>CM070617.1:75401317-78038621 GCA_036346255.1 Ampelocalamus luodianensis | reverse complement strand
CAGAAAGACACCTATTTATACTATGTTCTGATGGCGGTTGTCGTTCGGTCAATAGGTGCTCATTATTACGCAATAATGAGAGTAATTACGGAGTAGTAACCTCCCATGCTTGTCTAACGATTTGCCAATCGAGATAATGGAGAATTATCTGTAGTTATTTCAGATATAACTACGTATCTTGACTGCTCAGATCTTCACAGTAAATAGGGTTTACTGGCGAGTAGACCTAGTTAGCGTGAAGAAATGCGTCTTGGTGGTCGTAGTAGGGCTTACGACCAGGGGGTAGTCGTAGGAAAAACTTACGACTGGATACTGGTCGTAGAAAGACTTACGACCAGAGGTAATCGTAAGAGAACTTACGATTACGTGGTAGTCGTAGATATACTTACGACTATGGGGTGGTCGTAGAAGAGCTTACGACCACCTAGCTTACTCCTCCCTTATAACATTAAGGGGTATATCATGTGACGTCATATTACATGATTAAGAAATAATAAAATGATGATTTATCGATCCTCGTCAAGTTAAAATGTTAGATCTCGAGATTTGCTACTACATAATCTATTTCCATAAGTAACTTTATGCAAACAAAAGAACCACACGTCATTCCTTTGATCACCTTGCATATTATATAAGCGCATTTTGAGTGTTGGCTCACGAGTGCGGTTGTGTACTCATGCTCGCTCAATATTATTATTGATAAGTATGAAAGAAGAAGGCTATGTAGATGCTTATGAGCATTTGTCGAGACGGAGATCAAGAAGGCCAAGAACTAGGTCGTAGGCCTTAGTCGATTGTCTGTGGGTATATCGTGAGGGCTCAACGCGGTATATTTTTATGCGCTTCATTCTTGATTCTTTAAAGGTATTTGGTTTAATCGGCCATTTTGAAAGACAAATGTCATAAGGTATATTTACGCTTTGTTTATTATTATGCAATAGTTTTATATTTTTGTAATATGTGTTTGATATCTAGTGATGTAATTGTGAGCACTAGCTACTGATCTAAGGACTAATACTATGAACACAGAAGATTTCAAATTACAAATTTGAGGTCTTACATCCTAGCCCCAGTTGGTTGCATGTGACGAGACATGGAGACCACACTCTCTTGAAATTATTTTGTTGTTATTATGATTACTTTCCACTGCTACTCTGTTACTTGAACTATTTGATCTAACGGCCCGTTATGTAAACATTGGCATTAAGGCCTATTCACCATGTTTTGTAATAATATTTAAGTATTGTTTATGGATGTAATATTCATCGATATCTGTACTGTGTGAGCTAGCTACTGACTATCAGACTAGCTTAGAATATACAAAGGGTCTAGATAAAAATCCGGATCGCCTCCCCACCCACACACACCAGCCCTTAGGTCGAGCAGCGTAGGGTACTCGCGTTGGATACCGAACATGTATAAAATCTTAGTGTCAACCTCTTGTTGGTAGAGGTCGGCACATCAACCGGTCGAAATCTACCCTATTGATGTCGAAGATTTCATCCTACAATTACTCCCTCCTTCCCGCAACGTTGTCATGTTCATCCGACGACAACTGCCTCCACCTTGCCATGTTTAGCAAGACCGCACGTAGAGCAACACGAATCTTTCAGTGCGGCAGGCAAAGAACACGGGGGTTATCCCCATCCTGAACCCTCACGGGCACGAATTAACGTAGTTTTAGGAGATATTCGAGTGTATAAATGAAAGAAATTGGCGGTGCGATTTGAGTAAAAGCATGCCGAAAGTCTTTTAATATAATAGTGTCGTGTATGACGGAAAAGTTTTCACAAGCTAAGACATCGTAAAATGGCAGTTTCACCATGGTAAACTTGCAGAGCATCCATGCTTACATAGAATATCAGCATCCATGCTTACATAGAATATCCACCCATCAAAATTTGACAGCCAAACTAAACAAATTCATAAAGTCTTGCCATGCAACCCCAAGAATCAGACCAAAATTTTAATTGAAACAGAAAAGGTCAGCAGACCAGCACCGCATCAAAACCTGCAGTTTCTGAGGTGGGGCGTCTGTACATCAAAAATAGCAGCACTTCGCAGTCGCATGGCATCCCAACTGAAAGCGCTGCGAATACAAAACAAAAACAAAAGGCGTTTGCTTCCATCAGCCCAGCATCTCCACATGTATCTTCACTGCACGATTAAAAAAAAACTTCTGATGCCAACCTAGGTTACTTTGCTTCCATCACTATCTTTTAACTTTTCTTCCCCTTGCTGTATATTATCATCTTTTTGCCATGCTCCATCATCTTATATACAGTTGACAGCAGAGCCTCAAAAGACAAAATCTTTCTGATTGGCATGTCTATAGAGCAGAAGGCTTCAAACGTCAATGCGGTGATGAAGGAACAGCCTTGTACAGGTTCGACGTTCCATAGAATATAGTGAGATGCGCCCCGTTAAGATAAGCTTCCAACTGCAACCAGTTCATTAAATTAGATTTGCATTCCTCAGGCATCTGAACCCACCACAATCACAGACAGCATAACAAACTACTCTGCGAAATGCAAATTGTAACAAACCTGTTCCTGAGGATTTTAGAGAAGCCAAATTTCTTCATCCAGATGGCTTCAGCTTCCTGGGGCTGGAAGCATGAAGTGCTCGATCTTCAGCGAAATTAGCATCCTCTCTATGCATGAAAACAAAGCTTGGAAGTAGCCCTGTTTGGAGTACATTATTAACAAGAAAATAAACAAAGGACATGAATCAAAATGGCATATCTGGATAGGAATAGAATATAAAAATGTCTTCACTGTTGTACTACAAAATGCATTCACAGACAACAAGAATAATACAATGAAGCATATAATACTAAGCAGCAACTTTGGTCTCACCAGCCCTTGAAGATCCCTACTTGTAGCAACCAGTGGCAGTTCGGCCACCCCACCTCCCATGACACGCAAAAGTGCTGCCGACACAACAGTAGAGCTGCAACACGCAAGTAGGGATCAACAACACTGGATGCAATAGCTTGGCCAAATTTTAATTTTAATAAATAATTATTACCCTAGAGTTAAGACTGCACAGTACATTCCACTGTAATCTTGGCCAGGCATTCCATCCTTAGGTCTCCTCCTGGAAGATTTTAGGAGGAAATGAGAAATTTCATTCACACAGGTACATGCTCATAAAGCGTACCCTAGGAGGACGACAATTCTCTTACCCGTTAACCATCTCAGGAATTAGATCCCTGCCAGTATGAACTTCAATGATTGGATCAAAAGATTGCTGCAAGATACACTTTGTGAGAAAAAAAAACAACCAGCCAAGTGCAACAATCAGTATAAAACATTGTTAAAACAGTGTGCTAAGAGGTATTATAGCCCCTCAATATGATAGCCCAATATACAGAAATGCTGATGCCAGATGCTGTCCTACCTCTAGTCCTCTACCATTTCACTTAAAAAAAATAGAACAAAGGCAAACTTGAAGGCATGCTGGCAACAAATTCTTTAAGCTCGCATAGGATCAGTTCTTTTTAACTGTATCTGTAGACCAAACCCACCAGGCCACTGGTACTGATCTCTGACTGGTACCCGCTGATAACCAGTGTGGACCTAACTGTAGCCGAATCCACAACAAAACCCAACCACAATCGGCTGGCAACTGGCCAGAGTACCAGGCTTTTGTGTGTTCATGTTTCAGAGAAAACTGAGGAAATTACCAATGTGCAACTGATCTTTTATGTGTCTATAAGAACAATGTTCAATATTATGTTAATATTAAAGAAGAACGAAGACCTCATACAGTCGTTAGTACTAAATCGGACTAACCACAGTTCCACTATCGAAAAATAACTAACTTATCCTAACATGTGGTATACTATAGCCACCAATACTGCATGACAAGAATCTGCATCCACAAGAAAATAAAGAACCAATTCACCCAAACAAATTGATGTCAGCTACTGGCCAAGAAAATCACATGCAAAAGGAGAATAGAAAGAAAAATACTTGATGCGGAACTTTATATAGAATAGATATATGAGATTAAATACATAGCACGTACATGAATAATTGGGACTGCGGCGAAAGCATCAAGTTGCCATCTTCAGTGGCAATTCTACCAGCAAGTAATCGCCATCTGAGATCTGTATTGGTGTCCATGCTTAAACCTCGTCTCATGTTTCTTCCTTATGATATCAACATCTGACTGTGACAACAGCTGAGCTCCATCAGAGATTATCTTGTCCAAGGAAGAGCGAATCTCAGAGCAACTACTGCAACAGAACCACTCCCCTTCTGGTAATTCCTGTAGAAAAGAAAATGAGCTACTGTGTTAGCTAAGCTTCCACCAAGCCAAGACAGCATTGTTCATTTGCCGCAAATATATATGCACATCAAACTATGTGAAGATGAAGTGTGGTTTTGAACAAATAAGGCTGTTCTGTGCTAACCTTTAGGTCTATCTGCCATTGACTCCATAAAACATCCTCGTGATACTCTTTCTCACACTGAAAAGAAAGAAAAAAATCATGTTAGCCAAGTGTATCAGATAACTTGAAATATTTCATATATGCAGGAACATCAGAAATATTTCGCTAAGTTACAGTGTTAAGAACAGTTAAATCAAACCAAATGAAGAAAAAACATGTCTTAGGATAGGGATTATAAGTAAAATTTAAGTAGAAACCATCTATATGATATTATAGAAATATAAAAGGCATACTTGGTCACAGAGTATCACAGTACGCTCATCAAATACTGCATTGTTAAAATCTTTCTGCCTGCACAAAGAAAGTTTACCAGTAAAATTTTACAGGAATCCAATGTAGAAAATTAAAAGAAAAGAAAGCAACAACATAGCTAGCAATTTTGGTGGTAGCTAGTGACAACAAGGAACCATAAGAAAGGTGATAACAGATTTTAGAATCTTTATTTTGATTTCTCGTTATAGTAGTTCCTTTTAGGCGCCGTTTGGTTGGCCCAATGATTTAAACCTCAGATTCAAAATCCCAATATGCATAGTGTTGGTTTTGTTGGTTCAATCATGAGATCAGGTAAGGTTCTACTGCAGTTGTACTCACAAACATGGAATTATGGATTAGTGGTGTTTCAAATCCATTCCCAACAGTTTAAGTCACCTTGAGCAACACTCTTCCGATCCTCTAAAAGATGAAAAGATGATTGGGTAGACTTGGTGGATTGATGCTATCCAAATCACTGCAATTGTTTTACAATTACTGGTAGGCCATTTTCTGTTCTTGTGTTCTTTTCCCATGGGTCTACCAGCTTCTGTTCTACTTATGCCTATGCCATTATGGAAAATTGTCAAAACAGATTTTCCAGCTCACAAGTAGTTTGTTCCATGCTGCTGTTACACCATTCCTCACAGACCAACAAAATAAAACATTTGATAGACCATTACTTGACAATAGATTTGTAATCCAATACCGCCAAATACACCCTTAGTTCCTATAATCCTATCAATCAAAACTAGACTCACAGGCTGTAAATTGAGCAGGTACAAAGGCAGATGCACCTTGGGTCCTACAACTAAAAGTCTATAACATTTCCTAGCTAAAATGAGCCAATCTGGTTCAAGTATAGCTTATTAAGATAATAACAAATAGCGCAAATACATTAAAGAGAAAAAACTAAGACACACAGTACTCACTTGCATAGAGCGCACCCTCCAAGGTCATCAGAGATTGGGACAATTCTTATAGCTCTTTTCAATATCTGTTCAATGGAATCAACTCCAGCTTGCCTCCCAGCAGCCTTAGCATTTTTATTTTCCGCTAAAGCCTTTTCTTTTTGAACAAGGTTGCTGCAATTATCACAAAACCACTCTGAAGGGACTTCAGACAGCCCAACGCAGGCTGCAAATTTTACAACAAGCAGGGTCAACAGTTAGAATTACTGTTTTGGAAAAAAAAATAAGAAGATTATTTTCCAAGTTTCAGGAAGATTGGAGATTCTACCTGGGTGAAATGACCTTGGACAGATTTTGCAAGGAAAATATCTCCCCTTGACCACATTCTCCACACAAATCATCTGTTTGGCGCTCCGACAATTCCATATCCTTTGATATTTTCATTGACAGCTCATGCAATGATACTCCATTTGATGTGAAGATGTTGTCATACCTGATAGCAATGTAATATAATAAGGGCAACCGTGATAAATGTGGGTTGGCATAAGCTACAACAGGATACCATATAGACTAATAGACTTACGGTTTGCGCCTTGTTCCTTCACCGCATGAGCCTCGAATGCTGAGGGGCTAACCTGAATATTCCTCATAAAAGGCCAATTACTTCATAAAGTGTATGATGGATATAAAGAACTAGCTTTGATGAGAAAAGAATCTCACCACTCTATTGCAGTGATTACAGTAGATTCTTTGATCCTTGATATACCCATCGACCTTTCTCTGCATAATGCGAGTGCAAATTAACCAAAGAAATACAAGGCATGGTTAAAGAAAATCGGGAAATAACTCTTGGTTTAACAACCTGCCCGTCAACATAGTAGGCTACTTCAGTGCCATCAAGCAAAACCTTAAAGACCAATTTGTGTAGTCCAGTATCCCTGAAGAAAGTATCAAGCAATGACCAATGAATTATGTGCTCATGTAATAAGAAGGAAAGATAGCATAAGTATAGAAGTACCAACTTTGTTGTTACTTTTCCAGCACTCCCACCCTTCTTACTTGATGATATCTTCTTCAACAAAGAATCCTTGGAAATTGGAGTCATACTACAGAACCCCCAAAAAAATGGAACGGAAATATCATTTGTAAACGCAATAACATAAGTTTGCAAATTAGAATTCAACCAAATTGTAAACCCAGATAGAACAGCCAAAAGTACGAAAATTGCATAACATTAAAAACACATCAGGTAGTGATATAAGCAATTCCTTTTCTTATGATCGAAGGGTGTAAAGTCATATATCTTGGACAAATTATCTAAACAGTGATGAGGTCTAATAGTTAATTAGGCATAAGAGCTAGCACATTATGATGCTTGAAGCCTTGAACTGCTTACCTGGAATTGCTCTTACATGCATGAGATGGGGAAGGAGGATCTTGAGGTTGCTTTGACTCAAGGCAACAGTCACACAAAAAATGTTCAGTTTGTGATGAAGGAAGATGCTCTGCAGCATTAGGGGATGTAAGCAAGGGTATCAAAGAAAACTACCACTCACAGAATACCGAAGCATGAAAGTCTCACCATCGCAATTCAGGCAATTAATGCAGCTCCTCTTAACCATCGGATCAATGGAAGAGCGGATGGTTTTTTCCAGAGATTCCAAGGGAGAACTATCAGATGCACGCAGCACATCCCGCAAACTATTACCGTTCTCTAAGTAAATGTAGTCAGCAGGGTGTTTTTTGTTGCTTCCAGCATGTTGTTCAAAGAAATATGCACAAACAGCCTGTGAAATTCAAAAGGAGAACAGCATAATGTAAACAGTTTGTGTTCTATAATGGTTTATAGATTCAGGTGTAGTACCTTGGAGCCATTACAGGCACGACAAAAGCAACGTATATTGCAACCAGTAATCACTCCTTTCAGCACAGCCCTCTGCAACTTGCAAACAGAATTCATGTTAATTGTATTGAGTTACAAGAACGTGCTATAACATAATGTAAGTAAATCACTCAAAATAACCCCCATAGAATATATATTAAAAAAGAAAATTTTAATATTCACGTGCCTCAACGTGTGGCAGCTCTTTTACAGAGCGGCATTTAGGGGCTAATTGGTTCATTGCCACTCAAAATATAGTATGCCATGTCCACAAGAAGTGTGGTGTGAAAACTGAAAAGTGTGGCAAAGGGCCTGAATGTTGGAAGATCACGAATAACAGAGCGAGTCATAAAAGATATTTTCATTCTGTCACAAGTTTGCTTCATTGTAAAGGTCTAGAAAATGACTCAAAACACAGTAGAAGCAAATACATGTATTGTCTCAACACAAACAAACTTCCTAAATCCAAAGGTGGACTAAAGATAAAAGGCCATGATTAATCTTAATGTTACTTGGCTAACCTAAATCATAAAGCATAATAAACCATTAGCGTAGTGGCAATCACCTCATCGAATCCTAAAATGAAGGATGGAGTTTTACTGTGCTGACAGATGAGAAACTGTTAATGGCTAATTATCTCATACCTTGCTATGAGGATGATGTAGATAACTGGCATTCCCTCGAGCAGGCCGGTGTTAAGCAACTCTCTAATGTTGCCTGGGTGTTTTGTGAGGCATGCAACCTTCTTAGACATCTTCATCTCCATCTTCTTGACCGACGGAGGAGTGTGATGTGCTGTCGATTGGCTCCTCAGATCCAACCAAACCGCTGCTAGGGTGCGTCTCAACCTTTGCCTTGAGCAATGACCTAGTGAACCTCCTCTCCGGCTTCTCTGGCGGCAGAGCCGAAACAACCGTGGCATCCTTCTTATCCTCTGATGTCACAGTGACAACAGGTCCTTGACTTTGACTAGTTGCAGCCTCTTCCTCTGTTTTGTTCTTGAGCAATGATCGTGTGAAGCGTCTTGTAGGCTTGAGGTCGGCGTTGGAGGAGGGTGTAGCAGTGCCCTCAGCAACCAAAGGAGGATCAGCTAAGACATGGCAGACATCCATCAGCTTGTCGTTTTGGTTTCCAATTACAGCAGTGGGTTCCTGAAAAAAGGTTGGCCGTCCATCCAACCCAGCAGCACACTCTTCCGTGGTGGGCGCATCTGGTTTTGCGAGCGCATCAGCATTGAGCTCCATTCCTGTATCATCCTGTTTTGCAGCGGCGCCATCAGATTGAGACGGTTGGGTTACCACATCACCGCCACCGTCTGCCTTTGCAAGTGCAACATTGGATCCATCGCAGAGCTGTTGAGGATTGGATCCATCTGCCTCCTTTGTTGGCGGCGGGTCGGAGGCGTCCATGAGGTCGGCGTGGTGGTTGGCCTTGGGCGCCTCGGCATCCAAGGGCGGCGTGGGCGGGGAGGCCAGATCTGTGGGGTCCTTGTGGTGCTTGCCCTGGTCATCATCCTTGAGAGGGGGCTCCTCCTCCGATCTAGTCCTCCGCCTCTTGGCGCCGCCTGCTCCTGATGGGACGGGGGAGGAGGAGATGGGGCGGCCGGAGCGGGTGCGTCCGGGGGAGGCGGTGATCTCGGAGAGCGACTGGAGCGCGAAGGCGAGCTCACGCTTCATGGTACGGGGCGCCGGAGATGAGCCGCCGCCACCAGAGGAGGCGGGCATGGGATTAGGAGGGTATATTCTATTCTATGGAATATATATTCGAAACCTAGATCGAAATCGAGATCGAGAGGAGGCGGACGACTGTGCGATTGGGTTAGATTGGATTGTTAGGGTTTGGAGACGGCGGGGGAGAGAGAGATATCGGAGGAGGAAGACGATGAGGCGGAGGCGGCCGTGCCACCCAATCGCAAATTAGCAAGGGTTAGTTATTACTGCAATGTAAAAGGACTCTCCTGCCCCCCCGTCCTCCCTCACCTGTCTTTCTAACTCCATTTTGATTCAAATTTGGATTGCTTTTTTTAAAGCCCCGTCCTTCCCTCCTTGTCTTTCTAACTCCATTTGGATTCAAATTTGGATTGCTATATTTTTCTTTTTACAGAAGAAGAATAATAATAAATTCAAATCGGACAAGCTAAGGTTGTTTCACGAAGTAGCGTAAAGAGGCTGAGGCAGTGAGTGCGAGGACCCTTCGTGCCCTTTTGTCTTGGAGAAGGACCAGGAAGAGCGAGGGCTAAAGACAGTGAAGATATGTATTGTTTGTGTGTTTGAATGAGAGCTCACCCGCGTTACATGCCCATGTGGGGCTCTACTTATAGGGGCAAGAAGGGATATTTACCTTCTTGCCCATAAGCAGAAAGGAGACAAAGGGTATTTAGGTACATTGGCTTAAAATACACTATACAAGCTAGGTCTCCATATGTACAGTATTCCTAATGGCATACTGGTATTCCTGACGACCCTAGGGTGCGGGGCACACCGTGGGGCCGACTCTGACAACTCCTCGTCTGCGTGGTCAGAGATCGCGAGGGCAGTCCGCGATTCAGAGGGCAGCGGGCGCAATATCGTCGCCCCGCCCTCGGAAATCGGATACCGGAAGAATCAGCGCGAGCCACCGGCGGGCGTGTGGCAGCCCAGAACGCGGCGGTCGTCGGCGCAGCGCCGAAGCGCCGAGGCCTTGCCTCGAGGCGAGCGGTGCGTCGAGGCGCCGCCAGCGATAGCCTCGGCGAGCGGCGAATAGCGAGCCACGAAGCGCGGCGCGAACGCGCCGCTCAGAGCCTTACCCCGGTGCGCGGCGTCGGGCCGCTGGCAGCGGCGATAGCCTCGGCGTGGGGCGGTGGCGCAGGCAGCCTGCGAAGCGTCGGCGATCGGGCGCCACGCCGAAGCGATAGCCTCGGCGCGGCGGCAGCGAGCTGGCGGCGAAGTCGGCGATGGGGCGCCACGAGAGCTTGGCCTCGGCGGAAGCGGCGCAGCGAACGGCGAACTGCGAGCGAAGTCGTCGCGAGCCACAGGTTCGATTACTTCCGGTGTGACTTTGCGATGGTCTATTGGGAGCTGATGCACGTCCCCTTTTGGCGCTCAAGTGAGTTGTGCTTATGCCTTGGGTGGCTTGAAGGGTTGATGCTTGTTTGTTTTAAGGAGGCGGCCCATTGCGAAGGGAGGCGAAGCCAAAAATGTCGTCCCCAACCTTTTTGATTGGGCTCATTGTAGAGCCCAAAGCTAGCGGAGGCGGCCGCGCAGTCCGTCGCCTTTTGATTGGGCTGCTTGCGAGCAAGCAAAGCGAGGGGAGGCAAGCCGAATGGCGTCCCTCAACCTTTTTGATTGGGCTCGCTTGCGAGCCCAAAGCTAACGAGGCGGCCGGCAGTAAGCCTAAGCGAGAGGCGGCGGCAACGAATCCTAACCTTTTGATTGGGCTCATTTGAAAGCCAAAGCTAACGAGGAAGCGGCGGAGCATATAAGCTAGCGAGGAGGCGGCGCAGCAGTCCTCTAACCTTTTTTGATTGGGCTCGCTGGAGAGCCAAAAGCTAGCGAGGAGCTAGGCGGAAGCGCCGTCCCCAACCGCGTTGGGTGCGAGCACGAAATGAGTGTCTCCGGTAGAGGCGATGCCCCGTGGCGGGAGACTCCCTAGTCGCGAGAGGACCCGAGGCGACCGGGGTCTTCACGGCGGTTGGCGCGATGTGAGATGTCTCTCCGTAGGCGAGTCACTCGGCGGAAGACTCCCAGTCACCAAGCGAGGCCGGAATGACCAAGGTCTTGCGCGGTTGGCGCGATGAGATCTCTGCCGTGGCGAGACCCTCGGCGGAAGACTCCTAGTCGGCGGCGAGGCCTTGGAATGACCAAGGTCTTGCGCGATTGGCGCGATGTGAGATCTCTCCGTAGGCGAGGTCCTCGAGCGGGAGACTCCCTAGTCGCGGCGAGGCCTTGAGCGACCGGGGTCTTGCGGTTGGCGCGATGTGAGATCTTTCCGCCGGGTGAGGCCCTCGAGCGGGAGACTCCTAGTCGCGGCGAGGCCTTGAGCGACCGAGGTCTTGGCGGTTGGCGCGATGTGAGATCTCGTGGCCCGAGGACCCTCGGCGAGGGGAGACTCCTAGTCGCCCGGCGAGACCTTGAGCGACCAAGGTCTTCGCGCGGTTGGCGCAATGTGAGATGCCTATCCGCCGAGTGAGGCCCTCGGCGGAAGACTCCTTAGTCACCCGGCGAGGCCCGGGATGACCAAGGTCTTCGCCGCACGTTGAGCGCGATGTGAGATCTCTCCGCCGCGAGGCCCTCGGCGGAGACTCCCTAATCGCCGGCGAGGCGCCGAAAATGACGAGGTCTTTTGCGGTTGAGCGCGATGTGAGATGCCTATCCGCGGCCGAGACCCTCGAGCGGTGAGACTCCCTAGTCGTCGGCGGTGCCTTGGGCGACCAAGGTCTTCGCCAGCGGTTGAGCACGATGTGAGATCTCTCCACGGCGAGGTCCTCGGCGGGAGACTCCCTGGTCGCCGGCGAGGCCTTGAGCGACCAAGGTCTTGCGCGGTTGAGCACGATGTGAGATCTCTCCGTAGGCGAGGCCCTCGGCGGGAGACTCCTAGTCGCCGGCGAGGCCTTGAGCGACCAAGGTCTTGCGCGGTTGGCGCGATGTGAGATCTCGCCGCGGCGAGGCCCTCGAGCGGGAGACTCCTAGTCGCCAGCGGCTCCTCGAGCGACTAGGGTTGCGCGTTTGGCGCGGTGTGAGATGTCTCTCGGCGGCTGAAGCCTCGGCGAGAGACTCCTAATCGGCGGCGGCCGTTTATCTGCCGGAAGGCTTTGGTGTGTCGGGGCTCGGAGCCATGCGACATTTTCGTTTATACTGCGTGCCTTGGAAGGCTTTGGCGTGTGCCGGGGCTCGGAGCCATGCGCGACATTTTCGTTTATACACTGTGCCTTCGGAAGGTTTTAGTGTGTGCCGGGGCTCGGAGCCATGCGCGACATTTTCGTTTATACACTGTGCCTTCGGAAGGCTTTGGTGTGTGCCGGGGCTTGAAGTCATGCGCGATATTTTCGTTTATACACTGTGCCTTCGGAAGGCTTTAGTGTGTGCCGGGGCTCGAAGCCATCGCGACATTTCGTTTATACAACGTGCCTTGAAGGCTTTGGTGTGTCTTGGCTCGAAGCCATGCGCGACATTTTTCTCGCCACATTAGTGGGCTTATGCACCGAGACCGTAGCCTGCGGGGTGTGTACCTACTTCAGAAGCAGCCAACACCAACCAAGTGAAGCAATAATTAGGTAGTCACCAGCAAAGGAATATGGAGCTCTCGGCTAGACCGAAAAGAAAACAACACCATGCAATTAATGCACTTCTGTTGAGAGGCGATTAACAATTCAGCAATTAAGAAGTCACCAATGACTTTCGGCAAGGCCTAAACAATAGTAGAATTTGACAATTAATTATGGATTCCAGCAGCTTCGGACACATTACGCAAGCCTTCCACCCATTTTCCCTTTACAACCAGAGCCACACGTTGCTAATCTTTGCAGTAATAAAGCATATGAAAAGTACACGCCTATGGCAGGTAGCACTACTAGTAGCAGGTGGTTGGTGGTTAGTAATTAGTGCGGCGGGCCCCCCATTCATGTGCTGGCCTCTAGCTTTGTGGAAACACAAGTGTACTGCGCAGTATATGTGAGGTGCTAGCGCGTATGAAAGAAAGGAGGAAGGCACTGCTGGTTTTTAGCGGCTGCGGCGCGAGGAGGTGCCAGTGCGCTCCCACATGGTGAGCGGAGGTGGAGCAAGCGGCTGCGCCCCGGCTCTGTGAGGTTTCGAGAGGCCAGGCGGGCCGGGAGGCGTGGGCGCACCGGTCGCCGAAGGTGGCGCCAGAGTCTTCGGGCCGGGCGAGATGGGCAATGCGAGGTGCTCCCTCGGGCTCTGGCGTGGGCTCGCGCGGAGTGCGCGTGGTGTTGCCGGCAGGAAGTGGATCACGAAGGTGGGCCGGGCTCGCCTGGAGTGCAGAAGGTGTGCCGAGATCGCCAGAAAGGTGGGCCAAGTCGGGCGTTGCTGGCGGGGTTGTGGCCAGGAGTCCACAGGCGGGCGCTCGATGGTAACTCACGGTGCGCCCGGTTGATCTTGATGCGGCGGATCACGAGGATGGCGAGGATGCTCAGTGCGCTCAGGAGGTGGCCGAGGCTGAGAGCTCGGGTGGAGCTCTGACGAGGAGTGCGGCGGGAGAGCCGCGCGGCGGAGGCTCTTCGATGAGGTGGCGGCTCTTAGCCGGCGGAGCAAGGCGGATGTTCGGTTGTGGAAGGTGGCGAGATTGTGAGGTGAGTCTTCGGCTCGGGGTAGGCTTCGGGCCAGAGCTACGCCGTCACGCTAAGTGGTCTCGGCGGCCGGGATGTCTTTGGTTGTGGCGGCCGCCGAGGCCGGTGTTGTGGCGAAGGTCGAAGGTGGCGGCAGCAGCGCTCAAGCAGCGAGACTCGCGAGGCGACTCGAAAGGCTGCGTGCGCGAGGCGCGAGTTTTCTCCAGAGGTGGAGGTGGCCTCTGCTTGTGCCTTCGGTGACATTTTTGCGAGGTTGTGGCGGCAGAGGCTCGGAGGTTGCCGAAGGTGCTCGGCGGTGCTCGGGTTGTTTTGCCCGTGAGATTTTTGCTTGGTGGTGTGGAGGCTTCTTCGAGGCTTCCCGGAGGGTGGTGGGGATGCCTCGGCGCGGTGGCGATAGGCTGCGCATGGTGCTCCGTGAGTGCCGAGGTGTGGTGCATAGCGCGCGATGCTCGGCGGTCGGAGTTAGGCGGCGCGCGTGACAAGCGGCGCGGCTGTGGAAACTGAGAGGGCCAGGCCCGCCGTGCCTTTCTTTGCTTTGCACTCTTTGAAGCTGTTGCGAAGGTGGTGCCCAGGGGCGAAGCGGCCGCGGCGCTAGTGAAGAGGCGGCCACGTCGGCGGGCGGGCCGTGGCCGTCTTGGCGCCGAAGGTCGGGGCGGCCGTAGAGCGGTCTTGGCAGCCGAAGGTGGGGCGAGCCGTGGCGGCTTGGCTGATGGCGCCGAAGGGTTCGCGCGGGCGAGTGGGCTCGCGGGGCTCAAGCTCACGTAGTCTCTGCTGCGGTAAAGGTGTACACGGTCGCTTCTACGTTTGGGTTCAATTCCGGTGAGGTGAACCGTGAATGAAGAAAGTTTGAAAAAGCTTCTCCATGCGTGCACTACTCTCGGCATCGCGCTAACAATTAGCGCATCGCGATCTTGGAACTCGTGGTGCTCTTTGGTGGCGTTCGGGCCTTGGTGGGCGCGGGCATGGTGTCTCTAAGCACGAGTGGGCCTCACTTTGCAGATGGGCTCTTCGGCAAGGTGGTCCTCGCGCGTGAGGTGGGTGACCACGAGGTGCCTTGGGCGAGGTGGTATGAGCACTTCGCTCGAGCGATGGAGTCTTCGGGTGCTTGGCGAAGATGATCCGAAGGTGCGAGGTCGCCGGATGTTGGCGAAGGTGGGCGAGGTGAGGTGTGGTGTGTGGAAGCGGGTGAAGGTGCGAGCGGGGTCTCGGAGGTGGTCTTCGGAAGCCGTCTCCTCGAGTAGTTTGGGTGCCCGAATGGGGCTTGGCATTTTTGAGCTTGGACGATTTTTGGGCTTGGCCGGTGGGGCCAGCTCCTCTTCTATGTAGCTTCTTGTTCGATCCGCGGACGGCGCCAAGCTATCGTAGCGTAAAGAGGCTAGACAGTGGGTACGAGGACCCTCCATATGCGAGGACCCTTCGTACCCTTTTGTCTTGGAGAAGGACCAGAAGGAAGTGAGGGCTAAAGACAGTGAGTGAAGATATGTATTGCTTGTGTGTTTGAATGAGAGCTCACCCCTGTTACATGTCCATAGGGCTCTACTTATAGGGGCAAGAAGGATATTTACCTTCTTGCCCCCATAAGCGAAGGAGACAAGGGTATTTAGGTACATTGGCCTAAAATACACTATACAAGCTAGGTCTCCATATATGCAGTATTCACTGGCTGCTCGGTATTTCGGCGACCCAGTGCGGGGCACCATGGGGCCCGACTACGGCAGTTTCAATCAAGCGGCCCGACAATTCTATCAAGGAGTACCTTGTCGTGCGAGCGATTGGGGCCATCTCCATCGCGCTCACGCGGCGTGCCACCGGCGGATGTCGCCGGGCTAGCAAATGTGTTTTATCAATGGGTTGTCGTGCTCTACTACTACCAACGACCGGCTGATGCACTGCTGCCCTTCTCGGGGCATTCCTAGTAGGGGTGCAAGCGGGCGGATAATTCCCAGACAGATTGAAGGCTTGCGGGCGAATATGGAAGTGATAAATGGTTATTCGCACTATACGTGTCCGATATCACGATTATGAGGAAAAAATATGAAATAAGATACAGGATGGCGGTATCCGCTCGTATGTCAAGTGATATGAGAAAAGCTTGTTGTGACTACACTTAGGAGCAAGATAATAGATAAGTGGGTTGTTGCATATGAGCGGATAGGGGATATTGGGTGTTTTTCCCGATAATCGACAATTAGTCTCTATGTGTTCGCTCTTATTGTACTCCTCTGTCCATATCTTGTGTAGGGGTGCAAAGAAGCGGATTATTTTCGTGACCGACCGAAAGAGTAGGCTCAGAGCCGATACGATGGAGAAATGGGTATCAGGCATTATTAGTGTCCACTACTAGAGAAAAACATACGAAAATAGGATATAAGATGAGCGATGTCCGTCGTATCCGCTCGATTGCACCTAATTCCTAGTGCAAAACATTGCTTTGCTATGTCTATACCCTCATCACTTAGAAACAACTCTAGACATAACTCCCACAATGCATAGTGTCTATCGTGGGCTCAAGCAATGAATCTTTATCTTATCCACCTCTATTCCTCCTAAGGAGGGACTGTAACATCCCAAATTTTGGGCTTGTGTTTCAAATGTAAGAAAATCAGTAGAAATTAAAACTTTTCTTACATCATGTATTTCTGTGGTGCAAGAAATTCTTGTACAAGGAAGTGTGGAAATACATTGTCACAAGTCTAGTTGATCAAATCTTGGCTTTCCAAAACAATCTTGTCAAATCTTATGATCATCCTCTGGAAATATTTTCCTAAGTCTACTGTGGTGGTATGTGACCCCTCTGAAAAATCTCACAATTTTTAGAAATTGTTTGAATAATTTTAGAGCGATCAAACCTGTTTGACTCTCGATCAAACATTTAAACAGAGCCTTGCAGAATTTTTGAAATTTATTCACAGCATATAAATCTCTGAAAATTTTACACAAGGTTGATATCTGAGTTAGCAAGCTCTGTAAAATTTTCATAATTTTTGGAGTTATTTTGCTACCTCAAATAAATCTTTCAAAGTCTGTTCCTTTTCAAAGTCAAACTTGGTTTCTTGTTACTCGGGTTCGAGTCGGACTCGGGCTCGAGTCAATCGACTTAGTCCGATCAACTAAAGCGCACGAACCGAGCCACTCTTTAAAGCGGCGTGCGATATCGGCCAGTTAGATCTAAATCGCACGGCGGTAGCGCGTATCGCCGGACCTTAGGTTGCAAGATTGAATGTCGGCCGTTAGATCGCAATCCAACCATTGTGATTCCCGAACCGCCGGACCCTCGGTTGCATTTTGAATCGAGCCGTTGGATTAAGATCCAACGCTTCGCGTACCCCGCCGTTGTAAATAAGAGTTTGCGGCGTGGGACAATCCCGAGCCATCCATTTCTAATCGAGGGCCCAACCTCCTCGTTGTGTTTTAAAGCCGTGGCGTGGCGCCATCTCGCGTTCGTGTCTCATCCAGCGGTGAAAATCGCCCGAGCTCTTTTGTTGGTCTTCTTCAACCTTGAGCCGTGCGTGTCTGGTAGGGGTATGGAGGTGTCATCTCATGCTTCCTACGGCCGTCCTAAACCAGTGATGAGGGTCGTGGGCGACATGTTCGGCCATACCATGCCTAATGCACGTCTACACCCTTTTCCTTATCGGTAGTGCGTGGTGCTTTGTGTTTCTTGCTTGAGAGGAGGAGGTGCAAACCCTAACACTTTCGTGGCTTTATAAGCACCCTCATTGCTTCCTAGTATCTCTTTAGACCACCACCAAGCTTCACTCACGACATTGGAGCTTAATACCTCAAAAATGGCAAATCGTCATTGTTGACCCGTGGAGCTCCATTGGTGTTCTTGGTGTCCCAGTGGTCCTCCTTCACGTTTCTTTGCCCTAACCTCGTCTATTTATCACCTTGAACATTTCCCCTCACTTAATTTTGGATTTGATTCTCAGGAATTGTCCAATTTGGGGTTTGTTCAAATTCGGCCGAAATTGGTCATCTTCTTCCTCAGCTCAGGTGAGTGCTCCATTTTCCAATTCTTTGCTCTTATAGCTTACATGGATCATAATGAAGCTATTTTGATACTGGTATCACTCATATGGCTCAGGTGTCATTTTGGGTCTTCTTCTCCAAGTCCGTGAGCTTTCACCTTGATCAAGCATCTCAGGCCATCTTTGAAGCTCCTCGCCCTTAGGTAGCTTCTTATTAGTCCCTAGAGCTCGGCACCGCTTCTCTAGGCTGCGGAGACTTTCGCTATTTTCATGTTTGGCGATGAGCTCCGTTTCCATTTCCGGCTAGCGGCGATTAAACCCTCATGCATGGCGTGATTGCCACCGCTAGGTCAGTAAGGTTATTGCGATTCGTTTCACTACTTGGTTGGCCTTGCATGGCGAGTCGCCGGCGATAAGCGTGGAAGTAGCTCGGGATTTTGCGGGAGGAACTTCCGTTTCGTCATTTGTTTAGGGCACATTAATTCTTGATCATTAGTTATTAATTGTGTCTTAATCATTATTCTTGAGCCAGCGACGATGGGCCCAATCTCCTTAAATCATCTATGTTTCACTCCGTATTTATTCAGACATCATTAATATCTAATCATTGATTAATAAAAATGTCGGCATTTAATCGTGATGGAAACCTCCTGCAGATCATTGACTTGTGGGCAGAGGATTAAAATCAAATCTCGCGATCGTTAGAGTATATTTAATGTCAATCATTAGAATCATTAAATTGGTCTTAACCGCTTTGTAATCGACTTGTGGGCGGTGCTGCCGTGCGCGTGGGTTAAACGGCGTGTGGGTGACTCGAAGTCAGCGACATGCGGTCCACATGTCGACATCCTGTTGAACCGATCATCACCCACCGTTCATTTTGGATCTGCGGTCTTGATCGTGAGTGCATTCGGACCATCGGTTCCCTCATCATCTGGGCCGTCGATCTTGCGATCAATGCATTTGAGATCGTGTGTGCAATCGGACAATCCGGTTGTTAGTGCGTCTTTGGCCGTCCATCATCGATCTGCGGTGGGATTGGCCCAAGCAAGCGCGCCGTCGGTTGCATACACTCGTGTGAGCCGTTGGATCTTGATCAACGGTGGACCGATTGGGTTTGGCGGCGTCGCGCTATTTCCAGCGTCGTGTGTGCATTGGATTTTAAATCTCGGCGGGCGTCCACGTCATTTTCTTTGTTTTGGGTTGTTACGTATTTGGTAAGTATTTATTTAACATTGAAAATGATGTAAAAACTTTAGAAACTCATAACTAATTCATTTTAAGCGCTTTTAGTTAATCCCAATTGTAATAAATCATGTTATCACTTTAGCTTATTATAAAAATGGGTGTAAGCATGTTCGATGTGAAAATTTTATAACTAGGAATAACTTGATTTACGTCATTTTGAATATTCAGAAAATGAATAAAACTTTAGAAAATGCATATCTTGCTCGTGTATGTCCGAATGAATGATTCCAACCTTGATAAATTTGTTATTAACCCAATGTTAATATAAAAATGATGGTAGGTCAAGATTATATGAAACCTTGATTAATGAGTTAGTACCTATTTTTAGCATTTAGAAAATTACGGAAGACTTATAAAATGCACAAGTAATTCTCTGTAAATGCAAAATATATTTGATAAATTCTAGAAAACCCTCTGTTGGTATACTTCTTTGTAAAATTAGTTTTGAACATATTTATGCTCTGGAAAATGCACTATGCTAATCTTGCATCCTAGAAAAATCATAACTAAATCACTTTAACTCCAAATGACCTGAAATTTTATATGGGTTATCTCAATACCAGTGGTAGCTACCATAAAAATTTCAGCTTCAAAATCTGTCTAGAAAATGTTTTGCTACTGATGTTATTTATGGTAGAAATCGTATGTTTAGGCAATATCTTTTCACCACAAATCCAAATTAGGTTTTCAGTTTCTATGCCTAGGTATAATCATGTTCTACCTTGTGTTTAAAATTTGTTGCCTTTGGATGATTTTGCTTGCTCGTTTGTTTATTTGTGGCTCGTCTTATTGGTTGTTCTTGGTTCTTTTGCCTTTAGCTTAGGATTAGACATTTGCGGTAATCCAGAAACGATCCTCATAACCAATTGAGCAACGGCAAGAAGGCAAGCAGTTTGATCATGTTAATCCCAGTATTTTAAGTATTTATGTTGATTACAAATTCTATGTATGCATTGCTACTTTGTTTTAATAGTTGGCCTAGTAGATGCATTTCCTTAGCAAATGATTATCCTCTACTACCATGAGCCTAGGTTACTTGCTGTGATTAAGAGTTCGTGGAGGGCTCTTGTCACTTAGTAGTTCTTGAATAAATTGCTTAGCCATGCCTAGCCGGTAGAAATGGGCGGTTATCGACTTGTCGATAACCTTGATCACCTAAAACTTATTATGATTTATGATTTCCACCTTGTGCCATGTCTACTTGTGAAAACTAAAATTAAAAGCAAAATGATTTAGACTTGGGCACAATGGTATGTTGGTGTGATTCTCGGGTGTGGTTGGAATGGTGCCTAAGTCAACAAGGACCGAACATCTTGTTACACTAAACCAAGCATTTTGCGTGCTAACCACACTAGAGGAAATGGGACCTCTCTTGACTAAGTACTTTGGGGTGTTAATTAATGAGTCGCGTGGTGGGTTGCATATGGGATATATGCAACATGGGCGTGTTTGTGGGGAGGGGAGCACCGAGGGCGGTGTCTCTGCTCCACGTATGGGTCCTTGTGATCCATATTTACGTCGGCGAGATCACTAAGGGTTAACCCCCATCGTGCGGCTCTTGATTAGCTCAATCCATTGGAAATGTCACGTAGGACTTAGCCGTCTTAGGCATACCAAAGGTAGTGTGCTTCATCCGGTGGCGAAAGGCGGTGAAGTGTGGGTACATTGGTACACCTGCGAGGCATTAAAACTATTCGAATAGCCTCGTCCTAGGTTATGGACACGCTTGGGAGGAGGTCTTTCAAGAGTTAGACTACAACCTTTTAAATTAAAACTTGATGGGTGAGTGCGAATCGGGATTAGTGCTATGTTGTGGTGACTATTGGGATAGTCACTTCAGTGGTTACTTGTATGTATACGTACTTCTGTTGCTTTGATAACTAAGCGGATTTGCAAACTTGCTTTTGAAATGTATTACATTATTGCAAATAAAGTTGGCTTCATGCAAAATAAGACATACAACCTCCACCTAAATAAGCTTGCGTAGTTATGAATAGTGCGCTATTCCCACGTCGATCTTGCGGTACAAAGACAATCTTTGTACTCGGATGCTATGCTTAATTGTTTTGTTGCGAGAGGAAGAAGGTGAGCAGAAGGGCCTCACTTTTGTGGTGTGTTGTGGTAGCTTCTTGGGCGACTAGCTTAGCGGCCCGATCGGTTGCCTTGTGGGTGTGTGGCTAACAGTCGACTTTTGTTCTAGCCATCTTATGGCACATTTTGCTTCATTGTCATTCTTGTATATTGTTCTATTTGGCGGTCGGCTCTCTTTTGTAATAACTTTACTTTATGTCGTTGTTGAGCTTAGTGATGTATGTTGTATGGAAATGATGTGTAATTTTGTGATGATGTGCATATGTTGCAATTCTGGGAAACATATGCCCATCGAGGCTTAGAATGTTTAATTAGTAATGCTAGAACCGATTGGAGGTTAAGTGTTACTAGTTAAATATTCCGGGTCCTCACAAAGTTGGTATCAGAGCCATACTGACCGTAGAAACCCCTAGCTTGGTCGTCCCTAGTATATTTTGAAAACTTACTTTCAAATAGTTTATGAAAACTCAAGTAAGTTCTCTAATTTTATTCCTTACCTGTCTTAGCTTGCTCATCTCACCTTACTCTCACTTAAGTTTGAAAAGGTTGTTCCTCTCTCCCTTTCAAAAATTAGCCTCTATCGATTAACTGGGTTTTGGGAGAACCATGAGAGAGCTTGGAGAAGAAAATAGGACAGCTAGCTAATGATGAGTAATTAAGGTAGGAAATGAGAGGATAATTCGACTAAAACTTGTGGGAATAAAAGGGTAAGAAGTGATATGAGATTAGCTAATGCCTATACTATATTCGGTGGTTATACCTTGATTTCTGGACTGCTTTGAGTTAGAATTCAGTGCTGAAATTTTGGGTCTTCTCAAATGATTACTCGTTTTTCCATACGAGTTAGTCATAACAAGAAGGTGGTTGTTATCTTTATGACCTGCTGCAATTTTATCACGATACTTGAGCCTTTAAAGAGTGTTTTGTTAAGAGGTTAGTAGTTTTCTTTGTCTCTGTTCGGAGTTGTGTTTTAACTTTGTTTTTGTGGAATAGGATGACAAGAACCACCATAGTGATCGGTAGGGTTGGTTACGATGAGAGCTTCCCCCTCCTCAGACCATGGTGAGTTACGGCTCGAATCGGCGGAATCGCATGGACGGACCGGATCTTGGAGGTCATTGCGAGGAACACCTCGCTCCGCTGCGCTACGGATGCGGAGGTGGCCACGGTCTCGTGGTGGGCTTGCGGAGTTTCTCGTACCACGACCACCCACCTTCTCGATCGGAGGATCCACTCGGCGGATGATTGGCTGCGTCTTGTTGGCCAGCTCAATATCGCTCGATGCGGGGCGAGGCGGGCACTCTTTGCATCCCATCGGCGAGGTGCGGCACTATCTTGGTGGGAGAACTTTCGCCATGCGGCCCACGAGCCACGTTGTCGTGGGAGGAGTTTGATCGCCTTTCGTCGGGCCCACATACGATGGCTGATGAAGCTCAAGAAGAAGGAGTTTCTTGCGCTTAGCGGCGCAAATCTGTCTCGGAGTATCTTTACGAGTTTAACCACTTGGCTCGTTATGCTCGGGAGGTGGCCTCTGATGAGGCTAAGCGAGGAGAAGTTCATGGATGGGTTGTCAGGAGCTGCGGGACAAGCTATCTATAGTGGACTTTCTTGATTTCCGGACCTTGGTGGACAAGGCCATCGTCGCGAGCATAGGCGAGGCGGCGAGTCCATAGCGCAAGTGGGAGCACATCGGTGCACTGGTGGCCTCACTCGTCCCGTGTTGGGCCCACACGGGGCTCGTGCTTTGGCTTCACCACCGCGAGGGCCGTCGGCGCCGGTTGCTCGTCCCCGCGGCCGTGTTTCAACCACGTGCACTGCGACCACCCGGCGGTTGCGCTCCGCGCCAGTGCGATGTTACTGCGCGCTGCAACAAGAAGGGCCACTATGCTAGCGATTTGCCCTCGGAGGTGGAAGCGACCCCTGCGTCCTAATGGAGGGCGCGGGAATGGTCACGCGACGGAAGGTGATCGAGAAGACCGGGGTGTCGGGAGTGGTGAGTCAACCACATCTCGGTGAGGAGGCCTGAGGCGCGGCGTGGTGTTAGATGCGCTCCTTGTTAATTTACATCCTGCTCTGATTTTATTTGACTCGGAGCCGCATTCTTTTATTTGAGGTCTTTTCTTTGTTGATTGTGGACTTCTTGTGTTCCTTTGGGATTCCACTGCTTGATTCGCTCTCGGGTTGGGTGTGAGGTGACCAAGTATCTTGGGATGTTCCTATCCACATCGAAGAGTGGGATTCTTGGCGAATCTTATCCTACTCGACTCGGCGCGCTTGGATGTGATTCTTGGCATGGATTGGCTGTCCCAACACTTGGGGCCGTCGATTGTGCCGGAAGATTGTCTACCTCACGATCCTTGGTGAGCGGGTTGGGTTTCGCCACGATTGCGAGAACCCCATCTTTATGTCCTTGAAGCGAAGCGATCTTGGGAGATTCACGCGTCCCCCCGTGTGTGACTTGCGGATGTCTTTCTGAAGATTTACGGGGATGCCTCCTGTTCGCGATCTGAGTTCGTGATAAATTGCTGCCGTGCCGCCCCTATTTCTAAGAGGCCGTATCGCATGCCTCCTAATGAGTTGGAGGAGTGAAGAAGCAGCTGGGTGAGCTGCAGAGAAGGGTTTTATCAGTCTAGCTCATCTCCTTGGGGTTGTCCGATTATCTTTGTAAAGAAGAAGGACAAGACCTGCGCATGTGTGTTGATTACCGTCAAGCAATGAGGTGGCGGTAAGAACAAGTATCCTTTGCCCGCATTGATGACCTTTTCGATCGATTGGCCGGGCTCGAGTCTTCTCAAGATTGACTTGAGGCGGGCTATCATCAAGTCGAGGATCGGTAGAGGATATTCCTAAGGCGGCCTTTGCTACTCGTTATGGCCTTTACGAGTACACCGTCATGTCTTTTGGCTTGACCAATGCTCTGCTTTATTCATGAACCTAATGAATTCGGTATTCATGGAGTATTTGGATAGGTTTGTGGTGGTATTCATCGATGACATCCTTATCTACTCCAGAGCGAAGAAGAGCATCTTGAGCATCTTAAGCTTGTGTTGGGCAAGCTGCGTGAACACCAGTGTATGCCAAATTCGACAAGTCACGAGTTACGGTTGAAGAAGTGGCGTTCTTGGGCCATGTTCTTTCAGTGGAGGTGTGGTGTGGATCTAGCAAGGTCGGTGATGTGCTATCTTGGGGTCGGCCAAGTCGGTCACCGATGTGCGAGTTTTCTTGGTTTGGTAGCTACTACCGCGCTTCATGAGAATTTCTCCAAGGTTGCGAAGCCTATGACCGAATTGCTTAAGAAGGACAAGAAGTTTGAGTGGTCGCTGCTTGTGATGTGAGTTTCGGGAACTCAAGCGGTTGACCTCAGCCCATGCTTGTTCTCACGATATTCACAAGAGTTTCGATATCTATTGTGATGCTTCTCGTCGAGGTCTTGGTTGTGTTCTTATGCGGGAAGGCAAGGTTGTGGCCTATGCATCAGCGGCGATTGAGGCCCCATGAACTCAACTATCCTACTCATGACTTGGAGTTAGGCTGCGTGGTCCATGCACTCAAGTTTTGGCGGCATTACGATTGGTAACCGTTGTGAGGTGTATTCCGACCACAAGAGCTTGAAGTACTTGTTCACCCGGCGGATCTGAACCTCGGGCAAAGAAGATGGTTGGAATTGATCAGGACTACGACATGGTATTCGGTACCATCGGGCAAGGCCAGCGTCGTTGCGGATGCACTCGATCGGAAGGTGTATTGCAACATGTTGATGCTCCAAGAGCGGCGACTGCTCTCATTTAATTTCAGCGCCTTAATTTGGGTTTGATCGAGCACGGTTCCCCTTGCCGTTGGTTGTGCAACCAACCTTGGTGGACCAAATCAAGCGGCGTGAGCAGAGATGTTGGTGTGAGCGGATCAAGCGAACATCAAGGATGGGATAGCGGTGCTTTTGGAGGATGAGCATGGCGTTGTGTGGTTTTAGGCGGCGTCTTGTGGTCCCTAAGGTCATGGAATTGCGGGATTTGATTCTCGCGAAGCCGCGATTCTCCTTTGTCTATTCATCCGGGGCTACTAAGATGTATCGGGACCTTGTCGAGATGCAGTGGACTCGCATGAGCGCGAGATTGCGAGGTTCGTTCGCAGAGTGCGGCGTGTCTTTGTCGTGTGAAGGCCGAGCATCGGCGTCAGCCAGTCTTCTTGACCTTTGCGGTGCGAGAATGGAAGTGGGATTCCGTTGGCATGGACTTCATCACGGATTGCCCGCTCGTCAAAGGGAATGATGCTATTTGGGTCGTGATCGGCGGGTTGACTAAAGTGGCACATTTCCTTCTGTCAAGACTTCGGCCGTGTGGGGCCTTTGGCGAACTTTATGTCTCGAGGATTGTGAGTCTTCACGGTGTCGCGAGCGATTATTTCGATCGTGGTGCGCTTTTCACCTCGCGGTTTTGGCATAGTGCGCAGAGGCTATGGGGACCCGCCTTCATTTGATCTGACCTTTCATCCTCGGTGATGGTGGCGGGCGAGTCAACCAAGTGTTGGAAGATATGCTCGTGCTTGTGTTCTTTCCTATGGGAAGAAGTGGGAGAAATGCCTACCATTTCTTTGAGTTCTCCTACAACAATAGCTTTCGAGCGATCTTGGCATGGCACCATTTGAGGCTTTGTATGGGAGGAGATCGAGAACCCCATTGGCTAGTGAGAGGCGGTGGCGGCAATTCTTGGCCGGTTCGATCAATGAGGCGAAAGTCAAGTTCGATTGATCGCGAGCATCTGCGCGGCGGCCAGATCCGGACAAAAGAGCTATGCGGTCGTCGTCGCCGTGAGTTGAGCTTTGAGCCCAATGACTTTGTGTATCTCAAAATCTCACCCTTGAAGGGCCATCGGCGTTTTGGCATCAAGGGCAAGTTGGCTCCTCGATATGTTGGGCCTTACGGTGTCATCGAGAGAGTTGGAGCGATCGCGTCTGATTGGAGCTACCGGTGCGCGAGGTGTGCATGATGTGTTCCATGTTTCACACACGAAGAAGTGCCTCCGTGTCCGTGAGGAAGCTCCATTGGAGGTTCTCGATGTGCGGGAAAGTTTGACCTCTGCGAGCATCCTGTTCGTATTCTTGAGAATCGAGCGGAGAGCGAGGAACCGTGTCATCAAGTTCCTTAAGGTTCAGTGGTCAAACCATTCGAAGATGAAGCAACTTGGGAGCGAGAAGATCGCCTTCGTGCAGATTTTCCTTCTTTCTTCTCGAGTAAAGCGGAATCTCGGTCGAGATTCTTGTAAGAGGAGAGTTGTAACATCCCAAATTTTGGGCTTGTGTTTCAAATGTAAGAAAATCAGTAGAAATTAAAACTTTTCTTACATCATGTATTTCTGTGGTGCCAAGAAATTCTTGTACAAGGAAGTGTGGAAATACATTGTCACAAGTCTAGTTGATCCAAATCTTGGCTTTCCAAAAACAATCTTGTCAAATCTTATGATCATCCTCTGGAAATATTTTTCCTAAGTCTCTGTGGTGGTATGTGACCCCTCTGAAAAATCTCACAATTTTTAGAAATTGTTTGAATAATTTTAGAAGCGATCAAACTGTTTGACTCTCAGTCAAACATTTAAGCAGAGCCTTGCAGAATTTTGAAATTTATTCACAGCATATAAATCTCTGAAAATTTTACACAAGGTTGATATCTGAGTTAGCAAGCTCCTGTAAAATTTTCATAATTTTTGGAGTTATTTTGCTACCTCAAATAAATCTTTCAAAGTCTCTGTTCCTTTTCAAAGTCAAACTTGGTTTACTGTTACTCGGGTTCGAGTCAGACTCGGGCTCGAGTCAATCGACTTAGTCCGATCAACTAAGCGCGCGAGCCACTCTTTAAAGCGCGCGTGCGATATCGGCCAGATTAGATCTAAATCGCGCCGGCGGCGCGCGTATCGCCGGACCAGGTTGCAAGATTGAATGTCGGCCAGTTAGATCGCAATCCAGCATTGTGATTCCCGAACCCGCCGGACCCTCGGTTGCATTTTGAATCGAGCCGTTGGATTAAGATCCAGCGCTCGCGTACCCGCCGTTGTAAATAAGAGTTTGCGGCGTGGGACAATCTGAGCCATCCATTTCTAATCGAGGGCCCGCAACCTCCTCGTTGTGTTTAAAGCCCGTGGCGTGGCGCCATCTCATGTTAGTGTCTCATCCAGCGGTGAAAATCGCCCGAGCTCTTTGCGTTGGTCTTCTTCAACCTTGAGCCGTGCGTGTCTGGTAGGGGTATGGAGGTGTCATCTCATGCTTCCTACGGCCGTCCTAGGCCACGATGAGGGTCGTGGCGACATGTTCGGCCATACCATGCCCTAATGCGTCTACACCTTTTTCCTTGTCGGTAGTGCGTGGTGCTTTGTGTTTTGCTTGAGAGAGGAGGGTGCAAACCCTAACACTCGTGGCTTTATAAGCACCCTCATTGCTTCCTAGTATCTCTTTAGACCACCACCAAGCTTCACTCCACGGCATTGGAGCTTAATACCTCAAAAATGGCAAATCGTCATTGTTGACCCGTGGAGCTCCATTGGTGTTCTTGGTGTCCCAGTGGTCCTCCTTCACGTTTCTTTGCCTAACCTCGTCTATTTATCACCTTGAACATTTCCCCTCACTTAATTTTGGATTTGATTCTCGGGAATTGTCCAATTTGGGGTTTGTTCAAATTCGGCGAAAGTGGTCATCTTCTTCCTCATTTCGGTGAGTGCTCCATTTTCAATTCTTTGCTCTTATAGCTTACGTGGATCATAATGAAGCTATTTTGATACTTTGGTATCACTCATATGGCTCAGTGTCATTTTGGGTCTTCTTCTCCAAGTCAGTGAGCTTTCACCTTGATCAAGCATCTCAGGCCATCTTTGAAGCTCCTCGCCCTTAAGGTAGCTTCTTATTAGTCCCTAGAGCTCACGGCACAGCTTCTCTAGGCTGCGGCGGAGCTTTCGCTATTTTCATGTTTGGCGGTAGAGCTCCGTTTCCATTTCCGGCTGGCCGGCGATTAAACCCTCACGCGCGGCGTGATTGCCACCGCTAGGTCAGTAAGGTTATTGCGATTCGTTTCACTACTTGGTTGTGTGCCGCGGCCAAGTCGTGGCGATAAGCGTGGAAGTAGCTCGGGATTTTGCGGAGGAACTTCGTTTCGTCATTTGTTTAGGGCACATTAATTGCTGATCATTAGTTATTAATTGTGTCTTAATCATTATTCTTGAGCCAGCGACGGTGGGCCCAATCTCCTTAAATCATCTCTGTTTCACTCCGTATTTGTTCGACATCATTAATATCTAATCATTGATTAATAAAAATGTCGGCATTTAATCGTGATCGGAAACCTCCTGCAGATCATTGACTTGTGGGCGAGGATTAAAATCAAATCTCGCATGATCGTTAGAGTATATTTAATGTCAATCATTAGAATCATTAAATTGGTCTTAACAGCTTTGTAGTCGTGACTTGTGGGCCGGTGCGCTTTGTGCGTGGGTTAAACCGGCGTGTGGGTGACTCGAAGTCAGCGACATGCGGTCCACATGTCGGCATCCTGTTGAACCGATCATCACCCACCGTTCATTTTGGATCTGCGGTCTTGATCGTGAGTGCATTCGGACCATCCGGTTCCCTCATCATCTGGGCCGTCGATCTTGCGATCAATGGTGAGATCGTGTGTGCAATCGGACAATCCGGTTGTTGGTGCGTCTTTGGGCGTCCATCTGTCGATCTGCGGTGGGATTGGCCCAAGCAACGCGCCGTCGGTTGCATACACTCGTGTGAGCCGTTGGATCTTGATCAACGGTGGACCGATTAGGTTTGGCGGCGCGTGCGCTATTTCCGGCGTCGTGGGTACATTGGATTTTAAATCTACGGTTGCGGCGTCCCGTCATTTTCTTTGTTTTGGGTTGTTACGTATTTGGTAAGTATTTATTTAACGTTGAAAATGATGTAAAACTTTAGAAACTCATAACTAATTCATTTTAAGCGCTTTTTAGTTAATCCCAATTGTAATAAATCATGTTATCACTTTAGCTTATTATAAAAATGGGTGTAAGCATGTTCGATGTGAAAAATTTTATAACTAGGAATAACTTGATTTGTCATTTTGAATATTCAGAAAATGAATAAAACTTTAGAAAATGCATATCTTGCTCTGTGTATGTCGAATGAATGATTCCAACCTTGATAAATTTGTTATTAACCCAATGTTAATATAAAAATGATGGTAGGTCCAAGATTATATGAAACCTTGATTAATGAGTTAGTACCTATTTTTAGCATTTAGAAAATTACGGAAGACTTATAAAATGCACAAGTAATTCTCTGTAAATGCAAAATATATTTGATAAATTCTAGAAAACCCTCTGTTGGTATACTTCCTTTGTAAAATTAGTTTTGAACATATTTATGCTCTGGAAAATGCACTATGCTAATCTTGCATCCTAGAAAAATCATAACTAAATCACTTTAACTCCAAATGACCTGAAATTTTATATGGGTTATCTCAATACCAGTAGGTAGCTACCATAAAAATTTCAGCTTCAAAATCTGTCTAGAAAATGTTTTGCTACAGTGATGTTATTTATGGTAGAAATCGTATGTTTAGGCAATATCTTTTGCACCACAAATCCAAATTAGGTTTTCAGTTTCTATGCCTAGGTATAATCATGTTCTACCTTGTGTTTAAAATTTGTTGCCTTTGGATGATTTTTGCTTGCTCGTTTGTTTATTTGTGGCTCGTCTTATTGGTTGTTCTTGGTTCTTTTTGCCTTTAAGCTTAGGATTAGACATTTGCGGTAATCCAGAAACGATCCTCATAACCAATTGAGCAACGGCAAGAAGGCAAGCAGTTTGATCATGTTAATCCAGTATTTTAAGTATTTATGTTGATTACAAATTCTATGTATGCATTGCTACTTTGTTTTAATAGTTGGCCTAGTAGATGCATTTCCTTAGCAAATGATTATCCTCTACTACCATGAGCCTAGGTTACTTGCTGTGATTAAGAGTTCGTGGAGGGCTCTTGTCACTTAGTAGTTCTTGAATAAATTGCTTAGCCATGCCTAAGCCGGTAGAAATGGCGGTTATCGACTTGTCGATAACCTTGATCACCTAAAACTTATTATGATTTATGATTTCCACCTTGTGCCATGTCTACTTGTGAAAACTAAAATTAAAAGCAAAATGATTTAGACTTGGGCACAATGGTATGTTGGTGTGATTCTCGGGTGTGGTTGGAATGGTGCCTAAGTCAACAAGGACCGAACATCTTGTTACACTAAACCAAGCATTTTGCGTGCTAACCACACTAGAGGAAATGGGACCTCTCTTGACTAAGTACTTTGGGGGTGTTAATTAATGAGTCGCGTGGTGGGTTGCATATGGGATATATGCAACATGGGCGTGTTTGTGGGGAGGAGCACGCAGAGGCGGTGTCTCTGCTCCACGTATGGGTCCTTGTGATCCATATTTGTCGGCAGATCACTAAGGTTAACCCCATCGTGCGGCTCTTGATTAGCTCAATCCATTGGAAATGTCACGTAGGACTTAGCGTGTGCGGCATACCAAAGGTAGTGTGCTTCATCAGGTGGCGAAAAGCGATCGAAGTGTGGGTACATTGGTACACCTGCAGGGCATTAAAACTATTCGAATAGCCTCGTCTAGGTTATGGACACGCTTGGGGAGGTCTTTCAAGAGTTAGACTACAACCTTTTAAATTAAAACTTGATGGGTGAGTGCGAATCGAGGATTAGGTGCTATGTTGTGGTGACTATTGGGATAGTCACTTCCAGGTGGTTACTTGTATGTATCGTACTTACTTTACTTTGATAACTAAGCGGTTTGCAAACTTGCTTTTGAAATGTATTACATTATTGCAAATAAAGTTGGCTTCATGCAAAATAAGACATACAACCTCCACCTAAATAAGCTTGCGTAGTTATGAATAGGTCCGCTATTCCACACGTCGATCTTGCGGGTACAAAGACAATCTTTGTACTCGGATGCTATCTTAATTGTTTTGTTGCGAGAGGAAGAAGGTGAGCAGAAGGGCCTCACTTTGTGGTGTGTTGTGGTAGCTTGCGGGCGACTAGCTTAGCGGCCGGTCGGTTGCCTTGTGGGTGTGTGGCTAACAGTGGACTTTTGTTCTAGCCATCTTATGGCACATTTGCTTCATTGTCATTCTTGTATATTGTTCTATTTGGCGGTCGGCTCTCTTTTGTAATAACTTTACTTTATGTCGTTGTTGAGCTTAGTGATGTATGTTGTATGGAAATGATGTGTAATTTTGTGATGATGTGCATATGTTGCAGTGAAACATATGCCCATCGCTAAACTTAGAATGTTTAATTAGTAATGCTAGAACCGATTGGAGGTTAAGTGTTACTAGTTAAATATTATCGAGAGTCCTCACAGCCACGACTGGCGGTTTGCATTTGGTCCCATAATTTTTGGAGCATCGAGTTGAAAGTTCTATTCGATTTACGTTTGAGAGGTCGAGGAGGAAGAAGTGCGAGGAAGAGAGACGTGAGAAATGAGAGAGATGGGTGTGAAGGAGATACAACCTTATAATTTTTTTGGGGAGGAGGGATCGGACGACTAGAAACTATACCGTTTACTGCGCTGTAGTGATCATAATATATTTCTCTTTTTATTACTACAACCCAATGTCCATTAGATCATTATTACTGCAGTTGATGATGTATTTAGTCAGAACCCTCCGATCTTGATCGTACGGACCAAGGTGCTGATGTGCTTGTTGCTGCAGTATTAATTGACCTCTTCCTTTGCCGAATGAAGCAAGGAAGGCTCGTCGTCTCTCTTGGCCGACGACTCACTCTTCTTCTTCGTCGTCGTCGGATTCCTCTCCACATCGGATCTCCTCGTCGGTCGGATCCCCTCAGGCTCTCCCCTCCCCAGCGCCATGCCTTCGCGGGTCGCCGCCGAGATCGCCGCGCTCCCGGAGCCGCGGGGCCCATGCGCCGCCTCTGCGCCGACCTCGCGCGCCGCATCCGCCTCCTCGCCCCCTCCTCGCCTACCTCCGCCAACCGCCCCCCGACGACGACTCCTGTTCTTCTTCTTCTTCTTCGCCTCTCGCTGACGCCCTACGAGCCGCGCTCCATCTCCTCCGAGCGCTCCACCACGGCAGCAAGATCTACCAGGTACTCCAACCCAATCCAATCCCTAATCTGGGCTAGGCTGGGCGGGCTGCAATTCAATTCAATCCAATCTAGATGTTCATTGGGCCCAATTATTTCGGACGCTGTATGAATTTCCGACAGGCTATGCGAGGGGATGGTATTCTCCACAATTTTGCAACTGTCAACAAACAGATTCAGAATGCTTTGGATGACTTGGCCTACCACACCTTTGATATGCCTGAAGAAGTGCAAGAGCAGGTATACTAGTACTACTGTCTAGTGTCTACACCTCCCTCCCTCCACAAACCTTCAAATCTACTTGCTACTGATTACATGCAATTTTAGGTTGCACTTGTGCATTCTCAGTTCAAAGAGCAGCAACAGAACCGATTCACCAGACACACAACTTTCAAAGGATCTTTCTTGGGCTCTTAGCGACAAGACCTGTGACCCTGCCCTTCTAACAAGGATCTCGAGAAGCTGCAACTGCAGACTATGGCAGATATGAAGAAAGAATCCGTCGCCCTGCATGAGATGGTCATTTCCAGTGGTGGTGAACCTGATGGCTGTGTCGAGGAAATGTCTTCACTGCTCAAGAGCTCAAAGACTGTGTGATCGCTGAAGCTCTCACCCGAAACCCTCAGTACTAGGTCTGCCTCCATAAAGCATAGATCTCCCATCATCCGGATGAATTCAGATGCCCCATATCCCTGAGCTGATGCAAGACCCGTCATTGTTTGAGCGGCCAGGTATATATTCGATCCGACCGATTCGATTATGCAAAGCTAACTATTCTTCTTCTTAAAACACATGCTGTTAATGACCATTGTCTTCTCTGCAGGCGTGCGGCGATCTTGCATCCAAAAGTGGCTTGATTCTGGGCACAAAACCTGCCCTAAGACACAGCAGGCCCTCACATCGTCACTGACACCAAACTTTGTCCTCAAAAGCCTGATAGCACAATGGTGTGAAGCCAATGGTATCGAGCTACCAAGAACAAATCAAATTCCTGCGATAAGAAAGCAGCGAAAAGTTCCGACTATGACCATGCTGGTCTAGTCTCACTAATGAATAGGCTGAGGCGGGAACCAAGATGAGCAACGGGCAGCTGCAGGTGAGATCCGATTGCTTGCAAAGAGAAATGTGAACAACAGGATATGCATTGCTGAAGCGGGAGCAATTCCCTTGCTGGTGAATCTACTCTCCTCTTGGATCCAAGAACACAGGAACATGCAGTCACAGCACTCCTTAACCTCTCCATCCACGAGAACAACAAGGCAAGCATTGTGGACTCTCATGCTATCCCTAAGATAGTGGAAGTGCTCAAAACTGGGAGTATGGAAGCCAGGGAGAATGCAGCAGCCACACTATTTAGCTTGTCAGTTGTAGATGAAAACAAAGTAACTATTGGTGCTGCTGGTGCAATACCTCCACTCATCAATCTTCTGTGCGATGGGAGCCCAAGAGGCAAGAAAGATGCAGCAACGGCAATTTTAACCTGTGCATATACCAGGGCAATAAGGTCCGGGCAGTGAAAGCTGGAATCGTCATTCATCTGATGAACTTCTTGGTGGATCCTACTGGGGAATGATTGATGAGGCACTCACTCTTCTGGCAATTCTTGCCGGTAACCCAGAAGGCAAGGCTGTAATCGTGCAATCAGGGCCAATTCCCCACTTGTCGAGGTGATCAAAACTGGGTCTCCTGCGCAATGAGAGAATGCTGCAGCAATTCTTTGGTCACTCTGTTCTGCCGATGCCGAGGCAAGCGATGGCTGCAAAAGCAGCTGGAGCGGAGGATGCACTCAAGGAACTGTCAGAAACCGGCACAGATCGCGCAAAGAGGAAAGCTAGTATCCTGGAACTCATGAGCCAAGCAGAAGAGGCAAGAACCAGATAACATAGATTTGTCGAAATGTGAGGTTGTGGCATAGCTATAGCCAATTGTACACATAAATACATAAATACTAAATTTCTTCTGAATAGTGTTGAAATTTGATATATATCTATAGGCAGATCTGCTAAGAATTTTCTGTAAACATATAAATTGGTTGTATAATATTGTAACTCAGACCAATATATATGTACTTCTTGATAAAAAAAATAGTAAATAAAATTGTTTGTGGTTCAATTTGCTGGTTATTATTGTTTCAGGTCTCATGCATGCAAATCCATTCCCTTTTTCGACATTTCACTGCCTATAGAGCAGGATAATTTTCATTTAAAGCAAAGAGGAAACCAAAAGTTGTTTTCTCCCGAGGAGCAGCTCTGTACTTTGGGTGATGCGTTTGGTGGGTTCATTCTGAAGTAAGTTCCTTCTCAGAAAAATTGTTACTGCATTTTAGTTCTTTTTTTAGGAAGACTGCATTTTAGTTCTTGTTTCCATTGTTTTGTGGAAGTCTCAACCATCAATTACTGAGATTAAAGTAGCTTAGTTTCTTTAGAGTTTGGACCCACATCATGCAGAATTGCAGATATTATCAAATTATCTGATTTATTAGAACAACACTGAGCAGCATTTTCTCTTGATGATAAGTAAATCGGATTAGACAGAGAAGATTAATATGGCATCTTATCCATTTTTTTGGGTACGTTACGTCTAATCACTTTCTAAGTACACATGCAAGCAACCTTTTGTGCCTTAAGCTTTTTGCTAATGTTATCTGTGAGCTCCTTTTGTAAGCCAAATTAGTAAAGTTACATCCATGGGAAATTGCACAACCAACCAGGAGACAATTACTGTTGCTGTTGTTATTATTAAATGGAATCAAACAAAACAGAATGGTGTCATTGCTCATGAACTAAATCTGTTTTGCAATTCTTGAACATTGAGACAGCTATGTTGGAACGATAAGAAAGAAGTGAGAATTCATCAACTCAAATCGACAGTTCTGCACATTTTTATGATTCCAAGTCACTTTGTCAAAAATAAAATTTAAATGCAAAATGGAAAGCAACAAAGAACCAAGAAGACAAGACAGTGCTGAAAATTGCTGCATGAGTGCAGCACATGGAGCACGTCACATAATTCAGTGGTAGCTACTTGCAAAAGCAACTCAGCAAGTGCCTTACTGCTTAGAAGAAAGAGAAAAATAATTTTTAAAAATTGTTCCTTCTCAGTATGAATCCGTATGGTTATTTTTGTACCAGCCTCCCAGGATGCTAGGAAAATAAAAGGGAAAACATAAATATAGAGTAGAGGCAGGCTGTGGCAACTTCACCGGTAGGATATATGTCATCACTACATTATGGTATGTGAAATACACAACACGTTGAGTCCATAACTAGATGTCTAGAAATGTTCTTCACAGAACCTAGTCTTTTCGGACCATGTCAGTCAACTCAAACCTCAGCATTCTTTTATTCTTTTTGAGAACTGGAGAAGATCTGCTCGTTTATCTGTAGGCATCATGTCGCCCATGTGGGGACAAGTGTCATCGTGCTGATTTCCCTGCAATTCTAGCCAATTCTAGCAGAAAGCCATTTCCACTGCCTAAAAGATATAGCAAATGAATGTAAATCACTTATTAATGGGCCAGACTGCTTCGACTGGCACGAGGCACCATTTCGGTGAGGTCTTGTTAATAATACCATTCATGTTCAATGGAAATATCCCAAGCATTACATTTCGGCGAGGAACAGAGCAGAAGTAGTGGATATGTTCTGTTTCTTTAATGAACGGTCATCTTCTTTCCTTTACTACTTAAAAATAATGTAGTGGTGGTTGGGGTTGTACGTCGCCCCCTCCCAATTCCCCCTCACGCCTCTTTAAAAACAAAACATAAAAAGCAATTTACTAACAAACAAATTCCATCACCTTAAAAATTCTCTAACAAAAAAGAAAAAAAAAACAACGAAACTCTATTGGGTGCGTGGAGCCAGGGCGCAGAGGCGCGATATGGCCGGCGCTGAGGTGGAGCGAGGCGTGGGCTGGGCAGGCTGATCCGGCGATGTCGACTCAACGTGCAGGGTAATACGATGTTTTTAACCGTGGCAAAAGAATAGGCATTCAGCTAGTAGTCTTAGAATGGATCAGCCGGGGGTTATTTTCAACACTAGCATTAAGCTCCTATGTATCTCTCAACCCTTGAACCGTTTTGCAACTTTTAGGTTCATTTGGTGTTCCATGACGCTTCATCGATCTACACATTGTGCATGGTAAGTACTATATAACCTATTCCTTGTAGCTTCCACATCAAATCAAATAGCCAGTGAGACAAGAGATGCAGAAGTATTAACAATAAAAATACCACAGCCCTCTCCTACGGGCTACAGTATGTCAGTATAGTATGCACCAACATGCAGCAGCCCATGGGGGCCCTCTCTGCATGCATCACATGGCCAACCTAAGCAACGCAGATGACACCCTTCCAAACTAATCATGCATGCCCATTATCATTTGCTTGCTTAATTTTTGTCAGTTCATCTGTCTTTGCCCCGGATTAATAATCAATACTACTTCTAGTGTGATGACACAGCTCCTATCTAATCCTTTCACTTGAACAAATAAACAAGTTGTGTCAAGGAGATCTAACATGCTGGCCTGGTAGTAGTGTTCAACTTTGTTCTTTGACCACAACTGCAGTCTGCATGTGCCTAATCAAGATTCTTATACTTGTTATAACCAGAACATGCATTGTGATATTATTCTATCTTCACATGTGATGTTAACTAGGGCTAATTCCAGCTTAGCTATCGTCCTATTGGCTCTGCGCATCATGTTGCTACAATTATATGACGGATGATACCGATTGATCTCTTGGCTATTTGTTATCAGAGGGGATCCGGAATGATCGCGCGCGGTTGAGAACAAAACAAAATACACATCCGAGCAGGCCGTCAGATTAGGAAATCGATGATCAAGATCCAATGCATTGCATTGCAGCTTGGTTTGTGAGAGATTGGGGTGGGAAATGGCCCGTTGATTGCCTGCCCAAACGGCCTCTTAGCTTGTAATGAAGCCGTCCTTATAAATTTGCTTCGTGCAGTACCTACTAGGCTAGCTAGCCTCTCAGCCATCACTCAGGCTCAGGCTCAGGCTCAGGCTCAGGCAGGCGACTTACTATCATCTGATCATAACAAGAGTTAGAGGATGGGGCACATTGCTGAGCCTGCCGGCGGCGCTGTAGTCGTCGGTTGCAAAGTGCTGCCGATCTTCAACGAGAACGGCATCGTTGACGGCGCCATGAAGAGGATTGCGCATAGGATCGATGGCAAGAAGGCGGTTGCTCGGTGAAGGAGCTCCTCAAGCGGGCTGCTCAGGCCAGGCCTCACGCACTACCGTCGGTGGCAGGAAATGGAAGGTATATAGTATATGCGTGAACCTTTTCTCTTTTTTCCTTTTCCCTTTTTGAAACTTGTTCCTTTGATCCAGATAAGCATATTCTTCTTCTTTATACGTACGCTAGTTTCATCCCTGTGGATTTCATTAATTTTTGGCAGAAGGTTCTGAGCTTCCAATCAAGGGATGGTGCTGCAGCTGCAACCAATAAGTGTGGTGAGCAACAGCAGTGCGATGACATGAGCAGCAAGCTGAGCTTCAAGTGGGACGTGGGCAGCTGCTCGTCGGCGTCGTCGGTTCTGTATTCGCCGCTGTCGTCCGTCTCGGCGCCGGCAAAGACGACGACGGAGAACACGCCATCGAGGAACTACGTGTCGAGGCTGTCGTCGATGAGCCAGCTGAGCTCGTCGGTGCTGGAACCGATTGCTGGTCTGCTCTACAGCCCAAAGAATGAGGAGGAAGATATGGAGCAGCAGGAGGCGGCGGCCTGCAGGATGGGGCAGTGGATCACCACAGATTCAGACTGTGAGTTAATTACTAGTACTATGTTTCATGGACAATTAATCAGCGCATTTTTACTGTACTTTACGTCCCATTGTAATTAGCGCACATACTTTAGCTGAATATGATTGGCTGACTGATTTTGCAGTTGTGGTGTTGGAGCTGTAAGTAATTAAGACGTGCGGATGAGGACATACATGAGAGCGCGCTGTGCTAAGTGAGGAGGAGGTTCCATGACAAGGAATTGGCCAGGATTCAGGTGCAGGAACCAAAAATCAAGTAAAATTCAGAGGGAAGCAAGGAGTAAAAACAGAGATAAATTCAGAGGACCTGCGCTGCACGCATGTAACAATTAACATGTGTGCTGTGCAGCGAATGCGATGAATGGACGAGGGAAGGAAGAGAAGCAATGATATTTTTACTCACTTGGCTCGTGTGTAATACTATTTTTACTCCAGTAGGGAGTGGTAATTAGTTAGGGTCACCCTACTGTGACAGGAAATAAATCTGAATCAATCAAGGCAAGGCAGCAGGTAGCCCTTGCAGTTGACGCTTGACACACACAAGGAAATGAAGGTGACTCAAATGGTCTGGATTTTCCTATTGTGTACGTACGTATGTATGTTTGTTGGTTACTTGCTGACAAGACACCATGCGGTTACTAATTCATAAGATAATTAGTTGATCGAGTATAAGATATGTGTTATACGTGCTCAGCTTTGTCATAATTAGCTGTGATGCATATCATGCGGTAGGTGCGAGGATCATTTCATTAGCACTTACTAGCCCTCCTCGGTCTCTGGAGATGAGAGAGAGGAGATGCCTGTCATGCTCATGCGGTAGGTGCAAGGCTTTCCTGATGGCCATGGCGATTCCACTTGGTCAATCCGCCATATCCTTTGCGCTCGACGCCATCTGGGGAAGAAGAGACCGCCGCCGCCGCGATGAGCAACCATTTCAAGAATCTGGTGGATACTATACTACAGCAGCAGCGACATTGGAGTTTTCAAGGAAAGAAGACGAGGACGAGGAGGCACAGCAGCTACCAACACCACCACCACCAGCAGCAGCAGCAGGGGAGATGAAGGTGCAGCAGGTAGTGCAGTACTAAAAGCGGTTTTTGGACGATGGGATGACTACGGCTGCTGCGAAAATAAATCTTTTGGGGAAGGGCACCGTCCATTTATGAACAGTGCCAAAGAAGTGAGGGAGATCGGATCAGGAAAAAAATAACCGGCCGATTACCGGGGGTCCGAGATCCAAAACTCCGGCAGGTTTTCCGTGTTTTACAAGTTCAAATTCTAATTTTTAAATTTTAAATGTTTTTAGTCAAATTCGGTTACTGTTTCCGAGCGGACGGGGAAGTGACGTGCTTCCGTTCTTTTACCTGTGGATCAGACGGTAGGAGAGGCTGCTGCTGCAGTGAGGCGGCGGCGTATGTCGTCGACAAGGATTAGGATGAGGCAACAGCAAGAGGTACAAGCAGGCGCCCCTCGTGATGCGCTTGTTGGCAGCAGTTCTCCCCTTCCTTGGATCATGTGCAACTCATCAGGAATCATACAGATGCAAGCGCATCAACCATTCATTCATGCTGAGCCTGGGATGTTATCGCTCGCTTTCCTACGTGAAGCTTGCAACAATCTTATGCCATACAGTTGGCACGTTACATCTGACAGATTACATGTCATAATTATTCAATTCTAGACCAACTTATCACAATCCAACATTTAAGCTTGTTTACCTCACTGTCGCGAGTCTGATACACAACAGCATAAAAATTGCACCATTGAGGCCAAACGGCGACTAAGGCGGAGGTGAATAGAATCTGCCTCCTTTTCATCTTGATCAGATTCAATTTAATTTTTACTCCAATAGCTATAAATATAAATCAAAGTACAAGCACATCAGAAAGTCTTGTATTGAATTCAATCAAACCGAGCACAACAATCAAAACACGAAAACTCAAATCAAAGTGAGTTGGGCGGTGGACCTTTCAAGATGGCGGTGTGTCCTCTCACGGGGTGGTCTAACATCTATTACGATGAGCGGTGAAATCAACACGAAATCAAAATTACAAATCGACTCAACTTTTGATCCGGTAATCCAAATTCTCTTAAATTTAAACCATAGCTCATCAAGAGGATCATAAACCTATTCCAATTAACGATCAGGAAGATCAAGACCAAAGTTCCATGAATTTCATAGATAAGGAAGGAGGACACGGGATTATAGAAAAATCAAACTTTGATCCTAAAACATGCTCGTGGGTAAAAGATAATTAAGATGATCTTAGATGTATTCACATGTCACAACAAGCAAGATCATAGTAAGAAATCAAAGGAAAAAATAAAGGATCATCAAAATCCCAAAAATCACCTAAGAGAGTAAGAACAAGAAGAGACTCATCTTAAAAGAATCTTATTTGGATTGATTTGAGATAGATATTAGTTTACAACCACTCCACCATGAGAACAAAACTCAACACTTGAACACGCAATTAATTCATCTTTCACAAACTCTAGCCTCAACTACTCCAAAATCCCTAAATCATAAATTATGGGTTTTCTCTGTTGGAAAGACTTGAAATCCACATCTCGACATTCCCCTTTTATAGTGGAGGCTTGACGTGAGAGAAGACCCTATGAGACACTCGTTAAGCCTACACACAAGCGGGTCTACACTCGCATGCGCTTCTCAAAGCAGGATGATGAATTGGGCTTCATGAATTCGTTTCTTCGTGATCTTTATTTTCATTTGACATAAACCATCTCTCCTTGCAGTCTTGCGCGCGGTTTGCCAAAAGGTCACCTGTACGGATATTTTAGTGAAGTTGCCAAAATACCTCTTCTCGATCCTTCTCCAAAGACCGAAGCCAATCTTCATGAAGAAATCTCATGCTTCGCCACGTGTAGGTTGATCAACGACTCTCTTTATGTCGATAAGTATCTCCCATCCGCTCTCAAAACCACCATGGCACTACCGAAACCTCCGCATTGCTTGGTGCAGTCAGCGGAACTTCCTATTTGGTCATCCTTGTCCATTTTGCGTCATGCTTGAGTCCTTGACTTGCTTTGGTATTCTCGATCGTTCGGACCTCAACTCTCCAAGCTTAGTCCCGATCATCCTCGTCATTGATCGTCGTTAACCTCCAAGCCTCTGCACAACAATAGACCAAGAAATCGATTTGAGAATAAGTTCTTCATAACTTGACCAACGTTAGTCAAAATATGCATCGTACAACACATATGCTGAAAACTATAGATTTTGACATAACCTACGAACAGCGCCTTTGCAGAGCGTGAATAGGATAAAATCGGTCAAGCCGCCACCCATATTTGATCCAGCCCTTCGTGGTTGAGTCGGATCGCCCGGTTGGCTAGCTGATCGCCTTGCCACATAGACTTAGCCAAATTTCCACTCTAGAAATCCGAAACCTCTCTAAAAATTTAAAACGAATAGAACTTTTGGCTTAAAACTCCAAAAATTATGAAACCAAGTGTAGAAGAATACCCTATCTTGTCTACACCCTCTATTTTTAGCCCAGCCTAAAATTCAATAGAAAAATTGGCGATTCGACCCTTGCCGCAGCCGTGGAAGTGACCCTTTGCGCTATGGCGATCGACCTCGAGGATGGCTTGTCGGACATGACCAAGGCTGGGTCATCTGATTTATGAAATTTAGAAAATAAGTGTTTTGACAAACCCTTACAACCATTGCTAATTGTATCATCGTCATAAAATCATGAGCATATCTCTCTGATTTCGGTTTGCTCACATCCAACAAGCATAAACTCGGAGCGATTCTTGCTCAACTTACTATTCATAATGTAAGAAATTATTAGCCATTCCAGGTTTGTGACGGATAACAAAACACATCTCTACTACAACCTAATCTCGGGCAAAATCGAGATAATACAATTCAAGCACTTTTACGACCTTAGTTAGCGCTCCAGGACCATCGATTGATCGATGGAGGCGACAAGACAAGTGCGTGTGCGGTTCCCCCTTCTGTCATCGTCGGCTAGAAATGGGCGTCCCGGATCTATTTGTTCACGGCCATGGGACTATTCACATTTTGGAATTCTCTGTGCTTTTAAGAAGAACAAAAAATCATCTAGCGCTTTATCGTCTTCTTCCTAAATTTCAGCTAACTTGTCATCGTGCGTCTTGAGGGCATGTACAATAGTCTGAGATAGCTCTTGTCTATAGCAACTCTTCATGTCACTTTGTAGAGAATACTATAGGCAGCTCATACAATGGGTTGCCTTTTCACTTGTCTTTATAGATGACATAATTTTTTATATTTTTATGGACCTAAGATATTTCCTCTTTAGTTACGTGTCTACGATCGGCTACAAGATTGTAGACAACACATTTCTCTTTATTTATTCTCTTTCATCCATATCGGCTTAAATCCTACATGGCGAGACTATAGGCAGTGATGTAAGCTCATTGTACATGACACGAGCATAAAGCCAAGTTGCCTATTGGCCAACTAGTAATGCATTGTGTCGATCAAGAATTCATCGTAATATCCCCCTCTCTCTCTTTTATACATCGTTTTAGAATGCATTCTAAAACTTTAACAGATAATATACACAAAAATATTTAGATTTGTCATGTGAAAATGATATCACTATATTGGTTATCAAAAATACTTTCATGTCATTACAATTTTAATAGTTTTTACTAACATATACACCATCCAGTTCGAGAAATATACGGCGTTTTAGAAAAGGAGAATTGGCTACGGACTTTGCCATTGACCACCTTTGCCAATGGACACTAAAAAACATGGTTGACCAGGAAGACACCGCAAAATGTAATTTTGCCATACGACATCAAGAACATTATTATATCATTTCAGGGGCTGAGGAGAGAAAATTTCAAAAAGACTGAGGTGCCTCGCTCGCTTGCCTCAAAGACAACACATCTCACACATCCGGCTCTCACGGCGGTGGGACCCACATGGCAGCACGCAGCCACGATCTCCGGCCACCGTCGCAGGAGGTGTGATGAGGACATTCTTTCCATTGATACAACCATCCCTCTGCGTCTACACTTCAACTTGATATGCAAGGACCAATTACTAGAGCACAAGCTCGCCGGTAGAATTATCGGGTAACCGTTTCTAGGAGTTTATAATTGTTCCATTGAGGATGGATTGCTACCTAAGTCGGTGATGTTATTCTACTCGAGAGCGAAGGCAAGGGGTACCGCAACTACCACAACAAGTCCGGGCCTCCGAAATCAGCGACGACACCAACTTAAAACAGGCATAACTTTCATCCGAGTCCGTTGGCGGCTACAGTGCTTGATTGAAAGCTTATTTCGTCCTCTTTCCAACGGATCCGGTCTCATCTTCAAATTCCTTCTGGACTGATCGCAATCATCAAAGAAGACGTCATATCACTTGTTTGGGCCAATCTGGGCCTTGTAATCATCTTGAACTTGGCCCATCCGTCATCGGGCCACGAGGGCGTGGTTACTGTTCACGTGAACAGTAACCACGAGTTAGTCCCACCTCATTGGTGCTATTAGATGTGTGGCTCCTCATCTCCTATTTAAGGCGCCTTCTCTAGTTTTCTATGATTTTGTTTATGTTTAGTTTGCCTTCGTTGCAACTTGAATCTTTTAGTGTGTCGGCTAGACCACCCAATTAAGATCCTTATTCAGAATCCCAACTCAATTCAATATTTTAATTCCTATTTGCAATTTCAGTTGCTTAATCTTGTTCTTGCGTGCTTCTTGATTGTATCGGGAATGCGACCGGCAAGTAGTCAGTCAGTAGGGTATTCGTACACGGTTGATAACGACTTGTCAAACAGTTCGCGATTGCGTGGTTTAAGCCTTGCGTGTTCGTAGCGGGATCGTGAGAGTTGAGCGGCGCCTCTGAACCTATCGTTCTCATCGAAAGATCGGGCCAAAACAAGGACCTTCGGGTTCATCAAGTTGGGGCTGGCGGAAGTGTGTCGGCCAGTGCCATCACAACCAAGAACCTCCCCAAAGAATAACCTACTGTGGCCGGACTACCTCAACCACCACCACGAAAGAATCCACCTCTCAAAACATTTCAAAATCCACCTCCAAGACCACGAAAATCTCCTATCTTTCGCTGAAAATCACGAACTCCCAATCCAATCAAACCAAGCTAAACTAGAACAAAAAATCTCAGGAGACATCGACTAACTAAGAGCGCCAAAAAGGCGGGTTTTTATGGTAGGAACAAAATCCTTCCAGCGGAGCGATGGCGATGATTATCGGGCCACGTAGCGTGACACACCATCATGCAAGTACTTGCGATTGATTTGGTGATGATAAGATGAGATTAGGGGTTTGGGGATTGGATTTCGATTGCGGAGATTGGACGGATGCTAAGGGAGAACTACAGCTGCTTGGTGGGAAGGAGATAAGTGGCGGGAGGAAGTAAGAAAAAATAGATTGATGTGTCGCGTGAAGATTTCCACTGGCAAGCTCGCCTTTCGTACTACATGGTTAGCGTGTGAGTAGTGACTTGTGGGAGTCGGAGGAGGTGGAGTCCGTCGGCGAGGGCCCAGGTGTGGGTGATGTTGGGAGCGCGGGCGCGCAGCGTGCGTGAGGGAGTCGGCGATGCTTAGCGGTCACGAGCGCGTTGGGTGGGCGTGGGAGGAGCGGCGCGGGCCGAGGTCGCCGAAGAGGTGAGGTTGTTGGCCTTGAGGGATTAGGCCCGGAGGAGGCGCGAGGAGGACCAACTCCGTGCCGGAGTCGCCGACCATGGTGGCGCCGCTGGCTCACAGTCGCGAGTGGTGGGAGTGGAGGAGCGGGGAGCAGAGGCGGGAGGTGTTGGCGCCGAAATGAAGCTAGTAGGAGGCGGGAAGAGGAAGGAGGGCGAAGAGGCAAAAGAGACATCTTACGTGCTTTCTCTCCTCCACCCAAAATAATATAATAATCGTCTTAGTGTCTTATGGCAAAATTACGTTTTTGCGGTGTCTTACGTTTTTACATCCACGTTTTTGGATGTCCATTGGCAAAGAACGCTTTATACAGAGTGTCACGTAGCCAATTCTCCCTTTAGAAGCGTGCAGTTAAGCTTCCTTGACTTTGACAACTAATATATAAAAACTATTTGTATTGGTCATGTGAAAATGATATTATTAGATTAGTCAAGAAAAATATTTTCATAATATAATAATTTTATGCTATTTTATGACAATATTCATATAAAAAGTAATAGTCAAAAGTGCATGTTAGGCTACGTGTCGATGTCCAAAACATCGTATATTCTTAAGCAGACGAGTAATTAGGAAAATAATTGTTGAATATGTGTATTGAAGGTCATGTCTATATCCAAGCCTACCTCCATAATAGCGTCAAAATTCATTATTGGCAGCCAATATATAGACCAATAACTACTGAGGCAGCAGTCCTAGCTCAAAAGCCAAAACTAATACTCATTTAGTTAAAGAATATATGAGTTTTAGGTCTCTAACATGCAATTTTGACCATTAATTTTTATATGAATATGCTCATAAATAATATAAAATTATTATATTATAAAAACATTTTCATGACTAATCCAATGATACCATTTTCACATGACTAATACAAATAGTTCTCTTATATATTAGTGATAAAAGTTAAGAATTATTATTGCACACTTTCTAAAACATCGTATATTCTGAATGAATGGAGTACTACTAATTATCAACATCGAATACGCTGTAATAAATGCACTATAACGCTTCGACGATATGAGCCATTTAAGGCTTCGACTAATCTAAATATACAACGTTTTTTTCGAGAATACACAGGATAACTATGTACCATTGCACTAATAGAAAAAAATAAAGACAAAAGTACTATTTACATAACCAGAAACAAAATAGAGAAATTAATTTAAGGCCCCGTTCAGAATGCGCGATTTTTTCCCGATTCAGGTAAAAAAATTCTTGTGGAATTCACGCACCATCGATCAGAGTTGTTAAGTGTGTTTTTTTGTATTATTTCTTAAGTGCCGGCGTAGGTGACAACAAGAAAAAGATTTTTGAAGTTTTGATGCATATATATGCGAATCCAAGTTCGTAGACTATTATTTTTTTTTGGAAATGACGGTGATTTACTAATTATTGTATGTGGATAGGTGATGCGTGCGTGGGAAAAAAATTCAGTGGAAGAGGCCTCGTGTGAGACCTCTCAGCATCTCCATCCATCTGTAAACAGTACGAGATGATGAAAAGGGATCTGACGGTGGGAAGAGAGGTCTCTCCGTGAGCTCCTCACTGGAGAATTCGCTTCCCGTGCGTGCATGCACGGGTTCGTCAGGATGGATGGATGCATGGGCAGTTGGCGACTTGGCGCGCGCGCGAGAAGATCGACGGAGGCAACCGCCACGACCCACTCCGTCCGCCCGCCCACCAGAATTGAACAACTCGATCAGAGAGATTCGATCAGGATCCCCTCCCCTGCTTATTTCATCCTCGCGCGGGCTCGGCGGCAGCCCCGTCGATCCATCGATCGATCGCCGGCAGGCCCGCTTCCTGATCGACGACAAGCGGGAAGGAAGGGACCAGCCGTGCATGCCGTACGTACACTCCACTTATCTTCTTGATGCATGATTCATGGCCTGCCACTTGTGCGCCGCGCACCGCGCCGTCGTCTTCTGCTCCGCCCACCGCCGCGAGGCTGTGCCTGGAGTGCGACGGCGCCGTGCACGACGCCAGCGCCCTCACGGGCCTCCACTCGCGCGCGCCGCTCTGCGACTCCTGCGGCGCGGCGCCCGCGGCTCTGCGCTGCGCCAGCGACCGCGACCGCCTCGCGCTCTGCGCCGAGTGCGCCGACCGCCGCGCCCCCGCCGGCACCTACGCCAGGTGCCCCATCAGCCAGTACACGGGGTGCCCCGGGCCGGCTGAGATCGTGCGACACATCTCACTGGAGGCGCCGTCGCCGCAGGAGGACTTCGACGCGTGGCTCGCCGACAAGCTGCCCCACCTCTTCGACGAGGACGACGCCGTGCCCGGTACACACCTGGCTAGTGCTAGCAAATCAGATCAGATCAGATCAGATCAGAGAGAACGATATGTATCGAATCGGATCAACTCTATATATAATGCAACTCGCGTAACTTAATCTCCTGTTTCAATTGCTGCGCGCCTAGCTACCTCCTGCTGCTGGTGGTGTCGGTCATTTCATGGAGGATGCTGGGATGCAGGTATACGAAGGAAGCGCGATGGCTGCAGCAGCAGGAGGAGGTTTCGGTGGTTGTGACGCAGCTGTAGCCGGGATTGAAAAGTTCCTAGCCGATGACTGGACCGCCGGGCCATGCGCTGCTGCGCTTGAGGATGCAGCTGCCGGATTACATTCACCAGATTCAGACGACGACATCCTCTGCTTGCCACCTCTTGCCGTCATCATGCCATGGCCAGCCAGAGGCAGCAGCAGTCATGGCATCTGCTCTTGTGCAGTCCCTGACCAACGATCACTTGCTGCTCGGCGGCAGCAGTAACGCCAGTGCCATGGCCAGCAGCTTTGGGTGCTTCCTTTGATCAGCTGCCCCAGCAGCATGCCCCCATCTCGCCGCAGTCGCACAGCATGTTGATGGTCGCAGCAGACAAAAAACCATCGCAGCAGCAGCAGCAGCAGCAGCAAGATCCGAGCACCATAACCAGAGAAGCGGGAGAGAGGATCGAGCCAAGCTAAGATACAACGAAGAAGAAGAACAGAAAGTACGTGCCTATATATATATCCATCTTTGACTACGCGCACTGGCTCTGACTGAATCTTGACCTGTTATTTGCATGCAATGCTCATCTAGCTAATTAATTAGTTAGCCCCTTCATGGAATCAAAATATCTATGTTTTGCAGATTCTGCAAGCAGATCATATCATGAATCCCGCAAAGCGAGAGCGGACACGCGAAAGCGGTCAAGGGCCGATTCGCAAAGGCTACCGCTAATCCCACTTCTTCTCATGACCACTAGTGAACAACGAGTGACCACAGCGCACATACGAAAATCTAATCTTAAACCTTACATATGTAGCTAGCTTGTCGCAAGTACACGTTTTAGTTTACCTCTTGATTGCCACTGCATATTAATTATTTCTCTGTCTACAGGGCATCTATCTGATGATGACTTATTCTTCTTTCAAGCTTGCAAATGCTGTATTAAACAAAAGCCACATTTAGACGAATGGGATATAGATATCTTGCATATCTGCACATAAACAAGAAGAGATTTATTCTGGAAAACTATAGTGGGAGGTGATCGATCATGCATGGACCAGCCCTTCAAATATCTTCTTAACGCCAGCAAATCCCGCGATTTTCGTTTCCTGCACATTCATTACATCTTATACATCCTCTCTCTTTTTCCTGATTGAATTCAACACTCTAGGTAAATTAGTACCAACAAGATCATTCTTTCCGGAACTCATGTTCCGTGCTACAATAAACAGCAACGGCTCTGTCTGTAAATAAAATTTTGCGCACCTGAGCCATCCTGATTTTTTTAAATTATTATTATTATTCTTCGTCTTCTTCTTCTTTTGGGTTAAACTTTTGGAACTCTTGTTCCGTGCTGTAATAACTGAATCGTTGTCTATATATATGTACATAAATAATCATTTGTGAGTAAAAAATCATCAACTTGGATGTGTTGATGGAAGAGGATTAAGACAGAATTGCGGCTGATGCTGTGTGAAATTTGTAAATACATACATCCTCTGAAATGCTATAAGAAGAATCCTAGCAACAACCTTGGCCGTAAGGCCCTTGCTTTATTTAAGGTATGCTTTATCTGTTGTTCTAAGTTGTTGGACTTTATGGCTGTGATTTCACCAATGTTATTTTGTCGAGTTAGCTTTAGTTCTGGACTAACTCAGAGTACAGAGCCAAGACCTCCGAGAGGTCTTTGAGATCTCCGGGAGGTCTCGAAGGACCTCTTCCGAGGTGTTTTGGAGGACCTACAAGACCTCCGGTGGTCTTGTCGGACCTTCCTACGAGGTCCTGGAGGACCTCCTTAGTACATCCGAGGTGGTCCCACGATTTCGAATAATCGAAAGATCAATATAATCAACAGGGTATTTCAAGACATCTCAAAAACAGAAAATACGAAAAACAGAAGTGCAAATATGTTACTTATCTCTCGACCTCAATCATCATTCGCGAATAACCTCAACCGCATACACCTAATTGCCTTCATGTGCTCAGCTTTCACATCGTTAGGCATGTTACTAGTGTCATGAGTAATGAGTGCCATGTATGTTCTCAGCATTTTTTATTCCTTATCAATCATTTTGCCTCCTTATCAATCATTTTCGCCTCCTTATCTATCATATTGGCCTCTTTATTATCCTTTGCTGTAAGGTGAGCAAGCCTTGCCGCTTCAAGCTTCTCACTAAGATACGTTTATGCAATTCCATCGTCCCACTGTGATTTTGTTAGTTTCTGGCTGCAGATTTAGATATTTATTGAGCTCTTCCACTTCTACTGTTTTTGCCTTCGGTTTGCCTTTGTCATTGCGTTCAGCCTTGGCTGCTTTTGTTCCTATCTAGCGGGATATCTTCAATATTTATAGGAGATGATGTGTGGTCCCCCGCCTCCCGCATTGAGCTTTTTATTGTAAGCATGCCACTTGGGTTAGTCTCTAACAGCCTTCCAAGTACCCATGTGTAAAAACTATCCTCCGTAGTCTTCACCATAGATACGGTGGGCCTTGTCCATCAACTGGTCATCGGACTGTCTACTAGTATATATACGATAAGTCTTCAACCAAGAGTATTAGAACTCATTGAACCATTTGTTAAGTTTATTGCAACGGTCCTTGGCTTGCTTTGTTAGTCATCTCCGATTTTTTGGGGTGGTGCTATTGTAGGCAACAACAACATCTCCCCAATATTTATCATTTTTCTTGTTGTTGCCCATGATAGGATCATCTGAATTGTTCAACCATACACTCATCTACATGGTTAACAAAGAACATTAGTTATGTTGAAAGCATTCAAGAATTCATATGGACTACTAAATATGACTATATTTAAAACTTATCAATCTTACATCCTCCTCTTGTGTCCAGTTCAAGCGCTTCTCAGTCCTACCTTCTCCATCGTCGTCTCCACTACCAATAGGGACGAATGACTGAGATTGTGGAGCTGATGCTGCGCATGGACTGCACGATTTAGAGAGTGATGGTGATGGAGTCCCTTTGGCTGCTAGTGGTCGTGGTGCCAGGGATGGAGTGTAGTGTGAAGTGCCACCAACGTAGTGGAAATTTTGTGACATGGGGGGCTAATGAGGAGCATGTTGTGGAAAAGGAAAATTGGATGAATTTTGTGAGATAGGGAGCTGATGAGGAGCATGTTGTGGAAAAGAAAAATTGGATGAATTTTGTAAATAATTTAGGAATCCACCGACTAGCCGATAATCCTTTCCCCTAAAAAAGGACATACATGCGAACATCAAGTAACCTAAATGAATTGGAAACATCAAGTAACCTAAATGGATTTCATAAATTGGCTAGGGAGTGAGATAAAATACATATATGATGAGCAAATTGGAAATGCAAATTTCTTAGAAACATATAATTAGGACTAAGTGACTCCTCTAAGGTAACCAATCATCACAAAAGAAACACGATAACTTCTTTATTGTTATTACAACTAGCTGAATTGCCCTCACAATTTTTTGCTACATTCAAAATACAATTTGTTTTTGCTATACAACTCTAATGCCAACTATTCAAATATATTTGTATTTGTTTTACAACTGTAATAGCTGTAATATCAAGACAGTCTTTGATGTTTGGTGTGGACAATTAGCTAGAAATGAGATTTTGAGGAGCCAAATTTCCTGCATAGCATGATTGCATCATATGCAAATCAATAGTGTGCTTGGCCAACAAATTAGGCACTACATGCTCATAAAGGGTATGGCCAACAAACACACCAAGTAGATCTCATAAGCACAATGTACATATAGTGCCTAACAAATTAGGCAACGCAGTGATCATACTGCCGAGTTGAATACATAAACGCCGAACCTCCAAAGCTAGCCCACACCATCGACATTCATAGCAAAAATGAAACGCAAATCCAATCAAGTGGCGAACTCAAACAATTATAGTCACTATAGCTCAAAGAACCGATGTCCTCAATAACATATTTCTTGCTAATGTCACTACTACAGAAGAGCTATACACTCATCGCCGCTTTGTCCAAAGGAGCGTCGTGTTGAATTATACGACGTTCCTTTGGAACCGTCGTGATATGCCTCATCACATACGGTTCTTATTACAACCGTGCGGATACTTGCATGAGTTCATAACAAGAACCGGCTCATAGTGCTCATCGCGCTCCCTTACCAACCCCGGAAGTATTAGCTTGGAAGAAGGCGCTGTGATGAGGATACCCATCACGCATCGTTAGTATAACGACCGCTATGATATCCAGGTCGTGATACCAACCGCGTGTGTATCTCATCAAAGCTTGGGATTAACAACCGCAGGATTTGATTTACCATGGCTTTAATTTCCTTACTCGATTTACCATGGCTTTAAATTTTCTACTAATTCTAAGCCATGGTAGAATCGGATAAGCCATGGTAAAATTTGAAAGCCATGGTGGTAATCGCTAAGCCATGGTAAACTCAACCATGGTAAAATCGAGAATTCTAAGCCATGGTAATCTCTAAGCCATGGTAAAATTTGAAAGCCATGGTGGTAATCACAGCCATGGTAAAATTTGAGAGCCATGGTAAAATCGAGGTAAGAAAATTGAAAGCTATAGTAAAATTAGAGAGTAAGAAAATTGAAAGCCATGGTAAAATCGAGAGAGAAAAATTCTAAGCCATGGTAGTAAAATTAAGAGTAAGAAAATTCTAAGTATGGTAAAATCAGAAAGACTTCTAAGCCATAGTAAAATTAGAGAGTAAGGAAAATTCTAAGCCATAGTAATCCAAATCACAAACGCTTAATACCAATCTGATGGAGTATCAGCATCGTATTAAGAACGTCGGATGAGTTACTTACGGATGGTTCGTGATACGAACGCCAGATTGTCATCACGAGTTTTTGTATGAAACCGCTCTGATTCGTACGAATTTGAAATTTTGAGCGCGGCGGAGGCAAAATATGTCCTATTATGGCCGACTCCTATGTTGCCATCGATTCCACCGATCCTCCTCTCGCTCGGTCCTCTTGCTCAGACTCCTCCGACTCGTAGTCTCTCGCTCGTAGCTCCTCGCCCGCAACCTCTAGCTCGGCCTCCTTGCTCCCATAGCCCCAACCTTCGACGTGGTCTTCCTCCCCACACGAGATCGAGCCGCACCAACACCGACTCTCTAGTCCTCTCGACAGACCAGTTCCTCCACCATCCTCGCGATGTCTCTAGTATATGAGGTTCTTGGTACTTTTTATGAGGTTCTATTAGATTGATCGATTTGTATGTATGAGCTTGTGGTACTTGTGTTAGATTCATATTCGATTAGATTCTCCTGATTCTATTTCCATGGTACTTGTATATGACCGAGTGTATGCATGTATCCATGAATCCATAGCTTGAGAAATTTATTGGGAGGTTTAGGAGTTGGGAATCCATGTATGTGTATCAATGAATCCATGTTTGGGAGGTTTGGAAATGGCGGTGTATGTGTATGAGTGTATCTATGAAATGACATTTTTTTGCAATAAAAACCTATCACTGACGGTTCGGAACAAGAGCCGTCGAAACAATATCACGACGGTTGAACAAGAACCGTCATGATAATCAATTATCACAGACGGTTCTTGTTCCGAACCGTCGTGATAGCTATTTCACGACGGCTCTTGTTCCAAACCGCTCGGATAGTTTATCCTGACGGCTCAAAACCGTCAGGATACACCATTATCACAGACGATTTTACGCACGGTTGGAAATCGCTCGTGATGACGTCCAACCGCTGTGATGAGGCTTTCAGTAGTGTGTACGTAATAGGAATTGGGAAGAGCACACCATGCCGCTTTGTGGATCGTAGTCGGGATGAGAACTCGCCGCGACATGGTCGATGGCTTGTCCGTGGAACGCATGAGATGAGGACGCGCAGGGCTACAAGTGGATGCGCCTCCCACCAAACCCCTGCGTTAAGCGCGGCGCGTTGGTCCCAACCTCGTTGACGCGTTGGCGCAATCTCGGAGACCGCGCGTGAAACAATATGCTTTCTCCCGAGGCATCTCGATTCCCCATGCGATGGTTGGTGAGGCGCAACCACTACAGCAGGGGATGGTGATGGATTGGTAGGGCTAGGGAACCTCCGTGCGAACGGATTTGGGGATGGATTAGAGGATTTGGAGGGCACACGAATGGATTGGAGCTGTCGACGCGTGAGGAAATAGGGGCTCGGCTTGGGAAACTTGCGCGAGAGGAGGAAAAAAGGCGCGAGCGGAGAAAAAAGGGGAAGAAAGCCTTTGTGCGCATGCAGGAGGAAATGGGGAGCGCGGCCGAGTTCATTGAGAGAGAGAGAAAACAAGGAGGCATGGATCGGAAAGGCCCAAAAAGTTTTGATGTAGACAGCTCTTTTGTACAAAGGGAGCGAGAATCGTCGTTAGGTCCTTGTTTTGCATGAAGTCACCGGTTACTGCATGGTAGATATCATTTTTCTCTCTATATTCTCTTTCATCCACATTAGCTAAAATCTTACATGAGAGATAGAATGATGTAAGTCCATTGTACATGACCTTATACCAATTGGATGGATTAGATCTTTTTCTTTTTAGATTAATGTGGGAATTTATAGCTATTTTGTTTTTTTAAAAATAACGGGAATTTCTAGCTTTTCCATCGAGAATTAACAGCGTGTGTATATATATACATATATATATATATGGGTTGGGGGTGGATCTATCCTGGAAATTCAGAGTTGCATGCCAGGGATTAGTAAAAGAAATAAACGACGAAAATGGGTTAGTCATTTTGAGCTGAAGATTCTTTCAAAGGGAAGCTTTGAACACCTCGCCGCCGCCCTCGCCGACACGCTCGCCACCTACTACCCCGTCGCCGGCCGCTTCGTCACCGACCAGCACCACGACCACCGCGGCAACGTCGTCGGCTGCTCGGTCTCCATCGACTGCCACGGCCAGGGCGTCGAGATCGTCCACGCCGTCGCCGACGGCGTGTCCATCGCCGACGTCATCCTCCCGACGTCGACGTGCCGCGTGTCCTCCAGTCCTTCTTTCCGCTCGACGACGCTGTCAACTACGACGGCCACGAGCTCCCCTCTTCGTCGTCCAGGTCACCGAGCTCGCCGACGGCGTCTTCGTCGGGTTCGCTTGCAACCACGCGCTATCCGACGGCACGGCCTTCTGGAACTTCCTCAACGCGTGGGCCGAGATCGCGCGCGCCAGGCTTGCGCCCCGGAAGCCCCACGCCCGCTGACGTCTCGCCGGCCCTTGCTCGAGCATTGGTCCGCCGACGGCGGCCCGGCTGTGCCGCTTGTGTTGCCGTACCCCGACCTGTCGGAGCTCATCGAGCGGTTGGCGCCGCCGCCGCTGCGCGAGCGGATGCTGCACTTCTCGGCGGAGTCCCTGGCGGCGCTCAAGGAGCGGGCCCGCCAAGAGCTCCTGGCGGCAGGGGACACGGCGGGCGCGGCCGCCCTGACGAGGTTCCAGGCGCTGAGCTCCCTGATCTGGCGGTGTATCACCCGCGCCCGACGCTTGGCGCCGGAGCGAGAGACGGTGTGCCGCGCGGCCATCAACAACCGCGGGCGGCTCCAGCCGGCGCTGCCGGCGGAGTACTTTGGCAACACCATCTACGCCATCTTCACGGAAGCGGTGCGCGCGTCGGAGCTGCTGGCGCGCGGGCACGGGTGGGCTGCGGCGGCCGTGGGGCGCGCGGTGGCGGCGCACACGGACGCGGACATCCGGGCGCGCGTGGCGGCGTGGATGGCGAAGCCGATGGTGTACACGCTGAGGTGGTTCGACCCATCGGGGTGATGATGGGGAGCTCGCCGCGGTTCGCCATGTACGAGTGCGACTTGGGGTGGGGAAGGCGTTGGCGGCGCGGAGCGGCAAGGCGAACAAGATGGACGGAAGGCGTCGCTGTACCCCGGGCGGGAGGGGGCAGCATGGACGCGGAGCTGGTGCTGACGCCGGAGCACATGGCGGCGCTGGAGCAGGACGAAGAGTTCTGGGCCGCCGTGTCGCCGGACGTGCCGGCGCGCGGAGGGGAAAGCTTGAATTCAGCTTTTTACTAGTAGCTGGGAGCTACTGTTGATTTCGTGTTGTCGTCGCAGGCATATGCTCTCTGCATCCATCGCGTTTTTTTTTTTTTTTTTTTTTTTACTCCATCCGTTATTTTTTATTTGACGCAGTTGATTTTTTACGGTCAAATTTGACCATCAATAAGTTTAAAACTATCTGGATTGACTATATAAAAATTATATCATTAGAATTATCGTTGAAAATACTTTCATAATATTATATTTTATTAGTATATCTTAATGTAAAAGTTATAAAAGTTATGGTCAAAGTCCCATCTCAAAGACGTGAAAAATCAACGTGTCAGTAAAAAGAACGGAGAAGTATTTGTTTCGGCAGAGTTAGCATAGCTCCGTGCGAGCTACCAACGTCAGCTACCTTTGTGTTTGCTTAATCCAACGATGCAGTCACATGGATGCTAATACTATATGGTGGCCGGAATTTAGGATCACTTCACTGACTGTTACCGAGGGTTGCATCTGCATGTGAGTGACTAGCGAACTGACTAATGACTAGTGCTGTCATCTATCTGTATTAGTAACCAATTGCAATGCTTGGCAAATGTAAGAGTAGCGAACGATAACTGAATTTTTTCTCGTCGACCGCTACTGGCTAGCGCATATTAAGGAGAAGAAAACCCAAACCCCACAATTGTAAAGGAACTGAAATCTGAAGGAGCGGCGTGCTGAGAGGAGGTGATATAGGGCGTGTTTGGCTGGCTCGCTCACGAGCAGGCAGCTCCACCTAACTCAGGAGCACCGCCTGATAGAGAGTTGGAGCCGGGTTTAGGTGTGTTTGGTGAAAGATTCTTCTCAGCTCCAGAAAACATGGTTCGGAGGATACAATGACATGCTTGCCCTTATTATATTACTGATGATACTATAATTATTTCTCTAAGTATAAATTCAAATAAAAATCGTTTGAAGGCCAAAATATTCAAGTGCAAATAATGTCATACCCAAAATATTACATGTCCATGGTGCACGTTCAAATAAACCATCTGGCTTTGAATTATCTAAAAAATATTACATGACTTGTTCACACATTCCATGCAAGCGAGAGAGATGTTGCCATATTATCACGGAATGTGTCCATTGTAACAACACTTGATTCGAAGTTGTAGCATCGGATGCATCTTTGTGATACCGCATATTTGTTGTATCTATCAGAATTGTAGGCACAAAGTTAGGATCTCGATCAAAATTAGCAAAGTCCACATCACCACTTGAATGCTCACGAATGAAATTATGGAGAACCATGGTTGCCGCTACAATCTTTTTGTGTGAGCATTGAATACCAGCATCTTGTAAAGGATTTGCCATTTCATCTTCCATAGCCCAAATGATCGCTCAATAACATTACTTAATAGATGAATGCACACGATTGAACCTCTCTTGGAGTATTAGGTTCCATACCTCTATGCCACTGGGTAAGTGATACCTTTCTCCCTTGTATGGAGCTAGGTATTCGGACGGTTAGGATAGCCCGCATCTACAACGTAGTACTTACCTACACATGGAAAGTAGAATAGTTACAAAATGATTCATAAGCAATGTCATATATTGAAATAACCATAGTAGAAATCTTTGTACCTAGCGGTGGATGTGGGAAGTCTTTTCATCATCTGCAAATGCATGGTACAATACACTTGTGTCATGAGTAGACCCACTGACCAGGCCACATAAGTGAAGCGCATATCAAAATCACAAACAAGAAGCACATTTTGAGTTGCCATGCCTGTCTTTCCAATGTATCTCACTTGTTCTTCAGTGAGAGAGACACACGAATATGTGTCCCATCTAGAGCACCAATGCAATCCTTGAAGTGTGCATATGCTCTTTTATCATTCATAATCCTCTTGTGAACAAGTCAGGAAATTAGGATCGTTGGTCTCAAATACTCTCTACCATTGCAATCAAACAAGATAACACCTCATGAAATTTCCTACTTATTGTTTCACAGAGTGTTTAAACCTATTTTGACCCTTTCTATTTGATTCACATCCAAAGACATATGTAAAGGAATATTGCAAGCATCTCATAAGTGTTCATATGTTTGGATTCTTTCACCATACTTCTCAACCAAGACATCATGAAGATCAAGAAATATTTCTTTATTCATCCGCAACATCCTATGGCATTCTCCGGTGTATTCATGGTCTCATTCAACCACCCATTCCGCTCTGTATTGAAACCCGGTGATGCTTTATCCAAATACAAATCACAATAGATGTCGCAAGCTTTGCACTGTAGTTACCATGGCAAAAATGATCACCGTCATCACTAGAAGTATCACTCTGAATCGATATCTGACAAACATAAAAATTAATAGATATGTCAATAATAGTGCATCCGAGACAAATAGATAAAAAGGTGACAATATTACATAGGTTCAACAATAACAAATCTGATTCAAATAGACAAAAAAGGTGACAATATTACATAGGTTCAACAATAATAAGAGGATACAAGCCATAGCATCACACCATGAAAATCACTAGTTTCCATACTTGGCCACGTACTTCCTAGTAAGCCGCTTAAACCTATTGTCAGAGGCAAGGTCATGAACATCTCCCTCGATCCTTTTTCACAAACAATTGGTTGCAATGAAATGTTCATTGGTTTCATAGCCGGCACCACAGCAACCACATTCTCCATCACTTCTTTAATAGAGAACTTCCTTCCTTACTAGAAGCATATGAGTTGGTAAGTAGCAATACTTGACATTGCTTCTTTGATTAGTATTGTCGTCCCTGTCTTAGGCTTCTTTCCTTTATCTTGGACACCTTGGTGGCCTCTTACCATTAGCATTGATGGAGAAATCTGCTCCAACTCATTGGTGTCAAAATACTCATTACCACCTTCTTCCTCTAGGGTCCGATCAATGAATGCATCTTCTTGTGTTTCACCACCATCATCATTACAAGGAGCAACATTCGATGGAGCATTGGCCATATGTGGAGACCAATGATCCACACCAATACTAGTGATATCTGCAAAGCATTTTTGGATGTCATCTTCATTTTGAAGGCCCAATTTTCTGAATTTACCACAACCTGGAATATCCTAAAAAAGATGCAACATAGCCACATGATTATGAGAAAAAGCAATTTTAATTTCTAATCAAACAGTTTGAGATAAAATGAACCACTTACGACTCTAGCTTTCTTCACCACTGTCATCCATGACAATGGTCCCCTACAGGCACCAACCGGTTCTGTCTGCTCAACATCAATTTTTTCCACGCTGTAATCTTCTTTCAACTTGTCCCATTTGTTTTTATCGCCCTTGGTCGCCACCAAACCCAGTCTATCTTTCAAACCCTTTTCAACCTCAAGATACCCAACATCTTAAATGAGTATTGGGACGGTTGCCTCTCCCAACTTGTTCACAAATAGTTGGCAAAGGACCCAGTGGCCTCAAGGTTCCAATCAATTTCGCATCTATAATCGATGTATCACCAATTGCCGATCGCTTTAAATCATGTAGTGCATGAAATACCCAAACATGTGGGGAAGGCGGTGGCGGCGCGGAGCGGCAAGGCGAACAAGATGGACGGGAAGGCGTCGCTGTACCCCGGCGGAGGGGGAGGCAGCATGGACGCGGAGCTGGTGCTGACGCCGGAGCACATGGTGGCGCTGGAGCAGGACGAAGAGTTCTGGGCCGCCGTGTCGCCGGACGCGCCGGCGCGCGGAGGAAAGCTTGAATTCAGCTTTTACTAGTAGCTGGGAGCTACTGTTGATTTCGTGTTGTCGTCGCAGGCATATGCTCTCTGCATCCATCGCTTCTCCTTTTTTTTTTTTTTTACTTCTCCGTTCTTTTATTTGACGCAGTTGATTTTTTACGGTCAAATTTGACCATCAATAAGTTTAAAACTATCTGGATTGGCTATATAAAAATTATATCATTAGAATTATCGTTGAAAATACTTTCATAATATTATATTTTATTAGTATATCTTAATGTAAAAGTTATAAAAAGTTATGGTCAAAATCCCATCTCAAAGATCGTGAAAAGTCAACTGTGTCGAGTAAAAAAGAACGGAGGGAGTATTTGTTTCGGCAGAGTTAGCATAGCTCCGTGCGAGCTACCAACGTCAGCTACCTTTGTGTTTGCTTAATCCAACGATGCAGTCACATGGATGCTAATACTATATGGTGGCCGGAATTTAGGATCACTTCGCTGACTGTTACTGAGGGTTGCATCTGCATGTGAGTGACTAGCGAACTGACTAATGACTAGTGCTGTCATCTATCTGTATTAGCAACCAATTGCAATGCTTGGCAAATGTAAGAGTAGCCAACGATAACTGAATTTTTTCTCGTCGACTGCTACTGGCTAGCGCATATTAAGGAGAAGAAAACCCAAACCCCACAATTGTAAAGGAATTGAAATCGCTGAGAGGAGGGTGATATAGAGGAACATGGAGGACTCTAGAGCCCATGGCCATGGCTTGCTGCTGATTTTGTTTTTAACTTACTGGCTTTGATCTATGTCTTTTGGAGAGTTACTATTTTATCCCTTGAGAAGTTGCACTTCCTAGTTCCTAGTACTTGGCAAATGGCGAGGTAGTATAACAAAATCCTAACCAATCTAATCTGTTGGGTAAAAGAATCGGACGGTTGAGAAGCATTAGAAGGTACAGTAAAACAGCCGGTTGCTATCATGCATGCCAACTCGCAATGTTTAATCGTAGCAAAACATTGCAACCTGCTAGAGTGCTCTGTTCGGCGTCCACTGCTCCCCAAAGTTGAGCACCTGATCAACATTTTCAGAGTTGTTGGCTCATTTGTGACTGTTGGAGTGCTAACTAGCAATTTTAGCGCTCTCTCCAATCAAAGCCAAAATTGCACTGGGAACACTGGCGGCAACACCTCGCCGTCGGTGCCCTAGGCCAGACTCGCCGTGTCCGTGCACCAGGGGCGGCGCACGGACTCGCCACACCCATGTGCCAGGGACACGGACACCCCCTGACACACTGCACGTCCGTCGTTTCATGTGAAATTTAAAATTTAAAAAGAAATTTTGTGGCACGACACGCCCGAATTCTCTACGCTATGCGTCGTGGGAGGGAATCAATTCTCTCCGCTCGTCGCTGTCCCCGCATGCACAAAAAAAGATTCCAGCCCACGCATCCGCAAAAACCGCACATCTCCGTCGCTTCGTGATCGGCCGAACTCGTTCCTTCACACGGCTATAAAACCCGTGTGTCACCCTTGTTCCTCCACCCAAAACCATTTTGCTCTTCGTAGAGACAGAGAGGATCGAGCAAGCGAGAGATAGCGCGATTGGCTGAAATTAGTTCCGATTTCGTTGCCGATTCGAGTGCTTAGAGCAGTGTTTAGCGGTCATATTACTAGAGAAAGTTCGACATCAAGTGAAGATCTTCTAGATGAGGTAATTTTTCTCGTATGCATTATGTTTATTAACGTAATTAGTATTAAATTATTTAGTTGTGATTAATTATTCGTAGTTAGTTAGTTGTAATTAAAATAGTCCTAATTAATTAGTTCAATTAATTAGTTATAATTAATTAGTCATAGTTAGTTGGTCATTTTTATTTAGTCGTAATTAAAATAGTCCTAATTAATTAGCCGTAATTATAAAATCATAATTATTTAGTCCTAATTAATTAGCCGTAATTATAAAATCATAATTATTTAGTCCTAATTAATTGAGTCGTAATTACTTAGTCCAAATTAATTAGTCTATAGTTAGTTAGTCGTAATTAACTCGTCGTAATTTATCATTCATATTTAGTTAGTTGTAATTAATTTAGTCGTACTTAAATAATTGTAATTAATTTTGTAGTTTTTTTACTATGCACTGATTATCCGAAAGTTGTTATTTTGGTTAGGTAGGGTAGTGTAGTTATTTTGGGGAGTTAGGGAAATGTAGACTAAATACCATCATCATTACAAGGAGCAACATTCGATGGAGCATTGGCCATATGTGGAGACCAATGATCCACACCAATACTAGTGATATCTGCAAAGCATTTTTGGATGTCATCTTCATTTTGAAGGCCCAATTTCTCGAATTTACCACAACCTGGAATATCCTAAAAAGATGCAACATAGCCACATGATTATGAGAAAAAGCAATTTTAATTTCTAATCAAACAGTTTGAGATAAAATGAACCACTTACGACTCTAGCTTTCTTCCACCACTGTCATCCATGACAATGGTCCCCTTACGAGGCACCAACCGTTCTGTCTGCCTCAACATCAATTTTTTCCACGCTGTAATCTTCTTTCAACTTGTCCCATTTGTTTTTATCCGCCCTTGGTCGCCACCAAACCAGTCTATCTTTCAAACCCTTTTCAACCTCAAAGATACCCAACATCGTTTAAATGAGTATTGGGACGTTGCCTCTCCCAACTTGTTCACAAATAGTTGGCAAAGGACCCAGTGGCCTCAAGGTTCCAATCAATTTCGCATCTATAATCGATGTATCACCAATGCTTGGATCGCTTTAAATCATGTAGTGCATGAAATACCCAAACATCTCAACCGTGTAGACAAAAATAACATGAGCATTGAGTACGAGCACAGTTGTTGGTAATTTCTTACTAGGAAGAACCTTAGGGATAAATGATGAATCCAAGAACAAGGTAGTAGGAATAGTGCTATCCACCTATATATCTCTAGAAGGCATTTAACAATGTGGTTGATACTAAAGCTAGACATCTTAATATAAAGATTGAATACTGATACTAGGAACCATCATGAAAAGCTAAGGAACAAGCAACTGAACAAGCAATCATTGGTGCATCAAGGTTTATTGACAAACAATTTGGTTGCACTAAAAGGTTATTGCCCAGATTGTGGAGAGCGTCGGGTTCACTAATTCCATGCATTGATAAACACACCTTTTTTCAAATCATCCTCTTGGGGAATTTATTTGCGTTATCGCAAAATCTGCATCGCCCTTCTCCGTATTTTCTACATGAAAGTTGAGTGGAGCACATTCGGCACTCTTAACAATTAATGTACCAAATTTGACATGAAATCCATATACTAATGCAGGGACATATACTTGAATGAAATTTTAAAATTAGTAAAGTAGTCGATTTGATTTCCATGTGGTATACTGAGGAATTATTTAGTTTTTGGTGCAATTTGTATGTAGATTTTGTGACGGTAACAAAGCGTATCATGTCTTCTTTTTCGACATTGCTCGCAGAGATCCTTGTCGGGGCCTAGAAGAAGTTGGGTAATGGATGTCACTTGGTCTCTTCGATCAATCGAAACACCTTTGAGATGTCACTCTTATTGCTCCAAAGCGCTAATTGTATTTCCCTTTATCAATCTAAGCATTTTGTAAAGCGATACATTATTCCTTCCCGAGATTTCCAAACTCTGCAGATGAACACGTGATAAATTGATGAAGCATTATGAATATTAGTGGCCTTCTCCAATTTTGTATCGTTGTTAGACTGATTACTTACACTTGTGCCATCCAAGATCCGGTTTGGCCCCGATATGCAGTGCATAAAAAATACATAACTATGCTTTGCAATCTTTGAGGTGCATGATGGCTAGGCTATGCCCGATTCATGTCATCTGTGATGTCTCTTAATCGCGCGATTTGATACATACCATTGGTCTGCCTATTGATTTTGTGTAACAACAAACGGACATTGACTATAATGCCTATAGGAGAGGAGGGAGGTGGCGCCGCCTTACCGACTCAACGCGCACCGGGCGGGAGGAAGACGCCGCGCGGCGACCACCACCGCGTAGAGGCGGGACGAGGGTTCTTCGCGCAATGAGTACCAGATCCGTGGCGAGACAAGGTACCTCCGCGGGTGATGGAACGGCGCGCGCCGCAGGCGCGGTGGGCGCTTTGAGCACGACGCGCACGGTGGGAGGAAGAGCGCGGCGCTGAGCGCGCCGGGGGGAAGGAAGCGCGGGGAGGAAGCGGCGGCGTCGGGAGGGAAGGCAGCGGCGCTCGGTGGGGAAGGCGAGGCAGAGGCGCCGGTGGGAAGGCGAAGCAGACGGAACGAGTCGACTGTCGGAGGAAGATCAAACGTTTTTCTATATAATCGTGGCAAAGGTGGGTAGTACCTTGAAACTCGTGTCTAGGTTCATTTCGAGGATTCCCGGAGTGGGAAAAGAGGTGCTCCACCAAAATGGACTAGAGCTCTACCAACTCCACGAAGAGCACTGCTCGATCAATTTATGGAGTTTTGGTGTTTGGTGGTTTGAGCAGCTCCCTAGAGTTTTGGAGTGGAGCCATGCCAAACACGCCCATAGAGGAACAGGAGGACTCTAGAGCCCATGGCCATGGCTTGTCGTTGATTTTGTTTTGTCTTTGTTTTTAACTTCATCGGCTTTGATCTATGTCTTTTGGAGAGTTACTATTTTATCCTTGAGAAATTGCACTTCCTAGTTCCTAGTACTTGGCAAATGGCGAGGTAGTATAACAAAATCCTAACCAATCTAATCGTTGGGTAAAAGAATCGGACGGTTGAGAAGCATTAGAAGGTACAGAAACGCCGATTGCTATCATGCATGCCAACTCGCAATGTTTAATCGTAGCAAAACATTGCAACCGCTAGAGTGCTCTGTCGCTGGCCCATCGCTCCCCAAAGTTGAGCACGATCAACATTTTCGAGTTGTTGGCTCATTTGTGATGTTGAGTGCTAACTAGCAATTTTAGCGCTCTCCAATCAAAGCCAAAAATTACACTGGGAATCGGCGAAGGCAACACCTCCCTAGGCTAGACTCGTGTCCAGTGCACCGTGGCGGCGACGGACTCGCCACACCCATGTGCCGGGGACACGGACACCCCCGACACACGCACGTCCGTCGCTTTCATGTGAAATTTAAAATTTAAAAGAAATTTTGTGGCACGACACGCCCGAATTCCTCTACGTTGCGTGCTGTGGGAGGAATCAATTCTCTCCGCTCGTCTGTCCCCGCATGCACAAAAAAAGATTCTCTGTCCCATGCATCCGCAAAAACCCGCGATCTCCCGTCGCTTCGTGATCGGCCGAACTCGTTCCTTCACACGGCTATAAAACCCGGTGTGTTACCCTTGTTCCTCCACCCAAAACCATTTTGCTCTTCGGAGAGACAGAGAGGATTGAGCAAGCGAGAGATAGCACGATTGGTGAAATTAGTTCCGATTTCAGTTGCGATCGAGTGCTTAGAAGCGATGTTTAGCGGTCATGTTACTAGAGAAAGTTCGACATCAAGTGAAGATCTTCTAAATGAGGTAATTTTTCTCGTATGCATTATGTTTATTAACTGTGTAATTAGTGTTAAATTATTTAGTTGTGATTAATTATTCGTAGTTAGTTAGTTGTAATTAAAATAGTCCTAATTAATTAGTTCAATTAATTAGTTATAATTAATTAGTCATAGTTAGTTGGTCATTTTTATTTAGTCGTAATTAAAATAGTCCTAATTAATTAGCCGTAATTATAAAATCATAATTATTTAGTCCTAATTAATTGAGTCGTAATTACTTAGTCCAAATTAATTAGTCTATAGTTAGTTAGTCGTAATTAACTCGTCGTAATTTATCATTCATATTTAGTTAGTTGTAATTAATTTTGTCGTACTTAAATAATTGTAATTAATTTTGTAGTTTTTTTACTATGCACTGATTATCCGAAAGTTGTTATTTTGGTTAGTGTAGGGTAGTGTAGTTATTTTGGGGAGTTAGGGAAATGTAGACTAAATAGTGCGACCCGGTTATTTGATTGTGTACAATTAATTAGGTTGTTGTGACTTTAGGTAATATCCAACACGCAAGACCGAATGGGTTGGACCTGTCGAGATGCCAGTATACGGTGGTTCGAACGGAGGGCCTGGATGCGATGAATATTCAGAGCTGAGAAGTTGCATCCGGAGGGATTTCGATACGGAGGCAGCGATGAATAAGCTTATCACCGAGACGATCACCTACACGAATAGGGGACGGCAGGGCGTATGGGAGCTACTCAAGGTGAATGGTAGAGTTACATTGGGCTAGTACATGCAGATTGCTGCCAAGCCCGAGGTAGCGATATACGAAAAGCCGATGTTGTACGTGAATTTCATGCAAAGGGTGATAGCAAACCTTGATGATGTTGGTACCTTAAGAAGCAGTGAATTGCAGGCGGTACGTGAAGGCGAGAGCATAAAATGTGCTGTTTTGGAAGAAGACTATGAGATAAGACTTGCATAGAATTTTATGAAAAATGAGGGGGCATAACAATGGTGATCGACCGCATTGACCGCCATGAGTTTACTGGACTAGCCGCCATGTTAGAGTCCAACGAGGATGCCGACCTAGACTCGGATGGTAGCGAGAAGGACACACCTAGGTGCGACGATGGTGGTCCGATCGGCGGAATGTGTCATCGGAGTGGCTTACGTGTCATCTAGACTAGATGATCTCGCGGCGGTTGCTCATACTGCTATAGGAAGATGGGTCACAGTGGGGGTTTGATGCTGACACCCTATTAGTTGGGCATTACTTCCCCAGCAAGGTGGCCGTGCAGCAAACTATAACACGATACGCCGTGTGTACTAGATGCACCGGTTCAACTCAAGGTATTACGCGGTAAAGTGTATAGTGGAAGACTGCCCTAGCAAAATCAACGCTCATAAGGTGAAATTCTTTGGCATGGTCTTCATAATCAAGACGGTGATCGACCACACTTGCGAGCTGAGTGAGCCACTGCGATGAGTATAGGAATGTCACTTCCACATATGTGACAAGCTTCATCGTTGTCACGACCTCCTGGATGTGCTAAGAAGATCTCCCGGACCTCATAGAGAGGTCCGACAGACCACCGGAGGTTGTGTAGGTCCTCTAAGAACACTCCACGAGGAGGTCCTCCAGACCTCCTAGAGATCACAAGGACCTCCAAGGTCGTGGACACCTATGCACCGAAAGTTAGTCCTAAGAACCGAAGCTAACTCACACAAGTTAACATAGGTGTAAATCACAACCACAAAGTCCACACGGAGCAAGCAGAAAAGAACAACGACATTAAACGAGAGCCTTATGGCCAAGGTTGTTTCAGCAGATGCCAACAAGGGCTGCAAAACCAACAAGAGCTTTACAACAAAACACCGACAACGCAACGGGCCATCCAACAAACCCAAAGGCTGCCGAGCGGAGGACGTCCCTAGAAGCTCGAGTCATCAAAGTACTCCTCCTCAAAGAGGTCTGAGCCACCAAGACCTTGGTCGTCTTCGGTCACTGCTTGCAGCAGCAGGACAAAAGTCATGAGTACGTGGAATGTACTTAGCAAGTCACAGGGAACATTTATGCAAGTAATATTCATGCTTTGGCTTGACAAAGGGGAAGTGCAAGGTTAGTTTGCGGAAAGCCACATTTCACATGAAATAGCATAAATAGATTAAGAACTCAAGTTAAAAACAGAAATACATAAAAACAACTGATTAAAAAGGGGGGTCGTGAGCACCAACTCACTCCCAAAACCACGTGTGGGAGGTCCAAGTCGCACCCACGTCTAGGACCACCCCCACGACCACCCTAGAGCACCAACTCCAGAGCATCCAAGGACCACTAAAGAGCTCCAAGACCTCCTCCGGCACCAACCCGAGCATCCGGACCACTCTAAAGGTTCCACGACCACCCTCGACCTCTTCACGAGCCAGCCACGACCTCTCTAAAGCCGGCCAAGGTCTCTTAGAGACAAGCCATGGCCTCTCGCAGAAGCGACCAAGGACACAAGTTTTTATAAAAGATCTACCCCTTGCGAAAAATCACTAGGCAACTGTCCATAATCAAGGAATTAGCTATTCGAATAGATTTTTACACTCTGAGAGGTGTACAACTTTACCCACATTCACGACCTCTCTAGAGGGGCGGTTCCGCGAAACCTTGCTCATTTCCGAGGATGAGCAGCCTGAGAGCGCGACAAGGCCTTTACAAAGCTTGAACCGACTCGAACGCCCGCTAAGGTTTCGCTTCTAACGCATCGCACCACGCCGATTCGTGCCCTTCTTGTGCTAGTGAATCACACGCCAACCACAACAGTAACCAAGCCAAAGACCTTACTAATTATTTGGCCTGCACTCACCCCCACAAAGTGGTCTTGTGGTTGCACAAAAATACTCGGATCATTGGATCACAAAGTAAAGTCCTTAAGAGTGGCTCAAGCAAGACCATCCACAACCCAAATGTAACTCTAGGGCACCACCCCAGAGCACCCACTACTCATTCCCAACCTTTTTGCCCGAGCCAAAAACAGTTTTGGGTTCAACCCGTGCCAAAAGACCACCAAGTCTAGGCACTCAAGTTTTAACAAAGTGGTGTCACACCACAAAAGGCACCACTGTGGCCTCACACCACAAGTGCACCAAAGTGATCTCACACCACAGGGTCCATAGCACATTAGTCAAGATTATTGAAGAAGGAAAAACGAGGTTCTCGCAACCCACGGTTTTAAGCTAGGCTAAGCAATCTACAAACCCAGTTTGGAACCTCAAGGAGTACCAACAGAACCACCCAATCTAAGGTGTTCGAAGGAAAACATGACAACATGTTGAGTATCAATAACAAGGAGGTAAAACATCAAGTAGGAAAGCTACGCCAAGACCACTTTGCAAATAGCCATGCAAGATAGAGCAAAACAACATATATTTTAAAATGCTAGGTGCAACAATGATCAAAGATCGTGACTTACCTTCACGACAGTGGGAGGGCTTCGGAGAGGTCGCTCCTCTTTGAATTCGGACCTACACGCTCGCGAAGAACCAAATAAACAAGGCAAGCTCAAACAAAAGAACTTTAGAGGAAACCAAAGAACTTAAGCAAATTCAACTTGAAACCAAAATCACGGAGGTCCCGCCTGGAAGGGAGGTCCAACTCAAAGAAGAGCTCTAGGAGCAAACTCGAGAGGTCTTGGAGAGGCGAGGAAGTTAGAAAATGAGGTCAAAGGTGGTGAAGGAAGGCTCTATCACCTACAAATAACGAGAGAGCGATGATGAGAGCACCGAGGCTCAGGCAACGTGTCAAGGGTAGGTGAAGAAAAGGTGCAAAGATAAGACAAGACAGCCATCAAAAGGAGGAACAAAGTACTCGGATGTGACTACATTCAATGTGCCGCAGCAATATTAAATGTTCAGAGACTTCACGCAAAGCGTGCGAGGGAAAAGGGACAAGACTGGCTCAAACAAAGAGGTTGGTCAAAGCCGGAAAAGTCGTGACCAAAGGAGGAGGTTCGCGAAAGAGGAGGTCCTCGTAGAAGCTAAAGGTGTCTGTTCACCAGGTGGCCTTTGCAAAGACCAGAGGTCATGACCACGTAGGGTGGTCGTGACAAAAGAGGGTGTCTTTGCAAAAGACCAGAGGTCATGAGCACATAGGTCGGTCTGGGTGGTTGTGACAAAAGAGGGTGATCTTTGCAAAGACCAGAGGTCATGACCACATAGGGTGGTCGTGACAAAAGAAGGTAGTCTTTACAAAAGACCACGGAACCGCAAGGAGGAGGTTCAAAGGACTAAGGAAAGGCGCAATGGATCATGACTACATGATCTTGATCGGCAACTATAAGAAATAGGAATGTTCGGACCACGCGAACGCGACTTACATCGGAGCCGCCCAAACCTAATCCGACGAACCACAATGTAAGGGACGTCGACCATCCGAACGTCTCCTTAGGATCGCTCCATCCAACCAAGATTTAACGGTCCCGAGAAGGGAAGGCGCGACCGAGGCTTGGACTTGAGGAGGCCCAAACAAGGAGGAGGTCCGAGGTCAAGATCTAAAAGAAAAGGTTTTAACGGCGAGATCTACAAAGGGAAGTCCTCACGGTCCAAGATCTACAAAGGGGGGTTCTAGCACAATGAAGGTATGAACTGAGGAGATTAAACCAAAGAACACAACTGAGAGGGGGTCCAACCCACAGAGGGGGGGTCAGGATCAAAAGCCAAAAACACCAGAGAACTTTAACAAGAATCAAAAAGCTAAAAGACCTTAATTGAAGTTAAATTAATTCAAGTTAAACCTCCAGTTTTTAAAGGTTTCAGGTTAAGCTTGAGCAAACCAATAAATCAAATGATTTCTTTTTAGGTTTTAAAATCCGACAAGAACTTAAAAGACAAACGGGACGTTACAATCACCACCTAGTTGCAGAGGATATGTCCGTCCCTTCGCCCCATGTTGTCGTGAGAAGGTGATCGAGACCATATACGAACATATGAGGAAACATACAACCTTGTGCTAAGAATGATTCAAACAATTTTCACATGATCACAAAATTTCATTCTAAAATTAAATTTCACATGAAATAGCGAGCGCATAATGTACCAAGATGGTGTTCGTGCCTCCAAGCCTGGGCACAAAGACGAGGCGAGATGTCACCCGTCGACAACTCCACGTACAATTTTTGACTTTGAATCGGAGAGTGTTAAATAGCAAATTTAGCACTCTTTATTTCTTAAAAAAGAGTGCTAAATTTGCTATTTAGCGATAAACAAGTGCCAAATGAGCCAAAAATCACATTTTCACAAGAATTATATATATATAATCACATCGAGAATTCTCCTCTTACCAAGGGCATGTGCATTCTTGCATCTAATCTGGTCATCTTGGGATGAACACCTCCACAAGGCACATTCCACCAGAATTTTCATGTCACCATACAAGAATGACTTGTACAGCAGAACCATCATACCAGATGGAAATTCTTAGGTCATAATAACAAAACTCACAGGTCCCAAGAACCATTCACAAGGCACAGATGAGATTCAGATTTCCACACTGGCAGGTCTGTTTTGAGTCTCAACCACAGAATAAAACATGCAGAGTTAACATAAGTCTTAAACTGTACAATTTGACCAGTTCTCTTCTCTTCTTTACACCGACCAAAAGCACCCAATTATCGATTCCCACATCTATCTGTACAGAAGGGGGAGCACGGAGAGAGACCTAGCAAACTCAACTCCAATTCAAAGCTTGCTTCAGGGGCGACATCCCTTGCGACAAAACTAGTAGATGTGCCATGCCACACCAGAAATTCAGCACTAACCAATCTTCCTCACTTTTATACAATTTGGGATGGGTACCTTTTCGCCTAGACAGTTAGACTTACCGGCGATTCACAGCCTGGTTATAATTTACATACTCCCACCATGGAGCTCTCTCCAGCTGTCTTCTCGTTCTGATTGTCATCCTCTTCATTGTCAAGGGTCCCGCTGGCAACCGCCCCATCTTCCAGAGGAATATGGATGCATATGCCGTTGATCGGAAATGGTTCCTGAGTTCCATTCAGTTCACAATTATTCATTGTATTAGTAAAACACTAACACTAGATGCACTTGATAGTACCAGAAAAGGAACATGCAGTTGTAAAGAACTCATTCAAAGCATGTCCACTCAACAGGAAGTGAGTTTTGCAACAGTGGACAAGAGTTTTGTGTAATACAAATTCGTTAGACAGATGTCCTTTTCAGCCTACAATGCAACAACCTTGTTTACCTCCGGAGGACCATGGTGAAAAACTTGGCAAGCAATATGACGTGACTAAACATATGCTGACGTCAAAGGATCATGAGTATTGCATCAAAAGCAAACAAATGGGAAAGGTACATACTGTTGATTAGAAGAATTGACGTACACACCTGATTTCCAGCCTCTGGTCCATTGGAATGGAAAAGAATGGGGCGGCATCTCTTGTCCTCGTTCATCAAACTTGAATTCTGAAAATGTGAAATGAGTGCAGTTCTTCCCTGGATCCTAGCATAAGCCAAAGAGGCTACTTTCTCACTGTTGAACTTCTCCCATTTCTTCCCATTAAACGCCTGCAAATTAAAAGCATGCATCCAAAAACATATCTTTCAAGCTGTTCAGATTAATCCTAACAGTAATCTACACTGCTGTGCAACTCAGCTAGCCAAGGATCAAGATCTTCATTCCGATGATAACAATTACAGAACACTGTAACATGTAAGGGCCAATAAAGAAAAGAAAACACACCTGGTAGAATGATATAATGTGCACAGGTGATATCATGTTAATGAACGCATAACCAACATTGCATTTGTTCTGCATGGGCAAAATATAATTAAATAGTGGTGGGCATCAAAATCAGTCCTTTGGAAAAACAGTAGAATGCAACATAAGATCTAGTACCTTGAAATCAATCGGCAGGTAGAAAAAGTCATATGTGCCTTTGTGGAGCTCATCAATTGCAGCCAAAAGCATCTTAGATGTGTACCTATCGAATTCAGGAAAAACTGAGTGAGGACAACTAATTAGCAAAAAAGATAACAAAAGAAAATACAATTTGAAACCTGCATACTTGTTTGGAATGTTTTTAATCATCAATGTCGTCCGAGTATCATCGCCTTTACGAATCTTCTCTCCAAATCAAGCAGTACTGCTTCTTGCTATCTGCTTGGAACGGACTGCTGTCAACTCGCGTTACGACCACGTCTCAATGGAGCTGTCAAGTCCGAAAGAACCAGGGCCTTGATATGTGGGATTCCGAAGAATGTTTGTCCCAATCTTGGTGACAGTATTGGTCTAAAGTTAGCAGAGCTATTATCTGACAGGCTTCCACTTAGAGCAGAAACAGGATTTACGGAAGCACGAGCAGCCATGTTCAGCATGAGGCTTCCCCATTTCGCCAGTACCAATATTCCCAACGCTCCCAAACCTGACTTGATTCATAAAAGATGTCTCTGGCGATTCAGGTAAAAGCCAAAGTGGCTCTCAAATGGAGCACCTGAAGGGCGGACCCAACATGATGATGATGGTGCTGATCTGAAGATCCAAACAATGAAGCCTGACGGCTGCCATACAAAAGCCTTGCCCCTGAGGGCGGTTAGTAGATAAAATTGCACGACCAATTGCGGTGGACGCCAAATCGAGGATTGAGAATGTTCCGGATAAGGCTTTGGACTACCCCATAGAAATTCGGGACCTGTTAAAGTCCCCGGACTTGAACTCATATGCTCACTTTTGTGATCTTGGTATGAGTGGGAGTGCTGAAATGCAGCACTAAGGGACTGGTTGCTGTTTGAGAACACTTGATCATATTTAGACCAGTTGCTATCCTTCCCGATTGGCGCAATCTTCACAGCATTTGACATCAGTGAAGGGGGCATTGCAATGGGACTCATTCCATTTCCAGTTGGTGACTTGTTGAGCGCTTGTAACAAATTGTTATCGGTTGGACTACCATATTGAGCCCATGCCCCTGCCAGGATGTAATATTCCTTAGTTGTAAACAAATGATGGAAACAAAAATAGATGAGGACAGGATAACAAGACCCAAACTAGATCTAGTACAAGTACCAGGAGGAGAGTTAGCAATAGGTGAACCAACATGAGGATGCCTATAACTTCTGGGTTCATCTTGGTCTAGCTCATGACCAAGCTGCTGCATCATGCTAAATCAGAAGAAAACAAGAAAAATGAATCAGATCAGTGTCAGTATATTGCATCAGAAACATTCCGTCAATGCTAATTGGTTCACATGGAGGACAAATGACTACAAAAGCGTGCTGTCCAAAACTCAAGGAACATCTCGAGGAGCAAATGGCTTTGTCTACAGCTTATCCGATATACCATTAAGGAATTAGTGAACTGCCCTTTTTTTAAAATAAAAAAAAACTCTACACAAGCTAAGTTTGTTTTTCTTCCACTAAAGATATTTCAAAACTGCAAGTGGATTATTCAAATAAATCAAAGTTGATCAATAAAGCGTAAAACTCAGCACTTCGTTAATGATGCATAAAACTGAGTTTAACAAGATCGGATACGCGTTGTGTACTTTTAACCATAGTTACCATAAACGCGTTCGTCTCGAAGTTGCGATGACGGGATTCGGGTTCGTAATTCGCACCCTTTTTCCAATTTCCACTGCGAACACGAACCCGCACCTAAACCGGTTCGGGTTCGACGAATCGGTTCGCGATTCGTGTGGTTTTATAGCGAATCCGTAACTATGCTTTTAACTTGCAAAATAGTCGAAATAACTCCAAAACTAAGTAGAATAATGAGCAATCTGATCTTCGAAACTTTGCGATAAAATCGATTCCTTTGTTGATATCTTATGTCAAGATAAGAAACACAGATGAAAAGTATAGTCTTGCTCCCTCAGCTTAATGGGACAAGCCAGAATGAACTTAGCGTTGTTTTAATAGCGATACATATGAAACATGACATATTGACATGGCAATAACTACGTCACGCTGCTAGCACAGAATATAAGGAAAAGACTCAACATGGAAAATTGATAATGTCCTGCCCATGCCAAACAATGAAATTTGATACAGGAAAATACTAGTATATAGCAGACAAAGTCAATCTAGCTGCAGCATCGATAAATTGTTCACAAACATAGGTGAGAAATTGGGCACAAAAACAACAATCTGAAGGCATAAGCAGACAAACAGATTAGGAAAGAAACTAACTCATAATCGTACTTTCTGCGCGTTCCACCAGGACGGCTTGGTTCCAACTTGATGCGTTTTCCAGCTATCTCACTCTTATTCAGTGACCGAAGAGCAGCTTCTGCTGCTCTTACATCATAGAACTCAATAAACTTATGATGTTTTTTATTCGGTGTCTCTCTTATCTGCAACACCAAAAAGAAAGATCTATGGAGCTGCAATCTTCAAGCAAAAGTATAATTTGGGGATCATCCTAACCTCCTTTACTTCCCCATATGCTCCGAAAATCTGGCGAACTTCTTCATTAGAAACTGACGGATCTAGGTTAAAAATAACAAGAGTTCCCTGGTTTAAATCTTTGTCCGATGGATTCTCCTGCAAAGTCAACACGGTAATTATTCAAAAGAGTGCTTTTGTGGGTAGGGGACTACGGTGCAAAGAGGAACATAACAAACCTTTGGGATGGAAAATGGATGTCCAGCTTTCTCCTCCTCAGAGGCTTGTTCTGCAATGAGCGCATCGCACGCGTGCAGCTCGTATATCAAAATAAGATATCATTACAAAACCCTATGCTTTGTTGCAGTGTAAAGGGTTGGATATCCCGTATTGCTGAAATGACAATAATAAAGACTGTCAGGACCAATTGAGATTCAACATCAAATACGTGCAGATAAGAACGTTGTGAGCTTATGATTAGACAACATAGCAGATGAAGGTATCAAGATCATCAATGTCCTACCATACAGTCGTTCAGTTACAAGATACACATCTACTGTTGAGTAAAAACCACTAAATCAGACTGGAATCGTAATTAAAAATAAATAAATATAACAACCACTGCAGTTATTACCTCAAACAGAGAGCGCAACTCGAGTCGTCAACATTGCTATTAATGTTTCTCACAAATAGTGTCCTGGAAGGGTGCTCCCCATATGGATGCTCCCCGGCCACAGTTCCGGCATTGTTTGACAGACCAAAATGGTTGGTCCCATTGCCTCTAACCCCATCACCTATACTTGTATTCCCCAAACCAGCTGTGATGCCCTCCACAGGGTCTGAGTCCAGCTCCATGCCCCCTCCACTGCCAAATACATCAAACTCCTCTGATTCCTCCGCAGGGTTTGTCTGCCCAAGGGGCTCAATCTCATTTGTGATCCCCGCGAAAAGATCATCTTCATCAGGCAATAAGTCATCGATTTGCCGGAGATCAAAGTCAAACTTGTAGTCCTTCCCTTCAGGATCATCGTCAAACTCTTTCAGTTTTGCAGATGTGTCATCCATCAATGGGGTGCCATGTGCAGAATCTGGAAAGTTCACTGAAAGAAAAGGAAATCCAAACAATCGGGAATATCAGCACAAACATGGGCACCGCTACACTACAGTAAAAAGGTAGAATTTGTGAGAATTTTACGCACTAAAAGTTGAGATTAGTTAGCGACAAATAGGGCGTGGGCCAAATATTTGACATTTGGACTCTGTAACAGTTTCTTTTCCACTCCTCTATCTTGTCTCCCTTAGTTCCTAGTATCAACCTCTCTCATATCTTCGATACAATCCCTTTGCACACATTTACCAACCCTCAGTCACCCTCTGCCACACCCCCGCAGGCATGAGCAAAGTAGGTGTTTTCTTAAGAGGTAGCAAACTAGGTGTTTGGACAGTAATGCTAACCCCACGTGCACAGACTAGAGCATATTAGCATGTGCCATTGTGCCTAGAAATGTAGTATGGTTAAAGCGCCTTAAGAAGATGGAAAGTGGCATACATTTTTCATGCGGAAGAACCGGCAGTGAGGCTGAGAAGAGGCTTGCGTCGCCCAGACCATCGCGTGCATTCAGCTGCGGTGGCGGAGGGACTCTCCACGGGTTGCTGTTTCCGGCCATCTGCCGCATCTTCATGGCAGGGGGTACGGCAAGACCTAACACAAGACAAAAGCATATACAGACAGACATTCGGATACAGGAACAGAACAACACATACATATTGTACACCTGGAAGGGAAGGTGGAGCGAATGATACCTGGTGGATTGACAGGATCCGGTGATCGGTCCATCGCCGCATTTGCCAAGGGATGCCTGCAAGACGTAACAAATGGAGCTAATTTTAGCATTAGGGTTTAGTTCTCCGCAGCGGGGTGGAGCTAATGGGAAAAACCGAATCTTTTTCTTTTCTTTTGCCGCGCATGGACGAAACAAGCTTGGCAATCACAGTTGCAAGACGACAGACACGCCCTATAAAGGCAGGGTGTAATCCACTTGGGGGTTGGGAGTGAAGAAAGAAGCAAATTTGATCCAAACTGAAGGGAAACGTGCAAAAAGGGGGCACTTTTTTTTTGCAATCGAAGCCAGTAAAACATCAGACAGCACAAGTCAAGCATGTATATCGGAAATCAATAGAAAGCAAGCAGCTTTGACCCCGAAAAGAGCAGAGAAGGGCGGCGGCGGAAGGAATCGATGAATGATCAATCCACAACCCCGTGAAGGAGTTGTGCGGGTTAACCTAGCGAAGGAAACGATTCCCCAAAAGAAACCACACAGAGGCTTCCTAATAACTCCAGACTCCACTCCGCTTCAATTTATTCATGGAGTTTTCGGCGAGCACAAACGATCAGGCGCGCGCGCAAACAAAACCCCACCAAGAAAACAAAATAATTCGAGGGAGGAATAAACGTCGAGAGAGAAGGGAGCAGGTGGTCACCTCCTCGCGCGCCCTCCTCCTCCTCCGGAAACCCTAACTGATTCGTGGGAGAAATCTCCTCTCCCGTGTTGGTAGTGGCTGCCTGCGAGATGTGGGGAAGGGAGAGAAGGCAGGAAAGAGAGAGGCGAGGCGAGCGAAATCTTGTGCTCTCTTCTCTTCTCTTCTCTCTCTCTGTTTTATATACGAAAATTCTCGTTTCTTTAAGGGACGAGCTCTCGAATTTTTAGCAGAAGCAATTCAACTGGACTGAGAGAGTTATTATAGTGGAAATTTATAAGGAAATTATCCGTAAAAAATAAAATAAAATAAAATAAAAGTAAAGTAAATCCAGAGACGGGGGAGGGGCAAATAAAATAAGGAAGTAGTGGAAAGCGGCAGCTATGATGATTGGGGTCAGTCCTTTGCTACCGCCTTTCCATCTCCGGTCGCCCATGACACGCGGGGCCCGGGGCTACCTGTCAGTGGGTCGGGCTTGGAGTCAGCGCGCGTACAAGTACAACGCCGCAGCCGCTAGTGGCCAACGGGCACACGGGAGGCCCACCGGCGGGGCCGCATGGTGGGACGGCGCTGGCTCGTGGGCCCACAGCGTCAGTGAGCAGAGTAGCTCTGCCGTGGGCAGCAGTTGGGTTAAGATTTCACACTGATAGAGAGAGAGAGTATAGGGTGGATTGGAATGGCGGCTGGCGTCCGCTGCCTTGGATTGACGCTTTCCTTTCCTTTCCTTTCCTTGCCCTCCCTTCTCTCTCTTTTCCTTGTAGAGCTCTCTCTCTCTCTCTCTCTCTTGTTGTTCTTCTTCATCCTCCTCTTGCCTTCCACTTTGGGGCTCCTCGATTCAATTCCTCCTCTCTCTCTCTCTCTCTCTCTCAGAAAAACAAAAGAATCCTCCTCTGTCTGTCAGCTGCATCCGTGTCAACTGTCAAGGCCGGGTTAATCTGTGCATTAAAAGATGGTTGCTTAGTGGATCGACTAATCCTCCTCTCATGCTTCGTTTCACACGTAACTAGAACGGATGACTTGGATGGACAGCTGAATGAAACCGTGCCAACTCTGATTACCTTTCTTCAAAAACAAAGATATCTGATGCGTACTCACCTGCACTGTCAGGCACAGTTAATTGTGCAGAGCTAGCATGGAGATGATGGTGTTAGTGGATCGACTAATCCTCCTCTCATGCTTCGTTTCACACGTAACTAGAACGGATGACTTGGATGGACAGCTGAATGAAACCGTGCCAACTCTGATTACCTTCTTCAAGTATCTGATGCGTACTACCCTGGGCTGTTGCAGTTATATTACAGCATGGAGATGGATGGAGTCAACATGGCTAATTTGTAATACCTAGAGCAGGGGAGAAAAAGAATTGAAAGATTCCCCAGACATGCACTATATGACGGCTCGATTTCTATCTGCTGATACGATGATGATTCCTGATATGATAAATTAAGGACAGAGACAAAAACTTTAGCCAGCAACCTCCTATCTCTCGTGGCGTGAGGCCACCCTGCATAATCTAACCATTCATATATTCCGATCACCAATCAGCAGATAATCATCCCCCAACAACCAACACATGGACCGCCCTAGCTACTTAAATACATGGATCATCATCAGCTGCTGCTGCTGCTGCTTGTGACCGTGAGGAGAGCATAAGTCTACAGTGTAATGGCCTGGCCTGCTGAAAAGCTAGCTTCAGAAACCGACAGTAGGGAGGAGGAGAAGGTACTTGCGGTACAGGAGCCATGCATTCGCTCAATGCTGCTATCCGGATGCAGACTTGTATGTCGCACTCTTCTTCTTTTCCTTGAAAAGGTCGCAGGTCCCACTCCACGTGACGGCATATAATCGCATAAACAGCAGCAGCGGCATCGTTGTTACGCCATCGATCACAAGTCACTCTCCAACGCTTTTGAGCTAGCTTCAAGCGCAGCTGTGCATTCTTGCTGAAGCACATGTCTAGTACAATGTATGTGAGTCTCGTTTTACTTACCTGAAAAGAGAACTTCATGTGCATAATGAGCTGAAGAAGTTTCTCTTCATGCAGCACATGACGACGCAAACAGCAATTGACGCTAACGCTTGCTTCTGTTATACACATGATCCTGGTATACCCTGCAGGCTCAATTGTACAGGACTACAGGTTGCAGAGTGCAGGGCAATCACCGAATTACTGTCTTTATACAACTAGCTAGGCTGGGGAATCGCTACCAGAGAAAAATATAATATGTAGAGCATCAATTAATTAAGCTTTCATCCTTGTGTGCAGGTTCGCTGGTTGTCGGCCCTCCATTGCCGTGTGAGAAGTGTGATTTCAGTCCAATCCAGCACTGGTAGTAATCGAGATCCCGAGCCGGGGAATCAAGAGCCCACGGGCAAACACGGGGGATCAGTGCAGACTCGAACATGAACGCCAGCGTACCGCTCAGCCTCCATGGCTCATTGGCATCAGCACGGCCACGGCTGGTTGTTGCCTGCCACGAATTATTTGATATCAAACGAGAAGCGTCTTGATCTTGTTATCCACAAACACATCCAAATAATACTCACTGACCTCGTACGTCTTGGTGTCTGGTCCATGTGGTGTCATGCAGCTGTGAAGACTAGCGCCTCCAGGAAGAAAACCATCAGCTTTAGCCTGCACATGTTCAGAAAGTTAATTCCTGTATCATCCTTGAGAAATATGATCACGACTGGTTCCATTCGCTACAGAGATTAGTGTGTCATCGGATCAATGCTACCTCGTATATCCCATAGATTAACCCCATGAATTCACTCATGCAGTTGCGATGATAGTATGGAGGGCGGAATGTGTTTTCAGCCACCAACCATCGAGGTGGGAATATCACAAAATCAAGCAATGCCACACCAGGCTTATCAGTTGGCGCAGTTAGCACTGAAAATTCAACAAATACATAAGAAAGGTCAAGAAGCAGCTAAAATCCCCCAAATTGAACAATCTTGCGTTGCTCAGAGAAAAGCAATCACCTGTATTTACTGATGGGTCACCGTGATCAAACAGGACTGTATTAAATGGACAGAACTTACTCAGATCATACTGAAAGGATCAAGGAAAGAAGATCAAGTCAGACCATTGGGAAATTATTCCACATACGACGGCTTACGGGTTTCTATACAAGTATACAGCAAAGAGATGTTGTGGCAACTGTTGGGGTACAGGTCCGAAGACCGAGGGTAGGGCACTCGTCCTCGTCTAACCGTCGGCAGGGCTCTTCCCTGTCGAGGTAGCGAGGCTCTGAGGCTTAGTCGAACTTTTGATTTCTCATTGCTTGATTGATAATAGATACATATGATCTTTTTTATAAGAACAGTTCGACTTGATGCTTAAGAAATAATCTATAAGAAAACCTATCAATCCAATCTAATCTTTTCAACTATTAAAAATAATCTTCCTAATAAAAAAGATCATATTTCTAATAATAACTGGATAGATAAGGAATATCAAAATAACCTACCTAACCAAATAGTCTTTATTCTAGAAAATCGATCAACATATATAGAAATAAAGGTACTACAGTACCAATAGGTACTGTTCACACACACTACAGTACCCATGGTACTGTTTACACGCACGCTGCAGCCCCTCGCGCCTTTCTCCGTAACAGAGAAGACAAAGTTTAACAGGTGAAAAGGACTCAAAAGAGGCACCAGCTAGCACTGCTAAAATGGTTGGTTACCTTGTAAGGGCATAATTTCCATGCCATGCAACCACATTAAACGGGGAAAAATCCTGCGTGGCAGTGAATAGCTCACCACCATACTTCTGCACTATTATGTACCCAGGGCGGTGGGCTTGCTCAAACCATGCTGTGGGGAAAGGAAATCCTTGCCGAGGCCAAACCATTAGCACCTGCACACCAATTATTAGGCATCTTCTAACAACATAACCTGCCGATTCTCACTGTTAAGAAAAATAAAAGAAAAAGGTCAAGGTACTATTACCAATTGGGCCAAGATCAGGGAGCTGGAAATGGGTACCGAAAATCTCAGAAACATAGCCACGCGAAGGACCATCAGGTAGGTCAACGGCAAAGCGGAAACCTTGAGGAATGACGACGATTTCACCAGGTGACACCAGCAGCTTTCCACATTCAGTTGTGATCAACAACTCTGTGCTTGACAGCAAAAAGAAAGAAGACCATGAGAGATAATGAGAATCTATATTCCAGTAGAAGGTAAGCATAATTGAATAGGAATTGCATTGAGTATGTCAATAACTTTCTGATGATGATGATGATGCCCCTACCTTTTTTATGTATAAAAAAAGGAATATGCCAACTACTGCACAAAAAGACAGAGAATGGCACAAGTGGAACACAGAAAAGGATGCCAAGCACAATACTTTGGGGAACAACAGGAACATGCGATGGTTACTGTAGTGTAGTTGGGTCTGGTGACAAAGAAAATGGTTGTTGTTGCCGAATGTGAGATGATTCCAACAAATGGATTCGATCATGAAAGTGTTGAGTGACATACAGACAGTGCCTAACTCACAAGAATGTCATGGAGTCTACTGTCGCGGTTTGTATATGTTTGCAAGATATCATCAACACGGAAACATGGATGTAAGATAAGAAGTGTACGGATTGAGTCGATCTTTGGAGGTAAAGGGGGAAAAGAAGAAGAAAAAACCTACTTCCTTGTTGGGGAACAATGAGGAAATCACCATCTGCATTGCAAAAGGCGCATCCATCCATGGACTTGTTAGCAGCGTACCTACAAGCATGAGCGAGCAGGCAGAGTCAGCGTCTTTGTTTCAACAACTAAGCTAATGTAAACTGAAGACTGAAAACTACGAGGAGGAGCAGAGCAGAGCAGAGTAAATGGGCACATGTGAATGGCGTATCCGTGGCGAAGGAAGGAGCTGCCTGCGCCGCAGACGGTGTAGAGGCCATCGACGAAGTCGACTTGCGGCGTCTGGGGCACCTCGGCTGGCCTCCAGCGCAGCTGCGTGGGCGTGGCGACGGTGGTGGTGCGGTCGAACTCCCCAACGAGGCGGCGGTTGGTGGGGTCGCGGGGGTGGAACGGCTCGTGGGTCACCGACGGCTTGATGCGATAAAACCATCTGGAGCAGCAGCAGCAGCGGATCGTGAATCGTCGGTGAATGGAAGAAGCAAGCAAGGAAGGAAGGAAGAAACGAGGAAGGAAGGGGGGGTATACAATTTACGTACGTGCGGAGGTTGCGGGCGCGCGGGGTGGTGAAGGATGTGCCGGAGAGCTGCTCGGCGTAGAGGCCGAGCGGGCAGGCGAGCGGGCTGTTCTGGGCGCGGGGAGCGACCCGGCACGGCCTCCGACGAGAAGGTGTTGCCCAGCCCCGACAGGTAGCTGTAGCCGCCGGCGTCTTCGTCGGCGTCGTCCTGCTGCCACCGAGGCCGTGGGTTGGCCGCCATGGCGAACGATCGAGTTCGAGTGGCTGTCTGTCAAGCAAGGGCGGCGCCTGAGCTTCAGGCTCCGTCTCCCAGTCCCAGTCCCACTCCTCCCTCTTGTCCGTGCCGTGCTCTGATGGAGATCATACGACAGAATTGACGAAAGATTAGCCCGACACGGCTGGGTCTGGTCGATCTGCTGCTGGAAACGAATTCATCTGATATATGATCAATTCTGATAGTCAGACGGAAAGAATTGACGAAAAGAAGGACACGGCTGGGTTGTCGTCTGCTCTGGAAACGAATATTTAAGCAATTTCACGGATAAAGTGTTATTATATCGTCTGCTCCACGGGTGACTCAGCGTCATCATCTACAGCAGCGTTGTTGTACTACTGTAGTTCATCTCAGCTGTCCCAGTCCCAATCCCATCCAAGATTCAACGGACCAGGTCGATTGCTTGATCGATTAACGCTTCTTCAGCTCTCTGTCTGTTCATAGCGACACGAGTCCGCCACTGTTTCTACTCGGAATAGTCCTAGTACTAGACGCTTCGACTTTCAGAATATCTCAACCACACAATACGTACACATAGCTGCGGCTGACACCCTCTTCACCGGATTACTCTTCAGAGACGAAAACGCAACCACCTTAACTGCCAATGTGGATTTGTTGAAACAAATACCCACTTCTACTTGTAACGATCAGATTCTTGGTCAACCCTCTCGCTAGAGCATGCATGCCACTTGCACTGTGAGAAATGTGCCCAAAAAATCACCAGGTAAAACCTCTACAAGACTACTGAAGAACATAGCTACGCTTGAAACACCGTCTGTGTTGTGTGCCTACCATCTCTGCTTCCTATCCCAATCCCATGGCCATGGCCATCCCAGCTCATGCCGACTTGTGTAAGCTATAAACTGATGCTCACCAAACTGCAACGCCCAGAGCTTTACAACCCCATGTCTGCGTTGCCAACTTGACTAGAAGGTTGAAGAAGCTCACCACCAGACATCTACAGATAGATGATGCCCATGGCATTCCTCTTCCAAGCCCTTCCTTTATCAGCACCATCCCTCCCCGATTCCCTGGCAACGCAGACAAAACAGTATACCTGTGTAGTGTATTCATAGCATGTACAAGCAATCATTAGAAATACTAGAGCCTGTCGCTATTGAACGATACTGGTAGTCGCTTTAGATGGCAAAGTGAATTCTAAACTTACATCGGAAATAACTGTAGGGGAAACTGTAAGAACGATTTTTTTGATTTTTTGCGCATAAATATTTAGTACCAGAATGGTAGCTGTGTACATATGATTTGGATCATGGTGTAGGGACAAACACATATTAAAAGGATCGTAATATGAGTCCATCTAAGCAGGTCTACATGCAACAATAAATAAAAGGAGACTTGTTCAGTCTCCATTCGAAGCCTCATAAAATATCAAATGTAAAACGATTATATCGAAACTGAGTGCGAGTTCTATTGAAGGAGCATAGACAAACCAGACACCGGATAGCCTAGTATTATACATAGGAGTGTCGTAGTATTACATGACGAACATAGAATATACCATATGTTCTTTAGAGTAGACTACATCAAACAGAGAGTAGTGCTTGATCTAAGGGAGAGTACTTGAGGTACAAAAGAGTATAGCCTGCAGATATGATGCAAACTAACTACAAAAGATACGATTCTGGCGCTTGTAGAGTATGTTGCGGTACTATCCGAGGAACAGAAGACACGCAGGAAGCGTCGATCGGCATATAATCTTGTAAGATGGAAGGTAAGTGCGAACTCACGAAGCAACTCTGGAAGCACCCTCGCTTGTGTCTAACGCGCTTGCTCGGCGTTTTCTTCTATCGCAAGCAATTCGACCTTCTTCTCCAATGCATCCGATTTGAAGCTTTTGCCGTAGCTCGCAACATCCACCTAGGGAGCCATTTAGAAAACCAAGTATGTTCGGGCATATCTATCTCTTGTCCAGGGAAAAATATATCATAATACCATGCCCTTGAGTATGTCATTGGCCAGTTTAGTATCGATATGGGTTTCGATCTCAAAGACATTGTGCGCAATGGTGTAAGATTAGCCATTTCTTAATATAAGACAATGTGCACCTCAAGTTTGAAGCATCTTGATCGTCTCGCAAGTGCCACGCATACTTGAAGCTCCTACACAATTTAAATGAACCAAAGAAAAGGAGCTACAGAGCGGATGAAAATGAAATTTTCTATATAAGCGTTTGATTTACTTTTCGCACACAAACTAAAACTCCCAAGTTCAAACAATAGAAGAACATAGTATGTTGCATCGCATGTAATCCCAATCCAACGAAAATAAACAAGATTACATAATAAAGATCACTTTTTCGCTTGAAAGGTCCTTAGATGCTTCAAAGATTACTTAGGATAAAAGAACACAAGAAACTACAGATCTGTAGGGGTAAAATAGAACAATCGAAAGATAGACAAGAAAACTCACCCTTGTTAGCTCTGCATTTCTAGTCCTTGTGCTTCAGCTATCTCTTCTTTAAGCCGCTTACTTTGCTCAAGTTATGTTCTTTTATGGTCATATATGTCAGGGCTAAAATGATGTTACAATAGACCTAGACACACTATTAAATACAGGTAAAGTTTAATCCCGACATGTAGCTCTTAAACCAACTGAAAATAAACAAGCTTACATAATAAAACTGTTTTTTTCGTTTAAAAGGTCCATTAGATGCTTTAAAGATTATCCTCCGGTATAAATGGGCGCATGTTTCTCGCGACCGCAGACGGCCACGTCGCCCGGTTTCCTTTTCCCCGTCCGATCCCACGCGGCCCTTCTTCCTCGCCGTCCGATATATTTTTGGTTTTGCGTGCCCTTCGATCCTTCCAGGTGATGCGCTCCCACCCTCGTCTTCTCCCGAGAGCGCCGCCTGCCCGCCTTGCTCCTTCCACGCGCGACGCGCCGCTCCTTCCCTCCTCCTTCGCACGCGGCGCCCGCCGCCCGCTCCTCTTCTCCTCCTCCTCCTCCCCGGCACCCTCCTATTCCCTTCTCCCGGACTCCTCCTCCTCTAACTCTCTACCCGCCAGATCTCGGCACCTCGTGCGCTCACCTCCTCCTCCCCGCACCTCCGCCTATGCCCTCCTCCTCCTTCCTCCCCCGATCTTCCTCCCGAGCGCGCCACCTACCCGCCTCCTCCTTCCACGCGCCGGCCTTCCTCCCGAGCGCCGCCTACCCGCCTCCTTCCATGCGCGGCATCGCCCGCTCCTTCCCCGCCTCCTCTTCCCTCCTCCCGACTCTCCTCCTCTTCCTCTCACGGCCGATCGCACCTCGCGCCGCCTCACCTCCTCCCTTCCCCGGCACCTCCACCTCTGGCCTCCTCCTCCTCTGGCCTCCTCCTCCTCCTCCTCCCCCGGCACCTCCGCCTCACCTCCGAGCCCCTCTCGAGATCGGCCGAACCACGGCCGAGGAGCGAGACCGCGCTCCACGAGCTCCAAACCTCGCCCGGCCCAGACGGACGCGCCTGCGCCATCGCGACACCATCCCCATCAACCACGAGGACAACATCCTCAACTAAACCACACCCTTTCCCGTGTCCATCCCCCTCTCTACTTGTTTCTCTTCTCCATTCGTGTGTGCTGATGGAGTGATGGGGGGTTTTTGGTGTTTGCATTATATGACTTCATTTACAGGCCATGGAAGAAATGATTTATACTTTGAATTGCTTTTTGAGTTTGTATTGAATTCTGCTACCCTAAAACAATGTATCAGGTCCAGCTGTTTATTTGATTGTCAATTGGTTTTTGAATCCGAATGTTTGCCCAATTCGATTGTAAAGGTAATTCTATTTTCCATAATATTTTGTTTGCCTCACTGATAGAATATTTGTATATTTCATTCTTTGGATGTCGCTTAATTGGTCATGCATGTTTGGGATCATATATCACGATAAGGTGCAAAGATCAGTTCTTTCTCCTTTTGTATTTAATCCAGAAAAAAAGTTATTTGAATGAAGTGAACCAATGGGCTTCCAATACTGATGAGTTAGTGATGTCCTTAGAAATGTACGTGCAAAGATCAGTTCTTTCTCCTTTTGTATTTAATCCAGGAAAAAAATAGTTCTTTGAATGAAGTGAACCAATGGGCTTCGAATACTGATGAGTTAGTGATGTCCTTAGAAATGTACTGGCAATTGGTACTGAGGTGTTGAATGTGTGTACCCATTGGGTTGGGGATGTATGTATATAACGTAAAAACTGATCCTAGGAGCATAGCAGTATATTTCTAGGGACAACAATGTTTCTCTTCTTCTGGTGATTTTGATTGCTCACCACCTTGAGTATAAGGCTTAGATATAATCTCTATTAAAAGTTGGTTATTCTCTGCTTTTGTTGCTTGTTGCAGATTTGCTCTCGTGTCATGTTTCATTTCTATTTTATCATTCACCCCTTGTAGTTGACAAAACCGCATTACTCACGCATCTTCTTGCATTGTTCTTTCTCTACTGTAGGTTAACCAATAAAGTGAGTATATTGAACTGTGTCTGAAGGCAACATTCATTCCATTAGTTGGAAACAAGGCCATTGTCTAATCCAAAGAGAAATAAGGCCATTCTCTGATCTGAAGAGCAAATAAGGGATACCCTGATTTGTTGTACAGGATAAAGTTCACCGAATTAAGGGATACTCGGTGGTGATATACCTAGAAAGGAATTTCTTGTAAATTTTCTGGCGTATATCAACTCTTGCCATCGTTATTTCTCTGGCATTGGCAATAGTGTCGAAAAGTGAGTTAGCAGTAATAAAACCGAGGTATGACCCTGTGCATTTCTTAATTAGAACTCCTTTTTCATTAGTTGGAGGAAAAAGCGCTTATATTTTTATCACTGCTCATTTAGGTTTAACTTAAGCTTATTATGAACTCACGGCATTGAAGAGTTATATTTGGCTTCAGTGCTTTGATGGTTCCATACACCAAGTGGAGGAGGAGGTTGCCATGTTCTGCCTTATGATATGTCGAGAAATAGTGAAAAATGGCACAGGATCATCCAAATATCATGCTATTACTCTCCGAAAGAGTTAATCCGCAAGTTTGAGCTTTGATTCTTGACTATTTCGATTTCATCAAGTCTCGTGGTGCTCAAACAAGGTCTGTTGCAATTTACACTTTGCTTGTAAAAATATTTTTGGTCTGCTCATGGTACCTTTTTATTCCTTTCCTTCGTATGTTCGGCAATGCACGTCTTGTAAGTATAGATAATTATATTATTTTTGTTTTGTGTAATAGCATTTTTATCTCATGGGTATTACTTAGTTTATCATAAGGATGATTTCCTTATTGGCTCGACTTTTGCACCATGTCCAATCTGGTTGTAGTTGAAATGCGTTAATTTTTCATAATACCAATCAACTCCTTGTCTCCTTTGAATGTTGAAAGTGGTGATTCATTTAATGCGCTGAATATATGTGGCAGTTCATATATTGGTAGCATAGCAAACTTTTTTATATATATAAAATTTGTATTCGTAATTGTTCTCCAACAAAACCAACAGAGGACAATTAATACTAACACTTTGAGAGTCCATTTAATGGTATCACTAAGTTGAAGTGATGATTTGGCCAGCAATTAACTTTTGGTGGAAGTCAAGAATAATGACTGAAATGTTAGAACATATGGATGCCTACTATCTACGCCGAATTCGAAATGAAAATTTTGAATTGAAATTTTTGACAAGAAATTATTTTGGATTTTATTTTAGATTTGCATTGAAACGAAGGGAATTTGATTGATTTAGCAAAAACTCCAATTTAAAATCAAAGTCTTCGAATTAATTAATTTAAATTAAACTTTTTTCAGGAGGCAAAAAATTGGATGTTATAGACGTCCACACACCACTTGTCGTGCTTGGTGTTCCATTCAAGTGAATTACTACTACGTGTATTACATACCTTTCTTTTTCTTACAGGGTAAAAAAAAAGGGGTTTGAACCTTTATATACATATATCTAGATTTCGGCATAACATATCACACTTTCAATTTCCTAAAACAATAGCCATTAGCTAATATAGATATACTAAACTGCTTGACCGCACTAAATTTACCTACCAATATGTTCTTACTTACATATAGTGACATATTTTTTCCTGATTATACTACACTAAACTCAAACTAAACCTATATTTCTCTTCCATATCTCAACGGTTTTAGCTCTTCTATTAGTATCGATTTCGCTTCTTCGTTGATACCTAAATCCACTCTTCAACTTGACTTTTATTCGCTCCTGTATACAACGAGCGCGCAAATGCGCGCCCAAGTACCTAGTTTAGGATAAAAGAACACAAGAAACTATGATCGGACTGAATTCAAGCCGCATCAGCTACACCATATTTGGAGGAATGGGAGGTATCATTCAATGGAACACCATTGCTGCTAGTCCACACATGAGGGTAATCAAAACAAGCAAGATGCTTTGAGCTTGCTGGCCACCACTTGCAACCCCCCCTGTCTTTCTGGACAATACCATCACAAGAAAGCCCTTGTTTGCCTTGTAGGCACCCGCTGGCAAATATGCCTGGTGGGTAGGTTGATGTAGCTGAACATTGTGGATGCACAATCATTGTTCTCGTCATTGATATACGGACTATACGGGCATGTAGATTGACCATGGCATCTATTCATGGTATATGACAATAATAGCATAACCAGCATGGGAAAATGTTTGCAAACTGACATATAGGCTCATAAATCATGTCATCTAAATTCCAGGTTTTATCTCTGTCCGTAAAATACACCATTCAATCCAATTTTATCATATGTTAGTATTCTATAAATCAACCAAACCAATAATTAAAAAGCATGCATTAAATGGTATTGAACTTAGCGGCAAGTTTGGCATTTCAAATTTAGAATACGAAAACGATGCAAGATGGAAATTAATTTACATGTATAATGAGCACAAGGCAGGTGATCTGAGTGATTTTATCAATATTTTGGAAGTACATGAAAAGAGAAAGGTTAATATAGAGAGCTTAATACACAACAGAGAATAGAACAAGTTTCTCAACAAGTAGTGATAAAGGATTACAAACCTGTATATGTCAAGCCAATATGTACGCTTCACAGATACATAACTCTCAACTCGACAATATATGGCTATACAGATCATAGCCATAGTCTAGGCAACCGATCGACAAATCATCGCAGGCCACCGCTAACCGATTGGAACTTAAAGAATTATTTCTTCTTCCTTAGCACCTAAGTTCTCTATGAGGCACTTGTAAGCAGCCTCTATACCAAACATAAGTGTTTTGCTCACTCGCCTAAGCAGCGCACAAAGGAAACAAGTAATTCAAACAAAGTAGAACTTGTTAATGTTATGTCATACACATTGCTACATGCACATGTTTTACCATAACTTTCCGATGATTGTCCATATTCAATAGATCCATATTTGCATTGTCCCAAAGGCATTATTAGATTCTTATGATATGGAAATAGAAATAAGTAGTACATGCTTTATTTGCTCTACAAGAATTCCTTTTTGTATAAGTGTATCATTTATTTTAAATCAAGATAAAAGAGTTTCCCTTGTGTTACTCATGCAAAGTAGAACTCAAATCCATAAATTGAGCACTACAACAAAACGTCATTTGATAAAGATCTAAACATGTGTAATAAGGTAATGTTGTTTTTTTAAAATTCATCTTATGTAAGAAACAAACAAAGGTCATATATAACACAAGTAATTCCTTACTAATCACTATCCATCTCAATTTTGGAAAGTACAGTCCTCTCCTCCACAGTAATGACAAAATTCTTGCTATGCTTAGTTTTGTTCATAATTTTTTTACTAATTCTTCATAAGTTTTATCATCTCAGTAAAACTAACAAGCAAGGAAAAAATACAAGAGAAAGCATTGACAAGAAAAATTGATAAGGTCTCCTTTCTACATGACCTTAAATCGGCATTTCCACTCTGTGCAAACCTCGAGGTCGATGGCTCAAATGTGTACTTACTAGCTAATTAAAGACACGAAGAATATCGATATGGTAATCCATATTGGAGACATCAGCTATGCAAATGGTTATCATGTCACGAAGAGGATATATTCATCGCACAAAGTTGAACCCATTGCTTCCACAAAGCCACCATCTCAACATGCAATCCATCAACAAACTAATCTCTCGCTTTGACTCATTGCTCCGCCCCTCCTTTACATTTCTTGCCTTCACCTTTCCGTCACGCCCACCGATACATCGCGCAGGGGCGACTCCTCTTCTTCTAGCCCGACCTTTGGCCCGATCCGCCTTCGCAACTAGGCAAGAATCGACGGAGCAAGCTGCCGCAATATCAAAGAAACACAAAAATCCGATCAAAGTGCATCACATCACACAAGCGGGGCATGGACGACGCCAAAACGGCGTGGCGGGGCCTCACTTTCAGCGCACTATGACCGCCGGGGATGGTTGCCGGAGGCGCAGGGCGGCCAGGCCGGGCAAGGGAGGAGGAGGCCGGGGTGGGCGCGGGTCCTTGTCGCGGTGGGAATAGGAAGGCCGGAAGGAGGAGGCGGCGCCAGTGGGACGAGGCGCCGTGGAGGGAGGAGTGGCGCGGAGAGAAAGTGGTAGGCCGGAGAGGTGAAGATGGAGGATGGGGCAAGGGGCGGGGGCGGCGGCGGTGGTGGGGACGGGGCGGAGGCGAGGGAAGGAAAGGGAGGAGCGGTGGCGGCGGGAAGCGCGGCGGGGAGGAAAAGGAAGGAGCGGTGGTTTCGGCGGGGAGGGAGAGGAAGGAGATAGGAAGTGAAGGGAAACGAAGCGAGCTGAGGAGAAGCGCTCCGGGACGGAGCGAGCAAGGAGACGGGAGGCCTCGCGGGCACGCAAAGCAAAAAAAAAATCGGACGGACGGGGCGCAGAGGCGCGAGGGATCCGACGGCAAAAAAAAAGGAGCGTGGCCACCACGGGCCGCAAAAGAAGCATGCGTTCTTTACTACACAACGATAGTTGTCTCGGGGCATCTCCAAGAGTTAGAGATAACCTTGTCTCTAACATATGCTACATCATCTTTAAAGACAACATCTCCAATAAACAGTTTCTAGTACACTTTTCAACACTTATATTTTATAATTTTTCTTTAAAATGGGCCTACATGTCAACTAGAGTAAATTAATGTATTATATTTTGTCTCATGCGCACCGATTGTCTCTTCCCGAAGAGACAACATGTTCTCTCTCTTCTCTCTCTCCTCTCAGTGGGTTTTGCTGACGTGGCATAGTTAAGAGACGACAATAAATATACTATTAGAGATGCCCTCAAAACAACCACTTGATGTCGGATTTCCACGCACTAATTCATCGTCATTGCTCACACGTTTCCATGATTTTTTTAAAAATTCATGCATTCCTAGAACCGTGCAACCACTACTAGTGAATAGGCTAGGCTATACTGACGCCTCATCACGCATACAATTCCCGTAATGCGCTCAGATTGTAATTATCACAGCACGGTTTTACAAGTGTGATCGCTTCATGTTATTAGTAATGGCTAGAACCATTCGTGATATATAATTATCACCAACGATTTTTTAATAAGAAGTTCTTAAAAGCAGATGGTTCTTTTTAAGAATCGCTGCAGGAATTATCACGCATTTGCTCTTATTAAAATTCACCGATAATTAGTATCACAAATGGTTTCGGTGGTAGTGTTTGTAATATGTCTCTTGCCTCTCCAGATGCCGCCTGATCTCAGCTGCGTCTCTTCGCCTCACATACGAATTTATCACTTGTTTTATAAAAATGACCATGCGCCATTGTTGAATCTCCACATCGCTCTACTCTCAATTACAAATGAAATGGCTCCTACTCATCTGAAGAATCTAGATCCATGCCATTATATGTTAATGGAGTTTTGGTTATTAATGACAAATCTATTTATGAGACTAACACTCTTTTTGCTATATCTCATGTTTAGTCTCGGTTGGATTTAAAGATCAAGGAGGTATGCATTCGACATCATTTTATTATACCTTGTTGTATCTTTCTCTGATTCAAAATATAGGTTGAACTTCACCAAAAGGTTAACTTGAATATGTGCATATGTCTTTATTACACATTCGCAGTATGCACACATTTAGGGGAGTTCACTCTATATTTGTGGTTTCATTAGTATTGATCCATATTCTTTTGTCCACATATATTTAGGATCTTTACTTTGAAATATACCCTTGAATATATTTAACTTGTGTAGTTAATATATTCATATGAGTATATGTAACTTGTGTAAGTTTATATATACTTATATCTTTAAATATATACAACTTGTGTAGTTCAGATATATTCTTATGGGCATATGAAGCTTCGTGTAGTTCATATATGCTCATATATCTTTTGAGTATACATAATCTTTGTAGTTTATATATACTCATACCAATTACATTCAATTACTTGTTATTGAAGTGATTATCATCAATTACCAAAGAGGGAAAGATTATGTGATCTTGTCCCACCATTATCGATTAATGGTTTGATGGGGTAATTTATGATAATCATATTAATGGAACTAACGTTTTCTATAAGTTGGTGAAATAGGTTATGTTCCATGTGATTGAAGGCGCTGGATGACATCATGAGTTGATCGCCATCAAGTCAAGATTCAGAAGAAGAAGAATATCCTCATGTGTTGATGATATAAAGAGAAGAATATCATCATGGGTTGATGATATTGAAGTAAAGAGCTTGGAGTAAAGGATGTATCACACATTGATGCATATCAAGTTTAAGAAGTGGAAATGATCATGAGTTGATCGACAAGTCAAGAAAAATCTATCATGTGTTGATGGAGGTCAAGTGAATAGTGCATCATGAGTTGATGCATGTCAAGACTTGAAATGAAAGATGTCATCATATGTTGATGGACATTGAGTCAATAACCCGACTTGAAGCGAGGTGTGCGCCATCAAGCTTCAAGTGGTTGCTTTATGAGCAAAGGTATGGCTAGCTAGGGCTAAGGATTTGTTCCTAGTCTTTTCTGGGTCTCGGTGTTTGGTTGGGAGACCCGGATTGCTAGAATAGGTTGTCATACTATTAAGAGGGGTCTTAATCGAGAACTTGAATTAGTCATGTGTTGATAAGCTCATTGTGTTTGCTCTAGCTCAACAACAACATGTTGCCTATATTTGCGAATGTGTTTTGCAAATAGTTGAGGCTCATGGTTATTCCTTGTAGCATGTGACTTTAGTTTGCGAATGTGTTTTGCAAACGGTTTAAGTTCATGTACCTTATTCCTTGTAGCGTTGATTCTAAAAGAAGTTGGCAAATCGCGCTTGCAACTTGTTGAGAATCTAGCTTTCATCTCTTGTGTACATGTTGCATCAATTGGCAAATATGTTTTGCAAATTGAGTTGAAACAAATGTGCAAAATATGTTCTCGATCTTGGTGATTCATATGGCGGTCAGCTACTCTGGTAGCGGTTCGATCGGTGGTAGTGGTGGACCGTGCATGGGATAAGCGATCCGACCGACCTCCATTTGTGCAGAAGATAAGAATCTGCAGACTACCGGAGTGCGGTAGTACCGAGCGCGTTGAAGCTAATACTAGGGTCGCAGTGCGTAGTACCGAAATTTGTTTGGCGATGCGTATTTTCCGGAAGAGATATTTTCTCGGTTTGATCGGTTTCTCACGAGCGAGCGGCCAGCCTCCTCGCGATCCGATCACTGAGCGGTCCGACCGCCATTGGTTGGCGGTCGACTGATTGTGAGTCCAACGGCTTAGTTTTATAGCCGTTGGACTTGTGGTCCGACCGCCATTAGTTGGCGGTCGATCGCTCATCCGTGATTCTTCCGAATCTTCTCCCAACGGCTAGTTTTTGTGAGGGCTATAAATACCCACCTTGGCCGTGTGAGGAGAAGTAGCCTGTGCCCATTGAGTTCCTTTGAGCTAAGAGCAAGCCCTCTACTCCCATTTGTGCATGTTGCACTTAGTGAGGTTTGAGGCAAATCCTATTGCATGTGTTGCATAGGTGGTGGACTTAGTATCCACGAGAGCTTTGACACTTGATTGGTTCAAGTGAAAGTTGGAGACTTGTTACTTGGTGTTTGCCGACACCTAGACGGCGTGGAAGGTGTCGCAGCGCTGGTGATCTCTCTCAAGTGAAGCATGTGAAGACAGGGCATTTGTGAGTGGCTTGGTGCTGCGCCATCTCGGAGTGGGAGTAAGAGCAACCCTAGTGGAGCGAGGTGGTTGATACCTCGGAGGAAGGCTTAATTTGTGGAGCCGAACCAATTGGTTTGGGTTTCCCTCAGCGTGGATTATGGAGGCAAACAAGTCTCCACCACCACGATAAAACATCATTGTGTCGAGTGGTGCTTCTTGTGATTAGCTTTCATATGCTTTACTTTGTGCAATTTACATTCATTATATAATTGCTTATTCATTTGTATGATTGCTATCTTGTATGTGCTTGATTAATCATATCATTAGTTGATAGCTTACAGAGTCTTTGCTAAATTGTCTCTATTTATTATTGACTTGCATTGTTGGTGCACTTAGTGAACTTAGTTGATTTAGGCTAACCTAATTGATATTTAGCTCCGTGATTAGAAATCGGTTTTAGCTCATAGAAGTTTTAAATGTCTATTCACCCCCTCTAAGTCGGCCTCCTTGATCTTACATCATACTTATCGCTGGGTATTGATATACGGTGTCGTAGTGGTGCGACTAGACAAGAGTAAAGGGGAGGCCACACTGCCGTCGAGGATGTGGGGTCCTAAAAGGGGTTCTGATTTCATTTATCCGCGAAAAAACCCGCCTTTACATGGTTCGGGAGGCTATTTATAGCCTCTTGGTGAGTATCGAGAAAGTACAAGCATGCCCCTAGCTAAGTATGCTTGTTCGTCAGAGGTGGCGGTGGTCTTTGCACCCTACTAGCCTCGGTTGCATGGCGTGTTCTCTGAGACACCGGTGCATCGTGGGGGAATAGACCCGGCTTATATTGTGCGGGCCCAGCCTGCTTCATGGCGCTCCGCTCTTCTTCAGGAGGAGTCTCCGGGATCTCAGGTCCGGGAGTGTCTTCGCCGTGGGAGGCGTCGGGACACCACACTCGTGCAACCTTCTGCCATCCTTGGAGTGCTCGAGGCCTCCAAGGGTCTTGGTTTCTCTCCGAGGAGTCTTCGGTTTCCAGAGAGTGTTCTCGATTTCCTCCGAGGTCTCTGGTGACCTCGGAGGTGTCCGGTTTCCTCCGAGAGTTCCTTTGGTGACCTCCGAGAGTCTTGACTTCCTCGGAGGAGGTCTTTCGTGACCTCCGTAGGAGTGCTTGCTTCTCCGAGGTCTGTGGACCTCCGGAGGGTCTTCGTCGCCTTGCTTCGCCAGTCGTGGGGCGGTGTGGCGCCCACGACAAGCCCTCGCGAGTCAGGTCCGCCGCCATAGGCTGGCAACCGCGCGCCTCTCCGTAAGCGTCGAGGCGCCCGTCCTGGGCGTGTGGCTTCGCCCCATAGCGGCTTTTTATCGACATTGGTAGCTGCGCGCCTTGGCGTCCGCGTGTCTTAGGTGGTGGTTCGCTGCTTTTGGTAACATGGCCCAGGCCGGGCGTATATCGCGCATGGCCAGCAATGTTTCTAGCGCCACGCGCCGCGCTAACTTTGATGACGGCGCTGCGCCATGTGCGTGCCGTGCCGGCCTCGATATGGTGCCCGTTGCATTGATGACGGGTGGCAACGATTAGGCTATCTTCTGCTCTATAAATAGTCGCCTGCCCTCCCCTTAGGTTTACTCTCTTTCCAGGTGTGCATTCTTCTCTGCACGTTGTTGTGATGATGAAGAGAGGCAGATGCGCGTGAGAGCGTCCTACACGAGCGACACTGGGAGATCTCACGGTGACGGAGGCGACGCCCTGACCCTCGTGGACGAGGCAGTTAGGGAGTTTGCGGGTGGTGCGGGTCCCGGCGGCGAAACAGCTGCCATCGCCGCGGGCGGCGGCGGTGGTTTCGTCGCGTTTTTGACGCTGAGCCGCGGATCCCCTGCGTTGGCAGTGAAGGACGTCCCCGGTTGTATGGCGGCGAGCTACGCAGCGACTACGCCCAACTCTTATTGTCAAGTTACGCGTCTCGAATAGATGCTTTGGCACGAGCAATGGCGAGGTGGTCGATGTCTTCGCCTTTTTGCACGATGCTCATTGTCGACCAAGAGAAGAAACAGCTGCGAGAAGCGCTAAATTTTGGCGATGTAAACTTTCGGTAGAAATCGCTGGCGCCAAATGTATCTGCCGCCTGCTGCCGGAACGTGCAGGAAGACGGCTTGGACGACGAGGTGGTTCTACCATACTCAGTCCTCACGGCGGCTGCGATCCGGGGTGGCGGTGACATACGCCGTCAGCGAGTCCCGAGATCGAGCTCACCTCTCGAGGAGTCTCTCCTGCGCTTCTCACAGACGTGATTTAGGGCGCTTCTCCACCCGCGACTGGTGGAGGAATTTTTGTGCTTCCGAATTTGGCCGCTGGCGGGATCGCAGGTCGAGCGCGTTCTCCGCTCGGGCACCTTCTTCTTACCGCACGAAGCGCCAAGGTAAGGTTCCTAGCTGCTTTTGTTTGTCTGTGGCCGCGGCATATGTACCGCACCATGCTTTTTAAGTAACCTCGATACGTATACAATGCTTTTTTATATATATATTTTCCCCCTTTTTTATTTCTTATTTTTTTCTTAGTCAGGTTTATTACACAGGAGCAAGCCGTGGCAAATGGAAGCTACTCGCCTCATACACGTGCGAGAGAGCACTCGAGCGTGGTTTGGTGGTGCGCGAGGGCATCGAACCGCAGCATATCCCGCGCCGGCTCGCTTCGCCGAAAGGCCCCGACCGAGGTCCGAAGAAGAAGCGGCCCGCCAGTAGAAGCCGGCAGTGGGCGGCCCGATCTTAGTCGCTTCACGCGCAGAAGCCGCGCCCATGACGGTGCCGCCTCAAGCGGTCTTGGTGTTAACGCCGCCGGCCGGCTGTGGTCGAGGCGAATCCTCGCCGGCGGACTTTCTGACGGGGCGGAGGTTTCGGTGCGGCTTCAATGTCGATCCTTCGCCTTCGGTGTTAGTAGCCGCGGGAGCCCTGCGCTAGCGTATGGCGTAACGCGCCTCGCAGTGCAACAGCGTATGGGCTCGCTCGATGTCATTAGTTCGACTCGCAGGCTTCCTTGAGAAAAGCACCGAACGCCACGGGGCCGTGATGTCGCGGACGCAGGTTCCTCCCACCGCGGGTGCCTCGCGTAAGTTGCGTTCGTGCTAGTCTTATGTTTGTTTTGTTTGGCCGACGCTGCCAAAGGCCTTGATTTTGCAGCGGTGCAGGCCGAGGGGAGGATGGCTCGCGTGGTGGTGGCCGCAGCGGGCCGTTGCCGGCGGTTCCAGCCCCATTGCTTCGCCGAAGTGCGGATCGAGAGGACAGGGCCCGCCCAGAGCCCCGCTGACGGTGGACGTGGGGCCCATGTGCCGCTACCTTACTTCCGAAAGTTAGCGAGGGCGCCGCGGTTTATGGGTCAGGCCGACTTTCGCTTCGTCTGCTCGGGAGCTCTTTTCGCGGATGCCTTTACTCGAGATGTTCGAGGTGTTGAGGCTAATGCCGCCAAGGTCAGAATCGATGGGTTTTTTTGTTTTTTTTTTTTGTTGTTGCCTCACGATTGGAGTTGGTTATGCAGAGCATAATGTTGGCGAGGGCCATTAACGACGATGTTAAGCGTCGGGCTTTGCCGATTCAAAGGCAGTCGAGGATGGACATGCTCGAGCGAGGCGCTTATGGCGAAGCGCGCCGCCTGCCGGCGCGAAGGTTCGGGCCTTGAAGCGGTTAGCGGCGAAGCGCGACGCACGCCGCCAAGGTGCAGTGCCTGAGGATCGTGGTGAAGACTTCTTCGTAGCGCAGAAGGCAGTGCTTGAGGAGGAGGTTCGCACCAGCGCGAGCCGTCATCCTCCGCTGGACAAAGCCGTCGCGAGCCATGGAGGTCATCGAGGCCGTCGTCGCCTAGGGCGCCGTTCTCGGGCGAGGGTTCACCGTCCGTCGGAGATGGACATCACCCTCGGAGGCTTTGCGGCGGCTTTGGGAAGTGCCTCCGACCGCCTGGCCAGACGGAGACCATTGCGCCGGCGTCGCTGGTCCGCGACTTGCTTCGCTTCCGACAAAGCCGGATGCGCGCGATATCGATGGCTCGCCGCACGGCTCGTCGCGCGTGGCCACGCGGAGGAGGTAGCGCCGCCGAACCGAACCAGAAGGCCGGAGGGTTCTGCATAAGATTATCGGTCTCTCCGGGGTCATGATGACGCCGACGGAATTTCAAAGCCTGCGCGTTGCGTAAGGAGAAGGGAAGGCCCCTGGAGGACACGACGGTAAGACAAGCGGGGTCCACCCATCGATAAGTGTGACCCCGCCTTTGGGTTATAGCGTCATAGGGTTTCTCTTTTTCTTCTTTTTTGGTGCCCCGCTTTTGCTGTTTGCTAAGGGCGCTTTTGTAGGGGAAACTCTTTTGTGTAACACCCTCTTGTTTTTAAATGAAAATGAAAGGTTCGCTACACGTGTGATTTGTATTTGTGATTATGCTTCGTGATGGCCAGAACGGCTTGGTGAAACGAATCACGGGCAGGTGTCGCTTCCTCGGGCCACGAGGCGCCAAAAGAAGCGCTGGTCGCCGAGGCTTGAAAGATGAGCGCGGCGCCTATCCGCCTTTGCGTTGTTCTACCGGGGTGGTGTACCATGGTGCGGGCTGAGGCGCTGAAATTGGCGAACCCGACCGGCCGATGGAGGGATTTTCATCAGGCGCGAAAAAGGAAGCGCGGGCGGCGGCGTGTGAGATTCGTGCATTTTGGAGGCGCTACGCAGGTTATGCTCGCCGGTGCTGGCGCGACCCGCCAAGTCTTGTGCCAGTCTGCGCTCGCTCAAATCGTGTCGAGCGCATGTACCGTCGAGTCCTTGGACGCAGCACGCAGGTTACGCGCGGAGCCGCTTGGAGTTGCAGCATGCGACGCGCCGGATGAGGAGTCAGCGCGTGGGCGACGCGTGTGGAGGAATGGGACTTTGTTCCGCAAGCTTGAGTCCGCTGGCACCGCTGCATTCTATGTTTGTATGAGTTGTCTTTGTTGTAGCGGAGCCCGTAACTCGCTTGAGCTTGAAGCAATAAAATTGTGAGGCGCTCTTTGAGAGGCTCATGTATGCGTGTGTGTGTTTTGTTTTCGGTAAGGCTCGCCAACCTCGTCGTATAATTCTTCCGAGGGAGGGGCGGTGAAGCTGCCGCCGTCTCACTACTTTTTTGATAGGGCCTGGAGTGAGCCTCAGAATGTAATTTTTCCGAAGCTGCGCGGCCGCTGTCAGTCCCTCTACCTTTTTTGATAGGGCTTTATGAGCCCCGCAAATGTAATTTTTCCGAAGGAGCGCGTGGCCAGCGCCGCCCCCTACCTTTTTTTTGATAGGGCTTCGGAGGAGCCCTGTAAATGTAATTTTTCCGGTGGGCGAGCGCGGCCGCGCGCCGCCCTAGCTTTTTTTTGATAGGGCTTCGAGAGAGCCACATAAATGTAATTTTTCCGCGGGGAGCGGGCCGCTGCGCACGCCCCTACCTTTTTTGATAGGGCTTGGAGGAGCCCGAATGTAATTTTTCCGGCGGAGCGCGGCCGCTGCGCCGCCCCCTTACCTTTTTGATAGGGCTTCTGGCGAGCCTCAGAAATGTAATTTTTCCGAAGGGGGAGCGCGGCCGCGTGTCGCCGCCCTCATTTTGATAGGCTTCGAGGAGCCTCAGAAATTTTTTTTTATATATGGGCTCGCATGGGGTTTCCATGTGCACCGGGCCAAGGCCATGCTGGTGTCGTTTTTATACATGGACCGCGGAGGTTTTCATGTGCACCGGGGCCGAGGCCATGCGCGGTGTCGTTTTTATACATGGACCGCTGGAGGGTTTCCATGTGCACCGGGCCCACTGCCATGCGGCGGTGTCGTTTTCTTTTTATACATGGACCGCGGAGGTTTTATGTGCACGGCCGAAGGCCATGCTGGTGTCGTTTTTATACATGGACCCGCGGAGGGTTTCCATGTGCACCGGGCCGAAGGCCATGCGCGGTGTCGTTTTTATACATGGACCCGCGGAGGGTTTATGTGCACCGGGCCAAGGCCATGCGCGCGTGTGGTATTTTTTTTTCGAGGGTCATCGTCGGCATACTGGTGGTCTTTCATTTCATGGCGCAAAATGTCCAAAAAGAAAGGGTGTTACTGTGTGGTTTAGTACAAGTTCTCGCCTGTGGGTTAGGATCATGTCCTGGTCAGCACTCGGTTTTGTTTTCGCTTTTACAATACAGCCTATGGGTAGAACTTGCGAAGACTCTTTGCGCTCCATGTATGGTCGAGTTCGCTCCTTCCGTGGCGGGCTAGGTGGTAGGAGCTCGCCTGTGTGTCGGGTGATGATGTAGGGCCCTTCCCATTTGGATCGCAGCTTGCCAATCGCTACTGTGGGTTTGCTACTCGCCAGACCATATCTCCGCGAGGTAGCGGATCCGACCTTCTTGTTGTACGCCCTCGCGACTTCCCGCGCAAGTAGCTTGCCATGTTTGATATGGCTCGCACGCGGTGTTCTTTCTAACGCGCCCAGGACACTTGCCGTTTTGCCGGTTATCGCTGGCCCACACGAGAGGACTCAAAACAGCTCTCGTGTCATTGCTTCGCCCTCAAGAGGAGTTTGAAGGAGAAACCCTGCTGCTCTAGTTGGCGTGGTCCGATTGCCCACGTGGCCTTCAAGCTCTTCGGCCGCAGCCCTTTTGGTAAGCCCACTAAGCGCCTATTGAGTCCTCCGCCATGATGTTGCCGTTGTCCTTCGACGCCCGTTGGACTCGGTGGCCCATCGATGCGAAGCATATAGCGTGCCTGTGCCTTCGCGTATCGATCTCAAGGTCGAGTTGAACCGAGTGCCATTGTCGTGACTATCTCCGAGGTACTCGTGGATCCGCAAATAATATTTTTCCAAAGGAAACGCCGGGCGCGCCGATGTTATCTTTGGGATCGCTCGGCTTCTACCCATCTTGAGAAATACTGATAGCACGTAAAGCGAAACGGGTTGCCTTTTGCCCGGAAGGGCCCGATGATGTCAAGGCCCCATCTTGCGAAGGCCAAACCGTGGCCAGAGGCAGAGTGGGATTGAGGTGCCTGGGTTGGATCGCCCATCGGCAACCCCATGTATCGCCGACGAGGTGTTGCGCGTCCGCAGTTGGCCAAATAATAGAAACCTTGCCGGAAGGCTTTTGCTACGATGCATCGTGGAGCCCGATGTGCTCCGAGATTCCTCGTGTATTTTCAAGGAGGTGCCGACCCTCTTCTTTGCCGCTGAAATGCACCAAGAAAGAATGCAGATACCTCCTTTGTACTGGTCTCCTCCGACGAGGTGGTAGTTCCTAGCGCGTGCTCCGAGCCGCTTTGCTCGGCGGGTCGTCGGGTTCTCCGCTTGTTAAGTAGGCGATGATGGTGTCGCGCCCCGGTTCGATGTAGCGCCACATGGCGCCGCGACTTGGGCTATCTTGGTGCCTTGGCGTTGGTCGGTTTGGCTCAGGCTCTGGTGGAGCCCTAAGTGCCCGGATGGAGCCTTGGCGCCGGCGGAGCCCCCGTGCTCTGGATGGAGCCTTGCGCCAGGCGAGCCTCAGTGCTCGGCGGAGGCGACGGGAGTTTTTGTCCAGGTGGACGGTTTGGTCGTGATCTCGTAGAAAACTTCGGCGGTGGACTTCGCTGGCACCGCCATTTTGCGAGGTGGTCTGGCCGCTTGTTGGCGCTCGGGATCGCCTCGATGGTGATCCCGAGAACCTTTGGCCACGGCCGTACTGCGGCGAGGCATCGAGCCATTTCAGGTCCCTTGTCTCAAAGTTTTGTCGTAAATGGCCCGCTATGAGGCGCGAAGTCGCGGACTATGACTCGCTTTACTCCTAGTGCCTTTGCACTGCGGAGGCCTAGGAGGAGTGCTCGTGCTCGGCGGCGTTGTTTGTGGTGGCGCGTCGAGCCGTGCGGCGCGGTGAGATGCTTCGGTCTGTCCGGCCACGAGGATGGCGCCGCGCCGCTTCCCGCACACACCAGAGCCGCGGTTTGCGGCCCATGGCGTTCGACGGTGCCGGCGGTTGTTCGCCTGGGGTCCATTCGCGACGGTCCGCCTGATCGCCCGAATTTTATGGCGGTGCGCGGGGCGAACGTAATGTCAAAAGGTGCCAGCTCCGCAGCCCATTTGCCGACTCGTCCCGAAGCGTCTTTGCTGCGTAGCATCATAGCTAGTGGGTATGAGGTTGGTATGGTGATTGGATGGGCGAGGAAATATGGCGGCTTGGCGCGAGGCCATCGGGAGGGCGTATGCTAGCTTTTCCGCTCACAGATCTTGTCTTGGCTCGAGTGTGCCGGAGACGTAGTAGACGGCCGCGTTGCCGCCTTTCTTGACGAGGATCGCGGCCGCGCGAGGCGACGCGCCAGTACAAGAGAAGTCGCGAGTCCCGGGCTGGGCTGGCGAGACTTGGTAGCATGGCGAGGTACTTCTTGAGCTCTTCGAATGCATGCCGACACTGCATTGCCCACCGAATGGCTCGGCGCTCGTAGGGTTTTGAAGAAGAGGCGCTCGCTGCGCACGATTTTGACAAAAACGAGAGCGGCGCGAGGCGCCGTGAGCTTTGTACTTCCTTGCCGCCGGTGGTTGCATTTCTTGGATTGCCTGATCTTTTCGGGTTTGCCTCGATTCCTCTATTCGAGACGAGGAAGCCTAGGAGTTTTCTGCCTTGACACCAAGGCGCACTGGTTGAGCTTTATGCCTTCGCTTGAGGTGGCGAAGGTTTCTTGTAGGTCTGCGTGGTGTGAACGCGCGATCTTGCTTTCACCACAATGTCGCCAACATATGCTTCGACGTTTCGCCCACCGCCGCGAGACTCCCGAGATGAGGCGTGTGAAGGTGGCTCCCGCATTTTGAGCCCGAAGGGCACGCGCATAGCAAGATGTGCCAATAGGGGTGATGAAGGCGTTTGGCTTCGTCTTCCTTAGCCATGAATATCCGATGATATCCGAGTATGCGCCCAAAAACTCATGAGCTCGCATCCGATGTGGCGCCGACTGGTCGATCGCGTGGTAATGGGAAGTCATCCTTGGGCATGCCTTGTTGAGGTCGGTGAAATCACGCACACGCGCCATTGGCGGAGCTTTTGGACGAGGACCGGATTGGCGAGCCATTCGAGTGCTTGATTTCGCGGATCACGCGGCTTTAAGAGCTTCGCGATTTCCTTTTTGCCGCTTCAAGGCGTTCGTCGCCATGCGCCTAAACTTTTGCTTCCGGGGCTGCGCTGCCCGGAGTGCTAATCGATGCTCGATTGTGTCCCTAGCTATGCCGGGATATCCTCCGGCCCATGCGAAGATCGCCGGCGTTGTCGCGAGCACGTGGAGGATGCCGCTTGTCGTGTTCCTCCGCGTGAGCTCGCGCCGAGGACACCATTTTTTTCGCGAGGTGTCCGAGGGGCGCCTGAGTCGCCTTCGGGCCTTGCTTTCGGGGCCCATTTGCCTACTGGGGCCCTGCCTTGTGGCTCCGAGCTGGTGTCAACTGTGTGAACGCGCCGGGCGTGAGAGCGAGGCTCCATCTCAGCCCGACGAGCGAGTTGCTGATCTGCTCGGAGCGTGATGACTCCTTCTGGGGCGGGGACCTTCATGCATAGGTAATTATGATGGGCTATGGCACCGAAGGTGTTGAGTGTGGCCCTTCCGAGGATGGCGTTGTACTGATATGGCATCTCGACGACGTCGAAGGTGATTGTCTCGGTGCGGGATGCCAGGCTGTCGCCGAAAGTGACGGGTAGGTTTATCTGGCCGAGGGCCGTGATGGGCCTTCCCCCGAAGCCTACCAGGGGGATGCCTGGTGGTGATAGACGATCCCTGGGGATCATCATCTTGTCGAATGCCTCGGCAAAGAGGAGGTCCGCGAGCTTCCTCCATCTACGAGGACGCGCGACGACGTAGTTGGCGATGTTAGCGAAATGACGAGGATCTTGGTGGGGAAAACTTATCCCCAAGCGCCGCTAGGTCCGAATGTTATGGGCACCTCGGCGTAGCGGGTGGCCGGGAGGCTGGTTGTGTAGCCACGTGGTGGACGGTTTGACGAGGCTCGACGCTGGCGTTTTGACGCTAAGCCTAGCGAGGATCCTCCGTGATCATGTTGATGATCCGGGGTGGCCTCCGTGGCCTCCTCGGCGCGTGGTCGCAGCGGCCAAGGCGGCGGGGTTGCTGCCTCCTTCGATCCTCCAACTCGCCGCCGGCGGCCGCGTGCATGTAGTCCGCATGGCCGCGATGGCGCGGATTCACCGTGTGTGCGACCTTCGCCGTGAAGGTCGCTGCACGACGGGGCCGCTGTGTTCCTCCTCGTGTCGTGGTGCCGCCGCGTTACGGCCGCGACCCCGCCGCGCTGCGCGGCCGTCCGCCCACCCTCCCGCCGCGTCGGGGCATCTCGCCGACGTACACGCCGCCCTTCGCCGTAGTTTATGCGTGACTTGTTAGCGATCGAGGTGGCGCCGCATCCTCCTTGAGTTGCCTTCCGTCGGGTGGCGCTGTTCCTCCGGTGCTATCCTCTCCGCTGGCGTATTCTTCTATTTTGTCGAAAGTTCCGCCATGTGTGTGGTGGTTTTGCGCGCTTTTTCCGATGAGGGGCCTTTTGTAAGCCGCAAGTTGCATGCGTTTATGATGGTTGTCTCGTTGACCCTTGACTTGGCACTTTACCTGCGAACTTTCTAAAGAAGCTTGGAGGGTTTCGCCGTGCACGCTTCACTGCAAATAGGTGTCTGCGTCCTTGGGCTGCTTGAACTCCCTTGGAAGTTGTTGCGTGTCCGTCACGCAATCGCCTCCCAAAGTAGATGGAGGGGCTATAGTGAAGAACCATGTCAGGCCACGCCCACGAGGGCAAGAGTGATGCTTTTGCCTTCGTTGTGTCGTCTCCTCCCGCCGCCCGATTGCCGCCTCAGAACGCTACAGAATTCCGAGGGGTCTGTACCGCCCTCGAAGGGTGTGACTTCCGGCATTTTGAAGTTTCTTGGCCATCGCGCAGCTTCCAGTCCCGTGCTCAACGGGGAATTGGGGTCTCCCCGGAGCTGCGGGTTTGCGCTTGCTTGGTGGGCCTCGCCCGCAGCGTCTTGCCGCGTTGATTTGCGTGACGATGCCTCCCGTTGTTTGCGGGAGGCTAAGCATTTTCTAAGGTCCCCTATCTCGCTACGGAGTGCTTCATACGATTCCGAGTGACACCGGGGCTGCGTGATTTGGTAGAGACGCCGGTGGGGCGTCGCCTCCCACTATGCCTCCGTGGGTGGAGTTATTCGCTTCTTCCTCGGCTACTCGTGGCGCGGCGGCCGGCGGCCGCCCGCGCTTGATTTTGGGTGCTCGGGGCGCGGCTGCTGCAGCCTTCGCCATGAGACTTTGGGCGGTGCCCTTCGGGCCATTGTGGTGTGTGTTTGTTGTTTTTGTGACCTTCTTGCCAACCCCACGGACGGCGCCAACCGTCCGAGTGGTGAGACTAGACAAGAGAAAGGGAGGCCCCTGCGTCCGAAGGACGGGGGTCCTAAAAGGGGTTCGGATTTCATTTATCCAAGCGAGAAAAACCCGCTTTACATGGTTCCGGGAGGCTATTTATAGCCTCTTGGTAAGGTATTCGAAAGTACAAGCATGCCCCTAGCTAAGTACACTGCTCGTAGGGGTGGCAGGTCTTTGCACCCTACTTGTAGCCTCCGGTGCATGGCGTGTTCTCCCGACACGTGTATATCGGGGAATAGACCGCTTATGGCTTGCGCGGCCTCGCGCCCTTCACGGCGCTCCGCCTTCTTCCCGGAGAGGAGTCTCGATCCTCCGAGGGTCTCTGAGTGTCCTTCGGGAGGGCGTCGGGCCACTCCGTGGAGGCCTTCGGGCCATCCTTCTGAGTGCTCCGGGGCCCCTCCGAAGGGTCTTCGGTTTCCTCCGAGGGTCTCGATCCCGAGGGTCTTTGGTGACCTCCTGAGGGTCATCTGTTTCCTCCGAGGGTTTGGTGACCTCCGAGGGTCTTTTTCTCCGAGGGTCTTTGGTGACCTCCGAGGTCTTCGGCTTCTCCGAGGGTCTTCGGTCGCCTTGCTTCGCCAGGTCGTGGGGCCGGTGTGGCGCCCCTACGACACCTGGCCATCCTGTACGAGCACCTCGCCGGTCATATGCTAGCGTATGCTACGGAAGGACATTGTGCCAACAATGTCCTCTGTCCTCTGCCCGAGGTTATGCCAGAGCATGTAATAGCCACCTTCCGCCGTCTTGACATCCTCTCCCACCATGTCTTCTGGGTGGTCTCCCTCTTCTGACGAGCTAACCTCGCCATCAACGTGGCCCTCCAGAACGACGTTACACGTCTCCAGGAGGATAGCCGTCGCCTTGACGCCTACATAGAGACGGCCTCCGATCGGGTCTACCATGCTGAGACACCTCGAGCGAGGGAAGAGAGCTTGTGAGCGCATTTCGACTTGGTCCTTGAGAAGGAGCATCTTTGGGCTACTCTTGAACGAGCACGTCAACGGGTGGACATGTTTCGGGGAACCTACGTTGACCCTGAACCCTCCGATGCTAACGATGTCGCCTATGAAGAATTGAAGACGGAGATAGTAGTCTACCTACAGGGCCACTAGAAAAGAGTTGATCTTTTTTATTTCTACTTTTTAAATAAAATCTTTTATAAGAAGCGACTAGCTACGATGTTTGGCCATATATAAAAATACAAAAATTAAAAAAAATCCAATTTAGAGTTGAAATTACTGTCTATGTTGAACATGTTTACTAAATATTTTTTAGCTATAGACGGAACTATCACAGGTGGTTTAGTGGAACAAACCGTCTGTGATATGTATCACAGATGGTTCTAAAATACAATCGTCTATAATATGGTCATATATCACAAACTATTTTTTTTTAATAAGAATCGTCTGTAATATGGTCGCATAATGCACAGACTATTTTTAACAGAATCGTTTGTGATATTTCTTTATAAGTAGGGCTCCGCTAGGGTTTGCGCCCTTACTCCTCACTCGCTCCCTGTCTTCGTGTCTTCCTCCTCTCCCATCCACTCAATCTTACGCCGCAAGCGATGCAGGGCAGAGCAACACATGGAAGGGCGACCCAGGCGGTGACTGGATCTAAGCTTCTGCCGCTCTTTCTTCTTCCCATCCTGATCTTCCTCCTGTCCCTCACCTTGGGGTAACGTTCTTTCGGGAACCGAAGGTATGGATCCCAAATCCCACTTCTTTACATTAAATCGCATGGTAATGTAGTTGGATTCATGCTTGTGGCTGGTAGATCTAGCTGTCATTGATTTTTTTGGGGGGTTAGGGTTAGGGTTTCATCCCATGTGCCCCCACACCTCTCTCTCTGAAACCGGTTGTGCTAAGATCTAAGTCCTACTATAATGATGTCTTGTTCTCTTTAGTTCTCTAACCTTGAGGTGAACGATTTGGCACAGTTTTGTTTGAGACAAGTGACAGCTAGTTTGTGCTCTCCATTAATATTTTCCTTGCAATACACCAATATGGCTTTTAATGGTGCAGCTATAGATGTTGATTGGTCATTGCAGCTACAAATTATGCATTCTGATGCTTGATTATATCAACTTTTTTCATGGACAAGATGTCAGTCTATGCATGCAGTTATCTTTTACTTGAATGCACATATTTGATGTGAGTAGAATTTAGGAGTAAGGAGATTAGGAGTTGAGGCGGTTCAGAAATTGGATTGCTAAAAAGCTTATTCTTATGTATTTTCTGACATGATTCTGATAGCGGAATGTAGAATTTAGAAACAAGGAGATTAGGAGTTGAGGTAGTTCATACATAATGTTTGGAGTGTTAAAAAGCTTATCCTTATGTATTTTCTGCCGTGATTCTGGTAGTGGAATGTTGCATAGCATCATCCAGTGCACATCACAATTGACAGATAACATAGCATTAGAGATAGCAAGTTAATTGCACACATCATCCTGAAACCATGAAAACATAGGCAAAACTAGTCCTTTCCTATGGCAAAAAAAAAGAGAGAAGGCTTTGCAAGTAATGCGAGTGGCTCAGTTTAATTGCTTAATGAGGATAATTGTCGTATACTAAAATTGAATTGATAAGTAAATTCATATTTGAGCTCTATATATGTTGCTTGTTGTTGCCATTTTATCTCTAGTTTTCTGGATATATTATCTTCAGAAGGCTTGGTTACATTGTGTTTAATAAATACTAAACTGAGTTCATTCTCTGTGCTATGACCATTTTGGTTCTCTGTTAGTTGGCAGGCTTTCATGTTCAGTCTGTGATTTTTCAGCACTATTAGTTGTTTACTTATCTGTTTGCTGAATTGCTAAAGTCATGTTTCTTTGCACTGTTAAACAGAATCATCTCTCTTGTAGCTGAATGATATATGGCTGTTTGTGAGATCTCAATTTGACATCATAGTAAAGTATTGTTAAGAGCTCAAAAATCTGATTTCTGTGATCGTATTCAATTAATGAAGAGTATAGACAATCGTGGCGAGGAGGCGAAGATTCATCTTGAGCAGCCCGACATCTGAGCGCAATAATTAAACTATTAAATTGTTTGAGTTGGCAGAAGCAATAATAGTCTAGGCAACTAGTTTGGTTTGAGGCCATAAGAGATCTAGAGGTATTAGCTATGGAATTAGTTAGGAAGGGAATGCACACAACAACAAAAAAAACTCGTGGTGGTAGGTACATGACTACATGAGGGAGCAGTGTGTAGTATGAGGTGAAGAGGAGAAGGTTCTCGTAAGCTATTTTCAAGTCCGAAGGAACAAAATGCAAGAACAAGATAGCTAGTATATATAATGTACTTCTCATCTTGAAAAAGAAATATGTGGAGTTTCCTATATGACTCTTCCCATTCAATATATATATATATATATATATATATATATATATATATATATATATATATATATATATATATATATATATATATATATGACTAAAAATATCTTTGTTTTGCAGTGACCAGAGGCAAGCACATGCAAATGCAAGTACCCAATTATTCTCAAGAGATTATATCACTATGAATAAACATCAGTTTGGACTATTATGCTTATTTTAATTTTGGACATACGAATAATTTAATTTCAATGATGAGATATCACTTTTCTTGCTTCTTAATTTTGTTACTATATCTCTCTTATTAGATTCACTACAACTAAACTAACACAAACTATTATGCTTATTTTAATAAGACTATGGATAAGTAATTTTTATTTTGTCCATTGTATGTGCTTTCAGTATCAGACTATTTACAAAAAGAATGTTGTCGAAATTTTTTCCTTTCCTTAAGAATGGGTTGGGAAAATAATGTTGACACTTTTGCTTTTCTTGAAAAAGGTTTCAAATTCCCCGGCATTTAGTCACTTAAGAGAGTCCTCATTTCAGAATCATATCAAAGGTTTTCTATTTTCATATTACCTGAACTAAACACCTTTTCCAGTACTGATTGTGTACATAAACTAAACACCTTTTTGTAGAACTATTTTATTTGAAGCATTGTAGTATTGGTTATTATTATAAAAAGTATTGATTCTTAATTATCTGGTAGACACCATTCTCAGTTTTGCATATGTGCACTATCCTAATTAATTTTGTATATGTGCACTGCCCTAATTAATTTCATTTTAATTTTATGAAAAACATGTAGTTGCTCAAACCTAATTAGACAAGGGGAAATATAGGGGCTTTGGGACGGATATGGATTTGATCCTATTTTGTCTCCAGAGATTGGCCAAGTTTCCATAGATAGCAAGTAAGCGACATAGCATCCGCACAGTCTTCACCGCTGTCATCTCGCCGAATGCATCTGGCGCTCCGAAGAAAGGGGTACTGTCGACGATCGAGTCGCCGATCTTATGAAATAAATAGAGAAAAATGGCGAAGAGTTCTTGGATGAGAATGGAGTTGCTCTTTATTGTAATGAACTGGCTATTAGAGGGGTGCCCTTGACAAGGCGGTGGACTAGCCCTAATTATACAGAATGTATTGACTACTATGCTACTGCTTCAGATGAAATCCAATTACCTGTTGATCTTCCGAAAATTGGATTGTCTTGGTTGTTCGTCATCCACCTTTAAATAGCTGGCGAAGAGGTGGTAGTTACCCCTGGAGAAGACGTCTGTTGGAAGTGACGCGACTGGTCGGGGAGGCAGTTGTCGTTTGGTAAACTAGTAACTATCACCGGTTACTGTTAGCAGGAGATAAAACCATGTAGTATTTTATTGTTAGTGATTTAAGGCCATGAAACGTTGTGTAGTTTGAAACAAATAAGACATGTGTTCCATTCATCACACGAGAGAGATATACTTGGAATCAAGTTCAAGTGCCAGTTCAAAGCTTCTAGCGAGCAATCATCTGGTCGGGCAGTAAGTACAGAACCTCTCTGACCAGAGCACCCATGGAGTAACCTCTGGAATTCTAACGACTACAGGGGTCGTTGGCCACGAGGTGTACGACCACATAAGCTATGTGGCTATTAATTAATATATAGGAATTTAATCCTCATCAGGTACCTAAGCGAGATGGCAGAGGAATATAAAAAAGGCTTGAGGGCCGAATGACCATCATGGAGGTCAATCTCGTTGGGGTCCCTCTGCATCCCAAGAAAGCACCAGCATTCCGGACCACCTGAGAGATAGTTGCAAGGGAACGGGTCCCTATCACCACACCATGCTGGAAGTCTCTGATGGAAGAAGAGAAAGAGCAACTGTGGGATGAAATTTTAAGTTCATTCGAGATCCTAGTAGAAGCCCAGAGACTCATGCGGCGGCAAGCATTCCTCGCGATGGGAAAAGCGTGGAAGACCTTCAAGAGCACGCTTGTCACGGAGTACGTGAGCAAGGACCGGACGCCCTTCACAAAGTATCATTTCGTGTCGCTGGATACATGGAACGCCTTTGTGCGGATGAAGACAACGACCGAATTTCAGCAGCAAAGTGCGTCGGCTCTCCAGAGACAAAACACTCACCTCTACAGACTCAACACCACTGCGTACGCGGGTAAAATCCTGCAATGGACGAGGGAGGACGAGGAGGCAATCCGGTGACATCATTTGAGATTATGACATAAGCAATGATATCATTTGGTTGCTGACATATGCGATGATATCATATACTTCATAGCTAAGTATGCTGACATGTGCGATGCCATCATATATTTGTTGACATTTGTGATGACATCATATACTTCATAGCTAAGTATGTTGACTTCATATATTTGCTGATATAAGCTATGACCTCCGCTTATCATTTGAGTTCCTTATCTCACTGATGTCATGTTGATGTGGAGTTGTTCATATTATCTTCATGAAACCTTATAATAAGTAAAGTAGATGCATTAGGTAGCAATCCATTCATATGAAAATCAATATGTAGCTCATTGAGGAAAAGATTCACCTTTTGATTAATTTACTTTGCTCTAGCTCTTGTGATTGGTCTGTACGGTGTTGGAGTGGCACTTTGGGAAGGGAATAATGTCTGTGACACATAATATGAATGAGGCATATAAGGTGTGCTATGTGTGAACGCATTTGGATAAGGTGTGCTACATGTGAACGCATTTGGATAAGGCGTGCTTACAAGTTGCATGAGAAGTGTATATTGTCTTGTGCAAGGGGTGCACAAGTTGAAGTGCAATGCACATAAGTTGTCATGCATTGTTCTACACATATTTAGAAGTTGTAAGAGAGTTCTATAATGGATCTTTGTGCAAAGGATGAATATGAGTTGTCTTGCAAGTTGCATTCTGATTGGTGACAATGTGTGTGTACTAGGGATGTCCTCATCACCCTCTCTGGACTATTTTGTTGCAAGTGTTTCCTCAAATTGTTGCATACATATTTCCAAATTATTGCAATAGTTATAACATCGCAGGTTCATTTTATTTCGAACTTTTGTGTTAGTTGTTCGAGTACATCTTCCTATAGAAACGACATATGTAGTTTTCAGTATTTTTTATGAAGAGATTTGAACATTTTCCAATATTTTTAAGACAGAGACCAATTTTTTTTTGTAGATGTTAAAATAGTTTGTTGCATATGCTGTATTGGAATGTTGCACTGGAGCGTACGATGGGAAGCCTCCCATCATATGTTCAAGCACTAGTTGCTCCCATTTTCATGTGTTTGTCTAAAAAATCAAAGCAGTAGACTGCATGTATGTATTCTAGGATGACACGTAAAAAGTACAAGGCTAATACTGGATAAGTGTAACATCCCAAAAATTGGTTGGTTTCTGAAGCTTGAAAAATAAAAGTAACCATTTGAATTTTTCTGTTTAAGTTAAAGTTTAATTTGAATTTTTATGAATAAAAAATATTTAATGTGAATAATTTAAAATTCAATTTAATTAAAAGTTATTTTATTTGAGTTCCTAGTGTTCCAGAGAATTTTGTAGAAATGTTTGGGATTTAATTGCTATTTATTTGAGCTCGATTTTAATTATCTCAATTTCCTAAATTCGGAAATCATTCTTTTTCCGAATTTCTCTTACTCCACTTCGGAGATGGCGAGCACCAAGCCACTCACAAACACCAGGCCTTCTTACAAGCTTCACTTGAGAAGATCACTGGACCACAACGCATCCACGCCGTCTAGGTGTCGGCAAACACCAAGAGTAATAAACCAAACCCCTTGCTTGACTCTCACCACATGCAACGAATGCACAAGCTTAAGTGGATACGAAATCCACCTCTAGATGCAACACATGCAACTAGAGACCTCTCTCCTTGCTCACAAGGTGCAACACATGCACAATTGAGAGAAGAAGCTCACACTAGCTCAAGAGAGTGAAATGGGATGCCAAATGTTGCCTCTCAACCGGCCAGGGGGTATTTATAACCCCTACACCAAAAACTAGCCGTTGGGAGACGAAACAGCCAAAAAACTAGCCGTTACAGACTTTGTGCGGTCGTACCGCACTCACAAGGGCCGGTACAACCGTTCTGGGCGGTCGTACCGCTCTTTTCATGGCGGTTGTACCGCAGCTCAAAATCAGCACAGACGATACTCGGTAAAAATGTCATAACTTTTGACTCCGATGTCGGAATTGAGTGATCTTGGACTCTATTGAAAGCTTATTCAGAGGGTTACACAACCCACCTATTTGATTTGATCTCAAACATATTTTATCAAATCAAAAAGCACAACTCCAAAGAGTCACTTCCATGGTCTAACTCCAAAGTATTAGCAACAAACAATCTTAGACTATACCAAGGGAAAATACATGAATCCCAATAATTTGCAAAACACATTTGCAAACTTAGATCATGCCACAAGGAGTAGGTACATGGACTTCAACCGTTTGGAAAACACATTTGCAAAGTATAGTCACATGCTACAAGGATTAAATGCATGAGCCTCGACTATTTGCAAAACACATTCGCAAATAATAGCATCATACCACGAAGAGCTAGAGCAAGTGAGATTGAGTTATCAATACATGATGAGACTCAAGCTACTAGACAAGACCTCTCTTAATAGTACAACAACCTATATTAGCAATCCGGTCTTCCAACCAAACACCAAGACCGGTAAAAGACTAGGATCGCATCCTTAGCCCTAGCTAGTCATACCTTTGCCTTGAGCATCTTCTTGAAGCTAGATGACGCACATCTTCACTTCAAGTCTGGGTCATCATCTTGACATGCATCAATCCATGATGCATCCTTTACTTGACCTCAATCAACACATGATGAGTCTTCTCTTGACTTGATGATCAACTCATGATCATCTCTTCTTCGAGATCTTGATATGCATCAACACATGATGCATCATCTTCTTGAACCTTTACTTGATGACGATCAACTTATGATGCTATCCGAAGTCTCCATTACCCTGGAACATAACCTATTCATCCAACTCATGAAAAATATTAGTCCCATAATGATTAACATTAATTACCAAGATATACCTGCAATAAATGCTTCTAAACAAGCGTTGAAAATCCTGGACCGGTACTACCGCCAACCAAGTTGCGGTACTACCGCTTGGTCCGGTCGTACCGCACGAAGGAGCGGTACTACCAATTGCAGGGTTTCCAATTTTGCTGAAAAGACATGCTCTTTGGAAAATACATACCGCCATACAAACATCGGTAAAACCGCATATTGGTATGACCGATTCTCAGAGGCGATACGACCGATTAACAAGGAGAGCTCTGAACCAAAATACATCGGTTCTAGTTTTATTTGACCGCCAACTAGAAATCGGAATGACCGCAATGCGGTAGTTCTGCAGTGTAACTCTGGTACGACCGATTTCTGACCAATGCACTTAAGGCTTTCAAATTTAAATTCAAATGCATGCATGATCCTAAATTAATCCATATGACACAAGAACATGCTGTCAAGCTATTAGTTATGATCCCTCTGTTGTCATGCATTTCGATTACCATGTCGCCATCCATAAACTGGGACTAAGCCTTTAAACATCTTAGCACACATGTTAGTCCCACAACACAATTTCAAATAATTGAATATAGATAAACATGAATATGTATAAACTACATAAGTTATATATATACTCACATATACGTATATATAAACTACACAAGTTATATATACCTTGAGTATATACGAACTACAAGTTGTATATACTAAATATGAGTGTACATGAACTACACAAGTTGTATATGCTCATATGAATATATTAACTACACAAGTTAAATATATTCAAGGATATATGAGCATCTATGAACTACACAAGTCTCATATATTCTCATATACTCATATGAATATATTAACTACACAAGTTAAATATATTCAAGGATATGTTTCAAAGTAAAGATCCTTAGTATATGTGGAAAGAGAATATGGATCAATACTAATGAAACCACAAAATATAGAATGAACTCCCCCTAAATGTGTGTATACACAAATATGTAATGAAAACATGTGCACATATCCAAGTTAACCTTTTTGGTGGAGTTTAACCTATATTTTGGATCCGAGAAATGCAACAAGATATAATAAGAAGAAGTAGAATGCATACCTCTTGTATTTTCATCTTTATATCCAAACGAGACTAAGCAATTGATAATCAATATAATTGTTAGTCTCACAAATAGATTTGTCATTAATGAATACATACCTGTTTGGATTTTTGCTTTTATATCCAAGCTGAGACTAAACATGATATAACAATAAGAGTGTCACTGGTTTTAATCTTGTTTTGGTATTCTTTCCGTTTCCTGTTTTAGTTGCCACGTACGTTTTCATTTCGGAGTAGAAACTGAGTTCGAGTAGTAGTAGTGTATGAAGCCTATATAATGGGCAGATGAGTTGAGTCTTTGTAAGAGAGATGAAGCAAGAGTTGTAGAGTTGAGTTGAAGAAATAAAAATACAAAAGGAGGAGCCGTGCTCCCGACCAAATTGCGTTTTGTCTCGATAGTTTTTTTTTGTGCAGCATGAAGTCCAGGCAGGGTGTTGCTGCTACTAGATATCACGTGAAGAAGTTAGAGGGCAGAGGTGCTGCCTTGGCTTCGCGGAAGTCGCATCCAAGGACAGAGCCAAGCGTGTGTATTCTTCGGTTTGTTCCAACAGTTGTAAGACCTTCTACGACGACCTTCTGATCATAAGATTTGCTACGATCACATCATGGTCGTAAGCTTTACTACGACTAGATCCATCACGACCACCCTATGGTCGATAAAGCCCACAGGTATGTGGACCCAATCGATTAGGGACTTTTATATACTATGTATTTATGCACAGTAGATGAACATGCGTTGTTATTCTCTGATATAATTGCACATAACTCTGTCTCTAAGATAACTGCAAGGCGAACGTGGGAGGAATGTGTCTATGACAATAACCGCCATCAAAACATGCGCATTTCATCAACTGTTGAGGCGACTCCTGGTAGGGACAACTGCCACCTCTTCAGACACTATATAAGGGATAACGTCGGTGGACAGAGAATAACGAAATAAGCAACGAAACAAGACATGAGTCATTAGTTCTAGCCTGCAATGACTTCTTTGCTGTTGGAAACACAATCAATACAAGAACATATGAGTAGAGTTGTTATTCTCCTAAGAGAAGACCTGAACTTATCTAAAATCCTTGTGTCTCATCTTGCGTAGTCTCGATTAAGAAGCCCCAGTATTTATTTCATAAGTTCGATATTAAAACATCGACAACGTTGTAAATACAAGATGATGACTAGTTTAATCTTGACCAATGGATCGAGTAAACTAGATTGGATTGGTAGTCCATGTTTTGAGTAGTTTAATAATACCACCGCTATGTACTACCTCCGATTCCAAATATAAACAATATATTTTCATAGAAATCGATTATCAAAGTATGACCTTGGAATCTATGTCACCGTCCAAACAACTTATATTTGAAATAAGAGGAAATGATATGTCTAATTGTAGTCTCCAGGTGGAACTGAGCTTCTTGGGGCGTATTCCTCCCATCACAAAAAAATATCGTTTTGAATATCGACGCGGTCTGCATAGATATACCATATTCATGTGTTCAATCTAAATATTAAAAAAACATCGATAGCTAAAGATTGTAAGGTTTGACTGAATGCAACCTAAAAGGAAGGGAGGGAGTAGAAGAGCATTAGCGTAGGAGCGCATGCAATCCACGAGGCAATTAGGCCGCCTCTTGATTTTCCGGCGGATTCATTCCACACGTGCTCGTAGCTAGTCCACACCACACGTGATCTTAGCTACACTCCGGTCTGATCTTTCGGGTACACCGACGGACCGAGTCACCGGCCGATCAGATCGAGCACAAATTTAATCCGGTCCGGTCCGGTCCGGTCCGGTCCGGTTGAAAGTTGGACGGTACAGCCAGCGGTTCGATCCGCGTGTGTGAGGACCGACTGAGGAGTCCTTGTCCTGTCAAACATCGCGATTCTCGCCTGCTTCCTATTCCTAGTATAAATCCACGCACGATGGGAGACGAAACCACGGCGATTTCCCCTTTCTCCATCCGTCCATCCAATAGGCGAGGGCGAGGGCGAGGGCGAGCGCGAGGGCGGCGATGGCGATGATGGAAGGAGGCGAGGTGGATCACCTCGCCGCCGAGAGGGCCACCGCGCAGTTCGACCTCCAACACATGAAGGTCGCCTGGGCCGGCTCCCTCCACGCCGTCGACGTCGCCGACCGCATGGCCCGCCTCGTCGCATCCGACCCAGTAAGCAAACCAAACCCCTCTCTCCCCCAAAATCCGCGCACTAGGATTCGTATCACCCCCACCCGCGGTTCAATTCGCAGCGTGTCCTGGACTGGTGGTTCCCTTTTCGGGCGCGGGGGGGTTCCCAAGTAGAGGGAGTAATCATTGTGCTTGATCCATTCGCCTCGCCTCGATTGGATCCGTGCTCTTCACTCCAAATGCATACGTCGGTCACATGGATGGATTCCTCGCCGGAGGACTCCTTACCTGGATGGATCCTACCCTATTCCTGCGCGTTTTTTATACTCGTCTGATTTGGTTGTATATTCCCTTTGTGCAAAGGGGGGAAAAAAGAGGGAAGCCTCCTTTCCACACATATCAACTGCACGAGACTTGTCTGTACTAGTTTAGCCGCCGGATTTCGCAAAATCGGCCGTCAACTTCACATGTAATCGCACAGCCAGCCAGCTAGCTGCACCGTTTACCAGCTTTGGAGGCTTCACCTCCCTCTTCTCCTTGCGTTACGATTTACGAATATGCTTCATCCCACTGCTGCGCTGCTGCTTCTTTGCTTGCTCACTTCATCATGAATCCTGGATTTCTTCTTGTTCAGACTGCTAAAAAACTACACCAGTAACTTTTCTCGACAGTAATGTGTATTACACTACTAGGATGTACTATGATTTCCAGGTTTGAAACTGAATACTCCGCTCCATATATAAGCAACAGCAGGACTGCAACAATTACCTTTTTCAAAACACTTTTCTTTGGTAAAGCCTAACATTGAACCAAGCACCGTTTTTGTGCACAAGAGAATCTTTTACATTGAAATATACGTTGTTGAGATGATTGTTAGATTCCCCTTCTACAAAAGGTTCGCTCACATTTCACTCCTTTCGGATCTAGGTGTTCCGCAAGGATAACAGGACGATGCTCTCCAGGAAGGAGTTGTTCAAGGACACGCTGAAAAAAGCGGCCCATGCGTGGAAGCGTATCGTCGAGCTACGTCTTACAGGTCACATGGATGTCCCTACACGGGGACCCAAGTTTTCTCGAGCTGTTGTTCTATGTACATACTCTTAACTGATGTACTGCCATTTTTTTTATGGATCAACAGAAGAGGAGGCAAATTTGCTGAGGCAATATGTGGACCAGCCTGGTTATGTTGATCTGCATTGGGTATGCCTATTGATTCTTTATGTCGTCAATATATATCCTGATCATACGACGCTGAATTATTTTGCTGTTCTTCACTTGCGTTATGTGTCGAGGACCTTCTTGAGCTAGCGCCACACTATGCTCGACATATTGCTCCTCATATAGATGCAAAAACTCGTTACTTCTTGACTTCTACCTTCCCTTTACTAATAATTAGAAAAAAACATAGTGTGGTCGACAACAGATGGATTTTTTTGTACAAGCTTCATCTGCATTATTTAACTTTGGTAAATTTATCCTTCGTGCACTTGAATTATCTTTAATGTCTTGTCGATTGCAACTAAGACAATCAATTCTTTTCTCAAATTGGCAACGACACTTAATGGTGTTAAGAGTTGTACACTCTCTCTCTCGCGCTCGGCCCATGTAGCCCGTATACCCTCTCAATAATGAATAAGCTACACAGTTGTGAATAGAAAAAATCTCTCCCCCAAAATCTAACACGGTATCAGAGCTCTTCCTCCCTAACCCTATTTCCTAAAACCACCACCGCTGTCTTGCTAGCCTCCTCCTCTGCTTGGGCCGGCGGGCCCTGAGCCGCACCATTGAGCTCCATCGTCGCCTCCTCGCCTGGAGGTCGCGCCCCTGCTCCATCGCCGCCTCCATCGCCTGGATCCGCGCCGCACACGCCTTTGCACCTTCGAGCTCCATCGCCGCCTCTGTCTCCGTCGCCCAAAGCCGCCGCCACCACGGGATCCACGCCTCCTTTAGATCCAGCGTCGGGAGCTGAGGTACTTGAGGGGGACTGTGTCCAGGCTCCAGACATCTGTTCTATACCAGTTCGAGTCAGCTCGAACTCCGTACTTACTTTGACTCCACTTGGGCGAGTGATCCTGCTGATCGCCGATCTATCACTGACTACTGCATCTCTCTTGGTACTTCACTCATTGCCTGGAAGTCCAAGAAGTAGACTGCGGTGTCACACTCTAGTGCAAAGGCTGAGCTTTGAGCTCTTGCCGCTACTACCTTAGAGATCATTTGGCTTCGATGGCTCTTGGCTAATCTTGGTGTTCATTACTACATTGTGATAATCCTATACTTTTGTTTTGTGAAAATACAAATGTCATTCGGATTGCTAGTGATCCAGTCAAGCATGAGCTGACAAAGCACATTGGTGTTGATGCATCCTTCGCATGGTCTCATTGTCAGCAGTCAACCATCGACCTCCAGTATGTGCCCTTAGAGTTTTAAGTTGCAGATTTCTTCACTAAAGCTTAGACTCGAGAACAACATCGGTTTCTTCTACTCAAACTTAGTACATCAGATCGTCATGATTCACCTTGAGTTTGAAGGGGGTGTTAAGTGTTATACATTCTCCCTCTCTCTCTTGGCCCATGTGGCCTATGTAGCCCGTGAGGCTCATGTAACCCTATGTCTATATGTACCATTTCAATAATGAATAAGCTACACAGTTGTGAATAGCAAAATCCCTCTCCCAAAATCTAACAAATGCAATACTCTTTTGTAGGGTATGTTTGTTCCTGCTATAAAAGGACAAGGAAATGAAGAGCAGCAGAAGAAGTGGCTACCACTGGCCTACAAGTTCCAAATAATCGGATGCTATGCTCAGACTGAACTTGGTCATGGTTCAAATGTTCAGGGCCTTGAAACAACAGCCACATTTGATCCAAAGACTGATGAGTTTGTTATCCACAGCCCGACTCTGACCTCCAGCAAGGTAAAGTTTTATAAATCTACATCTGCTTTTGTTTGTTTGTTTTAAAATATTGATTTCTTTTTTATATTTCTCTAGCAATTTGAAATTTCTTCAAGAGCTTTTTATACGGTTCATGATTTTTTCCCCATGTGCAGTGGTGGCCCGGTGGCTTGGGAAAAGTTTCCACGCATGCACTCGTGTATGCCCGTCTGATAACTGAAGGAAAGGACTACGGGATACATGGTAGAATGTTTTGCATTTTAAGGTGCCTTTTAAGTGGGATCTTCCTTTGCGACTGATGTACATCCATATTTCAGGTTTCATTGTGCAACTGCGAAGCTTGGAGGATCACTCCCCGCTTCCTGGTGTTACTGTTGGTGATATTGGTGGAAAATTTGGTAGTGGTGCATATAACAGTATGGATAATGGTGTTCTACGATTTGACCATGTGCGCATCCCAAGGGATCAAATGTTGATGAGGTTTGTCCATTGGATTATCACGTTTTGTTCCGGCATTTATCAAATGTGTTTTGATAATTTGATGTAACCCTCCTCAAACACACCATGGTTTTTTCTTTTAGGCTTTCACAAGTTACGAGGGAGGGGAAATATGTAGACTCAGATGTTCCAAAGCAGCTGCTATATGGGACAATGGTTTTTGTTCGTCAATCAATTGTTTCAGATGCTTCTAAGGCTTTGTCCCGTGCTGTTTGCATTGCTGTAAGGTATAGCGCTATCCGAAAGCAGTTTGGCCCTCAAGTTGGTGGCCCTGAGACTCAGGTACTATAATAGTTAGCCTTTCTGGTTGTTGTTCATTTTTTTTCTGTTAAGATCTTAAAGACATTTTCTGTGACATGTTATGCATCCTCTTGCGTGTTCTTGAAAAAAAACATTTTCTGAAACAATCTATTACTCCTTCCAACCAACAGTTGAATCGGTCATGTGCAAAGAAATTTAATAAATGACAAGACAACTTTTCACTTCTAACAAGTGACTAATGGATTTAAACTGGTTACAGGTTCTCAATTACAAGACTCAACAAAGCAGGCTCTTTCCTTTGCTGGCTTCAGCTTACGCATTTAGATTTGTGGGTGAGTGGCTGAAGTGGCTATACACGGATGTCACACATAAACTGGAAGCTAAGGATTTCTCAACACTGCAAGAGGCTCATGCCTGTACTGCTGGGCTGAAGGCTGTGACAACATCTGCAACTGCTGTACGTATAATGATATAATTCAGTAACGCTTTTAACAGTTATACTTGTTTACCGGTTATACTGATTGTACAAATGGAGCATTCCGCTTTCATCAGTTCATGTTTATTACGTACTGTTTATAACATGTCATCCCTAAGCTGAGCTCGAAAATTCCCCGCTTCCATTTTGTTATGAGATCTTGTCAATTTACTTGTTTTCCTGAAGCTTCATTGGAACAGACTAAATTTGGGCTGACCTGTCCAGTAACAGCTTAGGCTTGGGGTTTCACATGCATGGTCTGATGGTCTAGTCAGTTTATATAATATAAATGCATTTCACAATTCATCGTTCTGTAATAACGACAGTCTCTGTTTTGCAGGATGCAATTGAAGAATGCCGAAAACTCTGTGGTGGACATGGTTACCTGAACAGCAGTGGGCTTCCTGAGTTGTTTGCTGTCTATGTTCCTGCTTGCACTTATGAAGGAGACAATGTTGTTTTGCTTTTGCAGGTTAGGATGCTATTCCTTAGTTCTGAGGATACTAATCATACTCTTACCTGCTTGTGGTTGAGCATGGATGACCTCACATATTGGATCTTATGTAATCCTTTTTTTAATCTGTTTTTCCTTCACTCAATTTTGGTCAATAGTAGTCATAACATTCAGTGCTCTCTGCAGGTTGCGAGGTTTCTAATGAAGACCGTTTCTCAATTGGCTTCTGGAAAGCAACCTGTCGGTACAACCGCTTACATGGGCAAAATACAGTACCTGATGCAATGCAAATGTGCTGTAAGTACAGGTATGTAGGTAGATGTTCACAGGCTCTTTACATTATAGCATTCTTAACTATATATGTGATATTTGTCTGGAGCCTCTCGGGTAAGCTATTGTCGACCTCGTGATGATCATCATACTAATTCATCTTTTGATGATTCTCAACAGCCGAAGAATGGCTTAATCCTGCTGCCATACAGGAGGTATTTGAAGCTAGGGCTCTGAGGATGGCGGTAAATTGTGCCCAGAACATAAGCAAGGCACCAAGCCAAGAAGAAGGTTGGTATTGCACATATATTGATTTAGAACGAGTAAAACATGGGGCTGCTTAGGGTCGTGACTACTGTACAAAAAGCACATAATAAAAAGGAAATTATACTGTATTTCCTTCTATTTTGTTTTGTTTGATAATTTTCCTCCTGGTATGCTGAGGCTAACATTCCTTTTACCCCATATTAGTTGCTAGAATCTATTGGGAAATTATGTTACATACATAGATGGTCTCATGCGTTGCAGGTTTTTACGAGCTCTCACCTGATCTACTTGAGGCTGCTGTGGCTCATATCCAGTTGATTATTGTAACCAAGTGAGTAGTCTTGAACCTTGTTGAGGAATAGGATGTACCATTTTCTTCTAGAGAAAACACGGCCCAGCAGGATTTTTTGTTGTCTGGAGCTGTTGTAGTTTTATGTTTTGAAACAAGTATTGATTTGTTGTTTTCCATATGCTTAGGTTCATTGAGAAACTAGAGCAGGATATTCCTGGATACGGAGTGAAGGATCAACTGAAGAAGCTGTGCAACGTCTATGCACTGTATCTGGTTCACAAGCATCTGGGCGACTTCCTGGCAACAGGGTGCATCACACCTGAGCAGGGAGCGTTGGCAAACGAGCAGCTTGGAAAGCTATACGCTCAGGTAGGCTCTCTCTCTCTCTCTCTCTCTCTCTCTCTCTCTCTTTCTCTTTCTCTCTCTCTCTCGTCCGTGCGGCCATTGCTGCAGGGAAAGGGAAAGGGCAAGCCCTTGACGACGAAGGCACTGTGCTGCAGGTCCGGGCGAACGCAGTAGCGTTGGTGGATGCGTTCGACTACACGGACCACTTCCTGGGCTCTGCTCTGGGGCGGTACGACGGCAACGTGTACCCTGCGCTGTACGAGGAGGCGTGGAAGGACCCCCTGAACGAGACGGTGGTTCCCGACGGGTACCACGAGTACCTCCGCCCGTTGCTCAAGCAGCAGCTCAAGCTTTCCAGGCTATGATCCAGATCTACCATGATTCGTGACATGCACCTAGGCACGCGGAGAAGTAATAAGAGGAGATTGCTGCTATGATATCACACAAATGACACGCATATTTGGTCGATACAATGAAGAGCAATCTGTCTAGCATCTCGAGCAGTTAGTAGCAGTGGTAGTACGGTTACTCTACGGTATTGATTTGATATATAAGCCAACAGCAAGGTACTCAAGCGGAGTTGTAATTGTCTCGGTGTGAAATCTGTGTCTTACTGGCTAGGTGATCGTGGGTTTCAACGGAAAAACCAAACTTTATACTACATATTTTTGTTGCAGATATATATTCTTGCTCAGAGTACTAGAAGTTTGTTGCTGCTTGATTATGTCCACTGAAAACAACCGAGAATACTAATTAATGAACAATTGGGATCTGCATGAAAAGGAAGGATATCTTAGATGTATATATATGTTAACTTTTACAATTCTCAAACTTCAAATAAATATCAGTTAAGCTTTTCTTTGTACAAAATGCGTACAAATGTCTAGCAAAATAATAGTCTGATGCTACTATAGTCGATGTAACAGGACAATCTCTCTATGGAAGCTAGGAGATGCCTCCTAGATTCTGCAATGTCTATTGTTCTCTATCTATGGTATCACCATCCGTGCACCACTCAACTTCTTCATATTGGTTCCCTCCAGCACCTGAAAACCATCGCCAAACAAAATCACTAGAACAAGCAAAATGATAGTCAGATGCTATTATAGCCGACGTAATAGGACAATCTCTCTACAGAAGCTAAGAGATGCCTCCCAGATTTTGCAATGTCTATTGCTCTCTATCTCTGGTATCACCATCCATGCACCACTCAACTACTTGCTATTGATTTCCTCTGGCACCTGAAAACCGTCGCCAAACAAAATTACTAGAAAAACTACATGTTTTCTTCTTCAAAAGGTTCACCCTACCTATCATTGCTTTTCGCAATGCTAGGTCTCGAGACTTGTCTACTACTTAATCTATTATAATTATGGCTTTATGCAAATAAAAGAACCTTGAGTCTTCCCGTTGATCAACCTTACATCTATTATAATTGTATTATGTGTGTTGGCTCACGGAGTATAACTGTGTACTCACACTCGCTCATTATAAATAAACTCAGAACCTTCTGACCAAGACCATGTGCCTACTTCACCGTGTTCAGACCCGATGGAGAAGACGATGGCGGGATGTAGGCCGGGAACCTCAGTCGCTTGGATGTGGGAAGTACAGATGGATCCATATTTTGTTCTCCGTTTCCACATCTATCTCTGATTTCTGTATTGAATTTTATGTTTGATTAATTGGCCTGCCAGGCCTGTACCGTAAAATAATGACTGTATGGTCTATTTAAATGTTGTGTAACATTAGTTGTGGTATGATCATGTGTGATGCATATGTATGATCCAACAATGTATCTGTATGCACTATCTATTGATCTAGAAAATAATGCAACATACACAGAGTATACATAGAGGGTTCCGGACAGTAAATCTGGTCCCGACAAAAACCCTAACCCAAATTAAGAGAAAATTGCACTGTAGGTCTTTGAACTTGCGAGGTTGTGCCACTTAGCTCTATGAACTTGTATTTTACTTTCTTAGCACCCTGAACTTGTGAGGTTGTGCCACTTAGCTCCCTGAATTTGTATTTTACTTTCTTAGCCCTCTGAACTTACAAGGTTGTGCCACTTAGTTCTTTGAATTTATGTTAAAGCGAAGTTCATCGGATGTAATGCAGGCGACTTCGTCCCCTCTAAGTCCGGTGGACTCGTTGCCGCCTCGTTCCGATCGTGTTCATCGTCCCCATCACCTCACGCCGACAAAAACGAATTCTTCGGGCTCGAAAACGCACCGTGCTCGCGTCTTCGCCGGAACTCCACCGTCGTAGCTTGCCGCCGCCCTCGCCCTTGCCTCCTTTGAGTCGGTCATGAGAGAGAGAAGTACATTCCCAGTGCTAGAGTAGGGGCATAATACTTCTCTCTCTCACGGTGATTCGTCAGCTTAGCTTTTTCTGTTAGTAAACGACCAAATGGACTTTGTGTAGGGTGAGTAGCTTCTACTCTGACACTGAGAATGTACTTCTCTCTCTGACGGTCGACTCAGAGGAGGCGAGGGTGGCGACAAGTTGCAACGGTGGAGCTCCGACGAAGACGCGAGCACGGTGCATTCCCGGGTCTGAATAATCAGTTTTTGCCGCCGTGAGGTGGCGGGGGCGATGAACACGACCGGAACGGGGCGGCAACGAGTCCACCAGACTCGGAGGGGATGAAGTCGTCGCCATCGCATCCGACGAACTTCGCTTCAACGCAAGTTCAGGAAGCTAAATAGCACAACCTCGCAAGTCTTGGTGGCTGAGAAAGTAAAATATAAGTTCAAAGAGCTAAGTCGTATAATCTCGCAAGTTCAGGGACATACAGTGTAATTTTCTCCCAAATTAATATTGTCGATGTGGTACAATCTATGTGCCTTCTCCGCTATGATTGGATCAAAGAGAGGATCTTGTTACGAAGGCAAAAATAATTCCATGCTTTTTTTGGCGAACTATTTTTTTTTTGAAATACATAGCGCTTTTCGCAAAATATGCATAAATGAGCGTATTTGTATGAACCTTTGATATGAAATACGTACTACCAGTCCTATCAATGCCTCGATCAATCATCAATGCGACCTCATCATCTCACGAACTCTCTCCGGTCACAAAAGGACATCGACACGGTCCTAAACACATCTTTGGCCATTAACTTATATTGTTATAGATTTATAAAATCTAATAAAACTATATTTTTATAAAAATTATTTTTGAGACAAATCTATACACATTATTTTTATGTGTTCAATCTAAATATTAGAAAAGATATTGATAGAAACTTTGACAGCATATTCCTGAAACAACGTTCTTTTGTACCGGCAAAGTACAGTATAACTACTGTCGACATGAACGAGGAGCGATTCGTTGGCTGGTTGGTTCGTTTAGTTAATAACGGCAGCGCTCTTCGCGTGCAGAGGGAGATTAATTAATGAGACGCCGGCCTGTGCCTGGTCAAGCCACACCATAAATCCAATTGCACTCCTAATTGTTATTTATCTCAGTAAATTACATTATAGCTGTCTAAACTTTGCACAGTTACGTCATTTGTCTCTCTAAACTTGTATTTTACCTTGTTGTAATTGCAATCGTTTGCACCCAATGTCAAATGTCTTTTTGCTGTTAACTAAGTGAAGTCGGTGAGGTGGATGATGACGTGGCCAACAATCAGATGTGTAGTAAATGATGAAGATGGCCCCACGTGTCAGTGGGAGTCCTCTCTTCGTCAAGCTTGCAACTGGACTGATCTTGTTCCCCAATCTTGCTTCTACTCTCTAGTCTCTCCCTCCATGTTGCTGTGCCCTTCCGTTGATTGGTCAATTAGGCCTCAATTTTGTGATTTTTTAAGGCTTTCTTCTCCTTAATTTGTTTGCGGCTGCTCCTCTCCCAAGCGGGAGGAGCATCACGCAGCCACGCTCGTGGTGCGCGTAGATGCGGAGAATGGAGATTGAGGCGGCCGAGGGTGGCCACTTGCAACGTGTGCTCCTAGTGCAAGCAGAGGAGGCCAAGGCGACCCACATCTGCGGCAGCCGTGTTGATGCTGATGCAGTCTCGGACGGAGCAGAGAATTTTTACCCAGAGGGTCAAGTACAGTGATAACTAAATATCGAGATGTGTCAAGTAGAAATATTTTATTATTCTATATAAGTAAATTAATAACTATATAAAAGAATTCATCAACCAGGAGAATCAGGGCTCTCCCACTAGTCCCCTTGTCTCCTTCCCTGTCGTGGTTGGACATGGCCGGAGCTCTCGAAGCAAACAGTGGAGACGGAGAGAGGGTGATGAACCCAAGTTCATGCGTTGCTCGTAGAGAGAGATGGGAAAAGGGGAGTTGTAAAGAAACAAATGGAAACTAGAGGGAATCCTAACTTGCGGTGACATGTCACACCAATTTGTGCTACCCTAGATGATTGTATGCCACATCACTGTTTACCTCAGCAAGTTAGTTAGTTAACAGCGAGAAGGACATGTGGTGCAAACGACTGCAAGTTTAAGGGGCTAAGAAAATAAATTACAAGTTCAGAGAGCTAAGTGGTACAACTGCATAAGTTTAAGGAGCTACAGTACAATTTACTCTTTATTTCTTCTGTTTATTTGAAAAGAAATACTAAGTACGAGTGATCAACGTACATGAATTAATGTTTGGCAGCTGAGCAACAGCTTCTCAAATGAAGTTAGGCCAACCATGCATTATTCATATACTACTATGTTAACTGTCTTGCTGCATACCAGTATATACTTCCTCCGTTCTTTTTCATCTGACGTCCTAGAGTCTATGGCATCAACTTTCTAAAGTTTGATCACTAATATGTTTAAAACTATAAAAACTATAGCATTAGATTTGTTGTTAAAAATTGAGGGATTAAGCTAGCTAGAGGATAATGCATACTATTTAGTTTTTTTAATTTAACGGTGACATTTATATTGAGCAGGATATGGTCAACAATCAATCGATGAAAATCTGAGATGGAGATACAGAATCTAATAAACAACACTGACTAGAATTATTAGAAGGCTGGTGGAGGAACAATCTAACATGGCCCCAGCACTAGTGACAGCTCAAAATTAAACATCAAGTAGTGTCTAGTGCGCACAACCGCAATATATACCTTAAACTATACGTCCCATTATTTTTCACGATCGATATGGCAACAATCGTTTTATAGGACAAGTGTTTCATGCAAAAGCAAACTAAGCTAATTTATACATATGTATGACCATCTCTCAGCTGCCTGGATCATATGCCGCTTTCCCTTGTTCTTTCTACCATCCAGCAAATAATTTATATGTTCAACATCTCACCTTTTTGTAGAAGAAAATTAAGCTGATCATTCATGGGTACCTCGGCAAGATCGCTCCTCCTTAATTATTCTTATATGATGACAACTCACAGGTTTAGCTAGCCAGTGGGTAAGCTGTATACATCTGTTTTTGAGCAATACAAATTGGTGCTCGAGTTTATTTAGTCTCTATATGTAGGGAGACTGTCAATCTTGGGAGGTAAGAATTAATTAAGATGCAGCTAGCATGCATGGGCTTATTCAGCTGATCGATAATCTCAACTCTCAACCACCTGTTGAGACATCAATTGAGGAACAACATGCTTCAACGCTCGCTGTTGTGCAATACTTACAAGCAGAGTGAACTTCAGTGTGTTAAAGTATCCGAATCAATCTGTAGATAGACTATATCTCTACTTATTTCATCTCTATAACTTAAGTTAGTTGTTGTAATATCACCGACTACGCTTGTTGTCAGTGGCGGATGCAGCGTCCCTCCAGCCTGGGCAGCTGCCCGGGCTTCGCTCGACGTGCCATGGGCCACTTGGGCCGCTCGCTCTGCGCCTGGCCGACCACGTTGCACGTCCCTGCCCAGGCTGCTCCAGCCCGAGTGGCGACGGCTTGGCTAGTGGCTGCTCCCTGCCTCCCTCTGCAATCCTTCTGCAACCCTCGTTTGTTTCCTCTCTGTTCCCCTCCCCAACCCCAACTGGCCAACCCCAATCCCAAGCGCGAGCGGCGGCCAGCGGGAGGAGCGCGAGAGGCGGCCGACGGGAGCAGCACGAGTGCGAGCGGCGCTGCGGCGGCCGGCGGGACTCGGGAGCAGCACGAGCGGCGGCCAGCTAGTGGCTCCCTCTGCAGCCTGTGAGCAGTCCGCCACTGCCTAGGTGAGGTGAGCACTGAGCAGTGAGCCCAATTTCTCCCAATTTCTTGATTTCTTTAGTGCTAGACTGCTACTACTAGTAGGATGAGTGGATCTATCATCTGTGGATGACCTCACCTCCGTGCTGCCCTCAGCTCGCTGGTGCTTGGTTCGCGCCCAGGCACGGCCCGGCTTTGCTGCTTGCTCAGGCTGCGCCTTGCACTTCAAGCCGCCACGCCGCGGGCTTGCCCAGGCTTTGAAAAACTTCTGGCTCCGCCACTTCCTGTTGTAATCTCTTGTATTTGGTTACTGTAGCATATCCGAAAACACTATATAAAGCCATGCTAGCGCAGATCAATTGATTGCGTAATCTGCTAAACCTTTCTCTCACAATCTAGTCTAGTTTTTCACATAGTATCAGAGCTCATCTGATCCACAACCACGTGGTCACCATGTCCACCAGCAGTGGTCTCTCTGTTGAATATATGAGCATTTTTTGAATTACTTTAATCCAGAAATATACTAGATAAATTATGCAAATTATTCTAACCATTTTCACAAAGCAGGTAGACAAGAACACTATAAGCATACAAATTTCTAGAAAAATAGAAACTAACATACCTATCTCAGTGTTCAAGGCAACAACAGATAATAAAACTAACCAAGCAACAAGTGTGAGATAGCTGTACCCAGATCCAATAGAAGGAGCAGCAGCAGTAGGAGTCGTCGTGGTGAGGTCGTCGTTCGTCATGGCGTAGAGGATGTCGTGGTAGTAGTCGTGTAGTTGATGTAGACGTAGCAGAGAATCGGATGAAGAGGAAGCAGCGAGCAGTCGCGCGAACGCTCCCCAAAAACCTTATTCGTCCTCACTCGTGCAAGCCTTCAAGGATGGGGTTCCGGAGGCCTACTCTCCCGGTGTGGCCGTACACGTGTCTCGCCGAGACAACAACAAAACAGTGGGATACTATCTTCGTCTAAGTGGAGAGGAAAAAAGGGGAGCCAGTACTCTATTCTTCAGAAAATAAATAGCCAAAAACAAAGAAACCAGAGGCATTTAATCGCCATCAACCAGTGTTAACCGCAACCATTACTCACTAGTAACTGAACCGTTACTGCCCGCCGTTCGTTAATGCTATTTACAACAAGTCGGTGCGTTTCGAATTAGATAAAGAAAGACGTGCCCGCACCCAACACGCCTGTGTACACGCGCACACGCACGACACGACACGGCTCAGCTTGGCGAGGCGAGCGAGCGAGCGCACGCGTGTATTGGCTCTCTCCAATTCGACAAGGGAGGCTACCACATTCCACCTTTTAAGATGGTGTAACTCCTCTTTAATCCTCCATATGGGACTAAACAGTTTTAACACGTGCACATGAGCCTTTGGGATTTTCTATGAATTAATTAGAATTAAAATTGGGCTTAGCCCGTATTAATTCCAACAATCCCCCATCAGATCCCAAGGGCACATGCCAAATGTCTTGATCCACAGTATTGTTTTTATATACCAGTATTTCGATGGAGACCGGTTAAGATTGAACATCCACCTAGAACAAAAGCTACACTTATCCACAACTGCACAATGGACCAAGCCTTGAATTGACAGTTTTGTGTGAATAAGTTTCACTTAATTCCTTACCTGATACTAGGCTGCCAGGCATCCCCGCGGGTTGGAGCATATAAGTCATACTCCTGGCTTATTCTTAAGTTTCCGAGAGATTACTCTATCTCATAGACTGTGACTAGCAGTTGAGCTCATATAGGTGTGTTCTTTCAAGACTACTCTGTAGGACAGCATCTTTGCTTAAACAAGCCACAAAACACATTAAAATAAAAATTAACCTGCCATACAAATTTTAGGAGAGAATTGCATCTCCAATGGAGTAGGTCTATAAAGGTACTTTCCTTCCAGTTAACCAATAGCTTGTTTTGCCAATCCTACTTCACGGGATCTCCGATCAGATAGGATGGGTTACCACTATGGTATAACTCACATGGGTCTCAAACCCATCTCCCTCGATGCATTGTCTATCATATTCCGTGATAAACCCTTTGTGAAGGGATCTGCCAGATTCTTAGCTGTTTGGATATAATCCAAAGCTATTACTTTGGAGTTTCTCATTTTTCTGATAGATTTCAGTCTTCTATTCATATGTCTTGATGCCTTCATATTATCCTTAGAACTGTTCACTTTGACAATCACGGTTTGATTGTCACAGTTCATCAGAATAGCCGGTACCAGTTTTTCAACCACCGGTAAATCCATCAAGAGCTCACGAAGCCATTCGACTTCAACAGTGGCAGTATCTAATACTGTTGGTTCTGCTTCCATTGTTGACCTCGTTAAGATGGTCTGCTTGCAAGATTTCCATGAAACAACGTCACCTCCAAGTATGAATACATATCCACTTGTGGTCTTAATCTCATCAGCATCAGATATCCAGTTTGAATCGCTATATCACTCTAGTACCCTGGGGTACCTGGTATAGTGAATGCCATAGCTGATAGTACCCTTTAGATAACACATTACCCTCTCAAGAGCATGCCAATGATCATCTCCTGGATTGGAAACAAAACGGCTTAGTTTGCTCACAGCAAATGAGATGTCAGGCCTGGTAGTGCTAGCTAAATACATGAGTGAACCAATTATATGATAATATCTCAATTGGTCTCTGGCTATTCTCCGATTCTTCCTAAGCAACACGCTAGGATCATAAGGTGTTGGAGAGGATTTGTAGTTGCTATAACCAAAACGACTCAGAGCCTTTTCCACATAATGGGATTGCAACAATGTAATCCCACCATCATCACCTCTCAACAGCTTGATGTTCAAGATAACATCAGCTACTCCCAGATCTTTCATCTCAAAATTCTGAGACAAGAAATCCTTGACTTCCTTAATCACATTAAGATTGGTCCCAAAGATCAGTATGTCATCAATATACAGACATAGAATGACTCCCTCGCCCCTACTATGGCGATAATACACACATCTGTCAGCTTCATTCACAATAAAGCCTGTAGATATTAAAGTTTTTGTCGAACTTTTTATGCCACTGCTAGGTGCTTGTTTAAGACCATACAAAGATTTCAACAACTTGCACACCTTTCCTTCTTGACCTTCTACTACAAATCCATCTGGCTGTTCCATGTAAATTTCCTCGTCCAACTCTCCATTTAGGAAAGCCGTCTTAACGTCCATCTGATGAACGAGAAGACTGTGTGAGATAGCCAGAGATAGTAGTACTCGAATAGTAGTCAATCTAGCCACAGGTGAATAAGTATATAAAAAAATCTTCGCCTTCCTTTTGGGTATAACCCTTGGCCACAAGCCGTGCCTTGTACTTCTCGATAGTACCATCAGGCCTAAGCTTCTTTTTGAACACCAACTTACATCCTAAAGGTTTACAACCATAAGGACGCTTAGTGATATCCCAAATTCCATTAGAGATAATGGAATCTATTTCACTACGGACTACTTCCTTTCAGTATTCCGCATCTGGAGAAGCATATCCTTCAGACATAGTACTTGGAGTATCATCCACAAGGTACACAATGAAATCAGGACCAAAAGACTTTGCAGTCCTTTGTCTTTTACTCTTCCTCAGAGTTTCATTGTCTTCCTCCTCGTGGATTTGCTCAAAATATTCCATTGGAATGGCAGTTCAGGAGTTGTATCGGGCTCGACTGATGAACTAGGCATATCTTTCATCGAAAAATATCCTCAAAGAATGTAGCATCTCTGAACTCCATAATTGTACCGACATGCACGCCGTACTCCAGATTTCACCACTAGAAATCTATATCCAATGCTATAGTGAGCATAGTCTAGAAAGACGCAATCCACGGTTTTTGGTTCTAGCTTACGCTTTTTGGAAATTGACACATTGACTTTCGCCAAATAACCCCAAGTGCGCAAGTATGAAAGTGATAGTCTTTTCTTCTTCCATTGCTCATATGGGGTTATCTCTTTATTCTTTATGGGAATCCTGTTTAGGACATGACATGAAGTCAATATAGCCTCCCCCACCATGCTTTGGAAAGACCCGCTGTGTCTAACATGGCGTTAACCAAATCGATTCATGATGCGGTTCTTTCTTTCAAAGAACACCGCTTGATCGAGTAAATAGGGAGGCGTCCTCTCATGGATTATACCATGTTCCTCACATAATAAATTAAACTCATTAGAAAAGTACTCGCCATCACGATCAGACCTAACCCTTTTGATTTTCCTTTCATGTTGGTTCTCAGCTTCTGCCTTATATATTTTAAAGTAGTGAAGAGCTTCATCTTTAGTTTTCAAAAGATACACATAACAGAATCTAGTGGAGTCATCAATCAAAGTCACAAAATATCTCTTACCACCTTTTGTCAACACACCATTCATCTCACACAGATCTGAATGTATGAGTTCTAATGGTGCCAAGTTTCTTACCTCCGCGGTCTTATGAGGCTTACGAGGCTGCTTTGATTGCACACAAACTTGACACTTAGAACCTTTAGCAAGGATGAATTTCGGGATTAACTCTAAATTGGCTAACCGCGTCATGCAACCAAAATTTATGTGACAAAGTCATGAATACCAAATAGTAGTCTCATTACCACTGCAAATATGGTTCACAATATTATTACACAAATCTGAAAGAGATAGGCGGAACAAGCCTCCGCACACATAGCTTTTACCAACAAATTGTCCACACTTGGACACTACAACTTTATTGGACTCAAATACTAGTCTAAAGCCATCTCTGCACAGAAGAGATCCACTGATGAGATTCTTATTGATAGATGGCACATGATGCATGTTCTTTAGTTGCACGATCTTCCCCGAAATAAATTTCAGATCGACCGTGCCAACACCATGAACAGTGGCATGTGACCCGTTCCCCCATTAGAACGGCTGAATCCCGTGTGACCCGGTAAGAAGAGAACAATGAAATATCAGCACACATATGTATATTAGCACCAGTGTCTATCCACCAATCGATAGATTGACATATAGAAAGAACAGTAGGTACATTACCATACCCTGATGTTCCCATCTCAGTAGTATCAATAACAACATTAGCAAACTTGGAATTCTGCTCTTGTTGATTCTTCCCACCCTTGCGCTGGCTGCAATCTTTGGCCCAATGACCAGGTTCGCCACACACAAAGCAAAGGTCATCCTTTGTGTTCTTCTTCTTCTTGAAGCTAGTTGTTTGTGCAGTCTTGTTCTTGCCTTTGAACTTTTGAGCTTGGCCATTCTTCTTTTGCACTACATTGGCACTAGAATGTCCCTCATTATCTCTAGTGTGTGTATCTTTTGCCCTTGCCTTCTCTTCAACATCAAGAGACCCAATGAGATTTTTAACAGAAAACTCATGTCTCTTGTGTTTCAGAGAAGTAGCAAAATTCCTCCAAGAAAGAGAAAATTTAGCAATAATGCCTTCCGCGATAAACTTGTCTGGTAACACACACTTGAAGTGCTCAAGTTCTGTGGCCATGAATTGTATCTCATGAGCCTGCTCAACTTAGAATGACCATCAACCATTCTATAGTCATGGTATTGCTCCATGAGATACAATTCACTGCCTGCATCCGAAACCCCAAACTTGACCTCGAGTGCATCCCACATCTCTTTCCCAGTTTTAATCACCATGTATACATCAACTAACTTCTCACCAAGAACGCTAACCATGACACCTTTAAAAAGGTTATCAACAGCCTCGAACGCTTGCTCCTGTTCAGAAGTAAGTGTTCCTTCAAACTTGCCCTTTGCCACATGAAAAACGTTCATGACAGTTAGCCAAAGCACCATCTTGGTGCGCCACCTCTTGTAATTCGCACCATCAAACTCAGAAGGTTTGAGCGCAGCAGCAAAGCCAGTTGACGAAAAATGCCTATAATAAGGTTTTTGAATTGTTGAATATATGAGCATTTTTGAATTACTTTAATTCAAAAATATACTAGATAAATCATACAAATTACTCTAGCCATTTTCACAAAGCAGGTAGACAAGAACACTATAGGCATACGAATTTCTAGAAAAACATAAACCAACATACCTATCTCAGTGTTCAAGATAACAACAGATAATAAAACTAACCAAGCAACAAGTGCGAGATAGCTATACCCAGATCCAGTAGAAGGAGCAGCAGCAGTAGGAGTCGTCGTGGTGAGGTCGTCGTTCGTCATGGCGTAGAGGACGTCGTGGTAGTAGTCGTGTAGTTGATGTAGACGTAGCAGAGAATTGGATGAAGAGGAAGCAGCGAGCAGTCGCGCGAACACTCCCCAAAAACTTTATTCGTCTTCGCTCGTGCAAGCCTTCAAGGATGGGGTTCTGGAGGCCTGCTCTCCCGGTGTGGCCGTACACGCGCCTCGCTGGGATGGAGATCGCCAGAGACTACAACAAAATAGTGGGATACTATCTTCGTCTAAGTGGAGAGGAAAAAAGGGGAGCCAATACTCTATTCTTCAGAAAATAAATAGCCAAGAACAAAGAGGTCAGAGGCTTTTAATTCACCAAGAAACGATCACCATTGATTCGCCATCAACCAGTGTTAACCGCAACCATTACTCACTAGTAACTGAACCGTTACTGTCAGCCGTTCGTTAATGTCATTTACTACGAGTCGGTGCGTTTCGAATTTCGAATAGATACATGCACACGCACGCACGCACGGCACGCACGGCGAGGCGAGGCATGGCGTGGTGTGGCGAGCGAGCGAGCGCGCGCGCGCGTATTGGCTCTCTCCAATTCCACAAAGGGGCTACCACATTCCACCTTTTAAGATGGTGTAACTCCTTTTTAATTCTCCATATGGGACTAAAAGTTTTAGCACGTGTACATATGCCTTTGAGATTTTCTAGGAATTAATTAGAATTAAAATTGGGCCTAGCCCGTATTAATTCCAACACTCTCCGCCACAGCTGCTGGCTCAGTTTCTTCAACCTTCAGCTTGCTTCCAACTCCATCCTTTACCCACTTCATCAATCTCAAGGTTACATGCGCCAACTATCTGCTGTGGAAGGCTTAGATCATGCCCTATCTAAGAGGCCAATAGCTTCTAGGGTATGTTAATGGCTCCATCCAATGCCCTGACAAGCTCATTGCCTAAACGACAGAGCCAGGAGCATCACATGTGCCCAATCTAGCACATCTCACTTGGTTGCAACATGATCAGCAAGTATTGAATGCGCTGCTCTCCTCTTTATCTGAAGAGGTGCTATATCAGGTATTTTTCCTCGCCACTTCTACTAAGCTATGGACAACTCTTAAACACATGTTATCCTCTCATTCCAGAGTGAGAGCAATGAATGTCCGCATGCAACTGGTGAATTTGAAGATGACCTAACTGCAGTGGAGTACTTCAGTAAAGGCAAGCAATTGGCTGATACTTTGGCATCCATAGGTCAACCTCTCCGAGATGAAGAAGTTATTTCATATCTTCTCTGTGGTCTCAGTGAGTAATATGATCCTTTGGTTACCTCCGTGACTACACACACTGATGTTGTGTCTTTGAGCGATCTCTATGCTCATCTTATGTCTTTTGATCTACGAGTGGAGCAGCGCAATCAGTCAGTATAGATTGATGGTGCTTTAGCCAACTTCGTCGCCAAGAACAATAATGGAGGGAACAAACCTCCTAACCGTGGCAAAGGTTGTGGTGGCTATGACAACAAAGGCTCCTTCAACAGCTACAACAAGAACAATAGCTTGAACTCATAGGCGTGCAATCTGATGGGAGACAATTCTTGGCCGATCTGCCAAGTATGTGGAAAGCATAGACACACGGCATTGAAATGCTACCACAGGTTTGACCACTCATACCAGGTTGAGGAGAAGCATGTTGCTGCACTAACCACTACACCGAGCTATGGAGTTGACACCAATTGGTATAGCGACACTGGAGCTACGGATCACATCACGAGTGATCTGGATTGACTCACCATTCGTGAGCGTTACAACGGGAAGGAGAAGGTTCATGTTGCCGATGGCACAGGTATGTCTATCTCCCATGTTGGCCAATCTTACATTCATACTCCTCTTAAAACCTTGAAACTCAAGAATATTCTTCATGTTCCTCATGTTGACAAACATCTCATTTCTGTCCATCGCTTACTTAGGGACAATAATATCTTTTTTAAGTTTCATCCTCATCATTTCTGTGTAAAGGATCAAGCTTCGAGGAGTCTCCTTCTGCAAGGCAGATGTGAGAATGGTTTCTACCCCATTACCCCAGAAAGTGTCATCCAATCTAAGAAGGCTTTGCTTGCTGCTAAACCCACGGCAGTTCTTCGACAAGTCTTGGAGTCCAATAAAATGTCCTTTTCTCCCAACAAAACTATTTCTTCGGTTTGTGATGTGTGTCAGATGGCCAAGAGTCATCAGCTACCTTTTCCTAGTTCCTCAAGCCAATATTGTTCCTTTAGAGCTTGTGCACTCCAATGTGTGGGGGCCAGCTGTCAAAATTGTTAATGGCTATCAATACTATGCTAGTTTCATTTATCCTTATAGTCGATATACTTGGGTTTATCTCTTGAAAAAGATATCTGATGTTGCCAATATCTTTCTTCAGTTTCAATATCAAGTAGAACAACTTCTCAATAGGAAAATCCAATGCATACAAACCGACTAGGGAGGTGAATACAGAAAACTCCATACCTTCTTTAACCAAATAAGAATTTTTCATTGAGTATCATGTCCTCTCACGCATCACCAAACATCATCGTAGAAAGGAAACACCGACATATTGTTGAGATAGGCTTAGCTCTTTTAGCACACTCCTCGGTTCCTATCGGATTCTAGGGGGTGCCTTTGTTTCTGCTTGTCGCCTCATCAACAGTCTCCCAAGCAAAGTCATTGATGATCAAACTCCTTTTGAGCATTTGTTTGACACCAAACCAGAGTATAGCTCACTCAAAATCTTTGATTATGCATGTTGGCCAAATTTGAGGCCCTACAATGCACACAAGTTGCAATACCGATCACAATAATGTGTGTTTATCGGGTATAGCAATCTACATAAAGGGTACAAGTGCCTTCATGTTGCCACTAGACGGGTGTACATTTCATGAGATGTGATCTTCGATGAAGGCGTGTTTCCTTTTGTCAATTTTCCTAAGCTCCCTTCATCTCAAGTGCATCAATCTTCCGACCTGTGTCTATCTTGCTACCAACCCTAGTTGTTTCTATACCCACAGCTTCTATAATTGGCCAACAAAGAGATAGTCATAACTCTGTTCTTAATGCATCTGAATCTGATTCTACAAATGGCTCTATGTCTACAGAAGTTGTAAGTGTGCAGGAACAACAGCATGAACCGCGAGGTGTATGCACCGGGCTCCAGAATAACATTCGCATTCCAAAAATACAAACTGATGGCACGGTCCCCTATTCTAGGAAACATCGAGCCATGACAGTCACTGTTGGGGAACCAACAAAGATGTTGACCAAAAATGCTGCTACTGAACCGACAACACATGTCGGAACCTTGACTCAACCGGTGTAGAAAAAGGCTATGGATGAAGAGTTTGAGGCACTTCGATGGAATGGAACTTGGAAACTTGTTGAGCCACATTCTGGAATCAAGCTCATCGATTGTAAATGGGTATACAAACTGAAAAAGGGCAGATGGCACAATTGAAAGACACAAGGCACGACTGGTTGCTAAGGGATTCAAGCAGAGGTTCAATATTGACTATGAGGGCACATTTAGTCCTGTGGTGAAACCGGTCACAATTCACTTGGTTTTGTCAATTGCGGTTTCTCATGGTTGGATGCTAGGACAAGCAGATGTAAAGAACGCTTTCTTGCATGGGGAACTGCAGGAGGAAGTCTATATGTGGCAGCCGCCAGGTTATGAGAGTTCAGAATTTCCTCGGCATATCTGCAAACTTGAGAAAGCAATCTATGGCGCTGAAACAAGCCCCACATGCGTGGTATTCCAAACTAAGCATGAAACTACAAGAGCTTGGGTTTGTTTCATCCAAATTAGATATTTCCTTGTTTGTCTTTCATCATCCAGGTATCACTATGTTTGTTCTCATATATGTGGATGATTTGATTATAACAAGCTCGTCGGCTCAAGCAACAGACAAGCTAGTGCAACATCTCAAGACTAAATTTACAATCAAGGATCTCGGTCCATTGCATTATTTTCTTGGGATTGAAGTGGTCAATGAAAAGAAGGGAATCCAGTTGACTCAAAAGAAATATATAGCTGAGCTATTGCAGCGCACCAACATGAACAATTGTTGGCCTGTTTCAACCCCTACGTCTACTTCAGAGAAGTTGTCAAAGGAAATTGGCGATGTTTGTCAGCGGCTGAGGTGACAAAGTACAGGAGTATTGTTGGTGCGTTACAATATCTGACAATAACCAGACCTGGCATTTCTTTTGTGGTCAATAAGGAATGTTAGTATTTACATATGCCCGCCGATAGTCACTAGATATCAGTTAAATGCATTTTGCGTTATCTGAAGTTTACTCATGATATGGGGTTAGGAATTCAGAAAATGAGTTATACTCTTCTTAGTGCCTCTACTGATGCTGATTGGGCCTGGTGTGTTGATGACCGTCGCTCGACGGGAGGATTTGTTATCTTCTTTGGATCCAATCTGATATCCTGGAGTTCAAGGAAGCAAGGCACAGTCTTGTGATCGAGCACAGAATTTGAGTATAAGGCACTAGCTAATGTTGTAGCTGAACTAGTCTGGGTGCAGTCACTTCTCGCTGAACTTGGTGTGTATCAGTCGCGTCCTCCAGTTCTGTGGTGTGATAACTTAGGTGCCACATACCTTTTAGCTAATCCAGTATTTCACAACACACTGAGGTAGATTTTCATTTTGTCACAGAGAAGGTTGCTCAGCATGTGTTTCTTCACATGATCAGCTTGCATATGTGCTTACGAAACCATTATCAGAAAGACTATTCTGGATACTTCGATACAATCTTAACATATGGCCAAGTAAAGATTGTGGGAGGATGTTAAAGTATTCGAATCAATCTGTAGATAGATTATATCTCGACTTATTTCACATCTAACTTAAGTTAAGTTAGTTGTTGTAATATCACAGATTACACCTGTAACATCCCAAAATTCACCTTTTGGGAACACATAATAGAAATACATGAGAAAAATAATTTTGGGCATAATTCATATGAGAAACTAATCATGCATGATTTTTGGACTTTTGTTTAAAGCAAATAATGAAATTCATACAAACATGCACTTGTAATAATTTCAGGAAAAATATAATGAAAATAAGTGAGAGAATTATTTTGGGCATATTTTCTTAGAGAAAAATTTATTAAGTAACTTTTGTAAATTTTCATTAAGGGTAACAAATACAATTACATGAAAACAGAAACTCGTAAGAATTTTTGAGAAAATAACAAACAATATAAACTTTTCAAATATTTACATAAGCAACTATACTAGGTCAGGAGCCCTCACAAAAATGTTCATAAATTTTGGACCTTGTTTGCTCGGTACAAAAAATCAGCAAAACCCTCAACCACTTAAACCCAAAACCCTCATTCATTTCCTCTATCTCCTCTCGCTGACGTGTGGGACCCACATGCTAGAACCTTTCTTCCACCTCCGCTTGCCCTCGCTAGTGAGAGCTCTGCTTGCACGTCCACTTTTTTGCTGCGCTGCCCACCATTTCGACCTCCAACCACCCCCGTCACCTCCGCCAGGCTCCGCCTTCCTCACCCACCCTATTGATGGCCCTTCTACCAGCCTAGACAGAGAAAGCCATGAGAAATTGAACCAACCACCTTGGTATCGTCATCAATCTTGTCTTCTTCTTGCTACTTAAAGCCTTCTCCTCTGTGTCGAAACGCTCCCTATCCACTATCGTTTCATTCCGCCCCTCCTTGGTAAGTTTCATCCACTGTATCGCTCGAACACTTCGTTGTCCCGAGCTCTGGTATGCACGCTTCTCCAAAGCACAATTGTGTCCCAGCGAGCCCAGCCCTCGACGTGCATGTCAGCTTACGCCATTTGTCTCACTCAGTCACCCCTCCTCACTCGCCCTTCTTTTGTACTGTAAGGCTGCAATCGCATCTTCTTCTTTGTCTCCGGCGTCGAAGTAGCCGCGAAGGATCTCTGAGATCGGTGAGCCCCCGTGGACTTCGTGCCCGGTTTGAGCTTCGCCTCAGCTCACTGTACCTCCTCGCACCACTTATTTCAGCTATTGTCGCCCACATAGAGCTTCTACTGTAAGCCCCTTTGTCTCCATCGCCGCCGCCGACGACAGCACCTCTCTGGTGAACCCTTAACCTCACTGAGGCATTTTTATCCACCTATGACCCCTCCTGAAGCTATGTATGTGCTTTATTTCTATTGATTTCCATCAGGGTGATTTGTCGTCGTCAAGCTTATCGCCTCCGCCACTGATCACCGCCGTCAAGCCACCTTAGCCCCTCTCCAACCTCGTTCACAGCTTTCTCGTGATCGCGGTGAGCTACTGGAGCATAAGCATTATTTAATTTGAGTAATATAGAAGGTTTGCGCTGAATTCGTCGGTGAGGCCTATGGCGCCGCCGCGGGACATTGCTGTCGGCTCGCCTGAGGCGACCATAGGGTCTCGAGCCGCGCCTAAAACCTTTGTAACATCCCCTTGAGCTGATTTGAACCCCAAAACCACCCTGTGTAAGCCCCTAACACGAGTATCATGTTCACCCGAGAGTCCCCGCCGCCACTCACCGTCGCGTCGTCGACTCCGTCCATCTCTTCGGCCATCTCTACCTCCCCTAGCATCGCTTTGGTCCCCTCTACCCATTTCTGAACTTCCCCGAGCTTTTTCGCTCGAGCTTCGCCGTCGGCGAGCTTCTCTTCCTCGCGGCCGCACGCTCTCTCTCTCTCTCTCTCTCTCTCTCTCTCTCGCCAGTGGGACCCATGAGATTTAAAACTCTCATTAGCGCTTTATGACAGTGGTTAAAGGTAAGAAGTGAATGACAAGTGGGACCGGCTAAAAAGATAACTGGAAATCTAATTTTAAACATGTTTGGTGAATGAGTCATTGACAAGTAGGGCCTCACATGTAAGATTAATGAAAATCAGAAAAATATATGAAAAAGTCGTTTTTAGTTATGAGGAAATACACTTCCTCTATTGGAAAGCGTTAACCTCAGTAAAGCAGAGGAGAATACGTTTTCTTTACTAGAAAGCATAAACCTCAGTAGAATATTAAAGAGAATATGTTTTCTCTGCTGGAAAGTATAAACCTCAGAAAACCTCAGTAAAGCATAAGAGAATATTGTTTCTCTGGAATTTTCAGACTGAACCAAATTGAAACCTTAATAACTTTTGCATAAAAACTCCAAATGAGATGATTCTTTCTTCTAAATTCATCTAAAATCATGCTCTACCAGAATATGTAAAAATATTTGGATATTATTGTTAAAATTATTTTTCTTTATTTAATTTGTTTCAGGCTCTTTTTGGAATAGACATCGACTGCTTGAAGGATATTTCCGAGGGCCATCCATCCTCCTATTCAGAACAACCAGAACAAGAAAGTAACCCTTTTGGCCATGTTGATCCTACTATTTTAATTATTGTACTTCTTTTTGAAAAATCTATTATGCATGTGTGTATGTTTGATATGAAATTGCTATGTTTTGGATAGCGGTAGTTGTAAATCCTATTCGACGCATGAATCTCCTGGAAATATTGATGCCCTTACTGTTGTAGCCATTAGGTTATAGGTTAGGCAATATATAATATCAAATTGGGAGTTTTAAGTGTGAATATCGTACAAATGCTTATTAGAGCGATAGTTTTTCCCTAAAAGTTATAAAAGGACAATATGATAAACATGAGTTTGAGAGATTTATGAAAAATATCCAGAGAGGTGTACCTCTATTATTTGAATAAAAATATAAATACAAAACCTAGTTTTTCGATGCGAGCGAGTTATGCTATATTCTGAGAAGAGTGAGGGGTGTACCTCACTAGTAGATAGGGAGAGATTCTCGCCCCGGTCAATTAAGAATTGAACACCAGTATATCCGGCCTAAGCATAAACGTACAACCACATGTGCTGGTATGGGACGACATTAGTTAATTAAGTCATTAAAAATTAGTCTTGTACGTTGGCAGACCATAGTGGTGTGGGCATAACTGGTGTAGGCATGTCCGAAGGGGCTCCCTTCACGAGACATTGGGCACAAAGCCTTCCGACACAACTGTGAATATCTCACTGAGACGGGGGTGTACCTGGGTGATGTGAGGGTGTTCATTCGCTGGGCTAGTGCAAAGGTAGGACTAGATGATGTAAAGGCTTCGACATGCGCTCTAGACTGCTTACCGAAGGTAGTGAGCGATGGTATCGACGAATGCCAAACAAACTAGAGAATTCGTGTTTTGTGGGTAAAGTTGTACCCCTCTGCAAAGTGTAAATATATTTAAATAGTCATGCTTGCGGTAATGAGTGTGCTAAGTGTAGTATTGCCGGATATAGTCTCGATTTTCAAAAAAACAATTTCATTGGAAAACATGGGAAATGACTTGCGGGTTTATATTTGAGTTAAATGCCATGTCTATGGCTGAAAGTAAAATGTTGTTCGCAGCCAAGGAGGGTTGCGAGTGTTGTCGTTTATTCTATTACTACTTAACGCCCTTTACACATTTAACTGCTCTTTAAACTTCCGTTGTAAAATACTACATATTGATATTGCAAACAAAATTTGCTTAATGCTAAAACAACTTATAGCTTAGAGCCTCATCTCTCATTAGCCTTGCATTTATATAAATTTTGTGATACACTACAAGTCTTGCTGAGTACGCATCGTATTCAATCTTGCTTAAATTATTGTTCAGAGTATGAGGATGAACCCACACCAGACGACGCTTTCTTCGCACCCAGAACCGAAGGGTTCGGTGATGGGTCTATCTAGGTTTTGTCTCTTGTCGATTGCCTGAGGGTTCATATGGGCATGCCGCTGGAAATCGTTTACTTTTATCACTTCTACTTTCGCTGCTATTTTTGTTACTCTGTTGATACTTACTTTTATTTGGTCGGTCGGCCTATGATGTAATTATTATAATTGCTTCAGTTAAGTACCATTTTTGCTTTACTTTGTACATGTGAATATATGGATGTGATGTTAATGTTGGAGTTGTGTGTACTAGCCACTCATCATGGGATTAGTACGGTACACATACTAGGGTTTTGGGTATTCGACGCCCGAGGTCTGACAACGCCAGTTGTAATATCTTGTATTTGGTTATTGTAGCATATCCGAAAACACTATATAAAGCAATGCTAGTGCAGAGATCAATTGATGGCGCAGTCTGCTAAACCTTTCTTCCTCGATCTAGTCTAGTTTTTCACACAGAGTAACTGCTACGAGACGAGAAGGTCGATTTTCGCTCTTGATTCACTTTCACTGTCCTGCTCTGTCATCTGGGAGCATGAAACCAAACTTCCCCTACTAGAGTTTTTCAAGTGTCAAAAAGAAAATACCCTACCCTCTCCTCTCCATTTTTTGCAAGGAGAAAACCAAATACTTATTAGTGCCCTCTCGTTCCACGCAAATATCACAACAAACAGTTTGGAGTACACTAGAAAAGTTTATTAATATTATCTTGTACACTCTCTCTCTCTCACATGATTAGCGATTTCCCTCTCACCCAAAGCCAAGCACTCACCATCCTCTCAACTTTGACAGCATTGATTTCTGCAATAAATTAAGGAAACCCCACATAAACAATCCCGCATACGAATCGCACCCGCACACCACCACCACATAGAGTCTAGAGATTGAGCGCTACGTAGTATAAAAACGCTGTCTTGTTCCATCTTCTTGGGCGCAGTTGCAGAGGCCTTGCCAAGTTGCTAGGACCAAGAATACACAGTGGTGAGGAAGAGAAGATTGAGCTGCTGGGTTCTTAATGATGGAGGTGGAGAAGCCGTGGGAGTTCAAGGAGGATGTGGAGATCATGGAGGAGGACACCGGCGGGGGCCTGCAGGCAAGGGAGAGGAAGAAGATGTTGGATCATGGCCATGGCCATGGCAATGGCAATGGAGGAGAAGAGGAGTTCAACACAGGGGAGGAGGAGGCTCAGGTTCTTGAGGAGCACAACAGTGTCTTCTTTGATCCAACCAAAGGTGAGAGAGACTCATCTCTCCTTGCACTCCTGGTTATTTAACGCCTGCTTAACTGCATTCTTTTTTATGGGAACAAGAGAATGGTTTATTGCAATGTGAATTGCAGGGCCCTTTATCCTTTTTCTAATCAGAACTGTTTTTCCTTGATATATATTGCATTATTTTTCTTTAGCAGAGAACTCCTGTTGCATTCTATCTGTACTTCCGACTTCTTTTGTCCATGTCTGGCAAGCAATAATTCCTGCGTTGGCGCTGTAGTGCCGGGGAAAATTCCTAGGATGGAAACTAACTTTTGAAGGGATACGAGAAGGTTACGCTAGCACACAATATAAAATTTTATCACGTAAACTAGAAAATCATACAAGTAAGATATCATAGATTGTTACCACTAAATGCGTAGTGTAGCAGAAAAAGAGTTAGAGCAGCCTGATCTAACGTCGAGTGTGTTGATATATGGTCGTAGTCGATCGTCCAACGTCCTTAATCTCCTATCGTCTCCTCCAGCAGCCAAGGGCGGAACTACCTGGGGAGACCCGGTGTCACAGGACACCGGGTCAAAAAAAAAATTAGTGGAGATTAGTTCATATATACTATGTGTGCACCCCCTGATTCAAAAGTTGTGCACCCTGGTTCAACCCAACATCTGGTCGGATGATGCATTTTGCCAATATTTACCACATAAATTACTATTTAGTACATTGTTACTTCAAAATTATATATGCTGTTATATATATGGTGAAATGGTGAACCCTGGTCATTTTCGTTCTAGTTCCGCCCCTGCCAGCAGCCTCTCGTGTCCCTTGTGTAGGTCGCAGACCGTTCTCGATCAGCGCAGCAACAATTGCAACAGCACCTCTACGGTATTCATACGTTCAGGGGTGGAACGTCGGATGTCGGTGTGGTAGGATGGAAACTATTTTTCGATCACAAGTCGGTAGCGGTTCCTAACAAGACATAGGGACTCCTGAATACACATAAAGATTATATCGGATGAATTTTATGCAATATGATCTACGATCAGGTCATTATCACTCACGACCAGTTTGTATATCCATGCGACCAGTTCACATCTGGTCATGACCAATTCGTAATACCTTACGACCAGTTTGCCGATCAGTTTCATAGCGTACTCGAAAGTTACCTTTATAACTATCCAGTTACGGAGTAGTGTTTGGTAACCCCTAAGTGTACTATTAAACATGTAGAAAATCATGCTAATATCATGTCTAAACATTATACATCATCATTGCTTAAGACCAACTGATGACAACAATCTAATAGTGTCTCAAGGTGGGTCAATCAAATACCATGTTTTTAACATGTGCTCACATTTGATTCGATATCCCCATATCTATGACCAGCAAAACATGGTCATCAATCAATACATGTGCTGGTCGATAAGTTACTAGTGTCCTGACCAGTGACATCCAACCAGGGATACCTTTTAAAATGACATTATTGAACTGTCAAAGAGTTTCACCGACAAATCACGTATTTGTTAATTTTTATAAACGATCATTCATCAAAGAAACACGATAACATTTATTCTATAACTCATAAACATAGACGTAATACAATCATCTTCATGATTACCTGTTAGAGCATGTCACCAACAACTTCGTCATCTTATCAGAGCTGTGGTTTGGCTGCAAAATGTGAGGACTTCACTACTGATCCTGTTCCCTCCCTTTTACCTGACCAGTGATTCTTGCCTTCTGGATTCTGGAGCGTTTGTTTTTTTTATATAAAAAAAAAAGCACAAAAGGGCCAGAAGTAACATGGGAAACACATGCTAGGTACGGATCAGGGTAGGATAGAGATGATGATACCAACATCTTCTTGTTTGATTTGGCTACAGGTCCCTTTCCACTGGGCCTCACTCAAAATTAAGTGGGATCATTTTCCCGACCACAAATTCCATGGGTAGCCTTCCAGATAGCAGACAACTTTATGGATCGTACGTAGTTGATGTGGATGATGACTATGACTCGCAGGCTCCTTGATCTGCAAAATTATTCGGCACATAATCCACTTCTTGACTTCTTGTGTTCTTGGTGGTGACCTTACCATCAGTAGAGTTATTTGTGCGAAGAAAGTTCTACAAGTACTTGTTTGGGTTAGGAATGAGAACGCTTTGCTTTCTTTGATTTCCATGGATATCATGTTACTCCTTGGAAGTACCTTAAAGAAAAATGTCTTTATGAGGAAGCTGAAGGTTTGGTGAGGGTCTTACTTCTTCTAGAAGCTCCATGATTCGAGCTTGGGTGGAGGAACCTGACATTATTAGCTATAGGTGGGTTTGTACTTCTTGCGAAAGTCACCCCATGAGGTTGTAGAGGCTTAAATACTAATTGTTAAAGACATGGTATGAGATTTTTTTGCATAGTTGGTAATTTGGTGTCTATACTGTTTCATTGTGTATGGCTATTAAGTATTAACTACGCCGAATACTAATTGTTAAGCAGAATTCATGTTTAATCCTAATGTCGTATGCGGTTAACAACAGAAACAGTTTCAGGATATGAGCGTTGCCCTTTTATCTGTTACCTATTCAAACATCAAACCTCAAAGATACTAATAGCCGCTGGACCCTAATCCTACAGTACTTGAATATGCAGCTACATTGGAACCTTATGAATTATGATGTGAGGACAAAAAGTTCTACTCGCACAGTCACATTGTAATTTGGATCTACTAAAAAAAGGCTAAGTTTTAATAGCACATGATTTGCTTGTGCATGTGAATCCATAGATAAATTCTTCTAGTTGCAATACAAGATTAGAACACCCTTTTTGCTCTCTTTGTGGTTTGATTGTAAAATTAGCTTTTTATTTCTTTACTGAAGGGTTATGGAAGTGTCGGCACTGCGATTGGACATACCGCTTGGGTAGTCCATGCAGAAATTATATCCTAAATCGCCAAGGATATTGCCAAATTGCAAGGAATCTTGAATCGTTAGTTCAGAATGAATAATTTTACGGTTCACCAAACAAAGGTTAGTGTTGAGTCTTCAGAAACGTATGATAACAATGATTAGCTTCTCAAACTTTCTTCAAGTTTGAACAAAATAATAATAAGAAGAATAGATGATCAAGCAGTACTTGCTAAGGGAGGCTTGGCTATTACTTGCATTCAGCTAGTTTTGCTTCTGTTTATCTAACAAACCTGCGATTCTGGCTCGATTCCTTTGCGCTTGTTGTCATCGTTTTGTTGAGTTATTGCTGCACGAAATATACTCTTATGGCAAAAAGTATCTTCAAAACGTTTGAACTAGTAGTGAGATCTCTCTGTTTTCCTTTTCAGTTTCTGATCATGTTGCTGAAGTAAGTGGTAAAAATGGAGTCACAGAAGTGATGCAATTTAGTGCTCAAAAGGAAGAGGCAAATGAAACTTCAAGTCCAAAAGGCAAGGAGCTTGGGACACAGGAAAATGTCAATGCTCAAGAAACTAATCACAATTCAAATAACAGCAAGTTCGAAAATGGATCACGTACAAATGTTTCGCATGAAGTCTCCAACTGCAGTGAAACTATGACAATTGCAAACGGAAAAGCAGGGCTGAAACTGATTGCAACCATTGATGACATAAAAAACAGCGTGGTAAACTTGAATGGTTCTCTTGACATTTCCAATGGCAGCATGAGTAGAACTAATGTTCATGAAATTGAAGTTGAGAAGGACGAACATATTACTCAGGGTAAAGTGAACATTGAGGAGTATGATCTTGAGAAAATTCTGGATGAACAAGAAACTCATGACCTGTACTGTCCCAATTGCAACTCGTGCATAACTCGAAGGGTGATTCTGCGAAAGAGAAAACGGACAGTAAGACAAATAATTCGTGATGAACCACCAAAGAAACCACAGCTTGCAGAGCCCTCTGCTAATGCTTCAAATCAATCAGTACCTGAAAGACATGAGCAAGGGTCACATGACATATTCAGATGTTTATCATGCTTCGCCTTCTTTATTCCAACAGGTATCATTTGTCTGGCTTTCTCATTATATGTCTACATCATCTGAACTAACAACCTGAAGTATAATTTTACACCTGAACTTCTAGACTTTCCAGTAATATTATTTTCGGAGAAGCATGATTTGAATTATATTGAATCACCATCATATACTTGTACGAACAGCTGTGGGTTCGCCATATATGAAGATTATTTCTGATGTAAAGATCATCTTCAGATGAACTTGGATATTAGTTATTGTACAAGAAGCAAAACTGAAAGTCTTGCATGATTCATTTCATCCATGATTCAGACATCGATAACATTTTAGTTAGAGGCATTCTTCATATTCCAATGTTTGTTTCGATGATAACTTCCTAGTTAAGTTTTAGGACAAAGTAATTATAATCTTATGTACCTGTGCTTCTACTGTTGTTACTTGAACATTTCATTTCAAATACACACAGCTTAACTTGTTTGTTGTCAACAGGATGTGGTTTTAACATATTCCGTATATTTGGAAGGACGGAGGTGAACCAAGAAGTTCAGGTTCAGCATCCTTCTGCTTCACGTGATATGTCTGACAATTGTGGAAGTTGGCTTCTTTCTTGTTTCCAGTCAGGAGATAGTCCAAAGAAAGCCGATGTGGGTATGTAACGTATGTTGTACATATTGTTTTTCCTGGTAATTTATTTCCAGGTCAAAATCCCAGTCGCGTTAGTTAGATCGACCTTTCTTAGTTAGATTGCAACCTTACAGTAATTGCACTATAATATACTCTATGCTTAAAAAATGCCCGAGTCTTCCCGTAAAACAAATGTTCGAGTCTATAAGTGTGTTTTTGTGCCCTTTACTACCAGAGGCGTATGAGTAAATTTGTAAAATTTACTGTAGATTTTCGGAAATATTGTGTGTGTCTCCCGTAAGATCCCTACATCCTTTATTTATAGTCTAAAAGTTAAATCCGATTTTAATACAAGGTTAGATCCGACTCTAACACGACTTGTTATTTAGATCCTAATACTAACTCATCAACATTTAATAAATCATTTTTTAATGATAGGATAGTATCACAACTAAAATATTGTGAGGCACTAAATCAATTCCATAGCTAAACAGTGTAGTCTGGACTCTGGACTCTCGAGGGTAGTAAGTTACTGTTGATGCTCTGAACAATTGAGAACATTGCAGATTCAGCAAAGAAGCCATTGTTAAGTGATACACAGAGCTCCAATCATGCAACTACATCAGCTGAAGCTAGCACATCACCTGCGCATAGTCATGGCACAACTGGAAAACCAGAACAGTCAAAGAAACCATTGCTAGATGAATCATCTTCCCAACTCCAAACCACCACTACAAAGAATGAAGAAGAATTTAAACCATCACGAGGTGAATTCCATGGAACTGCAGTTTCATCGGAAGCATCTCACACATCGTTTGCTTCCAGCAAAATCAGCTCTGGGAAGAGCGAAACAGGTTTGTTTCTCCATAGAAAATGCCATCAGACTTGTAGCTATGCGATATTGCCTATAAGTTTTTTTATTCACATATGATAATTTTATTGGTAATCAACGGCAATGACTATACTTGCACCTGAAGGTAATTCTTAGCAAAGCTAGACGTTGTGCCAGTAAAACGATTATTTTAATAGAAAGAGTAAAGGTACCATATTGTCCTACCATCCGACATCTCTACTTGAAAACTCTGAAATTTTGTTAGACTGTGTCCCTAACAAGTAACAATTGTGCTGTGATGCTGTGGCAAATATAGAAACGTAAAATAAGCCAAAGAAGAGTTAGTGTTACATGGAGCATGACAACTTACACTCTTTTTCATGAGGAAACAACCAGAGAATAGGTCAGGAAGTTATACACATTAGCTTATCCATGTCAGTAACAGCATCGCAGTTTGTTTAGGACTAGTAGTATGAAGTATCTCAATGTGGTGAATTAGAGTAACAAAAAGTAGAAACCTCTTATGCAGGATTCGTGCAGACAGAGATAACGCATGTAGTAACTGGGCAGCAAGACGTAGTAATTCCTCTCCCAAAGCCTGCTGGTGAAGCTGTGACGGATACAACACACCTAGATGGCAAAGAAGGTAGGTCTGATTAGCATGCATGAGCTATTGTAATTTAGATATGCATCCTGAAAGTGGTAACTTTATTTGTTTTCTTTCAGATGTCCAAGAATCAACAATGGCAACCTCTGAGAACGGCTCATTTTTCAGCCAAGCAATTCCTACATCAGAAATCAAGGTCGAAAGCCCAAGTGAAACAAAAATTGTGCCAGGTGTGGTGTACTTCCTTTTCAGATCTATGATTCCACACTGTAAATCCGCACAAAATTCATCAAGCTAGGTTTGACAGCTATGCATGTGTGTCGGACCCGGATTTCGTAATCCGTAATCCTTCAGAGAAAAACCGCGCTATTCCTCGGATCGAGAGATAGCGCCACAGCATACATTGTGAATCATTTCATACATCGCGTAGACCGAATCATGCATTAATACAAGCATTAGGGTTCAAATAGACCACGCCGGGTCGAAGTTTACAAAAGGCCGATCGGCCAAATGAGTTCATTACAAAATCTCGAGCACGTTAGCGAAGCAAAGGGGTAGAGCAAGTCTCTCCACGTAAGCGATCGGGTACTAGGTGTACGACCGATATTAGCCAAGGGCTTGATAATATAGGAGGTACACAAGTACCAACGGAGCCAACTGATCGAGGCGAGACCTAGACTACAAGAACTATACTACTCCTCTTCATTTCCTTGCTCTTCGCGCCCGTGTCCTCGTAGTAGGTGTAGTCTCCATGATCTGCGGGTTCTGGGGTTGGGGAAAGAGCGAGGATGAGCACAACTACCGTGCTCTGCGAGCCAACACACAAGATGCAATATTATACATGCAAGGCTTAACAAGGATGGCTCGGTTCATTTATTTGCACAAAGCAATAATTAAAGTACCAATATTAAAAGTCCTATCACGTAGCATTTTAACCAAATTGCATTTGTTAAAGAGATTACTTGTGCAATATTTATAAAGAGAGGTTACCTCCACCTCATGCTTATTTTTTTGATAGCGTTACATCCACCACTTGACATCACCGGGTACATCCACCCAGAAAAACAAAACTGTGGTCACAATGACCAACACATTTTATCCCGCCACAAGGTTTTATAAACAGAACTAACTCTTGTAAGTTCCCATGTCCACCCTTGACCGTGGCACGGCTATTCGAACAGCTTCATTACACTCTGCAGAGGTTGTACACTTTACCCACAAGAGACAATCATCCCGACATATACACATGTTTCGTAGACATGTGAGCCAAGGGGAAATCGTCACAAGGCCTTTACAATGCATTCACCAAGATTTGTTACACCGCTAAGGTTTCACCTCGAGAAGAGTTACGCCACTTAGACCGTCAACTCTTTCCCTGCACCCCTCTTGCGCCACACGACTTACGCCACATAGACCAGTAAGTCGTACACCCCAACCCATAGCCACATAGGCTTATGGCGAGCATGGTCATCTCGCTCGGTGCAACTCATACTAACGGATACAAATTATTTAGCTGTGTCGACACCATTATAGACATGTGGTCGCATCTTGTTTTACATTGGGAGGTCATCACGATTAAGTCCTTAGGGACCATCCGGCGGTTCATACCACATACCATCCACAAACTAACATTCCTTGGGTGCATTAGCACCCACCAACATACCATCCATCATACCATCCGCCTGGATGTGATAAGCAATTTCTTTAGGGTTTTAAGAGGTAGGAAAAATACAACACCATAACCATCTCGCCATTTACACCCAATGACTGCCCAAAATCATGTTCATTTCAAAGATGATGAATGGGGTAGATGATACCCGATATTTAGCAAGACTAGCATGGCGCTTAAGTATAGCCTAAACTAGTATAGTTACCAAATATTTACTAGGTGACAATGGTGTACGGCAATTCAATTATCAAAGGATGGTGTATTAATAATAAAGCATCAACATGGCATTTAACTACCTTAGGGTATTTAACATACATTCGCATAAGGGAAATAAAGCATGCAATTTGATATTTAAAAGAACATAATTTGCATAAAATGTAGGTTCAATATGATCAAAGTGTCGACTCACTTTGGTCTACTGGCTAGATGATCTTGATATTCTTGAGCTTGATCAAGTGGGGTCTCCGGCTTCTCCGAACTCTACGCGATCGATCGTACCGGAAAAGAAATAAACGAGCAAATAAAATAACAAAAACTCAACAAATGAACTCCAAATTAAACCAAACTAGAACCAAAAGAAAGAGCTTGATTTTAGAAATTTTTAGAAACAAACTTCACAATTTTTGGAGCTAAAAATGGGGAGAAATAAATATTTGAAACCTCTCTTTTGAATTAAAAGGAAAAGGGAAAGAAAATTAGCAGGAAAAGATAAAGGAAACGGCCCGCATAATTGATTCGCCCACCCACCTTGGTCGACAACGCACGCTGCGCAGCCCATCTACCAAGAAAAGCGCGGGGAGGCGAGGAGTCTCGGCTAACGAGACTCGCGCGAGAGGACAGCGATGGAGGAGGTAGGGTTCGGGGTGCGCTGACGGCGGCGGCGCGCGCGCAAGGAGAAGGAGCTCGGGGAGAATGGCGACACGACGACGCGGCGACGGCGACGAGGGGAGCGGGAGGCTCGGGCACGCTGGCGAGGCTCACCGAGCAGCCGCAACGCCGACGGCGACGACGACTCCGGCGTAAGTTCTCCGCCTCGCTTGATCTTCTTCTTGCTCGGGAAAGAGGGATGAGTGGGGTGGTTCGGCCGGAAGGAGGAAGCTCGCTTTAAAGGCCGAGGGGGAAGGTGACCGTTGGACGATGGCACGGCGGGAGTGCGAGGCGCGGCGGGGCAGCGGATGGACGGGTCGAGGGCGGCGGCGGCCGGCGCACGGCACGGCGGGGCGAGGACCGAGGCGGAGCAGGGCATGGCGAAGCCGGGCTAGGGAGGGCTAGGGTTAGGGTTAGGGTGGAACGGGGAAAGAACTCGGTGCAATTTTGGGGGGAATCCGAATCTTGATCACTTCGGGAAAACTTCGAAGTTTGAAATCCTTGATTCTTGAACACACGAAGACTTTGCCAAACCGGGAATTTGGGTGTTACAAAACCTACCCACCTTAAAAAGAATCTCGACCCCGAGATTCGAGCTCTTCAGAGAACAGGTAGGGGTAATCCAACTTCAGCTGATCTTCACGCTCCCACGTGGCTTCTCTCTCCGAGTGGTTGCTCCATTGCACTTTGCATAAGCGGATGATCTGACGCCTTGTTTGCTTCTCCACGACATCAAGAATCTTGATCGGATGTTCTGGATACGACAAGTCTTTCTGGAGTGCAATGGTTTCAATTGGAGCTTGCTCTTCCGGTACTGAGGCATTTCTTGAGCCGAGAAACATGGAACACATTGTGACATCGACAAATTTCTGGTAATTCCGGTTGATATGCTACCTCTCCACGCTTGGCGGTGATTGGGAACGGCCTATGTATCTTGGCGCAAGCTTGCCTTTCACTTTAAACCTCCAGATTCCGAAGGGGTGACACCTGAGGTATACATGATCTCCAACTCAAAGTTAACTCTCTACGACGGTTGCCTGCATAACTTTTCGGTGCGGATTGAGCAGCTTGTAGACGATCTCCGATCAATCTGACTTTCTTCTTCGCTGCTTGAGAGTATCCGGTCCAAGATATAACCTTCTCCCGATTCTCGACCAATGCAAGGAGTTCGCATTTTCTCCCATAGAGTGCTTCAAACGGGGACATCTTCAAACCGGATTGGTAATCGTTGTTGTAGGCGACTCGCATACGGTAGACATCTCTCCTGGGCCTACGGTAAACTCTAAAGCACAAGCCCAAGCATGTCTTCTAGAATCGATTTACCTTTCTCGTCTGGCCCATCACCGAGGATGATATGTGCTAAAGTTCAAGTGAGTTCCAAGTGCATCATGGAGACTAGCCTGTAAATGCGAGGTAAACCGAGAACCTCGATCCGAGACTATCCTCTTGGGTACTCCATGCGGACATACAATACGAGCCATGTATAACTCTCGGCTAATTTATCTCCTTTGTAGGTGGTCTTCACAGGATGAAATGGGCAACTTTGGTTAATCTGTCGATTATGACCCATACGGAATCATATCCGGTCTTGGTTCTCGGCAGGGCGTAATGAAATCCATTCCAATTTCTTCCCACTTCCACCGAGGATTTGAAGTGGTTGCAGCAATCCTGCGGGTCTCTGATGTTCTCGCCTTGATCCGTTGGCACACATCGCAACAAGCTACGAACTCGGCGATGTCCTTTTCATTCGCGCCACCAATATAGAATCTTCATATCTTGATACATCTTGGTGCCGCCTGGTGTATGGTATATGCCGAGCTATGGGCTTTTTAGAATCAATTCTTTGAGCTCCTTTTGGTGGGGAACAAAGAGACGTTTCCCATACCATAGGATTCCTTGTTGGTCTTCCACCATCTTTGAGGCCTTTCCTTTGGCTATGAGGTGTTTAAATTTATGAACTCCGGGGTGTCCTTTTCGAGCGGTCTTGACTTGTTCTTCTAAGGTTGGTTGAACTTCCATATCAGCTAAGGTGCCTTGTTCTACTAACTCGAGGTTAAGTGCCTCTAATTCCTTGCAAAGCTCAAAGTTGATACTCTTGAACCATAACATTTTTGCAGAGGACTTACGGCCAATGCATCGGCCACTACATTAGCCTTCCCGTGGATGGTAATGAACATCCAAGTCGTAATCCTTAATCGCTTCTAACCATCTCCTTTGTCGGAGGTTGAGGTCTGTCAGGTGAAAATATACTTAAGACTCTTGTGGTCCGTATAGATATTACAATGATTTCCAATCAAGTAATGCCGCCAAATCTTTAGGGCATGCACTACGGCCGCTAACTCCAAATCATGAGTTGGATAGTTGTCTTCATGTGGGCGAGTTGTCCGATGCATATGCTACGACGTTTCTCCTTGCATAAGTACGCAGCCAAGACCTTGGCGCCAAGCATCACAATAGACTTCAAAGTCCTTGTGTATGTCCTAAGACTAACACCGTGCGAGAGTTAACTTCTTCTTCAACTCTTGGAAACTCTTTTCACAAGTCATTCATTCGCATTTCTTTTCCTTCTTGAGCAGTGGGTCATTGGTCCGATAGTTTGGAGAATCCTTCAATGAAGCGCCTGTAGTATCCGCCATTCCGAGAAAACTACGCACCGGTCATCGAGGTTGGTTGTTTCCATCCCAACACGGTTTCTACCTTGGATGGGTCAATCGCGACTCCTCCAATGGATACTGATATGTCCGAGAAATCGATCTCTTGAAGCCAAATTCACACTTGTCGACTTGGCATACGGTGATGTTCTTTAAGCTTTCCAGACCAAATGCGGATGTTCAGATGTTCCTCATTAGTCTTGGAGTAGATTAAGATGTCGTCTATGAACACGACAACAAACTTATCCAGTATTCCATGAATACTTTGCTCATAAGGTTCATGAAGTAGGTCGCGCATTTGTCAAGCCAAACGACATAAGCGTGAACTCATACAAGCCATACCGGTGGTAAAAGTTGTTTTAGGGATGTCCTCACCTAATCTTAACTCGATGATATCCTCGACCTTAGGTCTATCTTGGAGAACACCGTTGTTCTCGACGGTTGGTCGAATAGATCATCAATGCGGGCAAGGGATACTTATTCTTGATGGTCACCTCATTGAGGGCTCTGTAATCCACGCACATCTGGCGGTGCCATCCTTTTCTTTACAAAAAGTATCGCAACCCGTGGGGATGAGCTAGGTCTAATAAATCCTTTTTCCCGTAATTCTTCCATTTGCACCTTAAGCTCTTCAAGCTCATCAACCGCCATCCTATATGGCCTCTTGGCAATTGGGCTGTTCTCGGCTTTAGGTTGATCACAAATTCTATGTCTCTGCCTCGTGGCATGCCGTGCAATTCTTCCGGAAAACTTCCGGGTAATCTTGAACTACAGTGTTGTTTCCAGAGTCACCCTCTCGAGGTTATGGATTGTCGATCCAAACCCGAGGAGCGGTTTACATTAACCTTTATTGTGGTGCCCGGTTTTTGGTGAGTACCACCTTTCGTTGGCACACCTATCATTCCTTGGTATCGGGCCAACCAATCCATCCCTAGGATGATATCCGTAGTTTGGGATCAAGCACTAAGAGGTTTGCTAGGAATCCGAATTTTCCATAGCAATCTCTACTGGGACTTACTAAGATGGTAGTCAAGGGTCCCAGGGTGAACTAAGTACCACGGGTTTCTTTAGCTTAAAGGTTGGCAACTTAAGCCTTTCAACAAATTTTCTTGATATGAAAGAATGCGAAGCTCCGTAATCAAACAAAACTTGTGCCGGTATCGATTTAACAGAGAACGCACTCCATTAGAACTCCTGTAGCTTCTCGAGCCTCCTCGGCCGTGACATGGTTCACATGGCCGCGATTTGGTGTCGAGGTAGATCTAGGTGCTATGGGCCCGATGGTTCTGCTGAGCCGATGTTTGACCTTGAGCTGGTGTGGCTCCCGAGTTGAACTCGCGGAGTGTTCGACGCTGAGGGCATCGATTGGCGAAGTGTCCTCTCACCCACAGTGGAAACAATGGAGATGAGCTCTGGGTTGCTTGTTGCAGTCGTCGGCGGACGAAGGATGCGAAACCATTCCCATTGGTACGCTGGGTCGGGCTTGAGTTCCTTGTGGAGAAACTACACCGCTTAAAAGATGAGTTGCCGTGGAATGTTGACTTATGAGGAAAGCCACCTTGCGGCTTCGAATACCATCTTTCTCTTGCGGCTTACTTCGCAATCTTCTTCTCGCTTTCAAAGACGAGGGCTTTGTTGATCAAGTGGTGGAAGCTAGAAATCATGGAGGATAAGCTGGTTTCTCATGTCTCCACGCATTCCTTCCACAAAGCGGTCTATCTTCTCTTCTTCATCGCCACGCCACGGGAGCGAGCGAGCAAGTCGTTAAACTTGGTTAGATATTCATTGATGTCATTTGACCTTGCTTGAGAGTTCTAAACTCATTCTTCTTAGCCTCATTGTACCAAAGGTACAAAGTTAGTCCTGGCGCGCCTTGAACTCGCTCGGGAGATTGGCCGCCATGCGGTGCGGGCTCGCCCACTGCATTTCAAGAATTGCTTCAACGATGGCGAGATCTCGCTGATCTCCGATGAGCGGATGCCGCCGCTTCGGCTCTCTTCTTCTCCGCATCGGGCTTTCACCACCTTGAGCAGCGAGGTAGTTTTCCCACCACGCAGCGGCCGCTCCTTTCAACTGGTGAGTGGCAAAGTCCACCTTGTCTTCCTCAGAGCATCGGGCTAGGCGGAGCTTCTTCTCGCATATCCCGAGCCAATCTTCGCTTCTGGGGTTCATCACGAGGCAAAGATAAGAGGTCTTGTCTCGAGGAAATCGCCACCTTAGAGTGGCGACCGTCGCTCTCGCTTGTTGATTAGCGAGCAAGGCTTGAAGGATTTGGGCTTGTTGTTGCATAACTTGTGCCATTGTTGGATGCTCGCGGCGGGAGGTAGGTCTTGTCCACGACCACGGCCATAGCCACGCCTCTTCCACGGCTTCGCTGCAAAGCACCACTGATCGGGCAGCCTCTCCTTGGTGCCATCGGAGAAACACTAAGGCTTAGAACTAGAGAGGGGTATATGAGGGTTCACCGGCCTCTAAGGCACACACGTAAGAAAGAAATCAAATTGAACGAACAACACATTATGATACAAAGCCCGAATGGCTGCAATTCATTAATATTAGGGGTAAGTGTTACATGACTCCTAAGACACAAAGATATAGGCCATGCAAAGCCATGACACGAGATACAAACACAACGCCTACAAAGGTGGATAAAGAAAGTGCTTGCAAACAAAAGACTACCTAGCAAGTTAATCGCTAGTTAACCTAGCTATCCCGACTACTCCCTCATGGGTGCTTACCACCGCAAGTGGTACGATTACCGGGATCGGAACGGCCGCATCGATGGTCGTGGCGAGCGAACGATCGAGGTGGCGCCGCGGTCGAACTCGTCGAATCCAGCGGCGGGATCGGGTCGCGCCCACGGCCGACTCTCCAAGGCTGCGGTCGGTCGGCGGTGGACGACTTTCTTGCGCCGTGAGCGGGTGTGGGGTCCTCCGGTGGAAAGCGGCCGCACCGGGTTGCGGAACGACGACGGTGCAAGAGAGGCGGGCGGCAGCAGCAGAGTCGGGCGGCGGCGCGATGGCGCTCCGGCGGGCCAACTCTGCAACAAAGCGGCGTCTCTCCCGCTCTACTCGCGCGGTGGGCTTCATCATCTCTCGAACATGTTGCCACGGAGGTGTCGAGTGCTCGTAGGCTGGGTGAGGAGAAATCGGCGCCCCGATCTCATCAACGGCGTTGGCGAGGGCCGCCGACAAGGCCGCGTGAGCCGAGCCGGTGTGACAGTGCGGGTCATCCGCCTGACGTGGCGGATCACCGTAAAGCTCTCCTCCCGGAGAGTCGGATGGAAACGAAGGCGAGCTCGCGAAGGTCTCCATGCATCCGCACAAGCGAGACGCGGCAAGTCGTGCCACATCTCGGACAAGATCCAAAGCACGGCTCTGGGTGCTCACCTTGAAGGTGTGAGTATTGAACTCACCTCCCTAGCATAGAGGAAAACCTCCATGCTCCAAGTCTCTGGCCCAAAGATTCGAGTCATCCAGGCCCATGAAGATAGGCGGATGGTAGTAACTCAGACATCGCATCACCGGTGGCGAAAAATCCCCACGAAGCCTCCGAGGTCTTCTCCGTGAGAGAAAAGTCCCAAGAGCCGAGCGACTGGAGCGACCATCTAAAATTTTGAAAACAAGAGGAAGTCAAGAATGTAATAAATCAAAGTGAAGTAGGATAAGTACGTAACTAGGAATGACAAGTAAGAGCAAGAATGCACTATATTTTGCCAAAGCTTTTCTTAGGTTTTGAAAATAAGACTCACGACCTTAGGCAACGCACCAATCTAACTAAGGTTTCTACTGATCGTATGCTCGATACCACTCTGTCGGACCGGATTTCGTAATCCGTAATCCTCTCGTGAGAAAATCGCGCTATTCCTCGGATCGAGATAGCGCCACAAGACACATTGTCTGAATCATTTCATACATCGCGTGAGACCGAATCATGCATTAATACAAGCATTAGGGTTCAAATAGACCACGTCGTCGAAGTTTACAAAAGGGCCGATCAAAGCCAAATGAGTTCATTACAAAATCTCGAGCACGTTAGCGGAAGCAAAGGGGTAGAGCAAGTCTCTCCACGTGCAGCGATCGGGGTACTAGGTGTCTGACCGATATTAGCCAAGGGCTTGGATAATATAGGAGGTACACAAGTACCAACTGAGCCAACCTGATCGAGGCGAGACCTAGACTACAAGAACTATACTACTCCTCTTCATTTCCTTGCTCTTCTGGCCCGTGTCCTCGTAGTAGGTGTAGTCTCCATGATCCGCGGGTTCGGGGTTGGGGAAAGAGCGAGGATGAGCACAACTACCGTGCTCGCGAGCCAACACACAGATGCAATATTATACATGCAAGGCTTAACAAGGATGGCTCTGGTTCATTTATTTGCACAAAGCAATAGTTAAAGTACCAATATTAAAAGTCCTATCACGTAGCATTTTAACCAAATTGCATTTGTTAAAGAGATTACTTGTGCAATATTTATAACAGTAGAGGTTACCTCCACCTCATGCTTATTTTTTTATAGCGGTTACATCCACCACTTGACATCACTGGGGTACATCCACCCAGGAAAAACCAAAACCAGGTCACAATGACCCAACACATTTTATCCCGCCCACAAGGTTTTATAAGCAGTAACTAACTCTTGTAAGTTCCCATGTCCGCCCTTGACCGTGGGCACGGCTATTCAACGCTTCATTACACTGCAGAGGTTGTACACTTTACCCACAAGAGACAATCATCTCGACATATACACATGTTTAGTGAGACATGTGAGCCAAGGGGAAATCGTCACAAGGCCTTTACAATGCATTCACCAAGATTTGTTACACCCGCTAAGGTTTCACCCGAGAAGAGTTACGCCACTTAGACCAGTCAACTCTTTCCTGCACTCTCTTGCGCCACACGACTTACGCCACATAGACCAGTAAGTCGTACACCCCAACCCATAGCCACATAGGCTTATGGCGAGCGGGTCATCTCGCTGGTGCAACTCATACTAACGGATACAAATTATTTAGCAGTCGACACCATTATAGACATGTGGTCGTCTTGCTTTACATTGGGAGGTCATCACAGATTAAGTCCTTAGGGACCATGCAGGCGGTTCATACCACATACCATCCACAAACCAACATTCCTTGGGTGCATTAGCACCCACCAACATACCATCCATCATACCATCCGCCTGCATGTGATAAGCAATTTCTTTAGGGTTTTAAGAGGTAGGAAAAATACAACACCATAACCATCTCACCATTTACACCCAATGATTGCCCAAAATCATGTTCATTTCAAAGATGATGAATGGGGTAGATGATACCCCGATACTTAAGCAAGACTAGCATGGCGCTAAGTATAGCCTAAACTAGTATAGTTACCAAATATTTACTAGGGTGACAATGGTGTACGGCAATTCAATTATCAAAGGATGGTGTATTAATAATAAAGCATCAACATGGCATTTAACTACCTTAGGGTATTTAACATACATTCGCATAAGGGAAATAAAGCATGCAATTTGATATTTAAAAGAACATAATTTGCATAAAATGTAGGTTCAATATGATCAAAGTGTCGACTACCTGGTCTACGGCTAGATGATCTTGATATTCTTGAGCTTGATCGAAGTGGGGGTCTCCGGCTTCTCCGAACTCTACGCGATCGATCGTACCGGAAAAGAAATAAACGAGCAAATAAAATAACAAAAACTCAACAAATGAACTCCAAATTAAACCAAACTAGAACCAAAAGAAAGAGCTTGATTTTAGAAATTTTTAGAAACAAACTTCACAATTTTTGGAGCTAAAAAATGGGGGAGAAATAAATATTTGAAACCTCTCTTTTGAATTAAAAAGGAAAAAGGGAAAGAAAATTAGCCGGAAAAGATAAAAGGAAAACGGCCCGCATAATTGATTCGCCCACCCACCTTGGTGACGACAATGCACGCTGCTGCCCGCAGCCCATCGGCCAAGAAAAGCGCGTGGGAGGCGAGGAGTCTCGCCTAACGAGACTCGCGCGAGGGACGGCGCGATGGAGGAGGTAGGGTTCGGGTGCGCACGCGGCGGCGGCGCAAGGCAAGAGAAGGAGCTCTGGGAGAATGGCGACGACGACGACGGCGACGGCGACGGAGGGGAGCGGGGAGGCTCGGGCACAGTGGCGAGGCTCACCGAGCAGCGGCAACGTCGACGGCGACGACGACTTCCGAAGGTAAGTTCTCCGGCCTCGCTTGATCTTCTTCTTGCTCGGGAAAGAGGGATGATGGGGGTGGTTCGCCGGAAGGAGGGGAAGCTCGGCTTTAAAGGCCGAGGGGGGAAGGTGACCGATTGACGATGGCACGGCGGAGAGTGCCGAGGGCGCGCGGGCAGCCGGGATGGGACGGGTCGAGGCGCGCGGCGGCGCTGCACGGCCGGCGGGGCGGAGGACCGAGGCGGAGCAGGCATGGCGGCCGCCAGGAGGGCTAGGGTTAGGGTTAGGGTGGAACGGGAAAGAACTCGGTGCAATTTTGGGGGGAATCCGAATCTTGATCACTTCCGGAAAACTTCGAAGTTTGAAATCCTTGATTCTTGAACACACGAAGACTTTGCCAAACCGGGAATTTGGGTGTTACAATGTGTTTAACATCTTTTGTCTTTCAAATTTTCTCCACTCTGTGTAAATATTCCCAAATAAGGCAGAAGAAAATTTACAGCGTAGGGAGGAAAATCTTTCAGAGCAAACGTGAAGTATCCTAAAGTGCTAACAACCCTTTGATCTTTCCTCGCTCTTTATTTTAATGCAATTTGAGTCTCTCTTAAGTATCTGATGATGAAGTGTTGCCTTGCAGAAGGCATATTCCCAATGGGTGATAAACCAACCTCACTGATTCCTCAGGCTCAAGCAGTTGGCCCAGCAGCTTCACCTCATCTAGTATTGCCAATCCCTGATGCTGTCACAACTGTGACTCCACGTGATCCTAGATCAGAGCAAAGGGATGAATGGGATATACTGAAAGCCATAGTGTATGGAGGCTTAGTTGAATCAATCACGAGCCTCTCGGTAGTATCAGCAGCAGCAGCAAGTGGTGCCAAGACATGTAAGTTTCTTTCTTGGCTCTTGCATCCAGATGTTTACATAATGAATGGCATCACTGGACTACTTTGACACTGAAATTGTTTCAGCTTGATTCTCCTGGTGCTAATGAAATTCTGTTTTTCACTTGCAGTGGATATATTCATCTTGGGAATAGCAAACCTAATTGGTGGACTTCCTCTCATTTTCCACAATGTAATGTACTTGATTTTTCTTGGCTAAATTTTACACTTTTTTTATGATTACACACAATTTACACACGGACCTCCTACGCTAACAACAAATTTCCTTGTCGAAAACAGATTACTGATCTGAGGAATCTTGGAGATGTGGAAGAAAGCGATGAGCAAGTCGGCCACTACTGGTTGCAACTCGGAAGGCGATCAAGATTCCGGCTCCACATGGTCATGGCCGTACTATCATACATCCTGTTTGGGCTGCTACCGCCCGTCATCTACGGATTGTCATTCCGCAAGAGCGACAACAGGGAGAACAAGATGGTGGCAACCGCGGCTGCATCTCTTGCGTGCATTGCGCTGCTAGCAATTGGCAAGGCGCATGTCAAGAGACCCAGGACCTACATCAAGACCCTCGTGTACTACCTGACGATCGGCGTGAGCGCATCGGGGCTGTCGTACGTCGCAGGCGTGCTCATCACAAGGCTTCTGGCACAATTTGGCCTGATTGATCAAGGTGCATCAGCTCCTGCTTACCCAAGCCTGTTGTTCCCTGATGCAGTCGATGCAGGAACAGCTGCCTGGGCTTCGTACTGAATGGAAGTCTCGAGTTAGTTACTTTGGTTGGTGGTCACTGGTACAAAACAAAACGCTGAGAGATAATCCATGCACAAACATCCGGACGAAGGCGCTAGCTGTTATTATTTTGTTGTTATTTGGTAAATAGAGCCCACAAAGTTTTTGATGCTTTTCCGGGCAGTCCTATGATCTTCATCACTGAACTTTGTCTGTACCAAAGCACCTTATTACCAGTTACCTTTGAGCAGGAAAAACAAGTTCAGTTCAGTCTTGTCCTCTCTTTTTTTATTATTATCGAAGATAGTTCAAATTCCGAATAAAGCAAATAATCCACCTATTCGGGAAGAAATACATCCTTTTCAGCCTATTAGCTCACAGTAGTATATCAAACTATGAGTAAATGTCATCTTATACACCGTTGCAAAGTGTCACAAGCATGCGATGCGGCTAATGAGCTCAGACCACAGAATTGATGGTGACACTATACCAAGTTCCCAACTACATAGTTCGCATTATCTCCTATATACACACATCCTGAAACTAAGAGAAAATTGGCAATGATGACTAAACAGAAAGGACGAAAGGGTGATGGGGACTGGTGGTAACTGGTAAGTCTCGTCTAGATTTTTGCAGATAAAGAACAATGCTATTGCTTTTGAGCCCGCTCTCCAGTCCAGTAAGTCTTGACAGACACAAGGATCTTCTCAGGGTTGAATGGCCCAGACTCGTGATCCATAATTTGGCTCTTCCACCGCATACCTTCGGTGATTGCTTGTATCTTCACTAAGGCCTCCACAGTATCCCTGAAGATCACCGTCCCTTCGGGCCTTAGAATCCGGTCCATCTCCCAGAGGATGTAAGTTATGTCACACCTGCAAACATTCCATCATTGTTCAAAATTAGCTGTCAAGTACTCAAGGGCATCTAATTGGTCCATGGCTTATGTAGTAGTAATCATTAGTCTCTGTTTGCTTAAGCTGAACTTTCTTATAATAACGCAAATGCTAGCATGCAAATGCACAAGAAAAGAAACACATCAAGAGATTCAAGACAGATGCATTTGAAATGCACAGAAAAACCTAAGTCAGATCAAGGGAATAAAACATGGCATGAAAGGAAATGTCTAGAGCGCATTAGCATAGGTGCACATGGAAAACTCAACTGCACAGTTATTTCATTACCTATCCTGATAAAAGCTGAATACTTTATCAGCGTGGATGAGATCATATGTCCTTGGATACGTCGAGAAAGCCTCACACCAGTCCTGGTATGTTCCAATGAAACCCCGTTCATAAATAATACCGAGGGTGTCATGAGCAGAGCCTGCAGGCACTACGTTCATCACCCAAAGCGGATACTTCATCAATGAGGCTGCAAAACCTCCCATCCCTGCATTCATGTCCATCACATTCCTATATCGCCCCTTGGCCAGTGGTGGAATCAATTTCTTGTAGTAGTTCACTCTCTCTGCCCACAACTTGTTATCCTCTTGGAACTTCTCAGGGGTGAGGCCTGAAACTGAGCCTCGAGTTATTCTTGGTGGAACAGTAAATGCTCTGTTTGGCCATTTTTCAAGAGCTCCACCAGCAACTTCTTCTTCACTGTTCACATCTGGAAGAGGAGATATGCACGTCTCCATCTTCTTGTACCTAAATATTCACCATGTCAGTTTGTTTGCTGATCAAGAAAATATCAAAGGAAGGTCTTGTGATCAAGAAAATATTAAAGTACAAAAGATGGGCTGCTGCAACCAATAGAGTAGATGCTTCACTCAAAGAGAGTAATATAGCAGAAATCTTACCAAGCAGAGTCCACGCCACTGCTCTTGCAAATCTGTGGAGTTTCATAGGCCTTCCGACTATTAGCACATTCTATGTGGTTGATGGGTTTCTGCCATATAGCAAGATCATCTTTCTCTACCACCTTCTTCCAGCAGAGACGCTTTGCTAAGTCCTCAATCCCATCTTGCTCTTGCTTCAGGTCTTCTACTGTTCTCTCCCAGCCCTTGAAGTGCCTCTTCCAATGGATTGGAGGTCCGGAGAGGATCCAGTAGCCTCCTGGTCTAAGAACTCTGTCTACTTCAATTAGATAGATACCATCTGTTGAGAGCAATCATAAGAGATTAGCTCTATGCACTCATTGATGTTGTGCTCAATGTAATGTAACCAAAAGGCCATAACAAAGATTGAGATTAAAAAAAAAAAAAACATGCCAAACTTGTTCCATGGGATCAAACATCTAGAGCAGTGCGCCATGTCAAATGCTCTAGCAGGGTATGGGATTCTTTCGGTTGACATCACTCCAATCATGGCCGGCACTCCCCGCTCCAATGCAAACTGCACCTGCGCCTCATGCGAATCCCTTGGTGCAAATGACATGGTGATGATGTCCCTCTTAATAAGATAAGCACCCCAACTTGCCACCTGAACAACAGCTAGGATACTTTCATCCAAATCCTGAAACCTTTAATAAAACAGACAATACCGTAGAAATTACTCAAGTCACTCACCCCACATCCAGTATCAAGCGCAGTTCTGATGTTGCCAGCAGTTAACGATATGAGAGCATTGATGTCATCAATATAAGCATCGGCACCATGTGGAAACATTGTGCCACCACCTGGGAATCTAAACCGGTTCCCCTCAACTTGGATCCAGTTCTGGACAGCCTTCTCAATACTCAGTTCCCGATGAGGAATGTTATCATACCAAGCATAATCACGACTTTGTGGCCACTTGAAGGGATTCTTATAGTTTGGAGGTGCAGGAATCAAGCACCGGAACAGCTCCTCTTTCTTAGGGCAGTGCCTCTCCCTGTACTGCATCATTGTCTTTGTAAATTTCCTTGCCCTCCTCGGATCTTGGCAAGGGGTATATTCACTGTACTTCAGCTGGCAAGGTGGGAGTTTCTCCGCCGCAAGCGACGATTCATTGAAGCCCACCTGGTGGTGGGCTTGGAAATCAAGACGAGCACCCGAGGATCGCACTGATGTAGTGCTGGAGGTGCGTGAAACAGCATCATCGCACTGGGTTTTAGTGTGCATAAAGGATGACTTTATACTAGACGACGTGCCTTGCCAAGCACCAAGAATGTATGATGCGACACACAGGCCAATCACGCCTATGGTCAATGTTACACGCATCCTTTGGAACTCTGGATACCGGACCTTGGGGGATCCACTCTGTTCTTTCGCCATTGGACCTGCAAGAAACTGCAACTCAGCACATATGGAGCAATACAAACATGTGGCAGGGAATTAGATTAATTGTGCAAGTGACTGCAGGATAGAACAAAAATTAGGTGATCGAGAATTTACAGCCACCACCTATATCTGAATTCTGAAACCTTCCCCCAAAGGAAATTTTGGCAACTAAATTTCCTTGTGGAGATCAGAAGCAAAGAGGAATAGAAATATAGAATGGCAGATAGCTTTGAAGGGATGCATACAGAAGAACATCTCTTTTTGAAACAAAGAAGAGCCTCTCTATCTCCTGTTCCTAAACAAGAATGCCAGCAGCAGAAAGTAGGAAGAGCACTGCTGCCCTCATCATCCTTCTCTCTGTCAATCTTTCTAATAAAAGAAGAGAAACGGCAGAACAAATGCAATCAATGATGCAAAGCAAAGGAGACCCCCTAAAATAGTGCCCATAGGGCAAAGTATAAACAAGTAGTCAGGAATAAGAAAAGTTGGTGCTTTTGGCCGGCCAAATGAAGCAAGTAAAGAACCCCCCCAAAGAAAGGGGTAGCAGTACAGGGAGGAATTAAACCTCAAAGGTTAGGTTTTGGCAATGGATGTGTGGAAAATCGCACAGAAACTAAGATTTGCCGCTTGAATTTCTTCATTCGATCGTCTCATTGGAAGAACTTGGTAGAGAGAAAAAAACAAACTCATTTTTTCGATAGATAAAAATCCTTCCTTTATTATCTCGAGATATCTAGAGAAAGAGGGATGAAAATAAAATCCGATGAAACCTTGTAAAATCCCTATCTGTAGTTCCAAAATATCAGCACAACAAGAAACGAAGGAGGGGTGGGGGATGAGATTGGATTCTTGAGTTTTTCTCTCGCTAGCATGAACGACACTGTGGCAGGCAGCTTTAATGGGAAGAAAGAAAGAATCAGACCGCTTTGTGGCATAAATTTCCGTTGATTGTAGCAAATAATGTGAAATCGCAGCAGCGAGGTGATTTGGGTGGTCGATTTCAGTTGGTTACCTCCTCTCCTCTCCTCTAGGAATTGGGGATTAGGAAAGCAGCGCCGCACCGCACCGCAGTTTCCCCCGGGCACCGGCAGACAGCCTCAGTCTCCCGTGCAAGTTAGCAGGCAGGACGAGGGAGCCTTCGATTCAACTCAATGATACAATCCACCCAACAAATAACCAATCCTTGCAACAGAGGAATAAAGCAGGGAATGTTTATTGGTTCTGTTAGGAAACCCTACGTCAGATGGGCTCCTCGTCCATTCCGTAGATTATATAAAACCTTCAATTATTATACGTACCTTTGAAAGATAAATAAAAAGAAGTAAGAAGTTCTTTTATATCTTCGTGTTTAATCTACTATTTTGTTCTTGATTGTTGTGTGCGATTCTATGTTTGTCTACGAGGTGATCGTTCGGACTAGACTCACTAGCGACGATTCCTCAACACATTATCAGCATGACTACGCTCTTCGACCTACACGGATTGAGAAGGTAATCATCGAGTACGACGCTCGTAGATCGAATCGTTTTTTAGATCGCTTTCAATTCCGCAATTTTTGCTTTCTAGATTGTTTTATCCTACGGTGCAAATCCGCTCTAACCTATCGCGAGCCGACTTGAAGTCGCCGACACAATGTCGATCGGTGAATTGCATGAAGGAGCAGATGTCGATTGCATCGTTAATCGTAGATTGCAAATTTCCTGTAATCTCCGCGAGCCGACTTGTAGTCGCAGGCACAATGTCGATCGGATAATTGATTGAAAGTAAAAGGGATTGTTGATTGCACAGTAGATTCTACATCGTATTCACAGTAGATTCTACATCTTATTGCATGAACATTACACGATTTTTTTTTCGTATGTGGCCATCTTCCCAAAGCAGCACCCGCGCCAGCCTGGAGCCACGCTGCCGCCGGCCACCCATGCCCGGCCTGGAGCCGTGTCACCGCCGACCACTCGCACCGGCCATGAAGCTGCGCCGCCACCAAGCCGCGCTTGCACACGTCGTCGGTCGCCCAAAGCACCATAGGAAAAGCAAAGAGAAAAAGAAAAAGAAAAAAAGGGGGTGCCGCCGGCATCGCACGGTCGTGCCGCGCCTCTTCGGCCCCGGACGGCCACTGCATGAGCATGCCCTGCCGGCTCCCACGCGCCAATCCCGCACGGCACCGCTAGCCATGAAGCTGTGCCCGCATCAGCTTGTCACAAGCCGACCACACCTCTCCGAGCACTGCCCCTGCACGGGCCCTCCTCACCCTGGCTCCACCTCGCGTCGGCTTGCCGCCGGCAGGCCGCACCGCTCCGAGCCGCCCCCCACACTAGCTCCTGCTGGGCATGTGCATGCGCCGTCACCACCAAGCAAAGGAGCTAGGGAAGCCCTAGCTCCCAGTATTGAAGCTGGTGGGGCAGGCCGGATGGCATAATAGGCCAGGTTGACCCATTGAATTTCGGGAGAAAAGAAAAATAAATGAAAGAAAAATAAATTTTGCAAAAGGGCCCCTAGGGTTATAAAAATTACGAGGATACTTACGCAGATAAAGAAATTTTGCAAGAAAGCCCTCGGACTCTCTGAAAATTGCTCAAAAAATTTCTTAGAATTGAAATTTGGCGGTTTAGCCCCTGAAAATTGCAGAATTCACCAAAAATCATATTCCAACAGAATAGGGCCCCGAGAATTCAATTTTTGAATCATTTTGAGCATTTGAAGAATGTTTAACTTTGTTATTATTATTTCTATGCAATTTATGTATTGTATTCATTATTTTAATTATCTATAATTGTTTATATGACTTTTAATCACTGAAAATAGCAGTAAATCATGAAAAATACATAGAAAAATATGAGAATTTTATGAGAATATTTACAACTAATTTATGTAAATTACCAGTAGTAATCTTATGAACTCTTATATGAATATGCAAATAACTGGCATCACGAACCGGGAGTTCGAAGAGCTAGCCCAGCACGGCCAGAATTATTTAACTTGGGTATCAAACGTCGAGATCGTACTTAGGGCCAAGAAGCTCGTGCTACTATCGGACTTGGCACCTTGAATGATGCCACTCCAACTACTGAGAAAAATGATCAGACACTTCACTTCCTCAGACACCATCTCTACCTAACGCTAATATGGCAGAGAAGAGCGCACTAGCTTTGTGGACTGCACTAAAGAAGCGGTTCGAGAAGCTAAAGTACACCATTCTTCCTCGGGCAGAGCAGGAATGGACCCGACAACGTTTTGTTGACTACAAGACCGTGGGGGAGTACAACTCTGCTTTGCATAGAATTTATACCAGTCTTCAGCTATGTGGTAAGATAATTACATATATGGAGAAGTTTGAGAAAACTCTCTCTACCTTTCATCCGAATGCGGTGCAATCCACACGCAACTATCGTTAAGACGGCTACAAGGAGTATGCCAAACTAATTGATATTATGCAAATTGCAGAACCTCAAGATGAGGTTCTAAGAAAGAACTCCATCTCATAGCTGCCTAGTAGAAATGTTGGCTATAAAGTCAATGCTAACAGCTACAAGTTGAGGAAGCCTCACTCGAAGGAAAGAGGCAAGTGTGAGGACCCGGGGTATTTAACTAATAATACTTAACCTCCATATGGTTCTAGCATTACTAATTAAATATTCTAAGCCTCGATGGACATGTGCTTCCCATAATTGCAGCACACGCTCATCATCACAAAATCATACATCATTTCCATACAACAATTAACACTAAGTTCAACAACGACATACATAAAGTAAAGTTATTACAAAAGAGCCGACCGGCCAAATAACACAATATACAAGAATAACAGCGGAAGCAAAAGCGCCATAAGATGGCTAAGAACAAAAGTCGACCGGTTAGCCAACATAACCCACAAGGCAACCGATCGGGCCGCCAAGCTAGTCGCCCCGAATACTGCCACAACACAGCTCACAAAAGTGAGGCCCTTGGGGCTCACCTTCTTCCTCTGCAACAATTTACATTTAAGCAAGAACAATGAGTACACAAGGTACTCGCAAGACTGACGTGTGGAATAGCAGACCTATTCATATGCTACATGCAGGCTTATTCAAGTGGAGGTTATATGTCTCATTTTGCACAAAGCCAACTTTATTTGCAATAATGTAATACATTTAAAAGCAAGTTTGCAAATCTGTTTTGATGTTGAATATAACAACGAATTAATAATAAATACAAGTAACCACCTGGAAGTGACTATCCCAATAGCCACCACAACATAGCACGAATCCCCGATTCGTACTACCCGTCAAGTTTTAATTTAAAATGTTGTAGTCTAGTTCTCACGGGGCGTATCCGAGCATGTCCATAACCTAGGACGAGGCTATTCGAATAGTTTTAACCCTGCAGGGGTGTACCAATGTACCCACACTTCAGACCACCTTTAAGCCACAAAGCACACTTCCGAAGGTATGCCGGCACGGCTAAGTCCTACGAGACACTTTCCAATATTGTGCATTGACTACGAGCCACTCGTATGGATAGAAACTCATACGCTTACATTGCAAGCCGAAAGACAACCAGCCATCACGGGGGAAGCCTTTCGGACACTACAATGCTCCCAGCACCATCCCTCCTGCGACTCTCTGCGACCTGAAGCCAATACACGCCAAAGTACTAAGTCAAGAGAGGTCTCATACCCTCTAGTGTGGTTAGCATGCAAAATGCTCAGTACGGTGGCGCAAGTAACTCGGTCCTTAATGACCCGGGCACCATTCCAGTCACACCGAGAAGCACACCAATCATACCATTGTGCCCAAGTCTAAATTATTTTGTTTTCAGTTTTAGTTTTCATAAGTAGACATGGCACAAGGCTGAAATCATAAATCATAATAAGTTTTATGTGATCAAGGTCATCGACAAGTCGATAACCGCCCATTTCTACCGGAAGCTAAGCATGGCTAAGCAATTAATTCGTAAACTACTAAGTGACAAGAGCTCATCCACGAGTTCTAATCACAGCAATAACCTAGGCTCACGGTAGTAAAGGATAATCATTTGCCTAAGGAAATGCATCTACTAGGTCAACTAACGACAATAGTTTAACACAAACTATCAATGCATACATAGAGTTTGTAAACAACATAAATACTTAAAAATACAGGATTAACATGATCAAACCGCTTGCCTTGCTGGGATGTGTCCGCTACAGAGGGGAGTGCTCGGGTTCAATATAATCTTCGGAACCTAACGCGAAAAGGCGATAAAACCAGTAAGAACGAAGAACACCAAACAAAACTCAATAGCAAAAGGCATCCAAATCCCATGAAATTTATACAACAGCTAGAGGTTGATTTTAGACAATTTTAGGAACAAGAATTACTTCATTTGGACTTAGCATGAAAAAGTTATGGCTAAACTAAGTTCTCTCAGCTTGAAAAAATCCTAATTAAATTAATTTCGGTTACTGTTCATGGTAAAAATTTCTAGAATGATCTGGAATCTGAAATTTTTATGGTAGGTAGCTAAGGTCATCCTAAGAACAGCAAAATTGAGTTTGCACAATTTGGAGTTAAAATGAATTAGTTATGATTTTCTTAAGTTGTAAAACTAGCATATACCACTCTACAGGAATATAAACATGAACAAAACCTATGCTAAGTTAAAGTACATTACCAGAGGGATTTTACAGACTTGGGTTTGCTCAAATTGGGGTTACACACATAAAGTTATATATTCTACAAATTTTGAAGTGATTTTCCTAACCCTTATTTCATTCAAACTTCTATCGCAACATTTACTAAATTCCACCTAGAAAAGTGACTACATCTATTCTTAAATTAAAATTTATCCTACCACGAGCTACTGCAACTTGAATCACTCAAAAGGAGCTAAAATGACAAAGTTATGCATACTTGAACATTTGAACACTTAAAAGATTTGACAACACAACCTCGGAGAGGTCCAACAGATCGAGAGATAAGCGGGAGGTCGTGGCGTTAATATTAGATCTAACGGTCCCGACGAGTAGAAGACTGGCGCACGGAAGACCTCTTCCGCCCGGGAGGTCTAAGCCGTAGATATTGGATCCAACGGTTCGACCGGGATATGCATAGCGCACGCGGAGGAACTACTCGCGCTTAACTGAGGTCGTGGTCGTCCGATCAAGATCCGCGGTCCCGAGCACCGGGAGGTCCTAGAACTTCAATCCAACGGAGGAGGTCCGGACGGTCGGGATTTCTCGGGGAGGTCACGGCGGTCTAGATCTCCGTGGGGTCCTACGCTTAAGTCCACCGAGGAGGTCCCGACGGCTAAGATCTCACAAGGGAGGTCTTAACGGTCACGATCAGCGAAGGAGGTATGAGCGGTGAGATCTAAAGAAGGGAGGTCTTGAACGACCCAGATTTAACCGAGGAGGTCCGATGCGGCGTGGTTTTAGCGGGAGGAGATCGGACGGCTCGGATGGATGCGGGAGGTCTGAACGATCCGGATCGAGTGGGGAGGTCTTAAGCGATAAGGTTTTACAGAGGGAGGTGCGGACGGCTAAGATCTCCACGGGAGGTCTTAGGCGGTGCAGATCTCGCCCAAGAGAGGTTCTCGACTTAGCTTCTCCGAACAAAGGACCAGTGGGAGGTCTTGAGGTGGTCCTTGCAAAAATGATCAGGGGAGGTCTTTTGCAAAGAGGACCCTGAAATAGGTCCTCGGGGTGGTTTTCGTAAAATGACCATGGTGGTCCTTTGCGGAAACATAGAGGTGGTCTTAACGGCTGAGATAAGGCCTAGGGAGGTCTCAACGGCTAGGATTAAAACTAGGGGGAGGTCCTGAGACTAGAGTTTTCCCAGAAACGAATCTAAAGCCCAGATCTAATCCCGGTGAGGTCATTGACGGCCAAGAACAATCCGAGGAGGTCCGAGGACTTGTCGAAAATCCGACAAAGTACAGAGCACCGCGTTGAGCTCGCCGGCACGTCACCGACGACCAAGACCATGGCGGCGCTAACCAACTGTACGAAAATGTTCCTAATACTATTGTGCACATATTGGAACCACTCTCAACGGCGGAGCGGGCCTGTAACGTCGGCGAGCCGGAGAGGTGCGGAGGAGTGTTTTCGGCAAAATCCGAAAACGCAAAAAGGGGGCGCTACGAGCTAACCTAGCTAGTGATTAAGCTCTACAGGGCTAAAAGGAACTTACCAGGGCACAGGAAAGGTCCAGGGGAGGTCGAAGAAGAGCTGGTGGCGGAAGCCCATGCCGGAGATGAAGATGATGGCGGCGACCAGGCGCTCTGAGCTAGCAGATGCAAAAAGAATGATCAGTATTCCTTCGCGATGACCACGGGGTGGTCCAGTAGCAAAGAATTGAACATAGGGCACTCACCGAAGCTGGTAACGATGAAGTCCCCTTTTGGTCGCCAACTGCGGGAACTTCAATTCAAGCTGCTCTAGAAAGCAACCCAAAAATGAGTTAGGGACCGGACTTGCGATGACCAGAGGTCCAAAAGAAAGCGCATCAAAGGGCAAAAGAACCACTGGAGCTCTGAAGTTGACGAGGGCCCCAAGGTCTGGCAATGGCGGACAACAAATGCTCTCGGTGGCTTGCGCTCGAACGCACAGAGAGTAAGTTGGAGGGTGATTGTGAGTGGAAGAGGTCCAAAGGAGGTCCTCGGGGCATTAAGAGATCAGTGAGCAACGACACAAAGGAAGGGGGGCCCGAGATGAGCTACGGCGAGCTCAAACGCAGCTAAACTGGGAGCTAGCGAAGCAGAGCAGCGTGGAGCATAGCTTTTGGCCGAAAGTGCTTCCACGCCGCCATCGTCCCTACCAATGAACGTTAACGGGCGCACGGCGACGCACCATCCTCCCATCGTTGAAGCGCACGGCGCGAGGTAGAAGAAGGTCAGAGGAGGACGGGGGAGTGGGGGTGGTCGTGGACGTTAGATAGGAATCTAATGGCCGAAACAGGCGCGCCCGAACCCGAGTCTGCGTGCGGCTTAAGTGGTCCGGCTCGACCTCGAGCCCGAGCCCAACTCAGACCAGCTTTTAATTTTGGAAGTTTGAATTGAGTCGACTTTGAGGATTTGCTTGAGGTAGCAAACAACTCCAAAAATTCTCAAATTTTTTACAGGAGCTTGCTACCAGGATATTAGCCTTGTGTAAAATTTTCAGAGGTTTTGGTGCTGTACATTTTCCTCCAAAAATTCTACAATGTCTTTGGACCAAGGTTTGACTAAGATTTAAATTGGTTTGACTGACCTCCAAAAATATTCAAACAATTTCTAAAAATTGTGAAATTTTTCAGAGGGGCTACACATCAACCCAAGAATTTAGGAAAATTATTTCCAGGAGATTATCACAAGATGGAACAAGAATGTCTAAGAATAATAAGATGTGGCCAAAACGACTTATGACCTTTGTATTCTCATAACTTCTTTACAGCAAATGCCCAGGCATACAGGAAATACAAGATGTAAGAAAAGTTTTTAATTTCCCCTCATTTTCTTACATTTGAAACACAAGTCTAAAACTTAGGATGTTACAGCAAGAAAGGTAAGGTCATGAGTCATAAAACCAAGCCAAATGCTCAATCCAAGAAGGACGTACAAAAGAAGCACGATGACAAGCCCTATGGCCAGCAGGACCAAAGTTGCTATAAATGTGGCACATGGAGGCATTGGTCACAGATTTGTCGTGAGCCACGTCACGTTATTGATGGTTTCAAGTCTAAGAAGAAGGGCAAAGGACAACATGAGGCACACCTTACCATTGCAGGCACAGAGGATCCACAGTCATTGGTTGCACCCATGAATGTGGACAGCTTAGCAGCCCCCATCACCCCTTCTTTGGACATCGCAGCGGCCGCAGCCGTAGTTGTCGAAGAAGAGAAGATAGACATGGAACAGATTCAGGCAAAAGTTTCTTTGTACTTCGCTGATTCGATCTAGTGCGCACATTACACTTAGTTTTTATATAGTCATTTGTCGTTTATGATTGTGATAGAACATTGAATTATTGAATAATGGTTGTAAGCTCTAGGAGAGCAAAGCATTAAATTCTTATTATGAGTCCTGCAAGACTTTTCCATATGAATAATAACAAGTTTTATTCTGTTTTAGAGTATTTTATTTATGTGTGGATTGCTTCCTACCTCATATTAATAAATACTTTATATCAGAACGCGTGTGGCGCCCTATAGAGGAAGTGTGCTTAGTAGATAGTGACACAACGAATACCATCTTGAGACAGACGAAGTATTTTCAGTCAATCAACAAGAATGCTAGTAGTCTTACGACAATCGCAGGCAGCGATACTTGTATAATAGGCTCAGAAAGAGGCACAATTATACTCCTGATGGGCACAACTTTGGTCATTGAAGAAGTCTTGTTGTACCCAGAATTGACTAGAACTCTCAGTTTTAAGGATATTCGTACTAACGGTTTTCACATAGAGACTAAAGAAGAGTATGGTAAAGAATACCTACTCATTACAAAGTGTGAAGAAAATAGAAAAAAGGTATTAGAACGACTTCCTTCATATGAATCCGGGTTATACTACACTAATGTTAAGGCACCTGTAGCCTATACTGTCCTGAAAACCACATTTAGAAGCTCTGAACTTTTCTGTCTCTAGCATGATAGATTAGGCCACCCCGGTCTTATGACGATGAGAAATATAATTAACAATTCTTATGGACATTATATCAATGTAAAGAATTTCTTGAATCAGGAAGATTTTGTGTGCCCTACATGTGCCACTGGGAAATTAATTACTAGACCTTCTTAGGGGTGCTAATGGGCTGAAACCCCACCCAAACCCAACCCAACCCACTTCTACGTAGTGCATCAACCCAACCCAACTCAGCCCACTGCACCACCTTCAAAACTCAATCCAACCCAACCCACATACAATTCCAACCAAAACCAATCCAACCCAATTATCTTAATATGGGTTCAATCTGTTTCCAACCCATTCCCCAACCCACATTGTCGGTCTCACTACTGAATGCCAGGATCAAACTAGTGGAGTGAAGGCAACGCATGTGAGTGTAATGCAAGCGCCGGCAACTAATGGCAGAAGCATATCGTCGAACACCTCGCGTGCACTACCACAAGCGGACGGCGCCTCTCACTCCTCGTTGTGGCCGCCGCAGACCTCCTTGAGCCGTCGCACCACCTGAGCCCACCTACTACAGGAAAACCAGCAAGCAGTAGTAGCAGGCGCCGCTGGACAATGACCAGCTGGCCAAGCTGCGGGGGATCTTCCGCTCCTTCGATCGCAACAACGACGGCAACCTGATGCAGCTCGAGCTCAGCTTCCTCAACCTCAAGCCCAGCACTGACCAGCTCGATACCCTCATCCAGCGCGCCGACACCAACCCCAATGGCCTCGTCGAGTTCTCCGAGTTTGTCTCCCGAGCTCCTTGACGACCGGTCCCCATACTCCGAGGACCAGCTCCGCAAGCTCTTTGGCACCTTCGACTACTACTGCTGGATTGGATTGGAATAGAATCGAAAGCCGTCTTGCAGGAGGGAAGAAGATTTTGGGGGAGTTGAAGGTTTGGGTGGCCTGGCGCGCCTGGTAGCCACGGTGGGTGGGGACGGAGGGGAGGAGCAGCGGAGGCGACTCGTGCGACGCTGGCGAGCTGAGGGAGACAAGTAGAGTGTACAGCGCCACGGCCAACGGGCTTCTTTGTTAGAGTTTGTCTTTGCGTGGTCTTGAGAATCTCCATGGCAAAGCTCAGCCACACGCTCACCATCAAGAGCTCACAGAAGCAGGGCATAGTCGAGTGGGTTGAGAGCCCACCCGTGGGTTGAACCCAATTAAGGTGGCCATTACAAAACCCAACCCACCCCACACCAACCCATTTCATCAGGTAACCTGCACCGACCCAACCCACCTCTACCACTTAACCCATTTTAACCCATCCAAATAGACCCAAATCAAAACCCAAACCATAGAGCCCAAACGAACCCAACCCATTAGCACCCCTAGACCTTCTGCTCTGAAAGTGAACGATGAAATACCTGCATTCCTAGATCGTATCCAAGGTGACATTTGCGGTCCTATACATCCCCTATCAGGGCCATTTAGGTACTTTATGGTGCTCATCAATGCTTCCTCGAAATGGTCGTACGTATGCTTATTGTCTACGAGAAACCACGCTTTTTGCAAAGATGATCTCGTAGATAATTAAAATTAAGAATAATTTCCCAGATCATCATGTGAAGTCCATCATAATGGACAACATTGGAAAATTTACTTCAAATGCATTTGATGATTATTGTATGGCAATGGGAATTACCGTTGAGCATTCTATACCTCATGTCCACACCCAGAATGGACTAGTAGAGGCATTAATTAAAAGAATTAAATTTATTGCCCGACCGCTTTTGTAGAATTGTAATTTACCAACTACATGTTGGGGACATATAGTCCTGCACTTAGTAACTCTCATCAATTTTAGACCATCAGTATATAACATCCATTCACCTATGTAACTAGGGCAAGGGTCAACACTAAAAATCTCTCATCTTCGTAAGTTTGGTTGCAAGGTTTATATACCTATACCACCACTGGAACGAACTGCAATGAGCCCTCTCTGAAAGTCCGGGATATATGTTGGTTATGAGACAGCATCCATAATCAGATATTTGGACCCATAACTAGAGATTTACATACAGCCTGCTTCGCTGATAGCATATCTGATGAGGGTAGTTTCTCGTCATTAGGGGGGAGGAAATCAACCTCTTGATGAAAAATATCAGAAAATAACATGGCAAGCCACAAGAATCCATACACATGACTCGCGCACTAGTGAAGCAAATAGAGAAGTTCAGAAGATAATTGATTTGCAAGCATTAGCGAATCAACTGCCTGATCACTTTAGTGATTTGAAAAGCATGACCAAGTCGTATTTGCCTGCACGCAATGCACCGGAGAGAGTTAAAATACCAAAGAAAATTGAAGATATCCTTAATCCTGTCCAGAGACCTCAGAATAAAAGGACAAGAACTTCGGCCCCTCGAATCCCAAGTAACCGGAGACATTTGATGAAAAAGGATAAGAATGACTTGACACAACCGATCACTAAAGTTCCTTAGAACCAAAAGGGAGCCTGTTGAGACCTGTGCTAGTATGGAACCTTTAGTAAAAGGCATACCAGATTTGAATATTCCCATGGAGGGAGATATCTGCAGGATGTGTGCGCACACATCGAAGCTAAAAAACTAAATTGACTTGCCCCCATAATTGGAAGCAGCGGTGAGTAAGTAGAAGTATTAAAAGAATCACCCGTGAAGAAATAGCTATAAATTATGTGACTATAGGAGAATCTATGAATATGACAACAACCAATGTCGATATTTATTTTACAAAGAAAATTGCCACAATCATAAATCTTGATTCAGAGCCTACATCGCTCGCTGAATGTAAAAAAGATTAGATTGGAAAGATTGGAAGGAGGCAATAGAAGCAGAATTATTATCTTTGAATAAAAGAGATGTATTTGATCCTGTAAGTCGCACGCCTCCCATGTGTACCCCGTAGGACATAAGTAGGTATTTGTTTAAAAGAGAAATAAAAATAATGAAGTTGTAAGATATAAAGCAAGGCTCGTTGCACAAGATTTTACTCAACGACCAGGAGTTGATTATGAAGAAATCTATTCCCCGATCATGGGGGGCACTACTTTTAGATATTTAATCTCAATGGCAGTAAACTTGAATTTAGAAATAAAATTGATGGATATGGTAACTACATACCTTTATGGGAACTTGGATTTAGACATTTATATGAAGGTACTTGAAGGTATCCCTATCTCGAACCAAGATAGAGCAAATAGAAATCTGTACAGTGTGCAACTTAGAAAGTCACTGTACAGACTTAAGAAATCAGGCAGAATGTCGTATAATCGCTTAAGCGACTTTCTATGCAAGAAAGGCTACATGAACAATTAAGATTGTCCATGTGTATTTATAGGACAATCTCAGGATAGATTTTGTATAATCTCCGTGTATGTAGATGATTTGAATATCATCGGGACCTTGGAAGATATTAAGAAAGCAAACTCTTATCTGGAGTCGGAGTTCGAAATAAAAGATGTGGGTAAAACCAAATATTGCCTAGGCTTGCAACTTGAGCATGCCCTAGAAGGGATTTTAGTAAATCACTCAACCTACACTCAGAAGGTGTTAGAAAAGTTTGGTTTTGAAAAGACATACCCTTCGAAAGTACCAATGGTATGGAGATCTTTGCAGCAAGACAAGGATCCCTATAGACCTAGAGAAGAGGGGAGTCCTGGGACCGGAATTCCCGTACTTGAGCGCAGTAGGAGCGCTCATGTATTTAGCAAACTGTACTAGACCGGATATTGCATTTGTCATAAACCTATTAGTAAGGTATAGTGCAGATCATACCAAAAAGCATTGAGAGGGAATAAAGAACATCTTTCGATACCTTCAAGGAAGCAAAGACATTAGTCTATTCTATATAAAGAACCAAGACCTAACCATGGAATGGCTATGTAGATGTCGGGTACCTGTCGAATCCACATACAGCCAAGTCGCAAACATGTTATATATTCCTGTGTGGTAGAACTGTAATTTCGTATAAATCGTCTAAGCAAAGTCTTGTATCAACTTTGATAAACCACTCAAAAATCATAGCACTATACGAGGCCTCGCAAGAATGTTCTTGGTTTTGGCGGATGATTCACCGCATCCAGCAGTCGTGTGGATTGAATATCACATGGACTCCCACTATTATCTTTGAAGATAATGCAGTTTGTGTTGCACAAGTGCAGATGGGTTACGTGAAGAGTCAACTCACAAAACATATCAACCCCAAGTTCTTCTATGCTCATAAATTGCAAAAAATTGATGAAATTAAAGTATTGCATACTAAGTCATGTGAAAATCTTGTAAATTTATTCACTAAGTCATTTCCAGCATCTAGCTTTGAAAGGTGCATACAAGGAATTGGAATGATGAGACTTAGAGAATTGCAGTCTGGGGAGAATCTTCACGAACTCATTATTGAAACTTGATCACAAAGATTGAGTACTCAAAGAATAAATTCTGGAGATAAAATAAAATTGGGTGAATTGTACTCTTTTTTCCTTGACGAGTTTTTCCTAAAATTTCTCAGCTAAGGTTTTTAATGAGGCAATTTGTGCAGCGCAGCAGAACGTGTTTCATGTACTCTTTCTCTAATTTTTTTCCACTGAGTTTTTATGGATTTTTGACGAGATATGAACATGACGAATGAGTGTCAAAGGGAAAGTGTTAGGAAACCCTGAGCCCAGACCTTGCAGGTCTGGCCCACTATGGGCTGCTCGTCCACGCTGTAGACTATATAAATAGGGGACCCCAACCATTGTACGTACCTTCGAAAGAGAAATAAAGAGAAGCAAGAAGTCCCCATATATCTCTGTATTCAATCTACTATTTTGTTCTTAATTGTTGTGTGCGATTCTACGCTTATCTACGAGGTGATCGCTCAGACTGAACTGGCTAGTGACGGTTCCTCAACAGGTTCCTCAATTACTATAAGTTTTTTCTTTAACTCTGGATTACTGTTACTGAGTTAGTTTCAGAGAGAGAGAGTTCAGGGGCTTAGGATATCAACGGGAACTCCAATCCAATTGTAGCCCACTTATAGTTAGCAAGGCCCATTGGGAGGTCGAGTATCCCTAGGTCTGAACCATACGTATGTGCAGCCCCCAATACATACGGATGCATCTACTTATGCAGTGGTAATACTTAGCAACATCATCTATCATCTACATGTATTCCTTCATGTATACACTGTTAGTATTAGAAGTAGGAGCTCAGGCTTAGCATCTATTCCTACTCCATGCACATTGGGAACTGTACTTACATTTACTAAGTAATTAAGTAATAAGTAGGAGTACTATACAACTCCACTCCATAATTAGCCTAACTAGGTGAATGCATTGCATTGCAGCGGTGATAATTGCATACGAACTCGCACTAATTGGTAATGGGTGAGGAAAATCCTATCAACTGTTTATTCTATTGATAGAAGATGAATCAACAATGGGAACAACGTGTCCCAAGCAAATTTCCTTCGCCGACTGGCGGCTATTACTCCTATATTAACTGACTCATGGACCCTACAAAGAGCAACCAGTGTTTCTATTTGTGATCCGAATTTCTAATATGCCATATTAGCATATTAGTTTCTTACTTGGACTCCAAGTCCTTTTAGCTCTTTATATACCTCTTGTAAGCCACACGGGAAGAGTGAACACCTCATTGTAATTCCACTGTGTTTTGTAAACACTCCTCATATAGTGATTTTCACGTAAAATTCGTGTCTTTTTGTCTCTATTTTTCTAACAAGTGGTATTAGAGCATTATAGATCCGATCGTTCTTACGGCCGGTGTTTGTCGATTCATCGGGTTTCTCCACATGTGGTGGAGTTCGTCGGCTGGTCGCGCAAGCAGAATCTAGAGGCAAAATCGTTCGAGGCCGTCGTCCGCTCCTGAAGCCTGAAGCAAGGTCGTCCTACACCGAGATCATCTCAGCATTCGTCGAATCCGTCGCGCTGCGCTGTTCCGATGCCCCATTGCACGTCATCCAAAGCCATCGTTCTTCGTCACCTCGGTCCAAGCGGTGTTAATTAGCAACGCCCTTCGGTCCTCGGTCTGTGAGTCGCCAACCTCTGAGATCAGCGCGTGAGCGAACAAACGAAGACAGTAGACCAAACCGAAAGCAATAGCAACCCAGCAGCACAGGTCCCAAGATTTTTTTTTAATAAATATCTGAGCAAGGATTCCTGTTCGATCACGTAGAGTGCTCAAATTCTGGCGAATTTTGCTATGTCCACCCGAGAAGTGTACCAGGAGATTTGAAAATCTTTGATTCGCGTACACAGAAGGTGCACCAAAGAGGTCGTGATTTTGTTAGGTTTACACAGATCAGTACCAGCAATTTCAGGATTTATTCCACATGGCGACTTTGAAGTATGATCTTCCACTCCTAGGTCGAGACACAAGATTTTCGCTGTGGCAAGTCAAGATGAGGGTTGTGCTGGTATAGATGGATTTGAATGATGCATAGAAAGGATTTGAGAAACAACCTATCACATGAACCACAGATGAGAAGCGTAAAGACCGTAAGGCTTCTCAATGTGTCTATAATCGCCGCACTTTACCTCATGTTTGATGTGGAGACAATGATGCGAGAAAGCAAGAGTGGATGGTTGGCTCACGCACGCACAAAAAGCTACTAGATCTATTTTCTCAGAACTCAACTAGAAAGAGTTTGTCTCATCTCAACTCACGTCACAAATGCCTTCCAGCCGGCCCATCATGCATGCATCAATAGCCCATAATGCATGCCACTATTAGCGCCTAATCATCCACGTACATGAACACAAACCATGTACAACCACCACACCAAAAACTGCTCACATCATCTCTAAAATCCTCACCACATGCCGAAATCACCAACTACCAAAAATACCTCCTCTCAGCTTTCCAAATTTTGGACACTCCAAAATTGTTACGTGTCATACCCTCCGAACCACACCTTCGTAGCTCCAACATGCATCATCCATCTTTGATCACGAGCCCCAACTCGAGCTCGACCGTCTCCTTCAGCATCCTCGACCCTTTGGACCATGACTTCGCACCAAACCATCTCTCGGCCCTCGCTGTAGACCATGATCGCCTTCGAGTTACCCTGCACATGTAAAGACCAAAACACCATCTTTTCCAGCACAAGTTCTTCCCAACTTGACCGACATAAGTTCACATACACCACACGCCTCAAATAACATTAGTACCCAACATTATCAATTATTTATCAACTAAAATATACTAGACCTAACCACATGGTCGAACAATCTCCCCCTTGATGAATAGATTGACAATATTTTAAAATCATGTGGTTGAATTTTGAAATAAAAGAGAAATTTGCAAAAAGAAAGTTTCAAAAGTGTAAAGCAAAGAATTTTGACAAACCACAGTAGAAAAAGCAAAGAATTTTGACAAACCACAATAGCAAAACTCCCCCTCAACACAAGGGAAGCAAATTTCTCCATTTTTCAATTTCTCCCATTTTTCTCCTCCTTTGACAATGTAATCATCAAGAACTTCAGAGAAAGAATAATTCTAAGAAAAATTAAGAAGCTTTGTACATTATCCAAGTCACTTCGTATTGATTTAATAAAGTAACCAAGCTATCTTTTTTAGTAGAGCTATCTAGATCATATAAAATCATATACCATATAGCAATGTCAAAACAAGTCTTTAGAATGACTAAGCAAATTAAATTAATGACAAGCATCTCAACAATGACTAAACTGATTATAGAAAGCAGAATGAGATATCACAATGAAAAGTTAAAGTCTAAAAGTGAAGCAAACTTTAAATCTAGATGAGCTAACAGTCTCATATAACAACCTACTGCTCCACACTCAATTTTTAAGCATGTGGCATGCTTGTAGTATATTTCTTTTCAATGGTGGTATGCTTGTAGCATACGTCTTTTCAATGATGGCATGCTTGAAGCATACTTCTTTTCATTTGAGCACTTTTTTATTATATAAATACAAATATATGTATGGCATGCTTGAACATACATCTTTTCAATTGACTCTTTCTTATTTTTTATAATATACCAAATTGAGTGAGCAAAAAGGATTGCAATAAGAAATATACGAGCCTTATAGCCAAGATTTAAAATAAGACTCACACTCAAGCTAATCCTTTTAAATGAACATCGCAAAGTAATAACTATAATCAATTTAGTCAAAGTATTTCGTCGTGTCATACTTTAGTTCAAATGTGGCAAAGTAATTATAACCAGTCATGATCAAAGCTACACAACACATGAGTAAATATGATAATGAGAGCTCTACACCTCGTTTGATTTCAATGGCTTGGATTTGATGAATTGTTTGACAAGTATAAGAAACAAAGCTTCTAAAATTTTAAACAACAAGCCCCCCTCAGAATAAACCCATTAGATGACACACCCCCAACTCACTCTGCAAATAAGATCTAGGAATCTAGTACTGAGATACACAATATGGAGGAACAACAACAAAACAAGAACCAGAACCGTGTGCGCGTGCGTGATCAGAACGCGAATTACAAGAATTAAATTCCAAATCGTACTGAGCATTTAGCGTGCTAACCAACCTAGAGGGAAATGGGACCTCTCTTGACTTAGTACTTTGGCGTGTGTTAGCTCCGAGTCGCAGGATGTAGTAGGAGGGAAGATGTTGGGAGCATTGTAGTTGTCCGAAAGCTTTACCCTGAGTGGGTAGTTGACTTTCGGCTTTACAATGTAAGCGTATGGGTTTCTATCCATACGAGCGGCTCGTAGTTGATACACAATATTGGAAACGTCTCGTAGGACTTAGCCGTGCTGGCATACATCGGAAGTGTGCTTATTATGGCGAAAAGGCCATCTGAAGTGTGGGTACATTGGTACACCCCTGCAGGGTTAAATCTATTCGAATAGCCTCGTCCTAGGTTATGGACACGCTCGGATACGCCCCGTGAGAATTAGACTACAACCTTTTAACTAAAACTTGATGTGTGGAACGAATCGGGGATTCGTGTTATGTTGTGGTGGCTATTGGGTTAGTCACCTCTAGGTGGTTACTTTTGTTCCTTATTGTATCTCGCTGTCATTTCAATGCTTAAAAACAGATTTGATAAATTGCTTTCAATCTATTACATTATTGCAAATGAAAATTGTTTTATGCGTCCAATTGACCATATAACCATCTCCTTTGTTACAACTTTCATGTAGCTATGTATAGGCTTGTTACTCGTAAGTCTTACGAGTACATTATTGTACTCACCTGCATTGCTTGTTGTGTGTAGAGGAGGAAGTGGATCCCCAAGGGATCAACTTCTGTGAGTTTTGCTGCGGTGAGTGCGACTAGCTTGGCGGCCCGGTCGGTTGCCTTGTGGGTTATGATGGCTAACCGATCATCTTTTGTTTATAGCCATCTTATGGCGCTTTTGCTTCCGCTGTCACTTGGTACTTGATGTCATTTGGCCGGTCGGCTCTTTTGTAGTAATTTTATATATTGTATGTTTTTTTTGCTAGACTTGATATTATGTGTGTATGGTAATGATGCATGATTTTGTAAAGATGTATGTGTGCTGCAATTCTGGGAGGCACATGTCCATCGAGGCACGGTATATTTTGTTTGTGATGCTAGAGTCAAGGTAAGACTAAGCATTACAAGCTAAATACACTGGGGTCTCACAAGCTTTGAACAAAACTAGTAGATTTAAACACAGTTTTATGAGACTCGCGTTTTGTTTCAATTAGCCCACTTCCAATGACCTTAATTATCTTAGGTGGGTTATTCTTGGCATAATTAGCAGCATTAAATCCTAGACCAATGTTTTTGACACTCAGTTTTGACTTGTCTAGAATCATATTCAAATTTTTCTTGCCAAAAAAAATCTCTCTAAAGTGACCTTAAGGTACTCATTTTCTTTAGATAAAGTAGGACAAGTTGTGCATTTAACTAGTTTATTCACAACATTCTTAGAAGCACTAGATTGAATCAATCTATCTGACGAGGATCTAATAATCCTTATTTTACTATTTATCCGTAATTAGTATTATGGGTAATATGTCGTCACACGTCTATTAAGTATACCCCTTATAGTCGTAAGGGGGAAGCCAATCAGGCGGTCGTAAGTCCTTCTACGACTACCATATAATCGTAAGTACTCCTACGATTACCCCTGGTCGTAAGTCCTTCTACGACCAGTACACAGTCATAAGCTTTTCTACGACTACTCCTTAGTCGTAAGTCCTTCTACGACCAGCTCTGTCACGACTCCTTCAGAGTTAACTGGGTCCACTTGCCTGTAGGCCCAATTAATTATGAGATCTGAGCAGTCAATATATGCAGTTATTCTCTAGAGTAACTGCATGTAACGCACCATTATCTCTGATTGGTAACCGTCAGACAACGTGGGGAGGTTACTACTCTGGTGATTACTATTACTACCATTATTACGGAATAATGGGGCGCATCTTGACCTAGAACGACTACCTTTGCACGTACTATAAAAAGACTTTATTCAGAGAGAAATGAGAGGAGAAAAGAGGGGCAATCAGTAGTAGTATAAGCTCAAGTCTTTCCACTGATTGTAACCAGAATACCCAATACAATACACACAGGAGTAGGGTTGTTATTCTCTTCAGAGAAGGCCCGAACCTGTATAAAAATCCCCGTGTCTTTTCTGTTTGCATAATCAATTGTAGAGACCCCTTGAATCAAATAATCTTTACGTAAGATCGGTTCTAAAACACCGATAGTATCTTTTTTTAGCAAAATCATTAAGTTGTCTAGTCAGTGCTTCTATTTCTGTGCTAAGCTTAAGATAATTAGTACAAGAAAGTGTCTCACGATAAAGCATTTGTTTAATAGATTCTTTGGATAAATTAAGTCTAGCTTCTAGCAATTCACAATCAGAGCAAGCTTTAGATTGATCATTTGAAATACTTGACTCTAAATGTGTAGAAGAACTAAACTTGAATTTTTCAATTTCATCATTGGCAGGTTATAAATTTTCATCACAAAAATCATGTGCCAATCTTAGTTCATCAAGTTTAGCGGTTACATTCCTAAGTTGAACCCAGGTTGATGCATTAATTGTTCTAGCAGTCTCCAACTCAAAGTGTAAAATTTGACAAGACTCACAAGATTCATCATCAGGAATAGAAGCTCTAAGTCTATTAATTTCAAAAGTTAAGCTTTCAACAAGACAATTATTTTCTTTCAGTTTCTTTTTTATCTTTTTTAATTTAATAGCAAGTTTAATCAAATCATCTTCAAGCTCATCATATGATGGTCTTACCTCATCGGAATCACTGTCATCGTCGTCGTCGTTGTCGTTTCTTGCTATGAAGCACATGCCCGTGAAGTCGTCGTTGTTCTTCTTCTTACCTTTAGCATCATCATTGTCGTGGTTGTCGTCATCGCAACTCTCATATTCCACATCACTCAGATCAAGATGCTCGATAGTCAAAAGTAACTTTTTTAGCAAATTTCGATGAAAATTATCACCCTTGGTGTTGTTGCTCTTGGATGGATGACGACGGTAATTCTTATCTTCCTTGACCACCTTCCCCTTGAGCCTGGGACACTCCAACTTAATGTGACCTGGCTCGCCACACTCATAGCACCTGATCAAACTTGACATTCCACCTCGCTTCTTTATCCTCATGTTGTTGAGTGCCTTGTATGCTTGTGATGATATCAGCACCAAATCCTCTTCAAGAAACTGTTCGAACTGTTCCTCTGAAAAAGAAGACAAAGCAGACACAAGAAAAGAACTTGACGAAGAAACCTGAATGGGGTTAGTCACAAGTGCTAAAGATGAAGGTTTATCAATCTTAGATGGCAAATCTTCTATCTCATAGGTTTTCAATCTAGAGAAAAGATCATCCATGATTAAAGTATCTAGATCGATAATTTGATTGATAGTTGTGACAACCATCAACCACTCAGAACCTAAAGATCTCAAAATTTTAGTTGTATTATCTTCGCCAATAGGAATAACATTAACACCGCACAAATTACTCAATATTTTCTCAAAACGAGCAAAAAGATCATCAATAGATTCATCAGTCTTCATAGCAAAATAAGAATATTCTTTTTGATAAAGATTTTTATGCACTTTCTCAATTTTAGTGGTTCCTTCATAATAATCGCAAAGAGTTTTTCATATTAAGTGAGCAGAATTAATATGAGCTACACGATCAAATTATTTGTGAGAAATCCCTTGAACAGCAAATTACGAGTTTGAGTATTTAAATCAATATTTGTTTTATTTAGATTAGTAATAGTAATAGGAACCTCATATGGTCTAGAAATCGTATTCCAAATATCACTACCTTGAGCCTTAATATAAGCTTGCATGCGACACTTCCAAAAAGCAAAATCAGTACCATCTAGCATGAGAGACGATTATTGTCAATTATTCATCAATTAAAATATACTAGACCTAGCCACATGGTCTAACACTCTGCCTAGTTCTTTTTTAAATTTCAGAGATACCATATTATATAGTAGAAATACTCGCACTCTTAATGAAGTTTATGAATCTTTGTATGCTAAGGATAAGATGAAATAGATAGTGCCTTTTGAAAATCCAAGTTCGCAAAGAGAAGGCTTGTTTGTTCGTGATAGGCAAAAAGAGAAAAACTCAAATAATAGATCTCGAGGCAAAAGTTCGAACGGCTACAAAACCGATCGAAATCTAGAGGCAAGTACAAGTCGTGCAAATATTGCAAGAAAAGTGGGCACAACATCTTTGAATGCTGGAAGCTGCAGAATAAAGAAAAGAAAACCGGCTATTATAGGCTAAAAGGTAAACCAGATGATGAAGGTAAAGTCTCCCTTGCTGCTGATAATAGTTCTGATGGAGAAGTCCTTGTTGCCTTTGCTGGATGTGCTAAGACCAATGATGAATAGATTCTTGATTCCGCATGTACCTTTTATATGTGTTCTAATAGGGATTGGTTTGCCACCTATGACTTGTTGAAGGTGGTACTGTGTTGATGGGTGGTAACTTATCTTGTAAGGTTGAAGGAATTGGTTCAGTTCAGATCAAGATATTTGATAGCATTGTCAGAACTTTGATAGATGTGAGGCACATTCCAGATTTGAAAAAGAACCTCATCTCTTTGAGTACTCTTGATGCTAAAGGGTACAAGTATTCTGGTGAAGGTGGAGTTTTGAAGGTATCAAAAGCTCACTTGTTGTGATGAAAGCTGATATTAAATATGCCAATCTGTACCATCTGCGAGGTATTACAATATCAGGTAATGTTGCTATAATTTCAAGTTCATTATCTGATTCCGATGCTACTAATCTTTGGCATATGCGTCTTGGGCATATGAGTGAAATTAGTTTGGCAGAATTGAGCAAGAGGAGACTTCGTGGTGAACCTAGCATCGGCAAGCTGAAAATTTGTGAGCATTGTGTCTTTGGCAAACACAAGAGGGTGAAGTTCAATACTTCGGTCCATACTACAAAAGGTATTTTGGATTATGTGCATTCTGATTTATGGGGACCATCTTGCAAACTATCGCTAGGAGGTACTCGTTATATATTAACAAATATTGATGATTACTCTATAAGAGTGTGACCTTACTTTTTGAAGTATAAATCAGAAGCATTTTTAGCATTTAAAGAATGGAAGACTATGGTTTAAAGGCAAATTGAAAAGAAGATGAAGAAACTTCGCACTGATAATGGGATGAAATTCTATTATAATGAATTCGAATCATATTGCAAGACTGAAGAGATTGTTAGGCACTACACCGTTCCCTATACTCCTGAACAAAATGGTGTAGCTGAGCGTATAAACAAGACCACCATTTCCAAGGCCCGTTGCATATTGTCAAATACAGGTTTGTATAGGCGTTTTTGGCTGAAGCTGCTTCCACTGCTTGCTATCTTATTAATCGGTCACCCTCTATAGCAATTGAAAAGAAGACTCAAATTGAGGTATGGTCTAGTTCCCCAGCAAATTATTCAGAATTGAGACTTTTTGTTGTACTGCTTATGCTCATGTTGATAATAGAAAATTAGAGCCTAGTGTTGTTAAGTGTATCTTTCTTGGTTATAAATCTGGTGTTAAAGGATATAAGTTATGAAATCATGAAACAAATAAGGTTATGATTAGCAAAAACATTGTCTTTAATGAATCTGTTATGCTTCATGGTAAACTGCCTACTAATGTTCCTGCTGAGAGTAAGCAGAATTTAAGTGTTCAGGTGGACCATTTTGTTGATTCAGATGACACATCAGATAAAGAAAATATTGTTGTTTATGATGCACCTATTGTTAAGGATCCTCCTATTGTTGAGCAACCACCACGGTTCATTGCAGTTGACAGACCTAGGAGGGAGATTAATCCACCCAAAAGGTTGATTGAAGAAGCTAATATTGTTGCTTATGCTTTGAGTGTGGCAGAAGAAATTGAAGGTAATACAGAACCTTCATAATACTCTGAGGCTATTAACTCTACTGATTGTAATAAGTGGATAACTGCTAGGCATGATGAGATAGAGTTACTTGAAAAGAATGGCACTTGGAAATTAGTGAAATTGCCAAAAGAGAAGAAGCATGTTCGTTGCAAGTGGATTTTCAAAAGAAATGAATGTATTTCTCCTACTTAACCAGCAATGTATAAAACAATGTTGGTTGTTAAAGGTTATAGTCAGATTCCAAGTATTGATTTTAATGATGTCTTTTTCTCAGTTGTGAAGCATAGTTCTATTCACACTTTACTCAGTATTGTTGCTATGCATGATTATAAACTTGAGCAATTAAATGTTAAAACTGCATTCTTATATGGGGAGTTAGAAGAAGACATTTATATAGACCAGCACGGGGGTTTTATTATTCCTGAAAAAACACCTTGTTTGTAGATTAAAGAAATCTTTTTATGATTTGAAGCAATCTCCTAGATAATGGTATAAGAGATTTGACTCATTTATGCTCTCTCATGATTTTAAACGGTCTGATTATGATAGCTATATTTATTTAAAGATTATTAATGGTTCAGCTATTTATTTACTTCTCTATGTTGATGATATGTGGATTGTTGCAAAAGATAAGTCAGAAATAGCAAAACTGAAAGCACAATTGAGTAATAAATTTGAGATGAAGGAGCTAAGTGCAGCAAAGAAAATTCTTGGCATGGAGATTATTAGAGAGACAATCTGGCAAGTTATACCTTAGTCAACAAGGTTATATTGAGAAGATCGTTCGTCGTTTTAATATGCATGATGCAAAACCAGTGAGTACTCCATTAGCTTCGCATTTTAGATTATCTTCAGCCTTATGTCCTGAGTCAGATTATGATATTGAGTACATGTCTAGAGTTCCATATTACAGTGCAGTTGGTTCTCTTATGTATGACATGGTTTGTTCTCTACAAGAAAATAGTACACTAGGGACGTTTTTATTTAGACGCTTTTTATTATGTCTCTACACCCAGAATCATATAGTACATAAAGACGTTTCTTAAGACGTTCTAGAATGCGTCTCAATATTTACAGCCCAGCCTATTTAGCAAACACTAATTCTACTGAACTTACCGGTTAACCCCACGAAGACTAGTGGACCACGAACTTTATCCCTAATTTCTGAAACCCTTCCTCTCCCAGCGCCTCCTCCTCCCCAGACACCCTCCTCCCCGGCCGCCCTTCCTCCCAGCACCACCCTTCCAGCTCCTAGCGCCGCCCTCCTCCCCGGCCGCCCTCCTCCCTGGCTGCCTCTACTCCCAGCGCCCTCTCCTGTTGTGCGGATCAGGTGCAGGGCGGCTCGAGGTGGCGCTCGAGCTCGGCGGCGACCGGATCTAGGGTAGGGCCGACTGTGTGGGCCGCTGCTGTTCCACCGCCTCCAGCGATCACCCCTTGCCTTGACACCGCCGCTTAGGCCTCCGGTAGCGGTAAGAGACTCCACGATGACCCCAAAAGCAAGGCCGTGAGCTCCATGCAGCCTGCCCACTTATTCCCTCCAGTGTTCGCCGGCCCTGGCATTGGCAATGACCAATAAGGTAAGGAGCCACATGTAACATCCCAATTTTGGGCTTGTGTTTCAAATGTAAGAAAATCAGTAGAAATTAAAACTTTTTCTTACATCATGTAATTCCTGTGGTGCCAATCAATTCTTGTTCATAGAATTATGGAATTACATTGTCACAAGTCTTGTTGATCCAAATCTTGCTATTCCAAAAACAATCTTGTCAAATCTTATGATCATCCTCTGAAAATATTTTTCCTAAGTCTCTGTGATGGTATGTGACCCTCTGAAAAATTTCACAATTTTTAGAAATTGTTTGAAAATTTTTAGAGGTACAAACTGTTTGACTCTCAGTCAAACATTAAAACAGAGCCTTGCAGAATTTTGGAGATTTATTCGCAGCATAAAATCTCTGAAAATTTTACACAAGGTTAATATCTGAATTAGCAAGCTCCTGTAAAATTTTCATAATTTTTGGAGTTATTTTGCTACCTCAAATAAATCTTTCAGAGTCTCTGTTCTTTTTCAAAGTCGAACTTGGTTTACTGTTGCTTGGGTTCGAGTCAGACTCGGGCTCGAACCACTTGATTCGGTCCAGTCAACTAAACGCACCGAGCCACTCTTTAAAACGCGCAATCGATCCCGACCGTTGGATCGAAATCGCACGGCCGCGCGCGTGTAAGACTTCGGACCTTCCGGTTGCAAGATTGATTTTCAACCGTTGGATCGCAATCCAACCGCTGAGATTTCCCGAACCCTTCGGACCCTCCGGTTGCATTTTTGAATCAGAGCCGTTGGATTAAGATCCAACGCTCACGTACCCCTTCGTTGTAAATAAGAGTTTGCAACGTGGAGCTATCTGAGCCGTTCAATTCTAATCGTAGGGTTCGCATCCTCCCCGTTGTGTTTTAAAGCCCGTAGGCGTGGCACTATCTCAGCCGTTCGCGTCTCATCCAACGGCTGTGAATCGCCCGAGCTTTTGCGCTGGTCATCTTCAACCTCCCGCCGTGCGAAAACAGTGCAAGGCATGGTGAGGTCATTTCTTGCTCCCTAAAGCCACCCTAGCCGACGTGTAGAGGTATGGGCGGTACATTGAGCTAGGCCATGCCCTAATGCACGTCTACACCCCTTTTTCCTTGTCGGCCGTGCGTGGTGCTTTGTGTTTTGCCGCCCGAGAGAGGAGTGGAGCAAACCCTAACCCTTTCATGGCCTTATAAGCACCCAAATCCCTTCCTGGAGTTTCTTTAGACCACCATCAAGCTTCATTCCCAATGTTGGAGCTTAATACCTCAAAAATGGCAAATCGCCATTGTTGACCCGTGGAGCTCCATTGGTGTTCTTGGTGTTCCAGTGGTCCTCCTTCATGTTTCTTCGCCCTAACCTTATCTATTTACTTCCTTGAACATTTCCCCTCACTTAATTTTGGATTTGATTCTCAGGAATTGTCCAATTTGGGGTTTGTTCAAATTCGGCCGATTTTGGTCATCTTCTTCCTCAGCTCAGGTGAGTGCTCCCTTTTCTAATTACTTGCTCATGTAGCCTCTGTGAACCTTAATAAAGCTATACTGATGCTTTGGGATCACTCATTTGGCCCAGGGGGTCATTTTCAACCTTTCTTCTTCGTGTCCGGCGAGCTTCCACCGTGGTCAAACTTCTCCGGCCATCTTTGAAGCTTCTCGTCCTTAAGGTAGCTCCTTATTAGTCCCTAGAGGCTCCGGCACCCGCTTCTCGGATGCGGTGAGCTTCGCTATTTTCGTACTTAGCGTAGAAAGGCTCCGTTTTCATTTTCCGCTAGCGGCGTTCTAGTCCTCGCATGGCGTGAGAATGCTACCATTAGTTTCGTCGCTATTGCGAATCCATTTTGGGTCTTGTTCACCGCGCGCGGCTTGTCGCCGGCGATTAGCGTCAAAGACGATCGGGACTTTCTTGAGCGCGAGCTCCGTTTCGTCGACTCATTAGGACACATTAATTACCAATCATTAGTATTATCGTGTCTTAATCATTATTGTTGAACCAGCGACTTGTGGGCCCAACATCCTTTAATCGCTCTCGGATCAATCCGCATCGTTCGACATCATTAATATCTAATCATTGCTTAATTAAAGGAGTTGGCATTTAATCGCCGCGAATTAACCTCGAATTCATTGATGGTGGCCCGAGGGTTAGAATCAAATCTCGTGATCATTAGAGTCTAATTAATGTCAATCATTAGAATCATTAATTTGGTCTTAACCGCCTCTGCTTAGTCGCCGACTTGTGGGCCGATGCATCGTGCACGTGGGTTAAATCGTTGCGATCGTGACTCGAAGTCACCGACATGCGGTCCCACATGTCCACATCTTCCTTTGAAGCTGCGGTCAATATCTACCGTTCGTTTTTAGATCTGCGGCCCGGATCTTGTAGGCATTCGGACCATCCGGTTCCTCATCATCTGGACCGTCCATCTCGCGATCCGCTACCGAGATCATGTGTGCATTCGGACCTTCCGGTTAGATGTGGGTTCTAAGCCGTTCATCTTTAGATCTGCGATGCGTGGTTCCGAGGCAACCGCATCGTCGGTTGCATGCACTCGTTTGGGCCGTTGGATCTTGATCCAACGGTGGACCGATTGGGTTTGGCGGCGTGCGCTATTTCCAGCGTGCGTGGGAACGTTGGATTTTAAATCTGCGCCCACGGGCGTCCCGTCGTTTTCTTTGTTTTGGGTTGTTACGTATTTGGTAAGTATTTATTTAACGATGAAAATGATGTAAAACTTTAGAAACTCATAACTAATTCATTTTAGCTACTTTTTAGTTAATTCCAATCTGTAATAAATTATGTTATCACTTTAGCTTATTATAAAAATGGATTTAAGCATGTTCGATGTGAAAATTGTATAATAGGAATAACTTGTTTTTGTCATTTTGAATATTCCGTAAAATGAATAAAACTTTAGAAAATGCATATCTTGCTCGTGTATGTCCAAAATGAATGATTCCAACCTTGATAAATTTGTTATTAACCCAATGTTAATATAAAAATGATGGTAGGTCCAGGATTGTAACAAACCTTGATTAATGAGTTAGTACCTATTTTTAGCATTTAGAAAATTCGGAAGACTTATAAAATGCACAAGTAATTCTCTGTAGATGCAAAATATATTTGATAAATTCTAGAAAACCCTCTGTTGGTATACTTCTCTGTAAAATTAGTTTTGAACATATTTATGCTCTGGAAAGTGCATTATGCCAAGTTTGCATCTTAGAAAATCATAACTAAATCACTTTAACTCCAAATGACCTGAAATTTTATATGGGTTACCTCTATACCAGTAGGTAGCTACCATAAAATTCCAGCTTCAAAATCTCTCTAGAAAATATTTTGCTACAGTGCTAATTATTGGTGAAAATGTATTTCTATGCATTATCTTTTGCACCACAAATCCAAATTAGGTTTTTCCAGTTTCTATGTCTAGGTATATTCGTATTCTACCTTATGTGTAAATTTAAATCGCATTTGGTTAAGTTTTGCTTGCTCTTTTGTTTATTTGTGGCTCGTCTTATTGGTTGTTCTTGGTTCTTTTGCCTTTCGCTTAGGATTAGACATTTGCGGTAATCCCAGAACGATCCTCCGCAACCAATTGAGCAACAACAAGAAGGCAAGCAGTTTGATCATGTTAATCCCAGTATTTTAAGTATTTATGTTGATTACAAATTCTATGTATGCATTGCTACTTTGTTTTAATAGTTGGCCTAGTAGATGCATTTCCTTAGCAAATGATTATCCTCTACTACCATGAGCCTAGGTTACTTGCTGTGATTTAGAGTTCGTGGATGGGCTCTTGTCACTTAGTAGTTGCGAATTAATTGCTTAGCCATGCTTAGCCGGTAGAAATGGGCGGTTATCGACTTGTCGATAACCTTGATCACACAAAACTTATTATGATTTATGATTTCCACCTTGTGCCATGTCTACTTGTGAAAACTAAAACTAAAAGCAAAATGATTTAGACTTGGGCACAATGGTATGTTGGTGTGATTCTGGGTGGATGGAATGGTGCCTAAGTCAACAAGGACCGAACATCTTGTTACACTAAACCAAGCATTTTAGCGTGCTAACCACACTAGAGGGTATGGGACCTCTCTTGACTTAGTACTTTGGCGTGTATTGGCTCCGGTCGCGAGGAGGTCGCGGGAGGGATGGTGTTGGGAGCATTGTAGTGTCCGAAAGACTTCACCGGGATGGGATTTGTTGTCTTTCGCTTGCAATGTAAGCGTATGGTGTTTCTACCCATACGAGCGGCTCGTAGTTAATACACAATATTGGAAAGCGTCTCGTAGGACTTAGCCGTGCTTGCATACCTACGGAAGTGTGCTTTTGGCTTAAAGGCGATGCGAAGTGTGGGTACATTGGTACACCCTGCAGGTTAAAACTATTCGAATAGCCTCGTCTAGGTTATGGACACGCTTGGGGAGGTCTTTCAAGAGTTAGACTACAACCTTTAAATTAAAACTTGATGGGTGGTGCGAATCGGGATTAGGTGCTATGTTGTGGTGACTATTGGGATAGTCACTTCAGTGGTTACTTGTATGTATCTTTATTACTTGTTACTTTTATAACAAAACAGATTTGCAAACTTGCTTTTGAAATATATTACATTATTGCAAATAAAGTTGGCTTCATGCAAAATGAGACATACAACCTCCACCTAAATAAGCTTGCATGTAGTTTATGAATAGGTCCGCTATTCCACACGTCGATCTTGGGTACAAAGACAATCTTTGTACTCGGTTGCTATGCTTAATTGTTTTGTTGCAGAGGAGGAAGGTGAGCAGAAGGGCCTCACTTTTGTGAGCTGTGTTGTGGTAGCTTATGGGCGACTAGCTTGGCGGCCCGGTCGGTTGCCTTGTGGGTGTGTGGCTAACCTGGTCGACTTTTGTTCTAGCCATCTTATGGCGCTTTTTGCTCATTGTCATTCTTGTCCATTGTTCTATTTGGCGGTCGGCTCGCTTTAATAATAACTTTACTTTATGTCGTTGTTGAACTTAGTGATATATGTTGTATGGGAATGATGTGTAATTTTGTGATGATGTGCATATGTTGCAGTGCAGGAAACATATGTCCATCGAGGCTTAGAATGTTTAATTAGTAATGCTAGAACCATTTGGAGGTTAAGTGTTACTAGTTAAATATTCAGTCCTCACAAAGTTGGTATCGAGCCATCTTGACCGTAGAAACCCCTAGCTTGGTCGTCCCTAGTATATTTTGAAAACTTACTTTCCAAATATCGTTGCTTTCTGAAAATCTTAAGTAAGTTCTCAGATTTTACTTCTCATCTATCCTAGTTTGCTCATCTCACCTCATTCTAAACTGAATTTGAAAGCTGAGTTTTCCTCTCATCTTCTTCCAAAAGATAGTTGTTTATCGAGTAGATTGGTTTTGGGGACATCATGAGAGTTATAAAATAAAAAGTATGGTTGTCTTGAGAAGATTAGGAGCTGCTGGGAGCTACAAATTTCGGCCATAAGTTGAATGGAGAAATCTGGACAGCTAGCATTTAGGTAGTAAAAGTGCTGAAATGAGAGGTTAATTCTACTAAAAACTTGTAGGGTTAACAGGGTAAGAAGTGATATGAGTTAGCTTAGTGTCTAACCCTCCTGTAGTATGATTTTCACCCTGTTCCTAGCTGTCTCGAACAGAAGTTAGTGCTCTGAAATTTGTCTTCCGAAAAATTGATTACTCGTTTTCCATCTGAGTTAGTCATACAGGAATATGGTTGTTATCTTTATGACCTTGCTGCAATTTTATGTTGATACTTGAGCTTTTAAGGATTGTTTTGTTAAGTGGTTAGTAGTTTTCTTTGTCTCCTGTTCGGAGTTGTGTCTTAACCTATTTTTGTGGAGCAGGATGACAAGAACCACCATAACGATCACCGGTGGTTACGATGAGGAGCTTCCTCCTCCGACCATGGTGAGGTTACGCTCGATCGGCGGAATCGCATGGACCGCACCGTATCTTGGAGGTCATTGCAGGAACACCTCGCTCCCGCCGCTGCCGAGGATCCGGAGGTGGTGGCCACCGCCTCGTGGTGGGCTTATGGAGTTTCTCGTCGCAGCCACCCACTTTCTCTCGATCGGAGGATCCACTCGGCGCGGATGATTGGGCTGCGTCTTGTTGAGCGAAGCTCAATATCGCCTCCGTGCGAGGCGAGGCGGGCACTCTTTGCATCCCATCGGCTTGAGGGTGCGGCACTATCTTGGTGGGAGAACTTTCTGCCATGCAGCCCGCGAGACACGTTGTCGTGGGATGAGTTTCGATCTACTTTCCGTCGGGCCCACATTCACGATGGCACGATGAAGCTCAAGAAGAAGGAGTTTCTTGCGCTTAGCGGGCGCAAGTGCGTCTCGGAGTATCTTTACGAGTTTAACCACTTGGCTCGTTACGCTCCGGAGAGGTGGCCTCGATGAGGCTAAGCAGAGAAGTTCATGGATGGGTTGTCAGGAGCTGCGGGACAAGCTATCTATAGTGGACTTTGTCGACTTCCGTGCCTTGGTTGACAAGGCCATCGTCGCCGAGCACAAAGCGAAGGCGCTGGGTGAGTCCCATAGCGCAAGTGGGAGGCACATCGGTGCGCTGGTGGCCTCACTCGCCCCCGTGTTGGGCCCACACGAGGGCTCGTGCTTTGGCCGCACCACCGCCAAGGCGTCGGCACGATTGCTCGTCCCCGCAGCCGTGTTTCACCACGTGCACTGCGACCAGCCAGGCGAGTTGCGCCCGCAACCCAGTGCCGATGTTACTGTTTACTTTGCAACAAGAAGGGCCATTATGCTAGCGATTGCCTTGAGAGGATCGAGCAGCCCCTCGTCCTAATGGAGGACGCGGAATGGTCACACACCGACCGTAAGGTGATCCGAAGACCCGGTGTCGGGAGTGGTCGAGTCAACCACATCTCGGCCGAGGAGGCACGAGGCGCCCGACGTTGTGTTGGGTACGCTCCTTGTTAATTTACATCCTGCTCGATTTTATTTGACTCTGGAGCTTCGCATTCTTTATTTCGAGGTCTTTTCTTCGTTGATTGTGGACTTCTTGTGTTCCTTTGGGATTCCACGCCTGATTCGCTCTCGGGTTCGAATTGAGAGTCGACCAAGTATGCCGGGATGTTCCTATCCACATCGAAGGAGTGGGATTCTTGGCGAATCTTATCCTACTCGACTCGGCACGCTTGGATGTGATTCTTGGCATGGATTGGTTGTCCCAACACTTGGGGCAAATCGATTGTGCCGGGAAGATTGTCTACCTCACCGACCCTTCAGTGAACGGGGTGGGTCTTCACCACAGTTGCGAGAACCCCATCTTTTTGTCCTTGAAGCGAAGCCGGCATTGGAGATTCGCGACGTCCCCACGGTGTGTGACTTCACGGATGTCTTTCACGAAGATTTGCCCGGATGCCTCTGTTCGAGATCCAGGTTTGTGATCGAGTTCTTTGCCCGGCATCGCCCCTATTTCTAAGAGGCCGTGTCGCATGCCTCCTAATGAGTTGAAGGAGTGAAGAAGCAATCGGGTGAGCTGCAAGAGAAGGGTTTTATCCGTCTAGCTCATCTCCTTGGGGTTGTCCGATTATCTTTGTGAAGAAGAAGGACAAGACCTTGCGCATGTGTGTTGATTACCGTCCGCTAATGAGGTGACGGTAAAGAACAAGTATCCTTTGCCCGTATTGATGATCTTTTCGATCAATTGGCCAGAACACGAGTCTTCTCAAGATTGACTTGAGATTGGGCTATCATCAAGTCGAGGATCGAGACCGAGGATATTCCTAAGACGGCCTTTGCTACTCGTTATGGTCTTTACGAGTACACCGTCATGTCTTTTGGTTTGACCAATGCTCTGCTTTATTCATGAATCTTATGAACTCGGTATTCATGGAGTATTTGGATAGGTTTGTGGTGGTATTCATCGATGATATCCTTATCTACTCCAAGAGTGAAGAAGAGCATCTTTGAGCATCTTCGACTTGTGTTGGGCAAGGCTGCTTGAACACATGTTGTATGCCAAATTCGGCAAGTGCGAGTTCGTTGAAGGAAGTGGCGTTCTTGGGCCATGTTCTTTCAATGAGAGGTGTGGTCGTGGATCCTAGCAAGGTCGGTGATGTGCTATCTTGGGGTCACCAAGTCGGTCACCGATGTGCGGAGTTTCCTTGGTTTGGTGGCTACTATCGCCGCTTCATCGAGAATTCCTCCAAGATTGCGGCCTATGACCGAATTGCTTAAGAAGGACAAGAAGTTTGAGTGGTCCATTGCTTGTGATGTGAGTTTTCGGGAACTCAAGGAGCGGTTGACCTCACCCAGTGCTTGTTCTCCCGATGTTCACTAGAGTTTCGATATCTATTGTGATGCTTCTCGTCGGGGTCTTGGTTGTGTTCTTATGCGGGAGGGCAAGGTTGTGGCCTATGCATCGCGGCGATTAAGGCCTCATGAACTCAACTATCCTACTCATGACTTGGAGTTGGCTGCGTGGTCCATGCACTCAAGATTTGGCGGCATTACGATTGGTAACCGTTGTGAGGTGTATTCACCACAAGAGCTTGAAGTACTTGTTCACCCAACCAGATCCGAACCTCGAGCAAAGAAGATGGTTGGAATTGATCAGGACTATGACATGGGCATTGGCACCATCCGGCAAGGCCAATGTCGTTGCGGATGCACTCGGTCGGAAGGTGTATTGCAACATGTTGATGCTCCAAGAGCGTGCTTGCTCTCATTTGAGAATTTGGCGCCTTAATTTGGGTTTGACCGAGCACGGTTCTCTTGCTACATTGGTTGTGCAACCAACCTTGGTGGACCAAATCAAGGCGACACAGTGAACGATGATGTTGGTGTGAGCGGATCAAGCGAACATCAAGGATGGGATAGCCAAGTGCTTTTCGGAGGATGAGCATGGCGTTGTGTGGTTTGGGCGTCTTGTGGTCCCTAAGGTCATGGAATTGCGGGATTTGATTCTCCGAAGCCCATGATTCTCCTTTGTCTATTCACCCGGGCTACCAAGATGTATCGGGATCTTCGTCGAGATTCAGTGGACCCGAATGAAGCGCGAGATTGCGAGTTCGTTGCGAGTGCGGCGTGTCTTTGTCGTGTGAAGGCGAGCATCGGCGTCAGCGAGTCTTCTTGACCCTTGCCAATACGAGAATGGAAGTGGGATTCGGTTGGCATGGACTTCATCACCGGATTGCCCCTTTCGTCCAAAGGGAATGATGCTATTTGGGTCGTGATCGGCGGGTTGACTAAAGTGGCACATTTCCTTCCGTCAAGACTCGACTCCGTGTGGGGCCTCTGCCGAACTTTATGTCTCGAGGATTGTGAGTCTTCACGGTGTCGCGAAGACGATTATTTCGATCGTGGTGCGCTTTTCACCTCGCGGTTTTGGCATAGTGCGCAGAGGCTATGGGGACGCCTTCATTTGATCTGACCTTTCATCCTCGGATGATGGTCGACGGAGCGAGTCAACCAAGTGTTGGAAGATATGCTCCGTGCTTGTGTTCTTTCCTATGGGAAGAAGTGGGAGAAGTGCCTACCATTTGCTTGAGTTCTCCTACAACATGACTTTCGAGCCGTCTTGGCATGGCACCATTTGAGGCTTTGTATGGGAGGAGATGCGAACCCGTTGAACTGGTCGAGAGGCGGTGGCGGCGGTTCTCGGCCGCATTCGATTAATGAGGCCGAAAGTCAAGTTCGATTGATCGCGAGCATCCGCGCACGCCCGATCGGACAAAGAGCTATGCGGATCGCGTCGCCGTGAGTTGAGCTTTGAGCCCGATGACTTTGTGTATCTCAAAGTCTCACCCTTGAAGGGCCATCAGCGTTTTGGCATCAAGGGCAAGTTGGCTCCTCGATATGTTGGGCCTTACCGCATCATCGAGAGAGTTGGAAGCGATTGCATCTGATTGGAGCTACCAGTGCACTTGAGGTGTGCATGATGTGTTCCATGTTTCACACCGAAGAAGTGCCTCCGTCCCGACCGAGAAGCTCCATTGGAGGTTCTCGATGTACTGGAGAATTTGACCTACCATGAGCATCCTGTTCGTATTCTTGAGGAATCGAGCGGAGGGCGAGGAACCGTGTCATCAAGTTCCTTAAGGTTGATGGTCAAACCATTCTCGAAGATGAAGCAACTTGGGAGCGAAGATCGCCGTGCGATTTTCCTTCTTTCTTCTCCGAGTAAACAGAATCTCGGGTCGAGATTCTTGTAAGGGGGGGAGAGTTGTAACATCCCAATTTTGGGCTTGTGTTTCAAATGTAAGAAAATCAGTAGAAATTAAAACTTTTTCTTACATCATGTAATTCCTGTGGTGCCAATCAATTCTTGTTCATAGAATTATGGAATTACATTGTCACAAGTCTTGTTGATCCAAATCTTGCTATTCCAAAAACAATCTTGTCAAATCTTATGATCATCCTCTGAAAATATTTTTCCTAAGTCTCTGTGATGGTATGTGACCCCTCTGAAAAATTTCACAATTTTTAGAAATTGTTTGAAAATTTTTAGAGGCAGTCAAACCTGTTTGACTCTCAGTCAAACATTAAAACAGAGCCTTGCAGAATTTTTGGAGATTTATTCGCAGCATAAAAATCTCTGAAAATTTTACACAAGGTTAATATCTGAATTAGCAAGCTCCTGTAAAATTTTCATAATTTTTGGAGTTATTTTGCTACCTCAAATAAATCTTTCAGAGTCTCTGTTCTTTTTCAAAGTCGAACTTGGTTTACTGTTGCTTGGGTTCGAGTCAGACTCGGGCTCGAACCACTTGATTCGGTCCAGTCAACTAAACGCACCGAGCCACTCTTTAAAACGCGCAATCGATCCCGACCGTTGGATCGAAATCGCACGGCCGCGCGCGTGTAAGACTTCGGACCTTCCGGTTGCAAGATTGATTTTCAACCGTTGGATCGCAATCCAACCGCTGAGATTTCCCGAACCCTTCGGACCCTCCGGTTGCATTTTTGAATCAGAGCCGTTGGATTAAGATCCAACGCTCACGTACCCCTTCGTTGTAAATAAGAGTTTGCAGCGTGGAGCTATCTGAGCCGTTCAATTCTAATCGTGAGGGTTCGCATCCTCCCGTTGTGTTTTAAAGCCCGTGGCGTGGCACTATCTCACTGTTCGCGTCTCATCCAGCGGTGTGAATCGCCCGAGCTTTGCGCTGGTCATCTTCAACCTCCGTGGTGAAAAGCGATGCAAGGCATGGTGAGGTCATTTCTTGCTCCCTAAAGCCACCTAGCCGAGGCGTGTAGAGGTATGGGCGGTACATTGAGCTAGGCCATGCCCTAATGCACGTCTACACCCCTTTTTCCTTGCCTCCGTGCGTGGTGCTTTGTGTTTTGCCGAGAGAGGAGTGGAGCAAACCTAACCCTTTCATGGCCTTATAAGCACCCAAATCCCTTCCTGGAGTTTCTTTAGACCACCATCAAGCTTCATTCCCAATGTTGGAGCTTAATACCTCAAAAATGGCAAATCGCCATTGTTGACCCGTGGAGCTCCATTGGTGTTCTTGGTGTTCCGTGGTCCTCCTTCATGTTTCTTCGCCTAACCTTATCTATTTACTTCCTTGAACATTTCCCTCACTTAATTTTGGATTTGATTCTCGGGAATTGTCCAATTTGGGGTTTGTTCAAATTCGGCCGATTTTGGTCATCTTCTTCCTCAGCTCAGGTGAGTGCTCCCTTTTCTAATTACTTGCTCATGTAGCCTCTGTGAACCTTAATAAAGCTATACCGATGCTTTGGGATCACTCATTTGGCCCAGGGGGTCATTTTCAACCTTTCTTCTTCGGTCCCATGAGCTTCCACCGTGGTCAAACTTCTCCGGCCATCTTTGAAGCTTCTCGTCCTTAAGGTAGCTCCTTATTAGTCCCTAGAGGCTCCGGCACCCGCTTCTCTGGACTGCAGCTGAGCTTCTCGCTATTTTCGTACTTAGCAGTAAAGGCTCCCGTTTTCATTTTCCGGCTAGCCGGCGTTCTAGTCCCTCGCCGCCGGCGAGAATGCTACCATTAGTTTCGTGCTGCTATTGCGAATCCATTTTGGGTCTTGTTCACGCGCCGCGGCGTTGTCGCCGGCGATTAGCGTCAAAGACGATCGGGACTTTCTTGCGACGCGAGCTCCGTTTGTCGACTCATTAGGACACATTAATTACCAATCATTAGTATTATCTGTGTCTTAATCATTATTGTTGAACCACTGACTTGTGGGCCCAACATCCTTTAATCGCTCTCTGGATCAATCCCGCACTGTTCCGACATCATTAATATCTAATCATTGCTTAATTAAAGGAGTTGGCATTTAATCATTGTCGGAATTAACCTGCGGTCATTGGATGGTGGGCAGGGTTAGAATCAAATCTCGTGATCATTAGAGTCTAATTAATGTCAATCATTAGAATCATTAATTTGGTCTTAACCGCCTGCTTAGTCGACTTGTGGGCCAGTGCCCGTGCTGCGTGGGTTAAATCGTTGCGGTCGTGACTCGAAGTCACTGACATGCGGTCCCACATGTCAGCATCTTCCTTTGAACTGCGGTCAATATCTACCGTTCGTTTTTAGATCTGCGGCCCAGATCTTGTAGGCATTCGGACCATCCGGTTCCCCTCATCATCCTGGACCGTCCATCTCGCGATCTGCGGCTGAGATCATGTGTGCATTCGGACCTTCCGGTTAGATGTGGGTTCTAAGCGTTCATCTTTAGATCTGCGATGCGTGGAGTTCACCGAGGCAACCGCATCGTCCGGTTGCATGCACTCGTTTGGGCCGTTGGATCTTGATCCAACGGTGGACCCCGATTGGGTTTGGCGCGCGTGCGCTATTTCCAGCGTGCGTGGGCTGTTGGATTTTAAATCTGCGGCCCACGGGCGTCCACGTCGTTTTCTTTGTTTTGGGTTGTTCTGTATTTCGGTAAGTATTTATTTAACGTTGAAAATGATGTAAAACTTTAGAAACTCATAACTAATTCATTTTAGCTACTTTTAGTTAATTCCAAGCTGTAATAAATTATGTTATCACTTTAGCTTATTATAAAAATGGATTTAAGCATGTTCGATGTGAAAATTGTATAATAGGAATAACTTGTTTTCGTCATTTTGAATATTCAGAAAATGAATAAAACTTTAGAAAATGCATATCTTGCTCTGTGTATGTCCAAAATGAATGATTCCAACCTTGATAAATTTGTTATTAACCCAATGTTAATATAAAAATGATGGTAGGTCGAGATTTATGTGAAAACCTTGATTAATGAGTTAGTACCTATTTTTAGCATTTAGAAAATTTGGAAGACTTATAAAATGCACAAGTAATTCTCTGTAAATGCAAAATATATTTGATAAATTCTAGAAAACCCTCTGTTGGTATACTTCTCTGTAAAATTAGTTTTGAACATATTTATGCTCTGGAAAGTGCATTATGCCAATTTTGCATCTTAGAAAATCATAACTAAATCACTTTAACTCCAAATGACCTGAAATTTTATATGGGTTACCTCTATACCAGTAGGTAGCTACCATAAAAATTCCAGCTTCAAAATCTCTCTAGAAAATATTTTTGCTACTGAGTGCTAATTATTGTGAAAATGTATTTCTATGCATTATCTTTTGCACCACAAATCCAAATTAGGTTTTCAGTTTCTATGTCTAGGTATATTCGTATTCTACCTTATGTGTAAATTTCACGCATTTGGTTAAGTTTTGCTTGCTCTTTTGTTTATTTGTGGCTCGTCTTATTGGTTGTTCTTGGTTCTTTTGCCTTTCGCTTAGGATTCGACATTTGCGGTAATCCAGAACGATCCTCCGCAACCAATTGAGCAACAGCAAGAAGGCAAGCAGTTTGATCATGTTAATCGAGTATTTTAAGTATTTATGTTGATTACAAATTCTATGTATGCATTGCTACTTTGTTTTAATAGTTGGCCTAGTAGATGCATTTCCTTAGCAAATGATTATCCTCTACTACCATGAGCCTAGGTTACTTGCTGTGATTTAGAGTTCGTGGATGGGCTCTTGTCACTTAGTAGTTGCGAATTAATTGCTTAGCCATGCTTAGCCGGTAGAAATGGGCGGTTATCGACTTGTCGATAACCTTGATCACTAAAACTTATTATGATTTATGATTTCCACCTTGTGCCATGTCTACTTGTGAAAACTAAAACTAAAAGCAAAATGATTTAGACTTGGGCACAATGGTATGTTGGTGTGATTCGGGTGTGACTGGAATGGTGCCTAAGTCAACAAGGACCGAACATCTTGTTACACTAAACCAAGCATTTTAGCGTGCTAACCACACTAGAGGGTATGGGACCTCTCTTGACTTAGTACTTTGTGTATTGGCTCCGGTCGCAGGAGGTCGCGGAGGGATGGTGTTGGGAGCATTGTAGTGTCCGAAAGACTTCACCGGGATGGGATTTGTTGTCTTTCGGCTTGCAATGTAAGCGTATGGTGTTTCTACCCATACGACGGCTCGTAGTTAATACACAATATTGGAAAGCGTCTCGTAGGACTTAGCCGTGCAGCATACCTACGGAAGTGTGCTTTTGGCTTAAAGGTGGTGCAAGTGTGGGTACATTGGTACACCTGCGAGGTTAAAACTATTCGAATAGCCTCGTCCTAGGTTATGGACACGCTTGGGAGGTCTTTCAAGAGTTAGACTACAACCTTTTAAATTAAAACTTGATGGGTGGTACGAATCGGGATTCGTGCTATGTTGTGGTGACTATTGGGATAGTCACTTCAGTGGTTACTTGTATGTATCTTTATTATCATTACTTTTATAACAAAACAGTTTGCAAACTTGTTTTGAAATATATTACATTATTGCAAATAAGTTGGCTTCATGCAAAATGAGACATACAACCTCCACCTAAATAAGCTTGCATGTAGTTTATGAATAGGTCCGCTATTCCACACGTCGAGTCTTGCGGGTACAAAGACAATCTTTGTACTCGGTTGCTATGCTTAATTGTTTTGTTGCAGAGGAGGAAGGTGAGCAGAAGGGCCTCACTTTTGTGAGCTGTGTTGTGGTAGCTTGCGGGCGACTAGCTTGGCGGCCTTGGTCGGTTTGCCTTGGGTGTGTGGCTAACCGGTCGACTTTTGTTCTAGCCATCTTATGGCGCTTTTGCTTCCGCTGTCATTCTTGTCCATTGTTCTATTTGGCCGGTCGGCTCGCTTTCGTAATAACTTTACTTTATGTCGTTGTTGAACTTAGTGATATATGTTGTATGGGAATGATGTGTAATTTTGTGATGATGTGCATATGTTGCAATTCTGGGAAACATATGTCCATCGAGGCTTAGAATGTTTAATTAGTAATGCTAGAACCATTTGGAGGTTAAGTGTTACTAGTTAAATATTCCGGGTCCTCACACCACACGGAGGCGAGCGGAGTCCAATATATGTGTGCTTGTGTTGTTAATTTCTTGTTCTTTTAACAGAACGTGTGCCCTGCTGCCAAGGACACGCTCACCACTCCCACCGCCTCAGAACCACATCTCCCTATTGCCACTTCTTCAGCCCCATCAGCACCACCCGAGGCATGTCATTGCAATCAAGAGTCCGATTTGTTGGTCCTTCCTCATCTTCTTTTGAGTAGGTGTTATAGTTCTTCTTGCCCAACACATGTTTTATACAATGCTTCAATGGCCTCACCCCGGTTATTGTTGCTTAGTTGTGCAGGGGATTGATGAGTTTGGGCATGATTAGAGTTTTTCCAAAAAAAAATTATTATCACCACAATTCATAGAGTTCCATGTCACTCCAATTTACTTGACTAGATTTTTTTAACCTGCAAGGAAGTCAAAGATTGAGAGGTTCATCCGTTGATGTGCATCATGCCATCATCTAATCCTTCAGAGAAGAGAACAATGGAAAGACGATGGAGGTCAGTACATGGCAGGATCTGGTTTAACTGCAAACGATGACCTTCTCTAATCATCACTTGTTCAGCAGGAGCAACCTAAGTTCACAAGGCCATTTTCAGTTTCTATTCTGTACTGCAAGGGTTTTGTGCCAGAGTTTAGGGTAGATGGGGAGTGATTCAAAACAACAATACAAGGTTATTTCTTGATTATTCCAATTACTTTAATGATGATATGGCCATATTCTATTCATCATAAGGCCCTTTTGTGCGTTTCTTTGCCAGTGTGTACAAAACTATGGCATGCTAATAATAAGTTCAAAATTTAAACAATTGGAGTGACTCCCAGCAGTTGTATCTAATTCTGTAATCCTAAATCAACTCCAAGTTCAAAGGGCAAGGCCTTGATGATTGAATTCTGAACTTTTGCAAGCATGTAATAAGTGAAGAAGATACTCCCAGAGTTCCAGTAGTCCATTTCTCAATTTTTCAGGGCTCGTACGGGCAAGTACTTGTGCCATTGTTCTTCTAAATTCTAAGGTTAAACTCGCTCTTTTATTTTTGTGTCATGGATGAACAGTTCCGGTAGTGAAACGTAGTACCCTTAATTAGAATTTTAGTTTGTAAAGAAAGAGGGAATTTTAAAGTAATTTGCTGATGAGTGATTACTGCTCCGTGCATATTTATCTTGTCAGGGGACATTCCTTGCCAGCTTCCATGAAAAAAGTGACCATTATATGTTAAACTACACAATGTGATGTTGACAAACCTTTAAAAGCATTCGACTTATTTGCTTTTCAGTTTAGCTGAACAACATAACCATGCTTGGAGGTGCTAGAGTTATATATTCTGTTCTAGAATGGAAAGAGTAGTAACTAACTGCAGCTCAATTTTTTTTAAAAAAAATCATGACATCAGTGCAAATTTATCAAGTAGTTGGAGGCCAAAGCTTCAGTTTTGCTAACTCCGGTCTATTCGTATGGTTGTTGATTCTTGGATGCTAGATAAATTCGCATTGTTTGGTTAATCATGTATGGACATTTCAAGATATATCCATGCGAGCCTTCTTGCTCATTTCTTGATTTCTTTCTTTCTTTCTTTCCAGGGGTCACCAGTTCACCTTTTTTCGATATGCTACCAAGTGAAGGTGCACGTTTACTCCATTTTTATAGAAGTTGATTACTTCTTGGTATTTCTGCCAACTTAAATTGAAGAGACTATTTCTTATGCTTTATTATTTCTATATTCACAATTTGCTACTTAAAAAAAGGAAGTGTCCTTCCGGTTCCTGTGCTTTCTTTTTGAGACATGAATAGACATAATAAACAAGTTTATCACTAAACAGGTACCAGGCTCTCTGATTTGGAGGTGGATTAGGTTGTTTGTTCCTGAAGACGCCATCTGGTGCCACTGCCCTCTAGCCACTCATCGCCTAATTCAATTGTAGGATTTGTAGGAATTTTTTCGGTGTGTTTGCACCTTTGTATGTGGATGCTAGATTTAGTTGTTAACTCAATTCAGTCCCCAACGGAGTGTCTATGTTTTTTTCTTCTGGTTTTATTATATATCGACAATATAATTCTACATTTGAAATGGCTTTACCTAAGATCTGAAACTTCTTATGAAAATATGTGATACTATATCCTTTGAATCATTGTAGTCTAACTAGCGATAAAACATTTCTACAAAACAAAATAAAAATAGATGTCTCTAGCTCAATCTAAATACGTCTATGAATGCGTATCTATGTTTCTTGGCACGCAATAAAGCGTCATTAGGGAGAGTAGAGACGATATGAAAATGCATATATGAAAGCGTCTCCAAGCTTGTAGAGACGCAATCTAAATGACTCATATCATTGTAGACACGCTTAACAATATGTCTCTACGATCTTTGACACGGTACATGGGGAGGCGCTCTGGAGACGCTTTACAAAAATGACTCTACGACACTATAGAGATAATTAAAAACGTCTTTAACCCACAAAATAGGCATCTCTCAAGGGCTTTATGTTGTAGTGTAGTGAAATTGCCAAAAGAGAAGAAGCATGTTCGTTGCAAGTGGATTTTCAAAAGAAATGAATGTATTTCTCCTACTTAACCAGCAATGTATAAAGCAATATTGGTTGCTAAAGGTTATAGTCAGATTCCAAGTATTGATTTTAATGATGTCTTTTTCTCAGTTGTGAAGCAGAGTTCTATTCGCACTTTACTCAGTATTGTTGCTATGCGTGATTATAAACTTGAGCAATTAGATGTTAAAACTGCATTCTTATATGGGGAGTTAGAAGAAGATATTTATATAGACCAACCTGAGGGTTTTATTATTCCTGAAAAAACACCTTGTTTGTAGATTAAAGAAATCTTTTTATGATTTGAAGCAATCTCCTAGGTAATGGTACAAGAGATTTGACTCATTTATGCTCTCTCATGATTTTAAATGGTCTGATTATGATAGCTATGTTTATTTAAAGATTGTTAATGGTTCAGCTATTTATTTACTTATCTATGTTGATGATATGTGGATTGTTGCAAAAGATAAGTCAGAAATAGTAAAACTGAAAGCACAATTGAGTAATAAATTTGAGATGAAGGAGCTAAGTGCAGCAAAGAACATTCTTGGCATGGAGATTATTAGAGAGGCAATCTGGCAAGTTATACCTTAGTCAATAAGGTTATATTGAGAAGATTCTTCATCATTTTAATATGCATGATGCAAAACCAGTGAGTACTCCATTAGCTTCGCATTTTAGATTATCTTCATCCTTATGTCCTGAGTCAGATTATGATATTGAGTACATGTCTAGAGTTCCATATTACAGTGCAGTTGATTCTCTTATGTATGCCATGGTTTGTTCTCGTCCTGATTTATCTTATGTACCGAGTGTTGTTAGTAGATACATGGCTAATCTGAAAAAAAGCATTGGAAAGTAGTTCAGTGGATTTTCATATATTTGCGTTGCACTTCTAATGCTTGTTTGTGGTTTGGGAATTCTAGAGATGAACTTGCTGGTTATGATTACTGTGATTTGGACCAGAGGAGGTCTCTTATAGGTTATGTTTTCATCATTGGTGGTTGTGTTGTTAGTTGGAAGGTAAGTTTGCAAGCTACTGTTGTCTTATCTACCACTGAAGCAGAATATATAGCAATTTTTTAAGCTTGTAAAGAAGCTATTTGGTTGAGAGGTTTGTATACTGAGCTTTGTGGAGATAATTCTTGCATTGCTATATTTTATGATAGTCAGAGTGCTATATGTCTTACAAAGGATCAGATGTTCCATGAGAGAACAAAGCACATTGATGTGAGATATCACTTTATTCGATGTGTTACTACTTAAGGTGATGTCAAACTGTACAAAATAAATACTCATGATAATACAGCTGATATGATGACAAAGTCAGTTCCTGTTTCTAAGTTTGAGCTTTACTCAAGCTCAGTTGGTGTTACAATTTAGTTCTAGAGACTAGTTGGGGCGCGGTTATTTTTATCTTATTATGGAGTTATTTGGTGATTGTTGATTCTTTATTATTTATTATGCTACAAGAGGAAATTTATCTCAAAGTGAAAATTGTTGATATTTGTGATCCGAATTTCTACTATAGAAGGATCCGGAATACACCATATTGGCATATTAGTTTCTTACTTGGACTCCAAGTTCTTTTACCCCTTATATACCTCTTGTAAGCGCACAAGAAGAGTGGACGACTTATTGTAATTTCCCTGCGTTTTGTAAATACTTCTCATATAATGATCATCGCTGGTTGACACCTATAATTTTTTTCGCAAGAATTTTTCATGTAAAATTCGCGTCTCTTTTGTTTCTATTTTTCTAACAGCCAGCATACCCAGCTGGTCTAGACAAGTACCTGCAACGGAACCACGGCCACGGCAAGCCTCACCACCGCACGTAGCCGATTCAACGGGTGGCCGCCATTTTCTTGGGACCAAGGAATTTTTTAGACAGCTTGCCAGAAAATCCGTTACTGCTACGAGTCTATGAAAAATCCTTTCTAGTGGTATCTGACAACGGGTCCCGCATTCGTCGTTATACTCAGATTTACTTGATGGTAATTTGAATCCTTAAGTGAAACCAGCATCAAGAATACAACCAAAGTTGCTAATATAGCCAAATGTATTTTGTATACTTACAAGTTACACAGTACTAACAAGACAACTCATGTACAAGAAAATTCCCAAGATGTAATCGCCATAACAATGATAACTTTATTAACCAGCTCTTGGGATTTGGGAAGGAAAACCAGTATCAATCCTGTAAATTTGTCTCTTCAAAGATCCTGGTGGCACAAGCCTCTGTGTTCCATCATCCTTCTGATGGCCAACATCTCAAATTTACAGTTATGAACAGCTACTATATACTGCTTGCTAGAGTAGGGGCTCAAGGTAGGAACCACAGAAGAGTTATCTTTCCTTGAACCTCTTCAGTGTACATCTTGGAGAGATCAAGCGGAAGCAGCAGCAGTTCCTACCCCACTTGACTGTACTGTCATTCCGCTGCAGGAATAGAAGCCGATTTACAGGTTTCATCAGCCTGCAAAAGACGCAAGAAAAACTTAAGCCCTTCCAGGACCATTTACCATCATAGAATCCTTTACTTGGCTAGTACAACTATCCTGAAGAGTTATGCTTAGAATTGATCAAACGTTGTGCACAGGCGCTGATTTTCACATTCCTTTGTAACGTTAACGATGCTAACTACATATTATCAACATCACAACATGTTCTACCTTGTTCCGTCTTCTGTTCCAACAAACTATCCCAACGGCTTTTGAGGATCTCATATGCGTCTGAACATGGAAGAGCGATTACACGGGAGCCACCATCAGTTGGCAGCTCGAGCACCAACCCCAAACGCAGCAGTGTCTCCATAGCTTTGTCAATAGGCATTTCAATCTACAAGGAAATGAAAACTCACTTCACGATTTCGTGACAAGCAGAGAATACAAGGAAGATATAAATTTCCACCTTCGCCTTAAATTTCTCATACATAAACTCCTCGCAGGTATCTCTGATGCTCGCACGAGATGACACCTGCATGGAATCAAGAAAAGGAATCAGTAACATATGACTTACGTCTTGGGATACTGAAAGCAAACATGGCATACCTGATACTTCTTTCTGCATAGTAACATTGCATATGCCAAAAGTGCTTCTTTATACTGTACAAAAACAGTCATTAAGGGAGTTTCCTTGCTCAAAAAACTGAGTGAAATGCACAAAATTTATGCTTGTGCCTGTTCATTGAATGTCACCTGTTGTTGCTCAGAAGCATCAAGAAGAAAGTAAACTGAACCAAAACCACTTGCTAATGTCTTCTCATAGAGCGTCTTATTGACCAGAAGCTGGAGAAGATATATAGTCAAATAAATTATCTTCTGTTGTACTTGAAAACCTTATGATGGTATGTCTTAATTTTACTATAATCGAAATTTCTACTTATTGATAAAGTTCTGATCAAAGAAATAGTCCACAATCATATTTTCTGTACCTCATCTTCTCTATTAAAATAACTAATGAATGTAAATTAAATATCAGGGAATCGAGATTGAACCAAATAAGTATTTGCCAGTTTTTTCTATATGGAAATGTTGATATAATTATTTTTTAAATGATTATGTAAACATAAAATAATGTCAATGATTCACCTGGTATCTATCCCTGGTCTGTTTGTAGCCCAGCGCCACACGGAACACAAGTATTGCGAGTGCAGTAATAGCAACTATATCAAGAAGAAAAGCTGACCTGCATTACCATGGAAGAAACATAAAACAATATTAATAAAAAGAAATTTCGTCAAATTACTGATACAAATTACAGACTTACGGAGACGAGGCCAAACTCTCAAATTTGTAGTTCACGACATATGCCAACAACCCTATTACAGTAGCAATATCCAGCCTTACCTGTATTAAAGAAAAGCTATCAACAAACCTAAGCGCAGGAAAGAAAAAAAGTAGCATATTATAATCCTGTAACTATAATAGTTATTACTAAAGAGTTTATATGGATAACATGGGATAATAACATAAAAGATTCGACAGAGAAAATTACTGTATCAAGGATGCGGAAGGACAACTTTTTGTGAGGAAAAACCACCTGCAGACAAAGTTCAGCATGGTAGTTACTATGATGTTCGGCACGTTTCTCTACCTCCTAATGCAAAAGATAGGTAAGTCTTCTAACTGATAACACACCATTAACCGTAATGAGTAAAGTGAATGTATTGTAGATCTAGACAACACTCAAATGTTTTTCCCATAGGTCTGAGAGACTCAGGCACTTACTGGCAGATCTGGGATGGGAATTCTCTCGTAAATTTTCAGTTGCAGCGGCAGCATCTCTGATTTATCCCTCTCTTTGCTTTGAGCAGATTCGTCAGTATAAAGTAGGATCAGTTCTTGGAATGCTGGTTCCTGGTAAAGAACAAAATGGAATTATGCATCTTCTCTGGAAACTATTTTCTATAAAGTAACATTTTTGTATCTTATTGGCATCCCATGGTGAGTACAAACAGAATAACAGATAAAAAATTAAATATTGTCAGTTTTCTATCCATGATAGCAAAAATATGTCTGAGTATTTGGGGCAAAGGTTGTGTTCATGCTATGGCACATTTAAATTGTTTCTTATTCTTTTGTTTCATCATCCAAGGCGCTTCATGGCCATATGTAAGACAAAAGAGTGCACACCAGTCTTGATTGTGTATGCGATGCAGGATTGAAGCATACATTGATGATCAATTAGTTATTAAATTAACATCCAACCACTCTACCTTCTTTTTTTCCACGCAACATAACGAATGCTTCAAAATCATTTTTTCAGGACATTAATCACCTATTAGTATGAAAGGGGTGTCCAGAAATCTGTTACACGCCGGACTCTTGCTCTTGGTGATAGCAAGATCCTTACTCTCATGGAGAGGATGACACTTGGAGATGGGGTAAATTTTTCTTGGTTTATTTCTCACACAATGCCATGCCAACCTGAGGGGTTGGGTATACATATTTATAGGTGCTACTCACCAAGCATATGCCAAGATGCTAGTCTAAGATGCTAACAACTTTGTCCTAGATGCTGTCCTCTAAGATGCTAACAACTGTCCTAGATGTTGTGTCCTCTAATATGCTAACAACTTGTCCTAGATGCTGTCCTCTAAGATGCTAAGATGCTAGTCAAAAGATGCTAGTCTAAGATGCTAAGATCTGTCCTAGATCTTTGTCCTCTAAGATGCTAAGATGTTGTCCTAGATGTGGCGACAAACAACCACCATGCATCGTGGTCACAAGAACCATGTGCCCACCCCACAAAGACCACAAGACATAGACTTATTCATCATTCTCCCCTAAATCTTGTGCGTCGTCTTGTGGGAAAGTTGAACCATCCCGACGGTGGTGAAGATGACGCGAGCCGACGCCCTTGATTTCCACGCGGGCGTCCCGAACAGACGGAGCCTCGGGCGCTAGAGTCAAGCTCGGCGAAGAACTCCGTCGACCGGTCATGTGATGGGTGGCGCCGGTGTCGAGGCACCACCCGTCGATCTTGTCGTTGTCGAATCGCCGCCGAGGAGGCGTGTGCTTTGGCTCGTCAAGGTGGAGGAGAGCCGGTGCGGCCGGTGCGCGAGGTGGTCGATGCTCGCTCGAGCAATGAGCGAGCCGGCCGCTCCTCCTCTCCGCCGCGCGACGTGGGCACGGCGCGTCGTGGTCGCCGACAATCCTTGGCCCGATGACCGTGCTTGCCGATTGTAGCAAGAGTCGCGTCGCGGCTCTTGCTTGCCGGGCCGCCGCCTGGCGCCTCACGATCATCACCGGTGAAGATGACGGAGCCGACGCCCTTGATTTCCGCCGAGGTGTCCCGAACTTGAGCGAGCCTCGGACGCTAGAGTCAAGCTCGGCGAAGAACTCCGTCGGCCGGTCATGTGATGGGTGGCGCCGGTGTCAAGGCACCACCCGTCGATCTTGTCGCGTTTAATCGCCGGAGGCGTGTGCTTTGGCTCGTCAAGGCGGAGGAGAGCCGTTGCGGCCGGTGCCGGAGGTAGTTCGATGCTCGCTGAGCAATGAACGAGTCGGTCGCTCCTCCTCCTCCGCTGCGCGGCGTGGGCTGGCGCGTCGTGGTATCGACAATCCTTGGCCCGATGACGAGCTTGCCGCGGTTGTAGCAAGAGTCGTCTCGCGGCGCCACTTGCCGGCGCCATGCTGGCGCCCACGGTCATCACCCTCGACGTCCTCGCGCCCGTCGGCGTCTTTGCGCTGCTTACGCGCGCTTGCCACGCTTGTGGCGCTGTCGTGGAAGAAGGCTCCTTCTTCTGTCACCACCGCCGGCGACCAGCTGCTCCGAGCGAGGAGGAGCTTCCGCCAATGGTGACGGGTCCCGAGAGACGTTGTGGCTCATCACTATCGGCGACCTTGAGGCGACCTATCGCCTCCTCAATCGACATCGTGGAGAGGTCAGCAGAGACCGGATCGGCGAGTCATCCGCTTGTACTTCGGGGATGCGGCGAAAGAGCTTCCACAACTCTCCTCGTCGTAGGTGTCATCGCGAACTGCACGGCTCCGCAATGCAGTGTTGAGGCGAGCAAAGTCATCGGCGTCCTCGCACCGCTTGAAGGCGAGTTCTCCCTCCGTCGCGAAGTGCTGCGGTGTGGACTTGCGCGCGGCCGCTGCCGAGCGTCTTTGCGGCGATGGCGTCCCAAGCCTCTTTGGCGTCCGCTTGTTGGTAGCGAAGCGCATCTCGGGTGGGGCTGCGGCGATGAGCATCCAGCGTCCGTCGATCTGGTTGTAGTCGGCGTCGCCGTTGATGGATAAGTCTCGTGTTGGCTTTGCCGCCCTTCAAGAGCGACAGCATCCTTGGTGGCGGTTAGCATCTCTTTGGACAGAGCATCTTGGACTAGCTTTAGGACTAGCTTTAGAGGACAGAGCATCTAGGACCACGACATCTAGGACACAACATCTAGACAGAGCATCTTAGACTAGCATATGCTTGGCATATGCTTGGTGGTTAGCCCTATAAATATGTATCCCAACCCTCGAAGTTGGCATGGCATTGTGAAGAGAAATATACAAGAAAAATTGTCCCATCTCCAAGTGTCATGCTCTCCATGAGAGTAAGGATCTTGCTATCACCTCAAGCAAGAGTCCAACGACTAACAAGTGGTATCGAGCTATACTATCCTCGTAGCCCGAGCATCTCCCGCTCATCTCCTTCTCCGCCTCGCAGCGGCCCACCAGAGCGGCAGCAGCCTACGCCGCCCACGCCACCCTCTCCGGAGGCGGCGGCGGCTCGTCGGGCGACCCTCTCCACGCAACACCACGCAGCGCGCCATGTCCGCAGGCGATCTCGGCCTTCGGTCGCCGAGGTCGCCTCGAGCACGCGGCGTCGGCCGACGGCCGAGCTCGCCGCGCAGCGCCGCATGCGCAGCGCGCAGGCGACCGCTGCAGCGCGCAGCGGCGCCGAGGTCGGTGCGCGAGCCGGCAGCAGCGGCATGGAGGCGAAGCAAAGAACGGCGCGAATGCAGCGCGCGGCGCAGCAGGTCAAGGTCTGCGCGGCGGCGGCAGCAGCTCCATCTCTCTGATGATGGCAGCGACGCGACCTTGAGCGGCCGGAGAGGAGGCGCGGAGGCGAAGCGCGATGGCAGCCGCGCACGCCACGAAGCTTGGCGGCAATCGAGAAAGCGCGCGTCGCCGATGGCGCTCGAGGAGGCGCGCATGGCGGTGGCGCTCGGAGGAGCGCGCGGCGGTGGCGCTCGGAGGTGGCGCGCTGGCGGTGGCGCCCGAAGAGGCGCGCGACGACAACGGCGGCGGCGGGTCGATAGAGAGCGCGGCCTTCACGCGCGCGGCGTGGCTCTCCCGGACCGATCGTCGTGGTTACCACGGGTTCGGTCGTTGTCGGGGGCGGCCCGGCGGTGGGTGGCCTACCCTCACCAAGGCCAACGCTCGTCGAGTGGGCGGCGGATGAAGGTGAGCTCGGTGCGGAACATGTGGGAAGCGATCCGGTGACGGCGGCGTCGACTCGACCGAGATCGACGAGCGCTGGATGCCCTCATCGCTGCGATCCGCTCGAGATGCGATTCGCTCTCCAACAAGCGGATCGCCAAGGAGGCTTGGGGCGCCATCGCTGCGACGCGCGCAGCAGCGGCCGCGCGCAAGTCCACACTGCGAGCGCCGCGCGGAGTGGAGACCACGGCCTTCAAGCGGTGAGGCGTTGATGACTTTGCTCTCCGTCTCAACACTCTGCTGCGAAGTTGGTAAAGTTCGCGGCGACACCTCTGCGAGGAGAGCCGTCGAGAAGCTCTTTCGCTGCGTCCGAAGTACAAGCAGATGGCTCGATCGATCCGTCTCTGTTGGACCTCCACGATGTCGATCGGAGGCGATAGGTCGCCTCAAGGTCGTCAGCGATGATGAGCCACGATCTCTCGGGACCCGTCACCGTTGGCGGAAGCTCCTCCTCGCTCGGGAGGAGGGGCCGCCACCAGGTGATGCGAGGAAGAAGAGCCTTCTTCCACGACAGCGGCCGCGCGTGATAAGCGCGGCAAGCGCGCAAAGACGCCAGCACGGGCGCGAGGATGTCGAGGGTGATGGCCAGTGGGCGCCAGGCGGCGGCTGGCAAACAAGAGCCGCAGCGAGGCGACTCTTGCTACAAGCCGCGGCAAGCACGGTCATCGGGCCAAGGATTGTCGGCGACCACAACAACGGCGGGCCCACGTCACGCAGCGGAGGAGGAGCATCCGGCTCTGTTCATTGCTCGGCGAGCATCGAACTACCTCGGCGGCACCGGCGCGCATGGCTCTCTCCGCCTTGACGAGCCAAAGCACCGCCCTCTTGGCGAAAGTTAAACACAGACAAGACCGACGGGTGGTGCCTCGACACCGGCGACACCGCACCACATGACCGGGCGGCGGGAGTTCTTCTCGGCGTGACTCGAGCGTTGAGCCAAGCACCGCCGGCGCGCCTCTCCAGAGCGCGGCTGCCGTCGCGCCTCCTCCAGAGCGCCGCGCGCCGTCGCGCGCCTCCTCGAGGCGATCATCGTGCCGCCGCGCTGTCGGATTGCCGCCAAGCTCGTGGGTGTCGCGCGGCCGCCATCGCGCCGCGCCATGTTGCCGCTCTCTCTCCAGTCCGCCAAGGTCCGTCATCGGCGAGATGGAGCTGCTGCTGCTGCGCGCGCGAGACCTTGACCTCTCGCTGCGGCCGCGCTGGCTGCATCTGCCGCCGCCGCTTCCGCCTCCGCTGCCGCATTGCCGCTCCGCATGTGCCAGCCTCGACACGCTGCGCCGTGCGCGCGTCTGCCGCGCTTCGCTCGTTTGCTCTGCGGCGGCTTCGGCCGTCACGACGCCGCATGCTCGAGGCGCATCAAGGCGAGATCGCCTGCGGACATGGCGCGCTACGGTGTTGCGTGGAGAGAGGCGCTACGATGAGCCGCTGCCGTCTCGGAGAGGGAGTGGCGTGGGCAACGGGGCTGCTGCGCTTCTGCATTGAGGCTGCGCGAGGCCGGAGAAGGAGATGAGCGGGAGATGCTCAAAGCTACAGAGGATAGTATAGCTCGATACCACTTGTTAGTTGGACTCTTGCTTGAGGTGATAGCAAGATCCTTACTCTCATGGAGAGGATGACACTTGGAGATGGGGCAATTTTTCTTGTATATTTCTCTTCACAATGCCATACCAACCTTGAGGGGTTGGGGATACATATTTATAGGGCTAACCAGCCAAGCATATGCTAGTCTAAGATGCTCTGTCCTAGATGTTGTGTCCTAGATGCTCTGTCCTAGATGCTCTGTCCTCTAAAGCTAGTCCTAAAGCTAGTCCAAGATGCTCTGTCCAAAAGAGATGCTAACCGCCAGTCAAGGATCCGCCCTTGAAGGCGGCAAAAGCAAAAACTCAGAGACTTATCCATCACTCTCTATCGACCCGTCACGCCGTTGTCGTGCGTGCCTCTTCGAGGCGCCGCCGCCGAGCGCCTCCGAGCGCCGCGCGCCGTGCGCGCCTCCTCGAGAGCGTCACCGGTAGCGACCGCGCTGTCTGTTCGCCGCCAAGCTTCGTGGGCGGCGCGGTACCGCCGCGCGCCCGCTCGTTGTGGCTCCCTCGCCGGGTCGAAGTCCGCATCACGCCTTCTCGTCGTGAAGCAGGCTGCTGCTGCTCTCCGGTGAAATTCGCTGAGGCGGAGAAGGAGATGGCGAGGAGATGCTCGGGCTCTGAGGATAGTATAGCTCGATACCACTTGTTACACTGGACTCTTGCTTTTGGTGATAGCAAGATCCTTACTCTCATGGAGAGGATGACACTTGGAGATGGGGCAAATTTTTCTTGGTTTATTTCTTACACAATGCCATGCCAACTTTGAGGGTTGGGTATACATATTTATAGGTGCTACTCACCAAGCATATGCCAAGATGCTAGTCTAAGATGCTAACAACCTGTCCTAGATGCTGTCCTCTAAGATGCTAACAACCTGTCCTAGATACTGTCCTCTAAGATGCTAAGATGCTAGTCAAAAGATGCTAGTCTAAGATGCTAAGATGATGTCCTAGATGCTGTCCTCTAAGATGCTAAGATGCTGTCCTAGATGGGGCAGCAAACAACCACCATGCATCAGGGTCACAAGAACCATGTGCCCACCACACAAAGACCACAGTACATAGACTTATTCATCAAAATCAACTTCTCAGATACCTGAAGAGTAGACTTGCCAAATAAAATACCAAAAGAAGCTTTCACTATCTCCCAAACATTGTTGTCACAAGATTCTCTGCTTGCCGGCTCCCATATATTGGCAAGGGTAATTCTAGGCAGAAAATTTGGCCTGAAAGGAAAGCAGAATATACATCATGAAATTCATGAACATTTAATGGTCAGGTTCCAAAGTAGGCACAACAAAATAACAGGAAAGACACTATTCAGATATAATTAGCCAAGCAACAATTTTAACGTTGATTATAGAAAACTACTTTCAATAATTACTTTTCCAAAAATAAAGAAACCCAGAAATAAGGGCAACAGCTCTACTTCTGGAGTTCTGGTGGCTTGGAAGGATGTACGCACAGGAAAAAGAGAATGTGGACTGGGCTTTGAAGAATCTGGAAGTTTTTAATGAGAGCTTGGTGATGAGGTTCTTAGTCATCTTGTACAACCATCCCAGTTGACCGTGGGCTACACTAGTTTGGACAAACTGTTGCATAGATAGATTGCCAAAAGTGATATCAATCAGAAGACAAAGAAGTGCCCCTAAATGGCAGAAGAAAACCAACATATACTCGGGGTCTAACCTCACATAGCCTTCAAGATGTTCTGTTTCAACATCAGATTTTATTGTTGCTTCTGGCAGAGATGGGATTAATCCAGTCCACGCAAGCAATCTTCTTAGAAGTCTGCCACGAGGACCAACAGGTGACAGAATTCCTTCATAACGAGAGACTGCCCTTTGTGCAGCAATCCAAATAGGAAGATCTGCATCTGGTAATTCATCAGACCTAAGTGTGTCCCATGAAGAATTTTCAATCAACAACAGTGAATTCTCTGCATAAGTTTGCTCTTTCAGCCAGAGCTTTAATTTATCAATCCAGATCTGAAATCCCTGGTTCCCTGTTGATCTTTTCAATGCCTGCCATCAACTAAAATAATCACATACAATTAGCTAAAAGTTGCTACTTGTTACACACACGCAGAATCATAAAAGTCTACCAAGATTGAGAGTTGAGACAAGAGAATATAACATGAATATCAATGTATAACATGTTTCCTAGACATGGTGGAAACTGCGGTACATAAATTATCACAGTATGTATATGCTATCCTAACTTGAATATTTTGCACAGTCTGGCTTAGTTCAATCTGCAATGATCTAAGATAGTACAGCGTGACTGCATTGATATATATGCTTTTCAGTCAACTGACTAAAGAACTAAAAGTTGATGTAGTGTTGTGCACAATAACACTTGTTTTCTATACGAGGAACATATATCTCAGGAAGCAACAGGTACAAATATTTGGAAGTATCTGAAACATGAAACTATGAAAAGATTGGGTTCAATCCTGGCATCAGCAGCTCCTTGTACTTTATCAGAATTGTACTTGCACATGATTTGAGATTGATTTGTTAGAGATATGTGTATAGTGTGTTATTCTCCATTGTTATGAGGGGTTATTTGCATATTCACCACCTGTACTTTGTGTATATATACTGACCCTTTGGCCCCTGGAAATACAAGTTGCTATTCCTAACATGGTATCAGAGCCAATTAGGTTTACCTCTCCCGGACGCGCAACTCGTCCTCTTCTGCCCTAGCCGCCGCCGTCAGCTTCCCCTCCCTAGCTGCCACTGCTGGCTTCACCTTCCCCTTCCCCACACCAGCTGCTCCCCTGCCGCCGCTGCTCCCGTGGTTCCATTGCCAAGGACACGTCGCCCGACGCTGGCCTCCGCTCGACGAGCCCAACACCGGCCTCGGCTTGGCCCTGTCGTCGCCCGTTGAGCATACCGCCTCTGCGCGCCGCTGCTGCCTTGGATCCGGTGAGATCCGGGCCTCTTCGTCGGCGCCAGGTCATCTCCGGCCGCCCCGACCTGCCACCGCCTCCGACTCGCACCGCCGGGGCTGCCGACGCCAAAAGGGGGAACCCTAGTCCTCTCCCTCCCGCGTGTGTGCTGGTCGTATTGGGCCGCGCGGTGCTCTTAATTGAACCGGCCCGCACGTAAAAGAAAAAAAAATAGAGAAAAGGAAGAAAAAAAATGTCGTTCTAACCGCCGCGCCGTCCAGCGCCGCCTGTTAGACTTCGTTGTCTTGGTCGCCGTGCCGTCCAGCGCCGCCTACCAATGGGCACTGTTTCCGTCCCTCGTTGCCCGGTGATCTTCGATGGTGTTAATTACACCGACTTTGTGTCTCACATGCGCATCCACATGCGTGGTCTTCGTCTCGGGACGCCCTGCAGCGATGTCACCGCCCGCTTTGCCTATTCTCCGACGGAGCCTACGCTGTTGATCGCCCGACGGTGACAAAGGTGCGGTTGAGGCCAGCCTTGCGATGATGAGGCCGCCGCCTACCAGAGGCTCGATTCCTACAAGGATCGATCGACCGCCTACGCTCGGTGTGCGATGGCGATGCTTGAGCTGCTGCTGTATTCTTCGCCAGTATCCAGCCTCAGTTTTCTTCTGAGGTTGTGGGACTCCCTTTGACTTTCCAGATGTGGACTCATCTTCGTCAGCGCTACGAGTCCTCTGGTGATGCCCTGTACCTGTCCATGGTTCGCTAGGAGTACTCTCTTCAGCAGGGTGATGCTACTGTTGACGCTTTTTACGCTCAGAGCTCTGCTGTCTGGCGTCAGTTGGACTCTCTTCGCGCCTTCTTGGCTGTCGCTCTGTCCGTCTTTGCTGGTCATGCGTCTTGACACGAGGTTCAGCGGATCTAGAGTTCCTTACTCGCCTTCGTCCTGAGTTCGAGCAGTGGTGTGCCCAGCTCCTTGCACGCCACCCTTGTGTCACTCTCCTGGAGGCTCTTACCGAGATACACGCGGAGGAGACTCGCTGAGTGGTCTTGGCTCGATACCACTCCCCTCCGTGCTCGCCGCCGCCACCGCTGCTACCGATCGCTCCATGCTTCAAAGACTGCTGCCTCCTCCGGCGGGCGCCACGGTGGTGGTGGCCGCCCTCCATCCGGCGGTGGTCGTCCTCACCGCCTCCCTCGCAACAAGGTCGGCCACATTGAGTCCCGTGCTATAAGAAGCGGCATCTTTCACGCCGTTCTTCTACTAGCACCGCATCGGTGCTTCTACATCGATATCCGCATCGACTCCCCGCAGATTTCTCTCACCGGCGGGAGATAGCTAGACTTCGACGCGCTTGCCGCTTGAGTTCTCCTCGGCGGGTTCTACGAGTTCGCTCGACTCTTGGGCACTAAGAAACCACCTCCTACACAGTCAAGTACCTCCCCGTGGATTCTTGATTCTGGAGCATCTTTTCATATGACTCCTGATTCTTCCACTCTGTCTTTCATTACACCTCTTGATTCTCCTGTCAATGTTCTTACTGTTGATGGTACATCTCTTTCTGTCTTTGGTCGAGGACCTCTAAGCAACTCATCTTTTCATGTTCCTTTTGTTGCTTATGTTTCTCGCCTTACCATACAGCTTCTTTCTGCTGGGCAGATTACTGACCTTGGTTGTCGGGTCATTCTCGACTCTGACTCTTGTTGTGTTCAGGACCGCCACACGGGAACTCTGGTTGGTTCTGGCCCTCGGCGCCTTGACTCACAGCGTCTCTGGGAGTTTGACTGGCTTCACCTTCCTTCCGCTGCCACCGTCGCCGCCAGTCTCTCAGCTTCTGCCACTCCGCCTACCAGCTCTTTCCAGCAGTAGCATCACCGTCTTGGTCATCTATGTGGATCTCGTCTGTCGTCTTTAGTTCGTCGTGGTCTTCTGGGGTCTGTCTCAGGAGATGTATCTTTAGATTGTCAGGGCTGTAAGTTAGGTAAACAGATTCAGCTTCCTTATCCTCACAGTGAGTCAGTGTCTCAGCGTCCTTTTGATCTTGTTCATTCAGATGTTTGAGTCGGCTCAGCCGTTTGAAAGGGGTCATCGATATTATATCATTTTATAGATGATTTTTCGCCACACTTGGATATATTTCATGTCTTCTCGTAGTGAGGTCTTATCTATCTATAAACAATTTGCCACTATGATCCACACACGTTCTCCACCCTATTCGTGTCTTTCGTGCGACTCATTGGCGAGTACCTCTCTCGTTACCTGCGCAGCTTCCTTGCTGAACAGGGCACTCTCGCTCAGTTCTCTTGTCCTGGTGCTCACGCTCAGAATGGTGTCGCTGAGCGCAAGCATCGCCACCTCCTTGAGATGGCTCATGCACTGATGATTGCCGCCTCTATTCCACCTCACTTTTGAGCCGAGGCTGTTTCCACTGCCACCTATCTTGTCAACCTCCAGCCCTCTTCTGCTCTTCAGGGTGCGATCCCTGTTGAGCGTCTCTGTGGTCTTCTTCCTGACTACTCTGGTCTTCGTGCTTTATTTGCATTTGCTACGTTCTCCTCGCCTCGAACGCACAAACCGATCGCTCAATCTGTTGAGTGTGTCTTTTTGAGATATAGTGCCGAGCACAAGGGCTATCGGTGCTGAGATCCTGTTGGTCGACGGATGCGGGTTTCTCGGGATGTGACTTTCGACGAGTCGCGTCCCTTCTACTCACGTCTTGCCTCTCTTTCGGCTTCCTCTGTGGAGTTTTTGTTCTTTTTTACTTTTCCAGATACACCTATATATGTCTTACCTTCTTTTCAGCATCGGAACCATCACTTACAACTATGCGTTGGTGGCACTGTGCCTTCTTGTACTTTTCAAACTCTCTTTAATTCTTAATGAAATGGCACAGTTCTCCTGAGGCCACTTAAAAAAAAATGTGTTGGTCCAAACCATTCATGTGTCACTACATTACTAATAGCTACTAGGAGTTAGGCTGGATTGTGGTTACATGCCAGGTCAGCAATGCATAAGAAAGAACTCATACTGACATTGACAGCCATCAAACAACACATCAGGACCGAAAGATTGACTGACCTCGTTAAGCCATCTCCCCAGTTTTTCCAAGGGTTTGGAAAGGCTGAAGAAAACATTTTGTAATAGTTTTGACTGTAGGTAATCAAGTTTCTCTACTAATAGTAGGCCTTTCTGTCTCTCGGTTGCATACCCACGCCTGCGAAGATCAGTAGTTAGCTGTACCATGAGAACTCCATTTTGTATATGTTCATCAGACAGCAAGCCAGAACAAAAACTCACCTGAATATTATTGCATTAGATTCAGCTGCCTTCTTCCAATCGACGTAAACGGGCAATGTTAAGAGGTAATCGCTGTTTAGGGCGTATGTCAAGAGCAGATCTTGCGCAGAGAGTTCTTCAAACTGAGCATTGCGTAGAAGGTTCATGAAGGAATGCTGGAAATGAGTTGCGAATGCAACTCTTTTATTTTTAATCACACAAACAATTTATCATTAGGTAGGTAGTTAGCATTAACGTAACTATGGACTAGGCAAGTATTAGATAGCTAACTAGAATTGAAAGAACATCCATCCATTCCCTATTGGTGTGGTGTTAGTTACCTGGTCTGAGAATCAGGATCTGGGGATAAGCCGAGCAGAGTCCTTAAACCCAAGCTTCTAAGGAACAATGTGCCGTCTTCTTGGGTAATGCCAAAAAAGTCAGAGCTCTTGCCATTGACGAACGATTGGTCATCACCGGAGACCGAGGAGGTGCCATTCTCCTCCAGATCGGGATGCGTGAGCATGTAATAGGTGCGCATCTCCTCCAGCATCTCCTTGTGCTCGGCATGTAGAACGGCGTCCAAGCATCTGAAGCATTTCACACAAGGAAAATTTAAGATTCTTTTCCCCTCATGGTGCGTTTGGTTGGTGGAATTCTCCAAGAATTACCATGAATCCTTTAGTAATGCTATGAGATTACGTTATCTAGTAAAACATCTAGTAATCTGAACCAGGAATCTAAGATTACATTGGAAAATAAATTACCATCAATTCTATGAATCTGTTTCCCATAGAAAAATGTGTCTAACTTAGATTATCAAGGGAAATAAATCTTTGTTATTGCGTTTTTTATCATATGCTTTTGATTCATCAAAGTCAAATTTTGACCTTTCAAAATTCAAAATCCATTGTATGAAATTTAAAAATGTATTTTTTTTTTCAAAATATGAATTTTGAAACCAAAAATTGATCCCTAAATTTTGGAATCTTAAATTCAGATAATTTAATTTGAAAATTCAAAATTTCAAGGTTGGTTTTCGAAAATCATTTTTTTAAAAACGAATTCTCGATTTTAGATATTCAAATTTTGAGAATTTAAATCTTAGAAGTTAAACTCCAAAACTCAAAATTTTAAATTTTAAAATCCAAAATTTGAACTTTTGAATAATAAAAAAATGAATTTGGAATGTTGGAATTTTAAATTGTAAATTCAAGATTTATATATGTTAACCTTCATGGTTTGAAATTCCAAATCCCATAAGTTTGAAATTCGTAATCCTTTAATTTAACTTTGTAGACTTGGTGGTTCGAGTTATGAAATATTTGAACTATGATAAAGATTAATATATAGTTTCTTTTCGAATCAACCAAACATTGGAATATTAGATTGCTGGTAATGTGTTTACCGGTAACTAGATTGAAAGAAATATTAGATTAATATGAGATTACACGTACCAAATGCACCCTCAGTGTTACTTTATTGCTGTAGCATTTTGTGCTTGTGTTCTCTATTTTAAATAATTCAGAATTTACCTCTGTGAATAGATGAGTTTCAAGATTTATCTTCGTCTATCATAATGACAAATTCTGAAATACCCTATTTATAGAGGGGTGGAGCGAGACCAGTGGAAGTAGTAGTATAGTATAGTAATACCTCGCGAAGCGCTTGAAATCTGCTGCTGCGCCGGAGGCGGAGGCGGAGGCGGAGGCGGAGGAAGAGGGAGAGCACGGCGTCGAGGAGGGCGGACTTTGGGACGGCGATGTAGCGCTGGCGCGGCACGTGGATGCCGGGGATGCCCTTGTCCCTCTCCTCCCCGTCCTTCCAGTCGTCCTTGTCGTCTTGGTCACCATCCGTGGTGGCGACGCCAACGGCGTCGTCCCAGGGATTAGAGTCGGAGCGGAGGGGCTCGAATTGGACGGCCGAGAGCTTGGAAGAAGAGGCGACGGAGCAGCGCGCGGCCGTGGAGGAGGACCTGCTGCCGGAAGCGGGCGCCGGCGGCGTGGGGACGGAGGTTGGGATGGCGGCCGGTTTGGCGCGCAGGAGGAGGGTCATTCTGGCTGTCGCCGCCCGGACGGGGCGCAAAGGCGGGACCTTTTTATTCTCCTCCTCCTCCTCCTCCTCCTCCTCCCTTGCTATGTTCGGGAATGGGTGACGAAGGTAGCCGAGGTGGAGCCGGCGCGGGAGGGAGTTGAGGCGGGCGATGGGTGGAGGAGGCAGTCGGATAACGTCCGGGCGGAGGCACGGCCTGCCACGTGGCCTCCTCGGAATGGGCCTGTGAAGGCTTAGATCGGCTGGTGCGGAGAAGACGAAAGAGAGGACCACCCAGTTACCCTTTTTGAGGCACCCCAACAAAAGAAAGGAATGCACGCGATTGTGTCGCCCAGCCCAGCCCAGCCCAGCGGTCTCCAGGAGGAGTGGAGACGAGAGGAGAGGAGAGGAGAGGAGAGGACCAAGAGCAGAGGCATCCATCATCGATCTCTCCGCCGGCGACCCATCGGCGCCCGTGATCTCCGCCCAGTTCATCGCCACGGTAGGTATCCCTGCTCTGCTCTTGTTTCTCCTTTGCTTTGCTGTTCGACTTGCACTGTATACATACATGTATCATCAATGAATGGACGGCGAGGCGACTATCGCGCCACCACTTCTTCCTCCCTCCCGACACCTTCTCTGCAACGGCGAGCTCCGCGCTCCTCCACCACCGCCACCGCCCCCGCCCAGCGGACCGCCCTTGCCGCCTCGCCGCGCCGCGAGCTGCCTCGCCTTCTCCTTGTTCCACGCTCTCGCCACTGTCTTGGGTCTCCCCCCGCCCCACCTAGGTCACAAGTCAGTCAAAGCCTAACTAAATCTCTAGTCATTAGCTAGCCAATTTCTGCTATGCTGCTGCATGGACTACTACTAGTTATTACTAACTCAAGTTGTCGATCGATTTCTAGTGTCAATCTGTCTAGTATTCTAATTTCTAGCAGCTAGATTGTTCTCCCCCCGTGCCGTCTCTACTTCGCTAGTGCATCGTTAGCATGGATAATTAATTAATTTCATATCAATTGCTCAATTCCTTTCAGGCGCCTAGTGCTACTTGCTATCCTATCCACAACAATCTCCCTGTTCTTTCTACCTATCTTGTCACTATATATGTAAATAAAATTACGCATTTCCTCTTCACTGTAGGACCTTGTTCGCACCTGAATGAAATAGAATTCATGAGTGGCACCCCTGCAGCAAGCGGTAGCCTACGAGCGGCCCTCTCATACTGTGTTCAGCAGGTCCGCAGCTATGATTATCACAACTATCTCTGCCTGCTCCACCTACCTCCAGCCATGCGCAAGGCTGCATTCACCTTCCGTGCCTTCAATGTTGAGACGGCAAAGGCCATCGATGCTGTGTCGGACCCTAAGAAAGGCCTTATGCGCCTCCTCTGGTGGAGGGATGTGATTGACAAGATCTTTGCAAACAAGCTGGTTGAGCACCCTGTTGCCCAGGCGCTCTCTTCCGTCGTTTCCGAGCAGAAGATTAGCAAGCATTGGCTCAAGAGGTCTGTGGAGGCAAGGATAAACGACGCAAACCGGGATGAGTACGCCATTCCAGGGACAACTGCTGAGCTGGAGAAGTATGCAGAAGACACCCAATCCACCATCCTTTACATGACCTTGCAGGCTGGTGGGATACAATCCACTATTGCCGATCACGCCGCCTCGCACATTGGCAAAGCTAGTGGGCTGCTGCTGCTGCTCAAGTCATTGCCTCACCATGTAAACAAACAAGGAACAATACCGTATATCCCTGCGAGTGTGGCCGAGGAGTGCGGTCTGCTTACAAAGGAGGGTGGCCGATCAGAGGTCAGGATGGGCGATGAGCTCCCGGATGCAGTTTTCAAGGTTGCATCTGTTGCCGACGCTCACCTGCAGAAGGCGCGGGAGTTGGCCTCATCTGTGCCAGCAGAGGCAGTCCCCGTTCTCCTCCCAGCCTTGCCAGCCCAGGTGCTTCTAGACTCCCTGCGGAGGTGCCAATTCAATGTATTCGACTCGCGGTTGTCCAGGGGAGTCCATGGGATATCTCCTTTGTGGTACCAGCTAAAGCTCAACTGGCGCGCTTGGCGAAGCAAGCACTGAATTCATCCATACAAGGGTGAAGTGTGTTGGTGGAACTGTTGTGTGTTTCGCCCAGACCCCGGGGCATCCTTCTACTTCACAATGCAACAAAGCTGAAGAAGAAAGGATCCGCCTTGCTCCTTGCTGCTTGCTGCTTGCTGCAACTGGCCATCTCTGAGCAATTTTGATGTAGCTTCTTCTTTCTAGGATGCACACATTAACTGTTGGGGATGTTTCTTGTTTTTTTTGCAGTCCATTTTTTACATGAAGTGGATGGATGCATGTAAGAGGATCGATGTTGTTTTCTGTTCAGTTTGTTCTTCTTCAGCTGCTGACCTACGCTACGCTGCAGTGCTTGTGCTTTACACATGTCCTCCTGGCTTGACAAACACTTGTTATCGCTACCTGGCTTTGGTCGATGCTCTGCGAAGCTTGGTACTAGCGCATGACAAGAGATCTATTTGCCCAGATTGATTTATCCGGTGATGTGGTGTGGTGTCTGCCTCTGCCTGTCAATGCCATGTGGGCCCATCGTATGCTCCTCTTGTATGGGCCCACAAGACGAGAGGAGGAAGCGGGCCCAAGGCAAAGCGCGCTGCCTGACAAGTTCAGAACCCACCGCTGCCTCGCCGGCGGCGACGTCTCTGCCGGACGACCAAACCCTCTCGGTGTTTTGGTGCAACTCCACCTGCCTTGTCAGGAGTGAATGCCCTCCGCCTACCTCTTTGATCGCCTCCTAGTCGTTACACGCCATGTCCGGCTGGCTTCCTCTCGCGTGCGTGCCCTGCCCGCCACCCGCCGCCCGCCGCCCGCCTGTTCGACGCAATGCCGCACCAGGCACGCCCTTCCTTCCTGTCGCTGGGAGTTGGCTGGTCGATGATCGATCGTTCGCCGGATGGTTCCAACACAAGGCGGTTGACTGAGTATCGATGCATGGAGGCCTCCTAGCGTGTCCTTTCCTCTGTGAGATGATCGAACAAGGGTATGAACCCGGTGTTTAACCCAGTGTTGCTGGCTTCAGATTGTTGAGAGCTTGAGGTCACCAAGCTGCGTATCCAAGCTCGTCCACCGTAAAGGCGTAAGCAAAAGCCCATTATCACCTTCGATTTGATCTCTGTTCCTCAGGAAATGCCGATGTGGTTGGTTAAGAATCTATGTGTATGTCTTGATTGCCATGATGCTACTGTGAATTCACTTATAAGATCATCAGGCATGATATTTTTGTATCATAGTCAATAACTTGTTGAGCAAATGGAAGGAGAACCAATGCGTAAATTGCTCATTTCTCGTACTAACGATTATATCAGATTTGCAGTTAGGTAAGTTCTGTTGTTCTTGGCCACTGGCCGGTAAGCTTCAGTAATTTGTTCGAATATTCTGGCAAGCATTTTACTGAACAGAAGGTAAAGAAATTCCTAATTGCTACGAAAACTATTGACTACTGCAACCACATATTTGTTTCGCTCTGATCATTAGCTTTCAGCAACTATTTGACTTCCTTTTGTCAGTCACAGTTAGATATGACGGCGCATCTTACTTTTGTACTTTTTTATATGTAGTCACTTTCTGTTTGCGCATTGTTATGTCTTAAAAGACAAAAGGAGTTTCATAGATTGGCTCCTGTTCCTTGCTTCTGTCCTTCAAGTAATGTTGTTGGATCCATTGCTCCCCTGTTTCTTTTAGCCTTCCCTGGTAACTGGATTTTGAGAGTTTCTTGCTGTAGGTGCGCCATGTTTCAGGTTTTTAGCACCAGTTTGGCCGTTTATTGCCATTTAGCAGTGGTATCCTTTTCTTCACGACAAAAAAAAACTAACATTATCTACATTGCAGCCTTTTACTACTTTTGTTGACTAGCAATTTTACCAATGTAAAGTTTAACAGTTACTAGTTATTAGCATTTACCATCCACCAGGGTATGTCTAAGAAACTTTGGCAGTTCATTGAAAATGTTCCAAAAAGTCACACAACTACTTAAGTGCTTAATTTTCTGAGGGCATCAGGAATAAATGAATAATGTAAACTGTCACAGATCTGGAGCAGTATAATATTAATAACAGGAGTTGGTCATGGTGATCAGCATTTATCTTCCCATAACCCTTCGAGAATTTGAACCAATTTCAACAACAAAGAAGAAAACAAGGATGAGTCCTTATACAAGAAAAACTTCTAATTGTATCGTTTTAATCTTGCGGTTTGATGTATTGTTTTGGTAGAACATTGGTTTTACTGTTTTCCTGAGGTAAAAAGTGATTACTTGGTCAGGTTTGTTAGTATTGCTGCTGGACTGGATTGAGTTTGTGTTCTGGTCGCCTCTCTTGATTCATATATGCCCATGGCCAACAAGATAGCTCCCTAAACCAAGGTAATTGACGTGTCTGCCTAATTCACAGCAATATTTATGTCTTAATACTGTGGTTGCTTCATATTGTCTTCTACTTTATGACCTGAACAAATTCTTGCAGGTAATGAATATACCTGTAGCAAAACTCTGTTGTGCAATGCTGAAGGCATCCTGTGGCGAGCCAGAAGTTAGAAGTAAATTATCTCTGAGTTCTCTATATATTTTTAGCAAATCTAGTTCTGAAGACGCTTCTTGTTTTCTTTCTTTTCTCCTGGATTTTCTTTTTTTTTCCGAAAATGAAAAGGTTATGTATGTTAGCTCAGGGGCAAGACAACTAAAATATAGACTTAACAACTAGATAAGCACATGTTATTTAGCACTTTGGAGTTTGGATAGGTCCAGCACCCTGCATGACGTGTCAATGAAGTAGTAATAGCGAACCACTGAGAGGTACTTAGGAGTTAGCTAGGACAAACACCTGTGCTCACGCTTAAAAGTAACTCAACATAGCCGTTTTCTTTGGGTCCTTTAGCCTTGCCTTTTCTGGATGTTTGGTCCCTGGTGGAGTAAACAGCAATCACTGAGGGAAGAAGCATTGTCCCCTTGTTGGTTGGCCCCCAAGTGAGCTCCACACCATATGCATGCTTGCTTCTGCCTTCAGAGCTAGTCCCATTATTGCTCACTGTGGTTCGCTTGTGGCTAGGCAATGGTCTTCATGTGTGGTTGGGTCTATCCTCATTGCCCAACTCAACTCATGAGTATATTGCTGGGTCGTGGGTGCTGTATATAGGTGGAGTTTAGGCATGCCAGATTAATTCCAGGCAAGATACACACGGCAATTATTGTTGCATTTGCTGCCACTGCAGACGGTAGCATTAGTGTTCCCGATCCCAGCGGCAGGCAACCAAGTTAGGACTGATTTCTGGCCAAATCACTACCAATTCTCTTGCCATAGTATTTCAGCTTGTACTGTTGTTATTAACCATCCAGGAACCTGAGGCACCACCAAGTGATATTCAGCTTAACGAGAGCTTTGAGGAACCATGATAACCGTAAACTCTATTGCAATATGTATCGAGTATCGTGTTAGTCGCTGGATTCTTGCTCTTGGTGATAGCAAGATCCTTACTCTCATCGAGAGGATGACACTTGGAGATGGGGCAAATTTTTAGGTTTATTTCTCACACAATGCCATACCAACTCGAAGGGTTGGGGATACAAATTTATAGGCTGTCAACCAGCCAAGCATATGCTAAGATGCTAGTCTAAGATGATGTCCTAGATGCTAGTCAAGATGTCCTAGATGCTAGTCAAGATCTTTGTCCTAAGATGCTTGTCCTAAGATCTTGTCTAAAGAGATGCTGACCGGTCAAGGATGCTGTCCTTGAAGGGCAGCAAAAGCCAACACAGAGACTTATCCATCACTCTCCCCCTAAGTCTTGTGTGTCTCCTTGTGAGGAATCTGAGCCATCCCGATCCTGGCGCGAAGCTCCTGGAACTTGATCCGCCCAAGAGACTTGTTCGGGAAGTCGGCGGAATGGTCTTGGGTGTTGATGTAGTTGGCGGACACTCCTTCATCCGTGCGGCTTCCGATGAAGTGATACCTCACCGGATGTGCTTGCTGCGCTCATGGAAGACATGGTTCTTCGCCAAGGCCAATGCGGACTTCTTCGTCGCCCCGAGCTCCATCGCCTCGCGTCTGCCAAGGAGATCGCCAGCGGCCGTGCGACCACGAGCACGAGTAGAAGCGGTAGTGGCTGCAATGTACCGCCGCGGCTAGACAAAGCCACTACCGCCGCTTGACCGATCGCCGGTGATCGGACATTTCTTGAGGAAATCTGGCGTCGGTGGTGCTCTTGCTCGTGTCGATGTCGTCGGCGTGGTCATTGTCGCTGTATGCCGATGAAGTGCGCGCGCCGGGGCACCTTGGGTAGTGCAAGCCGTAGTCGGAGGTGCCCGCGACGTAGCGGAGGATCCTTTTCACAGCCTGCTGGTGTTCCGTCGTCGGTCGCTGCATGAACCGGCTGACGTAGCCGACGGCGAACGCTAAGTCCGGTCGCGTGTGGACAAGGTAGCGAAGGCTGCCCACAATGCGCCGGTACTGCGTCGCGTCCACCTCCTCCGTCGTACTCTCACGACTCAGCTTCAGCCTCTTCTCCATAGGAGTGTGGGCTGGGTTGCAGTCGGTGAGGCCGCCCAGCTCCACGATGCGCTTGGCGTAGGCAGTCTGGCGAAGAGAGATGCTGGAGCTGTCCTGGTGGACCTCGATCCCGAGGTAGAAGGAGAGGGGCCCGAGGTCGCTCATCTGGAAGGTGGCCTTCATCTCCGCCTTGAATGCCTCGATCTCCTCCTCCTAGGTACCGGTGATCACAAGGTCGTCGACGTAGACGCCTATCAGCAGGGCATTGCCTCCCTTGCCCCGCCGGTAGACCGCGGCCTCGTGAGCGCTCTGCTGGAATCCCATTTGCTTGAGGGTGGAGTCCAGCTTGGCGTTCCAAGCTCGCGGTGCCTGCCGCAAGCCGTAGAGGGCCTTGCGCAGGCGGAGGACCTTTCTCTCCTTGCCGGGGATGATGAATCCCGGCGGCTGGCGGACGTAGACCTCCTCCTTCAAGTCGCCGTTGAGGAAAGCAGACTTGACGTCCATGTGATGGACGCACCGCCCTCCCGGGTGCGAGGGCGGAGGAGGCGCATGGACTCCATCCGTGCAACAGGTGCGAAGGCATCGTCGAAGTCGACTCCCTCCTGCTGGACGAAGCCACGTGCCACGAGACGCGCCTTGTGCTTGATCACCTCTCCAGCCTCGTCTTTCTTGAGCTTGAAGACCCACTTGAGAGAGATGGCGTGGTGGCCGGCTGGAAGATCGGCCAGCTCCCACGTCTTGTTTCGCTCGGCGGCGTCCATCTCTCTCGCATCGCGGCACGCCATGCCGCGTCTCTCGCCTCGGTGAAGGAACGAGGCTCGCCGTCGATCTGTGCGGTGCGGCCGCCTCGGAAGTCGCCTCGCATCGATTCGAGGACCATTGCTCGCCGAGGAGGTCGTCCACGATGCGGTAGCACGCAGGCTCGCCGTGGTAGGCATCGCGCGATCCTCGTCGTTGGACGTGGAGTGGCGAACTCCACCGCGGCGCCGCTCGTCGTGGGCGCTGCCGGTGCCGAGCTGAAGGAGTAGGCGCCGGTGTAGAAGAGCGGCGTGGCCGCCGGTCTTGGCGGTGGACTCGCCGAGCACGTGGGCTTGCCGAGCCGGTGGTGGCGGTGGTGAAGGACTCGCCGGAGGTGGTGGCGAACGAGGTGATGGGGTAGGCGAGCTCGGTGAAGGCGAGCCGCTGGCTCCCGCCTCCTCGAAGTGGGCGTGGTCGACAGCCGAAATCGCCGGTCGTCGAGTCGGCCGTCATCCACCATCTTGCCCCGTCGGCCCGCCGCCGTCGAACACGGCGTCCGCGCGTGATGCGCGCGCGCGTGTCGTGGTCGAGGACGCGGTAGGCCTTGGCGCCCCGCGTGGCCGATGAAGGCTCTGGCGTGCTCGGTCGTCGAGCTTGCGGCGTGGTTGAGCTCCTTGACGGCGAGCGGCCAAGACACGGAGGTGGCTCACCGCGAGCTTGCGCCGTGCGGCCTCGTATGGCGTCTTGCCGTCGAGGGCCTTGGTGGGAAGCGGTTAAGCAAGTGAGCGACAATCATCACCGCCTCCCGATAGAATGCCGGCATCCTCTCGCTGAGGAGGCGCGGGCGGTGGCCACCACCGTGCGGTTGCGCGCTCGGCGACGCGTTGCTGCGGGGTGTACGGCGCGGAGAAGTGACGATGGATCCTCGTTGGCGCGATGCGCTGCGAACTCGGCCGCCGTGAACTCACCGCTGTTGTCCGTGCGTAAGTCCCGGCTTGCGGCGCGCTCGCGCTCTGCAGCGGCTTGAAGGCGCTTGATGGCGTCGCCGCCGGTGCCTTGACGTCGAGCGGGACAGCCACATGTAGCGGGACACGTCGTCGGCGAGGAGGAGGAAGTAGCGCGGCCTCGGTGTAGCGGTGTCACGGGGCCACGAGGTCACCGTGTACGAGCTCGGCTTCTCCTTGGCGAGCTCGCTGGCGAGGAAGGAGCGCCGCGGCTGGTGAGGACGGTGTCGTAGAAGCGCTCCACGTGGTCGACGTCGGCATGCCCCGCACCATCTCCTTCTGCCGAGCCGTCTCGTGGCCTCAAAGTTGAGGTGCCCAAAGCGCTCGTGCCACCTCAAGCGTCGTCGCCGCGCGGGTCGCAAGACAAAGAGGTTGCGCCACTGCGCGTGAAGGGCGAGAGGCGGTTGCTCTGTTGACCTTGGCGAGGGCGGTGGCGATGATCCCGCATCGCGCGGCACCCGTGCTCGATCTCCACGCGCGATCCGTTCTCATCCGGTGTCCCAAGCGATGATGGAGTTCCTCAACGCGGGGTTGTAGTAGACACCGGTGGCGGCCGGTGCTCGCCGATCTTGGCGGCGAAGGCGGCAGATCCGACGCCCTTGATCTCCACGGCGGGCGTCGCGAACAGCGGTGCCTCAGCGCTCGAGTCGAGCTCGAGAAGAACTCCGCCGCCCGGTCATGTGGTGGGTGGCGCGGTGTCGAGCACCACCGTCGGTCTTGTCGTTGCGGGGCGTCGTCGAGGCGTGTGCTTTGGCTCTTCAAGGTGGAGAGAGCATGCGGACGGTGCGGCCGAGGTAGTTCGATGCTCGCATGAGCAATGAACAAAGCCGGCTGCTCCTCCTCCTCCGCCTGGCGCGTCGTGGCTGTCGACAATCCTTGGCCCAATGACCAGGCTTGCCGCAGTTGTGGCAAGAGTCGTCTCGTGCCGGCTTTTGCTTGCCAGCGGCGCCGCCCTGGGCGCCTCCACGGTCATCACCCTCGGCACGTCCTCGCGCCCCTGCCTGGGCGTCTTTGCGCGGCTTGCCACGCTTGCGGCCGCCTGTCATGGAAGAAGACTCCCCCTTCTTCCTGTCACCTTGGCCGACACCACTTGCTCCCGAGTGAGGAGCTTCCGCCAATGGTGGCGGGTCCCGAGATGCCGTGGCTCATCATCCAACGACCTTGAGGCGACCCGCCTCCTCGATCGTCATCGTGGAGAGGTCCGCGAGACTCGATCGGCGAGCCATGCGCTTGTACTTCTCGGGACGCAGCGGAAGAGCTTCTCCACGCTCTCTCGCCGTAGGTGTCGTCGCGGCGCACCATCTTACGCAACAAAGTGTTGAGGCGAGAGCAAAGTCATCAACGTCCTCACCGGCTTGAAGACCGGTTCTCCACTCCTTGCGTAGTGTGCGCAATGTAGACTTGCGCGCGCGGTCATTGCCGATGCGTCTTTGCGGCGATGGCGTCCCAAGCCTCTTTGGCGATCCGCTTGTTGGTAGCGAAGCGCATCTCGGCGGGGCTGCGGCGATGAGCATCCAGCGCCGTCGATCTGGTTGTGGTCGGCGTCGCCGTACCGGGCGCATCCCACATATGCCGCACTGGAGCTTTACCCTCATCACGCGCCCACTCGGCGTAGTTGGTCTTGGTAAGGTAGGCCACCGCCGCCGGGCCGGCGTCTCGACGGCGACACGGTACTCGTGGTGACCACGGTACCGAACCGGGAGAGAGAGCGCGTCGCTGTGAAGGCGCGCTCTCCGTCGACCGCGCCGCCGCGCCGTCGTGCCTCCTCCAGAGCGCGCCGCGCGCGCCCGCTGCTGTCGGGCTGCCGCGCGCGTGGCGCGGCGCTGTCGCCAGCTGCGCCGCTTCGCCACGCGCGCCTCCCTCTCCAGCAGCTCAAGGTCGCGTCGCGCTGTCGCCAGCAGAGATGGAGCTGCTTTATTGCTGCCGCGCAGAACCTCGACCTCTGCTTCTGCCGCCACGCTGCACGCATGCCGCCGCCGCCGCGCTCGCCGCCTCGCTCGCTCTTTGCCCGGCTCCGCGTGCTAGCCTTGACGCCCTTTCGCCGCCGCGGCGCTGTGCCGCCGCTTCGCCGCGTTCCTCTGCCCTGCGAGTTCGGCTTCTTGCGCCGCCGGCGTGCTTTCGAGCGGCCGAGCGCCGAGGCATCTGCGGACATGGCGCGCGACCGGAAGAGCTGCGTGGAGAGAGAGCGCCTCGATGAGCTCTTTGCTCGTGCGAGCAGAGTGGAGAGCGAGCAGCCGGAGCTCGCTGCTGGCTGTTGCGGTTGAAATTGAAGCGAGGTTGGAGAAGGAATTGAGCGGGAGATGCTCGGGTTACGAGATAGTACAGCTCACGATACCACTTGTTAGTCGCTGGATTCTTGCTCTTGGTGATAGCAAGATCCTTACTCTCATCGAGAGGATGACACTTGGAGATGGGGCAAATTTTCTGGCAAAGCTAGTGGGCTGCTGCTGCTGCTCAAGTCATTGCCTCACCATGTAAACAAACAAGGAACAATACCGTATATCCCTGCGAGTGTGGCCGAGGAGTGCGGTCTGCTTACAAAGGAGGGTGGCGATCAGAGGTCAGGATGGGCGATGAGCTCCCGGATGCAGTTTTCAAGGTTGCATCTGTTGCCGACGCTCACCTGCAGAAGGCGCGGGAGTTGGCCTCATCTGTGCCAGCAGAGGCAGTCCCGTTCTCCTCCCAGCCTTGCCAGCCCAGGTGCTTCTAGACTCCCTGCGGAGGTGCCAATTCAATGTATTCGACTCGCGGTTGTCCAGGGGAGTCCATGGGATATCTCCCTTGTGGTACCAGCTAAAGCTCAACTGGCGCGCTTGGCGAAGCAAGCACTGAATTCATCCATACAAGGGTGAAGTGTGTTGGTGGAACTGTTGTGTGTTTCGCCCAGACCCCGGGGCATCCTTCTACTTCACAATGCAACAGAGCTGAAGAAGAAAGGATCCGCCTTGCTCCTTGCTGCTTGCTGCTTGCTGCAACTGGCCATCTCTGAGCAATTTTGATGTAGCTTCTTCTTTCTAGGATGCACACATTAACTGTTGGGGATGTTTCTTGTTTTGTTTGCAGTCCATTTTTTACATGAAGTGGATGGATGCATGTAAGAGGATCGATGTTGTTTTCTGTTCAGTTTGTTCTTCTTCAGCTGCTGACCTACGCTACGCTGCAGTGCTTGTGCTTTACACATGTCCTCCTGGCTTGACAAACACTTGTTATCGCTACCTGGCTTTGGTCGATGCTCTGCGAAGCTTGGTACTAGTGCATGACAAGAGATCTATTTGCCCAGATTGATTTATCCGGTGACGTGGTGTGGTGTCTGCCTCTGCCTGTCAATGCCATGTGGGCCCATCGTATGCTCCTCTTGTATGGGCCCACAAGACGAGAGGAGGAAGCGGGCCCAAGGCAAAGCGCGCTGCCTGACAAGTTCAGAACCCACCGCTGCCTCGCCGGCGGCGACGTCTCTGCCGGACGACCAAACCCTCTCGGTGTTTTGGTGCAACTCCACCTGCCTTGTCTGGAGTGAATGCCCTCCGCCTACCTCTTTGATCGCCTCCTAGTCGTTACACGCCATGTCCGGCTGGCTTCCTCTCGCGTGCGTGCCCTGCCCGCCACCCGCCGCCCGCCTGTTCGACGCAATGCCGCAGCAGGCACGCCCTTCCTTCCTGTCGCTGGGAGTTGGCTGGTCGATGATCGATCGTTCGCCGGATGGTTCCAACACAAGGCGGTTGACTGAGTATCGATGCATGGAGGCCTCCTAGCGTGTCCTTTCCTCTGTGAGATGATCGAACAAGGGTATGAACCCGGTGTTTAACCCAGTGTTGCTGGCTTCAGATTGTTGAGAGCTTGAGGTCACCAAGCTGCGTATCCAAGCTCGTCCACCGTAAAGGCGTAAGCAAAAGCCCATTATCACCTTCGATTTGATCTCTGTTCCTCAGGAAATGCCGATGTGGTTGGTTAAGAATCTATGTGTATGTCTTGATTGCCAGGATGCTACTGTGAATTCACTTATAAGATCATCAGGCATGATATTTTTGTATCATAGTCAATAACTTGTTGAGCAAATGGAAGGAGAACCAATGCGTAAATTGCTCATTTCTCGTACTAACGATTATATCAGATTTGCAGTTAGGTAAGTTCTGTTGTTCTTGGCCACTGGCCGGTAAGCTTCAGTAATTTGTTCGAATATTCTGGCAAGCATTTTACTGAACAGAAGGTAAAGAAATTCCTAATTGCTACGAAAACTATTGACTACTGCAACCACATATTTGTTTCGCTCTGATCATTAGCTTTCAGCAACTATTTGACTTCCTTTTGTCAGTCACAGTTAGATATGACGGCGCATCTTACTTTTGTACTTTTTTATATGTAGTCACTTTCTGTTTGCGCATTGTTATGTCTTAAAAGACAAAAGGAGTTTCATAGATTGGCTCCTGTTCCTTGCTTCTGTCCTTCAAGTAATGTTGTTGGATCCATTGCTCCCCTGTTTCTTTTAGCCTTCCCTGGTAACTGGATTTTGAGAGTTTCTTGCTGTAGGTGCGCCATGTTTCAGGTTTTTAGCACCAGTTTGGCCGTTTATTGCCATTTAGCAGTGGTATCCTTTTCTTCACGACAAAAAAAAAAAAAAAAAAAAAAAAAAAAAAACTAACATTATCTACATTGCAGCCTTTTACTACTTTTGTTGACTAGCAATTTTACCAATGTAAAGTTTAACAGTTACTAGTTATTAGCATTTACCATCCACCAGGGTATGTCTAAGAAACTTTGGCAGTTCATTGAAAATGTTCCAAAAAGTCACACAACTACTTAAGTGCTTAATTTTCTGAGGGCATCAGGAATAAATGAATAATGTAAACTGTCACAGATCTGGAGCAGTATAATATTAATAACAGGAGTTGGTCATGGTGATCAGCATTTATCTTCCCATAACCCTTCGAGAATTTGAACCAATTTCAACAACAAAGAAGAAAACAAGGATGAGTCCTTATACAAGAAAAACTTCTAATTGTATCGTTTTAATCTTGCGGTTTGATGTATTGTTTTGGTAGAACATTGGTTTTACTGTTTTCCTGAGGTAAAAAGTGATTACTTGGTCAGGTTTGTTGGTATTGCTGCTGGACTGGATTGAGTTTGTGTTCTGGTCGCCTCTCTTGATTCATATATGCCCATGGCCAACAAGATAGCTCCCTAAACCAAGGTAATTGACGTGTCTGCCTAATTCACAGCAATATTTATGTCTTAATACTGTGGTTGCTTCATATTGTCTTCTACTTTATGACCTGAACAAATTCTTGCAGGTAATGAATATACCTGTAGCAAAACTCTGTTGTGCAATGCTGAAGGCATCCTGTGGCGAGCCAGAAGTTAGAAGTAAATTATCTCTGAGTTCTCTATATATTTTTAGCAAATCTAGTTCTGAAGACGCTTCTTGTTTTCTTTCTTTTCTCCTGGATTTTCTTTTTTTTCCGAAAATGAAAAGGTTATGTATGTTAGCTCAGGGGCAAGACAACTAAAATATAGACTTAACAACTAGATAAGCACATGTTATTTAGCACTTTGGAGTTTGGATAGGTCCAGCACCCTGCATGACGTGTCAATGAAGTAGTAATAGCGAACCACTGAGAGGTACTTAGGAGTTAGCTAGGACAAACACCTGTGCTCACGCTTAAAAGTAACTCAACATAGCCGTTTTCTTTGGGTCCTTTAGCCTTGCCTTTTCTGGATGTTTGGTCCCTGGTGGAGTAAACAGCAATCACTGAGGAAGAAGCATTGTCCCCTTGTTGGTTGGCCCCAAGTGAGCTCCACACCATATGCATGCTTGCTTCTGCCTTCAGAGCTAGTCCCATTATTGCTCACTGTGGTTCGCTTGTGGCTAGGCAATGGTCTTCATGTGTGGTTGGGTCTATCCTCATTGCCCAACTCAACTCATGAGTATATTGCTGGGTCGTGGGTGCTGTATATAGGTGGAGTTTAGGCATGCCAGATTAATTCCAGGCAAGATACACACGGCAATTATTGTTGCATTTGCTGCCACTGCAGACGGTAGCATTAGTGTTCCCGATCCCAGCGGCAGGCAACCAAGTTAGGACTGATTTCTGGCCAAATCACTACCAATTCTCTTGCCATAGTATTTCAGCTTGTACTGTTGTTATTAACCATCCAGGAACCTGAGGCACCACCAAGTGATATTCAGCTTAACGAGAGCTTTGAGGAACCATGATAACCGTAAACTCTATTGCAATATGTATCGAGTATCGTGTTAGTCGCTGGATTCTTGCTCTTGGTGATAGCAAGATCCTTACTCTCATCGAGAGGATGACACTTGGAGATGGGGCAAATTTTCTAGGTTTATTTCTCACACAATGCCATACCAACCTGAAGGGTTGGGGATACAAATTTATAGGCTGTCAACCAGCCAAGCATATGCTAAGATGCTAGTCTAAGATGATGTCCTAGATGCTAGTCAAGATGTCCTAGATGCTAAGATGCTTGTCCTAAGATGCTTGTCTAAAGAGATGCTAAAGAGATGCTAACACTGACCGAGCAAGGATGATGTCCTTGAAGGGCAGCAAAAGCCAACACAGAGACTTATCCATCACTCTCCCCCTAAGTCTTGTGTGTCTCCTTGTGAGGAATCTGAGCCATCCCGATCCTGGCGCGAAGCTCCTGAACTTGATCCGCCAAGAGACTTGTTCGGAAGTCATGGTGGTCTTGGGTGTTGATGTAGTTGGCGGACACTCCCTTCATCCAGCGGCCGATGAAGTGATACCTCACCGGATGTGCTTGCTGCGCTCATGGAAGACATGGTTCTTCGCCAAGGCCAATGCGGACTTGTCATCGCCCGAGCTCCATCGCCCCGCGTCGCCAAGGAGATCGCAGCGGCCGTGCCGACCACGAGCTCGAGTAGAAGCGGTAGTGGCGCAATGTACTACGCCGCGCTAGACAAAGGCACTACTCGTTGCTTGACCGATCGGTGATCGGACATTTCCGAGGAAGTACTGCCGTCGGTGGTGCTCTTGCTCATGTCGATGTCGTCGGCGTGGTCGCTGTCATTGTATGCCGATGAAGTCGCGCGCCGGGCACCTTAGGTAGTGCAAGCCGTAGTCGGAGGTGCCCGCGACGTAGCGGAGGATCCTTTCACGGCCGCCGGTGTTCCGTCGCTTCGCCGCATGAACCGGCCGCGTAGCCGACGGCGAACGCCAAGTCCGTCGGCGTGTGGACAAGGTAGCGAAGGCGCCCACAATGCGCCGATCTTGCGTCGCGTCCACCTCCTCCGTCGTACTCTCACGACTCGGCCGACCTCTTCTCCATAGGAGTGTGGTGGGTTGCGGTCGGTGAGGCCGCCACTCCACGATGCGCTTGGCGTGGCGATCTGGCGAAGAGAGATGCCGAGCTGTCTGGTGGACCTCGATCCGAGGTAGAAGGAGAGGCCCGAGGTCGCTCATCTGGAAGGTGGCCTTCATCTCCGCCTTGAATGCCTCGATCTCCTCCTCCTAGGTACCGGTGATCACAAGGTCGCCGACGTGACGCCATCGCCAGGCATTGCCTCCCTTGCCCCGCCGTGATCGCGGCCTCGTGGCGCTTCTGCTTTGGAATCCCATTTGCTTGAGGTGGAGTCCGACTTGGCGTTCAAGCTCGCGCTGCCGCAAGCCGTGAGGGCCTTGCGCAGGCGGAGGACCTTTTCTCCTTGCCGGGGATGATGAATCCCGAGGGCTTGGCGGACGTAGACCTCCTCCTTCAAGTCGCCGTTGAGGAAAGCAGACTTGACGTCCATGTGATGGACGCACCAGCCTCCCGGGTGCGAGGCGGAGGAGACGCATGGACTCCATCCCGCAACAGCGTGAAGGCATCGTCGAAGTCGACTCTCTCGCCGGACGAAGCCACGTGCCACGACGCGCTTGTGCTTGATCACCTCTCTAGCCTCGTCTTTCTTGAGCTTGAAGACCCACTTGAGAGATGGCGTGGTGGCGGTGGAAGATCGGCCGGCCCCACGTCTTGTTTCGCTCGGCGGCGTCCATCTCTCTCGCATCGCGGCACGCCATGCCGCGTCTCTCCCTCGGTGAAGGAACGAGGCTCGCCGCCGATCTGTCGCGAGTGCGCTCGCCTCGGAAGTCGCATCGCGATTCGAGGACCGGTGCTCGCCGAGGAGGTCGTCCACGGTACGGTAGCGCAGAGGCTCGCCGCCGTGGTAGGCGTCGTCGCGATCCTCGTCGTTGGACGTGAGTGGCGAACTCCACCGTCGGCGCCGCCGTGGGCCGGCTGCCGGTCGCCGAGCCTGAAGGAGTAGGCGCGGGTAGAAGAGCGAGGCGTGGCCGCGGTCCGGCGGTGGACTCGCCGAGCACGTGGGCTTGCCGGGCCGGTGGTGGCGGTGGTGAAGGACTCGCGGAGGTGGTGGCGAACGAGGTGATGGGGTAGGCGAGCTCGGTGAAAGCAGTGTTGGCTCCCCGCCTCCTCGAAGTGGGCGTGGTCGACGACGAAATCGCTGGTCGCCGAGTCGAGCCGTCATCCACCATCTTGTCCCCACGCCGGCCGCCGCCGTCGAACACGGCGTCACGCGTGATGCGCCGCGCCGTGTCGTGGTCGAGGACGCGGTAGGCCTTGGCGCCCGCGTGGCCGATGAAGGCTCTGGCGTGCTCGGCCGTCGAGCTTGCCGGCGTGGTTGAGCTCTTGACGGCGCCGCAGCCAAGACACGGAGGTGGCTCACGCGCGCTTGCGCCGTGCCGCCTCGTATGGCGTCTTGCCGTCGAGGGCCTTGGTGGGGGAGCGGTTAAGCAAGTGAACGACAGTCATCACCGCCTCACCCCAGTAGAATGCCGGCATCCCTCTCTGCTTGAGGAGGGCGCGGGCGGTGGCCACCGCCGTGCGGTTGCGCTTCGACACGCGCTCGCTGCGGGTGTACGGCGCGGAGAAGTGACGATGGATCCCCTCGTTGGCGCAGTACGCTGCGAACTCGGCCGCCGTGAACTCACCGCCGTTGTCCGTGCGTAGGACCCGAAGCTTGCGGCCGCACTCCGCCTCTGCAGCAGCTTGAAGGCGCTTGATGGCGTCCGCCGCGGCTGCCTTGACGTCGAGCAGGACAGCCCACATGTAGCGGGACACGTCGTCGACGAGGAGGAGGAAGTAGCGCCGGCCTCCAGGTGTAGCCGGTGTCACGGGGCCACAGAGGTCACCGTGTACGAGCTCCAGCTTCTCCTTGGCGCGGAAGCTCGCCTGGCGAGGGAAGGGGAGCCGCCGCAGCTTGGTGAGGACGCAGGTGTCGCAGAACTGCTCCACGTGGTCGACGTGCGGCATGCCCCGCACCATCTCCTTGCTGCCGAGCTGTCTCAGGGCCTCAAAGTTGAGGTGCCCAAAGCGCTCGTGCCACCTCCAAGCGTCGTCGTCGCGGCGGGCTGCAAGACAAAGAGGTTGCGCCACCTGCGCGTGAAGGACGTAGAGGCGGTTGCTCCTGTTGACCTTGACGAGGAGCCGGCGGCGATGATCCCAGATGCGCAGCACCCCGTGCTCGATCTCCACGCGCGATCCGTTCTCATCCAGCTGTCCCAAGCTGATGATGGAGTTCCTCAACGCGGGGATGTAGTAGACACCGGTGAGCAGCCGGTGCTCGCCAGTCTTGGCGACGAAGACGACAGATCCGACGCCCTTGATCTCCACGGCGGGCGTCGCGAACAGCGGTGCCTCAAACGCTGAGTCGAGCTCGGAGAAGAACTCCCGCCGCCCGGTCATGTGGTGGGTGGCGCCGGTGTCGAGGCACCACCCGTCGGTCTTGTCGTTGCCGGAACTGTCGCCGAGGAGGGCGTGTGCTTTTGGCTCTTCAAGGTGGAGGAGAGCCGCTGCGGCCGGTGCCGCTGGAGGTAGTTCGATGCTCGCATGAGCAATGAACAAAGCCGGCTGCTCCTCCTCCTCGCTCGCGCGTGGCTCGCGCGACGTGGTCGCCAACAATCCTTGGCCCAATGACCGGGCTTGCGCGATTGTGGCAAGAGTCGTCTCGCGTTTGCTTTTGCTTGCCGTGGCGCGCGCCTGGCGCCTCCACGGTCATCACCCTCGGCACGTCCTCGCGCCCCTGCCTGGGCGTCTTTGCGCGGCTTGCCACGCTTGCGGCCGCCTATCATGGAAGAAGACTCCCCTTCTTCCTGTCACCTGGCCGCGACCACCGCTCCCGAGTGAGGAGCTTCCGCCAATGGTGACGGGTCCCGAGATCGCCGTGGCTCATCGCCATCAACGACCTTGAGGCGACCAACGCCTCCTCGATCGTCATCGTGAGAGGTCCAGCGAGACTGGATCGAGCGAGCCATCTGCTTGTACTTCTCGGGGACGCAGCGGAAGAGCTTCTCCACAGCTCTCTCCTCGCCGTAGGTGTCGTCGCCAAACGCACCATCTTCTGCAACAGAGTGTTGAGACGGAGAGCAAAGTCATCAACGCCTCACCGCTTGAAGACCGTGTTCTCCACTCCTTGCGTAGTGTCTGCAATGTAGACTTGCGGGCGCGGTCGCTGCCGATGCGTGCTGCAGCGATGGCGTCCCAAGCCTCTTTGGCAGTCCGCTTGTTGGTAAGCGAGAACTGCATCTCGGGCGGGACTGCAGCGATGAGAGCATCCAGCGCCCGTCGATCCTGGTTGTAGTCGACGTCGCCGTACCGGACTGCATCCCACATATGCCGCACCTGGAGCTTTACCCTCATCACCGCAGCCCACTCGACGTAGTTGGTCTTGGTAAGGGTAGGCCACCCGCCGCCGGGGCCGACGTCTCTGACGACAGCCTGGTACTCGTGGTGACCACGGTACAAACCGGGAGAGAGCGCGTCGCTGTGAAGGCCGCGCTCCGCCGACCCGACGCCGCCGCGCGGCGTGCCTCCTCCAGAGCCGCGCGCGCGCGCGCCGCGTCTGGGCTGCCGCCGCGCTGCGTGGCGTCGCGGCGCGCCATCGCGCTTCGCCGCGCGCGCCTCCTCTCCAGCAGCTCAAGGTCGCGTCGTGCTGCGCATCGCAGAGATGGAGCTGCCGTTGCCGCCGCAGAACCTCGACTCTCTTCTGCCGCCGCCGCGCGCTGCTGCCGCCGCCGCCGCCGCCTCGCTCGCTCTTTGCTGCCGCTCCGCCGCTGCTAGCCTTGACGCCCTTTCCGCCGCCGCAGCGGCCTGTGCCGCCGCTCGCTCGCGTTCCTCTGCCACAGCGAGTTCGGCTTCTTGCCGCCGCCGCGTGCTCGAGGCGACCGAGCGCTGAGACTGTCCTGCGGACATGGCGCGCGACCGGGGAACTGCTGCGTGGAGAGAGAGCTGCCTCTGATGAGCTGCTGCTCGTCTGAACAGGGGGGAGGAGTGAGCAGAGGCAACCGGAGCTGCTGCTGCTGCTGGTTGGGGCTGCTGCGGGGCTGGAAGCGAGGTTGGAGAAGGAATTGAGCAGGAGATGCTCAGGTTACAGGATAGTACAGCTCTGATACCACTTGTTAGTCGCTGGATTCTTGCTCTTGGTGATAGCAAGATCCTTACTCTCATCGAGAGGATGACACTTGGAGATGGGGCAAATTTTCTAGGTTTATTTCTCACACAATGCCATACCAACCTGAGGGGTTGGGGATACAAATTTATAGGCTGTCAACCAGCCAAGCATATGCTAAGATGCTAGTCTAAGATGTTGTCCTAGATGTTAGTCAAGATGTTGTCCTAAAGAGATGCTAACAGCCAGTCAAGGATGCTGTCCTTGAAGGGCAGCAAAAGCCAACACAGAGACTTATCCATCATATCGTTATATGTATCTATGTTGCAGTCCATAGTCGAATTTTCTTTTCTACAGCGTGTCACATGAGGCAACACGTATAGTTTGCATACTTATTTTTATTAACTGCTTGTTGAAAATGTGCTATATATGTTTGTATATAATACCTAGGTATATATGCAGTGCTTGACATCACCCAAAATATAGAAAATCAAGTATGCTTGCATTTCATGGTTTCTTTATTAAGCTTGGTCAAAGATGGGGGAACATATGCTCATAAGCTCAATCATAGCACCAGATTTGGAGTTTAGAGTCAAGACTAATCTAAACAAATGGCATTTCGAAAGGATTACTGGTAGGGCTTTTGGCTTCATGCAGATCGCATACCACAGGTACAGAGTAGATTGTATTAAATTTTTCCTTCCTTTTTTTTGCAAGATAGTCCTTTCCGTTCTTGTAGACTAACATTGAGTTGAACTCTTTCGATGATACCTCGAATCAGAGTTTTGATATATTTCACTTTCGTTGTTCTGCAGACTTACTCAAGCTATTTTGCCTTTTTTTTCCCTGGCAATTTTCTTGTGGAACTGAAAAATAGCATGGAACGGACTATATGGCATCTTGATCTGAATTGAGTGGCCTGCGTTTTGGAGCCCAATGATTCGATTAATTGCTGAGACAGGCAGAATAAAATAGATTGACCTTGTTATATCTGGCAATCGGTGGGTCTGCATCCATGATTCGATGATACATACTCCTCCAGCATGGAATGAGCACAATAATGAAGTAAGTACAAGCCTTTTCCCTTCGTTGCGTATCTTTTCTTAATTTCTTATTCAGGTCTGGAGTATTCTTTCGAAGTGCATCTATATATGCTTAACATAGGTTCTATTCCCCTTTTTTGTGTTGCTTGAGAATAAGAAGCGCGTATGCACCATTGTTCAAATAGTATATCTAACAAGCTATATATGTATGCTGTGTGAAAACATCAGAGTGGGGTGGGGGTTGGGGGTTTGTTAATTAGTGGGATAGAGGGGTTGCATGATGGGGTCTCACATGAGAGCTTTCACGCAGGCATCATTTTATCTTCCTCTACAAACAAACATCACCCTCTCCCCTATCTCTCTCTCTCTAACTTAATTATTCCCTCCCTCCCCCTCATCTCATCCTCTCATGCATGCCTTTGCATGTTCTTGCCTGCCTGGTTCCCAACACCTCTGCCTTTTCCACACCTTCTTTTTAACCTCATACACGCGCAAATAATTATATTGTGTTCCCCTTTTCTCTCAGAAACTGCAGCCACTGACATGCTGGTCCGTATACTTCATGTGCTCCATCATACCATACATACACAAGCGAGTAGTAGTGAGAGGTGTGATGCATAAGGGATGTGCGGGCTGCATGGCTTGTGGTGAAGTGTGGGGTTTCTTGCACTATATAAGCCGGAAGCTAAGTTGGTGGGAGGCATGCATGTCTTTGTTGCTCTTATCAATGTTTGCCATCTTTGATCCCTTAAAGCAACGGTTGGGAAGCATCACCTGCTTGCCCTTCCTTGGTACCACTCCGTAAGGGGTCGCTATCTCATCTCTAGCTTTCTGTCTCTAATGCTGTCATCTACTTGCTTCAAATCATCCTTGGGCCATAATCAGCAATGTGTTCTCTGCGGTAGGTGAGTTCCATCACTGTTTTCCCCTTCTTTTCACATCATTAATTAGCCTAATATCCGTGGGCTTGTAGTTGTCATTTCTTTTGCTTTGTCTTTCTCGAGACAGCCATTTCTTTACCTGTTAGCTCAATATACAACCAACCTAGATTATCTTTTTACATATCCTTCTGAATAAAATGATATGCTTTGCTTTGAAATTCATTTCTTACCTTTGTATGTAAATGTTTTGATGACTCCTGAAAGAAGAGCTACTATTTTCCCTGAGTAGAACCACGGACCTTGCTCCTTTCAAGAAGTGGCTCATGCGGTTAGCTAGTTAGGTAGATGACTATTCAAACTTCTCAATGCGTTAGCACTCCATGCAAAGCTGTATGCGAATGGCAATGGGTTATCATGGATAATTTTCTACTAAGCAGTTATATAGATCATCTCTGTCAAATTTCTTGAAGTGACGCACAGAACGTGTGTTTATATACGATGTTGAGTTTATTTAGTTTTCTTCCCTTTAGCATACTGATCGATTCAACATGGTGTAATTGGACTCTTCTGTTCATGATCTGGAGAAGCTCTTCCACGCATGCCCCCCTTTCTTCATATCTTTTCTTATGGTTAAATACTCCTGTTTTGAACTAAGATGTTTCTTTCTAAACAAGCCAATAATGAGTATGATCCCACTCTAAAACTACCCATTCCCTATGATTATGATGCCCTGTTGAGCTCTGCCTTATCTGCTTGTTTTTGGCATCATTTATTTGCTAGTAGTCAGAATTGTAATAGAGACCTACATTTCCTCACTGGTTCCTTGAGTTTACTTCAGGACTTCACCTGAGAGAATGTTTGGTCTACGATTGGATTTATTGTTGATGTAATCCCTAGGTACTATCGTCATAGAACATAGCCTGCATAACTACTATCGGGCTAGAAGTTGACTTCCGAATAAAACAATGCCAAAAACATCTTAACCTAAACTTCCCTGCCCATCATTAATAAGAAATAACTGATGAAGTTTAGACTTGAGATAACACATGCACCCAGGGACCTCTAGATAATTTTGTAGATGACCTGCCTGAACACACATTATTCAAACAAGCTAGCTGGCGCGTATACATATCTAATCTAACGTCCAGCATGCATATCATCCTAACTCATTAGTTTTTGTCTATGCTCATGACCTTTTTGTTTTTACAAAAGAAGAATCAGCAGCTGACGAGCCGATCCCTACGAATGCATATTCACATGCACGCATACAGAGTAGAATGATGTCTTGTCCTTCGGACCACAGAGGGAGAATGATTAGTCACCGATTCAACCTTCTGACTCTATTAAGATTAAGTCCAACAATACTTACATCTACACTTCACTTATTTCAATACTACTTTGGTGTCTTCTAGGATCTCATTAATACAGGTACGGCCAATCTCTGCTAGAACTGTGAGCTCGCTACTTCTCTTCATGGTAATTTTTTACTTCCATTCAGCAAAAAAGAAGTGTTAGGATACAAAGTATGAACATCTTCTTAGCGTATGTACATGGTGAAGTGTACTGAAAAATGCTGGGACGTGAGGGTTGTAGCAAGAAAATGATATAGGATATGTAAGTGTTGTGGTCTAACACAACAAAGGATAAACATCCGTCGGAGGGAGGTCAGACGACGACGACTTGAAATAGAATGGCTCTAGGTGAAGGAGGACATCGATTGGGAGAGGAATAGATTTAGAATATCCGGTCAAGGGAACGATCACAGCTAGACTTTAGGGACTTAGGAACTTGTTTGTTCATCTTTACTTGATTGATAATTGATACGTGCTATCCTTTTTACAGGGATGACTTGAACCTAAGAAATGATCTCTATTTCTAAGAAAATCTATCTTTAGATAGAATATATATCTAAGGAAGTAAACCTAACTAACGAGGAAACTAATTATTCTTATATCTATTTCCCAACTACTAATGCACCCATGGGCCTGGTATGAACAGTGCAAGGTTGCTACAGTGCAGCATGTGCTATTCGCACTCATCAACAATATCCCACGCTCATTCTTGCCAATGTTCTAATCAACATTACTGTAACAGTATTAGTTATGCCATACCCGCGGGCTGGTATGTTCTAATGCTGAATGCCGTACCAATGTTCTTGTATTAGTTATGCCAATTCTTGTCTCTGTGTTCCACAGTCTCATTAGAAAATAGTCATTTTTTTATGGTGCACATGATATGACATTCAACATTGGTATGGCTGAGATGATTTTTTTCCCTATTTTGTAATGCATATATACATTTTACATCTTCGTCTCTTGTTACGCAAGCACAGCAATTTAAGAACTCCATGTTATCTAATTTGCCAGAATGCTATTCCGCTTCAGGACAAATACGTTACCAAAAAATACGTTGTAGAATCACAAGAAAGTAGAAATATGTAAATAAAAGCCACGATATCTAAATGAGCATTTGGTGTTTGTGCATATTGGCATACTTGAACGTATGGCTGTCAAGTTTGTTGAAAGACCAACAGCTTATAATCACATAACTGAAGAGTGTTACCGATTAAAAATCATACTTCATGAAGTTTGTAAGTTCTCCATGACCTTATTTGATATAGCAACATGCCAACATGGTGATCAAGTATATTTAGTACAATGTCCTGAAGCATGTAAGCAGCACAAAAACTACACACATCATATTACAGTCTTATTTACATGGCATTATGTAACTCAAATTACTTATGTGTCCAATCGATATGATATGATCATCATCATTATTATAGTTCCCCAAGATAATATTTATAGATGAGATACTATCTTTGATTAATCGCATCGTCACTTCCATGGATCAATTTGACTGCTTGATGTTGATGTAGAGGCATAATCAGTTGCCGCCTCTGGCTTCTCGTTGACCTGAAGAATGTCCCCTTCATCAGTATAATCTACACCCTTTGTTGCATCGTGACTAAGTTGAGATGCAACAAACTTGTCCAGAACTCTCCAATCAGTAGCGGCGTGGTCGACTGCACGCTCAATAAGCTGAACATGGTGGTGGGCGTGGTGCACATTAATTTGATGATCTGGTGATACCAAACGAGAATGGAAGGAGGGGCTCTCTAGCTCATGAGGAATTGTATTGAGAACATGATGGTTTGGCATTTGGAATTGTAGCCTCAATTCCCTCTTGTAGGTGTTGCTCAGCGTCTGGAGGTGTTGTTCTTGCAGTGGCATGCTGTGGTGAGGAGGCATTCCGCTCATCGGAGAGTTGAGGTGATGCATAAAGGGCTCATCTTCGTCGACATACCAACAGGGCGCATCATGGTCTGAATCTCTTCTTGTTGTTGGCAATCTCTTTTTGAACACCCTGCATACTACCCACCCTTCTTCCTGAAATGTGAGGTTGGGAGATTAAGTTATAAATAGTAGGGAGCAGAAGAAAACCAAGATAAAATTATGAATGAGACTAGCTAGTAGCTCTTGAAATTTGTAGATTTCTTTGTTTCTGTTTCTGTTTCTGTTTCTGTTTCTGTTTTTGTGTGAAGACAAACTGCAGAGGCAACAACACGTACGCGCATGAGATCTAGAATTGGGAAGCGAACATCTTTGGAAAGAAGACAGACAGCGCAAGATTAGATAACCTCGCTGGGCATATATGAATCAGGTATGCATGATTCATTCATTCAGAAATCTGTTCACTAGCTAGCTAGCTGTAATTGTATATACGTGTAACCACTAACCAGTGACTGATTTGTATGCAGTTGGTGAAAGATAAGTAGGGCATGCATGCATGCACTTGCCTGTGGAGGGGCATTCTGAGTGGTCTCGAGGCGGTACTCGTGCATGATCCAGTCAGACTTGTGGCCATTGGGAGCTCGGCCCTGGTAGTACACCAGGGTCTTTCGCATGCCAACCAGGGCCAAGCTGCGCTTTGCATAGATGGGCTTGTCCCTTCCGGTAGCCTTCCAGAAGCCAGCCGCCGTTGCGCGGTTCGTCCGGCTCCCCGTTGGGTACTTCCTGTCTTTGTGGCTGAACAAGTACCACTCCTCCTGCTCGGACTCGGACTCGGACAGCCCTATCCTACATCTCTCTGTGGACATGTACATGTGCATGTACGTAGTAGTATCAATACAATAATGTACATGTAGATGGAGATGCATGGATGTCATGCATATTGTCATGGAGGGAGGAGAAAAATATCATCTATCTATCTATCTCTGTATATATATATATATATATCTTAATTGGTACGTACCTTGGAGATCCCATGGCTCCATCTTGTACAGATCAACGTCTTTTATGACGTTTAGATCGATCCTTCTTGAGGCCACCTTCTTGCGAAGGTAGTAATCCACCAGCTCTTCATCGCTTGGGTGGAACCGAAAGCCTGGAGGCACCTCAGCTATTCCTTGCGTGCTGCTCATGCTCATGCTCATGCTCATACTCATACTCATACTCATACCTACCCATCCATCACCACCGCAAAAATTAATGCTTCAATATATTATATATACACATCAATATGTGTATGCATGTTATATCTAGCTAGCTAGTACAATTAGCTACTAGAGGCATGCAAAAGAAACACAAGAGGAAGGATCAGAAGCAGAAATCAAGTGATGTATATATAAAACCGGCCGGCCGGGGATATCCACATATATCTACGTACTAATCATATATATACACTTGCTTTGTCTTAGATCGAAGGAATTCACAGTACGTACTGCACCCGCGGCCGGGGACGCATGCATGTGATAATGGATGGAAAGTAATATATATATATATACTCGATCGAAGCAATTCAGGCATCATCATTTGCAGTGACGCATGCATTGCGGTGCTGAGGCTGAGCAGCACCACTCATTGCCCTTTGTGGAATGTTCCCCTGCCTGCTACTGAAAGCTTCTCCATCTCATCATGAACTGCCCCTCGCTCTAGCCCTATGCCAGTATGCATGTATATACTAGGGTGTGTTTAGTGTAGTGTATCTTGTGATGTATTTGCACTCCTACTGGGGTCTCCAATTAAAGTGCATCGATCAACATGTATCTACATATCTATGATCGTATGTGCTAGCTGTCTGGTGCTTCAATTCGATCAGATCTAAGCACAGCTCTCTTTTCTTTTTTTTCGGTATATGGACGTGACGTGCCTACATATATGATTGTACAAGCACGGTCATGTGCATGCATGGTGGCAGTAATATATGCTAAACGTTCAGGCTTTTTCTTCTTAAACAGTTCGTCGTACATCTCAACCTGTAGTTACAATAGAGCACACGGTATCTATCATCATCCCTTCTCATAAGAATATATGTATGTGTGCTTTTTCTCAAAAGAAGAAAATATTTCAAGTACCTGAATTAACGAGAATAAATCGGTTCAATTCTAAACACATTGTCAAATATCAATGAACGTAATCAACGTACGTATATCACAACAACGCTATCTCTATATACATGCAGCTGAAAATATACTAACTAGCTAATCATGCGATCGAGCATTCATATTGTTAATTTATATCCCTTAAAAAAACATCTCTGCAGTACACAACACCATTTCACAACCGCATGTATACATCATTTAGAAAAATAGAAAAATCAGTATGGAAATAAAGATTCTATCATCTGCTAAGTTTGAAGTTGGATTAACTTTCTAAAAAAGAGATCGAAGTAGGGAAAGGATGAACATGAAGGAGATCTCTCAATGAGATATCTAAAAAGGATTTAATTGCATATAATACTCGTACATCAACATGTAGATTTACAATCCTCTAAAAAATACATATAAATTTAATTAAAAAAACATATGTGTGTGTATATGTTTACTACATACAATTTGTGTGGATCAGTCCAGGAATGCTAGCTAGCTATTACTTGCTTCCGCGATCAAAAAATATCTTGTTAGATTTGCATATGAATCAAATAGAAAATCTCTCTTATGTCGTATCATAGATAGAGTTCTATCTAGGGTTTCGTAGGACACATGTAACTAAATCTCGGTTTTATATATGCTTCAACGCAAGCCGGGGATCTGATAGATATGACAAGTAACATAAGATCAAGAAATAGATCGAGGGAGAGAGAGAGAGAGAGAGAGCTGTATATACCTTTCTTTGATCAGCAGTTCGGATTCAAATCAGTGAGAAGTGAAGAAACCTTGTAGAAATCCAGAGATCTAGCTAGCAGCTATAGTAGCTAGGAGACAGAAATGAACTTTTTCTCTTCTCCCTGTCGCAGTTGCTCTATGTGCACTCTCTCCCCTCTATCTTTCTCCCTAACTCATTGTCTGGTTCAGATCCCAAGAAGAATGTCACAGAAGCATATACAACAATATCAGCAAAAAAAATTAAGGATCTCAAAAAATAACAACACAAGAAGCAGAAACGAATCGAAGTATATATGAAAAACTCACAGTAACATCAGATATCTACCTGCCTAGCATGACCCATGCATGCATGCAAATTGTTGAGTAATTAATCACTTGTTCCTCTTCCCCTTCCTCCTCCTGATCACAGGGAGCGGAGAGGAGAGGAGAGAGAGTGTTGCAGAGAGAACGGGAACGGGAACGGGGTTGATGAATGCGCAGAACGGGATTGATCAAAGGAACAAAAAAGAAACCAAGTGGATTGATTACTAAAGAAATGGAGCACAATCTATGGCCGCCATGAATACACAGGAGGAGAACGCTAAAGGTAAAGATATTCCTACAGAGGAAAGAAGACCGAAAGAAGAATATCTAAGGCAAGAGATGGATAGATGAAATGAGGAAGAGGAAGGTGCAGCTATAGCCAGAGTGAAAGAGCGAGGTAGAGAGACTAGAGAGAGACAAGCAGCAGCATGCGAGCTGATGGTGGTGAGGGGGAGAAGACGTAAGAGAACAGCGACCTTTGTCTACTCTCCGATGTGGGCGCGCAGAAGGGGCCCGACCACTCACCAAACAAATCCCCCCCTCGATCCATTGCCTCGCGCCATCATTCCCTTCCTTTTCCTTTCTATCTAATCCCTTCTTTTTAATCCCCTTAAAACCATCTGTCTCTTGCTTGCTTGCTTCCCCCTTCCTCCTCAAGCTAGCAGGAGCAACATATATGTTGAGACTAGTTAGGTTTAGTTAGTATTTTTGTTTTTCAGAGATTGCATTTAAGATATATATACATATATGTCTTGGGAGAATTTGGGATTTGATGATGCGTATATATAGTGAGAGTAAACCATTGGAGATTTGCAAAATTGTCGATTCATTTAATTAGCTCTCAAATCCACCTGAATTTGATCTATCCAAGCGCGTATTTATACCTATAATTAATACTTTGGTAGGTTGATCAATACTCTTCTAGCTAGGGTTTGTGGCTGATCTGTAGTTTGAAGGCTACTAGTACGAAAAGAACTGGAGGAATGTATCTGCAGGTAGGAATGTAAAGGTGTTTAGCTACCTCGGAGGTGTAAGAACCAAAAAGTTAGTCCTTGCAAGATAATGACATATATGATGGGTCGTCTGAACGCCGAAAGAGATGGTTTTACTATGATCAGTTAGCTGTTCCCTTTTCTAGATGTTTTGTACCAAATGTTTGAAAATCTCTATATATTTGATTTGAATATCTAGCTATATATGGTCTTGCGATGAGACCGAACGAGATAGTTTTGATGTATATTCCACATATCTTTTCTGCGTTTCTGTATGTACGCATCAAGTCTCTCCATCGGCTTTAATTCGTTCACGACTGCGAGCTAGAAACGAAGACGGAGTAAGCAATCTCTCCCCAATCGATCATGGTAATTGTTCAGTCCGTCGTCATTACATCGTCGTCGTCCCCGGACCCTGGTCATCAGCTAGCGCAAGTAGGGTGTATATGTGATATGTGTGGGTCAAGCTTAGAAATATATGGAGATAATTATGCACTTGTCCCTACGACATGATTAAGGATCATGGGTCATCTCTCAATACAAGGACTGGGATTATCCGGCCGGTGCATTACTAGTGCATACATATGGATAGGAGAAGGAGAAGATGACAGACAGATACAGCGCCAAATATGTATATAGATCTGCATCCATGCACTCTGATCTTATGGCATCTTCATTTTATACTAGCCCAAGCTTTTCTAGGTTACGCTTGGTCGTAGAAGGTCTGCTTTTTTATTAGGGGTTTCGTGATTTCGAAAATTTTCAAATCTAATAGTTGGAAGCTAATTCAAACTAGTCTAGTGTGCACATTTCATTACAAGTTTCAGTGAAAAGGGGGCTCTGAAAGCCAGAACCAGTCAGGTTCCAGTTTACCAGGCAATAGTTGTTACCACTGGTTTTCCAAACCCTACTTAGTTGGGGGTTCTTAACAAAATAAAAGCTTTCCATGGAAAGGCTAATTTACAAGCTTCTTAGGAAAAGGTAGGGTGAGAGACCAGAGAAATGGCAAGTGGGCCTAGTTGGGGGTAGAGCCGCTCTCAAGAGATTGTCCGAGTGAGAGCAAATAAAGGGTACTCCATCCACTTTAAAATTATTATATTATGAAAATATATAATAATATTATTTTCACATACCAATACAAATAGTTTTTTATATATATTAACGATCAAAATTTTGGAAGTTGACTTCACACTACTACACAAAGGATCATTACAGACGGCTCGGAACCATCATCACAGACGGTTTTTGAACTGTTTGAGTTTATATATCTGTGATAATATGAGGTTATCACACGGTTTTTGAACCGTCTGTGAAAAAACTATCACAGACGGTTTGACAGACGATTCTTGTTCAGAACCGTCTGTGATAGCTTTTTCTATTGCAAAAAAGAAAAAGAAAAACGGGTGCTAAAACTTTGGACGCTATTTTGAGGCCCTAAACGATCTTTTTTGGAGATTTTCACTTTGACTGGATTTACGGATTTAACTTTTTGTTAGCTTTCCAATGAGTCAAAGAACGTCACAATCCGAGTTCGTATGCAAAAGTTATGACAATTTTACCGGACAATACACGATCTGCCATCTATATTTTTGCTCAAACCAAATAACTCAGCATGAACTACACATGCACAGAGAGCCTCCAACAATAACCACAGCATCACCCACATCACAATAGCATCAACTCAATCCATTCACAAAGCACTAACACTAGCTCTCAGTAATCCACATCACAGAGCAAAGGGTGGAGTAGAGAGAGTGAGGTTGTGGGAGGCCGGGGCGACGAGGTCATGAGAGGCTGGTGACGACGAGGCCGGAGCGAGGTGGAGGCCGCGGGCGATGAGCTCGGGGGAGGCCGGGGCGACGAAGTGGAGAAGGCTGGGGGCGACAAGGTCGTGGGAGGCCGGTGACGATGAGGTCGGGCAAGGTGGAGGAGGCCACCGCCGACAAGCTCGGGGGAGGCCAGAGCGCAAGGTCAGGGCAAGACGGCAGCACTTGGTTAGAGGAGAGATGGCAGAGGAGGAGATGGAGGTGTGAGGTGTGAGGAGACTTGGTTAATATAAAGCGAGTTTCGGCAACCCGCTCATTAAGTTCAAATTTTTGTTTTCTCGCCCAACAAAACAAAAGTATCATAGACGATTTTATCTACAAAACTATTTGTGATATAATTATAATCACAGACAGTTCGTGAATAGAACCGCCAGTAGTGATAATTCACATACGATTCTTAAGAAGAACCGTCTGTGATGTCTCGTTTATCACAGACAGTTATTCTTAAGAACCGTCTGTGAATTATCACAGACAGTTCTATTAACAAACCGTATGTGATAGTTACGTATCACAAACGGTTTCTTTAGATAAAACCATATGTGATGAAGTGTCTAGTATAGTCTGTTTTGTAGTAGTGTCACGCTTTCTAAAACATCGTATATTTCTGAACAGAGGGGTAGTAGCTAATTAACCGGCAGTGAACCATCCGTGATGAGGCGTCTAGTATAACCTGTTTTGTAGTAGTGTCACGCTTTCTAAACACATCGTATATTTGTGAACAGAGGGGTAGTAGCTAACTAACCGGCGGGAGAGGTGTGTGGGAGAACACGCTATGCTAAAAGGGTGCGATGCATCCATCCATTCATTCCCCCCAATATCCAATCCAATCGAATAGGGCAGGCGTGAGCTTCAGCCGATGATTAACCTCACGCCGCACCACTTGCTCTTCTTTCTCTCTCTCTCTCTCTTCTCACACCCCACACCGCGTCTCGCTTCACACCTGCTCGAACGCACGCTCTACGCGTGGAGTGTTGCGATGTGATGCCTCTCTCTTACTTGCCACTGAGATTTTAGTCGATATTCTCCTGACTCAATTTACAGTCAATTGGGTGTATGAGAAAAGACGATCTTTTTCTTCGCCGAAGACTTGTCCGCCCTTCCGGGCAAAATCACCGCTGGACTGGACCCTTGAACAACTCAACCAACGCGATCGATCGATTATCCTGTCCTCGGAATTATATCAACTACATCTTCAGTTTCATATATACACTAGTCAATTCAGCCAAGCGGAGCGCTTAAACCATTAATTAGCAAGAGGTGGATTCTCTACTCACACCTGAACACTTGTCCATCAACAGCTTTCTCTTGGCTTACTTACAGTAGGTGTTGCTTAATGCCGTCAAAGCACTTTTATCGTGCAAACTCTAGTGATCTGGCATGCTCGGGCTACTCGTCAAGCATTCCCGGCAAACCGGAAGAAAGTTGGTCCCAACCAATAAACCGCGTGATGATTCAACGGCTGCACCACCTTGTGCTGTGTGACGGCAGTGTGAGCGGTGATCAGAAATTCCAAGGCCAATCTGGCAGCATTAGATCTACTACCTATGAAACCCAGTTAGTTAGTCCAGAGAACCTCAACCATGCCAGTGAAATCTTGCGGTTCAAGCTAAAGAAGATGTTTGCAAGGGGATATGATCAGGGAAACAAATTTTGCCGAAATTTCGGTGATTTCACCCCCTAAGAAATTTTTGTAATTCATTCAAAAAAATTCGGAAATATTTGAATTTGGACGCATTACATCCTAAATTTGATTTTGGACAAATTTCAGTCAAATTTCGTCCAAAATTTGAATCCAAATTTCATCCATTTTGAAAACCCACCGAAATTTTGGTGATTTCGGCCCCCAACGAATTTTTTTCAAAAACAAAATTTGTTTCCCTGGATATGATATCCAACACAGAACATAAAAGTGAAATTTCATAAGTCGCCTTGATGCCAAACTCACTCTGCCACTGATGTTTGTTGTTCAAATGGCATGCCGAGCTTACTGACAAAGGCGCAGCCATTCGTTCGGGATGGATGGCTACAATTCAACAAAACGATTTGACAGCAATTCAACAAATGCATCCGACAAATTTGCAGCTTAACATAACACAACAGTAAAACTGCACTTGCAAATTGCAATGACACCGCAACAATCAATATCCGAATCTCTGCAAAGCTAGCTAGCTGAATGCGAGAAAAACCATCCCAGGCAGCACAGCACTCCTTGCGGGTGCCGACAGGCAGGCAGCACAAACTCAATGCAATGGTGTACACAATTCTGTTAAATTCCGACAACTTGCCGATGCACAATGACAGGGACAGGGTTTCCACACAAATGATGGAACCTACAAATTGGACCCACTCACTTATGTCAATTTTCTAACTTGCAAACAACAGAGTATTAGCTGGCAGATATTTTCAATGGGCGGACACCAATGCTACCAATGACACCAGAGCTGCAAGCAAATAGCCGTTTAGTTTTGCTGCAGCAGATGATGAACTTGATGATCCATGAGGTTTCTGAGCCCTAGAAAACAATAACAGTTGAAGCATTAGCAATTGCACCTGTATGAAAGCCCTAGAATCTATTATCCATAGCACATAAGCAAATAGCGTACTTTTGTTTATCCTTGAGGAGACCACAATAGAGAATGTTATCTGGAGCCACCATCTCAGTAACATTATAGCCTCCTGCTGGATCCAAGACCCTGATGTAAGTCTCCTGACCGAGATACCATGTGTCGAGATTTTCTGTGCGTACGTTCCAAAAACCCGGGCTGTCAAGTGACAGTAAGACAGCAGTCCATGCTCCAGGAAATACCTGTTAACAATATGACAGTAACATCATTAGCTGCAGGCGGCAACACTAAGCAACACTTCATGAGCAAAAGCAACATATTTGCATCCACTAGCTCATAAATAAATATTACATAAGAGTATGAACATTAGCAGAAACACAAGCATCCTGTTACACGATAGGACTTCACACGAAGAAATAGTTTATCCAAATGATACCCTACAATAGATACCTGAGTGGTGCAACGAGAAACACCATCCCACTTGTTGTACGTCCCGCGGCTATTCTCACTCCACTCACCATAGTCCATTCTGTTGGCAATGTGCAAATGGTTAAGTATACATGACACTAAGTTGCTGGTCACTTAAGGAAATGAGAAGTTGGAAGCTGTACTCACCCAACGACCCAAAACGCATATCCATCAATATGGTAGGTCTGAACTTTCGTGTCATTGTTCTGAAATACAATTTCCATGAAGTTCTTGTATGTGGAATTGATGACAGAAGATCCAATCACCGGTGGTCCATCAGATGGCATAGTGGGGAAGTCAAGTGTGTATACTCCTTTCTCGTCATAGAGATCTGCCAACCTCAGAGGAGTAGCAGATGGGGAGTAAGAGATACCGTTCAGTGTAGTCCGTTTTTTGCCGTTGATGGTAACAGGTGGCTCGTTCCTCAACTTGTACACTTGGCTCACATTGATAGAGCCATAGTGAAACGAACCTTGAGGATTCGGACGAGCAGCGCCAGTGCTCACATTCATCCTGACAAAAAAAAAGAAGCAAGGGGGTTTTGAGGCATGTATGTATGCACACATCATCCAGAACTACTCTGTGCACATGAAAACTTGGAGAGACAGTACTACATGTCTGGACTGTCAGTTGTCTACAAATATTAGCAGGTATCCTTACACTTCATTGAATGATGCTAGCAGAGACACAAAACTAATGTCTGTCAAGATTTTTGGAGGTTATTATATTTATATTGATAACAAATTAAAGTTTCTACAACGAATTCATCCAGAACAGATGCCCAAGGACGAGACCAAAGATTTGGACAGAAAATTTCCCAAATGAGTACACCGAAAATGTTAATTAATGATGCAAGAAAGAAGGCATGCATTATGTTAAAATGAACCATTTTGCATTCAAAGTTTAGAAAGAAAAGCATATTTGGTCAACATCTCTTGAAGATCAAGATACAACTAATGTGCATAAACTACATTTATGGGATAGCAAAAAGACCATGAAAGGTTAAGTAAAAAAACAATTTACAGGAGCTAGATCAGTTGTTTTATACAAGAGTACTGCATAAGTTTAGTTAGGTATAGCAAAACACTGTTGTTATTAAAAAAACATCATAGCACATGATGGATATCAAAGAACACTGTTATTATTAAAAAAAGCATCGCCACATGATGAGTCATGGGTCAGCCATTTCTAAGATCGGTGCTTATAGAAATAGTGACTGGAATTTCGTCAGAGGAAATTAAGCCCGTGGTCATTTGGACGGTCAGAGTTTAGGGGAAAAAAGGTTATATTATACAAACCTGATTGACCGTGCCTGGTTCATTGAGAAAGTTTTGTCATAGACATCATTTGGTGGATCAGGAAGAGGACCAGATGCTTTGCCCTTTGAATTTGAGTAGTGCAAAATTGCAACACCAGTAACTCTGGTCCAGAGTGATTCATTCACAAACCTAGCGCTGGCCACAATGTAATAATCACTGGTTGCGTTCTGATCCATGGTGATCAAAAAGGAGTAAGACTGTCCCACGTGAATGTCAAGATTCGTGAAATTCTGCTTCATTGTGTACGAACCCTCTGTCTCAACAATGGCCAAGTTGTGGTTCTGAATCCTGAAGTTCAAGCTCGTAGAGACACCAACATTGTGGACACGGAAACGATACGTTTTTCCTGTTGTGGAGTTGAAGCTGTCAGTTATCACAATTATAGCGATGTACAAAAGCAATCATTGTTTTTTTTAAAAAAAAAATAGTCGGCCTTATCATGGAAGTGATAATAAATCATCAACTTCATGCCTTCATCATATCAGGGAAAACACATTGTGCAATTCAACAGTAACATAAATATGCGTGCAGCAACAGCATTAGGAACCATACTAGTATTTTGGTATTACCATGCACATGGATTAATGTAACATATGAAGGGACAAGGAATTCAAATTAATGATGCAGTCTATAATGATGAAAATGGGAATAGTAATCACCTGGCTCAACATTGATAGTCTCATACTCGATGCCATCTGGAACGAGGGAGTCATTGTACCTATATGGGCCCTTGCCATTCATCAAAACACCATCAGGCATCCCAAGCTCCTTCCCATCATCGAGCATCTTCCTCAGGTCCTACACAAGACAAACACAATCAGCATCCTTGATTATTGGAGAAACTATCTGGGCATCTTGCAATAAAGCCTGTGAAAATGTTCCTGTACCGTGTGGTTCTTCTTGTACCAGTCCCCGATGAAGAAGGTGAAGTCCCCATCGGGTGTGTCGAATGGGACTGAGATTACCTCCCGGTTTTTGACAGTAATACCTCCAAAACCCCCAGCGGCACGCTGCATACCAAGGGGTGGAAAGTAGAAGAAGCTCCCAATCTGGTCCTTCACTTGGAAATTGTAAGTCCAATTCCAACCTGGAGGTATCGGGCAGTTTGTGCCAAGAACCCCATCTTGCCAGCAATTCTTTCGATGCTGGATCCCATCCCTGTGTCAAAAACAAGGCCAAGACACTAATCATCGCAGTGATAGCCAACGAAATGAAATGGACTGATAACCATAGGGAGCCTATCAAGATTGAAACTTGAAAGCGCTCACCAAGTGATGAGCAGTGGTTCATCCAAGCTGTTGAGCACATTGACAACCACATTGTAGTTGGTGGTGACGTTGACTATGGGACCAGGGAACTGCTTGTTGATTGCGATCACCTGAAACAGAAGAAAAAAAAATGCATAAACACTACCAGGTCAGGGAGACTAGAACTAGAAGGGTTAGATAAGCAAATCGCAAACAACTAGTACATCTTAATAGTGGAAAACCGGAACTCGGTACTACAATAAGATTAGATCGGGAAGCACATGAGAGCAGGATGTTGGACTAGGGAGATCTGAATGCAGTGCCTATCCAGAGCGCCAGGAGTTGGTAAAAATCGAAACTTTGCAGGTAGGAACTCACGCTAACCGCCTAGGGGTGAAAGAAAAGAAGAAAAACAAATATTTGGGCGACAAACGAGCAAGCAAGTCCTGAGTCCTGGCACTGAAGGGCAGGAAACATATTTCCCCCGGGAGAGGAAATGCAAATGCGCGAGAAACATATATCTTGAAGGCAAGCAAACAGCAAGCTAGATGCCCTCCAGTAATTAAGGCGCACCGCACTGCACAGCACAGCACACATGAAAATCGACCGAATCCTTCCCGCAAAGAAACGAGCAAGGATCAAAATCCAATCTTGAAGGAGGAGCGTCCATCAATTCTTGGCACAGCGAAGTGCGAAGTAGTATTAGGACGAATCAGAATCAAATCTTTCGCCGAAGAAGAAGAAGAAGAAGAAGAAGGCAAGAAAACCCACGAGAAGAAATGGGGACGGGGTAAAATCCAAGCTTTGCGCAATGAACAATCGTAGCATTCTACACACATACGCACGCAGATGAAGAAAGAGCGCAGGGTCTGGGCGGCTCACCTGCTGCGGCACTCCGAGAGGGGATGCGGTGATGTAGGAGACGTCCCAGTCGAAGAAGGCGTAGGGGTCGGCCGCCTGCGCCGGCCCGGCCAGGAACGCGACAGCGAGGAGGAGGAGGAGCGCCGCCGGCGAAGCCATTGGTCTCTCTCACGCTCTCTATGCACCGATTCTTGGGATTCCCTTCTCGGTTTCTCTCTCTCTCCCTGGGACTCGGAGCCGGAGCGTGCGTGACCAGTGTGAGCACTGACGAGAGACTGGAGACGAGAGAAGCGGAGGGGTTTCGGGTGGAAATAAATTCGGTGGGGGAGGGCTCGCGACCCCCCCTGAATCCAACGGCCGCGGTGAGGCCCTCCCCAGCGAGCGAATTTGCTTCCGTTTCGGGTGGTTTTCAGGCAGGCGATGAGGTGGGGACAGTCAAGCAAAGTTGAGTGAGCACACCACAGCTGTACTTGGCATGGCACACACTGTGAGTGTGAGTTGGACGAGATGCCGAGAAGAAAGGATTGACAAGTACAGCTGCTGCTTGTATTTATCGGGAGATCTCGTGTGTGGGCCCAACGCGATCTTTATCGCTACCGGTCCATGCAGAATTAGTACATTTTTAAAAAATAGCCCTTTATTAAAAACATTTTATAAATAATCTCCACCGCAGCGTATTTTCAAAAATAGTCGTACTTACCACGCCAACTTTGGTGGTGTGGCAAATGATCTGTCACGAGTCCAATCTTATTTCAAAATTTGACCTTTTTTTGTCACGCTACTATGTGGCTAAAAGTGCCATTTTTAAAACATAACTTAGGTGGCGAGTTATTTTTATAATATTATTAAAAAAGTTCCAATGATAGGGAAAAAAGAGAGAAATTGCTTAAAGCCATCCAAACTTGGGTGATTGTAGCATTTAGCTCACTGAATTTGCAAGTTACTTTCTGGCTCCCTAAAATTGCATATGTTCGCACATCTGGTCATTTCCACTGTTTTGTTAGCGGAGCTTGCTAATTTGTACGATGAGGTGGCACTGTGTATGCTATGTCATATTGTCACGACGACTTGGCATCTTAGGCTAGAGAAATTGTCATGTGTACCGATTATACAACAGGAGTTGTGCAGCAAACCAACAGAATTTAGACAAGCCATCATCTTCTCATCCCATCTCCCATGCAATCCCACCGCAGGAAAACAATTTAGATGAATTTGTTATCCTCCAAAATTAATATGTTTCGTTCAAAAAAAATTGAAAACATTTGAATTTGGAAAATTACTTCCTAAATTCGACAGCATTTGAATTCTTTCAAGCGACTATTTGAAAACTTATCGAAATTCCAAAATTTCGGTAATTTCATTACCCTTCGAAATAAATTTCAAAACAAAATCGTTTTCCCTCCTTCTGACCAAGCAGCAGGCAGCGACAAAGGTGAGGCATGACCGGAGGCAGGAGATGAGGCAGTGGAGGACATGGCCCATTGACCCGAGCTCCTCCATTTGCTTAGATCCAAACGGGAGAGGAATTGGAAGGAGAAAATGAATTATAGGCCGACACGTGGGCCCACGCTTTGTTGAGGTAAAGGTGTTACAATGCTACACTTTGTGATGACATGGCATGCCATGCCAATATGCCATACTCCCATAGTTGATTGTATGCCATATTGGCATATTCCATCATCTAGGTGTGGAAAGGAGCTAACGCACAACGCAAACGATTGAAATTTTAGAGACGAGAAAGTAATTTGCAAGTTCAAGAAGATCTATGCAATTTATGTACTACTTAAAAGAGGGAGTTGATGGTTGGTGGTACGTCGTTCGTCCCCCATCCCTCCTCATGTAAAAACTGAACACTGACACGTGGGCCCATAACCATACGATTTTTCCCTTCATCCTTTTGCAGTATGTGAGAATGAGTAGCGACACCAAGGGCATGGCGGAGGCCGAGCATAGCAAAAGTGGTGCCATATGGGCCACAGTGAAGCTCGAGACAGAGTAGCGACGGAGCCTACAGTGCGGTGTAGGCCAAGAACGTCGGTAGATGCGGAGCTCAGTCGAGTGTCACGGCGGAGCCAAAGGAGTGAAGCAGGCTAGGGTCGCGCGACACGGTGGCTCAACGTGACAAGTAATGTTATCCCTTTACGAATAATCAATTATATACCACTGTAAAGATGTGGATTTTACAATTTGCAACTCCATGTGCGGATGACATCTGAGGCTCGAGGCCACATGTCATCCACACATAAATAGTAAATGATAAATTATATATATTTGACGGTGGCAAATAATTAGACTCTCTTCTCTTTTCTTTTTATAGGTAACAATGCAGGCAGGGACATTAAAAAATTCCGATGGCCAACGGATGGGCGGGCGCGCGCGCACTTTAATTCAAACGGCGGGATTGCCTCGAGCGGATCACGTCTCGTCCCCATTGATTTGCCTGCGTCTCGTCTCGTCTCGTGGTTTGTATCGCGCCGTGTCACTCGCGGAGGATTAGGATATCGTCGCAAAACACAAGAAAATCAACCAATCAATCAACCCCACCTCCGCGGTTAATTTTGATGGATGCGAAGAATAGATTGCTATCGCTGGCCTTGCCGTGCCGCTGTGTAATGTTTCCTCTGCCTGTGCCACCCACCCAACCGTTCCGTTTTTCTTATTATTTCCTGCTCTGCCTCTGCATGTCCACCTAAACTGGTCCACCTAAAGACCAAGAACGCATTCACATTCATCAAAATCCTGGATCTCTATCTCACTACCACCCATGAATTACTAGTACATGGTTAATGCACTAGTAGGTTGGGGAAAAGAATGTCTACAGCGCACACATTTGTTTGGTTAGCATTCATTGCAATAACCGATGATTCATTCGTTACATTTCTCTTTTTTTTTTTGAAAAAACAGCCATGAAAGCTGTCTATTAAATTAATATAGCGAAAAACAGAGTACAAAGGTCCGATATTTTTACAGTTTAATTACACAGCATTATGTTCTCCAAGCAAATCATTAATGCATTTAATGCAACCAATCTCTAGCCGCCATGTCACCAAGCTGAAGCTATGGATTGCCAAAAATTCACGAGCGAGCAATTGCAATGCCCTGATTTTGCCTCGCCACCATGCATGAACTTTAGGGCGTTACCAAATTTTTTGGTAGTACCAAAATTTGGCAACTAACCAAAATGCTTGCCAAATTTTGAGGATATAACCAAATTTTGGTAAAGCTTTTGCTGGCTTCAAACCAAACAGTCCCATACTACCTAACCTCTAATAATGCTATATTCGCATCCATATTTTTTTTATTCAAAGTCAAATATGAGTACGAATAGAAGAGAAATCGTTAATCGGATGGGAAAATCTATGCTGTATTCGTATCCTATCGAATACGGTAGATGGTAGTCGAATAATATGGATAACTGGTACCTGTTTTTCATCCCTACCCTAAACCAAATGGGAAAAAAAAATCAAATTACAATTATGGTACGGTGACTACATTGAATCAAAGTCTACACACATGCCATGCAAGGGAATTATACAGACCTTGTCATGGCTGATTGTGCTGTTGACCGCCGGCGTCTAGTATAAACTGTGCCCCACATGACAAAGCACCTCTAGTTTCTACTCCTATGCTGCACCTTTGGCAGCTTTTTTTTTTTTGCGGGGTTTCTAATTTGATGTGTGGTGTGAAAAGGCGTATACGGTGCGCCTGGCATTAAGGCCAGTCTTAGTGGGAGTTTTATTAGAGTTTCATTCTCATTAAATGTATTGCCACATAGGTATTTTAGATGACATAGCAGTGTATTTAAGAAGAGAGAGGAGAAATGTGTTTCATCTAGATGAAACTCTCTTGGCACGAATACCAACTCCCTCTGAGTCATGAAATTAAATGCCTATGAAACTGTAGAATGAAACTCTACATTGAGAGTGGGTATTTCATTCGAGTTTCATTTCATTTCATATGACATGGCAGTCTTGGAAACAACGCCATGAAACTCTCCATTGAGACCGGTGTAAGTAAAAGAAAGCACAGGGTAGTAGGAATGTAGGATAAAGGTATGGCCGGCGAAAGTCAGAATCCAAGGCTGAAAGGTCCAAAGACCGGTCAAGTAAACAAAGTAGTCCTATCTAGTACCAGGTTTAATTTGCAGATGCTCATGTCGAGATCCTCCCCTCCTTTAATTTGTTTGTTCTCATCGAGAAGGAAAGAGCAGATGGAAAAGAACAGAGAAAGGGTTGGGTGGGGTGGGGTTTCAGGTTGGGAGTTGGGGACCGACCAGATCAGGTCAGGTCACCACTGCCTGTGAGATGAGCCGCAGTCTCCGGACTTTGAGCTCTTCTACTGTACCTTGTAGTGCTTCTCAACCGTCCGATCCTTTTACCCAACGGATTAGATTGGTTAGGATTTTCTTATACTACCTCGCCATTTGCCAAGTAATGGGAACTAGGAAGTGCTATTTCTCAAGGGGTAAAATAGTAACTCTCCAAAAGACCAAAGCCAGTAAGTTTAAAACAGAGACAAAAACAAAACCAACACCAAGCGATTTCGATTTTTTTAATCATCTATTTCTATACCGAATTACATAAATAATGCGTCGTTTTTCCCAGTAATAATCTCCTATCGCTCTACGGTTGGACAACTTAGGCTAGTAATCCAACGATTGTGTGACACGTTTACAAGTCGCTCAACCGTTGAGCGACGAAAACAAAACGAGCACCAAGCCATTTCTCCCTAGGAGCAGCCGCCATGGCCATGTGCTCAGAGTCCTCCAGGTTCCTCTATATCACCCTCCTCTCAACTGGGACCACGCACGCTCGTCCTTCAGATTTCAATTCCTTAATTGCGGGGTTTGGTTTTCTTCTCCTTAATACGCGCTAGCCAGCAGCGGTCGACGAGAAAAATTCAGTAATCGTTGGCTTCTTATTGGTTACTTCATTCGCTTCTTATTACAAGTACTAATACAGATAGATGACAGCACTAGTCATTAGTCAGTTCGCTAGTCACTCACATGCAGATGCAACCCTCAGTAAGAGTAAGCGAAGTGATCCTAAATTCCGGCCACCATATAGTATTAATTAATGACAAGCCTGCACCCATGTGACTGCGGGCGGCCGGCCGGCCGGAGAATCAGGTAACCAGATGCTGTTCATACTAGCAGATACTGACAATCGCGCTGTGCTGAATTAGACAGCCAGGCAGGCAGGCCTCAAGTTAGACGAGAGAACACGTACGGATGGATGCATCGTATCATGCCTGAATGGAACTCCTAATTCTGCTTCGATTTTTCGCTCCATATCCGGCATGGTTCTGACACCGCCAGCGGCTGCCCACCCTTAGTCTCCTCGTCACGAATTACAGGGAATACTTGGCACCGTCTCCATCACCGCCACGGCTGGCCAGCCATTGACGCCGCTGCCGTCGTTCTCAATTGGTTCTCTTCTCTTGATAGAATCGAACACACCAAGGAACTGGACGCCAGGCTGCTAGCTCCAGCCTCCCCTTGCGCTGTCTAAATCGGCGAGGCAACGCAGATCTTACAGCCTGAGTTATCGGTAACTACACATTTACTCTGATTTAATCCCTGATCTATTGCTTATAGAGTCTGTTGCCATATTTGGTTCTCCCCACCAACTGGCTGTTTAGTGAGTTTTGAGCCATATGGTGATACGTCCGTAGCTAAACAATAGACTTCATTAATTTTAGTAAATTTTGCAGCATGATTTGCAAGCTGCAAGTTCAGAGCCAGTAGGAGCAACTTCATTCAATTTCAACTGGCACAGATGGCTATAAGAACTAGCGCATGTTGTTCATCTCTTAAGAAGTTCAGCCGAGGAAGCACAGAACAACAAGATGAAAAACTTTCTTTGTTAGGTTAGATCCGTGATCAAATTGTTTTTCATTATTAGGGTGTTAGTCATCTTTAGTTCATACTTGGTACTCTTATTTGTTTCACCTTTCTAAAATTGTATACCTGGCAGGTTTCAATTGTTTATAAAATTCTAAATTTGTAATGTTACATCAATTAATTCTATGACGGTAACACTAATACTCGGTAAACTATGAACAGGTAGATTAGTCATGACAGAAAATTAATTTCAATACAACTAAAAGCTTTGTGCACTATGCCTCCAATAGTGCTAAGTAAACTATTGCAATACGCTATTTAGAATTTTAGACGCGACTTAGAAACAATAGATAGTGATTTTTTGTTTTTTGTTTTTATATCAGAACATGTGTCTTTAAATCAAATCTTCGTTAAAAGATACAAAGGAGATGCAATATGTGCAGTGGTTTGATTGTTTAGCTATGAGAATTTTTCTACTATTGATCTCTCACATCTGAGAAAGTATTCAAAGATTACTGTAAGTCATCTGAGAAAGTATTCAAAGATTACTGTAAGTTATATTGTTCCGCACAGCAAAATCATATTAACACTAGCCTGCACGATTGCATGGGTAATTATTCTAGTTATTATATATTAAAAGTCGATGACACACCTTTAACGAGGACAAACTTAGCACATGTATATCTTTCCCATCTCAAGTTGTTGCATTAAAATTATATGCACTTTGGTGCATGTAGTCTTAACCGTCATACGAAGATAAGATGAACAATACCACATCAATATGACACCGGCAGACGTCATCGCTTATGTGAGCAAATATAAAATATCATCACACATGTCAACATCATGGTGAGATCATCGCACGCGTCAGCATACTTAGCCAAGAAGTATACGATATCATCGCATGTGTCAGTAAACCAGATGATGTCATCACACATGTTAGCATACTTAGCCAAGAAGTACATGATGCCATCGCTTATGTCAGTAAATATATGATATCAACGCTTAGGTCGTCGTCTTTCTTTGCTATCAAGTAATGAGTTGTAAAGTTGAACTTTACAACTTGAATTGAGTTATAAGTTTAGTTATAAACAACCTATCATATGGACATCCTTAGAACACACAATAAATTAATTAAAAGGGAATCTTTTTTTCTCAATGAGCTATACATTGAGTTCCATAAGAATGAATTGCTACCTAATGCCTCTACTTTGCTTGTTATAAAGTTTCATAGAGAAAAAAATTTGGAGGCAAAGGAAAATATACAACTACAACTTTAAGAACAAAGGAACCAAGACGAAGAAGATAGCCAAAAATTAGCACATGAAGAAGTAAACATCAGCCTGACCGAGAGGAAATCAATCCTAATTTAATTGTTACCGAAAGGCGTTCAACCAACTAGCTTACTTACTACACAAAGAATACACTCCATCACGTAGAACACTGCAGCAACTGGCAACTGTAGCATGGGTACTGTAGCACCTAGGGATGACAACGGGGTCATTCCCCGTTGGGGAGTGGTGGAACATCCCCATCCCCGAGAGACGAAAAATTCTCGTTCCCATCCCCATCCCCATCCTCGTCCTCGGGTGCTATTCTCCCCCCGTCCCCATCCCCATCGGGTTATCGGGGCCCCACGAGGACCCATACCCGCAAATTGGATCCCGAAAGAGGAGAAAATAAGATTCATAATGTTATAAAATGAGTATGAACATTCACATGCAATACTAAAATGACAATATTTTTTGATTAATTAGCATCTGGAAAGTAAATGATGCAAATAAGATTATCTGGCTATCGCCTTATCGGGTTGTGCGGTACTAGGCTAGTGTGCTACATATCTTATCGGGGGCCCATGCGGGTAACGGGGATGGGGAGTAGGGGAATGTCCCTATCCCTGCTTCACCCGATGGGGAATTGTATTTGCATATTAGTATCCTCGTGGGAAGAAATAGCCCCATCCCCGTCCCCTAATGGGTGAATTCCCCGTCGGAGAATGGGGAATGGAGCCCCATTGCCATCCCTAGTAGCACCAGCTCAAAAAGATATATATGTAACACAGATGTTGAAAATTTTAGAAATAAATTTCTTGTTCTAAGGTTTGTGTGAGATAAAATTCCACCCCTTTAGAATTGAGAATTATCTAAGAGTTTTTGTCTCCGTTGTTCTTGCGGTTGCCTCGGTGATTGCTAGAACACTTTTACTCCACGTCAGTGAGTAGACAAAGGATCAAAGCGTGTAGTTAGGTGAATCGAGCGTCGCAGGTTGCCATAAAAGAGATGGTGGTTGGCGATGTTATTCATCAGGTTGCACAGATCTAGTTATCTCCAATCCTACGTCATGAAAATCGAGTCAAACATGTCCCCGCATCAACCTTTTATCACTGTTATGAAAAAAAGAAAAGAAAAAAAAAGAAAAATGTGATAGAAATTCTCACAAAAAAGAAAAGCACCCGACCCTTAAATTGGTAGACCCTAATTTTAGAGGTTTAGATTCGATATAGTTGTAATAGAGATTAATTTGAAACAGATCTAAAAACATCCAACCATTTATTTGGTGGACCCTAATTGTAAAGGTTTAGATTCAATAGTTGGTTTAGATATATATTAATTTGAAAAAAGAAGAAATAGGTAGCACTATGTTTAGTTTAATTTAAAGGCTTATAGGTTTAGAGATATATTAGTTTTTTTTAAAAGTTAGCACTACTTTTAATTTATGGGTTGATAGTGTAAATTTTCTCGATGGATGGACCCACCTCTCAATCCTCTCTTTTACAGTGAGGAAAGGAGAAAGATCTCAAAATAAAATTTGCTAATTAAATATAAAATCAAATATCCCAAATTCAAATTTAGATTGCAAAATATAGTTTTAAAAAATTTAAAATTACGTAAAGTTATACTACAATAGACATTGCGCGGACCAATCGGCTAATTAACCAAAAACAGTGCAGCCCAATGGGCCAGCAGCCAATTTGATAAGGTGGTCAACAAAGATGTGCTTATTATTATGCATCTAATTTTGCAGACTGTAATGAAATGCTCTCAAATATTGTTCTGCACAAAGCAAACACGAACACTTGCTACTCGAACTGGATGTAACTGTAGTTCTGATCCTGAAGCCAATAGTTGTTGGCTGTTCCATTCTGAATTTCTGATGGAAGTGCGGCTCCAGAATTTTCTGCTACCATTACACATCTGATAGTAGTCAATATCTTGCGCAGGTTGCGACCATTTTGAGTCAGTTTGGCAGGGTTTTAGTTCTTGAGATCCTTCAGGGTCAATTAAAAATTAAGTAAAAACTGGTTTTTTCGTTTCTTTGTACGACCAGAAAACGAATGCAGGTGCTCTGCATTTCTGTTGGCAATATATAGGATGGGACTGTGGGAGCACAAAGCATGATTGTTGGTCTGAAGTCTGAACATGAGGTAGCGATCTAATAGTGCCTTGTAAAAGTAAAACCGAGTGGTGTTCCGATCCGTTGTTATGATGTTCATCACAATTTAAGCTGAGAGCATTCAAGCTTGGAAGCCTGTAGGTAGTGCGTACGATCCATCTGGTAGGAGAAATTCGATAGCAAACTCAGAATTTGCATTTGGAAATTCATGTACAATTAATCATGATCCTGCAGCTACCACTGCAGGGCTCCTTCCTCTAGTTACAATTGGAAGGCATCACTCCACACAGACAGACAAAATAGAAGATAGCCGATCAATCATCTAATCTGACAAAACCAAAACCAAAACCAAAACAAAAAAATACCCAAAAAGATGATAAGTACACCGATAATTATGATTCAAGAAAGGAGCAGTTCATAAGTATATAGGCCGGTTGTTGTTTGCTTGGCTACAAGAAGTCGTCGGCGGCGGCCATGAAGACTTGGTTGTAGGAGGAGTCCATCTCGTGGACGAGGAGCTTGTTGGCGGTGACGCGGGCGCCGGTGGCGTTGTTGAAGAGGTACACCCCGGCCGCCCCGTAGATGGCCTCCGTCGGGTATACGCGCGACGTGATGGTCGACCTGCCGCCCTGCGCGAAGCTCTCCACGATGGAGTGGTCCACCAGGATCCTCACGGACAGCGTCTCCCCTTCCAGCACGGGCACCGTGACAACCCTCTTGACGATGTCGTTGGCCTGCGACGACCTCGACTCGTCGTGGCAGAAGTGGGTTCGGAGGCGGCCGTCGAGGCCCTTGGACACGTAGAAGTAGACGGCCGTCTGCTCGCCGTGGCGCCGGTTGGCCAGCACCAGCAGCCCGAAGGGGCCGAGCGTGCCCCTGCCGGCGGCTCCGCCGCTCGTGCTGCAGTTGTAGCCGACGTCCGCCTCGTTGATGGCCTCCAGGGCGTGGCGGTCGATCTGGAAGTCGGCCTCGATGTCGAGCTGCGCGGCGCGGCGGAGGCTGAGAGGGAAGACGGAGCCGTGGTCGACGGTGATGCCGCTGAGGTCGGTGGAGTTGAAGCGCAGCGTCTCCACCTCCTCCACCGGCCACTGAAGAAGGTTGCTCTTCGTCTTGGTGTCCAGCAGCACCGTCCGGGGATCGACTGCATGCGCAGGCAGTTCATACGTGCGTGTACAGTACAGTACAGTCAGATCGACCGACGTATATATGTGCATTATGTACAGTGAATTCCTCACATAAAAGGAAAACTTGGAGATGCATGGTTAATTCAAGCTTGCTTTGCTGAGTCGATCGAGTCGACTCCACGTTGGTGTATGCATGTTCCACATGAGATGGCACTGCTGTACTACATCTAATTAATTAGCATAATTGCAGGCCACGTTTAATTTGCACATAGCTAGCGTGTTCATATATATGACCTAACATTGGTCAGAGCCATATGATCAGAGGAGGTTTGCAATTCCCTTTCTCCGGCCGGGACGGTGTTTGACAAGCTGCAGGTCGAGTTCCTCACGTGTTACTTGTGTTTGCGATTACTTAAAGATTAGACGTGCGGCAAACTAGTATAGAGACGGGGTTATATGTATCAATCGATCGGTATGAATATGATGATAGCCACCGATTTATTTGTTTATTTTTGGCTTGCTACCTAATGGCAATAGGGATGGATATATTATTTATATTTATTTATTTGTGCAAGCAAGCTAGTCAACGTGGACGTGGGGCTAGTTAATTACGAGGACAGAAGATGCAAGAAAAACACATGATGCATAGCATAGCGGTAAAAAACTGATCAATCGTCAAGCAAACAAATGGTGCAAGGAAGGTTTCTCGTGAAGAAATGAAATGATGCGAGATTAATTCCCCATTAGTAGTAGTAGTAAATTAAAACAACTAGTTACGTACGTACTATGAGGATTGGAAGAGAGGGTGCGTTAGTAAATCAAGTTGTACCTGTAGCGACGCCCAGCCCTTGGCGACGTCGGCGCGCTCGGCGTCGGTCTCCCCGACCCAGCCCCAGAGCACGCGGCGGCGCTTGGCCGGGTCGTAGAACGTCTTGGAGGCGTAGAACTTGCCCCAGTCGTAGCGTAGCCCGATGCCGACGTCGACCTCGGGGTCCATGGGCGTCCACGTGTTGGCCGCCGCGTCGTACCTGCCCAGCGCGTAGTAGTCGTGCCGGTCGTCGTCCATGCTCGCCTTCATCACGTGCACCACGCCGTCCTCTTCTTGGCCCCTCGACATGGACATGGCCTCCGTCATGTCGATGCCGCTGGTACTGCCGACGGGGTAGAAGTCGATGCACTCCCACATGCCTGTCTCCGGGACGCGGTGCAGGAGCCCCGGGAGGAGCTCGTAGCTGACGAAATCCCTGGTCTTGTAGGTCATGGCGATGCCGGCGTGGTCGGCGTCCTTGGAGCCGATGACGATGCGCCAGGTGCCGTCGGAGGGGTCGAGCCAGGCGGTGGTGGGGTCGCGGAAGTCCCTGTCGCCGATGCCGGGCGGCGGGAGGAGGACGGGGTTGGCCTGGTGCTTGGTCCAGTTGCGGAGGAGGGAGTCGGTGGGGTCGGCGGGGAGGGCGAGGCACTGGACCTGGACGGAGGCGTTGGTGGAGCCGGTGTAGAGCATGGCGAGGCGGCCGTCGGGGAGGACGGTGGCGGAGCCGGTCCAGACGCCGTTGGCGTCGTACCACTGGTCGGGAAGCATGGCGAGGGGGAGGTGGCGCCAGTGGACGAGGTCGCGGGAGACGGCGTGGCCCCAGGCGATGTTGCCCCACACCGCGCCCTCCGGGTTGTACTGGTAGAACAGGTGGTACCAGCCGCGGTAGTACACCGGACCTGCCATGGCCGTCGGTCAATTCAATTCAATCCAATTCATTCTTGATCAACTATGTACGTACTATCAGTAGATCGTAAAATTAAACAAAATGATTTCCTAATCTATTCTATTCTCTTCTCTGACAAGGAAACGCGCGCGGTTGCTGCTTTCTAATCCTATACCACGGACGTGCCGACCTTGTGAATCGTAGAGCCAAGCAAGTGTTTTCTCGGCCTCGGTAAAAGGTTTGACTGACGGTTCAGCGACAAGGGTGGGCGGCAAAAGTAACACGTTTTACCTTGCTTGACACGTTCGTAATAGAATATATACACACTCATCAGGCAGGCAGGCAGGGCACGTCGTGTTCTTGTTCGTGTTCGTGTTGGAAGCTAGATTTATGATTTATCCCCAGCCAAAACGGAAGGAGGAAAGGGGCGCAAAAGATTAATTACCTAAAAGGGATTCGTAAGATGATTGAAATTTTATTAAGCATAAGTTACATGTTTTATCTATTAGATCAATATCCAATCATATACAACATAAATTTCTACACAAATCCAATGATCACAACACTCTCTCGATCGGTTCAGTTTGTGGCTTTGTTTCTGACTAGCAACCAATGCAAGTTGCAGGCCAGTTGGATCTACCAACACAGAGATTTGGATTCCTCCTCCTCTTCTTCTGGTTAATAACAAAACTAAACTCCGATCCAATCTTGATATATTAATTTCTTGTGATTTGATTGGCTTATGGTCTCTTTGTTTCTTTCATTGGGCATCAGCATAGATAGGACTGGAACCAATTAATCTAGCTAGCTAGGTAATCGTTCCGCATGTGCGTGGTTGCCATTTTGTCCAATGCGATCGATATATGCGCGCGATGGGCGACAAATAATTTCTCAACAATTCATCAGAAGCTAGAATTCGGTTGGTAGGTAGGTAGGTTACTCACCATTCGGATCTGTTGCCGGAATCCGCCGCCGCACCGGAAACAAAGAAGAAGAAGATGCGACGTACGTCGTCAGTATCTTTCTCGATCCATGGAGCAGCCACATGCGCGCATGCAGAAAAAACAATGGATCGATGAGCCATATATTACGTACCGTTCATCCAGTTCTTCGGCGGCTGGAAATGGAAGCCGGTGCGCTGCCACTGCAGCATGGCGTTGCTCCACGGGAATTCGTCCGCCTCCGCCTCCGCGGCCTCGCCCACGCGCAGCCGCCCGCCGGAGATGCCCGACGTCTTGTCCGACACCCCCGCGTCCCTCCCCCTGGTCGGCGCCGGGCCAACTAGAGCTGCGGCCACGTCCCGATCCATCCTGAGCACGGCGAGCGCCGTGGCGACGACGAGGAGGGTGGCCACGACGAGGGCGCGCCATCTGGTGGTGCTCCGATCTGGAGGGTGATCGGGCAGCGGGGCGTAGGAGTAGGGGAGCGGCGTCGTGCGGGGAATGGCGCGGGCGCGGGAGTCCATCATCGTATTCGTATCGATGGCAATTCGCAAGGGAGTTGTAATCTCTCCTCTCTCCTCTTGTCTTCTTCCTCTGCGCGCGCGCCTGTGCTGCGGTGCGCGACCCCGCCATTTATAGATGCAGATGGATCGACTAATCAACGTAAAACACAAGGCACCGTGCCTGGGTTGCAGTCACTGGCCTGCGGGCCCGGCCGAGGCCAGACCAAGCTTCTTCTTTTTTTTACTTTTACTTTTACTTTTACTTTTACTTTTCTTTTCCGGAGAAGGAGGGGGAGGAGGAGAACATTGACCCGACAAGTTGGGAGGATCCTCTCCTCGGATCAATTAGCAGGTTTCGTTTCGTGTTGACGCTCGATCCATCAATCCATTTTTTCCAATACGGATTATATATATATATATATATATATCTCAAACCACGAGTTTTTGTCGTATGGGCGCATTTTCGCCCCGTATTTAAAAAAATGGCCATCGCTGTTTTTTTTGTTGCAAAAATAACACCATGCCGCACGGATCACCGCGGCGCACACCCTCCTCCCGCCACGACCACCGCGGCGGTGGCCCTCCCGTCTGACCGCCGCGGCGTGCCGCCCGCACCGCCACCCGCCTCCTCCCCTTGCCCGCAGTGCTGCGCGTAGACAATGCATCCGGAATTCCCAGCGCCAACACACGGCTCCTCTTCGCTCGGCTATAAATACCGAACTCTCGCAGTCGGTCATCGCTCATCTCAATTGTGTTTCGCTTATTGTTCTGGCGCTCATCACTGAGAACTCAAAGAACGTAACATAGTAATTTTTTTTGGAGATTAAATATTTGCTTGCTTCTCATCGCTTGAACTTTTTTTGATTGCTTTCCGTCGAAGGGCGGGTAATTTGTCGGATGCTTTCAACGTTATTATCGTAGTCTTAGTTAATCAGTCTTAGTCAGCTAGTCATAATTAAATAGTTTAGTGGTAATTAATTAGTCATAATTAATTAGTTTAGTGGTAATTAGTTAGTTTAGTAGTGATTAATTAGTCGTAATTATTTTAGTGGTTATCAGTACTACATATTAAATTAGTGGAAGTGGACTACTCGTAATTTATTTATTGGTAATTAATCAATCGTAATTAGTTAGTTTAGTGGTAATTAATCAATTGTATTTAGTTAGCTTAGTGCTAATTTATTAGTAATAATTAGTTAGTTTAGTGGTAATTAATTAGTCTAGTGGTGAATAATTAGTCGTAATTAGTATAGTGGTTATCAGCCTGGCATCTTTAATTATTGAAAATTAACTAATTATAATTTATTTAGTGGTAATTAATCAGTCGTAATCAGTTTTCTAGCAATTAGTTAGGCATAAGTAATTTAGTGCAAAATAGATAGTCATAAGTAATTAAGTGGTAATGGATATGTGGTTCAATAGTGGTAAGCATGGTAGTAATGAATTACTCATAATTAATTTTCGGAGGAGTATTCAAATTGCTAGAATTAATTAAGTATTCGTATTTAATTACACATATGTAATCGATCACTTGCATGCAATTTATCGTCATTGTTTGTTATCGTCTACGTATAAGGTTCTATCCACCTTACCCTAGCCGTAAGCCATCCACCTTACCCTAGCCGTAAGCCATCCACCTTACCCTAGCCATAGGGTTTCGTCCACCCTATGTGTCGACGATCAAGACGTCGATCTTACGAAAATAGAAAGGAGAAAATGACGTGGGAAATCTCAGGGAATAATGTGACTGCTCTTTTATTAATATGAACTGGAATTTACAAGGTATATCCTAAGGACCCTGCTTGCCCTCTTGCTAACTCAGAACTATTACACGAATCTATGGCTTGTGCTTTTTGTATTCCTTCTTCTTTTTCTTTTTTCTCTTTGATCCGCCCAGTTCCATCTTTAAATAGTCATCGAAGAGGTGGCGCATTTCCGAGAAGGCGCTCGATGCGGCGTTGCGCCTGTCTGAGTCAAGTGATGGCTGATACAAAATCACCGCTTGGCGTTATATGTCTATGAAACATATAACCGCATCGGAGGTTGTTCATCGTGTGTCTTGGATAAGATACGCCGATGGAATATGCACGTGTTCCATTCATCATACGTAGAGAATATACCTTGGAATCGCTTCTTACCTTCTACGAGCGCTTCTCCTGCCTAAGCTTGGCTTGAGCCTTCGCCCACTGTGGTACCCATTATGTAACCTCCGAATTCTACGACCAAAGGAGGTCGTGCACCTCAAAGGTTACGACCATGAAGACGATGGTCTTTTATATATTAAAGATAATATATAGAGGTTTTAATCCTCGTCACTAGCCCCGAACTTTAAATGAATAGGTCGTGAACACCTTTCTTCCGATGAAATCGTATCGGATGACACTTATTAAATACAAGGGTATTTGAAGTGTTTGTATTCACTTTAAAGTTGAGAACTTTGCCTTGGGATTTGAAGAATTTCTCGTGTCGTTGGACTTTTTGGGTAACTCCTATTACGGTTTAGGATTTCAAGCTTATAAAACCCTTTGTAAACTTAGGGTTTTTCACTTCCTCCTTTCTTTTCTCATCTTCGAGTAAAACCGCTCCGACCTCCTTTGCTTTTCTCACCAAAAAGAACCTAACCATGTCGGACCAAATCACCAACCTGGTCTGCTTCACCTAAGTGAGAAAAAGTTGAGAATCTGAGAAGATCGGATGCTCCCAAAGAAGGATGTGATTTCTTGAGATCCGCGTTTGGGAACATTCCTCCAGCAAATGAAGATGGAGAAATTCATGTTTTTCTCGCATATATCGAATGTGGATTTGCTACCAATTCACTCCTTCCTTCCTCAAGTTTTGGAGTATTATGGAGTTGAATTGGTGAATCTGCCCCAATGCCATCGCCAATCTCGATATTTTTATCTATCTCGCTAAGCGCATTTGGGGATTCCAGCAGATCCGATCTATTCAAGTACTACTACAGATGACAAAGTCCGGAAGACGATTGGAACGCTCGAGAATGTACCTTGCGCTCCATGATGGGAAAGTCGATGAGTACATTTTTATGTACTCAAATCTTCGTGGTCGCTATGGAAGAAGAGCTGGTTCTATATGAAGATCACAAAGAAAGACGCCTTTATTATTCGTAAGAAGGCTCGAGAATCCGAGATGACGCTCCTACAGAGAAAGAGGGAAATGTAGGAAAATGGGTCAAGCAATCAAGTTTAGTGTCAAAGGTCTAACATCTTGGCATGTGGTAAAGGATTTTTCCACGCACGGTTAGCTCTTTGAAGGCCCGAGCACATAAGATGCTCGTACATTGGTCGTGATGATACGACAGAGATTCTAAAAATGGTAAGCCATTAACGATTCGACCAGTTTTCCTATCTCGCTAATTATTTCGTATCCTTAAATCTTTCATCTTACCTTTACAACTCTATCTTCGATGAGATTAGAAGCCGGATCAAGATGATTCATACGAGAGCTCGACGATAAGGCTAGTTTCTCGGATCTTAGCGGCTGTTTCACAAGAAATGATTGAAAGACTTAAGGTAAAAATATCAATCGCTGTCTTATTGACATACATATTATTTTTATCTGTGATACCATAAATCCTCTTTGATGTGTAGTCGGTTGGGTTGAGAATCAACAAGGTCACCGAAAGATCCGAGCCAATTGATGATCCGATCTCCCCTTCGACCTCGCTGAACGTAAGCTTTCAGGTAGGTAACCGAACGTAAATAATATTTTGATAAATTATGTTTATCGCCTAACTATCTTTGATGATGAATTTAGGCGTCGCCGCATCTTCCAACAAGGTCATCGAGAACCTCCGTTTCACCGAGGCCACCGTTGTGGAGGTAGACGAATCTACATCTACCGACCGGCGATCGTGACCTAGACCAAATGGTCGCGATATCGCCGATTTCTCGATCGCTGATGTGCAAGATCTAGTCAACCCTACCGGTTTAGAATCGGTGAAATCATTGACAAGAAGAGGAGGAGACCTCGATTTTGTTTATCTACTCGTGCGTAAAAACTATAGCACTTGAACGAGCTGAGAAGACCTCGATTTTGAGCGTGGCCAAAAGGAAGCTTTTGTATTTGGCCTTGATGAGAAGATCAAGGCTCTTAACAAGATGATCTTCGATATGGGATCGGATCAAGCTTGCCTTCTTTAGGAGATCCAACGGAAAAGATGGACTACTTTGGTCAACTTTTGGAAGATCTCAAAGGTCCGCTCAAAACTATGAGGGAAAACCATACCTGCACAATGAAGGAAGCTATTGTAATCGAGTTAGTGTTGCTTTAGCAAAACTAAAGGCTTCCAATCCTCTCATTAACCTTAAAGTCAGTGGAAGAGGACTTCGATCGCTCGAGAGTGAAGCAACAAAACTTCTCGAGGAAGTAAAACCTCTCTGAGAGAAAGTTGAGGGGAAATGGAAGTCTGATCTCCATCTCATAGCGACCACCTGGAGGTCCTAATATGTAAACAGATGTAATATTAGACTATGTAAAATGAAAAACTTACCTTTGTCAAAGAAGATCCCGCTTTGTCAATGTTGTTAACACTATATATCTCCTAGCCCCGATCGCTTATGTTAGTAGATGAACGTTACTAAAAGAAAGCAGAGACCAGAAATTGAGTAATAACGATGACCATGGTAAGAGTGTCGATAATGTCTATGACAACGATCTAGGAAATACTAGGAAATCATGTGGTTTGAACCAAATGACGATTTCGACTAGTCTAGATCTTGTCCATTATCAAGTACTATGAAATACCACTTGTAGTCGGAAGACATAACAAAGACCGGATTTTGTCGATAAGAAGATATGCATTAAGAATGTATGCAAAGAAAAAGAAAAGAAGAGATAAGTACCGTTGTTTAGAAAATATTTGATCTGGTCGATCAAATCTCAAGAACTAAAGATTTGTTAAAATATGTCGCAAACGTGCTCATGATCAAATCCGACCGCAATGAGGATCGAGGAAAATGACCGCACTAGAAGCTCCTTCCAGCAAGGTGACCACGCAGAGAGGAGAGATTTCACCAAGAGGCTTTCGTGTCCCGACCAAGAGCCAAACTTGATTAGAAATGTAATGTTGAAATAAAATAACAATCTTCAAATTCAAGAAAGAAACGAAACCAAGTAAACCGCTCGAGTTGGTATTCCTCATACTCGTATGACTCTTTAAGAAAAGAATGTCCTGTCGTATGCGTGTATCATTGAAGCAATGATCACGTCTAAAACCAAAGTGTGGTCGTGACATTCAAGTCAAGAACCATGAGTAGTGGAGATCCCATCAAAGGAATATCTGAGAGAATGAGAGTCTTCTCCACCAACCAAAGAACGGAATGGCATACGACAGATGTGACAAATAATAAGCATAAACAACCATGCTTATCGCTTTTAAGGAAAATATCTTTATTGAAAAAGAATGTAAATAAAATACATGAAATTAAACATAGAACTTACGCAATTGATCAATATTCCAAGAATTAGACAAAACTTGCCCATCGGTCATAGCTAATCGCATCGATCCCGCCGTAACTTCAACCACGCAGTATGGACCTTCCCACTTAGGTGAAAGTTTGTTACACCGCTTGGTTCTCAATTTTTCTAAGAACCAAATCACCCACGCTAGGTCGCGAGGTTGCGCCACGATCGTAGTACCGACGCATGACTTGGCCGGTAGATCGATCGTAGCAAAGCTTGGTTTCGCCGTTCTTCAAGGAAATTGATGTCGCCAAGTCGCCGCTCACATCGATCACGTAATTCTTCGCTGCACTTCTCGAAATTGCCGCTGAAAATCGGGCACCGTTATCGCGATTATACGATCGGTACACCAAACCGTAATCACGCTTTGTTAGGAACCTCTTGGCGCTTCGCTAGTAGTTTTACAACCGCTCGCTTCGATCCATTTAGTGAACGTGTCAATCATAACGAACAGAACTCAAAGCCCCGGTGCTCTGGGAAAGGTCCCAAAATGTCCAAATCCCAAAGTTGCAAAAGGCCAAGAAAGAGGAATTGTTTGCAAAGCTTGAGACGGCCGATGTACTTGTCGACTATGAAATCGACATTGTACGCACTTCGCCACGAGCTCTTTGCATCATGAAGGGCGCTGGCCAAGAGTATCCTTGCCTAAAGGCTTTACCAACCAAAGTTCAGAGGAATGATGTGATCCATGCACTCTCCATGAATTTCGTTAGCAATTTAATGCCATCCGAGTGAGATATGCATCTCATCAACACCCGTGAGATCCTCGCTATACAAGGTACGCATAATGAGAGTGTATGATTTGACTTTTCGCGTAATGCGATCACCTCTACATCATCTTCTCGGAATTAGGTCATGTCAAGATAATTGTAGATCGATGTCATCCAATTCTACCGTGATCGTGATGGCGCCAACCATCATCGACTGCGGAGCATCCATGTTCGCAGTAATCGAGGTGTGCAACCTCCTTGCTAACATCTATGTCCTCGGAAGGCTCGATCATCGAGGGTGAATCGAGTTTCGAGAAAACTCCCGCGGACGGATGTCCGTGTGGAAGCCATCCGCCAATCGGTTCGCGTGAAAGTTTTCCTTTCTAGGAATGTGTTGGATCCGAAACCAAGAAATGCTTTTCGAAGTTTCCGCATTTCCGCCAGATATGATGACATCTTGGTACCGGAGCATTGATACTCTTTCCTACTTGATTCGCTACTAGTTGAGAATCGCTTCACTAGCAATCGGAATCCCGAGCTAACGAGTCGCCCAAGTCCGCCAAGAACCTTCATATTCGCCACATTGTTAGTAGCAGAAAGTTAAACCGAATGGCGACTTTATTTGTTCACCAAGAGGGGAAATCAAGACGACCCCACTTCGAGCCATGCAACATCAAGGAACCATCGGCACATTGTCCACTGCCGTGGTGCTCGTGTTTCGCCCTTGGGTGGGTTCGTGGTTTGTCCATTCGCAATGAATTCCGCTATTGCCCGGGACTTGATTGTCGCTCGTGGGACAAAATGGAGATCGAACGCCCAAGCTCAACCGCCCATTTTGATATTCGTCCCGATGACTCCTCGCTTCCCGTGACTTGACCAAGGGGATATCCAGAGGTACGACCACTTTGTGGGCCCAAAATAATACCTTAGTTTCCTTGAAGCCATAAGGAGACCATAGAGCAATTTTTGTACGCGGATACCTTTCTTTGGTCCATGTAAGACTTCACTTACGTAATATATTGGTCGTTGAACATTGTCTCATTCTACGCACCAGACACCACTAACCGCTTGTGGCGCTGGTACCACGTAAATTAGTAATGTTTCTCCCAATCTTGGAGAAACTAAGATTAGGGACTCGTAAGGTACCGCTTTAATTCTTCAAAGGCGCCGCTGCTTCTTTAGTCCATTCAAACTCCAATGTTTCCGAGAAGCTTAAAGAAAGGTAGTCCTTTTCGCCTAACCGCGTTATGAAACGACTTAACGCCGCCATACAACCGTTAACTGACTTCCTTCTTGTGGTTGGATCGCGATTCGATCGATGGCGCGATTTTCGCTGGATTTGCTTCAATGCTCTAGCTGAAACTAGAACCCAAGAAGCTTTCCACTAAACTCCAACACACATTTCTGGATTTAACTTAAGGTTATGACGCCTTAAGTTATTGAAAGTCTCTTGCGTGTCTAGAATATGATCCCCGCCGCTGACGCTTTAACGCACTGGATCATCAACGAGGCTTCAAGATTCGACACACCCGAGGCTAAAGGTCTTTTGCATCAACCTTTGGAATGTTGCACCAACATTCTTGAGACCAAATGGTATTTTTACATAACAGTAAGTACCATATGGGGTGATAAAGGAAGTTTTCTTCATCTTGTTACTCATATTGATCCGTGGTACTCGAATAAGCATCCAAAACTTAACAACTCACACCTAAGTAGAGTCTACAAGTTGATCAATGCGAGGAAGGGAAAGTCATCCTTCTGACAAGCTTTATTAAGATCCAGAAAGTCAATACACATTCGCCATTTCCGCTGGCTTTTCTAACCATTACAGGATTGGCGAGCCACTGGTGGTCGACTCACGAATGAACCTAGCTTGAGAAGCTTGTTGATCTCCGATCGATTGCTTTTTCGATCAAAGTAAACGTCGTAGCTTCGCTGACCGGTTTTTTGTTAGGTCAGAGCTAGTCTATGCTCGATCACCTCCCTAGGGACTCTCGCATGTCGGACGCCGCCATGCGAATACGCCCCGGTTAGCTCAGAGGAAGGAGACGAGCGACTCTTCCTATTTAGGTCGAGTCCCGTCCCGACCAAGATCTTGGCACCCTCTCGAGAAGCGCCCATCGAGTTATACCTCTTTCAACCGGCTCAAGGTTTTGGTGTCATCTTCGCCTTGAACTTTTGACTCGCATGTTAATCTGTTATTTCCCGGTCGGAAGTTCATCGACCACTCTAAACACTTCCGATCGCATGCGTAGGCTATCTTTCGATCACCTCGACCGCGATTGCACCTTTCGGTCCCGGCATTTTCAAACTCGATAACCGTAATGCGTGGCTATCGTGAACTTTGCTAAAGCCGACGATCGAGAATTGCATTGTATGCGATCCTCAAGTTCACCACATCGAATGAAACTTTTTCTGCTCGGAAGTTGCCGGTTTTTCGAACGTAACTAGTAGGGACAAGTGCCCTATTGGTTTAGCAAGATACCCAGCACTATGCCGTGAAAGGCATATTTCACCGGTTTTACCTTGGATTTGGGAATCAGATACCTTCTAAAGCACTTGCAAATAGAATATTCAAAGAACTACCCCATCTATCAAAACCCGATTAACCTTGCGCTTATTAATAGTAGGCTCAACGACAATTGGAAACCTACCGGTCGAGTTGAAGGAATAGGCGCCTTCTTTGTGAAGGAGATTATTGTTTCACCACCTTGAAGGTTTAACGCGATCGGTTTGGTAAGGTTGACCTCTCGCCCATGGCTTTCAGTGACGCCCGACTCAGACGAAGAAGACCCACCAAGATCACATCAACGGTGTCTGAGGTTCTTGGTACTCCATCTCTTCGCCACCATCTTTGTCCTTCTTGGAGCTTGTTTCCGAGCTCTTGAATCGACGGAGTGGTCCTTTACCCGTATAATAATCTTCCAGCCTTCTTTTGCCAAGCGCGATAATTGCGCAAATCGTGTCCCCGCTTGGTCGATGAAGAGGACACCATTTTTATTTTTCTTGTAACCATTAGTCTGAGCTTGGCCTTGCCACCACCAAGATAATCTTTTCTTCCTTTGTAGATTTTTCAGAACAATGTAACCTCTTTGTCGTTGGCTCGCCATGTTTCTTTTCTTGAGAGTCTTCTTTAGTTTCTTTTCCGCCCTATCTAAGCCAAAGTTGGGGATCTTATCCTTTCGATCAACAATTTTGCTCCACTCGACCGCTTCATCGGTCAGAAGCGCATTTGTCACCATGTCGAAGAGCTCGATGGTTGTTCGTGGAGGATGTATAGCTAAATCCTCCAGAAACCTTCGATTTCTTAATCCCGCTTGAAGGCTTGGATAACGAAAGATTCACGACTCCGTATTGAGTTACTGACTTGGCTAAATCTTTAATATATCACGAGAGTCTCGCTTGATTTGTGTCGATCCTATGGAGATCGCCTTCCTTTCCGTATGCATCATACGCACTCTAAAATTTACAATTAAAAGGTCGCAGAGTTGCTCCAAGCATACACGGATCCGATCGGAAGGTTAAGCAACCAAGATCGGGCCGATCCTTCTAATATCAGAGGAAGATAAGTCGGCATTACATTTTCATCACCACCGCACTGATAGCGGTGGTGTATATCCGAGAAATTCTAAGGGATTTGGGTCCCATTGAATTTATCCATATTGGCCGGCTCGAACCTATTTGGCCAACGCATACCGAGCCCTCACAGAAAGCTCGACCGCCTGTGTTCCATCTTTAAATAGCCTCGAAGAGGTGGCGCATTCCGAGAAGTCGCCGATGCGGCGCTATGCTCGTCGAGTCAAGTGACGTTGATACAGATCACCGCTTGGCGTTATATGTCTATGAAACATATAACCGCACGGAGGTTGTTCACCGTGTGTCTTGATAAGATACGCCGATGGAATATGCACGTGTTCCATTCATCATACGGAGAGAATATACCTTGGAATCGCTTTACCTTCACGAGTAGCTTCCTGGCTAAGCTTGGCTTGGGCCTTCGTCCCACCAAATAGCACTCCATTATGTAACCTCCGAATTTACGACCAAAGGAGGTCGTGCACCTCAAAGGTTACGACCATGAAGACGTATGGTCTTTTATATATTAAAGATAATATATAGAGGTTTTAATCCTCGTCACTATGCTAGACAACATGCACCTTAATCTAGGTATAAGGTTCCATCCACCTTATGCTAGATGCACTAATACCAATTTTACGTTAACAGGTTCACATCCCACGGTTTTAATTGAAACTCTACAGTGTGGCTTTCTGAATCACCCCCATGACCGGGGCATGGCTATTCGAATGGATTATACATTCTGCAGAGGTTGTACAACTTTACTCATAAGATATGACCAACTCATAATGTCGACCATAACACGCTACCTTAGGCGTGCAACGGAGATAATCATAACAAGGCATTTACATTAACTCGCCATAATACCACACCATTCAGTGGCTCAAAAAAACACAAAAATTTTGAAAAGAAAATAAGAAAACTGTAGATTGTAGAAGGTCAATATAGTTGGGACACGATGCATTGCAAAACGTATTTCTACTCCTTTTTGTTCTTTCACATACGCACGCGTTGGACTGCAAGGACCGAAGAAGCACGTAGCTTCATCATCTGGACTCAAATAATGGATTTAAGAAGTACAATAATGGATGGAATTTGAGGCCCACAAGGCAAGAAAAGATTGTGCCAGTGGTTGATCTCAGATTCTCTCTCTCTCTCCTACACCAATCTTAATCAAGTGCCGAGATTCAAAGCCTCCCCAAAGGACAATAATGCAGAGAGGGTGAGAGAGAGAGCTCCAAGAAAAAAAACACAAATAATGTAGAGAGAGAGAGAGAGAGAGAGAGAGAGAGAGAGAGAGAGGTACTAACTCCAAGCCATCCAGAAGCAGAAGAGCTAGCTAGACGATGCATGCGAGTATGCAAGAGACCAAGAGTGGGGAGAGAGACGGCAGAGGCAAGCAATGGAATGGAATCTGTATGAAGCAGCTTGCGATCGATGTGCCCATGCCCATGCTGGATACTCGTCGTGGCCATGTTCTGGATATCCATCCACATCCAGGTAGAGGTAGAGGTAGAGGTAGGTGGTGCCACGTCGGTCGGATCCTCCTCCTCCTCCTCCTCCTCCTCCTCTCTCGCTAGCTTCTTTCGTCCCTGTCGTCCGATCCGAATCAATAATTGGTGGCCCACCGCCTGCACAGGCAGGAAGAAAGCCACGTGTCCGGATCATGGGATGACGAGGGGGCTGAGGCTGACTAGGCAGTGTGCCCTCACAGGTGGCGCGGAATTATTGCGGGGCCCACCCCGTATACGCACGGAGGAGGAGCAGTCAAAACCAATAGACCAGTTTCTTAAATAAACATTTCTAAAATAGAAATACGTTATGCTTGTGTGTAGACGGACGACCCATGTTATGTAAATATTAATCTTTATACGTTATGATGGTGTTCATTTTCGATCTCATTTGTTGCTGTTGCGCGTACAACTAACCTTGTGCGTGACGAGGATTTAATAATTCTTAATTAATTAAATTATTTACCTGTAATTGTTATTATAGATAACAATATCTTCATGTTATTCGTAAAGATACCCTTTATCATTAACAAGGGAAAAACTTAGCTAAGTAATCGTAAACTATTTTACAACCACTTTATATGGTCGTAACTTCTTCTATGACTACCTGGTGGTCGTAAGATTTCCTACGATCACCTTATAATCGTAAACTTTACTACGACCACTTTATAGTTATAAGTTTCACTACAATCAGATCAACTACGATCACCCTGTGGTCAACAAAGCCTACAAACATATAAGCCCAATCGACTAGGGGCACTTTTGCGTTGTGTTTAATACACACCGTGGTTAATATATGTTGTTATTCTCTGATATAACTGCACGTATTAAATCTCCGACTGACATAACTGCAAGACGACGTGAGAGGACAATAATCGTCGCTGAACGTGCACATTTCATCAAACGGTGAGACGCCTCTTGATACGAGACAACTGTCACCCTTTCACACGCTATATAAAGAGTAAAACCGGTTTACAAATGATAAGAACAACAACAACGAACACAAGACAATTAGCGACAAGATCAACAGACAGAAGTCATTAAGCCCTAGTTCTAGTGATTTCTTCCCTGTTGTAAAGCATAGTCAATACAGCAATACAGGAGTATGATAATTATTCTCTCAGGAGAAGGCCCGAACCTGTATAAAATCCCCGTATCTTTTTATGTGTGTTTTAACTCAAGGAGAGTCCCTAATATTCATTCGTAAGATTGATACTAAACTATCGACAGTGCAGGACTCAACCGAAATGACACATAAGTTGGCGCCAACAGAATCCAATGCTAGCTCTATAAAAGCCCATCTAACTAACTGAACTCTATGCCATTCTCTTCTCATCTACTTGCACTTGTCCCACTACTCTCCTCAGCGCTATGTCCTAGTCGTCTAGCTCGATAAGCCGAGAACTGTGGCGTTGATGAATGTAAGATGTGTAAATTGTCCACACTCTGTCACGCCACTTTTTCAGACCGAAATGACCACACACTTCAATGCCACCTTTTAGATCGAAATGATCACACTTTGCCGAGCAATCTTTTCAAACCGAAATGATCACACTCTGTCACGCCACCTTTTCAGACCGGAATAACTACACACTATCACGACACATTTTCAGACTGAAATGACTACACTCTGCCATGTCACCTTTTCAAATTGAAACGACCACCCAGACCAGCTTTCTCACTGAGTGTACACCACTAACCAGCCACTAGCGCTACATCTTACCCAGCTTATAAAAGAAGGGACAATAGAGCTGGAGGAGAACACTACACCACCACAACCAACAGTTCACTCCAACATAGAGAAGGGAGGGAGAATGAAACGAGCTAGAGGAAAACATTAGATCGGCCTTGGAGATGATGGATTATGCGAGAAGCCACGGAGGCGCAGGTGGCTTGGCAGAAAGGCGAAAACCTACCCAAGTTGTTCGGTGAAGAATGCGTCTGTACCATGGGAGTTTTCACGCCCGTAGACTGACCGTTTTGCTCTGATGCGATGCGATGGTAACTGTTTTGTACTACCTACTGTCGCAATTCAATTCCAGTAATTTCTCGATACATAGTATGATGTATACATGGGAGTACATGTAAAAAATGAATGTCGCTTTAGAATCTTTATGTACTGTATAGCTATGTATATATTAGAATTCAAAGGGTGGATCGGCTGGAAGTATCCGACGTGGCACATATGAGCTGAGTCACGCACGTGCACAAATGAATGGCCATTATATTACATTATTAGCATGGCTGCTATCCACGATTTTTTTATTTTGATTTAACCCGTGATGCCATGTAAATGCAAAATAGCTTTCACCGTATCGTATTTGCAATTCTATCCACGACAGTGGTCAGCGTGAACGTGAAAACACAACTCTAACAATACAATGCAGGCAAAATTATATATATAGTAACAAGGTTGTTTTGGTTCTCCGATCCACACGTATACATGTACATGGGCTGGAGAATTGGAGGCCACTAACTAAATTAAATCGGATCTTGGCTCCTACGATCGAGAGAGAGAGAGGCCACCCATCTTGTCCCTTTTCTCTCTCTTTCACGTTTCACATTAATTAGGATATGGTACATCCACGTGGACCTGACCCTCAACGTTACGTACTCATCGTAATCCCCAGTTGAAAATTTGCCACCAGCGTATATGTTGCCGCAGAGGACCACCGCGTGAAGACTGTTATGTGAGCGAGAATAGTGCACTGCCGTAGCAACAGTAGAAATGTGTTGTGACTATTTTATTGCATCGGAAACGTTGTAGTAAAAACACTGTAGGTATTGATCTCAACCTTCGTTTTTTGATCGGACGGTGGAGATTACTCCTAATAATTTCTTTCAACGAGTCTTTGGTCTATAGGCGAGAAATAAGATCATTATAGACGGTTTTCTTGTTATTGTATAGGTGTCGTCTATACTAGGGACGGGGACAGCCACAGCTCAAGCCTCGGGCACTATTCTTGAGTCGAACTCCTATTTTGATGATTTTTTAAAGTATTTTTTTATAAGCTTTTGATCTTAGGCCTCGAACCATTGCCCTAGTGGCCTCAGGCCCAACATCGCCCCTGGTCTATACTCCACTTATTTTCTGTTGTAATTAATATGGGCTGGGTCCATCTTTAATTCTAATTAATTCATAGAAAATCGCAAAGGCCTATGTGCACGTGCTAAAACTGTTTAGTCCCATATGGAGAGTTGAATGAGAGTTACACCACTTTAAAAGGTGGAACGTGGTAACCCTCTTGTGGAATTGGAGAAAGCCAATACACGCGCACGCGCGCGCGCTCGCTCGCCTCGCCGAGCCATGCCGTGCCGTGCGTGTGCGTGTGAATAAATCGAAACGCACCGACTCGTAGTAAATGGTATTAACGAATGACTGGCAGTAATGGTGTAGTTACTAGTGAATAGTAGGTTACTAGTGACTAATGGTTGCAGTTAACACCATTCTGGCCTCTTCGTTTTTGCTATTTAGATGAATAGAGCACTTGTTCTGAGACTGATCTCTCCATACGAAATACTCTCCACGAAAGACTACAGAACACCACTTGGTTTTGTTGCTGTCTCTGACGATCTCCATCCCGGCGAGGCGCGTGTACGATCGCACTGGGAGAGCAGGCCTCCGGAACCCTCGTCATCGAAGGCTTGCACGAGCGACGACGAATAAGGTTTTTGGGGAGCGTTCTCGCGACTGCTCGCTTCTTCTTCTTCTTCATTCGATTCTCTGCTATGTCTACATCAACTGCACAACTACTACTACTACGCCATGACGAACGACAAGACTCTCGCCGCGCATCGGATCCGAACTCCCACCGCCTACTCCTTCTCATCGATCCGTATGTCTATCTTACACATATTTGTTGGTTAGTTTTCTTATTCATGTTAACTTGAACACTGAGATAGGTATACTAGTTTATGTCCTTCTAGATCTTAGTATGGCTATAGTGTTCTTGTTCATTTACTTTGTGAAAATGACTAGAGTAATTCTCATGATTTATCTACTATATTTTTGGATTAAAGTAATTCGAAAAATGCTCATACTTCCAACAATCCAAAAACCTTATAATAGGCATTTTTGTCAATCGGTTTTGCCACGCGCGCTTAAAACCTCTCAATTCGATTCGCGAATTATAAGAGGTGGCGCACCAAGATGGTGCTTTGACTAACTGCCATGAACGTTTTTCATGTGGCAAGTGGCAAGCCTGAAGGAACACTTACTCCTGAATAGGAGCAAGCGTTCGAGGCTGCTGATAACCTTTTTAAAGGTGCCGTGATTAGTTTTCTTGGTGAGAAGTTAGTTGGTGCATACATGGTGATCAAAACTGGGAAAGAGATGTGGGATGCACTCGAGGCCAAGTTTGGGGTTTCGAATGCAGGCAGTGAATTGTATCTCATAGAGCAATACCATGACTATAGAATGGTTGACAGCCGTTCTGTAGTTGAGCAGGCTCATGAGATACAATCCATGACCAAAGAACTCGAGCACTTCAAATGTGTGTTACCGGACAAGTTTGTCGCGGGAGGCATTATTGCCAAGCTTCCTCCTTCTTGGAGGAATTTTGCTACTTCCCTGAAACACAAGAGACAAGCGTTTTCTGTTGAAAATCTCATCGAGTCTCTTGATGTTGAAGAGAAGGCGGGGGCAAAAGATACACACATCATAGGTAATGAGGGACATTCTAGTGCCAATGTGGAACAGAAGAAGAATGGGCAAGCTTAAAAGTTCAAAGGCAAGAACAAGACCGTACAAACAATTAGCTTCAAGAAGAAGAAGAACACAAAAGATAACCTTTGCTTTGTGTGTGGCGAACCTGATCATTGGGCCTGTACGGTACCATCGGAGTTTCTATGCCACAAAGCGACTGTTTTGATCTGATGCGATGCGATGGCAACTGTTTTGTACTACCTACTGTCGCAATTCAATTTCAGTAATTTCTTGATACATAGTATGATGTATACATGGGAGTACATGTCAAAAATGAATGTCGCTTTAGAATCTTTATGTACTGTATAGCTATCTATATATATAATAGAATTCAAAGGGGGGATCGGCTGGAAGTATCCGACGTGGCACATATGAGCTGAGCCACGCACGTGCACAAATGAATGGCCATTATATAATGGATTTTTTAAATTATATATATTTTTTCTACAAAAATAAATAGTCGAATTAGCAAAATAAATCAAATGGTCATATGCTATGTATGGCCCTGAATAGCTAGCTAGCTAGGTTAGGTTAGTCTAGGATGGACAGTGAAGTTGTAGCTGCGTTTCGTGCCACGTGCGTCCATCGGAAAGGGATATACACATACAATACAATGGATTAATTGGTGTATTTGTCCGATCGAATTAGAGAGATTGCTCGTTCATGGCCAATAATTAAGCTGCCACATGTATGCAATTAGCAGCAGGCAGTCAGCATGCATCTTCCATATAATCTTGCTTAATTGCCGAGTTAATGGTTCGTTGATGCATATGGCCAGATCGATGAAACTCCGCTCAAACACGCGTGCCCAGCTCCAACGATTGAATCCTAGCTATTATGTAATACCCTAGTCTGCTCGTAGTGCGGCTCATGTGGAATATTATACGTGAGATTAGTAACACATTGATTGTATAAAGTGAGTTGTACTAGTATATAATACTTATTAAATCTAAATGTAGTACCTCTGAATTAACTATTTTACACGAAGCAAAAACGAAAGTTTAAATGAGGTGCCATGCGTGCTCAGATCCGTTTCACGATAGACAAAACACTGAGCGGATTTTATGCGACGCAAGTCTCATAGCGCGCAGAATATACAATACAATTATGGAGATGACGAGGTGATGCATGGGAGACGGGACTAAAATAATTGGCCACCAACCTAACACTATCTTCGCTACTCGGATGGCGAACTGAATTTTGTTCTCCGATCCACACGTATACATGGGCTGTAGAATTGGAGGCCACTAATTAAATCGGATCTTGTCTCTCTCTTTCACGTTTCTTAATTAGATTACGGTACATCCACGTGGAGCTGACTCTCAACATTACGTACTCGTCATAATCCCTAGTTGAAAATTTGCTGGTGCGTGGCGAGCACCACTATGTAAACAGTATTTTATGAGGGCAAATAGTGTCCTGCCGTAGCAACAGTAGGAAAGTGTTGCAGCGATTTTACTGTATAAAAAAACGTTGTAGCAAGAACATTGTATCTATTGATACCGACCTTTAATTTTTAATCGGACGGTAGAGATTGCTCCTAATGCCTATGCACGGTAGCATCTCTACATTGAAAGCTTTACTGCAAATGACCATCTCCCATATACGTACGTGTGGACCAAAGGCTCGCCGTTTCTTTCGACGAGTTTTTGGTCTATAGGCGAGAAATAAGATCCTTATAGATGGTTATCTTATTGTTGTATGGGTGTCGTATATACTAGGGACAGAGCCAGCCTTGGGCCGGGCTAGCTGTTCTTGAGCCGAACTCCAATTTTAGTGATTTTTTAAAGTATTTTTTTATGAGCTTTGATTCTAGGCCTTGAACTATTGCCCTAGCGGTCTGAGTCTCAGCTTCACCCCCGGTCTATACTCCACGTATTTTCTTACTGTTGAATGGATACCCTTAATAGATGGTCCTATGGACAACTGAAAATCAAAACATTGTAGTGCCTGTTTTTAGTGTCGTATGTACGTGACATAGAAGGGTTTTACATATAGCTGTTGTATACACCAGAGTTAAACTGATTAACTAATTAACATACATATAGTACACCCTAAATGCACTCCAGTTCGTTTTTCTTTTTATCCCCACACACTGCTGCAGATTAATTAGTGCGTGTAACTGACAAAGTTGAACATTGGAAACCAAGTGCATGGTATGTACTGATAGTACTAGCTAGTATATACTGCAATGCAACAATGATGGCCATGCCTTGCTTATATTTTTTACGGGGAACACCATAGAAAGGCCTCGCGATATCTGATTGAATTCTATGTGAAATATTTTGTTATTTATGGACTGTTCAATACTTTCTCAATCAAGTGATGGATAATTTCATGTGGTTGACTCTTCGACCACTAGTGACACGGCCATATACTTTCTTTACCTAATCACATCGAGGATCCAAGAGATATGTTTTCAGTTATGTTAGGAGAGGCAAATCCTATATCCGACCAGTCACAGCCTTCCGTATGTTTCATAGCGTACTGAAAAGTTATCTTTATAACTAGCCAGTTGTGGGCGGCCGCTGCGGCGGCGAGGTGGGACGAGGCGCTGGTTGTGGTTCTCGGCTGGACGGGCAGGTCGCCTCCGGGCATGAGGCCCTAGATTCTACTACCTTGACGTTCTCTGCCTTGCTTACATGTAAACTCAACTGAAAACAGACGACAGATGAGAATAGATCCAGCAGAGAGAGAAAGTCGACCTCCTTGTTGGAATTTTTTCTTGCTAGTGCTTCATTGCAGAAACTATGCACTCGGTCCCTCTGCTTCGTCGCTTTCACCGTGAGCCTACTGGTCTTCTGCCCTCTGCTTGATCCCTTCAATACAGTCTCCCGTGGAACCTCCTTCACGTGATGCTGCGCCTGCGCCTCGCTTCGTACAGCACAAACCGATACGAGATCTTGGTGCTGCATGCAATTGCATGCAGCGTTTTCTGTCTTTCCTACTTTTTTTTTTCTTACAAAATCTGATCACATAAGGCCTTTTTTACAGACACAACTGCTGCTACAGTACCATCTCGGATCGTTGTTCAGGCTCAAAACTGATACAGTACTCAGATACGATACAAATATAAATTAATACTAAACAAATATTACTTCCAACACTCCTAGCCTGGCCTGATCGTCGGTCAGTCACCCCTCAATTCATGGGCAGTGATCTCCCTACCTGGCTGGCACGATCTGTTTGGATGTTTTCTTGGGCATTATTATTGGATTCCTAGCTAGCAAGCTTGAGAGTGTTGGCCACCACTTTCCTATATGCTCCAGTTTCTTGTGTGACATATATGCTAGCGACCAGAATTAAAGCAAGAGTGCAGCATCTCCAATAATTCTCATGGTTTAAGGCTATTATGTGATGTTTGCAAGTCGACCGATCTTCACTCACTGTCCACAAAACATTCGAGAGCCCAAACTCCTGCATCCAATCCTGAGGACAGTTAATTAAGAAAGGAGCTGGACCGATCATTGCACACGAATAGAAATAGTAGACAAATGTACAGTCATATACGAGTTGAGTGTATACAGGAAGAAGTGATTAGTTAGCTGGTTAAATTAAAACCCCAAATTAAGCTGGTACGATCAGATCCGCGTGAAGTGGAGTAGCATTAATCGGTGCCTGCCTCAGCGCACGCCGCCTGTCTCTCCATCTGTCCACGACACGCGAGAGTTTTCGGCGCCCAATCGAGAGCTGAGCTCGTTGCGATCGACTCACGCTTTCCGGCGGCCGCTCTGTGCGCCTCCACAACAGGTAGCCAACCCAACCGATCATGGAAGGGATAACGAACGAACGTAGCACATGTATGGATGCATCTTGTCTTATGTTTAGGTCCAGATCCAGATGGATATACATACATACATATATGCACATCTTTAGTAATTGTGTACTAGTATATCTGTTGAGTTAGCCTCCTCCTTCTTCTTTCGCAATAATACGGGTCCTCCAATCAATTCCTCAGCAGTCGGCGGCAGCAGCAGCAGCAGCAAGATTGGGCGCCGAAAACGCTTCCCTTGGCGGAGTACGAATGCTTTTGCTCGTTCGGTGTTTGTTTCTTTAGTTCAATTGAAGCGCCACACGTGCCAACGAATCGTCGCCTCGGAAGAATTCTGAATCAGTCATCTGCCCTCGAGAGAGTGAGATGCAAATCGATTCTCCTTTGAGATTGGTGTTCATCGTCATTTATGACAGGTGAGGTCCAACCAAGGATCCAAATCAGAGAGGTCTGGTAGAATTTGCCCCCCTTTAGACAGGCAGAGCACATGACCTATCTATCTATCTATCTATCTATCTATCTATCCTATATTAAAAGTCCATGACATGACTTTTATGTCTGCTAAGAAAAAAGAGAAATATGCTAGTAATTCTCGCAAAAGAAAACAGCAGCCCTTAAATCAGTGGAACCTAATTTTAAATGCTTAGATTCGATAGTTCTCTTATAGATTTATCAATTTCAAAATGATCTTAAAAAACATCTTACCCTTAATTTGGTGAACCCTAATTTTGAATGATTAGATCCAAAATAGTTGTTTTCTAACCCTAATTTGGTCTACTGACCAGGTCTACGGGGAGTTTTTAAGTGGCGGGCACGATGTCATACACACATACACTAAATATGCTTTAATTAGATTTTTCTAATTTCCGAGGCCCATATGTCATACTAATATTAAGTACTAATTAACCACTAACTAAATAGCGGTTAACTTAATCTAATCACCGAGTGGGTCCACATGTTAGCGTCTAACAGTCACCTCCCTTTGGCCATAACAGAGGAACGGGGAGGGAAGCCATGGCCGAGCGGCTTGGCAAGCTTGCCGGCAGTGATAGGATGGTGATGGGGCCTAGGCAACCGAAAAAATGGAACGAGGAGAGGACGACGAAGCTGTGGGTGGTGGCGGCGGTCCAAAGAGTGGACGGAGGTGGCGGCGTACGAGCGGCGAGGTTACTTCGGCCATGTGAGAGACTCGGTGATGCGCGGGTTAGCCTGATCTTCAAGGCGTAGGATTAGAGATAACTAGACCCATGCAACCTGATGAATGACACTGCCAACCACCGTCTCTACTACGGCAACCCGCGGTACTAGATTCACCCAACCATTCGCTTCGATCCTTTGTTTACTCACTCACATGGAGTAAACATGTTCTAGCAATTACCGAAGCAACCACTGGTACGAACACTTAGATAATTTCCAATTCTATGGGGGTGAAATTTTATCTCACACAAACCCTAGAACAAGAATTTGATTTCTGAAATTTTCAACATGAGTTACATAGGAGAGAGTACCCCTCCTTATATAGCTTTTGAGTTGGTGCTACAGTACAACATTGCTACAGTGCACCATTCGCTACGGTGTTCAGACTAGATACAATGCACTCTTTGTGTAGCATGCAAGCTAGTTGCTAGCACGCCTTTCAATGATAATTAAATTGGGATTGATTTTCTCTCACTTAGACCGGTATTTGCTTCTTCCCGTGCTGATTTTTGCTATCTTCTTCATATTTCCTTTGTTCTTGAAGTTGTAGTTGCATATTTTTTTGCCTCCAAAGTTTCTTCTTCATAAAACCTTATAATAAGTGAAGTAGATGCATTAGGTAGTAATTCATTTTTATGGAAATCAATCCATGGCTCATTGAGAAAAAGATTCACCTATTCATTAGTTTGCTGTGTGTTCTAGAGATGTCCACACAGTAGGTTATTTGCAACTAGAGTTATAACTCAATTTACTTGATGTCCAAGAAAGACGATGACCTAAGTGCTAACATCATATATTTGCTGACATAAGTGATGACATCATATACTTCTTGGCTAAGTATGTTGACACGTACGATGATATCATCTGGTCTGCTGACACGTGCGATGACACAATATACTTCTTGACTAAGTATACTGACATGTGCGATAACGCCATCATGATGTTAACATGTGTGATGATATTTTATATTTGCTAACATGAGTGATGACATCTCGCTGGTGTCATGTTGATGTGGAGTTGTTCATCTTATCTTCATGTGGCGGTTGAGGCAACATGCACCAGAGAGTGCACACAACTTATACAACAACTTGAGATAGAGAAGATGTACAAGTGCTAGGTGTGTGCTCATCACTCGGTGCAGGATAGACTGGGGGTGGTTGCTGACTGCAATGCGAGCCAAAGGTATGTGCGACGCTACAGGCATGGGCATGTGTACCAACGCTGTGGGGACCCTTGGTTATTTCCGTAAGACCGAGGCCTCCCTAGTCTTATGGAAATAACTCTGGGCCTCAAGTAAATTAATTCCAAATTAACTCCATCTAAGTGAGAAAACCCGACCGAAAACAAGAGCTCGATGATCATGCGCACTGCTCCTCTGCAAGCACTATATGATGACCGGTTCTCCAAACGGTCCGAGTCCACCCTTAGTGAGTTAAAAGGGAATTCAAAAATAGCGAGTATGTGACCATGTTGGCTCCCAAGATTAGCGACCAACACGACTATACTCTTAACAACGTCAATTACAAGTCATATAAGGCATACATTGACATTACATAGTGGCATACAACAATAGTTAAGGTTTACAACTATTACAATAGGGCCGATCGGCCAAATCCAAAATAATACAACAAGTAGCAGCAGAAGTAAGCAAAATAAACAAAAGTCTAGCAATGGTGTGTCCCATAACCCATGGCAACAGACTGTGAGTTAAAGAATAGCACTATTCGTTAGCGTAGCCAAAATCAGCGCTAACGAAATCGTCGGACGCAATATCATCCTCACCTGGATAAGCAGAGCCGGGTTGCGTACAATTGTACTCGCAAGTCTTACACAAATTAAAAGCATTTATGCTAAAGGGTATTCAAAGAATGCCTTTAGTGGCTTAGTTTTGCAGAAAATGCAACAATTTTTCCAACCTACACATACTAGATTTCAATTGCCGTTTTTAAAACCGATTTTACACAAAAGGTAAACATGTGACATAGGTATACATTAATAAACAATTGAATCAAACAAATACCAAAGTGGCAGCCCACTTTGATAAACTAAAATGCATAAATACCTATTCATGCTGAATACCAAGTTGTAACAATGTCAATTTTAATTCAAAGTCTAACAATAATGACTCCCGAATTCATATTAATTCCATAGGTATACATTAATATGCTTCCCGATGAGATGCATATTAATTCCATTAATTAAAATGGGGATGTGACATAGGTTCACCGGAGTTGAGTCGGCAGGGAAGAAATACGGCGGTGTTGGCACTAGGACGGTGGTGATGATGAGAACCAAGGTGGGGTGGAATATTAAGTGGCAAAAAGTGATCCAGGGGCTTTAGGGAACTCTCTAGTGTGGATAACGATGATGGGGAGGCACGATGGTGGTCGGCCGATGAGCGGCGGCGGCGGCGCGTTCGCGGTCTATGGCTTCATCAGCTAACAAGTGAATGAATCAAAACCCTGAGCGCGCCATGAACATCTACATGGCATGGGGATGATTGGGGTGTGGACGGCACAGGAGATGGTGTGGTGTGTTGGTCTGCAGATGGCGACCAGCCGACGACGCAGCTGGCGTTGCGGTGGCGGGGTTACAAAATTCCAAACGGTAACATTGACTAGCGAGTTCATGGGGTCTATGAACACGATATGACGCGAAGAGATGAGGAGAATACTCACCAGAGTAGAATCTGGTTGAGGCGTTGTGCAACAGTGGTGCGATGGAATGTGGGGAGAAGAAGCATCGATTCGGTGACTTCATGGGCGAGGAGCTGAAATGGATTGAGGGGAAGGAAGCATAAGGAGGAGGAACACGTTGTGACGCAAACAATTTGGGAGTCGACTCACCGAGTGCGCAGAACGACATGGAGGAGTTCAACCGGACTTAGAGAAAATGGCACTGCGTAGCGGCATTCTGAGTGACTATGGCCCTCTTTGTTTAGGCTTTTTGTCTGGTTTAAAAGCAAAAAAGCCCAAGCCTAAACAAAGGGGTGCCTTTTTTACCTGGCTTATAAAAAACTTAAGCCATTTTAAGCCTAAAAGCCATAAGCCATGAGAGAGGTGCTTTTTTTGGCTTTTACGGAATATAATACCCATTTACCACCGAACTTCGTTAAAATTACCCTCAAAATGCCATTGGTATATAATTGCAAACCGTTTCATTTTTTTGCTCTTGTTTCCGATCTTTCCCCTCCCCTTCGGTCCCCCTAACCCGCCGCCTCCCCTCCCGTTCGGCTCCCAGCCCGCCGCCTTCCCTCCCCCCATCCCCATAGCCGCTGCCTCCCCTCCCCTCTTCTCTTCTCACACGCCGCCGCCTCCCCTCCCCCGACGCCGCCGCCTCCCCTCCTCCTCCCCATGCTGCGCGATGCCGCCACTTGGCCTCCTCAGGCCGGATCTGCGTCGCCGCCTCCTATCTCGAGCCTCGCTGCTCGCCTCCTCCTCCCGACGCCTGCATCGCCGCCTGGACCCGAGTAGCGCGCCGTAGCCGGCCCTCTCCTCCGCCTCCCTGCCAATCCGGAGTGCCGCCATCCCGTTTGCTCCTGTCGAGTGACCAATGTAATGTAAAGCATTTGTGTTTGCCGCATTAGCATACTTGTGTGTGAGACTACGGCAGTGATAAATTGTGCTTTGATTTGGCATGTAGTTTAAAGCTGATGGCACTCTATAAATTCATATTCTTGTATGATCAGGTGCAAATTGAGTTGTATAGATATTCATTCTTGTCAATGTCAAGTTCTAGAGCTGCTGATTCTCTATATGCATGAAATTTTATGAATGGCACAAGTTTCATTGTTTGATAGCTGAGCTGCTCAAGCAATTTGACTGATGTTCTAGCAAAAGCATTTTAATTAGCAAGAGTTGCAAATTTTGCCTATTTAAAGGCAGCTTATAGCATTTGAATCCTTGCTCATTGTCACGCTGAATTGCTAACAATGGAGTGAAAGTACTGTATGACTTGTGGGATGAATCATATGCTCATAACCTTTGAGCTTTTAGTCCAGCTCGCATGGGACAAGGTGATCAGAGAGAGATAAATTTGGCTTCATTGGGTTGCATTTTTTCTGTGGATTCTGATGTTGATAATAGAAACAGAGCACTTTTACAAGCTGAACTTATTGTGCTTTTGCACTTCCTCAATGCTTCCCCATGTTTGAGAGAGGAGGTGGTCATTGAATTATCTAAAAAGCTACAAGTTCTTCTTAATATCTCAACAATGGAAGATGTCTACTCGTATGTCCTTGGCTTCCAAATTCCTATAGATGTCAACAATGGAAGATGTGTACTCCAGTCTTCTTAGATATACATCTCCGATAGATGTCGAGATTTGCAATTTATTTGGATAGGCTGTGATACACACATGCATACACGTACGAGCGAAATATATTTTGTTTCATATGTACACTAGTACGTATCGTCATATTTTCAAATCTCATGCAAAAATAAGTTTAAATACATGCTTAAAAATGTTCTTTAAACCCTCAAGGGCAATTCAGACTTTTTATCCTTCACACATAACTCAATAAGCCAACATCCTATAAAAAGCCAGATTACCAAACACTAGAGCTTGGCTTAAAAGCTAAGGGGCTTAAAAGCTGATTAAGCCAAAAAGCTGGCTTTAAGCTATAAGCCAAAAAACCTAAGCCTAAATAAAGAGGGCCTATGTGGAGGAGAAAAATAGGGGGAATGAAGCGGAGGACGTGGTGGGGAAGATGACATGCTTAGCTCCTCTTATAAGGTAGTGGAGTCTGACGTTTTCTCGTGAGATCACGGCGGTTTGCACGGGAGTTCTTGTGGGCGCGGCGTGGCTCCCGTCTCTGGCAACGATGGGACAAGGTCACGGCTGAATTTTATTAAAGCCCAAATTTAATTAGAATTTTGTTTAGCATCTCATAGTTGGATACTTGACTAGTTAGTGTTTTCAATAGCTTCTTGTAGGTTCGTGATCTCAACTAATAATGGTTGTTTTAGAGTAGCTAGTTGTTTTTATGTGTTAACTTGATGCTTAAATAATAGATGTGCACACAATCACCATCAAAGCTCATCGAAAGGTTAAAACATATAAGAGGTTGATTCGTGATTAGCTTGGTAAGTAAGTAAGTTTGAGTAGATCAACCATGAAACCATGTCTAATTTAAATTATCTTCGTAGCGGCTATTTTGTATCCCTTTTGCTTTAGTCTAGCTTCGTGATTAGATTTGTGGTTGCTTTTGAATTTTGAGATTTTGCGGTGTTATTCGTTCTTATTCACGTTATTTGTTCAATCGTTAGGCTTCGACATTTGCGGTAACCACGAGAACGATCCTCTGCGCAATGAGTTGAGCATTACGAGCAACAGCAGCCACGCAAGCGATTTGATCATTTTATCCAGTATTTTAAAGTCTAATATTTTGTTTCAACTGTATGTATGCATCGCTTATTTTGTGTTAACACTACTACAAAACAGTCATCTTGGGCGCCTCATCGCGAGCGGTTCCAAAGGAGCCGTCGTATTGAATTTATCTGACGGTTCCCTTTAGAACCGTCTGTGATAGTGCCTCATCACAGACGAATCTTATTACCAACCGTCTGTGATACTTCACAGACGGTTCATAATAAGAACCGTCTGTGATAGTGCCTCATCACAGACGGCTCCTTCTACCAACCATCTGTGACGTATCACAGACGGTTGGTAGAAGGAGCCGTCTCTGATGAGGACACCTCATCACAGACGGTTAGTATAACGAACCGTCTATGATACTTCACGACGCGATTCGTGATACCAACCGTCAGTGATAACTACCTCATCACAGACGGTTGGGATTAACAACCGTCTGTGATTTTGATTTTACCATGACCTAGAATTTTTCTTACTCTCTGATTTTACCATGACCTAGAATTTTTCTTACTCTCTGATTTTACCATGACTTAGAATTTTTCTTACTCTCTGATTTGTCATCACAGACGGTTTTTGTATGAAACCGTCTGTGATTCGCAGCGCGGGAATTTGAAAATTTTGAACGCGTGCGCGGGAGGCAAAATATGTCCTTATATATTATGGCCGACCTCCTCTGGCGCTCGATCTCGCACTCCATGAGCCCGGTCCTCCTCGGGCTCGGTCCTCCCTTGCTTGGCAGATCCTCCTCCGAGCTCCGGCCAGCTGCTCCTCGGTCCTCCGCAGCCTCGGCCCTGCTACACCTCCAGCTCGGTCCTCCTTGCTCCGCGATCCCCAACCTTCGACATGGTCTTCCTCCCAACGATTGAGAGTCGACGCCGACACCAACGCCGACCTCCTCTAGTCCTCTGGCGCGACGCCGAGCTCCTCCAGTCCTCCTCCGACGTCGATGTCATTGGTACTTTTGTATATGAGGTTCTATTAGATTGAGATCCGATTTGTATGTATGAGCTTGTGGTACTTGTGTTAGATTCATATCCAGTTTACATTAGATTTTCCTCGCATTCTACTGCATTGGTACTTGTGTATGATCGAGTGTATGTGTGTATCCATGAATCCATGGCTTGAGAAATTTATTGGGAGGCTTAGGAGTTGGGAATCTATGTATGTGTATCAATGAATCCATGTTTGGGAGGCTTCGGAAATGGCAGTGTATGTGTATGAGTGTATCCATGAAAAATGGCAATATTTTTTTTTGCAATAAAAAAAGCTATCACAGACGGTTTGGAACAAGAGCCGTCTGTGAAAACAGGTATCACAGACGGTTCGGAACAAGAACCGTCTGTGATAATTGATTATCACAGACGGTTCTTGTTCCGAACCGTCTGTGATACTGTTTTCCTGACGGCTCTTGTTTCAACCGTCTCGTGATAGCTTTTATTGACGGCTCAAAAACCGTCTGTGATAACCGCCTGTTATCACAGACGTACTTTTACACAGACGGTTGGAAACCGTCTGTGATGACGGTTCCGAACCGTCGTGATGAGGTTTTCGTAGTAGTGTAAATTGGTTAGTTAAACCTTTAGATGCATAATCTGTAAGTAAATATTTGTCCTCTACTACTTGAGCCTAGGTTATTTCTTTGTGATTAGAGTTATTGGATGAACTCGTCACTTAGTAGATTGTGAGTTCGGTTGCTTAGCCATGCTTAGCTACCGGTAGATTTGGCGATCATCGACTTAGTCGATGATCTTGATCTATAAAATTATTATCGTTCTTATATTCCATTTCGTGCTATGTTAATTGCAAAACTAAAACTGAAAACAAAAATGATTTAGGCGGGCACAATGGTAAGATTGGTGTGATCTGTTGGGTGTGACTAGAAAGGTGCCGGGTCAATTAAGGACCGAACATCTTGTGAGTACACATTATCCAGCATTTCGTGCTAACCACACTAGAGGGTATGGGACCTCTCTTGACCTAGTACTTTGGCGTGTATTGGCTCCGGTCGCAGGAGGTCGCAGGAGGGATGGAGGTGGGAGCATGGTAGTTGTCAGAAAAGCTTTATCACGAGTGGGTAGTTGTCTTTCGGCTTTACCATGTAAGCGTATGGATTTCTATCCATACGAGCGGCTCGTAGTTAATACACAATATTGGAAAAGTCTCGTAGGACTTAGTTTGTGCTGCATACCTTCGGAAGTGTGCTTGGCTTAAAGGCGGTCCGAAGTGTGGTGTATGGTACACCCTGCGGGGTTAAAAACTATTCGAATAGCCTCGTCCTAGGTGATGGACACGCTTGGGTAAGCTTATCAAGAGTTAGACTACAACATTTAAATTAAAACTTGATGGGTGAGTACGAATCGGGATTCGTGCTATTGTTGAGTGGCTATTGGGATGGTCACTTCTAGGTTGTTTATCTTTCTCTTTTGTTATTATTATCTTTCTTGTTATTTCAACATTAAAAATGAATTGCAAATTTGCCTTCAAATCTGTATTATATTATTGCAAATAAAAATTGGCTTTATGCAAATGAAACATATGGCCTCCACCAAACAAGCTGCATGTAGCATATGAACAGTCCGCTAGTTCACACGTCAGGTCTTGCGGGTACAAAGACAATCTTTGTACTCGGTGCTTTGCTTAATATTTCATTGCGAGAGGAAGATGGTGAGCCCCAAGGGCCTCACTACGTGAGTGTGTGTTGCCGTTTAGTGGGACGACTAGACTTGGCGGTCGGTCGGATGTCTTGTGGGTGAAGGCACGCTGATTGGCTTTGTTTATAGCCATCTTATGGCACTTTGTTTCATTGTCTTATTTACATTATTTGTGTATCTTGTGGCACATCGGCCTTTATGCGTAATAACTCTTCTATTTGTTTATCTTCCGTTTGGTAGTGTGGTGTTTGGACTCTATGTTTGGAATGGAGTTGATGTCTAATTTTGTAACGAGGTGTGTATCGCTCAGGAAGTATACATATCTCGAGATCGATTTATTTGATTTGTGAGGCTAGGACCAGGTGGTTGGTTAAGCATCACAAGCCAAATAAATTGGGGTCCTCACAGCACTATTCGTTAGCGTAGCCAAAATCGGCGCTAACGAAATCGTCGGACGCAATATCATCCTCACCTGAATAAGCAGAGCCAGATTGCGTACAATTGTACTCGCAAGTCTTACACAAATTAAAAGCATTTATGCTAAAGGGTATTCAAAGAATGCCTTTAGTGGCTTAGTTTTGCAGAAAATGCAACAATTTTTCCAACCTACACATACTGGATTTCAATTGTCGTTTTTAAAACCGATTTTACACAAAAGGTAAACATGTGACATAGGTATACATTAATAAACAATTGAATCAAACAAATACCAAAGTGGCAGCCCACTTTGATAAACTAAAATGCATAAATACCTATTCATGCCGAATACCAAGTTGTAACAATGTCAATTTTAATTCAAAGTCTAACAATAATGACTCCCGAATTCATATTAATTCCATAGGTATACATTAATATGCTTGCTGATGAGATGCATATTAATTCCATTAATTAAAATGGGGATGTGACATAGGTTCACCGGAGTTGAGTCGGCAGGGAAGAAATACGGCGGTGTTGGCACTAGGATGGTGGTGATGATGAGAACCAAGGTGGGGTGGAATATTAAGTGGCAAAAAGTGATCCAGGGGCTTTAGGGAACTCTCTGGTGTGGATAACGATGATGGGGAGGCACGATGGTGGTTGGGTGATGAGCGGCGGCGGCGGCGCGTTCGCGGTCTATGGCTTCATCAGCTAACAAGTGAATGAATCAAAACCCTGAGCGCGCCATGAACATCTACATGGCATGGGGATGATTGGGGTGTGGACGGCACAGGAGATGGTGTGGTGTGTTGGCCCGGCAGTGGCGTCCAGTGGCGACGCGCAGTGGTGTTGCGGTGGCGGGGTTACAAAATTCCAAACAGTAACATTGACTAGTGAGTTCATGGGGTCTATGAACACGATATGACGCGAAGAGATGAGGAGAATACTCACCAGAGTAGAATCTGGATGAGGCGTTGTGCAACGGTGGTGCGATGGAATGTGGGGGAGAAGAAGCATCGATTCGGTGACTTCGTGGGCGAGGAGCTGAAATGGATTGAGGGGAAGGAAGCATAAGGAGGAGGAACACGTTGCGACGCAAACAATTTGGGAGTCGACTCACCGAGTGCGCAGAACGGCATGGAGGAGTTCGATCGGACTTAGAGAAGATGGCACTGCGTAGCGGCATTCTGAGTGACTATGTGGAGGAGAAAAATAGGGGGAATGAAGCGGAGGACGAGGTGGGGAAGATGACGCGCTTGGCTCGTCTTATAAGGTAGTGGAGTCTGACGTTTTCTCGTGAGATCACGGCGGTTTGCATGGGAGTTCTTGTGGGCGCGGCGTGGCTCCCGTCTCTGGCAACGATGGGACAAGGTCACGGTTCTCAGCGAGGACGGGAAGGCTCGAAGTCGCAGGGAGGTGTTAATGACACCGCGTCATCCTTGTGTCGAGCAGCGCACGCGTGTATGGACGAGAGAAAGAGAGAGAAGAACTGAGGGAGAGGAGGAAGATGCATAGGGGCACGATTGGCGTGTCAACGTGATGAGGTCGCGATAGCGTTGCGCTCGAGGAGCTGGGTATATTGTGTCTCTTGTTGTTGCAGCACATGCACGAGCATGCGGAGGGAGAGCGAAAATGGGAGGAAGTAGAGACAGGGGGCTCGGAAGAAGAAGAACAGTGTAGGGGTGCTGACGGGTAGGGTCGGGCCCACTAGTCGGTGAAGGTGCACGAGGGGGAGCAGGCGGAGCTGGGCTGGTGCCGCGGTTGGGCCTCGGTTGTGTTCTGGGCCGCGAGGGGGAAGGAGAGGAGGAGCGGGACGATGGGCCGGATGGGTCAATGAGGAGGAGGAGGGGAGAGGGAAAGAGGTGGTGGCGGTTGGGCCAGCACGGCGGGTTTCGGCCCGAGGGGAGAGACGGGAAATAAATGATTTAACTTTTAGTTTGGGATTTTCAGGATTGGATTTGAATTAGAATTCAAATGCTGTGGAGGTTTTATTACACACAATAAAACTTGTAGATTTTTGCAAATCCGATTTTGAGATAAGGAAATTGATTAAAAATTTTGAATTGCAAGGTAAGTCTTTTGGGAATTCTTGAAATGCAAGAAAAGTATTTGAAATCCATACAAGTTTTAAATTCGACCAAATTTGGGCTGTTACACTGAGCTTGTTGATGACGAAGAGCAGAGCGGTCTTCACCTTGGAGAGCTTCTCCCCCTGCATGCTCCAGGTCCAGCCCCATCCCGTCGACGTACGGTTGGGAGCCGTGGGCCGTGAAATGTCTCGTTTTGTTTCGGCTCAGCTGCATATTAGGCGCGTAGCTGTCCTCTTGGAGCATCAACATGTAGATGGAGCATTCATGTTACTTTAATGTATTTAAAACCGTAACCATGAACGACGGCCCGTAAGCAATGCTTAATGTAATTGTAACAGGCCTGCACCCGCATAGATCGATCACAGCCTAATTTTATTTTATGCGTGCTTCTGAACAAGAAGGTGGCTAGCTCGCCCCCTTATTCTGCCTGCGTACACAGCCTAATTTTATTTATCACTTCGGCTTCAGCAGCGCTGCTGCGCGTGCGACTAGTTACTTATTGGATCTTAGATGTAAATCGATAAATAAACAGCTAGGATCGACCGATGGATCGATGCATGCATGGATATTCAGCAGCATCTTCTGGGGATGCAGAGGTGGCCGGTCATGTGCCAGCTCTCGCCCCCGTCGGGGTACGCGTACGGGCACGCCGGCGTGTACGCGTCCTCCTTCACCAGCACGTTCCACTGCGCGTTCGGGTCGTCCGTCGCGAACATGGTCCACGCCGGCGTCGAGTACTCGTACCGGCTGTGCGTCACGCGGTGGAACTTCTTCACGTCCCTGTTCTTCTTCACGTCGTCCGGGTCGATGTCCACCGCGAAGATGTCGCCGTAGGGCCTCACCGAGTGGATGAACAGCGGCAGCGAGATCGGGTCGGCGGACACGCCGGCGAGGTCCGCGGTTACGACGATGCTTCGGCCGTCCGGGCTGAACACCGGGTGGTTCACGTGCCCGGCGAGATCGTCTCCGCTCTTCAACACCCTGATCACCACCGTGGGATCGCTCGCCTTCACCAGGAACACCGCGAAGTAGCCGGGGTCCAGGCCGTTGTCCAGCTCCGGCGCGTCTTTCGGCTTGTCGCGCGTCGACGAGAAGACGATCCAGTCCCCGTTCGGGGACCACTGGCAGTGGGTGTCGGTCCATTGGCCGTTCGTCAGCCGTGTGACCGTGCCGTCGCCGTACTCCCCTACCTCCGCGTTATCCATTATGTAGAGGTTCTTGTGCTTGCTATCCCCTCCGTCCCTCGTCGATCGGAACACAAACCTGGTCCCTACATCCGGCCGGGCCGTACCGTACGTTCAGAAGATACCATGGGCATGGCAGCATGTTCATAGCTAATACCTACCGTCTGGGTCGCTGGATGGGAAGGCGTTGTTGAATTTCCCCTTGGTGAGCTGCCGGCGCTGCCGTGCGCCGCTGGACGCGTTGGGGATGGCGCAGATCTCCAGCGGCTTCCCGGCATTGAAGGACGGGCCCATGCAGACGTACAGTATGTCCTTGGCAGGGTTTTGGTTCCACATGGGGGAGAAGATGTTGTCCGGGCCCTTGGTCTGCAGCAGCAGTGCAGTCAGTAGATTGCGTTATTGCATTGCATTGCATCGCATTGCATCAAATCAACCTCCAGCTAGAGTACGTAGATTGATTGTTACTCCAGTCCATACAGCAGCAGGATGAGTACGGGTACCTCGTAGACGATACGCAGGCCTTGGCTGTCGGCGACCCAGACGGCCTTGAACTCGTTGTCGACGAAGGCCAGCTTGGAGCCGTCCTTGGAGATGGTTGGGAAGACACCCGACACCCTGAACAACCCCACGTCCTTCACTGGGGACTGCAGCTTGTGGAAATTCCTTGGGATATCATCTCCTTTCTGCAGCATCCATGCGCCACAAATTTCCTCCATCCATTAGCAATGAAGAATGCATACTGTGTTACCCCCTCCGTCCCCCAGAATTTTAATGGTCTTGTCCGCAGATATACATACTACGTGTTTTATATCATAATGCAACACAGGTGTGTTATTACGCCCATGCCCCTAGCTAGTAAATATCCAGCTTTACTTACTTTGTGTGTTTGGAGATAGGTAATAATTAGGAGTTTTGCTAGAAAACATGCATCACATTTTACATTTGATATGTTGAGATAGTGTGAGTTTTTTAAAATATGTTTTTAGAGGTGTTAATTCTAACCATTTTTAATGTCTCCTTGGTCTACGTAGTAGAGACCAAGATAAAATATGTCCTGTATTTTTGGCAGAGGGAGTAATTAAATTAGCTAGTAAGTCTAAGCTTAAACCTGCAGGAGGTCGCTTCTGCTGCGGTGGTAACCGACTCGGCTGCCACCGTCGATGACGAAGGGGTTGAAGTGGTCCGCTTTCGGCCTCATCTTCTGGGTGATTTGCACCGGTTGGTCCGCCGCCGTGGTGTCAAATATCTCGATGTGCCGGTACTGCGCCTCCACGCGCACGTCGCTGAACTTGGACTTCTGACGGATGGTCGCCACCGCCACCTTGGTCTCGCTGATGGCCGCCGGAGTCACCGCGTCGAACGCCTCCGGTGTCACCCGGACGGTCTCGCCGGTGGTGATGGTGTACCGGAACACGCCCCAGATCTCCCCAACCTTCCTGTGAAAAAACAGGACGTTGTCGCTGGCCCACGTCGGCCAGCCGCCGTTCTTGATCAGCCGCTTGCGCTCCAACGGCGGCTTCTCCACGTTCATCACGTAGATGTCAGTCTGCAGGTCCTCGATCTCGCCTTCCCATGCCTTCCCTTGGAACGACGCCACCGCCACCTTCTTCCCCGACGGTGACACGGCCGGGCTCAAATCATATGCCCCTGCGTATCCATATTCCATAGACCGTAGCGTACAGGTAGATTAAATAATCAGAAGAGAAAGGAGTAAATCTGATCGATGATGAGGCGATGAGCTAGTACCTTTCGGAGTGAGGCGCTCGGTCTTGCCGGTTCTAAGGTTCGTCTTGTACACCACGGTCCAGGGGCTGCGTCGTTCTTGCACCGGCTCCTTGGTGGACACGTAGATGAGCGAGTGGTCGACGGTGCGAGACCCCACCTTGTACCCGCCGCCGATGCACCCGCTGTCCTCCATGCGCGTGTCGCTGAAGTCGGCAGCGCCGAAGATGTCGGCCAGGCCGAGCACCTTGACCTTGTTGTCGGTATTGAAGCGTAGCGCAACGTAGAGCGTCTCGAGGCTGTCGTCTCTCTCGGAGACGAACACCAGGCCGGAGACGCGGCCGGCGTCCACGTCGGCCTCGGTGGCGCCGCCCTCGGAGGCCAGCTTGGGGCGCTTGACGAGCGTCTTGAGCGCCGCCGGCGGGATGGGGCGGCAGTTGTAGTTGTAGGAGACGCCGTCGGTGAGGTGGAGCTCGTCGTGCCTCGACGACGGCGGAACCGGGCAGGAGAAGATGTCCAGTGGCACCGGCGGCCTGTAGGTGGCGAAGAAGGCGATGCTGCCGCGGCTCTCTCCCATCCTAGCTTGCTTGCTAGATTAATGGCTTGGGTACGTCTGGTTCTGGCTCTGGTTCGTTCGCTTGGTCGAGCAGAGCAGCCACTCCGAGATGGCAGATTTATAGACTGATCGAGTGGCCGGGTCCGGGTGTGCAAATTACTCCTTTCTAGCTAATTCCTCACACTTATGCACGCAGTTCTCTCTAACCAGTTGATTGCTCCATCTCATTGTTGTTGCTCACGTACTCTCTCCAGTCGTCTCGTCTGTCCAACACGAAAAGCCAAGTGTGGTGCATGGAATAGTTATCCATGTCATCTCCAACATTCATCTTGAGCTTTCAACACAAATTTGAAACTTTTAGCTTGAATATTCGAGCTTTCAACTCGAAACGTCCAACTTTAATTCAAACCTAATAATTCGTTCGAGCGTACCGGTAAACCTGCATTAACTCATCCTGGAAATTAGTATACCAATGCAGTTGGGAAAAAGTGAGTCGAATTAGAGTAATGACATTCGTACCAAACAGCTTTCAATAGGGACCTGGCAAAATGTCATCTATTTGAGGGAAAAACAAAGGTAAACAAGTTTTACTTTCATCGACTATTAAGTTGCCAATCTTACGAAATGAAATTAGAAAAATCGCTGAGAATTCTTGAAGAAGAATATAGTTGCTCTTTTATTGTAATGAACTGGTTTTTATAGGAATGCCTTTGGTAAGACGACAAATTAGCCCTAATTATACTGATTATATTGCTTAGAGAAAGTCGGTTGTCTATAGTGATATTGAATCACTTGTCCACTCCTTCGACTTGCTTGTTGTGCTTCAGTTGTTCTCTTGTAATGTTGTTCGTCGTCCACTCTTAAAATATTAGCGAAGAGGCGTCAGTTATTTCTGGGGAAGACACCTTATGAAAACGACGCGTCTGGTCGGAGAGGTAGTAGTCGTCAGTGGAAGAACACCTGATCGCCAGTTGGTGTCAATAAGGACCTGGCAAGATGTCATCTATTTGAGGGAAAAACAAAGGTAAACAAGTTTTACTAAAACGACATAAAAAGGCACGGTGGCGTAGGATTTTCTTGTTGTGGACACAGCTGAATGATTTTCTTATTTCCTCGTAAGAGGCCGGCCGGCCGGGGTTAATTAGGCCGTACCGGTAAATCGTTTTGCATATATTGGGGGTACAAACATAATTATTTTTATGTCATCTTTGAATGAATCACATATTGAATCTGCTGACGATGTGAGTAACAAATTTTAAGATTTCGACGAGGCCTTGTCGTTGCCACTAATGCACGTAGACCCCAGGTAGGTAGGTGTTCAATATATATAAATCTCTTGTAATCTCTTGTAATCATTCATATCCAATTCCCACCCAGGAGATGGCGGCTCCGCCTCCACCGCCGGCCTTCCCCTTTCCTCGCCTCGGTCAGCCGCCACCATCCACCATCACCCGCCCCGCGCTCTATCTCCACTGCCCTAGGGGCCAGGCTATCTCCACTGATACCTGGGGCAAGGGGGGTGTCTTCCAGGGGCAGGGCGACGGGCCGTGGGCGCCTGTGCATCCCCCGCCGGTACTCCCCTTCCCTGGTCCCACCAAGTCGCCGCCGGCCACCATTACCCGCCCCTCGCGCTTCTTACTCCACCCCAGGGGGCCGAAAATCTTCAAGTCTCGCAAGCCTTCGCCGCATGCGCCGCCTTCCTTCCCCCCATCCAGATCCAGATCTGGCTCGGTCTGGGAGGGCCGACACCGTCGCCTCCACTCCGGCGCATGTGGCCTTCCGGGGAGGTGTCGGAGGTTCCCGAGTCCTCGGTAGGCTCTCCAAGGCTTGGCGGAGCCGGTGTCACGGTGGGAGAGGCCGGAGCGGCGGGCGCGGCGGCGGCGCTTTGGATGGCGGGCACGCGCGAGCGAGCCGTCCGCAAAGACTGGGATGGCGATCGCAGCCGGCCGGCGAGCGCGGACTCCCTCGCATCGGCGGGGAGGACCGGGCGGGTGGGCGCGGTCGCCCCTGGCTCAGCGGGAGCGGCTGGACTTGGCTCGGCGGTTTGTGGAGGTCTGTCACATTATCGGTCGTCTCAGCAGGTGAGTTACTCCCAAACGCTCCTGCTGCCCAACCACCCCCAATCGACCGCCATTAAGTCCTTCAAGACCACCTCCACTCGGCCTCGGCTACTGCTCCGCGATTCAGAGAGTAAAGCCAGCGGATCGCCTTCAACACTCCTTTCCTCCCACCAAGAACATCCCCCGAGGCAGCTTCACTCCTCCTTCTCCAACAAGACCGCGTTCAATGCCGTAGTGCAAAAGGGGAAAGGCTTTCATTCCTCCCTGTCGTCTCGCCACTACCCTACGGCTCCCCCCCCTCCTGCGGTCGCCGTAGCTCGGCGCCCATCCCATCAGCACGTCGCTGGTGCCCCTCCTAGAGCCCGCTCTTCATCGAGCAAAGCCGCGGGTTGCGGAGAGGAAGAGGGGTGGCAGCGAGTAATGAAGCCTTATTGGTGGCGCCGGCAAGACCTCCAGCGACCTCGACCTTCGCGTCAACGACATCTCCCCAAGCTATCCTCCTCTGCGGGGCACCTTTTGTTCCTCAATAAAACGAGAGGCAAATGCTTCATCTGCCTGGCGCCAGATCACAAAGCCTCCTCTTGCCGAGACCCTGTTCGGTGCCTCTCCTGCCTCAGAAGCGGTCACCGAGCAGCTGCCTGCCCACGCCGGCTTCCCCGACCTCCCTCTCCGAGCAACAGGCCTCCACCACCACCAAGCCGACCTACGACCAACCAAGGTCCTCCTGTCACCATGGCGTTCCTCGGAGCTCCAGACACTAGGCCAGAGGAGGATTACTGCGTCTTCAACACCACTCCTCAGTTGGCTAGGGACTGTGCCGACTGGGAAGCGACCGCCCTGGTGGCCTGGGTTCTGGAGGGAGGATCGTCCGCCCAAGATAGCATGGTCGCTGATGCTTTTCGTCGGCGCTTCGACCTTCGACGCACCGACCTGGTGGTCTCTCACCATCACCCGGAGGAGTTCCTTGTCAAGTTCGACAGGAAGATTCACCGGGATAGGGTGCTCGAAGCTCGGAAGTTCAGGCATGAAGGTCTGGAGCTCCATGTTCGACCTTGGCGTGCCGTCAGCCATGCCTTTGGTGCCGCCATGTTCTTCCGGGTGCGTCTCTGCCTAGAGGGCGTTCCGGTGCATGCTTGGCGTCCGGAGCTGGTGGAGCGCATCATTGGCCGGAAGTGCTCCCTTCAGTGCTTTGAAGGCATCTCGGAAGGCAAGGAAGACACCAGAACGCTCAACGTGTGGGCATGGACGGCTAACCCCAGCACCATTGCTAAGGTGGCGTGGATCACCCTCGCCAACCAGGGTGGCGTGGCATCAAACCCCACGTCGGAGGTGAGCTCCAGTCCGCCGGACCGGTGGCGGCGTGGACTCTCCTTTCGGGTCATCATCCATATGGATTTCATAGAGGACCACACTGCAGCGCCCCTCGATGACTTCATATCCGCGACGGATACAGTCCCCTATGAACCGATCACCACCAGTCTCCCCTGGTGCCTCGGGGCTGTGGATGGCTCGCCGAGTCCAAGTCTGGGAAGACAGAGGAAGGAGGTGAAGGCCAGAAGAACCTTGCTCGGAGTCGGCCCAAACCTCCACGCCGCTCGGACGGCGACGAGCACCCCACATGCTTCACCCTGAGGCGAAAAGAAGATGGGGATGATGACCACGATGATCGCCACCATCGGGGGAGCCGCCACACGGCCAGGCAGCCTGGCTCGGGGGGTCACAAGCTCTGGGGAGGCCCAGGCCGAGACCTAGATCGGTCCCCCCGTCGCAGGCATGCAGATGGTTACTACAGAGACAACGGGCGCCGTCGACCTGCACCGATGGGAGGGGAGGTCCAAGCGGTGCTCTCCCCAATTGGCCCCGAATGTTTCGCCCCATCTCGCCCTCACAAACTCTCTCCGACAGAGCTCAAAGACAAGGCCGACAAGACTCTACAAGACCTCTTCTCTTCCTACGCCAAGCAGCTGAGGGAGGCGCTCCATCAACTCCTCGCCAGTCCGGCTTCTTCTAGCCCAGAGCAGCGGCTGGAGGGGCAGGATGATTGGCTCCGCAAGGCGGAGGCCTTCGTCAAGGCGGCAAACTCACAGGCAGGCAAGCTCGGCTTAGCCGGATCATCCCTTCTCACCTCGCCATTGCCGGGGCCATCAGGGGTCGTGGCATCCTTTGGCGCAGGTTCTCTGTCCCCCGTGGTCACGCCGGGAGGCCAGGCGAGCTGCACACCTCACCAAGTTCCTGTGACTCTTCCCTCACCTGTGTTGCAAGGGCTGAACTGTGTGGCGCACACCTTGGAGCAGCCTGGTCCACCGAGCTCTCTTAGTCGGGGTCAAAACAAAGGTGGCACTGGGCTGGACATAGAACTTAATTCCCTGCAGGGCACAGTGATAACGCAAGCCAATCCTGATCAAGAAACTGCCAAGGTGGATGAGCTCTTGGGTGACGAGCTCAACTCATCAAGCAAGCGTTCTGAAGGGCTTCAGGTGAAGGACCAGCTCTTCAGCAGGCCAGAGGAGTCACTTCTTGTGGCTCCCTTAGCCAAATCCACTCGGTCGGCGAGGAGGTCCGACACGGCGGTCCGGCGCAGCGTGCGTCTAGCTCAAAAAAGGCGCACCGGGAGCATGCTTCAAAGGGCACAAGAGACTCTAGCCCACAAGCTGGGCACTGCGCAGAAGGCGGACTTCAACGGAGACGCCGTCACGCTACACCAAAGCTTTGCCGCCCTCTCAATCGCCAGCCATAGCGGCTCTTTCTAGTTTGTTCAAGCTTGATTGCCAGCTGACAGCCCAAGTGGACGACTCCCTTGCCGACCATGGAGGCCTGGCCATGCTGGAAGGGGGAGGTCCACTTAACGCTTTTCCTCAAGCGGGGGAAGGCACCGGCATCCCCACGGTCGGCTCCGCGGCGGCCTAGGCGCTCGGGTGCCAGTCAGTAACGTCGACGACCACTTCCCCTATGACAGATCTTAGGGCTTACCGCTTTTGCTTACCTGTTGCCTTCGTTTATCTTCTGTTGCGTCTGTCGGTTGCTACTTGGCGTCCTTGTAACAATCGTGGTATCAGTGTTCACGGATGCAATGCTTGTCGCAAGTTCTTCTATGAGTCTCCTGCCTCGCCCCTTCCTCCGAGCCTCCGTCGGTTCAACCGCAAACTCGACCGGCAACAACGCGCCAAAACAATTTCCTCCTCGTCTCGCGTCTGCTTTTTCAACCCTACAAGGGTGGAATGGTACGCCCCCACTTTCGAGACTCACCGCTGTCAACAACACAACCTGTTAATTCAATACCACCTCCGGCCGCTCCCTTCCCCCGTTTGGGTCAGCGGCGAAGATGTGTGCGGCCACAACACAGGGGACCCAGAGGACCGACAAAGGTCGGTGCTTTTTAATCATGATCGGCCCAAACCTTAATGTCATCAGCTGGAATGTGCGGGGCCTCAACACCCCGGCCAGGCGGACGACGGTCCATGAGACTCTCTCTTCCACCGCTTGTCACTTTGCATGCCTGCAAGAAACAAAGCTGCAAGTAGTGGATCAAGGGTTAGCTTACTATCTAGGAGGTCACAGTGCACAACCAGCGCAGAGGCACGCCCGCACTCGTGGTGGCATTCTACTTCTTTGGAACGACGATCACCTTGCGGTACAAGATATTCAGCTAGAGGATTACAGCTTGTCGGCCACGGCTCAAATCAAGGATTGTGGCACAGTCTTTCGCCTCACGGTAGTCTATGGTCCATCCAGAGATAGCGAGAAACCGGTTTTTTTGCAAGAACTAAAGTCCTTCGCGCCGTCGCCACCAAATGGTGGTTCTCGCGATTTCAACTCGATCTACAAGGCAGGTGACAAGAACAAGGGGAATTTGAACCGGGCAAGGATGAGCCAGTTCAAGAACACCCTAGATATCTGCGAGCTCAAAGAGATGCATCTGCAAAACAGAAAGTTCACTTGGAGCAATGAACGGGAGAACCCGACGCTAGTCAAGCTAGATAGAGTCTTCTGTAATCCGGCATGGGATATTCACTTCGAAAATCACGTTCTGCACGCTTTGTCTACTTCTCTTTCGGACCACTGCCCACTTCTGCTTTCAAATGGCATTGGCCCGAGGCGGCCGGCTTCCTTCCGCTTCGAGAATTTCTGGGTCAAGGTGCCCGGCTTCACAGAAGTGGTCCAACAAGCGTGGCAGCTCAACACTAAACATACGGAACCGTGTCATAGGCTTAACCACAAATTGGCCACAACAGCGAAGAGGCTACGGGCTTGGAGTACGAAGCTTTTCTCGCAGGCTAAGTTTCATCTTATCATGGCCCTTGAAGTTATCCTCCGCCTTGATTCAGCCCAGGAAAGCAGACAACTGTCGCAATCTGAAAGAGGACTAAGAGCAGGTCTTAAGAAAAGAGTTCTGGGGCTTGCTGTGATTGAACGCTCCAGGAGAAGACAAAACTCCCGCATCACTTTTTTAAAAGAAGGTGATGCAAACACAAAGTTCTTCCATCTTAAAGCCAATGCCAGGAGGCGGAAAAACCACATTCAGAGGCTGCGCGTGGGTCAGGGCTGGGCGCACACGCACGACGAAAAACAGGATTTTCTACATCAGCACTTTCAAGACGTGTTGTCCACACCAACTACGAGAAACTACGATCTGCAGTGGGACGCGTTAGACATCACCTCTCAAAACCTGGTCGGCATCGACGGACCTTTCTCGGAGCAGGAAGTTGCTTCTGCGCTAGCTCAGCTGCCAAGCGATAAGGCCCCAGGCCCAGATGGTTTCACTTTCATGTTCTTCAAAACTTGCTGGTCTATTATCAAGGCGGACATCATGGCGGTTTTTCAAAGTTTCTTTAGCCTCAGAACAACGAGCCTCCATCTGCTGAACACAGCAAACATTGTTTTGCTTCCAAAGAAACAAGGGGCAGAGAGTGCGGCAGACTACAGACCTATCAGCCTCATTCACGGGGTAGGTAAGTGGATAGCAAAAACCTTGGCTTTACGTCTTGCCCCGCACCTTCAATCGCTGATTTCCATTACGCAAAGCGCCTTTGTGAAAAGAAGAAGCATACAAGACAACTTCATGTATGTCAAAAACCTCACAACAAAGCTGCACAAATCAAAAACTCCCACTCTTTTCCTCAAGCTCGACATAGCAAAGGCCTTCGACTCGGTACGCTGGGAATATCTTCTTAATCTTCTCCAAAGATTGGGCTTCCCCTCCAGATGGAGAGACTGGATTGCAGCCTTGTGGACGACGGCCTCCTCAAGAGTCCTCCTCGATGGCATCCCTGGCGGCAACATCAGCCATGGTAGGGGTCTGCGTCAAGGAGACCCGCTATCCCTTTCCTTTTCATTCGGCAATCGATCCTTTACAAAAGTTGTTTAAAATAAAGAACGGATCCGGGCCTTCGAACCCATCCGTGGCGTCTTCACACGCTCAAGACTTCCTATATGCGATGACGCGCATTGTTTTCATTCGCCCCACAGAAAGAGATGTGCATTCCACAGCTAACATCCTGCGGCTATTCGGGAATGCTTCGGGCCTTGAGACTAATGTACAAAAAAGCACGGTGGTGCCAATCGGTTGCGACCTCATTGATCTTGACGAGCTTCTCGCAGACTTTCCGGCCACACGTTCAAACTTCCCCGTCAAGTACCTAGGGCTCCCTCTTCATCACAAAAAACCTAGGAAGGTTGATTTTCAGCCTTTGATCGACAAAGTTGGGCAAAGGCTAGCAGGCTGGCAGGGTAGACTGCTCTCCTCGGCGGGTCGATCCACTCTGGTTAAATCGGTGCTCTCCTCCATACCAACCTACTATCTCACTGCGTTCAGAGCACCAAAATCCATCCTCAGAAGCATTGACCGTTTAAGGAGGAGGTTCCTTTGGGCGGGTTCAGAAGAGTTATCAGGGGGGAAATGCAAAGTCAATTGGGAAAGGGTATGTCGCCCTAAAGAGCTTGGCGGTCTGGGGATTCTCAGTCTCTCCAGGTTTGCGAGGGCACTCAGGCTTCGCTGGCTCTGGCAAGAATGGAAAGCCGAAAATAAACCTTGGGTTGGGATGGAAATCCCTTGCGATATGATCGACAGACGTCTTTTTGCGACGGCCACCTCTATCACTTTAGGCAACGGGAAAAAGGCAAGGTTCTGGACGTCGGCTTGGCTCAATGGGTCCTCCCCTCGGGACATTGCGCCGGAGATTTATCGCCTCTCCACTCGCAAAAATAGAACTGTTCACGCGGCGCTGCAAGAAAACTGCTGGATCCAGGACATAAACCTTAATAGTTCCAACCCCGATGGTAACCTCGATGGTCTTATCCAGCAATTTCTACGACTCTGGGAAAGTGTTCATCAAATCTCCTTGGACCTTTCGGCCCCAGACGAGATCACCTGGAAATTTTCGTCAAAAGGGGATTACTCGGCAAAATCAGCCTATGCCATGCAATTCCTAGGTTCAACATTGACGGACTTTCAAAGCCTCATCTGGGAAACTTCGGCGCCACCTAAATGCAAACAATTCGCTTGGCTGGCAATTCAGAACAGACTCTGGACCTCTGACAGACTACAAGTGCGGGGCTGGCCTAATCAGTCCCTTTGCTCCTCTGCGCATGTGCCCCGAATCGTTTTGCATCTATTGGCGGAATGCAGGTTCTCTCGCCGGGTCTGGCATTCTATGGCCGACTGGGCGGGCTGTGCGTCGATTAGACCACTCTCATGGCCGGTTTGCCATGACATAGAGGAGTGGTGGAGGTCTGTCTGCCACGGAGGCCATCTGCCGAGAAAGACTACGTCCTCGATAGTTATTCTAATCTCTTGGGAGATTTGGTTAGAGCGCAATGCCAGGATCTTCAAACGTCGTTTCTCCTCGCCTCTGGAGCTGGTCTCTAAGATTAAGGAAGAAGGTAGAGCTTGGACGCTGGCGGGGGGAAATGTTGGGAGCTTTTTTACTGCTGTAATTAGTCCTTCCTAAACTGCTCTCCTGGGCCTCGGCCCAAATTTTGTTCCTGTTCTTCTCTATTAATCGAAAAGGCAGCGCTCCTGCCAGTTTCAAAAATAAATCTCTTGTAATCTTCTTCTCCTTGTAAAGTACGTGGAGTAGCAGTTGCAGTAGCAGTAGCGTCATTTAATTTGCTATCTTTGCAAGACACGTTGCAGATCGATTAACATATCTTTTTTTCCAAAGCTTGGTTATTATGTATGTACGTATGAATGTATGTTTATACTGACCAGTGGCCACGATCTCGAGTCTCAACAAACACTAGGTACTCAACTAGTGCATGTACATCCCATTCAAATTCAGTTCGTTGATAGCTGCAATAGAATAGATCTCCATTTTCCGACTTAAAGCATCTCCAATAGTTAGAAACAACTTTGTCTCTAACATATATTACATCATTTTTAGAGACAATATCTCCAATAGACAGTTTCTAGTACACTCTATAACACTTATATTTTATATATTTTTTTTTAAAAAAACGGGCCTACATGTCAACTAGAGTAAATTAATGTATTATATCTTGTTTCGCGTGCACGATCGTCTCTTCAGGAAGAGACGATCTGTTCTCTCTCTTCTCCCCCCCTCTCTCCTTTACATAGAATTTTATTGACGTAATGTAATTAAGAGACGACAATAAATACACTATCGGAGTCGAAATGATTCCGAACCAGCTCAGCTGGGTACGTGCAGTGCAGGCCACGCATTTGTCGCGGTGTGCAGTGGGTGACTAGGCCGGACTGTACGGCCCGAAATAAACAACGTTATCTCCGCCCGTTCCGTCGTCTCCATGCAATTGCAATCACATGCTGCAATAAGGTGCAATCATACAGCTAGCTGCTCATGGACCAACATCTAATTAACGCATCGATCGAAAATGCGAGAAATCTTCCGCGTGATCAGTCGATTTTCTGGCCTTTCAATCCGATTCGTGCTCCAAGAGGTGTCGTCCTCGTCTCTGACGAGCGGGCGGCTGCCACCGGCGAAACCGAATCCGAGCACGTGGTAACGCTGCCATCACCGAAACCGGATCCGAGCACGTGGTAAGAAGCCATATCATCGCCGTTGCTGCGAACGCCCCTCCGTCTCATGCGTCTTCGATGAATGCATGCCCCGCCGAATACCCCCTTCTTTTTCATTATATTAAGGAGATGTGTCAAAGATGCCGCCGCTCGTCGTCGGACAACAGAAAGAGGACGAGCGGTGGAGGTGGCGGAGCTCCGACGAACGAGGCAGCAAAGGAAGCAACGACGCTAGGGTGGTGATGTGTAACATCCTATTTTCAGGATGGTTTATTTTGGTTTTGGTTTCCGTTTGTGTCGTCCCGTTTTGGTTTCCGTTTGTGTCGTCCCGTCTTCGGCTTTTGTAAAAGGAGTGTCAAAACTTAATTTGAGTTTAAGTGTCTAATTCAAAATTCCCTCAAAGTTTCAAAATTCAAGCTCAATTCAAAAGCTCAAATTCAAAATTCTAGTTTTCAAATCTACCTCAGTTCCAATCCCTCTCCCAAAATTCCTCTTGGGCTTGGCCATCTTTCCCTCTCCCCTTTCCTTGGCCCAGCCTCCCCCTTCCCGGCCTACGCTACCCAGCACCAGCCAAGACGCAAGATCGACGCGCCCCGCGCCTCGCTCCACCGCCTCATGCAAGGCCGCCTGATGGCCGCCGCCTCGTGCCCGCCGTGCGTGCCCTGTCATCTCCGTGCCCGGACCCCCTGCTCCCCCGCCACGTGCCCCGGCCCGCTCCCGTCGCGCCACGCCGCATGGTCATCAAGCCCCAACGGCTCCCCTCTCCTCCCCGGGGCTATAAAAGCCGGCCATCACCTTGCTCTTACTCCCTCCTTGCCATCCCCATCCTTCTCTTCTCTTTCGCCGAGCGAAAAACCGAAAGAAAGCCCAGCGCCATTTTCGCCCATGCACCGCTGTCGTCGAGATCGCTGCTCCGGTGAGCTTTCCACCGATCCCGCCACGTCACGACGCGTTCCTAGCCCTCCTCCACTCCCCCTCCCCCTCTCAATTTGTTCGATTCATCGCCGAGGAGCTCCATCACCGCCCCCCTTTGATGAGGACATCCCTACGATGGATACAACCGCGTCTACACATACAACTCATCCACAACAAGTGTTATAAGGATCACTTACTCGAGCTCATGCTCGCCAACTTAATTATCAGGTGAATTCGTTCCTAGGTTTATATATTACTGAGAATAAACCGCTACATAATGCAAGTAATTTAATTGTACTTAGGAACATAGGAAAGGATCAAGGAGAGACATGTGGAGTTATGGACATGCATGGAAGGCATAATAGAGGTCACCACGTCACTTTGGGTTCGAGTCAACCACGAGTTCGAGTTGGGCTCGTTCTGGATTCAAGTTCGGACTACTACGATAGCACTAAGTTTAAATAGTCATAACTTCTTCATACAGACTCCGTTTGTGACGTTCTTGGACTTCATTGAAAGCTTATCAAGTCTACTTTCCAACGGATCTGACGTCATCTTCAAATTCCATCCGAGCAAGCCACAATAATTAAAAGAGTCTGCGTCTATTTTTAAGCCTGGGTCATAGTGGGGGGAGCATCTAATTTGCATTCTTATGATTTTATTGTCATTTCTGAACTTGAATTGCAATTCTTGAAAACTCACAATGATCAGAGGTCAAATTAAACAATTGTTCTTTCACATGGACCTTAAGTAAGATTTTTAACTCTTATATGGAAATTGAAGCTTTCTTGCTCCCTTTTGCCTTATTTCACTTACCTATGCTAATCTAAAACCAACTTGGTCATTTTCATTGCGTTCTCTTACTTTGGGACTAAGTTGTGTTTTTGCGCAAAAACGTTGAATATTTTCATTTTCAAACTTCAAACTTTCATTTTTGGGAAATTCCCAATATGTTCATCAAGGGAGAGATTGTGGATATCATAGGGATATACTCATGATCTTATGATGATGATATAATTGACAATAATGTTGAGGGTTTGTTGAAACACTAGTTTTCAGCAAAGTTCAATAAAATCAGTTTGACCGCAATTGAGGAGCGGTATTACCGTAGCACGGTATGACCATATCTGTTCACTAGGTAGTCGTAGCTTTTCGACCAGGTGGTCGTAACCCTTTTGACCAGGTAGTCGTAGCTTTTCGGTTAGGTGGTCGTAACCCTTTCGACCAGGTAAAAAATTCCGCACTACTTAAAAATAGCAATCCTGTATTATATATATGTTCTAGGAAGACCACCCGCGCGCGGGGACGCGAGCAGGCGCGCCGCGCGTTACATGGGCCATTGGGCGCGCGTGGCGGAGAGCGCACCGGATGGCGATGAGGCGGGAGCGGGCGGCTGGAGTTTTCTTGGCGACGCGGCCACGTCGGGAGGGGGCCTTAATATATATATATAGTAATAATGTTTATACTGGCCACGATCTCGAGTCTCGACAAGACGTCGCTACGTGTCAGGTTAAACGTGGCGCTAATCACGGTCCTCGTGCTTGCGTTTGCCTGCCGTGAGAGTGAGAGTGACTATGTCAGCGCCTCATGTGCACGCAAAATGGCACACATGTCAGCGCCTTTTATATATATATATATATACTACGTACGTTCCTCTGCATCGATATTATTTTTATCACGATCCTATCCCGTCTTATCTGGTGTGTCCCATTCCCACGCTGTGCATGTAGCAGCAGCAGCAGCAGCAGGCGCGGCGAAATGATTCCGGGCCAGCTCAGCCTCAGCTGGAGATTCGTGCTCCGAGAGGTGTCTTCCTTGTCTCTCACGAGCGCGGCCACCACCGGCGAAGCCGGATCCGAGCATGTGGTAACACCACCGTCACCGGAGAAGCCGCATCATCGCCGTCGCTGCAAACGCCCCTCCGCCGCATGCTTCTTCGACGAATGCACGCTCCACCGAATACCCCCTTCTTTTTCATTATATTAAGGAGATACGCCAAAGATGACGCCACCCGTCTTCGGGCAACGGAAGGAGGAGGAGATGGCGGAGCTCCGACGAGGCAACAAAGGAAGCAGCGGCGCTAGGGTGGCGACGCTAGAGGAGGAGGAGCTCCGACGAGGCACCATGAAGATGTGGTCGTCGGGCAGGAAGTGTGCCGAGGAGGAGAGATCGCTCATGGTGTTCGCTCGTCCCGTCCGCACGTCGGTCGTCCGGAAGAGGAGGGGCTCGCTCGCAACGGAAACCTAGTCGGAGATGGCGAGCGAGTGAGAGATAGTGGAGTGGAGTCGAATTGAGATCGAGAAATTCCGGTGGTTGGAGAGCTTTAGGATGCGTGCTACGAGGGTGCGATCGAACGACCGTTTGCTATCCCGTCGATTTCGTGCAAAACGGTATACCGTTTAGTAGCAATTCTGTATTTGCAAATACCGTGTGAGGAGAGCCACATTTGTAAGTACATGCTAAAATAGTGCAATTTAGGCCAAAAATTATCGATAGTACATTTGCATGCATAGTACGTATATACTCCATCTGATATGCTAGCTAAAGATGAAAACTACTTGCTCCCTCTGTCTTCAAATATTTGGCAATCTCGATGAAATCACACATAGCGAGGTAATCATGTGACCAGAATGCCCTTCAATAATGTCTAGGAGCGAGTAAAAAAAGGCGGAGTAGATCGATCGAGTTAACGAAGGTATTTTTGATGAACTTGCGAACTGCAAAGTATTTCTGCAAGAAAATTTCGATCAAAAGCAAGCACTCCTCACTTGATCATTGTAAGGCGCCCATACATTTCAAGATTAAAAGTTTGTGAACTTTGACCAACAAATAGTTCAACAGCATCTAAGTTATTTGATGTTAGATTCATATCTAAAAGCACTCTCGAATTATTATGATCTTGTAGCCGCATCGTAAAATGAATTAACGTACGGTCTTAGAAGATTACCAAATCAAATCGCATGCAATTAAAACACTAGACAAATCCATCAAGACATCCATGTGGTGGTAGCTGACGTATGCGACGCAATAATACTCATCAATCCTATCCTGTCCTTCACATGGATGCATGGTACCACCAAAATGAACTAGAGCTCTACCAACTCCACGAAGAGCAGCTGCTCCATCAATTTATGGAGTTTTGTTGTTTGACTGGTTTTGGCCAACTCCCCCCTACAGTTTTGAAGTGGAGTCATGCCAAACACGCCCTGTATATCCACACCCGCGCGCGGGGACGCGAGCAGGCGGGATGGCGAGATCGGGCGGGCGTGAGCGAGCGGCTGGAGTTTTTTTGGCGACGTGGAGATAATATATACCGTTCAGCGCAGCGCCTTTTAATATATACTACGTTCCTCTGCATCGATATTATCTTTATCCCGATCTGATCCCGTCTTATCAGGTGTGTCCCATTCCCATGCCGGTGTGCAGTGGGTGACTAGGCCGGACTGTACGGCCCGAAATAAACAACGTTATCTCCGCCCGTTCCGTCGTCTCGATGCAATTGCAATCACATGCTGCAATCATACAGCTAGCTATTCATGGACCGACATCTAATGAACTCATCGATCGAACATGGCAATCTCGAAGAAATCACACATAACGAGGTAATCATATTTTCAATATAATGTGACCAGAATGCCCTTCAATAATGTCCAGGAGCGAGGAAAAAAAAACGGAGTAGATCGATTGAGTTAGCGAAGGTATTTTGATGAACTTGCGAAGTGCCAAGTATTTCTGCAAGAAAATTTCGATCAAAAGTAAGCACTCCTCACTTGATCATTGTAAGGCGCCCACACATTTCGAGATTAAAAGTTTGTGAACTTTGACCGACAAATAGTTCAACAGCATCAAAGTTATGTGATGTTAGATCCATATCTAAAGGCACTTTCAAGTTATTATGATCTTGTAGCCGCATCGTAAAACAAATTAACGTACGGTCTTAGGAGATTGCCAAATCAAATCGCATGCAATTAAAACACTAGACAAATCCGTCAAGACATCCATGTGGTGGTAGCTGACGCATGCGATGCAATACGTACTGCTCATCAATCCTATCCTGTCCTACGTGCTTCACATGGATGCATGGTACCACCACGATTAAGACGCACGATTGCGCTATACACCTCGTGCTTGTATTTGCCTGCCGCGCTCGCATTCGAGACGCACTTAGACAGACGGAGGTTAGAGATAAATTCTGTCTCTTGATTTTAACTGTGCAAAAACTACCGTTCATTTTGGGGTGTCCTAGTGGCTCACTAATCTCCCCCTCTTGTAGTAGCTTCTTATTTAATGTTCTCTTTCTTATCATGTAAAAAAAACTCTTATGCTTAGGCATGAGGTTGTAATATTTGGATATGAAAAATTGTGCTAACTATCAAGCCATGAAAATTATGTAGTTGGGAATGTTCTCCCCGGTATTACCTAAAAGGTTGTAAAGATCAAAATAAAATAGATCGCTTGTGTACTGAAGAATATGTTTACTGACATTTGTTTTAGATATTTCGCTCCACCGTTCATACAATCATAAGGACTTGTCTGGAATGCAGAAGTTTCAGCAAAATTATGTGGTAGTGATCAGTATAATTCTTACGATATTTCTTATAGAATTCCCGACATCTACAATAGGAAATGCCACCGACTTCTATCGTCATTTGTTTAGGGCCGCTCAATTAGGTCTCATGTCACAGGTGAACAGTGTCATGACATTACGTACGGGCTGTTTGATCATGCCATTACGTACGGGCTGTTTGATCGAAAATGAGAGGCTGAGATCGAGATGGGCACTGTTTCCCAAACACTGTAGCAATAGTGTAGCAAAACACTGTAGCCTGGGCACTATTCATGAGAACGGAAGCATTGTAGCTCTCGATCCGCTCTTCTCAGATCCGACGACTAAAATCTATCGAATGTCACCTTATGCTGTTATGCATTGATGATGAAGTCAAGTCAATCAGGACATAGTTGTTGATAATTTTGAATTTTCTAAGAGGTCTAGATGAAAATCCGCAAGAAGCATAATAGTAACATACCTGTTCTCTCTATATAACAGAGGATGAGCTATTCACCATCAGAGGAGCAAGGTGTTGGGTAGCTAGAAGTTGTAGAACATTTGCAATCTTTTCTCACCATGACCTTCAACGATGACGAGCCGATTGTTGCACCTCCAAATTCAGGTTCATCGATTCAAATTTGCTCAATTTGCAGATGATTTAGTACACAATCTTGCAGTAGCTAGCCAGTAATCAACGAGAACACTAACCAATAATGAACCAACCAAGAACGCCGGCCACTGAAACGTATGTGTTGATTTGCAATGGCGGCATGCAGGGCCGAGGCCGACGCCGATCGTGCCCGGGAGAGTGCAGCTGGTCATCAAGAACAACAACAAGGCGCCGCTCGAGGAGAACAACCAGAAGGTGATGCTGGAGCTCACCGGCGGCGACTCCACCGGCGACCGCTCGGGGCTGGACCTCGTGGCGGTGCTGGACGTCAGCGGCAGCATGCAGGGGGAGAAGATCGACAAGATGAAGACCGCCATGCAGTTCGTCATCAAGAAGCTCAGCCCCATCGACCGCCTCTCCATCGTCACCTTCTCCGACGCCGCCGCCAGGCTCTGCCCGCTGCGCCAGATCACCGAGACCTCGCAGCCGGAGCTGCAGGGCCTCATCGACGGCCTCAAAGCCGGCGGCAACACCAACATCACCGACGGCCTCCAGACCGGGATCAAGGTCCTCGCCGACCGCAAGGTCAGCGGCGGCCGCGTCGTCGGCGTCATGCTCATGTCCGACGGCCAGCAGAACCGGGGCGGCGACGCTGCCCAGGTCGCCGTCGGCAATGTGCCCGTCTACACGTTCGGTTTCGGCGCGGACTACGACCCCACGGTGCTCCACGCGGTCGCGAACAAGAGCATGGGAGGGACGTTCTCCGTCGTCCAGGACGTCAACGGCCTGAGCTTGGCCTTCTCCCAGTGCCTCGCCGGCCTGCTCACTGTTGTCGTCCAGGACCTCAAGCTGACGGTGGCACGCATCGAAGACGAGTCGACCATACAGAAGGTGACCGCCGGGAGCTACCTGCAAACGCAGGACGCCGACGCCGGTTCGGTGACCGTCAGCTTCGGCGACCTCTACAGCAGGGAAGTGCGCAAGGTCATCGTCGACCTCCTCCTCCCCGCCATCGAGAGCGAGCGCGGCGCCGACATCCTCGAGGTCACATACTCATACAGGTAGATATAGAACACTAGCATTCGTATGGAGTATTGATCAAAGAGTATCAAATCCCAGCATCTTTTACTCAGTTCGGTTTATTTGCTAAGTGCAGCACTTCTGGGAGGTTGTTTGACGCGCCTCCTGCGACGCTGACTGTGCGGCGCACCGGCACGGCCGTCCCGGAGGATGACAAGCCGCCGGAGGTGCAGACGGAGGAGACCCGTCTGCAGACGGCGAAGATGATCAAGGAGGCGAGGACCATGGCGGATGGCAAGAACCTGGGCGACGCCCGAGACAAGCTGGTGGAAGCCCAGAACGCGCTGGAGGATGTCATCGAACAGTCCAACCCGCTGGTGGACATGCTCAGGACCGAGCTGCAGCAGCTGCTCAAGCTCATGAAAACCCAGGACACCTACGAGAAGCAGGGCCGCCCCTACGCGCTGTCGTCGGAGACCTCCCACGACCGGCAGCGGTTCGCGGCGAGGGGCGACATCGAGGGCATGCGGCTCTTCGCGACGCCGCGCATGGACAAGTACCTGGAGCAGGCCAAGCGGTTCGACGAGGACCCGACCATGCCGCTACCGTCGGTGGACGACGATGTCAAGGAGGAGATCGCCGCCAACCCGCTCGCGCCCATCGCCGGGCCCATCACCTTCTACATCCAGGCCGCCATCCAGGCTCTGCAGGCCATCGAGAAGCTCATCAACGGAGGCAGAGTGTGATCGATGGATCGGTTACTACTACTCGCGTAGTTACATGGGCATTCCATCCATCCATCTGAATAAGTTGCCCCTTTTGCTCTCGTCTCCTTTTGCAGCCTCTGAATAAGCGGTCTAGACCGCCGGTATGATCATCCCAGACATGGGCGAGTTAGATGGTTGTTGCTTAAATATAATGTGTATGTGTTTCGAACTTGTGATGCGTTACAATGCAATGTTGATTGTATTGCTGCCTTGCTATCTTGTGCGGTCTTATCTCACCTTGTTCACCTAGCTCTAGCTACACTGCAACCGAATAACCAGCACATGCGAGTATATGAAGGTACAATGGCACCATAACAAACGACGTCCATTACTCAACTTCCATGGAATTCAGAGTCTCAAAACATCTGGGCAACAGCCAAGCAGAGATCCTGAAGCACCAATATCTGGTAGTTCAACAACAGCATACAACAAGTCTAAAGCAGAAGACCGATCATACCACTGGTACAGCGACATCCCGATTAATGGTGCATAATAAGTTCACTAGCTCAAAGATACTGGAAATAAAAGCGGTAGTTCTCATAGGCGACACAGTGTTACAAGCTCCATCAGGCATGATATCCACTAAAGGTCGTGCCGATTACTTGCCCTCCTCGATGATTCTGAGAGCGTTGTTCACGCCAGCCATCTTCTCATCTGAGATTGCTCCATCCTGTGGAAGATCGAACTTCCTGCGGCTCAGCGACCTCTGCTTCCCTGGTGGCTGCGGGTCCACAATCTCCAGCATCCCCTCAAGTTCCTCGAGCATAGATTTCTTTGCGGTCCGCACCATGTAGTCAGGTCCCTGGGTGGAGGCAAGCACCAAATATATAATGAGATCCAAGATTACTACAAGGTTATAGAATATAGCAACCCAGAAAAGACAATTATGCCAAGCACCATTGCTTCTATAGTTCTATCAGTTATTTGGAGTTCGGAAGATAGTGCGATAAACATGAGGGAATTTATTAAGAAAATAGTTTGATCGAGCGGCATGTACATGAGAAAAACAAAAGGAGAATGATTTTCCTCCATAGATTGAGTTCACAATCTCCTACAGAGGGATAAAGGCAGGATAACGGAAATCTATGAGATAGCATGGAAGCGTAGTTTTTCATTTCTATCACTGCATTCGCCTTCAATATACTTCAATCCAAGCCTTAGAAGAGTTTGGGGCATTGTAGGTTCACTAATCATAAAATCAAAACAAATGGTTACATGTGTCTACTCTAGAGAAATTTGGATTTCATTTAGACGGATGCCCTTACATTTGATATACCATGGAAATCCACTGAGTAATAGAGGAAAGAGCAAGTACTAAACATGGGTTTGGATCGAGGCACTTATTGATCAATTAAAGATTTAACCATAAACCTCTCCTACTGGGAAAAATTGACCATACAGGAAACATGCACCAGTGTCTAATGTACGAATACTTTAGCATTTGAACCTAATGAATCACTGAGGACACTACTGAGAAGTGAGAGCAAACATCACCGGAAGCAAATCAATTGTATTTATATGCCTGAGGAGGTCCTGTGCAGACATTCTAGCATCTTCATCTAAATTGATCCTAGTTCATCGCACTATGTGCTAAAAGAAAACATACACCTTTGTTCATTCAAGAGACCAGACGTATGTATACACAGACATTCATACAATAACAGATGCTCAATAGCTTGTTTCTAGCGTGCTTTGAAACGCACCATTGGAAACTCATGCTTATATAAAGACTCCTAAACAGAGTAATCCATGCTCATACAACTGAACATCAAATTCAGAATGCAGCCATGGCAACGATAAACAGGTCATGATGGAGTTCACCTCAAGTGCATCGACAGTGAGGAGCAGGACAATGATTTTCTCCGAGAACCTTTGGCGCTCTTCATGGTCATGCGCGATGCGGTGCCTGTACGAGATGTTATAGAACATGGACCTGATCTCCTTCAGCTTGGCCTTTGCCACAGCCAGATCACGCAGGCAGCGAAGCACCTGTGAGCGGTGGGCAAGGTGAGCCCTGTAGGTCAACTGGATCAGATATGCAGCATCCTGTGGGGACAGCTCCTTCCTCTTTCCCTTGCCATTGCCCTTAGCAAAAGCCTTCAGAAAAGGTCAGTACAAGTGCATATGGCAAAGAAGCAGGATTAATTCTTGGCTAAATAATTTCCTAGCAGAGCACAATCCACAACCACTACCACTATTACAGATCTAGATTGCAGACACGGCATTCTCTAAAAACACAATCTTTCTCTTAAATCTAACCAGATATATGCATGAGAAAGCCATGGATCTCTAAAAAATCTACTAAAAATCTCATCTTTCCTTCAGATCGGACTAAACCAGATGCCCCAGAACCTGAAAACCCCTTAAAAAAATCCTATCTTTTTTTTGGTCTCAGAATATAAAACCCCACAAGGAAAAAAATTAACCTTTCTGATGGCGACGCACCCAGCGGTGTTGTCCTCGGGGATCTCCTGGATCTTGACGGCGACGGGGCATTTCTTCTCCTTCTTGACCACCTTGTCCTCCTTGTCATCCTTGGCCTTGTTAGTCTTTTTCTTCTCCACCTCCTTCTTGTCGTCGTCGTCGTCGTCGCTGGCGCTGAAGTCCTCCTCCCAGGTGTATGCGTGCGACAATGGCTCGAGGGATCCCTTTCCCTTGAGCTCGGTGCCCCACTTGATCTTCCGGGCAGACTTGGATCTGGACTTGGACTCCCACTTCCACTTGCGGTCGAATCCGTCGTCGTGGGGGGACTTGAGCTCGGCCTCCCACTTGAGCGCCCTCTCCCCGCGCGGTTTCTCCTCGGCGGTCCACTTGACCTTGCGGCCGCCGGCCTCGGCCGCGTAGGTGTACTTCCTGCGGGAGGGCTGGGTGCGGGCGGCGACGGCGAGCTCGAGCGCGGCGACGCGGTCGGTGAGGTGTTGGAGGGCCCAGGGGTAGGGGGTGGGGAAGGGGAAGGGTTCGAGGAGGCTGAGGGGTGCGGGCGGGTGGAAGGGTTCGAGGTCCAAGCTGAAGGGGGAGCCCAGTGTGCCGCCGACGCCGAGGAATGGGCCGGAGGAGAAGGCGGAGGATGGCGGTGGCGGGAAGGGGAAGTAGGGATCGTCGAGGAGGCTGAGGAGGTGGTGGGAGCCCATGGTGACGGGGACCGGCGGCGATGGAGATGGATGAATTGGTGGTGTGGTGTGTGCTGCACTGCTGCTTGGGGTTGGGGGTGAATTGGAATTGGTGATCTGATCTGATCTGATCTGGGGAAAGTGATGGCTGAATTCAGACTCGAGGTCAAGGGATGGATGATGATGGGGGCTTACTGACGTGACGTGTATTGTAGCCTTTCCCGGGACTTTTCTGCATCATTTCTCGTTGCCTTTGCTATTGCTGTCTGGCTGACACATGACACGCTTGCTGTTTGGCTGAGAATGAGATAGACGAAGCAACGTTGCATGCATGTAGCATGTGCTCTTCACTCCACTCCAAACAAGCGCAGCTGGAATCCACCCCACATCTGTTACTGCTACTATATTATATTCCTCGTCCGCTGCTCCACTCTGAGAATTTGGAGTACACATCCAATTTTTTTGTTTTTTGATTAGTTCTCCTCCGATTCTCAACCCATCAAGGATAATGATTTCTTTTTTTTTTTTTAATGAAAACAAGGATGATGGATGATGATTTCCAAATGCTTTCGTATCCAAATCCGCTTTTTGAAGAAGAAAACGTCTTCTTCACACTGGAAGGCGGAGCTCCACCGTCACAGCAGGGGGTGACAGGTAGGTAGGCCCAACTTGCAGAGGAACAACACACAGACGCGACCAGTTTTTCTTTTTGTAACTAAGAGAGCCCCGAACCGCCGCTAACCGCTCTTGCGACGGCGAGCTCGAGCGCGGCGACGCGGTCGGTGAGGTGTTGGAGGCCCAGGGGTAGGGGTGGGGAAGGGGAAGGGTTCGAGGAGGCTGAGGGGTGCGGGCGGGTGGAAGGGTTCGAGGTCCAAGCTGAAGGGGGAGCCCAGTGTGCCGCCGACGCCGAGGAATGGGCCGGAGGAGAAGGCGGAGGATGGCGGTGGCGGGAAGGGGAAGTAGGGATCGTCGAGGAGGCTGAGGAGGTGGTGGGAGCCCATGGTGACGGGGACCGGCGGCGATGGAGATGGATGAATTGGTGGTGTGGTGTGTGCTGCACTGCTGCTTGGGGTTGGGGGTGAATTGGAATTGGTGATCTGATCTGATCTGATCTGGGGAAAGTGATGGCTGAATTCAGACTCGAGGTCAAGGGATGGATGATGATGGGGGCTTACTGACGTGACGTGTATTGTAGCCTTTCCCGGGACTTTTCTGCATCATTTCTCGTTGCCTTTGCTATTGCTGTCTGGCTGACACATGACACGCTTGCTGTTTGGCTGAGAATGAGATAGACGAAGCAACGTTGCATGCATGTAGCATGTGCTCTTCACTCCACTCCAAACAAGCGCAGCTGGAATCCACCCCACATCTGTTACTGCTACTATATTATATTCCTCGTCCGCTGCTCCACTCTGAGAATTTGGAGTACACATCCAATTTTTTTGTTTTTTGATTAGTTCTCCTCCGATTCTCAACCCATCAAGGATAATGATTTCTTTTTTTTTTTTTAATGAAAACAAGGATGATGGATGATGATTTCCAAATGCTTTCGTATCCAAATCCGCTTTTTGAAGAAGAAAACGTCTTCTTCACACTGGAAGGCGGAGCTCCACCGTCACAGCAGGGGGTGACAGGTAGGTAGGCCCAACTTGCAGAGGAACAACACACAGACGCGACCAGTTTTTCTTTTTTGTAACTAAGAGAGCCCCGAACCGCCGCTAACCGCTCTTTATTAATTAAAGTGCACTAGAAGATCACCCGTGCCATATGGCACGGGCGGTAATGGGCTGGTAGTGAGTAGAAAACTGAGTTATATTAGATAGATCATATAATCTGTAGTGTTACGTAGTTGAGTGTAGCATCTGTTGAACTAACAAAATAGCTATTATCTGCAGTATCGACATGAAGAGGTAAGGGAGTGACAAAAGGATATGTATATATAAACTGCAGTCAGTCATGGACATAGGTGAGAAGGAAGCAGTACGTTTACAAAACAGAGCAAGAAAGTAGTGAAAGTACATGTACATACAAACAGAAGTCACTGATGGACCTAGGTGAGCTGAAAGTGTTTACAAAATAGGGTTTGCAGGAGTAGTAACTTAGTTCAGATGGGTGTTGTAATGTACAATATTGATAGAGCACTGCTAAAATGGGTGGACAAAAGCACAAGCTGCTCCTAGGATACTAATAACTAATAAGATGATAGTGTTGTTGGAGATCACGACCTTTGGAATATTTACATAACAGGATTCAAATGGAGTATGAGCACAGTCAAGAGTGATATATTACAAAACAGTAGTAGACAATAGCAATGAAACATGTAGACAATTTTTTTTTTGGTTGCTCGTTGGGAAGTATTGGCTTTAGCGGCCATTGATGGTGCTTGCAATAAAAAAACAACAAAGAGTATTAGAGTTGCGGCAAAATAACGGGTGTAGGTGCGGATGTAAATATCGAACTCTATAATTTGAGAATAGTATGAAACAAAGATTAGTTGGAGTTTTACCTCTGTGTCCACTATCTTATACTTAGATGTGTGATCAGCAAAGATGTTCATGTGAACAGGCACAAATAAGAGCTGAAAGCAGTCCATATCCATTATGACTATAAGGGTATAGAAACCATCTTTCGATTGTATAAATGTATAGTAAGATACCTTGATGCACTCTTCTCTTGACTTTGAAGAAAACAAAGAGGCCACATCGTCCATGAGAGAACGCAAGTTGAAAGGCACTGAGTCAAGTTCCAACTTTGCAGCTTTAATCTTTGATCGATCAAGGACATTATTTATCAGTGTTATCAATGTTGTGCCACACATTTGAGCAGTCTAAGCATAATCCTTCTGAGTCAGATCAGTCCCTTAAAGCATGGCCAGCATTCCTATATGGAAAGGTAGAATTCTTAGATTGCCACATCATTGGACTGGATATTCTGTAGGTACCAAAAAGAACAGATTTGTAAAAAGGATGCCATTCATAGGTGTTTTGATCTCATGTGATACAGTTGTCAGAAAACGGAAATAAAAAAAAGCTGATTTAAACATATAATCCATATGCATGCAAGAAATTGTAGTAACTGAAAGCACCCAAATAAATCTAACCAAAATTAAGAGCAATACAATAGATCAGTAAGCACAGAAGTAACTTAAGGTTTATTTATTGCCGCTACTTCCTCCATTTGCTTTCCCTTCACGCACAAGTAACAAAAAATATCGTGATCTGCAAGAGCTAAGCAGGCAGTCGAGAAAGCATTTTTGGCCAGCTATGCAACTGTTATAAGCATTGATATCATATTTAGTTTTTTTTTTTGAGCCAAAATCGTATCTCCTTTATGTCTAACTAATTGAAATTCCACTAAAAAAAACTAACATCTGGTGCCAATAATGTAGTTCAGATCATTTTACTATCTTCTAAATATAAATCAAGAGTGTTAATCCCCTATATGTTTCTTCCTTTACATTTGGACAACAGCATCAGCACATTCATAGAACAAAAAATCAGCAATATTGACAACATAATTGCTCTTCCACATGTTAGATGTGAAGAATTTGGCAGGCATAGATGTTTGATAAATGTAATAACTTAAAGGGACTTGCGAACAAAGGTTACTCCAGTAGTCCAATAAAAATGTCAACCTTTGAATTTATGGAAGAATATACAGATATTTGCAGTTATCAACAATTGGATGTGAAGTTCTATCTCAATGCCTAACCTCATATAATTTGAGTAGGAGCTAGAATACATGCAGTATAAAAAGAGAATTAAAAATAGTATGAATGTTACCTCAAGAGTAGTGGAGTGCTCTCGCTGTTGTGGTGACAGAGGTGTTATGATCTGTGTATCTGCTTGGTACAGTGGCTGTAACCTAGCAGCAATTTGAGAGATGCTTTGAGGAGTCGCAGCTACATCTTGTATACTTGTCGACTACGAGGATGCGTCACCAGAATGAAAAAGGGATGAATAAAGTTTTTTGGGGTGAACTGTTTCTATCTGTTTTTTTATGCATGTAAGCTAGATGGTAGCAGTACACTGAATAACTGTAAGTAGGTACACACAATGAGTAAACGTAACTTAAAATAGATCATGTTTCAAGATAATGCAAGCATTTAATGAATAAGCGTATATATGTGCTTCTGTAAGTTTTATCTTCAGGTAAAGAATAGTTTTTTTTCAGGTAAAGAACAGTATGGTGAAAAATGTTGCAAATCAATACTATTTTGAAATAGATACTGTGGCAGTTGTTTATATGAAATCGATATTGTTTTCAACACCTCTTTCAGGTAAGAATCAGATACTGGCAGTTGTTAACATGTGTACCAATGTGCCAATGGTTTACATGCTTTTCCTGATTGCGAATATCACCGTCCGTCTCCGACTTACGCATAATCTAAACATGTTATTACCAAAATAGAGAAAGCTTGCTATAGTATATTTTCCATGGATAGGGAGAAGAACAGGTAAATAGGTTATTAAAACTGTATTCTTTTGGACAGGGAGTCCCAAAAAATAGAGTATCACCGAAAGAAAGCTATTTGATAGAGTATATTTATTTACCATGGAATAAATAGAGTACTCTTTCAAAGAAAGTCAGATGCTAGAGTAGACCTCTTTTCCATGGAATTAGAAACTTGGAAAATGAAAATGGTGGCAAAGTGCTCTTAAGTCATCAAAAGTGATATTTTTCAGTATGGCGAAGACAAAAATAAGCTATGACGAGCTTTAAAAGTAAAACATAAAAACAGATCAAAAGGATAGGATTTTGTAATGATGAGTCTTTGTTTAGGGTAGCAAAGGCTGTTAGTTCTATGTCTAGTTTCATGGCCTAGCTTTTCTTTTGTTATGTTGACGAACAACAAAACTTCCCTAAATACAATAATTGGAAAAATAGAACGAAGATGAGAAGAATGAAATACACATATAGCTTAAGATAACCGATTAGTAAAAATTTGGAGATCATTTAGTGTCATGGCACAAAGCTTAGAAACTAATGCAGAAGACATTGGCTTTGGCTTCTATAGCCGCATGCTCACTACAAATCTATAAACATGTTATACACTCCAAATAATCTTTCACAAATCTATCTATTGCACTCTCGACTCTAATAGACCGAATCCTAAACATTATGAGCAAATCCCCTAGAAACTAAGCGTATTACCGTGAGAGTTCCTGTGCACTATTTGGATATGCTCCAGTTCTAGATGTAGGCAAGTTTGCTAGCAGTCATGCTAACTCGCACACACGCATCATCGCATCGAGCAATAATCTCAACAACTGTAAGCATTGGCATAAATCAAAACAGAGACCATCACAACGTCTATCTCAACACAAGGTGTAAAATAATAAGATATATCAAGTCGGGTAATACACGTAAACCGACTAAGCGTGATATCGTGAGAGTTCTGTGCACTCTTTGGATATGCTCCATTCTAGATGTAGTGAAGTTTGCTATCGGTCATGGTAACATGCACACGCGCATCATCGCATCGAGCAATAATCTCAACAACTCGTAAGCATTCAAAGATAGATCAAAGAGAGACCATCACAAATTTTGAATGATTCATATCCATGCCGCATTCAAGATATATCAAAAGAGAGACCATCACAAATTTTGAATGATTCATATCCATGCTATCCAACGAATAGTTCTTACCTTATCCTTACGTAAATCATTCTGGATATTTAAAGAATCGCAGATCGAGATGGTTTAAGCTATTTGGAGACGCGGTCACAAACATGGACAACACAGCGAGCAACATAACATACATAGATGTGTCGAGGCGACAAAAAAAATCTAAGGTGGAGGAAGCAAAGAGTAAATAAGACCAAATCACTACATGGCAAAACCTATTCAGGTAACACGACAGCATTCGGTATTTGTCATCACATATAGCTAAGTAAGAATTCCCCTAGGATGGCAAATAAGATCTATGTTTCAAGACATATGTTTCAAGATAAGAAAAGAATAAGTATCATCGCTACCACATATAGTCGGTTTCAAGAAAAGCTAACGCTAACTAAACACCGACAAAGCAAGCGGATGTACACATTCGAGGCATTTTTCTCTGTCTCCTCGTGTCTGCACTTCACATAAGTTGGAATCATCATCATAAAAAAAAAGAATCTGTATGGAAAGAATTGAATGAGAGTAAGCGAAAGGGAATTAGCAAAACATCAGTGTTCCTTTGTATATGAACCTATTTTGTTTATGTTTCAAGATAAGAAAAGATCAGTTATTTGTCAGCCACATATAGTCAGTTTCAAGAAAAGCTAACGCTAAGTAAAAGTCGTGAAGAAATGATGTACACGCCGAGCCGTTTTTCGTCTCCTCGTGTTTGCACTTCACATAAGTGGAATCATCATCATAAAAAGAATTCGTATGGACAAAGCGCATGAGATTAAGCTTAAAAGGAATTAGCAAAACATCGGTGTTCCTTTGTATATGAACCTACTTTGCCTGAGTCTAGAAGTTCGCATTCGATGCAAAATCCCAAGATAACTCATTAGAACTACTAATAAGTCGATGGTAATATTCTAGCAATGTCTAGATCGGGCCTTTTTTTCGCTCTATCACTGCTACTCAATTGCTAAAGCTTCCATAAAAGCTAGATAAAGCAATAAATTCTGACGTATCTTACCCTCTGCTTTTGCCTGTATCGCAAGAACGCCTCTGATGCGTCTGCTGGCGAGACTCGACCAACTCGTGCACAATAGAAGCAAGGAATATGGCCAATCCAGAGCAAGTAGTGGATTCATGGCGCCCAACAGAAGCAAGGCCTACGGACAATCCAAAGCAAGTAGTGGATTCGTGGTGAGTTCTCGTGTCCAAAGAAAGAAGAAATGGTTAGGATACCATCAACCGAGAATTCCTACCTCTCAAGATAAACCAAATGATAACTGAAGGAAGGCGGAGGAGGGACCGAGGGGCAAGGACCACGAGGAGGAGCGGAGACCAGATCCGGGAGAAGGGAGGGGCGCGCGAGGCGCGCCCAGGGAAGGACGACGGAGCGAGCAGCGGACTACCGGGAGCGGAATCGAGCGGTCGGGAGGGAAGGTAGGAGGCGCCGAGGCGGCGATCGAGGAGGGACTCGAGGGGCAAGGACCGCGGGAGGAGAGCGGATACGATCCGGGAGAAGGGAGCGCGGCGCAGAGGCGGCCCAGGAAGGACGACGAGCGAGCGGCGAGGCGGGAGGGAATCGAGCGAGCGCGAGAGAAGAAGAGGGAGGGACCAGGAGGGGAAAAGAGCGAGGGGGAGGAGCGCGCAGCCTGGCCGTGGTCGGGAGGTACATCGGGGCTAGGACGGGAGGAAGAGGAAGAGAGCGGCGCTGCTGGCAGAGGAGGGAGAGGGAGAGTACCGGAGGCGGAAGGGAGGCGCAGAGGCATCCGCCAGAGAGGGAGATCGAGGGGTGGGTGGGGCAGCAGTGACGGCGCACGGAGGGGAGGCGCCGAGGCATCTGCCGGGGTGGGGGAGGAGCAAGTAGGTCGAGGCGGCGGCCGGGGAGGAAGGGGAAGAAGGTTCAAGGCGCAGCTGCGTGTAGGGGTACGAAGAGGAAGGCTCGCAAACCGGCGGCGGCAAGGGAGGGTCACGTAGGACCGGGCGCAGGGGCGAAGGGGAGAAGAGCAAGTGGCGACAGGCGACTGGGGAGGGAGAGAGTGGTCGTTGCGGGGGAGGGAGGCCGATGGGGCGGCGGGGGAGGAAGAGGGCAGGCAGGACTGGCGGCAGGAAGCCTCGCGAAGACGCAGCTCGCGGGGCGACGTGGAGCGCGCGAGGCCGGTCGTTCCCACGCACGCGCACCGGGCGGGATCGGGCGGCGCGGAGCAGATCACGACGCGATTGGAGGGCGGACGAATTCCGGACGACGTAGCGGGCGTGGGTGAGCTCCAAAGCTAGGAGCCTTTAAGTATAGTAATTTTTTTGTCGTATTTTGAATTTCTCAAGATCAACTAACAATATGCAAATTGGCTAAGGACGGGAAATTGGAAAATGAATTAAAGTGCATTTGAATTTAAATCACCAAATCAAGAATTTGAATTGAAATAAAAAAAACCCAACTGGGCCGGCTGGTCTTTTTCTTTTCTCCCCCTCGACTCACTTCTCCCTCCCTTCCTCTCGGCCCAAACTGAGGCCCTTTTCCCTTCTCCTCCTTCTGTAATAATCTAAATCGAAATACTTTGTATTTAAAATGTAGGTTCAACATGATCAATAGTAAGGATTAGCCTTGATCAGATGTGGTTGGTCTTGGCCTTGACTTGAAGCAATGACGAGGTCTTCAGCAATGTTTGAATTTATTTAACGCGAAAACGACGGCTTCAAATAAATTCAAATGAACTCCAAAATTTATGATTTTGGTACTGTTGAAAAGATCTTGAATTTATAAACAAAAACCGTTTGATTTGGATTTAAAATGAAGGAGAACGAACCCTCTAAAGTTTGACCTGAGAGAAATTCCAGAAAATCTGGAATTTCTGATAGGTGCGTCCCACTAGGATTTTATTTCCTTTTTAATTTATTTTCATTTAAGAAATTATATTGTGACTGACAGGTGGGGTCCACCATTTTTTCTCTTTATTTTTAATCAGAAAATCCCAAGAGGCTGGCAGGTGGGGCCACGGTCCACTGGACATGGTCCACCCAATAGTTCACGAGGGCTGAGGACCACTTTTAGTGACTAGTGGTCCACGGACTTGGTCTATGAACTTTCTACACTAACCCAACAGTTTAACTTAACTTTTGATCACGTCAGGCCCACTTGTCATACTAACATCGAACTAACTAATTAACCTTAACATACTAGCTTATCACTAATGGCATCCATGTGGCGGCCACATCAGCATCCTCCAGAATAGAGTGACGCAGGGGAGCTCCATGACCAACGCGGGTAGAGCTCGCTGCCGGCGAGGTGAGGCGAGGCTGGCACCCGGGAGGGGCAAAATGGGTTGCAGACGTTATGGCGATCCTATTGGTGGCGGTGGCGCGTCGGGAGGTGGAGCGAGGCGGCGGCGCGACAGCGGCGCCACTGTTGCTACAAGGGCAACTACACTACGAAGCTACTAGCAACTAAACAATGCTAGGGAGAGCTACTACCAACTACGACGATGCTGCCAGGGCAGCGACGTGTAAAAAGATGCAAGGGAGCGACGCAGCTGCGGTGCTACAGAGGTCAAGCGGCTACGATGACTAGCCTAGAAGGTTTGCGGGAGCAAAGAACATGATAGGATAGTGGCACGAAGAAAAGAGGAAGAAGCTCACTAGAGACAAGAAGAGGAAGAAGACGCACGACAGCGGCATTGTTATGATAGTGAGGCGAAGGGGGCTCCGGCGCTCTGGTGCTTCAACTGCAAAAAGAAGGGGATCATCAGCAAGAGAAAGGTGATACGATGCCGAGGGGCAAGATATTCAAGGTTGGGGCTCATCGGGGTAGTGAGGAACAGGCGGCGACGGTAAGGACCATGATGGATCTGGGGCTTGATTCCTTGCTTCTTCCTAGCAATAGGGCGAGAGAGAGAGAGGGAGTCAGTGGGGACAAATGACCGAGGAGGATGAGGCGACCATGGTGACGCGCTCGGGAGGGCTTTATAGCCGTGGAGAGGGGTAGAGAAGGCAAGGTCACGACCATCTCGGCGAGAAATCGCGATTGCGTGTGATTTAAGGGAGCGACGACTAGGGGGTGATGGGACTAGATCGTGGTGGAGAGGGGTGGCGCTCGAGGTCTGTCGCGCAGAAGCACTCGAGTGCTTGCCTTGACGAAGAGTAAAGCAGAGAGAGAGGCTGCGAGAACAGGCGAGTTGGCACTGGCACGGCGGGGAAGATGCACAATGAGAGGCATTGACGGGTGAGGCTGGGGGCCACTATTAGTGGGTGAGCGAACAAGGCGGGCTGGAGCTCGGGTGGGCTGCGGCGCGAGGGAGCTGAGCCACTGGGCCGCGCATGGGAAAGCGAGAGGAGAAGGGGGTGCTGGTGCGAGCGGGCCAAGGCGGTGTAAGCAGGCCAGGGAGAGGGGGAAGAACTGGGCTAGCGGGATGGGTTGCAGCCCGAGGGGAAGAGAGAGGGTAGAAAAGGCTTTGTCTTTTGTTTGAGAATTTCTTGAGATGAATTTGAATTGAGGATTCAAATTCACATGGATTTTTGAACTTAACTTTTCTTTTAGATTTTTTTATATTAATTCCATTTAAGTGTAGGATTTAATTTGTCTTTTGAAATGCAACCAAGTTTTTGTAATTTCACCAAATGCAACAAAAGTTTTTTTAAATCCTCAAAATTCAATCAAGTTTCAAAGAACGCAAAAAATGAGTTGTTACACAATATCTACTCGTAGGTGTATGGAAACTTCAGGAACTATTCTCTGCTAGCAGGTGAATGGAACCTTCGCTGGTATTATATAGCAACTACTCAATTTTATTAAAAATAGTTTAGTTAAAATGCTAGGTCTCAGGCCTCGTCTACTACTTAATATATTTCAAATTTGGTTTTCTGTAAACAAAAGAACCTCACGCCTTCCCTTGTTTAGCCTTGCATCTATTATAATTGCATTCTGTTTGGTAGATTGCTGAGTAAATTCGTTCTCACTGTTGCTCAATTACTATCATCCCGTAAGTGGAAAAGAAAAGGCTCTGCGGGCGCTTAATCGTGTTCGATAAGAATGGAACTCAAAGAGGCCAAGAGCTTAGTCGTGAGCCTCAGCCGTTTTCCTGTGGGCATATCCTGAGAGTCACACTGTGGTGTTGTTTTTGTTTCTCTTCCGTTGATGTTCTTCAAAGGTAGCCTGATCGACCCGTATGTAAGTCAAGCGACCGTTATATCTATTTATGTATTGTTTAATATTATGTACTCCTTCTGTTTCACTATATTTGTCTACAACCCACTACACGCATAGACCAAGGAAACACTAAATCTAAGAAATACTTAATAAGAAATGATAATGCATACTCCTATTAAATGACATACCACGACTATTTAGCCTCTTTTAAAGCATTTAAGTAGAGGTATAGAAATAAAAAATTATAATAACTACACTCTAGATTTCCTCAATAGACAAATATATTGAAACGGATACTCCCAAAGTCATGAACAAATACAGCGAAAGGAAGTAATAGCTTTGCTTATTGTGAGATATGTGATTGATAATTAATGATGTTATCGTGTACGCTGGTTACTGGTCCAAAGAACGCTGGTATGCACGACAGCCACCGACCTTGTCGCCTGTGTGCACGACATTCTCGTACCTCTGCTACGACCCATCCACCTCCACCTCCACTGTTGGTGATATGCCCTAGAGGCAATCATAGAGATGATTGTATCGCATCTATATTTATAAGATATTGAATAAATGTTATTCTGTTCCTTGAATGAATCATCAGTTATATAGATTAACAAATATGTGATTTGTTGGTGAAGCTCTTTAACTTATATGATGTCATTCTAAATGTATCCCTAGTCGGATATCACTGATCCGAACTCTAGTAACTCATCGACCAGTGCATGTATTGATTGATGACTATGTTTCACCGGTCATGAAAATAGAGATATTGAATCAATAATGTGAACACATGTTAGAGAACATAGTGTTGGGTTGACCCACCTTGAGACACTATTGAGGTTGTTATGATTTTATGTGTCATCAGTTGGTCTCAAGCAATGATGATGTATAATCCTTAGACCTGATATCAGTATGATTTTCTATATGTGTAATAGTACACTTAGGGGTTGCCAAACGCTACTCGTAACTAGGCAGTTATAAAGGTAGCTTTCGGGTATGCTATGAAACATACGGAGGAATATGACTGGTCGGATATGGGATTTGTCCCTCATAACATAACATGAGAGATATCTTTGGGCCCCTTGATGTGGTCGGATAAAAAAGTGTATAGCTATGCCACTAGTGGTTGAAGAGTTCAACCACATGAAATTATCCGACACTCAATTGAGAAAGTATTGAACAATCCAAGGATGACATAATATTTTACCTAGAGTTCAACAAGATATCGTGAGACAAAGGGAGAATACACGAGAAGGTCGTTCAGTTCGATTAGATACAGACTAGTCGTATGGAGATACGAGTTTGTCGTAGACTAGTTGAACATAATCACTAAGTGGTCAAAATCTACCCGTAAGGAGTTACGAACTGGCCAAGACTAAAAATAAATTAGTCGTATGGAGATACGAGCTGATCGTTAGTGATAAGGACCTGGTCGTAGATCATATTGCATTAAGGTTCGTCCAATATAATTTGTGTGTATTTGGGAATCGTTATGTCCTGTTAGGAACCGCTAACGACTCGTGGTTAAAAAAGGTTTCCGAATTACAACCGAATACGCATGAACCTACAGAGTCAACACTTAACGGGTTAGAACAAAACATGTTCAGATAAGAACTGTCATAAGCTCTATTTAAGAGAATGCATGAGGCTGTTGGGAGACATACAAGACACGTGAGTTGCTCCACTAAAACTCTAGTCGCCATCTTCCCGAGAGCTCTACCGTGCGAGTTGGTGCTAGCACATCGGCGTACGGTGTTTCTTCCCTGGACGTATGGATACCGTAGAGGCGTTACTGCGGTTGCTGTTGTACTCAAGAACGATCCACGACTTCGCAGCTGGTGGAAACGATCGACTACGTTGGACGATCAACTACGATGGACAATAGACTACGACCACTACATCGACGTGCACTTCATTGGATCAGGTTACTTCGACTCTTCTTCCGCTGCACTGCATGTTTGGTGGTAATGATTTGTGATCATCTTCTTGATTGGATTCCTAATTTACGTGGTAAAATTTTTAAATTAGCTGCTAGTATAACCTACACGTATCCCTTGTCCACCTCCCGTCTGATGGTCCAGCTCGATCCGGTGCCTCCACGGTGGCGAATCCATCATGGTACGTACGGGAAGCTTCCCCAACCTAATTACGGTGCTTTGGGTTTGCTATTCCTCGTAATTTCTTGTAAAGTTTGCTACTTTACTTGCTCTGCCTGTTGGATTGGCCAATCTGTCTTGCTGTTCTGTTATGTATATACTGGCGAACTATTTCACTTTACAATTTAGTTGTGTCTCTCATGCGTATTTATATACTTTGTTTTCTTGGGGGTTTCCAGGTTTCAGCTCACACATCAGCTGGAAAGTGGTTGCTTTGTATGCAATAGCAATGTCTTTCGCAATCAGCAGCGGGTCATCTATACATCTCCAATCAGGGCTCTGAGCAACCAAAAGTACAGAAAATTCAAACAAGAGTTGCCTGATATTGGTCTCACGACTGGAGACGTGACAATTGAGCCAAATGCCTCTTGTTTGGTACTAGATCGCCGATCTTCTTCCAAATTACTCTTTCTATGTATTTAGGTTGGTACTTAAAACCTGCTCGGAAATGTAGGTTGTCATCTGTACATACCTAACGATCTTTTGCCTGTAGAAGCTCAAGAAAACACCTCGAGGAAAGTTGAAGAAGTGATTTCCAGGTTTGCTCAAGATGGGGTTCCTCTATTGGATCCAGAAGAGGATATGAAAGTAAGAAAGGCTAAGACATGTCATTATTGTTACTTTGTTAGGGTTCCTCTTTTTTATGTAGTTATAACAATTTTGTTCCTTCTAGGTACAATCAAGCTCCTTTTGGAAGCCACCAGAAGAATAGAAGTTCTCGAGAGCTTATTTGAGAAGCACGACATCCGCAATTCTCCACATATCCAACAAAAGCTGAATGTCTTGCATGCTAAGCAAGAAATATCGGCCAAATTAAAGTCCATCAAGAAAACAATGTGGTCCTTCGCTGCTTTAGCCTTCGAGGATGAGCTCAAGGCCTGAAAATGGGTTCTTCGCAGGTGGGGTTAATGCATTCTTTGACACACAAAATGAAGTTTTTGTTTCGAGTGTGCACTTATGTGGAAGTGGAACTTGTAAGACGAAGTGTGTAATTACATATATAATGTTTGGCATGCATAACATATCTCATTTTTCTGACAACAATTGCAAATATTGGGTGAGTGTTTCCAGCTTGCCAAAGAACAAATTTATCATCATTCTACCTGGGCACCTAACACGAACTGACACAAAACGCAATCAATAGATTATTTTACCAAATTAGAAACATCATTCACTGGTGGCTCAAAAGACTTTTTCATCATGTTATCTTGTCCAGATTGCCATGTCTGAAGCAGCCAGAATATTTGGGTCTATCTGGTAAATGTTGCTTCTACGAGATATCATACTGCTAGTTTCCATGTGAACTTAGGACGTTGTATTCAATTTTTTTTTATATATAAAAAAAATTGAATGCTTATCAGAGTGTCTTCTTTCTTTCAGATATATTACAAGTGAGGATGTTGTTGAAGTGAAGGGCAAAGTAGCATGCGAGATCAGCACAGCTTAATGAGCTAACATTGACAGAGCTTATGTTTAATGGTGCTTTGAAAGATGGTACGGTAGAACAGATGGCGCTGCTTTGTTGCTTTGTGTGGCAGGAAAAGTTTCAGGATGCCCCAAAGCCAAGGGAGGAGCTTAACTTGCTCTTCTACCAATTGCTGGAGACAGAAAGAAGGGTTGCTAACCTTCAGCTTGAATGCAAGGAACTTAATATTACTAAATCATCATATCAAATGTTTGTCGGCCTATTGTTGTGAAGATTTTTTTAAGACTCATTTGTTATGAAGATAAGCTAATTCTGGCATCTAGGTCAATCGGGGAAACCCAATTAGAAGAGCGGAACTTGAGGAGGCTGTCAGTAAGATCAAGATGGATATTGTGTTTGCAGCATCGTTAGAATTTGAGCTAGGATCCAAATTTGTAGTTATTTTTTCATGTATACAAATTACAAATGTATTGAAAACCTTTTCTATCCAGGGAGAGCAGTTTCAGAGAAATTTTGTAACGTAATCTACCTACTATATTTCACTTGAGATATCAGTCTGTCATGGGCTAGTGTCTGAATTTTTGCTTGTCCTTTGATAAGGTCCGTAACTCCGTATTCCATGGATGGTTCTTTGGTGATGACTTGCTAATTTTGTTCGATCGATGTGTCGGAGTTCTTCGTTGGGTTTGGAGATTGGCCGGTTGAAGGAAGGGTCACGAGCGTTGGAAGTTTGAACAATCTTTTCAAGGTGAAAGTGGGTATTTGTATGTTTCCTACGAAGAAAGTGATTGACAAAGACCATAATCAATGGACATTGCAACTAGTACATTTTAACGTTGATAAAATGTCGGACCCAGATTTCCTAATTCAGAATCCTTTGTGAAAATACTGTGCTATTCCTTGGATCAGTAGATAGCACTCATAGATACATTGCTGAATCATTTCATACATGGCGTAGAACCATACCATTCAATAATTAACACAACAGAGTTTACATAGACCACGTTGGGTCGAGTTCTACAATAGGGCCGAACAGGCCAAATTGATTACATTACAAAAGCGGAAGCGATAACGGAAGCAAAAGGGGTGAGAGCACATCTCTCCACAGGCAAGCGGTTGGGGAAACCCGTGTGCGTCTAATATTAACCAAGGCTTGGATAATATCGAATGCACGCAAGTACCGATGGAGTCAACTGGACTGGGGCGAGACTAGAACATCTAAAGACTACACTACGCTTCATTGTCTCTTTGGACCTCCAACTTCTGGATCCTCGTAGTAGTCGTAATCTCCAGGATTTCCTGCTTCTGACGGTTTTGGGGGAGAGAGCGAGGATGAGCATAACTTCCGTGCTCGCGAGCCAATACACAATGCAATAATATACATGCAAGGCTTACAAGGATGGCTCGGGTTCTTTTATTTGCGAAAGCAATGTTTTCAATTATCATAACTACAAAATTCCTAGCACTTAGCATTTTCACCAAATTGCATTTTATTAACGAGAGTAATTGTGCAATATTTAACAACAGCAGAGGTTCCCTCCATCAGAAACTCTACCTGATGCTTATTTTGATTGTGGCTAACCCCACATATTAACATCACTGAGTCGGCAAACTCAGAGAAAAATTCAATCTCAAGGCTAGGTGAGCCCACCATATTTTCATACCACCCACAAAGGTTTTTGAAATAGAACTAACTCAAGTTAAGTTCCCATGTTCGCCTTTGACCGTTGGCGCGACTGTTTAAACAGTTTATAACTCTGAAGAGATTGTACACCTTACCTACAAGAGATAATCATCTTGATATGTACACACGTTTCCGTAGACATGTGAATCAAGGGAAGATCATCATAAGGCCTTTACAATGCATCTATCAGTATTAATTACACTTCGCTAAGGTTTCGTCTGCGAAGGGTTACACTATGTTTTTAGATCCGTTTACCCTTATTCAGACCCCCTCTTACGCCGTCGAACGACTTACATCGTGCACCCCGACACCCTTCACCACAAGGGCTCACGGTGTCGCGGATCATCTATCTGATGCAACTTATACTGATGGATACAAATTATTTAGCCAGATTGTACTTTACAGACTTGTGGTTACACTTGTTTTAAACGGGAGGTCATGACAAGATTAAGTCCTTAGGGTTGTCTGGGTGGTTCATTCCACATTCCAATCCACAACACAATAGTCCTTGGGCTACATTAGCACTGTGAGGACCTCAATTTATTTGGCTTGTAATGCTTAACCAACCACCTGGTCCTAGCATCACAAATCAAATAAACTGATCCTCGAGACATGTATACTTCCCAGAAAGCAGTATACACACCTCGGTACAAAATTAGACATCAACTCCATTCCAAACATAGAGTCCAAACACTACACTACCAAACGAAAGATAAACAAATAGTAGAGTTATTACAGACAAAGGCCGACAGGCCACGAGGTACACAAATAACAAGAACGACAGCGGAAGCAAAAGTGTCATAAGATGGCTATAAACAAAGCCAATCAGCGTGCCTCCAACCCACAAGGCATCTGACCGGACCGCCAAGTCTATTCGTCCACGAAACGGCAACACAGCTCACAGAAGTGAGGCCCATGGGGCTCACCTTCTTCCTCTGCAACAAAAACATTAAGCAAAGCACCTGAGTACAAAGATTGTCTTTGTACCCGCAAGACTGACGTGTGAACTAGCGCACTGTTCATATGCTACATGCGAGCTTGTTTAGTGGAGGTCATATGTTTCATTTGCATAAAGCCAATTTTCATTTGCAATAATATAATACGCTTTGAAGCGAGTTTGCAATTCGCTTTTAAAAGTTGAAATCTGAAGAAAGGTAATACTAACAAAAGAGAAAGATAAACAACCTAGAGGTGACTATCCCAATAGTCACCACAACAATAGCACGAATCCCATTCGCACCACCCATCAAGTTTTAATTTAAATGTTGTAGTCTAACTCTTGGAAGACCTTGCCAAGCGTGTCCATAACCTAGGACGAGGCTATTCGAATAGTTTTAAACCTGCAGGGTGTACCAATGTACCCACACTTGGATCGCCTTTAAGCCAAAGCACACTTGAAGGTATGCAAGCACATGACTAAGTCCTACGAGACTTTTCCAATATTGTGTATTAACTACGAGCCGCTCGTATGGATAGAAATCCATACGCTTACATGGTAAAGCCGAAAGACAACTACCCACTCAGATAAAGCTTTTGGACAACTACCATGCTCCCACCTCCATCCCTCCTGCGACCTCCTGCGACCGAGCCAATACACGCCAAAGTACTAGGTCAAGAGAGGTCCCATATACTCTAGTGTGGTTAGCACGCAAAATGCTTGGTTGGTGTAACAAGATGTTCGGTCCTTGTTGACTCGGGCACCATTCCAGTCACACCCAACAGATCACACCAATCATACCGTTGTGCCCAAGTCTAAATCATTTTTGTTTTCAGTTTTAGTTTTGCAATTAAACATAGCAAAAATGCTGAAACATAAAGTTATAGTAGATTTTGTGTGATCAAGGTTACCGACTAAAGTCGATAACCGCCCAGTTCTACCGATAGCTAAGCATGTCTAAGCAAGTTGACCCGGATCTACTAAGTGACAAGAGATCATCCAATGACCTCTAATCACAAACAAATAACCTAGGCTCAGGTAGTAGAGATCAATATTTTGTCTACAGGATATGCAACTACGGATTTAACTAATCAATTTAACACAAATTAAGCAATGCATACATACAGCTGAAACAAAATATTAGACTTTAAAATACTGGGATTATCATGATCAAACTGCTTGCCTGGCTGCTGTTGCTCAATTTGTTGCGGAGGGTCGCTCTCAGGGTTGCCGCAAATATCGAAGCCTAACGATAAAACAAATAACAGCGAATAAGAGCGAATAACACCGACAAAATTCAATCACACAATAACAACAAAACATACCAAACTCACACAGCAACCTAAGCATGATATAACAAAATTTTAGAAACAGAGAACAAATCATTTTAAGTTATTAAGAATTTTCTATGAATTTTCTAAGCTAAAAATACATCAAAACACTAGTTAATTGCTTAACAAATTTTCATGAACAGAAACAGTATCTAAAACCTATCCTGAATATTAGTATACTAAAAATGAAATTTTACAGAATTGGTTTCACGGGATTTGGACAATTATAGAAAGAGATATACATTTTCTAATTTAGAAGATACATAAAACATCCTTTAATTAATTAATGATTTTTGCTATGATACAAGGTTGAAACTAATTTTAGTAAATACCACATTTAAAATGAAAATTAACAAAGACTGGATTCATGCGATTTAGATAAAAATTGAATTAGTTATGCATTTTCTAAATTTAAATGAATTTAAAGGCAAATGTAAAACACATTACGAAATACTAAAGCATTTATTCCTTTTCTACCCACCGCCAACTAGCCCCAGACATCGATCGGCGGGTCTGCGAAAGTCTTGACCAGATGACACTCGCGAAGGTGATGTCGAAGGCGTATTCTAGGAATACGTCTTCGGCTTATCAAAGTGTACTTCTAACATATACTCACAGAGAAATACGTTTCCCAACAGAGAAAACGAAGCATCAAAGCTGCACAACCACCAACTGACAGCATGGACCCACATGGCAGTGACTAAGAGAATAACATAACGGTTGGATTAAAGGATTTCCTAAACGCGATTAACAGAGAGGGCCCACAAGGCAGTGATACAGCTAAAAGATGATTAGCACTAAAGAGGGAGGTTAGAGCTAATGTTGCCGGCGGCTCACCGGCGACCACGGGGGCGGTGGCGCGGCCGCACGACAGTTCTCGCGAACCAGGAGGTCTCAGGGCGAGTGAGTTATACCTTCAGGTTCGCAAAGACCTCGCGAACACGATGACGGTGACCCGGGACCTTGAGGATGCCGGCGGCGAGCTGGCGGCGAACGGAGGCGGAGAAGAAGATGCGGCTCCCACGGCGAGGACGCTACAGGCTTCTAGAAGACTCCGGAAAGTGCGCCTCAGCTCCGCCTTGATCCCAGGAGCAGAAAACATAAGGCGATGGCGACGAAGGAGGTCCGAGGCGGCCGGAATCGCCGCCGCGGCGAATCACCGAGCTTGGAGAAGAATCGGTCGCACGCCCGCAACGATGCACCAAGGATGAAAACGAAGTCACCGTTAGACTCAGTGGATCAGGGCGATCCAAAAGGATCAGACGATGAGGTAAGAGACTCACTGAAGCACAAACGAGCTCACGGGACCGAGATCGCCGGAGGCGGAGACGACGATACCACCCCTGGTGATTCACTGGACGCCAAGGACCCGGGCTGGGCAAAATGGAGGCGGCGTCGAACGTGGATCACGGTGGTGTGGTCGCGGGCTCTAGGGCGGCTCCGATACGGCGGCGCTACTCTCGGCTTCAACTCCGTCCGAAAGAAGAAACCGGGCGGAGAACTCACGAGAAAGCAAAGGAGACGAAGTGGGTGAGCTCAGAGGCTTTAAGGAGTCACGGCGATGCTTCTCAGACTGACACGAGGACAGAAAGGTGGCAGCGACGAGCTGCGTGGCACGCATGCGCGCGCGGCCGCGAGCTCCGGTGAGACGCGGAGAAGACGAGGGTGATGCTGACAGGGATGGCCCACTCGTCAGTGATAGCGGCGAAGCGGTGCGAGCCGGAGTCAAGTGCGGTGCGAACCGGTGGTTTGACTCGACCCAGTCGGTGCTGAACGTTGGATCTAAAACGGACGGTCGAGATTGATGTATGCATTCGGACAGGTCGATTGCGCACGCGAACGTGGACCGTGCGATCTCCATCGGACGGCTGATAGCCATCGGGCCCGCGCGGTGCAGCTAGGCGGTTCGACCGAGTCAAGTGATGCGGTCGGATTTGAGTCGGGCTCGGGTTCGAGCCCGACAAACAGTGATTTCTGATTTTGAGTTTTAAAAAGCTGAGAGAGTTTGGGGAATTTTTAGAGGTAGCTCTAGGGCTCCAAAATTTCCAAAATTTTTATGGTAGCTACAAGGGACATAGAAAAACATTGCATAAATTTTCCAGAACTTTTTATGCACTGCATTGTTCTACAGAAAATTCACAAGCTGCTGACCTAGGGTTTGACCAGAAATTCAAACTAGTTTGACTTGGGCATTTGAAATAGCAAATAAAATCTAAAAATTGTGAAATAATTCAGGGAGGTAGATAGGATGATCAGGATGATATGAAAAATAATTTTAGAGGATGATCACAAGTTTGAAAGCTAAGAATTGGTTGACAACAATTTCCAATCACAAGAATTAAATTCTAAAAATTGGAAATTGCTAGGGAAAATTTGGAAAACTTCCAAATGATTTCACGAGGCATCAAAGGTTTTTATTTCTCCTCATAATTTACATTTGAAATACAAACCCTAAGTTAGGGCTGTTACAAGCACCCACTGTTATACCATCCATCTTACCGTCCACCCAGACAGGGTAATAACAATTTTAGGGTTTTGAGGAGTAAAACCAGATTACCACCTTTGTCTCAGTCATGGACCACCAATGACTGCCCAAAATATTTTCATGTTTGAAGAGATGATGATTGGAATATTTTAATGTCCCGGTACTTAAGAAAAACTAGCATATCGCTTAAGTACGACCTATAACTAGTATTACCATATAGTTACTAGGGTGACAATGGTTAAGGGATTCAAGTTGTCAATGATGGCATAATAATTAATTACTCATCAAATGGGTATTTAACTACCTTAAGCTTTAACATACATTTGTTTAAAGAATTAAAGCATGCAATTTGCTATTTTAAAAGAATATAATTTGCACAAAATATAGGGTCAATATGATCAAAGTATTGACTCGCCTTGATTGTAGGGAAGAGAGTCCGGGTAGTCTTATTCTTGATCAGCTTGGAGGTCTTCGGCGTCTTCAAATCCTAATTGAACGATCGTACCGGAAAAAGACACAAACAAGCAAACACAACAAATAAATAACCAAGAACAATAAATGAACTCCAAATTGAACAAGACCTATGACATTAGCAAGATCTTGATTTAACAAATTTTTTAAAATTTATTTTTATAATTTTTGGAGCTAAAATAAGGGAGATACAATTTTTTAAAGCTTCACTTTTAAATTAAAATAGAAAAAGGAAAAGAAAAATCAAACAAAAAGGAAAAGCGCTGGCGGCCCACAACCACAAAATGGCCCGGCCCATGGCGCGGACCGAAATGCGCGCGCGCGGGCGCGGCCCAGAAGGAGGGGAGGGGGCTGGCCCAGGGGGGGGCATTGCCCTAAAACCAGAAAGGTGGGGGGAAGGCAGCTCGGGCCGAAGGCAAAGGGGGTGTGGAAAATGGAGGGGGCGGCGGCGGCGGCGGCGCGCAGGGAGAGGAGGAGCGGGGCTCGGGGGGGGGGGAACGGGCGGCGGTAGCGCGCAGGGGAGGGAAAGGAGGGGCGGGGACGCACGGGGGAAAAAGAGGGAGGCTCGGGGCGCGGCAGCGGCTGGAGGGAGCGGCGGCACACGGGAGAGGAAGGGGGCCCAGGAGCTCACGGTGGCGGTGCGATGGAGACGAGGGGGTCCCGAGGCGTGCGGCGGTGGCAAGGTCCGAGGTGGCGGCGATGGCGACGACGACGTCTTCACGGAGGTGAGTCCCCCGGCTTTCTTCTTCTTCTTTCTTCTTTGTTCTTCTTCCTCGGTCTCTTCTTTTCTCGGGGAAGAAGGGAGGTGGGGGGGGGGGGAAGAGGGGCAAGGGCAAGGGAGGTGCCAGGCTTTAAAGGCCGAGGGCGGAGCGGGGAGCCATTGGGGTGGGGGGGGGTCCGGGCGAGTGTGCACACAGGTGATGATGGCAGCCAAGGCGTGCACGGGCGCTCGTGGGGCGGCAGCAGCTGCGCTAGGTCCTCGTGAAGGGGGGGTCCGGGCGGGGTGGCGTGCTGCGCGAGAGAAGCAAGGGAGGAGGAAGACGCCAAGGGGTAGAAGACAAGAGGAGGGGCAGCCGGTCAAGGAGGAAAGGAAAACGGGATGTTACATAAAAGAAGGGGGAAAATATATATGTATATAGTTCCAATACAAGAGGCAGGGATGGGGCTGGCTGATTGCTCTGAGAAGCAACAAGGGCAACACCAACGCAGGCCGGCATCTTTCTAGCTGGATCCAGTGTGAAACTAGGAAATGGAAGCGACGAACCTTAGAACCTGTCTGACCCTTGTGCAACCTAGTTTGACAGCTATCACCATGATCTGTTCCTTTATCTTGAGGGAATTGTCTAAACACGCACATTGCACATTTTGAGGAAGCAACGACAGATATATGCTCAGGTGGAGTCCAAGCCGCCCAAGGAGCCGTGCTGCTCCCTCGTCTCCGGCCTGCTGGACCTGGGAGCGCCGTCTGTTAGAGTTTTGGGCTTGCTGATTCAATATTCTAATTAAATTATAGAAAAATCCCAAAGATTTACTTATGCTGGATGGAAAGTAGAAAGTTTAGTATCATATTACTAGTTTAGATAGGAGGAGGCTATTATATAAGGTGGAGTTGATCTTACCTAGTTGAAGCAAGCAAAAGAAGAATACGCTTTCCACGCCATCGCCTGCCCGTCGCGCTTGAATGGTCCGGCAATTTCGTGTTCGGTTGACTCTGGAGTTGCAGCTTCTTTGCAACTCAAAACCATGCACAACAAACAGAGTACGACACGGCTACGACAATATTTATCGGGTGCATTCTAAACATGTTGTCTAACCAGCTTTGTAATATGTATATACACATGAAGAACACTGCGGATCTGTTGCATACACTCGAACACAATTTTTTGGGAAGCGATCGTGTGACTGCTCATGGCTTTCTCATTCTCCATCATCCTTTGCACGTCGTCTTTTTCGCATCAGACTCTACGTCTCTACCGTAACCTTCGTCGGAGTGATTCACTATAAGTTGCGGTGATATCATTTGATATGACTAGACCTTGCTTCCTAGATATTTGTAATATGATGATGTTAATGTCTACTTCTGTTAGTAGCGTTCTTGTTCTTGACTTTGCCTTATTGGTGCATATATATGCGATAGATATATTTGAGTTGATGATTATGTTATTGTTTATAGTTCTAAATATGTATAATATATATGCTGCTGTTGATTTAGTTAATATTACATTTTTATAATTTATTTGAAAATATATATAATGATAAAATTTATTGGTCAAAGATAGATATATATTATCTAAAGCATGTAGCTTGGATACATGAAAATTGTACGAGTAAATTTGTCACGAAAAATACTTTCATAGCATTACACTTTTATAATTTATTCAAAAATATATATAATGATAAAATTTAGTTACTTACGGCTTGTTGTCTCTTTTTGTGGCCGGACGGAGTACTTAATTGCAGTTAAATGCAATTAAACACCTCCAAGGATGAACAAACCTATGCATTAAATCAATGTAGTATTGTATTGATTCCATATAAGAAAGAAACACATGATTAATTAATTCATATACCATATATGCAAGCATGCTTATCGCAATCCAATCCCTTAATTTCTCAGTACTAGCCGAACCATGCAATATATCGTATCGTAGAGGCGCGCGGTCCTTAAATATTAGATTATAGCCCGAGCGCCTGGCAGTATCCCCAGAGCGTCTCCGCGGACCGGCGGAGCATCCTTTCTTCGACGTCGGTCAGCTCCAGCTCCGACACGACCCCGAGCACGCCGCCCCGGCCGAGCCGTGCGGGGAGGCTGAGGAACACCTCGTGGTCGCCGGGGACGCCGCGGACGAGCCCCTTGGCGAGCACGGAGACGGGGTGGATGCGTCGCTGGTCGCGCAGGAGCGACCTGGCGAGGCTGGCCACGGAGTAGCCGATGGCCCAAGAGGTGTAGCCCTTGAGCCCGATCACCTTGTTCGCGCTGTCCACGACGGCGCGCCGGATGTCCTCCAGGGCCTCCTCGTCGAACAACGTCGACGGCGACGACGACCTGTGGTTCTTCTGCAGGTAGCTCAGCGCCGGCATGCCGCCCACGCTGATGCTCGACCACAGCGCCACCGAGCTGTCGCCGTGCTCACCGACCATGTACGCCTGCACGTCCTGCGCGTTCACGGCGAGGTGCTCGGCGAGGAGGAAGCGGAACCTGGACGAATCGAGGCTCGTGCCGGAGCCGATCACGCGGCTGGCCGGGAACCCCGACAGCTTCCACGCCACGTAGGTCAGCACGTCCACCGGGTTGGACACGATCAGCAGCAGCGACTCCGGCGACCCCTCCGCCACTGCCGGTACAATCTTCCTGAACAGCACCACGTTCCTCTGCAGCAGGTCCAGCCGCGTCTCTCCTGGGATCTGCCGCGCGCCCGCCGTCACGATGACCAGGTCGGACCCCCTCGTGAGGGCGAGGTCGGTGCCGGAGACGATGCGGACGCGCGGGAGGAACGCCGCCGCGTGCTGCAGGTCCAGCATCTCGCCGCGGACCTTGTCGGCGACGGCGTCCACGAGGGCGATCTCGTCGGCGAGGTCCTGCGTCAGGATGGTCTGCGCGATGGCCATGCCCACGTTGCCCGCGCCGATCACCGAGACCTTGATGAGCCGGCACCGCGGGGTGGCGGGCGCGCGGCCATCGCAGTCGGACGATGGCACCTGGCGGAACAAGGCGGTGGCCGAGCCGTCGGCGTCGAAACCGAGCTCGGACAGAGAGGACGCCTTCTCCATCGTGTCAATGGATTAATGTGTGTATGAGTAGTAGTGAATTAGTGATCGACGTGTGTGGGTTTAGATGGCAGCTAATGCTTGTATTTATAGCTATACTAGCTACTTGCAACCTGCAAATGCCATGTGTCTTTTTAATATTTCATCATCATTTTGAAAAGCTGACTCTGGCAAAACTACATGCTGACCAAAATCAGATTGCTATTTTCTATTACAAAATACAAAAGGCATTCCAGGTTTTGTGATCGAGGGCATTGCTTTCTTCCAGGGGACAAGCTAGCTTCCACTTTATTAAAGTGCTGCTAATTTTCTAAAGCAGCTTGCTGTCGCGTTATACTTCGGCCTCGGTTCACAAATACATGTTGTTTTGGATATCGGCATGTTCTCCAAAAACATATATTTGACCACTAATTTCTATTGTAGTATATTTACAAAACCAATAAGATTGTAATATTATGCAAATATTTTTTGAGACAAATCTACACATATAATTTTCATCTATCTCATCTAAATACTCTATTTAAAAAGACATCGCCAGCCAAAGTTTCGAAAGCTATTCTAAATCGGCGTGCATTTGTGATGGGACAAAAAGTTATAATTTAACACTAGATGGAGAAGAAGAGACGGAAAAACCGCGGGAATCGAGAGCAAAACAAGGGGAGCCAAACTTGTGGTTTCTGTTAACTTGTGGATCGACAAACATGGTTTTCATGGCTAAACTGTTCCGGTCATGCATGCTGAGATCGATTGACAAAGGCAGTTGGGGAAATTAAGGCATACATATTACATAAAGCCTGGGAAACCAAGAGAGAGGGTCTAGAACAGATCCATGGTCGCAGTTTCCTGGGTGAGAGCTGAGAGGTCAGGAAGAGAAGATGTGTTTACCATGGCTAGCCGCACAAACTAGGGACTTGGAGTTGCCGCAGACAGAGAGACAGAGACAGATCTGGATGGATGGGTCAACTGGTTCTCCTTTTCTTTTCTTGCCAAACAATGCATTCACAGCGCATCCTTCCTTGTTGCTGACCGGTGACCACAACTTTCCAATGGTTGAAATCCAAGCCAGCAGCAGCTGCAGGGTGCATCAACGACGAGCATACGTTGGACTGCATATCAATCAAGCTTGCTTACAGCTAGTACATACATACAGAGTTCCAGGCAAAATGATACTACTATACGACTAGCAGGCAAACTTATACACATTCTTCCTCTCTTTTTTTTGCACTTCTTGTAGATTCATTGTCCGCGGTAATAAAATCTCTTGGTGTGATATTGTTCCCTTTATTATTTTCATAAGTATGATAGAAAGACACTTACTCTCGTGCATCGACAGTATGCATGGCTAGGGCTACATACAGGAGGGCAAGGCAATCACAATATCACATGGGTGATGTTGGAGTTTGGTACAAACCAACATGATAAAAAAAAATACATTCTCTTTAATTTACATATGTAATGTACGTCACGTGGGTCTCAATCTCATCCGTATTCAATTAATATAATTAATTTTCGTATCCTAATTACCCAAAGATGATCACAACTGCCAAGGATTTGATCGCCCGTGTATATGCCAATCAATCAATACAGCAGTACGTACTCTCCATGAAATTGATCAATCAAATGATGGGGCATTAGTCGCTCCCAAAGTATTGTACTTCATTTACACATACATAAAATTAACACATATCGATTACATTTTCTTTCGACACATATACTTACGTTTTGCTACTCTCTCTCTCTCTCTCTCTCTCTCTCTCTCACTGGATCTCTCTACATATACATATAATAACAGTATCGTTAACTGAAGACTTTGGCAGCTCATGAGAGATATTGGCATCATCATCGATCATACAATTAAAGTAAGAGAGCTGTCATTGTTAAAGTAAGAGGTTCAAGATACTATCTCTCCATGTCAAGGCAAAGTACAAAACGATTGGCCCAAACATCAACTCTACTGGTCCTTTCACATCACATCAAACATGCAACCTAGCTCCACATAAACATTTTTAGGTTGTTGGGACCTGGCAGAAGATTGGTGGTATATAGTTTCTGTTTAAAAAATATATGATATTTTAGTAAGTATTACTATTTCAGTAAATTTGATCGTTAGAATATAAAATGCTATTTAAAACGGGTATGTGTGAAAATGGTTCCACCAGCATGGCGCGATGAAAAAATATTTATGTAATGATAGTGCATATGTTTTTAGTAATATATAAATATAAAAAGCAATGATCAAAGCTATATATTGGAGATCGTAGTAATATACATGTTATACTCTGATACCGTTCTTATGCGCAGAAGCTCCCAGTTCAGATAAGACTTGCGAGATACGACACGAGTATGCACGATATCAAGAATGAAGTAAATGGATTCCGTAAAGAGAATCTAATAACGGTGACGAAATAATCATCACGAGAGAGAAAGATTTGATGAAGTCGACCGCAAATTCCTTAAGCACAATCTCAAAAGATTACAAGCAATTGTCGCCCTCTCACAACCCTTTCAAACCTTTTAGGACACTCAGATCGTTGCTCTATATAAGAATCTAGTGCTAAAAAAATAACCTAGCATCTAATCCGCTCATGTGCCTCTTATTTTAGATGAGTTAGTTTGTAGCTTATGTTCTCTATGACTATGTTGGAGTTAATCCTTCCTGTAATAGTTTTGTTCAATCCTTGTTCGAGTCATAGAGTTTTGTTTTAGGTTTCGGAGTTGAGTCGGTTTTCAGAATCCTGTTCAGATTCAGAGTCTGACGTTTTAGTTTCAAATGTAAGCTACCGAGTCAATGTTTGAGTCGGTTTAAGCAGCCTATATAATGTGCGGTTGTGTCTTGTAAGTTTTATAACAACATAAGCAATAGACAAAAAAAAAGAGCTGCAGTTTGCAACACCACATCGAGCCATGTTCTTGTTCGTTGGTTCAGTTACTATTCCTAGTTTGACATTTGTGTTCGTGTTTCTGTTCTAAAGTTCAGAAATCCTGAACAGAAGAAGGTTTTGTCTACACGTGGTATCAGAGCGGGTGACTGAAATCCAGTTCTTCGACTCCAGAGAAGGAAGAGAAAGATGGCTCCAACCGGTTCTTCGTCAACTACAAAAGATGGCCCAAATGCGCTTCCATATCCAGTTCTCAACTCAAAGAACTACCCAGCTTGAATATTTGAATCACTACTTTCCTTTAGTCCAATAATTATTTGCATCGCTGATTTCAGTTTGTTAGGTTCTGATATAGCTATACCTTGCCTTTCAGTTCCTTTTTCATAGATTGACATGTACCAAAACTGTCATTGTGGAGAGACTAATTTTTCAATGCCTTATGTTTCCTGTATTGACATATCATACTTCCAGGATAGTTCAGTCTGCGTCCTTGTTTAACTCCTTTTGGAATTCATTTTGTTAGTCCAACCAGAAGAAGAGATGCCCGGATGCCATAATCAGATAAGAGTCGTACTACATTGCCAAATATTCCGTGTTAATGTCTTTCTCGATAACTGTAACATGCTTCTGATTGATGTTATATTGCTTACGGGTTCTCAATTTTTTTGTGTTAAGGAAGTAGACAATGTATATTGCCTCTATAGTAAGATTAGTTGTTACGATTGTGGGATGCGCATCACTAAAAATTTGCACTGAATGAATCAATGACTTTGAAGATTGTTCAAGAACATGTTTGTGTTATATCCGGCAAATTACAATGCAAATACATCAGAACGCTGTTCTTTACTTTGTCATCGCTATATCATGCATCAGACCACTGGGTCACCTGAACATATATATTTTGTTTGCGCATGCATATTGGATTTCATTTGTGATTTCTCTGTCTCCATATTCTATAAGGGGAACTACGGATGTCTCAGATTATGTCTTGTACGATGCTTGGCTTGAGTTTATAAGCAGTCTATAGCCGTTTGTGTTCTGCGTTTAGTCCTAGCCATCTAATGCGTGGGCTTAATGTTGTCATAAAATGTTTTGTTTTCTCTAGCTCAGGCTGTGGTATTGTCAGACAGCCAAGAACTATTTATTGTTCTACAAACATTCTTTGTGTTCCCCTGTTCTCTTTACGTACTCACCTTCTTAGACATGGCTTCCTTTGACTAGCATGGTTTCCCTTCCAAACTGTAGGAGATTTTGTAAGCATAGATCTTGAAAGCATTTAATACATAAGTTACTATCGTTTTGTGCTTAATTCTATTATGTAATCCATCTTTTGTTTTTGGTTCTAAGATGATATGAATAAAAGAGGGAAGTCGTCAATTTTACGGTCTCTATTTGTCTCAGAGGTCGCTTTGATCTCACTGATGCTTTTGTACAAGGTTGTTGTTCCTTTCAAGCTTCCTTCACGTAGACCGAACAACAAATACTCTGCTGCGAGACTTACCAAGTATGTCATCATGGATGAAAGTCATGTGTATTCTTTTGTTGTATAGATGGTTAAGATATATATTTTTTTGTGTGAGATGATCATATGAATGCTGATCAAACATCCATCTACAAGCCTACCTAGGCCTCAGAATGTAGTGTTCTAAAATGTAAACTGTGCCCCGCAGATCTCTGTATGCCAAATATTTGATCAAATGCCTATTATCTTTGTATCTACCTCTTATTTCATTCCTCATACACTTCAGAGCGTAAAGATCCATCCATGTTCATATCCACTCAAGTTGCAATGCGTGACCCATCGCTCACAATGGTTCCTTGTTTGTTTCAAAGGCAATTTTCGTCTCATTCATATATGCTAAGAGGTTTTCACATTGGTAAATATATTTTGCCATCCAAGCACTCGGCCAAAATTTAACCGGCGCAGCCTAGTGCGCAAACCTACCTAGTTATTTTCATAAGTATGATAGAAAGACACTTACTCTCGTGCATCGACAGTATGCATGGCTAGGGCTACATACAGGGAGGGGCAAGGCAATCACAATATCACATGGGTGATGTTGGAGTTTGGTACAAACCAACATGATAAAAAAAAATACATTCTCTTTAATTTACATATGTAATGTACGTCACGTGGGTCTCAATCTCATCCGTATTCAATTAATATAATTAATTTTCGTATCCTAATTACCCAAAGATGATCACAACTGCCAAGGATTTGATCGCCCGTGTATATGCCAATCAATCAATACAGCAGTACGTACTCTCCATGAAATTGATCAATCAAATGATGGGGCATTAGTCGCTCCCAAAGTATTGTACTTCATTTACACATACATAAAATTAACACATCGATTACATTTTCTTTAGACACCTATACTTACGTTTTGCTTCTCTCTCTCTCTCTCACTGGATCTCTCTACATATACATATAATAACAGTATCGTTAACTGAAGACTTTGGCAGCTCATGAGAGATATTGGCATCATCATCGATCATACAATTAAAGTAAGAGAGCTGTCATTGTTAAAGTAAGAGGTTCAAGATACTATCTCTCCATGTCAAGGCAAAGTACAAAACGATCGGCCCAAACATCAACTCTACTGGTCCTTTCACATCACATCAAACATGCAACCTAGCTCCACATAAACATTTTTAGGTTGTTAGGACCTGGCAGAAGATTGGTGGTATATAGTTTCTGTTTAAAAAATATATGATATTTTAGTAAGTATTACTATTTCAGTAAATTTGATCGTTAGAATATAAAATGCTATTTAAAACGGGTATGTGTGAAAATGGTTCCACCAGCATGGCGCGATGAAAAAATATTTATGTAATGATAGTGCATATGTTTTTAGTAATATATAAATATAAAAAGCAATGATCAAAGCTATATATTGGAGATCGTAGTAATATACATGTTATACTCTGATACCGTTCTTATGCGCAGAAGCTCCCAGATCAGATAAGACTTGCGAGATACGACACGAGTATGCACGATATCAAGAATGAAGTAAATGGATTCCGTAAAGAGAATCTAATAACGGTGACGAAATAATCATCACGAGAGAGAAAGATTTGATGAAGTCGACCGCAAATTCCTTAAGCATAATCTCAAAAGATTACAAGCAATTGTCGCCCTCTCACAACCCTTTCAAACCTTTTAGGACACTCAGATCGTTGCTCTATATAAGAATCTAGTGCTAAAAATAACCTAGCATCTAATCCGCTCATGTGCCTCTTATTTTAGATGAGTTAGTTTGTAGCTTATGTTCTCTATGACTATGTTGGAGTTAATCCTTCTGTAATAGTTTTGTTCAATCCTTGTTCGAGTCATAGAGTTTTGTTTTAGGTTTTGAGTTGAGTCGGTTTTGAATCCTGCTCGATTCGAGTCCGCTCGCTTTAGTTTCAAATGTAAGCTACCGAGTCAATGTTTGAGTCGGTTTAAGCAGCTTATATAATGTGCAGTTGTGTCTTGTAAGTTTTATAACAACATAAGCAATAGACAAAAAAAAAGCTGCAGTTTGCAGCACCACATCGAGCCATGTTCTTGTTCGTTGGTTCAGTTACTATTCCTAGTTTGACATTTGTGTTCGTGTTTCTGTTCTAAAGTTCAGAAATCCTGAACAGAAGAAGGTTTTGTCTACACGTGGTATCAGAGCGGGTGACTGAAATCCAGTTCTTCGACTCCAGAGAAGGAAGAGAAAGATGGCTCCAACCGGTTCTTCGTCAACTACAAAAGATGGCCCAAATGCGCTTCCATATCCAGTTCTCAACTCAAAGAACTACCCAGCTTGGGCTATAAAGATGCGAGTTAATATGCGTGCTCAGGGGTTTTGGGACGCGGTAGCCAGAACTGGTGCATTCAGGCTTGAGTTAAAATAAAATTGTGAAAATCTGTTTAGACTTGGGCGGATGGTAAGTTCAGGCGGGTGCGGCTAGAGCACGAGAACTGGTATTGTGTTAAGTTCCGCCCAGGTCATATTAAGAACCGACGCTTGTGACTATCTAAACTGGGCAATATCGTACAACCACAAGTCCTAAATGGGAAGAACCTGGTTGAATAATTTACTAAGTCCAGACATTTAGCCTGTAGGCTATAAATGGTAGGAGTTACCTACGTAGTGCAGACGATGGTAATTGACGTCCATATCTGTCGGGGCTTGTGCTGGGCGATGGTGATTGACGTCCATATCTGTCGGGGCTTGTGCTGGGCGATGGTGATTGACGTCCATGTCCGGGCAGGTTATCCCCCACAATGGTGAACTCCGGGTCGATAGTAAATGACATCCATGACATGGGGTTAAGCTCATCGGGCGGGCTAATGTGAGGATAAAGTATTGTAAAAGCTTTGTCATAATCACTTAGTTGCACACCTTCGGAAGCATGTTAGACAGACATTATAAGCTGATTATCTCGTGTGGGTCAAGTTGTACAATCTTTGTATAGTGTAAAACAATTCGAATAGTCGTGCCCACGGTCAAGGGCGGGCAAGGAGCGTTTTCACATGGTAGGCTTTAGTTTTATTTTTAAAGAAATATTTTGGGAACCCAGGAGCAGTTAGGACTCTCGGGTAGTATTTCTGGCAGCTAGAGCTAGTTGGGCAGCTAGAGCCCTACTCATAAAAACTTGGCAAATAGAGCCTCAATACTAGTGTGGCTGGTAGCTAGAACCTTCACTAGAGAATATAATTAGTTTAATTGTTGAAACTTCTTTTTGTCAAATGTGCTTTATGAAAACTGTTGAAACTTAAAATATTGCTCTGTGCAAAAGAACCATATAATCCTCATTTGTTAAAGCTATGCATATGCATTTTTCCCAAGACGCGGAGTACTTTATGTACTCACATGCTATGCTCAAAACAAATCTCAGAAGCCTTCAACGACGCTGAGGAGGACTACGACTACTTCGCCTGTGGCTTTGATGAAGGGTACTCAGTTGTTTATTAATGTTATTCTGTGATTCGAACTTGTTATCGACGTTGTTTCTACTGTGTGCACTAGCTACTGATCTGGGACTGGTGCAGAAATACACAAAGGGTTCGGATTCAGAAATCCAATCCCGACAAGGTTCCATCCACCCAACTGGCTCTAGCCGCTAGAGTAAACACTCGAGAGTTCTAACCACTCTCGGTTTCCCAAATTTATTTCTTTGAAAGCAAAACCAAAATCTACCGTGTGAAAATGCACTTTTCATGCACTTTTCCCGCACTTAACCATGGGCACGGCTGTTCGAATAGTTTTACACTCTCCAAAGGTTGTATAGCTTGACCCACATGAGATGATCAACTTATAATGTTGGCCATTACACACTTCTTTAGACTTGCGACTAAGTGATTATCACAAGGTCTTTACAATATATCATCCTTACAACAGCCCGCCCTATGAGCTATCTCCTCAAGATATGGATGTCATTTACCATCATCAAGAGAGCTCACAATTGTAGGGGATAACCTATCCGAACATGGATGCCATTTACCATCGTTCGACGCAAGCCTGACAGACATGGATGTCATTTACCATCATTTGCACAATCCAAGTAACTCCTACCAACTACAACCTGCAGGCTCAATGCTTGGACTCGGTAAATTATTTGGCCAGGTCCATCCCATTCCGTACATGTTGTACGGTAGTGCTCCGTTTGGATAGACACAAGCGTCGGTCCTTAATATGACTTGGGCGAAACTTAACACGTTACAAGTTCTTGTGCTCCATCTGCACCCGCTTGAACTTATCACCCGTCCAAGTCTAAAATAGATTTCACCATTTTATTTTATTTTGTAAACTAGTGGCAATACCTATTGCCATATATTTAACAAATGGTTCAACAAAGGGTAATAATAATTCCCACCCATAGGATGATGACTGATATAGCTTGTGTAGGATCATCTACGACAATCAGAGGGGGTGAATGACTCCCATGACTTTTCCTTTTTCGGTATTCGACAATCTTTTCACTTCTAAAGCTATAAGCAACAATGAAGATCAAGTTTGAACTTGCAAACATGAAGAATCAACTCAAAGCAAGGAACTAGAAAGCACCTTCAGGCCGGTCTAACCACCAACTGTCAAGCGGTCTAACCGGCAACCACCATCCAGCCGACCGGTGGTGGGCAGTCTAACTGGTATGGCCACGGGCAAATGACCGATCAGACCGTTCGAAAAAAAAAATCCAAGTCTCAAACCACATATTCTCTGGAATTTTCAAACTATATCTAGTGCAAACGAATCGGCTCACAACCCTACAAAAGTGATTTTTGGAGTTTTCCAAAATGCTACTATTTCATAATCGGCTGGTCTTATTGCCAGCCCTTGGCCGGTTAGACCACCGCCATACCATGGCCAGCCTGACCGCTAGACCTTGACCGGTCAGATTGCCACAAGGGCCGGTTTGACCGATTAAAACCTGACAGCACTTCTGAATTCATATTAATTTCAAACTCAAACTCAAATCTCAACAAATCATGCAAAGCATAGCCAATTACTCATCACAAACCATGAGGTGACCTCCACATGGTCTCACAGCTTGTCTAAGCAATTAGATCATTCTATACTAATCCATCAATAAAGTAATGATGCAGAAGGTTGCTCACCGGAGATAGTGAATATCAACGGCAAAGGCGCACGGATGGCGGTGAAGATGACTGTGACGCCCCGTGTCATTACCCCAGGGGTAATAACACTTAGGCACATAGATTACTATTCATTTGCTCAGTAGAACACTGCTCTAACGAATAGTAAGTCTTCACCAGAGTTACGCAGCAGAACAATAAGATAGAAACTGTCATTTATTTCAACAGTTAGCCACGCAGGGCTAAGATCTTAATACAAGTTTTATACAAATACCCAAAGGAACTTCCCCGCTTCTCTTGTCTGCCCTGAAGTACCAGCCGCCTATTCGTCCCACAAGCCAAAATAGCTCCCAACTCACTCGGGTCCTCTTAGTCAAAGCCTTCTCCTCCAGCTGTTGCTTCTGTACCTGCAAGTCCTTCGTCCCACACGGGATAGTTCCCGGCCGGACTAGGATCTACAAAGGAGAATACTAACAAGGTTGAGTACACGAATGTACTCAGCAAGCATTAATAACAAAAGATGCACAGGATGCACTATCTCTATTCATTATCACAATTTCTAAATCATCTCACTTTAGAAAATAGATCTCGACAATTATGTGGCAAGTTTTAATACTGAAAAACTCTACTAGTCACTCGGAGAGACGAAAGACCCCCTGTGGTTCCCGTAGACTCCAATCCTAGAGACTGGCATGAATTCATGATTTAGTTTAGCACTGCGCAGGCTTTGTACCACTTTACCCATAACTATTCTGAACTCTTCGTGAATAGGGTCCACCGCATTGCCTTAGATGCGGGTTCGAGATCAGAATACAGAACGTTTTCCAGGTTACGTGATTAATTTCTCCACCCATCACCTTCCATCGGTGCAGATTTAGTCACGGTGCTGACCTCATCATCCACCGAGTTCTGGTGAGGTTGGTTGAGGCAGCTTCTATCCTGCACTCAACACTCCACCTTAACGCTATAGCGCATTGGATCCCCCACTTCCGGACTTTCCCCCACCGGTCCTGGGTTCCTCCGTATCACTCACTCACACCTATTACTTACCCGATGTGGAGAGCATAGTCACGTAACAATGTAGCATTTTCTGCCCGCCGAAACGGGAAAATAGTTAGCACTGAATTTACGGCATCTGACCGAGCAAGAGTTTGTTGGTCCTTATATTATAACCATATGTAAAAAGGGGCCCACCTCTAACCTCATCGTCATCATCGTCGTTTCTCCCCAGCCAGGCCCCTTTACCCTCCTAGTAAGTCTCATTTCTTTTTCAATTATCTTAATCATCTCAATCATTTTCTTTAGATTTTGATAAACCATTTTGATGCAATACTTATAATAGTGCAAGATAGGGTATATTTTTAAAGTAACTATATTCATGTTCAAGAGGATCGCTTGCCTTCGTAGAAGTAGGAAAGGTTGGTGTCAACGGAATTCTGATCAGCTGCTCCCGTCGGTGTTGGTTCGCCTTCTATAGCAAAACGGCAACACGAATAATAATATAAGTAAATACATATTTGATTTGTGTGATAATAGGAATACGTAAGTTAGTGGCAACTACAAGTTAGCACATTTTAATTTACTAAACATTTTCGACCTAGGCCGAGTTAGCACTTCCTGAAATCGTCGCCCTGATGTCTACTCACTCTAAGACCGAGCACCCGAGGTTCACGCCTAAATAAATACCCGCTACGCACAAGATCGCTACACGAGCAAGCCAGCCTATATATATATATATATATATAAAGCTATACCACCGGCTCTAGCAATACAACCACAAATTGATTTTAAGTTGGTTAAATTGATAAGACCAAGTTAACTTAATTAGTCGCAAGCATTTAACAGCTAACCAATAATTTACTAGCAACTACCGCCGAGATGGCAATAATCTACAACAAATAAAGGAAATCTACCCCTAAATCTAAAATCATAACCTAACCCTAACTCCAATCTAAACTCACCTAATCTCTCTCTTCTCTCCCCTAATCCACACACGCACGCGCACACACACACAGCCATTCCCCCACTTCCCTCTCCCGATCCCCTTCTTCCTCCCCACCAGCTCCAAGGCGCCGCCGCCCCTGCTCTCCTCGAGCTAGACCCCTAGGGCGCCGCCTGCACCGCCACTCCGTCGGACCTGGCTCCCCTATCGGCCCAGCTGACCCTCGGCGTCCTCCCTCTTCCGCGTGGCCCGAAGCCCGCGCCGCCGCCCCGACGCCGCTTCCTCCCGGCTCGGCTCCTCCTCGGTCGCCTCCTTCCTCAGACGGGCCAGAGGCCAGCGCCGCCGCCCCTGCTAGCTCTCCCCTAGATTCCCCGGCGCGGCCCTACGGCTGGCTGGCTTGGCCTTCGGCTGCCGGCCGCCTTGGCTCGACCCGCTTAAAGATGTTGATTTATTTCGTCAATTTAAGCTGGTTTGCTTACGGACGTGCTACTTTCATGATTATGCAAGGTATGGTGATGGGGTGGGCTACGGGAGGCGTGGTCCTGGTGATGGTGTTGGGGGTGGGTATTGGTGGTGGTGCTACTGCTGAAGCCGTGTGCACTGAGGTATACCGCTACCCTTCTTCCTCTTGCTCCGTGATGTGATGAACTTAGAGCTAGTGGTGATGCTACTGTGGGTGCTTCTGTGATGGAATGGGCACAAGATGTTGAGGGCTATTGATACGGTGATGGTTGTATGTGCTAAACATGCATCTCTTTAGCTTCTAGACTGGTTCTGTGTGGGCAAAATAACAGGGAGGGCAAAATGGTGGGTTACCTGGTTGGGTTGATTCGATGTGGGCTCGATCGTCGCGGTTGTGGTTGTGGTGGTGATGCTGGTAGTGGAGGGGGTCGTCATCTGCCTTCTAAGGTGGTGACCTCCAGTGCTTGCTTCTCCTCCGGGCTGCCTTGATGCCTTGTAACTCCTTGCCGCCTGGCCTTCTGGCTCCTTCGGTCTTCCCCTACACCTATGCTCCTCTTGTCCGGTGGTTTTCTTTGTGGGTAGTGGGGGTGGTGTGATGCTGGCGATGGCTTGCTCAGCTTGGTTCTTACTTTGCTTGCCTTGAGGAGAGGCAGTGGGCTTGTTCTTGGTTGTGCTTGTGAGTGATGGATGTGGCCTTGCTTGCCTTCGGCTGAGAAGTGGTGGGAGGGGGTGGCTTTGTGGATGAGAATGGCTTAACAGGGGGGATGCACTCGGCTATGGCTTGCCTTGTGTTGATAATGACCACTATGCCCCTTGCCTTATCCCTTAGTCTCTCCTGTGATACTATTTGGGCTAAGGACCTTTTGGTCAAAGGGTGCGCGATTCTTGTTTGGTATTGCGAATGTGGGTCTCAGATTTGATAACCGCCGAATGAGGAAACCCACGGAAGTGATACGGTGCTAATTAACTTGAGTTGGCCTGGTATTTTGACGATCAAGGCGCCAACTGACTAAGGTGGGTTTGGGAACCTTGACGATCATGGTGCCGGCGGACTTAGGTTAGTTTGGGCACCGACTGCCCAAGTTGTTCTGGGTATTCTACTGCACTTCGGGAAATCTGACGGTCACTCCCTCAATTCTATTGCTCACAAAGGGAAGCTGCTCTCGGTGGTACTAATTGCTTTTCTTTGTTTTGGTTGTCTACGGAGGTGAAGATCTGGACAGGCGGGAGGTGATTTGATGAAAGACAAGGAGGGCTTCGGCGGAATGCATGCAAGGGTCAGGCTTTGACTGAGTTGGGGTTGCGCTGCTCGCTATGCATAGAAGGAAATGCCAAGATGCATATGGTGCTGTCTAAACTCATGATGTAATATGCTTGCAAACTAATTGATGTAAAATGCTCTTGTAAACAATGTTATTATAGACTTATTTATCTTTTGAGAAGGAAAAATGCAACTTAGTTATGACCTTGATTCTGCTGTTGCACTGGTGAATGCAAATGACTATTGCACTAAATGATGAGATTGAATGGATGATGGAATGATGGTTCTACTGACTATTTATGAAATGCTCGCGAAACGAAGCCCAACTAATTCAACGAGCTAACGATAAATTAGTTGCTTAATAACGATCTTAACACTACCGCTAGTTTACTGCTAAGCCGAGATTAATTACCGCTAGATACCGATTACTGCTACGCGATTAGGTCTAGAAAGTGCGGGTCCTCACAATGACATGCTCAGTCTTGGCGAAGAGTGTTGGCATGTGGTCCCTTGGTCTACAGACCGACCGAGTCCATGGAACAGAATGGGTTCACGTTGAACCAAGTCTGTATAACAGTGTTGACTGACAGGCGAGACGTACATGTCATTATTACAAATGAATTAACCGGTTAAATGGAAATAAACTGAAGATGGCTCACATGTAATTCACAAAAGTGGTCGTTTTGGATTTTCACTATTCTTGAGACTTGAGAGGAGTGATGAGTAGGGCCGCGGTAAGTGAAATATAGAGAAAGAAAGAGAGATGAAGAACAAAGAGAGGGGAACATAGGAGCGTCTCGAACGGTTTTGGACAGCATTGGCGACGGTGTGTGGCGGTGCGGGAGCTTCGGGCAATGGGAAAAACTGATCGGCGCGACTCCAGGGAAGTGATGGGCAGCGGCGTTGCGGATGGAGGGGCACGGCGGTGGCGCTAGTGGTGAGCTGGGCGGAGGCGGATGAGGGCTGCAGTGCTCCGGTGTAGTTTCAGCGTGGGAGACGTGAGCACAGGTAGAACACGACACGATGATTAAGATGGCGTGGTTGATGACAGCAGGGGCTAGCTCACCGACGGCGATTCGGGCGACAACAAGGAAGACGGCTCGATTCCATCGAACGGTTGTGAGAGAATGCAATTAACTTAATATGATGATGAAGGAGGTTTGCGAACACGACGTGCTGCGGTAGCTATGGTGCTACAGCAGCAGAGTGACCGAATGGATGCATGGAAGAGGTATAAGGAGTGGAGGATCTGCTATGGGCAAGATTAATTTGAGTGGAGCTGACGGTGGTAAAGAGATCAATGACAAGGGCGGTTTGACCAACGACGACACGATTCCGACGATCGTGAAATGATCACGGAATGCTGGAACACGACATGATGCGAGAGGAATCGTGAGAACTTCCCCCAAGACGGCGGAATAGGTGGAGGAGCAACAGCCGGACTCGGTGAAGACAGTGGCGTCCGTTCCGTCGACCTCGGTGCATGAACTGGAAAGGGGTTTGAGGGGAAGCAAATAGGGAAACGAGGTGGTCTCAGTGCTCCTTATATTATATAGGCGCGATAGGGGCAGAGGAGAGGGCGCGAGCTTGACGAATTCGACTACGATGGTTTCGACTCGGCTTCAACGCACGCGCACACTGCCGGAGTTGAAGGCGCACTTAATTGTAGCGGTTTCCAAACCAAACGGCGCAAGGTGGCGAGAGCTTGCAAGGCACAGCGTTTGGGCACAAGCAGAGCTCGCAGGGCGTTGCTTGGGTGCTGGCAAGTAGAGCACGGAGGGGGAGAAGGAGAGATGGGCCGGAGCATGTGCCCCGAGAGGATTGGGCTGCGGCCGAAAGAAGAAGACGGGCTGGGCCAAGAGGGGAAAACGGGCTCGGCCCAGGAAGAAAGAAGTTGGGCTTGCGGCCCAAAGAGATGGAGAGGAAAATTTCAAATAGATTTTGGATTTAAATTTCGGCAGAGGTTTGAATTTGAGATTGAGATTTGAACAGATTGGGAATTGAGTTTTGGTTAGGGATTCGGAATGAGATTTGAGATTTGAACTTGAGATTACCAAGTTACACTTTTAAGATTTGAACTCAAGAACACCGAATGAACTCCAAATCTTTGAAATAATTAATTTCAAATAATTTTCGAAAGAGCCAAATTTGGGATGTTACGCGACCGGTCTGATCGATCGTGAGGTGTTGAGCTCAAGATTTTTGGTTTCAACACAAGACTTTCGATGTGATCTTGTGGCTTTGATCTTCGTAGTCTTCGTAACTATTAGAGTGAAAAAGAAGTTAAATACCACATTAGAAAGAAAAATATGACTCCTATTCACACGCTCTGGTCGCTTAATCCGTCCAACAGACTCGCTCATTCATTTCACTCTCACACACCGATCTCTCTCACACGAAAAAAAAAATCCTATAGGATCTGGTCTACAACTCCATCAATGTAGACCAACTCCACCGCGTGATACGTGTCTTTTCACTAATATCAAAACGTGACATGCTAGCCTTCAATATTCAATTCGTGAAAATTCACATCAATAATTTATAGAGCTGTGCGTTTTGAGATTCGTGAAAACATATATATCACATGGTAAAATTAATCGATGAACTATAAGATTTTATTTCTCTCACACCCATCGAGCAGGAGAGAGAGGAGAGTCGGGGAAGTGAGGCAGGAGAGAGAGGAGAGTGAGAGAAATAGGAGAGAAGAAAAATCAAGGCAAGTCTGTGCAACAGGGCAACAGTGAGGCTTTGTCTCACTCCCAACACCAACACCAACAACTTCCCTCCTCTCAGGCTCTCCTCCCGGCCACCACCACACACACAGTCACATACACCACCAACACGGCAACACCACACAGCATACGCGCAGGCACAATATACATACACCCCTCTTCCCCTCTCCTCCGGCTCCGGCTCCGGCTGCCACCTCCGCGCTGGAGCCTCCTCCTCTTATGATCAGCGCGCTCACCATGTCCTGCGATCTCCACCCCAAGCTAGAGCTAGAGCTAGAGCTAGAGCTAGAGCTGGACCTGGACCACGACGGCGGCGCCCAAGGAGCCGTCTTTGCCGTGGCCAAGCGCCTCAACAAGTCGCCGGAGCCCACCTCCGTCCTCTACAACCGCAGCCCCAGCCCGCCCACCTCCTCCTCCCTCGGCGGCGGCGCTTCCTCTTACTCGGCGGCGGGGACCGCGCCGGAGCCGCCCCCCATCAGCGCCGAGGACTGGGAGGCCGTCCTTTCCGGCGACATGGCCGCGCCCGCCGCCCAGCCCCAGGACAGCTCCTTCCTCCGCTGGATCATGGACGCCGGCTACGCCGACGGCGACGGCGACGCCTTTGGCTTCAAAGGCCCCGCCTTTGACCCCTTCTTGCCTCCGCCGCCGCACCAGGAACCAGCGGCCGTCGAGGCGTTCTCGCTGCCGCAGCTCCCGCCGCAACTCCCAGCGCAGCCGCTGGCCGTCTCCGCCGCCGCCGCGGCCGCCGAGGATCTCGACCCTCAGGCGGCGGTGGACGAGCTACTCGAGGCGGCGCGCCGCGCCGACGCCGGGGACTCCACTGGCGCGCGCGGGATATTGGCGCGGCTCAATCATCGGCTCCCCTCGCCGCCGCCGCCGGGGCACCCTCCTCTCCTCCGCGCGGCCGCTCACGTCCGGGGCGCGCTCCTGCGCCTGCTCCCTCCCACTGCCCTCCCGCCCGCGGGATCCGTCTCCTCACCGCTCGACGTCGCGCTAAAGCTTGCCGCGCACAAGGCCCTATCCGACGCGTCCCCGACCGTCCAGTTCGCCAGCTTCACAACCACGCAGGCGTTCCTCGACGCGCTCGGCGGCGCGCGCCGCGTCCACGTTGTTGACTTCGACGTCGGCTTCGGCGGTCGGTGGCCGCCGTTCATGCAGGAGCTCGCGCACCAGTGGCGCCGCACTGCTGCGCCGCTGCCGCCGCCGACCCTGAAGGTGACGGCATTGGTGTCGCTGGGGTCAAGGCACCCCCTGGAGCTCCACCTCACCCACGAGAGCTTGACGCGCTTCGCCGCGGATCTCGGCATCCCGTTCGAGTTCAATGCCATTTTGTTCGATCCCTTCAGCCCGTCCCCGCCCATGGGCTTATCGGCGGCGCCCGACGAAGCCGTCGCCGTTCATCTCCCAATTGGCTCAGGAACCTTCTCGCCGGCGCCCGCGTCTCTCCGTGTCGTCAAGCAGCTCCGTCCCGCCATTGTCGTGTGCGTCGACCACGGATGCGACCGCGGCGACCTGCCGCTCCCGCATCACGCCCTCAGCCTCTTGCGCTCTTGTGCAGCGCTTCTTGAGTCACTGGACGCAGCGGGCGCGTCGCTGGACGCGGTGACCAAGGTCGAGCAGTTCGTCCTGCAGCCGAGGGTCGAGCGCCTAGTGCTCGGCGACAAGCTGCCCCCATGGCAGTCCATGTTTGCGTCCGCCGGGTTTGCGACGCTGCAGCTAAGCAATGCGGCGGAGGCCCAGGCCGAATGCCTGCTCAGGCGCACGACCAACCATGGCTTCCATGTCGAGAAACGTCAGGCAGCGTTAGCGCTGTGGTGGCAGCGGTCGGAGCTCGTGTCGGTGTCAGCCTGGCGGTGCTGAACGTCGATGCCGGCATGGCCGTAGACTATTCATCTTGCCAAACTTGAATCTTTTCAAGTACTAGTCAAGTTGTTTTGTGATATAAACTAGCAATTGGGTAATGGAATTATTGCCTAGGAGAATAGTTGCTCCATGTCAAGGTTGTACAATTGGTATGATGTATGAACAACGGAATGTTGGAAATGCTGAAGAATGTTAACCCCCAAACTTGTGATTAATTGTTCATATTGTAGATCTGCGTGCGCATGCGTGTGTTTGTGCAAGTCATCTTAAGAGATCAGTAGTAATGGTTATTTGTTTCTCCTTCTAGTCAACTAAAGCTGTTCAAGTGGAAATCAGGACGAAAATTCTGGGGAAAACAGAAGAAATATGCCATTAGATAACTCTACATGGCTCAGTTGAGTACTGTTGAAATTTGTAGCTTGTACTAATGGCAAACAATCGAGAGGTTTTGAATAACCCTTGAGCTCCAAATCTAACAATCAGTATGCGCACTGTTATGGTTTACATCAATCAGCTTACAATAAGGTGTGCTGAATGATTGGACTTTTCTACTTGTCGCAGATTTTTCTTTTCAAGTTTTTGGAAAGGGCGGCAACCATGAGCAGTAGATATGAATTATGAATGTGATGTGCCTTTATTAATATGTGAGATTCATTGTACTAGTCCATCTTTCACTCATTAGGATTACATGTTGCATCCTTGTTTTCTCTTGAAGAATTCTCTGGTTTTTCTTCAGTTGGAACTGCAATTTACTACACATTGCCCCCCATTAGCATGATGTAGGGTTGTTTTTTTTGAAGATTCATGATGTAGGGTTGTTGAGATGGCATGGTAATGGAACTTTAGTGCATGAATGCTGTTTTTTCTTTCTTTCTTTCAGCACAAACACTGAAGTGAAGGGTAACATGTATGCATCCTCATACCTACTAGTAAATAAGGTAGTGTTTCTGTTGAAGCGTCGTCATCTGTGAGATGACACTGGCCATTGATTATGTGCATATGCCAATCTTGCTGCTTGTTTCAGTAGCCATTTAAGGCACATTTGAAAAGGCACAAACTTATAGTAAATTAGTAACATCTTTTTTCATATGTCAAATGAGATGGTACTGTCACTCATACATCTAGTCTTTTGCTTGCAGTTGCTACGTCAATTGTTAGGAGTTAGGACTACTCTCGCATTTGTTGGGTATGTGGTCCATAATCTGCTAAATGTGCAGTCAGATCTATTCAGAGTTACAATGGATTATGGTAGAGTGGTGACTAATATACATCCAAAAATGTAAAAGGATTCAGAGTGACAGTCTTCGAGGGAATTAAAGGTGATTATTCTTTTTTACCCTAAATTGACGTATTCAGTGAATGTTGCAGCTGATTTGCCTGTACCAGTAGACTTGCATGAAATTCTTTTGGGAGTCATCACTAGTACCTTTCAGTACCATAATACACTTTGTCCTTTTGTACTCGGCTGCATAAACAAAGGGCTATATGCAGTTCACCTTTGAGAGATTTTTATTTGCAGTTGAGATTTTGAACCTTCCTGACGATTGTTGCAAGTTTTGATCTACTTATCTTGCGGCACTTTGATTTGTCTTGTTGGCTCTCCCTCTCCTCGTCTTTCACTTTCACTATAGCACTAGTATATATGTCTGCACAAGTGAGACTATCATTCATGTTCTGCCCTGGAAGGCATGAGATATCTTAACCAAAACCCCTTGTTTCAATTGGTTGTATTATAGCCAAGCAGTTCCTTAGCCTGCTGTCCTCTCTTATGTACACCTTGCTTTTGAAAGCTTCAACTCTTGGGAAGAAAATGCGATTGGAGAGGGCCTCGCACGTGGGCCCCCATCCGCCGTCCATCCGGGATGATGCGAGGGGGATCAACGGCGATGGGGGAGGGCCTCACCCAGCAAATTTCCTTCCCAACTCTTGTGTACAAATTATTTCTTATGGTGTATTATATGTATTGTGTTTAGGAATGAATCATTTGGTGTCACATGGACGTTGCCCCTCATCACATGTAGACCTTAAATTTTTTTTTTTGTCACTTGGCCCCTCCACACTCTATCGGGTATTTTATCTCTATTAGGTGAACTTTGTTATATTTTTTTATGCACAAACTAGCATTAGGTGAACTTAACCACATGATGCAGTTGAAATGCATGCCTTGTGTCTTTTCTATTAAAATGGTGACCACAAGTTAGTGTGTGTGTATATATATACTATATCAACATGCTCTCCAATGTGACAAGCCTGCAAAAGTTTATTCCTCCAAACTCAACTGATCCATAAATAGCTCTATTAGACAGCAGGGGGAAAAGAACATCATATCATGGACCATATTTTTGTTTGACCTTTTGCTGATAGAAAGACATAATCCGATAAGGACCACTGCCTGCCATTTGCTGATTGAAGATTATGACCTCCAAAGTAGCTCTTAGGACCACACACCATTTCATTGGACGCCAAAATTTGTGGACTCAAAAGAGTTAAGTTGTAACTAAACACCCGTAAGCGCTGCTGAAGCGTGAACAAGAGCTTAATAAGGTCTATGCCCGTACTGCCATAATGAGCCGCAAATCCAGGTGAGCTAGCTACTGCTTCTTCCTGCCCTACCCATAGGATAGAAGCACCTCCGTCGCTTCTGAATTCTGATGCCTTGCAGGTGAATTAACCTCAAGACAAAGGGCCTTAAGATGACTGCCTGCTTTACAGCTTTCCCTTGCAGCCTAGGAAAGGTATTCTGCAGTGCTCAAGCAAACTAGGATCTTGGAGTTAGTGCCCTTCTCTTAGTTTTAGGCACACATTGGTGGCATAGCATAGCATCTATCCACATGAAAATTCTTCAGGTTGTTAATCGCGATACTACTTTGGATCCAGCGATAATCCTTGATGACGTGTCACTACCGCATGATGTTTCGAAGCAATCCTCCTCCGGTGATCGGAATTGGTAAACAATCTAGCGTCGAGTGCACCGCCGTATCAGCAAAGATCTGAGGCACTCCGGTCACCGTCAATGTAATTCAGCTTAGATCTTAACATACGTCCAAGAAAATGATTGCCGGCAGCCGTCGCAGGGCCCATCGATGGATCAAATGATACGTGCTATCATATCATGGAGTGCGGCTCCAGATAACCATTCAATTGAATGCGTCCAATTCAGTCAAATGACACAGCAAACGTGTAGCGTAGCATCCGATCGGATTTAGGCAGATGGATGGACCTGCAAATTAAACTTCACTGCACAACACGCAGGGCAATGTCGGCCGATTAAAACGTGATGGAGACTGCCATTTTCTTGCGATGACGACGGCGAGATCGTGCCCTTGATGGTCTGGTTGTGCACCATTTTCGAGCAAGCTTTCGCTCGCTGCCTCTCCTTTTTGGGGATGCCTTGCAATCGCAGCCTTCTTTATATCGCTCTCCTTTTACACCCAGATTGGGGGAAACCAAGTCAACAACAATATATCTGAGTGCATAACTAGAGACACGCATGAGACTTGAATTCCAGAATTATATTTCACAGGTCTCTTGATCTGAAGGCTGCAATGGTTTGATATCATTGACCACCTCTGCAGGGAGAAAAAAAATTACCCCAGCTAGCGTACTTATTTTCTCCTGATCTTAATCTTCAGAGTCCATTGTAGCTTGCCTTCTGGGCGTGGTATATCCCTCGGTAAGCGGAGGGGCAGCTCAAATTCTTCCAGGGATGCCAATGGTGACTGCAGATGCAGATTGTCCGGGATGTTGGTGAACTAGAGATGTTAATAAAAAGATAAAATTGCGTTGTAGGTCCTTGAACTTACAAGTTTGTGCTATTTAGTTCTCTGAACTTACATTTTACTTTTTTAGCCATCTGAACTTACAAGATTATGACACTTAGCTCCCTGAACTTGCATTTTCCTTTCTCAGCCCCTTAAACTTGTAAAGTTGTGCCACTTAGCTCCCTGAACTTGTGTTGAAGCGAAGTTCGTCGGATGCGATGCTAGCGACTTCGTCCCCTCTGAGTCCAGTGGACTCGTCGTCGCCCTATTCTGACCGTATTCATCGTCCCTGTCACCTTGCGCCTACAAAAACGGATTCTTCGGTCCCAGGAACGCATCGTGCTCATGTCTTCGCTAGAACTCCATCATCATAGCTTGCCACTGCCCTCGCCCTTCCCTCATCTGAGTCGGCTATGAGAGAGAGAAGTATATTCCCAATGCCAGAGCAGGGGAGCGATACTTCTCTCTCTCACGGTGATTCGCCATCTCAGCCTCTTCTATTAGCAAACAGTCAAATGGACTTCGTGTATAGTGAATAGCTTCTACTCTAGCACTAGAAATGTACTTCTCTCTCTCACGATCGACTCAGAGGAGGAAAGGGCGAGGGCGGCGGCAAGCTGCGATGATAGAGCTCCAGTGAAGGCGCGAGCACAATGCATTCCCGGGCTCGAAGAATCCGCTTTTGTAGGTGTGAGGTGACGGAGACGATGAACACGACCAGAATGAAGCCGCGACGAGTCCACCAGACTCGGAGGGGACGAAGTCACCGGCATCGTATCCAACGAACTTCGCTTCAACGCAAGTTCAGGTAACTAAGTGACACAATATCGCAAGTTCAGGGGGTTAAAAAAAAGAAAAGTATAAGTTCATAGAGCTAAGTGGCACAACCTCGCAAGTTCAGAGGAGCTGAGAAAGCAAAATACAAGTTCAAGGAGCTAAGTGACACAACCTCGCAAGTTCAATACCTATAGTGCAATTTTCTCTAATAAAAATATAAAATTTTGCAATAAGGAAGGTGGCTGAGATCGAAAAGCACCTCGGAAACAATTTCATCCTTCGTTACAGGAGTACGCGGCTCGTTCCCAGCAGAGATTAACCGCCTCAACACCTATCAAAACATCAGTGATAATCAGTACTTCCATGGACTAAATCATGCTAGTTGGAAAATGTGAATGCCACCCTACACGAAAACAAGATTGTGTGATTGCAACATGAAAACAAATGTGTTGCAGCAGTATTCCCAATTTTGGTGGGATCATACTAACCAAGAGAGCATTATCGAGACGTTTTGCTGCCTTTTGATATTCCTTCAGTTTCTCTTCTTGTTGCTGTTCAAATGATTGAGTTGAGAGGTAAATGAGTAACATTTGAAAAGAAAAGTATGTGACTGGGAAAACACACAATATCTACTTTTAACCAGAATTCAAAATATTTAGAGCCAAATTGAACCACGAATTTGATCTTACAGTCAGTAAAAAAAAAATGTGGTTTCGAGTACGCATCAAAGGGGCTTTCTATATACAGCAAAAGTGTGCACATTTCAGAAACAAAGGAAAGCTACTGTACTCACATTTAGTCACTGGAGACAGTGTCAAAACAGTGTTGACAACATTAACAAAGAAACTTAAGAAGCACTATCTAAATATAATGGCTAAGAAGCACTATCTAAATATAATGGCTAGCAGGTGAGAGGTAAAAGAATATCTTCTCAAGACTACATGTTCAATCTTTTAAATATTAGGTGGTTCAAATGGGCTTGTAAGTTAATTAAGTGTGTTAGGAATAACAACTTGTATTACCAGAGGGCCAAAGGGCCAGTATATATATATAAAGTATAGGTGATGAATATGCAAATAACCCCTCATAACAATGGGGAATAACACACTATACATATATCTCTAACACCCCCCTCAAACTCATGGTAGATCAACAACACTGAGTTTGGAGAGGTAGAAGCCGTGCTGTGCTTGAGTTTGTGCCTTCGTGAAGAAATTCGTTATCTGAAGCTCTGAAGGCACATACTGAAGAGCAATCAACTGATCATGCACACAAGACCTCATGAAGGAAGCATCAACACCAATATACTTGGTGAGCTCATGCTTCACAAGACCTCATGAAGGAAGCATCAACACCAATAGACCGACGATCAGAGGGATCACTGACCCAAGTAGCATCTGAATAAGCCTGAAGCTGTAACGAACTGGAGTGTGGAAAGAAGAGACGGCGAGAGATAGTCCCACGAAGGTATCGCAGAACTCGAAGAAGGTGGCTGTAGTGGACCTGAGTGGGAGCAGAGACGAACTGACTCAGAATGTGGACTAGATAAGTGATATCCGGACGAGTACAACAAGGTAGACAAGACTCTCAATAAGATGAGATAGCAAGTCGGATCAGAAAGATGCTCGTCATCAGAGGGCCGAAGGTAAACATTGAGCTCCATGGGAGTCTCAACAGTACACTGATCAGTGAGAGAGGCGCGATCAAGAAGATCCTGAATATACTTCTCTTGGGACATAAAGAAACCATCTAGAGTGGAAGTAACATCAATCCCAAGAAAGTAACGAAGAGGACCAAGATTTGACATAAGGAACTGCTCACTAAGACGAGCCTTGACAAAGGCAATTTACTTCGAATCATCTCCGTTAATGATCATATCATCAACATACAGAAGAAGAAGAGTCTAACCATGAGATAAAGTGTGGACAAAGAGCACATGATCATGATCACTAACTGAAAAGCCAGCAGTAGTGACCACAGAGGAGAAACGCTCAAACCAAGCACGACGAGCTTGCTTAAGGCCATAGAGAGAGCGACGAAGATGACAGACTATGCCCTCAGGAACAGAATATCCAGGTGGCGAATGCATGTAGACCTCCTCACACAACTTGTCATTAAGAAGGCATTCTTGACATCAATCTGAGAAACATACCAGTGGCGAACAGACACCACCGAAAGAAGAGTGCAGACAGTGGTCATGTGGGCCACAGGAGCAAAAGTCTCGTCGTAGTCACGACCATGCTCCTGCTGGAAGCCACAAGCAACAAGACACTCCTTATAGCGCTCAAGAGAGCCATCAGAGCCAGTCTTAAACTTATATACCCACTTACACATGATGGGATGAGAGTGAGATGGAAAAGGAATAAGATCCCAAGTACCAGTACGCTCGAGTGCAGCAATCTCCTCGGCCATGGCATGCTACCACTCGGTGGTGAGTAACGAGCTCATGAGTAGCTGCACCAAAGAAACCCGGTAGGAGAGCGTAGCGAGAGAAGATGCTCATGAGTAGCCGCATTCCCGTAAACCAAAACCAAAACGGTCGCGGGCGAATCGATCGCGATCGCAGAGCGTAGCGAGGAGAAGATGACCCATCGGGGGAAGATATGGTTCACATATGTTTAGACATGACGCGAGTACAAATACTTGGTCAATAGTTGGTAGCGGCCTCTAGCAAGACGTGCCAACTCCTAAACATACGTAAAGATCATATCGGACGAACCATCACAACGTTATGTACATGTCAATCCCTTTGCCTCACGATATTCAATGAGCTCCAAGTGACCACTCTTTCTCGATCCCGTGATCCGGAATCCCTTACTAGGTTAACTCTTAACCTTAAGTAGCATGGCCATGCATTTGGATCCGATCACTCGAGGCCCGAGATATCTCTCGGTAGAGAGGGGCAAATCCCATCTCGACTGATCATGCCTCGCAACATGCTTCATGACAAACCCGAAAGCTACCTTTATAACTACCCAGTTACGGAGTACCGTTTGATAGCCCCTAAGTAGGTCGATTCACATCTCAAGTACATGCGACAATCTCGTGTCTAAGGACAAGGCGTACACATTGTGTAGAGAGAACCATAAGAATAATTACTATGTCTCATGTTGGGTCGGTCCAACCCCATGTTCTAAACATGTGTCCACATTATTGGTTTGACATCTCCATGTCTATGACCTGTGAAACATGGTCATCAACCGATACATGTGCTAATCAATCATTCACGTGTGTCCTCACATGAACTCCGACTAGGGACAACTTTAGAATAACCATACAAGTAAAGAGTTTCACAAACAAGTCACATACTTGTTAATCAACACAAAGGCAATATTCAAGGAACATTTATTAAATCATGGATACAATGAAATATCATCATCAATATGATTGCCTCTAGGGCATATCTCCAACAGTCTCCCACTTGCACTAGAGTCAATCTAGAAGATATCTAATACCCATAGCTCTTGTGTGCGCCTCATGCTTAGGCTGTGGGAGAGGCTTCGTCAAAGGATCTGAAATATTCAAATCCGTGTGTATTTTGCATATCTTTAAATCTCCTCGATTAAGGATCTCTCGAATGAGATGAAACCGCCGCGAGATGTGTTTGTTCTTTTGGTGATTCTCGGCTCCTTGGCTTGCGCAATGGCCCCACCTGTTATCACGAGAAAGATCCAGAGGATCGCACGCACTATGAACCACACCTAGTTCGATTATGAACTTCCTTATCCAAACACCTTCCTTTGCCGCTTGAAGCGCAATGTACTCGCCTCCGTTGTAGAGTCGAATGATCTCGCTTGGAACTCTTCCAACTTACCGCACCACCGTTCAAAAGGAACACAAAACCCGATTGCGATTTGTAATCATCTTTGTCGGTTTGGAAGCTTGCATCGGTGTAACCATTTACAACGAGCTCTTCCTCACCTCCGTAGACTAGGAACACATCCTTAGTTCTTCTCAAATACTTGAGGATGTTTTTAATCGTTGTCCGTTGACTCTCACTGGATCGGCTCGTATCTGCTCGTAACACTTAGAGCATAGGAAACATCTGGGCAGTACACATCATAGCATACATGATAGATCCAATGGCGAAGCATATGGAATCTTACTCATGCGATCTCGCTCATCGGTTGTCGAAGGACACGAGTCTTGCCAAGATTTATGCCATGAGACATGGGCAAGAACCCTTTCTTTGCCTCCTCCATGTTGAACCGTTTCAACACTTTGTCAATGTAAGTACTCGGCTTAATCCTATTAGCTTTTTGATCTATCTCTATAGATCTTAATACCCAAAATATATGCCGCTTCCCCTAAGTCCTTCATTGAGAAACTATTTTTCAGTGAGGTCTTAACGGACTCGAGCATAGGAATATCATTTCCAATCAGTAATATGTCATATACATATAAGATTAGAAATCTGAGTGAGTTCCCACTTGTCTTCTTGTAAACACAAGATTCTTCTTCGCTTTTGATGAAGTCAAACCCTTTGACCACTTCATCAAAACGAATGTTCTAACTCCGAGATGCTTGCTTCAATCCATAAATGGATTTTGAAGTTTGCATACTTTTCTAGCATTGTTTGGATCGACAAAACCCTCGGGTTGTATCATATACACGTCCTCGGTTAAATTTCCATTAAGGAAAGCCGTTTTGACATCCATCGCCATATCTCATAGTCGAAATATGCGCAATAGCTAGAATGATCCGTATTGATTTAAGCATCGCTACTGGTGAGAAAGTCTCATCGTAGTCAACTCCTTGAACTTGCCGAAAACCTTTGCGACAAGTCGAGCTTTATGGATATGAACATTTCCATCCATATCAATCTTCCTTTTATAGATCCATTTGCACTCTATGGTTTTAACACCATCAGTGGTCAACCAAATTCCAAACTTGATTGTCTCCATGGATGCTATCTCGGATCTCATGGCACTATGCCATTTCTCGAGTCCGGGTCCATCATTGCTTCCGCATAGGTCGTGAGGCTCATCATTGTCTAACAATAATATATCTCGCGCATTGCGAGCCTTCCGACCTTCGTGGTGGTGGTGCTTCGCCATGGGTTCCTCAACTTGTTACGCCACATGGGCATCATTCGTCGAGTCTTCCCGATTGGTTCATCTTGAACTTCTTCAAGCCGCACTGTTCTTCCACTTGTCTCCTGTTGAGAAACTCTTTCTCTAGGAAAACACCACTTGAGCGACAAACACTTTGCCCTCTAGTCGGTTGTAGAAGTAATATCCAAAGGTTTCCTTCGGATATCCCACTAAAATGCATTTATCCGACTTGGTGTGAGCTTGTCCGATCAGAGTCGCTGACAAACGCCTCACATCCCCAAATCTTTAGAAAAGACAAACTGTGACTCTTCCAGTCCATATCTCATATGGTGTCTTAACTACGGATTTAGACGGTACCTATTAAGTGTGAAAGTGCCGCTTTCTAGAGCGTAACCCCAAAGGATAATGGTAAATCTGATCGCTCATCATCGATCGAACCATGTCCAACAAGGTCCGACACGCCGCTCGGATACCCCGTTTCTTTGAGGCGTTCCGGCGGTGTTAGCTGTGGAACAATTCCGCAACTCTTGGATGATTGCTAAATTCATGACTCAAATACTCGCCACCACGATCGGATCGCGAGCCTTAATTTTCTTGCACGTTGATTTTCAACTTCATTCGGAACTCTTTGAACTTTTCAAAAGTTTGGACTTATGTTTCATTAAGTAGACATAGCCATATCTACTAAAATCATCGATGAAAGTTATGAAGTAATGAAATCCACCTCTAGCGATCGTGCTCATTGGTCCACATACATCGGTATGTATGATTTCCAACAAGTCGACGCCTCTCAAAAGAACCTTTGAAAGGTGATTTGGTCATCTTACCAAGCAAACAAGCTTCACATGTCTCGTATGATTCAAAATCAAACGAAGTTAGAAGACCATCGACATGGAGCTTCTTCATGCGCTTTTCACTTATGTGACCCAAACGACAATGCCAAACATAGGTGGGATTCAAATCATTAGGTCGAAGTCTTTTAGCATTTATGTTAAAGATAGGCGCATCATCAAGATTTAAAATAAATAACCCATTCACAATGGCGCAAAAGCCATAAACATTCCATTTTTAGAGATCAAACAACCATTGTCTTTACTTGCAAATGAATAACCATCTCTCATCAAACATGAGGGGATAAAATGTTTCGACTCATACTAGGAACATAATAACAATTATTCAATTCCATAATAAATCTTGAAGGAAGTGAAGTTGCATGGTGCCGGCGGTCAACGCAGCAACCCTTGCTTTATTCCCGACGAAAATCAACTTCACCTCTTGCGACTCCTCTACTTCTTATTAGCCCCCAGATCGAGTTGCAAATGTGAGCAAGCGATCCGGTATCAAATACCCAAGAGTTAATAGGAGAATGCGAGAAAAATGTCTAAAACATTTATGACAAGTGTACCATGGGTGGAAGTCTTACTTCAAACCTTCTTCTTGCATTCATCTAATCCATGTACTTCTTGCATTTCTCTTCCAGTGGCGATTTCTTTACAATAGAAGCATACTGTCTCGACTCGAGTCCAACGATTAGCTTAGGCGTTGGCGAGATCATATCTTTAACCTTACCCTTATTCTTTGGCCATGGCTTACCCTTTTTCTTGAAGCTAGACTTGTTCTACACACACCATCACATGGCTAGGCCCTGCACACTTCTTAATGTCACTCTGCTTTTTTGAGCATCCCACAAAGCTCATTAAGGCCCTTATCCGCCCATGCATATGGTAGTTCAAATGAAATGCCCATAGCTAGGTGGAAGAGATGCTAAAATGAAATCGATTGCCAACTCTTGGCCAATTGGAAAACCAAGTTTATCCAAAGTCCATTGTAACCAACCATTTTGATCACATGTGGGCCTACGGGTGCACCTTACGTTAACTTGCATTCGAGAAAAGCCTTAGAGACATTGAACCGCTCAGTCCGGCGTGTTCGAACATGTCCTTAAGCGCTATGATCATATCATACGCTTCCCGATCCTCAAACTGCTTTTGAAGGTCGAGTTCCATGCATGCAAGCATAAGATGACTAATCTCAAGAGAGTCATCACATGCTTTCTTGTAGGCATTTTTAACAAAAGAGACGCATTATTTGCGAGTTCTTTCGGGATTGGGGTGTCAGAATGTTTTCCTTTTATCCGCCCGAGAACAATTCTCGAGTTACGGACCAAATCCAATAGTTTGTTCCATTTAATTTCTCTTTCTCAAGAATCGATCAAAGCAAAAGGGTGTGCGTGGTTGCTAGATGCCATTGATCTACAATAGGAAATGCAAAATACTAAGACAAATAAAACCATGATAGAGTAAACTGTATTAAACAAATTTAATAGAATGTACTCCCACTAAAATCAACATCCTCTGTTGATTCTTAGCGATTCAAGATCCGCAATTAACGAGTCTACTAGTGAGCTTTTGCATCACCGCTAGAAGACAAGGTAATTCGATAAGCAACACCTTGCTAATCATATCTCTATATGACTCTTTTCTTTGGGTGACATCTCTATGCCCCGCGCCCAACCTTTATGTCGCAAGGCCCATAACCTTTATGATAACCTTGTTAAGTTCACCAATCCTTATGCATGTAAGTATCCGATCTGAGAACCCATCTAGTCAAGGAAAGTTGATGGTGCCCTAATTTTATAGACCCACCATCAATTTACAAGACATGAGATGGTGCAAAGTTTAATTGGGAGGGCATATGTTTAACTTAACATTTTGTGAGGGATCGCTATACTTCTACCATTCAAACATGCATAGGAGTAAAACAATAGGAATAGCATTCACACGATTGTGACTCAAGATGACCCATTTTCTCATGGTGATCTCCATCGCCATAGAATATGTCCACCATGATGATCTCCATCTCCATGGTTCATGTGTGCCATCCTCCAAGTGATGTGTCCTCCGAGTACTACTATAAGCTATTACTCATAATGACTAGTAATAAAATACATGGATACTAGGAATCATCACAAGTCGCACGCAGTCGTTAATACAATACTTTGACAACACAATGGCTCCAGTAGTGTTCAGAACCCATGACTCATGAGTCATGAAAATATTACAAACATGCATCACATACACATTAGGCCATACTGGTCACATACATCTGCAAAAACAAGTTATGCATAGAATCGCAATCTACCGGATAAGGGGGTCGAGGGGTTTCCCTCGGGTTCGAAGCGCGCGCGCCCGACGTTCTCGAAAAAAGCAGATCCAATCTATGCAATTTTTACATAGGATTTTGATCGGCAAATCATATTTACCACAAATCGACTCACGTTCCGATTCGACCAATTTGTGCGATCTTCGCATGCCACAAGCGGTTTTACGTGTCGCTTCACCCCGATGGCGAATCCGACCAGTAGGAGTATGTTGTTTCACGACCTTAGCGCATGATCACGGTACATCGATTATTAATCTAGGTTCGATTCGATCAATCATATTGATCTTCGCATTCGCAATCGGTTTTACGTGTCACCGCTTCACCCCGATGGCGAATCCGACCGGTAGGGTATGTTGTTTCACGACCTTAGCAAGCATGATCACGAAACCGGATCAATCCATTACGTAACTATACAATCGATCACATCGATCATACCGATTTACATATCGCCATATGCAAATCACCCGAACCTATAACATGACAAAGAACCGCTCGATACCATCGAAGGGTAACGGTAGGCTACACTAGCGCAAATTAAAATTCTACCCGTAAACCAAGATCACCTGCATTATAGATCACGGTCTTACCACTAGACGCGCAGAAAAGAAGTTGATGCGGCGCGTCGGGCATGTAGTCGCACTCGATTGATGCGAGACGTCGGGCGAGTAGTCGTACTACTTCCTCGCCCTCGTCGCGCATCCCACGCATCGGCTCCTTTCTTGCGGTTCGTCCCAACGCCACGGATCTGGCGCCTCAAAGGTATCCACACGCGGGAGGAAGCGACGCGACGCGGACTACTAGATCCGCGCGAGCGACTAGGGCGTGGGAGGGTGGCGCGGGGTTTGAGGATGTCACGAAAAACTCAACCTCAGGAGCATCAAGAGAAGAGGGAGCATCAGGAGAAGATGGTTCATCTGAAAGATCCTCAATACAAGATCGACGAGTGTAGAAGATAGGGTAAGAAGGTACTTGATTGGGAGGAGCCTGAGGAGCCGCAGGAGACGAAGCAAGCGGCGACAACAGCGGAGAGGCCACAGGAGGAATATGTGGAGACTCAGTGGGACGGGTGGATGAGGGCAAGAGAGATATAGGTGTATCTAGAAAGGTCAAAAAGGACAAAGACTCCACATAGGAAGCTGAAGGAAAGGCAGGACATGGGTAGAAGGGATGAGACTCGTCAAAAGTCACATCTCGAGAAATCCGCATCCATCGACCAACAGGACCCAGCACAGATAGCCCTTGTGCTCGGCATTGTATTCCAGAAAGACACACTCAACAGACTGAGCAATTAGTTTAGTGCGTTCTCGAGGGAGGAGAAGAACGTAGCAAACACAGCCAAACAGACGAAGGGTAGAGTGGTCAGGAAGAAGACCACATAGACGCTCAACAGGGATCGCACCCTGAAGAGCAGAAGAGGGTTGGATGTTGACGAGATAGGTGGCAGTGGAAACAGCCTCAGCCCAAAAGTGAGGTGGAATAGAGGCGGCAATCATCAGTGCACGAGCCGTCTCAAGGAGGTGACGATGCTTGCGCTCAGCGACACCATTCTGAGCTTGAACACCAGGACAAGAGAACTGAGCGAGAGTACCCTGCTCAGCAAGGAAGCTGTGCAGGTAACAAGAGAGGTACTCGCCAGTAGAGTCAGCATGAAAGACACGAATAGGAGTGGAGAACTATGTGCGAACCATAGTGGCAAATTATTTATAGATAGACAAGGCCTCGCTACGAGAAGACATGCAATATATCCAAGTGTGACAAGAGAAATCATCTATAAATATGATATAATATCGATGACCCCCTTTCGAAACGAACGGAGCCGGACCCAAACATCTGAATGAACAAGATCAAAAGGACGCTGAGACACTGACTCACTATGAGGATAAGGAAGCTGAATCTGTTTACCTAACTTACAGCTCTGACAATCTAAAGACATGTCTCTTGAGACAGACCCCAGAAGACTACAACGAACTAAAGACAACAAACAAGATCCACATAGATGACCAAGACGGTGATGCCACCGCTAGAAAGAGCTGGTAGACGGAGTGGCAGAAGCGAAGAGACTAGCGGCGACAGTGGCAGAGGAAGGAAGGTGAAGCCAGTCAAGCTCCCAGAGACGCTGTGAGTCAAGGCGCTGAGGGTCAGAACCAACCAGAGCTCCCATGTGACGGTTCTAAACACAACAAGAGTCAGAGTTGAGAATGACCCAACAACCAAGATCAGTAATCTGCCCAACAGAAAGAAGTTGCATGGTAAGGCAAGGAACATGAGCAACAGAGGGAACATGAAAAGATGAGTTGCTAAGAGGTCCTCAACCAGAGACAGAAAGAGATATACCATCAGCAGTAAGAACACTAACAGGAGAATCAAGAGGTGTAATGAAAGACAGAGTGGAAGAATCAGAAGTCATGTGAAAGGATGCTCTAGAATCAAGAATCCATGGGGAGGTACCTCACTGTGTAGGGGGTGGTTTTGTAGTGCCCGAAGAGTTAGTAGCAGTACCTGCAGAACTTGTTGAGGGAGAACCTGAAGCGGCAAGCAGGCGTCGAAGTCTGGCTATCTCCTACTCAGTGAGAGAAACTGCTGAAGGAGTCGATGCAGACGTCGATGTAGAAGCACCAGTGCCAGGGCTAGTAGAAGAACGGCGTGAAAGATGCCGCTGCTTCTAATAGCACTAGGACTCAATGTGATCGACCTTGTCGCAATAGGAGCAGTGAGGACGGCCACCGCCAGATGGAGGGCGGCCACCACCACCACCTGTGGCAGCCGTTGGAGGAGGCAGTGTGCTGAAGCGTGGAGCAGTCGGTGTAGCAGGTGGACGAGCGGCGAGCACGGAGGGGAGTGGCATCAGACTAACACCACTCAGGCGAGTCTCCTCCGCACATATCTCGGTAAGAGCCTCCAGGAGAGTGACACGAGGGTGGCGTGCAAGGAGCTGGGCACGCCTCTGCTCGAACCGAGGACGAAGGCGAGTAAGGAACTCGTAGACCCGCTGAAACTGTGTCAAGACGCATACCAGCAAAGACGAACAGAGCGACAGCCAGCAGTGCAGAGAGAGTCCAGTTGACGCCAAACAGGAGAGCTCTGAGCGTACAAAGCGTCAACAGTAGCATCACCCTACTGAAGAGAGTGGTCCTGGCGGACCACGGACAGTACAGGGCATCACTAGAGGGCTCGTAGTGCTGACGAAGGTAAGTCCACATCTGGAAAGCCGAAGGGAGTCCCACAACCTCAGAAGAGAACTGAGACTGGACACTAGCGATGAAGACAGTAGTAGCCCGAGCGTCGTCGTCGTACCATTGAGTGTAGGCGGTCAGTCGATCCTTGTAGGAATTCAGAGCCTCCTGGTAGGCAGAGGCAGCCTCATTAGCAGCAAGGCGAGCGGCCTCAGCAGCAGCCTTGTCGACTGTCGGGGGCAGCGCGATAGGCGTAGGCTCCGTCGGAGGAGTAGGGCAAGGCGGGCAGGTGACATCGCCAGAGAGAACGCCCCAGAGACGAAGACCACGCATGTGAGACATGAAGTCAGTGTAATTAATACCATCGAAGATCACCGAGCAGCGAGGGAGGGAAATGATGCCCGACGACATTGTACCTTTTTTTAACTTGCAGGCCGGCTCAATTAAGAGCACCACTCAGCCCACACGAGCCAAAAAAAGCCCTCACGAGGGATCAACACGCACGGGGGGACTAGGGTTCCCCCTAGCGGCGGTGTCGGCAGCCCCAGCGATGACGGCGGCGTGATCCCGAGCAGCGGTGGCGCGAGTGACCCAAGCGCCAGAGGCGACACGGCCACAAGCGAGAAGAGACAACAACGCACAGGCGAGAAGAGGCGGGCGGCCCGAGCGGTGGCTTGATGTCGGCGGCGACCCCGGAGCCACACAGGCACATGGGCGAAGAACCGACGGGGACTACGAGCGACAGACGACGCGGTGGCTTCAGGTCGTGGCGCAGTGGCTTCAGGTCATGGCTTCTTGGTGTCGAATGCGGTAGCTTCCGGCTACCGCGAGTGACTGACGGCACGATGGCTTCAGGCGCGGCTGCAAGCGACGCCTTCAGAGAAACCAGTGGGAGGACGAGTTACGCGGTCCGGGAGAGAAGGGAAGCCACCGGCGGCGGCTAGGGCAGGGGAGGACGAGTTGCACGTCCGGAAGAGGAAAACCTAATTGGCTCTGATACCATGTTAGGAATAGCAACTTGTATTACCATGTTACGATTTCAACTCAGTCTACCAACGCTATTTACCTTCGTGATTCATCTAAACTACACTGTACAGTCGCAGCGTAGAGATAACAATTGGGTGATATCACTACAACTAGTTCTCTCGTAACAAGCCGCTTTAGAATACCAAGTTCTACAAGATCTCCTATCTTCCCAACTACTACAGTTGGATATTTCAGATGAGAGGATATCTGTAACATCCCACTTTTCTGAGCTTTAAAAATCTTTTAGATAGTTAGTGGGGAGAAAATTCACCATTTGGATTTTATTTGAATTTAATTCAAAAACTTAATATGAACTTTCAATATCAAAATTATTTAATATGAATAATACCAATAGCAACAAGTGTCAAAACTATTTTATTTGGATTCTATGTGCTCAGATATATTTTCTAGATTTTTCTAAAATTTTCTGAGTTTATTTGCTATTTTCTACTACTTATTTGAATTCTCAGTATTTTCTAAATTAGAAAACTAATTAAAATCTCAGTTAACTCCTTGGGCCAAATCCCCTAGGCTCCGGCCCAATCCTACCCAACCCTCAGCCCAAGCCTCAGGACCTCCCTCAGTCCTCCCGCACGACCTCTCTCAATAGATCTCCACCGCTCACGACCTCCCTCAATAAACCCGTGACGTCCAGGACCTCTTTGAAGAGATCTCCACCGTCCAGGACCACCCCCATGAGATCCAAGCCATCCAAGACCACCCCATGAGATTTGTGCCGCCCACGACCACCCTCAATAGATCTCAGCCATCCACGACCACCCCCAGGGGATCTATGTCGTTCAGGACCACCCCACCGCTTCGTCGCCTCCGTGCCACCTTCGTCTCCGTGCGCGTGTCCGCCGCGTCTGCCATTGCCGCCCTCGAGCTCCGTACAACAACGGAGCTTATCCAACTAAACCACCCTAGTTTTTCGCGCCGAACCTTATCTCTATCCTCTCCGCGTCCGTTCAGGTCAAAACCGAATTCCAAATCCGTTTGTATCTCCTTTTTCCTCGCGCGTTCGTTTCGGACTCCTTTGAACCCCGCCGCCTACGCCTCCTAGTGCCGCCCTGGGCCCTATAAATAGGACCATCGGGATCGCCAGAGCACCCGTACCAAAAGCCCTCAAGCCCCCGATCCTCTAGAGCCCTAGCGCCGCCGTAATTCCTCAACTAGGGTTTTTGACTGAGCTTTTGCATCTTTTGATTTCGCCGCCGGTGACGTCCTGCCCCCAGGGAGCACACCTTCATGATCAGCATCGCCGGAGCTTCCTTAGGGACCCTTTCACGTCGCCGGAGCACCACCAGAGGTCTTGTCCGACAATAGCCGAGGAGCTCCGCCGCTTGAACCTCGCCGTCGGCCACCACTGTCGTCCTCTCACGCCGGTGAGCACACCATGAGTGCGCATTAGCCTCAGCTACACTTTGGTACCACCCACCGCGGGAGCCGCGCCGCTGTTCGCGGGTGTCATACGAATTCAAGGCCCTGCCGTCGTCAAGTCGACGTGTCGTGCCACATGGCCGTCCACGTCCACGTCCGCGTCCACCTCAGCTTCCACGAGTGCGTGGCAGCCCACGTGTCGCTGTGTCAGCATCCACGTGTGTGCGCGTGCCACCCAAGCCAGCCTTAGATCCAATCTCCTCGGTGAACCCAGTCCATGTGGACCGTGTCTATGACACGTGGGTCCCACATGTCAATTATTTCTTTTTTATTTATCTTAATTCCTTTATTCCGAGTGCTGATGTCAGCGTTGTGCTATAATCCGATTTTTCTCCAGAGAAATAATTCGAAAATTATGATAAATCCTAATTTAGGGTTTTCTTTAGATTTCAAACTTCCAAAGCCCATATCTTTTGCATCCGAACTCTGATTGAGCCCATTCAAATTCCTAAATTCATATAAATTCGAGATCTATTTATATGAGATTTTTATTTAATTTTTGGAGTTTGTTTTGCCTCTGTTATTTATTTGTTTTATTTATTTGCTTCATTTGCGATTAGACGTCGATACTTCGGGAAACTTCGGAGAAGAAGGAGTGCCTCAAGACCAAGACCAGTACCTAGACCTTTTTCAAGGCAAGTTATACCTTGACCATATTGAATCCCAGTTTTTCTAAAAGTACTTTGCTTCAAATTATTGTATTTACTTTAAGTATGTATTTAAAAGCTTTTGGGTATAGTTATTATCCAATCTGTTATATCCACTTTGTCTTTGTATGTCATAATCTTTTGTCACCCTAGATTGATTTATTTAGTTGGTACTATCGTAGCACCAACGTGGGTTGGTTAGATACGATTAGATTGCTTAGCCATGTCACGAGTCATCATCTCATGTGAGCTGCAATTATAAACTTGACTAAGTGATTATAGAACTATATGATAAAACTGTCTGTACTGTGTGCTATTACTTTGTGATGACATGTGTTGCACTTAACCAATAGGGTGTGAAAGGATTTAGACTGAGGCAAGTGGTGAATATTGTGTGATATGGAGGAAGCTATGTGCATGGGATTTAATCTGTGTGACATAGTTAGATTTTGGATGTCTTGCCTTGGTCAATTAAGGATTTAACTTTGTGCGCTATTGAACTGAGTCTTACTGTACGACCACATGCCTAATGGGACGGGCCTAACTTAGCAAGTTATGGAACTTTTGCATTGACAACTCAGGTTGTAGGTTAGGCTCTGTGCAAGGATGGAGGTATGTACTGTTGTGGTAGGGTGCACATCGCAGAACTATTCGTCACATCCCTGTCCAACGGTGTGTGTTATGCCAAGGCATTGTGTCAGGATTGGCATAACAGTTAAGTACACTGGGAGTGTCAATGTTGAGATGAAGTTTCTGAAATGTTTTGTTATGATTAGTGCTAGCTACACTAATTGTATCGTGTGGGTAAAGTGTATAAACTCTACAGAGTGTAAATCAATCTGTTCGAATAACCGCGTCCACGGTCATGGACATGCTCGGGGATTTCACACGAGGGGTAGTTTCATAAAATGCTTGGGATGGGAGATGTGTGATCTAAGTCATATGGATCTGTGAAATAATCTGTTTAGCTTTGTGTCTTTGTAAAAATAACTGTCAAATTATTATTGTTATCTGTTTTGAATTATGCTTTCAATCTATTATTGTATTCAATTACAAATATTGCATTTCTGCAAAAGACCCATAGAAGCCATTTCTTTGGAATAAGCTTGCATTTATAAATTGCATTCTGTGGTATGACTTGCGAGTACGGTTGTGTACTCACGCTTGTTGTAAAACTTACGTCCAAACCTACAGAACCGGAGGAGTCTTCACCTGCCTTCGAGGAGGAGTTCAACGAAAGTTGCTGATCGTTAAGGTCTGGATCTCAGTTGGTTGCCTGTGGTGATTGATGGGATTTCCGCTGGAGTTATTTCTCTACCTTCTTAGATCAAACATAATAACAATCAAAACATGCAATAGGTTAGAGGCTAGATATACAACACGAGCAGGCAGAGCTGGGGGCATGGCTTGGACGAGGCCATATGATTATGTATTATACGTCACCAAATCACAAGCCTGAGAGAAAATCATGTGCACCACATTCGCACTCCACTAGACGAGCTGAACGAACATTCTTCTTACCAACATCTATTGGAGTGCAAAGCAATAACAAACAAAAACACCATTTCAAGCTTGGAATACTCTCCTAGTAGAGTAGAGTAGAGTAGAGTAGAGTAGAGTAGAGGTCGCAAAAACCAACAAAATTGGCTCCGCATCAACAAAGGTGGAAATGACAAATCGAGATTCGAAAACAAATCCGGTTGAACAATAAAGGGCCAGCCTGTTTGGACGCATGAATAGAATAAATATCCCTGGAATTTTGTAGAAAACAGTCCAATTTTGGCAGAAAATCCCGTCCCTGTGTGATCGTGATCTGGGCCGTTCTTCCGGATTTGGACGGTCGTGACCCATTTCTTCCCGAGGCGAATACGGGATTCCCAAATGCTCCGGCTCGTCGTGTCCCCAAACGAGCCCGCGAACCCTCTCCTCTCATGCCGTGCTGCCTTGTTGGCTTCGCCCCACCACCCGCCGCTCTCCGCCGCCGCATGGCCTCCGCGTCGTCTCGCGCCTTCCAGCTCCGCCTCAACCCGCTCACCGGCGACTCCGAATGGCTCGTCGTCGAGGAGGCGGAAGGGGAGGGGGAGGCGCCCCAGCCGCCGCCTCTGCCGAGCAAGCTTCTCGCCGCCACCTCCTACCTCGACATGCTCAATGACGCCGCCCGCAACCGCGCGTACCGCCGCGCCATCGACGCCGCCGTCACCGACCCCTCCTCCCACGTCCTCGACATTGGGTGAGCATCGAATTCCCCAAGAGTTTCCCTACGAGGAGGCGCACGCTTGAATCTCTGTGGGATTTTCGAACAGGAGTGCGGGTGTTTGGTGGAATCGGTGTTGCGAACCAAGAATCGAATCATCTACACTAACATACCGGAACCCTAAACGCCATAATCTAATGCGGCAGGAGTACCCCTGATGTTGGGGTTTGAGATTATGATCTACTTGTTTTCAGTTGAGGAACACAGGATTAAGGTTTTATGGTATGCCTCGATGGAACCTTAGACATAAGACCACAATGCAGCTGCAGTTAGAATGGTTGTTTCAGCCTGCGTGCTTTGGGATCATTCTCTGTATGTACCTAGGTTTATTTGCCTACTAGTAGGGTGCCCGTGCGAACCCCAAAAGAGAGTGATACGTATCAGCAGTCGGGATCCTAAATCGCATAATAAATATCAATTTTCTTTCACGCATATATAAACAGAAATATTAACTCCGCCTATTGCATCACCCACCACTACTACTACCCAAAAATTAAAATTTTAATCTTATAGATTGTTTACCTTTGGAAGTTGAAGTTGATGCCGACTTCTCTCCTCGGGGTGTTGCCTATTTTCAGCCATTGCTGGCTGACAAGGAAGAGGGCTACACGTCGATGGCCACATTCTTCCTCCCTGAACCCAAGCTACGACTCGGATCTCATGGCCATTGGTCTCTGCAGCCCTCGCCAGGCACATTACGGTGAGGAGGTGGGAGGCCAAGGGAGGAGGCGATGACGATGCTTGCTCAGCCGACGCCGGAGCAGGAGGCGGCGACGGCGCATGGGAGGATTAGGACGAAGAGGACACGGTACGGTGAACTCGAGATGGCGGCGCGACAAGGGAAGGACGCCTTTGTCTCTGCCTCTTCCTCCCCTCCCTTCCTCGGCGCCGCCGCTTGTCCTCTAAGGTACCACCTCCTCCTTTTCTCCCGTCCCTCGCATTGCCTTCTCTCCTCCCTACTACCTCCTCCTGTCGCCGGCGCTACCTCCCCGCGTCACTGCCTTCTACGCTGTCGGATCCCCTCATCTTTGTACACGCCGCCATTGCAAGCCGCGGACTGAGTGCCGGAGGGGGTTGGGATCTCTAAGACACGAAGCGAATGACGGACGTGCACAGGTGGCGAGTCGCGGCGCGAGATAGGAAGGAGTGGAACGGCGACGAATTTCGATGTGTGCATGTGAAGAAGAAGTAGGGCGGCAACGGTTTGGGAAGCGGGGGTATGGTTACGTTCGGGAGTCACAAGGGGATTGCGGGGCGAGACCTTATTCCTGTTAGGTTGGGTCCACATGTTGGTGCGCAGGAATTTGGGAGGGGCAAGAGAGGCCAACCATGTGTATAGGAGAAATGAGTAAACTCCTTCTTTTATTAGTTAATAAGATAGGAGCATGAGCATAAGCTTTGGGTGATATTGGCCTTTTGAATTAGGAATATACAATGACCTAAAATTATGAGGTTGAATTTGTTGCGAAATGGAACTAGTGTATATTTTTGGGTTTACTTTACTTTCATTGCAGGATTATTAGTGAATGTGATCTCATGACTGGTGCATTGGACAATGAGATAGTGCTCATGCGGGATCCTTAGTACTACCCTGAGGCCAATCACCCAAACTCCTGTTGGGTGTTAATTTTGGGGTAAAGTGTTGTTTTGCAAACATAGATGTGAACACTTCAAAGGGCAAACACGAGAGCACTGGTGATTTTGGTTACTTCACATCACGTCTTTGCCAACGTCTGCTCTTGCTAATCTATGAGATATGATTCGAACAAGCAACTTCCATCAATCTGCTTTCGAACTTCCTTCTCTGACCGAACATGAATGACAATATCAAACTATCCACCGAACCGTATATCCCAACTTTTCTACTCCCAGTTCCAGCTTCCAATACACAGAAGGAAAACCATCCCAACCTAGAGATGAAGCCAACAAACTGCTATCTATATTTTATGCCGACCAACCTCACTAACCCTTGGGCATGTCACCTATCTTTCTTTAATATTTCCATTTCTATCTATATCTGCAATGCTGACTGGAGATCCAGCGATTCGTAACTCAAAGTGGTTGTAATGGGTAGATGAACACATAGTTGGTTCTATTTCTCTTTTTTTTTCTATTATTGAAGATAAGTGTGACCAAGTTATCTATCGTTAGGTTTTAAGGCCATGTTACTTTACAAAACAAATGTTACTTTCTGCCTTTCTGTGCATATGTTTTATTTCCTTTTTTTCAGCTATGTTGGTTACATGATTTATGATAGCAGACAAAAAGGAATGGATGCTAATGTTTATGATGGTTCCAGAGCTGGGACTGGGTTGCTATCCATGATGGCTGCACAAGCTTTGGCAACTGTTGGAGGTGAAGGTAGAGGAAGTGTGTCAGCATGTGAATCCTACCTTCCAATGGGCAAGTTGATGCGAAGGGTACTGAGAGCTAATGGGATGGAAAATAAGGTGAAAGTCTTTCACAAGCGTTCAGATGAGCTCGAAGTTGGAGTTGAGCTTGATTCACCAGCTGATATACTGGTAGGCTTTTGTTTTAGCTTAACTGGCATTCTTGTTCTACTATAGGATCCTGCTCAGATACTAAACATATTTAGCATCAATCAAATGGTGTAGTATAATTGCTCAGATATAACAGTTTCATACTCTTTGTGATGCTTATTCAACTGTCTCCTTACATACTAAATTCGAATTATTAATCTCCTTCAGATTTGGCTATTTCAATTAACAGATCTCACTTAGCGACAATGTAGTAGGCACTATCTGTACTGGGAAACTGTTATGTATTGATTCGTTTTATACCTTTATTCATTATAGCTGTGGTTTCATGGTGTATGGTCATCTTGTAATATTCCTTAGTATTCATGCGGTTAGGGATATCTGAGGAGTTAGCACTTCTCTTGCACTACACTTGTATTGCTATTGCATACAAAGTATAAATAATGGTTGTTTGAACGAAGCATACTATGTTTTGCAGGTTAGTGAAATTCTTGATTCTGAGCTGTTGGGTGAGGGTCTGATACCTACTCTACAGCAAGCACATGACATGTTATTGGTGAAAAATCCAAAGACAGTTCCATATCGAGCGACTACATATGGGCAGGTCAGTGCCCACTGCCTTTTTTATATGAGTTCATCCCAATAATATCTGCTACAAAAGCAATGTTGGATTAGTTTATACTGGAATTTGTTGGTTTCTTGGGTATCCTAGTTAGTCGAAAGTACATTCTTGTGGAAGCTGCATGATTTGCACAACAATGAAGCAAATGCTGCAGATGGTGTCTGGCTTACTCCTGGTGGGATGGAAAGGATTGTTTCTGTGAAGCCACAACAACATGCGATGCAATGTGATGCATTAGAAGATGAGATACGATTGGTATGGACTTGTATTTTGCATGTTCTGATAGGAAAGTATTATCCCAGGTCCTAATTTTTTTCGCTTCAGCTGTCAGAACCCTTCAAAGTTTTTGAATTTGACTTTTGGAAACGGCCAGATAGTTATCGCGAAACCAAGATCAAGATAAGAACAACTGCTAATGGACGTGTTCATGCTATTATTTCATGGTAAGTACAGCCTCCTGTAGTCTCTTTAGTCACTTAAAACTGTTCTGAACAAATACTTCGTCTTCAAATGCAGGTGGGTGCTTCAACTAGATTCTGCTGGGTCAATCTTTTACTCAACTGCTCCTAGATGGGTGAGACAATCAAGTAGTGAGGATCTACCACATTGTGCCAACGGTTGGTTAAATAACCACGTCTTTTGTCATCTTATGCAATTATTTTTTGCATTTATTCAACTTAGTTTCCCTAGATTGATGTGCTTATACAGTTTTCATGGCTTGTCCAACGTGTAGAGTAGAACAGTCGATATGTAACTGCCAGTCTGGCACTTTCCCGATGTGTCGGAGTGATGTTGGACTTAGGCCATGTGGGTTATCGACATGTTATAGGGAATTGGCGGCCTATTATTGTTGAAAAGAAATAACTTTCATTGACATAGCACCGATATAGTACTGAGTACTGACAGGACAATTAGTACAGTTTACAGCACTTAGAATTTGATATATTATCAGAAGTTTTTTTTACCTTTTTCCATGTATGTTATGTAGCCCTGATGAAATTTGGCCCCGTCCAAAATAATTATGTTGCACCCAACTTGGCCCAATTACAACAAGAGTTTACTTTCTTGACTAAGCATATTGAGCTGGACCAGGTAGGACCAGCACAAAAGTCATGTCAGAGAGCATCAATGCTTCTTGGAGTTCTTCAATTCCTACATCTACATGTAGAAATCCATCTGAAATCACTGTTAAACTAGCATGTTCTCTATGTTGACCTTTTAAGACTTACCCTACTTCTCATTCTGAAGCTACTTAAACAATGAAGTTTCATTACACTGTTTTCTGCCTTATATCCATTCGTAGACCTGAAGGATTGGTGTGATCACTGGAAGCAGTGTGTTTGGTTTATACAAGGGAGAGGAGCTCCTGCTATGAAAGATCAAATTGTTTCTCTAAGGGCTAGCCATAACCAAACTAGCATCTCATATCAGCTGGATGCGAATGATGAAGCATGCAGTAGAAGCTTCAAAGGTGGCCATCTAACATTGTTGCCAGAAAGGGTAGCACTTTATGGTGATAGAGATTGGAGATCAGCTTTGATAAGTGTCCTTAAAAATGCTGTAAGTATTCCCCAATTCATTTGGTTATATCATGATGTTGCGTTTTGCAATTAACTTTTGTGAACTTCTGTTTTGTGCTATTAGAAATGGACCGTTGATGTTTAGTCAGTGTATGACTTTTGAAGAATTCCAAAGATCTGTTAATATTTGAAACCTATCCGAGCTCTCAATTGTTTTTAGTGCAGTTTGCCCATTTGAAAAATATAAGGAAATGCTTGCATACTCATATTCAAATTTTCGATTTTTAATCTCTGTTGGTCCCTCCATGCATAGACTGAAGCGCTTTTTTTTTACATTTTCAGCAGTCCTGAAGCTATTTTGTTGCCTTGTTAGAATGAGTGAAAACTAGTAGCTTTCAGTAGGAATTCATGACAGTTCCATAATTTATGTTATTGACATCATTCTCACCTCAATTTTTATTCATGTTTAATGTTTTTCTTCCCAGTTGTGTGTGAGATCTTCCCCCACCTGTATTGTGGCTGATGACAGCATGTTCTTAGCTCTCTTAGTTTCTTCTCTCTCACCATCTTCAAAAGTCATTGCCATGTTCCCTGGTCTGCGGGACACGGGTGCAACCTATCTTCAAGCTGTTGCAGATGCAAATAAATTCTCTATGGACCAGATTCAAGTGATTGGTAAAAGAGCTGCATCTCTTACAATGGATGATTTAAAACATAAAAAGGTAAACACCACTAGTGGATGGCCTTGACTTGAAAATTAATTCCAGGATCCATACTGTTGTTTTTTATGAATCTCTCTTCATCTTCTATCATTATATCTCCATAGGTTAATTTATTAGTGGGGGAACCATTTTATTATGGAAGTGAAGGGATGCTTCCGTGGCAAAATCTCCGTTTCTGGTTTGTTACTTTAAACTCCCATTACTCATCATCCATCAAATGGAGCTTTGTACCATTACTAACAAATCAATATGTGAATAAATGTTGCACTTCAAAATCCACTCACTATGTTAAAGAAAATCTATGATATATTTAGAAATCCACAACCATATTGTACTCTTCATTGCATTTTTTTTATAGTATAATTTGATTATTTATCTGCATGTTCCTCAGCGTTTCCTTTTTGGTCTGTTAGAAGTTGATGTATTCTTCACTGATAGTTAAATTTCATATTTTACTATATATGATTGTTCTCAAGCCGAAATTTTGGAGAAAAACATGATGTGCACCACATTTGCACTCCAATAGACGAGCTCAACGAACATTCTTCTTACCAACATCAAGGCAAACTAATAACAACAGACATAACTAACAAAAATACCATTTCAAGCTTCGAATACTCATAGTAGAGGCCGCAAAAACCAACAAAATTACCTCCGCATCAACAAGGTGGAAATGACAAATCAAGATTCAAAAACAAAACCGGTCGACCACTTAGGGCCTGTTTGGACGCATGAATATCCCTGGAATTTTATAGAAAACACTCCATTTTTTGCAGAAAATCCTGTCTTTCAAACGGGACTTGGCCGGAAAAGGGGCAAGTTCCCTGTGTGATCTGGGCTGTTCTTTCGGATTTGGACTGTCGTGACCAATTATTCCATTTCTTCCCGAAGCGAATACGGGATTCGCCAGGGCTCAGGTGCGAGTTCGCAAATGCCCCGGCTCGTCGTCCCCAAACGAGCCCGTAGACCCTAGACGACACCAAACCCTCTCCTCTCATGCCGTGCTGCCTTGTTGGCTTCGCCCCACCACCCGCCGCTCTCCACCTCCTCCGCCACCGCATGGCCTCCGCGTCGTCTTGCGCCTTCCAGCTCTGCCTCAACCCGCTTACCGGCGACTCCGAATGGCTCGTCATCGAGGAGGCGGAAGGGGAGGAGGAGGGGGAGGCGCCCCAGCCGCCACACCGCCTGCGACCCTGTAAGACATTTCCAGGGTGACAACATATTTTTTCAGAAGGGGAAAAATGCACCCTCAGTTTGATGAGATGAAGCCAATATTGATTGCTGTTAGACCCTTCTGCACTCTGCTAGAGCATGCTTCCGTTTACAGATGTCCTAATCAATAAGCCAACAGTTTTTCATATCATCTTAACAAAAGGCTAAAGCTTAGTTATTTTCCAATTTGTGTACCATTTTAGGTTAGTTGTCCCTTAATATAACACCACAGCCCAAGTTGGCCCATGTTTGGGCTGGAAGCCTGGAAATGGTATGTCTGGTCCCATACCCCACATGGTTGTTTCAATTTTCGAATAGCATATAAACCTAGCAGAACCATGCATACCAACAGAGTTAACGCTCCTAGGCAAAGTGAGTACAAAAGTGTTGAGGTTTGGTTTGGGCTGACGTGTTCGGGGTGTTAGGCCTAGTCACCTAGTTTGCATTGAGTTTATCAAGCATTACTCATCCATATTGACCAATGTGCTTGAGAACACAAAGTTAAGATTCATCAATATGGAACCCACAGTTTACATGGGAAGGCCAAGCGAACAATGTTTTTTTTTTTGTATGAAATTACTTTTGATGTATTTTTCTATTACTTTCTGTTGTATTACTAAGTAAAGATTTCAATATATGTTCCTGTTGTTTTGACTATAGGAATGCAAGAACTTTGCTTGATTCGATGTTATCTGAGGATGCATTCATCATCCCTTGTAAAGGGATACTAAAATTCTGTGCCATGTCGCTTCCGGTTAGTCCTTCATATAGACTTTAGTCTATAGTCACCTTTTTGTTTATGTTCCCATCGTATTAGTTTCTTTTGCACAAAAGAACTACCAGTTTTTTTTTAATAATTCAAGTACTGCAGGACTTGTGGAGGAGCCGTTGCAGCCTTAAAGATGTTGAGGGTTTTGATCACTCGGTTGTTAACGAGACTTTAGGAGCCTGCGGTGACCTGCCTGGAGAGCAGCAGGGTCCTTGTCTGCCGTATTATGTCTGGCAATGTGGTTATACCAAGGTAAAATCAAATTGCGTCCCAAGGTTAAGTGCACAGATATCATTTCATTCAAAAGTGACTAACGATAAGTTCATCTTTAATAGAAATTAAGTAAAGTGTACTCTCTCATGGACTTCAACTTTTCTGAGCGTATTCACTCCTGTTTTGGGAAAACAAAGGTATCCTTTTGACTTTCTGGTGGAATGCATGTTATCATTGAGGTTTTTTTTTCTGTACTAGTCAGTTCAAATATTTAAAGATTCTAAGTGGTATTAGATACATGCAGCCAGTGATTCTTACTGAATTTTGAGAAAATGGGGATAGCCCAGATAAAAAAATGAGGTTTTTACTTAATTTTGTAAGACAAAGAATGTATGAGATTTCACTAATTTAGACTTGTCTGCAAGGTGTTTTTCGGGTGTGATTCTGTTCTGCCCAATCTTTTTTGTTAATAAAAAGGTACTGTTTAGAGATGTATAAGAAAACTAGATTTGGTACATCATTGTAAATGCTTCAGTGCTCTCATAGAAACTATAATAAACAAAGCATAAAGCAGTATGGTTTAGTAGAGTAGTTGATGGATGCAAGTCTGCTGTAGAAATGGTGATTACCACTTGCTGGGAGAGCATTGAAGCACTTCCTAGTTTTGAGGGCATGTTTGGTTTACGATCCTAGACAGTCATACCAAAATTTTGGTAATACCAAAACCAAACAATGCCAAAATTGGGCAAAAAAAAAGTTGTTTGGATCGTAGCTATATCAATTCACGGGCAATGCCAAAATTGATGTGTTTGGATTGTAATCATACCCAAATTTGCTAAAAATGTGAGTATGACACGTGAAGCCCGTATGATATATATTCTTTTTTGCACCAAAATATACTAACAGTGGTCTTGTTTTGTTGATTAAATGACAAGGAACACAATGGTTTAAACGGATCAAAAATCAGATACTTGGTTTAGGAAATATGGTAATTTGAATCTGATTAATCAAATTAACTATGCATTTAATGTCTCTATTGGAACCAATGGCTGGTTGACACCTAGCAAGCTCATTGGCTGGTTGCTAGCCAAATTTTTTGCCACCGTTTTGGGCGCCCAAAATCTGCCCAGGATTTGTGAAGGGAAAATTTGGCTTTACCAAAATTTGGAAGACATGCCGATTTTTTTGTAACAAAACAAATGCTAGCCAAAATATTAGGGTATTACCAAAATTTTGGCTTGGCTACTTGAGGTTGCTTTTCTGGGTAAACTATGCATATAGCTTTCGTACTGTTCTGTGTTTTCAAGTCTTAACCTTGTGTATCCATACGGTTTTTCAGATTGAGTTCGCCGATGATGGAATATGCCATGGTTTCGCAGTTTGGATTGATTGGGTACTTGATGAGAAAAAATCCGTTGTGTTGAACACTGGACCAGGTAAAGATTATTTTCATCTGAGTGGTGATGAGATTGATGGCTGTTAAATGTCCTGACCGTGTTGTTTGATGTTGAGCTCAGATAACCGATACTGGAAACAAGGAGTGCAGCTCCTCAGCAAGCCTGTACAAGTGAATCCAGCCAAGTCGGCCGTGCATGTGGAGGCATCCTTTGATCCCGCCACCGGAGAGCTCACGTTTAATTCCTCTCTCTCGTGATGTAATCTGCAACAGTACAGACAAGAAGCTCTGCCGGTTGCCCCACCACCATCATTGGAGTATGTATAATGGGACGTCATTAGAATATGTATAATGAGTTTATGTTAGCTATCTATAACTTTTTTTACATAGATTTTTTGCTGATGTAGATGAAAAAGTGGAGAGAGAAAGATGCTGTGTGTAATCCTGTAGTAACATCAAAAACAAGAAAAGTATTAAAAAATTGTTTGTTATCTACAATTCAATAGTCGATTGTATCATCACAATCTATTATATGAACTATTTTTAGTACTATTTATAAATAACATGAAGAATTAATATAGATATATATCTGTCTGTATCATCGTACATAAACGTCGGGGTAGGCTCGTTAACGGCAGAGCCACAAGGCATTAATTATCGAGCTCCTCGAAGCGTCAAGTTCAATAATGAACCAAGGCTCTAAAAACAAAGTAGTGCCAAACTTGTGCATCTTTCTTTCTATCTAAAGATTACAACTATCCTCTTTGGAATGAATGAGGGAGGAGTGAACTATCTGTACAACGGCATCCACATAGCTTCCCATGTAAAAAGAAAAGAAGGAAAGGGGACACCATACTCCTTTATCATATGATAATAAATACAAGATTATCAAAAAGACCAAGGCAAGGCTGTGGGATTTGATTACAGCATGGACGCACCTCGGTTCTGTACCCCTTGTTCAAATATCAGAGCTCTACCTCGTGAAGATCCTCTCCCAAACCATTCAGCTGGGCCGATGAGGTGCGGTCGGAACGGCTGTGAGACGGCCTCTCTCCAGGAATCAATGGCGACTGCATGGCCTGTCCATCAGGTGATCTCGAGACAGCACCACCGCTCAACTGGTCTGGGTATGTTCCGCTCCATGATGCCGCTCGTGACCTCGAGAATGAGCTATTAGCACTGCCTGAGGGGGTCATGATGCTGTCCATGCTCGGGTACCGCGGAATGCTCGTTTGCAGTGGCACTGGTGGTGGTGGTGGTGAAGCCAAGGATGCCTCCATCGCTGGAGAGGGAGATGGTTCGTCCTGATGTGTGGTTTCACTGTGGGCGTGGGCTGTTGAGTCAGGCATCTGCTCCGATGCAACAACAGCTGGAGTTGGCACAAAGAATGTAGCACCAGACAGCGGATTCATAGATGGAGGGGCCGGTTTACTGTATGATGTTGCTGCTGCTGCTGCTCCAAAGGCATTTGCGCCACCCTTGTTAAATGTGTCAACATATCTACAGGAAGAAGGAAATGATTTAACCACTTGGTATAGTATAGAAGGCGAATCAGGACAGTAACTAAACAAATTACCTTGATCTAACACCCATCAGTCCACGTGCTGAGAACTGGTTCTGGCTGGGTGGTATCGGTGGCATTCCTGAACTAAGCTCAGAGGGATTTGAGGGCTTCCCTCCTGCAAATCCATTAGCAGTATAGCCTCCACCGCTGGGAGCGTTCAAATTGTAATCTGGAATACCGTTCTGGAATGAGGCCTTTGTCGGAGGTGGGGAGGGGAGGCTCTTCGGCAGGGATCTCAGCGCCTTCTTCTACCCACCGCTTCAGCTTCTCATCGTAGTAAAACTTATTCTGTTCCCCCAACTTCGCCTTCAGAGTTCAGACAATGAGAAAATTACTTGTGTTACTGCACAGAGCGAAAAGTAGGCCGCGGAAGTACTTAACGTGTTAAGAAGTACCTGGTGATGGGATTTTGAAACAAACCCCATTGTTTTCTGCAGCAACCATCCAAAACGTGAACTGCCTGAACCTGACGTGCGTTGTGCATTATCTGATCCTGTACCCTGTTAGAATTTCAGCGTTAGTAAAGAGAATTGAAAAATCTCTAGAAAACATTCCAAACTAAGAAGTACATGTTTTGGGGTTCTGCCAAAGTCTGGTTCAGAGACACTTCTGTTATGCGCGCCTTTCCTGCCAGCGCCATTGCTTCCTGCCATTTCACTCATAGACTGCTCTGAAGCAGAAGACATTAAAGATGACATGGCCATCACTGACTGACTATTTACAACTTTTGTAGCTGGAGGAGCAGAATAGATCTCTCTGTCGTTAGAAGAGCCATGTGGCAATGGGGGCAATGATGCAGGTTGTGTACCCATCATGCGGGACAAAGATTTATCGAGTGATGTGAAAATCTTTCCAACAAGCTTTGCAGGGGCAAGATTTGTGCCATATCCACCCTAAATAGCGGTGAGTCGATTATCAGTGAACAGGAAGGAAATGGTCTGCTAAAGTGCAGACAAGAATCAAGAAACAACATTAACTACAATTAAACTCATGCCTGCTGGTGGGTGCGTATCCTCTCCTCCAGGGATGAGAACAATTGCTTCCATGCTTCTAGTTCAGGCGCACGGCCAGAGGCTTTCAGCACCTTCAAAGATGCTTGACAATACCTTAAGAAGGCAATTCAAAGTGAAAGTGAGTGGGTGTAACTAAGAAACCAGGGGGGATGCTGAAATAGTAACTCAGCACCTTAGGGGCTTACCTTAGTGAATCAGAAACCTTCCCAATCTCGGCAAGCATGTATGCGTATATCAGCTTATATGGTTGAAATGGCAAGAGGATATACTGAGAGTTACCGAGAACCTTCGCATATTCATACAACTCGGTTCTCTGTTAGTTGCATTGTGAGGGTATTTGTTCAGGAACAGCAAATGGCAATGACAGATAAATTTAATTACTATAACAGGACTAGAAACCAGTGAACTAAGCAAAATAAGGATGTGACCAATTATTATCCAACCGTGCCATTCTCCATGATAGAAATGGTCAAAATAGAACAAAAGACTGGAAAGCCACCGAGTTAAGTCATACAAATAATAAAATCCCAATTTAACAGATCTAGCAAGACATCTAACCTGCACGTTGGAACTTGGAACTCATTTGCAATAGTGGGGATTTTTTTTTTTTTGAAAAAAAAGACAACTATTCATATCTGAGCCATCGCTGGACTAAATGCATGGCCTCTATGTCACGATAATATCACACACATGCTGTCATGGGAGTGGGACCAAGGGAGCCACAGTCCATTAGGTGGCTGCCCGCGAAGGGATGTAGCGTGAACACTGTCTGAGTACTATAGCATGGGATTAGGAAGGGACTACCTTCCACAGTAAGAATATCTATTTTTCTAAATAGTTGATTAGTTTCTTTGTATAGGGATTAGTTAATTGTGAATGTTATCTATTAATTAGGAAGGTCATCATTTAAATTAATCTAATACATAATTGTTAGAAGAGCCCTCTATATAAGAAGATATATTATAATCGTTTGCATTAAGCAAGAAAAATAAATTATTCTAGTCTCCCTCCCAAGGTTCCATCATTCCAGTCTATAGTCTAATATCTCATCCCACTAAGCTGATGTCGCTTGGCTTTCTTCCTGACAGTGTTTACCCTATTATAAACTAAGGTTTGTGACACATGCATCTGTGTGAATGCTTGTCAAATGCACCTTGCAGCCCTAGGCTTTCTTCACAAAAAAGCATGAACAGGAAAAAAAAATTTGTACAGATTTAAAAGACCTGGATAGCTTCAGGGCTGGTAAATGTGCGAGGACATCTCAAGTGGTCTGCACCAATTAGACATATTCTTGCACTTTCGGAGTATGAATCAATATTTAGCTCTGCGACTAAATAGCATGAATGAGCAGCTGCAACCTGCATAAAGATATATATAAGGTATTTGACTCAACCATGTAAAGAAAGCATATATTCAACACATAAGATTCAAACCTCATTTTTCTCTTTCCAAAGGCAATCCCCAAGGTGAATAATTACAAGGTCATCGCCTTTCGTCCTGTTTGCAGTCATAATAGCCAAATTCTCTTGCCAGTTGTCCAGCATGCCCTTAGGAGTACCCTATCCGACAGAAATGCTACATTAACTCCAAACTGGTTCAAACAATAGCTATGACGGGAGCACAAAGAGGGGCATTCCTAATGCTATGTCTGGATATCATGACATGCAAAGTCGAGAACAGTCAAGCATAATCCACGTCATGATATACAAAAAAAAAAAAACTGGAGATTATCAGATGGCAACATAAAATTGTTGTACAGGCTAAAGAAGACCCAAAGTTCCATGTAGTAAAACATTATAACACAAAAACTAGGCAAATTTGGATATATGCCACTCAGAAACACGGCGTTTCGAGATATGCCACTCAGAATCTTAAAATAGGATATATGTCACTCTAAATCTTGCTAGCTTTGATATATACCACTATATGACACTTTTGCCCCTAGCTCTTCTCTTCCTCCCTCTTCTCTCCCGCCGCCGCCAGCTTGCCTTTTCTTCTTTCCCGACCCGCGGCGGCGACCTCCGACTAGAGCGTTGTGGCCATCGCGACGCCCCGGCCCAGTGCTCGGAGCCCATCCGCTTGGCCAGCCCTCGAGGACCACCTCCGCGCGCGCCCGCCGGGGCTTGCGTCCCCTCCCCGCCGCCGCCGGAGCGGCCGCAGCCGCAACCGTGGATGTCATGGAGTCGGCGGTTGACACGCAGGGACTCAACACCGACGACATCGTCGACCCGGTCCGAGCATCGTCGTTGTACCGCAGAGCTCGCATCCCGTGGCAGAAGAAAAAAACGGGAGGAAGAAGACGCAGAGAGAGCAGGAGGTGCCGGCAGGGGCGCAGGAGCCGGGCCAGGGGAGAGGAGGAGCCAGGCGCGGCGCAGGAGTGAGCCGAGAGGGAGCGGGCCGAGTGCTGGTGGCGGCACGGGGAGCCACCGTCGGCGGCGCAGGCATGCGCGGAACCAGGCCGAGCAGGCGCGCGCATGCGCGGAACCGGGCCGAGCCAAGGGAGCAAGCCGGCAGAGGGAGGCACACGGCCAAGCTGGGGTAGGAGCCGGCAGCCGAGGGGAGGAGCTGAGCCAGAGGATGGAGGAGGAAGGCGCTCCATGGGAAGATTGTTGGGCATGAGCAAAAGCTCCAGGTAGCAAAGAGTCGGAGGCAAAAGTGTCCTATAGTGGCATATATCAAAGCTTGCAAAATTTAAAGTGGCATATATCCAATTTCAAGATTCTGAGTGGCATATCTCGAAACGTCGTTTTTCTGAGTGGCATATATCCAAATTTGCCCAAAAACTATGGGCAACATAGCTCCTTCTGTTGCTTCCAATTAATAATCATTCAATTCATGAGTAATAAAGGGATTCTATTTAAACATCCATTCTATTGCTTAATCATGGGTACTTAGAATACAGTAAAGAAGTAATTATGTTACCTCTGCAGGCTGTTGAGGTCTATGTAAAGTACCATAATTGCCATCGACAGGGCTCTCTACATTGAAAACATCCGCAGGTTGTCCAGCAATAAGAAGGCACAATGTCCTCAAAGGTGATCCAGATACGAAATGGCAGTGAGCCATTTTCTTCACAGTATCCGCATAAAACTGTATCATCAATCAATGAAACAACGAGCAATTATTTAGGGAAAAAGATATTAGTCATGCCATCCAACCAATCCAGAGACTGGAAACTTATATTGAGTGAAGCAGACCTTATCACCAAGTTGTAAAGCAAGAATTAGTGCGGGTCCCCAAAGCTGACCTTCCTGCGCATACTGAAGGGCCTCTTTCCTTCTACCAGAAACTAGAAGATTTTGAACTTCCTGAGCAGTAGCCTGCAGTTGAATAGTTGCCTCAACCAGGGCAATTTTTGCAAGATGATGCAGCACAGACATAGAAGAGAAATAAGAATTACCTGAATCTGGTTTTCTGAAGGAATATTTTTCATGCAATGGACAATTGCTCCATACTCTCCCATTTGAGCACTGCTACTCTTACAAGATGAAAAAAGCTTCGTTACTGCCATCTCTGGGCCATCTACACCCTGTTACCAAGAATTCAAACAAAATTTAGGAATAAAAGTATCCCATTAAAGAGACAAACATTATAGCCGTGATAGTGGTGATAAATGTTAAAGCTGACTTTAAGTTATTCAAGATAAAGGAAATGAACACAAGGAAGAGTACATCTTTTCATTTCTCAGGTCTGATTTAATATGCATAGCACTGGATGTTCACAGAGCTGCATGCTTACAGACTTACAGCCCTGTTTGGGCATGTAAGCATGGCCAATTCCCTTGGGAGAACTAATGACTGGGATTTTTTTTTTTATTTGTGGCCCACAAGCCCATGAATCCCATTGGGTGGGGACTAACTCTTCAAGCCATTCCAAGCAGAACATAGAAAATAACCGAGGGCATTAATTTGGGATCCTCCACAAAGCCTAAAGGGAACAGATGCTTTTTGGCTAGTTAACAAACACAAAGCCGAGGAAACAATCCACATCCGAGGGGCTAGTCTGTGCCCTCTAAATTATATAAACATTGGACTTAGAATGATTAATAACAAGCATAGTTATTTTGTTTCATTCAACAACAACAACAACAAAGTCTTTAGTCCCAAACAAGTTGGGGTAGGCTATGAGTGAAACCTCCTCAAAGTCAAAGAGACAAAAGTCTTGTAAAAATAATAGTAGTAGTAGTAGTAGTAGTATAATAATAATAAAACCCTAGGCCGTACAACCTACCATCTGAGCCGAGAGCCTAAAACACCACCCCTAAACCTTCTTATAGTTCCGATACGTGGATCGCTAACTTCCATGCGCTCCTACCCAAAGCTAATTCTTTAGCTACATTCCAATCCCTCAAATCTCTTTTAACTGCTTCCTCCCACATCAGTCTTGGTCGACCTCTGCCTCTTCTTACGTTTTCAGTATGTCTTAAAATCCCACTATGTACCGGTGCATCAGAAGGCCTCCGTTGGAAATAACCAAACCATCTCGAGCGATGTTAGACAAGCTTCTCTTCAATTGGTACTACCCCCACCCTATCACGTATATCATCATTGCGCATTCAATCCCGCCTTGTGTGGCCACATCCACCGCAGCATCCTCATCTCCGCTAAACTCATCTTCTATATATGTTGTCTCTTAGTCGCCCAGCATTCTGCTCCATATAGCATCGAAGGTCTGATCGCTGTCCTAAAGAACTTACCCTTTAACTTTTGAAGGACTTTTTTGTCACACGAAACACCTGATGCTTGGCGCCATTTCACCCACCCTACTATAATCCGGTGGCTCCCGTCTTCATCAATCTCATCGTTCCACTGTAGCATCGATCCCAAATATCTAAAAGTGTCCTTCCTAGGCACTACTTGTCCGTCCAAATTAACATCTCCATCATTTGCTATAGCACCGCTGAAATCACACTTCATATACTCAGTTTTAGTCCTACTAAGTCTAAAACCCTTCGATTCTAAGGTCTTCCTCCACATCTCCAGTTTCCTATCGACACCTATCCTACTCTCATCAACTAACACTACATCATCAGCGAAAAGCATACACCAAAGGATATCTCCTTGTATGTCCCACGTGATTTCGTCCATCACTACAACAAAAATGTATGTGCTCAACGCTGACCCTTGGTGTAGTTCTATCTTAATAGGGAAGTCACTAGTATCACCACCATATGTTCTGACATTAGTCACAACATCTTGGTACATATCCTTAATTAGGGTAACATACTTTGTTCGTACTTTTTTCCTTTAGAGCGCCCACCACAGGACCCTTCTTAGCACTTTATCATAAGCTTTCTCCAAGTCGATAAACACCATGTGAAAATCCTTCTTTTGCTCCCTATACCTTTCCATCAACTATCGTGTCAAGAAAATCGCCTCCGTGGTCGACCTCCCAGACATAAAACAAAATTGGTTTGTCATCACGCTAGTCACTCTTCTTAAATGGTGCTCGATCGCTCATTCCCAAAGCTTCATTGTGTGGCTCATGAGCTTAATTCCTCTATAATTAGTACAACTTTGAATATCTCCTTTATTTTTAAAATTGGTACTGATGTGCTCCTCCGTCACTCGGTAGGAATCTTGTTTGACCTAAAAATGCTATTGAACAAATTAGTTAGCCAAACGATCGCCACTTCTCCTAGGCATTTCCACACCTTGATAGAAATGTTATCAGGTCCCAACGCCTTACCCACTTTCATCTTTTTTAATGCCTCTCTTACTTTCGACTCCTGGATTCTTCGAACAAACTGCCTATCGGTGTCATCAAAAGCATCATCCAGTTCAATCATACTATCGTTATTGTCATGATTGAACAGCTCGTCAAAGTAATCTCTCCACCTATCCTTGATATCATCGTCTTTCACCAAAAGTCTATTCGTATCGTCTTTAATGCATTTAACTTGGTTGAAATCTCTCGTCTTCCTTTCTCGAAGTTTAGCCATCTTGTAGGCATCCTTCTTGCCCTCTTTTGTACTTAGCTTCTGGTAAATTTCCGCATAGGCCTTGCCTCGTGCTTCACTCACCGCTTTCTTTGCCTTCTTTTTTGCTGCTTTGTATTTCTATACGTTGTCGTCGCTCCTATCATGATGCATATGCTTGTAGCATACCTTCTCCTCAATAGCCTTTTGCACTTCCTCATTCCACCACCACGCGTCTTTAGGTTCACATCTTGTCACTCGGGTCACTCCAAGCACCTCCGTAGCCACCTTCCTAATGCGAGATATCATCTCTGTCCACACACTATTCGCTTCTCCCACATTCCATATCCCTTCCGCAATCATCCTCTCATTAAACGCTTGTGAGGCGTCCCCTTTGAGTTTCCACCACTTCGTCCTCGTGGCTCTAGCGACCTTAGCCTGTCGAACCCGTGTCCTAAAACAAAAGTCGGAGACTACCAACTTATGTTGCTGGACAACATACTCTCTACGTATAACCTTACAGTCTATGCAGGCTCGTTTGTTGTCCCTCCCAACAAGGACAAAATCGATTTAACTAGAATGCCGACCACTACTAAAGGTAACTAGATGGGAATGTCTCTTTCTAAAATAACCTTACAGTTATTTTGTTTCATTGCCATGAGAAAATCAATTTCCATTAAGAACCTAACCTAAGGATGTCTCTATCAGAGCGGTAGACAGTACCCAAAAATCTTGACACACCAACACTTTCCAGCATCAAGTATCATTTGTGCTTCAACATGGTATACGCTAAAAGAACAAGCCAGGAAATCACAACTTACAATTGGATCGAACACTAGGATCCAAAAGGTGATTGAATCAAGGCCCATAAAGAGCACGTCCTAAACTTTTTAAGGTCGATTACTCGGACTTATTCGTGATGTCCAAATATATATGGAGGAAAAGCGTGACGCGCAAACAGAATATAACAGCAGGACCATCGCTGAAACATAGTCAAACAAGACAGACAGAAAATACCTCCTGCGATGGATCAGACCCAAAGGGTGAACGGAGTTTTCCATAGTGTTGGCACAATATTTTCAGCAATGAAATAATCAACTTCTGAGCATCCCCTCCTTGGAATTCCCTGACAGAAGACTCGTAGCCTCCGATAATCTCATCAAGCCATTTATTCACATCCTTTGCTGCAGCACTTCCACCAACAAGGGGGCCAGGGATAGGTTGACGACACAAAGCATGGAAGTAGTTAAGTGCACTGCCGTTAGGGATGCTTGGTTGATCAATTTTATCAGCGATAATCTCTGATATATTAAGAATTGACACCATGCCACAAGAATTGCCCTTAAATTGCAACGATAAAAGCTTTCAGTCAGGACCTCATTGCAAAAAAGAATATTACAAAGAAATGTTCTTAGGATACCTGATTGCTGCTGTCAAAGTTTGTCGTCATTGAGCTGGTCTCTTTCACAACTACAAGCTTCCCCCCAAATCCAAATGCGACCAGAGCATGTGGTGGGCGTCCAGCTGATGACCTCTGCTCATGGGGGGAGGAACCAAATTGTTGAGATAAAGCATTTGAATCAATGAATTGCTGCTCAGCAAAGTTCATGGAGTTCTCACTGCCCAAATAGCTGTTTGGTAAATGCATGCGTGCGGCAGGATCAGCATGTGTTTGCATCTGGTACATGCTTGCTCTTGGAAAAAATTCTTTTGGCTTAGCAACACCATTCGAACTGCCATAACCATGGCTTGTTGAAGGTTCGGGTGCCACATGGCTAGCTTGACTATCTATAGAAGGTCCAAATTCCTGGTGGCCAATCTGGTCACCTGTAGTAGGTACAAATGCCTCGTAACTGTGGTTATTTGTAGAAGGTTTGAATCCCTGGTGACCAACCTGGTGGGGTTTTGAAGGTTCAGAGCCCTTGTACCCACTCTGATGGCTAGCAGAAGTACTTTGATGACTTGTAGACAGTTCAACACTCTTGTAAGCACTTTGATAATTAGTAGGTTCGAATCCCTTGAAACTATCCTGGTGGCCCTCACTACCAGTGTATTGAGTTCTAAAAGGCACAAATGTGTTGATACCACTCCGATAATTTGTAGAGGATTCCAATGGCTCAGCATTGGCCTGCTGACCAATCTGATTCTCCGTGTGCTGATGGGAACCATAGGAACTACTCACCAAGCTTTTATCTCTCAAATTCTCAGGCTGCATGCTGTTAACCAACGAACCCTGCTGCCACTGGCTCTGCTGATTGAAGTTACTTGCGTAAGCGTAAGAATTCCCGGCATGGGCTACATTCTGACCTGTCCATGAAAATCCATCTGAAGCTGCTGCAGTAGTTGCAGTCTGCGCAACACCTTGTTGATATGACTCGAGCGTGTGCCACTGCTGAGTGTTGGTGTCAAAGTACCATCCTGGGTACTCTGCGTAGAACAGCATGTTTGGTGGGTACTCTGCGACCGCTGCACTGCTCTCATCCTGGCCCCAGCTCGCGGCAGTGGTGCTGCCCTCCTCTGCAATGGTCTCCAGCCCCGCCTGCGAAGAGTTCTGCAGGTAGGAAGCACTAAAATGCTGCTGCTGCTGCTGAACATTATTGCTCCCAACGACCGGTACAGCACCGCTATTATCAGCATTACCCTGCGCACCAAAAGCTTCTACCTGATACCACTGGTGCGTCGCCTCGTCGTACTTCCAGCCGGGGTAAAGGCTGTCCAAAAAATTGGGATCCGAGGAGTTCACAGCTCCATCGGTCCACTCCGACTGCGTGCTGGTGTTCTGATCCACAGACTCCACGCCAAAAGCACCCCAATCCAACTGTGCATTGGCATTGCTATCCACTCCATTGGAGAAGCTGTGATCGGCAGCTCCAACACTGCTGGTACCTACAACTGAACCCTGCACGCCCTGGTCCCCCATCAAATTAGCTCCAAAAAATGCGTCCTCGCCGCCGCCACCGTCCGCCAAGAAGTCCCCGAACGGATCTGCCCCGCTGCTGCTGCCAGTAAATACGCTCCACTGCACCTGCTTGACGGCGGTATGGACGGCCTTTCCCGACCCCGGGGACCCGCCCTCCGGCGCCGCCTCAGCCTCCGCCTTAGGGGGCGCCGCCACGGCCTTGACTTCCGGGAGCGCAGCCGGAGCACCCTCAGAATCAGCTTCAGCATCAGGAGGAGCCGCAGCCTCCGCCTTAGGGAGCGCCGCAACGGCCTTCACCTCAGGGAGCGCGGCCGCACCACCGTCAGCCTCAGCCACAGCAGGAGGAGCCGCGGCCTCAGCCTGCGGTTTAGGGGACGCCGCCGCGGGGTCGGGTGCTCCCGTGTCGCCGTCTTCCGACATGGTGAGGGCGGAGAGCCCCCCCTCATCGTCGGGCAGGCGGTGGTGGCTGTCCCCGTCGTCGTCGTCGTCGTCGTCGACTAGCTTGTCGAAGAAGTCGGCGTCGGTGACTTCGTCGGAATCGGACGCCATCTGGGGGCGGTCAGACTTAGGGTTTGGGCAGATCCGGAGGCGGGCTGGGCCAGATCGAGGCGCGTTTGTTCGAGGAGGAGGGGGGAGTGGAGTGGAGACACGGAGGCGGAGGCGGAGGCGGATCGGTGGGTCGGATCTCGAATTGGGATTTTGTGGGAGATTTGGATTTCGTGGCGGTGGTGGATGAGGAGGAGGATACGAGCCGATCGCGTCCGCGCCCCACTTCTCTCCTCTTCTTCACTTGTTCTTCTTCTCCTCTTTTTTTCCCCCCTAATTCTCCTCTTTGTTGGTGCGCTTGACACTTTGGTCCATCAAGTTTCTCCTTCTTACTTTCTGGTGCACTCCTGGCACCACCATTCACGGAATAAACACGCGCGCAAATCCTGAGCAAATCTCCTTTGATCTGACCAACTGCTGCGCGCGTCCTCAACGATATCTTGCGTGATTTGGAGTCCGTTCCAATGACTAATTGTAATTGGTCTAGGCATTCATATCTTTCTTGACTGCAACAGTCTTCGTCTGATCCGGATCTGGCATTCGTATCCTTTTCTTTCCATTTTCTGAGACCCAAAGCGTGTTCATGCTGCAGTATACCACAGCACTGTCGTGTTCACCGGAAGGGAGAGGGCCGAGGAGGCGACGGCGCCGACGACGATCACCGTCAACGGGTTGGCTCCAAGGTCGAGGACGTGGACGTATCCGGCGAGGATGCATTGCGCCACCAGGAGGCCGCCGATGATGAAGACGCCCTCCAAGAAGCCTTCGCCGCCAGCTTGTTGGCCCAGCATTGTGATCGATCGATGGATGTGCTGCAATCTTGTCAATGCAATATTCCTCAACAAGTAGACCAGCAGGAAGGCTATATAAATGGGATTGTAAGAAGTGCATATATGATCAAAGTGAAAAAGGAGCATATGGTAAACACACAGCTGCAAGTACCATGATGGACTCAAACATGGCGTAAAATGGTTAAGAATGACTGAATAGAAAGTTCGGTGCAACAAGTTACATCAAACGGCGTAGGGGTCGGTGCAAGTGTTATGATGATTTCGATGAGACCCGGATGGGAGAGATTTATCGGTATGAAGAGAACTATTGATCAACCTACACGTGGCGAAGCATAGAATTACTTCATAAAGATTGAACCCGGTCTTCGAAGAAAAATTGAAAAGGGGTATTTTGGTAACTTCGTTAAAATACCGCCTTGATGACCTTTGGCTAAACCGAGACACAAGACAGTACAAGAAGAGGCGGTTTAGGTCAAGTGAAGATAAAGATAACGAAAAAATGGATTCAGGAAGCCCGATTCGTCATCTGTTTTGAGAAGCGTGCTTGAGTGTAGACCCATTTTGTGTGTGGATTTAATGGGTGACCGTTAGTGTCTTCTCTCAGCCTAGCCTCTATTATAAAAGGGAATGTCCAGATGTATAGTTCCTAAACCTTTCTAAGAGAAAAACCATAATTTATGATTCAGAGATTTTGGAATAGTCGAGGTTAGGGTTTGTGAGAGATGGATTGATTGTGTTACTCAAGTGTTGAGCTTTTGTCCTCTATGGTGGAGTGGCTGTAAACCAACATCTTTATCAAATCAATCCAAGCAAGATTGCTTCGAGATGAGTCTCTTCTTGTTCTTGCTCTATCTTTGGTAACTTTTGGGATTTTAGTGATTCTTTGGTTTCTTGTTATGATCTTGCTTGTTGTGACATGTGTGAATGCATCTAGAATTATCTTTTACCTACGAGCAAGTTTTAGGATCAAAGTTTGTTCTTTCTAGGTTCTTGTGCCCTCCTTCCCTCATATATGAAATTTATGAAACTTTGGCTTTGATCTTTCCGATCGTTGATTGGAATAGGTTTCTAACATTCTTGATGAGCTATGGTTGAAATTTGAGAAGATTTGGATCATCGGATCAAAAGTTGAGTCGATTTGTGATTTTGAATTTGTGTTGACTTTACTGTTCATCGTGCTAGATGTCAGATTGCCTATGTGAGAGGTCTGACCAGTTGGCCATTAGTCAGACCGCCCAACTCATCTTTCTTTGAGTTTTCTGTGTTTTTGGTTGCTGTGCTTCGGGGTTTCAATTGGATTCAATACAAAACTTCTATTGTGCTTGTACTTTGATCTTCATACCTTTCATATCTATTGGAGTAAGAATTTGGTTGAATATGATCTAGGTGAAAAATGTAGTGCTCCTATTCACCCTCCTCTTATAGCCATCGTTTTGGTCCAACAGTAACCGACTGGTCTAATACACTTGGTTGTCCAAAACAAAATTGTTTTTTTCACTCTCGCAATCAAATATGTAGATAAAAACACTACATAAAAATACACAAGGTTACAAGGCTAAGAAAACCTTTCCTATGGGGCTCCCCATACAAGAAGAAGTGTATGGTAGCAGCCAAGTGACCTCACAAGGGACAACCGCATATAATGTTCCCCATGTCAATGTTTTGAGAGTATCTATTTCAATATATTTGTCTCCTATTCCTGAGGGGGTGATCGAGGTTAAGCCATGTGGCGGACTATTCGCTTATTTATGGGTTAAGGGCCTCCGACGGCCTATAAAAGGCAGGTAGATTTGAATTCCATCATTCTTCAAATAAGATATGCCCTAAGGGTCTGTTTGGTTGCATGCATCATATGGTCCTGGTACCAAATGGTTCAGAATTTGGGATATCCAGGCGTTTGGTTGCATGCATCGTACCAAACCATTCGGGACCAACTCATTCCACAAAAAGAATATTCCACTGATATGCCGAACCATTTCATTCGTCAAAAAAGCCGGACCACGCCATTCACCTCGACCAAGCGCGCTGCCGCCCCAGCCTCCTTCCATAGGGAGCCACACTCGTGGTCATTGAGGCGAAGGTCCGTGCGGAACCAGACGAGCGTGCATTGGTGGCCCGCGGCAGCGGAGGCGCCGGAGGGGAAGGAGCTGGAGAGGTGCGGCATGGAGGCATGGAATGGAATGAGAATAAGAGGGAGGATGCGGCGGCATTGAGGTGACCGGGGCGGCGGGAGGAGGGAGAGGCCGCGACGGAGGCGGAGGGGTGGAGGCAGACGGCGAGGGTGGTGGTGGTGGCTGGGGTGGTCGGCGTGCGGAGGAAGAGGGAGAAGGAGGCGAAGGGGAGTCTGCGGTCGTCGCGGGTGTGGGCGGCGGAGTCGGAGTCGGAGGAGGTGGCCATGGATGACAATGTGGTTGGTGAGATGCGGGAGTGGGAGAGTTGCGGTGTGTGAAAGATCTAGACCCGCCATTATGTGGTAATGAAGTTTTGGTGATTAATGATAAATCTAATTGGGAGACTAACACTTTTATTGATATACATATTGTGTAGTCTTATTTGGATATAAAGGTGAAAATCATGAAGGTATGCAAGTGATTAAGTTTTTAATGACAAATGTACTTGTGAGACTAACACTCCTATTGTTATATCAAGTTTAGTCTCAGCTTGGATATAAAAGCAAAAATCCAAACAGGTATGTATTCATTAATGACAAATCTATTTGTGAGACTAACAATTCTATTGATTATCTATTGCTTAGTCTCGTTTGGATATAAAGATGAAAATACAAGAGGTATGCATTCTACTTCTTATTATTATATCTTGTTGCATTCTCGGATCCAAAATATATGTTAAACTCCACCAAAAGGTTAACTTGGATATGTGCATATGTTTCCATTACACATTTGTGTATGCACACATTTAGGGGAGTTCATTCTATATTTTGTGGTTTCATTAGTATTGATCCATATTCTCTTTCCACATATATTAAGGATCTTTACTTTGAAACATATCCTTGAATATATTTAACTTGTGTAGTTAATATATTCATATGAGTATATGAGAGCATATGAGACTTGTGTAGTTCATTGATGCTCATATATCCTTGAATATATTTTAACTTGTGTAGTTAATATATTCATATGAGTATATACAACTTGTGTAGTTCAGATACACTCATATTTAGTATATACAACTTGTGTAGTTCAGATATACTCTTAGTATATATAACTTGCATAGTTCATATATACTCATGACCTTGTTGTTTCATTAGTATTGATCTTTGTGATCTACTTTGAAACATAACTCTTGAGTATATATATAACTTATGTAGTTTATATATACTCATACCAATTACATTCAATTATCAGTAATTGTGTTGGTTATCATCAATTACCAAAGAGGGAAAGATTTTGGTATCTTGTCCCAACCATTATGAGTTAATGGTATGTTGTGGTAATTAATGATAATCACATTGTGGAACTAACGTTTCTCCTTGAGTTGGATGAATAGGTTATGTTCCAGGTGGTTGAAGACTTTGAATGACATCATGAGTTGATTGTCATCAAGTCGTGATTCTTGAAGTAAAGGATGCATCATGAGTTGATGCGCGTCAAGTTCAAGAAGATGAGATGGTCATTGGTTGATCATCGAGTCAAGTGAAGAGTGCATCATGAGTTGATGTATGTCAAGACTTGAAGCAAGGATATGCGTCATCAAGCTTCAAGTGGTTGCGCAAGGAAAAGGTATGACTAGCTAGGGCTAAGGATGTGTTCCTAGTCTTTTACCGATCTCGGTGTTTGGTTGAGAGATCGGATTGCTAGAATAGGTTGTCGTACTATTAAGAGGGGTCTTAATTAGTAACTTGAGTTAGTCATGTGTTGATAGCTCATTGTGTTTGCTCTAGCTCAACTTAACATGTTGCCTATATTTGCGAATGCGTTTTGCAAATGGTTGTGGCTCATGGTTAATCCTTGTAGCATGTGACTTTAGTTTGCGAATGTGTTTTGCAAACGGTTTAAGTCCATGTACCTTATTCCTTGTGGCGTTGATTCTAATAGTTGGCAAATGTGTTTTGCAACTTGTTGAGAATCTCGCTTTATCGTTGTTTGCATCGCTTGTCAATTGTGCAAATGCGTTTTGCAAACCGAGTTGAAGCGGCGCAATTTGTGGTGTGATTCTAAAAGTTGGCAAATGTGTTTTGCAACTTGTTGAGAATCTCATTTGAACCCTTGCTTGCATCACATATCAATTGTCAAATGTGTTTTGCAATTGGATTTGTTTTGGATGCAACCGCTCTCTCAGAAAAACGGTAGTACGGCATGTACTACGCGGTATGACAAGAAGGCGGTATGACCGGTGGTTCCTTGGCGGAACTACCGCACTGCTGAGCATGCGTTGCTCGTGGTGGTGCGTAGTATCGAAAGTACCACGCGGCATGACCGTGGTGCGGTAGTACCGCCGTTGGTTGACGTGTATGCTTTTTCCGAACCATTGCATTTCGTGCGCTTTGGGTTCTTTGGAGGTGCGGTAGTACCGAGTTATGTGCGCGGTACTCTATCGGCCGCGGTCGTCACGGATTTTGTATGGCGGCACGTATTTTCCGTAAAGCGTGCTTTCGGGTTGAGTTGAAAACCTCGCGAGCGGTTGTACGCGCTCCTTGAGCCAGATGACCGGGAGATGCGGTAGTACCGCATGTTGGTTGGCGGTCGTATCACATGTGCCCAACGGCTAGTTTTTCGACCGTTGAGGAGGTGCGGTCGCATCGCAACTTAGTTGGCGTAGTACGCGCATGTGCTGATTTTTCGAGACTTTGCCTCAACGGCTAGTTTTTGTGTGTGGGCTATATATACCCACCTTGGCCGTGTGAGGAAAGGTTCTGGTGCCATATACTTTCTATTGAGCTAAGAGCAAGCCTCTCATACTCTAGTGTGCATGTGTTGCACTTAGTGAGTGATTGAGAGCAAACCCTAAGTGCATGTGTTGCATTAGGTTGTGGATTGCTTATCCATAGAGCTTTGGCACTTGATTGGTTCAAGTGAAAGTTGAGTCTTGTTACTCTTGGTGTTTGCCGACACCTAGACGGCGTGGAGACGTTGTGCGTCGGTGATCTTCTCAAGTGAAGCTTGTGAGAAGACCCGGGCGATTTGTGAGTGGCTTGGTGCTCGCCATCTCGGAGCGGAGTAAGAGCAACCCTAGTGGATTGGGGTGATAAGTTCAAGTTGGAGTCGGTTCAAGCGGTTGAACTCACTTAGAGGTGTTGGTTCGGTTGGAACCGGTCCAAGTTGTTTGGACTTACCTCGGAGGTGTTGCCTCGCGTTTTGGAGCCGATCCAAAAGGTTGAACTTACCTCAACGTGGATTAGGGGAGACCGCAAGTCTTCGATCACCACGGAAAAATATCGCCGTGTCAATTGTGGTTTGCATTCTAGCTTTACTACATAGCAATTTATATTCCTAGAATTAAATTGCTTACTTGTGTGAACGCTATCTTATGTACTTAATTGTTTATATCATTAGTTGATAGCTTACAAGTCTTTGCTAAATTGCTCTATTTATTATTGACTTGTATTGTTGGTGCACCTAGTTGTTTAGGCGTTAATTGTGCTAAACCGAATTGATATTTAGCTTCCGCATTAGAAATCGGTTTTAGCGTATAAAAGTTTAATTTGACTATTCACCCCCCCTCTAGTCGGCCTCCTCGATCTTACAAGTGGTATCAGAGCTTGGTCTCTCATTTATTAGACTTAACCGTCTAGAGAGTAAAGGATGGCGACTAGTGATATTATGCACCTAGGTGAAGCACCACAATTTAATGGCACAAATTATGCACATTGGAAAATCCGCATGTCATGTTATTTTAAGGCCATGGGCCTAAATATATGGCGGATTGTAGATGTCGGCTTTTCTCCTCCATTGGATAGGCTTGATCCAACAATTGAGGAAGAGAAATGCTTACATCTCGACGCTCAAGCAATTAACGCTTTATTTAGTGCTTTGAGTGTAGATGTGTTTGATGCCATATGCGATCACGAGCGTTCATGAGATGTGGACCCATCTTCAAGAATATTATGAAAGGTCTACTTCCACAAGTAATGATCGCATAGAAGAATGGATGTCGGAGAAGAATGTTCAACATCAAGCTCCGACAATGATGAGATCACAAACCCTCCACATCAACTCATTGCCTTATGGCTAAAGGTAATAAGAAGGTAAATAATGATGATGACAATAATCCTTCTTATGATGAGTTGATAGATATGCTAGAAGATCTAAATGAATATTTAGGAATGGAGAAATCTAAATACAAAGTTTTGAAGAAAGAACATGTCTTACTTCAAAATAATTATGATGTTCTAAAAGATGAACATGAAAAGCTCCTCCTAAATGAATATACTAGCTCCAAGGTGGATATAGGTGTAACATGTAATCTAATAGATGATTTGCCATGCATAGCTCCTATTTCTTGCAATTCATCTAAAGTTAGCATATCCACATCTTGTGATGATTTAATTGATATGCCTTGTAGCACTTGTGAAAATGCTACTATTTCCTCTATGCTTGTTGAAACTAATCTTGTAGAGGAAAACAAAATGCTCAAGGCCCAAGTCGCAAATTTGAAAAATAACTTGGATAGAAGCCACAAGGGGAAAGCCACTCTCGATGAAATATTGAGCAAACAAAGATGTTTGCAAGACAAGAGTGGAATTGCTTCACTCCCATGAAGAAAAGGGAGAATAGCAAGATGAGACACAATCAAAGACACAACAAGAACATCAAGTGCTTTGATTGTCATCAAAAGGGTCACCTCTCCACCAAATGCCCTAACAAGGAAGATTATAAGAGAGGACTTGGCTATATCGCCAAGAAGAAGGTGAAGAGCATTCCAAAGCAAAAAGGGAAGATATACACAAATATCAAATACTTTGGATATTATGAGAAGGGACACATTGCCTCGGTGTGTCCAAATCAAAAGGATGTCAAGCCAAGACATTCAATAAAGAGGCAAGACGGCAATGAGCAAGAAAAGAAGATATCAAGGGGAAGCAAAAGCCCTACTTGCTACAATTGCCGGGAGAAATGACATTTTAGTAAGGAATGTCCTAAAGGTATCTCTCCTAAGTCTATTATTTATAATAATGATTATTTGCTTAGGAAGGATAGAAATGACAATGTGTTTGCTAGGAATGTTAGTTTACATAAAACTAATGCTAGGGCCATTTGGGTGCCCAAATCTATTGTGACTAACATTCATGGACCCAACCAAGTATTGGGTACCAAAAATACGCTTAAATGATTAATAGGTACTTGGAGATGCATTGGGGGTTTGGCTCATTCATGAAGAGGTGAATTTCACTATATGCAAAATTGGAGCCAAGCTTAAGGATGATCAAGTCATATCATAAGCCAATGCTATTTCGGTAACAAGTACTTACATTGAAGTATCTAGACCCTTTGCCTTGTGTAGGTTGCATTTCATGAAAAACTTATGAAAATGGTTGTTCTTGCTCTAGTGCTTAATCTTGTTTATTCGTATCTTGAGCAAGATGGAAGTGGCACATTAAGGGGGAGTGCTAAGTAATGATCATGTATATCACATCCCTATGTGTGCCCAAATTAATTAAGTGCTAATAATGTTTTTCAAAATTAAGCAATTAAGCCAAAAGTCAAAAAATTTTTTTGAAATTATTAGTATATCCTTTGAAAAATTAGTTGCAAAATGTATACAAATGCATTTCAAAGGTTTACCAAAGGTTTTGGCTTAAGAAAAAGCTATTTTAAATGAAAATGAGTTTCTACCCAAAATTCTAGATCATAGAATCTTGTTTTTGACATAAACTAGATTTTTGTGTAAAATCTATTCTAAAAAGAATTTGACCTTTGTCCCAAAAGGAAAATCCTAGAGTTGGTTATTCTAAACATTTTTGGTATTCAAATGATTTCCAAAAGACCAACTCATCAAAAGTTATTTGATTTTGAAACTCGTCCAAAATACTAGTTTGACCTAAGTGGTCACTTTCTAGCACTTAAGTGAGTTTAGCCAATTGAGCCTAAATTATTCATATGAATAGGTCCATGATGGTATTCATGACTCATACACAAAATTGGATACTCAAAATTTCTTCATTTGCTCAATTTGGATCTTTTTGTGAAAAGTCTTGAAAATACGATTTCATTTCCAAAATCAAAAGCTTAATTCATAAAAACTATTTGATAATTGGTTTTCTAAAGGCTAGATAAGTTGGAAATGCTCCAAATATCTTTATTTGGATGTTTGTGTGAAAGTTTGGAGCAAAATACAACTATTCCCAAAATTCCGATCAATCCTTGAAGTCCTGGAAAATCTGAACTCTGGCGGTCTAATCTGCAGATTACTCAGGATCCGGTACTACTGACCTTTGACTGCAGATTATCGACGTGCGGTACTACCGGTCCTTGAACTGCGGTACTACCGATTATCCTGACAAAACAACCAATCTCAATTCTTTCAATTCTAAATCTATTGTGGTTGTTTCCAAAAGTCAATTTGATCCTTGCTATCTTTGCTAGCTACCCGAATATACTTTGTTGACTCCATATACCACCTTGATCACCCTGTGATATTCTTATCATTACAAGTGGTATTCTTTGAAGTGGTAGCTCCTTTTGATCATCTTTGATCTCGGCATGAGAATCATATGTGTTTGATTCAAGTGGTATCCTTGTTTTTACAAGTGGTACTCTTCAAGTGATATCATCTTGTCCTTACAAGTGGTATTCTCAATTGATATCATCGTACTCCTTCACGTTGTATCTTTTAAGTGGTATCTCTTGTTCTCATTCACAAGTGGTATCTAACTCCTTCTATGCCGATCAATTCTTTGCTTACCAAGCTCTCCCCGATACCTAATCACTTCTTATCCATGTGGTCTCTCCGATACCTCAAAATTCTTGATATTGTTTTTTCAAGAGGTATCTTATCCAAGTGGTTTCTCTGATACGCGATATCTTTTCAAGTCCTATCTCTTCAAGAGATATATCTAAATTGTATCAAGTGGTATCATCTTCTCTCAAGTGGTTTTTCTCTCTATGCCTTCATTGAAGATCTTAAAAAGAGAAGTTCAAGCACCTTGAGATTGCAAGACCTGTTGACGCATGTTTTCCACAAATGGTATCAACATATGGATTTACAAGTATTATCTACAAGTGAAATTTACAAGTGGCATCGTCGACTCGTAGTATCCACAAGTAAAGTTTAGAGAATATCTTTCAACAAGTGGTATCTACAAGAAATCTCTACAAGTGGTATCTACTAGAATTGTTCAAAGATTACCTTACAAATGGATACACATAAAGAAAATGGGGGAGAATGCTTTTGTGTGTCAAAAGCTAAGAAGGAGATATTTGGAGAAAGAATGCTTTTGTGTGTCAAAAGCAAAGATAAGTGGACGAAGAAATTCTTTGTGTGTCAAAGGAGTAGAACCTTTGTGTAAGGGGGAGTTTTCCTAAAATCTTTTGAAAAAGCTTTATTGAAAACCGTTTTGAATTTCAAAATGAGTAATCTATTATATGGGAAAACTAGTTTGTAGAAACTCCTTTTTGGCCTCGTTTTGATTCTTCGGTGTTTATGCCAAAAGAGGAGAAAGTTTATTTGATCAATTATTTGGATTCTCTCTTGTGAGTTCACCCTATCTTATGTTTAGTCCAAAAGTGAGAGAATGCTTTTGGAGAACATAAAAAAAAAGGTTTAGGGAGAATGTTCTCACCTTATATCTTGCATAGATCATAAAAGGGGAGAATATTTCGATGATCAAAATAATGAATTCTATTGCCTAGCTCATAAGTTTTACAAAGACTCTCCTTTGCTTTAAGATTTGTTTTGAATTTTTAGTGTTTAATGCCAAAAGGGGGAGAATTTGTATGTTCTACATTTGGATGTTCTTATTTGATATCTCTTGTGATGCCTTAAGTAGGAGAATTCTTTCTCTAAGTTTTGTGCATACATATAGTCAAATATGCTTTCTTTCTTATCATATGTTGACTTATATCCAAATGTTGCTATTAATGATGGATTTGTCATCAATCACCAAAAAGGGGGAGATTGAAAGATCTAGACCCGCCATTATATGGTAATGAAGTTTTGGTGATTAATGATAAATCTAATTGGGAGACTAACACTTTTATTGATATACATATTGTGTAGTCTTATTTGGATATAAAGGTGAAAATCATGAAGGCATGCAAGTGATTAAGTTTTTAATGACAAATGCACTTGTGAGACTAACACTCCTATTGTTATATCAAGTTTAGTCTCAGCTTGGATATAAAAGCAAAAAATCAAAACAGGTATGTATTCATTAATGACAAATCTATTTGTGAGACTAACAATTCTATTGATTATCTATTGCTTAGTCTCGTTTGGATATAAAGATGAAAATACAAGAGGTATGCATTCTACTTCTTATTATTATATCTTGTTGCATTCCTCGGATCCAAAATATATGTTAAACTCCACCAAAAGGTTAACTTGGATATGTGCATATGTTTCCATTACACATTTGTGTATGCACACATTTAGGGAGTTCATTCTATATTTTGTGGTTTCATTAGTATTGATCCATATTCTCTTTCCACATATATTAAGGATCTTTACTTTGAAACATATCCTTGAATATATTTAACTTGTGTAGTTAATATATTCATATGAGTATATGAGAGCATATGAGACTTGTGTAGTTCATTGATGCTCATATATCCTTGAATATATTTTAACTTGTGTAGTTAATATATTCATATGAGTATATACAACTTGTGTAGTTCAGATACACTCATATTTAGTATATACAACTTGTGTAGTTCAGATATACTCTTAGTATATATAACTTGCATAGTTCATATATACTCATGACCTTGTTGTTTCATTAGTATTGATCTTTGTGATCTACTTTGAAACATAACTCTTGAGTATATATATAACTTATGTAGTTTATATATACTCATACCAATTACATTCAATTATCTGTAATTGTGTTGGTTATCATCAATTACCAAAGAGGAAAGATTTTGGTATCTTGTCCCAACCATTATGAGTTAATGGTATGTTGTGGTAATTAATGATAATCACATTGTGGAACTAACGTTTCTCCTTGAGTTGGATGAATAGGTTATGTTCCAGGTGGTTGAAGACTTTGAATGACATCATGAGTTGATTGTCATCAAGTCGTGATTCTTGAAGTAAAGGATGCATCATGAGTTGATGCGTGTCAAGTTCAAGAAGATGAGATGGTCATTGGTTGATCATCGAGTCAAGTGAAGAGTGCATCATGAGTTGATGTATGTCAAGACTTGAAGCAAGGATATGCGTCATCAAGCTTCAAGTGGTTGCGCAAGGAAAAGGTATGACTAGCTAGGGCTAAGGATGTGTTCCTAGTCTTTTACCGATCTCGGTGTTTGGTTGAGAGATCGGATTGCTAGAATAGGTTGTCGTACTATTAAGAGGGGTCTTAATTAGTAACTTGAGTTAGTCATGTGTTGATAGCTCATTGTGTTTGCTCTAGCTCAACTTAACATGTTGCCTATATTTGCGAATGTGTTTTGCAAATGGTTGTGGCTCATGGTTAATCCTTGTAGCATGTGACTTTAGTTTGCGAATGTGTTTGCAAACGGTTTAAGTCCATGTACCTTATTCCTTGTGGCGTTGATTCTAATAGTTGGCAAATGTGTTTTGCAACTTGTTGAGAATCTCGCTTTTATCGTTGTTTGCATCGCTTGTCAATTGTGCAAATGTGTTTTGCAACCGAGTTGAAGCGAAGTGCAATTTGTGGTGTGATTCTAAAAGTTGGCAAATGTGTTTTGCAACTTGTTGAGAATCTCATTTTGAACCCTTGCTTGCATCACATATCAATTGTCAAATGTGTTTTGCAATTGGATTTGTTTTGGATGCAAACGCGCTCTCTCAGAAAAGCGGTAGTACGGCATGTACTACGCGGATGACAAAGAAGGCGGTATGACCGGTGGTTCCTTGGCGGAACTACCGCACTGCTGAGCATGCGTTGCTCGTGGTGGTGCGGTAGTATCGAAAGTACCACGCAGTATGACCGTGGTGCGGTAGTACCGCCGTTGGTTGACGGTATGCTTTTTCCAGAACCATTGCATTTCGTGCGCTTTGGGTTCTTTGGAGGTGCGGTAGTACCGGAGTTATGTGCGCGGTACTACCGGCCTGCGGTCGTACCGGATTTTGTATGGCGGTACGTATTTTCCAGAAAGCGTGCTTTTCGGGTTGAGTTGAAAACCCGCGAGCGGTTGTCTGCGCGCTCCTTGAGCGGTATGACCGGGAGATGCGGTAGTACCGCATGTTGGTTGGCGGTCGTACCGCACAGGTGCCCAACGGCTAGTTTTCTGACCGTTGGAGGAGGTGCGGTCATACCGCAACTTAGTTGGCGGTAGTACCGCATGTGCTGATTTTTCAGCAGACTTTGCCTCAACGGCTAGTTTTTGTGTGTGGGCTATATATACCCACCTTGGCCGTGTGAGGGAAAGGTTGCTGGTGCCATATACTTTCTATTGAGCTAAGAGCAAGCCTCTCATACTCTAGTGTGCATGTGTTGCACTTAGTGAGTGATTGAGAGCAAACCCTAAGTGCATGTGTTGCATTAGGTTGTGGATTGCTTATCCATAGAGCTTTGGCACTTGATTGGTTCAAGTGAAAGTTGAGTCTTGTTACTCTTGGTGTTTGCCGACACCTAGACGGCGTGGAGACATTGTGCGTCGGTGATCTTCTCAAGTGAAGCTTGTGAGAAGACTCGGGCGATTTGTGAGTGGCTTGGTGCTCGCCATCTCCGGAGCGGAGTAAGAGCAACCCTAGTGGATTGGGGTGATAAGTTCAAGTTGGAGTCGGTTCAAGCGGTTGAACTCACTTAGAGGTGTTGGTTCGGTTGGAACCGGTCCAAGTTGTTTGGACTTACCTGAGGTGTTGCCTCGCGCTTTGGAGCCGATCCAAAAGGTTGAACTTACCTCAACGTGGATTAGGGAGACCGCAAGTCTTCGATCACCACGGGAAAAATATCGCGTGTCAATTGTGGTTTGCATTCTAGCTTTACTACATAGCAATTTATATTCCTAGAATTAAATTGCTTACTTGTGTGAACGCTATCTTATGTACTTAATTGTTTATATCATTAGTTGATAGCTTACAAGTCTTTGCTAAATTGCTCTATTTATTATTGACTTGTATTGTTGGTGCACCTAATTGTTTAGGCGTTAATTGTGCTAAACCGAATTGATATTTAGCTTCCGCATTAGAAATCGGTTTTAGCGTATAAAAGTTTAATTTGACTATTCACCCCCCTCTAGTCGGCGTCCTCGATCTTACAGTGTGGAGGCATGGAGCGAGAAGAGGAGGGAGGATACAGCGGCGTTGAGGCAACCTGGGCAGCGGGAGGAGGGGGAGGCGAGGGTGGTGGTGGTGGCCAGGGCGGTCGGCGTGCAGAGGGAGAGGGAGAAGGAGGCGTGCAAAGGGATGAGGAATGAGAGGGGTGGTGGCTCGTAGGTTGGAGGGGAGAGAACGAGTGCATTTGGTTCACCCAACCAAACAAATTCATGTATCTGATCATCTCGCCAACCAAACACAATACTTGGACTATCCTATTCAGGATGAATGGATCCATCTTATACCACCCCATTTCATTCAACTTGGTTCAGCCAACCAAACGCACCCTAAAATAATTCGTAGAAACAAGCTCTCCGCAACACCCTGCTGAATCAAAAACAGGGCTACGAGAGCATCTACAATCTAGTTATAATATTTTTTCTCTCCACCCCTATTAATACTTTGGAAGTGGTTAAGTGATTGTAATATATCATTTAATAGAGATATATTTGTCTACACCCCACCATGCACACAAAGCATTAAATCTAAGAAATAATTAATGAGAGAAAAAGGGCAATGTCATATAAAAAAAGGCGACACTTGGAGGGTAGCATGCATATGTCCATGTTTTTTTTAGAAAAAATGGAAGCCGGTTCCAGTTCCAAAAGTAAGTGCATAGTCTGCTATAAAATCAGTGAAAGAGAATAAGCTGTTGGCGTTTTCAAGTCTTGAAACTCTCAGAAAATCTGCACGTACGCTGCCAGTGTTGCTTCCTCGTTTTCTGTATGGGGGGACACGAGTTTGAGCGGCTTGTCAACAGCAGGACACCCGATGTGCATCCAGCGATCGGGTTTTGACGTCTCACTCGCCTAGCTTTCGTCTCCACCATACCTCACGCATATATCATTTTATGATTTGAAAACTCTGAATTTACAGAATCCCAACACTTTTGATATATATTCCCTCTAAATAATTTTGAGCTTTGTTTAGGTTTGCTTAAACAGTTGCACTCGAGAAGAGTGGCACTTTAGAATTTTGCTACTTTGGACATTTTGCCCGTGTCTTTACCCTTTTTCCTCTTCCCTTGTCGGCGTCGAGGTGGTGGAGCGGAGGTGGCTTAGCGGTGGCCGAGGCGCAGGACGCGACGGCCATGGAGGCTTAGCCAAATAAACAAGGGTGAGTTTGAAGACTCAACAAGCACATAATAGAACGATAAACACTGCCACGCAAACATAAACATAACTATATCATTACTTCCATCATTATATTTCTATTATTGCAATGCATCGTTATTTTACATGCACCATCATGCCCATGCTCATATATATCTCATCAGCTGATACCGGTATAGCGGAGTTTTCACCCATCGATGATACACTCTTTCCCCATCTTGCTAGGATGGAGTCCCTATATTGTAGGATTTTTATCTAGTCCATACAAATGTAAGACTTTATTTAGAGCACTCTGGATTAGTCATATATCTTTCTCACCGACCTCACCGGAATAGTTACATGATTTTCTCACCAACCTAGCTTGTGCATTCTTGCCATGATGCAAATGCATATGTCCATTGTCATTAGCATGATTCATCCTTGTTATCATTAACAGGGTAGCCTCATCGCTCACCTCGTTCCATCATTATTATCACTACCATAAGCATCATCATATCACGAAAACATCGTATATTCCATACCATCTGCATGATACCGTTTTACCATGCACTTGTCTGTTAACCAAATAGAGCGAAGCAACGTGCGGAAGGCGCCGTTCCAGAACCTCCACCTGAACAGGCATTCAACTAAACTCAACACATTGTAGCTATACATGTACACATACAGACGACATCGATCCTACGTGTAAACCGACACGAACAAACCCCTCTTACTAGGCATTATTCTACTGAGCCGGTGCCAAAAATAATAATAAGTTAGAGATCGTGTCGACTAACCTTGCGAGAAAAATTTATCTGCGCGCCCCTAATTTCTTTCACCTTATCCTCTTTTCTTTTTTCTTTCCTCTGTTCTTCTCCTGGCCGAAGCCATCTCCTCTCCTGGCCTTATCTCTTCATCTGCTCTCTCTCCTGGCCTTATCTCTTCACTGGCGATGGAGCGGCGTGGCCGGTGGCAGCGCCGAGGCGTGGGACGCGGCCGCTGAGGGAGGCCGAGCTCGAGCGCAGCATGCGGCTGCTAGCGCTCAGCAGTGGCTTGCGCGAGACGAGGTTGAGGGCGACGGCTTGGCGACACGACTGGTGGAGGCACCGAGGCGGCAGCAACGCCTAGAGCAACGCGCCGAGGCACAACAGAGCGGCGGCGCCGAGGGGAGGAAGACTGGCGACAGCAGCTTAACAGTGGTGGCCTAATCGGCGCGGGAGGCAGCGAGGCCGAGTGCCGATGGTAGTGGTGGTGGCTGGAGCCAGCGACCCCTAGCTAGATCCGGGCCGGTTGGGGCCGGAGAGAAGAGAGGAGGGAGGAGCATCTAGAGGAAGAAGGGAGGAGAGGAGGGAAGAAAGAAAGAAGAAGAGGGTAAGGATGAAATTGTTAAATAGTGGTAAATTCTGAAGTGTCACTTCGTCTAATGGCAAATCCTGAATTGTATTCTCTGTAATAGCACATCGTAGAAGTGCATTCTATGAAGTGACATATTCTCAATTGTCCCCTTTTCTTTCGTTCCGTTTTAGTCGCTTCCAAGCAAAAGGACAGGTGTATGTATATTTCGCGGATCTGCAGACTGCAGGTACTTCGTTTATGCAACAAATGGTTCAGCATAAGTTAGGTCTAGCATCTTTAAGGACCAGTTTACGCGCGCTTCTTTGTGCTGCGCCGCAGAATCTTACTAATTCAAGGAATATTTTGCTATCAAAAGATGATTTTAAGTGGTTAATACATGTATATCCAAAGCAGCGAAATAAAACCATGGACAGCAAGCCACTGCAATGCTAAACTAAGCCTTAAGCAAGCCGTAATTCCCGACAAAACCCAGCAATAAACTAGCAAGCTAAAGGAATCATGTCAGCTCTCGCTTCCCTGTCTCTTGGTTATTGTTCACTCATGGCCCCTGACAGACACCACCCATCCAAATATGCCAATAGCCCAAATGCCCAATGCAACGCTGACTACAATTCCACAGCTATATTCCAGGTTTCACCTGGAAAAAAAATGATGGGCGAAAAAACCCAGAAAAAGATGCCAAAATGAATCAACAAGGAGTATTTATATTCCAGATTTTACACTTGTCCTGATTTTTCATGGAGTATTTAACATGACCTGATGGCATCCAACACACTACTACCTAAAAACAGTTTGTTAGCCTATGCACATAGATACATATAACCGCAAGCATATATATACACACAGTCAAAATACATACCATAGAATTTATCCTCAAAGAAATAAAGGTAAAAGCGAATACATACCATAATATGCTAGCATGCCCCCACTATGTGGTAGGCTGATAGATAAGTTAAAAAAGGGAAAAGAAAGAAAGAATCACAAGCACATAAACTAGCCGGCCATCTACATGATGAGCAAAACTAGCCTAAGGTTAGAGCATTACTAAGAGCTATGTACATTCATAGGTGGCACTACAGCATGTCGCTGGCACTCTGCACTCAGCACGCTGCGATACTCCAGAGTCACTCGGAACTCCCAACGCCTTGAGTGCAGTACCGACAGCAGTATTCTACTCTCATTTGCTTGCTACCCTGCGGAGAAATCCATACACTTAGCGACTTAGTGGAAGACGCAATATTGCAGGTCAGGAACAACACTGGGAAAGAGAATGACTAGAATTACATGAACGGGAGATGAAGAGTGTGAGTAGATCCCAGATCTCCTATGCTGTCATGCTTAACTTGGTCCATGCTAGAACCATGTGACGAGAGCAACCTTCTCTGCAACAGCCAGAACTTTCATTACTTACAACCCAAGTATGACAATGCATTAGAACAAATTAGGCTACATAACACATAACAAGATATCGCCATATTGGCAGTGTACATATGCTTAATTCCCAACATAGTCAAAACACTAGCAAAGCTTGCAAACAATAGATGATTTAGATAATCTATACTCTTTTCTGCAAGATACAGTGCAACACTCTGATGTACGAAGGCTGCAAAGAGTCATAGAATAAAAGAGGCAACCAGACAAATCACAGAATGGTCCCAAAAGCCATCCAAGCTAGGCTATTAACAGTTTTAAAGCAGCACAGGGGTTCAATCTCGCCTTTAAGAAAGATGTCAAACTGCCCTCTGCCCTTGGGGAGGTGAACAGAGGGGACAACAGAGAGATGCTATGAGTATATGTCCAGGTACTTTCTTACAAGTTACAACGACCAAGGCTCATAAAGCAAAAAATAAAAATAAAATGAGACGAAAGGAAAACAAACAAGTACTTACATGTGCCTCGAAGTTTGGGCTAGTTAGGTTCAGCGACAGATTTTTCATCAGCAATAGTACCTGGAGATAACTCGTCAAACAAAACAATTTTCATTACAAGTAACATGATAGGGTTATGTAATGAATGCTAGCAGTACATGTCAACACAAGGAACTAATTCAGCTGCTCAAATGCAGTGCACGGAGAGAGAGAGAGAGAGAGAGAGAGAGAGAGAGAGAGACAGAGAGAGAGAGTATTTGGGACAAGTCCATGCAAGCCAGAGAAGTTGATCATAATGGTAAGTCTATGAACCGCAACAGCTAACTTTCCCACAGAGTAAGGGGCAATGAGCCAATGAGCAAGACAAAAAAGTTTGGGCCTCAGCATCTACATACAACTATACGAGAGAGATGCAAGGCAAGTGCTAGTAATGCAGAAAAGATCTGCCAAACATCTTTTGTACAAATTAAATCTAAACACTAAATGAGGTAAACTCAGAAATAATAATTAAACTTCACCCCAGAAATGTTCACCACCATAAAATTATTCTTCCATTTTCACATTCACATTGACTGAATGATGGGACTAGTAGCAGCTTGTTAAGATTATTTCTACTAGAATCTGTAGTCAAATCTTTACTAAACATGCAAACAAAATCAAGAATATTTTTCATGCAAACAACTCAACTTACAAAAATAGCATTATTGTAACATGACCTTGATGCTTGCAGAAAAGAGTAGTTCTCTAGCAGGACAGGTGAATCGATTTGAAAGTAAAGCTTAGAGAAGGACATACCGTTTCAACATCAATAGGATCCATCTCTCTCAACCTCTGCATATGCCCGCTTGTCTCTGGATCAAATATGCTTCCCAGAAAGTTGTATACTCGAGCAAAGTCTGGCATGGCTGCAAGTTTCACCAGAATAGACACAAAATAAGGTCAGAATAGGACTAAAGAAAAAGGCATGGATAACACTAATACATCGATTAATATTAATGCCACCAAAGGGAGATCTGAAAACTAACAGCGCAGCATTCCATTTTTACTATTGTAATAGGGTCATAACAGCACTTATCAGCCAGACATCAAGAGCATTACGGTAACTCGCAGAGTTTGAAGGACATGACAAAGGTAGCCAATTGCAACAAGTATCCAACAGAGTTAAAAGATCTTCAAACAGAGCGATCGACACCAAGAAGGCAAGAACTCAAAGGACCATTTGAGAGTAATTGAGGTTCTCTAAGAAGACCCAAAGGCTGGTCTTTTAGAAACCATGGACTTATAGGTGGGCCTATGCATCTCGTAAAGGCCACCAAAAAGCTGATCCATTTGAAAAATATATGCTTTTGACCTGTGAGGGCTTAAGCTTTAAGCTCAAACATCAGGCCATCGGTTTTTTCCCCAAAAAGTAGTTCATTTTTTAAGATACTCAGAATGCATCCTTGAGGGTATTTTTCCCCCAAATGATATCTATCCCTCATCTTGGACTTCTTAAAATTTTATATGAGAAACTTCAAAGAGAATGCTTCTCTTTTCTTTCCAAGGAGACAAGGACAGTATACCCTTAAGTCTGAATGTAACATGGTACAACCCTATCAAAGACTCAAAGTATCAAGTGTTAAGCATGTTACGTATCCTGATGCCGTGCGCATACCAACACATGCCACTGCATCTACAGTTGGCATGAAACAATAGTGCAAAAATGAAGCGGATACATCTATGAGTTTACTAAAACAGCAATAAAAATATGAAGTTGAATTCTTTCAACTTTTACGGTTAATGGAGAATAAGGATAGTCGCAAAGAATGCTAAGAGCAAGACCACTAAGTCAGCAAGTCATGAAGAGCCCAGAGCAATAAGGCCTTGAATTAGATCCATCCTCTCTCTTATTTTTTTTTGTGAGTGACTTCCAATGTTAGCCAGTACAATGTTTGGATAAGAGAACATGAAAGGTACTGAATCAGACAACACTTTAATAAGTGGAATAGAATTGCATTAATCAACCAGACTAATCTTAGGATCATAGCAACAGTCACCAACATAGGGTTAGTATATGGCACTATGGCTGTATGCTGCGGAAAGAGAAGCTCACCATGCAGTGCTGGAAGCACGATTTCTTGCTCAATTGCCTCAGAAGTTGGGCAAGTTCCAGATTGGCTCTCTATGCTACTAGAGCAATTATTTGTCGCACCTGAACATGTTGCAGCTGTGATAAGTTAGTATTTCCAATGAACATATTAATCAGAAATGGAGTTTACAATAATGGCACAATTATAAACCTTGTGTATGTCTTGGACTGAAATGTTGAGCAAGACCACTATCCCAGGAAGGAAATGCATCATTTGCACTTGAGTTTGTAGCAACAGTAGATGTATCCATTGGTATAACACAGCCTTGCTCCATTATATGTGAAGCTTGTTGTGGTAAGACAACCTGAGGGGCTGCAGGACCTCCAAGGTTTCTAATTAGATCTATTTCCTAAACTCAAAACTGTCCATGCTAGTCAGATGAAGGATGAAAAATACATACTCTTTTTTGAGGATTTATGTGGATATGGATGTGCTGCCTTCCGCTTTGGCCGAGGTGGGGGCAAATGTTCGCCTGTTCCATTCTTTTGAACCTTTAAAAAGTACTTCTGTGCATGGCTCCTGATCTGTTAACAGAACTGTATTTTTAGATCATGCACAGTTCGTCAGACACAATAGAATTAAACAAAAAGGAACATTTCCATTTAATTAACGGAGTAACAGTCGAGAATAGGCGAGTTATAATGATCTTGTTAAAAGAACAAACATATGAAGATTCTAGACCAAACAAAATTGCCAAAGAAACTTCTTGGTGCAAAAGAAGAGGTGATGAAATGGTTGATTTTATTAGTCTTTCCCAACGACAATGAATTTTACTATGACCAAGAATTTTACCACAAAAACATTACCCATGGCTAGGCTACAGCAAACAAAACGATGACACTATATTCATATTTGATAAACTATCAGAGGCAGGCAACAACACGTCACCAGCATCAGCATGTAACTGACTAAAAGCAGAAAAACACAGTATTTTGCTACTCAGACGTATTAAAAAGCTTCCAAATAATGGAAAATTCATATTTGCAGCAGCGCAAAAGAAGCATGGTGGGATGATACTGGAAAAGAGCTATCTGGTGAATAGAACATTTCAAGTTGCCCACAAGATCCTTTAGCCTAAGAATCTGTTAGCCTAAGTTGGTACGAAGCAGACTTGAAAAATGTAAAACACCTGAAATATTGTGTGACAAAGGCAACCAACTAAACAGCAAAACAGAAACAAAAGTCGAGGACAGCCATAAATTATACCTGTATTACTGTCTTTGAGCCAACAAAAGCTTCAATCTTTTTCCAATCGCGATCAAACCTGTTATATACATAACAAAAAAACTAAGAAAGAAATATAACGAAGAGAATAAAGCCATTCCAGATGTCACATGGGCTGCTCTAGGAGTATCCTTAAGGTACTAAAGAATGCATTACAATCAATAGATTATGTAATAGCCACTAGATAATGCTACCCAAAATCCTGATGTTAAGACACAAGATGACAATTCAAAGCTCCTGTATCAGCTATATAATGGGATGAAGGGCTACTACTCCCAAGAAAGAGATTCAACTCCAGGCAAAATATTCAATCAGGAGCAGAAAGTAGGGTAACCCACTTGGAAGCCTGGGAACTGAGATAAGAATTCGACCAGCTGTCTACAAAGCCCCCACAACAGTATGTCCAAATCTAGCAGTTAGTCTGGTGAGAATAGGCGCGCATTAACGCTACCGCAGGATCCTATCGTTAGTAAACTCGCTGATCTAGTCTAGTACAAGGCGAATTAGATCGGCAGTGACCACCCTGTAAGCAGGCAATCTGAGCAGATTTGAGGCAACTCCCCAACTCGATCCCGAAAGAGCAGACAAGATAAGGTAGTAGAGATCACAACCCCTCTTCCGCTTTGATAATACAAGACAAGACAAGAAGACAAGCTAGTGGTACAAGCTGGGGGAATCAAGGTGGCTCACAGCTGCAGCGCCTCGAGGAACTTGTCGTGCTCGGGCTCGGTCCAGCTCTCGCGCGACTTGGTGATGGTGTAGGGCTTCCTGACCCTCCTGGCCCCCTCGTCGTCCGCCTCCCCATCCGCCATCGGCGCATCAGCCTCCCGCACCTGCATCCGGTGGTCCTCCCCTGGATCCCCGCCGCCGACGCCCGCGACCGAGGAATCGAGCGGGTGGGGCGTCGTGCTCATGGACACCATGAGCTCCGCCTTCCCTACGGTCTCGCTCGCAGGTCGCCACCCACCCACCCACCCACTAGGTCTAGTCTAGGGTTGCCTCCTCCTCCGCTGCTCTCGCTGTTGAAACGCGAGTGGAGTGGTAGTGGAGGTGAGAGAACCAAGGAAGAGGGCACTCCTCCTGTCCACGAGTTTCCCCTGACCCTGACGCCGGGGTCCCACCACCTCCTCTCTCCTTTCCTCTTCTCTCTGGTCTGTGGGCCTCCCTACTACTCGTACTACGTGGACGTCACTCGTCACGGCACCGGCACCGGCACCGTCCCAGGTGGCGACGCCGACGCGGACCAGGAAATAAATAAACGCTTCGCCAGGGGCCTCCCTGCAAATTGTCTGCATCGACCAACCCAGCCCAGCCCAGCCCAGCCCAGGCTCGAAGCGAAATCGTTCCAAGCAGCAGCTTCTTGGCTAGGGTTTCGCGTTCGCGCAGAGCAGAGGCAGAGAGGAGATGACGACGGCGGCGCGGCCGACGTGGGCGCCGGCGAAGGGCGGCAACGAGCAGGGGGGCACCCGCATCTTCGGGCCCTCTCAGAAGTACTCCTCCCGCGACCTCGCCGCCCACACCACCCTCAAGCCAAGGTAAACCATACGCACGTGGGCTAATTCCATCGAATCAACTCGTCGGCGCGTCGCTCGCTCGCTTGGCTGGGGATCTGGTTGCGGTTTCACTTTTTTTGTTTCTGTGCGCGTGGTTTGGCGAATGATTGGGGAAAGCGTTAGGGTTCGCTCCTGGAAACTTTGATGTCAGATGATCTCGGATCGGGGTGGCCTCGCCGAGCTCTATGCGATAGAATTGCAAACAACAGATGCCCAACCTTAGCTTTTATATCGTCACTGCTTGGGGTGGGTACACGAACCCTATAGCGCTTGATTTGTTTGGTTTTGCTGCTGTTTAGGGCCCGAATTGGCTAGTTCCAGCCTTTTTTTCCCCCATGCTAGTTGCTTGAAAATGGCTGCAGGGCGGTCAAGATTAGGTTATGGGTCTGAGTTGTACAATTTCAGAAATAAAGATATGCATATGCTCCAGCAACACTAATTAATATGCCTGACCTAAGCCATCTGGATTACATCGAAAAGTTGGGTAAAAGACCCCCTTTATTAATAACGAGGGTATTGTTAATGTCGACCTAGTAACTGAGCTTTCTAGTTGTGCTTGTAAAGTATGTCTAAAAAACAGCAATTTGTTATGTTGCTAGTTCACGGTATAATGCATTCTTTTGGAAGTTTGGACTTTGGAGCTCTGATAACTATATCATACCAAGTGTAAGTGTTTTACAAAAAAAAAAAAAACTAAATTGCAGCAGCTGCTGCTGCATCAAGAGAGTAAATTTAAGCACCATGAACGGACAAATGGTGGTTTATCATGAGCCATTTGTTCCCTATCTGGGTCCTAGTGTTTGGTAACCAGAATCAAGAGCGCCACATATGGCCAAGCTATTTCTTCTCATGATTGTTTTACCAACCATTTATTTCTTGCCTCTGTCAAACCCTGTATAACATTGGCTGTGCATTTTTTAATGGTTATACTGAGATCTCTTCCACTCTTAAGACGTACTGACCTTTCCCCTTATATGTACAGAAAGGAGGGACAGCATACCCAAGAAGAGTTACAGAAGAGGGATCTCAGGGATGAACTCGAGGAGCGTGAACGCAAGCACTACTCATCGAAGGATAAGTCCTATGCTGGTATTACCTCTTGTTCTATCTGTATTTTTCCCCTCTTTTGTAGAGAGAATGCTTGCCAACTTCTTGCTTCCATGGTGTTTGTCTTTTCTTCCGTTGTATGATTACCTACCTGTGAATTGTATTTGATATGTTCAACCTATTCTTGCTTGTAGAAGAGAGAGACCGGCGAAAAAGTTCAAGCTTGTTCCTAGAAGGTTGGTGGCACTAATGCTGTATGATAACGAAGAACTGTTTGTTCAGGCATAGTGATTACTCACTCTGTTCTTCTAAATCATAGGTTCAAAGCGAGATGCTGAGGATAAGATAGTTCCACGAGAGATTGATGCAGATGACTCTGACGTGGAGCCAGAAGTGATGATGAAAGGTTTGTTTAGTTCTTGCTCAATAGTTTATAAATCATGCTTAGATTCATCTCGTTGTTGCATGAATGGGATTAAGTGATTAACTATACATCCTGTAACTGTACTGATAATTTTGTAGGATGGGGATGAAACTGTTTTTTCTATGTTATCTTCCGTAAACTTTGGCATTAGCCACAAGGCTAGTGGCTGATACTTGTTCCGACATTGCCTAGCATGTGGGGATAAGAATAACACAACGACTGTCTTGAGTCTGGGCACTTTTTAGGACATATAGTTGTTTATTTGGGCTCATGTTCTTGTAGCGCAGTTGACTTTCTCAATGTATTCTTGCTCTTACGCATCGAATTGCAATCTCTATTCAGTGATGAAGATGATGATGACGCGACGACGATGACACTGAGGCTCTAATGGCAGAGCTTGAAAGGATCAAGAAAGAAAGAGCTGAGGAGAAGCTTAGAAAGGTTTGTTGTTTTTCTTATCTCTCTATTATCATTTCAAGGTGACCCATTTCTTTAGGTTTTAGATAGATAATGGAAGTTGTACATGCTTGTTCGCCGCAGGAGCGCCAACAAGCAGAAGATGAGGCCAAGATGAAGGAGGCTGAACTGATGAGAGGAAATCCATTGATCAATATTAACAGTGCCGACCCCTTCAGTGTTAAGAGAAGGTCGAGTGCGTCGCATTATCTTTTTGGGACTGTTTATTCATAAGTTGTCTAAAATTTTCTTAAGTTTAAGTCACTTGTTGTGACTATTGGATCAATATCCAATCATATGACATCCATTGGATCAATATTCAATCATATGACAATTATATGACACCAATCTCTACACAAATCCAATGGTCACAACAAGTGACTTAAACTTAAGAAAATTTCAGGCTACTTAAAACTAGCAAAACTGTATCTTTTTTATGTTGCCGCACTTTATGGTGAGCCTAATCCTGTTCTAATATGTATGTTTGTCACAGGTGGGATGATGACGTTGTATTCAAGAACCAGACGCGTGGAGAGACCAAGACACCAAAACGGTTCATCAATGATACCATCAGAAGTGATTTCCACCGCAAGTTTCTGCAGAGGTACATGAAGTGATGCAGCTGTACGCTTTATCTGGCCTGGCCGGGCATGTCATGGCCTCCCGGACTGTGAGCTTGTGATGTTTCTGTATTTGAGTGGAAGATCAATCTGTATGACATAACTGTAACATCTGCTTTATCTTGATGATATTTTTATCCGTTCCCCCCAAAAGAATCGCAGTGCTTGTGTATAACCGATGTGGTTGATGCGTGGCAAAGCCGCAGAATATATTTTAGCATCAATTGTTTAAAACTTTGAATGCTTTATCCCAAATATCTCCGGTCATACTTGCCAAAAAAACAAGCTTTCTGGATGGAGCCACATTTTCGAGCAATTTTTTGCTGTTATCCTGCTGAAGCATGGGTGCGTAGAAGTAAAACAGCGATCTGCTTGTTCTTCTTTTCGGGCTTGTTTGATACATTGTTCTTCTATTCGGATTTATTTGGATACATTGTGATCTGATTCAATCTTTTCAGATTAACTCGGAATTTGAACTAAAATCATTTTCAATCCAAAAAGATTAGTTCTAATTCTTCCCATCTAAACAAGCCCTTCTTGGGAACACGATTTTAAGTGAACCGGCACTCACGTCCTTGTGCATCAGATAATGCTCTCGCTGTATGGGGTTCATTGCCGTCACGACCCCAGACGTTCATGGTACAAGCATACTGATAGAGCGTACAACACTAGAGGGGACATGGTTGCACGATGCCTAGTGAACAAGAGAGAAGTAGCATCTCCATTCTTGATGCTAATGTCTTGTCACGTACAACCAAATCCTCCAGCAATAGAAGCAGCAAGACAAAACCACATATACCTACAAAGTTACTAATGTTTCAGAGCAGACAGGAAAAGAAGCCCTCCGTTCATGGATTCAAGCACAAGGAATGAATCATTCTACCCTAGAAGTAGAACAAAGTAAACAAACTGAAAACCAATTCGTAACTCGAGATTGCAAATCTGTGCACGCCGCCGCCTGCACTGAACTCGCAGCATCAGCTACCAAAGAATGAAAAGAAGCCGCCTTTCTTCCTGGGCCTCTCCTGCTCCTCAACCGCGATTGCTGTCATGGCTTCTCTCTCCACCAAGCCGCCAAGTTGCCTGCTCTAGAGGACCGAGCGTAGCTCGGGTGGCTCGCCCTGCCGTCGAGCAGCAGGCAGCCCGTCCGGGTTCGATCGATCCCTTAGATCGAACTCGAGCGCCTTATTTCCAGGTGGCTTTAGAAATAGTACACGCGCACGTGTGTACGTTCAGTGGTTAAAACGTATACTCACGTTCCGTATAGTCTTAACCTTCGCTCAAGCTTAGGCGTGTATTAAGTATACATCCATGTGTGTGTAGACGTGAGTGTAGTGTGTATGTGTGAGTACATCCATCATGTACTCTAAAAAAAAGTTGCAGAGCAAGACCAGCCGGCCTATTTGTACTCCGGATCACCTCTGCATCCTCTGGCAAAACACCTAGCAATAATCCCGATGTCTCTGATGCCGTCACACTCCAACAGCCCCGCAACACGGTCAGCATCACGGAGAGCCGTAATGTCAGGGGTAGTATCAAGCTCTGCCCCTTCCGCGGGGGAACGGCAGTGATAAACCCAGCATCAACACCTACAAGGCAAACCCAATGGTGGATCCACCGTGGGGGCACGAGGGCTTGAAGCACCAATTCTGCTCGTCGCATCTTTAGTATTCTCTTAGTACTTTTGCCGTTACTTGCATTATAAACTCAATTAATTTTGTTCTTAAAATTGGTATTCGTGTATATTTTTGGGTTTTAAAATGCATCTCTATGATTAAGATACTTTTTTTTTGAGATTAAAGGGTGCTTATCTCCTCCGATTTCAATTAGTGAAACCAGTCATAACAGAAGTAGATGCATATGGCAGGAAACTGCATGAAACAGGACTGAAAATTGATCTATAGATGATAAATGCAAACACCAACTTCTTATCAAACTGAGACCATGAGAGAAATTGATGATGAAAATAATACAGAAACACGCAAAAGTTGAAGGTTGCATTATAACTACATGATAGTACTATACAGTTAGTTAGACATCTGTATTTGACAATTAAAGGGACAGTCAGTGAAGTTGGAAGTCACAAACAAATTAGATACCCTGATCTTTGACCTTAATAATGCTTGCACACAACAGGTCGTAAATGCAACTAGGATACGCTGATCTAAGAATAACTCGGTAAATGGCTTTAAATAACATCACAAGAAAAATACTACGCATAAATGGGTTGAATCTGACAAATCTGAATATCTTATCATAAGTGTGCACTAGCATCATAAAAACAATCAGGAATACATCCTGGCTCTGAAATCCTTATAATCTGGGGCAATCAATGGGTATGAACGAGCAAGAACAGCATCAGCATCCCAACCACTGCTTGCATTCTTCAAGTAAATTAGGCGGCGGATAGCAATCACAAACAACATAATAAATGGTTCTCATCATCCAGGGCTCTTTTATCAGCTCTCATGCTATAGGAAATAAATTCAAACGGCATACGTCCATTTCATCCGAGTAATCGATGTGACCAGAGCATAAATATTCTAGATAGAAGCATCTAAAATTGGGTTGAGATGAGCCAATTACACTTTGGATCAGATGGGACGCAATGCAAATTATCTATCAAATGTTACGGCACTATGCTCCTTAGTAACAACAGATGAGCACAGTACAGTAACAATTCGCAGATCTAAGCTGTGAGGGTGGGCGCGGTTCTCAAGCCCGAGCAGCAAGTCCACCCGTGTTGTAAACAACTTACGTTTGGTCCCAGAAATTGCGACAGCAACCAACACACTGCTATTTTTTCATCTCCCCCTCTCCTTTGAGCTAAAAAACACTGTGCGTTGACTAACATAATGTAGATTTCAAAGGAAAAAGGAACAAATCTTATGTTTAATTCTTCAGATACCCAAACCATTCAGTGATATGTCTGTTCGCGATCTCATTTCATGATACTGAATAGAAGGTATACCACACCTATTCAATAGAAACCTGATGTCAATGCTCAACACAAGCATTTTATCCCACCAGCTCAAACTTCAGCAAGTTCATTTTCGGAAACTGAGGCAGGGGACCAAACCCAAATTTGTTAATCTGGAACCATTTTTTTTGTTTGCATCGCAGGATAGTATTTATACAAAATTGAAAATGAGTAGTCGGATAGACACACACAGACACGGTACAGAGGTAGCTGCTACCATGACAGCATCACAGGCTCACAGCACCCAATATATGTTACCTCCCCTTTTCTCAATAGACCACTCCAGATCATCAACCCATTCGGGATTCGCTCTTTCAGGAATACTACTGCGTACACGCTACACCACTTACCAGTGAAACTCCCAATAAGCTATCTTGTAGCAACTGAATAACCCCACTGATGGCAAACGCTAACCCAAGTTCATGGACACGGTACATAGCGGTTTGGGTAAAGTGTATTGACACAAATACAACAAATCATGCTTCTTGATCCTTCAGAGTGCACAAGTAATCACACGTCCATCATCTGTATCTCAAGTTCATGTCAAGCTCGGCCCCATACATACCACCAGGTACAGGGCCGGCCATTGCTGGATGTATCTGCTTGGATCTGGCAGTAAGCTCCATCTGCATCAACCTTTCAAAGGCCTCTGGGTGATTGCCCCTCGCTTCTGGACCTAAACAAGAGGGGGGAAAACAGTGGGAAATCAACATGTGCTCAAAGTTTTGAACATAAACAAATTCAGGATATAATTGACCTATTTGGCTAACACACATGTGATACATCTGAGCTGGAAAATGCACAAATTAAGGAACCTTTTCCTAAAGTAATTTGAAGTTGACGAACAAGAAACCCAATCGAAAATAGCAGACAAAACAACAGGGAGAAACAAGGAGACATTAAACATCTCCAAGGATCCAAAAGCCGGTACCGGACCAAATCCCGCCGGGCGGCCGGTAAAAAAAAAACGGGCAGTAACCGGCCGGTTACCGGTTTTCCCGGGAAAAACCTGGTTGAATTTTGCATGAATTCGCTTAAAAGCCATCCGAAAATCAAAAATTGAAATTTGAATTTGCAAACCCCGGAAAAACCGGCCAGTATTTCACTTCCCGGTACCACCGGTAAATCCGGTTACCGCCGGTAACCGGCCGGTTTTTCTATCCCTGAACATCTCTACCTTTGATTTCAAGAATAATGGAAGAAGACAATAAACTGCTCCTCGTATTAAAACAGCAATACAAGTCCAAATGAAAATCATAAACTCCAAAAGCAGCAGAATGATTTCAAGAATAATGGAAGAAGACAATAAACTGCTCCTCGTATTAAAACAGCAATACAAGTCCAAATGAAAATCATAACCTCCAAAAACAGCAGAATAGTATTCCGCTCCGATAAACCAGATTCTATGCGATCCAAATTCAGATAAGAGAAACTTTGTGCCTAATGTAAACTAGTGAATTTCGTGCCATACTGTCATGTGATAAGGGATATCAGATTTGGGAAAGTAAACAATTTTGCTCAAAATTCTTGTCTTGTCACTTGCAGCAGGCCAGCCTTTGTGCCGTGCTGTCTAAACCATGCAAACAATGACAGGTTAACTCTGCAAGTTAACACAACATACAAAATTAGCTTGTAGAAGCTCTCACCTGGCATCATCAATCCAAATTCTCCATAGCTGGGCTGGCGAGGGTGCATATGGAAATTATTTACATTGCTCATCTCAGGTCCATAACCAGGCATGTGATGCACAGGCTGAGATGGCGTAACACCTCTTGGCAAGCCTTCTGGTGGAAAACTTCCAGGCATGGAGATGTGCTGTAGCATAAGATGATGGGCAGCCGGGTCCAAATGAGGGACCCCTGGAGCATGAAGAGCGTGTTGCATAGGATTCATATTAGTTGGGAAAGAACGGTGTTGATCATGGTGTATTGCTTGTGGCATGTCAAATGGGGCTTGCTGATTCCTATTACCAATGTGATCCATCATAGGATGAGGAGCCACTGTAGAAGGCCTACCCTGCAGAAGATGATAAAGATTATGTGACTCAACTTGGTAACGCTGCTCGCGAGAATGAGACCCCAGCGCATCAGGACCAAGCACTTGAACATGTTCTGCATCACTAGGCACAAGACTTTGAAGCCTATAATTGAGATCATCAACTGCCTTTTCCGGCAATAGCCCCTCAATCCTACCGGATTTCACTGATGCCAAAATATCAGGCTTTTGAGCATCCAAAGATTCGCTCATTGTAAACAAATTATCTTCTTCAGGCAGCTGAATTTCCAAGCCATTCTTATCAAAGCTAGCACTACCCTGACTTGGACCAGGACCAGGGAATGCTGAACTCCTATACTCCATTCCATTTCCTGGTTCTTTAGGGGCAGCTCCATCTTTAATGTTGTTGAAGGGTAGGGTCTGTTCACCAGGGTAATATCCTTCTTGACTAGATGGCAATAAAGCTTTGCCTGTCTCTGCAAACTCATAGTTAGGGCCAACAGCAGCAGACCCTCGAATAGAAACCGGTGCATCCTTGGAATGGAGCTCATTCATAAAAGCAGCCCCAAATAATGCTTCCAATGTCAGGCTCTTCCCTGAAGTAGGAACGGCTTCAGCTTTATTAGTCGGAGCAGTTCCAGATATTCCACCATTGGCCATAACATTTACATCAGAACTCTGTAGTTCATCAGCTGATCCTATGTGGAAACCCAAAGAAGATGATCCCTCATTATCTGTTCCCTTTTGTAATAATAAAAGAAGATGCTGCGATGCATGATTGTACACAGCTACATTCTGCACGGCGGTTGGCTCATCTAAAACAGCCTGATGCCCCTGAACAGCATTCTTCTGATTGGAGCTGCTATTGCCAGCAACCTGCGCCAGCATCGTCTGCTCAAGATCCTCACATGTCATCATAACTGGAGCTGGCTGTGGAATATCAGCATGCTTGTACTGTTCCAGGATTCCACCAGCAGGTGCAGGAGATGCAAATGAGAGGAGCTTTGATGCAGTATCAAAATTATTGTTAGGTGATCTTGGTGATAAATTCTGAATAGCACCATCAGACAAAGGAGCACCAGGAGCTATATTTTCTGGACCTGGATTTTCATTTTTGACAATCATGGAGAACAAGCCCTTTGACGATAAGTCTTCTGCAGGTTTCAAGTCTACAGGAAAATACAAGTTCAAAGTCATCAAAGAACATATCATCAAAAGAATGCTGTTTTCCCCAAACATGCATACAGCAAAGAGGGGCATGTCCACAAATGTTACTTCTGTTGGGAAGTTTTCATGGCATGATGATTTACCAAGATACTGATACCACTTGTTGAACCAAATGTTTGTTATAAAGAGTAAAAGAAACGATACTACACCAACTAATGCACAGAACTGGCACAGCATATGGCATAATTTATGAGACGGGATTACCTTCGTCACGAAACCAGCGAGCAAATTTGGATGATTCTGGTACAGATGAAACCATCATATTGTCATCTGTTTTCATCTGTTCACTCTGCAAAAGGCGGAAAAGACATAATAAACACATGACCAAGTAATAGATATTTTAATGCCCAACAAAGTTGGAGCATTCTTCCTTCCGGAGCACCTTGCTGCAACATGGCAAGGACCAGAAACAATTTGTCACTACTGCATTCCGACTCGCCAAATGCTATGTTTAAGCTTAACAGGTTAAGATGTGGGCATGAGGCCATCCGAGCAAGTCAGAGATCTAGAAAGTTTACAACTATCACCATCTGCTATCAATGTGCAAGAATACACATAGATGATTTCCATAACTAAAACTCTCAACAGCCACCCCTTCTTAGAAATAAAAACCAATGAATAGACACAGTGAAAAAAATCATATTTGAGCAAGACCTATCTGCATTTATGAAAACATGAATTGCGTAATCAAAATAATACAAAATTGCAGAAGTGCAAGTTTACTCAACATCGCTACATTTGCAAGATTAGGTTGGGTCATGTCACAGGTCAGCACACAAACATGTTTGTTGATTAATTTAATAATATGTAAATATTTAACGCTCATATGTACAGAAACCGCAAAGATCCACACGAGGCATCTGCATAGATAGGAAACTAAGAGTGAGCACGACCAAACAAGGATTTGTTGCCATACCTCAACATATGTCGGTAAATTGCTGCCGCTTTTCGACAATGCATTGCCAAAGAACTGTTCCAAGATTGAGATTGAATTGTCCTTCCTAACTGAATCAATATTGTTTGATTTGCCTTCTTTTCCAATGGAATACTTATCCATTGCATCAGCTTCCCAATCTCCACTCCCTTTCAGAATGCTAGAAGCAAATTCAGTTGAAGAGGTAACACCTCCAGATGGAAGCGTGTGCTTTTGACCCACACTAGCAGTGTTATCAGAAATGCCCTTCTCTTTGTTTTTGCTTGCAGTGACCTCTGTTACTGACTGGTTTCCCTCTACTCGTCCACCAAGTCGTGCCATAGCCGACATGCTATCCTCACTAGTAGCATTGTGAGCCTACAAAGTACAAACACAATTCAGGAACAGTATGACATTGGCGGATAGTAGATTTGTTATCCCTCGTTCTCTTAGGATGTGATTGCTAGTATCCCCAGAGTATTATTCCTTTATACTGATGGACACATCAATCCAGTAGTGGCAAAAATCAGAACAATATCTCATCGGTACATGAGTATCCTATTGAAAAAATATATGTTGTTCGTCTAGTGCCAGATTTTAAATTTGGTTGTATGCTGCCACCCATGTTAAGATAAGATAAGATAAAAACAGATGAATTGATTAGAGAAGAGTCAACTTTTCTGCAGTAATTCATCCCATACTTTTCTACATAGTATGAAGTTGGCAGTAAGAAGCTAATTACACATAATTGCTGGCACTCTAACTACTGATTACAGAAACAACGTGAAGACGTGCACCTTTGGTTCAAGTGAGATGTTCGGTGGCTGTTGCTGAAGCTTTTTCTCCACAAATGCACTTGAAAAACCAGGCGGCACGAGCGGCCTGGCCGTGGGAGCTGGTAGGACTGAAGATGTTTTAGTGGTACCTTCTTGATAAACTGAAGACACTGCAGATCCATCTGGCTTCTCACTTTTAGTTGTGACGCCTGCCTTTTCAGTAGAAGTCTGTAACAGTGAAATAATATAATCACCGGGATTTTCTTTCTCAACATCAGGACCATTCTTCTTCTCTTGCAGGGCTTTATGTTGCTCTTTCCTCATCAGTTCAAACGATGCTGCACAGAAGGGCAATGTGAGACATTGTAGTTGACTGCAGCGGAAAAAATGGATGTTATAATGTTGCGGTAAGAAACACTGACCCCTTCGTTTCCTTTCTTCTTCTGCTCTATCCTCATTTGAGCATTCAGAAGACCCAAATGTCTCATCGTTCATTGAGTCAACATCTTTCCGTGGAAAAGGTGCAGCCTGTCATTGGCGTGTAGCGTATTCACTAACTAACGTTCCAAAGGTTGTCAATCTATAAGTGAAAGGAAGGAAGGAAAGAAACATGCATGCCCGCTCAAACCTTGTAAGGACGTGGTGGCTGGTAGCGTTCAGATGTCCTGTTTGGCTGATACACATTGCCATGTTCCTTTGATGCTGAATTCCCCGTATATCCTGGTGGTCTAGGGAAACCACCGCTTCCCAGTAGGCCATCATGCTCCGTATTCTGCCAACTGCGTCTGTATTGGTTTCCATTACGCCTATCTGCAGGAGGAAATTATAAGCTCCGCGGACACAGAAAGTAGTGCGGTCGACATGCCCAATATGCCCGTAAATTAGGATACGTAAGGAAGTAAACCACGCCTAACTAATAAACAATATGATCATGTAATTAATTGACCTTCCTCTGTTTACTATTATTGGTTAAATAAATGCACACATATATGAGTAGAAACTAGTAAGTGTTTGAATGTCAAGTCCGCAAGACAAGGAAATACCATTTCACAAGCACAAAGTGGTCATACCAAAAAGGGTATGCTGGAACAATTATTCACTAATCACTAAGCTTTCACACGCTACCAACTTTAAAAGTAAAGTAGGGATTCACATAAAACACTGCCGAAAAAGAAAAAGAATGCTTACCCTGCGTTAAAGACTCACGGTCAGGTAAATCCCCGTCACGGTCACTTGATCCAGAGGAGCGAGGCTCCCACCTCCCTCCTGAGCTCCCGCCATGAGAAGAATAGGGATAAGCCCCCGACCCGTCTGACCTTCCTAGGGGTGTACTGTAGTGGCCCTTGCTCCTCTCAAGCACACCTGCAGACACCTCCTGCAGTTCACTGTTCCACGAACAGAGATAACAATCAGCACATGAAGCCTACGGACAAAAAAAAAATTGAAGTCCAACTGATAGACAACAGGGCAAAAAGACCTCAGGAGCGACGCATCAAAACCCGGGGGCAGCTTCTTGCAATGCTCCGTGTCGCCAACCGAGAGCAAGAACTCCCTCGAGTACACAATCCTCATCTTCCTCCTGCTATAGACAAACACACAGACATGAGTACATGACGATAAATAATATCCTAGTAGTAGCAGACACAAGGCACACTCACTTTGGCTGTGGGGCTCGGAGCTCATCCTTCCCTCCCTCCCCGCACGCACCAACGGGGGACAGCTCTAAGCCTCTAAGCTAAATCAGACAGCTACAGCGCTCAAATCGCGAGGAGCTAGGCCATCCTAGGTGAAATCTAGCTCATCTTACAGACCAGAATCAGCTCCAATGTCAGATGAATCTACCTACAAACCCCGAATCGCGGGGCTCCTGTACATCTCCTGCCAAGAAATTCCGAAACATCGCATCAGAGCACGCACGGGGGGGAGATCACACAAAGGAAAGAGCAGGAAACACCTCGCGAAACGAGGCGAATCTGACCTCAAGGAGGAGCGAGTGGATTTTGGGGGGGGGGGGGTGAAAGAGAAACCCTAGGTTGGTGGAGGATCGGCGGGTGGTGCCGTGGTAGTGGCCTGAATCGGAGGCGAGTGGCGGATTGGATTCGGACGAGTCAGGATTTCGCGCGATCTGCTCTGTTCGGGCGCTCCAAGTCTGGGATTCGATTCGCAGGGGCAGGGAGAGAGGGAGAGACGAAGCGAACACGGGACGGAAGAGAGAGAGAGAGAGAGGAGGAGGAGGAGGAGGAAGAGGAGGAAAATATTTTCTTTTTGTTTCGCGTTGCTCCCTCCACGTTTGCTGTATTCGCGCTTCGGTCCGGAAGTTAGCTGGGCCAAGTACATGGGCCCGTTCACTAGCTGACGACATGAACTGTGATGCAACTTCACGCGGTAATGGACGCATCCTGGGCCGCCCATCGCCGAACAAACGGCTAAAGATTGGATCGTGGCTAACATGTGCGATCGCGGCCCAGCCCAGAAGGGAATCGAGCCCTCTCTTTTGTTGGGCCAGGCTATGGGCTTCTGCCATTTTGCTCGGCTTGAAGCCCAAGAAAACTTGGTAACTTTTTTTGTTGTTGTAATTCTTAGTTGTTCAACTTGAATCTCTCAGGACCCATTCCAGCCAGTCCCATGTCCATGTGGCGAGCGAGGTATGGGTATGTTCATGGGCGGATCCAGCGTCTCTCCAGCCTGAACAACTGCTTAGGTTTGCTGGTGACACGGCATGGTAGCCCTAATGAAGTTTCACGGTGACTACGACCGAAAAATAATATCCTATCTAGATAAAACAAGACGCCTAGAAAAATTCCTGACTCCGCCACTGGGTATGGCGGCCACCAAAGCTCCCCTCCCCTCCGGGCAGGACCCCCGCTCCTCCTAGACCCAGCACCCATGACCCCGGTGAGGAGACTGTCCACTGCCGAGCCGAGGCAGAAGACGGACAGGACAGCGGGCCGACGCCGACGGGCGATGAGCGGAGCGGCGAGCCGGCAAGGTGAAGCGCCAACGCCGCAATGGCCGAGGCGCGATACAGAAGCGACGCATCCCTAACCCTACTACCCTAGCGACGCGGCGACGTCAAGGCGCTCGGCGGAGCAGCGGAGCGTGCGGCGTGGCGGTGTGATCCCCGACGGTTGGGGGCTTGGGGCAGAGGCGCGGCTTGGCAGCGGTTGGGGCCTGGCTGCCCGGGGCTTCTTGTTGGTGTAGCAAAATGTATTTGATAAGTTCCTCCTAGAGACGGCCACAGTTCCTCCTCGCTGGCGGCCACTCCGGCCGCGGCGACCACTCCTTGCCGGCGTCTAATCCAACTCCGGTGACCACCAAATTGTCGGCGGGCTCTCCCGACGCTAACCTCTGTGCGCAAAGGGAAGGCTGAATATCGGCAGGCTACTGTTCTATTTTTGACAACGGGGAGACTGAAGAAACTACACTCTCCACTACCACTTCTCCGGTACCTCTCGACTGGTGGGCACAAGGCGACGAGACGCCAAACTGGGTCTCGTGGCTACGCGCTGATCCTCGTGTGAGCACTATGGCGTGGTCAGAGAAAACAAACCACAAGACTGCATCACCAGCGATGAGATCGGGTGACCCCGTCACCGGAGATGTTTGACCTCGGTGGGGAGTGTTTCACCGCCTCTCTCCAAGCCAAGTAACCTCGTTCTTCATTCTTCGTTCTTGCTTTGCTTTAGCTTTTTCTTTTTTTTCAAAAAGTGTTCAGGATGCCTTTTGCCCCTTTTGTCAGCTTTCTCTTTTGCAATTTAGGCTCTGCCTGGTTGCTCGTTGTTTCCTTTGATCTTTGTTTGGGGTTCTTTGTTTCGTTTAGCCATGGCAGCTTACTATGGCTCTCTCCCGCCTGCCCGGGTGCGCTCGAAGCATTCCGATCCAGGAACGGCTTTTGAAAATTTGATGCTGGCCAAATACTTCTCTTCTACTTGTGATCCCATTAACCCTAAGGCCCATTCACTGTCTTCCCTGCTAGCTTCTATTATCTCTCCTGGCATTGTCATCTCGCCGGAGAGGCTCGTCACCCTCCTTTCTTCCCGGTTTGGAGGCAACCCCAGGGCATTCCGAGTTCAGCAAACTGGATAGGTTTTTTTTTTGAATTCAGAGTGGCCTCCTCAGAGATTGCAACCGAGATTGCTTTGCGTGGTTACTTGCGTTCGGGCTGTATTCTTCTCTCTCTCCGTCTGAAATGCCTGTGCAACAATGGCTCAAGGTTTGGTACTCAACTTCCAAACAATAGCATAGGACAAGCAGCTCCTGTCCTTCTACCTTCAAAATTCGTGCATAAGGGAAGCTCCTCACGGCATACTGATTTGGCAATCTGCAAACCCATTATAAATGGGATCCTCTCTGGATTCACAGCCAATACTCAGCCAGGGATATCTCTGATGCTTTCTGATAAAGGTGCAGCGCCGCTTTTCCCGCTGCATTCCCCTTTGGCTTCTTGTGCCACTCGAAAATTGGATCCACCTCGGGAAGCCACTTCTCCAATCTTGCTCAGAGCTTGTGCTACCAACCTCAATCATCATCTCCTTGCTAGAGAGGAATCGCCAGGGTCCAAATCCTTTAAATCAGCCTTGCTCTCCCAAGCACATCACCCTCAGCTACCCAAGCTCTCAATCCGTATCTTCCAACAGAAGCCAAAAAACTTGGAGCGGAGATGTTTCTGTTGCCTATCCTACTCCCACTTCTTCGCCCATTGCAGGGACCCTGTGATCTGTTGGCTTTGTAGAGCTTCTGGCCACACCAGATTCTCTTGTCCTCTAGCTCGCCAACCTGTCAAACAATCTCAAACTTTCTCTTTGAAAGCTGCAGCCATGGAACCAATCGTGCCAGGTCGCCCTTCCTCTTTAGATGTTCATTGCCCTCCAGTAAGAGACCTTAACTCTCTTGTTACTTGCGATCACCGTTGAGCCAGCTACACCAGCAATCGTCCCTTGGCTCCGCCATTTGTTCCACTGCCATCTGGAAAACCCACAGGTCCGCTTTGCGTCCGGTGGGATCGGTCACTTGTTCGCGGTCTTTCTCCGCCCCAAGGACCAAGCATGGGTCCTTCGCAGCACCCCTCTTCGAGCTGATGGGCGTGTTGTGCGCTTCTTCCCCACAACCAGGGTGATAACGCCTTCCTGTTTTACTATCGCTTCCTAGTTTGCCTCACTCTAGAAAAATTCCCTCTTGAGCTATGGGATAGGCGAGGTGTGACCTCTAGTTTGTTTGGTTTTGCAAACCTTGTGAACATTGATCATGCTTGCCTCCATGGACATGACTTTGCAGCCATCTTTGCCATGGTCAAGGTGGAATCCTTAGATCACATCCCACATCACCTTGCTTTCCACAAGTCTGATGGTTCAGGCGCCCTTGCAGATGTCTACATCAACGAAATTTGGGATATTGACAACCCTTCCTTTGTTTCTTCACCTTCACCACGACCAAGCCACCCTCCACCACCTTTTCGTCGACACAATCACCAGTCTAGCTCCAGCTCCAGCAGCTGTACTCTCAACCAATCCCGTAACTCCACAGGTTTTGGGCGCGCTCCATTCCCGCGCCCATTACAAAGCTCCCAAGCCTCTAGAATAGCTTCTGACTCCTCGGCATCCCTCACCCGGATGGGTGATCGTGCGCGACGCACTTTGCATCAGAATGACAACCCGAACATTTTTTATCTCTTTGCATTCCTAGCTCAAACTGAGAAGGTTCAGATTGTCCACTCTCCTACCCACACTCCACATGCCTCGGTTGCCTTTGAAAGAGGTGCTTTTCATGTTAGTTTGGAGCTGAGTCCTTGCCGAGTAATAGAAACATGGATCTTGGTCTCCCAAGTGGACAACCCTGATGAACCATCCTTCCCTTGTTACAACATAAACTCGGGGTTTATCTCTCGAGAATGCATTCGATCTTTGCTCTTTAACATGCTTCCGGACGGCTCTTAAGGTCCGATGTTACCGCTCCTACCAGCTGTAGACTGTCGCTACAAGATTAAGCCAGTCATTCTCTTCAATCATCTAGCTGCAGATGTCTCCCCTCTGTCACTTGCTCCTCTCTCCCAGAACCCGGCCTTACTCCCACCAGTCTCCACACAATCCTCCACCTAGCTCCAACAGAACATTTCCCGCCCTTCCTCTCCTATTTGCACTATGCCCCCGCTTCTGCAACCAGCTCCTTTAGCTTCTTCGCCCTCTTTGCCAGGCCATAGCCCTGTGGCAGTGGTGCCACTTCAATCCACTCATTGTGCTCGTCTAAAGATCCCAATGCAGATCGGATGCATCCTACCACTGATTTGCCTCCTCAGTCGGAGGACCCCTCTGATACTGCCTCCCCAAGGCCCTTAAACTTGCTGCAGTTGCTGCCATCAGATGGAAAGAACAAAGAAGGAATACCGAACCTCAATACCACGCCTGTCTACATACTTGGAGGCAACAAATCTGATTCTATGCAGGTTTATGTTCGGAGAAGCGCAAGAATCCATAAGGTATATGATGGAAATCGAGTCAACACGGTGGAAAGAGCCAGTCGTCGGATTGCCACGACATCTCAAACTTCGTCGGGGAACTCTACCTCCTCATTTGGAAGTCGTCATCGGGGCCGTCCGAAATCAAAGAAAATAGAGTTGGTAGCACCCTTACCAATCACAGCAAATCCCAAGTCAACTCCTAAATCAAAGATCAAGGAACTAGCAAAACTCTGCGATGTCAGCACAGCTGGTTTATTCAAGAAGGCGTCGCTCATGAACATGATACCTCCCTTAGCGACTAACGCCTCTCAGAATGTCTGATTTAGCTTTCAGGTTACCGGGCCAAGACCAACAGCTCTTGTGTCAACCTTTTGTATTTGTACTTTTGTCTTGGACCTGCGTGTCCAACCTCCCCCTTCTTCTCTTTTCGTCGTGTCCTGTGTCTTTCAGGCTTTCAGTAGTTCCTATTCGCACCCTAGTCTCCCCAGCTTTAGTTCAGTTTAGTGGTACCTGTTCACCGGTCAGCTTGCTTTGGATTAAAGTCTTCTGGTTTCAGCTTCAGTGCTATCGGCTTTTACTATTACCTCTCTCTTTTTTTTCGTTCTTCTGCTGTGTAACCTGAACAACTTTTTGGAGAAAGTTATTGCTTGAACGTCGTTTCGAATGGGTTTCTTGTGCACTTTCGGAGGACTCTCTGTCATTCTCAATGAAGATTCTATCCTGGAATTTACGTGGACTGGGTGACACCTCCAAAGCAGCCTTAGTGTTTCAGTCGATTTCCTCACTCAAACCGGACATTCTTTGTCTTCAGGAAACGAAATTAGATAGCATTGATCACTTCAAAGCACAAAGTTTTTTGCCAGCTTACTTGAGATCTTTCCACTACCAGCCTTACGACATGGTGTGATTCAAAACTGGAAGCTTTCCTGTTAAAACAAGATACTTCCTTCCTCTCTGTTAACTTCCTCTCCCGACTGGACAATAGGAGTTTCAACATCACAAATATCTATGCTGCCTTTGATGACCATGCAAGACAACCTTTCTTCAATTCCTTATCCAGCCTTTGTTCACTTATATCAGGACCGTGGATGATTATAGGGGACTTAAACATCTACCGGTTTGCTTATGAAAAGAACAATGATCTCTTAAATTGGAATGGTATGGTACTCTTTAACGATTGGATCCGTGACCAGAGTCTCATTGACATAGACATCTCTAACAAGAAATACACCTGGTCCAATAGGAGAAGGAATCCGACTCTAATTAAGTTAGACATAATTCTTATTGACACTGAATGGAGTCAGATGTTTTAGGATATTTCAGCTAAAGCAGAGATGAATATCATTTCAGACCATAGCCCTATCTCAGCAGTATTGAATTCTAGCTTCCCTCCATCGAAACTCTTCAGGTTTGAAAATTACTGGTTATCCTCGCCTGTTTTTCGGAATTTGGTAACTCACAACTGGACAAGAGGTACCAGAAGTTTATCTAGTATATCAGTTGTCAACCTAAAATTAAGAAGACTTCGTGCAAAGATTAGAACATGGCACAAATCGAAACAGAGCTTGCCAACCTTGCTAGGTAACAACAAGCATACTGCAGAATACCTTGACAACATAGAGGAATGGAGACCGCTGACAGTCATTGAGTACATCTTTAGGGGAAGGATTCGAGATAATATTCAAAAGATAATGAAACTTTCAGCTTTAAAATGGAGGCAGCAAGCAAAAATCAAATGGTACAAACTCGGAGATGAGAACACACGTTTCTTCCACATTACTTCAACAATCAATAAACGAAAAAATAATATAAAGGTTCTAATTGAGAACGGGATTGAGCACTATGACAGATCTTCAAAGTTACACATAGCCACTAAACACTTTAGAGGTATATACAGTACGACAATTGTTTGGACTCCCTTTATTGACATCTCTGCGCTTTATCCGGAGGTGCAGAATCTTCACTCCCTGTTAGCAGACTTCACCTGGACGAAAATTCTTGAAACAGCGAGGCTCTCCCCGAACAATAGGAGCCCAGGGCTGGATGGATTTACCAACGAATTCTTTAAGATATTCATTGATACTCTGAAACCTGATCTGCTAAAGCTTTTTGAAGATTTCCAGTCAACCAACCTTGATCTGTCAGGAGTTAACACATCTTATATTGCTCTGATACCAAAAATTGAGATGCCAACAAACATTAAGGATTTCAGACCAATATCTCTTTTACATAGTATTCCGAAGCTGATATGCAAAGTTCTGGCTTTAAGACTGCAACGCAAAATCCCAGATCTCATTGACCAAATGTAGTCAAGCTTCATTGCTAAAAGATGTATCACAGAAAATTTCCTACTAGCATCAAAATTAGTGAAATGTGCATTGAAAAGAAAAAAAACCTATGATTGTTCTCAAGCTAGACTTCCACAAGGCCTTTGACATCTTACAACATAGAGGTTTTGGTAGTAAATGGTCGAAATGGATATACAATATCCTATCTACCAGCAAAGCACACATCCTAATTAATGGAGCAATAGGCGACCAATTCAATATAAGCGTGGTGTGCGTCAGGGAGATCCTCTCTCCCCTTATCTCTTCATTCTAGTTGCTGATGTTCTACAAAGATTACTTAAACAGGCTGGGACCAATGGTATAATTTCACATCCACTAGATGTTCAAGAATGTCTGCCAGTCCTTCAGTATGCAGATGACACTCTCATTTTGCTAAAAGGAACTGTTCAACAAGTAACGGTTTTAAAGGAGTTACTAGACACTTTCGCTTGCTTCTCAGGTCTGAGGATCAATTATAATAAGAGCACGTTAATACCAATTCATATGTCAAATGAGGATGCTATTTCGGCAGCTAACACCCTACAATGCCCTATCTGCCATTTGCCTTGTAACTATCTTGGCCTACCTCTCAACACGAGTAAGATTCCGCACAGTCTTCTACAACCGATCATTGATAAAGTTGATAGAAAACTGGCTGGATGGATCCCATGTCTTTTATCTTGGGGTAGGAGAGTGACGATGATCAATGCAGTGTTATCAACCATACCAACATACTACATGAGTTGCATCAAATGGCCAGACCGCAGTATTAATGCAGTGGATAAAATTCAGAGAGCTTTCCTCTGGCGTGGAAACAAAGAACTGAAGGGGGGGTCACTGTCTTGTGGCATGGACGACTGTCACTTTACCAAAAGAACAGGGGGACTTGGACTCAGAAACCTAAAACTACATAACCAAGCCTTACTCATGAAAATTGCTTCAAAACTTTTGTCCAATTATACAGATCCTTGTTTCCATTGGATAAGAACGCGGTACATTCAGATGCACCCTCAACAGAGAGACACCGCTATTTGGAGAACAATATCGACAGTACTACAGGTGACAATACAGTTGACAGAAGTGATTATTGGCAATGGAGCAAATTCCCTGTTTTGGAAGGATAAATGGACGTCTATGGGGAGATTTCAGCTCAGCCTTCCAACCCTATTTACTTTCGCAACTCACCCAAACTGCACCGTTAGATCCCAGTATAGGGACAATAATTGGGTGATCTCTCTACGGCCGATTCTCTCACAACAGGCTACCTCAGAATTCCTGATCCTGAGAGATTTTTTATCTACCCAACAACTATAATTGGATTATCAGGATCAGAGGTTATCAAGCTCTACTATGACCACCCCAACTACATCGTCATTCTACATAACCCTATCTTTTCATGGTCTAAATTGGCCAACAATGGACTACACTTGGATTCACTCTATACCTCACAGCTGTAGAATCTTCCTATGGCTTGCTTTCAGAGGACGTTTAAACACCAGAGACAACAAGCCAGTTAAACATTGGACTCATGACCCTTTTTGTGATATCTGCTCTACAATAGAAACAGTTGATCACATTATTCTGCGTTGCAAGCCTGCTGACAATCTTTGGAGAACATTACATCTCACAAGGGAAGCCAACTCGTCTCAGAATATATTACATTTCCTGGAAACGACAAGAGTAGGGGATGAAGGTTTTTGCAAAACTTGGCCGATCTGCTTCGCAGCCTGCGCGCATACACTTTGGATGACGAGAAATGACAGGGTCTTTTGGCACGTTGATCATAACGCGACATTGCTGCGCCACTAGATACATGGTTTGATCAATATTTGGTTACACCGAATGAAACCCAAGTTTCAAGATGGTGTTGGTCAGTGGAGCCAACTCTTGTTGTAACTTTTTGTTACCCTTTTTTTTTTCTTCGCTCTTTTTGTAACTCTTGTTTGACCTCCATTGAAATATAATGGACATAAGGTAGAGGATTTTCTCTACCTTCTCACGTAAAAAAAAGCAAAATGTATTAAGTCTTGCACTAGCAGTAAGTTCTCTCAAATCTCAGATACAATTTCAACTTTTCTAGATTGTTCATGGTTGTCTCAAATGGAATAATGGATGATGGATTGAGTTTTTTTGCTTAAAGAGTTTGATGATTGATTATTCGATTTGCTATAAATGGATTTGAAGAGATACTTAGTGTTATATACTATTACTAATTTGATTGCAATATAATTTGTGTATGGATTCCGTTGCTTTCGGGCAATACTCTTTCATTCACGTTTGCGACTCCGTCGTACCTAAATTTTAGTCTTTGGTTCATCACCTACGTTTCTTTCCAATAAAATCAAAGTTTTAGCAGCTTTTCAGCTGTATGCTATTTACTGACGTAGGCCTAATTTCCAACCATAAAACTGCATAAACTACTCCATGTAATTGTAATTTGCAACGCTGCTTGCAGTCACCACATCGTACTGGCAAACCGACGAGGAGCTTTGTACGTATACGATGAAACAGCAAGTGCTGGCACAGCATACAGTTCTGGCTTGCAGTCGTACGAAAACTGAAGAAGTTTAACTTTGTATCACCAAACAGCAGCCTAAAGATTGATGGACATCTTACGATTTCAGACGTATATACCTACCTCTACCTTCTTCAAGCACAGCAAAAAAACTGCAGACGCTATGATACGTGTGTGCAGCTTCGCCTTCACATCCAAATCAAAAGCAGTTGCCACCATCTTCACCATTCACCGGGTAGGACTGCAGGAGGCGAGTCGTTATTGTTTCGGACTTTCACAAGTGTAACCACTACTAGTTTGTCGTTATCAGCAAGCCATGGCCACGGCAAGCTGAAGCTACTTGCTTCCAGCAGCTGCAGGGATGGAGTAGGAGCACTGCTGCACGGTGACCTGGTCGATGGGCAGCGTGTCCGTCGGGAACGGGCACGCGCCGTCGTGCGCGCCCTGCAGCTGCTCGCACGGCGAGGGGCTGACGTTGGCCGACACGCCCTCCACGTCGGTGCACGTCCACGGGTACTTCCTCGACTTGGCCAGCTCCGCCGTCACGTTGGCGATGCAGATGCCCTTGAACGGCGCGCCCTGGATGCCCTCCAGCCGCGCCGCCGTGTTCACGCCGGTCGCCACCACGTCCTGGTAGCTGATGTTGTCCACCACCGGCACGGCGTTGGGGTCGTACTTGTCGTCCGGGTGCGACTTGTAGTTGCCCGTCATCCAGAACACCCACTTCATCGTGTTCAGGCTCATCCCGCGCACGAACACGTCCTTCACGTACGCGCCGCGCCCCACCGCCGTCTTGATGCGCACGCCCGACTCCGAGTTGATCGCCGTGATGTCCTCCGCGCGCACGTCCTGGATGCCGCCCGACATCTCGCTCCCCAGCGCGATCACCGCGCTCGTCGGGGAGACGCACGTCAGCCTCCGGATCACGATGTGCTGGCTCGGCATGCCGTACGCGATGCCGTACTCGTCCCACCCGCTCTTGATCGCCACGCAGTCGTCGCCGGACACGATGTAGCAGTCCTCGATCCGGACGTTCGAGCACGAGTCTGCAAGCAGTGACAGCAAATCCACCACCCAATCAGTACTCAGTAGCCAGCGTTCTTCCTTCCCAAAAAATATACTGTACATTTTGGAAGAAAATTAATCTCTTCATACATACCGGGGTTGATGCCGTCGGTGTTGGGAGAATGCGTCGGAGCAAGGATGGTGATGCCCTGCACAACGATGTTGCTGCTGTAGACTGGATGGATGTTCCATGCGGGCGAGTTGAGCAGCGTGAGGTTGGAGATGAAGATTGTGTCGGAGTGCATCAGCTCGATGAGGTACCCGCGCGTGTACTTGAGCTGGTTTTTGTGGAACTTTGACCACCACATTGCTCCCTGCCCATCTATTGTTCCGTTGTTGCCTGAAATGGTTGGTTGGTCATCATACGCAAAATCAAATAGATATCCCATCTTGTCTTGAAAAAACTCATTTGCAGGGTCAGAAAAACATTGTCGTATACTGGTAAAGATTTCACAGTATTTTACCTACATCTACAGACTAATGCCACTAGCTAGATTATGCTATGCTCTGGTGTGGTGCAGACTATGCAGTTTCATGTTAAATTTCTTCATCTTGGAAGGTTCAGACTTGTAGTGGAAAGTTCAGGCTACATAAGTTCAGATTTTTCGTTAACAAAACAACTTCTTGATAGTGGAAAGTTCAGACTTTTCAGTAAAAAAAAAAGAAGAAGTTCAGAATTTGGTGTGCATTTCTTTAGAACAATTGAAATTACAAATTTTGGTCACGCTACAGAAGACTACTCACCAGTAATGACTACATCGCTGAGGTTTGATCCACCGATAAGGCTAGTGTATCGTCCTCCGATTTTATCTCTTCCTCTTCCATAAGAAGGCAAAGGATCCACAATTGGCCATTCGCTTATATTCTGCATCACCAAATTAGCTTCTTGTTAACATTCAAAACTGAAGAAGCTCGGCAACATTTCTCAATATCCATGTTTATAAACGAGATCTAACCAAGGTCATGTTAAAAATTGCATCAGTAATAATCATCCATGCATGTCACAAGTTCTCCGGTTCATATGACTGTCTGGACAACATAGTATTTTCAGCATTGCTCAACTCCATAGTTTGCGCAGTTCAATTTCCGTAAAAAAAAGTTGGCATTTTTCAGTTCAAGCATCAATTAACATATGAAGCAGCAAGATGTATAGGCAATCGTATTTTGCGTTCGGGTATCAAATCTAATCACCATACTATTAGTACCAATATTATTGTCCTTCGAAATGAAAAGGAAAAAGGAAAAAGAAAAATTGGAGAGATATGCAGACCTGGGAGCCGAGGATGACGGCGTCGCTGTGGAGGAAGAGGGTGAAGTGGCTGGTGAGGTTGAAGGGGCCCGTCAGCCACTTCCCCGCCGGCACGTACAGCATGCCACCGCCGGCGCCCTCGCCGGAGTACTGCGACAGGTGATCCACCGCCGACTGGAACGCTGCCGTGTTCGAGGTCGTGCCGTCGCCAACACCGCCGAAGTCGGCCAGCGACGCCGTGTGCTCCCGGCAGCTCGGAGCCAGGTACATACTCTGGCCGGTGCTGCCCGCTGGTGGGGCGTGGCGGCGTGCGGCGACAGTCGCCGACGCGGCGAGGAGGAGGAGGCATAGGGAGTGGAGAAGCTGTGCCAACAAACGGGAGATGGTCAGTGCGTTATACTTCAAAAATCTTCTTTTGGAAATTTTTTACAGGAGATGATTTGGTGAATGGTGTTCAATTTCGGAAATTTTGGTTAAAAATTTGGCCTTTACATGGCGAAAGATGAGGAATTGCAGACTGTCAGAGAGAAATTTTACACTGCTGTATGGGACACTTGAGCAAAAACAAGAATAAGAGGCAAAATTTTGGTTGTGCATGCGAGGAATAGCAACATCTTGTTCCTAATCCGAGAGAAAAAAAGGGAATAAAGCTATTGCAAAAATGTTATCTTTTTTAATGTGGTGGATCATTCCCCTGCATTGTTCAACAAAAAATTCTGAAAACACGAAACCGATATTTATGTACTATTTTCAGCAAAAAAAATGACATTTTTCAGTGCGCCATTTCATTCAGAAGATGCACATATGCAATCCATGTGAAGATACTGAGAAACAGAAACAAGTAATGACCAAGAAAACGTAAAAGGGTGATGAGAGAAACAGATAGGAAACGAGATGAGGTGTAGAGATTTGCAGGACATCCATATAGAATACTAGAACTGAAAGAAGAACAAACACGCAATCGTTGAGACTTGCAAGAGACAGCAATGGATAGCAGAAGCAGTTAAGCATTACACGGAGGGGTGACGCATTGGGCGTTTGCAACGCCATTGCTGCTCTTTGTTGGTAACCGCGGTAGTGGTCACAGAAGAGGGAGAAGAGGAGAGATGGTGGAGGGGAGTGGATTGTAGTGGCGAAGAGGAGCGGCTTCATTTTATAGGAGGCCTTTCTGCACTGTTGAGCACTAGCTTCGCTCATTAATTAATTAGATTTATGCAATCTACAATTAACTTTTCCTGCATTCTCTTTTCTGTCCCTGAAAATTGACAACCTACTAAGTGTTCTTCCATGAAATTTTAGAGTCTTTTCAGGTAGCTTTTTACCAGCCTCGTCTTATCCATGTCTGTGAGTTACTTTTGTTCTTGCTTGAGCCTAGGTTAGCTGGCTGTAGCGGTTCACTTGCGACAGATGGATCATGCAATCTTTTTGATACTCTTGTTTTATTATTAGAAGATTAGCTCTGCTGGGTGCGTTGCGCCGTACTGTTAGTCAGGGGACACGTAGTAATTAGGCACAACATGCTGAATGAGTCAGTGGTGTCTGACTCTGAACTACGAAGTAGCAGACTATCGGTACATAGAACTGAGAAGTGTGTAACTGTTAGACTTTTTTCTACTTTTCTTAGCTTGTTAGCTCTGTTCTCAAATCTCAATTAAGGGACTTGATTTACAGCATTAAGTTCTTCAGTTAACAAATTAATTAATATTTTCCAGCTTTGTAGTACTGAGAAGAATGGAGTATATGCATTGTACGCAGTGATGAACATATTGCTGTGATTGTGGGACGGTGGTAATGTCGATCTTTAAAGCGCTGTGATTGTGGGACGGTGGTAATGTCGATCTCGTGATACTGGGCAGTGGTGATCCTTACTACTTTTTTAACTGCTGCTTTTGATTTATTTTGTTTCTTTCTTCTCTGTACGTAGTGATGAACATATTGCTCGTCTTTGTCGCTTGAACGTAGCGTAATGAAACGGTCTCTGTCACCACGCGTGAGTGAGTGCATGTGTAATCCTACCGGTCGCATCACATGTCAGCAGGAGGCTTTTACTACATTCGCCAGGTAGGTCTTCCTTCCTTCGAGTTGCGACCACGAATTGGTTTGGAATTCTCTCCCTGTATTGCTATCGCAGTGCGTGCGTGATGATTCAACTATTCAAGATCAAACTTGTGCAGTATTTTCGGTCTACTACGACAACACTACAGTGCAGCAGAATCTACAGTATATAATAAGCATACTCCAAGAAGAAATTGCTCTGCCTTAATTATATTAGGCCATTTGATTTGATTTTGTAGAGGTACTCAGTGGTGACCGAACGAACATTCCCTCGGGGAAAAGCGCAAACAAACTTGTGCTTTCATCTTCAGTCTGCAGTCTTGAGAGAGAGAGAGAGAGAGAGAGAGAGGAATTGAGTCGTCGTCACGGACGCAGTTTTCTCTCCTTCACGGGTGGTGCGTAGTACTAACTGCGTACATTATTGTCGGTCCCTCCCACCCCTGCTCCTTCCTTTCGGCCTTCGTATTACGTACGCGAGCTCACGAGACGAGAGCCCAATCTAAAATTGCACTTAAACCACCATATGCTCTGCGGTACTGCTTGATCCAGAGATAAAGACGATAATGCACAGACTGTCTTGTCTGTAATTGGATTGGACGCTCTCACATAATGTGGGGATCCGGATTTGCATCTATACCCTCTGTGTATTTCGAGCTAGTTCCATAATTAATAGCTAGCCCACACAGTAGTGATATCGGCAGATATCACATCCATACAACACATACATAACAATAATTAAATATTAATACAACACATGGTGTACAGAATGGGCCAACATGCTAAATAGTTCAAAAGTTCAGAGTAGCAACAGGAAGACTTCAAAAGAGCGTGGCCTTCATGATTTGCCACAGGCAACCGACTGGGGCTGGGACCTAGTTAACGTCATCTCCATAGCCAGATGCATAGAAATATCCATACACCAGGTCTTCAGCTTCGTAGTCTGAATCCCCGCATTTGAGCAAGGCTTGTCAAAGGAGGGTAGTATGTCTTATTTTAGCACAAAGCCACTTTTCTCAATTACTATAGATATTTTTCAACCTAAGACTTAGCATGTTTTAACTTTAAAAGCCAAAGGATATTTTGTAAGATCAATCATTATTTTGATCATGTTTACCCAACACTATCACGTCCCTAGTGACCATGCCTAAACTGGCATGTCACAGAATCACCAAAATATATTTCTCAAACAATCGACGACCATGCTTACACTAGTATGTCCTGTCAATAACGACCATGAATCACTCGCATGTCGTAACCATAACCATTATGCTCTCCTAGCATATCTCAAATATCGACAACCACACCTTCACTAGCATGTCGTCACTCCCAACAAGTTTTAGTTCACAATTTTAAGCTAATAAAATTAACAAGTGGTGGCGAACTTAACATATTTGCCCATAACCGGGGCACGCCTATTCGAATAGGTTAAAGGCACTCTGCAGAGGTTGTACAGCTTTAATCACAAAATATAATCAATCTCATAATATTGGCCATTACACGTTTCCTTGGGCGTGCGACGGAGACATGCATAACAAGGTTGTTTTCAATACCTAGACTCGACACTAGACCTACTCCGGCGGGGTGTGCCCTCAACACTAGGATAGTGTCCTCATAAGGCCACCCCTAGAATGCTATGTTACATGACATATTTTCAATGAGGAACTCTCCGTTGTTAGGGAGTCACGACCATTCTTGAAAAGAAAAATAACATAGTAACCAAGGGCGTAGGTGCTCATGCCAAGGCTAAAATAAAGTAATAGACCAGGTCTATCCTATACTAAACATTTAGTTGTACGGCTTAGTAGGTGTGAATGGTACGCATGATTCGGTCCTTAATCGATTCAGGCGAGGCAAACCACCAATTCATTGTGTGCGCATAGCACCAATCTCAAACAACCATTCGCACAAGTCTCCACCAATTATAAATATATTTTCCTGTTTCTAGTGGTAACCCATGTCACCACTCTACTGTTCATCAGTATCCAAGTTCTCGTTGTAGCAATATTTGTGTTCATTCACGTTTAATTACTAAGCAACTTCTAAGCGCAACCAAATAGTCATGTTTATTTCAACAATGGGATATTCCACTCATGTAGTAATTATCCTTAGGGTGACAAGTTATAGGGGTATTAATAATTAAGGAGGGATTTCAATACTAGTAAGCAAATTTGGCATAACTAAGTATCAACATTTGACATAACCTTTCATAAATAATAATAAGCATGCAAGTAATAATTTATGGTGGATGAGGTGAATAAGATGACGCGCTCAAGGAGCTTTATAGGCGCAGGAATGGATGAGATCGCGGTGACCATATTGCAGCCTAGCGTCTTGACGTGACAAGGTTGTGGCGGAGGTGGTGCGCTCGAGGTCTGCTGCATAGAGGGGGCACTCGAGTGCTGCGACGTAATGACGAGCAGAGAGGAGAGGTGAGCAGTGCGGTGTTGGCGAGGAAGACGATGAACAGGAGCCCGACAAGTGGGTTTGGGGTCGACTGGCCAGTGCGCGCGCGGGCGAGCGAGTGAGAGAGGCTGACAGGTGGGGCACGAGGTCCACTGGTCAGCGGGTGCGGCCGGGTGAGAGAGTGGGTTGGCATGGAGGCACTGGGCCGTGCGAGGGGAGAAAGAGAGAGAGGTAGGTGCGACAAGGCTAGGCCGCAGCGCGTGTGTGGGCTGGGCGAGGGGATTACTCATAATTAATTAGTCATATTTAATTAAGTCATAATTTATTTTTTGTAATTAAATTAGTCATAATTAATTAGTCGTGTTTAATTTAGTAATATTTAATTAAGTTGTAATTTATTAGTCGTAACTAAATTAGTCATAATTAATTAGTTGTATTTAATTTAGTCATATTTAATTAATTCATAATTAATTTAGTCATAATTAATGTAGTCGTAATTACTCGTATTTAATTTTATCGTAATTAATTTAGTCGTTTTAATGCTTCGTTTCCATGTATTTTGGCATTTTATTTGTTCTGAACTAACTCGATATTTCATATCTTACAAGCCATGCCTTTACCAGAGATAATCGAGCTATTCTATGATGAACATCACCGTAGCAAGTTGTAGATCGCCAGGGATGGGGATGGTTCTCTACACCTCGTGCTTAGGTCAGAGAAACATTACTGGGAGCTTGACCCTCGCTACATCCCACTCCTTCGGGACACAGGCTTGTGCCCTTTGCGAGGATGCTCCACGTCGGCCGCTACTTCACCCTGGATGAGAGTCTCATGTCAGCACTTGTTGACAGATGGAGACCCGAGACACACACTTTCCACTATTGCTAGCTCCATCCCCTTAGGGCACGGACTCAACATGTCGTGTCCCTACAAGTCTGCGGTGCCATTTTTGCACTTAATGTGGAGATGGGGCTCTATTTGCTAATTCGCACATCAACAATGCCAAATGTGCCAAAAACTCGACCACCTGCCGCGCCCCAGTCACACTCCCTCACCCACGCATTGGATTCCCCCCGGATTCTCGCACGCCCCACACCACACGCTGTCTAGTCGCACGTCGTGTCCCCATCACCCTCGCATCGCTTCAAGGTCGACCGAGTGCTTTCCCACGGCTATAAAACCTGTCGCGCTTCACTCTCATCTTCCACACCAAGCATTTCGCTCAGCGCAGAGAGACAGAGAGAATCGAGTGAGCGAGAGGTAGCGCGATCGGCCAAAATTACTTTCGATTTCGCTGCCGATTTGAGAGTATTTAAAGTAGTGTTTAGCGGTCATATTAGTAGAGAAAGTTCGACATCAAGCGAAGGTCTTCTAGAATAGGTAATTTTTCCGCATGCATTATGTTTAGTAACGGTGTAATTAGTGTTAAATTAATTATTCGTAATTAATTAATAGTAAATAATTTAGTCGTAATTAATTAGTCATAGTTAATTAGTCATATTTAATTACTTATATTTAATTAGTCATACTTAAATAGTTGTTGTTAATCAATTGTAGTTAATTAGTCGTAGTTAATCAGTCATAACTAAAATTTCACAATTAATTAGTCATAATTAATTTAGTCATAATTAATTTGGTCGTAATTAAGTTAGTTAGCCGTAATTAATTAGTGATAAGGATTAGTAGTTTTTTTTTATTATTATGCACTGATTAGGTTAAATTTGTACATAAGGATCATTGAAGTGTACTTATATTGTGAAGATAAGGAAATATAGATTAAATAGTGCGACCTGTTTATTTGATTGTGTATAGTAAAGAACGGTGAATTGCTCGTAACATGTATATGAAGTGTATTGGGTTGTTGTGGTTTTAGGTAATGTCGAACGTGCAAAACTTGTTTGTGTTTTGTGGCAACGGTCTTGTACGGGGCGGACCGGGTGGGTTGGACATGTCAAGATGCCAATTCAAGGTGGTCCGGCAGGAGGGCCTGGATGCGATGAATATTCACGAGCTGAGGAGCTGTATCCAAAGAGAGTTTGACATGGAGACAACAACGAAGAAGCTTGTCATCGAGGCGATCACCTGCATGAACAGGGGAGGGCAGGGTGTGTGAGAGTTATACAAGATGAATGGTAGCGTTGCATGGGGTCAGTACATGTAGATTGCTGCAAAAGCCCGAGATGGCGATATACGGGAGACTAATGGTAAACGTGAATTTTGTTCACAGGGTGTGAGCAAATCTTGATGATGCTGGTGACAGTGGAAGCGGGGAAGCACAGGAGGTGCGTGAAGACGGGTGCACAGAATGTGTTGTTTTGGAGGAAGACTATGAAGGAAGACTTGCGGAGAATTTTGTGCGAAATGAAGGAAGCCCGCATTGACTGCCATGTATTTTTACCGAACCAGCCGGCCAAGTCAGATTCCGATGAGGCCGTCGACCTAGGCATGGATGGTAGCGAGGAGGACACACCCTAGGGTGCAGAGGGAGGTGGTCCGATCGGTGGAATTATGTCAACGGAGGTGCTTTACGTGTCATCCAGACTGGATGATCTCGCAGTGCTGTTGTTCATACTGCCACATGAAGACGGGTCCTAGTAGGGGTTTGATGTTGACACCGTGTTAGTTGGGCAGCACTTCCCAAGCAAGGTGACCGTACAGCAAGCTATAACACAGTACGTCGTGTCCATGAGTCGTGTATACTAGGTGGACCAGTCCAACCCAGCCCATTAGACAGTAAAGTGTGTAATGGAAGGCTACCCTGGCAAGCTCAGTGCTCACAAGACGAAGGTCTATGGCATGAACTTCACGGTCATGGCAGTGATCGACCACACTTGCGAGATGAGTGAGCCGCTATAGCAGCATCGAAATGTGACTTCTGCATATGTGGCAAGTCTCATCAGCCACCTAGTTGTTGAGTATGTGTCTGCCTCCCTCAAGATGTTGTTGTCAGAAGTTGCCAATCTAGTTGGTTCTCTAGTCAACCATAACAAGCTCTGATGAGCCAAGTAGAAGGTGATCGGGTCCGTGTTTGGGACATATGAGGAGGCGTACAACCTTGTGCCAAGGATGCTTTACCAGATTGTCAAAACAAACCCCAACACATGAATAAATAAACAAGATAGAAAGAGAAGATCCTAATGGAGGCCCTAATTGCTACACACTGGACCGTGTGTTCTGGGCATTCTTCTAGGCCATAGAGGGCTTCAAGTTCTATCGTCCGATGCTCACAATGGATGACACTTTCCTCACCAGGAGATACAAGGGCACTATTCCCACTGCGGTGGTGGCTGATGCAAATAATCAGCTTCTTCCGGTTGCATTTGCCATCGTAGAGAATGAGAACAAAGACAGTTGGTTGTGGTTCCATACAAATGTCAAGCAGGCGATTGTGGTTCCATCAAATATCAAGCGGGCGATTGTGGAAGACTGGCTCAATGTATGCCTTATCACAGACCACAATGCAGGATTGTTGTTCGCTCTCAACACCATGAAGATTGGGACGCAACCCCCTTCCAGTGGAACGACGTGGAAACCCGGTAGTGTATGAAGCATCTTGCATTGAACTTCTTCAGGCTGTTCCACAGTCAGGATCTAATGAAGACGTTCAAGAAGCTGTGCATGCAAAACCAGAGGAAGAAGTTTGAGGCCATCTGGACAGAGCTTGAAGAGCGAACTACGAGGCATATAAGAGAGTCCCTTCGGAGGCACAGGAGGGACAACATGTCACGAGAGGGGCATCCAAGGGCCCCACCAGTTTCTCTGAGTGTATTAATCTCCATGCTCCTAAGTTGGAGAAATGGTCATAGCTGTACGACACCGACGATGCGAGGTACGACATTATGACAACCAACATGTCTGAGGTGTAAAACAATATGCTGAACGGTGTGTGTTGCCTCCCAATCATCGCCATCATTGACGAGACCTAGACTCGCACAGTTGGTTATTTCGTAAATAGAGCCACCGAAGCAAAGTGGTAGCTGGATGAAGGGAAGCAGTGGTCCGGGAATATGCAGAGGTATATGGACAACAAGATGTAGAAAGCTTGTATGCACGATATTCGGGTGATCGATGGCCTTAGGAGGAAGTACGAGATTCAGCTGAGGCAAAAATATGTGAATAGTCATGCCAGGAGGGATAGGAAGTATGCTTGCACCCTTGGTGACGTGGCTACATGCACCTGCAACAAGCCGAATCTCCGACATAATCCATGCTTGCATATGTACAGGGCATGTTAACACTCCGGCCCAACATAGAGCCCAGAATGCCACTAACTACACTAACTATCAATATTAACATCATTTTACAATAAATTACAGCAAGCATCTCAATGATAAAACCCATCCACGGGTCACATTAAAACAAGTATAATAATATAACAATCATAGATAATTAATCTCTAGGAAGCATAGAAAGATACTAATCCAAGAATAACTCAAGATCAATAGAATAAAGTCTATTGAATGAATATTCAACTCCAACCTATCATCTAAGGCCATTCAAAATGAACAAGTCCTAATTATAGTTCATCACTATATAGTAAAGGTTCTCATATCCAATGACTCAAGTAATTGAGTGTGGGTTTGTAGTTCTGAGTGCGTTAGCCCTTCCCAAGTGAAATACCGTCAACGATCACCTAAAAACAACAATAAAGCAAGAGTGAGTCCAATACTCATTAAGTACATAATTAAGCCATAAACAACAGTTTATCAACCATAATCAAGGTTATCATCACCATCTATCTATTTAATGTCATTCTCGTAATCAAATAAACAAGTCATATTCCATATAGGTAAATTTGCATAATTTAACAATTTACTCATATATGCGAATGAACCATCATGCACATGCTTATATGCATCTTATCAACTGATACCGGTATAGCAGAGTGTTCACCTGTCGATGACACGCTCTTCTCCCATCTTCGTTAGGATGGGGTCCCTACAGTGTAGGACTTTAACTAGTCCCTACACATGTAAGGCTTTCTGCAGAGCACTCAAGACTAGTCATGTATCTTTATCACCAACCTCACCGGAATAGTTACATAGCTTTCTCACCGACCTGACTCGTGCACATTTATCATGATGAATGTAAATAATGCAACATCATGATTAATCATTTGCACAACTCGTCTCATTAACTCAATATCTCATTCTTATTAAATCAATATCATAATCTCATTAACTTAATATCATCAATATCATGTATATAAATAAGCTTTATAAAAGCATAATAAATAGTATGATAAGTAATATCAATGATAATAGCGAACAACCCATTGTTCACCACTCTACCATGGACTTACCTCTTAGCCTTTAGAAGTCGGGTGACGAAATTGTGGTACGTCACATGAGGCCACAGTACCTGAACAAGCAAGTTAAAACAATCTCAAAACCACATCATCATAGTACCAAAATATTACAATAATCGCCCTCGCATGTCTATGCCAAGGCGACACAATTAACCCAATTCTACCGGACGCACTACCCGCTGTCCCAGTAGTAAAATCTCTCTACCTTATTCATACGAACTCCAAACCTCAATCAACCAAGACTTTCTAGAATTCGCACGAAAAAGGCTACAACTTTATAGTTATGATGAACTTCTAATTCTACTATTTTCTTCTCTGTTTCCTTCCGCGAAGATCGTCCCAGAATCTGTGAGGACAGTCCGCTTCACAATTTTATATCTTTAATTCAAAAACTTGGCAATGTATGAACGATACTAGTTCTGAAAACTACACAAAATTTTCTAACTTATTTACGTTATCACCACAATTTAATTTTTTCCATCTACTAGATGAAACCGACCTATCTACACAACATCTGCTAGCTACGTCCAAATTCTGGACAATGACCTTCCCGAGGCTGTGACTCTTATCTCGCTACTCCGATTTTAGTGATCCAGACCTTCCTGGAAATATAATGAGATTATATAACTTTCCTTAATTGGACCAACATCTGAATCCGAGCCTCAATACATCGAATCATCCCTACAAGGTTCTGCGTCGAAGTCAACGAACTAGGGCTTACAAAATCTACCATTCCCTTGGACCAATCGATCTACGACATGAATAGCGATTAATCTATGATACTCTAGGGATTATCAGATGTAACCCATAAGAAAAACGTCGCTGATCTCGAACCCCTTGAATTTTACCTCATCCTTCCCTTCCTTCCTTCTTCTCCTTTCTTCCTCCCTTCTTGCTCCTGATGTCCCCTTAGCAGCACCAGCACAGATGATCCCAATCGCAACACCATCAATTGCATGCTACACCCTCTCTCTCTCTACCTCACTGTTGCAAACTTCATGCAAGCAATTATGTAGTTGCGACAGGGCAACATGTACTAGCAGCACAGCACACACGCACGCCATGCAAATGCATGCTGCTGCATGCATGGCTTGGAGCAGGAGCGGCAGGAAGCTAGTGGCTAGGGAAGTGCGGTGGCTTGGCTAGGGCATGGTGCAAGGGCAGAGTAGGGCGATGTGTAGGGGATGGAGCTTGGTAGCCGGCGGCTAGGGCACCAACAGGGCATGCACAACTGGAGGTTTGGCTAGGGCAGGGCTGCCGCACCCCCCTTTGGCCTTTTAAGCCGGCCGGTCCCTACCGCTGCCGACTCGGCATGGGCTTGGGCCTGGTAGCTGGTTTCCCCTAGGCTAAGGACCTGGTGATCCACTTCCCAAATTCTGAAATTCTAGTATTAATTCTATTTTATTTCCTTTCTAATTCAATTGATCTTCTAAAGTTTAACAGGATATTACAGTGTGCGTGCAAGTCAAGCATATATCTACGCTGTACATCTCCGAGTACTATGACATGCATTGTCTTTTCAGGACATAGAGTGCTGAGTTCAACTCGTATGGCGTGGCCGTGAATTATAGGGATATTTGGGCAAAGATAGTGAAATGTGGCCTGAACAAAGCTTTGAAGGCAGCTAGGAAGGGATGACAGCAGACGTGGTGCTTCCAAACGATATGGATGACAGCCAGCGTGGGGATCAGCGCCGCCTGAGGAAGTGCCAGATATGAAAGACCCTTGGCCACTCCATGAAGGATTGCCCCAACGGATCGAGCTCGTCCAGGCATTCGTAGTCCGTAGTCATGGAGGACTACACCTCCATGCATATTTGTACCGTTTTAGTTCCACTGTTTGCACATTGTAATTCTAAAATTTGCACACAGGTAGGGATGGCAATTGTGCCTGATTACCCACGTGCCCGCGGGAGAATACCCTAATGGAGGTAGGTATGGGTGTCTTTTTTTGCCCACGGGCATGAAAACAGGCACAATTCCTTGCCTATCGGGTAAACGGGCGTGGGCATGGGTAAGCTTCACCTGTGCCCGCTTCGCCCGATTACCCACAACCTACGCTGACAGGTGGGACCGTAGAACACCCCAATGTCTAAAACCCTATCCACTCTTCCCAGCTCCCAGCCTCCAGCCCTCCACTTCCCAACCACATGAGTAGGGGTGAAAACGGATTCGGATTGTCCCAGATCGGATTTTCTCGGATAATTTTCGGATTGGAAACGAATTCAGATTTTTTCCCCCGGAAACGGAAACAAATACGGTAGGCATGATATCCGGTGGAAACGAATACGAATACGGATTATCTGGATAATCCTAATCCGGATATCCGAAATTTGAGTATGGACTATGTCTACTAGAATCCACTCCACACTCCACACTTCCAGTCGCCAGTCCACGCCGCCGGCTACTGTCCAGTGGCGCCGCCCTCGCCTCGTCGCTGACGGCCACCTCGCCTGCCTCCACTGGCCACCTCACCCCGCCACCTGTCCCCCGCTGGCTCCCCTGCGTGATTGTGCCTTCGCTGATCTCCGTGGCGCGCCGCCGCCACCGGGTGGTATACTCGCCGCCTTCGCCGCCATCTCTCCGTCGCCCATCTCCCGTCGGCTCCCTCACGGCCCGGGCCCGGCACTCTGCCGGATCCCGATGGCTCGCCTCACCGCCAAGCACCAAGACTCACCGCCCCCAGACTCACCGCCGCTCGCCCACCGCCCGCCCCCGCCTCGAGGCCCCGACGCCGCGGATCCCTCGTCGGCCGCCCACCTGTAAGATCGAGGAGGCCGACTAGAGGGGGGGGTGAATAGGCGTTTTAAAACTTCTATGCGCTAAAACCGATTTCTAATGCGGAAGCTAATACAAATACGATTTTGCACAAATAAGGCCTAAAACCACTAGGCTTAACTAAGTGCACTAACAATACAAGTCTATTGATAATAATCAATCAAGCATTGACTTGTAAGCAATTCAATTTAAGCAATGTAAATAATACTATTGCAATCATACACAATGAATAAGCAATTATACAATGAATGTAAATTGCACAAAGTAAAGCTCAAGAATGCAAACCACAATTGACATGGCGATATTTTTCCCGTGGTGATCGAAGACTTGCGGTCTCCCTAATCCACGTTGAGGTAAGTTCAACTTTTGGATCGGCCCAAAACGCGAGGCAACACCTCCGAGGTAAGTCCAAACAACTTGGACCGGTTCCAACCGAACCAACACCTCTAAGTGAGATCAACCGCTGAACCGACTCCAACTTGAACTTATCACCTCGATCCACTAGGGTCGCTCTTACTCCGCTCCGAGATGGCGAGCACCAAGCCACTCACAAATCGCCGGTCTTCTCACAAGCTTCACTTGAGAAGATCACCGACGCACCACGCCCACGCTGCCTAGGTGTCGGCAAACACCAAGAGTAACAAGTCTCCAACTTTCACTTGAACCAATCAAGTATCAAAGCTCGTGGATACTAAATCCACCACCTAATGCAACACATGCAATAGGATTTGCCTCTCAACCTCACTAAGTGCAACACATGCACAAATGGGAGTAGAGGGCTTGCTCTTAGCTCAAAGGAACTCAATGAGATGCCAAAGGTTGTCTCTCAACCGGCCAAGGGGTATTTATAGCCCCCAAACCAAAAACTAGCCGCTTGGAGACGAACAGCCAAAAACTAGCCGTTATGACTTTTTGCGGTCGTACAGCACTCACAAGGGCGGTATTACTGTTCTGCGGTACTATCATAGCTTATACATGGCGGTACTACCGCAGCCCGATTTTCAGCATGCACGACACTCGGTAAAAGGTCATAACTTTTGACTCGATGTCGAATTGAGTGATCTTGGACTCTATTGAAAGCTTATTCAGTGGGCTACTCAACCCACCTATTTGATTTGATCTCAAACACATTTTATCAAATCAAAAACACAACTTCAAAGAGCCACTACCATAGTCTAAGTCCAAAGAAATAGCAACAAGCAATCTTAGACCATGCCAAGGAAGATACATGAATCCCAACAATTTGCAAAACACATTTGCAAACTTAGATCATGCTACAAGGAGTAGGTACATGGACTTCAACCGCTTGCAAAACACATTTGCAAAGTATAGTCACATGCTACAAGGATTATCCATGAGCCTCAACTATTTGCAAAACACATTCGCAAATATAGGCAACATGTTAAGTTGAGCTAGAGCAAACACAATGAGCTATCAACACATGACTAACTCAAGCTACTAGACAAGACCCCTCTTAATAGTACGGCAACCTATACTAGCAATCCGGTTTTCCAACCAAACACCAAGACCGATAAAAGACTAGGAACACATCCTTAGCCCTAGCTAGTCATACCTTTGCCTTGACCATCTTCTTGAAGCTTGATGACGCACATCTTCACTTCAAGTCCGGTCATCGTCTTGATATGCATCAACCCATGATGCATCCTCACTCAACACATGATGAGTCTTCTCTTGACTTGATGATCAACTCATGATCATCTCTTCTTCGAGATCTTGATATGCATCAACACATGATGCATCATCTTCTTGAACCTTGACTTGATGACAATCAACTCATGATGTCATCCAAAGTCTTCATCACCTGGAACATAACCTATTTATCCAACTCATGGAAAATGTTAGTCCCACAATGTCATTAACATTAATTAACAAGATATACCTGCATAAATGCTTTTGAACAAGCCATTACTGAAGGTGCGGTATTACCGCCAACTAGCATCCGGTAATACCGCTCTCCGGTAATAGCGTTTCTCATATGCGGTACTACCGATTTCCAGAGGCTCGAGAAATACAGAAAAATACCTTCTCTCGAATTTACATACCACAACATATTTGCGGTCATGCAGCACGCCAGAGTTCCGCCACATGAACTCCGGTACTACCGCTCCACCTCGAGCAAACCAAGTCCAAAAAGCAATGCTACGGGAATTTTCATACCGCACGAAATCCAGACATCACGGTGCGGTACTACCACGCATACAACGCCAGTACTACCGCATTTCGAAGCTTTTGAATGCAATGCATGACTCCTTTGTCTTGAGTCATGTCAATCTTTTATCACCTTTGCATTTCCTTTTCATGTCATCATTCAAACTCCGGGACTAAGCCTTCAAAACATCTTAGCACACACATTAGTCCCACAACACAATTGCAAATAATTGAATATAATTGGTATGAGTATATATAAACACGGTTATATATATACTCAAGAGTTATGTTTCAAAGTAGATCACAAAGATCAATACTACTGAAACAACAAGGTCATGAGTATATATAAACTACACAAGTTATATATACTACAAGTATATACGAACTACACAAGTTGTATATACTAAATATGAGTGTATACAAACTACACAAGTTGTATATACTCATATGAATATATTAACTACACAAGTTAAATATATTCAAGGATATGTTTCAAAGTAAAGATCCTTAATATATGTGGAAAGAGAATATGGATCAATACTAATGAAACCACAAAATATAGAATGAACTCCCCTAAATGTGTGCATACACAAATGTGTAATGGAAACATATGCACATATCCAAGTTAACCTTTTGGTGGAGTTTAACCTATATTTTGGATCCGAGGAATGCAACAAGATATAATAAAACAAGTAGAATGCATACCTCTTGTATTTCCATCTTTATATCCAAACGAGACTAAGCAATAGATAATCAATAGAATTGTTAGTCTCACAAATATATTGTCATTTATGAATACATACTGTTTGGATTTTTGCTTTTATATCCAAGCTGAGACTAAACTTGATATAACAATAGGAGTGTTAGTCTCACAAGTGCATTTGTCATTAATCACTTAATCACTTGCATGCTTTCATGATTTTCACCTTTATATCCAAATAAGACTACACAATATGTATATCAATAAAAGTGTTAGTCTCCTAATTAGATGTATCATTAATCACCAAAACTCCATTACCACATAATGGCGGGTCTAGATCTTTCACCACCCAGCCTGTTGCTGTTGGCTACTGCCCACCAAGGTAACTAGGTAAGGATCTTGACATTGTAATTTTGCCAATGAGGCAATGAATCAATGGATTGAGCTCGTAGTGCTAGGATGCTAGCTAATTAAATTCCATTCGTTTAATGTTTTTGCTAATTGAATTCCAGCTATATCTAAATGAATGCAGATCTGAGCAAATAAAGATGGTATTAGATGGTTGTGATTTTCTTGCTTTAGCCGATCTCCTCCTCCCTCCACTGTGAAATGATTCCTTTTTTGCTGCTTAGATGTGAAATATTTTTGTTGCCCACATATTGATCAATGTATGAATCGATGAATTATTCCTTTCTTGTACAATCAGTTGATATATATGCATCAATACCTGACGGTAGTGTATATGGTTTGTGCTTATGTATGGATCTGAGATCGTAATATGCAAAGACCAGCTGAAGCGTGTAGCTGATTTGAATGAGACATCACAATTGATTTGTAAGAATGTAGTTAACTGAATGAATGTATTTGCTTGTCCAACACAAAATGAAATAGGTAATCAATAAATATGGTAGATCGACTATATCAATAGTATACTAGAAAAAAAGTACACTGAAAAGGAACATATGAAACCTAGCTATGTAGTGGACAAAATAATTATAGCTTAAACATTTTTATTTTAGATACCATAATTTCGTATTTCACTTTGTTGGACCGAAAAGGCGACTAGAGGGGGTGAATAGGAGCATGATCTCTTTTTCTCCCAAAATCAATTCAATACGAATCTCACTCCAATAGCTATGAAAGCTATGAAGATTAATCAATCATGCACAGCGGAAGACTTGTATTGAACCAACTCAAAACCCCAAAGTAAAATCAACACAAAACCAAAACACAGAGGCTCGGGCGGTCTGACCTCTCACGGGGGCAGTCAGACAGATCCAAGCGGTCAGACCGCTACCTCGGGCGGTCAGACCGATTTCACGGAGGTCGACTCTCGCTCGATGAACGATAAAATCAGCCCGACCAACCAAACGCAAATTGATCAAACTTTTGATTCGTGCGCCCAAACTTCGTGAAACTTGACACACAACTTCCTAAGGATGTCGGGAACCTATTCCAAGCAACAATTGTGATAATTCTTGCTCAGGTTCAGACCTTTTACCGTTTGAGCGAAGTTAGGTCAAAAGCGAGTCAAAACGAAAATATGATCTTAAGACTTGCACGTGGGTGATTGATGATCTTGATGATCCTAGATGTATTCTCACACGTCACAGCAAGCTAAATCACGCCAAGAAACTAAGCAATAACTCGCGGATCAAACAAAGACTCAATTCATCAAAAGAGAGAAAGAAAGCACATGAACTCACTTTTGAAGAAACTTTCTTTGGATTGATTTGATATGATATTGGTTCACTGACCACTCCATCAATGGATGACAAAGACTCAATACATGAGCACGAAATCCAATCCAACTCTCTAGAACCCTAACCTCCGCTCCTCCTCTCCCTAAGTAAATTAGGGTTTCAATAACAATGAAAGGGTCGAAGGGGTGTCGCCACCTCCTCCTCTATTTATAGTGGAGGCTTAGGGTTTCTAATAGAGTCTCCTAATGGGCTCCGTTAAGGCCCAAAACAAGCGGGTGACACACGCACGCCTTTAAAGCGCCGTGTTCATATTGTGCGAAGCACTCGCTGTTCGCCACGTGTAGGTTGATCCAACGGCCTCATCATGTCGGCAAGTCTCTCCCATCCGGCTCCCACCGAAACCACCATGGCACTTGCACCGACCCCGCGCCGCCGATTCAACGATCGCCGAATCGCCCGTTCGGTCACCTTTGTCCATCTTGCACCATGCTTGAGTCCAATGACTTCACCCGTATCGCCGATCGCTTTGAACCTCGCTCTCCAAGCCTAGTCCCGATCATCCTCGCCGTTGACCGTCGTTGACCACCAAGCAACCCGCACAACAATAGACAAGCAAATCGAATTCGGAACAAGTTCTTCACAACTTGACCCACGTTAGTCAAAACATGCATCATGCAACACATATGCCATGAAAACCACGAACTTGACCTAACAAGCAACCATCGCCGCCACACGGCGACGACTTAAGTGAAAACCGGCCGATCACACCTTGGCGGCTTGGCGGTCGCCAATGAAGGCGGTCCGACCGCGCGCAAAGGACTTAGCCGAAATTTCAACGCTGAAATCCGCAACCTCTCGGAAATTTAAAACGAATAGAACTTTTGACCGAAGCTCCAAAATTATGGGACCAAGTGCGAGAATCTCCTCACTTGCCTACACCTCTATTTTGGCCCACTCAAATTCCAATGCCACTCAACTTACCGGTCCGACGCTCAGCAGACGCGGTCGATCGCTACCAAATCGGTCGGATCACGACTGGCGGTCGACCGCCATCACGAACACCGAGGCATGGGCGGTCCGACCGCCACTAGGCCCGCCCGACCGCCGAGACTCGACAGAATCGAACTTTGCCGAAAACTCGTGTTTCGAAACCTTCAACGTCATTGCCAATTGACACATCATCCTAAGATCATGAGCATATCCCCATGATATCCACAATCTCCCCTTGATGATCACATTGGTAATTCCCAACAAATGCAAGTTTTGAGGTTTGAAAAGTAAAAACTCAACGTTTTGCGCAAAGGCACAACTTGGTCCATATGCAAGAAAAAGCAAAGGAAATGACCAAGTCGGCTTCGAATAGCATCGGCAAGTGAGATAAGGCAAAAGAAAACAAGAAAGCTTCAATTTCCAAAGAAGGGTCAAAAATCTCACTTAAGGTCCATATGAAAGAACAATTGTTCGAAATGACCTTTGATCATGGTGAGGATCAAGAATTGCAATTCAAGTTCAGAAAGAGCAATAAGACCATAAGAATGCAAATAAAGAACTCCCCCTCACTAAGATCCTCAAAATTTGAGAAAATTTCAAATTCTCCAATTTTCTCCTCTTTTAATGTTTTTAAAACTTCTCCCCTTTACACATTTTGAAATATCTTCTTCCCCTTTGACAATGGAGTCATCAAGGAATCACGCCTTCCTCTCGTCCAGAGATAACAAATGCAGAATGAGGAAAAAGCATAAGAAGGAGCAATGATGAAATGCAATGAAGTGGCTTCATATTTTTGAAATTTTCAATTTTGGATTACAAGAAGCTTTGGAGATTACCCAAAAGAACAAGCTAGCATCTCAAATTTTGCATAAACACCATATCAGCCTGAATGCGCTAGCAAGATCATGATAAGACATATATAACAAAGCTAAAGCAAGAAGGCTCAATATAAAGCAATGAATTTTAGCATTTTAAGCAAAGCTTCAAATCTAGCAAGTCCATCAACAGGGATCCTAAGATGATACTGGCCATGTCAAAATGTCAATGTGAGACCAAGACGCTAACAATGACCACATTAAGAGACAAACAAGTCTGAATTGAATCATTTTGCTCAAATTGTCTCAAACGCCCATTTTCAACAGATTTTCATTTGCAAAGAAATATTGAAGTTGATGAAAGGTATATCTTAGTGAAGAAGATCATGGACTAGGAGCCATCCACAAACTCTTCCTAAGCTTCTACCCATTTGATAATTCATTTTCTTATCCACGTGCTAGATCTCAAGCCTTGCCGCGACCATCTTAAGCACAAAAAGCTTAAAAGAATGATCTAGATCATCCAAAACTCCCCCTGAGTTCATGCCTAGTGCAATGGCAAGCCGTCTCATAAGAAAGAATTGGTGAGATCAGTTTTTTCGCACAAAAGAGACCTCCCTTTTTTGTTCACAAGAGCAGATTTAGATTCTTAAAAGAACAAGAAGCTCAAGTAATGATCAATACTAGATTCAAGAGCTAACACCGTAATTTTGACAGGGCCAATGTCACAAAAGGATCACTAATTGCGCAACTAGCTAAAACATCCACAAATTACAGTTTCTTAGTTCAAGTTGTCTTAAAGTTCTGACTCATTCAGCAAAGACTTAGCTACACATGTGAAAGCATGATAATTCTAGCAAGTCAAAGAACTAGACATGACATTGAGCAGAATTGAAATACTAAAAGCTCAAAAGGGTAATAAGTTTAAGCTTCATCAATTTTAAAAGACAAGCGTAAAAGCTACATAAAAATGCATCTTTTGGATTTTCATATGAATGCAGATATCTTTTGGATTTTCATATAAATGCGATATCTTTTTGGATTTTCATATACGTGCAAGATGATATGATGAGATGCACAAAACGAAAAAGCCTAAAAAGATCAAAAGATCAAAAGAAAATCAAGAAAAGATCAAATGAACAAGGTAAGATCGGAAAAGATCAAACTCCCCTCAAACCAAACCGTAGGGATAAATTACCCTAACTCACTTCTCAAGGTGGCAAACCTAGTTGGATCTAAAGGCTTGGTGAGGATATCACCAATGAGCCTCGGACTCCACGAAATGTAGCACAATATCACCCTTCTCGACATGATCTCTAAGAAAGTGATAGCGAATGTCTATGTGCTTGGTCCTAGAGTGTTGCAGTGGTTTTTAGCAATGTTAATCGCAGAAGTGTTATCGCAGAAAAGAGGAACACTATCAAATGCCAACCCAAAATCCTTGAGTGGACACCATCCACAAAATCGACTACAAGAACTAGCAAAGGCTACATATTCACTTCAGATGGATTGTGCAACAGAAGACGCTTCCTAGAAGACCAAGAGACAAGAGAAGTGCCTAGGAAGTGACAAGTGCTCGAGGTACTCTTCCTATCTAGCCGATGACCATAAAATCGAATCGAAAACCCCGAATGGACAAGGGCGAAGAGCGGGAATACCAAATGCCATCTTGGAGGGTAGAGTGTAAATACGAAGATGCGCTTAACGGCTTGGCGATGGGAAGTCCTCGGAGACGCTGAAACCTCGCATGCGAGGCAAACATCGAAGTGGATGTCCGGTCTGAGGCCGCCAGTGCATGAAGTGAACCGATCATCTTTGCGGTACTCGCGTTGATCCACGGCTTCTCCTTCCTCATCTGGATCCAAAACAGTCGAAGTTGCCATGGGAGTGGCGATCGGCTTGCAGTCACCCATCTCGAAGCGCTTCAACAGATCCTTGGTGTACTTTGTCTGATGGATGAAGATCCCTTCCTTGCATTGCTTGATTTGAAGCCCCAAAAAATAATTGAGCTCTCCCATCATACTCATCTCAAATTCCCTGGACATGGTCTCAGAAAAACTGGAAACAAGAGCATGAGAAGAACCACCAAAGATAATATCATCTACATAAATCTGAGCAAGCAGGAAGTCATTGCCACGCCTAAGGATGAACAGGGTCTTGTCTACCTTACCCATCTCAAAATCATTCTTAAGCGAAAGGTCTTAAGTCTATCATACTGTGCTCTAGGGGCTTGCTTAAGACCATACAAGGCTTTGGATAGCTTGAAAACATGATGTGGATGCTTGGGATTCTCAAAGCACAGGGGTTGTCTAACATACACTTCCTCCTCTATAAAACCATTCAAAAGGCACTCTTAACATCCATCGATATAATCTAAAGCCCTTAGAAGCGACAAATGCAAGCGAGAATGCGAATGGCTTCCAATCTAGCAACAGAGCAAATGTCTCATCAAAGTCTAACCCCTCAACTTGGCTAAAACCCCGAGCTACCAATCTAGCCTTGTTTCTAACCACAGAACCATCCTCATTTTGTTTATTTTTGAACACCCAACGAGTTCCTATCACATTATGACCACTAGGAGGTTCTACTAGATTCAGACCTTATTCCTCTCAAAATTCTCTAACTCCTCATGCATGGCATTAACTTGACTAGAATCGATAACACATGTGATATATCGCGGGGTTCAAAGAAGCAACAAATGCAGAATGAGTAGAGACTTGGATCGTGATACCGGAGCGAGTGACTCGCTCATTAAGATTACCAATCATCGATCCGGAGGATGATGCCTCTGAATATGAAGTGGAGCGCGGGAGACAATATCTCCTCAACCTCCGCAGTATCTGCGATGAAGAAGATGCGGCGAGAGCCTCAATTGGAGGTGACGCGATCGTGCAGTGTTGGAGCTTGGACAGAGCCTCAACAAAGAAGCAGTGGAGGACAAAAATCAACCGTCATCATCTTCCTCCACAAAAATGCTTTCACACTGTGTATCACCTGAAATGTCGGATCTAGCTCCAGGGCTAGTCTCATCAAAAGTGACATTGCATATCTCCTGGACAATGTTAGTTTCAACATTAAAAACCCGAAAACCCCTCGAATGTGCAGGATAACCCAGAAATAAACCATCAAAAGTCCTTGATTCAAATTTATCTAGATTTCTGTCTTAAGAATGAAACACTTAGCTCCAAAACTCGAAAATGAGAAGCAGAGGGTTTTCTACCAAAACGAAGCTCATATGAAGTCTTGCCCAAAGACGGTCTCAAGAAGACACAATTTGCAATATGGCAAGCTGTTGAAATAGCTTCGGCCCAAAACCTCCTCGGTGTGCTATACTCATCTAGCATTGTCCTAGCCATCTCGACTAAGGTTCTGTTCTTTCTTTCCACAACGCCATTACGTTGAGGGACGTGTGGAGAAGAGAAGCGATGCTCAATTCGCTTCGGCACAAAAAGAGGCAAACGAGGCATTCTTGAACTCCGTGCCATTGTCACTGCGGATCGCTCTCAAGGCACGAGAAAATTGAAGCCAAGCGAAGAACAAGATCACGATAAAACCAAAAGCTTCATCCTTGAAGCAAGAAAGAACACCCAAGTGTATCTCGAAAAATCATCAACTATGACAAGAATGTACCACTTGCCACCAATTGACCGAACCTAGCAGGATCAACGGTATCCATATGAAGCAAGCGTCGGTCCGTCGGTCATGACCAAAGTCACTTTGAAGGGTGTGAGGCGGCAACTTGCTTGCCATGCCTACTGTGGCGCACATCTGAGATCCTTGACGGCCTTGAGTTTGGGCAAACCTCTCATGAGATCAAGGTTGCTAACTCGCGTCAGATAATCAAAACCAATGTGCCCCAAACGTCGGTGCCAAAGCCAGAACTCAGAAGAAGGTGTAAACAAACATTTAAGAGAACCAGCAAGAGATTCAGAAAAATCAGCTCCAAAGATCCTAGCAACTCTATAAATCCCAAAACCGCGCTCACCAGCAGAATCAAGCACCCGACAAGCATTTTTCTTAAATATAGTCTCATAACCATCATCAAGAAGCTGTGAGACAGAGAGTAAGTTAAACCTAAGCTTGTCCACAAGGGCGACGTCCTTTAGGATGAAATTGTCGTTTACCCTGATTGTTCCTGTTCCTTCAATCCGCCCTTGAGTATTGTCTCCAAAGGTGATGAGGACATCACCTATCGACCGCGTGAAGGAGGTGAACCATTTTGAGTCTCCGGTCATGTGGCGTGAGCAGTGAGTCGACGAACCATGTGTCCTTCCCTCCGCGGTGATCCTGAAAATCAAGGCACAAAAGAACGATGTGTCTCAATACTGGGGTTAGTTAAACATGACTTGGGAACTCAGTACTGAGACACATGTCTGCGAGTAGTATGCAAAGCAGAAGTGCTATCCTTGATTCTATTTGAAATTCTGTTGTGAGCAATGGTTACTCTAACATGAGAGTTATCCTGTCTAGGAGCATGAGCATGATCAGCATGTGAAATAAATCCTAGACCAGGTTTCTTCCTTTCTAAATTACCATATCTCACAAAAGCTCTAGGTTGATTAGATGACATTCTAGCAAGATTTTTCTTAGCATTTTTCAACCTCGCCAATGAACTCAACCAAATGCCCATCCTTCTTGCAATAGGTGCAATGGTACTTGGTACCACTTGGGAGAAGCACCTTTGGTGAGCAGATGGTTGGGCAAAACTCGCAGATTTGAAAGTGATCTTTGCGGGTTGGGTATCAAATTCAACTAAGCCATTTCTCAAAATTTGAATATCATTAGATTTATCTGGACAAAGTTGTATCCTAACCCTTGCTTCTTATAAGGAGTTTTGACTTGTCAAGAATCATGTTTAAGCTGTTTCTTACCTTTAGAAAATCTTTCTAATGTGTCATTAAGGTAAGCAATTTCTTTTCTAAGGTTAACACATGAATCACACGTTTTAGCATCAAACCTCTTCTTATAAAGAGCAACTTCAAGCTTAAGAGCTTCACATGAAGCACAAGTAGCGCACTAATCTGTCCTTAAGATTGGCATATTTAGCTCTAGTCGCTTCTACAACATCATGTAATTCACGTTCACGTTCTAAGCATGCGAGCAAGAGCTAGATTCAACCACATCGAAACAACCAACATGCTAGACTTTAAGCATTTTTCTAAGGAGCGATTTAACTTCAATTAGCTCGGTTCTAGCATTTTCAAGTTGTTGCAAAGCAATATCATGAGCGATTGCGGTTTAGCAAATTCGAATGTAAAGCATAGCGGGATGAACATTCATCGATTCAAGACTCTTAGCATTCACAAGTTCTAATGTGAGTTTCTTTACTTGTGACTCTAACTCCTCATTCTTAGTCATGATGAACTTTAAAGCTTTATCGACCTAGCATTTGCTCATAGACAGTTTCACATCTAGCAAAGAGAACATCATAAGAAGGAAATACCTCATTGTTGTCATTGATGTCGTGAGTCACCATGAAGCACATGCTGGTGAAGTCCTTGACCTTCCCTTCTTGTCTTGAGGAGCTCCTCCTCCTTGTCCTCCTCGCTCCCGAGTCCACATCACTCAAGGATCGATCTCCAAGAGCGGCAAGAACCCGGTGGCAGCCTTCCGAGCTTGGCATCATCAAACTGGACTTGCGCCCGAGGCTTCTTCCAAGCGGCTTTTCATCCTTGTGGTTGCTCTTACCTTTGACTTGGGGCAATTTGCCGGATGTGATTAAGCTCTCCACACTCATAACAAGTCACGGGCGCCTCTCTTTTGTTTCTCATATTGTTGTAGGCCGTGTGAACTTCTTAATCAAAAGCGCCATCTCGGGCTCGGGAATACTCTCAAGATCCTCTTCTTGAATTGCGATAAAGAAGCAAGTGAAAAACGAGAAGAGGACTCAAACGACCCATCGAGGCTCTCTTGGCGGTGCGCTACCAAAGCCATGTTACCCTTCTTAGAATGGTCGACTTTACGGATCTCATGAGTCTTGAGCTTGCTATAGAGCGGCTCAAAGTCGGATCGAGAAGTTGACATTTTCTGAATGGCGGTAGCCTTTATCTCCCACTCCACGGTGTTGATTACAGCGGAGATGGATGACATTTTGATGAGTAAATTCAATACCAATGGACTTCATCGATTTATCAACGTGTTGAAGCGTGAAAATGTCATCGATGCTCTCACCAGGATGCATCTCGAATTTGTTATATTCTCTTTTATACACTGTGACGCACTTGTTTGATTTGGGAAGAACCCTCATGATAGGTTTGAGGTCTTCCAAATTTCATGTGCGATCTCGAGATTGCAAATCTGTCATATTCTCGTCTACCAAGCCCACCATCTGAAAATTCTTTGCCTTACGGTCATTAGCCAAAGGGCTTGAAGTGGCGTAGCAACCTCGAGCAAGATTAGCGGACCTCGAACGACCTCCCAAATACCTCGTGGTTCGCTCTCAAGAAAGACACGCATGCGGTTCTTCCAAAAGGCATAGTCGTGCCCATCGAAGATATGCGGTTTGGAAGAGTACTTATCCATCGCCAAAGTTGGTGACGGTTAAGATCAAGATTGAACTAACAGGGCTCGATACCACTGTTGGACCGAAAAGCGACTAGAGGGGGTGAATAGAGCACGATCTCTTTTTCTCCCAAAATCAATTCAATACGAATCTCACTCCAATAGCTATGAAAACTATGGAGATCAATCAATCATGCACAACGGAAGACTTGTATTGAACCAACTCAAAACCCCAAAGTAAAATCAACACAAAACCAAAACACGAGAGGCTCAGGCGTCGACCTCTCACGGGGCGGTCGGGCCGATCAAGCGATCGACCGCTACCTCGGCGGTCGGACCGATTTCACGGAGGTCGGACTCTCGTTCGATGAACGATAAAATCAGCGACAAGCAAACGCAAATTGATCAAACTTTTGATTCGTGCGTCCAAACTTCGTGAAACTTGACACACAACTTCCTAAGGATGTCGGGAACCTATTTCAAGCAACAATTGTGATAATTCTTGCTCAGGTTCAGACCTTTTACCGTTTGGCGAAGTTAGGTCAAAAGCGAGTCAAAGCGAAAATATGATCTTAAGACTTGCGTGGGTGATTGATGATCTTGATGATCCTAGATGTATTCTCACACGTCACAGCAAGCTAAATCACGTCAAGAAACTAAGCAATAACTCGCGGATCAAACAAAGACTCAATTCATCAAAAGAGAAAGAAAGCACATGAACTCACTTTTGAAGAAACTTTCTTTGGATTGATTTGATATGATATTGGTTCACTGACCACTCCATCAATGGATGACAAAGACTCAATACATGAGCACGAAATCCAATCCAACTCTCTAGAACCCTAACCTCTGCTCCTCCTCTCCTAAGCAAATTAGGGTTTCAATAACAATGAAAGGGTCGAAGAGGGTGCTGCCACCTCCCTCCTCTATTTATAGTGGAGGCTTAGGGTTTCTAATAGAGTCTCCTAATGGGCTCCGTTAAGGCCCAAAACAAGCGGGTGACACACGCACGCCTTTTAAAGCGCCGTGTTCATATTGTGCGGCACTCGCTGCTCGCCACGTGTAGGTTGATCCAACGGCTCTCATCATGTCGGCAAGTCTCTCCCATCCGGCTCCCACCGAAACCACCATGGCACTTGCACCGACCCCGCGCCATTGGATTCAACGATCGCGCCGAAGCGCCCGTTCGGTCACCTTTGTCCATCTTGCACCATGCTTGAGTCAATGACTTCACCCGGTATCGTCGATCGTTTTGAACCTCGACTCTCAAGCCTAGTCCCGATCATCCTCGCCGTTGACCGTCGTTGACCACCAAGCAACTTTGCACAACAATAGACAAGCAAATCGAATTCGGGAACAAGTTCTTCACAACTTGACCCCGTTAGTCAAAACATGCATCATGCAACACATATGCCATGAAAACCACGAACTTGACCTAACAAGCAACCATCGCCGCCACACGGGCGGCGACTTAAGTGAAAACCGGCCGGTCGGGCCTTGGCCTTGGCGGTCGGCCATAACAAGGCGGTCAGGCGCGCGCAAAAGGACTTAGCCGAAATTTCAACGCTGAAATCCGCAACCTCTCGGAAATTTAAAGCGAATAGAACTTTTGGTCGAAGCTCCAAAATTATGGGACCAAGTGCGGTGAATCTCCTCACTTGCCTACACCTCTATTTTTGGCCCACTCCAAATTCAATGCCACTCAACTTGCCGGTCCGACCGCTCAGCGAGCGCCGGTCGGACCGCTACCAAATCGGTCGGACCGCCCGACACGGCGGTCGGACCGCCATCCTGAACACGAGGCATGGCGGTCGACCGCCACTAGGCGATCGACCGCTGAGACTGACAGAATCGAACTTTGCGAAAACTCGTGTTTCGCAAACCTTCAACGTCATTGCCAATTGACACATCATCCTAAGATCATGAGCATATCCCCATGATATCCACAATCTCCCCCTTGATGATCACATTGGTAATTCCCAACAAATGCAAGTTTTGAGGTTTGAAAAGTAAAAAACTCAACGTTTTCGCGCAAAGGCACAACTTGGTCCATATGCAAGAAAAAGCAAAGGAAATGACCAAGTGGCTTGAATAGCATCGGCAAGTGAGATAAGGCAAAAGAAAACAAGAAAGCTTCAATTTCCAAAGAAGGGTCAAAAATCTCACTTAAGGTCCATATGAAAGAACAATTGTTCGAAATGACCTTTGATCATGGTGAGGATCAAGAATTGCAATTCAAGTTCAGAAAGAGCAATAAGACCATAAGAATGCAAATAAAGAACTCCCCCTCACTAAGATCCTCAAAATTTCAGAAAATTTCAAATTCTCCAATTTTCTCCCTCTTTTTAATGTTTTTAAAACTTCTCCCCTTTACACATTTTGAAATATCTTCTCCCCCTTTGACAATGGAGTCATCAAGGAATCACGCCTTCCTCTCGTCCAGAGATAACAAATGCAGAACGAGGAAAAAACATAAGAAGGAGCAATGATGAAATGCAATGAAGTGGCTTCATATTTTTGAAATTTTCAATTTTGGATTACAAGAAGCTTTGGAGATTACCCAAAAGAACAAGCTAGCATCTCAAATTTTGCATAAACACCATATCAGCCTGAATGCGCTAGCAAGATCATGATAAGACATATATAACAAAGCTAAAGCAAGAAGGCTCAATATAAAGCAATGAATTTTAGCATTTTAAGCAAAGCTTCAAATCTAGCAAGTCCATCAACAGGGATCCTAAGATGATACTGGCCATGTCAAAATGTCAATGTGAGACCAAGGCGCTAACAATGACCACATTAAGAGACAAACAAGTCTGAATTGAATCATTTTGCTCAAATTGTCTCAAACGCCCATTTTTCAATGATTTTCATTTGCAAAGAAATATTGAAGTTGATGAAAGGTATATCTTAGTGAAGAAGATCATGGACTAGGAGCCATCCACAAACTCTTCCTAAGCTTCTACCCATTTGATAATTCATTTTCTTATCCACGTGCTAGATCTCAAGCCTTGCTGCGACCATCTTAAGCACAAAAGCTTAAAAGAATGATCTAGATCATCCAAAACTCCCCGAGTTCATGCCTAGTGCAATGGCAAGCCGTCTCATAAGAAAGAATTGGTGAGATCAGTTTTTTCGCACAAAAGAGACCTCCCTTTTTTGTTCACAAGAGCAGATTTAGATTCTTAAAAGAACAAGAAGCTCAAGTAATGATCAATACTAGATTCAAGAGCTAACACCGCAATTTTGACAGGGCCAATGTCACAAAAGGATCACTAATTGCGCAACTAGCTAAAACATCCACAAATTACAGTTTCTTAGTTCAAGTTGTCTTAAAGTTCTGACTCATTCAGCAAAGACTTAGCTACACATGTGAAAGCATGATAATTCTAGCAAGTCAAAGAACTAGACATGACATTGAGCAGAATTGAAATACTAAAAGCTCAAAAGGGTAATAAGCGAAGCTTCATCAATTTTAAAAGACAAGCAGAAAAGCTTACATAAAAATGCATCTTTTTGGATTTTCATATGAATGCAGTATCTTTTTGGATTTTCATATAAATGCAGTATCTTTTTGGATTTTCATATACGTGCAGTATGATATGATGAGATGCACAAAACTGAAAAAGCCTAAAAGATCAAAAGATCAAAAGAAAATCAAGAAAAGATCAAATGAACAAGGTAAGATCGAAAAGATCAAACTCCCCTCAAACCAAACCGTAGGGATAAATTACCCTAACTCACTTCTCAAGGTGGCAAACCTAGTTGGATCTAAAGGCTTGGTGAGGATATCCAATATGAGCCTCGGACTCCACGAAATGTAGCACAATATCACCCTTCTCGACATGATCTCTAAGAAAGTGATAGCGAATGTCTATGTGCTTGGTCCTAGAGTGTTGCACGGGGTTTTTAGCAATGTTAATCGCTTGAAGTGTTATCGCGAAAAGAGGAACACTATCAAATGCCAACCCAAAATCCTTGAGTGGACACCATCCACAAAATCGACTACTGACAACTAGCAAGCGGCTACATATTCAACCAAAGATGGATTGTGCAATGAAGCGCTTCCTAGAAGACCAAGAGACAAGAGAAGTGCCTAGGAAGTGACAAGTGCCTCGAGGTACTCTTCCTATCTAGCCGACGACCGCAAAATCGAATCGAAAACCCCGAATGGACAAGGACGAAGAGCGGGAATACCAAATGCCATCTTGGAGGGTAGAGTGTAAATACGAAGATGCGCTTAACGGCTTGGCGATGGGAAGTCCTCGGAGGCGCTGAAACCTCGCGCGAGGCAAGCAGCGAAGTGGATGTCGGTCTTGAGGCCGTCAGTGCAGTGAACCGATCATCTTTGCGGTACTCGCGTTGATCCACGGCTTCTCCTTCCTCATCCGGATCCAAAGCGATCGAAGTTGCCATGGGAGTGGCGATCGACTGCGATCACCCATCTCGGCGCTTCAGCGGATCCTTGGTGTACTTTGTCGATGGATGAAGATCCCTTCCTTGCATTGCTTGATTTGAAGCCCCAAAAATAATTGAGCTCTCCCATCATACTCATCTCAAATTCCTGGACATGGTCTCGGAAAAGCTGGAAACAAGAGCATGAGAAGAACCACCAAAGATAATATCATCTACATAAATCGAGCAAGCAGAAGTCATTGCCACGCCTAAGGATGAGCAGGTCTTGTCTACCTTACCCATCTCAAAATCATTCTTAAGCGAGAAAGGTCTTAAGTCTATCATACCGGGCTCTAGGGGCTTGCTTAAGACCATACAAGGCTTTGGATAGCTTGAAAACATGATGTGGATGCTTGGGATTCTCAAAGCACGGGGTTGTCTAACATACACTTCCTCCTCTATAAAACCATTCAAAAGGCACTCTTAACATCCATCGATATAATCTAAAGCCCTTAGAAGCGACAAATGCAAGCGAGAATGCGAATGGCTTCCAATCTAGCAACAGAGCAAATGTCTCATCAAAGTCTAACCCTCAACTTGGCTAAAACCCGAGCTACCAATCTAGCCTTGTTTCTAACCACAGAACCATCCTCATTTTGTTTATTTTTGAACACCCAACGGGTTCCTATCACATTATGACCACTAGGAGGTTCTACTAGATTCGGACCTTATTCCTCTCAAAATTCTCTAACTCCTCATGCATGGCATTAACCCACTAGAATCGGATAACACATGTGATATATCGCGGGGTTGAAAGAAGCAACAAATGCGAGAATGAGAGTAGAGACTTGGATCGTGATACAGGCGAGTGACTCGCTCATTAAGATTACCAATCATCGATCCAGGAGGATGATGCCTCGAATATGAAGTGGAGCGCGGGAGACAATATCTCCTCAACCTCCGCAGTCTGCTGATGAAGAAGATGCGGCGAGAGCCTCAATTGGAGGTGACGCGATCGTGCGAGTTCTCGGAGCTTGGGCAGAGCCTCAACGGCGGCAGTGGAGGACAAAAATCAACCGTCATCATCTTCCTCCACAAAAATGCTTTCATCACTGTGTATCACACGAAATGTCGGATCTAGCTCGGGGCTAGTCTCATCAAAAGTGACATTGCATATCTCTGGACAATGTTAGTTTCAACATTAAAAACCGAAAACCCTCGAATGTGCGGGATAACCCGAAATAAACCATCAAAAGTCCTTGATTCAAATTTATCTAGATTTCTGTCTTAAGAATGAAACACTTAGCTCCAAAAACTCGAAAATGAGAAGCAGAGGGTTTTCTACCAAAGCAAGCTCATATGAAGTCTTGCCCAAAGACGGTCTCAAGAAGACACAATTTGCAATATGGCAATTTGTTGAAATAGCTTGACCCAAAACCTCCTCGGTGTGCTATACTCATCTAGCATTGTCCTAGCCATCTCAACTAAGGTTCTGTTCTTTCTTTCCACAACGCCATTACGTTGAGGGCGTGTGGAGAAGAGAAGCGATGCTCAATTCGCTCGGCACAAAAAGAGGCAAGCGAGGCATTCTTGAACTCCGTGCCATTGTCGCTGCGGATCGCTCTCAAGGCACGAGAAAATTCGAAGCCAAGCGAAGAACAAGATCACGATAAAAACCAAAAGTTTCATCCTTGAAGCAAGAAAGAACACCCAAGTGTATCTCGAAAAATCATCAACTATGACAAGAATGTACCACTTGCCACCAATTGGCCGAACCTAGCGGGATCAACGGTATCCATATGAAGCAAGCGTCCGGTCCGTCGGTCATGACCAAAGTCCTTGAAGGGTGTGGCGGCAACTTGCTTGCCATGCCTACTGAGGCGCACATCTGACATCCCAGCGGCCTTGAGTTTGGGCAAACCTCTCATGAGATCAAGGTTGCTAACTCGCGTCGGATAATCAAAACCAATGTGCCCCAAGCGTCGGTGCCAAAGCGAACTCGAGAAGAAGGTGTAAACAAACATTTAAGAGAACCGACAAGAGATTGGAAAAATCGGCTCCAAAGATCCTAGCAACTCTATAAATCCCAAAACCGCGCTCACGGTGAGAATCAAGCACCCGACAAGCATTTTTCTTAAATATAGTCTCATAACCATCATCAAGAAGGCGTGAGAGCAGAGAGTAAGTTAAACCTAAGCTTGTCCACAAGGGCGGCGTCCTTTAGGATGAAATTGTCGTTTACCACGATTGTTCTGTTCCTTCAATCCGCCCTTGAGTATTGTCTCCAAAGGTGATGAGGACATCACCTATCGACCGCGTGAAGGAGGTGAACCATTTTGAGTCTCGGTCATGTGGCGTGAGCAGTGAGTCGGCGAACCATGTGTCCTTCCCTCGCGGTGATCACGAAAATCAAGGCACAAAAGAGCGATGTGTCTCAATCATGGGGTTAGTTAAACATGACTTGGGAACTCGATCTTGAGACACATGTATGCATGAGTAGTATGCAAGCGAAGTGCTATCCTTGATTCTATTTGAAATTACATTGTGAGCAATGGTTACTCTAACATGAGAGTTATCTGTCTAGGAGCATGAGCATGATCAGCATGTGAAATAAATCCTAGACCAGGTTTCTTCCTTTCTAAATTACCATATCTCACAAAAGCTCTAGGTTGATTAGATGACATTCTAGCAAGATTTTTCTTAGCATTTTTCAACCTCGCCAACAGAACTCAACCAAATGCCCATCCTTCTTGCAATAGGTGCAATGGTACTTGGTACCACTTGGGAGAAGCACCTTTTGGTGAGCAGATGGTTGGGCAAAACTGCAGATTTGAAAGTGATCTTTGCGGGTTGGGTATCAAATTCAACTAAGCCATTTCTCAAAATTTGAATATCATTAGATTTATCTGGACAAAGTTGTATCCTAACCCTTGCTTCTTATAAGGAGTTTTGACTTGTCAAGAATCATGTTTAACTGTTTCTTACCTTTAGAAAATCTTTCTAATGTGTCATTAAGGTAAGCAATTTCTTTTCTAAGGTTAACACATGAATCACACGTTTAGCATCAAACCTCTTCTTATAAAGAGCAACTTCAAGCTTAAGAGCTTCACATGAAGCACAAGTAGCGAATTATCTGTCCTTAAGATTGGCATATTTAGCTCTATTTGCTTCTACAACATCATGTAATTCACGTTCACGTTCTAAGCGAGCGAGCAAGAGCTAGATTCAACCACATCGAAACAACCAACATGCTAGACTTTAAGCATTTTTCGCAAGGAGCGATTTAACTTCAATTAGCTCGGTTCTAGCATTTTCAAGTTGTTGCAAAGCAATATCATGAGCGATTGCGGTTTAGCAAATTCGAATGTAAAGCATAGCAGGATGAACATTCATCGATTCAAGACTCTTAGCATTCACAAGTTCTAATGTGAGTTTCTTTACTTGTGACTCTAACTCCTCATTCTTAGTCATGATGAACTTTAAAGCTTTATCGACCTAGCATTTGCTCATAAACAGTTTCACATCTAGCAAAGAGAACATCATAAGAAGGAAATACCTCATTGTTGTCATTGATGTCGTCGAGTCGACCATGAAGCACATGCTTGGTGAAGTCCTTGACCTTCCCTTCTTGTCTTGAGGAGCTCCTCCTCCTTGTCCTCCTCGCTCCCGAGTCCACATCACTCAGGATCGATCTCCAAGAGCGGCAAGAACCGGTGGCAGCCTTCTGAGCTTGGCATCATCAAACTGGACTTGCGCCCTGAGGCTTCTTCCAAGCGGCTTTTCATCCTTGTGGTTGCTCTTACCTTTGACTTAGGGCAATTTGCCGGATGTGATTAAGCTCTCCACACTCATAACAAGTCACGGGCCGCCTCTCTTTTGTTTCTCATATTGTTGTAGGCCCGTGTGAACTTCTTAATCAAAAGCGCCATCTCGGGCTCGGGAATACTCTCAAGATCCTCTTCTTGAATTGCAGATAAAGCAAGTGAAAAACGAGAAGAGGACTCAAGCGACCCATCGAGGCTCTCTTGGCGGAGTGCGCTGCAAAGCCATGTTACCCTTCTTAGAATGGTCGACTACGGATCTCATGAGTCTTGAGCTTGCTATAGAGCGGCTCAAAGTCGGATCGAGAGAAGTTGACATTTTCTGAATGGCGGTAGCCTTTATCTCCCACTCCACGGTGTTGATTACAGCCGGGAGATGGATGACATTTTGGTGAGTAAATTCAATACCAACAGACTTCATCGATTTATCAACGTGTTGAAGCGATTGAAAATGTCATCGATGCTCTCACCGAGGATGCATCTCGAATTTGTTATATTCTCTTTTATACACTGTTGCGCACTTGTTTGATTTGGGAAGAACCCTCATGATAGGTTTGAGGTCTTCCAAATTTCATGTCGATCTCGAGATTACAAATCTGTCATATTCTGTCTACCAAGCCCACCATCTGAAAATTCTTTGCCTTACGGTCATTAGCCAAAGGGCTTGAAGTGGCGTAGCAACCTCGAGCAAGATTAGCGGACCTCGAACGACCTCCCAAATACCTCGTGGTTCGCTCTCAAGAAAGACACGCATGCGGTTCTTCCAAAAGGCATAGTCGTGCCCATCGAAGATATGCGGTTTGGAAGAGTACTTATCCATCGCCAAAGTTCAGTGACCGGTTAAGATCAAGATTGAACTAACCGGGCTCTGATACCACTTGTTGGACCGAAAAGGCGACTAGAGGGGGGGGTGAATAGGAGCACGATCTCTTTTTCTCCCAAAATCAATTCAATACGAATCTCACTCCAATAGCTATGAAAACTATGGAGATCAATCAATCATGCACAACGGAAGACTTGTATTGAACCAACTCAAAACCCCAAAGTAAAATCAACACAAAACCAAAACACAGAGGCTCGGGCGGTCTGACCTCTCACGGGGGCGGTCAGACCGATCCAAGCGGTCAGACCGCTACCTCGGGCGGTCAGACCGATTTCACGGAGAGTCGGACCTCGTTCGATGAACGATAAAATCAGCGGACCAAGCGAAGCGCAAATTGATCAAACTTTTGATTCGTGCGTCCAAACTTCGTGAAACTTGACACACAACTTCCTAAGGATGTCGGGAACCTATTCCAAGCAACAATTGTGATAATTCTTGCTCAGGTTCAGACCTTTTACCGTTTGGCGAAGTTAGGTCAAAAAGCGAGTCAAAGCGAAAATATGATCTTAAGACTTGCGTGGGTGATTGATGATCTTGATGATCCTAGATGTATTCTCACACGTCACGACAAGCTAAATCACGTCAAGAAACTAAGCAATAACTCGCGGATCAAACAAAGACTCAATTCATCAAAAGAGAAAGAAAGCACATGAACTCACTTTTGAAGAAACTTTCTTTGGATTGATTTGATATGATATTGGTTCACACCACTCCATCAATGGATGACAAAGACTCAATACATGAGCACGAAATCCAATCCAACTCTCTAGAACCCTAACCTCTGCTCCTCCTCTCCTAAGCAAATTAGGGTTTCAATAACAATGAAAGGGTCGAAGGGTGCTGCCACCTCCTCCTCTATTTATAGTGGAGGCTTAGGGTTTCTAATAGAGTCTCCCTAATGGGCTCCGTTAAGGCCCAAAACAAGCGGGTGACACACGCACGCCTTTTAAAGCGCCGTGTTCATATTGTGCGAAGCACTCGCGCTGTTCGCCACGTGTAGGTTGATCCAACGGCTCTCATCATGTCGGCAAGTCTCTCCCATCCGGCTCCCACCGAAACCACCATGGCACTTGCACCGACCCCCGCGCCAGATTCAACGATCGCGCCGAGCGCCGTTCGGTCACCTTTGTCCATCTTGCACCATGCTTGAGTCCAATGACTTCACGGTATCGTCGATCGTTTTGAACCTCGACTCTCAAGCCTAGTCCCGATCATCCTCGCCGTTGACCGTCGTTGACCACCAAGCAAACCTGCACAACAATAGACAAGCAAATCGAATTCGGAACAAGTTCTTCACAACTTGACCCCGTTAGTCAAAACATGCATCATGCAACACATATGCCATGAAAACCACGAACTTGACCTAACAAGCAACCATCGCGCCACACGGGCGGCGACTTAAGTGAAAACCGGTCGATCGCGCCTTGACCTTGGCGGTCGGCCAATAACGAAGGCGGTCCGCCGCCACAAAGGACTTAGCGAAATTTCAGCGCTGAAATCCGCAACCTCTCGGAAATTTAAAGCGAATATAACTTTTGGTGAAGCTCCAAAATTATGGGACCAAGTGCGATAGAATCTCCTCACTTGCCTACACCCTCTATTTTTGGCCGACTCCAAATTCAATGCCACTCAACTTGCCGGTCCGACCGCTCAGCGAGCGCCCGTCGGACCGCTACCAAATCGGTCGGACCGCCGACACTGGCGGTCGGACCGCCATCACAGAACACGAGGCATGGCGGTCGCCGCCACGAGGCGGTCGACCGCTGAGAACGACGGCCCGAACTTTGCGAAAACTTCGTGTTTCCGCAAACCTTCAACGTCATTGCCAATTGACACATCATCCTAAGATCATGAGCATATCCCCATGATATCCACACACTTGACATACAACATATTATCGGATTAATCTACAAACTCACAATTTTTTCTCAACAATTATTATTTTTCGTTACATCTTACGCCCCTGTTTCTTTGCTGCACAGACTCAGCGCATGCAACTCAATATTATGAATTTGTGTTGTATTATTTAACTATGTACGACCTTTGTATTTATGAAGTCATTGAACTATGTGCCATTTTTATTATATGGTTGTAGTTTGTGCTTGTAGTTTTGCAGTAACTTATCTATGGCTAGCACTTAACTCTGAAAATTGAGCACCTTTGTTTCTCTTTGTTATGCATCAACATGTCAACTGAAATTGTCTCATTCATAGTTGAATGCTCATACCATTGCGATGTCCATATGCATGCCTGTTGTTATAGATAATTTATCCTTATAAAATTTCACTATTGATTCCATGACTAATTGCTTTGATGTTGTTTAACTGGTTAATTTCTATTTCTTAAAAATGGTTGTAGTTTCTAATTATACACTTGGGGGTACATGTGAGTAGGGGGTGCAAACGGAGCGGATACGGTCGGATATCGCTCATCCCGTATCCTTTTCCATATTTTTTCGGATTCGGAATCGGACACGGACAGTGCCGGATACGAATACGAATGCGGATAGTCTCGGTCACGAATACGGAGCGAATACATGCCGAACCGAATACGGATTGTCTCGGTCACGAATACTTATTCGGATATTGCGCGAAAACATAAACCACATATATCACACAAATAAAGATCAATCAACCATATTACATGTCTAAAATGCAACTAGATTAGTAGTTTAACAAACAAATTTAAATAGATCACACGATAACATAGGCTATTTAAGCAAGTATGTGGAGAGTGGAGACCATACTACGCCCCCTGTCTGTGACCCCCTCAAGGCGTCAAGGGAACTACAATCAAGGACAGAAGAACTAAAACGACATAGTATTGCCTTAACTAGAATCTATCTTCTCATCTTTCAACGTAGAGCATACATGATAGAAAGAGGCCAATTGACCAATGAAACATAGGCTAAACTACAAGAGCATACCTTGACAGTGTCATCAGTTGGGTAGGCCTCTGCTACATCACACAACTTCCCAATAATATAAGAAGCCAAATATTTCCCATCTGCTGTTCCATACTCCCAATACCCAACATATTATCTGAAAGTAAAATAAAACAATATAATTTAACCCAAAAAACTTGCTATGGGATAGGAATGAAAGAGGAAGCATGTAACTACCTGCAGAAACGAAGAAGGAAGCTTTGGCTCCCCAACAATTTGAAGATAGGAATCTACCTGTTTAAGAAAAACAAAAATGGGTTATGCTAATAGATCAAGTAGTGAGAAAGTTAAAAATAAAGAATCAAGCACCCGATCTAGAAGGCTGACAAAACTTTGTTAACGGACTCCACAGTACCAAGTTGAGCACTATAGCAGGAATTAAGCATAGTGGTTTGCAGTTAGAGCTGGATTCATCAAGCATAATCAGCGCAAGCTTTCCTTAATGTGTTTATTCACACAAGAATCATGTTTAGCATTAAGAACTTGACATCAAAGTATTATGAGAAGTTACATACAGCTGATGATCTTAGTTGACTATCAGCACCTTCATCCTCCTCTCCAAAGCCTTCAGCAATAAGCCGCATCAAATTGTGTGCCACTCTAATGTTGACAAGATCTCCAGCATGCTCAAAGACTTTGTTCATGGCCTAGTAGATAATTGGAGGAACAAAATGATCTTCTGTTAAAAACCAATGCATGAAAATTGCACCAAGTGCTTGACAACAAATTGGCACATGTCATTACAAGTCTGAGCAACAGAAGTTCCTATATGTAAGGGACATGATAGCTCCAACAAGATTTTGACATGCATTAGCACAATGACAGTTATAACAAATCTCAAGGCTTTGCTATGTCAATGCATTGTCAGATAAATTTTTTTTCCTGTGACATGACCTGACAAGTCGATATACTACTAAGCATGAAAAACTTAGTTGAAACTTAATTTATGTCCATGGTACCTAACATAGTCTGGATTTATACAAAGTAAAAGTTAAACTAACGGGTATGGTACATAACATAATCTGAATTTATACAAAGTAACAATGCTGGATAGAAATAAGAACTTCAAAGTTTCAAGCCTTACATTTTTCGCAAGTAGAACCAAACATTATAAATCATTATGTTACACTAAATACACTAAAATAAACCAAATTTCATGTATATGATTCTCTCTCTTCTTCTTTTTTCTTCATATGCATATATCCATGTCACCATGTAGGTATTCTTGGCTTGAACAAGTAAATGATTCCCAAGTTTCTTTTACAAGGTTATATTCCATTCAGTCTGATTTTAAGATGTTGCTGGTTCTTTTGAATTGAGGTTGTGCCATAAATAGAACAACGTGCATAGCTAACGCAATCAGGGAGGGGAGCAAACATTAGCCCCGCAAAATCGACAAATTCCATGAAATCATAGTAAGTAAAGTAATTCATGCATACAAACGGAGTTAAGACCAACATCCATGATTGTTCTACATCGAAACTAAGGACCTTCAGACAAACCACTACTCACTAGTCACTACAAGTCACACAAACCATTGAACTGTTGCATTTGATCAAGTACATACACTCGAGACACATCATCTCCTATTCAGATAGGAAAAATCCATAATCTTCAGTACAGATAACATCAACATAGTAAGTTAGTAACACACTAACACCACTAATCTATGGCATTTGGTCCACATCAACTTAGAAAGTAAAGTTGCATTACTGATCAGAGACAACCGAGTGGTACCTCGTTAATAGTGAGCATCTGGCCATTGCTCTTCTTCACCTTCTTCAGCTTCCTCAGGAAGTACCTGCCCGCAAACACACGCAGATAAGCCACACAACACCATCAAGAATCACACACCAAAGAACACACAAAGAAACATCGCTTTGACATCGCAGTTTGTGTGGCGGCGAACTTGGACTTGCACGGACCTCGTTGTTGGCCCGAGCTTCATGCGGTAGATCTTGGGGTGCTCATCATTGAAGTCGGCGCACGACCCACAACTGGTCTTGATGGGCTGCGCGCTAGAAACAATTCACACACACAGAAACGCATAGATCAGCCACACCGGGAAGAACAATGGCGCGGTGGATCAAGAGAACGCGACAACGACGGCAGCGTAGATGAGAGAACTTACCCTGTAGACTTGATCTATCTACTCGACTAATTGGCATGCGCGGAGCAGGGGCGGTCGGAGAGGAAGGGGAAGAGGGAGACATGCTCGAGCTGGAGCGAGAGCTCCCCGGACGGCGAGCTCCCCTCGCCTCGCGCGCGCCGCCATCTTGTGGAGGCGCGGCGAGACTTGCTGGGGGCGGCGCGCGGGTCTTCGTCTTCATCATCAGCGGCAAGCGAGCGTGAGCGATTCACCTTTTGGATTCGAAGTCAGCTGCAGCGGCGAAGGAGGGAGTGAAGCCATGGAGGGCACGGGTGGGGGTGGCAGAGATGAGGAGGGATGGGAGGGAGTGAGGGGAGGCGGCGAGGAAGGAGGGAGACGAAGGGGGAGGGGATGGATTTGGGATTTGGGTGATGCGGGCGGGAGTCTCTGGAGCGCGGAACTGGGCGTCGACTGGCTCGGTAGTGTAGGCCTGTGCTGTAGCTCCATTCGGATAGCAATCGGATAGTTCACCGGATAGCCCCATATTTTTACCGGATAGTTCCGAATTCATCGGATAACTGCTTCCCGATTCCGTATCCGTATCCGTCAAAGAATATCTGGGTCCGAATCCAACAGGAAAAACCGGATATCCGAAAATACGCTCTGAATAGTATCCGAATTTATTCGGACGGTCGGTCGGTCGGGAACTATCCGCTCCGTTTGCATCCCTACATGTGAGGGTAGGGCGGGGTGCCTAACACTACCGATGCTGGTCCCAAGCCCATAAAAAAGTGGAGGGGGCATGGACTGTTTGTAATAATTATTTGTTGTAATAAATGTTTATTGTAATAATTATCATTAAATACACTAATCCTTGATTCACATGGTGGAGAAATTCGTGCAACATGTTACAATTCGACGCTTGATCAGTTTCATGACCTAATTGAGGTTGGTAAGGTGTACTTGATATCTAGAGGATCAATAAAACTTGCTCAGAAGTAGTTTACAAAGACTATGAAGTAACTCTGGATGCTGAAAATATGAACAATTCATGAATGTTTGCATCAAAAAAACTAGTTATATGTTTTCGTTAATTTCTGGCATGCAATTTAAGCGGTTTTATGTTTCAAAAAAATATTCGTGACCGTATTTGTTTCGATTCGTATTCGATATTATTCGCATATGTATTCGTATCCGGGGTATCCGTATTCGTATCCGCATCCGGGGAAAAAATGAAAATAAATATGGCAAAGCCATTATCCGTCCATTTTCAATCCATTTTCACCCCTACACATGAGCCCAGAAGCCCAGACTCCTCACGCGCCCGCCGTCCCCCAATCTTCCTCCCCCAATCCCCCATCCTCCTCTCGGGCTCCCGACCGGCTGTTGCCCCCGACACCGGCCCTCCTCCCGGCTAGCCGCTGCCCCTGTCCTCCTCCTGGCCAATCGCCGACCCCGTCCTCCTCCCGACCGGTCGCAGTCCAGATCCGCCCCTGTCGCCCGTCGGCCCAAGAACTCCAGATCCGCCCCTATCGCTCGTCGACCCGTTCTCCTCCTCCCGGCCCAGCCTCATCCTCCCACCTAGGCGCCGCTTCCTCGGTCTTCGTCGCCCCCAAGCGCCACCTCCGTCGATCGGCAACTCGTGCAGGTCTACCGCCGCCGCTGGGTCATCCACGTTGAGTGGATCACCATGGAGAAGGTGAACGTCTCCACTGTCAACATCGGCATCCACCCCTCAAAGGTCATCGTCACAAGCTCAAGTTGGATAAGGATCGGAAGGCCCTCCTTGACCGCAAGGCCAGCGGCCGCGCCGCCAACAAGGCCAAGGGGAAGTTCACGGCCGACGACGTCGCCGCCACCGCCGGGGCCACCTCCTCCACCGGCGCCTCGCTTCAGGAGATCGATTAGGCTCGAGGATCTGCTGCTGGTCGTACTGTCTCTCCCTATCTAGTTTTTATCACCGCTTTTGTTACGAGTTTATGCTACTTGAAAACTGGTGCTTTATCCAATCAAAATGTGTCAATGCGTGTTTTGGAACATTATGAGGATCTATCCATATCTATGATGTGGCTGTGTCTTGATTTTGAGATATGAACAACCTACTCATTAAGTGTTTAATTGATCATGCTTTAGTCATCTCTCAGATCTACTAATCGTATGATTTATAAAGTGATGTACCAACTGCTACTCATCTAGTAAGTGATGAATTCGTTAGTTGTGTTCTAGTGTTGATCCATTTCTAATTGAAGGCATGCTGAGGCATTTGCAAGGCTCCAACTGTGATTCATCTATCTGTCAGGATGCTGTGATAGTCCATTAGTAGTAATTGTGTAGTGTGTGTTAGCTAGAAACTAAAACTTCCATTAGTTTCAATGCAATTGATCCCTCCAAGTACTTGTGAATAGTGTCAACCTACTTGTGAATGGTAAATAGCTTCAGAATGTGGTGTTACTTGGTTACTGCTGCTGATACTAGAGCATGCAAAAGAAGAACTGTATCATGTCTTCGCGGGTAAACGAGCATGCCCGCGGGTGACGGGCATGGGCAAGATTCTTCGCCCGTCGTCCTTCGCGTGCATGCCCGCGGGGGCAAATTAGGGTCGCGGGCATGGGTATGGGCGAGCACTACCCGTACCCGCCGCCCCCGATTGCCATCTCTACACATAGGGTAATGCTGTCATGTTATGGTAACAGGTAGTGTTGTAATATTTGTACCTTTAATGGCAGTTGGTTGTAATATTGCATACATTCGTTTTGTACCTCATTTCATATTAATGCTTCATTTCCATGTATTTTGGCATTCTTGTTGTTCTGAACTAACTCGACATTTAATCTCTTGCAGGCCATAGTGGGAGGGACCCGGGCTGAGCCTCGGGATGGTCCTCCACCCCTTACCCTTAGGTCAGCTAGGCATCACTGGCCCCTTGACCTTTGCTATGTCCCACTCCTTCGGGACACGGGCACTACTTCACACTGGACGGGTGTCTCATGTCGGCACTTGTTGACAGATGGAGACCCGAGATACACACCTTCCACTTTCGGTGGGGAGAGATGACGATCACTCTCCATGATATCTCCTTCTTGACCGATCTGCCGATCACAGGAGCCGCACTTGTTCCACCCCCTAGGTCGGCGAACTGGAAGGCCCGCTTAGTGCATCGGTTTGGTCTACCTATCCCAGAGAGGACTCGTGATGTCCCTTAAACGTGGCTTAGGCATTTCAATCAATACCAGGAGGATACACCAAACGAGGTTGTTAGGATGCACCTCATCGTGTAGCTGTTGTTTTTGGGTGGGCCTTGTTTCCCAGCACACAGGGTGATTGGGTGTACCCTAGCTACATCCACATCACAAAGTCTTTGGTTGACGTCCAACCTGGGGAGATGCCCTAGTTCAGCTACAAATCAGCTGTCCTTTGTGCCATGTTCAGGGGGTTGTTTGACATCGGTGAGTAATCGGTCCTTGCCGTCTGCTACGTGTTGTTGTAGTTGTGGAGTTGGGAGCATTTCCATGTTGGGTGGACCACCTTTGAGATTGTAGTGCACCCGCACGGTGAAGTCCACGACCTGATAGATGGGCCCATAATGGGCCCCCAGTGGACTGATGGCAGATTACGCTGGGCCAAAGATAGACTGGCGAGGTGCTACCTTGTGTTCCACAATGAGTTCGAGATGTTTCATGATGGCAACATTACATGGTCTCCATGGATCCCACAGTTCGTGGAGACGTAGTGCCACACAGACTGTCCGTGCAATGCACACAAGATGCGTGGATGTGGGTGACGACTTGCCACCACGTCTTTTCCCATATGGTGGAGCCTTACGCACCACAACATGTAATGCGACAGTTCAGTCTTTTCCAGGTTGTGCCCCCCTCCCCCGACAGGAGGATGGCCCAACGAGCTGCCCACCTGTGAGTGCAACTCCATCCGAGTAACGTTTACTGTTGCCTCCTACATCCGTTCTTCTCACATATATCCTTCTTGAATGTAGGCAATCAAGGAAGGGCAGGCATACTGAGGACTGACCAGCAGTACAACAATAATGGACCACGTTATGGGCGGAGATGGGACACATGGATGTTCTACACGAGCAGTGATTGTACATCATTTGGACTTACCGTGAGTACATGGAGTGGTACGTACCACGGGCGCACACCAGACTCACTCGCCCTCCGCCGGACTGTCCAAAGCATGTTACCCACTAGGAGAGGCTTCACACTCCTTTGATCGACACAGAGCTTCATGGTGTGATGACACTGTAAAACACTCACAACTTATACTTGCCGCAAACATGATATTTTTACTATTCATTACTCAACAACTCTTCTGTGTCACTTAAGATCGACCAGGCCCAACGGATCTCACGCGAATCCATGACCACCCTCTATGGGAGCGGTCACACCGTTGGGGGGCTTCTCAGGGCTCTCAAGTCTATCTACGAGGATGCCAAACAGATCGTCAAGAATTTGAGCTGCGATCGGATGAGAGATGACGTGCTTCAAGCTGCACATCGAGTGGACTGACCTAGCTCCCCGCCTAGGTCGGCAAGGCCTAGTGAGACCGGAGGTTGTCCTAGCGCTTTTCGTTGGTCATCCACACTACGGATTGAAGAGTTATGTTCAATTTACATCATAATTATTAATTTTGCTTTATGTTGTGCTAACATCATGCCATCTTCCAGCTGTACGTCCTTCGGGATGCATCACTGATGTGATCAATGTTCGTACACTTGCCCACTGATGGAGGAGACAATGCACGACCTAGTGAGACTAGCGGCCATCCTAGCGCCCCCCCGGTTGGTGATCCACACTACAGATCAAGGATGTAAGTTATGTTCAATTTACGTCCCGATCATTAATTTTGTCTTACGTTATGCTAATATCATTTCATCTGGCAGCCTTCAGTTGAGCACCGGGGTGACGGCGAATCAACTGATGACAAAATGGCCTTCGCAGTTACTGCCATGGAGGGCTACACGCTACCCAGTTTTGGACCAAACCCCCTAGGGTGCCCCTAGCCTATAGTGAGCAGTACTGTGACCAGTTCCGAGGTGTGTACCAGGGCAACACATCGCATCACCATGGCAAGCACACAACTATAGGGTACCAGCATGGACAGAGCTCCGCCACACCAGTGGTCGCCATCACGGCCAGAGCTCCTCCGCACCGAGGCTCGTTTGTACATCGTACCTAGGGGCCATGGCTCTGTGGGGATTCATGGAGTCATTCATTACTGATATGATTGTAGGTGATAACTAGTTTGGCATGACTCAGGTTGACGACACTGATCTTGGACAAACTCAGCTTGGCCATAGTCAGCTTGCTGAAGCACCTCAACCAACTCAACGGTCTCCCTATGTTCTCTGCAAAGAGACGTGCTCTCTGGACTAGTTGACGTACCCCACAGGACATGTTCAATGCAAGACCAGGACACAGACACGGACGCAGCAAGCACATAGTAGCTAAGACGAGTGAGCCATATTGTAGCTCGTAGTGTTCCATTGAACTTCTTTGTATTGCACATGTACTTGCTTGGTATCAGTCCGTATGTAATCATATTGTATATATTATGTGTGTATGTATACAGGATGTTGTATGCTTATGTTGTACCAGATTTGTATGAATTGCAAGGGATCTTTAACTTTCAGCAACTAGATCTTTATGCACATAAGATGACAAGGGACAATTGCATTACAACATTCAGTATAGACCCAGAACATTATACTACAACAATACAACAACAACACGAGTCTAAGTACCATATTTTGCATAAGATTACAATACCAAAATTCACATGACAATGCTATAACATTACAATACGAAAGTGAAATTAATCTATCAAGCCAGGTTCAATTCATATCACAATACCAGAATAGTACAACCCACATTCGTCCTAGCCTATAGCACCCTTTCAGATCGAATTGACCACACCTTATCACGCTTCCTTTCTTAGAAAGAATTGACCACACCCTGCCACGACACCTTTTTAGACCGAAATGACAAACTACACCAGTTTTTCGCAGTGAGTAGACACCACTCACCATTCATCGTACCTTTTTAGAATGAATAGCTTGCACTCTACCACGCCACCTTTTCCGAACGAATAGCCCGTACCCTGCTAGGACATCGTTTCAGACCGAATTGACAACCTAGACCAACTTTTCTAAGTGAGTGGACAACACTCACTAAACATCCCACCTTTTTAGACCGAATTGACTACACACTGCTAGGACACCTTTTCAACTGAATCGACAAATCGTCCCACCTTTTCAGAACGGATTGACCACACCCTGCCACTACACCATTTCAAACCGAAATGACAACACGGGCCAGCCTTTCGCAGTGAGTAGACACCACTCACCAACCATCCCACCTTTTCAGAATGAATTGACCACACCCTGCCACTACACCGTTTCAGACCGAAATGATAACACGGACCAACCTTTCGCAGTGAGTACACACTACTCAGCAACCATCCCACCTTTTCATAATGAATTGATCATATCCTGCCACTACATCTTTTTAGATAGAAATACCACTCATCAGCCATCCCACCCTGCCATTCATCATAATTTTCACCCTTTGCACTACGCCCTATCTGTATATAAAAGGAGGGAGAAGAGAGCTAGAGGAGAACACTATACCACCACAACCAACACTTCACTCCAACTTGTTTCTCACAACAAAGAGGAAGGTTGGCCTTGGAGATGCCAGACTATGTGGAGATGCTGCAAAAACGCAAGTGACTTGCCAATAAGACTAAAACCTACCCTAATTCCATAGGCATCTGGCCATTGGTTGCACGGCAGGGGACAGGGAGACGACCGCGAGCCCGACGCGCACGCCAGGGTCAATCGGATCGGCCACCACGTGGCAGGCTCAGATCCAAGCTCCTACAGCATGACATGTGTCACCTGCCGGTGTGTCCGTGATGCCATTTTTGCCATTTCGTGCGGGAGGGGGCTAGTTTTGCTATTACGACGCCAAACAGTGCCAAATAAACCAAAAACTCTTCAAGTGACTAGTGTAAGACATCCCCCTTGTTTCTTCTCAATTATGGCTTCAGAAAGAAAGAAAGAAAGTGTGGAGATCATGGTGATATGATCTGAATCTTTGTGTGTTGAATAATTGGCAATAGCGTCAAGGCGTTTGGAGAAACCCTCGTTTTTGAGAAGTTTTAGGCTGTTGTTAGGCTGAGATGGTCGGACTGACCATTGCTGGCGGTCGAACCAGCCTTGGGCGACAGTTAGACCGGTCGGGGGTGCGGCGATCAGACCGACCACATGGCGGTCTAGCCAGCCGAAAGTTGGAAATGTGAATTTTTGGGAATCGCCCAAAATCACTTGTATAGGGATGTGAGGTGATGTGTTTGCACTTGGTCTCATGGAAAATGAAGTTTCGAGGCGAAACTAGGTAGAGTTTAAAATTTCCAGAGAGAGCGTAGTCTGGGACTTAGGAGAATTCCGAGAGCGATCTGACTGAATGTTTGCCGGTGGTCAGACCAGTGGGGTGGTTTGACCAACTAGGCAACGGTTAGACCGGCCGAGGGCGATGGTCTGATCGGCCAGAAGGGGTTCAAGCATCGGGAAGGCGGTGAACTTTATCAAGTTGGTCCTAGGAGCTTGACATTGGTGCATATGTTTGTATTATACTCTTATGGACTAATGTGGGTGAAGTTATGAAGAACTTGTGCTTGAAAATAGTGCTTGGTTTATTGGTGTGCAAGTGGCTTGGAGTCAACTATGGTCAACGGCATGCAGGGCTGGGACTTGGTTAGGAGAACCAAGGTCCAAAACAGTCGTAGATGCCGGGTGAGATTATTGGACTCAAGCAAGGTGCAAGATGGACAAGAACCATGTAAGGCAAAGATTGAGCAAAGACCTTTTGAGGTAAAGTGATGCTTCTGAGAGTGAAGTTTCGAAGGTATGCTTTCGTGACTCATCAATTGTGTGAATTGATGATTTTGTGTCGTGCAGTGTTATGTAGCGGTTTGCTTGTTGATGATGGTTGTAGGACTCCAGAGTTGGTCATGGTGAGGAGGACGGGATCAGGACTAAGCTAGGAAAGCTTAGGTACAGAACAATCAAGGTGCCACCAAAAGATGATCGATGCTAGCGGGGTGGTTACAAGCCGAGAAGATGAGGAACTAGAGCGGGAGCTATCGGTGATTGATACGATGGGCAACGACAAGGTGGACCAGGACTAAGCTCAGGGAGGAGCTGAGGTCCAGAATAGTCAAGGAAGTTGGGTGCGGTCATGGTGCATGGTGAGGTATGTGGTGTGCTGTGTGACTTGGGTCCGTTTGCAACCGAGGATGATTCAGTGGGATCCGAACGCGTGAGGGGCTTGGCGGAAAGTCATTGGGGCCACATGGACGATGGCGAAGCATGGATGATGCTTTGATGTGAAGAAATCGAGAAAGGTTAGTAGAGAAGCATTTTGGTAAATTGCCCAAGACCAGAAAAGTGGTGGTGTGCGAAACCACGGCGGTGACCTAAGTGGATTATGTCAAGGATACTCCATAGAGGGCAAAACATGATGGATTTGGCCTAATGGAGCTAAAGATGAAGGCGACACTTTGAGAAACATGTGTGAGTGAGACCCGTTTGTGTGTGAGCTTAACGGGTGCCGTTGGGTTTTTCTCTCTAATCCTAGCCTCCACTATATAAGGGGGTGGTGCAGGATTTGCACACTCACCTAAGTCAAGGAACCTTAATGTAAAATTTTGGAAAAGTGGAGAGAGAAGGATGCTAGGGTTTGGGAGATGTGTTGAGAGAGATGAGAGTACTTGTGTGTGATGCCCTAGTGGTTTTTTTCCTCCTAAGGTAGTGACTATAAACATTCATCTCCAAGAAGAAATCAAATATCCAAATTCGTCTAAGTCTTCCTCTCATATGCTCAGGTGTTGATTTCTTAATTTGGCTTGGTTTTTGGTGTTCCTTCCTCCCCTCTTGATCTTGCTTTGTACCTCTTCCTCTCATATGCTCAGGTATTGATTTCTTAATTTGGCTTGGTTTTGCTCTTGAGGGCTTTTAGCTAGATTCTTACGGTGATTGAGGGTGCTAGGATGTATGAGAAACCATCCTTAGCCATCTTGGGTTGATTTCTCACACGAGCTTCTCTCAATTATCGTTTTCATATTTGGCATAGTTTTGGTGTAACCTTCACTCAAATGAAAAAAGGTCAGTATTTTGGCAATGATCTTCAATATCCTTAATTGGAATAGGTTCATGATATCCTAGAGAAGACGTGTTTCAAGTTTTACGAAGTTTAGAGTTGTTGATCAAAAGTTGGATCAACTTGTTATTTTGAAATCGTGCTGAAATTCAGTTTATACGCTGATTTTACTGTTCATTGGTCTGACCACTACTGTTCATCGGTCGGACCGGTCCAGTGGGGATTTCTCACGTTTTGATTTTTTGTTGTTGTTTTCTTCTTGTTGGAATGATTCTTTCTTATTTTCGTAGCTTCACATAGTTATTAGAGTGAAAGAATATAGAACTTCTCGAGGCAAATGAATTTAAAAATATTGTTGATTGTGTAAAATCTATTCAACCCCTCGTCTTCTCGGTCCAAAAGCAAGAAAGGAGGAAAGAAAGAATTCGCGGTCGAGATCGTTTTCTACGAGGCACGCACGCACGCTTGCGCAGCCACAAGCGGTGTTGTACTAGAACAAAGTATTATCATATAGAGGAAATTTAAAGAGAATATATTTGCATGGATGGATGGATCACTGATTTTTTTTCAATTTAACCATTTTTTCGTTAAAATTCCACATTTATACCTCTGCTTGTCTTATTTCCGATTTTGGACCCGGGGTGCGCAGTGACTCACGGCGCCGAGCTAACTGACTCGGCGCCATGACTCATGGCGGCGAAGTCGCACCTACGCCACCGTGGCGGCGGCGTGAGTCATGCATGCGTGGTGGTACCTCGGCGCCATGAGTCATGGCGCCGCCAGCTATGTTCGGCGCCGTGAGTCGCGCGCAGCCTCCGGGTCCAAAATCGGAAATAAGACGAGCAGGGGTATAAATGTGGAATTTTAACGAAAAAAGGGTTAAATTGAAAAAAATACGGGATGGATCATGTGTGATGTATGCCATGTCACTAATCCATATACAAAAGGCAAAAGGTGAGATTATTTATGTTGGTAATTAAACAGTGCTGCTGGTTCGGCAACTGCAATTGCAAGCAAATTATTAACTCTGTGCATGCATGCTTAGCAAGGCTAAGGCTCATGCAGCCTCAGTGGGTCGGTAGTGGCAGCCGCAGCTCTCCACCATGAAAACACATACAGAGGGAGAGGGATGCAGGCAGCCAGGCATAGGCTGCATCTGGGAATTGATAATCCATCCTTGTATCCACTGATCAGATGCACGTACTGCTGGTCCAAACAAAAGGAAAGACAATGTCAAAAAGGGGCACGCAGGCATGCCTGCCTGCCGCTTAATTCGCTTTTGATCCGGCCGGCCGGCCGGCCGGAATAAACGTTTTGCGCCCTTTCATTTCTGGGCGCCCACCGCTTGGTCGCACGCCCCACTTGTCCACTCCTCCACTCGTTCCATTGCCCACTATCGTCCATCCATGAAACATTCATGCACGCCTTCCTCACTCTTCATCCACTCCCATGCCACGCCATCCTCCAAGAAATTGCAGTCATATAGTCTAAGATCCTATTCAGAACGTGTGAATTTTGTAAGGGACAATCCAATTTTTTTTATATAGAAATTGGACAAATCCTCGTGTTCCAAACTAGGCATAATTGGAAGACCCTCTTGAGGCGCAATGGTGGGCACACATGGTTGTAAACCGATCCATCCAAACTTCTATCTCAGATTTGAAGTGTGGAGAAAACAAGTCTTATTCTGTCCCATCTAAAAAATCGATGCATCCCCGTATGTAAGAGGCAGGCACATATACACTCAGGTTGGCCACACGAAGATGCAGTACGTAGCATGCAAGTCCAGCTCGATCAGCACAGCACCCCCCTGTCTGTGCCGTCCCACGTACACACGCACAACACACTTTTTGCTTTTCGCTCATCTAGCAGTAGCAAGTTTGGGGAGAGCCCATATTGAACACAACAGTCTTAAAACACACACACACACACACACACAGCACATAAGTGACAGGCAGGTCAAAAAGAAAGAGAAAAGGAAGTGGTACCAGTGCCCATCACTCACTCTGACACTGCAAAGATCGAACAATACCACACTACAGCAATGGAGGCGGTACCAGTGCCCATCACTCACTATGACACTACAAAGATCGAACAATACTACACTACAGCAATGGAGGTGGCGAGAAGCCAAACCAACCTTTCTATCCACTAACTAGTCCTTCATCAGTAACTGTGACCTGCACTAGAACCTCCGTCACAAACCTTAAACTTGTCATCACAAGAGTAGACAACACAGCAGAGATTTACATGCATTTTACAGATAGATGGCCGGGCAGTGCTCATGCATTTTCAATCTCCGGTGACAATTCAGCCGCATCATTGCAGTCAAAGGCACACAACACTTTCCAATCAAAGGCACAAGAGTACCGAGGCTACACATTCATTACAATACCAATATAGCTGATACCAAATGTCTTTTGACTCGCAATAATAGTATATTTGCTTTTCTATATCAATTTTTCTCTTTTTGAAGGCAGCTAAATATCAGGAAGAAAACGAGATGCACCTGAGGTGACTATATACAGATTTCTGTAGGTATATTTATAACTCCTTGTAAAGGTTCAGCCTATTGTTGGTGCCTCTGACAATCCTGTTAAAGAGCAGCCGCTGTATCCTCCGATGAATGATCTCCAATTTGCAATGACGATACCGCCTGGGCTGCCATAAAACCAGGGCAGCCAGCTGAATGAGGAAATGTTTCTTGAAGGTATGGTGCTTGATAATCCATCACTTGTCCCCGAGAAGAAAATGGCCCAGAAATGCCCCAATCAGTCCATCTCCATTGGGGGGTATCAGCATGAGCAGCACATGTCAGTCCGCCAGAAGAATAAGTATCTACTCCTTGTGAACCTGGAGTTAGTTCAAGACCCACAAAATCATACCCATGGTTGCATCTTCTATGCTTGTTCAACATCAAATGGCAGGGTTCATCGGAGTCTTCGCCTATCAAAACATGAAGAGCAACTGCTTCAGCTATTGCAGCACCTTCATCATACTGCCTTTCTTGTTCTTCTTTTTTCTCCTGCCTCTTCTTTTCCAGAGCCGAAATAATGGCGGCAGAGTTTGCAAGTGCTTTCTCTAGCCGGCGTCTTTTCTTCTCAGCCTGCTTCTGGCGATCCAACTCATCTTTCGCATGTTTCTTCTTTCCCTTCTTCAACACTTTGCCTGCCTCATTGCCTCCGGGTTTATCCATGACAGCTTAACCACCTTTTCACTATACCAAAAATTCCTGTACTAATCAAAATTAAGTAAAATCACAATCTAAACTCTAAAAAAAGAGCACATGCCTTGGACTCCCTGCCAAGAGCATATCCTAAGGCAACGCCGGTTTATTTTTAAATAAGAGCCATTTAGGCAATCACGATGGAATACCTAAACCCACTCAGGCCTGAAAGAGTATCTTATTTTGCAAATGACGTCATCCCAGAAGGAGACAGCATGAAGAGGAAAAAGCAGTAAGAACCTGTTATTTTATCTATTGTTAATTTCTCCCCAAACTTATCTTCTCCTGCATCAAGGAAATAAGAAATTTCAGGTGAGAAACTATGATATAAATATATACAACACAAATGCTGGAGCAAACGAGGACAACATCGGAGAAGCCTATTAGTAATCCAAGGAATATATAGTGCCATAAAGTAAAATGTATGGTCTGTTTGCTAACAACCAAAGATGAATGATGATGCATTACTGGAAAAAATCTCAGGAAAAAAAAACACTCATGTAGTTCAATAGTAGACAGAACAGAATTATCCAGAGCATTCTGCAGTTCGATTTCATTCATTCAAAATCTGTCACACAATTCTGAAGTTAATTTGATCTGTATGCACTAAACAGTTAAACCAACTCAGTGAAAGCAAAGTGAATGTCACTGAAACAAATGAACCATATCCTATTCCCACCAGGCAAGAAGTTCAGTGAAAGCAAAGTGAATGTCACTGAAACAAATGAACCATATCCTATTCCCACCAGGCAAGAAGTGAACCAAGCTTAAAGGGTAAAAGAGTGAACTTGATCCTCCGATCCCCAGGGGAACCACCAACCTAGTGCAATCTGTAGAAAAACTACAGGCCTACAGCGCCATCAATTACAACAGAATTTCAGCAATACATATAGTACATGATGTCCTCGAGAACCCAAGACTAGCTAAACAGTAAAAGATGTTCAGCAGCAACCACCATTATACTGCATTCAGATCATCCACCACTGAGACTCGACAACATGGATGTGCATGCCATCCAATCGTAAAATGAAAGCTCGAGAATTTAGCATATCAATCTCTCGTCCTAGTGTGATAATGAATTTCCAACGTTGATCACATACCATGCACTGACACACATATCATTCCTTAAAAGCAGCAGATGGATTCAACTTGTTGAGTTCGATGGTTAGAACTGTAGTCGATTTGGCATTGGTGGAGTTTAATCCATGTTATTTCGTTGTAGTGGTAACATATCTACTTTTAACAAGATGACACATCTAAGTTCATCAAATCGGCCAGACAGCTAAGGAAATCAGCGACCAAAACGCGCAAAGGCCGCACCTTTCTACCTTTCTGCACTGAACCAACCAAAGCAATAAATTCCCCACAACGAATCCGGCGAACTGATTGAAAACCCCAACTTTCTGATCAAGCTCCACGCGAAGGCGGAAAATCAACCGCTGTCCGCAACAATACACCGCACTGACTGATCGAATTCAAGCCCTAAATTAAGCCCTAGGGAACGCGAGGCGGCTCAAAAAAAATCAATTATACCTTGGTAGAGTCGATGACGGATAGGGGGTTTGCCGAATCACTGCCTCGCAAGCGACAGCCGGTGGGGATTGGAGACGCGGATACGAGCAATTTCGGCGATAATTCGAGGCGGATTTGGGGGTGAGAAGGAATTGGAGAATTTTTTTTGGGACACGTGCAGGGCGCGTGTGGGGTGGGATCGCATCCCCTGACATTTCCTGTCGGATCAAAAAATAACGGTTGAGGTCGATTAATACGGTGTTGCTACCGTGTTCATGACTTGTACTCTTTGCTACAGTATTTTTACTATCTTGCCTGTCGGTTTTCGGTTCGACGGATACAAAATAATGTTATAATACTGTTTACCATAATATTGTTGTGAAATGACGTAGGATTTGCTTTCGTGTAGGGTGCACAGTACAGAAAGGAAAAAAATCATTGTAAAAAAGGAAAAAGCTCACCACACTCACACTGCACAAGGGGCCGGACGCAGTCACTCACCGACAGGTGGGCCCAGCATCTGGCAAGACGCACTCCTCACAGTTGCAGCGATCTCTGGCCGTCTCCGGCAAGGCGCTGGGGATAGGCCAGGAGGCGGTGGCGCACGTGTACGGCGTCGCCATCAGCGGCTCCGAGGGCGCCAACGCCACCGTCCTCCACATCAACCGCTTCTTCAAGGACGCCATGGGCCTCGGCGGCATCCTCCACAGCGCCATCCAGGTCCCTCCCATTCCTCCTGGCCGTCGCTCTCTTCTTTCTTCCTTCCTTTCTCCTCCGGGGCGTCTGAGGAGAATGGATTCGTCTTCTACAGAAGAAAAAATCGGCTCTTTTTTATGGTAGATAGGAAAAGAGGGTTTGTTGATTTATTCCGGTAGTGAATGTATGGTTCTTTCGCAGGTTCGTGTGACCTTTAGTTTGTACTCCTGGTAAGAACCCATGTGATTTTCAGTATGGAATCGGAAATGCGTAGAAAATCCGCTTCTTATCAATATCTTAGTGTGGTAAGCATCGAAGAAAGTGTAATTTGAGACTGAAAATGTTCGATGGGAATTTAATTGGGTTAAATACAGGGCTATGGCTAGAGTCTGGCAAGGACAATCCAAAACAGGTTGATTTTCCCTTTTTGAAACTGCGAAGAAGTTTGGACGATGAGACGCATTCAAATGTAAACCATCCAGAAAATTTTTACCCAGTGGATCACATGATGATAACTAAATATCGATATGTGCCAAGTATAAATATTTTATTATTCTACATAAATAAACTAATAATTATATAAAGAGCATCATCAATCATGAAGAATCAGAGCTCCCACTAGTCCCCCGGTCTCCGTCCCTGTCTTGCTCAATATCTACCTAGCTACAACATGAAATTACACTTTTACTTGAATATATGCATAACGTGTGTGTCTTAAATATTTTAATTTATTATGTTTTTTAAATAGCCTGATTATAACTCTATATGTGATTTCCCTTAATACATTTGAGTTAAAAATCACAATACTTGTTCTCATATCCGTGAGAATTTTTACATATACAGTCCTTAGAGAAAGTCCAACCAGTTTCCGCGGCAAAATTAAGTTTTTTTTTAAAAAACATTGTACATCTGTTAGCGTTGTGCTACTTCGCACTGTAGATTTAGTCCACATGCATGCAAGCTAAAATAGTATATAGTTCAGGGAAAAAAATATGATTTTAATATCCCTCCGGCCACAAATAATCCCTACAGCTGCAGGGTAGAAATAAGGAAGAAGTCTATTCTACCATCTCAAGTATTGACATGCAGACAAGTGACTCTCTGTATTAAAAAATCGGCCTTTTGACATCTCTAAGTTGCAAAACTGGGCAAGTAACCCCCTCGGGTTGTTTCATGCGGCGGTTTTGCTGACGTGGCATCCGATCAAGCCGGTTTTGCCAGGTCAGCTAGGTGAGTTGGCTTCTTTAGAACTTGGGCCCACCTGTAAGTAAGTGAACCTTCTCTTTACTCTATTCTCTCTCTTCTCTATTTTTATTTGCTTCATCCCAATGTAGAAGCCCCTGGTGCATTCTTCTTCCTCTTTCATCTCTTTCTTATTCTCCAATTATCTTTCTTTTGGTTTTTGCTCCACCGAAGCTCTCCTGGCTCGGGTTGACCCCATGGCGCCGCTTGCGCCTCCACCGTCGGCCGCATCCAGTTGGCCCTGCTCGCCGGTTGGCCCAGCTCGGGGTGACCCTGCTCGTCGGTTGGCCCAGCGCCGCCGGCCCGTGCGTCCGCGTGTGCACGTCTACCTCGGTCGACACAGTGCGCGCCGCTCACCTCCGCCTCCCGGCCGCGCTGCCGTTGCTACCGGCCTCACGGCCTCATTGTCGGCCTCGCTTCGGCCCCTCTCTCTCTCGCGCGCTCCTCCTCTACTCCTTCCGGGTGTGCGCATCAGAAGCCGCCATGAGGCGAGCCAAACCGAGCAGAGAGGAGAACGCAGGCGAGCGAGCGGCGGCCGAAGGTAGCGGCGAGTCGCGAGGGGCGGCACGAGCATGGGACGAGTGACACGGGCAAGCCGAGGCCAGTGGCGCGAGCGAACCACGAGCTCCCTTTTCCTCACCGCCAACGTCGCTGACCACTTGCTGTGAGCGATTGCTTGCGCGCGCGCGATGTGGTCTTTCCGGTTCATGTTCAAGAACGGTGGCGATGGATGTGGCGGCGGGGGCGGCGTCGCGCTGGAGGTGACCGTCCTATCCTACTCTTCGCTGCCCCGCCGGCTGCATCCTTATGTCACGGTGTCGTTTGAGGCGTCCGCCTCCAGCACGGCCATGGTGGCGGGGGCCTCACGCGCCGGAGAGCACCATTGGGACGACACACTCATGGTCCCTGTCGGCGCGAACTTCTTCGAGGGCCGCGACGATGTGCACATGGCGGTGTTCTCAGAGGCGAGCTGTCGGCTCGTCGACGGCCTCCACCCGCCGTGCGCACTCCGTACTCCACGGGTGACCAGACCAGCTCCCGAGTTGGACTTTTTAGCAAGTCGCGATGAGAGAATAGCGGCTGAAAAGAGAAGATAGTGGGCGCGAGGGAGCCGGTCGGGGGCGGCACCGAGCGGCGCAAGGGAGAGAGCCGGCTAGAGGGACCCAGGAAGCTTCGGCCAAAGCTTTTGCCAAGGAGAGAGAGAATGGGGAGAACGAGAGCAATGGGGAGAGAGATGAGGAAGAAATAGGGGTAGAAGCTGAGTCAGCTAGCTGACTTGGCAAAACCGGCCCGACCGGATGCCACGTTAGCAAAATCGTCGCATGAAACAGCCCGAGGGGGTTGCTTGCCCGGTTTTGCAACTTAGGGGTGTCAAAGGGCCGATTTTTTAATACAGTGGGTCACTTGTCTGCATGTTAATACTTGAAGGGGTAGAATGGACTTCTTCCTAAAAATAATCCCTACAAGCATAAGTTGTGTATGAACTATGAAGGTGAAACTTTTCATTTCACAGTCGGTAGAAAATGAAACCCAACCATAGAGACTTTACTAAAGGTTGCGTCGATCCGAAAGAAAATAATATAATACACTGTATATATAGCTTGTACTCATACAAATACAATATATGTAGTGCGTCCATATGCCAATATACTTATGTACCAATGAAAAATATTGTTGGACCGAAACGATGACTGCATCTTAATCGGATTCAACTCAATTTTCACTCCAATAACTATAAAAGCTATAAGGATCAATGTTCAAGCATAGCGAAAGTCTTGTTTTGAATTCAATCGAAACCCCAAAGCACACAACTAAAAACGCAAAAATGCGATACTAAACAATAACTGTGAACATTAATGATGAACAGTGTCGACCATACTGGTGAACAGTGCGATAGTGCCGCAAAACAGTACTACCGGATGAACAGGAAAATCAGTCCAAAACCAAAATCCAAAATTAGCACAACTTTTGATTTATAACTCCGAACTTCATGAAACTTGAAACATACCTTCTCTAGGATGTCAGGAACTTATTTCAATCAAGGATCGTGTAGATCATTGTCAAAGTTCTGACTTTTTTTTTTCCGTTTGAGTGAAGGTTACTCTAAAACCAGGCCAAAATCAAATTTTTGATCCAAAAGTTTACTCGTGGGTAAAAGATGATCCTAGATGCACTTTCACATGTCGCAGCAAGCAAGATCACCACAAGAAACCAAAGGAAAACCAAAGGATCATAAAAAAATCCAAATGTCACTAAAGAGAGAGCAAGAACAAGAGGAGACTCATCTTGATGAATCTTATTTGGATTGATTTGAGATTGATGTCGGTTTACAGCCACTCCATCATGGAGGATAAAAACTCAACACTTGAGCACACAATCAATCCAACTCTCTAGAACCCTAACCTCTCCACTTTCTTCTCATATCCCTAAAATACAAACTAGGGTTTCTAGGTAGAAGGGTTGGGAAGTGCACAACTAGCACCCTCCCCTTTTATAGTAGAGGCTAGCTTCTAGAGAGATATCCCAAACGGGCAACCGTTAAGCCCATACACAAACAAGTTTCACTCACGCACGCATCTCAAAGCGTCATCTTTATCTTCTCTTGACCTAAACAATGTCTGCTTGCGTCGTGGTTTAGCCAAAAGCCATCAATGCGGTATTTTGGTGAAATTACCAAAATACCCCTTCTCGATCATTCTCCGAAGACCGAGTCTAATCTTCATGAAGCAATCCCATGCTTCGCCACGTGTAGGTTGATTAACGGCTCTCTTCATGTCGGCAAGTCTTTTCCATCCGGCTCTCACCGAAATCACCATGGCACTTGCATTGACTCCTGCGCCGCTTAATGCAACTCGTCACACCAAACTTCTCGTTCAGTCATCCTTGTCCATTTTGCACCATGCTTGAGCCCAACCATCTCACCCGGCATCCACGATCGTTCTGAACCTTGGTTCTCCCAACCAAGTCTCGATCCTCCTCACCGTTGACCATAGTTGACCACCAAACCACCTGCACAAGAATAGACGAAGAAATTGGTTTCAGGAACAAGATCTTCGCAACTTGACCTATATTAGCCAAAACATGCATCATGTAACACATATGCACTGAAACCCATGAAATTGACCTAACCTACAAACATTGCCGCCAAGCTGGAAAGCGAAACATGGTAAAATCGGTTATACCGCCATGTAAACTCCGGTCTTACCGCACAGCGGTAGTACCGCTCAAGAAAGGCAGTCATACCATTTTACAGGGAATAAGAAACTCCCCAAAATATGCTGTAACATCCCAAATTTCTTGAGTTTTTGAAAATTTTCAAAATTTAAAAGTAACCATTTGATTTTATTAATTGCTAAAGCTTAACTTGAAATTTAGAAATAAAAAACAATTTAATTTGAATTAATCAAACTTTAATTAAATCAAAAGTAGGTTTATTTGAGTTTTCTGGTTTTTATTTGGGTTTAAAGTCATTTCTTGGATTTTCTAAAAATCAAAAATAGTTTTCCTTTTTGCTCCAGAGTTAAAATCTATTTTGTTTGCAAAATTTAAAAAACTAAAGTATAGTTAAAAGTATTTTTTTATTAAGTTCTAAATAATCCTAGGAATTTCTGTGTATTTTTCTAAAATTTTTAGACTTTATTAGCTATTTTTTAAAAGCTATTTTTCTTTTCTAGCATTTCTTATTCGGAAATGCATTTTAAATTCTCTCCTTGGCTTTGGGTCGAATCCTTCTCGGCCTGTTCCTCCTTCCCCTTCGCGTGGCCCAACTCCGCGGCCCGCTCCAACGAACCAGCCCGCTTCCGCGCGCGCCCGCGCCTCCCCTCCTTGTGAGCCGTCCGATCAAATCAAACGGCTCAAATCGCTTTAACACGTTCGGCGGTCCGAACGTTCCCATCTCTGCGAGCCGTTCGATCCAAATCGAATGACCCAAACGCGTTTAGACGTTCGGTAGTCCAAACTGCCGAACGTTTTCATCATTGTGGACCGTTCGATCAAGATCGAACGGCCCAGCCTCCTGGCCGCTTTTGCCAGCCCACTCAACCACCTCCGCCGCCCTCACTGCCATGCATGCCCCACCCGTCAACGACCACCTCGCCTGGTCATCTCCTACCTCCCGCCCGTTGGACACCCATGCGGCGCGCGCGTTCGTCAACGCGACGCCGCATTTCGCGCCGGCCGCACCTGCCCCGTCGCCATCACCCTCACACGCGCATTGAAGGCGGCGTGCTCCGCCGCACCCGCTACCACCACCCGCTCCCGCTGCCATGCCTTGTCACCTTCGCTCACCTCCTCCCGTCCGCATCGTCCTCGCCGTCGCAAAGCACCGTTGCCCATCTCCTCTCCCAACCTCCCCGAGCCTATTTAAGGAGAGCCCTAGGAGCGCCTTGAGCTCCTCTCACTTTCCCCTCACCCCGCTCTCTCTCTCTCTCTCTCGCTCTCCTCTGGCCGTATTTTGAGCTCTTCGTCGCCGGCCACCGAAGGACGCCACCGCCTCTAGCACCGCCGCCGAAGCTCCTCTACCGCCAGCGACCCCACCTCCGGCATCACAAGAGCCCAAGCCTTCCCGTGCGCACCTCCCCTTCCCTAGAGCCTCACCGGAGCGTCACCTCCACCTTCAACCGCCGTCGCTCTTTGTCTTCGCCGCCAGCCTTCTCGTGCCACCGCGTCCTCAAGACCTAGCGCACTGTGTTCGCCGTAAGGCCCTTTTCCTCTGGGTGCCCCTGCCGGTCACCGAAGCGCCGCCGCTCGAGTGCCCATGTGGCGGTCTAGGTGGCGCCAAGTCAGCGCCACCTCCATGCCCAAATCCCGCGTGGCTACCACCTCCTCGGCCCCGTGTGCGTGCGTGTCGACGCTTGCGTGGCAGCACCACGTGGTGCCCAGTCAGCACCACCGAGGCACCACCTCACCCTTTTTGCCTGCGTGGCAGCCACGTGGCTGCTGACGTGGCATCGCCGGATTTTTCCTTTGAAAAATAATTCAGCTGAAATTAAAACCCCAGGGCTGACGCCGGCTGACGTTATAAACCCAATTTCCTTTAAGAAAATAATTCAAAAAATCAGGAAAATCCCTTTTTCTTGATTTTATGTATTTTCAAACTTCTAGAAGCCCGTTCTCCTCCGTTCAAACTTTGATTCGAGTGATTCAAGTTTCTAAATCCATCTAAATTAATTATCTATCTGTTAGTATTTATTTGGTATTTATTCGGGGTTGTTTTATTTATTTGGCTCGTTTCGTACGTATAGATTCTGGCGTTTCGGATGAATTCTTGGACCTGACGACCGAAGCTCCTCAATACTTCAACGAAGGCAAGCCTTAGACCTTTGACCATGTCGTACCCATTTTATAAAAGTATATTATTTGATATAAACATGCATTGCTAGTTTTATATTAAATGGTTTCAGGAGTAGTTAATTGCCTAATTGTTGTATGCCTCCTTGAATAATTGCTATCAACATGTTTCCTTGAATGACATAAATCCTTGAACACCATAGGATGTGTTATTTTAGTTGGACATTGATGAACTACCAACATGGGTATCATATTATGCTTAGCCATGCTTAGTCATGTGGGATTCATGATCACATATTCATAAATGATTAACTATGACATAATGATATATGGAATTATGGTGCGATACCACTATTGTGCAACTGTGGTGCGAGGTTATAGTTGTGTCAATCGTGGAGCGATGTCACTGTTATAAAATTTGTGCCATGGCGAGGGTCGCCATTGGTTTGGGTGAACGAAAATGATTTATGCTCGGGCGGGTGGCTGGTGGCAAGGGTGGAATGCGCGAGGCAATGCAGGAGGCACATTACAAGGTACGGGAGGCACTTAGGTGTGCGAGACACATGGGATGAGGTAGTCTCGCCTGAGCGACCACTAAGGACTTAACTTTGTAAGCCATTGATCTAGGGCCATACTATGCAACCACAGGTTCATTTATGGGGTGAACCTAGCCAACTAATTAGCAATGTTTTGATCCGGCTCTATTTTGGTTGGGAACGGCGCAAGAGGGGGCCAGGAAGGTGAATCCTTAGCGAGCAGGACCGAGTTCGAACAGAACTTTATAAAGGCCTTGTCACGTGATCTAGATTGCTTACCTAAGGTAGTGAGTGGTGGTATCGACGGATGCCAAACAAACTAGAGAAGTCGTGTCTTGTGGGTAAAGCTGTACAACCTATGCAGAGTGTAAAACTATTCGAATAGCCGTGTCCCTGGTTATGGACAACGCCAGGTGATTTCACACGAGGGTAGATTTTCTAAAAAATGTTGGAATGGTTTGGATGGGAAACAATCGGGTTGTCGGAAAGGTTGGGAAGTTAATAGGGTGTTCACTAGTTATTTTAAAAGAACTTGTTTACTTATGTATTAATCTTTTAAATCGTGCTTTTCAATCTACTTACTGTATTTCCAGTCAATACTGCTTTCTGCAAAATAACCATAAAGCTATCTTTGTCAAACCCTGCATGAATACTATTTGCATATATTTTCCTACGACTTGCTGAGTACATTCATAGTACTCACGGCTTTATGCTCTCTGGTTGATCAGTCTCCACAGAAGAACCTGGATGCACCGCGCTCTTTGAAGAGTACTTTGAAGACTATATGAATTAGGTCACGTCCTCCACTCGATTGCCCGTGGGCATGTCGGGTGGCCACCACGAGATATTTTGGTTCCGCCGCAAGTTTACTTTGTGATCTTTAGCCTTGCGAGGAAAACTCTGTAAGACTTGACCATAAGGTCATTTTGGTACTAAGTAATATTAATTTGTCTGCTTCACCTATAGTTTGTTGTATGGATATAATTTCATCTATGTTGTAACTGTGCGAGTTAGCTATTGATCATGGGACTAGTTCGGAAAGCATAGAGGGTCTCAGGGTTGCATACCGGGGGTCCCGACATATGCTTTGTGGAAAAAACGTACTACCAACTAGAATCCGGTCCTACCGCACTGCGGTAATACCGCTCACTAGAAACTGATCCTACTGTGCTACGGTAGTACCATTCAACAATTGCGGTCATACCGATTTTCCTGAACTTCGCCGAAAACGAGTGTTTCGACAAACCCTCAACACTATTGCCAATTGTATCATCATCCTAAGATCATAAGTATATCCCCATGATATCTACAATTTCCCCCTTAATGAACATATTGGTAATTTTTTAAAAATGAAATTTGAGGTTTGAAAACGAAAATACGCAATGTTTTCACGCAAAAGCACAACTTAGTTCAAAAGTAAGAGAACACAATAGAAATGGCCAAGTTGACTTCAGATTAGTATAGGCAAGTGAGATAAGGCAAAAGAGAGCAAAAAAGCTTCAATTTCCATAGAGGAGTTAAAAATCTCACTTAAGGTCCATATGAAAAAATAATTGTTCAATTTGACTTTTGTTCATTGTGAGATTCCAAGAATTGCAATTCAAGTTCAGAAATGGCAATAAGATCATAAGAATACAAATTAGATGCTCCCCCTCACTATGATCATGATTTTTCAAAAAAATTATTTTCTCCCTTTTCCTCCAAATAGCTCTCCCTTTTATCATTTTTGCTACTTCCTTTTAACAATGGAGTCATCAAGGAATCATGCTTTCCTCTCATCCAAAGATGACAAATGCAGAAATAAGGAAGAAGCATAAGAAAGATCATGCATGTAATGCAATGGAGTGGCTTCATTTTTTGTATATTTCAATTTTTAGTACAAGAAGCTTTGGAGATTACCCAAAAGAGCAAGCTAGCATTTCTACTATTACTCAATACACATCAAGTATGAAAGTGCTAGCAAGATCATGTTAAAACATATATATCAAAGCTAAGCTAGAAAGCTCAAGATAAAGCGATAAATTTTAACAATTTAAGCAAAGCTTTAAAATTAGCAAGTTCATCAAAAGAGATCCTAAAGTGATAATAGCCATGTCAGAATGTTAATGTGAGATCAAGAAGCTCACAAAGACCATTTTAGAGACAAAAGGTCATAAAGTAAATCATTTTGCTCAAGGTATCTCAATCACCCAAAAATTTTTACAACGGTTTTCATTTGCAATGAATGTTAACGTTGATTAAAGGTCTATCTTGTGAAGAAGATCCTAGACTAGACGCCATCTACAAACTCTTCCTAAGCTTCAACCGGGACGATAGATCTTGAGGTTTATGTCAATTTTGACAAGCAGTCCCCATAAGATCGTCTGGATCATCAAACTATCTCCAAGTTCATGTTTTTGACATGCAGTCTCGTGAGGATAGTTTGACACAATTTAATCACATGAGAACCTTAAACTTGAATTTTTTTTTATATTTTGCACAAGGACAATTTTAGATTCACAAAGGAACAAGAAGCTAAAATGGTGTTCAATCTTAGATTCAAGAGCTAACAAAATAATTTTGACATGGCCAGTGTCACAAAAAAATCACTAAATGTGCAACTAGCTAAAAGATCCATAAATTACAATTTTTTAGTTCAAGTTGTCTTAAAATTCTAGCTCATCAAGCAAAGACTAAGCTATACATGTAAAAGCATGATAATTCTAGCAAGTCAATGAACTAGACATGGATTTGAGCAAAAATTAAAATACTAAAGCTCAAAAGGGTAACAAGCAAATCTTCATTAATTTAAATGACAAGCAGTTAAGCTTATATTATAATGCATTTTTTTGAGATTTTTATATGAATGCAATATGACACAATTAGATACAAGAAAAACTTAAAAGCCTAAAAAGATCAAAGTGATCAGAAAGTTCAGAAGAAGATCAAGAAAAGATAAGATGAATAAGGAAAGCTCAGAAGAGAACCAACTCCCCCTCAAACCAATCCATAGGGGCAAATTAACCCTAACTCACTCCTCAAGGTGGCAAGCCTAGATGGGTCTAAAGGCTTGGTGAGAGTATTAGCTAGCTGAGCCTCGAACTCCACAAATTGCCGCACAATATCACCATTCTCTACATGGTCTTTAAGAAAGTGATAGCGAATGTCAATATGCTTGGTTCTAGAATGTTGCACAGGCTTCTTAGCAATATTAATGGCAGTAGTGTTATCACAGAGAAGATGAACACTATTAAAAACTAATCCATAGTCCTTAAGGGTGGACATCATCCATAGAATCTGACTACATCAACTATCGGCAGCTACATATTCTGTTTTTGTAGTGGATTGAGCAACAGAGAACCGCTTCCTAGAAGACCAAGAGATAAGAAAAGTGCATAAGAAGTGACAAGTGCCTGAGGTACTCTTCCTATCTAGCCGACAACTCGGAAAATCAGAATCAGACAACCCTCAAATGGACAAGGAAGATGAGCAGGAATACTAAATACCATGCTGGAGGGTAGGGTGAAGGTACCTGAAGATGCGTTTGACGGCTTAGCGATTAGAAGTCCTTGGAGAAGCCTAAAACCTCGCACAGAGGCAGACCGCAAAGTGCTTAGATACTTGATTTGTTCAAGTGAACGTCTCCAACTTGTTTCTCTTGGTGTTTGCCGACACCTAGACGGCTTAGAGGAGTTGCACCAGTGATCTCAAAAAAGGCTGTGAGAAGATCTGGACGTTTGTGAGTGGCTTGATGCTTGCCATCTTTGGAGTAAAGGAAGAGTAACTCCGAGTGGATTCGATGTGTAGGCTTAATTTGTAGAGCTGATCTAATTTATTTGGGTTTACCTCAACGTGAACTAGGAGAAACCGACAAGTTTTCGATCACCATAGGAAAAAAATCAAGTGTCCTTATGGTTTGCTTTATTGAGTTTTACTTTCTTGCAAATCACATTGGTAGAATTAAATTGCTTTATTGTCACCTTAGGATTGCATTCCTTGTCTTAGACTTAGTTTGTTAGCGCACTTAGTAAAGACCAGTTGATTTATGTTTTAAATTGTGCAAAACTGAATTGATTTACAATTTCGCATAAAACTCAGTTTTAGTAACAAAAAAAACGCCTATTCGTCTCCTCTAGTCAGCATCCTCGACCTTATAGTGTCGTGCAAAGCGCGGCCCAGATTGTGGCCCACATGCAGAATAAGTTATTCTACGTTTACGCGCTGAATGGCACTACTACTGTATGTATATATACATATGAATTAAATATTTATTTTAAGGACCAACTTGTTGCATTTACATTTGGCCCTTGCTATTTGTATAAACTTTCCTGCTTAGGTATAAGCAGTTATGTGTTATCAAAATAGGAACAAAGACTAGCACCTGACGTACTACACAGAATGTGCCGGCCTTGTTCATATGAGTTGAGCAGATGCTTGCAGAACCATACTGCCCGCTATCAAGAGGCTGCTGAATGAAGGGCGACGAGGGACGCATATGCGCCGTCCTTGATGTTGATCAAGGTGTCGTGCTTTCCCTTCTCAATGATCACTCCATTCTTCACAACCGCGATTAAATCCGCGTTTTGTATTGTAGATAAACGGTGCGCGACGATCACTGTTGTCCGGTTGACCATCACTCTGTCCAGTGCATCCTGAACCACCCGTTCGGATTCAGCGTCCAGTGCACTGGTTGCTTCATCCAGCAGCAGGATCTTAGGGTCCTTCACGATTGCACGGGCGATGGCAACACGCTGCTTTTGCCCTCCAGACAACTGAGCTCCACGCTCCCCAACCATTGTGTCATACCCCTACAATTGTTGAGGTAATACACACTTCTTTCAGCAAATGATTTTGGCACTTAATTGTATAGCAAAGCCACTTCTAAATTTGTCTAAGATTCTTAAGTGAAAGGGGGGAAATCTAACCTGGAGCGAAGAACTAATGAACTTGTGAGCATTTGCCAATTCTGCAGCAGCTATGATCTCAGATTCCGTTGCTTCTCCCTCCTTTCCATAAGCAATGTTTGCTCGTATTGTGTCGTTGAACAGAGCTGGTTCTTGACTCACCAGGCCCATTTGTTGCCTTAGCCACCTTAGCTGAAACTTCTGTATGTCCACACCATCTAGGAGTATATGGCCTACGTCAGGATCATAAAACCTCTGAAGCAATGAAATGGCTGTTGATTTTCCACTACCACTCTCTCCAACAAGTGCAACAGTCTGAGAGACAAATAATTCAGATTGTTAGCTTTAGTAACCATAAACACTATGAGCTTAAAGAGGATCTTATATGTTAGGAATGTCACTTGCCTTTCCAGAATGAATTGTCAAGCATAGGTCTCGGAAAATCTCAACATCTGGCCTGGTAGGATATCTGAAGCTAACATGCTGGAACTCAATATTGCCTCGTAGTGTCTCAGCAGTCACCCCTGCATCCTCACTTGGGTCTATCCTAGATTTACGGTCCACGATTGCAAATATAGATGATGCAGCTGATTGTGCTTTGGAAGAATCCGATGTAAGGGTACTAGATTGCGACACCCCAATCGCTGCCATAGCAAGAGCAAGAAAAACCTGCATTTAGATGGCCAAATTATTAGAGCTCTTCATTTCAAAATTGCATGGTATTTGATTCAAATCCTAAATCTTTTGACTGCATTTCAGTAGTCACTTAATATTTTTCCTTATTCCTTCATGTGTAAGCTAGCTGAGGTTTACATTCTACCAGTACTGCCAGAGAGTACTTACCCTGAAAACTTTAGGAAAAGTTGTCTTCTCATCCTCGACAAGCCGAGCACCAGCATAAAAGCTAGCTGCATACACACCAAATAACAAGAAAAAGGAAACACCAAAACCGATTCCACTTATAATCCCTGTCCTGATTCCTGTTCTCAGGGGACCTTCACATTTCTTCTTGTACAAATCCATCACCTTTTCTTCAGATGAGAATGAGGCTACTGTTCTTATACTGCTTACTGCATCATTTGCCACTTGACTTGCCTCCTCATACATCATCTGCATATACAAGTAACCAAATGAGGTTTTGTACAACTAATAAGGAACCGAAAGAAACGGACATTTCGGAGGTAGAGGACAAACCTTGGCATCTGCACTGAAACCCTGAATGAACTTCATCTGGATCCATCCATTTAGGCCAATGAGTGGTATTAAAGCTAAGATGATGAGTGATAACTCCCAGTTTGATACAAAGGCAATGACTAAACCAGCAACCAAGGTTGCAGAGTTTTGTACAACCAATTGAAGCGCATCACCCACAAGCCCCCTAACTTTAGCTGCATCAGCTGATAGCCTTGCACCAATTGCTCCACTTGAGTTCTCTGGGTGATCAAACCATTCGATCTCCATATTTACCACCTTCTCAAATGTCATCAGTCTGATCCTTCTGATCAGCCTGCACCCAGCTACAGAGAAAAGGTACGAACTGACAGGTAGTGACATGAAGTACACTGCACCAAACACCAAGAACATGGATGACCAAAACTGTGAATCCTTCCTTAGCAGATGCGGGGGCTCGTAGAATGCTTTGATCACATTCGATAGGAGTATCGCAAAGATCGGGAAGATTACTCCACTGATGACTGAGGCAATGGAACCTAGCATGAGCACTGGGATCTCTGGCTTGTTCAGAGATGCAAGGCGACTCAGAGGTACTTCCTGTGGCATCTCATCACATAGTTTCTTGGATGAACCATCCTGGATGTCGATCCCGAGAGGCATACCGAATGGTACCGAGAACGAATGGTGGCTGCTGTTGTCACGAGATGACCTCCGGCTAGCTGACGGATTTGTTGACAGTTGTTTGCCTGAACGAGCTCCAGAATCAGCCTTTCGATCTGACTTGTCCTGCCAGTTTGCTTCCTGTAGCCGTATCAGCTGACTGTAAGCTCCCTTTGGATCCTTTAGAAGCTCGTGATGCGGACCTGGTCAAAATTTGAAATGTTAAAGCAAAGATGCAATGAGAAACTGAAGATTGACAAATGATGATCTTGATCATTGATGTTTGAGAAATATACCTTTTTCGACTAGTGATCCTTGATGGATGACAGCTATGGTATCAGCATTTCTAACAGTACTCAGGCGGTGTGCAACTATGACGGTTGTCCTGTTTGTCATGACTCTATCAAGAGCCTCCTGCACAATCCTTTCAGACTCAGCATCCAGAGCGCTTGTAGCTTCATCCAATAGTAGGATTCTTGGATCTTTGAGGATTGCTCTTGCGATGGCAATTCTTTGCTTCTGCCCACCAGAAAGCTGCGTCCCATGCTCACCAACCGAAGTATCAAAACCCTGTGAAATATTACAAACAGAAGATATCTCAATACATGGTGCCCAATTATCTGAACTACTGAAACATGTAAAACTTGCTTATAGAACAGCCTTCTGACCTGAGGCATTTTATCTATGAATTTGGAGGCATTGGCAAGCTCAGCTGCAGCTCTAATTTCTTGATCAGTAGCATTGTCTTTGCCATAAGCTATGTTTTCCTTTATGCTAGCAGCAAATAGGACTGGTTCTTGGCTGACAAGGCCTATTTTGCTTCTGATCCATCTTAGCTGGAACTCCTTGAGATTCACACCATCTATAAGAACATCGCCAAGCTGAGGGTCGTAAAACCGTTCGATTAGGCTGATAACCGTTGATTTACCGCTCCCGCTCTGGCCAACCAAAGCAACTGTTGTGCCACTAGGTATGGTGAGGGAGAAACCTCTGAATATTTGCTCGTTGGGCCTTGTTGGATAGGAGAAATGAACATCCCTAAACTCGATGTCCCCTCGAATGTCATCCAGCTTCCTTCCTGAGGTGCTGTATGAATCGATCTCTGGTGTCCTGTTGATTGTCTCAAACATCTTGTACGCAGCGGCTTGCCCACCTGCAAATGCCTTCATGCTTGGTGATGCCTGCCCTAGAGCTCTGGTGAATATGATAATGAAATGTCAGATTCTGGAACTAATAATCATTTTGCTTGGCTAGTTTAACTGAAGAACACTCTGTATCATCAACAAAAGGAAAAACATAAAAAAAAAGTAGTATGAAATTTTGTTACCACTTCGGTTAAGTGCTGAAAGTTCCCTCACAAAAAAAATGCTGAAAGTTATATCGACGTCATCTACTCTATTCTGTCAAAAATGAAAAACATTTTGGATTCTGTTGAACCTGCTGTTGAGGGTTGATAGTTAGGTAGTACGAAACTTGAAACAAAAGGGACAAGGGTCTACCAATCACATGTCAATGAACCAGTCGAGCGTCCTAATTCCGTTAAGCAATTTGCCCACGATAAGAATGTGCTATCATTGTGATAAAAAAAGGCATGTAACGTAGCCTCTGTACGTGACCAAACACGTCCAAATCATCATAAACACACAACTTTATCTGTTGCAACCGCCCTTAGCTCCGTCCCCGGTGGGAATTTGGAAGTACAGATGAGACGAACGGAGTAAACATTCTGCATCGTCAGCCTCATTATGCCCCAACTACCCACTGTAGTAGATTAGGAAAATGACCATGAACCAAGAAAATGACTTAACTACAGAACCTATAAAGCTGGAAATTGGCAGATGACAACAGAGTAGAAATTTCAAGCATGGTCAATCTTGTTTGTATTTCAGAACAGAAGCTACTGCTCTTCAAGTAATGAGTAAAAATCAATCAAAGAGTTTAGCATAACGATTACTGAAACATATGCAGCTAGAAATTGGTAGAAACTTACAGGGAGCCGGTTAGGACTGCAAAGATCACATTCATGACCTTAGCCCCTGTATAGCCCTTCTCCAGGATCAGCTTGGCACCATACCATATCCCCAAAGAGTAGCCGCAGAAGAGGAGCACCATGACCGTGCCCATTCCGAGCCCGGCGGCAAGGCCCTCTCGGACGCCGGATTTGTAGGCACTTTTCAGCGACTTGTTGTACTTCTCCACTGCCTGCTTCTCGCCGGTGAAAGATGCAACCTGCAGTGTTACACATCCAGCATGTCACCTGGACTTCAACTTTGTGACACAATTTTGTGTGCTTACTGTTCTTATGGACCCGATGGTCTGCTCCACCACCACCGATGACTCCGCGTAGGCCGCCTGCCCGAGGGAGGCCATCTTCGCCACGACGTTCGACATGACCGCCCCCGCGATGACGAGCGGGGGGATGGTCGCCGTCATGACCAGGGTGAGGAGCCAGCCCTGCGCGAAGGCGACGATGAAGCCTCCGAAGAATGTCACCACCAGCTGAGTGAACTTGCCAACCTGCAATACAGGAAAAGTATTACAACCTCTGAGCACAAACACGAGAGATGATTCACTTCTAGTGCTGGTGCCTGATGGTGGCTGTGATGAGCTGTGTGTGCGCGCGACCTTTTCACCCATGGCGTCTTGGATCAGCACCGTGTCGCCGGACATCCTCCCGACGACCTCGCCGGTGTTGGTGTACTTGTCGAAGAAGGCGATCTCCTGCCTCAGGATGGTCTTCAGGTACAGGTTCCGTATCCGTGCGGCCTGCCGTTCTCCGGTGATCATCCAGCACGTCACCTCTGGTCAGACAGCAATACGACACCATTAATGTTTCAATCGTCCACGGCCACGGACATCACGAGACCGTGCTTGCTCAGTGCCTAATTTCTTGGACAGTACAGACACTTACGGACGAACGACGCGACGGCGGAGGCGACGGCCAGGTAGATGAACTGGAGCGAGACCATGGAGACCCTGTTCACGACGTCGTGGATGCCGAGCGCGCCGCCGAAGGCGTCGATGAGGTTGCCGAACAGCACGGTCATGAACGGCATCGCCACGCCGTTGGCCACGGCGCCGAGCGTCCCCAGCAGCATCAGCGCCGCGTCCGTCTTGTCGGCGAACGCGAACAGCTTGTAGAACGGCACCCGGGTCGCGGCACCGGGCGGCTCGCCGCGCGGCCTCTTCCCATTGCCTGGGCTCGAACCCGACGCGCCAGCGGAAGCCGACCACGGCGACGAGGCATTTGCCTCAGCACCTCCCCCCGACTCCCGCATGGCCTTTCGCCCCAAGATTCGCAGCTCCGCAAGAAGCTCTGTACCTACGTATCCTTCTCTCGCGCTAGATTGGGCACCACTCTGCACAAGAACTGCAGTGTCCTACCTAGCTCCTGCATACAAGCACCTCACATGCCATGGGCCAATAATTGACATTAGTTGGATTCACTTCAGCGCCTCACATCTAAAAAAGGAAAACGAATCAAGAACGAACCATACACACACAGGCACCAGGAACAAAGCACAGGGTAACAAATCTGAATCTAGCAACTGATCAGAGCAGAACACCCAAGCTAGAAAGAAATCAAGAAACAATGAGCTGCCGCTGCCGGCCGCTGCCGCTGCACACAAGGATTTATAAGAGGAGGGAGGGAGAGAAGATTAAAGGGGAGGAGTGGGCGGATAGTTGGGAGACTTGAATGAGGTAGTTGGAGAAGGAACAACATCAAACCGAGCACAAATTGGGCAGCTTTCGCATTTGCAGCCACTACAGGGCAGGCAGGGGAAAGAAAGAAAAGCTTTGGAGAGAGAAGGAAGCAGCTCGGCAACTACTCACTCACTCCTACTGCTACCACCACAACACACGAAGGATTAAAGCTACGGGATAGTGGCGCCGCCGCGGTGGAATCCATGATAAAAACGCGGACGCTCACGCACACTCGCTCGCTCACTCACCATGGCGAATTGGCGATGGCATCGGCGGCACAGCAGAAGCAGCACGGGAATAAGCATCCGTCCAGTTGTGCGCACTCTCCAGCCAGTACTGGCTATGATGGCCGGTCTCTGGGCATTTGTTGATGGGCTTTTCCCCCTCAGAATTCAGATCCCGATCGCACTGTCGAGAAAGCGTCCTGTATAAAATAGCCGGGCTCGGAGGTGTGTCGGCCATGGATGGCAGACGGTGAGATCGTGCCAGAGTCGGTGGGCCCCGCGTGTCAGCCGGAGGGCACCGGCGCATGTCGGAGAGTGATTTGCTCCCGCGGACCCCTGTCCCCCCCTCTCTCTCTCTCTCTCTCCGACGTCACATTTCCACGCGGGTCAACTCAAAGCCGCAGGGAGTGTGCAAAGAATATACTAATTAGCATCTCAGGATTCGCTTACACGTGCGCCAATGCTTTTCAAGGAGTTTATTATGCGATGAACATAATTGATCTTATTGCAAATCAATATCTTACTTTGTTGGACTCGAGAGAACGGTAGCTTGACAAACAGTCGGTTTAGTCCGATCCAGGTGCTAATTCTGGCGCAACTCTCGTTGATTTGCTAGTTGATAGGGCAAATATAGAGATTCTCTCTCTCTCTTTCGATCAGTTTACTCAAGTGCGCTAACCATTCCATTTAATTATCAACTCGTGGACAAATGATAAATCGCCCGTCCAATCGGGCCAGCTTGCTCCTGTGATACGACGCAGAGCACTAGTTCTGTCTGCTACGCTTAGGGGTGAAAACGGATCAGATACAGATAGATAATGTCTTTGTCATATTTTTTTATATATTTTTTTTCCTCGGACACGGATACGAATACGAATAATATTGAATACGAATACCGAGCGAAACGAATACGATCACGGATATTTTTCGGAACATGAAAACCCATTAAATTGTATGCCAGAAATTAACGAAAACATATAAATAGTTTATTTGATCGGTCTAGCTTATTTTCCAAGATATGTAGTTAGCTAGACATAAATATGTATGAGTAACTAACTGACCAAACTTAAATAAGGTCAATGATCCATCAGTTGTATATATATACTCGAATATGATATTTGCCCTAAATCGGCTGTGTTGGATTTTAGCATGCAATCGTTTCAACAAAGCATAGATATATATATGTATATGTATATATATAGTTTGCAACTAGTTGACAAATGACAAGTCATAAAGTCGATGGGCTCGTAATAAGTAAGCTAGAGGAGCAGGTCGGCTTAGAACTTGCCTAGCAGTAGCCAGCGTGAGATACGGTCCATACGGAGGTTTTTAGTCCCACATCGCCAGGAGAAAACGAGTGCGTGAAAGCGAAAGCTTTAAAAACAGCCTGTGAGCGGCTCTGTAGAACAACGATCCTTCAGGGAAAGGAATTCCCTGGTGAGGGTCTCACGTGAGACCCTTCCCCAAGCTGTTGGATCAGGGGAGGTGATGAACGGTGATGGAGCGGGCCTCACAGTGAGATCCCGTCCCACTGAATTTTTTTCCATCCTTCAGGCAGTTAAAGGGAGGACAAGGAACTCGCAAATTTCCACTGCGAGAGGGGTGCCTGCCCAACTAAGCCTGTTACGACAACAGGGGCATCCCAGTTATTTACCATCTGATCCCGAATTTGAAACATAAATTACAAATATTTGTCCTTGTTTCTGATGAAAGGGAGTTTTTCCTTTTGTAGCATTTTGGCTGGGCCGCTGATTGCAGTTGGGCTGAAATGTTGAATATCTGGTCTTATTATTATCTTGATAATTTGTATTTGTATTTGATAGATAATAGTACTACTGTATTTGTATCTGTTTTTGAAAAAAAAAATCTGTATTTTTTTATTTGAGAATTATTCGAGAAAAATCTGATCCGAGACAATCTGAATTTGTTTTTGTTTGAATCGGTCAGAAACTATTCGATTCGTTTTCATACATAGCTATGCTTGCAGAGAATAAATGGAGAAGAAATAGCTGGCAGGCGTACCATGCATGACGGCGGAATGCTCGAGTACTGTGCGCCACGACACGTGAGCAGTTAACTGGTGATCGAGTTTTAATGCCAACGTATGCCGCGATGTTTGTTTCATGTGCGGTTCTCGGAAACAGGATGCGTCCGTTTTTGCTTGCTGGTTAGGTAAATAAAAAAGGAGTTGGTTTGGTAAATGAAAAAGGAGCCGCTAGCCTGCGCTATACTGTTGGAATGCATTTCCAACGGTACAGTGGTTTTATTCAATTTTGTGAAGTTTTAGTTGCTTAAAAGTTCTAGATTTCGAGTTTAAAATTTTGACTAGGTTCCAACGCGTTTCAGATTTATAGAAGTTTCCAAAAGATTCTAAGAAAGTTTCAAGGCTAAATTTCAGATTTTGGAACTCAAGTTTCAACAAATTTCAGACAAAAGAATTTCAAAAAGTCTCATGAAAACATTTTAAAAGTTTCAAATTTCAGTGGGTTTCGCGTATTTCTAGAAGTTTTCGGAAGATTCCAAGAAAGTTTCAAGCCTGAGTTTCAACAAGTTTCAGATTTTGGTACTCGAACTCTAGACCTCATGGAAAATACTTCTCTTAGACTTGTCACACTAGCCACCTCAACCTCATAATGTCACGTGTTTAGTTGTGTATTGCAATATTTATATATAGTTCTTTTAACACATCAACCACCGAAAAAACGTCTCTAGAGAATTAGAAAGCGTCTCAAAATAATGTCTTTACACAACATAACCATTAGGCGAATTAGAGTGTCAAAAACGTCTCTATAAGATAAAATTTTGTATGTGTCCCGAAAACGTCTCAAAATCATCTCTAGCATACAAAATTTTAGGGCGATTTTTAGAGTGTCTCAAAAAAGCGCATCTAGACTATATAACTCCTTATTTTAGAGACAAATTGAAAAGTGCCTATAGAAAAGTCTCTCTGAGGGGGTTTTCTTGTAGTTATCAAGCCATGCGCGTATAAAACAATGGTAAAAAAAATATATAAACACGGTGATACGTGCAGTAGTAAAATTTCTATCACAATTACTTTTGACCTCGTCATAGTGCGGACTGGACGTGTGACGTCACGCGTGGGGGTCGTGGGTTAGTGGGCCAAAATGGCATATTCGACGCTCCGTAGGGGCGGCTCGGTCGACGCGCGGTGGGCTGGCCTGAGAGTAGAATAACTTATTATACACTCAGGCGCAGATTAGTATATATATATATAAACTATTCTGTAGGTATGCGCATAATAACGATTCTACATGTATGCCAGCCCACCGCGCGAGTCAGGTCAGACGAAGCGTGTGCTAAACTCCTTCGGGGCGGCCCAATAAGAACAGCTATGGGCATTGAACCTCCTACGCCCCATGCGCAACGCATATTGGTAGTAATCGTTGGCGTATGAGCCAGTAATTATAGTACCATTTTTACTACCAGTCTATCCTATAGGGTACTTCTCTTTTTCGGGCCACGATCCCACGTTCTGCACACGCATCACAGTACATCATAATGGTGAGCAAAGTAATTGTGTTACCTTTTTTATTGTCGAATCAAATATAAGTGTATTTTTTTATCGGACCACAATCCCGCGACCCCCACTACGTAAGGTCACATCCGACAGTAACTTGCAATGTATGTGACAATAATTATGGTGAACATATTCCACTGCCTCATCATGTCACATCGGACTTTTTGTATATTGGGCCAAGGACCCATGATCTTCTCCGCGTTAGACGTCACATCTGGTAGTAACAAATTGTATTACACGCAAAGTAATTTTTTGTGATAATAAGGCAGTAATAATAAGTCTACTGCCCACGATCACTCACCAATCCTATGGATTTACTGCATTACACATCTACTTTTACTTGCTCGTATATAAAAGTTTACTTTTATCACTATGTGTTGTACAGTTTAAATTTACAGAGGTATGGGGTGGGTGGGGGGGCACCGACATCTTAGATACAGAGGGACGGCGGATGTGACAGTAAATATTAACAAGACATACAGTGAAATTGTGGGGTACATATGTCCATGGACAATCCCACTCACGATCAGCGTTTTGTGACACGCGAGACGTACTAGTAATTTACAATAAGACGTCCAGTAAAGTTAGTTTGACGGTAAAAGCTCATTCACAGAGGTAAAACTGAATGTAGATAGAAGTAAATCTATCCCTTTTTTGTGTTCTCACTGATGCAGTCTCCACGTTGGCAGTAAAACAAAACGAATACTCCAATAAATATTATTATAAAAAATATTGAACTGAAGATTGATATTGTCTCTGTGTGCGGGTTTTACTCTCGTTAGGGAATCGATTTTTACTGGCGGTAGGGGCGGTTCCGAGCCATTTTACTACCGTTCGCAACGCGTAGCGTGCGTGTTTTACTATCAGTTCCGAGGGGGAGCACGGGGGCCAGGGGGCATGGGCTGGCGTGCCTGAAGAATCTAGATCCACCATTATGTGTTAATGGAGTATTTTTGGTAATTAATGGCAATCGTTATGTGGACTAATATTTTCTTGAGTTGGTAAAATAGGTTAAGTCACGTGATGATGAAGACAATTGATGGCTCAATGTGTTGCCTCATCAAACCAAGTGGGTGACATAATGTGTTGATACTCAAGTCAATAACCCAATCTTGGAGAAAAGATGTGGATCATCATCCTAAAGCTCCAAGGGAATGTGCAAGGCAAAGGTATATATAGCATAGGCTAAGGGTATGTTCTTAGTCATTTTACCGGCCTCGGTGTTTGGTGTGGAGACCGGATTGGTAGTATAGGTTGCCGTACTATTAAGAGGGGTCTTGACTAGTAGCTTGAGTGTCATATGTTGATAGCTCATTATGCTTGCTCTAGCTCTCCGTGGTATGTTACCGTTATTTACGAATGTGTTTTGCAAATAGTTGAGGCTCGTGCATAATCCTTGTAGCATGTAACTTTAGTTTGCGAATGTTTTTTACAAACAATTTGAGTCCATGTACTTAATCCTTACGACATCATTCTAAAAGTTGTTAAATGTGTTTTACAATGTAAAATCCCAAAATCCTAATTCTGGGATTATGTATTAAAAATGCATCAGTGATAATACTCTGATCATTTACATATGAAATATACCATGTTGAATTTTGTTTTTGAATTAAAAGCAAAACTTGAACTACAAAAAAATGGGTACTAAAAAGGAAATAGATACAACAAAGTAAAAATAATTGAAGGAGAGAATTATTTCGGGCATATTATCCCATGAACAATTCCCCAAAACCTTTATATGAAATCTTGTTAAGAAAAATAATTACAATTACATAAGAATAGAACCTTGTTTGAATTTTGTAGAAATTCATAGAAAGTATTAACCTCTGAAAATTTTACATGAGAAACTACATTAGCTCATAAGCCTACACACAAATCTTCATTAAATTCCAAAGTCATTTGCTTGGTAAACAAAATCGGGAATTTAAATGAGCCGAAAAATCCCTAAATCCTAACCCTATCTCTCTCTGACCTGTGGGCCCCACCCACAGGGTTCTTCGTCCACCTCGGCGCTGAGCGCCAGTGTGTGAGCTTGCCGCACCGCCCACCGTTTTCCTCGCCGCTCGCGGTTTTTGCCACCACCCAACCGTCCGCGTCGCATCACCATCCTCTCCCACGCCCATCCCTGCCCGGCCGATCCCCACGTTGCCCGTACGACGGAGAAAACCCCACCGCCTTGCCCACGGTTGCCCGAGCTCTTCTTTGTCAATCTCCGCCTATATAAAGGCCACCCCGAACTTCATTTCTTCCTTTCCAACTCCGCGCGCTCACTCACTCCATACCCCTCCACTCAAACGAGCTCTAGAGCTTAGAAAGCGCAAGCCCTAGAACGGCCTATAACAACCCAAAGTTCCATTACCAGTTTTAAAATTACTAAGAGTATTATTTTATTGGTTTTATGAGCTTAAAGTGTTTTCATGCTTTTCTTGAATTTCCTAGTTTTTAAAAGACGAAAATAAAATTTATTAAGCTTTTTGGGTTTTTCTTGGATTTAAAGTTAAAAAGGAAAACTTAATTAACTTCTTGAATCTTGGTATTTAAAATGGGTTTTTCCTATATTCCAAAATTAAAAATAATTTGTGTATAAAATTAAAAGCCAACTTTCAGTTAGAATAATCTTATTAAGTTCAAAAATAAAATCGTAATTTTCAGGCGCTTTTCAAGTTTTAAAAATAAAAGGAGCTTAATTTGAAAGTTTAGAAAATAAAATAATTTAATATGAATAAACCAAACTTTAATTAATTCAAAAATGGTTTATTTGATTTTCTAGACTCTCTTGGATTTTCTCCAAATTCTTTTACTATTTCCTTGGAGTTCAATTTACATTATTTCCTTTTATGTTTTACCCAAAAATTTATTTTCTCGATTGTAAACTTTAATTTAAATTAATTATTTTAAAAGCGAGGAACTTATTTTAGAGTTTTTGCATTTATTGAATTTGTTAAACCATACATTGAATTTCTAAATGAAAAACATTTTAAATAATTAAAATAAACTTCAAATAAATCTAAAACTATTTTATTTGATCTTTTCAAGTTTCAAGGAATTTTATAAAATTTTCTTGGATTTTTTGAATTATTTTATTTTTCAGATTTTTTTCTATTCTCCTTTTTCTTTTCTTTTCCTCCTGTTGCTGGTCATCTTCCTCCCGTGTCTTTCTTCTCTGTCCTCCCATCACCTCCAACGCCATGCCCTGCACCATCGGCTCTACCCCATCCCTACTACCTCCCTTTTTCCCCATGCCGCCTCCTTTTTCTCCCATGCCGTCAACTCCCCCATTCCCTGCCGCCCATCCCCTCCACATGCCGTGCGCACGTCGCCCCCACTCCCGTTGCCATCACCTTGTGCTGCTCCCTCCTCACCTATAAAACCTAGCCAGGAGCTTCTCCTCTCCCTTCTCCTCCCATCCTCCCCTCTCTCTTTCTTCCCCCAACCGAAAGCACCAGCAGCCAGCTCCATTTTTCCTTCCCGAGCTCCTGTGCAAAACAGCCATGAGCCATCCTTCCTCAAGCTCCCTCTCCGGTGATCGCTTCGCCGCACCGACCACGTCACGGCGAGCCCCTCAACTTCCTCTTCCTATCCCCGGAATTTGCCCCTCTCTCTCTCGCTTTCTTTTCTCTGCAATCCGAAGTTTACCGCCGTTGGCTGAAGCACCTTCTTCCTCGTGCTCCGCCGCTGTTGTTGATCCCTCGGCAACGTCATCACTGTCGTTAGCTTCACCTCACGACGTTCTACGTCGTGCTCCCTTCCTTTTCTCCGAAGCACCGCCGGTTCGCCGGAGCCCCGTACGCGGCCGACCGCATACGCCGCCTCAAGTTCCGCTGACGTTCCTCGTCGAACCGTGTGCCGCCTCCGCCTATAACATAGAGCACCGAGTGTTCCATTCCGTCCTCTTCAAATCACTGCCAACCCCACTCTCTAACCCCTCCCCGTTTGCCCGGATTCCGTCGGCAACCGTGCGCTGTTCGGATTGAATCACTCAATCCTCTAATTGTTGGGATTGAATCGCTCAATCCTCTCTCTCTTGGAAACCACTCACTAGTCTCTCTCGTATCTCTGGATAAACACACGCAGAGGGAGACAAATACACACAGGAGAAGAAACTCCTTGGGATTGAATCACTCAATCTCTATTGCTTCTGCTAACTTTCTTTAACAGGAAATACTCGGCTTAAATAAGCCTCATGCACACAAGGTCACACGACCTGTACTCCACGCAACCACTAACTCCACTAGCACCTATTCTCATGCCACGACCTCCTGGAATCTCTCCACGATCCAAAAGATTCGGCCAGCTTATTGACTCAGACTACCGCTTCGTTCGGACATTCTGACTGCTACAGTACTCTTATGAGTACCCTGCTTTTGGCCGCTATAGTACTCTTACGAGTACACTGCTGCTTCAACCACGGCACTTTCGACTCAATGCTTCGACCACGGAGCTTTGTCTCAACGCTTCGACCACGAAGCATCGACTCGGTGCTTCGACCACGACTTCTCGATTCGATGCTTCGACCACTGTAGCGTATGACCACTATAGCTTCCGACCACTGTAGCTTCTACGACAACTGTGGTCTACAACAACTGCAGCTTCTACGACCACTGTAGCTCCTACAACCACTGCAGCTTCTACGACCACACTCATGCTGCGGCCCTTTGCACGTTGCAGATATTGGCACCTCCGTCCGACCGCTTCTCACGGCTCAGCATACACTATGACTCTAGCCTCCATACTTGTACGTATCACACGTATTGCCGTGTGCTTCTTCTGGTGCCACACACTACTACCATGCAAAGACCTATACAACACAATCACTACATGCAAAATACCAAAGTAAATATGCGATACAAACTTTGTCAAGATTAGTATCTAACATTTCCCCCCTAATCTTGACTGACCACACTTCATGATTGTAACATCCCAATTTTCTGAGTTTAAAAATCCTTTAAATAGTTAGTAGGGAAAAATGTCACCATTTGGATTTATTTAATTTTAAATTCAAAAGCTTAATATTGGACTTTACAATCAAAAACCTTTAATGTGAATAATACCAACATGAACAATAGTCAAAACTATTTTATTTGGGTTCTATGTGCTCAGATATATTTTCTAGATTTTTCTAGAATTGTTCTGAGTTCATTTGCTATTTGCTATTGCTTATTTCAATTTCTGGTATTTTCTAAAATAGAAAAGCTATTTAAAATCTCAGAAAAGCTTCGGGTCGAATTCCAAAACTCTGGCCCATTTCCTCGCGCATGACCACTCAACCAAGGCGTCGCCCGATCGACATGCGGGCCCGCATGTCGCCTCTCTCTCTCTGAGCGCCCCGCTCGCCTCAGCTATTCGATTAGAGATGGACCGCTGGATGCGCGTGATCGATTCGGAGGTCCGATCTTAGATGGACGGTCAGATCCCTTGAACCTCTTTCGCAACCACGCCGTTTCGCACGCACCCGCGCCCGAGCCGCCGTCGCTGACGTGTGGGACCCACCTTGGGTTACTGTTCATCGTCCCCGACTCGGACTCTCCTCTTTCCATCGCTGCCGCCGTGCCGTGTCCTTTGCGGACTCGCCTCCCGGGGCTATTTAAGGCCCTGAGAACCCTCGTGACCCGCACCCTGAGTCTCGCCGCCCCCGAAAACCCTAGCCGCCGCCAGCACAGCGCCGCTAGGAGCCCTAGCCGCCATCTTCGTCCCCAACTCTGGACGAAGGACCCTGTCGTCACCGCCGCCGTTCCAGCCTTCCTCGTCGCCACCGGACCCCACCTTCGGGACTGCCGTGTCGTCCGCATCTCAGAGCCGTCGTCGCCTTCGCCGGGAGACCTCTCAAGACCGCCGCCGCCGAGCCCGGCCCGCCGCTCATCCATCGCCCGCCACTCGTCACCCCGAGCACCGGTGAGCACCTCGTGGGATCGCGTCGCACCTCTACCTCCGGTACCATTCACCGCCGGTGAATCACCGCCGTTCGTCGGGACCTTCGGTCCCTGAGCCTCCGCCGCCTGCCGAGCTGACGTGGCCGTCCACGTCGGCAGCCACCTCAGCGGCCGCGCCTGCGTGGCGCCGCGTCAGCGTCCTCGTCAGTGCCGCGTGGCAGTCCACCCCGCCCCAAAACCCGAGGCTCGGTAGATCTAGTCTACCGTGAGCCGTGCCTCTGACATGTGGGTCCCACATGTCAGAATTTTCTTTTATTTCTTTTAATTCCCAAGATTCCTTGCTGACGTCAGCATTGTGCAATAATCCAATTTTTCTTCAGAGAAATAATTCGAAAAATTCCAGAAAATCCAAATTAGGGTTTCTTTAGATTTTCAATCTTCCAGAGCTCATAACTTTTGCATCCTAACTCCGATTGAGTCCATTCAAATTCCTAAGTTTATCTAAATTCGAGCTCTATTTATCGGAGATTTTTATTTAATTTTTGGAGCTTGTTTTGCTTCTGTTATTTATTTGTTTTGTTTATTTATTCCGTTTGCGAGTAGACGTCGATTCGTCGGGGAATTTCGTTGAAGAAGGAGCACCCCAAGATCAAGATCAGTACATAGACCTTTTCCAAGGCAAGTCATACCTTTGATAATATTGAACCTAGTTTTCAAATTACTTTGTTTCAAAGTATTGCATCCTACTTTAATTATTTATTTAAGTGCTTTTGGGTATAGTTACTATCCAATTTGTTAATACACCTTGGCCTTGTACGTCATATTTCCTTGTCACCCTAGATTGGTTTATTAGTTGGTAATATTATAGCACCAACGTGGGTTGGTTAGATGCGAGTACAATTGCTTAGCCATGCTACGAGTCTTACATCTCATGTAAGTTGCAAATATTAAATGTGACTAAGTGACTATGGAACTTTGTGTAAAACTGTGTGTTGTATGTTATTACTTCGTGATAGCATGTGTTGCACTAAAACCAACTGGGTGGGAAATGATTTAGACCGAGGCAAGTGGTGGATGCTGTGTGATATGGTGGACTTTGTGAAGGGGAATGTTAATCTTTGTGATCTAGTTAGAACATGGAAGTCTTGCCTTGGTAAATTAAGGACTTAACTTTGTGCGCCATTGAACTGAGCCTTACTGTACGACCACATGCCTGGTATGGGACAGACCTAACTTAGTAAGTTATGGATTCTCGGCATTGATGTCCAGGTGGATAGGTTAGGATTTGTGACAGGGTGGAGGTGTTACTACTTGGTAGTTGCATCGCGGGATGGCACCGTTTGCTGAGTTTTCCTACAACAACAGCTCAGGCCAGTCCTTAAGTTCCTTAAAGTTCCTTAAAGTATTCTCGAGGAATCTGAACGAAGGACAAGGAACCGCGTCATCAAGTTCCTTAAAGTTCAGTGGTCAAACCATTCTGAAGATGAAGCAACTTGGGAGCGGGAAGACCGCCTTCGTGCAGATTATCCATCCTTCTTCTCCGAGTAAACGGAATCTCGGGACGAGATTCTTGTAAGGGGGGGGAGAGTTGTAACATCCCAAGTTTCAGACTTGTGTTTCAAATGTAAGAAAATGAGTAGAAATTAAAACTTTTTCTTACATCTTGTATTTCCTGTGTGTACTAAACAATTCTTGTACAAGAGTTATGGAAATACAAAGTCACAAGCCTTTTGATCCAAATCTTGATCCTTCAAAAACAATCTTGTCAAACCTTTGGATCATCTCCTGAAAATATTTTTCCTAAGTTCTTGGGATGGTATGTGACCCCTCTGAAAAATTTCACAATTTTTAGAAATTGTTTGAATATTTTTAGAGGGCAGTCAAACTTGTTTGACTTTCAGTCAAACCTTGAACCAGTACCTTGCAGAATTTTTGGAGAAAAATGCACTACATAAAAACCTCTGAAAATTTTACACAAGGTCAATATCTAAGTCAGCAAGCTCCTGTAAAAATTTCAGAATGTTTGGAGTTATTTTGCTACCTTTAATAAATCCTCGAAAGTCTCTGTCTACTTAAAACCTAAAACTTGTTTCACTGTTCCTTGGATTTGAGTCGGGCTCGGGCTCGAGCCACTTGACTCGGTTGAACCCACTAGCTGCACCGAGCCTCGTTTAAAAGCGCGCGCCCAATCTCAGCCGTTGGATCGTAATCGCTCGGTCCACGTTCGCGTGAGCATCCGGACCGTGCGGATGCACGATTCAATTCGGACCGTTGGATCTCAATCCAACCGTCCAGATTTCTGAGGGCATTCGGACTGTCCGGAGTACTCATTTAATCGTGACCGTTCATCTCGCATCCAACGACCACCGTATTCTTTTCTGTTCTTCTTCCTCTGCTTCTCCGTGCGGCGCATGCGAGCAATGGCAGGAAGAGAGAGAGAGAGAGGGCGGCTTCGTTATGTCACTTCGAGCTTGCTCTCGTCAACGTCTCTCTGTGGGGCATTAAATGCGCCCCAGGCTTTCGGCTCCTCCATCCCGAGTCTCACTTGCTCCCATCATTTCTTGGTCCATGACCGTGCCATGAACCGAGCCCACCATGGACTCTTGTTCTTGCTCGAAACCCTAATCTTCCTCTATTTATTGCCCCCTTGGCCCCTCCTGGTGTTCCTTTACACCACCCCTAGCTCTTCTCTGTGTTTGGAGCTCAAAACCACTTCAAATCCTCAAAACACCATTGTTGACCCGAGAAGCTCCATTGGTGATCTTGGTGTCCAGTGGTTCATCTTAAATCTTTCTTGTACCCTTTTGAGCTCCTCAACTTCCTTTACATTTCCCCTAACTTGATTTTGGGTTGCATTCACAGGAATCACTCAATTTTAAGTTTGGAGATTTTCGGCCAACTTCACCCCCTTTCTTCTCCAACTCCGGTAAGTGGTTTCTTTTTGCAATTACTTACTTGTGGAGCTTATGGGAACCATAATGGAGCTATTTTGATCACCCATCGGTGTTCATTTTGCTTAGGTTATCATTTTTCATATCATCTTCCTCGGCTCCGGTGAACTTCATCGTGTTCAAGTCTTCCCCGGCCATCTTTGAAGCTCATCTGCGTTAAGGTAGCCTCTTATTAGTCCCTAGAAGTCGTGGCACTCGCTTTCTTGGACCACAGCGGAGCGTTTTGCTGTTTTCATGATTTGCCGAAAAAGCTCCATCTGTGTTTTCCGGCTCGCCGGCGTTCTAGACCTCCACCGCCGGCGAGGTTATCACCATTGGGTCCGCAACACTATTGCGAACCCATTTTGGTATTTGGTTGGCGCCGCCGCGACCGGAGTCGCCGGCGACAAGCCGTGAAACCCACTCGGTTTTTGTCAGCTGGGAGCTCCCGTTTTCGTCATTTAATTAGGACACAGTTAATGCTCAATCATTGCCAATCATTAGAAGTATTAATGTTGTCTTAAGTCGTGTCCCCTGTGCCACTGCCAGGTGGGCCCGTAAGCTTAAAACCGAAAACCGGAAGTCATTAGGGCTGATTTTGGGTTTATTTATTGCTAATCATTGTTAGCAATAAATGTGTCAGAAGCCGCCATCTTGTGCCACTGCCAGGTGGGCCCTCAGTCCCTAAGTCCACCTCTGTGAAAATCGTTAGGACACATTAATTACTAATCGTCGCCAATCATTGGTCATTAGTAGTTAATTCGCTGTCCTAAAATATTATTGTGTCTCGCTGCAATGTGGGCCCCGAGCCCTGTGCACGTGTGTTAAAGCTCGCATGTGTGACTCACAGTCACTGACATGTGGCCCCACGGGTCAGCACTCCAAGTTGCACTTCGATCTTTGACCGCCGTCCATTTTGCGATCTGCGGCCCAGATCTAGTATGCGTTCGACCATCCGCTGCCTAAATCGTTCTAGGCCGTCCATCGCTTGATCTGCGGTCCTGATCGTGAATGCAATCGGACCTTCCGAAGGGAGGTGTAATCTAAGCCGTTCATCTTTAGATCTGCGGTCGTGGTTGGCCGAGGCAACCGCACCGTCCGAATGCATCCCACCTCGTGAGCCGTTGGATCTTGATCCAACGGTGGGCTCCTTTTAGGGATCGCGCGCGTGTGCTGTTCTCGGCGCACGTGGGCCGTAGGATTTTAGATCAAGGGTTCTCAAGCTTCCACGTCACCTTATTTCCGTTGGGTTTGATTCTATTTCTGTAAGCATTTGTTTATCAACTAAAAATTGTAGTTAAACTTTAGAAACTCATAACTAATTCATTTTAAATCCTTTTTAGATGTTACCAACTGTAATAAATTTTTATGCCACTATAGTTTAATAGAAAAATGCATTTGGGCATATTTCTGTCACAGAAAATTGTGTAACTCAAATCACTTGATTTCTGTCAATTTTGAATATCCCAATAATAGAATTTAACTTGTAAAATGCATATCTTTTTCTGTATAACTCTAAATTGTGCAAAATCAATTTTTTTAGATTCCTCTGTTAGTGTACTTTAATATGGAATAGGTTTTGAACATGTTTATGTTTTTGGAAAATGTAATGTGCTAGGTTTACAACTTAGAAAAATCATAAGTAAATCATAAGTAAACTCAACTTTGCTGTCATTAGGATGTCATAATCTGCTTGCTATAAAAATTTCAGAGCTTAGATCATTCTAGAAATTTTCGCCATGAACAGTATCAATAATTAATTTAGTTGGTTTAATAGGCTGAGGAAGTGTATCTTGGCTGTAACTTTTGCATCCTATATCCAAATTGCATGATTCTTGTTCCTAAAATTGTCTAAAATCACCCCTAGCTGCTGTACAAGTTTCATTAGATTTGGATGTCTTTTTCTGTTGCGTTTTATTTGGTGTTCTTCGTTCTTATTGGTTTTATCGCATTTTCGCGTTAGGTTCCGAAGATTATATTGAGCCTAGGTTATTGCTGTGATTTAGAGTTCGTTGATGAGCTCTTGTCACTTAGTAGTTTTGTGGATTAATTGCTTAGCCATGCTTAGCTTCCGGTAGCAATGGGCGGTTATCGACTTGTCGATAACCTTGATCACACAAATGCTTACTATGTATCCATATTTCGGCTTGGTGCTATGTCCAATTGCAAAAACCAAAACTAAAAGCAAAATGATTTGTACTTGGGCATAATGGCATGATGGTGTGATTTTGGGTGTGACTGGAATGGTGCCTGGGTCAACAAGGAGCGAACATCTTGTTACACTAAACCAAGCATTTTAACGTGCTAACCACACTAGAGGGTATGTGACCTCTCTTGACTTAGTACTTTGGCGTGTATTAGCTTCGGGTCGCAGGAGGTCGCAGGAGGGATGGTGTTGGGAGCATTGTAGTGTCCGAAAGACTTCACCCGCGATGGGATTTGTTGTCTTTCGGCTTGCAATGTAAGCGTATGGGTTTCTATCCATACGAGCGGCTCGTGGTTGATACACAATATTGGAAAACGTCTCGTAGGACTTAGCCGTGCCGGCATACCTTCGGAAGTGTGCTTTGTGGCTTAAAGGCGGTCTGGAGTGTGGGTATATTGGTACACCCCTGCAGGGTTAAATCTATTCGAATAGCTTCGTCCTAGGTTATGGACACGCTTGGCAAGGTCTTTCAAGAGTTAGACTACAACCTTTTAATTAAAACTTGATGGGTGGTACGAATCGGGGATTCGTGCTATGTTGTGGTGGCTATTGGGTTAGTCACTTCCAGGTGGTTACTTGTATTATCATTAATTCGTTGTTATTTTCAACAACAAAATAGATTTGCAAACTTGCTTTTAAATGTATTACCTTATTCCAAATAAAGTTGGCTTTATGCAAAATGAGACATACAACCTCCACTTAAATAAGCCTGGATGTAGCATATGAACAGGTCTGTTATTCCACACGTCAGTCTTGCGAGTACCTTGTGTACTCATTGTTCTTGCTTAAATGTAAATTGTTGCAGAGGAAGAAGGTGAGCTCGATGGGTCTCACTTTTGTGAGCTGTGTTGTGGTAGCATTCGGGGCGACTAGCTTGGCGGCCCGGTCGGTTGCCTTGTGGGTTGTGTTGGCTAACCGGGCGACTTTTGTTCTTAGCCATCTTATGGCGTTTTTGCTTCCGCTGTCATTCTTGTATATTGTGTTATTTGGCCGGTCGGCTCTTGTGTAATAACTTTACTTTATGTATGTCGTTGTTGAACTTAGTGTTAAATGTTGTATGGAAATGATGTATAATTTTGTGATGATTAGCATGTGCTGCAATTCTGGGAAGCACATGTCCATCGAGACTTTGGATATTTGATTAGTAATGCTAGAACCATATGGAGGTTAAGTATTACTAGTTAAATACCCGGGTCCCCACAAGGATATGCCACCGAGCTTTGGAAGTTGCTTCAGGTTCTTGGAGGCTTTGATCGTCCGTTGTACGTCGGCAACAACTGGATTTTGAATGGACAAAACCGTGGAGTGATCTGTCGCCTGACGATCTACGCCAGGAGGAACGACAAGGCGAGCCAACCTTCGCACATCTCTGTGAGGAAGATCACTTGGCCGGAAGGTATCCAGGAGTCGTCGCGCTTGGCCATGCTACGAATCTGCAACATCTACGCACGGGAGCTTCAAAATACCGTCTTCCGTTACCACCCCAGAGCTGCAGTTGTGGATTTGCCAGCACGCTACCCGTCTACAGAAGAAGAGAGCAATGCTACAGTGGTGCACCTCGCCCGCTTGTACCGCCAGAGGAAGCCTTGGAGAGGACTATCACAGAGCTGGATCATGTTTATGAAGCGTTACAGAGAGCTGAAGAGAAGGTCGCCACGCTGCAAGAGATTCTCTATGACCAGGATGACGAAGTAGAAGAAGACCCCGAGGAGGATCCTGAAGAAGATCCAGAGGATGGCCCAGTCGAGCCAGAGGAAGACGCAGAGCCAGAGGAGCCACCGAGCTGCAGCACTGAACGCCTGCTCTCGCCGCACCAGTTCGTGGCATCGGATCACTTTGCCAAGATGCCGGCTCACTTCCAAGTCTACAGCTGTCAGGAACGCCGCCGCGGTTGTGGAGGCTTTCTTGAGTAGTTGGTTTTAGTCTCATTTTTTCAGGCTTAGCCAGTTCAGTTCAGTAAGTCGCCCTTTAGGCGGTAGTTTTGTGTGCTTAGGTCGTTGTTCTTTTGTGTGCGAGTATGGGATGCAAATGCCCTTAGTCATTTGTTGCAGCCATGCTAAGACCCTAATTAATAAAGGTATTTCGTTTGAGTTTCTTGAGCTGTGTTTTGTTGGGTTAAACCTACCCCCTGCTTAGTTCTTAACTCATCTTGTGCTTGCTACCTTATCTAACCCATGGAGCTTCGCCAGATGGTTCAAACTCGCCAGACTGCCGCAAGTGGTTCCGGCACCCCAGCGCCGAGAAGCAATGAGCAACCAGCCGCAGGAGCAGTTCCGCCACAAGCACCCCCCAATTGACTTGCAAAACTTTGGAGTTTTCATGGCAGCACAGACTCAACTAATGAATACCATGATGACTCAGATGCAAGCTATGAGCAACTGTGTCAAGAATAACAACAATCAACAAAGATGGAGTCCCGGTGCTCATGGTCACCATGGACCATCTAAACTTGCGGAGTTTATGTGGACCCGTCCACCAACATTCTCTGGACACGTCTCCCCAGTAGAGGCAGATGATTGGCTCAGGGTTATTGAAAGGAAGCTACTGATCACCCAGTGCAGCGATCGTGAGAAGGTTTTGTATGCTATTCACTAGATGGAGGGCAGAGCTGCGGAATGGTGGGAGAACTTCTGTGTCGCCCATGAGACGCCGGAGAACTTCTGTGTCGCCCATGAGACGCCACAGGATATTACTTGGGAAGAATTTTCTGCAGCATTTCGCTCAATCCTCTAATTGTTGGGATTGAATCGCTCAATCCTCTCTCTCTTGGAAACCACTCACTGGTCTCTCTCGTATCTCTAGATAAACACAAGCAGAGGGAGACAAATACACACAGAGAAGAAACTCCTTGGGATTGAATCACTCAATCTCTATTGCTTCTGCTAACTTTCTTCAACAGAAAATACTCGGCTTAAATAAGCCTCATGCACACAAGGTCACACGACCTGTACTCCACACACCCACTAAATCCACTAGGACCTATTCTCATGCCATGACCTCCTGGAATCTCTCCACGATCCAAAAGACTCAGCCAACTTATTGACTCAGACTACCGCTTCATTCGGGCGTTCTGGCTGCTACAGTACTCTTACGAGTACACTGCTTCTTCGACCACGGCGCTTCGACTCAACGCTTCGACCACGAAGCATTGACTCGGTGCTTCGACCACTGCTTCTCGACTCGATGCTTCGACCACGAAGCATCGACCACTATAGTGTACGACCACTATAGCTTTCGACCGCTGCAGCTTCTACGACCACTGTGGCTTACGACCACTGTGGTTTACGACCACTATAGCTTCCGGCCACTGTAGCTTATGACCACTTAGCTCCTACGACCACTGCAGCTCTTACGACCACACTCATGTTGTGGCCCTTTGCACGTTGCAGATATTGGCGCCTCTGTCTGACCGCTTTTCACGGCTCAGCATACACTCCGGCTCAAGCCTCCATACTTGTACATATCACACGTATTGCTGTGTGCTTCTTCTGGTGCCACACACTACTACCATGCAAAGACCTATACAACACGATCACTACACGCAAAAGACCAAAGTAAATATGTAGATACAAACTTTGTTAAGATTAGTATCTAACATGCGCTCCCTGTACACTACCTTCTTCTTTCTTTCTTTTCTTCTTTGTCTCCCTTCCATGTGGGACCACCATGACATCCTCTCTTTTCTTTCTCTCTTGCCCTCTCTAGCAAGTGGGTCCCCATTGCCATCCACCCATTTGCTTTACTATCTATAAACAAAAACCAGTAGAGAATTCCCATTTGAATTTTCTCTCTCCATCCGTTTCTATCATTTCATGTGAGCGCAATCTTTCGGATATTCGTTCTCCTTCATACGAAGTCCGATTCCATCGATTCTTGTTCCTAAATTCATGTAAAGGCGGTATCTTTCTTTTGGTTCTAATTTGGTAATTTTTGGATTTTATTTGGATTTTATTTGAATTTGGCTTGTTTTCGCGTGTAGATGACGACGACCACGGAGAACCGGATTTCGACACTTCTCCACGGTTCAACGCCGTTTAAGAACAACAAATACATAAGCAAGACAAGTTACATCCTTTGATCATATTTGATCCCAGTATTTTAAATTATTTAAATTCTGTTTTAAATTATTGTTGCATGCTTATTTATATTTAATGTGATTTAAATCCCTATTTTAAATTTATAGTTAATCCCAATATACTTGTATAGCCAATTATTGTCAAAACAGGAAGTAAGAAGGATATATATTTTGGAGATAGAAATTGGAAATTATGGATTATTAGAAATACATGATTGTAGGATACTAGTATTGTATCATTATTGATTATCGGAATACATCGTTATCGGATTACATCCTAGTTAGATCATATTATTATATCATTGTGGGGATACTCAGATTATATCTTTGTTGAATATAGGATTACGTTATTGTTGGATTGATGGATGTCAGATCATAGAAATAGTCATGGTTGGATGTTGGATTTTGGGATTATATAATTGATGGATATTAGATTGTACAAATACATTATGGATGGATATTGGGAATTACAAAATTACATGATTATTGGATATTGGATTATACGAATACATGATTATTGGATTATAGAAATACCGGATTATTGGATATTGGATTGCAGAACTAGATTATTGTTGGAGATGGGATTATAGGATTACCAATTTATGATGTTGATTTTGGTGGATTAGGTTGAATCAAGAAGTATATAATTAATTGGGTATTTTGGTCATATTGGATTTATCGGATATGCTTGAATAGAGAAGTTGGATTTAGAATAAATCTTGGTCGGACTATAAAAGTCTATCTTGTTGGATTATAGAAATATCTCTTGGTTAGATTATAGAAATAACTCTCGATTGGATTATAGAATTATATCTTGAATGGATTATGGAAATAAATCTCTGTGGGATTATAGGAATATACCGTTGTTGGATTATTAGAATATATCATTATTGGATTGTTGAAAGTTGGATGATAGAAGTAGACTATTATTAAATTGAATATTGGATTATGGAATTAATTGTTAGAGATTGGATTGTATAATTATAATTGTTGGCTATTGGATTATGGAATTAATTGTTGGAGATTGGATTGTAGAATTATAATTGATGGATATTGGATTGTAGAATTATTATTGGAGGTTGGATTGATGGATGTTGAATTATTAGAAATGGATTATTATTGAAGATTGTATTGATGGATGTTGAATTATTAGAAATGGATTATTATTGAAGATTGTATTGATGGATGTTGAATTTTTAGAAAAAGAATATTGTTGGATTATGATTCTAATATTGATGGTTGAATTACTGATCTCGTAATTGACAATTCTTAGACATTGAATCCCTCACACCTTGTCACCCAAGATAAAACTCTAGTTAATACAATAATATTAACAAGATACCTTAGCTGAAAGACTCTATGCTTAGACAAAGCTTAGACAAAAAATGTTTGATTTGGGGAATTTAGCCAAATATTCAACTCACTTTGAAATTAAAGCTATGGCATTGGTTTGTCATGGAAATTTGTGCAAATGATTGTTTTTGAAAAAAAAACAAAATAAATATTGGTTTGGACTTGGGCGAAATGGATGTTTGGATGGTACATGTTAATGCACGAGATCGAGTCATTTCTATGACCAAGGCCCAATGGCTATTTTGGAAAGTCACCTAAGTCAGTCAAGGACCAATCTTCGAGCCGCATCTTGCTAAGCCACAACATACTACCACATGTCTTGAATGGGCGGGACCTGGCTAACTAATTTGCAACATTTCACCATGGTCGTGCCATCCGGTGGTGTGGTTGTCTGAGTGACCTAGTTTTTATATATTCACACATGGCGCAAGAGGGGGCTTAAGTCCAGCGGGTTTCTATCCAAAGGAAGCGGAACTTTTGCGAGACGGGACTATGGTGGGATGACGCATTGTAAAGGTCTTGTGATAATTACTTAGTCGCACACCTTCGGCAGTGTGTCAGACGGACATTATAAGTCAATTGTCTCCTGTGGGTAAAGTTGTACAACCTCTGCAGAGTGTTATAAACTATTCGAATAGCCGTGTCCACAGTCAAGGACATGCTAGCAAAGCCACTCCACGTTAGACTTTAATTTTGTTTTTTTAAAAGACTTTATCAAATGGTTTTTGATAGTTTATCCAATTGGAAAATTGGGCGGTTTTCCATGTGATAGGAAGGTATCCTTCACCACTCATTGATGAATGTTATCTGACTATAAAACTTGAGATTTAGAAAATGAATTTTAGTTATAGAATAACTGCTTTAGAACGTAGTACAAGTATTCAAAGAAAATACTACCTTATGCAAATTCGACCTTATAAGCCTTCCTTTGATATATCCCTACATGCATTATAATTCTGTTATTGGGTGTAAATTGCGGGGCATGGTTTGTGTTCACTCTTGCTTAACGAAATGTTATTCAGAGGAGAAGGACTTTTGTCAGACCCCAAATTTGGAACTTGGAATCCACTATGTATATTTGTGTCATGCCCTGGATCAGTAGCTGACACACACAGTTACATTGTTGGCTCAAATACATATCACAGACATGTAAAGCTATTGCATAATATCAAACAAAACATAAATATACCTTATGGCCCTTGACTCGCGGAATGGCCGAACAGGCCAAATATCTTGTAGAGAATAGCAGCGGAAGCAGCTTTCCGGTATCACGCGTGGAACCCTCACGATATGCCTACCGGCAATCGATTGTGGGTTCGCGACCTAGTTCTCGGCCTTTTTGATCTTTAGTCTTGATCAACACCTATATCATCCCAAGGCAAGCCTACGACCAGGTCTTGGCCGAAGGTCGTAGTTTTGCAGTGCAGGAAATGCCGGTCTAAGTCTACGACCGCACCTGGTTGTAGGAGGAGGTCCGAGGAGAGGTCCTGAAGAGGTCTTGAAGATTTCCTGGAGGTCCTGGAGTGGTTCCGAGGAGGTCCTGGAGGTCCTGGAGAGGTCCTGAGGAGGTCGAGGGAGGTCCTGAGGAGATCGAAGGAGGTCCTGAGGAGGTCCTGGAGGGAGGTCCTACGGAGGCCGAGGGAGGTCCTGAGGAGGTCTTGGGGGGAGGTCTTGAGGAGATCGAGGGAGGTCCTGAGGAGGTCTTGGAGAGGTCTTGAAGAGTTTCTGGAGGTCCTGGAGTGGTTCCGAGGAGATCTTGGAGGTCTTGAAGAGGTCCGGGAGGACGTCCTAGAGTGATCCCGAGGAGGTCTTGGAGGTCTTGAAGATGTCTTGGAGGAGGTCCTGGAGGTCTTCAAGAGGTCCGGGAAGAGGTCCTAGAGTGATCCCGAGGAGGTCCTGGAGGTCTTGAAGAGGTCCGGGAGGAGGTCCTAGAGTGATCCCGAGGAGGTCCTGGAGGTCTTGAAGGGATCCGGGAGGAGGCCCTAGAGTGATCCCGAGGAGGTCCTGGAGGTCTTGAAGGGGTCCGAGGAGGTCCTGGAGGTCTTGAAGAGGTCATAGAGGAGGTCCTGGAGGGAGGTACGACTACACACGGTACTCGACACGACAGTGCTCGATATGAACGGTGCAAGCTAAGAGTGAGAGCAGAACAAGTCATAATGGATGCATTCACTCTGCTCATAGGCAAGCGACTGGGGTCCCGGCCTAAGCTTCACCATCTTCCCCACCATCAGGTCCAGCCTTTGCGTAGTAGTAGTTGTAGGGGTCTTGATCGAGTGGATCTGAAAGATTATATTGGATGATCCTGAGTACACAACCGTACTCGCGAGCCAACACACAATGCAGTCGTATAAATGCAGGGCTAGTCAAAGGAAGTTTAGGGTTCTTTTATTTGCACAAGCTAAGTTTGAACTAGATTGAGTAGTAGAAAATCCTGAGACTTAGTATTTTAACAATCTGATTTCACAAAGGGGTTTTCATTTGTAAAGTACTAGCAGAGGTCCAACCTCCTATACCATTGAGTAGCTCCATCCACTCAATGCTCGGGCTATCCCGTATTTACCACTGGTCCCCGACCAGGCTTTCCCAAAACCCCTGGGGTCCCACCCCATCTTTCCTTTCCATCACAAATGGTTCTATAAAAATAAAAGCTATATCGAGCAAGTTCTCAGCACCGCTCTTCACTGTGAGCACGACTATCCAGATAGTTTTCTTACTTTGCAGAGTTTATACACTTTACCCACAAGAGATAATCGTCTTGATATATACACATGTTTCTTTAGACATGTGAATCAAGGGGAGATTACCATAAGGCCTTTGCAATGCTCAACCTCGACGCAACCCCACCCGCTAAGGTTTCTACCGCCCGAAGCCATGCTCTTCCAGGAGGCCCCCTCTTGCGCCGTGTGGTTTTGCAGTGGCTTCTTTCCCCTTTTACCCATGCAACATTCCCCCAATGGCGAAGCCACGCCGAGGCGAACAAATTAGTTAGCCAGGTCGTACCCATTATAGACTTGTGGTTGTATTGTTTTTACATGAGAGGTCATCACAAGATTCGGTCCTTAATTGACTTGGGCGGTACATCCACATACCCACATCCACTCGTGCCTCGGCACCATCCACTTTTTTTAGCTGCCCAAGTCGAAAGCAGTTTTTCCAGGTTTATTTTGTTTTGAAAATAATCCTTTAGTCCAACATACCACCCAGGCTCCCAGCCTCAACTGCCCAAATCCGGTTTTTATGTTTTGAATGATTGTTGTTGGGCAATATAATGCCCGCATGACAATGTACCTAAGCAACGCTAAGCATGACACTTAGGTACAGACTTATTAACTAATATGTAATCCATTAAGTCTAGGGTGACAAGGGATAGTGTCCAAGTTCAAGGGTTGGAAGTTTGTACACAATTATCATTAAGGCATTAACTATGAACTAGACCAATATAGCTGGATAAAACATAGCAATGCAATTTCATAATTTAAAGTAATATAATTTGCAAAGTCTGAGTGCAATATGATCAAAGTATTGACTCGCCTTGCTCAATGTTCTGATAGAGCTCTATATCCTGATATTCGCCCTTCTCGATATCCTGATAATAATCTCGTTCAATGCGCTGATAATCATCCTATTCAATGTTCTGGCAATCTTGTTCTTGTTGGGGTTGTTGTTCCATTATATCTTCAGATGCTACTTACGCATTACACGATTGAACTCTAGAACGACTGAAAACAACCAAATGAAATCCAATAAATCCAAATATATTCAAACAAATGAAAGCACTTCGAATGAGAGCAACATATCTAACGACAACTCAACAGAACGACCAGGACATATCCTTAAATATGGCGTGGAAGACTCCCTGATCGACCAGGCCTACAAGTCTGTAAGTCCCATCGACTAGAGACTGGTCGTAGAAGGACTTATGACCAGAGAATGTTTGTAGAGGAAACTTACGACCAGGAGAGGGTCGTAGAGAAACTTACGACCAGGGGAGGGTCGTAGAAGCTATAGTGGTAGAAACTACGGAAGTCGTAGAAGTTGTAACGCCCGGATGAAGCGGTAGTCTAAGGCAATAGGTTGGCTGAGTCTATTGGATTGTGGAGAGATTTCAGGAGGTCGTGGCATGAGGATAGGTCCTGGTGGAGTTAGTGGGTGCGTGAAGTATAGGTCGCGTGACCTTATGTGCAGGAGACTTATTTAAGCCCAATATTTCCTGTTAAAGAAAGTGAAACAGGATGGAGATTGAGTGATTCAATCCTAATAGGGAATACTTCATATCAAAGTGGACAACTCTAACTGTGAGAGAGAAGGTCCAAAGGAACATTCCTCAATGGTTACCTAGGTGGGATAGATCACTTGGTTATGTAATACTCTCAGATATGCTTTCGAGTTACGAGTGGTCCTTGAAGTCAGTCCTTACTGTTGGTGCCGAGCACGTATGTAACTTTACACATACGGGCAAGGTCTTAGACCAATGTGGTCGAAATCTTAGACCAGGGTGGTCGAAATACGATGGTCAAAACCAAAGACCAATGGGGTCGAAAGACACTCGTCTTAGCCGTAGACCAGTAGTCGTAGCTGTAGACCAGTGGGGCAAAGCCATAGACCAATGTGGTCGAATAAAGGACCAAGGTGGTCAAACTCAGAGACCAAGGTGACTAAATCCAAAGACCAATGTGGTCGGTGGAGTTTTGACTACCCGGTCGGGAGGAGGTTCGACTATGCTCCAGGCGGAAGGAGGTTGGTCTACCTGGGGGTTCGACTAAGTGTAGTCGAAGGAAGTTCGACTAGGTGTAGTCGCAGGAGGTCTACCTACACGTAGTCGAAGGTGCAACTAGGCGTAGACATACGAGGTACAACTAGGAGTGGTCGGGAATACGACTGAGAGGTCTACGACATGGGGAGGTCGTGGAAGTGCTACGACCAGGGGAGGTCGTAGAAGGACTTTTGTGCTACGACCGGGGGAGGTAGTGGAAGTGTTACGACCGGGGGAGGTCGTGGGAGTGTTACGACCGGGGGAGATCGTGGAAGTACTTAGCCATGCGTAGTCGAATTAGAGAAGTATTCAACTACACAACAGTGGTCGAAAGAAGCCAAGGTTCAACTGCTTCGACACGATTGAACGAACCAGTGAAAGAGCCAGGGAAAGAACTTGAGAAAGAAAATAGGAGAAAGAACTAGAGAAACATCAGAGAAAGAACAGGGTAGCTCGAACTAGGAGGAGCATCTAGGCCACTAGGAACGTACCGGTACGAAGCTGGGGGAACGAGCTAGCCAGAGCTGGGCTGGCGACGGTGGTCCGCGACAGCGAGAGAAACTCCATGCTACAGTAGTGGCTTGAGGAAGGTGGGTAGTCTTCGATCTTCAGGGTAGCTCCATGAAAGCGAGTAGATGGCCCTGAAGGGATGTATTGAGGTGTTCTGGTCGGAGGAGGAAGCACAAGGGCAAAGGCGACTCCGATGGGCGGCAACAGCAAAGGCGGTGATGCGACGACGCTTGGCTGAAGTGAGCGCTCGAGCCTAATTGGAGCTCAAGTTCGCTTGGGAGAGGAAGAAAGCGGGGCTAACACTGGAATGGCGAAGATACTTTATGTCTTCTCATAGTGAGGTTCTATCCATCTACAAGACTTTTGTCACCATGATTCGTACTCAGTTTGACTCTTTTATTCGTGTTTTTCGTGCTGATTCTGCTGGGGAATACTTGTCAGGAGTCCTTCATGGTTTTCTTGTTGAGCAGGACACTCTTTCTCAGTTTTCTTGCCCTGGTGCTCATGCCCAGAACGGTGTGGCTGAATGAAAGCGTCAACTTCTTGAGATAGCCCGTGCTCTTATGCTTGCTTTTGCTGCCCCACCACACTTCTAGGCTGAGGCTGTTTCTACTGCCACTTTCCTAATTAATATTCAGCCTTCTTCTGCCCTTCAGGGTGAGATCCTAGTTGAGCGTCTCTATGGTAAGGCTCTTGATTATTCTAGTCTTCGCCTCTTTCGGTGTGTGTGCTATGTTCTTCTTGCACCTCGTGAGCGCACCAAGCTGACCGTTCAGTCCGTAGAGTGCGTTTTTCTGGGCTATAACGTGCAAGTGGGTCTACAAGGTTAAGACCGGCTCTAATGGCTCTCTTGAGTTCTACAAAGCTCGTCTCATGGCACATGGTTTTCAGTAGGAGCATGGTCGTGATTATGATGAGACTTTTGCTCATGTGGCTCACACGACCACCGTTCACACTCTTCCTGCTGTGGCGTCTGTTCGGGCCTGGTCCATCTCTCAGCTTGATGCCAAAAATGTCTTTATCAATGGAGAGCTGCGTGAGGAGGTTTATATGCAGCCACCACCGGGGTATTCTGTTCCTAAGGGTATGGTTTGTCGCATTCGCCGATCTTTTTACGGCCTCAAACAAACTCCTCGTACCTGGTTTGATCGTTTCTCTTCTGTTATCACTACAACTGGTTTCTCTGCTAGTGCTCATGATCCTGCTCTTTTTATTCACTTTGCCTCGTGGTCGGACGCTTCTCCTTTTATTGTTGACGATATGATCATTACTAGAGATGATTCTCAGTACATCACTTTTATCAAGGAGCATCTTAATGAGCAGTTTCTCATGTCTAATCTGGGTCCTCTTCGCTAATTTCTTGGGATTAAGGTTATTTCTATGTCTAAAGGCTTATATCTATCCTAAGAAAAGTATATCCAGAATCTTCTTGATCGTGCTTCTCTTACCGATCAGCACACTGCTGAGACTCTCATAGAGCTTAATGTTCATCTTCGACCCACTGATGGTATTAAAGACACAGACTAGAGACCAGCATAGCTTCTATCTCTTTAAACTTTATATTGTTGATCCACCGTAGATTTGAGAGGGTGTTAGATATATATTATTGACTGTGTATTTCTCTCATTGTATAAGGGGTTACCTGCATATATATCATACCTGTATGTGTATATATATTGACTCATTGACCTCATGACGAATACAAACGCTATTCATAACACCGGTATTGTTCATATGAGTTCAGCAGATGTTTGCAGGAACCATACTGCCTGCTATCAAGAAACCATACTGCCCGCTATCAAGAGGCTGCTGAATGGAGGGCGACGAGGGACGCATACGCGCCGTCCTTGATGTTGATCAAGGTGTCGTGCTTTCCCTTCTCAATGATCACTCCATTCTTCAAAACCGCGATTAAATCCGCGTTTTGTATTGTAGATAAACGGTGCGCTACGATCAACGTTGTCCGGTTGACCATCACTCTGTCCAGTGCATCCTGAACCACCCGTTCGGATTCAGCATCCAGTGCACTGGTTGCTTCATCCAGCAGCAGGATGTTAGGGTCCTTCACGATTGCACGGGCGATGGCAACACGCTGCTTTTGCCCTCCGGACAACTGAGCTCCACGCTCCCCAACCATTGTGTCATACCCCTACAATTGTTGAGGTAATACACACTTCTTTCAGCAAATGATTTTGGCACTTAATTGTATAGCAAAGCCACTTCTAAATTTGTCTAAAATTCTTAAGTGGAAGGGAGGAAATCTAACCTGGAGCGAAGAACTAATGAACTTGTGAGCATTTGCCAATTCTGCAGCAGCTATGATGTCAGATTCCGTTGCTTCTCCCTCCTTTCCATAAGCAATGTTTGCTCGTATTGTGTCGTTGAACAGAGCTGGTTCTTGACTCACCAGGCCCATTTGTTGCCTTAGCCACCTTAGCTGAAACTTCTGTATGTCCACACCATCTAGGAGTATATGGCCTACGTCAGGATCATAAAACCTCTGAAGCAATGAAATGGCTGTTGATTTTCCACTACCACTCTCTCCAACAAGTGCAACAGTCTGATAGACAAATAATTTAGATTGTTAGCTTTAGTAACCATAAACACTATGAGCTTACAGAGGACCTTATATGTTAGGAAGGTCACTTGCCTTTCCAGAATGAATTGTCAAGCATAGGTCTTGGAAAATCTCAACATCTGGCCTGGTAGGATATCTGAAGCTAACATGCTGGAACTCGATATTGCCTCGTAGTGTCTGGGCAGTCACCCCTGCATCATCACTTGGGTCTATCCTAGATTTACGGTCCACGATTGCAAATATAGATGATGCAGCTGATTGTGCTTTGGAAGAATCCGATGTAAGGGCACTTGATTGCGACACCCCAATCGCTGCCATAAAAAGAGCAAGAAAAACCTGCATTTAGATGGCCAAATTATTAGAGCTCTTCATTTCAAAACTGCATGGTATTCGATTCAAATCCTAAATATTTGACTGCATTTCAGTAGTCACGTAATACTTTTCTTTATTCCTTCATGTGTAAGCTAGCTGAAGTTAACATTCTACCAGTACTGCCAGAGTACTTACCCTGAAAACTTTAGGAAAAGTGGTCTTCTCACCCTCGACAAGCCGAGCACCAGCATAAAAGCTAGCTGCATACACACCAAATAACAAGAAAGAGGAAACACCAAAACTGATTCCACTTATAATCCCTGTCCTGATTCCTGTTCTCAGGGGACCTTCACATTTCTTCTTGTACAAATCCATCACCTTTTCTTCAGATGCGAATGAGGCTACTGTTCTTATACTGCTTACTGCATCATTTGCCACTTGACTTGCCTCCTCATACATCATCTGCATATACAAGTAACCAAATGAAGTTTTGTACAACTAATAAGGAACCGAAAGAAATGGACATTTCAGAGGTAGAGGACAAACCTTGGCATCTGAACTGAAACCCTGAGTGAACTTCATCTGGATCCATCCATTTAGGCCAATGAGTGGTATTAAAGCTGAGATGATGAGTGACAACTCCCAGTTTGATACAAAGGCAATGACTAAACCAGCAACCGAGGTTGCAGAGTTTTGTACAACCAATTGAAGCGCATCACCCACAAGCCCCCTAACTTTAGCTGCATCAGCTGATAGCCTTGCACCAATTGCTCCACTTGAGTTCTCTGGGTGATCAAACCATTCGATCTCCATATTTACCACCTTCTCAAATGCCATCAGTCTGATCCTTCTGATCAGCCTGCACCCAGCTACAGAGAAAAGGTACGAACTGACAGGTAGTGACATGAAGTACACTGCACCAAACACCAAGTACATGGATGACCAAAACTGTAAATCCTTCCTTAGCAGATGCGGGGGCTCGTAGAATGCTTTGATCACATTCGATAGGAGTATCGCAAAGATTGGGAAGATTACTCCACTGATGACTGAGGCAATGGAACCTAGCATGAGCACTGGGATCTCTGGCTTGTTCAGAGATGCGAGGCGACTGAGAGGTACTTCCTGTGGCATCTCATCACATAGTTTCTTGGATGAACCATCCTGGATGTCGACCCCGAGAGGTATACTGAATGGTACCGAGAACGAATGGTGGCTACTGTTGTCACGAGATGACCTGCTGCTAGCTGACAGATTTGTTGACAGTTGTTTGCCTGAACGAGCTCCAGAATCAGCCTTTCGATCTGACTTGTCCTGCTGGTTTGCTTCCTGTAGCCGTATCAGCTGACTGTAAGCTCCCTTTGGATCCTTTAGAAGCTCGTGATGCGGACCTGGTCAATATTTGAAATGTTTAAGCAAAGATGCAATGAGAAACTGAAGATTGACAAATGATGACCTTGATCATTGATGTTTGAGAAATATACCTTTTTCGACTAGTGATCCTTGATGGATGACAGCGATGGTATCAGCATTTCTAACAGTACTCAGGCGGTGTGCAACTATGACGGTTGTCCTGTTTGTCATGACTCTATCAAGAGCCTCCTGCACAATCCTTTCAGACTCAGCATCCAGAGCGCTTGTAGCTTCATCCAATAGTAGGATTCTTGGATCTTTGAGGATTGCTCTTGCGATGGCAATTCTTTGCTTCTGCCCACCAGAAAGCTGTGCCCCATGCTCACCAACCGAAGTATCAAAACCCTGTGAAATATTACAAACAGAAGATATCTCAATACATGGTGCCCAATTATCTGAACTACTGAAACATGTAAAACTTGCTTATAGAACAGCCTTCTGACCTGAGGCATTTTATCTATGAATTTGGAGGCATTGGCAAGCTCAGCTGCAGCTCTAATTTCTTGATCAGTAGAATTGTCTTTGCCATAAGCTATGTTTTCCTTTATGCTAGCAGCAAATAGGACTGGTTCTTGGCTGACAAGGCCGATTTTACTTCTGATCCATCTTAGCTGGAACTCCTTGAGATTCACACCATCTATAAGAACATCGCCAAGCTGAGTGTCGTAAAACCGTTCGATTAGGCTGATAACCGTTGATTTACCGCTCCCGCTCTGGCCAACCAATGCAACTGTTGTGCCACTAGGTATGGTGAGGGAGAAACCTCTGAATATTTGCTCGTCGGGCCTTGTTGGATAGGAGAAATAAACATCCCTAAACTCGATGTCCCCTCGAATGTCATCCAGCTTCCTTCCTGAGGTGCTGTATGCATCAATCTCTGGTGTCCTGTTGATTGTCTCAAACATCTTGTACGCAGCGGCTTTTCCACCTTCAAATGCCTTCATGCTTGGTGATGCCTGCCCTAGAGCTCTGGTGAATATGATAATGAAATGTCAAGTTCTGGAACTAATCATCATTTTGCTTGGTTAGTTTAGCTGAAGAACACTCTATCATCAACAAAAGGAAAAACAGAGAAAAAAATAATATGAAATTTTGTTACCACTTCGGGTTAGTGCTGAAAGTTGTATTGACATCATCTACTCTATTCTGTCAAAAATGAAAAACATTTTGGATTCTGTTGAACCTCCTGTTGAGAGTTGGTAGTTAGGTAGTACGAAACTTGAAACAAAAGGGACAAGGGTCTACCAATCACATGTCAATGAACCAGTGGAACGGTCCTAATTCCGTTAAGCAATTTGCCCACGATAAAAATGTGCTATCATCATCATAAAAAAAGGCATGTAACGTAGCCTCTGTATGTGACCTAACACGTCCAAATCATCATATACACACAACTTTATCGGGAGTTTTTTTATCTAAATGACACAACTTTATCGGGAGTTTTTGGCTTAAATGACACTGTTGCGTCCTTTATTTATAGAAGTAGCAGCTACCGCGACGTATTGCCGAAAATGTCACAACAGACGTGCCGGTACTTGACACGTGCAATACCGGGCCTCCCTTGCCCGGATTTAATCTCCGCCGCACCTCACTAGCCCGGCGTCCCTCGTGCGGACACGTGTCCGCCTCCGATCGCCCGCTGCCCGGACAAGCTTGTCCGTGCGCCACTCGCCCGGACGCCGCCCTGGACGCGCTACGTATCGCTTGTCCGGTCACCCGTGGCCCGGACACCGCCTTGTCCGGACGCCCGTGCCCCGGACGAGCCGTGTGTTGCTTGTCCGGTCGCCCGTGGCCCGGACACCGCTTCGTCCACACGTCCGTGTCCTGGACGCACCTTATCCGGTCGCCCGTGCCTCGAATGCACGCCCGTGTGCTTCCTTGTGAAAATTTCGCCGATTTGCGTGATGATTGTTGGAGCGAGCCGGCCCGACCTAAATAGAGTACGACAACGACCATGCCACGCATGCTATTGGCTAGCTCTTCCCGATGCAGAATACAACGCAAAAGGACACTGTTGGGGGGAAAAGCTATGTGCATGTTGAAATGCTATTGGCTACAAGTGACCTAGGGCATTTATTGACGGAATGGGAGGGCGGCCATAGCGGCATAGATTGGTAATTGTGCATCTTCTTATCGACAACACGATCAGACGAGGCATTCGGGTGTGCATCCGGGGCACAGGCAACCGGACAAGGTGCGTCCGGTGCACAGACGTGCGAACGAGGCGGCGTCCGGGTCACGGAGACCCGACAAGCAACACGCGGCACGTCCAGGGCACGGGCGTGGAGACAAGGCGGCTTCCGGGCGAGGGGCGCACGAACAACCTTGTCCAGGCCACGGGCGGCCGGAGGCAGGCACGTGTCCGCACGAGGGCCATCCGGGCTACGGAGGTGCGCGGAGAATAAATTCACGCGCGAGAGGCCCGGTATTGCACACGTGTCGGGTACCGACATGAGCTGCTACTTCTGCAAAAAAACGAGCGCAACAGTGCCATTTAGACCAAAAACTCCTTTATCTGTTGCAACTGCCCTTAGCTCCGTCCCCGGTGGGAATTTGGCAGTACAGATGACACGAATGGAGTAAACATTCTGCATCGTCAGCCTCATTATGCCCCCAACTACCCACTGCAGTAGTTTAGGAAAATTGTTAGATGTATATTATTGGCTGTGTATTTTCCCCATTGTACAAGGGGTTACCTGCATATATGCCACACCTGTACTTGTATATATATTGGCCCATTAACCTCATGATGAATACAAACACTATTCATAACATGGTATCAGAGCAATACTTAGGGTTTCGTCAAGCTCGTCGTCGTTGCTGGTTCGTCTCTAGTCGCCGCCGTTGCCGCTTGATTTTGCCGGATCCTCTACGTCTTTCTCCATCGCCAGGCTCCTCTCAACCGCGTTCGCTCTTCGATCTGCCAGTCGCCGTCGCACCAGGTCGGTGCCACCTCCGGATCTTCTGCTCATGACGTCGGCCGCTGCGCCGCCTTGCAGCTCCTGGTCACCTCCCGGGGACGCCTCGATTGGTTGCCTCCCGATCCGGAGCCGTTGTGGTCGTCGGGGAGTCTCTCACCGCCGCTTCTGAAGAAAGTGCTCCCGCCACCACTCAAGGAGACTCATCTTCGTCTTCCGCCACGCTCCACCCGGGTCCTCTGCACGAGCCACCGTTGCTCAGCCTACCGTGCTGCCGCCTGGGACGCCCGCTCCACCGCTGCCGGGGGAACCCTAGTTCCCCCATGCGCATTTGTGTTTCTAAGCAGGCCGAGTAGTCCTCAGGCTCTTTTTAGATTAGCCGGCCCGGTAAAAAAATAAAAAAACCCCAATACGTGGTTCTAACTGCCGCGCCGTCTAGCGCCGCCTGTTAGACTCCGTTGTCTTGGTCGCCGCGCCGTCCAGCGCCGCCTACCAATGGCTACTGTTTTCGTTCCTCGCTGCCCGACGATCTTCGATGGTCTTAATTATCGAGACTGGTTTCAGCACATGCGTCTCCACATGCGTGGTCAGCGCCTTTAGGAGTTTCTTACCGGCGAGTTGCCTTTCCCGCCTTGCCCTGCTCCCAAATACTATTTCCGAAGACGCTCGTAAGGAGGCATCTGATGCTTTTGAGGATGCTATGGAGACTTTTTAGACTCAGTGTGCTGCCTACAAGACCTGGATTGATGAGGATGTTCGTGCCTCTGCTATTCTGGTTGCTAGCATGGAGGTACAATTCACTGGGGATGTGGTTGGTTTGGCTTCAACACAGTTGATGTGGACACATCTGTGCAACCGCTACGAGCCGTCTGGTGATTCTTTGTATCTTTCTGTTGTGCGTCAGGAGCAGTCGCTGCAGCAGGTAGATGTCACTGTGGACGAGTTCTATGCCCAATTGTCTGCGGTATGGCGTCAGATTGACTCTTTGGGACCGGATGTTTGACACACGTGTCAGTGCTGTCAGCGTCAGCAGTCTCACCTGGAGCTTCGTCGTATCTACGACTTCTTGACCCGTCTCCAGGCTGATTATGAGCAGACTCGTGTTCAGTTGCTGGCACGCCACCCTCGTGTGACCTTGTTGGAGGCCCTTGCCGCTATTCGTGCTGAGGAGATTCACCTTCGTGTTGCGGGTCTGCTGCCGTCACCGTCGTTTCCTTCGATTCTAGCAGCTCCTCCAGTTTCTACACCCGCTACGTCTCCAGCTCCTCCTTCACCAGTGGTACCTTAACCAGTGATAGCTGCTGTTGGTAGGGTACACTGCACCTATTACAACAAGGATGGACATCAGGCACAGTTCTGCTACAAGAAGGATTTACGTCATGGTGGACATCCTCCAAAGGGCACTGGCGGTTCCTCCCCTCAGAGGAGCTTTGGTGCTTCTGATTCTCAGGAATTTTTATTGATGATTTTTCTCGACACATGGATATATTTTATGTCATCTCGTACCGAGGTTCTATCCATCTACAAGACATTTGCCACCATGATCCGTACTCAGTTTGACACTCCTATTTGTGTTTTTCGTGCTGATCCTGCTGGGGAATATTTGTCAGGAGTCCTTCGTGGTTTTCTTGCTGAGTAGGGCACTCTTTCTCAGTTTTCTTGCCCTGGTGCTCATGCCCAGAATGGTGTGGCTGAACGGAAGCATCGTCATGTTCTTGAGACTGCTCGTGCTCTTATGCTTGCTTCTGCTGTCTCACCACACTTCTGGGCTGAGGCTGTTTCTACTGCCACTTTTCTGATTAATATTCAGCCTTACTCTGCTCTTCAGGGTGGGATCCCAGTTGAGTGTCTCTGTGGCAAAACTCCTGATTATTCTAGTCTTCACCTCTCAGTCTGTGGAGTGTGTTTTTCTGGGCTATAGAGCAGAGCATAAGGGATATCGTTGTTAGGATCCTGTTGGCCGACGGATGCGGGTTTCTCGGGACATCACTTTTGATGAGTCTCGTCCTTTCTACTCTCGTCCTTCTCCTTCCATCACTCCAGCATCTCTTATCGAGCCACTTTCTTTCCTGACTTTTCCTGCCACCCCTATAGTCACCACACCTCCATCACAGCCTTTGGCCTCTTCGGTGCCTCCTTCACCATCTCATTTGCCACCGCCACCCTCACCTGAGGCTCGTCCTAGCCTTGGTCCTTCTTATCCTCTACTACACTCGTCGTCCGCGAGTTGAGGATTCTTCTGATGCGCCATCTTCTTCTGATGGTTCATCTTCTTCGGCCTCTCTTTGATATGCTCTTCGTGATCACCAGTCTATTCGGCCCCCTGCGCGCTTTTGTTTAGCGACTCTTGCCGAACCGACTTCTTATCGAGATGTTGTTGTTCATCTGGAGTGGCAGCATGCGATGGCAGAGGAGATTGCTGCCCTTGAGCGTACTGGCACGTGGGATCTTGTCTCTTTTCTCGCGCGTGTTACTCCTATCACGTGCAAGTGGGTGTACAAGGTTAAGACCCGCTCTTGTGGTTCTCTTGAGCGCTACAAGGCTCGTCTTGTGGCACGTGGTTTTCAACAGGAGCATGGTCGTGATTATGATGAGACATTTGCTCCTGTGGCTCACATGACCACTGTTCGCACTCTTCTTACTGTGGCGCCTGTTCGGGCATGGTCCATCTCTCAGCTTGATGTCAAGAATGCCTTTCTCAATGGTGAGCCGCGTGAAGAGGTTTATATGCAGCCACCGCCGGGGTATTCTATTCCTGAGGGTATGGTTTGTCGCCTTCTCCGATCTCTTTACGGCCTCAAGCAAGCTCCTCGTGCCTGGTTTAATCGTTTCTCTCCAGTTGTCACTGCAGCTGGTTTATCTGCCAGTGCTCATGCTCCTATTCTCTTTATTCACACTTCCCCTCGTGGTCGGACGTTTCTCCTTTTATATGTTGATGATATGATCATTACTGGCGATGATTATCAGCACATCACTTTTGTGAAGGAGCGTCTTAATGAGCAGTTTCTCATGTCTGATCTGGGTCCTCTTCGCTACTTTCTTGGGGTTGAGGTTATTTCTACACTTGAGAGCTTCTATCTGTCCCAAGAAAAGTATATTCAGGATATTCTTGATCGTACTTCTCTTACTGATCAGTACACCGCTGAGACTCCTATAGAGCTTAATGTTCATTTTCGGCCCACTGATGGTGAGCCTCTTGCTGATTCAACTCGCTATCGTCACCTTGTTGGGAGTCTTGTTTATCTAAGTGTCACTCGTCCTGACATTTCATACCCTATCCATATCTTGAGTCAGTTTGTTTCTGCTCCCACTCAGCTCCACTATAGTCATCTTCTTCGTGTTCTACGATATCTTCGTGGAACCATCACTTGTCGTTTGTTTTCCCTCGCTCCAGCTCTTTACAACTCTAGGCATATTCTGATGCCACCTGGGCTAGTGAACACTCTGATCGCCGGTCTCTCTCTGCTTATTGTGTTTTTCTTGGTGGTTCTCTCATTGCTTGGAAGGCTAAGAAGCAGACAGCAGTTTCTCGTTCGAATGCTGAGGCTGAGCTGCAAGCTATGGCTTTGTTGACAGCGGAGGTTACTTAGCTACAGTGGTTACTTGAAGATTTTGGTGTTTCATTTTCAACACCCACTCCTCTTTTGTCTGACAGTACAGGGGTTATTAGCATGAGCTTACTAAGCATATTGGTGTTGATGCTTCCTACATGCGGACACATGCGCAGAATCAGGTTGTTGCTCTTCAGTATGTGCCTTCAGAACTTCAGTTGACATACTTCTTCACAAATACGCAAACCAGAGCTCAGCACAACTTCTATCTCTCCAAACTTCATGTTGCTGATCCACCATAAGTTTGAGGGGGTGTTAGATGTTATTATTTGCTGTATATTTTTCCCATTATATAAAGGGTTACCTGTATATATATCACACCTATACTTGTATATATATTGATCCATTGACCTCATAATGAATACAATGCTATTCATAACAAAAATGACCATTAACCAAGAAAATGACTTAAACTACAGAACCTATAAAGGTGGAAATTGGCAGATGACCACAGGGTAGAAATATCAAGCATGGTCAATCTTGTTTGTATTTCAGAACAGAATCTACTGCTCTTTAAGCAATGAGTAAAAATCATTCAAAGAGTTTAGCATAACGATTACTGAAACATATGCAGCAAGAAATTGATAGAAACTTACAGGGAACCGTTTAGGACTGCAAAGATCACATTCATGACCTTAGCCCCTGTATAGCCCTTCTCCAGGATCAGCTTGGCACCATACCATATCCCCAAAGAGTAGCCGCAGAAGAGGAGCATCAGGACCGTGCCCATTCCGAGCCCGGCGGCGAGGCCCTCTCGGACGCCGTATTTGTAGGCACTTTTCAGCGACTTGTTGTACTTCTCCACTGCCTGCTTCTCGCCGGTGAAAGAGGCAACCTGCAGTGTTACACATCCAGCATGTCACCTGGACTTCAACTTTGTGATATAATTTTGTGTGCTTACTGTTCTTATGGACCCGATGGTGTGCTCCACCACCACCGAAGACTCCGCGTAGGCCGCCTGCCGGAGGGAGGCCATCTTCGCCACGACGTTCGACATGACCACCCCCGCGATGACGAGCGGGGGGATGGTCGCCGTCATGACCAGGGTGAGGAGCCAGCCCTGCGGGAAGGCGACGATGAAGCCTCCGAAGAATGTCACCACCAGCTGAATGAACTTGCCAACCTGCAATACAGGAAAAGTATTACAACCTCGGAGCACAAACACGAGAGATGATTCACTTCTAGTGCTAGCGCCTGATGGTGGCTGTGATGAGCTATGTGCGCGCGCGACCTTTTCACCCATGGCGTCTTGGATCAGCACCGTGTCGCCGGACATCCTCCCGACGACCTCGCCGGTGTTGGTGTACTTGTCGAAGAAGGCGATCTCCTGCCTCAGGATGGTCTTCAGGTACAGGTTCCGTATCCGCGCGGCCTGCCGTTCTCCGGTAATCATCCAGCACGTCATCTCTGGTCAGACAGCGATACGACACCATTAATTTTTCAATCGTCCACGGCCACGGACATCACGAGACCGTGCTTGCTCAGTGCCTAGTTTCTTGGACAGTACAGACACTTACGGACGAACGACGCGACGGCGGAGGCGACGGCCAGGTAGGTGAACTGGAGCGAGACCATGGAGACCCGGTTCACGACGTCGTGGATGCCGAGCGCGCCGCCGAAGGCGTCGATGAGGTTGCCGAGCAGCACGGTCATGAACGACATCGCCGCGCCGTTGGTCACGGCGCCGAGCGTCCCCAGCAGCATTAGCGCCGCGTCCGTCTTGTCGGCGAACGCGAACAGCTTGTAGAACGGCACCAGGGTCGCGGCGCCCGGCGGCTCGCCGCGCGGCCTCTTCCCATTGCCCGGGCTCGAACCCGACGCACCAGCGGAAGCCGACGACGGTGACGAGGCATTTGCCTCAGCACCTCTCCCTGACTCCGGCATGGCCTTTCGCCCCAAGATTCGCAGCTCCGCAAGAAGCTCTGTACCTACGTATCCTTCGCTCGCGCTAGATTGGGCACCACTCTGCACAAGAACTGCAGTGTCCTACCTAGCTCCTGCATACAAGCACCTCACCTGCCATGGGCCAATAATTGACATTAGTTGGATTCACTCCAGCGCCTCACATCTAAAAAAAGAAAACGAATCAAGAACGAGCCATACACTCACAGGCACCAGGAACAAAGCACAGGGTAACAAATGTGAATCTAGCAACTGATCAGAGCAGAGCACCCAAGCTAGAAAGAAATCAAGAAACAATGAGCTGCCGCTGCCGCTGCACACAAGGATTTATAAGAGGGCGAGAAGATAAAAGGGGAGGAATGGGCGGAGAGTTGGGAGACTTGAATGAGCTTGTTGGAGAAGGAACAACAGCAAACCGAGCACAAATTGGGCAGCTTTCGCATTTGCAGCCACTACAGTAGTGCTGGCCAAACCGGCGGTCCAGAGCGGCCCATTTAGACACGGCTACTATTCGTGTTGTGTCGGGGTGACAGCTGGTATGGTCGTCGGCTGATGGTCGTTGGCTGTTTGTGCTGTGCTGGGTCGGCACGAGCCCGTTTAACCCATCGGACCAAGTATGGTTCGTTTGGTCCGTCAGAACGAAAAAAATCCAAAAATAAAAAATAAAAAAATCTAGAAAAAATCCAAAAAAATAGAAAATTATGTAGAATTCAGAAGTAGATATGAAAATTGAAAAAAAAAAATGAGACAATCATATTTAAAATGTAATAAAGAGTTTTATTAATGTCCAACTGGTTGCCTCGTTAAAACCTTCGTCAAATAAAAACTCAAAATGAGAACTTTGGCAAAGGAAAAAGAGTACAACCTATAACTCTACATACATAATACATCATTGTTCTATGTGTCGGTGTTGCTCTCATTGTCTAAGTATAAATTTTCAAACACCTCCGACAACTATGTATTTTCCACAGAGTGTTGTGTTCGTGAATCAGTTTGTTCTCAGTCCTTCACAATTAGAAAGATCTTCACCATCTCATTTGTGAGACTTGTTCTTCTCTCCTCCAATATTCTTCCAAAAAGACTAAAAGTAGACTCGGAGGAAACCGTAGAGACAGGAACAATTAACACATCACATGCAAGTATGGATAGCACATGATATGTTAACTTATGGGCTTGCCACCATTGCAAGATGTCGAAATCTTCTGAGTTGAAATCCACTGTATCGTTGTCCAGATAGGTGGATAGTTCCCCGCTCCTTGTGGGTCTTGGCTGAGCAGGCGATGGTGTAGAAGAAGAAGAAAACTTGGACCTAAACTAGGAGGAAGAGGTACCGAAGATTGTGCCCCACATATTTGTCTTCCCACTCAAGGCGGGGGCTATTGGAGGTCATTGCGTGCGGATTCCTCGGAACTTATTTTCATACATTTGGTAAATCTCGTATAACCGAGAACGAACTTCTGCCAAATAGTCAGTATAGTCTAGCCCCGTAGCATCACAAAGAAGATCAAGTACAATACCAAATGCATCAATTTTAGCCTTAGGATCTAAAAAAAATGCAAATGCACATAGGAAAGGGATTTGTCTCCAATATTTAAGGTATTTAGATTTCATGGAAATAATAGCATCGTGTAAAATAAAGTCATTTTCATACATTTTCAATTGAGTAGCAATCCGTAAAATAGTATGCACAATGATAGGAGATGTTAGATAGTAGACAGCGGACAAAGTAACAGTTGCCTCATAAAAATTTCTAAAAACGATTGTACCTTCTCAGTAATGAACTAATGTTGCTTAGTTAATAGTATACTACCGTTAGTGCTATGATAGTGCGTTTGAATAAAAACAGAAAAAGTGCTCTTGTATGGTAAAACATTCTTAAGCATGAGGTAAGTAGAGTTCCACCTTACCTCTATATCCAAACCGAACTTTCTTGGACGTACACCCATCGCCCTGCAGAAGTTCTTATATTGTGCTATTCTTACATTAGAATTATTCAAGAAAGAAATCGCATCGCGAAAAGCTTCAATATACGGACTCAACCTCTTCAAACCACATTTCACTATAAGGTTGATAATATGACAAGCGTATTGTTGATATAGCGAGAAGGGATCGGCGTATGTACTCAATATTGGAGTAAGAATGTCCATGGCCCTAGAGTTTGAAGCGGCGTTGTCTAAATTAATTGCGAATATTTTGTCTGTAAGACCAAAGTCTTTTACAACTTTGATAATACAATCCACAATATTCTTACCCGTGTGTGCTACATCAATTAATTTCAAACCTATAATCCTTTTCTCCATTACCCTGTCGTCATTAACATAATGCGTAACCACACTAAGGTAATCCTCCCTAACCTGACCACTCCATATGTCCGAGATCAAGGCCACAAAAAATATGCACGTACTAAATAGTTCCTTTATTTTATTACGGTGTTCATTGTAGTATTTTACTAGATCCCTAGTTGTTGTCTGTCTAGAAACGAAAGAAAATCTAGGATTATACGCAGTCCTAATGTAATTTTGGAAAGAAACAGACTCGCCAAAGCCTAACGGTAAATCCTCATAAGCAATTAAATGACAGAGAGATTGACAGGCTACCTGAGGATCGTAGTCCCAGCTACTTATCATACCGTTGGGGTTGTATTGCAGTTGCGTCTGCCTCATCACCAATCCTTGCTTGGCTCAACATCTTGTAGCATGTTTAAGCAAGTGCCCCGTTCCACCTGTAGACTTCACAGACAATTCATGGCGACAAATTTTTCAAATAGCATATGGTACCTCATTTCCCGCTATGTCTTGTTTGGTTATCCTATCGAAATTCTCCCACACTCCCGATGTAGACGATCTCGACCTCTTTGCTTCGGTTGTCGTGGAGCCTGATGTTGCCGTGGAGCCTGATGATGAAACTCCGCCTTGCCCTTCTTCCGGTGAAACCTCCGGTTGGCTTGAGGCAGCCGCAACCGCCATCATGGACGTAATTTCCTCCAGTGAAAGTCCGTAATCACCAAGAGCAAAGCTGTCGTAAGGACCGTCCATAACGAAAACTGCAAAATCGAAACTAACACTATTACTACTTTCATCTTAGCATGACAAGCACTAATAATAAAAGTATGAAAAAATAGTATTGTACCTCTTTCGCTGACTTGCTGTCGAAAATTGAATTTCCCAAATTTTGACACAATTTTTTTGAATTTTGCCAAATTAGCTCAACACGAATTCGAATTTGCACAACATAATTTCAAAGAGAGAATGGGGAATGAAGGGGTGCTGAATGAGGTGGGGGTATGGTGGCTATTTATAGATTTTTTTTTGGAATTTTGGATTTTTTTGCTATTTTTTATGATCCAATCGGTCAAAAACAAACAGGCAAAAATACCCAACAATCGATTTTCGTCGAGCCATATCGTGCGTGCACGCCCACCGCCGCCCTACCGCCTGCCGCGCTTCCCCTTCTTTCCCCCCTGCCCGGCTGCCCCCTACCTGTGTGTGCCATGTGCGTCACTAGCGATCTTTGCAAAGATCGCCTCCCCTTCGCTCCTCCGCAGCCGCGACCTGCACACCGCATTGCCTCCTCGTCCTCACCTCCTCGCCGGTTCGCCACACCGCCGAGCACTGAGCCGCCACCTCGCCTCCGCTCCTCGCCTCCTCGTCCCACTTCCTCCACGCCTTTGGCCACCGCGCCTCCTTGTCCGTACCGCCGAGCGTCGCACCGCCTCCTCGCCTGGGTCGCCTCCTCGTCGCACCGCCTCCTCGCCGTGTCGCCACTGATCCTCCCTCACCCTCAACGCCAGCCCACGTCGCACCGCCTCTCCTCTAGCCCTTCCCCTATTCCTCTTCCTCTCTCTCCTCCTCTCCGGCTCTCCTCTCCCTCTGCTGCTCTGCGTCCTGTCACCCGTGCGGCCGCGCCACCTTCTCCCTCAGCGCCGGGCCGCCTCCCCTCCCTGTCTTCCTCTCTATGTCTCCGGCTCTCCCTCTCCCTCAGCGCTGGCATCGCCTCCTCTGCCTCCAGCGCGTGCGGGCCAGATGGGCCGTGTCAGGCTGGCTGGGCTCGTGCCATGCCTGGCATGGCCCAACACTGTTCGTGCCGGGCCGGCCCACTGTGCCAGGGTAGCAGTCCAAGCACGGCACGGGCTCTCGTGCCAAGCTGGCACGGCCCATGAACAATGAGAACCGTGCTGTGCCTGGACCGGGCATACAGTGGCGTGCCGTGGGCTGGCCCAGCGGGCACGGCCCATCTAGCCAGCTGACTACAGGCATTTCTGACGTCAAATTTCCACGCGGGGACAAAGCCGTAGGTAGGGAGTGTGAAAAAAATATACTAATTAGCATCTCAAGATTTGCTTACACGTTCGCCAAAGCTTTTCAAGGAGTTTATTATGCGATGAACATAATTAATCTTATTGCAAAATCAATGTCTTACTTTATTGGATTCGAGAGAACGGTAGCTTGACAAACTGTCGGGTTAGGCCCTGTTTGTTTAGGCTTTTTCTTTGGTTTAAAAGCAAAAAAGCCTAAGCCTAAACAAAGGGGTGGCCTTTTCGTCCAGCTTATAAAAAGCTTAAGCCATTTTAAGCCTAAAAACCATAAGCCAAGAGAGAGCTGCTTTTTTTGGCTTTTGTGGAATGAAATATCCATCTGCCACTGAACTTAGTGGAAATTATCCTCAAAATGCTATTCGTATATAAGTGCAAACCCTTTCATATTTTTCGTCTCCACCTGTTCCTTTCCCCTCCCTTCGGCTCCCACTCCTGCCGCCTCCCGTCTCGGCTACCCCCAACACCGCCGCCTCCCCTCTCCTCCCAAACGCCGCTCCCGCCTCCCCTCTCCATCCCAACGTCGCCGCCTCCCCTCTCCTCCCCGAACGCCGCCTCCCGACACCAAAGCCTCCCCTCTCCTCCCCCAACGTCACCGCCTCCCCAACACCATCGCCCTACCCCCCTGCCTGACGCCACCTCGCGACGCCGCCGCCTCCCCTCGGACAAAGAAGGCGCACCACCAGCAAGTCAACTGAGGATTTCTAACTAGCACTACAGTTTAAACTTCCTCAAGATCATATACTTAGCCCTATTACTTGAAATCAATCAGTAATTCAGGATCTAAAGTTCCTATTTTGTGCGTAGTGCTTGCATGTCAATGATGTTCACTATACATCATTTTTTAACTGATGGATTGATGGTTCCTGCTTACTTAGATTAATTATTAAGCACCATGCATTCTGATGGTTTTCCATCAGCAGTTCTTTGAAGTAGGCACTCCAACTGCTTAAACTTTATTTCCTTTATCTTAAATTACCACAAGTTGGGCACTTTCTTATGTGAAGCTGCTCTTGGATTTCATATGATCTGCAGGAGCTATGGTCATTATTGGAGTTCATGATGCCTGATATATATGCCACTGGAGATGTTGATCTAAAGAAGCTATTGAATGCAGAAGATCATGAGCTAATTTCGTGTATCAAGTCCATTTTAGGGCCATTTATTCTTAGACGCTTGATGTCAGATGTTATGCAGCAACTTGTTCCAAAGATACAACATGTACATGGACTTATTCTTAGCCATCATCAATTATCTGTTGTCTTTTTCTTCCCCTTTTACCAAATTATGGATCAGTAATGTAATGTTGCATATCATCTTTTCTGACATTTCAAGTGAGTAAATCACATGTCTAATAAGATCTTATCAGCTTTTGTTCGACATATGTTGCTGCTTGTGTACCCTCCCCCGTAGTAATTGTATAATGCCCTCTTTTATGTTCCTTGTTTTCAGTACTATAAAGCACATTGTACTCAAATGTATCCTCTTTCCTTAAGCTTTGTTCTTGTGATGCCCTAATCCAGATAGCAGCACTAAAGATGATCAATGTGTATTACTTTAGGTGCTGTTTTGATAGGGGGGATTCTCTTGAGAATTTTTAGGATATCCCGGGGGTGTTTGGATGAGGAGGAATGCTTTGGGAATTTTTAGGACTTGGTTCAAATTTGATCTAAATCTTAAGGATTTGGATTCAAATCCACATAGGTAGTTGTTGAGATGCACTGATCCGTACCACCGAGTTGAAGACTGCAAATTTCTCCTTCGAGCTGGTTTCAGACTGAAACGGAAATGGTTACGAAAACTGGCAGGTCAAACAACTTTGCTTTATTGCATTTGTTTTGTTCTACAGTACGACCTTGATTGAGCGTTCATTTGGCGTGTTGAAGATGAAATGGAGAATCTTGTTGGCTTTAAACCGATACAAAAATAAGTTTGAATACATGCTTAAAAATGTCTTTTAAACCCTTAAGGGCAATTCAGACTTTTTATCCTTCAAACACAACTCAATAAGCCAACATCCTATAAAAAACCATATTACCAAACACCAAACCTTGGCTTAAAAGCTAAGGGGCTTAGAAGCTGATTAAGCCAAAAAGCTGTCTTTAAGCTATAAGCCAAAAAGCCTAAGCCTAAACAAACAGGGCTAGTCCGATTCAAGTGCCAATTCAGGCGCAACTCTTGTTGATTTGCTAGTTGATAGGGTAAATATAGACTCTCTCTCTCTTTCGATCAGTTTGATCAAGTGCGCTAACCATTCCAATTAATTATCAACTCATGGACAAATGATAAATCTCCCGTCCAATCGAGCCAGCTTGCTCCTGTGATACGACGTAGAGCACTAGTTCTGTCTGCTACGCTTGCAAAGGCTGGCGGAGAATAAATGGAGAAGAAATAGCTGGTTCGCGCAGCATGCACGATGACGGAATGCTTATGCGGTGTGCGCCACAACGCGTGAGCAGTCAACTGGTGATCGAGTTTTAATGCCAACCTATGCCGCGCTGTTTGTTTCATGTGCGGTTCTCGGAAAACAGGATGCGTCCGTTTTTGCCCGCATGTTAGGAAAATAAAAAAGAATTTGTTAGCCCACGCTATACCGTCGAAATACATTTCCAACGGTACAGTGGTTTCATGTAGTTTCGTGAAGTTTTAGTTGCTTAAAAGTTTTAGATTCCGAGTTTGAAGTTTTGACTAGGTTTCACCGCGTTTTAGATTTCTATAAGTTTTTAGAAGATTCCAAGAAAGTTTTAAGCCCAAGTTTCAGATTTTGGAGCCCAAGTTTCAGATTTTGCAAATTTCAAACAAAAGAGTTTCAAGAAGTTTCAAAAAGTCTCGTGAAAACATTTTAAAAGTTTCAGGTTTTAGTGGGTTTCGCGTATTTCTAGAAGATTCGAAGAAACTTTCAGATTTTGGAATTCAAATTTCAACAAGTTTCAGACAAGTGAGTTTCAAGAAGTTTCAACAAGTTTCGGATTTTGAAACTCAAGTTTAAACAAGTTTCAGACAAAACTTTTTAAGAAGTATCAGCAAGCTTTAACATGTTTCAATAAGTTTTAACAAGTTTCAACTTTTGGAACTCAAGTTTCGATAAGTTTCAGACAAAAAAGTTTCAAGTTTCAACAACTTTCATAAAAACTCAAACAAGAGCCAAAAAAAAATCGTGGCGTGCTCACCTGCGGCCGCTCGCCGCCACAGCTCCGCGCTCGTCGGGACGTCGTGGTCGTTGGCCTTCCCGCCTACCACTGAGCTCACCTGTGGATCCATTCTCACTAGGCTGTTTTAACATCCTAATCTTTGGGACTTTTTAAAAATTTTGAAATAAAAATAAGCATTTGAATTTCCTTGTTTTGTTAAAGCTTAATTTAAAATTTCAGAAATTAAAATAATTTAATATGAATAAATCAAACTTTAATTAAATTAAAAAATGGTTTATTTGATTTTCTGAATTTTTAGGCTTTCCATGTTCCTTTGTTATTCGTTGGAATTCTATTTATTGATTTTCAAAAAAAAATTTCTTTGTTGTAAAATTTAATTTAATTAATTATTTCAAAATGTTGGCTTTTAATTTGGAATTCTTGCTTATATAAATATTATTCAAATCAAATCATGAATCTCATTTCAACTCCAAATCAAAATCCAATTCTCAATTCAAACCTTTTTCCTAAAATCTAATTCTTTTCTCGGCCAATTTTGAATTCAAATTCTCATTTTGAATTCATCTCTTCTCTCAAATTCAAACCTCAACCGAAATTCAAAATTCTACTAATTTTTTTCTTCTGAAATGTAAATATCATAATTTCAATTCATTTTAATCCACGGGCCAAGAATCTTTTTCCTTTCTCCTTTCTCCCATCTCTTTCTTTTTCTCTTCCTTTTTCACCTATTCTTGCTCTGTCTTGCCTGGCTCTGTCCTCCGGTCGCGAGCGCCCTACTTTGACGCCTTGTGTAGCCAGCCGTGCCGCCCCTCAGCCCCTTTGTGCGTCTGCTCATGCGCCCTTACGTCAAGCCGCCGTTTGTGCCGCGCCGTTCGCACGCCCGTGTCTTCCGGAGCTCTCCAACCCTCGTAGCTTCCGGAGCACCGACGCCACCGGAATCGTCATCTTCCCGAAGTCCGGCCGACTCCTATTCCCGTCGATCCGGTGAGCCTCTTGCTTGTCCAACCACGTCACGTCGTGTTCCCGAGCCCTGTGAGTATTTCCCCTCAAAACAATTTCGACTTTCGTGCAGTTCGTCGCCATATTTATTCATCTCTTCCATCGTCGGCTGAATTGACAATCTCACTCGATCTCCTTCTCCGGTGAGTTTTTCGCCGATTGAACCGCGTCACCACACGTTCCCAGCCATCCTCTTCCTAACCCCTCCCTCAATTCGGTCGATTATTCGCCGTGGAACACCGTCGCCGCCCTTTTCTTGCCCCCGACCACCGTCGCGCCGCCCCCTCGACCATTCTTCGGCCTTCCCGAGCATCGCTGCACCTTCCCTGTGGTCGGGCGCAGCCCGTGCTTGCGCCGTCTTCATCGTCGTGCCGCCGCCTCGGGCCGTCTCCAGTGTCGTCGTCACCACCTGTTCGTAGGGGACCTCATCGGGATTCCATTTTGGCCGTTGGCCGATCGCTCCGTGCCGCCACCCGCCGCCGCCACTCCTATGCACCTGCGAGCTCCTCTGTTTTCTACTTATGCTCTCTGTGTGTTGCTTCTTTGTGTCTCCAGCAGTTGGGGCCCACATGTCATACCCATTCACACTTTCTATCTCTCTTTCACTCACTAGCAAATGGGGGCCATGTGTAATACAATGTCTTGGTATAGTAAATTCAGAATGGCATATTCCAGGAATATTCCTTCTCTCTCTATTTTCAGGATTTATTTTCCGAAAATTCTTTCGTTTGTTCGTTCTCCTCCATACGAACTCTGATTTCATCGATTCTTCTTCTTATGTTCATCTAAATTCAATATCTCTCTATCGATACTAATTTTATAATTTTTGGATTTTAGTTGACTTTCTATTATTGCCCAATATTATGCTTAGTCTCTAATTAAAATTGAACCAACGAGATATTTTAATTAGAGATTTTACATTTTATGTTTTGGCATTAGGTATGCATACGATTACATTCTGACCAAAGTTGATTGTAGTTGTGTGTCGCCATATTAATTGTTTATTTATTAATCTCGATTCGCGTGTGTAGAATCCGACGCCACCGAAGCCACTTTGGATCAACCGGACGCAGTGACCTCAACCTTCGGTGTAGGAAAGTCTCCTTTGAACATATTGTACCTATGTTTTTCAAAATATGTTTTAAGTTTCAAAATTAATATGCATTCCTATTTACATAAAATGGTAAGTTCAAATCCTAGGTTGTTAGTTAATCCTAACTTTGTTAATGTCTTCATTTGATGCTGTTAACCTTGAATCATTGTCACCCTAGTGAATAAAATCCTTAGTAATGATTACATTATTGTCAGATAATGAGAATACAATATTGCAGAATTAGATGAATACTGTGAAGAAGGACATCTTTGTGGATTATATAGATTGTTGAGAGTGAATATAAAGTTAATTTTGTGGGACCAATTATATCATGGAAGTGTCTCACATGAAGCCTTGATTTGATTATCTGGGATCAAAGGGAGAGATTAGATTCAAACCAAACTTTAGTTGAATAAAATTGATTATAGTAAGTGATTGTTGGAGATTTAGTATTATGACATTGATCCAATAAAGGTGGCGATTAAAACAAGAAAAAGATGGATTTTCATAACAATTCATGTTGAAAATTTTGGTGAATTGGTTGGATCATGTAGAATGCGTAAACTTTGTGGAATTAATTGGATCATACAATATATCATTGTTGGATTATTGGAATACATCATTATCGGATTACATCATTGTTGGATCATAGAAAGACATCATTGTTGGATTATACAATATATCATTGTTGTATTATTGGAATACATCATCATCGAATTATATCATTGTTAGATCATAGAAATATATCTTTGTTGGATTATAGGATTATATCATTGTTGGATTACAGAAATACATTATTGTTGGATTATAGAGATACATTATTTTTGGATTATATAAATACATTGTTGATGGATTCATATATAACGATAGAACAACTTAGACAAGCTTTATCGATCATTATCATCCTATAGGTGGGATTTATTAATACCATTTATGCAAATCAGTTTGAGAATTTTATGGCAATAGGTATTGTCGTTGGTTTTCAAAATAAAATAAAATGACAAAAATCTGTTTAGACTTGGGCGGATGGTAAGTTCAGGCGGATGCAGCTAGAGCACGAGAATTGGTATTGTGTTAAGTTTCGCCCAAGTCATATTAAGGACCGACGCTTGTGACTAACCAAACTGAGCATTACCGTAGAACCACTTGTCCTAATTGGGAAGGACCTAGCTGAATAATTTACTAAGTCCAGACATTTAGCCCGTAGGCTGTAGATGGTCGGAGTTACCTAGGTAGTGCAGATGATGGTAATTGATTTCCATGTTTGTCGGGGCTTGTGCCGAGCGATGGTAATTGACGTCTATGTCCGAGCAGGTTATCCCTCACAACGGTGAGCTCCGGGTCAATGGTAAATGACATCCATGACTTATGGTTAAGCTCATCGGGCGGGCTGATGTTAGGATAAAGTATTATAAAATCCCTGTGATAATCGCTTAGTCGCATGCATAAGGAAGCGTGTCATGTCCGACATTATAAGTCGATTATCTCATTGAAAGCATCTAGGCCCTTAAAATCGTGTTTTGGTAATTAATGACTATATGTGATTATTGGACTAACGTGTTTATTGAGCATTTACAAGGTTAAGACCTTCTGGTGGCTCCAATGATGAAAAAGCATGCTAAAAGGTTCAATAAAGACTTACATGATTGAAGACGGGTATAAGTAGACAATGATCCTTTTATATTTTACCGGTCTTAGGAGAAAAGTTTGGAAGACCGGATTTTAGGATAAATGCCGTACTATTAAGAGGGATCATGACTAGTACCTTGATAACATAGTTTTGTGCAATATGGATCAAATTTAGGATCATGCATGCATTTGGTTTCGTTTTTTCAAAAGCTTCTTTGGTAGGTGTCAAAAATCGGATCAACCGACATCTCACCGGCGGCTGTACCGCTTGGTGCGGTATGATCGCATGTTACTAGGCGGTTCTACCGTTTCTTGAACTCCTCAGCCAACCAAGCGCTAATGCGGTACGACCGGCTCCTTCAGCGGTACTACCGTATTGCGGTCGTTCCGAATTTTAGTTGGCGGTTGAATAATTCCAGAACCGTTGCATTTTTTTACTCAGAGCTCTCTGAGATAATCGGTCATACCGAAGTTGAAAAGCGGTCGAACCGATCTGCGGTTGTACCGATTTTTAAATGGCGGTACGTATTTAACAGAGAGCATGTCATCTCGTCTTTTCTGGAAAACCCTTCGTTCGGTCGTACCACTCCTCTGTGTGGTATGACCGGAGGTTGCGGTCGTACCGCACCTTAGTTGGCGGTCGTACCGCACGGGTTGTTCAACGGCTATGTCAGAGTCATTTAATGCCACTGTTCTAACCGTTACAATACTCTGTCTTGGGTGCGGTCATACCGCACCTTAGTTGGCGGTCATACCGCATCTTGGTTTTTTTTTTTGGTATGACTCTCCAACAGTCATTTTTGTTGGTGGGTGGTATAAATACCCCCCAACTGCCCAAGGGCAGTGTGCTAGACTACATTTAACATCCTTTGAGCATTGTGCATTCATTCAACTCCTCAAATTCATTTGTTCACTCATTGGGAGGTTGTTGAGCTCATTCAAGTGCATTCATCATTCTAGTTGATCCTCTTGCACTTGAGTGTCGTCAAGCGAAGGTTTTGGTTTGTTACTCTTGGAGTTTTGCCGAATTCCTAGACGGCTTGGCGGTGATTGCACGGTGATCTCTTCAAGAAGATTGTGAAGAGACCCGGTGTCAAGATTGTGATTGGTTTGGTGTTCACCATCTCCGGAGTGGAGGAAGAACAACCAATAGTGATCGAGGAAAGGCTTAATTCGTGGAGCCGGCTTGATTGGTTCAAGCTCCCTCAATGTGGACTAGTGAAGACCGGCAAGTCTTCGATACCACGGGAAAACATCGTTGTCTCATTGTGGTTATTTCTAGTCTTTACTCTTCCGTATTTATATTTCTAGCTTGATCTTTGTGCTTGTATTGCTTAGCTAGAAGTATAACTTGTTTAGACTAAATTATTAATTGGCCTAACTCGTTAATTTGTGAAAAAGTTTAAACACCTCCTATTCACCCCCTTCTAGTCGGTTATCCTTGATCCTACAAGTGGTATCAGAGCTTGGTCTCTCAATTTATTAGACTTTACTGTCTAAGAGAGAAAGGATGGCTAGTGAGGGTGTGCCTATAGGAAAGGCTCCTTTATTTGATGGCTCAAATTATTCTTATTGGAAAATTAGAATGTCTATTTTCTTAAAGGCCATGAGTCTGAACATATGGAAAATTATAAATGAGGGTTATGTTATGTCTCTTGATCCTACAAACTCCACGGTTCAAGATGAACGTAATGCTCATTTAGATGCTCAAGCTATGAATGCTCTGGTGCCTTGAACGCGGATGAGTTCAATAAGGTGAGCAATTTGGAAACCGCTCATGCTATTTGGAATACCCTCTCTGAAATTCATGAGGGCACATCTACGGTCAAAGAAGCCAAATTGCATAGGCTTCGGATTAAATATTAGACATTCATAATGTTGCCTCTTGAAAACATCACCGAGATGTATCCAAGACTCAACAACATTGTGAATGAACTCAAAGGTCTTGGTACTAACCTTCTTGATGTTGATGTTGTGCACAAGATGCTTAGGGCGCTTCCGGATAAATACGAGACGTTGGTGATATTATTTCTCAACTCTCCCGAGTTGCCAAGAATGACACCAACCGGTCTTTTGGGCAACCTCATCACAAACAAACTATACAAGAAGGACAAGGAAGAGCTCTTGGAGTCATCTTCATCCAAGAAGAAAATTACCGCTTTCAAGGCTAAAGCGGAGTCAAGTGACGATGAGGATGAAGAAAAAGACTCGGATGAGGAGTATGCTCTCCTTGTGAGGAGAATGAAGAAATTCATGAGAAGACGCCCATATCGAAACTTCAATTTCAACAAGTACAAGAAAGGGCAATCCTCAAATGACAACAAGCGATATAGCAACATTCGTTGTTATGGATGTGATGAAAAGGAGCACATAATCTCAAATTGCCCCAACAAGAAGGATGACAAAGATAAACCATTAAAGAAGAAGGAATTCGATGGAAAGAAGAAGCTTTTCAAAAGACTTCACAAAAAGGGCAAAAATGAAGCTCACATTGGAGAGTGGGATTCCGATGAAGAATATTCGGATTCCGACTCGGAATCAAGTGATGAAGAGTCTTCTAAGAAAAGAGGACTTGTCGGCATCGCCATAAAGGAAGCTTTTTCCCTCTTCGCGTCTCCTACATGCCTTATGGCAAAAGGAGATAAGGTAAAATCCATTGATGATAATGCTCCTTCATATGATGAATTAATGGACATAGTTGAAGATTTAAATGAGTATATTGGAAAAGAGAAATCAAAATTTAAAGTCTTAAAGAAAGAGTATATCTCTCTAAAGACTCTTATGAGGAGCTAAAGGAAGCTCATGATTCTCTACTTCTAAAAGATATAGAAAAATCTCATTCAAATATTGGTATTACTTGTGATTTAATGAATGAGATGCCTAGAGTAGAAAATATGTCAAATGTTAAATCTATGTCTAGTATTTATACTTCTTGTGATGACTTGCTATCCATACCTTGTTGCTCAAATGATGATTCAATTGTTGGTATGAATAATACTTGTGAACCTTTACTAATTGTTGAAAATCATGAGTTGAAAGAGCAAGTCACCAAGCTAAGTAAGAGCTTGGAAAGATGCTTCAGAGGTAAATCAACCATTGACAAGTTATTGAGTGAGCAAAGGTGCTCATTCAATAAGGAAGGACTTGGGTATGTGCCCAAGAAAGGTAAGAAACCGGTAAACAAACCTCCAAGGTTTATTAAGCAAAGTGGTAAATATTGCAATAAATGTGGTAAGGTAGGACACATATCAAATGCTTGCTCAAATATTAATATTAAATCCTATGACATTTATGATTCTTGCTACATGCTTAAGAAATCTATAGATGGGAAAATAATTACAAGATTTATTGGCACGTCGATTTTAGGCGTTAAAAAGAATGCTATTTGGGTGCCTAAAACCTTGGTCACTAACCTCCAAGGACCCAAACAAATTTGGGTACCTAAAAGAACTTGATTCTTGTTTTGTAGGTGAACTACAAGACCGGTGGAAAACATTGGGTGCTTGATAGTGGATGCACTCAACACATGACCGGTGATAGAAAAATATTCACCACATTCGAGAATGTAAATGGAAGTAACAAAATCACATTCGGTGATAATAGTAAAGGAAAGGTAATTGGGTTAGGTAAAATTGCTATTTCAAATGATATTTCCATTAACAATGTATCTTTAGTTGAATCACTAAATTTCAATTTATTATCTGTCGCTCAAATTTGTGATCTCGGTTTAATTTGTTCATTCTCTAATGAAGGTGTTTCAATTTCAAATGAAAAAGATAGTGCTTTGGTTTTCAAAGGTTTTAGATTTGGAAATCTTTACTTGGTAGATTTCTTTTCAAATGCTTCATGCTTACAAACTTGTTTAATTGTAAAAACTTCTTTAGGTTGGCTTTGGCATAGAAGGCTAGCTCATGTTGGCATGATTCAACTTAAAAAGCTTTTCAAACACGATCTAGTTGTTGGCTTGAAAGATGTGAAGTTTGAGAAAAATCGACTTTGTAGTGCTTGTCAAGCCGGTAAACAAGTCGCAAGCTCTCACCCTTCCAAGAGTATCATGTCAACCTCTAGACCATTGGAACTCTTACATATGGATTTGTTTGGGCCAACAACCTATAAGAGTATCGGGGGAAATAGCTATTGTTTAGTTATCGTGGATGATCACTCTAGATATTTATGGGTTTTCTTTCTAGATGACAAGAGCGAAACCTCCAGAATTTTCAAAAGCTTTGCAAAACGGGCTCAAAATGAATTTGATTTTAAAATAAAGAAAATCCGTAGTGATAATGGTTCCGAGTTCAAGAATACTAAGGTTGAATACTTTTGTGATGAACTTGGAATAAATCACGAACTTTTCACAACCTATACACTCCGGAGCAAAATGGAGTTGTAGAAAGGAAAAATCGTACATTAATTGAAATGGGTAGGACAATGCTTGATGAATATAATACTTCCGATAGCTTTTGGGCGGAAGCAATTAACACCGCTTGTCATGCCATAAATCGTCTTTATTTGCATCGCCTTTTGAAAAAGACCTCCTATGAACTTCTTGTTGGAAGAAAACCTAACATCTCTTATTTTCGTGTCTTTGGTTGCAAGTGTTATATTTTGAAAAAGGGAGTTCGTCTTTCAAAATTTGCAAGTCGTTGTGATGTTGGTTTCTTGCTTGGTTACTCTTCAAATAGCAAAGCTTATCGTGTCTTCAATCAAAACTTCGGTTTAGTTGAAGAAAGACACGATGTTCAATTTGATGAAACTAACGGCTCTCAAGAAGGGCATGAGAATTTGGATGATATAGGTGATGAATTGTTAAGAAAGGCTATGGAAAATATGTAAATTGGCGACATCAAACCTAAAGATGAACCGTCATCTTCTACTCAAGTTGAACCTCCTACCTCTTCCACAACAAGTCAAATTCAAGTGGAAGAAAACAATAATGAAGATGATCAACCATCCAACCTACCACCAAGAATCCACAATACGATTGCAAAAGATCATCCAATAGATCAAATATTGGGTGATGTAAGTAAGGGTGTTCAAACTCGATCTCGTGTCGCTTCATTTTGTGAACATTACTCTTTTGTCTCTTCTCTTGAGCCAAAGAATATAGATGAAGCACTTGATGATCCGGATTGGATGATTGCAATGCATGAAGAGCTTAATAATTTCATCCGAAACGAAGTTTGGACATTGGTGGATCGACCCAAAGAACACAATGTCATCGGTACAAAATGGGTGTTTAGAAACAAACAAGGCGAAAATGGTATGGTTATAAGAAACAAAACAAGATTGGTCGCACAAGGGTTCTCTCAAGTCGAAGGTTTGGATTTCAGTGAAACTTTTGCTCCCGTAGCTAGACTTGAGTCAATTCGTATATTACTTGCTTTTGCATCATGCTTTGATATTAAATTATTTCAAATAGATGTCAAAAGTGTCTTTTTAAATGGAGAAATATCCGAACTTGTTTTTGTTGAACAACCACCCGGTTTTGAAGATCCTAAGAATCCTAATCATGTCTATAGACTCTCTAAGGCGCTCTATGGTCTTAAACAAGCTCCTAGAGCATGGTATGAACGCCTTTGAGACTTTCTAGTTTCAAAAAGATTCAAAATTGGGAAAATTGACTCAACTTTATTCACTAAAGTATTAGATGATGATTTCTTTGTATGACAAATTTATGTTGATGATATCATATTTGGTTCTACTAATCAAGACTTTTGCAAAGAATTTGGTGATATGATGTCTAGGGAATTTGAAATGTCCATGATTGGAGAACTTAGCTATTTTCTCGGACTTCAAATCAAGCAACTTAAAGATGGAACTTTCGTAAGTCAAACAAAGTATGCAAAGGACTTGATCAAGAGATTTGGAATGGAGGATGCAAAACCTATCAAGACCCCTATGGCAACCAACAGTCATCTCAACCTAAATGAGGGAGGTAAATCGGTAGATTTAAAGCTTTATAGGTCTATGATTGGTAGCTTGCTTTATCTTACCGCATCTAGGCCCGGTATTATGTTTAGCGTTTGCATGTGTGCACGGTTTCAAGCATCTCCAAAAGAGTGCCACTTGATGGCCGTAAAAAGAATACTAAGTTATTTAAAACATTCCTCTAGCATTGGCCTATGGTTTCCTAAAGGTGCTAAGTTTGATTTAATTGGATACTCGGACTCCGATTATGCGGGTTGCAAAGTGGATAGAAAAGCATCTCAGGGAGTTGTCAATTCTTAGGGAGATCCTTAGTATCATGGTCATCCAAGAAACAAAATTCCGTAGCTTTATCTACCGCCGAAGCCGAATATGTTTCCGCAGGAAGTTGTTGTGCTCAATTGCTATGGATGAGGCAAATATTGATGGATTATGGAATTAAAATTGATAATATGCCTCTTTTGTGTGATAATGAAAGTGCAGTTAAAATAGCAAATAATCCGGTCCAACACTCTAGAACTAAGCATATAGATATTCGCCACCATTTCCTAAGAGATCATGTGGGCAAGGGAGATATTGAAATTAGCCACATAAGAACCGAAGATCAACTAGCAGATATTTTCACCAAGCCATTAGATGAAGGTCGTTTTTGCAAGTTGAGGAATGAATTAAATGTCATAGATTATTCAAATGTTGGTTGAAATATTGCCTCATGTATTTTGGTTGATTTGGTGTTATTTGAAAGATTTTATAAAAGTATTTTCGAAAATCTTATTTGGATTATTTATGCTCATAAAAACTATATTCTCTAATAGACATTAGTCTATTTTATGCATAATGATCCCTAATAATGTTTATTTGAGTGCAAAACTAACGATCATTTGCAAAACAATCTAAATCTCAAAGTAATCCAGGGCTGTCCCTTGTAATCCCAGAGAAAATCAGAACAACCGACGTTATATGTGCGGTACGACCTTGTCACGGTACGACCGGCTTTATAACGACGGTACGACCGCAATGCGGTACGACCGGTGGTTTGTTCGCGGTTCGACCGTGCTGGTTTTAAAGAAGGAGTTATTTCCTCTATCTGCGGTTCAACCGCACTCCTACCGGTTCATTTCCTCGCGGTGTTTCTCTCTCCTAACCGAAGCCTCATGAAACTCTCCTCTGAAATCCTCGCTATCCTCGGCGATTCTTCGCTCTCCTGCTCATCTTTGCCTCCTTGAAGGTCATTTCCTTCATCGCTCAAGGTAAAACCTCCTTTGATTCAAGTTTTACCGAAAGATTTCTTATCTAGGAGACATTTTAGGGTTAAACGAAATGTAGATGATTTCTTATGTTCTAGTCGGGCATTTGTGTAAAATTGATGTCTAATGGTGCTTGCGCACTCATACCATGGATTTACTCCACGAAAAACCATCAAAAATCTTGTTTTTTACGCTTGCCCTAGAACTCAGTCAGGGAAATCGGTACAACCGGTTCTTGAGCACGGTTCGACCGCAGTGCGGTCGTACCGGTCTTATAATAACGGTATGACCGATTATCCTGACAGAAAAACAGAAATTCATTTCTATTTCACTTAATTCTGTCTTGTTTGATCCTTTGAACTTCTTGTAGCCTTTGCTACCTCAGTGTAGATGCCCCGGACAAGAATCATGACTCGAAAGTCGATTGGACCACCTAGAGGAGGAAAATCTTCGTCTCAACCTCAAGGAGCTCGTGCGCCTGCAGCTTAGAGTTCAAAATCTGTTCGAGGGAAAGGCAAAGGTAAAAGACCAGCAGAGGAAGACCCCACATCTGATACTGAAGAAAGTCTATCACTTGCTGAGACAGATTCTCAGACTGAGTCAGAGTCAGAAGAAAATGCTCAGTCAGATGATTTGGGAACACCTCCAGAACCTCCCAGAGATTTGAGATTGCTCACGTCTGATGATTATGCGATCAAGCGTCATGTGAATCAATACCTTTCTAGATCAGATTCGATAAATCCAAAGTTTCATACAGCTTTTCAAGAACAAGTCTATGAGCAGATTTATGGACACCACAGAAAATTTACAGATTATAAGTGGATTAAGTGGGCTCACTTGAACGACTTGGACAAATACAGTGGTGTTTATCAGCTCTTTCATCGAGTGGGTCTTCATGACCTTGTAGCATTTAAACAGAATTATGATGATGAGCTAATCAGGTAGTTTTATGCCACAGTGCACGTCTCTGCAGACTTGACATCAATCAGATGGATATCTGTTACCAGATATGTGGAGATTACTAAAGAAGATTTTGAGAGAGTCTTGAGGATTCAGTCCAGTTCTTGGGAGAAAATCTTTGATAGTCCAGCTTTGCTTACTCTAGCCTGGGTTGATTACTATGATACTTCTGTCAAGTATAAGCTAGGTACAATTACTGGACTTAAGCCAGAACCCAGCATGGTCAACAGAATCATTAATCATACTTTTTATCCCAAGAGTGGTAACTTTGATGCAGTCAGAGCACATGCTTGGAATATTATTGATCATATTATGAAAGGGATAAAATTTGATGTTGTGGATGTGATTCTCCAAGGCATAGTATCTTCCAAGAATGATAGGATTAAGAGGATATACTATGCTCCCTATATCATGGCATTAATTCTGAAGAAAATTGAATACCATGGTGGTTTGGGATCACCTCACAAATCTTATCGACCTCTGGATGGTCTTCCCCCTCGTGATGTTGATGTTGAGGTTAATATTGATGAGGCACCTGCTGCTACTACTGCTCCTGCTGAAGATATACTTAATCAGATTCTTCAAAATCAGCATTTGATCCTTAGCAATCTAGAAGCAATGAAGACGGCTCAGTTGGAGTTCCAAAATGAGACTCGTTCAAAGCTAGCTCTCTTAGAAGCAACTCAAAATGATTTCTTTGATGAGACTCATAACAGGATGGCAGCTGTGATGGATAGTTTTAATGATTTAGAAGAGATTTTGAGGACTCCTCAGCGATTCTCTCGTCGTCCACCTCCTTTTTCTGCTGTTCCTCCCTCCAGAGCTTCTGCCTCTTCAGTACCTCCAGTTCCTGTGCCTCCAGTTCCCATGGACCCAGCTCCAGTACCGCCAGCTGTGCCAGCATCAGTTTCTCCTCCAGTTTAGGCCACTGCTCCACAGGACCCTGTTTCTTCTTCTCAGGACCAAGCCTTCTGAGCTAGTGTTTTTGGTCGTTGATGCCAAAGGGGGAGAAGATGTGAGAAATTGTAAAAAGGGAATTAGAATATTGGGTCATGCTTTTTGTATTTTTTGAACTATCTTACTTGTAATGCATGTCCAGTTGAACTTGAACTTTTGTTATACCAGTTGAATTTCAATCGTCATGGTAGTATTATTTAAATTCTTTCTCTCTCAAGTTCATTCATGCTAAAGGAACTCCGCCAAATGTTACATTTTTTTTTCTTCTTGTGCTTATGAAATTTCTTCTTATCTTTATGCACAAGTTTAGGGGGAGCTTCTTTTATCATCTTCAAAAATCTTTCTCACTTATTGGTTATGTTGTCATCAATTACCAAAAAGGGGGAGATTGAAAGCATCTAGGCCCTTAAAATCGTGTTTTGGTAATTAATGACTATATGTGATTATTGGACTAACATGTTTATTGAGCATTTACAAGGTTAAGACCTTCTGGTGGCTCCAATGATGAAAAAGTATGCTAAAAGGTTCAATAAAGACTTACATGATTGAAGACAGGTATAAGTAGACGATGATCCTTTTATATTTTACCGGTCTTAGGAGAAAAGTTTGGAAGACCGGATTTTAGGATAAATGTCGTACTATTAAGAGGGATAGTGACTAGTACCTTGATAACATAGTTTTGTGCAATATGGATCAAATTTAGGATCATGCATGCATTTGGTTTCATTTTTCCAAAAGCTTCTTTGGTAGGTGTCAAAAATCGGATCAACCGACATCTCACCGGCGGTTGTACCGCTTGGTGCGGTATGACCGCATGTTACTAGGCGGTTCTACCGTTTCTTGAACTCCTCAGCCAACCAAGCGCTAATGCTGTACGACCGGCTCCTTCAGCGGTACTACCGTATTGCGGCCGTTCCGAATTTTAGTTGGCGGTTGAATAATTCCAGAACCATTACATTTTTGACTCAGAGCTCTCTGAGATAATCGGTCATACCGAAGTTGAAAAGCGGTCGAACCGATCTGCGGTTGTACCGATTTTTAAATGGCGGTACGTATTTAACAGAGAGCATGTCATCTCGGCTTTTCTGGAAAACCCTTCGTTCGGTCGTACCGCTCCTCTGTGCGGTATGACCGGAGGTTGCGGTCGTAACGCACCTTAGTTGGCGGTCGTACCGCACGGGTTGTTCACCGGCTATGTCAGAGTCATTTAATGCCACTGTTCTAACCGTTACAGTACTCTGTCTTGGGTGCGGTCATACCGCACTTTAGTTGGCGGTCATACCGCATCTCGGTTTTTTTGGTATGACTCTCCAACGGTCGTTTTTGTTGGTGGGTGGTATAAATACCCCTTCAACTGCCCAAGGGTAGTGTGCTAGACTACATTTAACATCCTTTGAGCCTTGTGCATTCATTCAACTCCTCAAATTCATTTGTTCACTCATTGGGAGGTTGTTGAGCTCATTCAAGTGCATTCATCATTCTAGTTGATCCTCTTGCACTTGAGTGTCGTCAAGCGAAGGTTTTGGTTTGTTACTCTTGGAGTTTTGCCGAATTCCTAGACGGCTTGACGGTGATTGCACGGTGATCTCTTCAAGAAGATTGTGAAGAGACCCGGTGCCAAGATTGTGATTGGTTTGATGTTCACCATCTCCGGAGTGGAGGAAGAACAACCAATAGTGATCGAGGAAAGGCTTAATTCGTGCAGCTGGCTTGATTGGTTCAAGCTCCCTCAACGTGGACTAGTGAAGACCGGCAAGTCTTCGATACCACGGGAAAACATCGTTGTCTCATTGTGGTTATTTCTAGTCTTTACTCTTCCGCATTTATATTTCTAGCTTGATCTTTGTACTTGTATTGCTTAGCTAGAAGTATAACTTGTTTAGACTAAATTATTAATTGGCCTAACTCGTTAATTTGTGAAAAAGTTTAAAAACCTCCTATTCACCCCCCCTCTAGTCGGTTATCCTTGATCCTACACTCGTGTGGGTCAAGCTGTACAACCTCTATAAAGTATAAAACTATTCGAATAGTCGTGCCCACGGTCAAGGGCGGGCAAGGTGCGTTTTCACTATGCTATGTGTTGCATGTTAAGGCTATGTGAGATGTGTTTGAGCGAACCATGTTTCGAACCATGTTTTAAATTGTTAGAAGCAGGTTCGTGGTTGGTTCTAAGTGTGTTTGGTTGTTGCATATGGATTACATGATGCATGTTTTGACTAACATGAGTCAAGTCCATAGAACTTGTGCTTGGAGATGGTTGCTTGGTCTTTGGAGGTGCATGATTCTTGGAGAGCGGTGGCGGTCAACGACGAGACTGAGACTAGGCGGGAGAGCTAAGGCCCATGTGGACATGTAAATTTGGGTGAGGCTACGTGTCTCAAGTTGGAGGCACAGAAAAGACAAGAATCATGAAGAGACAAGTGGGTGCATTTGGTGGGCTAGGCCGATGCAAGTAGAGACGATCTGGTGGGATTCGGATGCATGAAGACCCAATGGCAAGTCATTAGGTGCCACGGGCTACGTGTCAAAGCATGCAGAGATGCTTCGATGTGAAGGATTGGTTTAGGGTTGCTTCGAGGAGAAGGGATGGGAAAAGGTCGGTAGATAGACATTTTGGTAAATTATTCAATACCGAAAAAGTGGTGGTTTTCAAAACCGCGGCTGTGGCCTAAGTGGTTTAGGTGAAGCTATGGAGGACAGGTAAAGCGGATTCGAGTTATTGGAGCGTCATGATGAAGTGTGTTTTGAAAATAGTACGCAAGTATTGAGTTAAGTGAAAACCCCATTATGTTGTTGGGTTATGGGGTTTGCCCATGTGTAAGCGGACGACATCTACTAAGTGGTTAAGATCTAGGGTAGAGAGGAATGGAGAGAGGTGGTTGGTGAGAGCCACCGCTATAAAAGATAAGAGAGGGGGAGGTATGCCTCCAACCCTTACCATGGGAGCTTAGAGAGATAGGCTTGTGTAGGCTGTGAGAACTTGTGTGTGTGCTGCCCTTGTGGTTTTGTCCTCTGTATGGAGTGGATGTAAACATTCCTCCTCAAGTATCAATGGATATCCGAAATTTGTGCAAGTGTTTGTTCTTGTGTGTCTTAGGTTCTTGCTTTGCCTTGTACTTGTTTTGCTTGGGTTTCTCTCTCTCTTATTGATCTTGCTTGGTGCTAAGGACGTGTGAGTGATGACCATACCTCTAGGAGGTAGGCACTTGTTCAAGCAAGTTCTTGAAGTTACCTGATTTTACAGGTCGAAAGGGTGATTTATAGGGTTTCGGGTTTCTTCAAGTTTTGGCTTAATTCTTGTTGTGGTTAGGAGGGCTAGGATGTGTGAGATATCATCCTTAGCCATGTTGACTTGATTCCTCCCACGATTTTCTCTCATCAATCCGGGGTAGCGGGTACTTGTTCTTTACTATCACTTCATTAAGTGGACGATAGTCAACACACATTTGCAGGGTCTTGTCCTTTTTCTTCACAAAGATTTTCCGACAGCCCCATGGAGATGAGCTAGGGCGAATGAAACCCTTCGCTAGAAGTTCTCCATGTTGCTTCTTTAATTCCTCCAATTCATTTGGAGGCATTCGGTATGGCCTCTTCGAGATTGGGGCAGTACCGGGTAACAGCCCGATGACGAATTCAATATCTCAAGTTGGCGTCATTCCAGGTAATTCTTTGGGAAAACATCAGGGAAGTCACACACCGCTGGGATTTCATGAATTTCTGGTGCCGGCTTCGCTTCAAGTGCAAAGAGATATGATTCATGCAATTTTGGTACTATTCCAATTTGCACACCGGAGGGGCTTGTAAGGGATATGGATTTCTTGGCATAGTCGATTTATCCCAAGTGCTGAGACAACCAATCTATGCCAAGTATTACATCCAAGCTTGCTGATTTGAGGAGGATAAGATTTGCCAGAAACCTTATTCCTTCAATCTCAATAGATACGTCCCGACACTCGAGTTCAGCTCTCATTTCCGATCCCGGGGAGTGTATAATCAAAGGGACATGCATAGGAGCAATTTGAATATCACTATTTACAGTAAAGGATTGCGATATAAAAGAATACGAAGCTCCAGAATCGAATAAATCTGTAGCAGGGTGAGAGTTGACGAAAAGCGTACCCAACACGACGTCGGGTGTCTCCTGTGCTTCCTCGGTCGAGATATGGTTGACTCGATCGCGTGCAACCTGTTGAGATTGCTGAGCCACCTTCTGAGCTGGGAGATGGCCATGTCCTTGCGCTTGAACTTGCCCCAGATTAGGGCGGTTGGAAGCACGCCCCAGATTAGGGCGGTTGGCTGCTTCCTTCTTTATCGGACAATGGTTGGCATAGTGTCCCTTATTGTGGCAATAGAAGCAAACAACCTCAACAGCTGGATTGCGAAGACCTCCCTGCTGTCCCGTAGGTGCACGTGGGAACCACGGCCTGCGGAGGGCGACGTGCAAAAGTCGACGGCCTCGGTGGTTGCGGAGCTTGAGAACAGGGCACCGGGGCTTGCCCGAAGCGAGGACGAGGAAGGCTGCCCCTTGCTGCCCTCTGCGCCACCCACATGCACTTGCGGGATTCACCCAGCGCTCGCCCCTTGAATTCAGCGACAATGGCCTTGTCAACCAATGTCTGGAAATCGGGGAAGTCAACAATAGACAGCTTATCCCGCAGTTCCTCGGACAAACCATCCATGAACTTTTCCTGCTTGGCGGCGTCGGTGGTCACATCTTCTAGAGCATACCGAGACAAGTGGTTGAACTCATGTAAATAGTCTGTCACTGATTTACGCCCTTGCTTGAGCGCTAGAAACTCCTTCTTCTTCAACTTCATTAAGCCGACGGAGACATGAGCCCGTTGGAAGGCAGTACGGAATTCCTCCCAGGTGATGACTCGGCCCGCGGGCTGCATGGCAAGGAAGTTCTCCCACCAAGAAAGAGTTGCTCCCTCCAATTGATGAGAGGCGAACAACGCCTTCTCATGATCCTGACATTGAGTAATGTCGAGCTTCCGCTCAATTAGACGCAACCAGTCGTCTGCATCCAGTGGATCTTTGGACCGGGAGAAAGTCGATGGCTGAGTGCGAAGGAACTCTGAGAGTCCTTCCCGCGGCAGATGTCCACCTCCTCCTGATCCAAGGGATCCTGAGAGTGCAGAGGTGTTCCAAGAGATAGCCTCGAGGATACGCGTCTGATCCATTCGGTTCTGCTCATCTGAGCAAGGACCTGAGCCATGGTGGGTGGAGGCGGAAGGTCCTCATCATGGCCAGCTTGCTGACCCTGCCCACTGCGGGTTTGTCCAACCATCCTATTCCAACAAATAGGGTTAGCAACACCGCCCAAACAGTAGATGCAAAAAGACAGCAGCTGAAGGAACAAATTACTAAAGGATATTGCGGTATTACCCCCCTGTAGGTAATTCTTCTCAGTCTAACAAGTTCCCTTTTCTTCCCCGATTTATCGGGGCTAAGGAGCTTGACGAGGCTTGGGGAAAGGTATCAGACCATCAAGCTGAGACGGATCCTGATACAATTTTTGCCGAATATAATGACCTCGCAATTCGGGTAAGCATCCACGACCATTTTCATAATTTTAAAGTTTTATAAGAAACTTAAGGAGGAATGCCATTTGTGTAGCACATGGTCGAGAACTATGCTGTGGTCGGAGGACTAACCTAGCGGATAAGGATCTTGGAGTAGAAGCACTCCGAATTAAAAAGTAAGGACTTTCTTCTTAACTTGTCTTCTTCCTCTTTGCTATTCTGTTCCTCTTTTGCTAATCAATTTTTCTCTGTTTAACATATTTGATATATTTGGAGAAACTGAAAGAAGAGGTCGTGGCTAAAGAAGCCATGATAGTAAAGTTCAAAGAAGAATTCCAAGCTAAAGACCAGTCAATCACATACGTGACAACCAGTCATAAAGAAACTGAAAAGAAGATTACAGGTAACAGGTCATATACTTGACCAGTGTATTATTTCTTCTAATCATACATATCTATCACTTGATTTACTCATGTAGAGGAAACGCAAGTGTTAACAAGAGTAGAAAAAGCTCTTGAATCTGAGCAGGATAAAGGGGCAGCCCTCGTACAGAACCTTGATGAAAAAATCCTGGCACTTAACAAAATGATCTTTGATATGGGATCAGGATCAAGTCTGCCTACTTTAAGAGATCCAACAGAGAAGATGAACTATCTTGGCCAACTTCTGGAAGATCTCAAGGATCTGATCAAACTAGTCGGGAGAACCATGCCCAGACAATGAAAGATGATGTGGCTAGCGGAGTTACCTTTGCTTTGGCAAAGCTAAGGGCTTTTGACCTTTCTACCAATCTCCAAGTTGTTGAAGAAGACTTCAACTGCTCGGCTACAGATGTGACCAAGTTTCTCGAGGAATTAAGGCCTCTCGGAGACAAGGTTGCAGATGAAATGGAGGTCGATTCTCCGTCACGTAGCAACTAGTCTGGTGATCCCCAGTAGTAGACAGTTGTAATATTTAAACTTTATAAATAAAACTTACCTTTTAACATCAATGAAGTCTTTGTTTTGTCTTCTCAAATTCGCTAAATACACATATATTTTCCAACCCCCAACTGCTTATATTATTAGATGAATGTTACTAAGGAAGCAGTAGACTAAGAAAATGAGTAAGAACTATGACCATGGTATAAAGCATGTGCTGATTATGTTGAAAAAATGATCTAATTAACACTAGGAAATCAATTTGGTTGGAACCAGTGTATGATTTCGATCAGTTTAGATCTTTTCCATAATCGAAATACTGTACAATACCACATATGGTCGAAAGATATCATAAGACTTATTTTGATGATAAGAAAATATGCAAGAATGTATGCAAAAAAGGAAGCGATAAATTTCCTTGTTTATATATATCATCCAAAACTGGTCGTGGCGGTTGCTAAGAACTGAAGATATGAAAAACATTTTGCGATACATGCTCATGCTCAGGTCTGACTAGCAGCGAGGATCGTAAGAAAAGGACCGTCTCTAGAAAGCTCCTTCCAATGGGCAGGACCACGTGTAAAGAGGAGAGACTTTGTAGGGACCCAGGAGTAACACCCCAAATCTTCTATGCATTTCTAAACCAGTCCCATGATCAGTGGCAAGCTCACACAGTAAACAGATATGGTACCACAACCATAAGCGCAAAACTTTATTAATAAACAACAGAGTTGATTACAAGATAGACTTACAAGCCAATGGAACAGAACCCAGTAGAAGTCGAAGAGCAAGTAGTAGAGCCCAACTAATCTGCCACAGACAATCGACTGGAGTAGCGGCCTAGTCGTCGAGATCTTCAGCAGCTGCATAGTCCTTTTCTTCTGAACAATATTTTTTTAAGCAAGAGTGAGCACAAACAACCATGCCCCGCAAGTTACACCCAGTAATAGAATTATAATGCATGCAGGGTTATAACAAAACAAGGCTTATAGAGTTGATTTTGCATAAAGCAATGTTTCTTTCCAAATACTTGTACTAAGTTCTAAAGCAGTTATTCTATAACTAAAATTCATTTTCTAAATTCTCAAGCATTATAGTCAGATAATATTCATCAATGAGTGGTGAAGGATACCATCCTATGACAAGGCTACCCGTCTAAATTTTCTCGATTGGATAGAAATCCAAAATCATTTGATAAAGTCTCTTGAAATCAAAACCAAAATCTAATTTGGAGTAGCTTTGCTAGCATGTCCATGACCGTGGACACAGCTATTCGAATAGTTCTTAACACTCTGCAGAGATTGTACAGGTTTACCCACATGACACGACTTCTCTAGTTTGTTTGGCATCCGTCGATACCACCGCTCACTACCTTAGGTAAGCAGTCTAAAGCACGTGACAAGGCCTTTATAAAGAGTCATTCCATCGTAGTCCCCCCTCGCCAAGGTTTCGCTTTCTTTAGATAGAAACCTGCTGGATTGAAGCCCGCTCTTGCGCCAGGTGGGAATACATAAAAGTAGGTCGTAAAGACACCCACGCAACCGGATGGAACGACCACGGTGAAATGTTGCAAATTAGTTAGCCAGGTCCTCCCCACTCTACACATGTGGTAGTACGGAAGGGCTTAGCAAAATACACTCGAAGACCGGTCCTTAATTGACTTGGGCGACTTTCCAAAAGAACCCTGGGCCTCGATCATAGAAATGAATCGATCCCGTGCATGAACATGCACCCATCCAAATATCCATTTCGCCCAAGTTCAAACCAATTTTCATTTTGTTTAACAAACCAAATCATTTTAAAAACTTCTATGGTAAAGACAATACCATAGTATCAATTTAAATCATAGCTGAACTTTTGGCTAAATTCCCCCAAATTAAATGCTTTTGGTCTATGCTTTGTCTAAGCATACCGTTTTTCAACGGGTTCTAGTCACACTAGTGTATCGACCAGATTTTTCTCTAGGGTGACAAGGTGTGAGGGATTCAATGTCTAAGAATTATCAAGTACGAGGTCAGTAGTTTAACCATCCAACAATTCAAAGGTCATGACCAGGTCTATGACTAGATCACACGACTGGATTCCACAACTGGATCCACAACCAAGTTCTACGACCAGATCCACGACTAGATCCACAACCAGGTTCTATGACCAAATCCATGACTAGATCTCACGACTTGATTCCACAACTGGATCCACGACCAGATCCACGACTAGATCTCACGACTGGATTCCACAGTTGGATCCACGACCACGTTCTACAACCAGATCCACAACTGGATTCCACAACTGGATCCACGACCAGGTTCTATCATCCAATCTTCAACAATTGTTTTTCTAATCCAACAATGTTATATCCAACAGGAGTCTCTTTCCAGAACCCAACCCCAACAATCCAAAATTCAACAATACCTTAATCCTATGATTCGACATCCAACAATCATTCAATCCCCTAATCCCACAATCAATAATTGTATAATTTTATAATCAAAATCTAATAATCATGTAATCCTACAATCCAATCTTCCATCAATCGTGCACTGCTATAATCCAACAATAAGGTATTTTTATAATCAAACGTCCAACAGGAATGTATTCTTGCAATCCAATCTTTCAATTTCTAACCCCTGACTACAACGCACTGGGAATAACTATAAAGCTTAAAATAGGAATTTAAACTACTTGAATTTAAGTAAGCATGCAAAATAATTTAAAATATAATTTAAAATCCTGGGATTCAATACGATCAAAGATATAACTTGCCTTGCTTAATTAGTTGTTGTTCTTAAGCAGCATCGAGAAGTAGGGACGCGTCAGAATCTGTTTCTCCGAAGTCGTCGAACACTACAAATGAAAACGAGCCAAATTCAGATAAAATCCAAATGAAATTCAAATGAACTCTGAATTAAATAATTTTGGTTCTGATAGAGAGGTATTGAATCACTTGAATCGGAGATCGAACGAAGGAGAACGTCTCTCGAAAGTTTGAAAATACAAGGTCGGAAGGAGGGGTGACTACCTAGTCGGAAGGAGTTGAAAGAAGGCTTCGACTATGAGGTCCAAAGAAGGATACGACTACTCGACGTGGTCGTAAGAAGGATACAAAAAGGATACGACTACTCAACATGGTCGTATGAAGGAAAGGATTCGACTACTCGACATGGTCGTAAGAGAGAAAGGATTCGACTACTCAACGTGGTCAAAAGAGAGAAAGGAAACAGGGCACAGGAGACTTACCAAGACTAGGAGATTGTCTGGGGGAGGTCGGTGGACTGCGAACGGCGGCGGGGAAACTCGTAGTCGACAGCACAGGAGGAGGGCGGCAGGGCTCGGCGGAGCGGTCGAAGACGGCGCGGGCGCTCCGGTGAACTCTTCGAAGGTGAGGAGGTGCGCACCGTGAAGAGCATAGCGAGGTGATGTCGAAGGTGGAGGTGTCGGCGGTGAAGGACCCTCAACGGCAGCGCAATCCCCGGTGGCGCGAGCTTCAGCCAGAGTACTTGGAGCTCGCAATCCCGGCAAACGAAGGCGAGAGAGAGAGAGAGAGAGAGAGAGAGAGAGAGGGAGGGAGAAATGGGGAAAAAGGAAGAGGAAGGCGAGAGGCTCTAGGGCTTCTATTTATAGCAGCCGAGTTGGAGGAGCTAGACGGCATGGGCGCCTAGGCGAGGACGAGACGGGAGCAGATGGGGAGGATAAAGAACAGAGGGGGTTGGTGCTGCGAAAGACGGCAATTAAGTGCGCCTACTGCCGAAGAAGACAAGGGAGAGAATCACACCGGAGGTAACGACTTTACAGCGGAGGTGACAGCACTTAATGCGTGAGGACTTTTGCGACAGCCGTGATGGTGACCAGGCGAGGAGGAGGCTGACAGGCAGGGCCGGTTGAAACCGAGCGGCTGGTCGAAACCGAGAGGGTGGTCGAAACCGAGAGAGAGGTCGAACGCGGGGAGAGAAAAAGAAATGGACCGAGGGGGAAAGGAACAGGCTGACGGGCACCCGAAACACACAAAGAAAGGAAAATAGGTTTTTAGAAAATATTAAATAGGGTCCAAAAATTCTAAAAAATACACAGAAATTCCTTGAATTTATTTGAACTTCATAAGATTATTTACAACTTAGAGTTGCCTTTTACTTTTGCAAATAAATTATTTTTTTAATTTTCAAGAGAAATGAAAAGCCCTTTTTAAAAACCAGAAAATCCAAGAAAATACTTAGAATTTTCTTTTTGACTTTAAACCCAAAAAAACCCAGTAAACTCAATAAATTTTGGTTTTTGGTTTTTTAAAACTTAGGGAACTCAAGAGAAGCAATAAAAACTCTTTCAAAACTTAGAAAAAGCAATAAAATAATAACTTTACTAATTTTGAAATAGTAACAGAACTTTGGGATGTTACAGACTTCAACTAGGAGGCTTTCTGTGTCCCGACCAGTAGCCAAACAAGAGTAGAACATAATGTTGAAATGAAGAAAGTTAACCATCGAACTCTTAAGCATATAAGAAATCATATGAAGTTGTTTGTGTTATACTCCGTTTACTCGCATGTTTCTTTGAGAAAAGAGTGTGGTCGCGTGTGGGAATCATTGAAGCAATGATCACGACTAGGACTGTTTTGTCGTCTAACTATCAAATCTGAGCAAATGAGTAATAGAGACCTTTGAGAAGGATATCAAAGAAAATGAGTGTCTTCTCCAACCAGTTAAACAAAAATGATATGTGACCAAAGTAGCAGACAACAATTATAAACAATAACACTCATCGGAAAAAAGGAAATGCAACTTTATTTGAAATTGAAAAAATGAATTTAAAAATAATTATACAAAGAACTTACGCAATTGATCAATATTCCAAGAATTAGACAAAACTTGCCCGTCAGACATTGCTAATCGTACCAAACCTGGTCGGGTGACTTCGACCACAATGTATGGGCCTTCCTACTTGGGAGAAAGTTTGTTTCGATTTGCTTGGTTCTGAATTTTTCTGAGAACCAGATCACCTACAGCTAGGCTGCAAGGTTGCACTTTACGACTGTGGTACCTTCTCATGGCTTGTTGGTAGACTGTTGATCGTATCAAGGCTTGGTTTCATCGTTCTTCTAGGAAATTGATGTCGTCATGTCGTCGTTCAGTCTAATCGTTTTTGTTGAAACAATCAGTTCGAGCAGAGCTAAGTTTTAGTTCTGGAGGAAGCATGGCTTCAACATCATAAACCAAAAGGAATGGTGTTTCACCGGTCGCATGATTGGTCATCGTTCGAACGACCCATAATACAGAAGGAAGTTCCTGAACCCAAGCTCCTGACCGTTTTATTAACCTGTCGAACACTCAGCGTTTGATCCCTTGCATTATGATACCATTAGCTCGCTCAACTGCTCCGTTGCTCTGTGGTTGAGCGACAGAAGCGAAATGTATCTTTATACCTAAATCCTCTCAGAATTCCTAAAAATTTTTACTAGAGAACTAGGCACCGTTATCTGTGATTATACGATTGGGTACACCAAATGGTGTGATCACATTTTTTTGTGAGAAACCTCTTAGTGGCTTCAGTTGTGGTTTTAACAACTGGCTCAGCTTATATCTATTTTGTGAATGTGTCAATCATGACGAAAAGGAATTTGAAGCCCCCGGGTGCTCTTGGGAAAGGTGTCAGAATGTCCAGTCCCCAGGTTGTAAAAGGCCAAGAAAGAGGATTTGTTTGCATAGCTTGTGACAGCTGATGCACTTGTCGGCTATGAAACTGACATTGTACGCACTTCATTATGAGCTCTTTAGCATCATGAAGGGCAGTTGGTCAGTAGTATCCTTGCCTGAAGGCTTTATCGACCAGCGTTCTGTAGGAATGATGTGCTCCACAGACTCCTCCGTGAATTTCGGTCAGCAACTTAATGCCATTCGGTTGAGATATTCATCTCATCAACACTCTGTGAGATCCTCGTTTATACAAGGTACTTTCAATAAGAGTGTATGATTTGGCTTTTTGTATCAACCTCTGCATCATCTTCTGGAATTAGGTCATGTTAAAGATAATCGTAGATCGATGTCATCCAATTTCTACTGCGATCGTGCTGTACGATCTGTGGAGCATCCATGTTCGCAGAATCGAGGTGTACGACCTCCTTGTGAACATCTATGTCCTCTGAATGCTCGACCACCGAGCGTGAATTGAGTTGCTCGAGAAAAACTCTGGGCGGGACCGGTGACCTGGTGGAGGCCATCCGTGCCAACTACTCTGCCAGAAAATTTTTCTTTCTAGGAATATGTTGGATCTGAAAACCAAAGAAGTTCTTTTTGAGTTTTCATGCTTCTGCCAAATAAGATGACATCTTGGTACTCTTTCCCTACTTGATTCGCTACGTGATACTCTTTCCCTACTTGATTCGCTACGAGTTGAGAATCACCTTTAGCTAGTAATCTGCGAATCCCGAGCATTCTGGCTGCTTGGAGTCATGCTAGTAAACCTTCGTATTCAGCTACATTATTTGTGGCAGGAAAGTTTAACTAAATAGCATATTTGATGTGTTCTCCAATAGGGGATATTAGGACAACTCCAGCCCCCAAACCTTTTAACATCAAGGAACTATCAAAGTACATTGTCCACTCGTCGTGGTGTTCATACTTGGGCCCTTGGGTGGGTACAGAGTTTGTCCATTCGGCAATGAATTCAGCTATTGCCTGGGACTTGATTGCTATTCGTGAGATAAAATGGAGGTCGAACGCCCCAAGCTCGACTGCCCATTTAGCTATTCGTCCTGATGACTCCCTGGTTTTGAGAACCTGACCAAGGGGATATCCAGTTGGTACGACCACTTTGTGGGCCTTAAAGTAATGCCTTAACTTCCTTGAAGCTATAAGGAGACCATAGAGCAACTTTTGTACCTATGGATACTGTTCCTTCGGTCCATGTAAGACTTCGCTAACGTAATACACTGGTCGTTGGACTTTGTTGCGCTCTACAACCAGTACACCACTAACTGTTTCTGGCGTTGCAGCCATGTAAATCAGCAATGTCTCTCCCGATCTTGGAGAAACTAAGATCGGGGCACTCGTAAGGTACTTCTTAAGTTCTTCAAAGACATCGTTTGCTTCTTTAGTCCACTCGAAACTTCCATGCTTTCTATGAAGCTTAAAGAAAGGTAATCCTTTTTCACCTAACCTCGCTATGAAAAGACTTAGCGCTGCCATTTAGCCGGTTAGTTTCTAGACTTCCTTCTTGGTAGTCGGAGGGCGCATCTGATCGATGGCTGAAATTTTTGCTCGGTTTGATTCAATGCCTCTAGCCGAAACTAAGAATCCAAGAAGCTTACCATAAGAAACTCCGAACACACACTTTTTCGGATTTAACTTAAGGTTATGCCTTCTTAAGTTATTGAAAGTCTCGTGTAGGTCTGGAATGTTATCGCCAGCATTGATGCTCTTTATGACCAGATCATCAACGTAGGCTTCTAGATTTCGATCTATCTGTGGATTAAAGATTTTCTGCATCAACCTTTGGAAGGTTGCACCAACATTTTTGAGACCAAATGGCATCTTTACATAACAGTAAGTGCCATATGGAGTGACGAATGAAGTTTTTTCTTCATCATCTTTACTCATATTAATCTGGTGGTACCCTGAGTACGCATCTAAAAAACTTAATAAGCGCACCAAAGTTGAGTCTACAAGTTGATCAATGCGTGGACGGGGAAATTCATCCTTCGGACAAACTTTATTAAGATCTATAAAGTCAATACACATTCATCATTTCCCGTTGCTTTTCCTAACCATAGCTGGATTGGCGAGCCATTCTGGATGGTCGACTTCATGGATAAACCCAGCCTTGAGGAGCTTGTCGATCTCCGACTGGATTGCCTCCTTCTGATCAGGTGCATAACGCCTCAGCTTCTGCTTGACCGGTTTCTTGTCAGGCTTGAGAGCTAGCCTGTGCTTGATCACCTCCCTAGGGACTCTGGGCAAGTCGGACGCCTGCCAGGCGAATACGTTCTAGTTTGTTTGGAGGAAGGAGACGAGCGACTCTTCCTATTTGGGGTCGAGTCCTACCCCGACTAGTATTTTTGCGCTTTCGAAAGATGTGCTTTTGTCGAGTAGTACCTCTTTGGTCTGGTTGGAGGACTTTGGTGCCATCTTTTGCCTCGAGTGCTTGACCTACATGTTAGGTGGATTAGATTCTCTGGTCGGAAGTTCATCGACTAGTTCTAAGGATTTCTGATCACTTGCGTAAGCCATTTTTCGATCTCCTCGAACTGTGATGACGCCCTTCGGTACTGGCATTTTAAACTCTAATAACCGTAGTGCGTGGCTATCAGGAACTTCGCTAAAGTCGAACGACTGAGGATTCCATTATATGCGGTTTCAAAATCAACCACATCAAATGAAATCTTTTTTATTCAGAAGTTCTCGGGTCTTCCAAATGTAACCGGTAGGGAAAGCTGTCCTATCGGTTTAGCGGTAGAACCAGGAACTATGCCATAGAAGGCATACTTCACAGGTTTCACCTTGGACTTGGGAATTTGCATATCTTCAAATGCTCCCGCAAATAAAATATTTAAAGAACTACCTCTATCTATTAAGATCCAATTAACCTTACAATTATTAATAGTAGGTTCAACGACAATAGGGAACCTACTTGGTCGAGTCAAAGGGATGGAGCAGTCTTCTTTGTTGAAGGAGAATACAACCTCCGACAAACTGGATGGCTTGACGGTGATTGGAGATTCGATAAGGTTGACCTCCCGCTCCATGGCCTTTAGATGACGTCTTGACTCGTACAAAGAGGATCCCCCAAAGATCACATCGACAGTATGTTGAGGCTCCTGGTACTTCATTTCTTTGTCACCGTCTTTGTCCTTCTTGGAGCTCGTCTCTCCGAGTTCCTGTATTGAGGGGAGTGGACCTTTACCTAAATAGTAATCTTCCAGCTTCTTTTGCCATGCTCGGCAGGTGCGCAAGTCATGCCCTCCTTGCTGGTGAAGTGGACACCACTTTTTATTTTTCTTATATCCATCGGTCGGAGCCTTTGCTTTGCCACGACTGGTATATTCTCTCTTACCTTTGGTAAACTTTTCAGGAACCGCAAGGACTTCCTTGTCGTTGGGTCTGCGGTTTCTCTTTTTCTTGAGAGACTTCCTTTGCTTCTTTTCTGATTTATCCAGGCCAGGTTGAGGGATTTTGTTCTTCAAATCAATGGCCCTACTCCACTCAACCGCTTCGCTAGCGGTCGCGTATTTGTCGGCCATGTTGGAAAGCTCGACGGTCGTTCATGGAGGATTTATTGTAATATCCTCCGTAAACCGTTGATTCCTTAGCCCAGCTTTGAAAGCTTGGATGACAGAAGATTCTGTGACCTCTGGTATTGAATTGCGAACCTGGCTAAATCTTTTGACATACTGCCAAAGAGTTTCATTGGATTTTTGCCGAATTCGGTGAAGATCATCCTCCTTTCCAAGGCGGTCGTACGCACCCTAGAAATTCGCAATCAGGAGGTCGCAAAGTTGCTCCTAAGTGTACATCGATCCAACTGGCAGGTTAAGTAACCACAACCGGGCAGATCCTTCAATTACCGTGGGTAGATAATTTGCCATCATATTTTCATCACCACCACCAGCTCTGATGGCGGTGGTATAGATTTAGAGAAATTCTAATGGATTTTGAGTTCCGGTGAACTTGTCCATGTTGGCTGGTCGAAACCTGTTTGGCCAGCGTACAGCCTGGGGCCCTGCGGAGAAGGCTCAACAACCTGTAATTGATTTATGGTGCCTTCTTTTGAAGGGTGCAGGATTGTAATCGGTCGGAGTGCGGTTCCTTAGGTTGGAATGCCGGAGCTCCGGTATCCCGATTCGGTCGTGGACGTTGGTATGATGCCTGCGATCGCCTGCATGGTTTAGACGATGTCTGAGATCATCAGGACCAAGCGATCATTCCTCTCGACGAAGGGAAGGAGAGGCTTCTTGAAATAGCCTTGTCCCCTCGTGACTCCTTGGTTGGAATCGTCGAGGTGGTCTTGGTATCGATTGGTCTCCAATTCGACCATGCTGCCCCCTGCCGAGGGAGGAATGTTGGGATGAAATCATGGTTTGACTTTGCGAATGCCTCTGTTCCCGGTACGCTTCCGTATGCTGCCTGGTCTGCTGGAGGATTTCTGATACCTGACCTACAAGTTGGATAAAACCTGGAGTTTTTGCTAAAGTAGGGTCAGAACTATTTAGAATATTCTGAACTCACTGCAGGTTTTGTACCGTTACCGAAGGTCTTGGAAGGTTCCTATTAATAGTAGGTGTCCGATGACCTGAATTTTCCCCTGACCTCCTGGTTGGTTCTGCCTAGTTCCTTACGTGGGCCGGGGTAGAACCAGGCGAATTAACTGATGGATGTCCATCAGTTCTGTTACCTCTGGCATTTGGTGCTTGATGGGCCGTAACATCTCCATCGACAGGTAAATCGAACTTCAATTAACTCTTTCGGGTCGATCTTGAGTTGTTGAAGTTATTGGGCTTCCAGTTTTCCCTTCTCTGTTCGCTTAGTGTACCCCTTTGATCTAGCTCCTCCTTTCTGGACGTTCCTTTTGTGATTGGACCTCCCCGAGGTTCAGACCTCCTTTTGTATTCGGACCTCCCTTAGGTTCAGATCACCCTTGTGTTGGACCTCCCTTCGGTTTTGACCTCCCTTTTGGGTGCGACCACCCCGAGGCATTCTAGCTCAGGTTTGTGTTTCAAATATCCTTGATTTTGAAATTCTAAATTCGGGTTGAAACCTCTCTTGTTCATTTGGACCTCTTTTGCGTCCATTTGAACCTCCTTGAGTTCGTTTGGACCTTCCTCTGCTCATTTGAAATTCCCCTATGTTCATTTGAATGTTCCCGTGTTCATTTGAACCTCCAGGCGTTCATGAGGACCTTCCCTCGAGTTGATATGACCGTCAGGACCTCCCCTCGAGTTGATCTGACCGTCAGGACCTCCCCTCGAGTTGATCTGACCGTCAGGACCTCCCCTTGAGTTTTGTGCTTGGACCTCCTTTGGTTCAGGACCACCTGTGGCCTTTTTGCAAAGACCACCCCTTCTGGTCTTCTTGTAGAGACCACCTCCTTGGGTCACGACCTCCCCTTTTTGGTCTTTTTACAAAGACCATCCCTTCTGGTTTTTTTTTGCAAAGACCACCTCCTTGGGTCACGACCTCCCCTTTTTGGTCTTTTCGCAAAGACCACCCCTTCTAGTGTTTTTTTTTTGCAAAGACCACCTCCTTGGATCACGACCTCCCGTGGGTCACGACCTCCCCTTTTTGGTCTTTTTGGAAAGACCACCCCTTTGGTCATTTTGGCAAAGACCACCTTTGCGGTCATGACCTCCTCAGGACCTCCTTATCCTCAGAACCTCCTGATCATTTTGCAAAGACCACCTTTGCGGGCGTGACCACCCCTCCAGTAGGAGCCACCTTCTCAGGTCCTTTGCTCACTTACTTTTCCTTTCATCATGACCCAGTACCACAAAAGTCTCCGCGCATTAAATGCTGCTGACTCGCATTAAATGATGTTGCATCACTTTAAAAGTGGTCACCTCCATTGTACGCTTGTGCATTGTTGTCTTTTCTTTTACCAGCTCCTTTCTTTCCATTACCTGCTTCTCTTTCCCTTCAACACTTGCTCCGTCTTGAGCATTGAATGCGTCGTCCTCCTCTCTTAGGACCTTCAGTGCCTATATAAAACACCCGAGAGGCCTCCTGTGTCCTTTTGTTTTTCCCAGTGCCTTGGACCTCCCTCCACAAAACTCTTTCTCTTCGATTGGGAGCTCTGATTCGAGTGGTTCAAGTAACTACCTTCACCCTGGCTTAGCTGTTTTTCTTTTGGCTTTAGTTTGGCTCTTTCTCTCAGTTTTGAGGTTTCGTTTTATTTACTTGTTTTCATTTCACTCGTAGAATCCGGTTGTTCCGAGGACCTCCTGGACCCAGTGACTTTCACCGAAGGAGCTCAGTTCTACAGCGAAGGCAAGTCATAGATCTTGATCATGTTGAGCCATCTTTTTGCAAAAATGTATTTTGTTTTGATATGAACATGCATGGCTAGTTTTATAAAAATAGTTTTGGGCTTAGTTAACTACCCATTTGCCATTATGCCTCCTTGTTAAAACTTGCAAATGACATGTATCCTTGAATGGCATAACTCCTTTGTCACCTCAGGAGGGTTCTCTATTAGTTGGGTGTCTTTGTATACCAACGTGGGTGTGCTTTATTGCTTAGCCATGCTCTAATTAGACGTTGGTCTCTCAGTCTCATGACTTATCAATGTTCAAATTTGACTAACGAATTATGCAACAGTGGCAATGCCACTATGGCTAAAATGTGTTGTGCCAGGACTAGGGTGGTCCTTTGGCCGGGTTATACCCATCAATGTTGAACTTGATTAATGAGCTATGGAACCGTAGCAATGCCACCTCTGTTAAAAGTTGTGTGCCATGACCAGGGTGGTCATTTGGCCAGTTGAACCGAAAATGTTTTGTGCTCGGGCAAGAAGGCAGGAAGTGAGTGGTGGGTGCTTTGCACACTGGGTTGTGGTTTGTCTTGTCTCAGCAGCCAACTAAGGACTTAACCTTGTACGCCATCGACTTGGGTCTCATTCTTGCAACCACAAGTCCATTGTGGGGTGGTCCTGACAAACTAATTAGTGAGGTCCTGGTGTGGCTTTGTCGTGGCTGTCGAATGGCTCAAGAGGGGGCCCAGCATGGCGAAACCTTAGAGGGTAGAACCAAGCCAGTACTGACCTTTGTAAAGGCCTTATCACGTGCTCTAGACTGCTTACCAAAGGTAGTGAGCAGTGGCATCGGCGGGTGCCAAACAAACTAGAGAACTCGTGTCTTGTGGGTAAAGTGCAAAACCTCTGCAGAGTGTAAAACCTATTCCAATAGACGCGTCCTCGGTTATGGAAACGCCCGGTTCTTTCACGCAAGGGGTAGATCTTTCTTGAAAGTTGTGGTTGTAGTTGGTTCCGTGTGGTCTAGCTCACGACCAGGGTGGTCATGAGTGGTCTGGGCACACGACTAGGGTGGTCGTGTGTTGTTTTCAAAGAAACTGTTGCTTATGTATTATCTCTTTTATCTTGTTCCTTGCGAATCTACTTATTGTATTTCTGTTAAATGTTGCTTTATGCAAACTAACCATACAGCTATCTTTGTCAAACCTTGCATGAATATTAATTGCATCCATTTCCCTATGACTTGCTGAGTATATTCAAAGTACTCATGGCTTGTGCCCTTTGGTTAATCAGCAGTCGAAGACCTCCTAGGGTGCTTAGATCCCTGTGAGGAGGAGTTTAGTGAAGACTGTGCGCGCTAGGAGACATCCTCCACTCGTTGGCCTTGCGAAGTGTTTTTGTTCCGCTGCTGCTTTCTTTGATTGTTAGCCCTGCGTGGCACCTTGTAAACAAGCTTGACCATAAGATCCAATAAAACAAATCATAGTTTTTTTTAGCATAATTGCTATACATACTACCCGTAGGCGACGCACAATTACTTGGAACCAAAAGAGGGCGAACGGTCAACAACAAAATATAACTTCTACAAGATAGGGAAAATAAATAGGGCGGATATTATCTATTAATAGTCCCTAATTTAATCCTAATATCGTAGTACGATAACGTCTTCTTGTCCCTTTGCCATTGCTCTTCTGGGTGAATACTAACATGTCTATTTTTACATGCTTAAGGTTGGCAACAGGAAGGTTATAATGGCATTAATTTGGCATAAAGTAATACATCTTAATCTACACATGCTAAATTTTAACAAAGCGGTTTTATAAACCAAATTTGGACGAAAAACAACAAGTAACACAACATGTAATTATAAACCATAGCAGTAATAAAGTGGTTATCCACCACAACAAAGATATAGCATAAATACCCTTCATGCTGAACCAGAACCGACGACACAGGTTTATCGCAAAGTCTATACAGGTGACATCAACTCAAGTGTTGTCCATGACCGTGGACATGGCTATTCGAATAGTTTTAATACCCTGCAAGGGTGTACATCTTTACCCACACGACATAGTTAGCCCGTAAGCCTCCGGATAATAGCACACTTCCTTTGGTATGCTGGCCGGGTAAACTAAGATTTGGTGTTTTTCAGCAAGTTGACACTATTGAGTTGGACTACCCATGTGCGACTAATCTTGCTAGTGTAGACTATACAACCTACTAACCAACAGGGCACACATGTTACGCCAAAACATCCGATTCAATAAAATAAATACAAGTTGTGCTCACCCGCACATATAGTATTGAAATCGAAGCCTTATGAACACGAAAAAACTCCAAATGTCCTCGCCCTTAAGAATATATGATAGAGATATGAGATCAGACACATATATCCTCATCATCCTGTATCCCAACTCAATAACACCAACCCCTTACTTAACCAAACAGTGCCCATACACCGCATATGGAAGTACGTTGGGGCTTGAATTGAATAGTCAGAGTTCAATCCTTAATTAATCCAGACAAGACAACCATATTTCCCAATTCTCGTGCAGTAAGGCACCATCACTAGCATCCACTTGTCCAGATTTAAAATTAGTTTGTCAAACATAATTTAAATTAATTTCTGATTTAAATAGACTGAACAAAGAATTAAAATAAATGAAATTCATTTGTTGTTCCCATGTTTGACAAGATAAGCTTGCCAAACATTAACGTTCTATGGACTGCATGGCTAAGCAAAGTTTGAAACTAAGTATTTTTAATATAAAAAAATACCTTAGGTTTTGAGTGTATGATTAGATTTAAGGTAAGCCACAAGTGTCAGGTTACAACTGTCTATGGACAGGTCACAAATAATTTTTAAGGAATTAGCATGCAACAGTATCACTGTGGTTTGTAAATCTACAGTTCAAAAATTGGGATCAACAAGGTGCAAAGAGGATGCTTGCCTTGATAATAGTGCACCTCTTGTTCAGGTTCTTGTTGCTTAGAGATAGAATCAAACACTTTAGAAGAACCAGAATCTAAAATACAAAAATCTAATGAACAACAAGAATTTGGCAGAGAACCAAATATAGAGAGAAGATGCATGATCAAGACTTGAATGCATCATTATCAACATGCTTAATCTACATCTAACTCAAATAAGGATAATAACCCATATTCAATACCTAATGATACTAATTATCCAGATTAGGGTTTGACTTAAAGCTGCAGTTTCAGATTTTAGAAAAACTAAAAATTAGACAGATTACAAAAGAGTTGCTTATTGATCTATACATACACAAGTAAACTACTTTGCTTAAGCTTAGAGTATTCTTAACTAATACAGTGACCTAACTCATCATTTAATATCACCAAGAGATAAGAATTAAAGACTAAGAAGCTTGCTGTGCATGTTGTCGACTGACTGGCAACAACACAGCAAAGATGGAAATTGAAGTCTTAGGTTGATTTGGAAATGCACTAAGCAAAAGAAGTTTGCTGAAGCTAAAGCTAATCTTAAGGAAAGATATTAACCTAACATCACCCTTGTTAGCATTAAACATAAGATTACAGAAAAGGATTTGAGCTACGGCTTCTTGTCGGTTTGACCGACAACAAGATAGAGGCATCACCAAATGTCCTATTGCCAAATTGTGATGCACTCACAAGCAAGAATCGTGACTTAAGCTACTACTATCCCTTCAGTAAGTCTATCAATCTAGATTGGACTCTGCTAATCCTGATCAATCAAGATTAACAAAAAGAACAAGGTTATCACTCTTGTCGGTCTGCTCGACAATAGTAACAGAATAGAATTTTGCTAATTAGTTGAATTGGAGGCACGATGAATCACAAGAATGGTTGCTTATGATATTAGGGTTTAGTAGATAACTCCCTACACTGAGAAGTTCAATTAGAATAGATTTAAACTCTAAACGATATGAAAGACCGAAAGTTATAGAAAGTAACATTTCGGTTATAGCGAGAATTGAGCATCACATGCACAAGTGAATGGTTCATGTGAGCTACTGAGGTCCTTAGGGTTCTCGGGATGACAAGAATTAAGGTCTAAGCTTACCAGCTGGAGTTGGAGAAGATAAAGTCAAGTTTTCGGCTGACAACAGTGAAGATGTAAAATCCAATTTTCCTGTTTGACCAAAAACGAAAGTAATGGAAAGCTTGAGTCATGTGGATTACAATACATGATCTGGACAGGAAGGATTGGAGCATACCTCACCGGAGCAAGAAATCACCACAGTGGTGCTTCCAACCGGCTCGGGTCAATAGAGAGCAATCCACTTGTTCAACCTACAAGTGATGCTAAACTCACATTACAAGGTGAATTAAGCACCGGGAAGGATGAACAAGAAGTGAGAACAAGGAAAACATCACTGGGAAGGAAAAGAGATGATGAAAGCTCTCTCGGTCAACAATGGCAGTGGCAAACAGGCTAGGGTTTAAATAGAGTTTGAACCTCCCGAGCAACCAAGAGAGTTCTAGATATGATGCGGTGGCAATTTAGTGCCAGGTGTCCAAGAAACATTAGCAAACTTACGGCGAAACACCACCTCTCTGGCAGCAAGGTCAGCGGCGGCAGCAAGCGCAAGAAAGAAGAGAGGCGCCTCACTGACGTGAGGGTCCCGCTATCAGCCGTAGCCACACACGCCTCCGCAAAGCTCAAAAGAATAACGACCGTCCGATTAGAAATGGGCGGCTGTGATGGAGATAGACGTTAGAAGAATTAACCGGTATCTTTTATATGGGCCGCCCGATCTTAATCCGAAGGCCACAACGAGATCCATCCTATTCTTAAAGAAGAGGCACCGTAGGATCAAAAGAATGCCCACCGTCTGATTTACCATGGACGGTTGAGATTATGATGGACGTTAGGAGATCTGACCGTTACTTTTCATATGGGCGGTCCGATCGAATTTGAATGGCCTAGATTGATTGGGTAACTCGGACGTCTGAATGTTACTTTTCCTACGGCCGTGCGATTCCTATCCAACGGCCACGCAAGGACACGAGCCCTAGGCTCATGTGATTCGAAGTGGCACCACAAGATTGAAATCCAACGGCCGCTATTAATTGCGCGCGTCTGAGTTTCAAGCCCAAAAGGATGGTGCGGTTGGATCTGTAATCAACGGTGAATATTGAAGTGGGGTTTGGTAGTCTGAACGTCGACACACATCTAGACGGCCCGATGGGATTTGAACGGTCCAGATTGAGCGAGGCGTTCGACGGTCCGAATGTCACCGCTGATCTAGGCGGTTCATTGAGGATCCAATGGCTCACGGTTTTGAAGGTGCGTTTTGATGACCGTACTAAAATGCAACGTGGTTGGATGGGGATCCGACAGTGGATAATACATGAGACTCTTGATTGGCCCGAAGGTCCATTAGATCTTACCATCTTGGAGATCAATGGCTCGCAAGCACCGAATACTGGGGCACACGCAAGGACGTGGCAGACACGGCCCTGTAACAGCCCAAATCTGGGTTTGTGTTTCAAATGTAAGAAAATGAGTAGAAATTAAAACTTTTCTTGCATTTCGAAGTTTTTGAGCCTTTCTGCAATTCTTGTAAAGGAATTGTGGGAAATCAAAAACCCAAACTGATGAGGACATGAACCCTTCGGATACGACCACAACTCCACCTCCAATCTGGCTGCTCTACTTCCACCACATATTGATCGAGAAGGCTTACGACCACTACACGACTTCGATGCGTGGTGAAGCCCACGAGTGGTCGAAGGAGGCTATCGACCACACGCAGAAGGGGTCGTGAAGGCTCGCATCGCATCGCATCCGTCATAGGATTGTTTTGATTGCTCGTGGTCTTAGCATATGGAGGTTCGACTACATCCTGGTCGAGGACCTTAGACTAGTCGGAAGTTCCGATTACCTGGTCGTAGATCACTCATATCTGGTGCTGCGCCACCTCACTTTGGGCCGAGGGCCTTGTATCAACACTACATTAGGGTTTTTGGGCCGACCACCTCCCTGGCCCATAAGGCCACCTAGGGTTTCGAGGGGTACTGTTCACGCGACACTAATCACGCATGAACAGTGCCGCTGCCCCTCCCTTCGTCCTTTAAGTAGTGGCCACCTCCCCTCTAGTTCCTGGGGGGTTTTTCTTAGATTATTCTGCCACTTTGCAGTTTCACCGTTTATCGGTTTGAGGAACCCCACATTGCTTGCAGGAACAATAACCCTCGTGGTAAGGTCGATCGCGTGCGAGCGTGGTTGATAACGACAGTCGTGCGGGTGTAGCGAATTGCGAGGTGACGATCTGCTGGTCGAAAGCCTCAAAGCGTCAACGTCCTCACGACGAAACCAATCGAACCTATCGGAATATCGGGACACCGTGACTCATCATTTGGTATCAGAGCGAAGGTTGCCCGTTAGGTAATCTCGTTTATCCCCTTTTGTTAGTTGTTTTCCATCACCTATAGTCCAGAAAATTGCCCTACAAAAAGTTTTAGATCTTAGTCTTTCCGCTGTCCAAACCACGTTGTGCCTTTCGTAATTTTGTTTTCAGTATTCGCGTTGTTGAGTTCGAGTCCATCGTCGGTGTCTTTGTTGCTGGTCTAGTCGTCGTGATCTAGTTTCTAGCGTCAAGTCTTTGCTGTTTTGGTCATCGTGTATCTCGGCTTGTCCTTTGTTGCATCCGTTGCAATTAGGGTTTGTCTGCTATAGCTGAGAATTGAGTCACCACCCCCATCCGACCACTTACTCGTGACACCACCCCCATCCGACCACTTACTTGAGCCAACATTCCCATCCGACCACCTACTCGGATTCGACCGCCCAGTCGGATTCGACCACCTACATCGAGTTCGACCACCTCGTCGGATTCGACCACCTACTCGAGTTTGACCACCTTCTCGGGTTCGACCACCTGCTCGAGTTTTCGCCCCCGACAAGTCTATCTATTTCTGGTTGCTCTCGGACACCCACACACTCATCATATCGTGTTCGACCCAACAAGGACCGAGAAGAAATCCCATAGCCGAAACAGAGATAGCCAAAGTTCAGAGAGAGAGTATCTTTTTATTACCTTATTACCCCTGCTCTCCGGAAAAAGTTTGTGACCTATATCTATCCTTAGGCCTGAAAAAGGGTTTTGAAGAGTTGTGAGTCAAGGTCACTTGCGCAAAAAAGAAAAAGAAAAAGGAATCCTAGGTTGGGTTTCGTCAGTCAAAAAAAGAAGAAGAAGAAAGAATCAAAAAAAGAAAAAGAAAAAGAGAATGAAAAAGAAAAAGAGACCACATCAGTTGGCTCACGACCACCCTCAGTTTGTCTACGACAACCCACCAGAGCTCCACGACCACCCACAGTGATAATGTTTTGCAACTTTGTTCTTTTGTGCTTGTATCTACCCTATCTTTCGGCTTGCTTGAGCTAGTGCTAGGAGCGCGTTTGGACCAGCAACTGTGACGAGTACTGTGGACTTTGATTTAACTTTGCTAATCTGATTTCATTATTGCTATTCCTTGCTACTAAACATTGCCTGTCCGAGATCCACACACTTTTGGCCTTCAGATTTGGATCCTCGTTTTCGCTTCACCTCTACATGATCCATACATCCCACCTTTCTCCGATCATACCACCTGCTGCAATTTGGTAAGAAACTCATAAGAGCTTGGTAAGACGCTTGAGAGTGTGTGATTCCACCTTCGATCACCTAGTTGTTGATAGAGATAATATCTTTGTGTTGCCTTTTGTCTTCTACTAACCATGGCAGGTGAGGAATTGGATGCGCAAGAGTTTGTTATGGGGGGAGAGCTCACCAGGGTGTTGGATGAGCACCGCCATGCTATTAATGACAACATTACTAGGAAGTTTACGACAACAAATGCTATACTGCAACAACTCAAGGAAAGTATTGCGATGCTCAATGCACGCATTGAAGGATTGGCCAATCAACCACCGAACAATGGGCGTGTGGATCCTCAAGGTGCAGCCCATGACCATGAGATTAACAACAACAATGAGATGCGCAACCACGATGCCTTTCATGCACAACAACGGAACCGATTTAACTTCAACCGTCAAGGTATGAGAGGTAATAAACTTCAGCAACATAATGCACGTGTTAATGATGATCCATATGCTAAAGTCAAGTGCACTATACCATCTTTTGCGGGTGCTTATAATGCTGAAATATATTTAGATTGGGAAATGACGGTGGAACAGAAATTTAATGCTCACTTAGTTCCTGAATTGCATAGAGTTAAGCAAGCAACAAGTGAATTTAAAAACTTTGCCATTAATTGGTGGAATAGGGTATGCAACGATGGATTAGCACCTACTACGTGGGATGCTTTAAAAGTTGCTATGCGTAACCGATTTGTTCCACTTTCTTTTAAACATCAGAATGAGGAGAAATTGAGAATGCTTGATAGGAAACATGAGAGCAGACCTATGTGTGTGTCTTCTTCTATGACTAACAATTTGCACGAAGTTGAAAACCATGCCAAAGAGGAGAATGAGTTGATTGCACCACCAACTCCATTGATCCAGAAGGAAGATGAGGAGATGGATGTACCTACATCATCTGAGGAGAGCCAAAAAGGTAATGACCACGGTGCTATCATCACTCCAGGTGAGTATGCCTGTGAAGAACTACAATTGTCCACTGTTCATGCTATTTTAGAGCAAAAATTAGTGGAAAACAATTTTGATATGCACATGTTTCAAGTAAAGAGTTCAGATTGCACTGGGATGAGTGCACCATGTGATAACATTGTTGATTTTTCTACTGTTGTGAGTACTTCATGTGATGAGTTAATAGCATATAATGATCATGTGGAATTGGTTAGACATAAAGAAGTTTTGACTAGAATATCTCCTGCTAATTCTTTATGTTACATTATGTTGGATCTACCTATGAAATTGTCACATGCTATGGAAAAAGTTTCTGAAATCGCGTGTTCAAAATCCTTGTTTAGTGCCTACACCCCTGGATATAAGTTTTATTTGATTGGAGATTATGGTGTAGACAATCAGTTTCTTGTAAATCGAATATGCATAACTTGTGATCACATGGATGAATTGAAGCTTGCTATTTGGGACAATAATTCTTGTGTGATGCATCTTGTTCAAAATGAGAGTAAAATGAAATTTAGTGCTCATCCCATTCCTTTGTGTTCACCTTTTCTTGCACCACCTAGTAGGAGGAATCTGATTAAAGATGTTGAATTATGGAAGAACTTACAAATCTTTTCACCCTTGCTATATGAATTTGCTCTTGCTCAGTTGAAATATGATTATATGAATGGCTTGTGCTCTTTAAATTCAATTATTGTGCTGCCCATTCACAGAGCAATGAATAACTCTACTATATACTTCACTTATACTAGCAAATTGAGTTGCAAACTGAATGTTATGAGACAATATAGCTTTGCTGATTTGATGCATGCACAATCACCTTTAATTTCAAAAGTTCTCTCTATTTTTCCACCTGCAATGGCTAACATTTTGCGAGAAAGATGTGAATGCAATGCTACAAGCTTTAAAGCCTTTCTTGCATTTGGAGGAGGGTGGCGTGAGTCGAGGACGACTCAAATGCAAGAAGGGGAGGATGTTGAGGACATGAACCCTTCGGATACGACCACAACTCCACCTCCAATCTGGTTGCTCTACTTCCACCACATATTGATCGAGAAGGCTTACGACCACTACACGACTTCGACTGCGTGGTCGAAGCCCCCGCTGAGTGGTCGAAGGAGGCTATCGACCACACGAGAAGGGGGTCGTAGAAGGCTACGACTGCATCGCATCCGTCGAGGATTGTTTTGACCGCCGTGGTCTTAGCATATGGAGGTTCGACTACATCCGGTCGAGGACCTTAGACTAGTCGGAAGTTCCGACACCGGTCGTAGATCACTCATATCTGGTGCTGCGCCACCTCACTTTGGGCCGAGGGCCTTGTATCAACACTACATTAGGGTTTTTGGGCCGACCACCTCCCTGGCCCATAAGGCCACCTAGGGTTTCGAGGGGTACTGTTCACGCGACACTAATCACGCATGAACAGTGCCGCCGCCCCTCCCGTCGTCCTTTAAGTAGGGGCCGCCTCCCCTCTAGTTCCTGGGGGTTTTTTCTTAGATTATTCTGCCACTTTGCAGTTTCACCGTTTATCGGTTTGAGGAACCCCACATTGTGAACTTCATTCATATTCGCAATACAATTCAGATTGCATTTTCCTTGTTCTTGTGAGTTGCTTCGATTGCTTGCAGGAACAATAACCCTCGTGGTAAGGTCGATCGCGTGCGAGCGTGGTTGATAACGACAGTCGTGCGGGTGTAGCGAATTGCGAGGTGACGATCTACTGGTCGAAAGCCTCAAAGCGTCAACGTCCTCACGACGAAACCAATCGAACCTATCGGAAGATCGGGACACCGTGACTCATCACAAACCCCCAAATTTACTAAAGTAATGACCCTTCTTTTTCAACCCTTGTCAAATATGAGGATCATCCTTTGGAAATGATTTTCCTGGGTTCAAAAGATGTTTTGTGACCCCTCTGAAAAGTTTCACAATTTTTAGAAATTGTTTGAATATGTTAAGAGACAGTCAAACCAGCTGGACCATTGGTCAAACCCTAATTCAGAACCTTCCAAAATTTCTCGAGAAAAATGCAGTGCATAAAAATCTCTGGAAATTTATGTAAGGTTAATACAAAAGTCTGAAACCTCCAGTTAAAATTTTATAATTTTTTGAGTTAGTTTGTTATCTCTAAAAATTCCCCAAACTTTTAGCCCATTTCTAAAACCCTAAATCAACTCCTGGTTGGGTCTAAGTCGGGCTCGAGCCCAACCTTTGCCCCTGGTGCGACCCAACCCTCTCAGCGCCATCCCCAGCCCTCCCGCGCGTGTGATCGTTCCCCGTCGTTGGATCGCCATCATGCGGCCCTCGTTCTCGTGGCCGTTTGGACCTCCGATCCCGCCATCTCTCGTGAGCCGTTGGATGTAAATCCAACTGTTGCGTTCGCGCTCGGTCGCTTTGAATCAAAACGACTCAAGCCACTTTCAAGTTTTGGTTGGGTCCAACCGACTTATTGCACCGGGCTCGTGCTAACGGCGTGCTTGGTGCTCAGCCAATTAGATCTTAATCGGACGATCCAGGTCGCTTGTACTGTTTTGACCTCCGAGTGGATCCATCAATCTCAGTCGTTCCTTATTGCTCTGAGGGCCATGATTTCGTGGGAACGTTTGGAGCGCTCCAACCTTCCTTTTCAATCCTGGTCGTCCAATTTCTATCCTACCGTTGAGTGCGTTGGGTCTGTGATTAGGGTTAGGCTCAACCCATTAAACACCTTAGGCTCAAGCCACCTTGTTTCACTGCCATGTGGGGCCCTTGCCAACGCTGGTCATCTTCCTCCTCTCGCGCGCATGCGTGTGTGCCAGAGCACAGCGTGGGCGACGCAACGATGGGTCACCTCCTTGGCGTCCTGCAACGGCTCTTTTCCGCTTTGCATTAATTGCTCGTTAGTGGCCGTCCCCAAAGTCATGGTCGCCACTGCAAGCCATCCCCTCCGCTCATCCAGGACAGAGCGTAGACCGCGACCACAGTGGAGCGGTGTTTGTGCAAAGCCCTAGCTCCCTTGGCTATTTAAAGCCTTTGAGCTCATCCTTGACTTCCTTTAAACACCACCGTAGCCTGGCCTAGCTCCCTCTTTGCTCTTTGAAGCTCAAACCACAAGAACCACCAATCCGCCATTATCGGTCGAGAGAAAACTTCATCGTCCTTGGTGTTCCAATGGCCTTCCTCCCTCTCTCTTTGCTTCAGCTTGTGCCTCTCACCTCCTGAAGTAAATCCCCTAACCTAATACGTTTTGACATTTACAGGAAGTGTCAAATTTTGGGATTTGTCCCAAATCGGCCGAAACTGTCCCTCTTCTTCCTCAAGTCCGGTAAGCCCTCCTTTCTTCAATTCGCTGCTTGAAGGCCTTCTTTGACCTCTGTGGAAGCTTTTTGGATGACACGGGCGTGTTCTTCTTGCTCAGGGCATCTCCTCCGTAGTTTCTTCCTCAGCACCGGTAGCTTCATCATCGTCGGAGCTTCCCTGGCCGCCTCTGGTTCCTCTCTGCCTTCAGGTACCTCCCTAGTAGTCCCTAGCAGCTCTGGCACCGCTTCTTAGAACCGCTGCGGAGCTCTTTTGCGTTTTCGTCGTTTGGCTGTGCGTTGCCGCTCCGCCTCTTTCCGGCTAACCGCCGATGTGGTCCTCCTCCATGGTCACCGCCACCGCCAGCGTGTGCGCGGTGCTATTACGGTCCTGTTTTGGCCCTTGGTCGGCGCCGACGTGGTCTACGCCACCGGCGGCGAGCCGGCGAGCAAAGCCGGGATGTATTGGACCTTCGTTGTCGTCACTAGATCATTTTGACAACCTTAGGACCACCCTTTGTCAATCTTGGCCATTCGTGATCTCCTTAGTGCGGATCTGGACCGTCAAGACCACCCCTTCGTCTTTTGGTAAAGATATCATCCAGAACCTCCCGAGTTAATCTTAGCCGTCGATGATCTCTCTGGTTTAGCTCTGAGCTGCTAGATATTCCTATGCGCAACGTTTGCTGCCAGGACCTCCCCTAGCTTAAATCCTGGCCGTTAAAGACCTCTCTAGATTTAATCTGGACCGCTCAGGACCTCCCCATGGAGATCTTAGCCGTCCAGACCTCTCTCTGTTAAAGCTTTGTCTTGGAGGACTCCCTCGTGTAGATCTTGACCATTGGAGACCACCCTAGGGAGATCTGAACCGTTCAGACCTCTCTCTGTTAAAGCTTTGCCTTGGAGGACTTTTCATTGGAGATCCCGACCGTTGAGACCTCCACCTGCAAAGATCTTAGCTGTTAGGACCTCCCCAATCTAGATCTTGGCCGTTTGGACCTCTCCTGAGTAAATTCGAGCCATCCAAGACCTCCTTGCTATTTTAGCTTATCACCCAGGACCTCCCTCAGTGGAATCTTAGCCGTTCAAGACCTCCCCCTCGAGATCTTGACTGTCTAGGACCTACTCCGTTAGATCCTTAGCTTTAGAACCTCCCTCAGCTCTGGACTGTTAGATCTGGATCTAACGAGCTAGACCTCCTCAGCGCGGTTGGAGCTCTAACGTTCCGATCCTCTTTTGCCGTTCATCTCTAGATCTACGGCTGAGATTTGGTGAGGCATTCGGGAAGTCCGAATGTCTCATCTCTCGTGGGCCGTTGGATCTAAATCTATCGGTGGAGATCTTGGCAGTTAAGACCTTCGGAAAATCTTAGCCACCAGGACCTCCCCTCCCTCATATCCCACCGTCGAGACCTCCTCTCCTAGAGCTCAGCCTTAGGACCTCCTCGTGGAGCTTTGTACCAGTGAGACCCCGGTTTATTAAGCTTGTAATACTTAACCTTCCAATGGTTCTAGTATCACAAACAGAATAATCCGTGCCTCGATGAACATGTGCTTCCCAAAAAATGCAGCACACATACATCATACCAAAGTATGCATCAATTCCATACATCAATATAACAAGTCTACCAAAAGACATACATAATATAAGTTAATACAGAACAACCAAACCGGCCAAAAGACAGAAATTTGAAAGTAACAGCGGAAGCAAAAGTTACCATAAGATGGCTTAAACCAAAAGTCGACCGGCTAGCCACATAACACCACAGGGCAACCGACCGGGCCGCCAAGCTAATCGCCTCACACACTGCCACAGCACAACTCACAGAAGTGAGGCCCTTCGGGCTCACCTTCTTCCTCTGCACACAACAAGCAATGCAGGTGAGTACAACAATGTACTCGCAAGACTTACGAGTAACAAGCCTATACAAAGCTACATGAAAGCTGTATCAAAGGAAATTGGTTATATGGTTCGCTGGACGCATAAAGCAGTTTTCATTTGCAATAATGTAATAGATTGAAAGCACTTTAACAATTCCGTTTTTAAGTATTGAAATAACAGCGAGTAACATAATTATCAAGTAACCACCTGGAAGTGACTAACCCAATAGCCACCACAAATAGCATGAATCCCCGATTCATACCACCCATCAAGTTTTAATTTAAATGTTGTAGTCTAGTTCTCACGGGGCGTTTCCAAGCGTGTCCATAACCTAGGACGAGGCTATTCGAATAGTACATAACCCTGCAGGGGTGTACCAATGTACCCACACTTCAGACCGCCTTTAAGCCACAAGATTAGCACACTTCCAAAGGTATGCCGGCACGGCTAAGTCCTACGAGACATTTCCAATATTGTGTATCAACTACGAGTCGCTCGTATGGATAGAAACCCATACGCTTACATTGTAAAGCAAAAAAGACAACTACCCCTCGGGGTAAAGCTCTTTGGACAACTACAATGCTCCCACACTCAACCATTTCATTTTACCACAACGCAACACACACACGTCCACCTACGACTCGTAGCTGACACACGCCAAAGTACTAAGTCAAGAGAGGTCCCATACCCTCTAGAGTGGTTAGCACGCGAAAATGCTCAGAACGGTGGCACAAGAAATTCGGTCCTTAACTGACTAGGGCACCATTCCAGTCACACCCAAAAGATCACACCATCTTACCATTGTGCCTTGCTGGAGTGCAGGATCCGATGGCTGTGACTCAGAATCAATATCAATATTATCTTCGGAACCTAACGCGAAAAGGCGATAAACAAATAAGAACGAAGAACACCAAATAAACTCCAACAGTAAGAGACATCCAAATCTAATGAAATTTATACAGCATCAAGAGGATGATTTTAGACAATTTTAGGAATAACAATCATGCAATTTGGATTTAGTATGCAAAAGATATAGCCAAAATACACTCCCTCAGCCTGCTAATTCAGCTAATTAAATTACAGGTACTGTTCATGGCAAAAATTTCTAGAATGATCTAAGGTCTGAAATTTTTATAGCAGGTAGATTATGACATCCTAATGACAACAATGTTGAGTTTACTAAATTTGGAGTTTTAATGATTTACTTATGATTTTTCTAAGTTGTAAATCTAATGCAAGTCATTTTACAGAATTATAAACATGCTCAAAACCTATTTCATATTAAAGTATACTAACAGAGGAAATTAACAAAATTGATTTTGCACAAATTAGAATTCTACAGAAAAAGATATGCATTTTTCAAGTTTTATTTCTATTTCTGGAATATTTTAATGGCAGGAAACAGGTTACTTTAGTTACAAGATTTTCTGACACTGAAATATGCCTAAATGCATTTTTAGATTAAATTCTAGTGGCATAAGATTTTATTACAGTTGGAATTACATAAAAAGCAGTTAACAAGAAATAGTTATGAGTTTCTAAAGTTTAAATACATTTTTTTGTTGATAAATAAAAGCTTACAGAAATAGAATCAAACTCAACAGGAATAAAGCGACGCGGTCGCTCGAGAACCCTTGATCTAAAATCCTACGGCCCACGCGCGCCGGGAACAGCGCACGCGCGCGACTCCAAAAAGGAAACCACCGTTGGATCAAGATCCAACGGCTCACGAGGAGGGATGCGTTCGGACGGTGCGGTAGCCTCGGCCAACCACAGCCGCAGATCTCAAGATGAACGGCTCAGAGCACACCTCCCTTCGGAGAGTCCGATTGCACTCACGATCTCAGCCGCAGATCATGAGATGGACGATCCAGAATGATAAGGGAACCGGATGGTCCGAATGCACTCTAGATCTGGGCCGTTGATCACTAGATCGACGGTCCACAATCAACAAAGTGCTACGCACGGGACTTAAGTGCGCGCGAGGGAATTCCAACGCGGGCCCACATGTCCGTGAGACAGAGGGTCAATTAAGACAGCGATTAATTACTAGAAACCAATAATTAGTGATGATTAGTAATTAATGTGTCCTAATGATCTCGCACAGAGGTGGATTTAAGAGATGGGGGCCCACCTGGCAGTGAGACATTTGCCAAATAAGACACATTAATTGCTAACCAATGATTAGCAATTAATCACCCCAGATTGTACCCTAATGAACCCTGGGCTGCGGCTTAAAGCCTACGGGCCCACATGACAGCGACACAGTTAGGCGGATTAAGACACAATAACTCACCCTATGATTAACAATGATTAGATTATTAATGGTGTCCTAATGACAACTGAAAACAGGAAATAACGCCCAACAAAAACCCGAGCGGGAGCTACGGCTTGTCGCCGACGACTCCGGCCACGGCGGCGCAACCTAAAGGCTAAAATGGATTCGCAATAGGCTTGCGGACCCAAAGGTGGTGACCTCGCCGGCGGCGATGGCTCTAAACGCCGGCGAGCCAGAAAACAAAGATGGAGACCTTTACTGCTAAACGCGAAAATAGCAAAATGCTCCGCTGCAGTCCAAAGAAGCGAGTGCCACAGCCTCTAGGGACTAATAGGAAGCTACCTTGATCGAGATGAGCTTCAAAGATGGTCGGAGAAGGTCTGACCACGACGGAGCTTGCCGGACCCGAGGAAGAAAGTATGAAAATAGAGACCTGAGCCAAAATGAACACCATGGGTGGTCAAAATAGCTACAAAATAGCCCATAGAAGCTTCATGAGCAATTAATTGAGAAATGGAGCACTCACCGGAGCTGAGGAAGAAAAGGGGCAAATTCGGCCGAATTTGAACAAACCCCAAATTTGTCAACTCCTGTGAATGAAACCCCAAAATTGAGTGAGGGGAAATGATCAAGACATTACAGAGGAGAAAAGGGTACAAGAATATTTGAAGAAGAACCACTGGAGCTTCATGACTCTCAATGGAGCTCCACGGGTCAACAATGGTGATTGAGTGTTCTTGGGGTGTTAAGCTCCAAAAATGAATAAGGAGATTAGGATGGTGTAAAGGAACACCAGGAAGGCCTTGGAGAGCTTAAATAGCCAAAGGATTAGGGTTTGGCCCCAAGGAGCCTCTCGGGTGAGCTAAGTCCACGACACAAATATAGACCGAAAAGCAAAATGATGGAGATGTAGGAGTAGGGCATGCCTCTCGGCCGAAAGTACCTGCAAGCACTTAATGCCGACCAAGGAGACGTTGCCAGAGGAACCAGATTTGACAGCGCCATGCTCTGCACTGTTTTCGCACGGCGGGAGGTTGAAGATGACCAGAGAAAAGGCTCGGGCGATTTGGAGCCCTTGGATTTTGATCGGGGGGCTGATATCGCTTCACGCCACTGGGGTTAAAACACATCGGGGAAAAATGTGAGCGTTGGATTTTAATCCAATAGCTTAGATTGAACGACACAGCCGGAGGTTTAAAACAACAGAGGAGATCGCGAGCCCTTGGATCAAAAATGGACGGCCACAATTTAATAAGGCCTCCGGACAGTCCGAATGCGCTTAGAAATCTGGACGGTTGGATTGAGACCCAACGGTTCGAATTAACTAGAACATCCGCACAGTCCGAATGTTTACGTGAACATGGGCCGAGCGATTAGGATCCAACGGTTGAGAATGGACGCGCGCCTTAAAGGAGGGTCGGTGCAGCTAGTTGACTGGACCGAGACGCATGGCTCGAGCCCGAGTTTGACTCGAACCCAACGCACAGTGAAATTAGGTTTTGAGTTTTAAATAGAACTGGGACTTTGAGGATTTATTTGAGATAGCAAAACAAGTCCAAAAATTATGAAATTTTTACTGGAGCTCGCTAACTCGGATACTAACCTTGAATAAAATTTTGAGAGGTTTTCATGCTGTGCATTATTCTCCAAAAATTCATGCAAGGCTCTGGTTTAAAGTTTGACTAGAAGTCAACCAGGTTTGAATGCCTTCTAAAAATATTCAAACAATTTCTAAAAATTGAGAAATTTTTCAGAGAGATCACATACCATCCCAGGAACTTAAGAAAAATATTTCCAAAGGATGATCACAAGATTTGAGATGAAAGTTTTTGGAAGACAAGGTTTTGGATCAAAAGACTTGTGACTTTGTATTTCCATAATTCTTGTACATGAATTGTTGAGAACATACAGGAAATACATGACGTAAGAATTTTTTTTAATTTCTACTCATTTTCTTACATTTGAAACACAAGTCCAATATTGGGATGTTCAAGATCGCTGAGATCCGATCTAACGATCAAGACCTCCCAGTCTTGCGCATGCACTGGTGCACTGTGTGCTCTGTGCTCTAGAGCCGTTGGATGCAATATCGACGGGTCCAACCTCCCCGATTTCATTAGTTCATTTTGACCACCCCGAGAGCTTTGATTTTCAAAGTGTTTAAATGTTTTAAATTCAAGAGTGCATAACTATTTCATATTAACCCCTTTTTGGGTGATTCATATTGTGTTAGCTCTGTAGTGAAATGAACTTTAACTTGAGAATGAATTTAGGCACTGTTCTGTACTAGAACATGATATATGTTGTAATAGAAGCTTAACATGAAATGATGCTTAGAAATTACTTCAAACTTTGTAAAATGCATAACTTTTTGTCGAACCCGGGAGCGAAGGATCCCGAATTCTCTGTGTTCATACACCGGTCCAGGATTTCCAGTGTACACAGTCTCACAAAATTGATATCATAATCATATCACGAAAACATAAATATCATTAAGTAATCAAATGTTTAATACAACTGAGTCTGAACAACAAATATCAAATATCAAATAACACTGCGGAAGCATAGAAATAATAATGAGCCACACGATGCGCCACAGGCAATCGTCTGGGGTCGAAGGCCTAATCGTCCTGGTCCTCACCGTCGGGGAAAAAGTCTTCTCCTGAAAAAGAGTTATTCAGCAAGAGTGAGCACAACTTCTGTGCTCGTAAGCTACACCCAATATGGAATGGAAATGCATGCATAAGGTAACAAGTGAATAAGGCAGGGGTTATTTTGCATAAACAACATTTTCAGGTTACATATTCATAGTAGTTTCCAAGGCAAATTTTATACTATATCTAAAATCAGGTTTGAAAATGACATCTTTATATTATGGATAACCTCTAAATGAACAAGTGAAAGATACCCTCATATCACACGGTTTCCCGCCCAAATTTTTCATAAGGATTAACCATCCTCAAACATTTGATAAATATGGCCTTGCTAGCATGTCCATGACTACGGACGCGGCTATTCGAATAGTTTCTACTATGCAGAGTATGTACAACTTTACCCACACGAGATGACATGCTCATTATGTCGGCCATTACACGCTTCAGTAGGCGTGCGACTGAGCATTTATCATGAGGCCTTTACAATGTGATGTCCTAGTGTACTTATGCCCGCTAAGGTTTCACCCTTTGACTAACCGTCCTCGGAAGCCCCCTCTTGCGCCAGGTGGGAATAAAAAGTCTAACCGACACCCACACATTCATCATGGCACAAATACACTAAAACACTACAAGTTAATTAGCCAAATCCTGCCCATACAGGACATGTGGTGGTACAGTAAGGCATAGCAATAAGCGGCTCAAAGACCTGTCCTCAATTGACTTGGGCGTCTTTCCAACAAACCCTGGGCCTTAATCTTAACCAGATTAATCCCGTGCATAAACCTGCACCCACCATTCCAACCAATTCGCCCAAGTCCAAACCCATTTTGATTTTGTTTAGAGTAAAACCCTCTTTATAAATTCATGTGGTAAAACAATACCACCATGTCAAGTTTGAAACAAATTTGTAAAAGATTTGGCTAAACCCTCCCAAATTCATAAGTGTTCTAAGCATGGCTAAGCATATGAATATTTTGTATTCATTTTGTCTAATAGTGACAAGGTAATCATGTACAATAATCAAATTGGCCATAAAATGAATATTGGGATAACTATGTATAAAACAGGGTATTGAAATAATTATACAAACATATGCATGCAATAAGTAATTTAAAAACTAAAAATAACTTTAAAATACTGGGAGCAATATGATCAATGGTATAACTTGCCTTCGTTGACGTCTTGGAATTCTAGGTCCTCGGAATGGTCAAACTCTCCGGAGTCGTCGAAGTCTAAACGCGAAAATACGACAAATTCAAATTCAAATTCAAATAAATTCAAAAATATTGTTCAAATTAACTCCAAATTGAATTATTTTGGTTTAGTTAGCTAGATTATAATTTTATACAAATTTTGCAACTTGAATCACCCAATTTGGAGTTCAGATGCAAAAGTTATGAATTTTTGAAGTTTAAATCCATTTAAAACCTAAATTCTAAATTTATTAGATTTTCTTGATTTATTTTTCTAAAGGAAAATCTAATTATTGTGTAAGGCTTACGTCAGCCACAAGATTTCAACATTAAAGAAAATAAAAACAATTTTCTGACATGTGGGACCTACGTGTCATAGATAGGGTCTACGTGAACTAATTCTATGAGGTTTTGGCTCCGGGGTTTTGAGTTGACGTAGCGCCACGTGGGCAGCCATGTAGATTTCTACGCTGAGGTGGCGCTGAGGTGGCACATACGTGGCCCTGCCACATCAGCAAAAGCGGCGAGGCTCTCGGTGGCGGGCTCGCCGACGTTCTACGCCACGGCGAGGGGTGTGGGTGGTACCAAACGGAAGACAGTAATGCACTGAGTTAGGTGCTCACCTTGATTGCAAGCGGGCGTGGCTAAATGGTCATTGGCGGCGAGGTTTAGCGGCGGCAAGATGAGGTCGATGGGGAAGAAGATGTTGCAGGGCTCGTCCGGCGAGGTGGAGGTGCGCACCGGCTTCGAGGCGTCACGGCGATGACGAAGGTGTGGACGAAGGCGGCGCAGCGAGCTCGACGTCGCCAAAATCGGGGAAGAAGGGCACTTCAACCTCCGGCGAAGAACTCCAAAATTCGAGCGCTACAGTGTGAGAGGATGGCAATGGGTGGCGGTGTTGTGTTGTGGGGAAGGAGGCGCACCCAAGGCTCCCTTTTATAGGTGCTGGGGGGCTCCGAGGCGGCGTGGAGGAGGTGGGGGTCATGGCGGCGGTTTCGGCGGATGTGGGCGAAACTGTCACGGAGAAGAGGGGAGAACGTGGGGGAAACGCAGCGGTGGTTGACGCGGTTGTGCGCACGCACGCGAGAAGGTTGGGAACGGTTGAAGGCACCCGTTACGGAGCTTCAAACCCCGCGACAATGGCGGTTTGACCACGCAGAGACGAAGGCGAGGAAGATGACGATCTGACAAGCGGGGTCCACTTGGCAGTGACAGAAAAGAAAAGAAAAGAATGTAAGTGTGGTTAGATTGTGGCTGTTAGATTAAGATCGTACGGTCCACAATGGATGAGCTTTTCAGCACATGCGTTGAATCTGGGCCGTTGGATGTAAATCGGACGGTCCGCAACGTTTAGAAACATTCGGGTTTAGTTATGGAACGAAGGGTGGTACGTGGGCCATTGGATTTAGATCGTAGAGCTCACGTTGATTGGGATGTTTGGGCCTCCCGAAGGCTCAAGGAATCGTAGCCGTTTATTTTAGATCTAACGGCTCACGATGATTGGGATGTTCGGGCCTCTGAAGATTACGCGAACGCTGGCCGTTGGATCATGATCCAACGGTTGATGGGCTTTGCGGTGGTTTTAACGCGCGTGCGCGTGAGGCTGACAGGTGGGGTCCGAGTGTCAGTGAGGGGGAGAGAGAGGACGCGCGTGGGGTTGGGCCGTGTGGGCCACGTGCGCGTGGAGGGTTTGGGCTGGATTTTTGGGTTTCGGCCCAAACATGATTTTGAGTATTAAATTTTTTTTTTTCCATTTAAACTAATACTGTTAATTCATTTAAGCTTTTAAAAATAGCAAATAAATCCCAAAAATTCTAGAAAAATTCACAGAAATTCCTAGAGTTATCTGGGACTTAAATAAAATTAGTTCCAACTTAAATTTGGCTTTTAATTTTGTAAATAAATTATGTTGGCTTTTAAAATAATTATAAAAAGCTTTTAAAATCTCAGAAAAAATTCTCAAAATTAATTTAATTTTTGTTTTTCACCTTAAACTCAAATAAAACTTTAAAAAAATTTAATAAATTTTACTTTTGACTTTTAAAACTCAGGAATTCAAATAAAGTAGTCAAACTCTTTCAAATTTCAGAAAATCCAACAAAATAATAACCTTATTTACTTTATTTTTGGTAATAACACTTTGGGATGTTACACTTTTTCTCTGTAATTCCAAACAGAGCAAACTAAACTTTGTTAAAATCCTCTAGTAATGTACTTTAGTGTAGAATAGGTTTTAGTGTGGTCTTTGCCACTGAAATTAATGATACACTATTTTTACAACTTAGAAAAATCATAACAAATTCATTGTAACTCCGAATAAAGTAAGCTCAGTTTTGTTAACCTTAGGATGTCAACATCTACCTACCATAAAAATTTCAAGTTCAAATTCTTTCTGGAAAATTATGCCATGAACAGTAACCGAAATTAATTTAATTTAGAATTTCCAGGCTAAGAAAAATTGTTTAGGTTATAAATTTTTCATGGTTAGTCCAAATGACTTGATTCTTGTTGCTAAATTCATTTAAAATCACAACCTTGCTGTTGTGTAAATTTTATGGATTTTGGATGACTTTGGCTTTTGAGTTTCTTTCGGTGTTCTTCGTTTTTATTGGATTTTCTCGTTCTTTCGATAGGTTCCGACGATCGTGTTGTTTTCGTGAGTGATCCTCTGCAACAAAAAAGTGATCTCCATAAGGCAAGCAGATGTAGCATCATTTGATCATATTGCTCCTGTTACTTTTAAAGTCTAATACCTTGTTTGCAAAAACTAAGTATGCATGCTTCTTGTGTCAAAGTTAATTTATGTCGATTAGAGGTAGTTAATCCTAATGCATAGTTTCCCTGAAATTATTCACCCGCCACAAACCTAGGTTAATATCCTCACTGGTGAATTAGAGCCGGTGAATGATTTATGGTATTTTTATTATCTCTACGATATGATGCTTAGCAATGCTTAGTTACCGGTAGAATTGGGCGGTTATCGACTTAGTCGATGACCTTGATCACACAATCTTGTGCCTTGTTTATTTGAGAAAACTAAAACTAAAAACAAAATAATTTGGACTTGGGCACAATGGTATGTTGGTGTGCTTTTGGGTGTGACTGGAATGGTGCCCGGGTCATTAAGGACCGAGTTACTTGCGCCACCGTACTGAGCATTTTGCGTGCTAACCATACTAGAGGGATATGGGGCCTCTCTTGACTAAGTACTTTGGGGGGTGTTAATTAATGAGTCGCGTGGTGGGTTGTATATTGCTATATGCAACATGGACAAGTTTGTAGGGAGGGGAGAACCTGCGTGAGGCCGGTGCATCCTACTCTACGTATGGGTCCTTGTGATCTATCCCGCTGGCAGGTCACTAAGGGTTAACCCCCATACGTGCAGCTCTTGATTAGCTCAACCCATTGGAAAGTGTCTCGTAGGACTTAGCCGTGCCGGCATACCAAAGGAAGTGTGCTTAATAGCTTGGCAAAAAGGCGGTCTGAAGTGTGGGTACATTGGTACACACCTGCAGGGTTAAATCTATTCGAATAGCCTCGTCCTAGGTTATGGACACGCTCGGATACGCCCCGTAAGAACTAGACTACAACCTTTTAAAATAAAACTTGGCATGGGAGGTACGAATGGATAAGTCGTGCTATTGTTGTGATGGTTATTGAGTTAGCCATCTCCAGGAAATCTTTATGTTATTACTTATTGTCTCATTGTTATTTATGCAAATAAAACTTCAGATTGTTAAAACTGCTTTCAAACTACTACTTATTGCAAATAAAACTTGCTTTATGCCGAAAATTAACCTTGAGCTTTCTCCTTTGATTAAAGCCTGCATGTAGTAGTATCTAGGTTTGTTACTCGTAAGTCTTGCGAGTACATTCTTTGTACTCATTTGCATTGCTTATTTCTTGCAGAGGAGGTTAATCCCCAAGGGATTGACTTTGGCGAGTTTTGCTGCGGTGTGGACGACTAGCTTGGCGGCCCGGTCAGATTGCCTTGTGGGTGTATGGCAAACCGGTTGGCTTTTGTCTTAGCCATCTTATGGCATTTTGCTTCCGCGGTTGATTAACTCTTTTTACTTGTCTTGGCCGGTTGGCCTTTCCTTTGTAATAACTATTATGTATGTCTTTTGCTTGTAGAGTTTAAGCTTTGGATCTGTGTGTTGTATGGAATTGATGCAATGTTTTGTAAAAGGATGTGTATACTGCAATCCTGGGAAGTATACATTTTCCCGAGACACGGTGTATTTTGTTTGTGATGCTAGAGTCAGTGGATGACTAAGCATTACAAGCTAAATAAACCAGGGTCTCACAGGCCCGATGGCACCGGTTGGACTCAAATCTGTTGGGCTCGGGTCGCTACAGTGCAAAGGACTAGGGTTAGGCTGGGAGAGTTGACCAACCCTATTTCAAGTCTTCAAAAGTTTGATCGGGCTTTAGAAAATAGCAAATAAATTTGTAACAATATGAAATTTTGCAAAGATGCTACTGGGATCATATCTGTCCCAAATAAAATTTAAAATCCACTGTTTCACCTTTTAAAATACAAAAATAACTCAATAACCCGAAAAGGTTATTTAAACACAAATATTTTTCTCAAGATCAAAATAATTTCTAAAAATTCAACAAAAAATATTTTTGGTCAATATAATTCATCTAGTCTTTATTAAAAATACTTCCTGGTCTTAATACCAACTTTGACTGGTATTTTCTTTTGAAGCTTTAAACAAGTTTTGGATTTTGGCTAGAAATCAGAGGATTTAAATTATGACATAATGCCCAATTTGCAAAAATAAACAATGATGTTATGAAAAACATCTTATTACTGTTTATTAAAACTGGGGCTGTTACAAACCTAACCCCCTTTTCTAGTTTAGAAGTTGGAAAGGAATGAAGTTGAATTGACTTTTCTAGAAATGCAACATCTGTTGTCTTAATTTCCTCCAAGGATAGAAAGAAATATTACAACATCTGTTGTATTAATTTCCTTCAAAGACGGTAAAGAAAGATTCTAATAAATAACATAGTGTTGTTATTATATCTTCTTTTACATGGCTTTGTTTAACAAGGAAGAAGTGGGGGGTGCTCAATCCTCATTAGATCTTCGTGCTCCCAAGGGGCTTCATCCTCCGAGTGATTAGCCCACTGAATTTTTAAGAACTGGACGGTGCGGTTTCTTGTCTTGCGTTCCATTAGGATACGCACCGTTTGCTCTTGATAGGAAAGGTCTGGTGGAAGATCAAGACTCTCATTGGCAGTAGCCTCGGTAGGAACACGATGGCATTTCTTTAATTGAGAAACATGAAAAGTATCATGTACTGCTGAGAGAGAGTCAGGGGTCTGGAGATGTTGGAGAAATTTTCAATGAATCTACGGTAATAACCTGCAAGTCCAGGAAAACTTCGGATGTCGAAAACATTTTGGGGCTGATCCCAGTTTAGTACATCTTGTACCTTGTTTGGATCAACAGTGATACCCCTTTCGGATAACACATGTCCCAAGAATGCGACTTGCTTGAGCCAGAAGGCACACTTGCTAAACTTCGCATATAGTTGATGTTTGCGAAGTGTTCCCAATACAAGTCTTAAATGTTGTTCATGTTTTCCAACAGACTTTGGAATAGATAAGAATGTCGTCAATGAACACGTCACAAACTTATCCAAGAAATCCATGAATACCGAATTCATAAAATTCATAAAGTAAACCAGAGCATTTGTTAGGCCAAAGAACATAATAATATACTCGTATAACTCGTAGCGAGTAGAGAATGCTATTTTTGGAATGTCTACAGCTCTAACCGTGATCTGATGATAGACCGATCACAAATCAATTCTAGAAAAGACTCGGGCTTTAGTCAATTGGTCAACAAATAGGTGAGTGATAGGGCAAATGTCACCACCAATTTGGTTAAGGACAAAAGAGTAGGACAATGTATGTTGTTAAAAGGGGGAACAAGGAAAGATAACAATGGTGCCACCAAGTGACCACATTCAGTGTGAGAGCCACCTACATGGCCGCATTTAATGTAATATGACTTGTATTATGTAAGACCCGGGAGTAACTCTCCCAAATCCTCTGTGCATTTCTGAACTAGTCCCATGATCAGTAGCTAGTTCACACAGTAAACAAATATGGTAACAAATTCATATCACAACTTTATTAATAATCAACAGAGTTTATTACAAAAGAGGCTTACAAGCCAACAATAAAGAACACAGTGGAAGACGAAGTAGTAGTGGAGTCCAGCTGATCTGCCACAAGCAATCGACTGGGGTAGCGGCCTAGTCATCGAGATCCACACCGGTAGCAAAGTCCTTCTCCTCTGAAATTTTATTTGCATAAAGCAGGTATGAGCACAACTACCGTGCTCGCAAGTTACACCCTTCAAATAACAGAATGACATGCATACATAGATGTAACAAAGGATGGCTTATTGGTTGATTTGCATAAAGCAGCATTTTCTTTAAATACTTGTACTAAGTTCCAAAGCAGTTATTCTATAACTAAAATTCCTTTTATAAATTCTTGATTTTATAGTCAGATAACATTCACACCTGAATGGTGAAGAATACCCTCCTATCACATGGCTTCCTGCCCAATATCCATTTGGATAAACCAGTTTGAAGAAGTCTTTTTCAAACAAAACCAAAGTCTAACTTTGAGAGGCTTTGCTAGCATGTCCATGACCGTGGACATGGCTATTCGAATAGTTTTACACTCTGTAGAGGTTGTACAACTTTACCCACAAGACACGACTTCTCTAGTTTGTTCGGCATCCGTCGATATCACTGCTCACTACCTTAGGTAAGCAGTCTAGAGCACGTGATAAGGCCTTTACAAAGTTCTACCTTAAAGTATTTATGCCCGCTAAGGTTTCACTTCCATTGGTCTGACTGTCCTCCGGGAGCCCCCTCTTGCGCCAGGTGGGACTACTGTCTGACCGACACCCACACAAACAACATGGCACAAATAACAATGAGGTATCACAAATTATTAAGCCAGGTCCCCTCCCCATACTCAGGACATGTGGTTGCACGGTGAGGCATAGCCCATTATGGGCATAGGAAAGGAATGCTCAGAGGCCGGTCCTTAATTGACTTGGGCGTCTTTCAAAACAAACCGTGGGTCTTAATCTTAACCAGAATTAAGCCTATGTATAAACCTGCACCCACCAATCATCTATTTCGCCCAAGTTCAAACCCATTTTCATTTTATTTTCCGAGTAAAAGTATTTTATAAACCTTCTATGGTAAAACAATACCATAGATCCAATTTAAATCAAATTTGAAAGATTTGGCTAAAAACTTCCCAAATACAAGATTTGATCTAAGCATTGGCTAAACATATGATTAATTTTAATACCATTTTGTCTAAAGGTGACAAGGTATTCACGTTCAACATTCAAATTGGCCATACAAGAAAGATTAGAATAACTAAGCAATTAAAATAGGGAATTAAAATAATTGTATAAACATATGCATGTAATAATAATTTAAAAACAGAATATAAATAATTTGAAATAATGGGATCAATATGATCAAGGGTATAACTTGCCTTGCTTGATGAGGTGATGTTGTTTTTCTTAACAGATCACCTGGTATTGAGGTGATGTTGTTTTCCTTAACAGGTCACCTAGTACTCACAAGTATTTTCTCCAGGTAGTCCAAGTGTACAACCACGATGATTATACAGTCAAAATCAATCCTCTTATAAGCTCTTCAACTGGCGTCGAAATCTGACTCTCCGAAGTCGTCGAAATCTAACCGCGAAACAAGCCAAATTCAAACTAAATCCAAATAATAACTCAAATGAACTCCAAATTAAATAATTTTGGTTTGTTTGGATATATCTTGAATTTAGACAAATTTAGGAATTTGAATGGACTCAATCGGAGTTCGGATGCAAAAGATATGAGCTTTGGAAGATTTGAGTTACATGAAATGATAGAATTAGGGTTTTTCAGAATTATTGGAATTATTTTTCTAAAGGAAAATAGAAATACTGTGCACTGATGACGTCAGCCCTCAGGTTTTTCCGATTTTTGGCCGAATTTATTTTTAAACGAAAAACCCAGAGTCTATGACAGGTGGGCCCGTGGTCAATGGACCACGCCCACGATTGGTCAATGGTTCATGGTAAACCCAGTGCACAACACAGTGCACGCGGGGGTGGGGGCGCTATGTATGAGCTGACGTGGCGCCACAGGGCTGCCACGCGGGCAATTTTGCCGACGTGGCGCACGGGTGGCGCCTACGTGGCGGGTGAGGTGGCCACCACAGTGGCGTGCCACGTCGGGGGTGGCCGGTGGCGGTTCGGCCGCGAGCCCACCGGCGAACGGCGGTGCGATAGCCTTCGGTGAGGGCATGGGTGGATAGAGGAGAGTGCGGGGAGTTGAGGGCGCACGGTTGGGTCACCTCAGGACACGGCGATAGCCGGCGACGAGGTATTTGGCGGCGGTGATGTGCGGGTTGACGACGGCGACGAGGTACAGCGGTGCTCCGGCGAAGCGGAGGAGAGCACCAGGTAGGCGGTGGTGTGGTGAAGCCATTGGTGGCGTCGGCGAGGATGCGGCGGCGGTGTCGGCACCGGAATCGGGGAAGAAATGATGCTCGGTCGGACATCTTCAAGCTCAAATTCCGGCAAGGTGGGAGCGAGAGGGGAGAAGTGGGTGACGGGGTTGGGATGCGGGATGAGAGGGGCGCACCATGCCTCCTTTTATAGGGGCTGAGGAGGCTGGGAGGAGGAGATTGGCGGCGGGGGTCGCGGCGGCGATTTTGCACTCAGACGAGGGGGCAAATGGCGGGAAATGGGGTGGCGTGATGCGGGGGCGTTATTGCGCGCATCCACGCGCGGAAGGGAGGCGAGAATCGCGGCGTTGACGGAGCTCGGCTCAGGCGGAAATGGCGGCCGCGTGCGGCCACGTGAGTAAGAGGGCGCGGGGAGGAAGAAGGCGCGGAGGCCGTCGGATTTTCATCCGATGGTACGGAGGGGCGGGGTGTCGTGGACGTTTGCTGGCCGTTGGATTTTGATCCAACGGCCACGACCATTGGATACGCAGACGCTGTTGAAGCGGCCGACTGGGCCGTACACGAGAAAATGGGCCGAGCGGGGAGATTGGGCCCAAAACAGGATTTGGGTTTTTAAATGGTTTAGTATTTTCATTAATTTGATTAATTCAAATTGGCTTTAGAAAATAGCAAATTGAATCCAAAAATTTAGAGAAAATTCACAGAAATTCCTATAGTTGTTTTGGGCTTAATAAAAATAGTTCCAACTTATAATTGGCTTTTAATTTTGCAAATAAATTATTTTGGTTACAAAATATTTAGGAAAAAGCTTTTAAAATTCCAGGAAGTCTAGAAATTAATTAAAATTTTATTTTTCAACTTAAACTTAAATAAAACTTTTAAAAACTTTAATAAATTGTACTTTTGACTTTTAAAACTTTAGAAATTCAAATAAAGCAATAGAACTCTTTCCAAATTTCAGAAAATCCAATAAAATAATAACTTTATTTATGTTATTTTGGTAATAGCACTTTGGAATATTACATATTAAATGCACGAAGCACTTAGGTGGCGGTGAAAGATAAGGATGACCAAGTCTGGCAAGTAGGACCAGTCAAACATGGAAATAGATTGGTCAAGGAGGGAGGTCCTGGTCCATAGGGAAAAAGTCTGCTTGGCTTAGGTGGAACGAAATGAAATCTTAACGGCTTAGACCTGCCCAAAGGAGGTCTAGACGGTTAAGATGAGATCAAAGGACAAGGAGGTCCAACAGGCAAAGAGATCCAAGGACACGGAGATCTAAGGAATGGAGAGGGGTGCGGTAGTACCGACGTCAAGGAAGTGGTATTACCGGAGGAGATTCAAAGATCAGGGAGGTCCAATGGGCTATAAGGTCTAAAAAAACGAAGAGGTCCAGCAGACGTAACAATGAGGAGGTCCTATGGACAAGAGGTCCAAATACCTACTCACGGAAGGTCCAAAGGTCAAAATCACGTGAAAAGAGAAGGCCCTGACTGTTAGATCTCTGAAAGGGAGGTCCAATAGTCAAGACTAATTAGAAAGGTGGAGATCTGATAGCTAGGACCTCACAAGGGAGATCCTAACGGTCACGATCACAAATAGAGGAGGTCCGCGGAGGCAAGGATACGCGGGAAGAATTGGAACCAACAGATCTTGATCAAACACAGGGAGATGACTAGGATATTTGGACCAGCGGAATGTACCAATGGATTAGGCCATCCGATAGGGATCGAATGGACAGTCAATCCATTCCCAAAATAACATCCAACCCTCTAGAGTCTATCACAACCAAATCTGCTAAAAAATCTACCCCTTGGATGTCTATGATGATGCAACGACAGATTTGATCAGTCTTGAAGACTGACCTAAGGGAATAAATAAAATGAGGTGGATGAAAATGATGCATGTTCAACTGATGTTGAACAGCAAACTGTACTCCAGAATCAAATAAAACAGTAGCTGAACGGAAATTAACTAGGAGCATACCAAGAACAACATCAGGTATACCAGCCACCTCTTCTGCAGTGATCTGGTTCACATGTCCGCGGACTGGAGCCTGGTCAGCTTTTATAGATGGCCTCTGCGATGGTGCTGGTCGCACAGGCGTCGGATAAGGCCGAATAGGAGGCAACCCTTGCTGCTTCGCCACACACTTGTTGGCATAATGACCCAGACGACCACAATGAAAGCAGATCAATCCTGGCTTGACATTGTTGGTAAGCTTAGAATGATTCACAACAGATCTCAGCTGGTCAGAACGTAGAGGTGGAAAAGGTGCGAACACTGATAGCCTCGGTGGAGTTGGAGCTGGTGCTCGAGGACGTTGAGGCAACCACAAACGCGGTCTTATTGAACGACTATTAGCTGCAAACTGGGTAGAATTCTGCCACTTACGCGAGTCCTCCAAAGCCTTGCTTTTGATTTTAGCAATGACGGCTGCGTGGAAAATTCGTTGTTGCAGTTCAATTGACTTGGTGATCATCTGGTGTAGCCGACACTCCTTGGGGCAGTGATCGTGTCCTTCGCAGAGAAAACAAGTGACTTTAATAGTCGGACAGCTCCCTAGTGGATGGTCTCCGTCACAGTTGGGACAATTCGTAGTGCACTGGTTGATGTAGTGTCCCTCTTCACTACAATGTCGACAGACCTTGACCTTTATGATTGCCCTTCTTGTCTTCCTGGGTTGAGTACTCAAAGGAGTACTAGGTGCTACCATCCTATTGTCACACGGATGGTTAGTGGACAGACTAAGGATACACTCAATTGAGTGCGAAAGATGTTTTTGGCAGAAAAAAGGGAAGAACTAAACTTAGTATGCATAAATGATATGAAATGCACCAAAATTTAATACCAAAAGAAGACACAAAGGCGCAAAGGCCAGCATAAGATCCAATAAAACAAATCATAGTTTTCCGGCATAATTGCTATACATACTACCCGTAGGCGACGCACAATTACTTGGAACCAAAAGAGGGCGAACGGTCAACAACAAAATATAACTTCTACAAGATAGGAAAAATAAATAGGGTGGATATTATCTCTTAATAGTCCCTAATTTAATCCTAATATCGTAGTACGACAACGTCTTCTCGTCCCTTTGCCATTGCTCTTCTGGGTGAATACTAACATGTCTATTTTTGGAAACGAGAGTTGAGCAATGGAAAATATTTTGCACAAGTCCAAAGAATAGTGAGGTAAGAATTAAAGGCTAAGATGGGTAAGGAATAAAAGATGTCATACTTAAACTTTTCGAAATTATTTTACTAGCTTGAAAACAATTTATCAAAAGACTCTCTAATGCTAACGGCCATGCTATTTCTAACCTACAGGCAATGTATGCTCTGATACCAACGCTGTGAGGACCCTAGAATATTGAGGTTTATGCCAAATTAAAAATTACACTAAAAGCATAATTAATAATCAAGAACATTTCGGTCCTTAATTAAAAATCATAATAGAAGCATAACTTTTAACAAGGTATAAATCCAATATTCAGGTTCCCGGATATATGTCATGCAATAGTTCCCAGGATCAGTGACCATTGCACATATATCCTTTATCAACATTGGATCACACATACAAGGCATACACTTACATTAATTTACACAAACTTTTACATTTTGGTTATACAAGCTCAAGTGACCCACGGTCACAAATAAAATGCAGCAGCGGAAACTTGAAATAAGCAGCAAAAACCACCAATGGCCCCATCACCCTTAGCCTATTGCGTGGAGGATAGAAACAGCTTCATTCGTTAGCGTCGCCCTGATCGGCGCTAACGGGTACCTCATATAAATAACCATCCTCACCTGCAACAAGTGATGAAAGCACCTGAGTACAGAAGGTACTCGCAAGACTTACACAAACTACTAAAAGAAAGTGTTTGATAGAACCTATTCAAAGGATTAAAATTTGTACATGCTTAAGGTTGGCAACAGGAAGGTTATAATGGCATTAATTTGGCATAAAGTAATACATGGTGCAAAGAGGATGCTTGCCTTGATAATAGTGCACCTCTTGTTCAGGTTCTTGTTGCTCAGAGATAGAATCAAACACTTCAGAAGAACCAGAATCTAAAATACAAAAATCCAATGAACATCAAGAATTTGGCAGAGAACCAAATATAGAGAGAAGATGCACGATCAAGACTTGAATGCATAATTATCAACATGCTTAATCTACATCTAACTCAAAAAAGGATAATAACCCATATTCAATACCTAATGATACTAATTATCCAGATTAGGGTTTTACTTAAAGCTGCAGTTTCAGATTTTAGAAAAACTGAAAATTAGACATATTACAAAAGAGTTGCTTATTGATCTATACATACACAACTAAACTATTTTGCTTAAGCTTAGAGTATCCTTAACTAATACAGTGACCTAACTCATCATTTAATATCACTGAGAGACAGGAATTAAAGACTAAGAAGCTTACTGTGCATGTTGTCGACTGACTGGCAACAACAGAACAAACATGGAAATTGAAGTCTTAGGTTGATTTGGAAATGCACTAAGCAAAAGAAGTTTGCTGAAGCTAAAGCTAATCTTAAGGAAAGATATTAACCTAACATCACCCTTGTTAGCATTAAACATAAGATTACAGAAAAGGATTTGAGCTACGGCTTCTTGTCGGTTTGACCGACAACAAGACAGAGCCATCACCAAATGTCCTATTGCCAAATTGTGATGCACTCACAAGCAAGAATCTTGACTTAAGCTACTACTATCCCTTCAGTAAGTCTATCAATCTAGATTGGACTCTGCTAATCTTGATCAATCAAGATTAAAAAAAAAGAACAAGGTTATCACTCTTGTCGGTCTGCCCGACAACAGTAACAGAATGGAATTTTGCTAATTAGCTGAATTGGAGGCACTATGAATCACAAGAATGGTTGCTTATGATACTAGGGTTTAGTAGATAACTCCCTACACTGAGAAGTTCAATTAGAATAGATTTAAACTCTAAATGATATGAAAGACCGAAAAGTTATAAAAAGTAACATTTCGGTTATAGCGAGAATTGAGCATCACATGCACAAGTGAATGGTTCATGTGAGCTACTGAGGTCCTTAGGGTTCTCAGGATGACAAGAATTAAGGTCTAAGCTTACCAGCTGGAGTTGGAGAAGATAAAGTCAAGTTTTCGGCTGACAACAGTGAAGATGTAAAATCCAATTTTCCTGTTTGACCAAAAACGAAAGTAATGGAAAGCTTGAGTCATGTGGATTACAATACATGATCTGGACAGGAAGGATTGGAGCAAACCTCACCGGAGCAAGAAATCACCACGGTGGTGCTTCCAACCGGCTCGGGTCAACAGAGAGCAATCCACTTGTTCAACCTACAAATGATGCTAAATTCACATTACAAGGTGAATTAAGCACCGGGAAGGATGAACAAGAAGTGAGAACAAGGAAAACTTCACTGGGAAGGAAAAGAGACGAAGAAAGCTCTCTCGGTCAACAATGGCAGTGGCAAACAGGCTAGGGTTTAAATAGAGTTTGAACCTCCAGAGCAACCAAGAGAGTTCTAGAGATGATGCGGTGGCAATTTAGTGCCAGGTGTCCAAGAAACATTAGCAAACTTACAGCGAAACACCACCTCTCCGGAAGCAAGGCCAGCGGCGGCAGCAAGCGCAAGAAAGAAGAGAGGCGCCTCACTGACGTGCGGGTCCCGCTGTCAGCCGCAGCCACACATGCCTCCATAAAGCTCAAAAGAATAACGACCGTCCGATTAGAAATGGGTGGCTGTGATGGAGATAGACGATAGAAGAATTGACCTGTATCTTTTATATGAGCCGCCCAATCTTAATCCGACGGCCACAACGAGATCCATCCTATTCTTAAAGAAGAGGCACCGTAGGATCAAAAGAATGCCCACCGTCCGATTTACCATGGATGTTTGAGATTATGATGGACGTTAGGAGATCTGACCGTTACTTTTCATATGCGCAGTCCGATCGAATTTGAACGGCCTAGATTGATTGGGTAACTCGGACGTCTGAACGTTACTTTTCCTACGGTTGTGCGATTCCTATCCAACGGCCATGCAAGGACACGAGCCCTAGGCTCACGCGATTCGAAGTGGCATCGCACGATTGAAATCCCACGACCGCTATTAATTGTGCGTGTTTGAGTTTCAAGCCCAAAAGGATGGCGCGGTTGGATCTGAAATCAATGGTGAATATTGAAGTGGGGTTCGGTAGTCTGAAAGTCGCCACGCGTCTAGACGGTCCAATGGGATTTGAACGGTCCAGATTGAGCGAGGCGTTCGACGGTCCGAATGTCACCGCTGATCTAGGCGGTTCATTGAGGATCCAACGACTCATGGTTTTGAAGGTGCGTTTTGATGATCGTACTAAAACGCGACGCAGTTGGATGGGGATTCGAAGGTGGATAATACATGAGACTCTTGGTTGGCCTGTAGGTCCATTAGATCTGGCCCGCTTGGAGATCAACGACTTGCAAGCACCGAAGACTAGGGCACACGCAAGGACGTGGCAGACACGGCCCCATGGCACCGGTTGGACTCAAACCTGTTGTGCTCGGGTCGCTACAGTGCCAAGGGCTAGGGTTAGGCTGGGAGAGTTGACCAACCCTATTTCAAGTCTTCAAAAGTTTGACCGGGCTTTAGAAAATAGCAAATAAATTTGTAAAAATATGAAATTTTGCAAAGATGCTACTCGGATCATATATGTCCCAAATAAAATTTAAAATCCACTGTTTCACCTTTTAAAATACAAAAATAATTCAATAACCCGAAAAGGTTTATTTAACGACAAATATTTTCCTCAAGGTCACAATAATTTCAAAAAATTCAAAAAAATAATTTTTGGTCAATATAATTCATCTAGTCTTTATTAAAAATACTTCTCGGTCTTAATACCAACTTTGACTGGTATTTTCTTTTGAAGCTTCAAACATGTTTTGGATTTTGGCTAGAAATCGGAGGATTTAAATTATAACATAATGCCCAATTTGCAAAAATAAACAATGATGCTATGAAAAGCATATTATTACTGTTTATTAAAACTAGGGCTGTTACAAGTTTCAAAATCTATTTTCTAAATCAAACCAATAGAGTAACTTGAGTAGTTGTGTAACACCCTGGCTACTCGGACGCCAAAATGTTACCTAAAGAATCTAACATTCAACCACAATATGAGAAATTGATGATGATGTCTGAACCATATAAGTATATCAAAAGAAATGACCAAGTCTCACAGGTGGAAATAACCATCAGTAACCTAGAGGAAGTCATCAACCACATTTAACTTCATTTATTACAATTCTTTGCTAAACAAAACAAAGGTAAAATCAAATCTTATTATTGAAACTGAAATATGGTGAATGAGTGGATGGTGCGTGTCTACTCCCTCCCAATAGAGTCATCCTCAATGATCACCTAAAATAAACAAACAAAACAAGAGTGAGTCTGAGACTCAGCAAGTACAATGGTACAACGGATAAATAAACATACAACAGGGGATTAAAATAGCTGAAAAAAAATTATGCATGCAATAATAATTTAAAAATAGAATTAAATAAATTTAAAATAATGGGATCGATATGATCAAGGGTATAACTTGCCTTGCTTGATGAGGTGATGTTGTTTTCCTTAACAGTTCACCTAGTACTGAGGTGATGTTGTTTCCCTTAACAGGTCACCTAGTACTCACAAGTACTTTATCCTGGTAGTCCAAGTGTACAATCACGATGATCATACATTCAAAATCAATCCTCTTATGTGCTCTTCAAACGTCGTCGAAATCTGACTCTCCGAAGTCGTCGAAATCTAATCGCGAAATAAGCCAAATTCAAATAACAATTCAAATGAACTCCAAATTAAATAATTTTGGTTTATTTATCTAGATCTCAATTTTATATGAATTTACCAATTTGAATGGACTCAATCGGAGTTCGGATGAAAAAGATATGAGCTTTGGAAGATTGGAATGATATAAAATGATAGAATTAGGGTTTTCAGAATTATTGGAATTATTTTTCTAAAGAAAACCCAAATTACTGCGCCTTGATGACGTCAGCGTCTGGGATTTTGATTTTCCAGCCGATTTATTTTTAATCGGAAAACCCGAGTCTATGACACGTGGGCCTGTGGTCAATGGACCAAGCCACAACTGGTCAAATGCCCACGTTGGGCTCGGTCCACCGCAACAGTGCGCACGGGGTGAGGGTGCTAGCGCTGTGAGGTGATGTGGCGCCACGTAGGCTCCACATCGGACCCGTGCTGATGTGGCTCCTGATCTGGCGCTTATGTGGCTGGGCCACGTCACCTGGCCGACGACGAGTTTTCGGGACGGCCCGACAACGGCGAGCGGCGGTGATTCACCGGCGGTGAGTGGTACCAACATGTAGCTACGGCTGTTGCGAACTTAACGATATACTCACGGGTGGTCAGGGTGGACTGTGGTGGCCGACGGCGAGCTTTTGGCAGCGGGGACCTTCGGGTGTTGTCGGCAACGGTGATCCGGCGGCCTTTTGTCGATGTGGATGATCGCTAGAGATGGAGCGTGGCACGCTGATGATGACGGTGTGGTCGATGCAGTAAGGGCGTCGCTGACGGCGAGGTAATCGGCGGTGAGAGCTTCGACGGCCGACAAACTAAACTACGAATCCCAGCGGCTAGAAGCGGCGTGAGGTTACGAGGGTGGAGGGGATGAGATGAGGGAGTAGAGGTGCACCTGGGGTACCTTTTATAGGGGCTGAGGAGGCCAGGAGGGGGAGATCAATGGCGGCGGGGATCACGGCGGACATGCCCGTTCCGGTGAATGCGTGCGCGATTAGAGGGGAAAAGGCCGGAAACGGTCGAGGCGGTGATCGGGGAAGTTAATGCGTGCATCCAAGTGTGGAAGGGAGGCGTAAATCGCGGTGGAGATGGAGCTCCATGCGCGCGGCAATGGCGGCAGGTGTTTGCGGCTGGAGGAGGAAGACCTAGGGAGGAAGAAGGCACTGGGATCGTCGGATCGAGATCCAACAGCCGAGAGCGACGCGTGTGAATAGGAAAGTGACTAGTGCTCTAGGGCTGTTGGATTTAGATCTGACGGTTGTCATCGGCTGAGACGTTCGGTCGCCCGAAAGTCCTAATCAAATCAGACCGTTCAACTCAGATCTGACGGCTGACACGTGTCGAAGTTAATAACGCGCGGTGAGAGTTGGCCATTGGATTTGAATCCAACGGTTGGGGCCGAGCACGCGGCGGAATGGGCTGCGCGTGCGCGAAAAGGAGTTGGGCCGGGTTAGATTCGGCCCATTGGCCGTTTTAGGTTTTTCTTTTGATTTTCCAATTGATTTAATTCCAGATAATTAGAAAGGGCTTTAGAAAATAGTAAATTAAGTCAAAAATTATGAGAAAATTCACAGAAATTCTCCGAGGCATTTTGGATTTAAATAAAATATTTTCTACTATTATTTGGTAATAGTTCTTGCAAATAAATTTGTTTAGCTTTAAAATACTTAGGAAAAAGCTTTTAAAATTCCAGAAAATCCTAGAAATTAATTAAATTTTTATTTTTCATATCAAACCAAATAAAACTCCAAGAAATTCAAATAAATTTTACTTTTGACTTTTAAAACTTTAGAAATTCAAATAAAGCAATGAAACTCTTTCAAATTTCAGAAAATCTAATAACTTTATTTATTTTTATTTTGGTAACAGCCCTTTGGGATGTTACACTTCGAGCCCTGTGAGGAGTCCAGTGAAGACTGTGTGCGCTAGGAGACATCCTCCACTCGTTGGCCTTGCGAAGTGTTTTTGTTCTGCTATAGCTTTCTTTGATTGTTAGCCCTACGTGGCACCTTGTAAACAAGCTTGACCATAAGGTATTTATTAATATTATTTTGTCTACTTTGTCTTTTGTTCGGGTGTATGCATGCGATGTCACCACTTCTGGATCCTGTGCGAGTTAGCATGCTGATCTTGGGACTAACTCGTTGTGCACAGAGGCCAGGACCTCCAGGTGGCCTTGAAAGATCTCCTGGGTGGTCCTGGAGGACCTCTGGGAGGTCGTGGAGACCTCCTGGGTGGTCCAAGAGGACCTCCTGGGAGACCCCTTTAGATCTCCCGAACCTGGTCTGTCTCATTAGCCTTAGGGTTACGACCATAAAGACATATGGTCTTTTATTATGTATTAGAGTAATACATAGAGGTTTTAATCCTCGTCATGCTCTAACTGAGAAGCAGCCTATTGGCGGCCAAGTATCAGCAAAGGCCTTAGGTGAAACTTGTCCACACAAAACTGCCAATTCAAGGCTTAGTCCATTGTGTAGTTGTGGGTGAGTGTAGCTTGAGGTTCTAGGTGGATGTTCAACCTTAACCGGTCTCCACCAAAAAACTGGTATATCAACAGCACTTTGGAATTATGGGCAAATTCGTAGTGCTTTTGGGATCCGGTGGGAGATTGTTAGAGTTTTTGGGCTTGGCCCATTCAATATTCTAATTAAATATTAGGAAAATGTAATACCTCAAAAGTATTCGAGAATATTCAAAAGAGTATTCGAGGGATATTAAGTGAATTCGGAGAAGGACCAAATATAAAATAGATTTAGTAGCAATTAGATAGGGGGTTTTCTACAGCTTTTCAAGCAACTGGGCCTCTGCTCGGGCCCGAGAGGCCCATGAGGGGCGAGAACCGATAAAAGGAGGGGAAACCCTAGTCGCTCTGATACCACCAAGATCAGAGCAATTCCCCCCTACTGCTATGCCCAGAGGAGAGGAAGGAACAAGAAGGAGAGAGGGGAGAAGTGTAACATCTCAATTCTGGGTTTGTGTTTCAAATGTAAGAAAATGAGAATAAATTAAAACTTTTCTTGCATCTTAAAGTTTTTGAACTTTTCTGTAATTCTTGTAAAGGAATTGTGGGAAATCAAAAACCTAAATCTCCTTGTGAGAATCTTGTGTTCAACCCCTGAAAATATTTTTCCTTAGTTCTAGGGATGTTGTGCGACCCGTCTGAAAAATTTCATAATTTTTAGAAATTGTTTGATAATTTTTAAGAGGTAGTCAAACCAGTTCGACTCTTGGTCAAACCATAGAACAAATCCTTGTAGAATTTTTGGAGAAAAATTCTTTGCATAAAAACCTCTAGAAATTTTATCCTGGCTTTATCCTAGAGTCAGCACCCTCCAGTTAAAATTTTAGAATTTTTGGAGTTGAGGAACTCTATTTAAAAATTCTCAAACCCTCTCTGTTTAAATATAATCCTCTTCTGGTTGCACATGTTCCTTGGGTGCGAACCAGACTCTGGCTCGAGCCACTCGTCTTGGCTAGACCACCTAGCGCTCAGCCTAGCCCTATTCAAACACATAAGCTTTCTCAGGCTTTGGATCTCCATCGGACGTTCTTTGCTCGCTGGAGCCATCGGATCTCCGATCCCGCCACCGTTTTTGGACCGTTGGATTTCAATCCAACGATCAAGATCGTCTGTGCCATTAGACCTCCGATGGTCTCAATCAATCTCAGCCACCCTTTTCTAATCGAATCGCCAAGATTGCTTTCAATCGTGGCCGTCCATATTTGATCTAACAATCGATTAAGTTGGGTCCATGCCTTAGGGTTAGGCTCAACCCACTTAACCCTTTGGACTCGAGCCACTTTCCTTTCACTGACTATGGGCCCTCGCCTCCTGGTCATCGTCTTCCTCCTCGGTCGCTCGCTCGTGCACGCGCCAGAGCGCAGAGCATGGGAGAGGGCAGCGCCTTGTCACCTCCCAAAAGGTCTTAGCGCTCGTTTAATATACGCCAGTACCTTTCGTCCTCAAAGTCCTGGTCTTCTACCTGCTCCCATCCTCTCGGCGTGTCCATGCCAGGCATTACCACCGTGGTGAGCCGTGGATTTTCTCCTTGCTCCCTTCGGCTATAAGAAGCCATTGAGCTCCTCCGCTGTCTCCTTTAAACACTTACCTTGCTTAACCAAGCCTCCTCCCTGCTTGTTTGAGCTTAATAGCCAAAGAACCCCCAAATGTCCATTGACGGCCAGAGCAAGCTCTACTTCGCCGCCAGTGCTTCGAGGGTTCTTTTTCAATTCTTTTCGCGTCACTTTGCGCCCCTCTTCATCTCAAGCATTTCGCCTAACTCAATTTTGTTTGACATTCAGAGGGATTGTCGAATTTTGAGTTTTGTCATTTGCGGCCGAAATCGCCCTTTCTTTCCCATCGCCGGTAAGCACCTTCATTCTTCAATTCTTTGCTCGTGGACCTTCTATGAGCTATAATGAAGCTATATTGATGACCCGGTCTCGCTCATGTCGCTCAGGCCGTCATCTCCACTTCTTCTTCTTCGGCACCGGTGCGGATCATCGTCGCCGGAGCTGCTCCATCCTTCTCTGTACCTCTCTCGTGCTCAGGTAGCTCCCTATTAGTCCTTAGAAGTTGTGGCACCCGCTATCTTGAACTATTCCAGAGCTTTGCATGCTTTTCACCTTTGGCTGTGCTTGCGCCACCGCTCATCGCCGGCTCACCCCCGTTCTGGGCCGACTCAGCCGCAGTGAGTGGTCCCTGTGTGTGCGCAAAGCTATTGTGCACCTAATGGTACTCTTGGTTTGCGCCGCCGTGGTCGGAGCCGCCGCCGGCAAGCCGTTGTTTTCCCTCGGGTTTTTATCAAATACAAACGCACCGTGTATTGTCAATTTAGGACAAAGATTCAATCATTAAATGCTAATCATTGTTTAATCACTGTTAATCATGGTTTAGTAATTAATGTTGTCCTAAACCGGCTTTTAGCATCACTGATAGTGGTCCCATGCGCTTTAACCCCTATGCGTGACTTAACAGTCGCTTACAGGTGGGCCCCGCACTTTAATCTCCCGCGTGTGTTAAGTGCGCAGCGCTAGCTCACCTGTGGACTGTCAGATCTTGATCAACGGCCCAGATCCCTTGAAACCTTCGGACCTACGGACCTCTGGATCTCCTAAGTGAGTGTGAGCCGTCCATTTCTGGATCTGCGGCCCGAATCTCTGATACATTCGGACCTCCGATTGTAACATTGATCTGAGCCGTCCATCTTTCGATCCACGGTCCAAAATCGATTGGGGCATTCGAAAGTCCGAACGCCTCAAACATTGTGGACCGTTAGATCTTGATCCAACGGTGGGCACTGTTGGGCCTCCGCGTGTGTGTGCTGCGCTTCGGTGTGCGTGGACCGTTGGATTCCTTATCAATGGCCCACGTTTTGCCACGTCTTTTCTGGTTGTGTTAGATTGTAATAAAAGCCCGGTAAGCTTTATTTGTCAACTAAAAAATGTATTAAACTTCAAGTTTGCATAAACTAATTCATTTTAACTCCTGTTTGGTTGATTCCAATTTTGTTAATTCTGGTTTTAACTAAGCTTTAATCTAAAAATGGTTGTGAGCTTGGTTCTATTCGAGAAAATATGTTAGTAGATTTAATTTTGTTTAGGCTTTAATTGTTGCTTTAAAATTTTATTTAACTTGAAAAATGCATAAGTAATTCTCTGTAGCTCCTTTTTGAGTGAAATCAACTTTGTTGGTTTCCTCTGTTAGTAAGCTTATTGGTAAAATGGATTTTAGGCCTGCTACTGTCTTCTTAAGTATTGTGGTTGCATTTAACTTGTGCACTTTTTCATGTCTTTGAGAAATCATAGAAAATGCATCCTAGCTCCAAATGGGGTGAATCCAATTGTGTTGTTCATCTCATGAGGTGCTTTGTTTACCCTAAAAATTTTAGGTGCAACACCTTTTCTGGAAATTTGTGCCAAAAATTTAATTTCAGGTGAATAGTACCCGAGATGAATTTTTTAGCCTTTTTCCAACAGACAGATTATGTTTTGGTCATAACTTTAGCATCAAGTATCCAAATCAATTGGTTCTTATTGCTAAATTCCTTTAAAATCATTCTCTACCTACTGTAAAAATTTTGAGTTTTTGGTGAAAGTTGGTATTCTTCGTTCTTATCGGTTCTTTTCGTTCTTTCGATTAGGTTCCGAAGAGATCGCTGAGGACGAGAGTGACCCTCTGCAGCAAGAAAACTACCAGCAAGGCAAGCAGATGTAGCATTCATTTGATCATATTGATCCCATTACTTTTAAAGTCAAATATCTTGTTTGCAAAGAATATGTATGTAACATCCAAAATCGTGGATTTGCAAAATCTTCAACTTCCAAGAACTCAAACTTCGAAAATTTCCCAAATTGCTCAAGGATTCGGATTCCCCCCAAAATTGCACCGAGCTTCTTCCCGTTTCTCCCTAACCCTAACCCTAGCCCTCCTAGCTCGGCCCGCCATGCCTCGCTCCGCCTCGCGCGCGCGCCGCGTCAACGCTCCGCGCGCGCCTCGACCCGCCCCATCCTCTACCCCGCCGATCGCCGCAGAGCCCCGCGCCCTCGGCCGCCTCCCGGATCAAGCCCCTCCGGCTATAAAAGCCGTGCTTCCTTCCCTTCCTGAGCAAGAAAAGAGAGAGCAAGAGCACCGAGCAAGTTGGAGGACTCACCTTCGCCGCCGCCTCCCCGTCGCCCTCCCGTCGCCGCCGCCGCCGCCTCCCGAGCCGAGCCCTCCTCCATCGCCGGCTCGGTGAGCCCCTCACCTCGCCGCCTCGTGGCCGCCACCGCCGCCTGGGCAGCCCGCCGCCACGCCGCCATCCCCCTCGCCGGCGCCCCTCGCCTCCTTGCGCGCGTCGCCGCGCCCGATCCTCTCCTCTCGCCCTAGCCCCTCGCCTCCCTCTTTCTTCCGGTCGAGCCGGCCGCGCTGCCTGCTGGGCGCGCCGCAGCAGCGTTGCGCGCCTCGCGCCGGTTTCGCCCGCGCCGTGGGCCGGGCCGGAAAGAAGGCCGTGGGCCACTTTGTCTTTTTCTTTTTTTTGGGTTTTTCTTTTCCCTTTTTCTTTTATTTCAAAAGAGAGTTTTCAAATATTTATTTCTCCCTCGTTTTAACTCCAAAAATGGTGTAGTTTGTTTCTAAAAATTTCTAAAATCAAGCTCTTTCTTTTGGTGCTAGTTTGGTTCTTTTTGGAGTTCATTTGATGAGACTTGTTATTTATTTAATTTAATTGCTCGTTTATTTCTTTTCCGGTACGATCGTCACAGAGAATTCGGAGAAGCCGAGACCCCACTTCGATCAAGCTCAAGAATATCAAGATCATCTAGCCGAGACCCAAAGTAGTCGACACTTTGATCATATTGAACCTACATTTTATGCAAATTATGTTCTTTTAAATATCAAATTTGCATGCTTTATTTCCTTATGCAAATGTATGTTAAATACCTAAGGTAGTTAAATGCCATGTTGATGCTTTATTTTTAATACACCATCCTTTGATAATTGTATTGCCGCACACCATTGTCACCCTAGTAAATATTTGGTAACTATACTAGTATAGGCTATACTTAAGCGCCATGCTAGTCTTGTTTAAGTATCGGGTATCATCTACCCCATTCATCATCTTTTGAAATGAACATAATTTTGGGCATCATTGGGTGTAAATATTTGGGATGGTTATGATGTTGTATTTTTCCTACCTCTTAAAAACCCTAAAGAAATTGCTTGTCACATCTGGGCGGATGGTATGTTGGTGGGTGCTAATGCAGCCCAAGGAATGTTGGTTTGTGGATGGTATGTGGTATGAACCGCCCAGATGGTCCCTAAGGACTTAATCCTGTGATGACCTCCCAATGTAAAACAGTACGACCACATGTCTATAATGGTGTCGACCTGGCCAAATAATTTGTATCCGTTAGTATGAGTTGCACCAGGCAGATGACCCGCTACGCCATAAGCCTATGTGGCTATGGGTTGGGGTGTACGACTTACGGGTCTATGTGAACGTAGTCGTGTGGCGCAAGAGGGGTCCGGGAAAGAGTTGACGGTCTATGTGAGCGTAACTCTTCTCGTGTGAAACCTTAGCGGGTGTAACAAATCCGTGGATGCATTGTAAAGGCCTTGTGACGATCTCCCCTTGGCTTACATGTCTACGGAAACATGTGTATATGTCAGGATGATTGTCTCTTGTGGGTAAAGTGTACAACCTCTGCAGAGTGTAATGAACTGTTCGAATAGCCGTGCCCACGGTCAAGGGCGGACATGGGAACTTACAAGAGTTAGTTCTGTTTATAAAAACCTTGTGGGCGGGATAAAATGTGTGGGTCGCTGTGACCCTGGTTTTGGTTTTCCCTGGGTGGATGTACCCTAGTGATGTCAAGTGGTGGATGTAACCTCTATCAAAAATAAGCATGAGGTGGAGGTAACCTCTACTGTTATAAATATTGCACAAGTAATCTCTTTAACAAATGCAATTTGGTTAAAATGCTAAGTGATAGGACTTTTTAATATTGGTACTCAAAATATTGCTTTGTGCAAATAAATAAACCCGAGCCATCCTTGTTAAGCCTTGCATGTATAATATTGCATACTGTGTGTTGGCTCGCGAGCACGGTAGTTGTGCTCATCCTCGCTCTTTCCCCCAACCCTCAGAACCCGTGGACCATGGAGACTACGTCTACTACGAGGACCGGGACGCCGAGGAGCAAGGACATGAAGAAGAGTAGCATAGTTCAGAGTCCGAGTCTCGCCTCACCGTTGGCTCGTTGGTACTCGTGTACATCCTATATTATCCAAGCACGTGGCTAATATCGGTCGTACACATGGTACTCCGGCCGCTTGCTGTGGAGAGACTTGCTCTACCCTCTTGCTTCCGCTAACGTACTCGAGATTTTGTAATGAACTCATTTGGCCTGATCGGCCCTATTGTAAACTCGACCCGCCAAGGTCTATTTGAACTCTAATGCTTGTATTAATGAATGGTTTGGTCTACGCGATGTATGAGATGATTCAAAGAATGTGCACCGTGAGCGCTATCTACCGATCCAGGAATAGCGCAGTATTTTCACAGAGGATTCTGGATTACGAAATCCGGGTCCGACAGAGCTGGTATCAGAGCATACGACTGTAGGAGCCTTGGTTAGTTCGGTCGTTGCCTAAGGTCTTGAGTCTTATTTTCGAAACCTAAGAAAAGCTTTGGCAAAATATAGTGTATTTATCGCTCTTACTTGTCATTCCTAGTTCGTACTCATCCTACTTCACTTGGATTTATTCTCATCGACTTCCTCTTGTTTTCAAAATTTTAGATGGTGCTCAGTCGTCACGCTCTTGGGACTTTTCTCTCACTGAGAAGACCTCTGAGGCTTCGTGGGGATTTTTCGCCACCGATGCAAGATTGGGATACTACCATCCGCCTATCTTCATGGGCCGGATGACTCAGTGTTTGGACCGAGAGACTTGGAGCATGGAGGTTTTCCTCTATGCTAGGAGGGTGAGTTCAATACTCACACCTTCAAGGCCGAGCACCCCAGAGCCGTGCTTTGGATGTCAGCCCAGATGTGGCACGACTTGCCGCGCCTCGCTTGTGCGATGCATGGAGACCTTCGCAGAGCTCGCCTCTGCTTTCCACCCGACTCTCCAGAGGAGAGCTTTACCCGTGATCCGCCACGTCCGGCAGATGACCCGCACTGTCACACCGGCCCACCACGCAGCCTTGTCGATCGCCTCGCCAACGCCGTTGACGAGATCGGACGCCGATTTCTCCTCACCAAGAGCTACGAGCACTCCGACACCCTCCGTGGCAACATGTTCGAGAGATGATGAAGCCCACCGCGAGGTAGAGCGGGAGAGAGCCGCTGCTTTTGCGAGTTGGCCCGCCTTAGAGCCGCCATCGCGGCCGCCGCCCAGCTCCGCCGCCGCCCGGCTCTGCCGCACCGTCGCCGTTCCGGCAACCCGGTGCCGCCGACGCTTCCACTGGAGGGCCCCGCACCCGCTCACGGCGCGCAAGAAAGTGCGCCCACCGCCGACCGACCGCAGCCTTGAGAGTCCGGCCGTGGACGCAGCTTCAGCCCGCCGCTCGATTCGACGAGTTCGACCGCGGCGCCACCTCGCCGCTCGCTCGCCGACCATCGATCGCGGCTGTTTCGATCCCGTAATCGTACCACTTGTGGTGGTAAGCACCCATGAGGGGAGTAGTCGATAGCTAGGTTAACTAGCGATGCTTGCTAGGTAGTCTTTTGTTTGCAAGCACTTTCTTTATCCACCTTTGTAGGCGTTGTGTTTGTATCTCGTGTCATGGCTTTGCATGGCCTATATGTCGTGTCTTAGAGTCATGTAACACTTACCCCCTAATATTAATGAATTGCAGCCATTCGGCTTTGTATCGCAATTGTGTTGTTCGTTCAATTTGATTTCTTTCTTCAGTGTGTGCTTTAGAGGGCTAGTGAACCTCATATACCCCTCTCTAGTTCGAGCTTTAGCTTTTCTCCGATGGCACCAAGGAGAGCTGCTGCCCCACCGTGGTGCTTTCGCAGCAGCCGTGGAAGAGGCCGTGGCTATGGCCGTGGTCGTGGACAAGACCTACCTCCCCCACCGCCAGAGCATCCAACAATGGCACAAGTTATGCAACAACAAGCCCAAATCCTTCAAGCCTTGCTCGCTAATCAACAAGCGAGGAGCAGCCGATCGTCACTCTAAGTCGGGCAGATTTCTCAGACAAGACCTCTTACCTTTGCCTCGTGCAGATGAACCCCGAAGCGTAAGATTGGCTCGTGGATACCGAGAAGAAGCTCCGCCCAGCCCGATGCTCGAGGAAGACAAGGTGGACTTTGCCACTCACCGCTTGAAAGGAGCCGCCGCTTGGTGGGAAAACTACCTCGCTGCTCAAGGTGGTGAAAGCCCGATGAGCAGGAGAAGAAGAGATCAAGCGCAAAGATCCGCCATCGGAGATCAGCAGATCCGCCATCGTTGAAGCAATTGTCTGGCACACCGACGAGCCCGCACCGCATGGCGCCAATCTCCGAACGAGTTCAAGGCGCCAGACTAACTTTGTACCTCTTTGGTACAATGAGGCTAAAGAAGAATGAGTTTAGAACTCTCAAGCAAGGTCAAATGACAACAATGAATATCTAACCAAGTTTAACCACTTGCTCGCTACGCTCCGGTGGCGGAGGCGATGAAGAAGAGAAGATAGACCGCTTTGTGGAAGGAATGCGTGGAGACATGAGAAGCCAGCTTATCCTCCATGATTTCCCTAGCTTCCACCACTTGATCAACAAAGCCCTCGTGCTGGAAAACGAGAAGAAGATTGCGGAAGTTAGCCGCAAGAGGAAGATGGTATTCCAGAAGCCGCAAGGTGGCTTTCCTCAGAAGTCAACATTCCCTGGCAGCTCATCTTTTAAGCCAGCTGTAGTTTCTCCACAAGGAACTCAAGCTCCAGCCCGCGCACCAATGGGAATGGTTTCAGATCCTTCGTCCCACGGACACCGCAACAAGCAACCCAAAGACTCATCTCCATTGTTTCCATGTGGGTGAGAGGGCACTTCGCCAATCGATGCCCTCAACGCCGAACACTCCCGCAAGTTCAACTCGGGAGCCACACCACCAAGGTCAAACATCAGCCCAAGCAGAACCATCAGCCCCGCAAGCACCTAGATCTACCTCGACACCAAATCGCGCCATGTGAACCATGTCACACCGAGGAGGCTCGTGAAGCTACAGGAGTTCTAATGGGCACGTTCTCTGTTAAATCGCATCAAAGACAAGTTTTGTTTGATTCGAGCTTCGCATTCTTTCATATCAAGAAAATTTGTTGAAAGGCTTAAGTTGCCAACCTTTAAGCTAAAGAAACCCGTGGTACTTAGTTCACCGGGGACCCTTGGCTACCATCTTAGTAAGTCCCGAGTAGAGATTGCTATGGAAAATTCGGATTCCTAGCAAACCTCTTAGTGCTTCATCCCAAACTCGGATATCATCCTAGGGATGGATTGGTTGGCCCGATACCAAGGAATGATAGATCGTACAACAGAAGGTGGTACTCACCAAAACCGGGTACCACAATCGTGGTTAATATAGACCGCTCCTCGTGTTTGGATCGCACCATCCATAACCTCGAGAAGGTGACTCGAAACAACACTGTAGTTCAAGATTACCGGAAGTTTTCCCGGAAGAATTGCTCGGCATGCCACGCATCGAGACATAGAATTCGTGATCAACCTAAAGCGGAACAGCCCCAATTGCCAAGAGGCCATATAGGATGGCAGTTGATGAGCTTGAAGAGCTTAAGGTACAAATGGAAGAATTACAGAAAAAGGATTTATTAGACCTAGCTCATCCCCACGGGTTCGCCAAGATTTTTGTAAAGAAAAGGATGGCACCGCCAGATTGTGTGTGGATTACAGAGCCCTCAATGAGGTGACCATAAAGAACAAGTACCCTTGCCCCGCATTGATGATCTATTCGATCACCGTCAGAGCAACAAGATGTTCTCCAAGATAGACCTAAGGTCGATACCACTGTTAAGATTAGGGCCGAGGACATCCCTAAGACAGCCTTTTACCACCCGATATGGCTTGTATGAGTTCACGGTTATGTCGTTTGGCTTGACCAATGCGCCAGCCTACTTCATGAACCTTATGAACAAGGTATTCATGGAATACCTGGATAAGTTTGTTGTCGTGTTCATAGACGACATCTTAATCTACTCCAAGAATAATGAGGAACATGCTGAACATCTGCATTTGGTCCTGGAGAAGCTTAAAGAACATCAGTTGTATGCCAAGTACAGCAAGTGTGAATTTTGGCTTCAAGAGATCGGTTTCTGACATATCGATCCATTGGAGGAGTCGCAGATTGACCCATCCAAAGTAGAAACGGTGTTGGGATGGAAACAACCAACCTCGATGACCGGCGCGTAGTTTTCTGAATGGTCGGATACTACAGACGCTTCATTGAAGGATTCTCAAAACTATCCAGACCAATGACCCACCTGCTCAAGAAGGAAAAGAAGTACGAATGGACAGAAGCTTGTGAAAAGAGTTTCCAAGAGTTGAAGAAGAAGTTAACCACTGCACCAGTGTTAGTCTTGCCAGACATACACAAGGACTTTGAAGTCTATTGTGATGCTTCGCGCCAAGGTCTTGGCTGCGTACTTATGCAAGGAGGAAACGTCGTGGCATATGCATCCAGACAACTCCGTCCACATGAAGACAACTATCCAACTCATGATTTGGAGTTAGCAGCCGTAGTGCATGCCCTAAAGATTTGGCGGCATTACTTGATTGGAAATCATTGTAATATCTATACGGACCACAAGAGTCTTAAGTACATTTTCACCTGCATGCACCTCAACCTCCGACAAAGGAGATGGTTAGAACTGATTAAGGATTACGACTTGGATGTTCATTACCATCCTGGGAAGGCTAATGTAGTGGCCGATGCATTAAGCCGTAAGTCCTACTGCAATAATGTTATGGTTCAAGAGTATCAACCTGAGCTTTGCAAGGAATTAGAGGCACTTAACCTCGAGTTAGTAGAACAAGGCACCTTAGCAGCTATGGAAGTTCAACCAACCTTAGAAGAGCAAATCAAGACCGCTCAGAAAGGACACCCCGGAGTTCATAAATTTAAACATCTCATGACCAAAGGAAAAGCCTCAAAGATGGTTGAAGACCAACAAGGTATCCTATGGTATGGGAAACGTCTCTTTGTTCCCCACCAAAAGGAGCTCAAGGAATTAATTCTAAAAGAGGCCCATAGCTCAGCATACACCATACACCCGGGCAGCACCAAGATGTATCAAGACATGAAGATTCTATATTGGTGGCGCGAATGAAAAGGACATCGCCGAGTTCGTAGCTTGTTGCGATGTGTGCCAACGGATCAAGGCGTAACATCGAGACCCGCAGATTGCCGCAACCACCGCAAATCCTCGGTGGAAGTGGGAAGAAATTGGAATGGATTTCATTACGGTCCGCGAGAACCAAGACCGGATATGATTCCGTATGGGTCATAATCGACATGATTAACCAAAGTTGCCCATTTCATCCCCGTGAAGACCACCTACAAGGGAGATAAATTAGCCGAGTTGTACATGGCTCGTATTGTATGTCCGCATGGAGTACCCAAGAGGATAGTCTCGGATCGAGGTTCTCGTTTACCTCGCATTTGGCTAGTCTACATGATGCACTTGGAACTCACTTAAACTTCAAGACAAAGATATCATCCTCGGATCGATGGGATGATGTAAAGGGTAAATCGATTCTTGAAGACATGCTTGGGCTTGTGCTTTAGAGTTTACCGTAGACTAGGAGAGATGTCTACCGTATGCGACTCGCCACAACAACAGCTACCAATCCGGTTTGAAGATGTCCCGCTTGAAGCACTCTATGGGAGAAAATGCGAACTCCCTTGCATTGGTCGAATCGGGAGAAGGTTATATCTTGGACCGGATACTCTCAAGCAAGCGTAAGAGAAAGTCGATTGATCGAGATCGTCTACAAGCCGCTCACCCGACAGAAAAGTTATGCCGACAACCGTCGAGAGAGTTAACTCGAAGTTGGAGATCATGTATATCTCAAAGTGTCACCCTTCGAGGAATGCGAAGATTTAAAGTGAAAGGCAAGCTTGCGCCAAGATACATAGGCCCGCTCCCAATCACCGCCAAGCGTGGAGAGGTAGCATATCAACCGGGATTACGGTAAAATTGTCGATGTCCATAATGTGTTCCACGCTCTCACTCAAGAAATGCCTTAGAGTACCGTAAGAGCAAGCTCCAATTGAAACCATTGCACTCCGAAAGACTTGTCGATCCGAACATCCGATCAAGATTCTTGACGTCGTGGAGAAGCGCACAAGACGCCGATCATCCGCTATGCAAAGTGCAATGGAGCAACCACTGAGAGAGAAGCCACGTGGGAGCGTGAAGATCACCGAGTTGGATTACCCTACCGTTTCTCCGAGGAGCTCGAATCTCTGGTCGAGATTCTTTTAAGGTGGGTAGGTTTTGTAACATCCAAAATCGTGGATTTGCAAAATCTTCAACTTCCAAGAACTCAAACTTCAAAATTTCCCAAATTGCTCAAGGATTGATTCCCAAAATTGCACCGAGCTTCTTCCCGTTTCTCCCTAACCCTAACCCTAGCCCTCCTAGCTCGGCCCGCCATGCCTCGCTCGCCTCGGCGCGCCGCCGCGTCAACGCTCCCGCCGCGCTCGACCCGCCCCATCCTCTACCCCGCCGATCGCCGCAGAGCCCCGCGCGCGCCTCGGCCGCCTCCCGGATCAAGCCCTCCGGCTATAAAGCCGTGCTTCCTTCCTTCCCGAGCAAGAAAAGAGAGAGCAAGAGCACCGAGCAAGTTGGAGGACTCACCTTCGCCGCCGCCTCCCGTCGCCGTCCTCCCGTCGCCGCCGCCGCCTCCCGAGCCGAGCCCTCCTCCATCGCCGGCTCGGTGAGCCCTCACCTCGCCGCTCGTGGCCGCCACCGCCGCCTGGGCAGCCCGCCGCCACGCCGCCATCCTCTCGCTCGGCGCCCCTCGGCTCCCCTCCTGCGCGCCGCCGCGCCGCCCGATCCCCTCTCTCTCGCCTAGCCCCTCGCCTCCTCTTTCTTCCGGCCGAGCCGGCCGCGCCGCTCGCGCTGGGCGCGCCGCAGAGCAGCGCGCAAGGCCGCGCGGTTTCGCCAGCGCAGTGGGCGGCCGGAAAAAAAGCCGTGGGCCACTTTGTCTTTTTCTTTTTTTGGGTTTTCTTTTCCCTTTTCTTTTATTTCAAAAGAGAGTTTTCAAATATTTATTTCTCCTCGCTTTAACTCCAAAAATGGTGTAGTTTGTTTCTAAAAATTTCTAAAATCAAGCTCTTTCTTTTGGTGCTAGTTTGGTTCTTTTTGGAGTTCATTTGATGAGACTTGTTATTTATTTAATTTAATTGCTCGTTTATTTCTTTTCCAGACGATCGTCACAGAGAATTCGGAGAAGCCTGAGACCCCACTTCGATCAAGCTCAAGAATATCAAGATCATCTAGCCGTAGACCCAGGCGAGTCGACACTTTGATCATATTGAACCTACATTTTATGCAAATTATGTTCTTTTAAATATCAAATTTGCATGCTTTATTTCCCTTATGCAAATGTATGTTAAATACCCTAAGGTAGTTAAATGCCATGTTGATGCTTTATTTTTAATACACCATCCTTTGATAATTGTATTGCCGTACACCATTGTCACCCTAGTAAATATTTGGTAACTATACTAGTATAGGCTATACTTAAGCGCCATGCTAGTCTTGTTTAAGTATCGGGGTATCATCTACCCCATTCATCATCTTTTGAAATGAACATAATTTTGGGCAGTCATTGGGTGTAAATGACTGGGATGGTTATGATGTTGTATTTTTCCTACCTCTTAAAAACCCTAAAGAAATTGCTTGTCACATCTGGGCGGATGGTATGTTGGTGGGTGCTAATGCAGCCCAAGGAATGTTGGTTTGTGGATGGTATGTGGTATGAACCGCCCAGATGGTCCCTAAGGACTTAATCCTGTGATGACCTCCCAATGTAAAACAGTACGACCACATGTCTATAATGGTGTCGACCTGGCCAAATAATTTGTATCCGTTAGTATGAGTTGCACCAGGCAGATGACCCGCTACGCCATAAGCCTATGTGGCTATGGGTTGGGGTGTACGACTTACGGGTCTATGTGAACGTAAGCCGTGTGGCGCAAGAGGGGGTCTGGGAAAGAGTTGACGGGTCTATGTGAGCGTAACTCTTCTCAGGTGAAACCTTAGCGGGTGTAACAAATACTGGTGGATGCATTGTAAAGGCCTTGTGACGATCTCCCCTTGGCTTACATGTCTACTAAACATGTGTATATGTCGATGATTGTCTCTTGTGGGTAAAGTGTACAACCTCTCGCAGAGTGTAATGAACTGTTCAATAGCCGTGCCCACGGTCAAGGGCGGACATGGGAACTTACAAGAGTTAGTTCATTTATAAAAACCTTGTGGGCGGGATAAAATGTGTGGGTCATTGTGACTCGGTTTTGGTTTTCCCGGTGGATGTACCTAGTGATGTCAAGTGGTGGATGTAACCTCTATCAAAAATAAGCATGAGGTGGAGGTAACTCTCATCGTTATAAATATTGCACAAGTAATCTCTTTAACAAATGCAATTTGGTTAAAATGCTAAGTGATAGGACTTTTTAATATTGGTACTCAAAATATTGCTTTGTGCAAATAAATAAACCCGAGCCATCCTTGTTAAGCCTTGCATGTATAATATTGCATCTTGTGTGTTGGCTCGCGAGCACGGTAGTTGTGCTCATCCTCGCTCTTTCCCCAACCCTCGTAACCCGTGGACCATGGAGACTACGTCTACTACGAGGACCGGACGCCGAGGAGCAAGGACATGAAGAAGAGTAGCATAGTTCCGTAGTCCGAGTCTCGCCACCGTTGGCTCGTTGGTACTCGTGTACATCCTATATTATCCAAGCTCGTGGCTAATATCGGTCGTACACATGGTACTCCGCCGCTGCTCGTGGAGAGACTTGCTCTACCCTCTTGCTTCCGCTAACGCACTCGAGATTTTGTAATGAACTCATTTGGCCTGATCGGCCCTATTGTAAACTCGACCCGTCAAGGTCTATTTGAACTCTAATGCTTGTATTAATGAATGGTTTGGTCTACGCGATGTATGAGATGATTCAGCAATGTGCACTGTGAGCGCTATCTACTGATCCAGGGAATAGCGCAGTATTTTCACAGAGGATTCTGGATTACGAAATCCGGGTCCGACAATGTATGCATGCTCTTGTGTCAAATATTAATTTGTCGATTAGAGGTAGCTAATCCTATTGCATGGCTGCTCTTAAAATTGTTCATCCCCTGCCACTAACCTTAAGTTATTAATCTCACCGGTGAATTAGAGCCCGGTGATTGAATTATGCTCTGTTATTGTCTTTACGGTGTCATGCTTAGAAATGCTTAGCTACCGGTAGAATTGGGCGGTTATCGACTTAGTCGATGGCCTTAATCACACAAATCTTATTATTACTTTTAATCAACACCTTGTGCTATGTTAATTTTGTAAATGTCTCAAACTGAAAATAAAATATTTTAGACTTGGGCACATTGGTGTGATGGTGTGATCTTTTGGTGTGACTGGAATGGTGCCCGGGTCATCAAGGACCGAGTTACTTGCGCCATTGATCCAAGCATTTTTGCGTGCTAACCACACTAGAGGGATATGGGACCTCTCTTGACTTAGTACTCTGGGAGGTGTTAATTAATGAGTCGCGTGGTGGTTGTTGAATATATATATTTCAACATGGGACAGGAGGGGAGCACCCGCATTTGCTTAGGCTGGGACGGTGTATCCTACTCTTTGTATGGGTCCTTGTGTGCATTGTCGCCGGCGGATCACTAAGGGTTAACCCCCATACGTACGACTCTTAATTAGCTCAACCCATTGGAAATGTCTCGTAGGACTTAGCCGTGTCGGCATACCAAAGGTAGTGTGCTTAATCATGTGGCAAAAAGGCGGTCTGAAGTGTGGGTACATTGGTACACCTCTACAGGGTTCAAACTATTTGAATAGCCTCGTCCTAGGTTATGGACACACTTGGTTATTTCCCGCAAAAACTAGACTATAACTTTTCATTAAAACTTGATGTGGGTGGTTCGAATGGGTAATTCGTGCTATTGATGTGGTGGCTATTGGGTTAGTCACTTCTAGGATGTCTTATTGTTACTACTTATTGTCTCGCTATTATTTGAACAAATAAAAACTGCCTGTTAAAACTGCTTTCAATCTATTACTTATTGCAAATAAAATATGCTTTATGCTGAAAATGAACCTTTAGCCCTCTCATTTGATTAAGCTTGCATGTAGTTATATCTAGGCTTTGTTACTCGTAAGTCTTGTGAGTACATTTTTGTACTCATTTGCATTGCTTAATTGTTGCAGAGGAAGTTGATCCCCAGGGGATCTACTTTTGTGAGATGTGCGTTGGTTTTGACGACTAGGTTGGCAGCCCGGTCAGTTTGCCTTGTGGGTTGTCGCCAAACCGGTTGGCTTTTTGTTTATAACCATCTTATGGTATTTTGCTTCCGCTGTTTATTTATCTCTTTAGCTTGTTGTGGCCGGTTGGCCCTGGTTGTAATAACTCTCTATTATGTATGTCTTTTGTTCTTGCTTCGGTTCTATGTATTGTATAGAATTGGTGCATGTTTGTTAAAGGGTGTGTATACTGCAATTCTGGGAAGTATACATTTTCCCAAGGCACAGGATATTTTGTTTGTGATGCTACGGTCAATTCGAAGACTAAGCATTACAAGCTAAATACCCCGGGGTCTCACAAAGCTTGGTATCAGAGCCATACTGACTATAGAAGCCCTAGCTTGGTCGTCTTTCGGATGTTTTGAAAACTTATTTTCAAAGTATCAAATGGTTTGTGAAAACTTAAGTAAGTTCTCAGATTTTACTCCTTATCTATCTTAGCTTGCTCGCCTTACTCTTGATTGAGTTTAAAAAGTTGTTTTCCTCTCTTCCTTTCTAAAAGATAGTTCTTATCGTTTAATTCGGTTTTGGGGAACCAATGAGAGTTATAATTTTGAAATGTTGGCTGCCTTTTGGTGAAAAATAGAAGTGCTTGGAGCTGGATTCAAAATCTGGACAGCAAGCATTCAAGTCTGGACAGCAAGTTCTAATTAGTAAATAAAGTAGAAAATGAGAGGTTAATTCAACTAAAACTTGTAGGAATAAAAGGGTAAGATGTGATATTAGTTGGCTAAGTATCTAACACCCTCTTAGTTGGCTTTTACCTTGCTTTTTAGCTATGTTAGAGCTAGAGTTGTGTTCTGATTTTTGGTTCTTCCCAACCGATTGCTCGTTCACTCAATACGGGTTGGTCATGTCGGGAAGTTGGTTTTAAGCCTTGTGTTTCTTTGCTGCTTCTTGAGCCTTTTTGGAAGCTTTTAGAATTCCTTTCTTACTGTCTTTTGGCTTTCGATTAGAGTGATGCTCATTCCCCTAGTCGATGGCTTTTCGCTTCCTGTAGCTTCTAGTTTTCGGGTGTGTTCTGATGCAAGAAGGCAAGGTAGTGGTCTATGCATCAAGACAATTGAGACCTCATGAACTCAATTATCGAACCCATGACTTGGAACTAGCTACTGTGGTCCATGCACTAAAGATTTAGCGACATTACCTGGTCGGTAATTGTTGTGAAGTGTATTCGGATCACAAGAGTTTGAAGTATTTGTTCACCCAACCCAATCTGATCCTCAGGCAGAGAAGGTGGTTGGAGTTGATCAAAGACTATGACATGGGTATTCACTATCATCCGGGCAAGGCTAATGTTGTTGCAGATGCGCTTAGTCGAAAAGTGCATTGCAATACCTTGTTGCTTCAGGAGCAGCAGCCCGCCCTCCTTGAAGAATTTTAGCGTCTCAACTTGGGAGTGGTTGAGCACGATTTCCTCGCTACCTTGGTTATGCAACCAACCTTGGTAGATCGGATCAAGGCGCTCAGCAATCGGACGTTGGAGTGAACCGAATCAAGCAAAATGTCTAGAACGGAACAACCAAGTGCTTCTCGAAAGATGAGCTTGGTGTTGTGTGGTTCGGGCAACGCCTTGTGGTTCCTAAGGTCATGGATTTATGGGATTTGATTCTCCACGAAGCCCGTGATTCTCCTTTCTCCATTCATCCTGGGGCCACGAAGATGTATCAAGATCTCCGACAGAGATTTTGGTGGACCCGAATGAAGCGTGAGATTGCGAAGTTTGTTGCTGAGTGCGATGTGTGCCGTCGTGTCAAGGCCGAGCATCAGCACCCAGCAGGTTTTCTTCAGCCTTTGCCAGTGCCTAAGTGGAAATGGGATTCCATCGGCATGGACTTTGTCACCGGTCTGCCCAGAACCTCCAAGGGAAATGATGCCATTTGGGTTGTCATTGATCGGTTGACTAAGGTGGCGCATTTCCTTCCTGTCAAGACCAAGATTCGTACAGATTGATTGGTCGAGCTTTATGTCTCGAGGATCGTGAGTTTGCATGGAGCACCGAAGACGACCGTCTCAGATCGTGGTTCCCTTTTCACCTCCCAGTTTTGGAGTTGTTTGCAAAAGGCCATGGGAACACGTCTTTCCTTCAGCTCAGCTTATCATCCTCAAACTGATGGCCAGACGAAAAGAGTCAACCAAGTTTTGGAAGATATTCTTCGTGCTTGCGTTCTCTCCTATGGTAAGAATTGGGAGAAATGCTTGCCATTCGCCGAGTTCTCGTACAACAATAGCTTTCAAGCCAGTCTCGGCATGGCACCTTTCGAGACCTTATATGGGAGAAGGTGTCGAACCCCGTTGAACTGGTCTGAGACCAGCGAAAGACCTTTCTTTGGCCCGGACTCGATCAATGAGGCCGAGAGTCAAGTTCATCTTATTCGTGATCGATTGCGCACGGCTCAATCCAAGCAAAAGAGCTATGCGGATCGTCATCGTTGCGAGTTGAGCTTTTAGCCCAACGACTTCGTTTATCTCAAAGTCTCTCCTCTGAAGGGCCATCAACGATTCGGCGTCAAGTGCAAGTTAGCTCCTCGATATGTTGGTACTTACCGCGTCATCGAGAAGAAAGGAGCTGTTGCCTATAAGTTGGATTTGTCTGCTGCACTTGAGGGAGTATATGATGTGTTCCATGTGTCCTAGTTGAAGAAGTGCCTTCGTGTTCCAACCGAGGAAGCTCTGTTGGAAAATCTCGATGTTCAAGAAGATTTAACCTACCGTGAGTACCCTGTTCGCATCCTTGAAGAGGCTGAATGAAGAACAAGGAATCATGCCATCAAATTCCTTAAAGTTTAGTGGTCAAATCATTCTAAGGATGAAGCTACCTAGGAACGGGAAGATCATCTACCCATCTTTTCCGAGGGAGCCAAATCTCGGGACGAGATTTTTGTAAGGGGGGAGGTTTTGTAACATCCCAATTCTGGGTTTGTGTTCCAAATGTAAGAAAATGAGAATAAATTAAAAATTTTCTTGTATCTTGAAGTTTTTGAACTTTTTTGTAATTATTGTAAAGGAATTGTGGGAAATCAAAAACCTAAATCCCCATGTGACTAAAGTCATGACCTCATTGTGAGAATCTTGTGTTCAACCCCTGGAAATATTTTTCCTTGGTTCTAGGGATGCTGCGTGACTCCTCTGAAAATTTCATAATTTTTAGAAATTATTTGATAATTTTTAAGAGGCTGTCAAGCCAGTTTGACTCTTGGTCAAACCCTAGAACAAATCCTTGTAGAATTTTTGGAGAAACATTCTTTGCATAAAAACCTCTGGAAATTTTATCCTGGCTTTGTCCTAGAGTCAGCACCCTCCAGTTAAAATTTTAGAATTTTTGGAGTTGAGGAACTCTATTTAAAAATTCTCAAACCCTCTCTGTTTAAATCTAATCCTCTTCTGGTTGCACTGTTCCTTGGGTGCGAACCAGACTCGGGCTCGAGCCACTCATCTTGGCTAGACCACCTAGCACTCACCCTAGCCCTATTCAAACGCGTAAGCTTTCTCAGCCTTTGGATCTCCATCGGACAATCTTTGCTCGCTAGAGCCATTGGATCTCCGTTCCCGCCACTGCTTTTGGACCATTGGATTTCAATCCAACGATCAAGATCGTCTGTGCCATTACTCCTCCGATGGTCTCAATCAATCTCATCTGCTCTTTTCTAATCGAACCGCCAAGATTGCTTTCAATCGTGGTCGTCCATCTTTGATCTAACCATCAATTAAGTTGGGTCCATGCCTTAGGGTTAGGCTCAACGCACTTAACCCTTTGGACTCGAGCCACTTTGCTTTCACTGACTATGGGCCCTCGCCTCCTGGTCATCGTCTTCCTCCTCGGTCGCTCGCTCGTGCGCGCACCAGAGCGCAGAGCTTGGGAGAGGGCAACGCCTTGTCACCTCCCAACGGGTCTTAGCGCTAGTTTAATGCACGCCAGTACCTTTCGCCCTCAAAGTCCTGGTCTTCTACCTGCTCCCATCCTCTCGACGTGTCCATGGCAGGCATGACCACCGTGGTGAGCCGTGGCTTTTCTCCTTGCTCCCTTCGACTATAAGAAGCCATTGAGCTCCTCCTCTGTCTCCTTTACACACCTACCTTGCTTAACCAAGCCTCCTCTCTGCTTGTTTGAGCTCAATAGCCAAACAACCCCCAAATGGCCATTGACGGTCAGAGCAAGCTCTACTTCACCGCCAGTGCTTCGAGGGTTATTTTTCAATTCTTTTCGCGTCACTTTGCGCCCCTCTTCATCTCAAGCATTTCGCTTAACTCAATTTCGTTTGACATTCACAGGGATTGTCGAATTTTGAGTTTTGTCATTTGCAGCCGAAATCGCCCCTTTCTTCCCATTCTTGACGCCTCCTAGAGAATTGTAGGAGACGTCGATACCTTTCCGTATAGTACTAGATCACGCCTTTTAGTCGAACGGTTCAAAAGTTATGAATTTTGTAGCACTACTGTTCTGCAAATATGTCGGTATCCTCACAGTTTTTAGTAATCAGACTTAATAGGATAGTTAAAAGAAAAATTAGAGGATCTCACTATGACGAAAGATATAGATAATTAGCTCAGCTTTCTAGAAAGCTAAAGAACATGAAATTTGGATAATCGTACTGAAAGCTATGATGGCTTTAATATTACTGTCCAGAAACCCAACGCGATTTAGGTGTTCTGTTAATTAGCTTGGTAGGGGATGTAAATGGCCAAATCTGGAAGGCTCAACAACTAGGTTTAGTTGGATAATTTGATAACCTTTCCAAAAAGTCCAAGAACACCTCATTTGGACATCTGTACTAAACGATGTGATTTTTTTTATTATGACTGTCCACAGAGGGGACAGATCGACATTTATGAGTTGGAGTTGGGATTGTGCGAGAGATTATAGCAAGTTCGTATGTACTTCTAGCTTTGTTATTGCTCCAATATTGCTGTCTTAGAGTGTTTTCTAAACTAATTCAGGTGTGGGGTTGGTCCCGGGGGCAGCGCCCCCTTCACGTTCTGCATTCTCGCACGGTTGAGGCAAGTACTCTGTTTGATAGAATGACTATGAATGTTTGATAGTGAGTGCTAGTATTTTTGATACATATTAGCTATGAATGGTTGATAGTATGATATGTATGATTAAAGTTGGTGAATGCTTGAGATAAGTTTAAGTGCTGTTCATGTCTCATACTGTTGCTATACATGTTATTGAAAGATAGAGTATTTGTACATGTGCACATTGAGAGCATACTTGAGACTTAGTCATGTGGTGACCAAGTATGTATATTTGAGGTCCCCGTCATGTAAACGACGGGCTTGTGGTCCCCACACTCGTGGAGTGTGGGCATTGATTAGAGGTCCCCACCATGAAGATGATGGGCTGTGGTCCCTAAACTTGTGGAGTACAGGCTCTTGGTCCCTGTGCTAGAGGGCACAAGCAGGGGTATACATCGACAGTTGTATATACATCGTATTACCGGTAAAATACAAAAAGAGTAAAAGAGAAAAGGATGCATTGTACATTTGCATTACATAAAACATGTGAGATGTTTTAGAGTAAAGCTTTGGTATTGCATGTTGATGCTATAACTGTCAGTTGAATGTTTTATTATTGGTACTTGCTGAGTTTTTAGGCTCACTCTTGCTTTTGTTGTACTTTTAGGGACCATTTGCAAGAACGGCATGCATGGGAGGGAGTAGACTTGAGTTGGATTCACACACTACCACTCATCTTTAAAGCTGATTAAATTTTAGTTCGTACCTTAATAAATGAGCAAATTGCTTAAGGATTGATTATTTGTAATAATGATGAGTAGTATATTTTGGATATCTTTGAATATGTCTTAGTTGATTAGCATGTCTTGAATTCTTATTGATGGAAACGAATGTTGGAATTTTTTGTTATGATTTATTTAACTGTTGAAACCTCCAGTATAGTTAGCTATATAAAGGAGGTTCTGCCGAAATTTGGAATATTGTCTTAGGTTTTAATTTATTATCATGTTATTTTAGTAGCATTCCAGGCTAATGTTGGGCTGGGGTGTTACAGTTGGTATCAGAGCGGGCTGTAGGTCCGTGGTATTTGAATTATTAAACTTGACACACTAAGCATAGTAGGTGGGTTTGGGTTATTGCATTGCATTTACGCTTCCGTTATGTTCTATTAATGATTCTTGTTATGAGATGATTTGATATATCTATATTATAATACTATGGTTATTATGTGTGGGGATAACCCATGTTGAGAGGTTGAGGTCGTGGTTGTGGCCCTGGGTTTTACGAGGTTACACCACCGTTCTTAGTATGATAATAGTGAGTATCTTTGGAGAGGTTGTTCTCTTTCCTAAATTTGATTTGGTCAACTCTTGTTCAGTTGTGCTTGATGAATTTCTCTTGAATTAGTAGTTCATTCCAGTTGATGAGTTTCCATTGATTTAATTTGACCCTTAAAGCAAACATTGTTTTTCCAACTGTTGAGCCGCTTGCGGTTGATGAACCTTCTTTCGATAATGGTTACAATGCAGTTGATGGGTTTCAATTGGTTTGTATTTGTTTTATAGAGCAAAAATTGTTTTTTTTTACTCTTGAGCTATTCTTGCTACTTGTAAACATCGTCATTGGCAATATTGTTCCTTGTCATGAGAGTTCTACCTTCTTGTTGGCAAACTTGACCCATTTATTCGCTTGGTGTTTTATATAATGGAAAGTATCATTTACAAACATCATTGAAGTACGTTTCGACTTTACGCAATTCTTTTAGAGTAGTTGGAATATTGAAGTTTAGTGCCTCTTCTTTGAGAAGGAAAGTATCAAAACTCTTTTGAGAAGTTTTGTTGTGTTTTGTGAGAGGTTTTAAGCATAAAGGATAGATTGATAAAGTATGAGTTATCAAGTTGGGTCTGTAATGTGGTGCGTAATTGATCTTAACCAAGATCGTTGGAAGTGAAGTTGATAGATTTGATGTTGTCATGGAGTTGTTACATGATGAACTTGTTAAATGGTATGACCATTCAAACTAGGAATCCAAGACTTACTAAGAGGTGTGGTGTACCGATGATTTGGTCTGATCATTAATATGATGGAATTCGATAGATTTATTGGATAATTCAGAGTAAAGTATCTCAATGGATTTGTCTACCCATTTGTGATGATTATGTTAAGGATGTGTTTGACGTTGTCTTAGATGATATTAATCCAGAAATTTTCATAAACTGGCTACTTGATGATCATACATAATTGCTAGATTGAAACATGTATATCGAATTAGATGGATGTTTTAGGGTTAGGGTTTAGGGTTAGGTTTTAGGGTTTAGGGTTAGGGGTTTACGGTTTAGGGTTTAGGGTTTTAGGGTTTAGGGTTTAGGGTTTAGGAGATGATGTTATTAAATCTTTAATTAAACTCTAAGTATAAAGTGGAATGTTGACTATGTGTTTATAAGTAGACATGTGACTATAAATAGCAGTAGGACCCTATTTGCATACGTGATAAATAGAATTGTGAATTGTCAATGATAGTTGAAGTGTGTGTTCAGCAGCACTAATGGTTGAATAGATGAATGAATAAGTGATATCTGAAAACATGCATGGCGAAGTTGTTATTTGATAGTATGATCTTGTTAAAAGAGGTTTGTTTCGACCTTGTGGCTGGTGTTTATTTTGGAGAGATTTATGATGGGATAAGAGGCTATGATGATTCTCGCTAGGAGTGTATTATTTCATTGTTAGTGTGATTGCCAGTAAGGGATTATGATGATAATATTGAATATTTTGTATAAAGGAATTGGATCGCTCACCTGATATTGATTAAGCAAAAATGTTTCTAGTTTCGCAATTATAATCTTTCAGACCTCATGTTGATGTGGTAGCTGAAATTGTTTTGAGCAAAGTGACGTGTTGAGAGGTTTTATTAGTTTCTAAGTAGTTTATATGTGGTAGTCTTCAAATCTGTTTTTTGTTGGAGTTGGCATGGTGATTTTCTAACCAACGAAAGCTATTTTCTTTGTTAAAGGTAAGAGTGAAGTAGAAGTATTTGAGATTGAAGTCAAGTTTTGTAACTTGCAGTTTATCGAATTTTGCTTAAACTTTCTATTTTGCCCATCAGAGTTTCCTGAATTCCAAAAGAAATATTCTATTCTCGTTTGAGGTTGGTTATTCTCTGCTCGTGGGACTTGTGCCCTCATCTATGATCTCATCTTTTGTTTTCCAAGATCATTACTATTTGATTATTTCTCTTGATCTTGTAACTAGTTTAAGTGGTAACGTTTTCCGATGTATTGAAATTTACTTCTATTTGCTTCTTCTTCTAAGAAAGGGTTAACCGAATTGTGTTGCAAAGTCTTTTCAGTTGTGTTTTGGAAACTAGTTAGTGGTGGTCTAGTAGATGACTTTGTGAGCCCTTGGGTGTCAAGTTGTGTCGGTGTTTTAGAACCGAACTTACGTAAAGATTGTTTGATTCGGGGGTCTCCAAGACTGAGATCACGCAGAAAGATTGACACGGGGATTTTTATACTGGTTTAGGCCTTCTCTGGAGAGAATAACAACCCTACTCCCGCGTGTACTGTATGGTGTATATTGTTTACAATTAGTGGAAAGTCTAAGGCTTGTACTCCTACTGATTGCCTATGCCCGATTATGCTTGTAATTGGTTGTCCCCCCTTCTGGCTCCGACTGTAGCCTTTATATAGCTTGTCGTAGAGGTTGTCGTTTCTCAAGGTCAAGAGGCGCCTCATCACTCCATGTAACGGACGCATTGCTGAGTGGGCCGAATCAGAGATGGACGCAGTGAAGTTGCAAGCTCTGGTCACCGCTGGGAAGATTCCAGAGAAAGTGCTCGTGAAGTGGTTTGCGACTGCAGGGCATCATTGGCCGTCGGGGGAGATTGGGCAAATCCCCGTCTTCCAGGCCTACTGTGAGTGTGGCCTCCGATTGCCTGCTCACCCTTTCCTCACGCTCGTACTCGAGCACTTTGGGTGGAATTGGTGAACCTTGGTCCCAATTCCATCATGATGTTAAGTGTATTCGTGTACTTGTGTGAGGCATACCTGGGAATTCCGGCGGACCTCGAGCTCTTCCAGTATTACTATGGAATGGCTCAACGACGGATTGCTGGGAGTTGTGGTCTGAAGCTCCACGACGGTAAGTCGAAGGAGTACATTTAAATGTTTACCCAGTCGTCATGGCCGGGGTGGAGGAATAGGTGGTTTTACTGGAAGATCACCAGAGATGACAACCTTTCTTTTGTGGGGAAGGCTGTCGAGAAGATTCCTTCCTGGGATTCGACTCCCAAGGATCTTGACCGGATCTCCTCTTTCATTCGAGCCATTAAAGACTTGAAGAGAGATGGGCTTACCGGGTGGCATGTGGTGAAGGATTTCATCAGACGCCGTATCAGCCCTTTGAAGAAACGAGTACCTCCTATGTGGAGGTATACGGGGCCGCAAGACCCAACCAGAGACTATAAGGAAGGTAAGCGAAGCTTCAACTCAGTCCTCGTTCTGGTCGTTCTTGGATTGGTTTGATGAATGTCCTATATGTTTGCACAGATCTTTCACAAGATGAGATTGACGTTCGAGTCAAGCTCGTCTGTGAGATGTCCCCACCACTAAATGTAGTGGCTCCCCGAATCCTTGCGGTGGTACCCACAGAGGAAAAGATGGGACGTCTAAAGGTAACCTAAAAGTCTGGTTTCATCTTTAGGATTTGGTGGTCGTAAAAACTTACGACTGCTCGGTTGTCGTAGAAAAACTTACGACTGTGTATCGGTCCTAGAAAACTTACGACTAGGTAATAGTCATAGAGGAACTTACGACTATTCGATTGTCGTAGAAAAACTTACAACTGGTTACTGGCCGCATAAAATCTTACGACTGATCAGTAATCCTTCTTTTTCTGTCTTCTACAGAAAGTTGGCATGGAAAATCGTCAAGACGATGAAGAAGCTATCTTGTTCGTCGTTGGCGTGGGGATGGTGACAGAGGAAAGTTCAGCTCCTCCGTCTAAGAGGCGTCGTTCTGAGAGAGCCGCCGATAAAAGAGGCACATGCTCAAGCCCTTTCGACCCGACCAGGCCCTTCACGAAATTTGCTGCCGATCTGGCTGCTGCACAGGAGGCCAAGGCGATCGAAATTGCCGAGCCTTTTAAGCGCAAAGGCCCCAAGGTCAAGGTACCCTTCTATTATGACAAGAAAGCTTTCGCAGTTTCTGCCTCTCCTGGCTTTGTTAAGAAATTAGAAAAGGAGAACTGGAAGGACTTCATGTCTTCTGTGAAGGAAAATGTTGCGTCAGCAGAATCTATGGTCGAGGAAAGCGCCGCTATTGAAGTGGTTGAGACTGATCTCGACCGTCCGAAGAGTCAGGAGGTTCGCGAGGCGACTCCCGCTCAAGACCCACGACCAGACGTGGTTATGGCCGATGCCATTCTTCAACTCGAACTTCGACCAGACGTGGTCGTAGAGAAGAAGTCGAAGAAATCTTTCGTCGGGAAGGTTGTTTCCAAATTCCCGATCAAGTCCAAGACACAGAGGTATGTAAGAAGGACAAAAGTGTAAGAACATCATTTACCTTTTGCTTTCTGCCTTTTAACGTGTTTTTCCTTTTGTTGATCTTAGCCCAACTCCTCCAGCCCCCAAGGATGCTTCTATTGAGAGGTCCGCTGCTACTTCTTCAGTAAATGAAGGAATCCTGTGGTGGAAAAAGCTGTAGCCGCTGAAGTTGCTACGACCACTGAGGTGGTCGTAGAAATGGAGACGGGGACAGCAGAGGAAACGCCTAGACAAAGTAGTGGTGGTGGAAGCTTTGACCACCGCGCTGGTAAGGAAGTCGTTGCGGACATTCCTCCTGGTCCTCAAAGAGAGGTCTCTGTGGTCGCAGAAGAGGGGGAGGGAGAAGAGTTAAACTTCTTCACCCATCCCTTCGGCTTTTTTAGCCCTACAACCGTTGTTGGGTCTCGTGCATTCAGGTCTCGTGACCGAGTCCCTCACCCTAAGGATATTCCAAACAGGGGCATTGTTTTTGACAATGAGCGCCTTGAAGAGGTTTGGTGGGACTGAGTTCAGGAGATTGATGAACTAAAGAACCCCCACAAGAGTGGTACCATCGTTTTCTCGAACGAGTATGAATGTAAGTGTTCGTCGCCTAGTATTTTCATACTTGGTTTTCATCTTGCTTCTTACTGTCTTTTCCTTTTCGTAGAAAGCTTTGGAACAAATTGTCACCGTGGTTGAATACAACCGGCAACTTGTTCAGCTGCGATAGGAGAAGACAGAGCTTTGCGAGCAGGCGAAGAGGTGGTGAGTCACTGATATTCATAATAGTTCAAATTCCGACTATATGTACAGTGCTCAGGGGGGTTGTCGTAGAAATACTTACGACTAGAAGGTTGTCATAGAAGAACTTACGACTAGGTATTGGTTGTAGTAAGACTTACAACCACCTGTTCAACACTCACGCCATCTCTTTAACCTCTGCAAGTTTAAAAGCGATGAAAAGACCTTGGCCGACTCGCTCGACTATGAGAAAGTCAAGACAAAAAAGCTAAGGGAAGAAAAAGAGGACCTTCTAAAGAAGCTTCAGGAGGCCAACTTTACAACTCAAAAATTCCAGGAACGAATAAACAACAAGTTCTAAAATTAATACTGCTTATGTCTTTGATCTCTATCTTTTTTTACTCTTATTCCTTTTCAGGAAAAGAGGTCGAAGTGGGAATGCTTCGAACCGAGGTCCATGAAAAGACCTTGGTTATTCGGGGGACCTCCCACATCGCTAAAGACAAAGATCAGGAGATCGAGAAAATAGAATCTCGATTAGCAGGTAAGCAATTCTCTACCTACGACCAATTAGGTTTTTAAGTTCTCCAAAAGCTATTTTTTCTGACCGACTTTACTCTTTTCAGAACAAGCAGTTGAAATAAAACAACTTCGTGAGGCTTCGACTCATTCCCAGGAAGAGATGAAGTTGACGAAAGAGCTGATAACCACTCTAAAGGCCCATCAAGCTGACTCGCTAAGGGAGGCGGTCGAAGGTGTAGTAAGCTATGTTTTGGCAAAGCTTAAAGCTCGTGACCCCAACCTTAACGTGCAACCAATCGAAACTGACTTTGACTGCTCTAGAGCAGAGACGGAGCGGTTAATCGAAGAGATGCATCCCGTCGGCAAGAAAGTCGCAGAGGAAATGCAGCTAGAATCATCTTCGCCAGAGTAGACTGTAAAGGGACCTGTAAAGACAAGTTTTGGTTGATGTATGTAATCCATCCTTTTTCTCCTACAAATCATCTTGTCGGGTAGTTAGTAACTCAAAAGATAATTAAACGAAAGCAAAGACTAAGAATTGAAGTCATATTAATAACTTTATCCTAGCCCCCGACTATTTGCTAAGTTTATTTAGATAAACTTAGTAAATAGTGTAAAATGGGTTTCTGAAAACAGAGAGGTTTGGTAACTTATAGTGTTCGATCACGATTATCATGCACTAGTCGAAGGAGTAGAAACGAATCGACGCTACGAAGTTCCTTCTAGTGGGCAGGACCACGTACAGAGAGGAAAAGCTTCGACTAGGTGATGTTACCATCTCCGACTAGATTAATCAAATCAAGAACGACAACTTGAGTTAGACAAACGTCCAGAGGACTTTGAAGATTTTTTTTCAATATTTTCGATGGACTCGATAAATTGTGCCGGTAGCAAGAGTAGGAAACATAACAACACTAGGAAGTTCCTTCTAGTGGGCAGAACCATGTGCAGAGAGGAGAAGCTTCGACTAGGTGTGTTTCTTCCTCCGACCAGTTTGAACAGATCGAGTTTACCAAAATCAGCCGAATAAATCTCAAAGTGCACTCTGCTTAGAGTATTTTTTTTCAAAATGAATGAAAACAATAAGCTAAGGTGATGAGAGTAGGCTTTGAATCATATTTTGACCATGTTTACTGAACCTGAGCTCTTTGTATTGGCAGCAAAAAGTTAGGAACGAGTGGACACTAGAAAGCTCCTTCTAGTGGGCAGGACCACGTGCAGAGAGGAGAAGTTTCGACTAGCGGATGTTGTCGTCCTTTCGACCAGTGTAAAGAAACTAGGTGTTTGAAAATGGTCGAAAGAATATTAAAGCGCTACTCAAAATAAGACAATAGAGGTAGGAGTAACCTGATGCTTTATTGTCTGTATAGTTGGTTACACATAAAACTTGCGTAACTAGTCGATGTTCCAAGAAGTTGAGAGAACCTGGCCGTTCTCCAGTGCAAGTCATACCAAACCTAGTCGCGTAACTTTGACCACAGTGTAAGGACCTTCCCACTTGGGGAAAAGTTTATTCCGATTAGACTTGGATTGGGCGAGCTTCAATACCAAGTCACCTACAGCAAGGCTACGAGGTTGACCTTACGATCGTAGTATTTGCGCAGGGCTTGTTGGTAGACTACTGAACGGATTAAGGCCTTGCTCCGCTTCTCTTCGAGCAGGTTAATGTCGTTCGCTCGAAGTTATTCCTGGTTCGAGTCGTTGTAGGTGTCGACTCATGTTGACATGATTTTTAGTTCCGGAGGAAGCATGGCTTCGGCACCAAAGACTGAAAAAAATGGTGTTTCACTTGTAGCCCGACTAGCAGTCATACGAACTGCCATAATACTGAGGGTAATTCTTGTACCCAAGCCCCCGAGCGTTTTAAAAGCTGGTCGAAGACTCGGGTTTTGATTCCCTGCATTTTCTGGCCGTTTGCACGTTCGACTGCCCCATTGCTTTGTGGGTGGGCAACGGAAGCGTAACACAGCTTGGTACCCAACTCGGCGCAAAATTCTTGAAATTTTGCACTCAAAAATTGCTTACCATTATCTATGATTATTCGACTGGGGGACTCCAAACCGAGTAAATTACACATCTCATCATGAACTGTTTTGCTGCTTCCGTTGTGATGCCAGTTACAGGTTCGGTTTCGATCCATTTTGTGAGCGTATCAATAGCTACAAAAAGGAACTTGAAGCCACCTGGAGCTCTGGGGAACGGGCCTAGGATATCGAGACCCCAGGTCACAAAAGGCCAAGATAGAGGTGTTGTTTGTAATGCCTGAGCCAGTTGGTGTATTTGTCTGCTGTGAAACTGGCATTGTACACACTTTTTAACCGGTTCTTTGGCATCGTGCAAGGCTGTTGGCTAGTAGAAACCTTGTCGAAAGGTCTTACCGACCAGCGTTCTGTAGGAAGCGTGAGTTCCACAGATGCCTCCGTGTATGTCGTGAAGGAGTTTTAATCCTTCGCTCTGCGGAATGCATCGCATGAGCACCCCTTGAGTGCCTCGTTTATAGAGAACTCCTTCGACCAAGATATACATTTTGGCCTTTCGAGATATGCGATTTGCCTCAATATCGTCTTCGGGTACGGAACCCTTCTGAAGATACTCGTAGATGGAAGTCATCCAGATATCCTCGTACTCTAGAGAGGCTGTCTCAATAGGAGGTGTCTCTAGTTCTTCAACTAGGGATGGCTTCTGGAGTTGTTCCAAGAAGACTCCTTTTGGTACTATGGATCAGGAAGAAGCCATTCGAGCAAGCTGGTCTGCGAGGAAATTATCCTTTTGAGAGATGAATTATACCTCAAAACCAAGAAAATGCTTTTCAAGCTTGCGCACTTCCGATAAGTACCGAGGCATTGTTGGATTAGAGCACTGGTACTCTTTTCTGACTTGATTCATGACTAGTTGAGAGTCTCCTCTCACGAGTAGTCGACGAATCGCGAGCGCTTTTGCGACTCGTATGCCAGCTAGCAAACCTTCGTATTCTACCACGTTGTTAATGGCCTGAAAATTTAATTGTATGGCATACTTTAAGGTCTCTCCGGTAGGAGATTCCAGAACCACCCCAGCCCCCGAGCCACTTAAAGTAAGCGACCCGTCAAAGTACATCGTCCACTAGTCGTGGGAATCGTACGAGGCATCCTGAACAGGTTTAGGATTTGTCCATTCGGCGACAAAGTCTGCCTAGATTTGGGATTTAATGGCCGTTCGGGACATGAAATGGAGGTCGAACTCCCCAAGTTCGACTGATCATTTTGCCATGCATCCCGTTGTTTCCCTATTCTGGAGAATTGCTCCCAAGGAAAACTCAGACGGCACAGCTATTTTCTACGCCTGAAAATAATGTCGCAGTTTCCTCGAAGACATGAGGAGGGCATACGGAAGTTTTTGGACCTGAGGGTAACGCTCCTTAGGTCCGTGTAAAACTTCACTAACGTAGTAAACCGGTCATTATACATTTTCACGTTCTACGACTAGTACTGCACTCACTCCCTGTGGCGTGGCAGCTAGATAAATTAAGAGTGTCTCTTCTGGTTTCGGAGAAACCAGAACAGGAGCACTCGAAAGATACCTCTTGACATCCTCAAAGGATGCGTTAGCCTCTTCCCACCACTCGAAACCCTCATGCTTCCTTAGAAGTTTGAAGAAAGGTATCCCTTTTTCTCCTAGGCGTGCGATGAAGCGACTTAAAGCCGCCATGCATCCTGTAAGTTTCTAGACTTCTTTCTTCGTGGTCGGAGGGTGCATTTGCACAATGGCTTTTATCTTTTCAGGATTTGCTTCGATTCCTAGTGCAGAGACTAGGAATCCAAGCAATTTTCCTGAAGAGACTCCGAACACACACTTCTCAGGATTGAGTTTCAAGTGGTGCTTTCTGAGGTTATCTAATGTTTCTTGCAAGTCTGTGATATGATTAAGTTTCTTGATGTTTTTGACGACTAGATCATCAACATAAGCTTCCAAATTTCGACCTAGTTGAGGTAAAAAAGTCATTTGCATCAAGCGTTGAAAAGAAGCGCCAGCATTTTTTAGACCAAATGGTATTTTGACATAGCAAAAGGTACCAAATGGTGTAATAAACGCGGTTTTTCTTCATCTTCTAGACAAATATTGATCTGGTGGTAACCAGAATATGCATCCAGAAAACTTAATATTTCACAACCAGCAGTAGAATCAACCAACTGATCAATATAAGTTTTGTTAAGATCAGTGAAGTCTACGCACATACGCCATTTGCCGTTGGACTTCCTAACCATTACAGGGTTGGTCAACCACTCTAGGTGGTCGACCTCTCTTATAAAGCCTGCCTTAAGTAGCTTGTCCAATTCTGACCTAATAGCATCTCGTCGATCAGGGGCAAATATCTGTAATTTTTGTTTTATGGGTACTTTAACAGGCCGTAGAGCTAGCCTGTGCTCGATCACTTCCCTGGGGACTCCGGGCATGTCGGATGCTTGCCATGCGAAGATATCTGCGTTAGCTCGGAGAAAAGTGATGAGGCCGTCTTCCTATTTGGGGTCGGAAGTATCCCCGATGCGAACAGTCTTCGAGGGCTCCTCTGCGTCCAGAGGAACCTCTTTGACGTTGTCGTTCGGCTTAGGTGCAGCTTTAGGCTTCGACATGCTAGTCGAAGGCTAACTTTCTTCTCGAGTTGGTATCTGACCAACCATTTCGAGGGAACGACGGTCACAGGTGTGTGCCATCTTCCTATCACAATTGATTGTGATTACTCCTTTGGGATCTGGCATCTTAAGACATTGATACCCATAATGAGTAGTCATTAAGAATTTTGCCAAAGCTGGTCGTCCGATTATGGTGTTATATGCCGTATCGAAATCGACCACATCAAAGGAGATTTTCTCTGTCCTGAAATTACTTGGAGAATCAAATGTTAAAGCAAGAGAAACTTGGCCAATTGGTTTGGCCGAGGATCCCGGTACAATCCCATGAAAAGAGTATCGTACCGGTCTTACCTTAGTCCTGGGTACCTGCGTCTCGTTCAGGGCACTCGTAAACAGAATGTTTAACAAGCTGCCACCATCAACTAGCACTTGATTTACTCGACAGTTGTTGATGGTGGGTTCGACCACGATTGGGTATCGACCTGGTCGAGTTGAAGGGATCGTGCAGTCACCTTTCTCGAAGGAGATGGTGACTTCTGATCACTTCGGTAATTTATTGACAATAGGAGGGTCAATGGAGTTTACCTCGCGTTCAGCAGCTTTGAGCGGTCGCTTTGACTCGCATGCCGATGATCCCCGTAGATGTGCTCAACGGTGTGTTGCGGATCCTGGAAAGGCATCTCCTCCTCGTCATCTGACAACTTACGACCACTCGTTTGCCCTACCTGCTCGAGAGTGGGAAGTGGTCCTTTGCTGTTGTAGTAGTCCTCGAGTTTTCGTTGGAAAACCCGGCAATTACGAAGGTCATGTCCATCCTTTTTATGGAAAGGACACCACCTAGGCTTGTCGTTCTTCCAATCGGGACACTTACCTTTGCCTCGGTCGGTGGAAGGTTTAGAACTGTGTGGTTCCTTGTCGCTTACGGCCAAGACTTCTTTGGAACTATTGGCTTGAGACTTTTGACCCTTCGCCTTGTTCTTGGATTTCTTAGCCTTTTTCTCCTTATTTTTGCCACTGTCGCCTATCTATTGAGGAACATTGTCTTCTCGATCGATGGTGTTGTTCCAATCGACTGCTTCAGCAGCAGTCGCGTCTCGATCGGCCATCTCAAAGAGTTCGGCGACGGTAGCAGGTGGATTTAATGCGATATCCTCGGTTATCCTTCTGCTGCGGACTCCCTGCTTGAAGGCTCTAATAACAGATGAGTCAGAAACCTCCGAAATTGAATTACGAACCTGACTAAAGCGCTTGATGAACTGGCGCAGAGTCCCGTTGTCATTTTGTCTCATCCGATGCAGGTCGTCCTCCTTTCTAGGGCGATTGTAGGTGCTCTGAAAGTTCGCCAGCAAAAGGTCACAAAGGTGTTGCCACGAGTAGATCGACTCGAGTGATTAGTTTAGCAACCACGATCGAGCGGGCCCTTCGAGCACAGTTGGAAGGTAATTCTCCATTACATACTCCCCTCCTCCTGCTACTCGGACAGCTGTGGTGTAGATCTGAAGGAATTCGATGGGATTTTGAGACCCATCGAATTTCTCCATGTTCACTGGTCAATAGTGAGGCGGCCAGTAAACTGCATAGAGGTTGGGTGAGAACGCCCAACATCCGGTAATAACTTCTTGACGCCTTCTTTGCAGGAAAGAAGGGTTGATGTCACCAAGTGATCGTACTCGACGATACCCGGTTACAGCTGGATTTGACCTATAGTAGGCTTCAGTGTCCCGGAGTGGTGAGCGATCACCTCTCCTGGGAGCTTGTTGATCGTCAAGTGCTCGAAGATTTCTACTCCGATCAGGGGAGCGGTGCGACCTGTTGTTACGTCGATCCCCACGTGGTGAGTTATTCGAGCGGCTAGTATTCGAAGAATTCATACTGCTACGACTCCCGGGATGATGTTGGCGGGGATGCTCCACTCTTGCCATCGTGCTTCAAAGTCTTCGTGCTATCTCTTCGGCGAAGAGGTCGTTGCCTGGCGCTCGAGCGAGCACTCGAGTCGGGTTCTCGAGTAGGTCATTGATGTGCTGGAGTTCCTGAGCTTCTTTCGATTGGTACTTAGCGCGCCCAGGAAGATTTTTCTGGGTTGCTATTTTCTTCTGTTGAAACATCTCATAATTCCCAACCTCTGATCCACGATTTAGCCTCAACAGAGTGCGAGTATGTCGAGGATTTCCTGCACGCTCGTCAGAGTGTTGGTTGTGTCCATCACCGGCGGTGCCCTTGCCATTATCACGAGGTGGCATAGTGTGTGCCCGTCGGGGAGCATTCTCATGCCGGTCTCTGGAGGAGTGACCATTATCTGAGGGAAGGACAAAGACCTCCCATTGATGATCCGCACTCGACTCGACTCCTCCTCACTTGAGGAGTAGTCGAGGGACACCATCTGGCGACTTGGAGCAAACCCCTCCAGGAAGGGGAACTCCGGGTCATAACCATCTCTGTCCGCAAGTTGGTCCTGCGAAGGGATGGTCAAATTCGCAGGAAAAGCATGCTTGATCCCATCCTCTGTGGGGTTAACCGGAGAGATAGGATCACCAGATGCAGATGAAGCTCTGGAATTGTGGCTGCCAGAACTCGCATTACTGGGTTGAACCGCCTTGAAGGGTCTTGAACACTTGGAGGAAAAACTCTCGTCATGTTGTGAGTCTGTCTTGATGTAGTCCTGTTGTTGGTCGGATTGACCCTTGTCCTTTGACAAAACTGGTTCCTCGACTGGACGTACTGTTGAGGGTGATAAGGATCCCTCCTCAACGGCATCGGTGGCATGTTCTCCAAGATCTGATAGAAGATCACCAGAGGAAGCAATACCATTGGATGAGTCGATACTCGGCTCGTAGTCGAAGCCGGCATCCATGTCGACGTCTGCGTAATCTGCCAAGTCAAACCAGTTCTCCTCGTCCCACTCTCCTGCCATGAGAGCATCAGAGTTGAAGGGAGAGAGCTTGATGACCAAAAATTACCAGGATTCCCTACGGTCGGTGCCAACTGTCGGTGTTTTAGAACCGAACTTACGTAAAGATTGTTTGATTTGGGGGTCTCCAAGACTGAGATCACGCAGAAAGATTGACACGGGGATTTTTATACAGGTTCAAGCCTTCTCCAGAGAGAATAACAACCATACTCCTGTTTGTACTGTATTGTGTATATTGTTTACAATCAGTGTAAAGTCTAAGGCTTGTACTCCTACTGATTGCCTATGCCCGATTATGCTTGTAATCGGCCGTCCCCCCTTCTGGCTCTGACTGTAGCCTTTATATAGCTTGTAATAGAGGTTGCCATTTCTCCAGGTCAAGAGGCGCCTCATCACTCCATGTAACGGACGCATTGCTGGCAGTAATCACTCGAGCAATAATTCCTCCACGTCGCTTGGCTGTTACCAGTCAGAGATCACGGGGTATTACGTGCAGTTATTCTAGAGAATAACAGCGCACCTTGATTGCTTAGATTCCCTAATCAATTAGGCTCGCTTGTCTGTAGACCATTAATTACGGAGCAGTCGTAGCTATCCTAGTCGTAGAAGAACTTACGACTAGAGGGTTGTCGTGGAATACTCATGACATGGGGAAGTCGTAGAAGGACTTACGACTTGGCATAGTCATAGAAATGCTTACGACTATGGGGGTGGTCGTAAGAGGGCTTATGACCACCTAGTTGGCTTCTCCCTTATGTTTATAAGGGGTATACTCAAACATCGTATGGCGTCATATTTACCCATAATAAGAATTATAGATAAATAGTAAAATAAGGATTATTAGATCCTCGTCAAGTTGTTTGAGAGGTATTGAGTAATAAAACGATTTATTAGAATAATTCTTGGAGAGGATTTGATTTAAATAGAGTGTTTGACTTTGGAGCTAACAGATTTCGTTGTCGCAACTAGTAGGGCCTATAGCGAGATGTGGTCCAAGATCTTGTGTTCATTTTGACAGAACATTAGAATTAGCAAGTATGGAAACCTTGAGCATTTTTTTTTTAATATCGCAACTGGGTACTCGGTAAGAATGTGTAGAAGAAGTATTATAGTGTAGTTTAATGAGAGTAACAGTATAGAGAAATCTAATAGTCATGTTAATTAATGAGATAGCAGGAATTGTTGAGTTATTGTCAAGTATGACTCGACCTCAGTGAGTAACCCTATGGGAGTTAGATTATCTCTAAGGATAACTTGATCAAGAATATATTTATTTATTAACATTAGTGATTGAGTATGTTTGAATCCTGATCAATCAGTTAGGGTATTGTGAATGGGTATTTTGTGGTCGAGTAGCTACATTTGATTGGTACGGGTTAGAGAAGGTCTATGATTGGTGAATCGAATCGCCTTGGGCGGTCACTTGGTTAGTGAGGGATGTTAACAATAATGATTGAAGTTATTGTTGAGCTTTGTGAAATTTTAGTCATCAAATCTGAGGATTACCTATCAGGTATACCAGAAATTCTTTGTAGGAGTCTCAAAGGTTGAATTTGGGCTTTATATTTTTATGCTAGCATCTTGGTTTCCCATGATTAGGTTCCAAGAGTTGTAGTGATCTTTGATAGAATCCTTTGAATGCAGTAAAAGAGTGTGAATGCAGTGAATTTCAAGTTGTTTATCCTTAAATGATTGAGGTGATGTGATTGTGGCTGAAATCTATATCGAGTTGTGTTGGGAATTATTTGTCAAAGTAATTCCTTTGGTAGAGAAGATGACCAGAGTATGCTATTGTGGATTGAAAAAGTCTCTTTACAAAGGTGTGGATTTTGTGTTCAGTTTGAGCATATCTTTGAGGTTGCCAAACTAAAAGAAATGAATTAGTGTGTTATGTGATGATTTGGAATCTCATGGTTTAAGATAAAGTTGAATTCTAAAAAGAAAGTTCGAGAAAAGGTTGTGTTCTCGGATAATGATATATTCTCTTGGTTTTTATTTGAGCTTTGTCTCTATGACAGATGCCAATTATAAATTGAGTTGATTCTTCTTGGTATGCGTGATTCTTTTTGGTTAAGAAAAATAAAGGAAATGGTTATTTTGGACATTTGAGTGATTTCGCCTCTGACTTATGTGGTGTTTATTGGCAAACTGCCTACTTGGAAAGTGAAAGAGTTTCATGATGAATATTTTGGTTTTAGATTTAACTCTCTTTGGTGGGGAGTTGGTAATACGTGTTTACAATGAGAATCCTTTATTCCCAGTCAAGTTTTGTTGTGCGTCCCTGGTTAAAGGAGGTGTCATTGTTAAAGTGAAGAGATCGATTGATATAAGGAACAAGAGTTTTGTGTGTTATGTGCAGGTTGTGTGGTTCGGTACCAAAGGGAATGTTGGCCCAAGGTAAGTTGGTTATTCCCGAAAGTTGCGAAGATTTGGGAGATAGTGTATCACTAGGACTGTCTTGAGTCCTGGCGTGGGGCACAGATCGTTTTGTATGACCTAGTGTCGAGGGAGACATATGGAGTGTAAAGTTTCGTTAGGGCCATTGACCCACGAGTAAGATCGTGCCTTCGAGTCATGTCTGTGGAGTGACACGTGAGAGGTTGGGACGAGTAATAAGCCGTAACACGTCAGTTGCGTCAAGGTACAGTTGTCCCATAATTCCGAGAGAAAATGACTTGGAAATTGGAGTCTCACATGCGCGAGCAATATCCGGTATTGATCATAGCAGGTGCGTGGTTTTGTGGTAAATTCTAGCTGTGATTGTTCCTTGACGTTAAGCATTATTAGAATTCGGGGTTAAATTTTATTTAAGGGGGGTAGAGTCTTCAAGAATATTCGAAAGAGTATTCGAGAGAGATTAAGTGAATTCGGAGAAGTACCAAATATAAAATAGATTTAGCAACAATTAGATAGGGGGGTTTTCTGCAGTTTTTCGACAACCTGGGCCTCGGGCCTTGGCCTAAGAGGCCCATGAGGGGCCGGCCACCAATAAAAGGAGGGGAAAAACCCTAGCTGCTACAGTACCACCGCCCTGGTGCTGTAGCGCCACACTGTAGCGATTCCCCCCTGCTGCTATGCCAAGAGGAGAAAGGGAGGAGAGGAAGGAAGAAGAAGAAAAGAAAAGAGAGATAGGAGAAGAAGGAGAGAGGGGAGAAGTGAGGGAAGGGGAGAGATCGTGGCGTCGGTACGTGATCTTCAGCGGTTCGTCAAGGGTAAGATCCGATCCCCTTGCGATTAGTCGATTAACTGATTATTTAGCTTCATCGGTAATTAGATCTGTTAGAGCAGATAGGATTCGCTGGTGTTTTTGAGTATTTTAATGGCAGAATCCGTTCTGGACGCCTCCTAGAGAATTGTAGGCGACAACGATACCATTGCGTATAGTACTAGATCACAGCTTTTGGACGAATGGTTCAAAAGTTATGAATTTCGTAGCACCACTACTCTACAAATCTGTTGATATCCTGATAGTTTTTAGTAATTAGACTTAAGAGGATAGTTAAAGGAAATATTAGAGGATCTCACTATAACGAAAGATATAGATAATTGGCTCAGCTTTCCAGAAAGCTAAAGAACACAAAATTTGGATAATCGTACTGAAAGATATGATGGTTTTAATATTACTGTCCAGAAACCCGACGCGATTTAGGTGTTCTGTTAATTAGCTTGGTAGGGTTTGTAAATGGCCGAATCTGGAAGGCTCAACAACTAGGTTTAGTTCGATAATTTGATAACCTTTCCAAAAAGTCCAAGAAGACCCTATTTGGACCTATATACTAAAAGATGTGAATTTTTTTATTATGACTGTCCACAGAGGGGACAGATTGACATTTAGGAGTTGGAGTTGGGATTGCGCGAGAGATAATAGCAAGTTCGTATGTACTTCTAGCTTTGTTATTGGTCCAATATTGCTGTCTTAGAGCGTTTTCTAAACTAATTCAGGTGTGGGGTTGGTCTCGGGGGTAGCGCCCTCTTCATGTTCTTCATTCTCGCACGGTTGAGGCAAATACTCTGTTTGATAGAATGACTATGAATGTTTGATAGTGAGTGCTAGTATTTTTTATACATATTAGCTATGCATGGTTGATAGTGTGATATGTATGATTAAAGTTGGTGAATGCTTGAGATAAGTTTAAGTGTTATTCATGTATGATGCTGTTGCTATACATGTTATTGAAAGATAGAGTATTTGTACATATGCACATTGAGAGCATACTTGAGACTTGGTCATGTGGTGACCAAGTATGTATATTTGAGGTCCCCGTCATGTAGATGACGGGCTTATGGCCCCCACACTCGTGGAGTGTGGGCATTGATTAGAGGCCCCCATCATGAAGATGATGGGTTGTGGTCCCTATACTTGTGGAGTATAGGCTCTTAGTCCCTGTGCTAGAGGGCACAGGCAAGGGTATACATCGACGGTTGTATACCTCGCATTACTGGTAAATGTGAAAAGAGTAAAAGAGAAAAATATGCATTGTATATTTGCATTACATAAAACATGTGAGATGTTTTAGAGTAAAGCTTTGGTATTGTATGTTGATACTATAACTGTCAGTTGAATGTTTTATTATTGGTACTTGTTAAGTCTTTGGGCTCACTCTTGCTTTTGTTGTGCTTTTAGGTACCATTTGCAAGAACGACATGCATGGGAGGGAGTAGACTTGAGTTGGATTCACACACTGCCACTTATATTTAAAGTTGATTAAATTTTAGTTCGTACCTTAATAAATAAGCAAACTGCTTAAGGATTGATAATGGTGATGCTTCATACATTGGATTATTTGTAATAATGATGAGTAGTATATTTTGGATATCTTTGAATATGCCTTAGTTGATTAGCATGTCTTGAATGCTTATTGATGGAAACGAATGTTGGAATTTTTTGTTATGGTTTATTTAACTGTTGAAACCTTCGGTATAGTTAGCTATACAAAGGAGGTTCTGCCGAAATTTGAATTATTGTCTTAGGTTTTAATTTATTATTATGTTATTTTTGTAGCATTCCAGGTTCATATTGGGTTGGGGTGTTACAGAAAATCCCAAAAGCCTATTCATGTATGGTGGAAGGTGGGAAGTTAAGTACCATATTACTAGTCTAGGTGGGAGGAGACCAATATATAAGGTGGAGTTGTTCTTACCTAGTTGAAGCAAGCAAAAGAATTCGCTCGCTTGCCTCGCCACGCCACGCCATCGCACACCCGCGACATGTGCGTGAATGGTCTAGCGATTTCGTGTCCGGTTAGCAGTGGAGCTACGTACAAATTAGAAACCGAAAACTGAATACATTGTTTCAATGTGGCTTTTATGGCACGCTTTAACTGTGTTTAATACAGAGTTATAGCTTCAGTTTCTTTCTTGTGGCTAATTCTATACGAAGGAGAGACCTCTCCTCTCAAAAGAACAGAACAGCGAGAAACCTCTCAGAAACAGAACAAAATTAGAATTAGTATCGTCTTGTTGCTCGTTTCCTCTGTGCTGCGCAACCTCGGCTTCTCCATCCCTTCTTTGGCGTGCACCGACGTAGAGAGAGCAGTGTCTCCAAAGTGATCATGCACGGGTTTGGGCGAATCAGGTTTTTGGGAAGCGTTCGCGCGACTAATCACGGCTTCCTCCTTCTCCATCATCCTCTGCACGTCGTCTTCTTCGTGTCAGACTCTACCACGATCTTCATCGGAGCGATTCTCTGTAAGTCGCGGTGATATCATTTGATAACGTTAGGCATTGCTTCCTAGATATTTGTCATATGATGATGTTGATGCCTACTTCTGTTAGTAGCGTTCTTGTTCTAGGTTTTGCCTTGTTAGTGTCTATATATGCGATAGATATATTTGAGTTAATGATTATGTTACTGTTTATAGTCTCAAATATACCTAGTATATATATACAGTTGTTGATTCAATTATTATTTTAGGAATTATAATAATCATAAAAGTGTATGTATACCTAACAATCCACACATTTTTGTGGCAACCAAAATAGGCGTCACAAGTGTGGCAAAGTTAGGCAAAATTCTAAGCCTATGACGTGTGGACCGTAGGGCTAAAAAAATATGGCAAGACTAACCGCAGGAAGCAACTAAGCACTGGCTAAAAATATATGGCACGTCTAAAGTTAGACGTGGAAATGTTAGGTAGCTAACCAAACATACCCTAAGTGTAGTGCCTGCAGTTAAGTAGTGTACTAGGTGACGAATGTGTCAGTAGTAACTCTCGACGATGGTGTTGTTGTACGTGACTGTCTAATCGTATCTCTCTCCACAGCGCGTCCCGGTGAAAGATCATGCATGTACTAGAGTATCCAAAAGGCAACTACTTTTCGAATTCAATCATGAGTGAAAAAAAAAGACGGCAAACATAATTAAATGGTACAACTAGCGTTCAAACGCACGATAAAAAGCATATCATCGTACACTCCAAAGCAACATATGTGAACCACATTCACCTGCGTTTCTCTCGGATCAGACCTTCGGCCCAGAGCATTACCCTAATTAAATTCCCTCCATGTACCTATACGTACTTAGATTGCAACAGATACGGTTGGTTTTGATTCTCCAGTGGCCTCACACATTCCCCAATCTGCAGATTCTACACGCTACTTCACCATTAATTTTATCTGAAACTGAACGGCACGAACGGCATCGTGAATGTGGATGGATCATGGGTACTCGATATCTACAATTCTGCACGGGCCGTGTGAAATGATCGTGGTAATGGCTAATGCCGTACGCGTATCGTGCATTCGTAGGTCTCCGTTTCATTCTGAAAATGGCACGAAAAGTGACTGTCAATGCTCAACACTCAATTCTGCTGCTGTCCAAACGCAGTCCTCTTTCTTCGCTGGTCCTTGGAGCACGTCCTGCGAGTAAATAACGAAGTTACTACATCGTACTAGCTAGGGTTGGTTTGAATGACATGTTTCTATTCTCTCAGTTTTTGTCAGTGAAAGCATGACCTTAAACATGACCTTAGGCCTAATCATTTTGTATAATTTTCCAACATGTGATTGTCGATTCATAATCAATCAAGCATCAAGCAACATCAACGGCATAAACCTGAGTTTTTATTTTTTTTGAGAGAGAGAGAGCCATGGAGGTGTTATGTTCAGGAGGGCATCTTGTTTTGGACCGGATGTTGATGGCACGCAGTACTAAATCAACAAACTTGGGATTGCATGTTGGAATTAATACGGGCTAGGCCCAAATTTATATTCTAATTAATTCCTGAAAATCCCAAAAGCCCATGTGCATGTGCTAAAACCGTTTAGTCCCATATGGAGAGTTTTATAGGAGTTACACCACTTTAAAAGGTGGAACATGGTAACCCCCTTGTGGAATTGGAGAGAGCCAATACACGTGCGCGCTCGCTCGCCTCGCCGAGCCGTGCCGTGCCGTGCGGGTGCATGTGCGCGCAGGCGTGTCGGTCTTCATCCAAAATTCTCTCCACGCTGGAAACGGTCTTTCACAGTTTTGATTGTTGTCTTCGGCGATCTCCATCCCGGCGAAGCGCGTGTACGGCCAAACCGGGAGAGCAGGCCTCCGGAACCCTCGTCCTTGAAGGCTTGCACGAGCGAGGACGAATAAGGTTTTTGGGGAGCGTTCGCGTGACTGCTCGCTACTTCCTCTTCGTCCGAATCTCTACTACATCTACATCAACTGTACGACTACTACCACGACGTCTACTACGCTATGACGAACGACGATCTCGCCAAAACTCTTGATGTCGCTGCATCTTCTGTTGTTCCTTCTACTGGATCTGGGTATGACTGTCTCTCATTTGTTGTTTGCTTAGTTTTATCATCTGTTGTTGATCTGAACGTTGAGATAGGTATGCTAGTTATATCTATAATGTTCTTGCTTATATGCTTTGTGAAAATGGCTAGAATAATTTCCATGATTTATCTAGTGTATTTCTGGATTAAAGTAATTCAAAAAATGCTTATATATTCAACAATCCAAAAACCTTATTATAGGCATTTTTCGTCAACTGGCTTTGCTGCTGCGCTCAAACCATCTCAGTTCGATGGCTCGAATTATAAGAGGTGGCGCACTAAGATGGTGCTTTGGCTAACTGCCATGAACGTTTTCCATGTGGCAAAAGGCAAGCCCGAAGGAACACTTACTCCTGATCAGGAGCAAGCGTTCGAGGCTGCTGATAACCTTTTTAAAGGTGCTGTGGTTAGCGTTCTTGGTGAGAAGTTAGTTGATGCATACATGGTAATTACAAATGGAAAAGAGATGTGGGAAGCACTCGAGGCCAAGTTTGGGGTTTCGGATGCAGGCAGTGAACTGTATCTCATGGAGCAATACCATGACTATAGAATGGTTGATGGACGTTCTGTAGTTGAGTAGGCTCATGAGATACAATCCATGGCCAAAGAACTTGAGCATTTCAAGTGTGTGTTACCGGATAAATTTGTCGCGGGAGGCATTATTGCCAAGCTTACTCCTTCTTGGAGGAATTTTGCTACTGCTCTGAAACACAAGAGACAAGAGTTTTCTGTTGAAAATCTCATTGGGTCTCTTGATGTTGAAGAAAAGGCGAGGGCAAAAGATACACACACTAGAGAAAATGAGGGACATTCTAGTGCCAATGTGGTGCAGAAAAAGAATGGTTAAGCTCAAAAGTTTAAAGGCAAAAACAAGACTGCACAAACAACAAGCTTTAAAAAGAAGAAGAAGAACACAAAAGATGGCCTTTGCTTTGTGTGTGGCGAATCTGGTCATTGGGCCAAGGATTGCGATCCAACGCAAGGGTGTGAAGAATCGGCAAGGCGAATTCCAAGTCCGCCAATGTTGTTGTTGGTACTCTCGAGGCGAGAACTTGTGGTATGGTAATTTACCTACTGTTCTTTCCGTATGTCAATCTACCGATTGGTGGATAGACACTGGTGCTAATATACATGTGTGTGCTGATATTTTATTGTTTTCTTCTTACCAGGTCACTCGGGATTCAGCCGTTCTAATGGGGAACGGGTCACATGCCACTGTTCATGGTGTTGGCACTGTCGATCTGAAGTTTACTTCGGGAAAGATTGTGCAACTGAAGAACGTGCATCATGTGCCATCTATCAATAAGAATCTCGTGAGCGGATCTCTTCTGTGTAGAGATGGCTTTAGGCGTATTTGAGTCCAATAAATTTGTAATGTCCAAATGTGGACAATTTGTTGGTAAAGGCTATGTGTGCGGAGGCTTGTTCCGCCTATCTCTTTCAGATTTGTGTAATAATGTTGTGAACCATATTTTCAGTGGTAATGAGACTACTATTTGGCATTCACGACTTTGTCACATAAATTTTGGTTGCATGACGCGGTTAGCCAGCTTAGAGTTAATCCCGAAATTCACCCTTGCCAAAGGTTCTAAATGTCAAGTTTGTGTACAATCAAAGCAGCCTCGTAAGCCTCACAAGGCCGCGGAGGTAAGAAACTTGGCACCATTAGAACTCATATATTCAGATCTGTGTGAGATGAATGGTGTGTTGACAAAAGGTGGTAAGAGATATTTCATGACTTTGATTGATGACTCCACTGGGTTCTTTTATGTGTATCTTTTGAAAACTAAAGATGAAGCTCTTCACTACTTTAAAATCTATAAGGCAGAAGCTGAGAACCAACTTGAAAAGGAAATCAAAAGGGTTAGGTCTGATCGTGGTGGCGAGTACTTTTCTAATGAGTTCAATTTATTCTGTGGGGAACATGGTATAATCCATGAGAGGATGCCTCCCTATTCACCCATCAAGCGGGGTTCTTGAAAGGAAAAACCGCACTCTAAGCGATTTGGTTAACACCATGTTAGACACAGAGGGTCTTTCCAAGGCATAGTGGGGGGAGGCTATATTGACTTCATGTCATGTTCTAAATAGGGTTCCCACAAAGAATAAAGAGATAACTCCATTTGAACAATGGGAGAAGAAAAGACTATCACTTTCATATTTGCGCACTTGGGGTTGTTTGGCGAAAGTCAATGTGCCAATTTCAAGAAGCGTAAGCTTGGACCAAAAGCGTGGATTGCGTCTTTTTAGGCTATGCTCACCAAAGCGTTGGATATAGATTTCTAGTGGTGAAATCTGGAGTACCTGACGTGCATGTCGGTACAATTATGGAGTCCAGAGATGCTACATTTTTTGAGGATATTTTTCCGATGAAAGATATGCCTAGTTCATCAGTCGAGCCCGATACAACTCCCGAACCTGCCATTCCAATGGAATATTTTGAGCAAACCCTGATCAAATTTCGAGGAGGAAGACAATGAAACTCGAGGAAGAGTAAAAGACAAAGGACTGCAAAGTCTTTTGGTTACGATTTCATTGTGTACCTTGTGGATGATACTCCAAGTACCATTTACAAGCATATGCTTCTCGGATGGAATCTTGGAAGGAAGCGATCGGAGTGAAATGGATTCCATTATCTCTAATGGAACTTGGGAGATCAGGCGTCCTTATGGTTGTAAACTTTGTAGGATGTAAGTGGGTGTTCAAAAAGAAGCTTAGGCCCGATGGTACTATCGAGAAGTATAAGGCACGGCTTGTGGCCAAGGGTTATACCCAAAGGAAGGCGGAGATTTCTTTGATACTTATTCACTGTGGCTAGATTGACCACTATTCGAGTACTACTATCTCTGGTGCCTCACACGGTCTTCTCGTTCATCATATGGACGTTAAGGCGGCTTTTCTAAATGGAGAGTTGGACGAGGAAATTTACATGGAACGACGGATGGATTTGTAGTAAATGGTCAAGAAGGAAAGGTGTGCAAGTTGTTGAAATCTTTGTATGGTCTTAAACAAGCACCTAAGCGGTGGCATGAAAAGTTCGACAGAACCTTAACATCTGCAGCTTTATTGTGAATGAAGTCGCGGATGTGTGTATTATCGCCATGGTGGGGCGAGGAGTCATTCTATGTCCGTATGTTGATGATATATCGATCTTTGGGACCAACCTTAATGTGATTAAGGAGGTCAAGGATTTCTTGTCTCGAATTTTGAGATGAAAGATCCAGGAGTAGGCGATGTTATCTTAAACATCAAGTGTTGAGAGGTGATGATGGTGGGATTACATTGTTGCAATCTCATTATGTGGAAAAGGTTCGAGTCGTTTTGGTTATAGCGATCGCAAACCTTCTCCAACACCTTATGATCCTAGCGTGTTGCTTAGGAAAAATCGGAGAATAGCCGAGAGACCAATTGAGATATTCTCGGATAATTGGTTCACTTATGTATTTAGCTAGCGGTACCGGGTCGACATTTCGTTTCTTTGTGAGCAAACTAAGCGGTTTGTTTCTAATCAGGAGATGATCATTGGCATGCTCTTGAGAGGGTAATGCGCTATCTAAAGGGTAATATGAGTTATGGCATTCACTATACCGGTACCCTAGGGTACTAGAGGGTTATAGCGATTCAAACCGGATATCGATGTTGATGAGATTAAGGCCACAAGTGGATATGTCTTCACACTTGGAGGTGGCGCTGTTTCATGGAAGTCTTGCAAGCGGACCATCTTAACGAGGTCAACAATGGAAGCGAACTCACGGCATTAGATATCGCCATCGTTGAAGCCGAATGGCTTCGTGAGCTCTTGATGGATTTGCGGTGGTTGAAAACCGTGCACGGCTATTCGATGAATCTGTGACAATCGATCGTGATTGTCAAAGTGAACAGTTCTAAGGATAATATGAAGACATCAAGACATGTGAAGAGAAGACTGAAGTCTGTCAGGAAAATGAGAAACTCCGGAGTAATAGCTTTGGATTATATCCAAACAGCTAAGAATCTGGCAGATCCCTTCACAAAGGGTTTATCACGGAATGTGATAGATAATGCATCGAGGGAGATGGGTTTGAGACCCACGTGAGTTATACCATAGTGGTAACCCATCCTATGTGATCGGAGATCCCGTGAAGTAGGGTTGGCGAAATAAACTATTGGTTAACTGGGAGGAGAATACCTTTATAGACCCACTCCATTAGAGATGCAATTCTCTCCTAAATCTGTATGGCAGGTTGATTCTTATCTTAATGTGTTATGTGGCTTGTTAAAGCAAAGATGTTGTCCTACAGAGCAGTCTTGAAAGAACACACCTATATGAGCCCGACTGCTAGTCACAGTCTATGAAATAGGGTAATTTCTAAGAAGCTCATGAATAGGCCAGGAGTATGACTTATATGCTCCAACCCGCGGGGATGCCTGACAGCCTAGTATCAGTTAAGGACTTAAGTGAAACTTATTCACACAAAACTGTCAATTCAAGGCTTAGTCCATTGTGCAGTTGTGGATAAGTGTAGCTTCTGTTCCAGGTGGATGTTCAACCTTAACCGGTCTCCATCAAAATACTGGTATATCAAAACAATACTGTGGATCAAGGCAGTTGGCATGTGCCCTTGGGATATGGTGGGGGATTGTTGGAATTAATACGGGTTAGGCCCAAATTTATATTCTAATTAATTCCTGAAAATCCCAAAGGCCCATGTGCATGTGCTAAAATCGTTTAGTCCTATATGGAGAGTTTTATGGGAGTTACACCACTTTAAAAGGTGGAACGTGGTAACCCCCTTGTAGAATTGGAGAGAGCCAATACACGCGCGCGCTCGCTCGCCTCGCCTCGCCACGCCGAGCCGAGCCGAGCCGTGCCGTGCGGTGCCATGCGGTTCGTGTGCGTGTGCGCGCGTACGCAGGCGTGTCGGGTGCGTGCGCGTTTTTCTTTATCTATTCGAAAAACGAAACGCACCGACTCGCAGTGAAACGGCTGGCAGTAATGGCAACCGTTTCTGGTCTCTTCATTTTTGCCATTAATCAAAACGTTACCAGTGAGTAATGGCTGCGGTTTCCACTGATTAATGGAGAATCAATGGCGACCGTTTTTCAAAACGTTACCAGTGAGTAATGGCTGCGGTTTCCACTGATTAATGGCGAATCAATGGCGACCGTTTCCTTGTGAATCAAAAGCCTCTGGTCGTTTGGTTTTTGGCTATAAGTTCTGAAGAACAGAGTACTGAAAAGGCTGCTTCTTCTTCATCCAAAATTCTCTCCACGCTGGAAACGGTCTTTCACGCTTTTATTGTTGTCTTGGCGATCTCCATCCCGTGGCGCGTGTACGCCAAACCGGAGAGCAGGCCTCGGAACCCTCGTCCTTGAAGGCTTGCACGGCGAGGACGAATAAGGTTTTGGGGCGTTCGCGTGATCGCCACCGCTTCCTCTTCGTCCGAATCTCGCTACATCTACATCAATCGCACGACTACTACCACGGCGTCTACTACGCTATGACGAACGCACGATCTCGCCAAAACTCTTGATGTCATTGCATCTTCTGCATTCCTTTCTCTGGATCAGGTATGACTGTCTCTCATTTGTTGTTTGCTTAGTTTTATCATCTGTTGTTGATCTGAACGTTGAGGTAGGTATGCTAGTTATATCTATAATGTTCTTGCTTATATGCTTTGTGAAAATGGCTAGAATAATTTCTATGATTTATCTAGTGTATTTCTGGATTAAAGTAATTCAAAAAATACTTATATATTCAACATTGCAAATGTTTGACGTGAAGCTAAAGTTTAACATTTCCTTAAGTCGGATAATTCTAACCGAACACGTTGGATCAGATCATGACAAGCTAAATCAAACTTCAAACCAGAGCGATTGTTAGATTATTTCTGATCTAAACCAGAAGATCAAACTGAAATAAACAGGATCTCATATATTGTAATTGCAACACCCAGATAATCTATAAACGCGGAAACACATTAGATGACGATGCCATTGTTCGTCATAGGGTTGATCAGAAGCAGTAGATGAACAGGTGCTTAATATACCTAGGTTAAGTCTTTCCCAGCAAGAGGTAAGCCAATTTTTTCAACTACAGATGGGGATACGTGGTATGGCATGAGTTACCTTGCTGAGAGGATCTGACCCTTATTTATAGTCGTTAGTATAGGATCCTATCTCGTCTCATAATTAGAGATAGATTCCAAACAGATCTCTACACAGATTTAAATCCAAGTCCATATTTTCCTAAATAAATACTCGGTAGATACTTTATTTGATCACATTATATATTTGAGCCAAACCAAAAGATAGATAGCTAATATGTATATAAACTCATGTAGGTCCACATAACAGGAAATTAATCCAATAATCTCCCAATTTGACTAAATAAGTAAATACATATCAAAAACTTTATGAGCTCCAAAAATACTATCTATGTCATGAGTATGTTTAAAACAACCCGGTCCATCAATTATATCAACATAGGATCAAAGCGGTTTTCGTCACTTTAAAGCGTAACTTGACCCATCAATGATCACATATGTCAACATAAAAGAACGACATAGATAAAAAAAAAAATTAGATGTATAGCACGGAAATTACATGAGATGTGATCATAACATGCATGTTTCCAACTAGTCCAACTTTATTCCTTAAGAGATTAAAACATCTTCTCAGTACCAAATGAGATGATAAGAGTTTAGAGTAAAAGAACATAAACTTTATTTCTCTAAAGAATATTGAAAGGATACGGGTAGGCTACACTAGCAGGTAATTCAAAAATTCTACCACATAAACCAGGAAGCCATACAAGTAGAAGATCATATATCGTTACCACTAGACGCGTAGTGCAGCGGAAGTAGAGTTGGAGTAGCCTGATCCAATGTAGAGCGTGTCGATGCAGTGGTCGTAGTCGATCATCCAACGTCGAGCACATCGATGCAGTGGTCGTGGTCGATCGTCTAGCGTCCTCGCGAGTCGATCGTCTCCTCCAGCAACATCTGCAATTCCTTGTGAAGATCGCGGATCGTGCTTAAGCGCAACAGCAACCGCAGTAGCGCCTATACGATATCCACACGTCCAAGGATGGAACACCACGCGTCGGTATGCTAGCACCAAGTCACACGGCAGAGCTCTCTCGAGAAGATGGTGCCTAGGGTTTCGGTGGAACGGCTCACATGTACCGCATATCCCCAATAGCCTCAAGCATCTCCTTATATAGTGCCCATGACGGATCCTATTCGAACACGTTTTGTTCCAACCCATTAAGTGTGTGACCCGTTAGGTTCATGTGTAATCGGTTGTGACTTGAAAACCCTTTCCGACTGTGAGGACCCGAAGTATTTAACTCGTAATACTTAACCTCCAATGGTTCTAGTATTACCAATTAAATATCCTAAGCATCGATGGACATGTGCTTCCCAGAATTACAACACACATACATCTTTACAAAATCATGCATCATTTTCATACAACTTACAATACTAAGTCTAGCAAAAGACATACAATATATAGAGTTATTACAAAAGAGCCAACCGGCCAAATGACATCAAAGTGACATATAACAGCGGAAGCAAAAGCGCCATAAGATGGCTATAAACAAAAACCAATCGGTTAGCCACATAACCCACAAGGCAACCGACCGAGCTGCCAAGCTAGTCGCACCCGCCGCAGCAAAACTCATAAAAGTTGATCCCTTGGTGATCCACTTCATCCTCTACAACAATAAAGCAATGCAGTTGAGTACAAAAATGTACTCACAATACTTACGAGTAACAAGCCTATACATAGCTACATATGAGCTGAAACAAAGGAGATGGTTTTATGGTTAATTAGACGCATAAAGCAATTTTCATTTGTAATAATGTAATAGGTTGAAAGCAATTTGACAAATCTGTTTTTAACCATTAAAATAACAGCGAGACAATAACGAGTATCATAAATTATCCCTCCAATCATCGTTGTCATAAATCAAGCATCAACCACACGAACCTCAAGGACTCAAGGACCCTCATCACCATCAGATAGCAATCCAAAGGACACGATTCCATACACTGGTAGCCATCGCTGCCGAGGAAGTAGAGGAGGAGCAAAGAAGATGGTCTAAACAGGATGCTAGATCAGCAGCTGAGCTGGCAAGTGGGAACTAATAGGACGATTCCACAAGTGACGACCTAAGATTTTAGGGGTCATTTTCTCCTTTAATTGTTCGTTTTTAGTTAGCCACGACCTTTTTTCTGTTCTCTCTCCCGAGAACCAGACACATAGCGTGCGAACACGCGTCCGACAGCTTGCAACGGAGGGAAGAATCGGACGGCGAAAGAAACACCGGCGCGCATCAGACAGCGCATCAGAAAGAAAGAAAAATGGCTAGCATTGATGGCATCATCGATGTGCTTGTGCTTGTTTGGAGGGGAGGAAAAGGATGGCCGCACCGCACAGGATGCTGTTGCACCCGCGAGTCAAGGTAGCCTTCCCATCATCTATCAACTGCACTAACTGCTTAATTATCCCACATCGTTTGGATGGATGGATGGGAAAGGCTAGCAGATTGTCCGGCCTCCCGGCGTGGCGTCTTCTAATTGCAGTACGCTGCTGCTTGCTTCTAGTTACAGTGTTACTAGTCCTATCTCGCAGGTTGAGCGAGTAAGCGCTTGCATCTGCTTGGGTAGTTGCAAGTCTTCTTAATCAATCCAGGATCCAAATCAAGCGGCATAGTATTGTGGTACAGCGAATCAAGCTCCTCTGCTGCTAGTGCAGAGAATTTGCTGCCATCTAGTAGGTAGCATAGCAACCACTCCCCTATCTAGCAGGTCGCAGTTCCCGCCAAGTCGATCATGTCAATGGTAGGCTTATAATGTACTCGCTCGACGTGTGGAGCACGACGGACGCGAACGCGCCTAGCTGTGGCCGTGCACAGCCCATACACGTACTCGCTCGACGTGTGGAGCACGACGGACGCGAACGCGCCTCGCTGTGGCCGTGCGCAGCCCATACACGTACTCTGAATGTGATGCTCCAGGTGCACATGCACTGTACAATACTACCAGACAGTAGCCTCATGGTCATGCGTGCAGTAGCAGTAGCAGCTCCGTTTGATGATACTTTCATATATCATGCATATATTCCAGCGGATGGTGCTGGACCGTATCTGTATGGGTCTATGGATATATATATTCCAGCGGATGGATCGAGCACTGTTAAGTGCTAACCACTGCTACACTTTACCATTACCTCTGTTTCCCTCACCGTCCGTACGTGCACATGAGGTCAGAGAATTCGACGGAGAGGGACTGGTGTGATAGCAGTGGCCGGCCAACGATTCTGCATTGGGTTGGTGATTCAGTCTTATCTTTTTCTAAAAGCTAGGTGAAACTAAAACTGTCATCGCCAATGGGCAAACCACACTCTGCACGTCCATTTCGGGAATTTTTATTTTTATAAATATTACAGACAGTTTTTTATAATATTAAAAAAAAAACGTCTGTGATACTTCACAGACGGTTTTTAGCGCGAAAAGTAACACAGACGATCGCTAAACAAAAACCGTCTATGATTGTATTTAATACAGACGGTTTCGATGAATCATCTGTGATCAGGCGTCCAGTGTTAGCATTTTTGTAGTAGTGTGAATCCTAGCTTGTTGCATTGGGTTGGTGAGCTAGGGATCAGGCAGATTATCTAAAGGTGAAATCAAAACCGTCATGGTTTTATTTGTAAAATTTGGGAGCGTACGCGCACAAGTGGAGGCGCGCACATAGTGTTGGATATTTCCAAAAGTGCCTGTTCTCTATTCCCTGATTTTATTTGCTATGTTCTTGAGAGAGAGAGAGTAAGTAGCTAGTGTTGTAATAATTAATTAGCTACAAGTTCAATGCATGAGTCACGTATGTAATCACGTATTTGATCGATGAAAACACCGATGGCAGTTTTATGTCAGGGAGCAGCTAGCGCACGACCGCATCTTGCTCGGTGGTTTGGTCTGGCCGACAACAAAAAATCTTCTATTGCGCATGTTTCAATGCGAAGAGGTGTAAGTTACGCGGTTGATAATCAATTGTCACCGGTTCTGAGCAGACGTCTAGCCATTCGGTGAAGGCATCTCTCCGACGCAGCGTTTAGACGCTACAAATACATATGTGTTCGTTGGCTTATTCAGTAGGGCGGTTAATGTGGCAACAATGCCATACACTACGGTGCTCTTTCTCTGCTAGATCGCTAGGGTGTAGTACTACTGCTGGGTGCTGCATTTCAGTAGTATTTGGTAGTTCTGTATTATCCCAAGAGTGTTCAAGATCGTTGTCAGGAACGCACTTGCCAGCGACGGACTTCATTGTATCCTAATAGGCTATTGACCTTCTGATGAAAATAAATAAAGCCTTAGGAAAGCGAAGTTGTTCGCGCCTCGAAGCTGCTCCTTCCATCCTCGAGTCATCTCCGACCCTTGTTCTAACACGTAGAGCCTAGCATAGCATCGTCGATGTGCTTGTTTGGTGGGGGCAGGAAAGGATGGCCGCACAGGATGCTGTTGCACCCGTGAGTCAAAGTAGCCTTCCCATCATCTATCAACTGAACCATCTGGCTTAATTATCGCACATCGTTTGGATGGATGGATGGATGGATGGATGGGCTTCTAGTTACAGTGTTACTAGCTAGAATTTTTAAAAATATTATTAATTTTAAAAATATTTACAAAAATAAATAGATTGTCCGGCCTTCCGGCGTGGCGTCTTCTAATTGCAGTATGCTGCTGCTTGCTTCTAGTTACAGTGTTACTAGTCCAATCTAGCAGGTTGAGCGAGTAAGCGCTTGCATCTGCTTGGGTAGTTGCAAGTCTTCTTAATCCAGAGGCGCTACAGTACTACACAGTAGGACAAGCTCTCACCGTCTGATCTAAATCCAAGGATCCAAATCAAGCGGCATAGTATTGTGTGGTACAAACGATCTAAATCCAAGGATCCAAATCAAGCGGCATAGTATTGTGTGGTACAACGAGTCAAGCTCCTCTACTGCTAATTCAGAGAATTTGCTTCCATCCGGTGGTAGCAACCACTCTGAATTAGCAGTAGGCTGCTTTGGGGCAGGCGCGGGTCGAGCGAGCAAGCGCCGGCGAACGCACCACCATCCAGATACTGTGGCCGTGCGCCCACACAACACACACTCGCTCGCATCATCCATACACGTACTCGCTCGGCGTGTGGAGCCGTGCTCCCGAACAAGCAACTCGTTCGTCTCGCTGTTTCGTCTTCACTCGCGTGAGCGTGACCAGGAGGAGCACAGCATTGTGCCAGGCGCAGCATCGCGTGGAGAGAGAGAGAAGAAGAAGAGAAGATCAAAGGCGCTTCTTGCTATCACGCGGAGAAAAAGACATCAGGAGGAGCAGGAGGTCCTTTGGTGCACAGGACTACTAATGGAGCATCACGTGAAGGTTTCCCAGCGTCAAGTCAAATCGAATCGAAGATGGGACCGGTGGGTCATACGGAGGAAAAAGCCGGAAGTTTCTACCGAGTGTCAGTGTGCATGCATCCACAGCAGAAGCTGAGCGAGACCCTGGAACGAAACATTAACCGAGCAGGACAACAGATACTCTATCGCCACTCCAACCGACCACACGTACTCTTGTCATGTCTGACCTGCAAATTTTGGGAGCGTCTACACGTGGAGCATCCTATCCTATCGACCGCACAGACGAAGAGTATACATACTTCACATCGATCACCGGTGTCCTGTCATCTCATGTTGTCGGCGTGAAATTACGCGAGTTATAGATAAGTATTGACACCGTTACACGACGAAATAGCAAAAATAATTTTTACGAGTAAATTTACAAAAATAACATCGTCGGCAGGCGACATATGCCCCATGCCATGCCCCCACCGCACAGCACGCGAGTGCCCGCGCCCACTGCCTGACAGCGAAAAAATCGGCACAGTACATACTATCTGCTACCACCGATGTATGCATGTTTATCCCTTGCACTATGTTGTAGAATGAATTCCGTCGTCCTACGTTGGACCTTAGTTCTCGATATGAGCTGTTAGGTCTAGAGGAGACCGGTGAGACACCAACGATAGAAATTAGTCAAATATCATTGCGGACAAAAATTGAGTCTAGACTTCCACTGAGCCCTATATGGATGGGCGCGTCTGGTTGGGTCGCTAGATCAAACATACTAGGCTGTCTACAATGAGGGCTATGTTGGAAAATTGTTTGAGAAAAGCAAGTTCCCAGTCTGGATAAAACAGTTAAACAAACACATGTACCAAGTTCACGTTGCTTTTTCTGAAGATCACAATGCCAAAACAAAATCAGAAAAAGCATGTGTCACATCAAGCTCTTAATCACCTAACATCGAAGAACTTTTCTTGATGTCTCACAGCACGCCAACATCTAAGCCAATTTTCCTCAATCACATCAATAGCAAAAGGATTATAGTATGTAGCCCATGGTCCTGCGCCCTTGTATTCTTTCTTTGGAGATCACGCTGCTACAAAGAAAACGCAGGCTGCCAATTACAACCGCCGCCAACCAGCGCGAGAGCCAACCCCGCGTCTAACCTCACGCAAGGACTTTATATTCTCCAGCCGTTCACAGAAAATCCTAATCACGTAACCCCATATACGGCCCATCTAGTTCTAGGGCCTAATATGTGGGCTTTTATACCAGATTACATAACTAATTTTAGACACCCCAAAATTATCACGTGTCGTAGCATTCGGACCGCACTTCCGTAGCTCCAACACACATCATCCATCTTTGATCTCCACGTGCCCCAACTCGAGCCCGACCGTCCCCTCCAGCATCCTTGACCCTCTGGCCCATGACTTCGCACCAAGCTACCTCCCGGTCACCGCCGTAGACCACGATCGCCTCCGAGTTACCCTGCACATGCAAAGACCAAAACACCATCTTTCCCTGGCATAAGTTCTCTCCAACTTGACCGGCATGAGTCCACACACACGCTACATACATCAAATAACACCAGTAAATAACATTGTCAATTATTCATCAACTAATATCATAGACCTAACCACATGGTCTAACATAAGTGAAGGTTGATCCAAAACAGGCTCAAATACGAAAACAGTGATTGAAAAGATTTCGTAGGAGGAATCAATCCAAGATGGCTAAGAATGGTCTCCCGAAAGTCTTAGCACCCTCAATCACAGAAAGAATCAAGCCAAAAACCCTCAAGAGCAAAACCCCTAAAATCACCTTTTCTTTCACCAAAATCGGGCAAACTCAAACTTAGATCCAAAAGCTTGCTCATGGGTGGATGATGATCAAGATGACCTTAGATCATATCCCACACATCCCAGCAAGCAAGATCACAGCAAGATCCCAAATAAAAACTTAAGAACATCCAAAATCTCAAAGACATCAAAGAGAGAGCAAGAATAAGATAGAATTCATCTTAAGGCAAATCTTACATGGATTGATTAGAGAGATTGCATGTTTATAGCCACTCTACCATGGAGGACAAAAGCTCAACACTTGAGTACTCAATCAATCCATCTCTCATGAACCCTAGCCTCTCCACTTTCCTATCCTATCCTTAAATCACAAATTAGGGTTACTAGAATACTAGGGTTGAGGGTGCACAACCAGCACCCTCCTCTTTTATAGTGGAGGCTAGCCCTAGAGAGACATCCCAAATGAGCACACGTTAAGCCCACACACAAACGGGTTTCACTCACGCACGCTTCTCAAAATATTATTTTTATCTTTTCTTGACTTAGACCGGTTCTCCTTGTGTCGTCTTGCACCGCGGTTTCTCCAAGGCCAAGAAGGTGGTTTCGCACACCACCACTTACCACTTTTCCAGTATAGAGCAATTTCCCAAAATGCCTCTCTACCGACCTTTGGTGATTCCTTCACCTCGAAGCATCTGCCATGCTTCGTCACATCCATGTGGTCTCAATGACTTCCCGCCAAGCCTCTCACGTATCCGGATCCCATTGAACCGGCCTTGCTTGCAACTGGGATAAAGTCACTTGGCGCACCACATGTCTCACTATGACTGCATCCGGCTTCCTTGACCATTCAGAACCTCAGCTCCTCCCTGAGCCTAGTCCGGACCTCAACTTCTCTCTGAGCTTAGTCTCGGTCCACCTTGCCGCTGCCCGTCATGTTCATCACTGGTAGCTTCCGCTCCGGTTCCTTATCTTCTCAGCTTGTAATCACTCCGCTAGCCTCAGTCATCTTCCGGCACCACCTCGATCGTTCTGGACCTCGGTTCTCCTAATCTAGTCCCAAACTAGTCCGCCTCACCATGACTTTGTTCCGGTGTCCTACAACAATCACAAACAAGCAAACTATTACGTAGCATCGCACGATACGCACAATCATCAATTCACATAATTGATGAGGCATAAGCACATACCTTCAAAAAGATCTTTGCTCAAACTTCGTCTTCTATGGTTTTAGTCCATCTTGCGCCTTGTTTGAGTCCAATCATCTCACCCGATATCCACAACCGTTCTGGACCTTGGTTCTTCTAACCAAGTCCCGGTCCTTCTAACCAAGTCCCGGTCCTTCTAACCAAGTCCCGGTCCTTCTCGTCATTGACTATAGTTAACTACAGGCCACCTGCACAACAATAAACCAAGCAACCATTTCTGGGCATAAGTTCTTCACAGCTTGACCCATGTTAACCAAAACATGCATCATGCAACATCTATGCAATGAAACTCATGAATATGATCTAACCCTCAAAATTCACCGCCTTCCCGTTGCGTGAACACTACTAGCCGGTCAGACTGCCGCCCATGGCCGGTCAGACTGCTAGCCAGTCGGTTTGACTACCAGCAAATGGCCGATCAGACCGCCCAACACTTAGCCAAATTTTTAGCCTCGGAAATCCAAATCCTCTCTGAAAATTTCAAACGAATAGAACTTTTGACTCGAAGCTTAAAAAATTATGAGACCAAGTGTAGAAGAATCTCCTCTCTTGTCTACACCCTCTATTTTTGGTCCGGCTCATAATTCACAAACATCTTTCTGGCAGGTCAGACCGCCGCCCAATGGCCGGTCTGACCGCCAGCCACAAGGCCAAAACCCTGGCGAGTCTGACCACCAGAGATGGCCGGTCTGACCTCCACAAAGTCTGGTCTGACCGCCGCCCTGGCCTGTCTGACCACCTATAGCTTGACAGAAGTAGGACTTTGCCGAAAACGAGGGTTTCTTCAAACACCTCGATACTATTACCAATTATTCAACACACTAAGATTATGATCATATCCACATGATCTCCACAAAAAACGATAAGTGTACCCGAGGAAAGCCGATCGGAAGAACGAATCAGATTTGCTCAGGCTCAAAGGAGGACATGAACACTCGTAGAGCGAACACGCATGCGAAACCTAATCCCCAAACAAAATACTAACCCAAAACTCCGAGAGCAAGAAGAGTAAAGAAACAGGTAGAAATTAGGACGATCCTAAAAAGCAAGCAGCATCGGTCTATACCAGCGGAAGACCGATCCAAATAGGGCCATTGGTGAATCAGGAAAGGCAGTAGAGGCAGGAATCAAACAAAGAAGAAAGGCTAAACAATTAAGGGGAAACGACCACAGAGCAGACATACAAATGCGTACTAGCTCAGAAGGCAAGGAAACACGTACGTAAAAAAACGGCACGAAAAAACGCATGTACATCAAGATATCTGCTGTGCTGACGAAAAAAACTTAGAATGAGGTAGCAGAACATGACATTTTCTACACAACAAAACACATAGACCTTTTCTTTAAAAAAATAGCTCTACAGACATGAGCTTCGGCACGTCATTTTTTACACACAACAACAAAGCACATGGAACTTTTCTAAGAAAAGCTAATAGCTCTATAGGCATGATCTTCATCCAGGTGCTACTGTACGTGAAAACAATATATCAAGCTATCTGGCGTGGTGACCACAAGAACATAGAATGAGGCAGGAGAACATAGCCTTTTTTACACACAACAACAAAGTACATAGGTATTAAAAAAAAACTAAAAGTTCTACAGGCATGAGGAACGCGGCGAACCTACTGAAAGGAACAGACTCGCACGTAGGGCAGATCCGAGCTGCTTGCCTGATTGTTCCGCAACGAAACCTGTGTGCCTTGTAACGATTAAGAGAACCATCCGGGAGAAACTTGTGATGAAAAACTCACTTGCCAGTAACAATATTGACACCGGGAGGACATGGAGTGAGATCCCAAGTATGATTGGCCTGGAGAGCAGCAAATTCCTTAGTCATGGCGGTGCGCCAGTTAGGATTGGATAGGGTGCCATGGTACGTCTTTGGGAGAGGCGAGACCACTGAAGCGTGCAAGGTCAAGCGATCCACAGGAAGACGAAAACCGGACTTTCCTCGAGTAACCATGTGGTGCGCGTTGTGAACCGGCGTGACGGAGATAGCAGTTGGTGGGAGGCGTCCAGCTCGGTTGGCAACAGCCTGTGATGGAGAGGTGTCGATAGGGGCAACCGGGCTAGCAGCCGCAGGAGAGGCCTGCTGGGCATGCCAGGAGGCGACACGGGCCACTGGAGCACACCAGTGTCGTGGCGAAGTGACCAGTGCTACTAGCAACAGCCTGCTGGACAGATCCAGCGGGGGCGGCAGCACGACCAGGACCAGGAGCTTGCTGACGGGGAGCCATGCAAACCTGGTGGAGAGCGTGGACGGCCAGCGCTGCTGGCAGCGACCTGCGGCATGGGGCCAGCGAGGGCAGCAGCACCAGCCGTGTGAGAGTGTGGCCCGATGGGTAGCGGCGAAGAGTCCAGGTCCAACAAAAAATCAAAAGCAGCAGGTGACGGTGGTGCCGTCGTGTCAGCGAACGGAAAAGAGGACTCATCAAATATTACATGTCGGGAGATTATAATCCGATTGGATGACAAATCAAGACACCGGTAACCCTTGTGTTCCGAAGGATAGCCAAGAAACACACACATAGTGGAGCGAGGTGAAAGCTTGTTTGCGGCCGTAGACGAAAGATTAGGATAACACCGGCACTCGAAGACACGCAAGTGGGAATAAGACGGGTGAATGCCATAAAGTACAAAAATATGGTGTGGAAAAGTGAAGGGTTTTGGTGGGGCGGCGGTTTAGGAGATAGGTGGCTGCATGAAGGGCCTCGACCCAGTAGGAGGGTGGAAGACTGGCTTGGAACATGAGGGAGTGCATGATATTATTTGTGGAGCGAATGATACGTTCTACTTTGCCATTCTGCTGGGAAGTATGTGGACACGACATGCGGAGTGCAACGCCGTGGATAAGAAAAAAAGGTGCGGGCGGTGGAGTTGTCAAACTCGTGTCCGTTGTCACATTGCACACTTTTAATGGGTGAACCGAACTGAATCTGGACAAAGGAGAAAAAATGTGAGAGCGCAGAAAAGGTGTCTGACTTTAGGCGCAAAGGGAACGTCCAAAGAAAGTGGGAGCAATCATCAAGAATGACAAGATAATATTTGTAACCAGAGACACTAGCAACAGGGGAGATCCAAAGGTCATAATGTATTAAATCAAAAATCTTGACGGCACGAGAGCTAGAAGTAGCAAAAGGTAAACGAATGTGGCGACCAAGTTGGCATGCATGATAAACAGACTCAGATGCGCCGGTAGTACACGAAATAGCAGAACAGCTAGCTAGTTTGGAGAGCGCCTCGGAGCCGGGGTGGCCAAGACGACGATGCCAAAGGGTGGTGGAGTCTGTGGCCAGGAGGGCATGCAGGATGGAGGAAGACGGCAGCAGCAGGTAGAGGGGGCCGGCGCTATTGCACCTGGTGATCACACTCTGGGTGCGAAGATCCTTCACGGAAAGGCCATATGGGTAAAATTCAACGGAACAGTTGTTATCAGTGGTAAATTGACGAAAAAAATTAAATTTTAATTATCTGAGGAGTAACAAGAACGTTCTAAAGATGAAAAGGACCAGCGGAATTGGGAATGATAGTGGAGCCAGTGGAGGTAATAGGTAGCATGGATCTGTTACCAACGATGATATTTGTAACAACCCAAATCTTAGTCTGTGTTTCAAATGTAAGAAAATGAGAAGAGATTAAAACTTTTCTTGCATCTTGTTGTTATTTGAATTTTCTGGAGCCTTTTCAAAGAATTTATTAAAATTCAAAAACCTAATGCCCTATCTTGTGATCATCCTCTGGGAATGCTTTCCCTACCTTCTGGATCACCCTTGTGACTCCTCTGAAAAATTTCAAAATTTTTAGAAATTTTTGCTAATTCAAAAGGGCCAGTCAATCTTTCTATTCCTTGGTCAAACCCTCGAACAAGCCTTGAGAAATTTCTGGAGAAAAATGATGTGCATAAAAACATCTGAAAAATTTATAGAAGGTTTATCCTAGAGTGAGGAACCTCCAGTAAAAATTTTAGAATTTTGGAGTTAATTTGCTATCTCTAAATATTCTTCCAAGTTTTCAGCTTCAATTTAAACCCTTGGTCAAAGTGCTATTGGACTCGAGTAAGACTCGAGCCCAACCTCCCTTCTTGGTTGAAACCAACCATTCTCGCGCCCGGCTCGGCCCTTTCAAACGCGCGATCAATGTCAGCCGTTGGATCTTCATCGGGTGGCCCTCATTCGCTGGCACATTTGGACCTCCAATCGCTCCATCGCTTTTCAGCCGTCGGATTTGAATCCAACCGTTGTGGGTGTGTACCCCTTCACACTCGATCGCCTTTTTAAACTGGCTCGATCCACTTGGTGGGACCTAACCAACTAAACGTACTCGGGCTCGTCTAAAAGTGGCGCTGCGTTTCAGCCGTTAGATTCTAATCGGATGCTCCAAATTTGTTGGTGTCGTTCAGACCTCCGAATGGCCAAGGCGATCTCAGCCGTCCAAATCTAATCGGACCGCCAGCATTGATTTGAGCATTTGAAACCCTCCGTTTGGCTCATTCAATCCCAATCGTCCAAATCAGATCTAACCGTGAGTGGTGTTGGGCCCATACCTTTGGGGTTAGACTCAACCCACTCACCGTGTCAGTCCCGAGCCACCTTTGGCCTTCTCTCTCTGACTTGTGGGGCCCTCACCAACTGGTCATCGTCTCCTTCCTCGGTCGCACCCGTGCGTGCGCGCCAGCGCGCCATGGCGTGGGAGCGCAGAGCCTTGTCACCTCCCGTTCGCCATCATCAATGGCTCTTTGCCGCAGAGCATTAAATGCTTGCCAGTGGCTTTGCCCTAAAGTCCTCCTTCTACCTGCCCCTGTCACTCAGCTCGTCCATGGCAGGCTTGACCACTCATGGAGCTTTTCTTTCCTCAACTCCCTTGCCCTCTGGCTATAAAAGGCCCCCGAGCTCCTCCTTAGCTTCCTTTAAGCACTCCTTGCAAGCCCTAGCTCCCTTTCTGTGTATTTGTGCTCAAATCACCGAGAGCCCTATTTCACCATTGTCGGCTGCTCAAGCTCCTTGTCGCCGACGGTTCTCTAGTGGTTCCATTCCAGATCTTTTTGTGCCACCTTGTTCCTCTCATCATCTTTAGCAAAACCCCTAACTTATTTTTGTTTGGCATTCATAGAGATTGTCAAATTTAGGGTTTGTTCAAACTCGGCCGAGTTCACCCCCTTCCTTCCTCAGCTCCGGTAAGGGCTTCATTCTTCAATTCCTTGCTCATGGACCATCTATGAGCTATAATGAAGCTAACACAATGACCCAGTCATGTTCTTTTTGCTCAGAGTGTCTTCTCCGCTTCGTCTTCCTTAGCACTGGCACTGTGCTTCGTTGCCGGAGCTCCTCCACCCTTCTTTGAAGCTCTCGTGTGCTCAGGTAGCTCCTTGGTAGCCCCTAGTAGCTGTGGCACCCACTTCTCAGAACAATGTGGAGCTTTTTGTCTTTTTGTCTTTGGCCGTGCTTGTGCCACCGCTCCTCTCCGGCTCGCCGGCGTTCTAGACCGCCGTCGCCGTCGAGAGTGGGCTCAGTGGGTGCGCAATGCTATTGTGCACCTAGTTGTGCCCTTGGTTTGCACCGGCGAGGCCCTTGGTGAGCCTTCCTCTGCATCGGGTCTTTTGTCGGACGAAAATGCACTGTGCGTTGTCGTTTAGGATATCATTAATGCTAATCATCGGTTAATCAATGTTAATCCTGGGTTAGTAAGTAATATTGTCCTAAATCGGGCCTTGAGTGCCACTAACAGTGGGGCCCAGCTTCTTTAAACCTCCCGAGCACATACGCCTCACTTTGTTGATCTTGGACCGTTCGTTTTGAGATCTGTGGCCCAGATCTCATGGAACGTTCGGACCACCCCATCGTCTCAAGTCGATGCGGGCCGTCCATCTCGTGATGTGCGGCTCAGATCGCATGAACGTTCGGACCATCCGAATGTCACCTTTATCTGAGCCATCCATCTTTAGATCAACGGCCCGCGTTTCGTTTGGCCGTTTGGACCTCCGAACGCCTCGATCAATGTGGACCATTGGATCTTGATCCAATGGTGGGTACTGTTGGGTCGTGAGCGCGCGCGTATGCTGTGCTCATTGCGCGTGGGCTGTTGGATTTGATCTCAACGGCCCAGGCTTTTCCACGCCGGTTTAGTTTATTTGAAAACCCGAAAACCTTTATTTGTAAACCGAAAATTGTATTAAACTTCAAAATTGCATAACTAATTCATTTTAACTCCTTTCGGTTGATTCAAATTTGTTAGTTCTGATTTTAACTAAGCTTTAATCTAAAAATGGTTGTAAACTTGGTTCTTTTTAGAAAAATTTGTTACTAGATTTATTTTCTGCTTAGGTTTTATTTGTGCATTAAAAATTCATTTAACTTGAAAAATGCATAAGTAATTCTCTCTAGCTCCTTTTTGAGTGAAATCAACTTTGTTGGGTTCCTTTGTTAGTAAGCTTATTGGTAAAATAGGTTTTAGGCATGCTACTGTCTTTTTAAGTTTTGTGGTTGCATTTAACTTGTGCACCTTTTCATGTCTTTGAAAAATCATAGAAAATACATCCTAACTCCAAATGAGGTGAATCCAATTGTGTTGTTCATCTCATGAGGTGCTTTGTTTACCCTAAAAATTTCAGGTGCAACACCTCTCTGGAAATTTATGCCAAAAAATTAATTTCTGATGAATAGTACTCGAGATTAATTTCCAGCCTTTTTTCCAACAGACAGATATTGTTTTAGCCATAACTTTTCCATTGAGAATCCAAATCAATTGGTTCTTGTTGCTAAATTCCTTAAAAATCACGCTCTACCTACTATAAAAATTTCAGAGTTTTTAGTTGATGTTGGTTTTTTAGTCTTTTCGGTGTTCTTCGTTCTTATCAGGTATTTTCGTTTCTTTCGCTAGGTTTCGACGAGTTCGTGGATTACGAAAGCGACCATCTGCAGTAAGAAAGTGATCTCCAGCAAGGCAAGCAGATGTAGCATTCATTTGATCATATTGATCCCATTACTTTTAAAGTCTAATATCTTGTTTGCAAAGAATATGTATGCATGTTTTTTGTGTCAAAGTTAATTTTATCGATTAGAGGTAGCTAATCCTAATGCATTGTTTCCCTGAAATTATCCACCCCTGCCACTAACCTAAGTTTATATTCTCACTGGTGAATTAGAGCCCGATGGATGATTTATGCTCTTTTATTGTCTTTACGATTTGATGCTTTGCAATGCTTAGCTACCGGTAGAATTGGGTGGTTATCGACTTAGTCGATGACCTTGATCACACAAATCTTACTATTACATTACGTCCATCACCTTATGCTTTGTTATTTTGTAAAGTTTAAAACTAAAAATAAAATGTTTTAGACTTGGGCACATTGGTATGATGGTATGATCTTTTGGGTGTGAATGGAATGGTGCCCAAGTCAACAAAGGACCGAACATCTTGTTACACTAAACCAAGCATTTTTGCGTGCTAACCACACTAGAGGGATATAGGACCTGTCTTGACTTAGTACTTTGGCGTGTATTGGCTCCGAGTCGCAGAAGGTTGTGTGTGTGTATTGTGTGAAAAAGGAAACGTGTTGTCGGGGCATTGTAGTTGTCCGAAGGCTTTACCCCTATAGGGTAGTTGACTTTCGGCTTTACAATATAGCGTATGGGTTTCTATCCATGCGAGCGGCTCGTAGTTAATACACAATATTAGAACTATCTCGTAGGACTTAGCTGTGTCGGCATACCAAAGGAAGGTGTGCTTAATCATGTGGCAAAAAGGTGATCTGAAGTGTGGGTACATTGGTACACCCCTGCATGGTATAATGTATTCAAATAGCCAAGTCCTTGGTTATAGACACGCTTGGGGAGGTCTTTCGAGAGTTAGACTATAACTTTTCTTTAAAACTTGAATTGGTGGTACAAATGGGTAATTCGTGCTATTGTTGTAGTGGCATTGGGTTAGTCACTTCCAGGATGTCTTATTATTATTAATTATTATCTCGCTTTATTTGAACAAATAAAACAGCTTGTTAAAACTACTTTCAATCTATTACTTATTGCAAATAAAAACTACTTTGTGCTGAAAATAAACCTTTAGCCATCTCCTTTGATTAAGCTTGTATGCAGTTATATCTAGGCTTTGTTACTCGTAAGTCTCGCGAGTACATTTTTGTACTCATTTGCATTGTTTAATTGTTGCAGAGGAGGTTGATCCCTAAGGGTTCGACTTTTGTGAGTTGTGCTGTGGTTTGGACGATTAGCTCGGCGACCTGGTCGGATTGCCTTGTGGGTGGTTGGCAAACCGGTTGGCTTTTGTTTATCGCCATCTTATGGCTTTTGCTTCCGTTGTTTATTTGTCTCTTTAGCTTGCTTGTGGCCAGTTGGCCCTTGTTGTAATAACTCTTTTTATATATGTCTTTTGCTTGTAAAGTTTTTGCTTCGGTTCTGTGTGTTGTATGGAATTGATGCATGATTTTGTAAAGGGGTATGTGTACTGCAATTCTGAGAAGTACATGTATCTCGAGGTTCGGATTATTTGGGTTGTGATGCTAGGACCAAGTGGATGGTTAAGCATTACAAGCCAAAGGATCTGGGTCCTCACAATATTGGATGGAGAACAATGGGAGGAGGGATGGGAAACGGAAATGTTACCGGCATCCGATGTCATGTGAGAGGGAGCACCCGAGTCCATGTACCATTCGCCCGTGGATGGTGGCGTGAGCGTCATCGTGCTGAAAGCGTTAGCGAGGGCGGCCTGATCCCAGTACCCGGGACCATGCGTAGGCGTCTAGGGCACTTGCTGCTGACCGCGTTGCATGGGCGGCAGGTGCTGTCCTGGTTGCATGGGTGCATGCATGGGCAGCTTGTAGCTGTGTACACCTGGGAGGTGTTGTCCTGGCTGCATGGGTAGGTTGTAGCCGTGTTCACCCGGGATGCTCACAGGAAGGAGTGCACCAGGATGCACGGCGGTGAGAGCCTGGGGCACACGCGGCTGAGGCGGGGACGCGGGCGGCCTCTGGCCGATGGCGCCGTTTGGTGGACGAGGCACGGTGTGCGGCCACACCTGAACCTTGCCCGTCCACGGATTGAAGAAGGACGGCTGGCACCATGTCCTACAGAGCCGCCACTGGTGCCGTTGTTGCTGCTGTTGCCGCCGTTGCCACCGCGGATGCTGCGGCGACGGCGGTTGTTGGGACGATTGCCGCCGGATGTCGCAGAAGAAGCGCCCTGGCCGGAGTAGCTCGGGCCAGTGGCACCAGGGGGCGCGGACCGGTGGGTGCCGCAGCAGCGACCAGAACGGTGGGAGACGAGGTGGCTTATTGGACATCGTGATCTCCTCAAGAAGGAGATCGGAGCGGGCCTCGATGAAACCGGGAATGGTTTTTGCCGTTTGAGCAGCGCCGCCATGTACGAAAATTTGTCGTTCGAGCCACGCGGGATGGATAGGACGAGAGTACGGTCCCGAACCGACTCACCCAAATCGCCGAGGGCGTCGGCCATCGTCTTCAACTTGCGGCAATAATTGGAGATAGAGAGGCTGCCCTAGACGAAGGTGCGGAACTCCGCCTCTAGGTACAGTGCACGGGTCTATCTATTGCTGATGAACTGCTGCTCAAGGCTCGTCCAGACGAAGCGCGCGGTGGAGGTGGGTGACGAGGCCGGGGTCATTAACATCTCGAGGAGGTCGTTGGAGATAGTGTCGTACAACCAAGACCGGACGATGCAATCTAGCCGTTCCCAGTGCGCGATGTCGCGGAAGGTGTCGTCAGAGAGCACATGATCGGTGAGAGCATATTTGCCGACGGTGACGAGGTGAAGCCGCGCCACTTGGTGTAGTTCGGGGAGTTGAGATCGAGGACGATCGGAACGAGTGCCCGGATGTTGAGGACGGACATGGCCTGTGCATGAAGAGCAACGACGGCAGACGCATCGGTGAGGACAAGGGCACGAGCGACCTCGCTCTCCTCGGCCTGACGCGTGGCTTCGTTTGCCTGGCGCGCTTCCTCGGCTAGACGCGCAGCCTCTGCAAGGCGCGCGATCTCAGCCTGGCGCGCGGCTTCGGCATCGTGAGCCTACCGACGGAGCGTGTCATCCTCGTCGGCCATTGGTGACGGCTAGAGTTTGGTTAGCGGAAGCGGAGAGAGGTCGCAAAAGCGAACCAATCTAATACCATGAAAGCGGAGATAGTTTTCCCGTTGTATTGATTGGATGAATACGTGTTACATATATAGCCCAGACCTTGCCATATCATAACAGCCGGCTTATAGAAGTAAACATCCGGGAGATATGGAAGGGGAGCCAATCAATCAAAAAGAGATCACGTAATCACGGAAACAAGAGGGCCTAGTCGTATGGACGTCGGTCTCCTGCCCAACGCCGCACAATGCCATGCAACCAAAATATTCTAACACTGCGGACTGAAGGAAAAGAACGAAGGCCAAAGTACAGACTGGATCGCACCGGTCTGGACCCCCAAGAAAAAATGGACACATACCTGAAGGAAGCAGAGCGGTAGAACTAAGTGTAGCCGTAAGATGGGCGCACAAAGGGCATTCGTACCTGAGCAGAAAAAATCCGCAAGAAATGTGAGCAGGAAAGAACGAACTAACAGATAATTATGAGAGCAAAAAGGAATGGCCGATACAAATAGTAAAAGTTATTAGAGCATATACGATAAATTTATGACAGCTGTCTATAGTCATTGTCACGTAAATTTTTTACTGATGTGGATGAAAGAGAATAAAGAGAGAGAAAAATGTTGTTTACAATCACGTAAATTATGCGACGTCTGCAGACGCAAACAGCGAACGCACTAATCAGACGAAGCCGCACGTCTCTCACAGCATTAGTTTTTTGTGGCTCATTACACCTGACCAGTCCGTTTCTCTGGCCAGTACGAACAGAAGTTTTGGCTGGTAGCACTAAATGGCCTGACGTCTCTCGCCCGGCAGCATTCAATGGCTGCACCGATTCACGGTGGGTCGCGTGACGTCTCTGAGCAGCGCAGAAGGCAAGAGCGACCGCGACGTGCGTTCGCGATCGGACGGCTAGCAGCTGCGAGTCACGCCGCAGAACAACGGACGCACCCAAAGACACGCGCCAAAACGCGACTGGGAGATATTCCCGGGAAACGCGGAGAGGCGCCGATTCTCTCCGCCCTTTACAGAGAGTAATATATATATATATAAACAGTAGCTGCAAAAGAAGGCCCCTGACGTCCCAGGCTAAACACTTGGGACTAAGTCCCCTGCAAAGGCAGCAACAAGAGCATGTCCGATAGTGTTACTACTGTGTTTAGTCAAACAAACAAACACAAACACTGTGCTAGCTAGCAATTGTGTTTAGCTGTAATTGTGACACCGAGCGAGCTGAGGTTGGTACTGCCTAGCGGCCATCGTAGTAACCCTAACCAAACAAACAGAGAGACGCCAAGATTGGTCAATAGCGCCATGGACAGTGAGCTTATACACAGTGCTAGCTAGCAGCTAGCTCGAAGGAGAGAGAAGCTTCGTAATCTGTCTGCTTGTTTCGGTCTGCTGGGCCTGGGAGCAAGACGCAGGAAGCACACAGCCAACCGAAGCAAATCATGAATCACGGCGGCGTCAGCGTTGACGCAGGTAGCAACCACCGCTCGTGTCTTACGCACAAGGGCACAGAACCATCTTTGATTCCGGTGCCCCACGGCTCCCGTGCCGTGCCGTGCACCGCATCCGCATCCGCATGCATACATGAATGTATACTGGCTACATATATACCACTCTGCTGCCTGCGAATGCGATCCGTCACGCATACGTGTGACGTTGACATGTGGAGTATGGAAGATCGATATGGTCAGTGGATGGATGCCGTACTGTTAAATGTTAATCACTGCAGCTAGCTTCCATCCGGTGCTGTTTAGCGACTCTCAACTCTGATGTCTGATCTATGGCGCAGGTCAGAGAGAGATGCTAGCGAGACACTAGAGTTCTGTATCTTCTCTGAGGCTTTGTTTGGAACGTGAAAATTTCGCATGAAATAGTTGGATCGCTCTTGAACTCAGATTCTGAGCGAGGACGGAACATGCGTAGCGGGTGAGGTGAGGTGAGGTAGTGTAGCATCCCTGTTTTCGTTTCTTGCTAGTGTTCCTTCTGTCGTTTGGGTTTTTCAAAACATTTGTTATTTATGTCCGTGCTTGCAAAACCCCCCGAGTTCAATCCTTATTTCGATTTTCGGTCGGGCTTTCAAATCGCTCAAACTCTTTTTCCCCTCCCCGGGCTCAGCTTATCTTCCTTTCGGGGCTCAAGCCCTTTCTCTCCCCCTTTTCCCTTTTTCCCCGCCTGGTCGTGTCATCAGAGTGCCCTTTCTGCGTCTTTCTGCGCCTGACTGAGCAGCTTTTTTCGCATGCCCGCTAGTGCTCCCGCCCTGTCTCATCTCCGAGCAGCTTTCCGCTCTGTGCCCGCTCCATGCTCTGTCCCGCCGCCCTCGGGATCAAGCGTCCTCAACCAAGCCCCTCAGCGACTCTCTCCTCCTTTCCTTCGGGCTATAAAGAGCCAAAGCAACCCCCCCTTCATCTCCTTTCCACACCCAACTCTCAATCTCTTGCTCTGTGATTCGCCCGAAGCCCGAACTCCGAGTTCAAGCCGCCACGCACCTCCTCTCGGTCCTCGTCGCACCAGTGCAGCCCCCTTCTACCCGCGTCAATTCGTGTCCCAAAGTTCTTTGAAACAATCCCCTCACCCTGTTTTAGTTTTATTTCACAGGAGCCGCCGCCTTCCCCTTCTCTTTCAGTCCCGGCTGACCCCTTCGCCCTCAGCTGTCACCGTTCGCCGTCCGCCAACCTCCCTTGGTCTCTTTATTTGTCCTGGTAAGTTTCTCTGTACCCTGTTCTCTATCGTGTTCTTTCGGGTCCTTCTTTCGAGCCCTTCTTTTCTTTCGACCGCGTCGAGCAGTCGAATATTTCTTTGTTCTTTCGACCGCGTCGAGCAGTTGGATCCTTCTTTTCTTTCGACCGCGACGAGCAGTCGAGTCTTTATTTGTTCTTTCGACCGTGTCGAGCAGTCGAGTCTTTATTTGTTCTTTCGACCGCGTCGAGCAGTCGAGTCTCTCTATGTTCTTTCAGCCGCGTCCAGTAGTCGAAACCTTGTTTCCTTTCGACCACTGTTGAGTAGTCGTATCCTTCCGACTAGGTGGTCGTATCCATCCGACCAGTTGGTCGAACCTCTTTTACGACCTTCTGAAGTCGATGATCTGTACTCGAAAACCAACCTTCGAGAACTCCGTTCTCCCTCATTATAACTCTGATTATAGTGTTTCTTGTTTCTAAATTTGTCTAAACGCAAGATCTTTCTTTTGGCTCTGATCTTATTTAATTTGAGGTTCTTTTATTATTTTTTTGTGTATTTATTTGTTCTCTCTGCTTATTTGTTCCTTTTTTCGGTACGCTCGTGCGAGTAGAATTCGAAGAAGCAGGAGATCTCCACCTCGACCAAGCACAAGACCTCCAAGACCCTTCTGCCTTTAATCAAGGCGAGTTAATACTTTGATCATATTGAGCCTATATTTTTCGCAAATTATATTCTTTTGAATTACCAAAACCTCATGCTTTACTTCTTTAATCAATTGTATGTTAAATCTTAAGGTAGTTAAATACCCATTTGTTGATTAATTATTTGTTATACCATCCTTTGACAATTGAATCCATTATTCCTTGTCACCCTACTAACTATGTGGTAAGTACTAGCTATAGGTTGTACTTAAGCGACATGCTAGTCTTGCTTAACTACCAAGGCACTAAGTGTCCTGTTCATCATCTCTTAAAAACATGAAATAGTTTTGGTACAGTCGTGAGAGGTACATGACTGCAGTATTTAAGATAAATTGGTTTTTCTCCTAAAAACCCCAAACTTCTTTTACCACATCTGGGTGGATGGTATGATGGTGGGTGTGGATGTAGCGCGAGGATGGTTGGTATGCGGTATAAACCATCCAGATGACATTAAAGATTTAATCCGGTGATGACCTCCCATCATAAAACATGTGCAGCCACAAGTCTGCAAAGTACAACTTGGTTTAGTAAACTTATTGAACCCTGAAAGTCATCAAAGTTATCGCTAGAGAGGATTGGGGCAGTACAAGCGGCGGATGCATTCCAGCTTGAAAGGGATACCGTGGTAGGGTGAAGTTGCCAACTGCGCTAGTCGTTGTGGCCGGGGCCAACTGCGCTAGTCGTTGTGGTGAACATTCTGCACAACGTATGGGCGTAACCCCATATGGGTGAGTTGACGGAAGGGGCAAGATGATTTGAAAAGTTACTGTGACGGTCTCTCGACCACATGACTAAGGAATCGTGTGGGGCTACGAGTTGACTATCTCTCGTGGGTACAATGTGCAAACCTCTGCAGAGTGTAAAACTGTTTAAACAGTCGTGCCTACGGTCAAAGGCGGATATAGGAACTTACTAGAGTTAGTTCTTTTTAAAAGAAAAACCTTTGTGGTTGGGTTAAAAGCTGGTCGAGCTGATATAACCCGGACTTTGTGTTGTTTCTGGGTGGTCGTACCCGATGTTGTTCCCGGGTGGTCGTACCCAGCGTTGTTATTAGTGGTCGTAGCCATATTTTGAATAAGCATAGGTGGAGGTAGTCTCTGCTGTTCGCGTCATCAGGAGCAGCGGCATTGGAGAGGATGTGATTGGCAAGATCATACTTGCCAAGGGTGTTGAGGAAGAGGCCACGCCACTTGCTGTAATTTGGAGACGAGAGATCAAGGACGACCGGGATCAACGCCTTGATGTTCAGGACGGCGACGGCCTGCGCGTGCAGCGCGGCGGTGGCGGCCTGGGCCTGAGCATTGGCGACAGCGAGCAGGTGCTCAGCTTCGGCTTCCCGGCGTGCGGCGGTCTCGGCTTCCAGACGAGCAGCTGCGGCCGCAAGGCGCGTGGCATCGTCGTCCGGCATGTTGGTGGCGGCGGTGGAGACTTAGACGTGGAGGGCAGAAGAGAGGAAGGTCGCAGGAGCAAACCAATCTGATACCATGATAGTGAATCAATCACGTAATAGATTAACCGGCGAGATACACGTTACATATATAGCCTTAGCTCATGCATGGAAATCAACCCGGTTTATAGAAACAGGACCGGAGGATCAGCATGCAAGGAAGGCAAAGATCACGGCAGGGCCGGTGCTAATCCAAACCAAAAATAGATGCAATAGACCATATCTGTCTAACAACCATATCTGTCTGACAATAAGGGGCTGAATAGTCTGAAGAAGCGATGTAACGTGAAGAAGCAATGTGAGTTGAGCATGCAATAGGAAGAAAAACAATAAACAAAAGAGAAACGCTGCATGCAGCACCAAGATATTGTTTTGTTGTTTCTATGTTCTCGCGTACGTGGGCTTCCAGCATACCGAGCGCCTGCTTCATCTTGATTAGCTTCGTCGTGCATTTGTGTGTTCACTGTTTCCGCCGAGTGTCGCGAGCTTCGTCTTCAGTTTGTTCCAACATCTCCAACCATCCAATCGAACCGTGCCGGTCGATCTCCGGTCGTCGTGCAAAGCATACATAGATTGCTCGTTCGAAGAACTGCAACTAGGAGTGTTGTTATTAGCGTAGGTGAGGCCATGAATTTGAAGGAGATCAACAACAGCATTTCTCATGCCATGTCCTCCTTTCAACATGTACACTGGTAGACTAGCAGTGTCATTATGGTGACTTGAGTTGCAAAGTTTCAATCAGTTAGTCAAGAGCTGACAGCACGCAGCCATTTCCTTTCTATCTGATGTTTTCAGTATCTGTTGCACATTGGGTACAGTACATCTCATGCATGTAGGCAGGGTACGCAGAGCCACGAAGCAGACGAAGAAGGAAAAGGAAGCAACGGAGTGATCAGTGTCCGACTGTCCGGCGAGTAGTTGCATGATCTCAGAGGGAAAAGACGCAATTGTCGTTGCTTCAGAGCAACTCAAGCTCGTCCAGAGTGGTGATCATTTGGTCCCGACCCCCTAAACTGTTCAATCCTCCAACTAACAAAACAGATCGATGAGCGTATCATATTTTAGCCAAGACGCGATCAATCAATGTGGTTAATTAAGCTTGATTGTTGTGAGCAACAACCTTGCAAGTTGTTTTCATGTGGCTCTGTTAACATTGCCCTCAGTTCCTTCAGTTTTCCGGGGCTGACAGTGACCCCACACACCCACAGATTTCAAGTGGAGAATGAAGCGTCAATGTACAGTGTTGGTGTTTTAACACTGTATGTTATGTCCCGTACTCGCGTAGGGTGTGAATTTTTGATGATGCACATCCTGTAAATTTACTCGTTTTAGTTGAAATCAGGCTAGTAGGAGGAGACGGTCGAGAAGAACCAAGGAAAGTGACCCAGGAAACCACCACGAGTTCCTCCTCGTCGCAAGGCCTTTTTCCTTTGGGCCGCGCGTCCGTTTATTCGGCTGCGCTTCTTGACCTGTCTCGACGGTAATATTGGGCTGCGCCAACAACTAACTGGGCCGATCTGCAGCTCTCTTGCCTGAGCCGCACCGCACGCCCCGTTACTTCTGCGTCGTCAAACAGGCTATTTTTGATATTGGGCTGTTCAAGAGGGCTATTTTTTTATACTTTGTCATCTAAAACACATTCCAAATATATTTGAAACTCATAATTTTTTCTCTAGTTTATATTTCCTTATATTTTTGAAAATTATTGGTAGCATGGGTAATTAAAGATATACCAAAATTATAAATTTAATTTAATTTTGAAATAAAGATTATATCGCCAATTGAACCAGCGATAGTTCCCTCTCGCCGTTTGGAGGGAGGGACCGGGAATGGGTTAGGGATAGGGATAGAAAATTCGACTGGCTTTTGAGAGAGAGAGAGACAGAGAGAAAACCGTTGATTGATATATGGACAGATTAATTAATGGGATTGTCTATTCATGAGGCGACTGAATTTTTTTTAAGCATTAGTCACCTTTTTGATCCATTAAATCAATATCCAATCATATGACACATCAATATCTATATAAATCCAACGATCACAACAAGTGATTTAAACTTAAAAAAATTTCAAACGACTTCAAACTAGCAAGACTGTTAATTAATCGGCCCAATGCATAATTTGCAACGAAGGAGAGGACGAGAATCCTCGTACAAACCGCGCTTTACAGTTTTCCATGAGCTATCGAGCATCTTATTACAGCCGACCTGACCTGACCACCACCAAATTATTTTAGCGATGATGGTACATCCAAGCCGAATCCCAACAGATACAAGCCACAGCCTGACACGACAGCCACTGACACGCGAGAACACAAGTTAACAAGAGCGAGCACGCACGTTACGTACACGGTACACCCAAATTAATTAACATGCATAACACGTACGTACCAATGCAGCTAGCTTAGACGTAAGTTTACTTGTCGAGCGCCTTCATCTGCTCCTTGAACGCCGGCATGTGCTCCTCCTCGACGCACTGCGTCATGATCCTGGTGCCCGCCTTGGGCACGGGCGGCGCGCCGATGATGGCGACGGCCATGAACGGGTAGTAGGCGAACGGTATCACCTGCGACGGCGTGCCCCACCCGTAGTCCGCCTCCAGGAAGCCGAGCCGCGTCCAGTCGGACACGAACAGCGAGTCGTAGGTGAAGCTCAGCTCGTAGGGGTCCTCCGCGAAGTCCCCCACCGCCCACCGCGCGAACTCCGCGGGGAGCCGCGCCTTCGCCTCCCGGATGATGCCCACCACGCCCACCGCGTCCGCGCCCTCCACCGCGCCGCTCTCCGCCACCACCGACACCGGGTAGAAGCAGTTGCCGTAGAACCCGGCGCCGCCCTTGCCGCCGGGCCACGCGCCGTGCATCAGGTGGCGCGTGTTGGCGAAGAAGCAGAGGTTCACGCGGGTGGACGGGTCGGGCAGCCGCAGCGACCGCGTCCGGGCCTGCCACGTCTTGGCGATGGCCACGTCGAAGGTGGAGCACCGCTGCCCCGTGGACTCCAAGTACTGGGACTTGACCTTGTTGATGTGGTCGGTGCTCAGGTCGACGGTCAGGTGCCGGAGCTGGAACATCCGCAGGTCCGGCGGCGGGCCGGGGGGAAGCTTCGGCGGGCTCGGGATGGCCTCGCGGGCCCAGATGGGGCTCACGCGGGGCTTCGGGAGACCGCGGGCGTAGTCGCCGACGGCGTTGATGAACTGCCCGGCCCCCAGGCCGTCGGCCATCGTGTGGATGGAGATCAGACCGACCACGAAGCCGCCGCACGTGAACTCCGTCACCTGCAGGTGAGTGCGTAGTTAATCAAGGAAACTTAATTGTGTCTGCTAATTAATTATTATTATTATTATTATTTTGCAATGTAATGCAAGTCTAATTAATGATTTGTCTTTGAAGCTAGGGGGAGATCAGAAAGGAAATGCAAGTCCAATTTTATTACTTTTGCTAGTATTTTACGATAATAAGACCGTGTTATGTTAATTAGTCAATTGTGATTTGGTGAGGCCCCACAATCCAGAGCAGGTAGAGTGGATATGGTCTAGGAAGGTAGCCGTCCATTCACAGAGTCGCTAGCAAGCTTGGTGCTCAGGGAAATGATCGCTTCTTCTCCAAGTGACTGCAAGTGCTAGACTAGGGACAATATGATGCCCTATATACGGCGACCCAACAACCAATAATCTGATTGTTAATGTTGACAGTCTCAAGCCCCAACAACTTTTGCCGTGTGTGACGAGTAGTGGTGGGCATTAGGCCGGACCGTGGCACGGATCCGCCGTGCTTTGGCCCGCATCGTGCCATGCCGTCTCGGCCCGGCCAACCCGCCGTGCTGTGCTGTGCTGGCCCATCTCGCCTTCGGTTAGGCTCAGGCACGGCCCAAAGTTCACCGTGTCAGGGTTGTGTCGTGCCGGTTCAAGCCTAGCTTTAAGTAACTATAGATGGCAGAGGAGGTGGCGGCGACCGCTCTCTTCATTTCTCTCGTGCCTGTCTCGTTAAAGTTGAATTAATTGTGTAAAAACATAGGCACGTAAATATTTCGGGGGAAAAGTAGAATTTTCTTGATATTTTACAGATACAATATTACTATCTCGTTAAAAACCTTACGCTCCAGAGTGGGGTTTCCCGAGTAAGGAAAAGAGTACAGTAATAACATGCGTACATACTAACTACTCATCAATGTCGAGATCGTTCATGCGTTTGAGGTTAGCGTACGCCTGCAAGATCTCAAGATCCTCCAATTAATACTGTTGACGCTCTTTAGCCAATTTCCAGTACTTGACGCATGTGATTGCATCCACCATCCTAGGAGAGAGCGAGGGAGGCGACTGAAGGAGTGAGGATTGGGTTGGGAGTCGGGGCTCGGGAAGTTGAGAGGGGGTTGGGGATGGGGGAGCCGTGTGGGGAGTTGGGCCAGGAGAGTGGGGGACAGGGTTGGTTGGGCAGACAGGGGGATTGGGCCAGGCCAGGGGAAGGACCAAGACTCTTTCGTGCCGGCCCGAACATAGCCCGACTGACCCCGCTGTGCCGTGCTGCCCAATAGGCTGTATTCTCATACCCAGTTCGGCTCATCGTTCGTGCCGTGTCGGTCCGACCCGCCACATGGTGTACTGTGCCATACTGACCGGGCCTCGGGCCGACCCGAAAAGGCACGGCCCAAGTTCCAGGTCTAGTGACGAGGGTTACAGCCCATCATCACTGCATATTTCACTTGAAGGCCTCCATTTCAACAGGAAAGTTGAATATCAGAGCCGATCTCATGTGGCTGCGGTTCACCTACTTCGCTAGTACACATATAGTATATGTTAAAGTGGATTAGTGCTGGCGTGATGGAAGGACCACGCAGGGTGATCAGACAACTAAATCGCTATACTACACACACAGGGCCGGCCAGGGAGGGGACTACTGAATTTGGGCAATTAACCAACTAATGCCACCAACTTGACACATTCTGTGGGTCAATCCAATGGGCAGTAATAGAGCGGCGTCGACGTCAACGGTCTAGTTAATTCTACTAGCAGTCAGACGAATGATATGATTAGCAGCATTAATTACATGGACGGACGTCCCTAGCAAGCTGCACCTGCAACGTGTAAACAATACGTGTCATCGATCTCATCTCAACGTACTGCCTAGTTAGTGCGCAGAAGATTATGGGCAGCTTTCACCTGGCCCCCGTACGTGAAGGGCAAGGATTCGATGCCTCTGATGCTCGAGCGGTTCAGGTTGCTAACCTAACTGACAGGCTCATCTTCACCAACTTCAGTTAACTCTTAGTTTGCAAGTCCACGCATCAAGTGCAGGTTATAGTATTTGTCTACTTATCTCATGATCTTGTCTCCTACTTACTTAGTCTTACATATCTTGCACTGTGTAAATATATAATTGGCAATATTAATTAGAAATCTGCACCCTGTCTAGGTGTTTCTCTATGATTGAGACAGTCTCAACGTTCGTTCGTACACGCGTGGTTAATTAATCTGCGACGGTGGTGCAGGTGATCGAGGTCCATATACAAAATAATAAATATATATGATGGATCCATCGTCTTGCTGAGGTCAGGCGAGGTTGGTAGCAACTGCTCTTAACTCGCTGATTGAGCAGTGTCCCAAAAGCTAATAACAAAACAGATATAGTTTTTGCTGATGTGCTATTTCTAAGTCGTTTGAAAATTTTTAAGTTTAAGTTGATTTTTGTAACAATTGGATTTACGTAGAGATTGATATACCATATGATTGGATATTGATATAATGGATAAAAAATATGACTTATGTTAAAAAAACAGATTTGCTAATTTTCAGTTGTCTAAATTTTTTTATCCATCAGTCACATAAAGTTGCACAGTACTAAGCCTAAAATTGCAGTACCAAGTGATGTGCAATTTTAGCATAACTCTACTGTAACTTTTAGTTCTATTTGTTTTTGTATTTTTTTCTATTTGTTTTCCTATTATTTTTTGTATTTATAGGGTTGTAAGGTTCACCTAGATTTACTTTTATCTAGTTTAGAAATTTTTTCTGTATTTTTTTTAATACTTTTGTCTATTTTAGAAAGAGACAATCTGGTCCATAGAATGTTGATCTAACGGTGAGAAAATATGACTGATAGATAAAAAATTTCAGTCACCTGGAGAATAGACACTCAAAAAAAAAATACCATCATCTTATATATAGACAATCCCTAGTTTTTGCGTGCGCGTACGCGTAGGTAGATGTACCTGCATCATGAGCGGGATGTCAAGCGGCTGCACGCCCGGCGCGGCGTCGGGGAGCAGGTCGTCCTCGGGGATCACGAGTGGGTGATCGAGGCACTTGACGTCCTCGAGGCTGCACCCCGCGACGGCCTCCACGAACCACGCGCCCTCGCCGGTGCACTCCACGCGGGCGCTCCCGGGCCCGGTGGGGCCGTCCGCGAACCGGCCGGCGAACGGGTAGTAGTCCACCAGCGCCTTCCCCAGCGCCTCCCGGACCACGCGCGCCGGCTCGCCGCCGCCGCCGCCGCGGCGGGGCGCGAACACGTGCAGCGACCGCACCAGGTGGCGCAGCCCCACAACGCGGTCGATGATGGACAGCTCCAGCGCGCCGGACGGCGTCGCCGCGCTCGGTCGCACGTACGACCGGTTCGTCCTGCGCACGGCGAACCCCATGCAGCTAGATGAATGTGCAGGTGGTCGTGATGTGTTGATTTATTGTTCGATGTGTGCGCGCAGCGTGGTGTGCTGGTGCAGGGAGGCGATGTATCCATATATATAGGGCGCGCCTATGCGCTAAGTTTGCTTTACTCACTCTATCCATCCATCCATCCATCTTTGGTTGGAGTCGCTTTCGAGCAGTGTGGGCTTTATTTTGGAGGTAGTAGGTGAAGCGTTATGTGACATGAGCTAGCTAGCGTTAGAGGTGTTCATGGGTGGTCCGACCCAGCGGCCCGGCCCGAGCCCGAGGTAGTCCGGGTCAAGTTTGGGACTGCTTTTTTTGGCCCGCAAGTCAGGCCCGAAAGCCCAATAAAATTGATTAAAAATATAAAAAACTATTTTTAAATTCCAAAATGAATTAAATATTATTTTTATTCCAAAAAATGATTAAAATTATATATTTAAAAGGAAAACTCAACTTTCGGGTTGGACGAGCCGGGCTCGGGCCTAACCATTTTAGATCGAGCTTTTCAAGCCCGGTCCGAAGCCCAACCCAGCCTGGCTTTTGAACAGGTCTAGCTAGCGTTCGTACGTATGGAATATAGTATAGTCCCCATTTTTCTTCTTCGAAGAAAGGGTGGGGTTGGTTAACACAAAGTGCCATGTTAGCACTCGATCAAATCCTGAAAATCCCTGTGATAAACCTATCTAACATGTGGTAAGGACATCGACACAGTCTCCAATGTAAATATTTGACCATTACTTTATCTAGTTATATTTTAGCAAAAACTATTTAAAGTATAATGGTATGAAAACATTTTCTAATGACAAATCTAGTTGTATCATTTCTACTGACAACTATAAACACTTTGTGTATATGAGTTATCAAAGTCTTAAAAGGTTGACTGCACACATTCTAAAATGACATATAAAAAAGAATGGAGGGAGTATATATGATTGCACAGTGTTGGTCAGGGCGTACGCCTACATTGGAATGATAACCATCACGGGTAACAGGATCAAATTCCAAAGATCACCAATTAGCTAAGGAATGATTAATCTCTTTTCGTCGCTGAATTAATCCGTATGCTTCAACACGAAAATGGTTCAAATTGAAAGGTGCGTTTATGGACCAAGTCGCCTTACAATGGTTTAAAGGCGTGAATATGAACTACACCCACACATATCCGCCCATGCAGTTGGTTAGATCATGTACCATGTGGCCATGCAAACGGAGGTCGTTGTGAGTACGATTCCTGATTCTCCCTCGTTTTTATTATGTTTTTTTCTTTTTCTTTTTCTTTTCCGTTTCTTTTCTTTCTCTCCCCGGCCGGCCCACTTCTCCTTTCCCTCCTCTTGGCCCCGCATCACCCCGCCTGCCCGGCATCCCTCCTGCCTTCTCGTCCTCTACGTCGTCCTCTACTATGTGCCACTTGCGCCGCGTGTCGACGCTTGTAGTCACGTCGTCGCCCCTGTGCTATGCGTCACCACTTACCTCACCATAGCGCCACTGAGACGTCGTCCACACCTCTACAAAGTCAGCGCGCGATCCACTCTCTTCCCTGTCACTTCGCTCGCTCGTGCCATGCCATCGACTGTGCGGGGTGTCACCGTCCTCACAGTATCGTGGCCATCCCACCGATCACGTCACTGCTGTCCTCGCACGACCGCCGCCCCAATGACCCTCTCTCACAGCATCGCCCCTCCCACATCGCGCACGTCAACCACAACAGTGTCTCACGCTGCCTATCTCGCCTTGCTATCGAGCTCTCGCGAGAAATCTTGACCTCTCTGCCGTATTTAAGACTTGCCAAGTTGAGCACCGTGTTCGCCATCTCCTCATCTACACCCCCCCATATTCTCCATCCATCTCGCGCACCAAAGAAGTATAATCAAGCCGAGGAGCTCGGGCTACTATGTTCCGATCGCCGTGTTCCGCCATGCTTGTGTTGCCATTCCAGTGAGCCCCGACCGACACCATCACACCCTTTAGTACCGCCTCGACCCCCTGAATCCATTCCTCACCTCCATTTCTTCTTCTCCAAGCAGGAGCACCGGGAACACGACTGTATTCTTCCTCCTCCCGTTTGCGGCCGCCGCCTCATCCTCGCCATCCCTGTCAACTCGGTGAGCTTTGTCCAAAACCGCTCGTGTCACATCATGTTCCCGAGCATCCTCTACAAAAGACCTTACCCAATTTTGGGTTTTATCATGGAGCATCGCGCCACAGTCATCTTCCTTCATTCTAGCCAAAAACCGTCGTTGTCGTTGCCATTCTTGCTTCGATGAGCCTCTCTCCAATTCCTTTGCACTGGAGCATCTCTATTCTCTACACCACTCCCTTCCTTCGTAGTCTATGATTTGAGGCCTCCCTCGCCAGGTCGCCGCCTCCATGACAAGTCGCTTGCACCACCCTCGGCTCTCATCGCCAGCCCACCTCGGTTCTTCCACGCCTCCACCGACTGCATCGGTGAGTTCCTCTCACCTTGCGCGCGCCGCTTTATTGGATTAGCAGCTGGCTTGACGCCACCACCTTAGGCCAGATCACCGTAGCCACCGTGCGCAGTTGCATCACCGCTGTATGCCGCCACGTGTTGCGTTGCCTCCACAGGTGCTTTGCTTTTCCAAAACATTTTCTCTGGATGTCTCTTCTGGTACTTTGTTTTCCTGGTCTGACCGTAGTTGTTTGCACGAACTGACCAGACTTTAGTCTAACCGTTGCAATTATCCTTTTCCAGTAGCATTTTTTAGCCATTGTTTGTGGACATTTCAGCCTCTCGGTCTGACCGATGGTGTACGTGGGGTCTGGTCGGGATCCTGGTCTGACTGGACATTGTATGAACAGTCTGACTAGCCTCTATTTTAACAGTTAGATTTTGTGCATTAAATGCTATAGAAATTAGCCGTTGGAACTGTTGGCCGGACTGACCGGCAGTATCCCCATGGTCAGTCCGAGCACGCTACGTGTCCAACGGCTAGTGTGGTGATTGGGGGCTATAAATGCCCCTTCACCAGCAGCAAGGGGTTTTTTTGTTGAAACCTCGTTGAATACATTTGAACCCTTGCTTCTCCTACACCTTGTGAGCTAAAATTTCATCTTTTAGAGGTTGTTGAGTGCATTCAGGTGCATAGCATTTGTGTTTGATCTTTATGGCACTTGAGCATTATCAAGCAAAGCGTCGTCGATTTGTTACTCTTGGAGGTTGCCGCCTCCTAGATAGTTTGAAGGTGTTGTATTGGTGATCTTCTCAAGAAGATTATGAGAAAGCCTGATTGATTATGGCCCTCTTTGTTTAGGCTTTTTGTCTGGCTTAAAAGCAAAAAAGTCTAAGCCTAAACAAAGGGGGTGCTTTTTTGTTTGACTTATAATAAGTTTAAGCCAATTTAAGCCTAAAAGCCATAAGCCAGGGGAGATGTGCTTTTTTTGGCTTTTGCGGAATAGAATATATGTTTGCCACCAAACTTCGTTAAAATTACCCTCAAATCGGCTTTAAGCTATAAGCCAAAAAGTCTAAGCCTAAACAAAGAGGGCCTATGAAGGTTGGAGATCACCTATCCGGAGTGGAGAAGAGCTACCACTAGTGCTTGAGGTGTGTGCTAGTGTGGAGCCAGCTTGATTCGCTCAAGCTTCATCAACGTTGATTAGGGGAGACCGGCAAGTCTTTGAGACCACAGGAAACATCGTGTATCTTCATATTATGGTTTATCCTTATCACTCAATTCTTAGTGAATTTACTCTCATAACAATTATTTTATCTACTTGATTAGCGTGTTTAGCTTAGACTTGGGAGTTTGAAGCACTTAGAAAGACTTTCTATTTACGCTTTGAATTGTGAAAACAAATTTTGTTTTATTATTTGCTAAAAGTTGAATTTAACCAAAAGTTTTAAAAACCTTATATTCACTGCCCTCTAGTCAGTTACCCTTGATTCTATAGTTCTCAATTAAACAATAATACTTCAAAAACAAATTAAAGTTAAGTTGATCTTATCTATCACCCACCATTATCAGCTTCCCATAGAAAAAAAAATCGTAAAATAAATACTGTGGCCGGAGTCATGGGCGGCGGCAGGGGGGTGCCCAGGGTGCACGGGCACCCCCAAAAATAAATGGATTTTTTTAAAAACTAGGTATAAGTGGTATAAGTACTCAGCAGTTAGGTATTTGGGTTGGTCATTTTAATAATTCACCCACTGTGCCACCAACTAGGCAAGTTGCCGTGCTCTAAAGCGTTGAGGCATCCGCACCTTCCTAAGTTATTGTACAATCGATCACAGTGAGTACTATCACAAAAGACTGGTTGTACAAGCTAGCAAAGGCTTTTGGCATCTGCTCGACGAAACATTTCGGTTCTTGGTGTAGCTTTTGTTCTGTCATGGTGTCATCTCGCTAGCTACAATCGCCAACTAAAACAATCACTTCGATGCACACCTACAGAGTACCAATAATTTATCTCTGGTATAATCATGGGAGGAGCCGTAGGGGTGCTCGGACACATAAAAAAATCAAAACATTTTTGGTGATCGATTCGCATTTGGGCCATATTCATAGTACTCCTTGGTGTGCACTCTCTTAGAAGCTCAGCCCACGGCCCGTTCGTGCCTCCACCAGCCCACAACCATCTCATCACTCATCAGCCCACATCCATCTTTATCTCCAATACTCCAACTCCTCCCTAATTTGGTTCCTGCGGCTCGGCGGTCGGTGCGACGCGAGAGGAGGAGCGGTGGGGCGTAGAACGGTGTGGGAGCGACAAGCGAAGAGTAGGTGATGCGCTACTCACTAAAACCAATGGTTTTGCAGATGCGCATGGAGCAACTTCCATTTTTCTCACATTCATATTATTATGCAAGTCAATTTTCAAATTGATTACTATAGTAATGACATGCGAAAAGATACTAGTAGACAATTTCTGTAACATCCCAAATTTCTGAGCTTAAAAATCTTTTAAATAGTTAGTAGGGAAAAATTCACCATTTGGATTTATTTGAATTTAATTTTAAAAGCTTAATATTGGACTTTACAATAAAAAATATTTAATGTGAATAATCCCAACATGAACATTAAACAAAACTATTTTATTTGGGTTCTATGTGCTCAGATATATTTTCTAGATTTTTCTAGAATTTTTCTGAGTTCATTTGCTATTTTCTATTGCCTATTTGAATTTCTGGTATTTTCTAAATTAGAAAAACTAATTAAAATCTCGGAAATCTCTTTGGGCCGAATCTCTCCGGCCCAACTCCTATTCCCGCGCTCATGACCCGCCTTCAGCCACCACCAGCATGGCTTCTTCCACCGGCAGTGGACCCCGCTCCGCTGTCTCTCTCTCTCTCTCTCTCTCTCGCGCCCGCTCATCCTCCACCGTTGGATCAAGGATGAACGGCTGGATGCGCGTAAGGCAACCGGAGTTGTCCGAATGTTTCTCTGATTGTGGACCGTTCGATTAAATCTGGACGGTCAGATCTTGAGCCCGCCGTGATCGCACCATTTTCGCGCGCCGCATCTAACCCTAGCCAGCGACGTGGGCCCCGCTTGCGCGTCAACTTCGTCCTCGCCGCGCCTTCTTCTCCGCGCCCGAAGTCGGAGCCGCCGCCATTGCCGTCTTCTAGAAGCTCAAACCGACAACGGACTTTCCTAACTAAAACCTCGGATTTCTTTGCCAAACTCTATCTCTAATCTTCCCGCGCCAGATTCGCCTCAATCGGATCGAAACGAACTCTATCTCCGCTCTCTCTCGTGTTCATCTCGGACTTTTTCTAGGGTTTCGCCGCCGCCACCCTAGCCCTCCCGACCCCTATAAAAGCCCCGGGGTTCGCTGTTGAGCCGCACTGAAAACCCCACCTAGCTCCACCCGAGGATCCTCGCGCCGCCACCTTTTCGGTTTTAGGGTTCTTTCGTCACCAACTCCGGTGAGCCCTCCCGCCGCGTCGGTCTGCCGGGACATCATCGCTACCCCCGGCGCGCGACGGACGTGAGCTACACCGGTGGCCTCCGTTTCACGGAACCTCGCCGGATCTCCAAACCGACAAAACCGTGCTCTCTCCGCGCTCAAGCTCGCCGCTGCCACCTGCACCCCGACCACCCGAGTTAGCCCATTAGGTGCGCAATATCCTCGGCCACGCCCGGTGCCACTCGCGCCGACGAGAGCGCCGCTCGCCGTTGTCGCCGCCACCGCGCTCGGTCACCGCCGACCGGCGTGGGAGCGCGTGGCGAGCCACCTCATCGCGATTCGGCACCGCGCGTGTCACCTACGTGGCGACCACGTGGGTACACACGCGGCCGTCCACCGGTCTCAGATCCGTGGCTCGGTGAGACTTAGTCCACCGTGAGCGAGCCACCGGCAGTGGGACCCACTGTCGATCAACGATCACCCGTCCAACGTCCTCGCGACGCCACTATGCGCAATAATCTGATTTTCCTTTAGGAAAATAATTGAAATTCATGAAATACTGATTTTCAGTATTTTATGTATTTTCAATCTTCCAAAGGCCATAACTTTTGCATCCTAACTCCGATTGAGCCCATTCAAATTTCTAAATTTGTCTAAATTCGAGATCTACCTAATTAGTATTTTTATTTAATTTTTGGAGTTGGTTTAGCCTCTGTTATTTATTTGTTTTGGTTGTTTTGCTTCGTTTGTGCGTAGACGTCGATACTTGGGGGGTTTTCGTCGAAGAAGGCTTCAACCAAGTTCAAGACCAGTACATAGATCTATTCCAAGGCAAGTCATACCTTTGATCATATTGAATCCCAGTTTTCCCAAATTACATTGTGTTAAATATTTGCATTTACTTTAATTATGTATTTAAATACTTTTGAGCTAGTTATTGATCCCACTTGTTATGTTCACCTTGCCTACTTGTGTACCTTCATCTTTGTCGCCCTAGATTGGTGTATTACTTAGTTGGTATTAGCACATTGCCAACATGGTGGGTTAGAACGACTAGAATTGCTTAGCCATGCTACGAGTCATCATCTCATGTGAGTGCAAGTATGAAATTGACTAAGTGATTATGGAACTGTGTGATAAAGCTGTGTGTCTTTGTGTGCTATTACTCGTGATGGCATGTGTTGCACTAAACCAACTGGGTGGTAAAAGATTTAGACCGAGGCAAGTGGTGGATCTTTGTGTGAGCTGGTGGCTTTGTGATTGGGATTTATGTGTGGTTTAGTTAGAAAAGCTGGAAGTCTTGCCTTGGTCAATTAAGGACTTAACTTTGTGCGCCATTGAACTGAGCTCATCAGACGACCACATGTCCGTGACAGCCTAACTTAGTAGGTTACGGAGTTTCAACATTGGGGTTGGTGGATAGGTTAAGCTTTGTGATATGGGGTGTGTGAATAAGAACGTCAATGTTGAGGCGGTTGCCGAATCGTTATGTTACGATTAGTGCTAGCTACACTAGTTGTATCGTGTGGGTAAAGTGTACAAACCTCTGCAGAGTGTTAATCAATCTATTCGAATAGCCGCGTCCTCGGTCATGGACAACGCCAGGATTTCACATGAGGGTAGTGTTCATAAAATGTGGGATTGGGAGCTGTGTGATCTCAATCATATGGCTGTGTGAATCAATCAGTTTAGCTGTGTGTCTTTGTGGAAACAACTGTTAAATTAATATTGTTTATTTGTTTTAAATTATGCTTTCAATCTATTATTTTGTATTCAATTGCAAATGTTGCATTTCTGCAAAATAACCACAGAAGCCATTCCTTTGGAATAAGCCTGCATCTATATATTGCATTCTGTGGTATGATTTGCGAGTACGGTTGTGTACTCACGCTTGTTGTAAAACTTGCGTCCAAATCTACAGAAGTGGAGGAGTCTTCACCTGCTTTCGAGGAGGAGTTCGTGGAAGAAGGTTGATCGCTAGGTCATCGATCCCAGTCGGTTGCCTGTGGTGTGCTGATTGGAGTTTGCCAGAGTTTATTTCGTTCATTGCAAAGATTTCTTTAGTGTTAGCCTGCGTTGGTTAATAAGTTGTAACCCCGACCTTAAGGTCAAAACTCTAAGTTGTTACTCAAACTATTCGCTTATGTTATATTTCGCTTGTGTGGATTGATATTCACCTATGTTACGCTGTGTGCACTAGCGTGATCTGGACTAGTGCGAGAATACACAGAGGGTCCCAGTGCATTTTGGGTCCCGGCGGAGGTGGTATCGAGCCATCTTGATCGTAGGTCTTGACCTTAGTTAGATCGGCCGTTTTTAGAGAGTCCAAACTATTTTCTAAAAGAAAACTAACTTGCAGGATTAACCTATTGCTTAACTCCTCTCATGTCTCTCTAGACTCATCTATTGCTAAGAATTTTCCCCTCCCTCCGCTGTTTTTAAGTTGTTCTTATCCTCTCTCTGTCTTGTGGACAGATGCCTCGCCTTCAGACCTATGGTGAGCATTGTGGAGGTTACGCCGCCGAACTTTGGAAGCTTCTGCAGGTACTTGGAGGTTTTGATCGTCCGTTGTACCGAGGAAACAACTGGATGGTGGATGGACATAAGCGGGGTACGATCTGTCGCTTGACGATCTACGCCAGGATGAACACCAAGGCAAGCCAGCCGCTGAACATCTCCGTCAGGAGGATCACTTGGAGTGAAGGAATACAGGAATCGTCGCGCGTGGCCATGCTTCGGATCTGCCACATCTACATGCGCGAGTTGCAAGGAACCGTCTTCCGCTACCACCCCAGAGCAGCCGCCGTGGAGCTACCTGCACACTATCCATCCACGGAGGGAGAAGAAGATGCCACGATGGTACACCTCGCGCGATGCGTCCGCCGCCAAGAGGAATCCATGGAGATGATGGCCGCTGATCTAGATGGTGCCTACAAGAGCTTGCACCAAGCTGAAGAGAAGATCGCCATCCTGCAAGAGATACTGGACGCCCACCACCAGGCAGACCAAGAAGAGGAAGAAGAACATGAAGAATCTGAGGAAGATCCAGAGGAGGTGGAGCCAGAACCAGAGGAGCCTGTCGCGCCATCGACGCTGTTCCTGTTGCACCAGTGCCGGGGCACCAGGATCAGTTTGCGAAGATGCCAAAGACAGTTCAAGGTCTACACCGCAGAGCGCAGCCGTGGTTGTGGAGGTTACCTCGATCGAGTTCGCTAAGGCCTAGGTTCGCAGTTGAGGCTTAGTGTGTTAAGCCTGCGTCAGTTTAAGCCTAGTTGTGTCGCCCTTTAGGCGTTAGATTGTGTGCTTAGGTTCGCTATTTTCTTTGAGTGTGAGTATGAGCTGCAAAGGCCCTTAGGCATCTGTTGCAAGCCATACTAAGTTCCTAAGTAATAAAGTTGCTTTTGGTTCTCTCAGTTGTTGTTGGGTTTAACCAATCCCCCGCTTAGTTCTTAACTCACCCCATGCTTGCTACCTTATCTAACCCTTGGAGCTTCGCCAGATGGTTACAACTCGCCAGACAGTTGCAAGTGGTTCCGGTACCCCAGCATCAGGAGGTAATGAGCAACCAGCTACAGGAGCAGTTCCGCCACAAGCACCCCCAATTGACTTGCAAAACTTTGGAGCTTTCATGGCAGCACAGACTCAGCTGATGAATACCATGATGACTCAGATGCAAGCCATGCACAACCAGAACAATAACAACAACAACCACCAGCATGGAGCCCCAGCTGCTCATGGTCACCATGGACCATCCAAACTTGCAGAATTCATGAGGACTCGTCCACCAACATTTTCTGGACATGTCTCACCCGTGGAAGCTGATGATTGGCTTCGGGTGATTGAAAGGAAGCTGCTGATCACCCAATGCAGCGATCATGAAAAAGTCCTCTATGCCTCTCACCAGTTGGAGGGCATCGCAGCAGAATGGTGGGAGAACTTCTGCGCCGCTCATGAGGCACCACAGAATATCACTTGGGAGGAATTCTCTCTGAGATTCCGCCAATACCACGCACGTAAGGAATTATTGAACTAAAGAAAGATGAATTTCGTGCCTCAAGCAAGGAAGCTTGTCGCTGTCGACTATCTCAACAAGTTCTCACAACTTGCTCGCTATGCCGCGAGAAGATGTTGCAATGCATAAGGCTCGCGAGTCGTCAAGGGATGAACATCGACTTCAGTCAATCTCCTTGCACATACCTTCCCTGACTTTCAAGAACTGATCAATAAAGCTTTAGTCATGGAGGATAAGCGCAAGGAACTGGAAGACAATCGCAAACGCAGGATGATCCAGCAGGGAGGCCAGCAATTCCAACAGAGAGCCAGGACAGTGCCACCGCAGTTCAACCGGTTTTCTCCACGAGAACTCCGCCAGACACTGCACCGACCTCGGCACTCGCCCGCTTGCTCGTAACACTCGCACTTCAAAGACCGACCAACGCTAATCCAAAGAATCAACAAGTCGCAAGAGCCTGTGGTGTGCTACACTTGCCGCCAACCGTGCCACTACGCCGTCGGTGTCCACAGAGGGGAACGATCACCCGATTCGTTTCAACACGGGAGCTACACCGAATAAGACACCGCACCGGGTCACCAACAGGAACTTTCCACGCCCCAACCAGCCAGAGGAGGTACGCATCCGTGGTCCGAGGCCGTGTCAACCACGCCACCCGGAAGGAGCACGGGAAGCACCGGACGCCGATCGGGTAAGTTCTGGTTAATTTAGTACCGCATCGCCTACGTTTGATTCTGGAGCTTCGCATTCTTTTGTGTCTGAAGTTTTTGCAACTAAGAATAAGTTGGAGGCTATACAACTTAATCATACTCTTTTAGTTCAATCGCCTGGAGCGGAGCTAAGCTCTAGAGTGGGTTGTTTAGGAGCTAAGTTACTCATAGCTGGAGTTGAGTTTCTAGCCAACTTAATTGTTCTAGACACCCAAACTCTAGATGTCATTCTTGGCATGGATTGGTTATCCGAGCACAAAGTCGTCTTTGGATTGTGGTCAAGAGCCGAGCGGTTGAGAGTATGCGATGGAAGGAAAGTGGAGTTTCTAGCCACATCAGTTCGTGAAGGACACTTGCTAGTAAACAATCTGAAGACCATTGCATTGGAGAAGGTGCCAATAGTGAGAGAATACCCAGATGTGTTTCCAGAAGAGTTACCCGGAATGCCACCAGACCGTGACATCGAGTTCGTCATCGATCTAGTGCCAGGGACAGCGCCAATTTCTAAACGACCTTATCGAATGCCAGCTGACGAGTTAGCAGAAATGAAGAAGCAGAGTGAAGAACTTCTCGAGAAAGGTTTCGTAAGACCAAGTTCGTCACCGTGGGGAGCGCCAGTCTTGTTCGTCAAGAAGAAAGACGGAAGCATGAGGATGTGTATCGACTACCGTTCTCTCAACGAGGTCACTATCAAGAATAAGTATCCATTGCCCAGGATAGACGATCTGTTTGACCAGATGAAGGGAGCCGGAGTGTTATCAAAGATCGACTTGCGATCGGGTTACCATCAGTTGAAGATCTACCCTAGGGATATACCAAAGACCGCTTTCTCAACGCGGTATGGACATTATGAGTTCTTGGTCATATCATTTGGGCTAACAAATGCCCCAGCCTACTTCATGAACATGATGAACAAAGTTTTCATGGAATACCTGGACAAGTTTGTAGTGGTGTTCATTGACGATATTCTAGTTTATTCCAAATCAGAGGAGGAACACGCAGAACAACTGAGGTTAATTTTGGAGAAACTCAGGGAGCATCAGTTGTATGCCAAGTTCAGTAAGTGTGACTTTTGGAAGAAGGAAGTGGATTTCCTTGGCCATGTGATGACCGCCGATGGAGTAGCGATTGACGGGAAAAGTAAAGGCGGTGTTACATCGACCACCAAGATCAGAACCCGATTCGCAGATTTCTTGGGGATGGCAGGTTATTACCGCCGTTTTATCGAAGGATTCTCATCGATTGCTAAGCCTCTCACGCAATTGTTGAAGAAGGAGAAAAAGTTCACTTGGACTCCAGCCTGTGAGGAAAGTTTTTGAGAGTTAAAGAAGCGCTTGACCTCAGCCCCAGTGCTGATTTTGCCAGATATTCGCAAGGATTTCGATATCTATTGTGATGCTTCGCGTCAAGGATTAGGATGTGTCCTGATGCAGGAAGGAAGAGCTGTCGCTTATGCGTCAAGACAATTGAGACCTCACGAGGAGAATTACCCTACTCATGATCCGGAATTAGCCGAGTGCATGCATTAAAGATTTGGCGCCATTACCTCATCCGGTAATCGTTGTGAAGTCTACACGGATCATAAAAGTCTGAAGTACATTTTCACCCAGTCAGACCTGAACATGAGGCAGAGAAGATGGTTAGAATTGATCAAGGATTACAATCTAGGAATCCACTACCATCCCGGAAAAGCCAATGTAGTTGCAGACGCTCTAAGTCGTAAGAGTTACTGTAATGCCTTGAAAGTAAAGGAAAATTTCCCAGAACTTTATGAAGAATTTCAGAAGCTAAAGCTAGAAGTTGTGTCCGAGGGATTTGTGGCCAATTTGGAGGTACAGTCTACCTTGGAGAAACAGATTCGTGAAGCACAACCAAAGGATCCCGTGTTGTCAGAGATCAAGATCAAAATGGCAGAAGGATAATTCAAAGATTTCACCAAGGATGATCAAGACATACTCTGGATTAATGGTCGATCGTGTACGGATATCGATGGTCTAAGACAGTTAATCTTAAAAGAAGCCCATGACTCAAAGTATTCGATTCACCCTGGAAGTACCAAGATGTACCAGGATGTTAAGAATAAGTTTTGGTGGCCAAATTTGAAGCGAGAAGTCGCAGAGTTCGTTGCCTTGTGCGACACCTGTCAGAAGATAAAGGCGGAACACCAGAGACCCGCAGGTTTGCTGCAACCGTTGAAGATTCCAGAATGGAAGTGGGAAGAAATGGGATGGATTTCATCACCGGTTTACCCAAGACCCAATCAGGTTACGATTCGATCTGGGTAATAGTTGATCGATTGACCAAGGTCGCACATTTTCTGCCAGTCAAAACCACGTACTCAGGAGATCGCCTTGCGGAGTTGTACATGGCCAGAATTGTCAGTCTGCATGGAGTGCCCAAGAAAATAGTGTCGATCGAGGATCTCGTTCACCTCTCGCTTTTGGCGAGCTTGCATGAAGCATTGGGTACCCATCCGAATTTCGATCGCTTATCATCCACGCAGACAGATGGACAGATCGAAGAGTCAATCGATATTGGAGGATATGCTGAGAGCTTGCGCTCTAGCGAATGCTACCCGATGGGATAAAAGTTTGCCGTATGCAGAGTTCTCGTACAACAACAGTTATCAAGCCAGTCTGCAAATGTCGCCATTTGAAGCTTTGTATGGCCGTGCCTGCCGAACCCCGTTAAATTGGTCAGAGACAGCTGAACGTACAGTGTTCGGGCCCGATATCATTCAAGAAGCAGAAGAGCAAGTGGCTATGATCAGAGAAAGATTGAAGATAGCCCAGTCAAGGCAGAAGAGTTATGCTGATAACCGCCGTCGAGATCTCAGTTTCGAGCCAGAAGATTTTGTCTATCTTCGAGTGACCCCGCTCAGAGGTGTCAAAAGGTTTCATGCCAAAGGGAAGCTTGCCCCTAGGTATGTTGGTCCGTTCAAGATTTTGGAACGCCGTGGGGAAGTTGCTTACCAATTGGAGCTACCGCAGTCGTTAGCAGGAGTACATGATGTCTTCCATGTCTCGCAGTTGAAGAAGTGTCTTCGTGTGCCAGAAGAGCAAGCCCCGTTGGAATCGATTGTTTTGAAAGGAGATCTTACCTACAAGGAGCAGCCAATCAAGGTTTTGGATGTCGCAGAGCGCCTCACCAGAAGCAAGACTGTTCGTTTTTGCAAGGTCCAGTGGAGCAACCACTCAGAAGGAGAAGCGACGTGGGAACGTGAAGAAGAGCTGAAAGCCGAGTTCCCTAACCTTTTCTCTAGCTAGCCTGAATCTCGGGGTCGAGATTCCTTTAAGGGGGGAGGTTTGTAACATCCCAAATTTCTGAGCTTAAAAATCTTTTAAATAGTTAGTAGGGAAAAATTCACCATTTGGATTTATTTGAATTTAATTTTAAAAGCTTAATATTGGACTTTACAATAAAAAACATTTAATGTGAATAATCCCAACATGAACATTAAACAAAACTATTTTATTTGGGTTCTATGTGCTCAGATATATTTTCTAGATTTTTCTAGAATTTTTCTGAGTTCATTTGCTATTTTCTATTGCCTATTTGAATTTCTGGTATTTTCTAAATTAGAAAAACTAATTAAAATCTCGGAAATCTCTTTGGGCCGAATCTCTCGGCCCAACTCCTATTCCCGCTCACTGACCGCTTTACACCAGCCATGCATGGCCTTCCACCGGCTGTGGACCCCGTCTGTCGCTCTCTCTCTCTCTCTCTCTCTCGCGCGCTCATCCTCCACCGTTGGATCAAGGATGAACGGCCGATGCGCGTAAGGCAACCGGAGTTGTCCGAATGTTTCTCGATTGTGGACCGCTCGACAACGGACGGTCGATCTTGAGCCCGCCGTGGATCGCACCATTTTCGCACGCGCCGCATCCTAACCCTAGCCACTGACGTGTGGGCCCCGCTTGCCGCGTCAACTTCGTCCTCGTCGCGCCTTCTTCTCCGCGTCCGAGTCGGAGCCGCTCGCCATTGCCGTCTTCTAGAAGCTCAAACCGACAACGGACTTTCCTAACTAAAAACCTCCGGATTTCTTTGCCAAACTCTATCTCTAATCTTCCCGCGCCCGTATCTGCCCTCAATCGGGATCGAAACGAACTCTATCTCCGTCTCTCTCTCGTGTTCATCTCGGACTCTTTTTCTAGGGTTTCGCCGCCGCCGCCACCCTAGCCCCTCCCGACCCCCTATAAAAGCCCCCGGGGTTCGCCTGTTGAGCCGCACCAGAAACCCCCACCTAGCTCCACCCGAGGATCCTCGCGCGCCACCTTTTCGGTTTTAGGGTTCTTTCGTCACCAACTCCGGTGAGCCTCTCGCCGCCGCGGTGCCGCCGGACATCATCGCTACCCGCCGCCCAGACGGACGTGAGCTACACCGGTGGCCTCCGTTTCACCGGAACCTCGCGGATCTCCAAACCAACAAACCGTGCCTCTCTCCGCGCCTCAAGCTCGCCGCCACCTCGATGCACCCCGACCACCCGGAGTTAGCCCATTAGGTGCGCATATCCTCGCCACGCCCGGTGCCACTCGCGCCGACGAGGAGCCGCTTCGCCGTTGTCGCCGCCATCGCGCTCGGTCACCGCCGACTGACGTGGGAGCCGCGTGGCAGGCCACCTCATCGCCAGTTCGGCAGCCGCACCCGCGTGTCACCTACGTGGCAGCCACGTGGGTACACACGTGGGCTGTCCACCGGGTCTCAGATCCCGTGGCTCGGTAGACTTAGTCCACCGTGAGCCGAGCCACTGACAGGTGGGACCCACCTGTCAGATCAACAGTCACCCCGTCCAACGTCCTCGCCGACGCCACTATGCAATAATCTGATTTTCCTTTAGGAAAATAATTCGGGAAATTCATGAAATACTGATTTTCAGTATTTTATGTATTTTCAATCTTCCAAAGGCCATAACTTTTGCATCCTAACTCCGATTGAGCCCATTCAAATTTCTAAATTTGTCTAAATTCGAGATCTACCTAATTAGTATTTTTATTTAATTTTTGGAGTTGGTTTCGCCTCTGTTATTTATTTGTTTTGGTTGTTTTGCTTCGTTTGTGCGTAGACGTCGATACTTCGGGGGTTTTCATCGAAGAAGGCTTCAACCAAGTTCAAGACCAGTACATAGATCTATTCCAAGGCAAGTCATACCTTTGATCATATTGAATCCTAGTTTTCCCAAATTACATTGTGTTAAATATTTGCATTTACTTTAATTATGTATTTAAATACTTTTGGGCTAGTTATTGATCCCACTTGTTATGTTCATCTTGCCTACTTGTGTACCTTCATCTTTGTCGCCCTAGATTGGTGTATTACTTAGTTGGTATTAGCATATTGCCAACATGGTGGGTTAGAACGACTAGAATTGCTTAGCCATGCTACGAGTCATCATCTCATGTGAGTGCAAGTATGAAATTGACTAAGTGATTATGGAACTGTGTGATAAAACTGTGTGTGCTGTGTGCTATTACTCGTGATGGCATGTGTTGCACTAAACCAACTGGGTGGTAAAAGATTTAGACTGAGGCAAGTGGTGGATACTGTGTGAACTGGTGGCTTTGTGATTGGGATTTATGTGTGTGGTTTAGTTAGAAAAACTGGAAGTCTTGCCTTGGTCAATTAAGGACTTAACTTTGTGCGCCATTGAATCGAGCTCAGACGACCACATGTCCGTGACAGCCTAACTTAGTAGGTTACGGAGTTTCAACATTGGGGTTCGTGGATAGGTTAAGCTTTGTGATATGGGATGTGTGAATAAGAACGTCAATGTTGAGACGGTTGCCGAATCTGTTATGTTACGATTAGTGCTAGCTACACTAGTTGTATCGTGTGGGTAAAGTGTACAAACCTCTGCAGAGTGTTAATCAATCTATTCGAATAGCGCGCCCTCGGTCATGGACAACGCCGAGGATTTCACATGAGGGTAGTGTTCATAAAATGTGGGATTGGGAGCGTGTGATCTCAATCATATGGTCGTGTGAATCAATCGGTTTAGCTGTGTCTTTGTGGAAACAACTGTTAAATTAATATTGTTTATTTGTTTTAAATTATGCTTTCAATCTATTATTTTGTATTCAATTGCAAATGTTGCATTTCGCAAAATAACCACGAAGCCATTCCTTTGGAATAAGCTCGCATCTATATATTGCATTCGTGGTATGATTTGCGAAGTACGGTTGTGTACTCACGCTTGTTGTAAAACTTGCGCCCAAATCTGTAGAAGTGGAGGAGTCTTCACCTGCTTTCGAGGAGGAGTTCGTGGAAGAAGGTTGATCGCTAGGTCATCGATCCCAGTCGGTTGCCTGTGGTGTGCTGATTGGAGTTTGCCAGAGTTTATTTCGTTCCGCTGCAGTATTTCTTTAGTGTTAGCCCTGCGTGGCTTAATAAGTTGTAACCCCGACCTTAAGGTCAAAACTCTAAGTTGTTACTCAAACTATTCGTTTATGTTATATTTCGCTTGTGTGGATTGATATTCACCTATGTTACCGCTGTGTGCACTAGCGTGATCCTGGACTAGTGCAGAATACACAGAGGGTCCAGAATTGCATTTTGGGTCCCGACAATTTCCTCTGTTCTTTTTTTCTTGATGTTTTTTTTACTTCTAACGGGCAAATTCTTGACTTCGTTGGGTGACACGTAGTTTTTTGACAAATATAAAGAAAGTTTGTAACCATATGCAAACACAAGAGTGCATGTGTTGTGGTGGAAAAACCCTTAAGTATTGAAGAGGTTGGTTCTGGGTTGGAACCTTGGCTATGCATTTCTTCTGTATTTTTCGTTTTAACTTCACAAAAAATTCAAATTTGATTCGAAAATTTTGGTCGAAATAAATCCAAAAATTCCGGTAACCGGGTCTATCGTTAGGCTTCGAAATTTTTTCCCTGGTTTGAACTAATCGTACCCGGCGTTACTTTGTGTGTGCACCCCCAACATCAAATTCCTGGCTCCGCCACTGGCCGGAGTCATCATCTATCTTCACGATTAAAATTAGCATATATATATATATATATATCACGTGATTTGTTAGTTGTTCATCACGCTCAACCAATGACTGGAAAAGGTGATCACGACTATGCTATTCGTACACGTATGTGACACTGAAAACGATCTGCCATCTTCTGATTGATAGCATGGAAAGACGGGTAGGCACAACATGCGCAAGCGTGACTGTGCGTGACATAGACACTGAATTATATGCTGACCGTATACCTAATTCAGTTTAGACCCCATTTAATTGTAACACTGGACTTTTTCCTAATCCCAACATGAATTAAACTGTTTTGTACGGTATTTCTGCATTTCAAACGTGCCTTTGCGCATTCTTTAGTTGAGTATTGAATCGTCACATTTTTTAGTTAACTATCGTAAGTTATCAGATACGTTAATAAATCAGTTGGTTGGTCAAGAATTTCCCAAATCGTATAGTTGACCGTATAGTATCCATGATTAGTTGTTTCATAACTTAAACTGGTCTGCGAACAGTGTGGCCGTAATAAAAGGGATTAGACTTCAATTTAACGGTGGTCGTAAGTTTATAACCATTAAGTGAATCTGTTTTCACATACTCTAACTTAACCGAAAAATACTGACCTACACAAGAATCCTCGTCGAGTGATACTTTTGCTCTGGTTATCTATAGAGTAAAACCTGCTCTTCATAATCTTTCAAGAATCATTGCCCTAGAGTTATATACAGATATATAGAGCTACCTGAAGTCTATCAACCGGGGAGCAATCCATTGATTTTGGGTAAAAAGCATTCCAGTGTTTTTTGTAAAAAGCACTAGCTAGAACGTAGATATAGCACGCAGGGCTAGCTTGTAGGATGTAGAATAAAACCAAGATGCTAAAACAACTGAAGTCCCAAGCGTCACACCTTGAAAAGTGATGCGAGAAGGTGTGGCGCATGCACGGTGCACCATAAGAAAGAATAAGTGAATTGTTCGTGTTTCTCGTTAGCTTATATTTTTCGATAAATTAGTAGGAGCATGCAATTCAATATGATATTAAAATCAGGACATCTTGAGTTCAGGACTTGGTTGGCGTAATTAAGAAAATAATAATTACAGCTCACTTTTATTCCACGTCTTACCTCTGGGGGGTCTACATACGAGAATGAGTGTTGAAGTATAAATAAATTATCTGTCTTTTTTTCTCATCAGCTTAAGCTATCGGGTAAGCTGGTTGATTTATGCAACTCAATACACCATCCAACAAGCTTCTTGCATCATATCTCGTCTTAATTCGCTGGCACGAAAAAATTAAACTGTGATAAGAGAGTATCAGTCGATGGTATCAAACACTGTACTCGCTTCTGTTATTAAAGATGTAAAGTCGTGTTGTTTCCCTTCGTTACGAGTGTCGCTCGTCAGTGCACATCAACATGCGATGATATGTCCACACCAGGTTAGCCTGCTTGTCGGCTATTATTACAGTGCCTATCTACTGTTGATCGTGTATAGACGTGAGCGAGTGAAAAGGCAGTTAATTCAAGTGCACATCAAATATTTGATGGCATGTCCACGTACGCGACGTTAGCTTACTCTGGTTGCTTGCAGTGCATGTTGCTTCATTGGGTTGTTGTATATGCTAGATAGGCTAAACTTGATAGGGTAGAGTTTTTTTTTATTTTTTAATTCATTTTTTAAAAAATATTTTAAAGGTCATATCTCTCTAACTTTATTTCTAATTCGACACCTTTAGTCACGCCATAACCCGTGCCGTGATCAAGCTATACTGTCACGTTACCAACTGCGGTGTGGCTAAACCTGCTATGATAGCCCTTCGAGGCAACACGCATCCGTTTTTAGGCTAAATCCTGTCACACCAAGAGGAATGACGTGATAGAACTTATTTGCCACACCGAGGTCTGTGACGTGATAACGTGTTTTTGCTATGCCACGAGTTGTGACATGGCCAAATAGGTTAGAATTAGAAATAAAGCTAAGGAGATGTTATCTTTAAAATATTTTTTAAAAACAGGTTAAATAATAAAAAGGACTCGATAGGTTAAACTATATATGCTAGCTAGGCTAGGTACTAAATATATATATAACAGAGATTGAAGCTAGCATATATTATCTCCTGCAGTTGGATGGCATTTTTGCAAGGGAGGTTGACAATGGATTAACTAAATACAATTATTGGAAACCCAGTTTAACCTATACGCGAGACCTAAGATTCGTAGTCCAGCCAATAAGACACCAATTTAATTTTCATGTATGTTTTTGTCCTGATTTTCAATTATCACCACATGCGATTCTCTACTTGAGTTTTTGCCTGGGCTTCATTTCGTTTCCTAAGTAACACTACAGAGATGTAGGGAGTTGGGAAACAACACCAACGTATCACTAGTAAGTGGGCCTAGGTCTCACTTGTCGGCTTCGCATTGGATATTATTATGCGATTTGTGTCTTGGCTTCGCAGTTATACTGAAGAGTTTTTTTATTTATTTTCCCAAAACTAAAAGGAATTCACTCCTGGTCCAGGGCGAAAACAAAACATGAGGGTCATGCCGTAAGTATGCGACTTATAAAGAGGAGTGAGCGGTGCTCGCTTGATTGGCTCGTAGGTAAGACGAGTAGCCGGTCTAGGGTTCGAATCCCAGGGTCTCATCAGAGGACTGAGCAGCAGGGGTTTAGGTGGCATAGAGGAGCTTCAGGCTCATAATCCGTCACGATTCGAGCGTTATTCCTATGTGTGTCTTGTGAGGTAAGATATTTTTTCTTCTTTAATGTGAACTGAAAGGGAAAAATAACCCAAACACTAAAAAAAAGTCTGCGACTTAAAATTTGATACCAGTGTAGCTATTCTTTCTCGGCCAGTGTTAACACGTGGGACTCCATCACGTATACGAGCCATCTGATCGGTGTAACTAGGTGCCATTTTTTTTCTTCTTCTTTCGATTCGATATCAGTTCTCTCTCAAAATTTGAAGTGTCGTCACCAGGTGAGCCTTGTTTACGAAAGCTTTGCCATTGACAACATGTTGAACTAAAATGTTGGCAGAAATAGGACGGGAAAGAGAACGAAGAGATGGATAGAGACGTGTAGTTGGTAAGGGATGGGATCCCGCCTCCTGCAATCGTAAAACACCTATATATATATATATATATATATATATATATATATCTCTTTATGTGCTAACAACTTTCCTTTGAGAAGGGCGCTTGACCTGATCACACCTTAACTTGGATGAGTAGCTGACTAGAACTAGTTAGCTACTCCACAAAAAAATTATTTATTTCTTCTTTTTTCGGTTTCCTCTTGCATATATATTCACCTCTATTAGATACGCCGATCGATGTTGCATTCAGATAAAATTGTAGAATTTTTTTTAATAATCAATTTTTTTATTCAGAATTACAGAAATAATATTACTTTATTTTTGATAGAAATAATAATAAGTTGCTGTATCATTGGGCGACTCGCCCAACAGCGAAGCGACATGCGTCGTAGTCGCCCGGTGGTTGAGCGACTTTGGTTAGTCGTCCAATGGTTGAGCGACTAATTCTAAGTCATCCAATCATTAGACAATTTAAAATATTAACATTACTATTTTATTAATCCGATTGAAATAATTCTATGGGAATAAATATCAAATTTTGTAGGTAATACACTTACCAAATCCTATTTGTAGGTTGTTTTTTTGAAAATAAAAGTGTGGTGACAAGGTTGGTTGGTCCGTTTGTGATTTTTGTAGAATTTAAGGGTATGAAATTTGTCAGACTCACAATAACATTTTGTGATCGTCGTATGTTGTTGTAGTACGCTAAATTTCCGAAGAATTTTGTGAGGACGATAGAGGTAGCAATGATTCGTAAGTACGAAGGTAAGTAATATTGCGATGCGCCAGGAAATTCATACACGGTGGAGAACTTTGGAGAAATAACGCAACGATAACAAGAAGACAGTTGATCCGACAAGGGATTACATGGCAAGCAGGCTAACGAACCAAGGACATGCAGTACACGTATGCCTTTAGGGAATTAGAAATACATAGGACATATGGACGAAGAGGGTCGGACTACTGCGTGGATCGAGGCCATTTGCCCTTCCTTGCGAGCTCGGCGTTGTACGATTCTCGCTGGCCGCCTTGGCATCGGCCGTCATTTTCCTCTTTTTCTTGCACTTCCTGCGCTTGCACGCCTCGAGATGGGCCTGCGTCTCCCGCCGGATATGCTCGTTATGCTCTTCGGTGTGGCGCTCCTCCTCCCTCCTCCCACGGTCGTTGTTGGCATCCCACTCCTCGCAGTCGAGAGTCCACTGGTTGATTGGGTGGATCTCTAGGTCGATCCACTTGCGGTAGCCACATAGCGAATCCGAAGACTATAGGTAGACGGGAGAGATTGTTAGTGTGTACTTTGAAAGAGAAATGGTAGGGGAACATACTATAACCTATGTTATTTGGCTTCCTTGTGTTTTAAAGGAACATTTGGGTATTTTTTGAGATTTTTTCGGATTAGTTTGCTATTTATTTGGTCTTCTTGATTTTTGGCCTTTTATTTTAATTCTGAAAATCCATCTTTTTCTCTCTACTGCCATGTGCTACAGTAAATCACGATTTACTGTTTATCTACAACCTCCAGCCGAATAGAAGCACTCCAGAACGTGTACGCAACAAACCCAAACCTTCCCTAAATTATAACTTCCTCCATGGTGCGTATAAAAGCGAACCATTCACGTCCAAACGTCCGTCTTGATCTCCTCTTCCAATCCCTAAAATTGGTTTCCTCCAAGTCAATCTATTTTCTTCGCAATCTTCAAAAAACCGAGCTCCAACCGAAGGTCTTCTTCGGCGAGTTGTTCCTTCATCCGACATCCTCTGGCCGAACCGTTAGTGGCGTTGGCTTCGCGACGTCGTGCTTTACATCATGGTTCCATCCCTTCGCCTGAAGATCGCCGGAGCATCATTGGCCATGTCAAGCCATAAAGCCGAAACATGTTCATCGCGTTCCTCGCTTCCTCGGTGCATTTTTTCAAAATCTAATTGCGTCATCTCATGTCCCTCGTCGATACCTTTTTTTTTGCACCTTTTAGATTCAAGTTTCATCTATCGTGTGTCGAGAATCGAACGGTCTCTCTCCTCTTGCCCGTCTCCATTCTCCGGAAAATTACTCTGCAATTGTTGATCCCCTGCCTTCAACTCCACCACCGTTGCGTTCGTGTCGCCACGTTCTACGCCATGCTCACCTCATTTTTGCAGATTGTCGCCCGAAGTGGTACGCGCCTGTGAGGCCACCGTCGTCGCCGTTCTTCGCATCGTTGTTGTCGTATGGAGCAGAATCTTGATGTCTGGACCGCGCTGTTATCTTTGGCTCGTCGTTTCTTTTCCGTTTTGCCCCTTCGCCACCACTGGTTCGTCTCCATTCGCCGTCACCTTCTTGAGCCATGAACTAGTCGAACCACAATGCACTATTCATGCCTGTTGTCTAGTACGTGAGTTGTGTTCGGTTCTGATCCTATTCATTTCTGTTCTATTCGGCTGCTATGTTGTTTCTCTTTCTTTTTCTCTCTTGATGTGTGGTCCCCCTTGACAGCCAACCAACCCAGGCTTTGAGTCCCCTATTGCTTGGCCATGTCGACTGCCTCCATGTGCCATGAATAGGTTCTGTCACCTCCTTTCTTCTTTGACTTTCTCTGTTATTCTTGCTTTGTTAATTCTTTCTATCTACGACAAATAGGCGCATTGTGTCGTATAAGAAAATAAATTCCTTCTATCTCTTACATGTTGACCCCACATGTCATCCTCCCAATTAAAAATACTAATTATTTCTCTCACTTACATGCGGGTCCCATGTGTCAGTTAACCCTTGGTCAAACCCTAATCATGAGCTTGGTCCACCATGGACTAGCATATTTTCGTGGACCTGGTCCATAGACCAGTGGCCCACATGTCAGCCTCTAATTCAATTTTTGAGAATTTATTTAATTCTTGAAAAATTATTTTATCTTATTGGTCCCACTTGTCACCCTCTCTACCTATTTCTGGAATTATTTTAGTTCTAGAATTTCATAAATACCAGTCGGTCCCGCATGACATACACTCAGCCATTTTCTAATATTTTCAGAATAGAATATTCTGAGAATATTTCGTAGACCCCAATTGTCAATTTCTCTCTCTCTTTTTTTCATCATTTTATGTGAATTCCAATCTTCCGAGAGCCATATCTTCTTCATTCGAATTCCGATTGAGCTCATTCAAGTTTCTAAATTCAATGTCTATCTTTTAGTACCATTCAATTTTATTTTGGAGTTTATTTGATTTGTCTTTTTGAATTTAGTTTGTTTTTATGCTTTCTTTCTCGTTAGACGTTGAATATGCTATGTGTCCAAAGGAGCTGAAGTTCAAGGAAGTAGAAGATTGAAGATTAAATAAGATCACCATTGCTATAGCAAGGCAAGTTATATATTTGATCATATTGAACCCAGTTTTCAAAAGTTACTTTGATTCAAATTATTGCATTTACTTTAAGTATTTATTTAAATGCTTTTGGATTTAGTTGTTAATCCCATTTGTGTACATCCACCTTGCCTATTGTATTACCTTGATCTTTTGTTAACTTAGATTGGTTAATTACTAGTTGGTATTATCATAGCACCAACATGAGTTGGTTAGATGCGAGTAGCTACTTAGCCATGTAACGAGTCATCATCATCACCTGAGTATACACAGAGGGTTTAAAATTGCATGCATTTCATTTATTCATATGGTTTCTGCCATTCTACATTTATATTCTATTCTACGATGATAGGTCCGTAATCATCCACTCCACATTCAAATTCTATTCTATGTTGCCATGTTCTTACTCAGCCGTTCTACATTCGTATTCTATTATGTGATTGTTATTGTTATTCAGTATTGTTCATATCGTTCTGTTGTACTTGCTGAGTCGTAGAGTTATTCTTGCCGTGTTTATTTGTTTTAGGTAAACATTGAAGGTTTTCGATACCTTTTCATAGGATCTAAGATCGCTCTGTTTCAAGTCTCAGAGCAAAAGATATGATGTTTTTAAGATCGTTGTCTAGATATCATCCTGCTAGACTGTCGGTTTTTATTGTATAGTACAATTATATGAATCTTGAGTTTAGGAATATGAGATTAGGCGTTGCGAGTAGCGTTTTATTCACGTTGTTTCTTATTCAAGCAATTAAATTGTGTTGAAGGAGGGAATTCGAGATTAGAGGTTTCATCCTTACCTCCTAATGCATCGCAGTTCGAAAGGCAAGTACAATTGAATTTTCTTGATTGTTGTTTGTTTCACCTGATGGGTGAATATGCAATGGGTAATTCTTGTATTTCCTGTTTCCCTTCATAATTGATATACCATTATTCTTCGATTATATGTTTACGTCCAATATATTTATTCGTTCTTCTATTCATGCTTCACCCACAGGAGTGGGTTGTGAAGTCTCATCATTCTAATATGGGCAAATACATTGTGTATGTATTACTGTTGTTAGCTCATTGTGCTTGATGTTCGTGCCATGACTGAATGCTATGGTTTGTGAGTAGTTCTTGATGATTTATGATTCGTTACATATATGTGAATCCATACTTCTTGAGATTTAGTCTTCCATATGCATTTATTCATTCATTTATTGTTCATGATTTACCAACGGGAGTGGGATGTAAAGATCCATCAATTCCGGTATGGGCATGTAAGACCCACCATTCCAATGTGGGCAAATTGGATCCCCGTTATGAAACATTCTTCATACGGGCCTTGGATCCTCGTATTTTATGAAATACGGGCCTGAGTGAACACCGACTGGTGTTCACTGGCTATACCGGTATACGCAGAAGTGGAGATCATGCATTTTATTCATTCATATGGTTTCTGCCATTCTACATTCATATTCTATTCTATGATGATATGTTCGTAATCATCCACTCGACATTCGAATTCTATTCTATGTTGCCATGTTCTTATTCAGCCGTTCTACATTCGTATTCTATTATGTGGTTGTTATTCTTATTCAGTATTGTTCATATCGTTCTGTTGTACTTGCTGAGTTGTGGACTCATTCTTGCCGTGTTTATTTGTTTTAGGTAAACATTGAAGACGACATGCATGGAAGGGATTAGTCACATGAATCACTTCTTTCACTGCACATTTGTCACCCTTTTAAATTAAATAGTTGAACTCGTTATTACCTTTCATTTGATAAGTTGGATTGTAATAAATGGAGTTCTGACGACTTCGACTTTCATTCATTATGATTTGGTTGAACAAGTGAATACTTAATGATCTTCGTATAGACTTTTGATAGCTTTATCATATTTGATTCAATATGATTGGATGATGGAGTTCGAAATGTTGTTAAGTTTTGATTCAATTCTTATACTCATCCTTTTAGATGTTGATCCCTTTATGCCATTAGTTGAAATATTGTTTAAATTATTTTATATTATTGCGTAGTGTTGGACTTTAGGTAATATCTTGGCTTCTGCATAGCCAAGGTGTTACATACATCCACTAAAGCCATAAATTCAGATAGATGGATATATCTAAAAGTCTCGTTGAACAAAATAACTCACTCCAGATAGTAAATAAAGACGTGAAACCATTAACTTTAATGAATATATTAAAAGGTAAGAGTGAATATATTGATAATCTGCAAGAAGTAATAGATCTAGAAAAAGATCTAGAAAAATATCAAAGGGATACTTTAAGGAAGATAAAACCCCAGTAGATTTATCGTATGAGTATGTTTGAAAGCAAGATTGGATTATATAGAATATCTAGAGAAGTAGAACTAAGTGTTTTATCACAACCAGTTGAATTAAGAATTGTAAGTAAGCAAATTGAAAATGGGTTGAAATATTCAGGTTACAAATATATACATCAAGGAATGTACATTATAGGAATTAAAGGTATGACAAGAAAGAAATTAGGAACGAAAGTCCTAATATCTTTATTAGATAAAAGATGGGACACAATAAATAAAGCGACATTAGGATTTATAGAAGGTGATATGAATGAAAATAACTTAATAACTTATATAGCTCCAGATTTAATGATGCCTATAAAAGAATTCATAGAAAAAATATAAATTTTGGATTCCAGACTAATGGTTATGAAGATTTTAAAGGAACAAATTTACTAGTAAGTATAGAATTCATAGGAAGATTAACTAACAAGAGTGGATCTAAATATAAAGTAAATGTGAATGATGTAATAGAGAATATGCAATCCAAAGGCATAAAATTCATAAGTCCTTTAAAAATTGGTTATGAAGAAAGGTCAGGAGAAGAATGAAATATAAGTAATTTAATAGAAAATAAGGTTTTAAAACAACCCAAAGATTACATAAGTTACCAAAATAATAAAGGAAAGACTAGTATTAGATTTATAAATTACAAAGCAAGAACTTTAGATGATTTAGATTCAGTTATATCTGAACAAGGTGTTGAAGATAATAGATGACATAGTGTATCTGAATTCATAGAAAAATTAGATTTAGACAGCGAAATAAGACATTGTGAAAACAAATTAAAACAGACAACTGAAGAATATAATAAAACCTAGAAAAGCGAATGGTCTATAGTAAGAGAAAAGGAACTCTATTTTATTAGGGAATTAAATAGGTTAAGAACATTAAAAAAGGATAAAGAACTAGCTATAGAGAATTCAAAAATACAAAATGTTAAGGTAAAACAGCCCAGTGGTAAGATTGAAATAAAAAGCAAAGATAATTCAAAAATACAAAATGTCAAGGTAAAACAACTTAGTGATAAGGTTGAAATAAAAAACGAAGATACTAGAGGAAAACAAACAATTAGTGAAGAAGAGCAATGTGAAGTGAATGAAAAATTATTACTAGAAAGCTATGAAGAAGAAGAAGAATTAATAAATGAAAAAGAGAATGAAGAAATTATAGATGCTACAGAACAATATAATGATTTTATAGACTCTTTAGATGAGATAGGTGTACATAATCTAAACAATGCAATAGAAGCAATGGAAGTAGATATAGGAGCAGGAAAGAAAAGAAGATATGGAGAAAGTTCTGTAAAAAATGAAGGAGAAATGGAAAGACCATCTAGAGTAGCTGAAACATGGCCTCCAGAAAAAGAAGAATATCCATACAATTATATCCCTGGACAGTATATGTACATGAGTTCTAAGAAAAGAGAATTTGAAAGAGCTGTAAAATTCCAAAACCATAAGAGTGATGGTGCAATTTTAAACTTAGTCGCACATGACCCGATAGACTGGCCAAATATCATAAGCATTTGGAAAACCCTGATAGTACATAAATATATACAAAATCAGCATAATATAGGAAATAAAGTTGAAGATATGATAATTTATTTAGAAATATTTCTAGGCGAATCTGTAAAAGTTCTATGGGAACAATGGGTAGAAGAAAATGCTAACCTTTATCAAGAATTAAAAAGAGGAGGTAGTAATCCAAACAATGCAAATATGATATCAAATATCATTATAGCAGAAGATCCAGAATTGGGATATACCACATTATAGAATGAAAGGTTGAGAGAAATAGAAAAGTTAACTTTGACAAATTGGAAGGAATAAAAGAATTTTCACAACATTATTTATATAATGCTACTACTGCCAAACAAGGTTATAATAGAAGCGTAGTTGAGAGATATTTTAATAATTTACCAGATCTTCTAGGAAGAATGATATTCGATGAATATAAAAAAGAGACTGGAGGTTCAGTCATCAATATATCCCAAGCCATAACTTTTGTTTTTAAGCAATTAAAGAAGATATGTACAAATATACAAGCCCAAAGATTAATGAAATATTCAGAGTATAATTTTTGTAATAAGATAGTTCAAATACCTTGAACGTATGGAGAAGAAAAATCTATGAATAGAAAATATCGAAAACCTCAGAATAAAGGTTATAAGACTAATAAAAGATTCTTTCTAAGAAGATCAGATAATAGAAGTCCATATTTACATAAAAGAAATGTAAGACACTATGATCATAGAAAGAATTATGATAAAACTTGTAGATATTTTATATGTAATTCTCCTGATCATCTAAGTACTACTTGTCCTAATAAGGACCAAAAAAGATATTCTAGTAAGTATGAAGAACAAGAAAGAGTTCTAATAATAGACAGTATAAATAAAAATATATTAATATGTGATAACTAAATAAAGGATGATGTGTCAATATATTCAATAATTGAAACAGAAGAAATAGAAAATCATGAAAAAGGATATGAGTCAAGTAATGACGAATTAGATCTAATAGATGAATTACCTGGTCTAAGGGTTGAAATGATGGATCAAATAAATTGTGAACATGATTGGATCAGAGGAAAAGAAGATTATAATATAAAATGTGCTTTCTGCATATATTATCTAAGCCAAGAAAATTGAGCTACTTGTAATATATGCCTAAAACAAGCGTGCTCTGAATGTTAAAAAAAAATCAAAAATGGAGAAAGGAAATAGAATTAGAATCAGACGAAAGAATATTATCTAGTAGAGTTAGAACTTTAGAAAACAGGATAAATAAATTAGAAGTAGAAATAGAAGAACTAAAAAATCATATAAATACAAATAAGCCACAGAAAGAAGAAATTATAGAAAATACCGAGTTTAAAGAACAAACAATAATATTAAAAGATGACGAAGAAGCTAAGATAAACCAGTTAAAAGACGCTATAATAAATGTTGGAAATAAATATATAGTTAAATTACCTTTTAAAGATATATTAGGAATAAGGATCCCGGTAAAAGTTAAACTAAAGCCAAATATTACTTATAAAATTTTAGCATTAGTAGATACAGGTTGCACAAAAAATACTATCCATGATAAATATTTTATAGAATGTCCTGATATAGTTCATACAATAGATGATAATAAAGCAGAAATATCCACATATATGTCGGGAATAAAAATGATCAATAACCAATTGGCATATTGTCGACGATCAAGACGTCGATCTTACAAAAAGAAAAGGAGAGAGTGACGTGGGAAATCTAGGGTAATAATAAGACTGTTCTTTTATTAGCATGAACTGGGTTTTACAGGATATGCCCCCTGACTAGATGATGAACTACTCCTGTATACACTGAGAACACTGCTTGTTCCTTTACAATGTCAGACTTACAACACGAATCTAAGACTTGTGCTTTACTCCGATGGCTCTATCTCTCTCCCTTGCTCCGTCCATGCTCCATCTTTAAATAGCCCTTGAAGAGGTGGCAGTTACTTTTGGAGAAGACGTCTGATGTGAAGCGTTGCGACTGGTCGGAGTCAAGTGACGGTTGATAAAGAATCAACCGTTCGGCGGTTATATGTCTATGAGACATATAACCGCATGGTGGTTATTCTTCAGTGCTTCTGGATAAGAAACGTCGTTTGGTATGAAACATGCACGTGTTCCATTCATCATACGGTAGAGAATATACTTGGAATTATTTTCAAGTATCAGTTCATACCTTTTACGAGCAGTTCTCCTGGTCGGGAGCTTGGCTTAGGCCTTCGTTCGACCAAGGTATCCATTATGTAACCTTTGGAATCTCTACGACCAGTGAGGTCGTTTACCTCAGGTGTTACGACCATGAAGACGTATGGTCTGTTATGTATTAAAAATAATACATAGAGGTTTTAATCCTCGTCACATATAATGTTGAAATGTATATAAACGGTACAAAATATATAATAGATGAAATTAAAATAAGAGATTTATCAATGATAATTGGTCTTAGATTTTTACAACAATCACTGCAAACTATGATTATCCATGAACAAGGAATTACATTTATTCCATATCAAGATAATATTCCATATATCTCAGAAGTGCGAAAGCGTGGTGAGACCCCTTCATCACTAGTTCAACAATGCACAAAAATTTCTAATTTTAATCTTCAAAATAATATAACCCCTGAAATAAAAATAGAAAATGAACTTAGTATAGATATTGAAGAAATATATATGAAGCATTACAGTATTAATTTACCTAACTTGTTATTTCATTTTACAGGAATGAAGAAGACAATGAATTATAATGGGATTGAATCCTTCAGCTTTGGAGCTGATAATAAGCTTAAAATATTCCCACCAAATTCATATAAATTTAAGCCAAAAAACCATGTAATTATCGATGAAATACAAGAATGGATATTGGATAATTTTTGGTATCAATATAATAATAAGCGTGAAGATAAAGGCTATATGCTATCAATATTAAACAGCCTTGCCGAATATTTTCATATGACAAATAATGCAATACCAATATCTGAGAATCATGAAATTATAGAACAGAAGCCTTTATATGTGGTATTTGAAGGTAAAATACCAGGTGTATATATATCATTTGATGAAATAGTGGCTCAAAAAATAGATTCAAAATTAGCAGGAGGAATATCCTGAAAGAAATATGCAAATATTGACGAAGCATTAACTCAAGCCAGGAAAATATTGGGAATAAATTATTATATGGAGCCAGCCGCCAAAGAATATATTCAACAATATAGAAGAGCAAAAAAATATGAAAACATCAAGGTCTTCACCTGTGGTAAATATAAGTGAAGAAGAGACTTCAAAAAGATTTACATATAAAGAATGCTTAGTCAAAGGGATAGATCCCTTATACGCATCATATATAGAATTGAAGATTGACGAAAATTTTGAGACTATATCTCCACAATGGAAAAAGAATATAAAAGAAGAAATATTAACAGACATCTGCTCAAGATCCTCTAGTAATCCTTACTCCTTCTCCGGAGGTAGTCATCTCCAGAGATCCTCAACAGGTTCCACCTCCTCCTGGAAATACTTCTCAGGTTAACAAGTTACCTTTTCCCCCCGATTTATCGAGGATAAGGAACTTGACAAAGCCTGAGGAAAGATATCGGACCGTCAAGCTGAGATAGGTTCAGATATGATTTTTGCCGAATATAATGACATGTCAATTAGGGTAAGTGTTCTACGACCATCCTTACGACTCTTTTCTTCGAAGTTTCTTTGAAAACTTACCAAAGAAAGGGATTTTATTTTTGTAGCATATGGTCGAGAAATATGCTGTGGTCGGAGGACAGACCTAGCGAATAAAAACTTTGGAGCAAAAGCACTCCGATCTGAGAAGTAAGAACATTTCTCTTTTAGCTTGACCTCCTAAATTTTATTATCTTGTTTCTCTCTTATAATTTAATCCTCTCTTTCTATCATATTTGATAGATTTAGAGAAAATTAAAGAAGAGGTTGTGGCTAAGGAAGCCATAATAATAAGACTTAAGAAAATCAAGGTAAAGACCGGTTGATCGAGCATGCGATGACCAGGCAAAAGGAGGTTTGCGACTCTTGTGAGAAGAAAATCAGAGGTAACTGGTCGTAGACTTAACCAATATCCCATGACTCCAATTGTTAAAGTGTGTGTTAACTCTATTTTTTTATCCACTCGTGCAGAAAAAACTGAAGCACTTGAACGAACCGAGAAAACCCTCAAGTTTGAGCATGGCCAAGGGGCTGAACTCGATCGGAGTCTTGAAGACAAAGTCAAGGCTCTGAACAAGATGCTCTTCGATCTGGGGTCAGGAACGCAACTGCCCATTCTAAGAGACCCTGCGGAGAGAATCATTTTTCTCGGCCATCAACTTGAAGATCTTAAGGAGGTAATAACACTCTTTCGAGAGAACCATGCTAAGACAATGAAGGAAGCTATCGCGAATGGAGTTAGTGTTGCCTTAGCAAAACTGAAGGCTTCCGACCCATCTGTTAGTCTTAGAGCTGTTGAGGAAGACTTCGACTGCTCCGAAGATAAAGCAACAAAACTTCTCGAGGAAGTAAGACCTCACGGAGAGAAAGTTGCTGAGGAAATAGAAGTCGGATCTCCATCACGCAGCAACCAGTCTGACGGTTCTAACAAGTAGATAAATGTAAAATTCATAAAATTTTATAAATGAAACTTACCTTTTATCATCCATGAAGTCTTTGCTTTGTCTTATCAATGTTATTAAATACTCATATATCTCCTAGCCCCCGACTGCTTATATTAGTAGATGAATCTTACTAAAAAAAGCAGTAGACCATGAAATTGAGTAATAACAATGACCATGGTAGAAGTGCTGATAATGTTTATGACAGCGATCCAGTAAACACTAGGAAATCATGTGGTCGGAACCGGCTGATGATTTCGACTAGTCTAGATCTTGTCCATTATCGAATCACTGTGAAATACTACATGTAGTCTGAAGATACAACAAAGCTGGCTTTGATGATAAGAAGATATGCATTAAGAATGTATGCAAAAAAGGAAAATGAAAAGTACCGTTGTTTTTACAAATTATTCGAATCTGCTCGTAACGAATCTCAAGAATCGAAGAGTTGAAAAATATTTCGCAAAACGTGCTCATGCTCAAGTTCGACCAGGGTACATATTATGTAACCTCTGGAATCTCTACGACCAGTGAGGTCGTGTACCTCAGGGGTTACGACCATGAAGACGTATGGTATGTTATGTATTAAAAATAATACATAGAGGTTTTAATCCTCGTCACATATAATGTTGAAATGTATATAAACGGTACAAAATATATAATAGATGAAATTAAAATAAGAGATTTATCAATGATAAATGACGATATGATAATTGGTCTTAGATTTTTACAACAATCACTACAAACTATGATTATCCATGAACAAGGAATTACGTTTATTCCATATCAAGATAATATTTCATATATCTCAGAAGTGCGAAAGCGTGGTGAGACCCCTTCATCACTAGTTCAACAATGCACAAAAATTTCTAATTTTAATCTTCAAAATAATATACCCCCTGAAATAAAAATAGAAAATGAACTTAGTATAGATATTGAAGAAATATATGTGAAGCATTACAGTATTAATTTACCTAACTTGTTATTTCATTTTACAGGAATGAAGAAGCCAATGAATTATAATGTGATTGAATCCTTCAGCTTTGGAGCTGATAATAAGCTTAAAATATTACCACCAAATTCATATAAATTTAAGCCAAAAGACCATGTAATTATCGATGAAATACAAGAATGCATATTGGATAATTTTTGGTATCAATATAATAATAAGCGTGAAGATAAAGGCTATATGCTATCAATATTAAACAACCTTGCCGAATATTTTCATATGACAAATGAGGCAATACCAATATCAGAGAATCATGAAATTATAGAACAGAAGCCTTTATATGTGGTATTTGAAGGTAAAATACCAGGTGTATATATATCATTTGATGAAATAGTGGCTCAAAAAATAGATTCAAAATTAGCAAGAGGAATATCTTGAAAGAAATATGCAAATATTGACGAAGCATTAACTCAAGCCAGGAAAATATTGGGAATAAATTATTATATGGAGCTAGCCGCCAAATAATATATTCAACAATATAGAAGAGCAAAAAAATATGAAAACATCAGGGTCTTCACCTGTGGTAAATATAAGTGAAGAAGAGACTTCAAAAAGATTTACATATAAAGAATGCTTAGTCAAAGGGATAGATCCCTTATACGCATCATATATAGAATTGAAGATTGACGAAAATTTTGAGACTATATCTCCACAACGAAAAAAGAATATAAAAGAAGAAATATTAACAGACATCTGCTCAAGATCCTCTAGTAATCCTTACTCCTTCTCCGGAGGTAGTCATCTCCAGAGATCCTCAACAGGTTCCACCTCCTCCTGGAAATACTTCTCAGGTTAACAAGTTACCTTTTTCCCCCGATTTATCGAGGATAAGGAACTTGACAAAGCCTGGGGAAAGATATCGGACCGTCAAGCTGAGATGGGTTCAGATATGATTTTTGCCAAATATAATGACATGTCAATTCGGGTAAGTGTTCTACGACCATCCTTACGACTCTTTTCTTCGAAGTTTCTTTGAAAACTTACCAAAAAAGGGATTTTATTTTTGTAGCATATGGTCGAGAAATATGCTGTGGTCGGAGGACTGACCCAGCGAATAAAAACTTTAGAGCAAAAGCACTCCGATTTGAGAAGTAAGAACATTTCTCTTTTAGCTTGACCTCCTAAATTTTATTATCTTGTTTCTCTCTTATAATTTAATTATCTATTTCTGTCATATTTGATAGATTTAGAGAAAAATTAAAGAAGAGGTCGTGGCTAAGGAAGCCATAATAATAAGACTTAGGTAAGAAAATCAAGGTAAAGACCGGTTGATCGAGCATGCGATGATCAGGCAAAAGGAGGTTTTCGACTCTTGTGAGAAGAAAATCAGAGGTAACTGGTCGTAGACTTAACCAATATCCCATGACTCCAATTGTTAAAGTGTGTGTTAACTCTATTTTTTTATCCACTCGTGCAGAAAAAACTGAAGCACTTGAACGAACCGAGAAAACCCTCAAGTTTAAGCGTGGCCAAGGGGCTGAACTCGATCGGAGTCTTGAAGACAAAGTCAAGGCTCTGAACAAGATGCTCTTCGACCTGGGGTCGGGAACGCAACTGCCCATTCTAAGAGACCCTGCGGAGAGAATCAATTTTCTCGGCCATCAACTTGAAGATCTTAAGGAGGTAATAACACTCTTTCGAGAGAACCATGCTAAGACAATGAAGGAAGCTATCGCGAATGGAGTTATTGTTGCCTTAGCAAAACTGAAGGCTTCCGACCCATCTGTTAGTCTTAGAGCTGTTGAGGAAGACTTGATCGCCCAAGATAAAGCAACAAAACTTCTCGAGGAAGGGAGACCTCTCGGAGAGAAAGTTGCTGAGGAAATGGAAGTCGGATCTCCATCACACAGCAACCAGTCTGACGGTTCTAACAAGTAGATAAATGTAAAATTCAAAAAAATTTATAAATGGAACTTACCTTTTATCATTCATGAAGTCTTTGCTTTGTCTTATCAATGTTATTAAATACTCATATATCTTCTAGCCCCCGACTGCTTATATTAGTAGATGAATCTTACTAAAAAAAGTAGTAGACCAAGAAATTGAGTAATAACAATGACCATGGTAGAAGTGCTGATAATGTTTATGACAGTGATCCAGTAAACACTAGGAAATCATGTGGTCGGAACCGGCTGATGATTTCGACTAGTTTAGATCTTGTCCATTATCGAATCACTGTGAAATACTACATGTAGTCTGAAGATACAACAAAGCTGGCTTTGATGATAAGAAGATATGCATTAAGAATGTATGCAAAAAAGGAAAATGAAAATTACCGTTGTTTTTACAAATTATTCGAATCTGCTCGTAACGAATCTCAAGAATCGAAGAGTTGAAAAATATTTCGCAAAACGTGCTCATGCTCAAGTCCGACTGGCAGTGAGGATCGTAAGAAAAGGACTGTAACATCCGAAGCTCAAGTTTGTATTTCAAATGTGTGAAAATGAGAGGAATTTAAAACTTTTGAGCATGTTTTGATTTCCTAGAGTTTTTGCTTGATTATTTGTTTTTTGAAATTTTTGAAATCAATTGGAACATACAACTCAAATCATAACTCCAAAGAGAAAACATAGGCAAAAACTTGTGATCATCCTCTGGAAACAATTTATTCAAATCTTATAATATTTACCATGAATAAATATAATTTTTCCAAAATTTTTGGAACTAGTACAATCCTTAGAAAATTCAAACACCATTTAATGACCTAGGTTAAGTTTGAATTTATATTATACAAATTATAGCATCAAAAGTGAATTTAATAATTTTTATAAACACTAGGATGTACCAGGAACATCTCTGATTAATTTCAGAATTTTAGGAATTTTATTCCTATTTTTAAGGCCTTAGTCAAAGTTGGGAAAACTAGTTTTTAACCCAGTCAACATTTTCACTGTTCATCGGGCTCGGACTCAAACTCCGACTCGAGTCCGACCGCGTCGCTCGGCTCGACCGCGCCGCCTAGCTGCACCGCCCGAGCCCGATCGCCATCTACCGTCCGATGCAAATCGCACGGCCCACATGCGCCCGAACCAATCGGACTGTCCAAATACACCATCGAATCTCTACCGTCCATTTAAGATCTAACGATCGACATCTTCTTGTTCGAGTCAAAGCAACTAGCAGCCGCGCCTGAGCCCGAGTCAGACTCCGACTCAACCATTTCATCGCGCCGTCTTTCTCATCGCCGCCGACGGCGGGCCCGCTGTCTGCTCGTCCCTCGCTGCCTCCGCCGCCACCGAGTGTAAATGCCCTAACTTAGGGTTTGTATTTCAAATGTAAAATTTTGAGGAGAAATAAAACTTTGTTGTCTCATCAAATCATTTGGAAGTTTTCCAATTTTTCCTAGCAATTTCCATTTTCTAGAATTAAATTCTTGTGAATGGAAATTGTTGTCAGAAAATTCTTAGCTTTCAAACTTGTGATCATCCTCTGAAATTATTTTTCCTATCATCTTGATCATCCTATCTACCTCCTGAATTATTTCACAATTTTTAGATCTTGTTTGCTATTTCAAATGGCCAAGTCAACTCTGCTTGAAATCTGGTCAAACTCCTGGACAGCAGCTTGTGAATTTTCTCTAGAACCATGCAGTGCATAAAAGTTCTGGAAAAATTATACAAGGTTGTCCTCTGTCTCTAGTAGCTTCCATAAAATTTCGAAATTTTGGAGCTCAGAGCTACCTCTAAAAATTCCCAAACCTTCTCTGTCTTTTAAATCAAATTCTAAAAGTATCGTTCTCTGCCCGAACCCAACTCGTGCTCGAGTCCGACTCGCACACTTGGTTCGGTCGCGTCAACTAGCTGCACCGCGCGAAGTCCAATCGATCGAATCGTCCGATGAAGATCGAACGATCCACGGCGCGCATGCAACCGACCGTCCGAATGCATACACTAATCTCACCGTCCGCTTTAGATCCAACGGTCGGCGCGATATTGATCGAGTCTAACTCGGGCTCGCGCTGCTTTGCTGCTGCCGCCGACAAGGCGGACCCACCCGCAGTCATCCTCGCCACGCCGCCGCCCGCTCAGGCGCACACCGCCGCTGCACAGCTCTCGCGGCCGCCACGATGCACATCGCCACCTAGCTTCACCGGTCTTTTCACCGCCACCGCCTCACCTCGCCGCTCCGCCGCCTACAAAAGCCATCGAGGGTTTTCCTACCTCGCTGCGTCTCCATTGCCTTTCTTCTCCATCGAGCTCAGAGCCGTAGCGCCGCCGCGCCGCTTCGAGCATTTCACCACTCGGTGAGCTCCGGCCATCGCCGAGAAGCGCCACGGTGTGCCTAGCATCCCGTGGAAGTAAAACCTCAAGGAATTTCGTGATTCATCGTCTCGTGGAGCCGCGTGGACTTTCTTCTCCAAGTCCGCCGAAACCGCCTTTTCCACCGCCGCATCTTCTCCGGTGAGCTCCACCAATTCTTCGCTCGGTGAGCACCACCGACTCCACCTTTATTCTCCACTCACTCGTGTCCTCTCGCTCACCCTGTGCCCTGCCGCCGTTAACCGCCTTGCGCCGCCGTGGCTCTCGCCGGGTCACCCGGTGCCTCTCTGCTGCCGCCAGCACACCGGTGAGTTCTCGTAACTCATCGATGCCCATGCGCGCTAAATTTCATTGTCTTCCTCTCTAGTGCGCCGCACCTGTCACCCCACCGCCGCCGCTAAGCTCCGCCGCCGCCACCGCAGATGCATCTCCGCCGCCTCGAGACCACCTACGATTTGGTGATCCTCCGCGACCCATTTTGGCCTTGGTTTCACTCGCCGCCTCCACCGCCGGCGATTTAATCCAGTCCAGAGCGCCGAGATCTCTCTGTTTTTCGCTTGTGCTCCTCTCTCTGTCTCGATGCTGGGGCCTACCTTCAAAACCAATTAGTTAGCTGCTAATCATGCTTATGATTGTTCTTTAGTTCACTCTCATGCATGATCAAAGTTAGTAATTGAGGTTTGAAAGTATATTAGTGCAAGTTTCTTGTAGCTTTGCTCGTTGTCATTTTTATCTGTTGTCATGAATCAAAATTTGTATCATGCTTGCTATTAGGTTTTGTTAGACTTGATGCCTCCTTTTTGTTGTGGTGGTTAGCATGAAATCATTTAGTTGGTATCTTTAAGTTTCTAAGCTTCATGCTTGATCATAGGGATAGTTAGTCGCTCATTTTATTTGCTCTCAGACTTTTGAGTTGTCGTGTTATAAGATTTGGGTAGTGGCCAAATGTTGAAACTTGTTAGCCTTGCAAAATCTAGGTGTGATGCTTAGGGTATGAATAGTGAGCATCCTTAGCATCCTATCTTAGGTAGAAGATTTTGTTTAGCATTTCTTAGTTGGATACTTGGCTAGTTATGCTTTCAATAGCTTCTTGTAGATTTTGTGCTCTCTCCACAATAGTGGTTTTAGTATAGGTAGCTGATTTTGATGTGTTAACTTGATGATTAAATAATAGATGTGCATACAATCACCATCAAAGCTCATCCAAAGTTTAAAGCATGTTAGAAGTTTGATTTTGTGGTTAACCTAGCAAATGGGTGGATGGGTCTCTGTAGCAATTATTTGTCATTCTTTGTGATAGTCTAGCCTTGGTGTATATATTGGTGTTTGTATTTGATGTTTGAGTTTTGCCGGTGTTATTCGTTCTTATTCGCTGTTTTGTTCAAATCGTTAGGATTCGATATTTATGCAACCCCGAGGACGATCCTCCGCAACATATTGAGCAACAAAGATCCAGCAAGCGCTTGATCATGTTTATCCCAGTATTTTAAAGTCTAATATTTTGTTTCAACTATATGTATGCATCGCTTAATTTGTGTTAAATTGATTAGTTAAATCCGTAGATGCATATCCTGTAGTCAAAATATTGATCTCTACTACCTGAGCCTAGGTTATTTGCTGTGATTAGAGATCGCTGGATGATCTCTTGTCACTTAGTAGATCCGGGTCAACTTGCTTAGACATGCTTAGCTATCGGTAGAACTGGGCGGTTATCGACTTTAGTCGGTAACCTTGATCACACAAAATTTACTACAACTTTATGTTTCTGCTTTTCTGCTATGTTTAATTGCAAAACTAAAAATGAAAACAAAAATGATTTGGACGCGCACAATGGTAAGAATGGTGTGATCTTTGGGTGTGATCGAAAGGTGCCCGTCAATTAAGGACCGAACATCTTGTGAGTGAATTTTTATCCAGCATTTCGCGTGCTAACCACACTAGAGTATATGGACCTCTCTTGACCTAGTACTTTGGCGTGTATTGGCCCGGTCGCAGGAGGTCGCAGGAGGGATGGAGGTGGGAGCATGGTAGTTGTCCAAAAGCTTTATCCCGAGTGGGTAGTTGTCTTTTCGGCTTTACCATGTAAGCGTATGGGTTTCTATCCATACGAGCGGCTCGGGTTGATACACAATATTGGAAACAGTCTCAGAGGACTTAGTCATGTGCCAAGCATACCTTCTAAGTGTGCTTTGGCTTAAAGGCGGTCCGAGGTGTGGGTACAGTGGTACACCCCTGCAGGGTTAAAAACTATTCGAATAGCCTCGTCCTAGGTGATGGACACGCTTGGGTAAGCTTTTCAAGAGTTAGACTACAACATTTAAATTAAAACTTGATGGGTGGTACGAATCTGGGATTCGTGCTATTGTTGTGGTGACTATTGGGATAGTCACTTCTAGGTTGTTTATCTTTCGCTTTGTTATCAATTATCCGTACTGTTATTTCAATCTTAAAAATGAATTGCAAACTTGCCTTTAAACAGTATACAAGATTGCAAATGAAAATTGGCTTTATGCAAATAAAACATATGGCCTCCACTAAACAAGCCTGCATGTAGCATATGAACAGGTCTGCTAGTTCACACGTCAGTCTTGCGGGTACAAAGACAATCTTTGTACTCAGGTGCTTTGCTTAATGTTTTGATTGCAGAGGAAGAAGGTGAGCCTCAGGGGCCTCACTTCGTGAGTCAGGCTGCCGCTCGTGGGTGACGACTAGTCTTGGCGGTCCGGTCAGATGCCTTGTGGGTTGAAGGCACACTGATTGGCTTTGTTTATAGCCATTTTATGGCACTTTTGCTTCCGCTGTCTTTTTGTTGTTATTTGTGTATCTTGTGGCCACCGCCATTGTCTGTAATATCTTTGCTATTTGTTTATCTTCCGCTTGAAGTGTGGTGTTTGGACTCTATGTGGAATGGAGTTGATGTCTAATTTTGTACCGGTGTGTATACGCTCTGGAAGTATACATATCTCGAGGATCGCTTATTTGATTTGTGATGCTAGGACTGTGTGGTTGGTTAAGCATTACAAACCAAATAAATCGGGTCCTCACAAAGTTGGTATCGAGCCATTCTCGACCGTAGTAACCAAGCATGGTCGCCCTTAGGATATTTTGAAAGTCTTATTTTCAAATCATAAAAGGTTTATGAAAACCTAGGCGATTCTCGATTTTATTCCTTACCTATCTTAGCTTTCTACTCTCATCTTACTCTAATTTAAGTTTTGAAACTTGGTTTCTCTCTTCACCTTTCAAAAGATAGTTACTACTAGGTGGAATTAGTTTGGGGAGAACCATGAAGTTTAATCCAACTAAAACTTGTGGGGATAATAGGTAAGATGTAAAGGAGTAGTTATGTGTCCGATTTTTGCCGGTCGAACTTTATCCCGCCTTGTGTTTGTTTCTCGACTTTCATGAATTTTGGGCTTTCTTGCTCTTAAATTTGTTGCTAACTTGTCTTAGTAAAACAGATGGCCGGAGAACGCGCGGCGCCAAGAGGCTGGTCATGATGAGGAGCTTCTCCTCCGACCATGGTCGAGGTGCTCGCCGATCGAGCGAAACCGCATGGACCGACGCGCATCTTGGAGGTTATTGCTAGGAATACCTCCACTCCGCCGGTGGTGGCGCCACCGCACTCGCGGGGACTTGCAGAGTTCCTCCGCACGCAGCCACCGACTTTCTCCCGCCCGAGGATCCTCTCGATGCGGATGATTGGTCGCGCATGGTTGAGCGGAAGCTCAACATAGCTCGCCGTGCACAGATAAGGCGCTCTTCGCGCCCCACCACCTGAGGGCGCAAAGACTCATGGTGGGAGAACTATTCGCCATGCAGCCCGCGCCATGTGGTCGCGTGGGAGGAGTTCAGTCGCTTTTCGTCGGCCCACATCCCCGATGGCCTGATGAAGTCAAGAAAAAGGAGTTCTCGCGCCAAACAAGGGCGCAAATCGTGATTTGAGTACCGCACGAGTTCAATCATCCGCTCGTTATGCTCCGGGAGGTGGCCTCGATGAGGCTAGCAGAGAAATTTATGGATGGCTTGTCCGAGGAGCCGCAGGACAAGCTATCCATTGTGGACTTCTCGACTTTCGTGCCTTGGTAGATAAGGCCATTGTTGCAGAGCATAAGGCAAAGGCGCTGGCGAGTCCCGCAGCGCAAATGGGAGGCGATCGCCTACTCACACCACCTCGCTTCGCCTTCGGCCGGGCCAAAGACTGATGGTCTGTTCTTTTGCTCCACCGGCGCCGAGACCATCTCGCACCAGCTCTCGCCCACCGCAGCCGTGTGAGCCACCACGCGGCGCCGCGATCCAAGACAGAGCGGCCTCGCAATCCGGGCGGCCGAGGTGACTTGTTTTCGCCGCCACAACAAGGGCCATTATGCGAATGCTCGCCTCGAGTGTTGCAAGAGCCCTCGCCCTAATGGAGGACGCGCGGGGGAGTGGTCATCCACCGACTGTAAGATGATCCGAAGCCCTGTGGTGCGAGCAGTGGTCGAGTCAACCATCTATCACCGAGGAGGCTCAGAGGCGCCGATGTCGTGATGGGTACACTTTTTGTTAACTCTCCCCGCCGCAGATTGTTTGATTCTCGAGCATCGCATTCTTTTATTTCAAGATCATTTGCTCGCTAGTGGTCTTCATCGTGTTCCTTTGGGGATCCTTTGCTCATCCGCTCTCCGGGTCGGAAATGAGAGCCGATTTACAAATGTCGGGATGTTCCTATCATAGTGGAAGGAGTGGGATTTTGGCAAATCTCATTCGCTCACCAATGAGTCCGATGTGATTCTTGGCATGGATTGGTTGTCCCAACACTTGGGGCAAATCGATTGTGCCAGAAGATTGTCTATCTCACCACTTCTTCAGCGAGCAAGTCGGGTTTTCACCACACTTGTGGCCCGTGTCTATGTGCATTAGAAGCAAAGCCACCTTGCAAATTCAAGATGTTCCCATAGTATCCGACTTTGTGGATGTCTTTCCAAGATTTGCTCGATGCCTCCGTTCGAGACTGAGTTTGTCATCGAAGTTCTTGCCCGCATCGCCCGATTTCAAGGCGCCGATCGGATGCCTCCCAATGAGCTAGAAGAATTGAAGAAGCAGCTTGGTGAGCTCCAAGCAAAGGGTTTCATCCGCCCCGCCATCTCCTTGGGGTTGTCCGTGATCTTTGTGAAGAAGAAGGACAAGACTTTGCGCATGTGTTGATTACCGCCCTCTCAATGAGGTGACGGTGAAAAACAAATATCCTCGCCCGCATTGATGATCTTTTGACCGCTTGTCCGAGCTCGTGTGTTCTCCAAGATTGATCTCGAGATCGGGCTATCATCAAGTCCGATCGTATCGAGGATATTCAAGACGCGCCACTACTCGTTATGGCTCAGACGAGTACACCGTCATGTCTTTCGGTTTGACCAATGCTCCAGCGTTGTTCATGAACCTTATGAATTCGTATTCATGGAATATTTAGACAAATTTGTGGTGGTTTTTATTGATGATATTCTTATCTATTCCAAGATCAAGTAGAGCATGCCGAGCATCCAAGATTGTTTTGGGCAAGTTATGGAGCATCACCAGATGCAAAGTTCAAAGAAATGTGAGTTCTCGTTGAAGGAAGTGGCATTTTGGGCCATGTTCTTTCACCGAGGCATAGTCGTGGATCCCAAAGAAAGTCAACGATGTTCTATCTTGGGGCCACCAAGTCGGGCCATCGATGTGCGGAGTTTTCTTGGTTTAGTGGCTACTATCGCCGCTTTATCGAGAACTTCTCCAAGATCGCAGCCGATGACCGAATTGCTTAAGAAGGACAAGAAGTTTGTATGGTCCTCGCTTGTGATGAGAGCTTTGTGAGCTCAAACAATGATTGACTTCACTCCGTCCTTACTCTTCCCGATATCCACAAGAGCTTCGATATTTATTGCGATGCCTCTCGTCGGGGACTTGGGTGTGTTCTTATGCAGAAGGCAAGGCGCTTGCCTATGCATCCAGCGCTTGAGACCTCACGAGCTCAATTATCCCACCCATGATTTAGAGTTGGTCGTGGTGCATGCACTCAAGATTTGGCGGCATTATCCGATCGCAGAATCACGTGAGGTGTATTCCGATCACAAGAGCTTGAAATACTGCTCACCCAACAGATCCAACCTCAGCAGAGGAGATGGCTAGAATTGATCAAAGATTATGATATGGGTATTCAAGATCATCGGCAAGGCCAATGTGGTTGCCGATGCACTTAGCCGAAAAGTGTATTGCAATACTTTGATGATCCAAGAGCAACAACCGCATCGCTGCGAGTTTCAAGCGCCTCAACTTGGGTTTGGTTGAACATGGTTCCTTTGTCGCCTTGGTTGTGCAACCAATCTTGGTGGATCAAATCAAGGCAGCACAGCAATCAGATGATGGTGTGGGTAAAATCAAGCAAAACATCAAGAATGGTTCAGCCAGGTGTTTTACAGAAGATGAGCACGGTGTTGTATGGTTTGGGCAGCGCTTGTGGTCCCAAAGGTCCCCGAGTTGCGGATTTGATTCTCCAGAGGCCCATGATTCGCCTTTGTCCATCCATCCCGGGCCACTAAAATGTACCAAGATCCGCGCCGAGATTCTCGTCGACTCGCATGAAGCGTGAGATTGCCGTGTTCGTGGCCGATGTGACATATGCCGTCGTGTCAAGGCCGAGCATCGCCCCCAGCAGTCTCCTCCACCCTTGCCTATACCTGAGTGGAAGTGGGATTCAGAGGCATGGATTTTATCACCGGTCTACCCCGCACTCCTTCGTGGAAGGATGCTATCCGGGTTGTTATCGATCGATTGACGGAAGGTAGCACACTTCCCGCCGGTGACTTACCACTCTCGATGTCGACCGATTGGCGATCTCTATATCTCCCGCATTGTGAGCTTGCATGGTGTGCCACGAACGATTGTGTCGATCGTGGCTCTCTTTTCACTTCTCGCTATGGCACGCTTTACGTGAAGCCATGGGGACCCGTCTTCGCTCACTCAAACTTATCATCCTCGATCGATGGTCGACGAGCGCGTCAACCAAGTTCTTGAAGATATGTTCGTGCTTGTGTTCTCTCCTATGGAAAGAATTGGGAGAAGTGCCTACCGCTGCCGAAGTTCTCCTACAACAACACTTTCGTGCTAGTCTTGGTATGGCACCGCTTGAGGCTTTGTATGGACGGCGCCGCAGAACACCGCTGAACCGGTCGAACCGTGAAAGGCGCTTCTTTGGCCCGCATTCCATCAATGAAGCCGAAAGTCAAGTGCGCTTGATTCGTGAGCACTTGCGCGTAGCTCACCCGTGCGTAAGAGCTATGCGATCGGCGCCGCCGTGAGTTGAGTTTCCAGCCCAATGACTTTGTGTATCTCAAAGTCTCACCTCGAAGGGACATCGCGTTTTGGTGTCAAGGGCAAACCTCCTCGATATGCTCGGGCCGTATCGCATCATCAAGAAAGTGGGAGCCGTTGCATACCAGTTGGAGTTGCCAGCTACACTTGAGGGGGTGCATGATGTTTTCCATGTGTCGCAATTGAAGAAGTGCCTCCGTGTTCCAGTTGAGGAAACACCATTGGAAAATATCGATGTGCAAGAAGATCTGTCTTATCGTGAGCGCCCCGTTCGTATCCTCGATGAAGCTGAACGCAACAAGGAACCGTGTGATCAAGTTCCTTAAAGTTCAGTGGTCGAACCACTCCGAGGATGAAGCCACTTGGGAGCGGGAAGATCGCCTCCGAGCAGATTACCCGTCCTTCTTCTCCCAGTGATCAGAATCTCGGGGCGAGATTCCTGTAAGGGGGGGAGATTTGTAACAGCCCTAACTTAGGGTTTGTATTTCAAATGTAAAATTTTGAGGAGAAATAAAAACTTTTGTTGTCTCATCAAATCATTTGGAAGTTTTCCAAATTTTCCTAGCAATTTCCATTTTCTAGAATTAAATTCTTGTGAATGGAAATTGTTGTCAAGAAAATTCTTAGCTTTCAAACTTGTGATCATCCTCTGAAATTATTTTTCCTATCATCTTGATCATCCTATCTACCTCCTGAATTATTTCACAATTTTTAGATCTTGTTTGCTATTTCAAATGGCCAAGTCAACTCTGTTTGAAATCTGGTCAAACTCCTCGACAACAGCTTGTGAATTTTCTAGAACCATGCAGTGCATAAAAAGTTCTGGAAAATTATACAAGGTTGTCCTCTGTCTCTAGTAGCTTCCATAAAATTTCTGAAATTTTTGGAGCTCAGGAGCTACCTCTAAAAATTCCCAAACCTTCTCTGTCTTTTAAATCAAATTCTAAAAGTATATTCCTCTGCCCGAACCAAACTCGTGCTCGAGTCCGACTCGCACACTTGGTTCGGTCGCACAACTAGCTGCACCGCGCGAGTCCAATCGATCGTAACCGTCCGATGAAGATCGAACGATCCACGGCGCGCATGCAACCGACTGTCGAATGCACACACTAATCTCACCGTCCGCTTTAGATCCAACGGCCGCGCGATATTGATCGAAGTCTAACTCGGGCTCGCGCGCTGCTTTGTCATTGCCGCCGACAAGGCGGACCCACCTGCAGGTCATCTCGCCACGCCGCCGCCAGCCCCAACGCACCGCCGCCTCGCAAGGCTCGCCGCGCCGCCCGTGATGCACATCGCCACCTAGCTTCACCGGTCTTTTCACCGCCCACCGCTCACCTCGCCGCCTCCGCCGCTCCTACAAAAGCCATCGAGGTTTTCCCTACCTCGCTGCTCCATTGCCTTTCTTCTCCATCGAGCCCAGAGCCGTAGCGCCGCCGCCGCTTCGAGCATTTCAGCCACTCCGGTGAGCTCCGGCCATCGCCGAGAAGCGCCACGGTGTGCCTAGCATCCCGTGGAAGTAAAACCTCAAGGAATTTCAGATTCATCGCCCGTGGAGCCGCGCGTGGACTTTCTTCTCCAAGTCCGCCGAAACCGCCTTTTCCACCGCCGCATCTTCTCCGGTGAGCTCCACCAATTCTTCGCCGGTGAGCACCACCGACTCCACCTTTCTTCTCCACTCACTCGTGTCCTCTCGCTCACCCCGTGCTCTGTCGCCGCGATCGCCTTTGCGCCGCTGCGGCTCGCCGCCGGTCACCCGGTGCCTCTCTGCCGCCGCCAGCACACCGTGAGTTCTCGTAACTCATCGATGCCCATGCGCGCTAAATTTCATTGTCTTCCTCTCTAGTGCGCCGCACCTTGTCACCCCACCGCCGCCGCCAAGCTCGTCGCCGCCGCCACCGCAGTGCATCTCCCACGCCTCGAGACCACCTACGCTTAGTGATCCTCCGCGACCCATTTTGGCCTTGGTTTCACCTCGCCGCGCCTCCACCCGGCGATTTAATCCAGTCCGAGCCGCCGAGATCCTCTCGTTTTTTCGCTTGTGCTCTCTCTGTCTGTCTCGACGGTGGGGCCCACTCCTTCAAAACCAATTAGTTAGCTGCTAATCATGCTTATGATTGTTCTTTAGTTCACTCTCATGCATGATCAAAGTTAGTAATTGAGGTTTGAAAGTATATTAGTGCAAGTTTCCTTGTAGCTTTGCTCGTTGTCATTTTTATCATTGTCGTGAATCAAAATTTGTATCATGCTTGCTATTAGGTTTTGTTAGACTTGATGCCTCCTTTTGTTGTGGTGGTTAGCATGAAATCATTTAGTTGGTATCTTTAAGTTTCTAAGCTTCACATGCTTGATCATAGGGATAGTTAGTCGCTCATTTTATTTGCCTCTGTACTTTTGAGTTGTCGGTGTTATAAGATTTGGGTAGTGGCCAAATGTTGAAACTTGTTAGCCTTGCAAAATCTAGGTGTGATGCTTAGGGTATGAATAGTGAGCATCCTTAGCATCCTATCTTAGGTAGAAGATTTTTGTTTAGCATTTCTTAGTTGGATACTTGGCTAGTTATGCTTTCAATAGCTTCTTGTAGATTTTGTGCTCTCTCCCACAATAGTGGTTTTAGTATAGGTAGCTGATTTTGATGTGTTAACTTGATGATTAAATAATAGATGTGCATACAATCACCATCAAAGCCTGTCCAAAGTTTAAAGCATGTTAGAAGTTTGATTTTGTGGTTAACCTAGCAAATGGGTGGATGGGTCTCTGTAGCAATTATTTGTCATTCTTTGTGATAGTCTAGCCTTGGTGTATATATTGGTGTTTGTATTTGATGTTTGAGTTTTGCCGGTGTTATTCGTTCTTATTCGCTGTTTTGTTCAAATCGTTAGGATTCGATATTTATGCAACCCCGAGGACGATCCTCCGCAACATATTGAGCAAAAAGATCCGTGCAAGCGCTTGATCATGTTTATCCCAGTATTTTAAAGTCTAATATTTTGTTTCAACTATATGTATGCATCGCTTAATTTGTGTTAAATTGATTAGTTAAATCCGTAGATGCATATCCTGTAGTCAAAATATTGATCTCTACTACCTGAGCCTAGGTTATTTGCTGTGATTAGAGATCGCTGGATGATCTCTTGTCACTTAGTAGATCCGGGTCAACTTGCTTAGACATGCTTAGCTATCGGTAGAATCAAGCGGTTATCGACTTTAGTCGGTAACCTTGATCACACAAAATTTACTACAACTTTATGTTTTCGCTTTCGCTATGTTTAATTGCAAAACTAAAAATGAAAACAAAAATGATTTGGACGCGGCACAATGGTAAGAATGGTGTGATCTTTTGGTGTGATCGAAAGGTGCCCGTCAATTAAGGACCGAACATCTTGTGAGTGAATTTTTATCCAGCATTTCGCGTGCTAACCACACTAGAGTATATGGGACCTCTCTTGACCTAGTACTTTGGCGTGTATTGGCTCCGGTCGCAGGAGGTCGCAGGAGGGATGGAGGTGGGAGCATGGTAGTTGTCCAAAAGCTTTATCCCGAGTGGGTAGTTGTCTTTTCGGCTTTACCATGTAAGCGTATGGGTTTCTATCCATACGAGCTGCTCGGGTTGATACACAATATTGGAAACAGTCTCAGAGGACTTAGTCGTGCAGCATACCTTCTAAGTGTGCTTTGGCTTAAAGGCGGTCCGAGGTGTGGGTACAGATGGTACACCTCGCAGGTTAAAAACTATTCGAATAGCCTCGCCCTAGGTGATGGACACGCTTGGGTAAGCTTTTCAAGAGTTAGACTACAACATTTAAATTAAAACTTGATGGGTGGTACGAACTGGGATTCGTTATTGTTGTGGTGACTATTGGGATAGTCACTTCTAGGTTGTTTATCTTTCGCTTTTGTTATCAATATCCGCATCGTTATTTCAATCTTAAAAATGAATTGCAAACTTGCCTTTAAACTCGTATACATTATTGCAAATGAAAATTGGCTTTATGCAAATAAAACATATGGCCTCCACTAAACAAGCCTGCATGTAGCATATGAACAGTCCGCTAGTTCACACGCTGCCTTATGGGTACAAAGACAATCTTTGTACTCGTGTGCTTTGCTTAATGTTTTGATTGCAGAGGAAGAAGGTGATCCTCGGGGCCTCACTTCGTGAGTCAGGCTGCCGTGGGTGACGACTAGTCTTGGCGGTCCTGCCGATGCCTTGTGGGTTGAAGGCACACTGATTGGCTTTGTTTATAGCCATTTTATGGCACTTTTGCTTCCGCTGTCTTTTTGTTGTTATTTGTGTATCTTGTGGCTATCGGCCATTGTCTGTAATATCTTTGCTATTTGTTTATCTTCCGCTTGGAAGTGTGGTGTTTGGACTCTATGTGTGGAATGGAGTTGATGTCTAATTTTGTACCGGGTGTATACTTGCTTTCGGGAAGTATACATATCTCGAGGATCAGTTTATTTGATTTGTGATGCTAGGACCAGGTGGTTGGTTAAGCATTACAAACCAAATAAACTGGGGTCCTCACACGGAGCTCGCTGGCGCTCGCGCATGTGTGCCACGCAGCTCGTCGCTGCCACATTATGAACGCGCGTCCGTCCGTGGCACATCGCCAGGTCTTCATCACCTCACCGCACCCACCCATTCATCGTTTCCCTCGCTCTATCGCTCTCTCCGCCCAATTCTTGGTTTCGGCCGGAGAAGAAATCAAAGGCAGCGACGCCGTGTCAGAGCCGCCCTCGAGCCTGTGACCTCACCATCGTGATCCACGATCAGCGCCACTTCCATTTTGCCCAGCCTGGGTCCTTGGTGTCCAGTGAATCGCCAGGGGCGGTTTCGTCGTCTCTACCTCCGGTGATCTCGGTCCCGCGAGCTTCCTAGCATTCTAGTGAGTTTCTAGCCTCGACGTTTGGTCCCTTAGGATCGCATTGCTCCACTGATTTTAACGGTAGCTTTATCTTATTCTTTGATGCATCACTGAGGGCGTGCAACGCTTTCTTCCCCGAGCTCGGTGAAGCGCCGCCGCCTCAATTCCGGCCACCTCCGTCCTCCTCCTTCGTCGTCAGCTTGGGCTACACGTCCCTGGAATCAAGGCAGAGCTAAGGCGCACCTTCCGGAGTCTTCTCGAAGCCCGTAGCATCTTCTCCGCAAGAGCCGTAGATTCTTCTCCGCCTCCGTTCGCCGCCAGCTCGCCGCCGGCATCCTCGAGGGCCCGTGTCGCCGTCATCGAGTTCGCGAGGTCACGGTGAACTTGGAGGTATCACCCACGCGCCCGGAGACTCACTGGTTCATTAAATCCGCTACTCGGTTGCACCGCCGTCCACGGGAACGCCGGTAAGCCGCCGGCAGCATTAGGTTAAAACCCTCCTCATTAGTACTAATCTCCGTTTTAGCTGTATCATTGACATGTGGACCCCCCTGGTTTAAGCGTGTTTAGAAATTTAAATCTAGCCATTTAACATCCTCTGAATCGATGACATGTGGGCCCATGTTGTCGATTAAGTATTTGTGTAAAGTTTGAAAATACGCTTTCTCTTATTGAAACGTATTTTTCTGTACGTTTAAGTTAGGGTTACGCTTTTAGTAAGCCGAAGACGTATTCATATAGTACGCCTTCGACGTCGCCGTTGGCGCCGCTAGGTCGAGCCGACTGGTCGCGTTTTACTCGCCCCACCGGCCGCTGACGTGGTCACTGAGCCATGCAGAAAAAGGATTTAATGCTTTTAGAATTTCGAATTGAATTACTTTTGCACTGTTAATTCAATTAACTTAGAAAATCAATAACTAATTCAATTTTGATCCAAATCGAATGAAACCAATTTTGTTAATTTTCATTTTTAATGTAATTTTCTACCAGAATAAGTTTAAGTATGTCTCTGTTCATAAAATTTCGATAATTAATTTAATGATGTTTTTATGTATTTCTAACTTGGAAAATTCCTAGAAAATTCTTCTTAACTCCAAATAAAATGTTCTCTGTTTCTAAAATTTTATAAAATCATACTCTAACCACTGTATGAAATTCGTGCTTATTGGATTAAATTGAATTTTGGTTATTGTCGGTGTTATTCGTTCTTATTTGTCCTTTTTGCTCGATCGATAGATTGCGACGATTCGGTATTATCGAGAGTGAGCCTCAAAGAACATTTTGAGCAAAGAAACAACTGTGCAAGCGGCTTGATCATGTTAATTCCTTTATGTTCAAAACTAATATTTTGTTTGCAACTGGTATGTATGCATTGCTATTTCGTTATTAATGGGCCCTGATAGTTGCATAATCTATAGGTAAATGATATTCCTCTACTATCTGAGCCTATGTTATTTGCTGTGATCAAAGATCGTTGGATGATCTCTTGTCACTTAGTAGATACGAATTAAATTGCTTAGACATGCTTAGTTATCGGTAGAATTGGGCGGTTATCGACTTAGTCGATAACCTTGATCACACAAAAATTTTATAACTTTGTGTTTCAGCATTTATGCTATGTTTAATTGTGAAAACTAAAAATAAAAACAAAAATGATTTGGACTTGGGCACAATGGTATGTTGGTGTGTTTTTGGGTGTGACTGGAATGGTGCCCGAGTCAACAAGGACCGAGTTACTTGCACCACCGTACTGAGCATTTTTGCGTGCTAACCACACTACAGGGTATGGGACCTCTCTTGACTTAGTACTTTGGCGTGTATTGGCTCCGGGTCGCAGGAGGTCGCAGGAGGGATGGAGGTGGGAGCATGGTAGTTGTCCGAAAAGCTTTACCCTGTGTGGGTAGTTGTCTTTTCGGCTTTACCATGTAAGCGTATGGATTTTATCCATACGAGCGGCTCGTAGTTAATACACAATATTGGAAATGTCTCGTAGGACTTAGCTGTGCCGGCATACCTTCGGAAGTGTGCTTTTGTGGCAAAAAGGCGGTCTGAAGTGTGGGTACATTGGTACACCCCTGCAGGGTTTGATCTATTCGAATAGCCTCGTCCTAGGTTATGGACACGCTCGGATACGCCCCGTGAGAACTAGACTACATCCTTTTAATTAAAACTTGACATGGGTGGCATGAATGGGTAATTCATGCTATGGTCGTGGTGACTAATGGGTTAGTCACTTCCAGGTTGTTGTCATCTATCTACTGTTATTATTTTTGCTCTTGCTGTTATTTCAACAATAAAAACGAATTGCCAACTTGCTTTTAAATGTATTACATTATTGCAAATAAAGATTACTTTGTGCTAAAATGAGCCATACAGCCTCCACTCAAATAAGCTTGCATGTAGTTTATGCATAGGTCTGCTAGTCCACACGTCAGTCTTGCGAGTACATTTTTGTACTCATTTGCTTTGCTTAATGTTTTTGTTGCAGAGGAGGCAGGTGAGCCCCAAGGGCCTTACTTTTGTGAGATGTGCGATTTTTGGGATGACTAGCTTGGTGGTCCGGTTGGTTGCCTTGTGGGCAGGGGCACACTAATTGGCTTTTGTTATCGCCATCTTATGGCACTTTTGCTTCCGCTGTTTACTTTGTTATTTGTTTTTCATTTGGCCGGTCGGCCCTCTTTTGTAATAACTCTACTTTGTTTGTCTACTGTTTAGTAACGTGATGCTTTGGATTTTATGTCTAGAATGGAATTGATGCATGATTTTGTGAAGAGGTGTGTATACTGCAGTTCTGGGAAGTATACATATCTCGAGGCTTGGTTTATTTGATTTGTGATGCTAGGGCCAGGTGGATGGTTAAGCATTACAAGCCAAATAAACTGGGGTCCTCACAAGGACCGTCACTAGGAAGCTCCTTCCAGTGGGCAGGACCACGTGCAGAGAGGAGAGACTTCGACCAGAAGGCTTTCCGTGTCCCGACGAGTAGCCAAACTCGAGTAGAACAGAATGTTGAAATATAGTATCAATCCTTGAATTCTCAAAATAAGAAAACCATATATATCGTCTGAGTTATACTCCGTATACTCGTATGTTTCTTTAAGAAAAGAATATGTAGTCGTGTGTGTGTATCATTGAAGTAATGATCACGACGAAGACTAGTATGGTATTTGACTGTGAAGTCCGCAATTACAAGTAATGGAGATTCCCTCGAAAGGAATATCGGAGAGAACGAGTGTCTTCTCCGACCAACCATCGACAATGAAGGTATATGACCAGGGGCAACGAATAATAAGTATAAACAACCATACTTTATGACAGAAAAAGGAAATGCATCTTTATTGAAATATGAAATGAAATAAATACAAAAAATTATACAAAGAACTTATGCAATTGATCAATATTCCAAGAATTAGACAAAATTTTCCCATCCGACATAGCTAATCGTACCGATCCTGGTCGGGTAACTTCGACCACAGTGTATGGACCTTCCCATTTAGGTGAAAGTTTGTTGCGACCCACTTGGTTCGAATTTTTCTAAGAACGGATCACCTACTGACTAGGTCGCGAGGTTGCACCTACGATCGTGGTACCGATGCATGGTTTCTTCGGTAGATTCTTGATCGTAGCAAAGCTTGATTTCGTCGTTTTTCAAGAAAATTGATGTCATCAATTCGTCGTTCACACTGATCACTTTCGGAAAAGCAATCAGTTCGAGCAGAACCAATTTTGAGTTCTACAGGAAGCATGGCTTCAGCCCCATAAACAAAAAAGAAAGGTGTTTCACCGGTCGCACGACTAGTTGTAGTACGAACGGCCCATAATACAGAAGGAAGTTCTTGAACCTAAGCTCCTGACCGCGTAATTAACTGGTCGAAAACTCGTCGTTTGATTCCTTGCATTATGATACCATTGGCTCGCTCAACTGCTCCATTGCTCTGCGGATGAGCAACAAAAGCGAAATGTATCTTGATACCTAGGTCTTCATAGAATTCCTGAAAATTACTGCTCGAGAACTGGGTACCGTTATCAGTGATTATACGACTGGGTACACCAAATCGTGTGATCACGCTTTTTGTGAGAAACCTCTTGGTGGCTTCAGTAGTAATTTTCACAACCGGCTCGGCTTCGATCCATTTGGTGAACGTGTCAATCATGACGAAAAGGAACTCAAAGCCCCTGGGTGCTCTTGGGAAATGTCCCAGAATGTCTAGTCCCCAGGTTGCAAAAGGCCAAGAAAGTGGAATTGTTTGCAAAGCTTGAGACGACTGATGTACTTGTCGGCTATGAAACTGACATTGTACGTACTTCGTCATGAGCTCTTTTGCATCATGAAGGGCAGTTGGCCAGTAGTATCCTTGCCTAAAGGCTTTACCAACCAACGTTCTGTAGGAATGATGAGCTCCACAGACTCCATGAATTTCGGTTAGCAATTTAATGCCATCTGAGTGAGATATGCATCTCATCAACACTCCGTGAGATCCTCGTTTGTACAAGGTACATTCAATTAGAGTGTATGATTTGGCTTTTTGTGCTATACGATCGGCCTCTACATCATCTTCTGTAATTAGTTCATGCTGAAGATAATTGTAGATCGATGTCATCATACTGCAAAGTCTTATGCCTCAACACCCATTTCCGAATCCTCCAGTACATGCACCAGACGGAACTCGAAGGTAATGTCTTACTCGTTGGTCAACGGCTCTAACGAAAACTCAAGCTTCGGATATCTCAAGTATTTCCCAACACCAGGTCATACAAAACGTCGTGTACCCCGCAACTACCCAAAACAAACCAATGCACCTTGGACCAACCTTCGCATTGGTACCAAACCACCCAACCTGCACATAACACACGAAACACTTATTCCATCTCTTAATCGATCTCCTCACTTAAACAAGGAGCACCTTCTTTAACTAGAGACACACAACAGAACTCGCTTTAACCAATCCCTTTTATAAACAGAGCCCAACTAAAAATAAAGGGTTCTCATCGCAACCATGAAATGCCAACTCCCCACCAAAAGGGTCAAATCCAAAATTGAAGATTCATCGCGAAAACCCTTCCATTTTTCAATTAGGCAGTTTGCAAATAAACATCACGTAAGGCAAAAGATAAATCACTCGAATGCCCAAATCAAACACTTCCTTTATTTTTCTGAACCGGAAAGAACCACCAGGCCAACATAAAGCTAACCCAAATTGTACTTGATCTCAAACAAGAATCAAGAGAGCACTTCTCTACCCGAGAAACAATCTTTTCTCAGATGTTCTTTTTAAGAAATAAACATTCTCCCAAATCATGGGTTTCCAAATCATCACACTGACTCCTTCCTCTTAACCAACAATCCAAAACGATCCTCAAACCGAAAGCAACAACCTCACTTATTTAGAGGGACTCTACTAATCCATAGAAGGATTCTCTAGTCCACTCCTCTACTAAAAGAATTATTTTGACAAATGGTTCCCAACACCTCAATAAAGATTTTCACCCACATCCACATCACTTCAATCCGTTAAAGATAATCAACTTGAAATTCTTAGCACACATACTCATTTACTACCCCTAGGGATTCTATCATTGATCGTCACACTATTCGGACTCCACTTTTGTCCTACTACTTCTATACATAGTTATTGCGCAATTAAGGTTCTAGCATGAAACACAAGCCCGATTTCAACCTCCATGACTCGTACAATGAACTTCTGGTGTAAATGACAGGGAATCCTCATATTCGATGTCTAATACTCTCACATTCCAAACATACTTAATCATTAACATCAATATGTAAACATATTCTCGATCAATTATCTTTAGAGAGATTCTAACTCTTAGAGGGTTACTCACTAAGCCCAAGGCATACATGATAAAAACTCAACAATCCCTACTGTCCCATTAATTTTCATTACAATTAGATTATTCGCTAATCCTACTCTCATTAAACTACACTGTCATATTTCACCTACACATTCTGGCAAGTTACCCAATCGCGGTACTCTCTTAAATCGATCATGATTCCCATACTTTTTGATAATTCTAATGTTTCGCCAAAATGAACCAAAAGATCCTCAACCACAATTTACTATAGGTTCTACTAGTTGCAATAACATAATCAGTTAACTCTAAAGACTAACATGCTAGTTAAATCAAATCCCCTCTGAGAAATATTCCAAGAAAGTAATTTATCACTCAATGCATCTCAAACATCCTGACACCAAAAGCCTCACAGAATCATCTACTCGATCACCACTATCCAGTATCCATTATTCATCTTTCAAGGCTTTGCAACATGAATCAGTTAATCCTTTCACAGAAGAAGAGGCCAATAAAAATAATGATTTCAGCACTCAGAAAAATGTTTACATATAATTAACAAGAATTGAACTCCAAATATTTGTACAAAGGCATAAGAGCCAGCACAAAAACCATAAAACGAAAGATTAGTGTCCTAGCACGATTACCTCACACCAAACGAATGAGCAATCGGCTGGGACAACAAATTTCAGAACCTAAACCATGTTTTATCACATCTAAGGAGCATGGTAAAAACCATCTAGGGGTGCATTAGGCACTAGCCATCTATAATCACATCTTACCCTTTCATTCCCATGAATTTTAGTGGAATTATGTTCTCATTTTTAGCCCTAACGGTGAACTATGTGCTTGCTGTCCAGATTTGATAACCGAGCTCCGAGATGAAATCTCCTACTCCGAGTGCCTCCTAACTTCATCAAATGACAGCCAACACTCCATATTTTCAACTCTCATTTATTCCCCAATCTGAAATTAAATGGCATACATCTAGCTTTTGAAAGGAGATGAGAGGGAACACCTTTTGGAAACTCAAACATAGAACAAGGTAAGATTGAGAAGCCAAGATAGGTAAGGAATAAATCTGAGAAATTACTTAAATTTTCATCAAATATTTGATATTTTGAAACTAAAATTTTCAAACACCTTAATGACGACCAAGATTGGGGTTTACTACAGTCAGTAAGGCTCTGATACCAAGCCTGTTAGAGCCCTCGAGAATTTAACTTGTAATGCTTAACCTTCCCAACGGTCCTAGCATCACAAGAGAAATTTCTACTCTCAGTGTATTATGTACCTCCTAGGAGCGGTATACATACACCTTCACAAACATCATCGCCATACACAAGTTATTACATTACCGAAGTCTTCATAGATTACAACATAATAAACATACAAGGTCGGTTTACCGGTCGGTTTCATACATAGGGCCGACCGGCCAAATAGCACAACAAAATATCAAGTTCACAGCAAAAAACACAAGCCATAAGATGGCAGTGAAGAAAAGCCAACCGGCTGCCCTTACCCACAAGGCAACCGACCGGTAAACCACCGAATTAGTCGTCAGCGTCGTAGACAGTCTCACATTGGCCAAGCCTTTGGTGTCAACCTCCTCTGCAGCATGGACATTCCAGTTAAGTACAAAGTTGTAATCGCAAGTCTTACAAACAACAGAATAAAGTAGATGCATTCAAGTATCACAGGAAGGCTATTATACTAAGCAATTTTTAACATAAAGGCATTTTCTTTGCAATAGAGTTATAGATTGTAAGGCAATTGACCAAAATAGTTTTTATTTGCTTAAATAACAACGAGACAATATTTAGGGACATAAATAACAACCTAGAAGTGGCTACCCATAGCCGCCACAACAATAGCACAAATGCCCATTCGTACCACCCGATTTCAAGTTTTATCGAAAATGTAGACTCTAACTCTTCGGGAAATAACCAAGCGTGTCATAACCAAGAATGTGGCTACACGAGTATATTATACCCTACAAGGGTGTACAACTTTACCCACATGCCAGACCGCTCCTTTGCCAAGCTATATAGCACACTTTCGAAGGTATGCCAGCAGAGCTAAGTCTTACGAGATGTTTTCCAATAAAATGCGTCAACTAAGAGCCACCCTATGTGTGTGAAACCCTCCATGAACCACCCTTGTGTGTGCAGATGGGGCTCCCACGGAGGACCCATACGTTGTGTCGGAGCCACCGGCAAAGCCTCAGCAACTACCATTGCTCCTCAGGCGAGGGAACCTTCTAGGATCCCACCTCGCACATTTCCAATAACAACAGAACATTTTTCTCCTTAACAACTACCACATGTGGCTCGGAGTCGGTACATATGAAAGTAATAAGTCAAGAGGGGCCCCATAATCCCCTCATTTGGATGCACACAATAATGCTTGGTCCTTGTTGACTTGGGTACAAAGCACACACTCGATAACCACACCATACATACCATGTACTCAAGTCCAAATTGCTTTATTTCCAGTTTTTATTTTCCAAATATGATACTTACATGAGTACCCTGACCCAAGTAATTAGAGTGATGATATAATGACCATCGCCGAAACGATGATCTCCATTCTACCGAAACTAAGCATTGCCAAGCGACACCGACTTGCATATAGTATATACTAGTCATGTGCCAGTGCGTTGCAACGAAAAATTAAGCCCTTCTGTTATTTATGCTTAAAACACCAGACAAGAAGAGCATCAGAAGAACTGATGCGCTTCCGGGATGAAGCAACAGAGACACGAGGAAGAAAGCATTGATGTATATCCTAGGTGAAAGCACAAGCGGAGAGAATACACAAGGTTGGTTGTTCATTCTTGCGATCAGACGGTTCTGCCCAATGCAACATCAAAATGCAATGAGGTCTGCAGTAATGTAGTCTGCTAATGAGCTCCACTGGTGGTGCCATGTGCACTACTGATTGAGCCCCAGTTAGCTTCTCCAGTTCCCATCCGCGCGCATCATCGTCCATTGACTCTGAGGTCCTACTTCTGTGACCCCAGCTTGATCGTCTCGAATGCATACCGACCCTACCTTCCATAAACTCCACTGGAAGGGCTTCTCTGCTCAGATTAGGGGATGCATGGGCTATTTTGCCCTCTCTCATCCAACAAACCCCCAAGACCAACTTCAAAATCTTTGATATCAGCTGCTGAGCGAGGTTCGTCCCATGAAATTAGATTCCTACCCAATTCAAGATCTCCAACAGGTTTGCCCATGTTCGGGCTCATGAAACCCCTAGCTGGTGCACGTGCTTGCTGTAAACCTTGTTCTACTGGGACCCTAGCTCGGAAATTGTTCTTCAGAGGAGGGATTGCGGTGCAGAAGATCTCCAGAAAATTGCTCATGATACATCTGTTATATGGGTTAGCCCGTCGATCATAGCGATACCTGAAGTTCTCGTAGGTAGTCTGCCAACATGTAAAAAATGGATCATTACCCAAGTTATGGCACAATGCTTAAAAGGCCAGCTACTTAAATTTGAAAAAAAGATGAAAGGGTACCAACCTAGTTGGTGCTCATCAGGTAGAAATGGAAGACAGACAGACCACCAACAAACCACACGCAAATAAAGCAATAGATGATCGAATGATTGATGCGGTGTCTTCAACATTGCCCTCCAAATCGATGAATGCTCGACATCTCGATCTTGACTATGTACACCAAAGAAGCCAAATACGTAGAGGCGAGTAATGTGGTTGAGAAAACGAACATATAGAAGAATGGATAATTACAACTGCGTGCAGATAAACCGCCTGTTAGCATTGACTAAATAATAGTGGTAGACAGAGTTAATGTCTATAGACTGCTCAAGACATTAAGATGCATACCGGTCCTATGCATTGCCCAACCCAGGACGTTGATGATCAAAATGCTCCACACGGTTATTCAGATAGAACGAAAGCGAGCATCGAGGTGGTCGGTATAGCATGCAGGTGTCACAGTACTTGACCTTTACAACGACTCCATTTACAAAAACATCATTTGTTCGTGGCAAACGCAATTGTTGTGGATTCTGACCATTTCCAATATCATTGCTCACATCAATGGATTCAGATTCAGGAGGATGTGTGTTACGAGGCACTATACCAGGATCTCTACCAGAGGTAAGAAGCAACAGTGTCAAATCCTAGAAAATAAAAGGAACAAGGTTCAGTCAAGTGCACACTTGACAACAGTGCAAATTCATGACCTGAGGTTAAAACAGTGAGGCATCAGTTTTAGACTATATACAGCTAATGTAAGCCTATTGTACATGACCTTAGCATGTTGATTGGGGACATTAATGTGGTAGTCTGGTGGAGACATTAAGGTGACAACTTTGAGTCCTATTAGGAAGAGTTGGGTATCCATGTGGATTTTTCTAAGCAAACTATATAGAGCTGATTCACAGGCTGTAATGGGTTCTAAAGGAAGCACATGATTGTGTAGCTTCTATTCACCCATATTCTCTCCTCTCTTTTTTGCGGGAAAAGGGAACATTATTGATTAGCTAGAAATAAAATTACAATCGATTTCAATGCAAGAAGCAATACAAGCCGGGGCCTCTCTAAGCCAAGCCGCCGTATGCACTGTTCTCTTATCTAATTGCGCTAAATCATGGGCCGATTTATTTTGTTCCCTCTTCGTCTTGACAAACTCGACTTCCTGCAGCAACTCCGAAAGAGCTGAAGCCTCCCCAAGGACAAAGCCCACCTCTGATCGGTCGACATTGCTCCATTTGAGAGCATCGACTACTGTCGCACAATCCGACTCCAGAATGACGAGCGCATGCACCCATTGCGATGTCAGGCAAATACCCTCCACATAGGCTAGAGCTTCTGCTTCTACAGCAAAGCTCTCCAGGCAGTGAAGATCACCCTCCCCTGATTGTCCCGAGCGATTTCCCCAACTGCAGCAGCACCAGTTTGCTGTACAAAAGCGCCATCTACATTAACCTTCACCCAACCCTCTCTAGGAGGGATCCAACGCTTATCCTCCTACTGTAAATTCGGCATACTTGGAGCAGTGCCTTGATTGTCGGTGACACACTTTCCCTTCTCATCCTGAGCTTGGACACATTGTCAGACGTTCAACTGGGAATCATAATAGCTAGTGAGAAAATTCACTGCACCCTGGGTAGAAGAACACCTCGAGTTATGGACAATGTTATTACGAATCTGCAAGTGTGCAAGGCGAGCAACAAGAATTTATTTCTTTCCACCTCCGGGATAGAGTTCAATATCAGCAATAACCAGTCAGGTCCTGATTTTTGCATACAGCTTTCAGGAGGTAAATCCCAGTAGTCTCATATTGCCTTCCGAATAGATAGAGCATTAGAACAAGCGGTTGTAGCATGAAAACGGTCCTCCTGCTCCACGCCACAAACATTGCAAATATTATCTACCTCCAGTTTATGCTTCCACTTATTCAGTTTAGTGGGAAGTGCGTATTAGGCCAGCTTCCAGCAAAAATTCTGACTTTGTTAGGAATATAGGCTTACATTAGCTGTATAGACTTCTATCACTTGGTACCTTCTTAACTTCACTAATTACTGAATCAAGTCTAACAAAAGTATCATCATGGCACTTCATGACATATTTAGCAGAGAATATGAACCTAAGAAACCAAGTTCTCCGCTGTCAGCAAATAACAAAATAATAGCTATATATAGGCTATAACACTTCAAAGAAGAATCAGTTTGAATAAGAAACTCTTTGCCATACCCCATACTCGTATATTGCAAGAGTCTTCAGAACAACTAAATCATAGTTATGCAGGAAAGGCACAAAAACAATGTCCCCAAAAAATTATGCCTCCCTTTTCAATTCCACATCCACTTCCTTTCTGCCATGCTAGAGATCCAAAAGTCCATGAGTTCAAGTTAACAAAATACATGAATAAACAAAAGCTGTCAGATTTATGCTCCAGGATTTACAAGTGAAACAAAGAAACGAGCTACCACATTTGGTGACTTCTGGACAGCGTACATCCATGTCTTCCTCACACCCATAGCTCAGCAAAATGGTTGCCGGATGGCAAGATGCCAATGAAAATCTCAACTGGTTCATCAGGCAGAGGAGGGGTCTACCAAACAATAGGAGGGCCAAACATGTTATCTGCTCATATTCAGAGCTAACTTTTCTATTAAACAGTCGGATATTAATTAACTTCTCAAAAATGCCAGCAAGGGTCCATAGCCCAGTTGTAGAGCATTTGACTGCAGATCAAGAGGTCACCGGTTCAAACTTGGCTGTGCCCTTTTTTAAAGCAATTTTTCTTTTTCTTTATTACCAAATATGATATATATGTCCCCACTCTTAATCAAAACAGACACATCGTTGCCTTCAAACAATATCAACTGAAACTCTAAAAACACAGAAAATTTTGATTCGTTATGACATGCATCTAGTAAAATGGAGCAAATGCAGATTGTTTTGCAAATATTTCAGTAAGTTGACCAAAGAATCTAAAATAACATGGGAACAGAACTTGGATGCTCTAGTTAAATAGTTACTCTTTGCCCTCAAAATCCCAAAACCCTCATAGATCAGATAGTTCCTAATAAGGCCCACATTTCGCCACCAAAAACTAAGCATGTACTCCTAATTTGACATTCATGTTGTTCTTTCAAACCAGCATTTATTGTGCTATCAGTGGACAATATTTATCTCATATTCTCATGTACACCAGTTTCCCTTATACTACCCTAGATAACTTAAAATGGCAACACTACCACATTTCAACATAGTAGTGTGAGAACTGAGAAGTGGATAATGTGTTCCAGTATCACATAGGTTGTAGATTACAGACTTACAACAAGCAATTCATCGAGACCTTCCATCACAGGCGGATCCGAGCTACTCAGGTCTGCAAGAACCACCATAAACTATCTAGTTCATATACCCACACACACCTAAACTCACAGAACAAAAAGGGAAAACAAATGTAGATCAGTTTACCTTCGTGCTTCAGATTGTCCTGCGTGATCTCATTCCTCGCTTGCGCCAGAGACACGAGCTGCGGTTTGCAATTTGGAACAAACCCAAACAATCAGCAACGCACAAGAGCATGCGCATCTTTCCTTGCCAGTGGCACAAGCTACAATTGATGCATACACAGGACACGAGAGGAGGAAAAAGGAATGGAGCAGACCTGCATCGCCGTGACAACTCACCGAAGCCGAGGTACCCCTGCCGCTTGGAGTCGGCGATCGCCCAGACCTTGGATCCCCATAGATTTGCCAAAACGCAAAGGGTTTAGACTATCAACCAACCAGCAGCGACACTCGAGGAACCCGAGGACCTGGGTAGTGGCGGCGGGTGTTTGGCTTACCTACTTGAGGTCGGCGCAGGAGAGGGCGGACATGGCGAAGAACTTGGTGGCGTCGGGCGTCGGCGCCCGTGACTCGGCCGTCCCCATCTGCAGCGAGGCCACCAGAGAATGAACTAAGCATCAAACAAGGTTCTCAGTTTTGCAGTGGCGTGGACGGGAGCGAGACAACCAACCTGGGTTGGCCTGGGAGAACCAACCGGCGTAGATCTTCTGGTGCTCCTTGGAGCATCCCACGGCGGTGGCAAATCGCGCGATCTCCATCCCCAATCTCCCTCGTCGCGGCGCTCGAGTGCTCGGCGGTAGTCGCAACTGGTTAGGGATTTGGGGGCGTGAGGCCGCAGATGAATGCGGCGGTGTTGGGGCGCATCCCGACCGCCTGCATGTCCGCTATGAGGTGAAGGGAGTGGGCGAGGTCGGAGCTGGCGTGGGAACGGATGTCGCGGTCATACGACTCCCATGGCCGCTCTTGGTGGTGGTCGGCGGCTGCGGAGGAGCAAATGACGACGGCGCCGGTGACGCCGCGGTGGCATCGGCGGTGGAGATTCAGAAGCAGGAGGAGTGGAAGCCAAAGTGGTGGGTGCAGATGGCGGCGGACGAGGTAGTAGGCGGCCATCGCGCTCGCTCGCTGTGGTTGGGAGTTGCGGGGAGAGGAATGGATCTATACCTTGAGCCAGAGCGCCACGACCACATCGCCGGCGGCCACCAACGCCGGCGCCGATGCAACAAATGTTGTTGGCGCGAGGAAGGGATGAAGCATTCCATTGACGGCGGCGTCTATGCAGAGTAGGAGATGGCTGGAGGGCGGCTCGGACTGGGAGGGAAGGAGTAGGGAGGGGGAGACGACGGGGCGAGGACTTAGGGGGGCGGGGAGTGGAGGTTGTGCGGCGGCGCGTGTGGAGAGGAAGCAGCGGTGCGGCGCGCGGGGAACGACAGCATCGGCGGGTGGGAGGAGGCTGGTGGCGATGGTGTTCGGTTGGGACGGAGAGAATAGGAGGAGGAAGGAGAGGAGGATCGTGGATGATGAGGTCGTGGGAGCAGTTGTTGTGGGAGGCGTGAGAGGAGAGGAGGTAGTGCTGCGCGAAGGCGATCTGTGCCGTCTATCATTTGCTCCCCGATCGGACGGACGCAGAAGAAGGTGGGAGGACGGACCGCCACCAACTCGTATTTTTAAGTAGTAGAGATGACTATAACACATCCACCAAAATCTAATTCATCAGTAGACAGCAGGAATATTAACTAGGCTCAATGGCAATGTGTCGACGGTCAAGACGTCGATCTTACGAAAAGAATAGGAGAGAATGACGTGGAAATTCTGGGGAGATAATGGGACTTCTCTTTTATTAATATGAACTGGGATTTACAAGGAATGCCTTCTGACTAGATTGTGAACTACTCCTGTTTACACTGAGAACACTGCTTGTTATGCTATAATATCAGACTTAAAACACCAATCTAATGTCTATGCTTTAATCCGATCCGAGACTCCTTTGCTCCGTCCATGCTCCATCTTTAAATAGCTCTTAAAGAGGTGGTAGTTACTTCTGGAGAAGACGCCTGTTGTGAAGCGTCGCGTCTGGTCGGAGCGGTATGACGGTTGATGGAGAATCAATCGTTCAGCGGTTGTATGCTTGTGAGGTACTCAACCGCATGGTGGTTGCTCATCAGTGTTTCAGGATAAGAAACATCGTGTGGTATGGAATATACGAACGTGTTCCACTCATCACACGGTAGAGAATATACCGAATCAATTCCAAACATCAGTTCATACCCTGTACGAGCAGCTCCCTGGTCGGAGATTAGGGCTAGGATCTCGTCCGACCAGGGTACCTATTGTGTAACCTCTAGAATCTCTACGACCAATGAGGTCGTGAACCTCAGGGGTTACGACCATAAAGGCGTATGGTCTTTTATGTATTAAAAATAACACATAGAGGTTTTAATCCTCGTCAGCTAGCCCCCGAACTTTAAATGAATAGGTCGTGTGAACACCTCTCTTCCGATGAAGTCGTATCGGGCAGACGCTCATTAAATGCAATGACATTTGAAGCAGTCTATATTCACTTTAAAGTTGAGAACTTGCCTTGGGAATCGTAGAGTTTTTGTGTCTGTTGGAAAAAAGATTTTTGTCCGTTGGACTTTTTGGTAACTCCCGATTGCGGTTAGAAATTTTGAAGCTATAAAAACCCCTTAGTAAACTTTAGGTTTTTACACTTCTTACTTTTCCTCTTCATCTCCTGAGTAAAATTGCCTGCGACCTCTTATTCTTTGTCGAACCCGGGAACGAAGGATCCCAAATTCTCTGTGTTCATACACTAGTCCAGGATTTCTAGTGTACACAGTTAAACAAAAAGTGATAGCACAATCATATCACGAGTTTATTGATAATAATTCAAAGTTTAATACAAAAGGGCCTGCGGCCAAAAGAAAAGAAATAACACAGCGGAAGAGTAGTGGTAGTAGGCCACACGACTTGCCACAGGCAATCGTCTGGGGACGCAGCCTATTCGTCAAGATCCTCACCGTCGGGAAAAACGTCTTCTCCTGAATAAGATTTATTCAGCAAGAGTGAGCACTACTACCGTGCTCGCAAGTCACACCCAATATAGAAAGTTTAATGCATGCATAAGGTAAACAAAGGTAATGGCAGGGTTGTTTTGCATAAACAGCATTTTCAGATTATATTGCTAATACTTTTGTAAGACCAATTCGAATAAAGATAGTGACAAAACTGACAACGAATATTGGATGACCTCCACTAGTTGATTATTGAAGGATATCCTCCTAACACTTGGCTAACCACCCAATTTTTACCATAGGACTATCCATCCCAAAACATCTGTTGAACACATTTTATAAACCAAAAACAATTCTAACTTAGAGTGGCTTTGCTAGCATGTCCATGACCGCGGACGCGGCTATTCGAATAGTTTTACACTCTGCAGAGATTGTACAGCTTTACCCACACGAGATAAAATGCTTTTAATGTCGGCCAAAGCACGCTTCCGAAGGTGTGTGACTAAGCAATTATCATGAGGCCGTTACAAAGCAAAGTGTCTCATCAGATTCATGCCCGCTAAGGTTTCGCTACCTTTGGACTATCCATCCTCGGAAGCCCCCTTTGCGCCTGTGGGACTAATGTCGACCAACGCCACACATACAACATAGCACAAATAACACTAAGACACTACAGATTATTTAGCCAAATCCTGCCCATACAGGACATGTGGTGGTACGGTAAGGCGTAGCAAAATACGCTCAAAGACCGGTCCTTAACTGACTCGGGCGACTTCCAATTTAAAACCCTGGGTCGTAATCCTAACCAGATTAGACCCGTGCATGAACCTGCACCCACCATCCATCCATCTCGCCCAAGTCCAAACCCATTTTATTTTATTTAGAATAAAATCCTTTCGTGATAAAACAATACCACAGGAACACATTTGAATTACATTGTAAAGATTTGACTAAATTCTCCCAAATTTGTAAATATTATCTAAGCAAGACTAAGCATTTGACAAATTTTATCTAAGGTGTCAAGGTATTCAGGTTCGATAATCAAATTGGCCATACCAAGGAGTTTGGAACAACTATATACATAATCAGGTTATTCAGATATCTTTATAAACATATGCATGCAATAATAACTTGTAAATAGTAAATAAATACTTTAAAACAATAGGAACAATATGATCAATAGTGTAACTTGCCTTCGTTGAAGTCTTGGAACTCTAAATCGTCGGAAGGATCTAACTCTCCGGAGTCGTCGAAGTCTATACGTGAAAATACGACAAATTCAACTCAAATTCAAATAAAATCAAAAACTCAAATCAAACTAACTCCAAATTAAAATATTTTGCTTTAGTTAGCTAGATTATGATTTTAGACAAATTTTGCAATTTGAACCACTCAATTTGGAGTTCAAATGCAAAAGATATGAATTTTAGAAGTTTAATACAAAACTGGAATTTAATTGAATTCTCGAATTATTTTTCTAAAGAAAATTCTATTTATTGCGCAATCGACGCCAATGATGAATTTCCGGGAATTAAAAGAAATGAATTAATTTTTTCGACATGTGGACCCCACTGGTCAGTGACTCGGCTCTCATGAACCAAGTCCACGGACTTTCGGCTTTGAGGAGGGTGGACGTGGTCGAGGTGGCCACCACGTGGGCGCCACGCGACTTTTGGCGCCGAGGTGGCGCGATGTGGCTCCACGCTGGCGTACACGTGGCCGCCACGAGGCCCGAGGCCGGTGGTGCTCGGTGGGTGTTCTCGCGGCGTTCTACGCCGCGGCGAGCTAAATGGACGGCGCAAATTGAAGAGGGGACAATTGCGAACACACCGTTACCAAAGCGGCGCGAGCGTGGCCGGAAGGTCGTCGGCGACGAGTTTGGCGGCGGCGCGCGGTCGTCCGACGGCAGAGGTTCCCGGTCCTCCGGCGAAGTGGGTGGCGGCAGCGCCGCACGACGCGCGGCGATGATGATGGTGCCGACGGCGGGGACGAAGGAGCTACGACGGCGCCGGAAACGGAGAAGAACCGAGGTGCTTCGCCGGCGGGGATCTTCAGAATTAGAGCGCTACGGGCAAAGAGAAGGGTACCGGGTGGTGGAGGCGTGTTAAGGAAGGGAGGCGCTCCCGAGGTGCCCTTTTATAGGGTATGGGCGTGGTTGAAACGGCGGCGACGCGAAGGTCATGCGGCGGTGGTAATGATGGTGTTCTGGCGATCGTGGGCACGAGAGAAGGGGAAAACGGCCGGAAGTGGGGCGGCGTGATGAGTGGTCTTCAATGCGCACGATGGCGAGGGTAGTGGGGAAGAGAAATGGGCGGAGCTGGAGCTCGGTGGTGGGCTTTAATGGCGGCGGTTATCGCTGTTGCGGTATGCGGAGAAGACGACGCGAGACGATGACGAGGGCGTGCGATTTTACTCTGACGGTTGCGATTAGATTGGTGAAGCGTAAGTTCACAATGGGCGCGATCGTTGGATTTTAATCCAACGGTCGCGATAGAACGAGTGGACGCGGCGAGTGAACGATTAAGTGGACCGATGCACGAGGGTCGTTGGATGTAGATCTGACGGTCACCGGTGGTTGGGATGTTCGAGTCGTCCGAATGCCTCATTGAATTCTGGCCGTTGGATTTAGATCCAACGGCTGGTAGCGACCGAAGCGGCGCGAGAGTAGGAGAGAGGAGAGACCGGTGGGTCCCGCTGTCAGTGAGAGGGAGGGGGCGGCGCGGTTGGAGTGGGCCGTGCGCGCGCGGGAAGAACGTGGGCCGAGCTGGGTTTCGGCCCAATTCCTATTTGATGTTTTTCTTTTGATTTTTCTTTTGTTTTAGTTCCAGATAATTCAATTAGGCTTTAGAATATAGCAAAATAATTCCAAAAATTATGAGAAAATTCACAGAAATTCTCTGGAGCATTTAGGATTTAAGAAAAATATTTCCAGCTATTATCTGGTAATAGATTTTGCACATCATTTTATTTTAGCTTTCATTTGGTTAAGGAAAAGCTTTAAAAATTCCACAAAAATCCAATAAAATAATTAAACTTTATTTTCAACTGGAAATTGAAATTTGGGCTGTTACATTCTTCGACCCTCCGTTCTTTCCGCGTTAAAAAACCTGACCATGTCGGACCAAATTACCAACTGGCTGGCTTCCGATTTGAGCGAGAAGAAACTTGAGAGCTTAGAGAAGATCGGGCTGCTTCCCAACAAGAATATGATCTCTTGGAGGTTAGTGGCTGGAGAACATTCTCCGATCAACGAAGATGGGGAAATTCCAGTTTTTCTTGCATATGTCGAATGCGGATTTAGACTACCAATTCACTCCTTCCTTCCTACAGTTCTATTATGGGGTTGAATTGGTGAATCTTGCTCCCAATGCTATCGCCAATCTCAACATCTTCATCTATCTCTGTGAAGCGTACTTAGGGATTTCCGCGGATCTGGATCTGTTCAAGTACTACTACAGGATGACGAAGTCTGGGAAGACGATCGGGACGCCTGGAGAGTGCACCTTGAGCCTCCATGACGGAAAAGCTGATGAGTACATCTTCATGTATTGAAAATCTTCATGGTCGTAATGGAACAAAAGTTGGTTTTATATGACGATCACGAAGAAAGACAGCCTTTATTATTCTGGTAAGAAGGCGGTCGAGAATCCGAGATGGCGCTCCTCCACAGAGAAGGAGGGAAAGATAGCCAGATGGGCTGAAGCTATCAAGCTTCTTAGTGTCAAGGTTTTAACATCCTGGCACGTAGTGAAGGATTGTTTCACGCGCTGGATTAGTCCTTCGAAGGTCCGAGCATACCCAATGCTCTGGTATATTGGTCGTGATGATACGACCAAAGATTCCAAAGAGGGTATGCTCTGAGTGATTCCGACCAGTTTGTCTATGTTAGTTGATTACTTCTGTATCCTCAAGTCTCTTGTTTACCTTTACAGCTTTATCTTCTGATGAGATTAGAAGCTGGATCAAAATGATCTGTGTCGGAGAGCCTGGCGACAAGGCTAGTTTCCCTCAGATCTTAGCGGTCATTTTCGCCAAAGAGAGGGCCGAGAGACTTAGAGTAAGACTATCAACTGTGCTTTTTTCCTTTGTCGTACATATTATTTCTGATCGGTATACCATAAATCCTCTTTGATGTGTAGTCGGTCGGGTTGAGGATCAACGAGGCCACTGAAAGATGTGAACCGATTGATGATCCGACCACCCTTACAACCATACAGGATGTCAACCTTCCAAAGGTAGGTAACCGAACATAAATGTTTATCTTTGATAAATGATTTTCATCGCCTAATTATGTTTGATGATTTATTTAGGCGGTTGTCGTACACTCCAGCAAGGTTGCTAAGGACCCGCCAGTCGCTACTGAAGCTACTGTTTTGAAGGTCGATGAATCTACACCCACTGATCCGGCGACTAGGGACCTTATCCTTGACCAACTGGTCGTGGATATTGCTTCTGATTTTCAATCAGTGGATGTGCAAGATCTAATCAACCCTGCCGGTTCAGAACCGCTGAAACTGGTTGAGAAGAAAAGGAAAGCCAACGCAACGGATTTTACTCCGATGCGTTACAAGGTTAAACTCAAAAAATTGACCAGTTATATTTAAATGAAGAAGTCATATAGATACATACTGTCACAGCCCCAACAATTAAAAAGGATTAATGAGTATTCCATTAGCATGCATTATTGATTTCAAAACATTTCCATAATATATTGTACTTGGCAAATCTAATTTGAGGTGAACATACCCATCAAAATTCGCATTTCACTTCAAATCAGTGATAAAAAGTTGTGATCATAATCTGAAACCAATTTAATTAAATACTAAATTAGTTTTCATGAATAAATATAATTTTTCCAAAATTTTTGGGACTAGGTTGAACCAAATGGAAATTCAAACCAACTTAAAATACATACATTAAGTTTGAATTTAAATATCACAAAATACATTATGAATAATAGGGTTTCATAATTTTTATGGGAACTATATCTTCCCAGGAACCCCCACAAATTATTTCATGATTTTTGGGAATTTATTTCTAATTATAAACCCCGGTCAAAGTTGCTAGACAGTTTTTAAATCTCAGTCAAACTTGAAAAACCTAAACTCCAACGACTGTTCCTCCGACCGAGCCCGAAGCCGCGCGGTCGAGCCCAATCAACTAAACGCACCTCACAGGAGCCGTCCGATGGGAACTCAGCGGCTGAGATTGCGTACCCCTTCGCCCCCGTGCCACTTAACCTCTTTAAACCTCAACTTTCCGATCGAGATCTAGCGGCCGCTATTGGACCACGTCCTCCCTCCTACGCGCGAACGGAGAGCCGCCGTCGTGGGCCCGAGCTGCCGCCCGTCTTCCTCCCGTCGCGTCGCCGAACACCGGCGCCACGCGCCGCGCCGCTCGCTCCCGCCGTTGCAGCTCCGTTAGTGCCGTGTGTTGCCGCCGCATGCAACCACTCTCGAGCTCCTCCGCTTCACGCCGCCTCCATCTCCGTCTTCTTCCGTGCTTAAGTCACCTCCAGCGCCTCCTTTCCCTCATCTTTCCTCTGTCCGAGGAAAGAGAGGCTTGTGCTTGCTCTCTACACGGTGAGTTCCTCCGCATGGTTTCGCCCACTTCCTTGATCCATGCCCTCTCCATTTTAGCTCATTTGAGCTTATGTCTTTGCTTGTAGGATCCGGCAAAACCAAGCTCGCCGCCTTCAGGCGCGCCGAGGCCGCCTCCGTGCGATTATCGCTCTCGTGAGCTCCTACCTCCTTCTAGAGCGTCATCTTGTGCCCTTAACCCAACATTGCTTTCCCTCAACCTTTTCGGTCTTTTCTTCACAGGAGTTGGTGGATTTGGAATTTGCCCCTTTGTCGGCCGAAGACCCTATTCACGGTCTTTTGTTGATTTGGTGAGCCATTCCTCTTTTGATCGCGTTTACCCCTTCTTCGCTACCTCCTGGACCTCTCCCAACTTTTCTTTGTTGGTTTCTTGGAGCAGGTTGGTCTCTGCTCGTGAACCCGAGCGCCACCGTCGCCATTAACGGCGACAAAGAGCCCCTAGTGCTCCTCCGCCCCAACTTCACCCCAGTAAGCTTAACAAGGGCCCCAGAAGCCTATCTTGGTGTTGGTTTTTCCCTAGAGATGCCTCTGCATCGAGCGTTGTCGTACCCGTACATTCCCCCTCCGCTCAACTCCGTCGCCGGCGCGCCACCGTACCTCTCCGTCGGCAACGACCTCGCCGGAAGGTAGCCCTCCCTATTCTCTTTCCATCTTGCCTCGGCCCACGCACCCTCCGGCCTCCCCTCGCCGCCGACGAGCGTGGAAGCGTCGCGGTTTTTGCCGCTCTGTTGTCGTATCCAACAACCGACAACAGTAGCTAGATTAATTAGCTTAAGCCCGGTTTAATTAGCGTAAATCATTGTTTAGTGCTGCGTTAATGCGTGTAGTTTCTATTACATGTGGGCCCGTATGACCTGTTAAGTGAAAATGTAATTCTGAAAGACGTTTTATCTTTATGAAGGCGCAATCATTAAGCACTATAACTCAGAATACACCTTTGTAGTTAGAAGACGTATTCACTAGAATACGGCTTTAGTCTGGTTCAAGTGAGACAGAGTCAAAGATTGACTGGGTCAAAGCTTTGACCCCGGTCCCGCTTATCAGTCACTACGGCTAGCTAAAGGCGAGTAACAGAAGTGTTAAATTCGTTTGGGAAAACCGAAAATGAATTGAAAAATTCGAAATAGGTTTATTTATACACTGAAAAACAGTAGTAACTTCTAAAATGCATAACTATTTCATATTAACTCCAAATCGCATGAAACTACTTCTGGAAATTTTCACTTTTGATAAAATTTATATTAAAATTAGTTTCAAACCTTTCTCTGTAGCAGAAAGTATTGATTGGAGATTAATCCATTAAAACCATTATTTGTACAATAGAAAAATGACTGATAACTTCAAAAATGCATAAGTAATTATTGGAAACTCCAAAAACAGTGAGACCACTTTTGATAATTTTCATTTTCAGTGAACTTAATTCAAAAAAATGGTCTCCATATTACTTCTGTCATAGAAACTATATTTGGGAGAATATAATCTTTAACTCCATTATTTTATACTATAAAAGGTTGATAACTTTCAAAATCAATAACTAAATCATAAGAACTCCAAATGGGACAAACTCAACTATTCTGAACTTGTATTAATATTACCTATTTACCCATGTAATCCTTTACCCCACCACTGTTCTACAAATTTTGGCCAAATAATTAAATTACATGACTTAAGGTTTAATGAAACCTGAAATTCAAAATAGCATAACTTCCAATTCATAACTCCAAATGGAATAATTATTTTACCTAAATCCATCTAAAATCACAACCTAACTACTGTAGAAAAATCATGTATTTTTGAGTATTTTGATTTTTGAGTTGTTTTCTCGGTATTTATTTGATGTTATAATTATATAGATCCCGAGCATATTGATATCGACACTTGCGCTACTGAGAGCGAGCAGCTACTGTACCAGCAAGGCAAGCATCATTTGAACTTTCTTTTGCATCATATTTGATCCCAGCTTTGGTTAAGTTAGTGCAATGATAATTGCTTGCATGCTATTTTGATTATGTCAATATTTTTGTGATGTGTAGTTTAGTTATGTCCTATGCTTGAGGTTAATCTTGAATTATGCCAACTCCTATATGCTTAAGATAGGATGTGATGATTATTGAATATGGGTTGCTTAGTCATGCAAGTCTAGATACGGTAGTTTGATTGCCGGGGCTAACCCGACAATTATGGGAAACACCTACTTACCTCTTTATATTTATTTCAAATCTTCGTATCTGTGTTATGAGCTAAAATTTGTCATTTTTAAAATGAGTTTTGGTCTGGACAAGTGTTGGTTAGTGATGGTGTCTTTGTGCACGAGAATTGGGTATGTGGAATGACTTGTCTGGACAATTGAGGACCGAACTTTGGTAACGTCGTTAATTCAAGTACACTCGTGCTGCCACACGCGGGTTGGGAGCCGTATGGTTAAGTAGGGGGAGGGTTTTATTGTGTTAAGTCCTTTGGTGGTGTAGGGGGCATGGCGACCGTGAAATCCTATGTTCCTTAGGAGTCGATGTAATCCTTTATAGTGTGCAAGGGAGCACCAATTCTTTTGTTTTGATTGCATCGGTATTTCCAATATAACTTGTGAGCCCCCTAGCAAGTGCTATCAGACGCTTGTACTAGGCAAGGAACCATCTCACAAGGGGGACTTAGCTCAATAGGACTTTCTTGCTGAAAATGACTATATCTTGATTTTACCCGGCCGGCATACCATAGGAAGTGTGCTATTCCAGAGGCCTCTGGAGGCTTACGGGCTAATCAAGTCGTGTGGGTAAAGTAGTACACCCCTGCAGGGTATCAATCTATTCGAATAGCCGTGTCCACGGTTATGGACAACCGCTTGAGTTCGGGAGTTACTATTGTTAGACTTTTAATTAAAATTGTGGTTGAACTTGGTATTCGTCATGAACGGGATGTTCATGTGTTTAGTACATCAAAGTGGGCTGCCACTTTGGTCTTTGTATGATTCAATTGTTTATTCCTGAAATGCTTTACTATATGTTTTACTTCTACTTCAAATCTGATTTTAAATGGGCACATGAAAAACTAGTATGTGTAGGATGTTAATTGTTGCGTCTCTTTCGCAAAACTAAACCAATATGAGCCATCCTTTGAATGACCCTTATGCATAACTATTTTTATTTGTGTAAGACTTGCGAGTACACTTGTACTCACCGGATGTTTCTTGGCCTTTTCGGTGAGGAAGATTATGAGTATGACGATCTCGCTAGTGTTGACTTGGGTGACACTAATGAGTAGTGTGCTATCATTTAACCCCCAGTCGGTTGCCGATGGGTGATGGGTATACCACTGCTGGTCTTTTGCTTTATCTATTTACTTCATTGCTACTTGATACTTTACTTGAATTTGGCGGTCGGCGCATGTAATAAATCAGAAACTTGACTACTATGCAGGATGTCTTTTATCTCTTGTTGTATTCGTTGTATGGATGTAACCAACGTTGGATGAGGGTATGAGTGTATTGGTCGTTGATCTTGGGAGCCAATATAAGTCATACTCATTGTTAATGGATCCCCATTTAACTCACCAAGTGTAGTGCTTCGAATCGGAAGAGAATCGACAATCATCTAGCGCTCGCAAGGGAGCAGCGCGCATGATCGTTGAGGCTCTAGTATTCGGCTAAGCCTCTCACTTGGATAGAGTTAATTTGGAATTCATTTACCGGAGACCCGTAATTATGTCCCTAAGACCTTGTCTAATCTCGGTCTTATGGAGATAATTACCGGGGTCCCCACACATACCTTGAATATTTTTGATATGTTGGAACCTTGATCTTCCTTGCTTTCTTCTTTTGTAGATCTTCTGGTGTTCCAGTCGTTTTGGACCAGAACACTCCTTAGGAAAAGGTTCCTGGGGAAGAGGTGGTCGTGGAGGTTCCTAATCAGGACACTCCTTAGGGTAAGACTGCAGAGGACGAAGTGGCTGAAGAAGCCCCCGAGCAGGTATCGGTACCGACATCTGCTTAGGATCCATTAGTGATTCTCACTCTGTCTCCGGAGGTAGTCATCCCTGGAGATCTCCAACAGGTTCCACCTCCCCTTGGAAATACTCCTCAGGCTAGCAAGCTCCCTTTTTCCCCACGATTTATCGAGGATAAGGAACTTGACGAAGCCTGGAGAAAGATATCGGACCGTCAAGTTGAGATGGGTCCAGATATGATTTTTTGCCGGATATAATGACATGGCAATTCGGTAAGTGTTTTATGACCATCTTTATAACTCTTTCTTCTGAAGTTTCTTTGAAAACTTATCAAAGAAAGGGATTTTTTTTGTAGCATATGGTCGAGAACTACGCTGTGGTCGGAGGGCTGACCTAACGAATAAAAAATTTGGAGCAAAAACACTCCGATTTGAGAAGTAAAAACTTTTCTCTTTTAACTTGTCTTCTTATATTTTATACTTGTCTTCTTATATTTTATCATCCTGTCCCCCTTTGTAACTAAATTTTATCTCTTTATCATATTTGATAGATTTAGAGAAAATTAAAAAAGAGGTCGTGGCTAAGGAAGCAATGATAATAAAACTTAAAGAAGAAAATCAAAATAAAGACCGACCGATTACGCATGCAATGACTAGACAAAAGGAGGTTTTCGACTCTTATGAGAAGAAAATCAAAGGTAACTAGTCGTAGACTTGACCAGTATTCCATGACTCTAATTTAAAGTGTATGTTGACTCCTTTTCATCCACTTGTGGAGAGAAAACTCAAGCACTTGAACGAGCAGAGAAAACTCTCGAGTTTGAGCATGGCCAAGGGACTGAATTTGATCGGAGTCTTGAAGATAAAGTCAAGGCTTTGAACAAGATGCTTTTCGACCTAGGGCCAAGAACGCAACTACTCATTCTAAAAGACCCTACAGAGAGAATCAATTTTCTTGGCCATCAACTCGAAGATCTCAAGAGAATGATAATACTCTTTCGAGAGAACCATGCCAGGATAATGAAGGAAGCTATTGCGAATGGAGTTAGTGTTGCCTTGGCGAAACTAAAGGCTTCCGACCCCTCTGTCCGTCTTGGAGCTATTGAAGAAGACTTCGACTGCTCTGAAGATGAAGCAACAAAACTTCTCGAGGAAGTAAGGCATCTCGGAGAGAAAGTTGCGGAGGAAATGAAAGTCGGATCTCCATTACGCAACGACCAGTCTGGTGGTTCTAACAAGTAGATGGATGTAAAATTTAGATTTTGTAAATGAAACTTACCTTTTATCATCAACGGAGTTCTTGTTTTGTCTTATCAATGTTATTAAACACTCATATATTTCCTAGCCCCCGACTGCTTATATTAGTAGATGAACTTTACTAAAGAAGCAATAGACCAAGAAATAGAGCAATAACTACAACCATGGTATGTGTGCTGATAATGTTTGTAAAAAATGATCTAGTGAACACTAGAAAATGATGTGGTCGGAACCGGTTTATGATTTCGACTAGTCTAGATCTTGTCCATTATCGAATCACTGTAAGATACTACACATAGTCTGAAGATATAACAAGACTTGCTTTGATGAGAAGAAAAGTATGCAAAAAAGGAAATTATAAGTATCTTTGCTTATATAAATTATTCGAAACTGGTCGTAAGGAATCCCAAGAATTGAAGATTTGTAAAATATTTGGCGAAACGTGCTCATGCTCAAGTCCGACTGGCAGTGAAGATAGTAGGAAAAGGGCTATCGCTAGGAAGCTCCTTCCAGTGGGCAGGACCACATGCAGATAGGAGAGACTTCGACTAGGAGGCTTTCCGTGTCCCGACCAGTAGCCAAACAAGATTAGAACAGAATGTTCAAATAGAATAGTAATCTTCGAAATCTCGAGGAATAACAAAACCATATAAACTGTCTGAGTTGTGCTCCTTATACTCGCATGTTTCTTTAAGAAAAGAGTATGTGGTCGTGCGTGAGAATCATTGAAGCAATGATCACGACTAAGACCGATTGGGCTTTTGACAATGAAATCATAACCAATGAGTAATGGAGATCCCTCTTGGTTTTTTGTAAAGGGATATCGGAGAGAATGAGTGTCTTCTCCGACCAATCATCAACAATAATGGTATATGACCATTAGCAACGAACAATAATTATAAACAATCATACTTATCATGAAAAAGGAAATGCATCTTTATTGAAATATGAAATGAAAGAAATGAAAGAAATTATACAAAGAACTTACGCAATTGATAAATATTCCAAGAATTAGACAATATTTGCATGTCCGACATAGCTAACCGTACTGAACCTGGTCGGGTGACTTCGACCACAGTGTATGGACCTTCCCACTTGGGTGAAAGTTTGTTGCGACTCGTTTGGTTCTGAATTTTTCTGAGAACTAGATCACCTACAGTTAGGCTGCGAGGTTGCACCTTACGACTGTGATACCGACGCATAGCTTGTTGGTAGATCGCTGATCGTATCAAGGCTTGATTTCGTCGTTCTTCAAGGAAATTGATGTCATCAAGTCGTCGTTCACACTGACCATAGTAAAATAATCAGTCCGAGCAGAACCAATTTTTAGTTCTCGAGGAAGCATGGCTTCAGCCCCATAAACAAAAAAGAATGGTGTTTCACCGGTCTCACGACTAGTTGTGGTATGAACGGCCCATAACACAGAAGGAAGTTCTTGAACCCAAGCTCCTGACCATGTAATTAACTAGTCAAAAACTTGTCGTTTGATTCCTTGCATTATGATACCATTGGCACGCTTAACTGTTCCATTGCTCTGTGGATGAGCAACAGAAGCGTAATGTATCTTGATACTTAGGTCGTCACAGAATTCCTAAAAATTACTGCTTGAGAACTGGGTACCGTTATCCATGATTATACGATTGGGTACACCAAATTGTGTGATCACGTTTTTTTGTGAGAAACCTCTTGGCAGCCTCAGTTGTAGTTTTCACAACTGGCTCGGCTTTGATCCATTTAGTGAACGTGTCAATCATGACGAAAAGGAACTCGAATCCCCTGGGTGCTTGTGGGGACCCGGGGTATTTAACTAGTAACACTTAACCTCCATATGGTTCAAGCATTACTAATTAAATATCCTAAGTCACGATGGACATGTGCTTCCCAGAATTGCAGCACATACTCATCATCACAAAATCATACATCATTTCCATACAACAATTAACACTAAGCTCGACAATGACAAACATAAAGTAAAGTTATTACAAAAGTGCCGACCGGCCAAATAACACAATATACAAGAATGACAGCGAAAGCAAAAGCGCCATAAGATGGCTAAGAACAAAAGTCGACCGGTTAGCCAACACAACCCACAAGGCAACCGACCGGGCCGCCAAGCTAGTCGCCCCGAATACTACCACAACACAGCTCACAAAAGTGAGGCCCTTGGGGCTCACCTTATTCCTCTGCAACAATTAACATTTAAGCAAGAACAATGAGTACACTAAGGTACTCGCAAGACTGACGTGTGGAATAGCAGACCTATTCATAAGCTACATGCAGGCTTATTTAAGTGGAGGTTATATGTCTCATTTGCACAAAGCCAACTTTATTTGTAATAATGTAGTACCTTTGAAAGCAAGTTTACAAATTTATTTTATGGTTGAAATAACAGCGAATTAATGATAAATACAAGTAACCACCTAGAGGTGACTAACCCGATAGTCACCACAACATAGCACGAATCCCTGATTCGTACCACCCATCAAGTTTTAATTAAAAGGTTGTATTCTAGTTCTTACGGGGCGTATCCGAGCGTGTTCATAACCTAGGACGAGGCTATTCGAATAGTTTTAACCCTGCAGGGGTGTACCAATGTACCCACACTTCAGACCGCCTTTAAGCCACAAAAGCACACTTCCGAAGGTATGTCGGCACGGCTAAGTCCTACGAGACGCTTTCCAATATTGTGTATTAACCACGAGCCGCTCGTATGGATAGAAACCCATACGCTTACATTGCAAGCCGAAAGACAACAAATCCCATCACGGGTGAAGTCTTTCGGACACTACAATGCTCCCAACACCATCCCTCTTGCGACTCCCTGCGACCCGAAGCCAATACACGCCAAAGTACTAAGTCAAGAGAGGTCCCATACCCTCTAGTGTGGTTAGCACGCAAAAAAGCTCAGTACGGTGGCACAAGTAACTCGGTCCTTAATGACCCGGGCACCATTCCAGTCACACCCAAAAGCACACCAATCATACCATTGTGCCCAAGTCTAAATTATTTTGTTTTCAGGTTTTAGTTTGCTCAAATAATCATAGCACCAAGTGCTGAAAGTAAAGACATAATATTCGTTTGTGTGATCAAGGTTATCGACAAGTCGATAACCGCCCATTTCTACCGGAAGCTAAGCATGGCTAAGCAAATGAATTCGCAAACTACTAAGTGACAAGAGCTCATCCACGAACTCTAAATCACAACAAGATAACCTAGGCTCATGGTAGTAAAGGATAATCATTTGCCTAAGGAAATGCATCTACTAGGTCAACTAACGACAATAGTTAAACACAAACTAGCAATGCATACATAGAATTTGTAAACAACATAAATACTTGAAAATACGGGGATTAACATGATCAAATTGCTTGCCTTGCTGGAATTGCTCTTGCTGCAGAGGAGGATTCTCAGGTTCAATATAATCTTCGGAACCTAACGCGAAAATGCGATAAAACCAATAAGAACGAAGAACACCAAACAAAACTCAACAGCAAAAGACATCCAAATTCCATGAAATTTATACAGCAGCAAGAGGTTGATTTTAGACAATTTCAGGAATAAGAATTACTTCATTTGGAATTAGCATGAAAAAGTTATAGTTAAAACTAGTTCTCTCAGCCTATAAATTCTCTAAATTAATTCTTGAGTCTGTTCATGGCGAAAATTTCTATAATGATCTAGAATCCAAAAAATTTATGGTAGGTAGTTTATGTCATCCTAATCACAGCAAAGTTGAGTTTACTAAATTTGGAGTTATAATGATTTACTTATGATTTTTCTAAGTTGTAAACCTAGCACATTACATTTTCGAAACATAAACATATTTAAAACCTATTTCATGTTAAAGTTTGTTAATAGGAGGATTTAACAACATTGAGTTCACACATTTTAGAAATTCAGGGAATTACTTGTGTCTTTTACAACATTAAATGAATTTTTAAATGCTACCAATAAGGTTAAATCTATTAACATTTTTTTCTGTTGCTGATTTAGGCCTACAACCATTTTTAGATTGAAGTTTAGTAAATAACAAAATTAACAAAGTTGAAACCATTCAATTTGCAGATATACAGAAAAAGATATGCATTTTCTCAGTTTTAATTCAATTCTAGAATATCCAAAAATGGCTGAAAACAAGCTATTAAAGATTACAGAATTTTCTACCACAGAAGCATAGCTAAAAGTATTTTTATATTAAACTTTAGTCAAATACAAATTCATTACAGTTGGATTCGTTTAAAAAGGATATATTTTGAATTAGATATGAATTTCTAAAGTATTTATACAATTTTTTCAGTTGACAAAAACTATTTACCGAAATAAAGCAACACTTATCAGAAGGGAATCGACGTGGACAACTATGGGCCCTTGATTTGGAATCAAACAGCGCGCGCGAGGGGTGCGTGAGATCGACCCGAACGACCCAATTCATTTCAACCATCGATTTGAGATCGGAAGGCCACGAGCGGGGGGCTGTTTGGACCTCGCGAACGAAACATCGATCTCAGCCGCAGATCTGAGAACGGACGGCCCACGTGGATGGGGAGTTCGTGTGACCCAAACGGCCCATTTGATCTGGACCGCAGATCGCAAAATGGACGGCGGATTTAGATCGAAGTTCAAATTGAAGCGCTGACACGTGGGGCCGCATGTCAGTGACTGTGAGTCACATACGCGAAGGTTTACTCCACGCGCACGTGCACGGGTCCGGATGTCGGCGACTCGAGGACTTTTAGGACAGTCATTAACCATCGAACTAATGATTAGGGATTTAATGTGCCTTAACGATTTGCACGGATGGGTTTTAAGTGATTAAAGGGCCCACGTGGCAGTGACACAGGGTGGCGGCTTAGGACATATTTATTGCTAACAATGATTAGCAATAAAAGGGCCCAAAATTAGCACTAATGATTTCTGGATTTCAGCTTTGAACCTACGGGCCCACATGGCAGCGACCCAAGAGGTTATTACCGACAGCCATTAATACCGACACTTAACTAATCAATGATTAGACATTAATGATGTCCGAAAAGCGTTGAAACACGCTAGCGGGGTGATTTAAGGGGCTGGGCCCACTGCCAGAGGCACATCGGGCACGATTAAGACATGATTAATGCACCCAATGATTAACAATAATCAGGCATTAAACGTGTCCTAATAATCTGACGAAAACGGGCGCTCCCAGCTGACAAAAACCGAGTGGATTCCTCGGCTTGTCGCCGGCGACTCCGGCCGCGGCGGCGCCAACCAAATACCAAAATGGACTCGCAATAGCGATGCGGACCTAATGGTGATGACCTCGCCGGCGGTGGAGGTCTAGAACGTCGGCGAGCCGGAAAACACAGATGGAGGCTTTTTCGGCAAAACGCAAAAACAGCAAAATGCTCTGCTGCAGTCCTAGAAAGCGAGTGTCGTTACTTCTAGGGACTAAATAGAGGCTACCTTAACCGGGAGGAGCTTCAAAGATGGCCGGAGAAGACTTGGACACGATAGAGTTCACCGGAGCCGAGGAAGATGATATGAAAATGACAACCTGAGCAAAATGAACACCGATGGGTGCCCAAAATAGCTACATTGTGGCTCCCAGAAGTTCCATAAGTAAGTAATTGCAAAAAGAACCACTTACCGGAGTTGGAGAAAAAAGGGGGTGAAATCTCCAAACTTAAAATTGAGTGATTCCTGTGAATGCAACCCAAAATTAAGTTAGGGGAAATGCAAAGGAAGTTGAGGAGCTCAAAAGGGTACAAGAAAGATCGAAGATGAACCACTGGACACCAAGATCGCCAATGGAGCTTCTCGGGTCAACAACGGTGTCTTGCTGTTTTTGAGGCTTTGAGCTCCCAAAAGTGAAGAAGGAGCTAATGGTGGTGTAAAGGAACACCAGGAGGGGCGAAGGGAGCAATATATAGAGGAAGGATTAGGGTTTTGAGCAAGAACAAGAGTCCATGGTGGGCTCGGCTCATGCTACGGTCATGGTCCAAGAAATGATGGGGGCAAGTGAGACTCGGGACGGAAGAGCCGAAAGCCTGGGGCGCATTTAATGCCCCACAGAGAGATGTTGACGAGAGCAAGCTCGAAGTGACAATGCGAAGCCGCTCTCTCTCTCTCTCTTCCTGCCATTGCTTGCATGCGCCGCACGGAGAGCCCAAGGAAGAAGAAGAACAGCGAAAAGGGATCGTGGCCGTCGGATCTGAAATGGACGGCTGCGATTAAATGGCGCCAGCTGAGGGTTTCTAACACTCCAAACAATCAGGGCGGCCCGATATAAAACGAACGGTTGAGATCAAATGAGACATTTGGGTGACCCGATCAGCCAATTCAATAAGGACCGCCAGATCTTAATCCAACGGCTCAAATGGATGGGCTTTTCGCGGCGGTCCGAACGACAAAACAACGTGGGCCGTTTGATTTAGATCCCACGGCCGATATCGACCGCGCATTTTAAAAGGGGATCTGGTGCATTGAGTTGGTTGGATCCAACCGAGTGACTCGAGCCCGAGTCCAGCTCAACCCAAGGAACAGTGAACCAGGTTTGATTTTAAATTAGATAGAGACTTTTGAGGATTTCTTAGAGGTAGTAAAATAACTCCAAAAATTCTGAAATATTTACAAGAGCTTGTTAGCTGAGATATTGACCTTGTGTAAAAATTTTAGAGGTTTTTATACAGTGCATTTTTCTCCAAAAATTCTGCAAGGTTCTGGTTTAAGGTTTGACTAAAAGTCAAACAGGTTTGACTGCCCTCTAAAAATATTCAAACAATTTCTAAAAATTGTGAAATTTTTCAGAGGGGTCACATACCATCCCAAGGACTTAGGAAAAATATTTCCAGGAGATGATCAAAAGGTTCGACAAGATTGTTTTTGAAAGATCAAGATTTGGATCAAAAGACTTGTGACTTTGTATTTCCATAACTCTTGTACAAGAATTGATTAGCACTCACAGGAAATACATGATGTAAGAAATTTTTTTAATTTCTACTCATTTTCTTACATTTGAAACACAAGTCTGAAACTTGGGATGTTACAGTGCTCTTGGGAAAGGTCCCAGAATGTCTAGTACCCAGGTTGCAAAAGGCCAAGAAAGAGGAATTGTTTGCAAAGCATGGGACGGCTGATGTACTTGTCGGCTATGAAACTGACATTGTACGCACTTCGTCATGAGCTCTTTTGCATCATGAAGGGCAGTTGGCCAGTATTATCCTTGTCTAAAGGCTTTACCGACTAGCGTTCTGTAGGAATGATGAGCTCCACTGTGGGGACCCCGGAGTTATCTCCGTAAGACCGAGACTAATCAAGGTCTTAGGGACATAACTCTAGATATCCAGTAAATGAATTCCAACTTAACTCAATCTAAATGAGAGGCTTAACTAACGCTGGAGCCCTGACGATCATGCGCGCCGCTCCTCTGCGAGCACTACATGATTGTCGGTTCTCCAACAAGTCGAGCACTACACTTAGTGAGTTAAATAGGAAGCCATGAACAACGAGCATGACCTATATTGGCTCCCAAGATCAGCGACCAATATATTCATACTCTTAATGCAACGTTGATCACATCCATACAACACTCATACATAGATAATACAAAAGTTATACATCACAGTTTCAAGTTTACAACAACATAAGTGGCCGACCGGCCAAATTAAACAAGTTCAAAGCGAAAGCAAGTAAATAAACCAAAATGCCTGTAGTGGTATGCCATACAACCCATCGGCAACCGACTGGGAGCTAAAGATAGCATACTACTCGTCAGTGTCTCCTAAATCGACACCGATAAGCTCGTCGGTCTCATTATCTTCCTCACCTGTAAAAGCCAGCAAACATCTGGCTGAGTACAAAAGAGTACTTGCAAGTCTTACACAAATAAAAATAGTTATGCATAAGGTCATTCAAGGGAAGGCTCATATTGGCTTTATTTTGCGAAAACGACGCAATACTGAACAACCTACACATACTAGTTTCTCAAGTGCCATTTCAAAATTAGATTTGAAGTAGAAGTAAAGCATGTGAACGAGTGATAAATTCAATAATAAATGAATCATACCAAAACAAAGTGGCGGTCCACTTTGATACAACAACAAGCATGAACCTCCCATTCATGACAAAACCGGGTTCACCCACCAATTTTAATTCCAAGTCTAACAATAAGCAGCCACAAATTTCAAGCGGTCGTCCATAACCGTGGACACGGCTATTCGAATAGGTTTATACCCTGCAGGGGTGTACTACTTTACCCACACGACTTGATTAGCCCGTAAGCCTCCAGATGCTTCCGAATATAGCATACTTCCTATGGTATGCCGGCCAGGTAAATCAAGATATGGTTGTTTTTAGCAAGAAGATCCCATTGAGCTAAGTCCCTCAACCCAGGGCTCCTAGGAAACACAAGACGTTAACATCTCCATCCTATCGGCCCAAAAGGAAACATAGGATTTCTTGGTCTATGTCCTTACAATTTCACCACCGTGGGACTCAACACAACAAAACCTTCCCCCTACTTAACCATACAGCACCCATATACCGCGTATGATAGCACGAGTGTTGCTTGAACAGCAGGTACCCAAAGTTTGGTCCTTAATTGTCCAGACAAGTCCAACCACATACCTAAATCTCGTGCACAAAGCACCATTACTAACCAACACTTGTCCAGACCAAACACTTCATTAAAATGTCAAAATTTAACTCATCAAAATAGATACGAAGATCTGAAACAAAAGTGTATAATGAGAGTTGTGTTTATCCCATGATTGTCGGGTTATTCCCGTCAATCAGACTACCGTTTCTAGACTTGCATGGCTAAGCATACCCGCATAATATGCTTTCACACAGCCTATTATAACATTTTAGTACTGGAATAATTCATGGATAGCCACAATGATAAGATAATAGGATGTGTCTAACTATTCATCACAAAAATAGCGATAATATCAACATAGCATGCAAGCAATTATCATTGCATCTATCCTAACAAAACTGGGATCAAATATGATGCAAAAAGAAAGTTCAAAGGATGCTTGCCTTGCTGGAAAAGTAGTTGTTCGGTCTTGGTAGCGTAATAGTCAATATCAAGTGCTTCGGAATCTAAAGAATAAAGACCGATATAAACACCGAGAAATACTCCAAAAATCAAGATGCTAAAAAATGCATGATTTTTCTACAGTAGCTAGATCATGATTTTAGATGATTTTTGGTGAAAGAATTATTCCATTTTGATTTAGTATATGAAAGTTATGGTGATTTGAATTTCAGATTTCAGTATGTCTCCATTTATGTAATTAATTATGAGGTGAAAATTTATAGAGAAGTGGTGAGTACATGGATTACATGGATAAATAGGCAATATTATTACAAGTTCAAAACAGTTGAGTTTGCTTCAATTGGAGTTTTCATGATTTAGTTATTGATTTCCAAAGTTGTCAGCATTAATAGTGTAAAAATAATGACCTTTAGGATCATTTTCCTCAAACTATAATTTCTGTGGCAGAATTAAGTTTGAAACCATTTTTACAATTAAATTCATTTGAAATAGAAATTATCAAAACTGATTTCACTGTTTTTGGAGTTTCCAAGAATTACTTATAAATTTTTGAAGTTATCAGCCTTTTTCTATTGTAAAAATAATAGCATTAAAGGATAAATCTCCAAAATAATACTCTCTGCTGCAGAGACAAGTTTGAAACCAATTTGTTATGCATTTTGGAGTTGAGATGAAATAGTTATGCATTTTATAAGTTAATACAATTTGTTAGTGTGCAATTTAACAGATTTCGAATTTCAAAAAGTATTTCATATTTTTCTTACTGAGTGCTATCCTAGCCGCGGTCACTGACCAGCGGGCCCGGTGAATAGTGTGCTTTCGAAATTAACTCAGATTTACATTCGGCTCTAACGCGTGGGACCCGTCGTCAGCGGCACGGTCCTATGAGCTTGGTCCACGCGCCCATGTGCACGGTGCACGGGGTTTAAGGGCTAGGCCCACCCGCCAGTCTCTCCCGCATCTCTCTTAACTACACGAGTTTCTGCGCACGGGGCCCGCATGCCATAGACTCACTATTACGGCTAAGACAAGGCTTTAACGGTTAACCAATCATTAGTTGATTAATGAGCGTCATTTGCCATAAACAGACAGCTGCAGTAGCTGTCCGCGTACGACAAAGCGCCGCGCGGTTGCCCGACGGCTCGCCGGCGCTACGCGCCACGGCGGAGCCGGCCAAGGCCCGTGATAGCTTCGCAATAGTGCTGCGCATCTTTGAGAGGTGGTGGCGAGGTCTGGGATTTCCCGCACCGGCGGCTAGCCGGAGCTAAGCGGCGGCGGTTCTACGGCAAAGGTGCACAAAGCAAAAGAAAGCTCCGCAGTGACATACAAGCGAGTGCCACGGTACTAGGGACTACCAGCGAGCTACCTGAGCGAGTAAAGGTGTTTGAGGAAGCTCGGAGCTGCTGGGGCTGCGTCGGCGCCGGAGAAGAAAAATGGCGGCAACCCGGCTTCATGAGGAGGAAACGACTGGAGCAAAAAGGTGACAAATGAATGGTCGGAGTAGCGTAAGCACCCTATGAGGATGCTAGAAGAGCAATGAATTGACATAAGTCTTACCGAATCAAAGTGGGAGACGAAAAGTTGATTCACGGCCAAAAATAAACAAAACTTCGATTCACTGGAACCCTGTCGTGCAACAAGGAAATAAGTTGAGGGGTTTTGATCAGTGGCCTAAAGCACGTAAAGTGACGCGGTAGATTGTGAGGACCCGATTTATTCGACTTGTAATGCTTAGCCTTCCATTGACCCTAGCATCACAAATCAAATAAACCAAGCCTCGAGATATGTATACTTCTGTAAATACAATTATACACACCCCGTTACAAAATCATGCATCAATTCCATACATCACAATATAACAAGTCTAGCAAAAGACGTACATAATATAGAGTTATTACAACAAAGGGCCGACTGGCCAAAAGACAACAAGAGTCATTAACAGCGGAAGCAAAAGTGCCATAAGATGGCTAAGACAAAAACCAACCGGTTAGCCACATAACCACAGGGCAACCGACCGGGCCGCCAAGCTAGTCGTCCACACCGTAGCAAAACTCGCCAAAGCTGATCCCTTGGGGATCAACCTTCTTTCTCTGCAACAATTAAGCAAAGCAAATGAGTACAAAAATGTACTTGCAAGACTTACGGGTAACAAAACCTAGTTACTACTATATGCAGGCTTTAATCAAAGGAGAAGGCTCAAGGTTAATTTTCAGCATAAAGCAAGTTTTATTTGCAATAGATAATAATTTGGAAGCACTTTTGATAATCTGAATTTAATTTGCAAAAATAACAGCGATACAATAAGTAATAACAAAAAGACATCTTGGAGATGACCAACCCAATGGCCATCACAACAATAGCACGAGTTACCCACTCGTACCACCCATGTCAAGTTTTAATTTAAAAGGTTGTAGTCTAGTTCTCACGGGGCGTTTCCGAGCGTGTCCATAACCTAGGACGAGGCTATTCGAATAGTTCAAAACCCTGCAGGGGTGTACCAATGTACCCACACTTCAGACCGCCTTTCCACCAGCCACGGTTAGCATACTTCCTTTGGTATGCAGGCACGGCTAAGTCTAACAAGACATTTTCAATGGAATGCGTTAATTAAGAGTCGCATGTATGGGGTTGACCCTCAGTAGCCAGCCGGCGAAATGGGCTACCTGGACCATACGTTGTGGTGGAGTCAGGCAAGGCCGGGAGTCATTAGCCATTTAGGGTAAAGCTAGCCGGACACTTGCAAGACCCCAATCGGGGTGGAGGACCTAGAAAGGAACCACCCCGGTCACGCCTTTGTGATCCTTTTTCTCTATAAACTACAGCCAGCGACTCATTAATTAATGCCTCCCAAGGTACTAAGTCAAGAGAGGTCCCATACCCTCTAGTGTGGTTAGCACGCAAAATGCTCAGAACGGTGGCGCAAGTAACTCGGTCCTTAAATGACTCGGGCACCATTCCAGTCACACCCACGAATCACACCATCTTACCATTGTGCCCAAGTCCAAATCATTTTGTTTTCATTTTTCGGTTTTCACAAGTAAAACATAGCACCAAGACTGAAATCATGAAGTCATAGTAAGTTTGTGTAATCAAGGTTATCGACTAAGTCAATAACCGCCCAATTCTACCGGTAACTAAGCATTGTTAAGCATCATATCGCAAGGACAATAAAAGACTATAAATCATCCACCGGGCTCTAATTCACCAGTGAGGATAATAACCTAGGGTAGTGGCGGGGATGAATAATTTCAGGGCAACAATGCAGTAGGACTAACAACCTCTTAATCGACACAAAGAAATTAACTTTGACACAAAGAAGCATGCATACTTAGGTTTTGCAAACAAGATATTAGACTTTAAAAGTAATAGGAGCAATATGATCAAATGATGTTACACTGCTTGCCTTGCTGTAGATCACTTTCTTGCTGCAGAGGATTCACTCACGTAATCAATAATTCCTTCGGAACCTAACGCGAAAAGGCGATAACCAAATAAGAACAAGAACACCAAATAAAACTCAACAGCAAAAGTCCTCCAAATACTATGAAATTCATACAGCAGCAAGATTATGATTTTAGACAATTTTAGAAACAAGAATTTCTTCATTTAGACTTAGTATGCAAAAGTTATGGCTAAAACAATTTTTCTCAGCCTGACTAATTCCAGATTAATTCCTATCTGTTACTGTTCATGGCATAAATTTCTGGAATGATCTAAGTCCTGGAATTTTTATGGTGAGTAGGAAATAGTATCCTAACAACAGAAAAATTGAGTTTACACAATTTGGAGTTAAAATGAAATAGTTATGATTTTTCTAATTTGTAAAACTAGCACATTTCATCTTTCGGAAGCACTAATATGAACAAAACGTATGCTAAGTTAAAGTACAATACCAGAGGGATTTTACAGATTTGAGTTTTCTCAATTTGGAGTTATACACAAAAAGTTATACATTTTACAAATTTTGAAGTGATTTTTCTAACCCTCATTTCATTTAAACTTCCACTACAACATATTCCCATCTCTAGTGTAGAACAGAGCCTCAAATCATCCTCAATTTAAAGTCTACTCTACTACAGAGCTAATGCAGTTTGAATCATTCATAAAGGAGTTAAAATGACAAGGTTATGCATGTTTGAAAATTGAAGACTTAAATACTTTTGAAAACACACTCTCGGGGAGGTCCAAACGAACCAGAGAAGACAGGGAGGTCGTGGACCGTTGATCCGAGATCGCACGGCTATGGAGCACGGGAGCACAGCGCAACCGTACGGAGGAGGTCCACGCGCACTGGGAGGTCCAAGCCGTCGAGATGGAATCTAACGGCCCAGATGTACGTTCAGCGCACACCAGAGATCTCCTCGCACCTATAGGAGGTCGTGACCGTCAGATCTAGATCTGGCGGTCTAGAGCTCCACGAGGAGGTCCTAAAGGTAAAGATCGAATGGGGGAGGTCTGGACGGTGAGATCTAAAGGAGGAGAGGTCTTGGCGGCCGAGATCTACCAGGGAGGTCTTTAACGGCCGAGATCTCAGAAGGGGAGATCTGAAGGGAGGTCCTAGTGAGGGAGGGCGGCCGAGATCTACCAGAGGAGGTCCTGGGCGGCCAAGATATAGATGGGGGAGGTCCTGGCAGCAGAGATCTTCACGGAGGAAGATCTCAATGGTCGAGATGAACTGGAAGGAGGTCCCAGCGGTTAGGATTTCACAGGGAGGTCCTACGAGACGAGGTCTAACGGAGGGAGGTCCTTAACGGCTAAGATCTCATCAGGGGAGGTCTTAACGGTCAGGATCCGAGCTGGGGAGGTCCTCAAAGACAAGGACTTAACAGAGGAGGTCCGACGGCCCGGATCTCCATTGGGAGGTCCCGAGCAGTCGAGATTTCATCAGGGGTGGTCCTGAAGGCCTAGATACACGGGAAAGGGAGGTCCTTAGGTTTTCTTTGCAAAAGACCAATGGGTGGTATTTTGCAAAGAGGTCCTCAGAGGAGGTCTTGAGGGTGGTTTTTTACAAAGAGGTCCTCGGGGAGGTCTTTTTGTGCAGGAAATGGTCCTAGCGGCTAGGATTTAACAAGGGTGGTCCTAGACGGCTATGATTAAAACATGGGGGGGGGTCTTAAGACTTAGAGCTTTTCAGAAATGAATCTAAGGCTTAGATCTAAACTTGGGAGGTTCTCAACGGCTGGGATGATCCCGAGGAGGTCTAGAGTCTTGACCAAAACACGACAAAGTACAGGGCTCGACGTTGAGCTTGCCGGCACGTCGCCGGTGACCTAGGCCGCGGCGGCACAAGCCAACTAGACCAAAATGTGCCTAATACTATTGTGATCATAAAGGTACCACTCTCGACGGCGGCGCTGGCCTGTAATGCCGGCGAGCCGGAGAGGGGCGGAGGACAAGTTTTCGGCAAAATGTCCGCGACGACCCAATCTAGCGAGTGCTTAAGCTTGAGGGGGCTAAAGTGAACTCACCAGTGCACAAGAGAGGTCCGAGGGAAGTCGGAGGAGTGCCGGCGGCGGCGACCGAAGCGAAGATGAAGAAGATGACGGCAACAAGGTGCCCTGAGTCAACCGAGACAAACATAATGATCAGGGTGGCTTTGCGATAACTAAAAGATGGTCCGAGACCAAGGGATTGAGCGGAGGGGGCTCACCGGAGTTGGTAATGACGAAGTTCCCTCAGCGGCCGCGAAATGCAAAAATTCTAATTCAGTCGCTCCTGGAGAAGCAAATCGAAAATGGGGTTAGGGTCGGACTTGCGAGGAGCCAAGGTCCCAAAGGAACCAGAAATCTAGGAAAGAGGACGAATGGAGCACCCAGGCCACCAACGGAGCTCGAAGGACCGAAAATGGCAGAACGGGGTCCTAGATGATTTGGCGCTCAACCGTACAGAGAAAAGACTGGGGCAAATGTGGGTGGAAGAGGAGCTAGAGGGGGGCTCGGAGCCTCCTTAAGGCTTGAGGAGCGGGAATAGGGTAAGGACGGAACCGGGGGCAAGATCCAGACAAATCTCTACAAAGGCACTTCGAGTGACGTGCTAAGGTAGAGGGGGCAAAAAGGGGGTGGTCGGGGGCAGCAGCACGTCACACAATAAATGCGCGGCGGCAAAGAGTCGTGGGAGGACCCCACCGAGGTGACCGGGAGCTACGGCGAGCTCTGGCGCGCGCGGGAGAGAGAACCAGAGGAAGAAGAAGAATAGAGGAGGAGGGGTGGTCGTGAGCGTCGGATATAAATCCAACGGCTCAGCTCGCACGCGCCCGGGTGCGATTAAGTGGACTTGGTCCAACCGAGTCGGTTGAGTTGGGCTCGGGCTCGAGCCCAAGTCTGACTCAAACCAGAATTTGAACTTTTGGTTTTTGAGAAGGGCTGAGCCTTGGGAAATTATTTTGAGGTAGTAAAACAACTCCCAAAATTCTGAAATTTTTACAGGAGCTTGCTAACTTATATATTGACCTTGTGTAAAATTTTCAGAGGTTTTTATACAATGCATTTTTCTCCAAAAATTCTGCAAGGTTCTGATTTAGGGTTTGACTGAAAGTCAAACAGGTTTGACTACCCTCTAAAAATATTCAAACAATTTCTAAAAATTGTGAAATTTTTCAGAGGGGTCACACATCAATCCTAGAACTTAGGAAAAGTATTTCCAGGAGATGATCAAAAGATTTGACAAAATTATTTTTGGAAGATGAGATTTTGGATCCAAAAAGACTTGTGGCTTGGTATTCCCATAACTTTTGTACGAGAATTGTTTGGTACAACTGGAAATACATGATGTAAGAAAAAGTTTTAATTTCTACTCATTTTCTTACATTTGAAACACAAGTCTAAAACTTGGGATGTTACATAGATTGAGGATAATACCTTCCGGACACGAAGAAGGCACGAATGTGTCCGCGAGAGCACGCTCTGGAAGTCGCAGGGAGCACGACAATGGACAGCGAGCTACAAGCAAATACAGGAGCTCGCATAAGCAAATATGGACACGGGAATGAACCTAGAACAGGGAGGGATCATGAGGAGGAAGCTTACCCGTGAAGAGAGCAAGAACAAGCTCCCCTCTCCGCGGTCAACAGAGGAGAAGTGAGGGAGAAGGAGGGGGTTGCGAGGGGTGTTATGCCCGGGCGATGATGGCATTGGAGGCGGCGTGAAGTGGAGAACGCTCCGGAGTGGTCAACGACAGCGTTGGATTGACGGCGTCGGAATCCCTCAACGGCTCGGAGCAGGCGAGCGCGGCCGCGTGGCGTGTGCGTTCTGAGGGCTGCAGCGAGAGGGGGGAGACGACCCTAACAGCACAGGCCCACGGCGTTAGCGGCTCATCGCGTGCGAGTGGACGAGACTTAAGTGACTCGGTGCACACCGTTGGATCTCGGATGGATGGCTCAGATTGGAGAGAGGCGATCGCAATCGGCTGAAGGGGTACGTGACCTGGATCGTTGATCCTAGATCCTAAGGTCAGCATGCCGTGGTGCAACTAGGCGGTTGGGCTGAGCCGGCTCACCGAGTCAGACTCAAGCCCGAGGAACAGTACCGGCCGATTTAGGGTTTAGGATTTGACTGAGAATTAAAATAGTTTCTCCACTTTGACCAGAGGCTTATAAGTATAAATAAAATTCCTAAAATCATAAAATAATTTCTGGGGGTTCCTGGGATAGCCTAGTGTCCATAAAAATTATTGAACCCTACTGTTCATGATATAATTTGTAATATATAAATTCAAACTTAGGCTAGGTCCTTTAATGGTGTTTGAATTTTCTTAGGGTTCAAACCAGTCCCAAAAATTTGGAAAAAATTATATTAATTCGTGATAATTAATATAGTATTTGAATAAATTATTTTCAGAGGTGCTTTAGTAGCATTTATTTCAGTTTTTAGTTTGGAGTTCAATTTAAAGTGTGTGTTTCATTTGTATTTGGAGATTTTCCAAGTACAATATTTAAATAAAAAGTTTCAAAACATGATGCATGCTAATGAGATGCATAATAAACCTCTTTATTAATTTGGGGATGTGACATCCACAGACTCCTCCATGAATTTCGGTTAGCAACTTAATGCCAGCCGGTTGAGATATGCATCTCATCAACACTCCGTGAGATCCTCGCTTATACAAGGTACGTTCAATAAGAGTGTATGATTTGGCTTTTCGTGCTATATGATCAGCCTCTACATCATCTTCAGGAATGAGGTCACGCTGAAGATAATTGTAGATCAATGTCATCCAATCTCTATCGTGATCGTGATGGCGCCAACCATCATCGACCTGTGGAGCATCCATGTTTGCAGAATCGAGGTGTGCGACCTTCTTGCGAACATCTATGTCATCGGAAGGCTCGATCACCGAGGGTGAATCAAGTTTTTCGAGAAAAACTCCAAACGGGACGAATGTCCTTGTAGAAGCCATCTGTGCCAACTGATCTGCCAGAAAGTTTTCCTTTCTAGGAATGTGTTGGATCTGAAAACCAAAGAAATGCTTTTCGAGTTTCTGTACTTCCGCCAGATATGATGACATCTTGGTATTAGAGCACTGATACTCTTTCCCTACTTGATTCGCTACTAGTTGAGAATCGCCTTTCACTAGTAATCTGCGAATCCCAAGCGAACGAGCTGCTCGAAGTCTTGCCAGCAAACCTTGGATTCTGCCACATGTTAGTAGCAGGAAAGTTTAACTGAATGGCGTACTTTATTTGTTCGCCAGTAGGGGAAATCAAGACGACCCCAGCCCCCAAACCATGGAGCATCAAGGAACCATCAAAGTACATTGTCTACTCATCGTGGTGTTCGTACTTGGGCCCTTGGGTGGGTTCAGCATTTGTCCATTCGGCAATGAATTCTGCTATTGCCTGGGACTTGATTGCTGTTCGTGGGATGAAATGGAGGTCAAACGCCCTAAGCTCAACCGCCCATTTTGCTATTCGTCCTGATGACTCCCTGTTTCCTAGGACTTGACCAAGGGGATACCCAGTTGGTACGACCACTTTATGGGCCTGAAAATAATGCCTTAGTTTTCTTGAAGCCATAAGGAGACCATAGAGCAACTTTTGTACCTGTGGATATCTTTCCTTTGGTCCATGTAAGACTTTGCTTACGTAATATATCGGCTGTTGGACATTGTCACGTTCTACGACCAGACACCACCGACCGTTTGTGGTGTTACAACACGTAAATCAAGAATGTCTCTCCCAATCTTGGAGAAACTAAGATTAGGGGACTCGTAAGGTACCGTTTAAGTTCTTCGAAGGCGATGCTTGCCTCTTTAGTCCATTCGAAATTTCTATGTTTTCGGAAAAACTTAAAGAAAGGTAGTCCTTTTTCACCTAACCGCGCTATGAAACGACTTAACGCTGCCATACAGCCTATTAGCTTCTGAACTTCCTTCTTTGTGGTCAGAGGGCGCATATGATCGATGACGGCGATTTTTACTGGGTTTGCTTCAATGCCTCTAGCCGAAATCAGGAACCCAAGAAGCTTTCTAGATAAAACTCCGAACACACATTTCTCTGGATTTAACTTAAGGTTATGGCGTCTTAACTTATTGAAAGTCTCTTGTAAATCTGGAATGTGATCGCCGGCGTTGATGCTTTTTACGACTAAATCATCAACGTAGGCTTCAAGATTCCGACCTATCTGCGGACTAAAGGTTTTTTGCATCAACCTTTGAAATGTTGCACCAGCATTTTTGAGACCAAATGACATCTTTACATAACAGTAAGTACCATATGGAGTGATGAAGGAAGTTTTCTCCTCATCTTCTTTACTCAATTTAATTTGGTGGTACCCTGAGTAGGCATCTAAAAAACTTAATAACTCACACCTGGAAGTATAGTCTATAAGTTGATCAATGCGAGGAAGGGAAAAGTCATCCTTAAGACAAGCTTTATTGAGATCTGTAAAGTCGATACACATTCGCCACTTTCCATTGGCTTTTTTAACCATTACAGGAGCTTTGAGAAGCTTGTCAATCTCCGACTGGATTGCTTCCTTCCGATCAGGTGCGAAACACCTCAGCTTCTGCTTGATCGGTTTTTTATTAGGCTGCAAGGCTAGCCTATGCTCGTTCACCTCCCTAGGGACTCTGGGCATATCGGACGCCTGCCAAGCGAATACGTCCTGGTTTATTCGAAGGAAGGAGACGAGCAACTCTTCCTATTTAAGGTTGAGTCCTGCTCCGACCAGTATCTTGGCACCCTCTGGAGAAGCGCTTTCGTCGAGTTGTACCTCTTTTATCTGGTCGAAAGGTTTCGGTGTCATCTTTGGTCTCGAGTGCTTGACCTGCATGGTAGTGGTGTTAGTTCCCCTGGTCGGAAGTTCGTCGACCAGTTCCAAACATTTTCGATCACTTGCGTAGGCTATTTTTTGATCGCCTCAAACCGTGATGACCCCCTCTGGTCCCGGCATTTTCAAACTCTGATAACCGTAAGGCATGGCTATCAGGAATTTTGCTAAGGCCGGACGACCAAGGATTGCATTATATGCGGTTTCAAAATTTACTACATCAAATGAAATCTTTTCTGTCCGGAAGTTGTCAGGTCTTCCGAACGTAACTAGTAGGGACAAGTGCCCTATTGGCTTGGCGGTAGATCCAGGAACTATGCCATGAAAGGCATATTTCACAGGTTTTACCTTGGATTTGGGAATCTGCATGTCTTCCAATGCGCTTGCGAATAAAATATTTAAAGAACTACCCCCATCTATCAAGACCCGATTAACCTTGCAGTTATTAATAGTAGGCTCAACGACAATAGGGAACCTACCTGGTCGAGTCGATGGGATAGGGCAATCTTCTTTGCTGAAGGAGATTATTGTCTCCGACCACCTTGAAGGTTTAGCGGCGATCGAAGGTTCAGTAAGGTTGACTTCCCGCTCCATGGCCTTTAGATGACGTTTGGACTCGTATGAAGAAGATCCACCGAAGATCACGTCGAGAGTGTACTAAGGTTCTTGGTACTCCATTTCTTCATCACCGTCTTTGTCCTTCTTGGAGCTTGCCTCCCCGAGCTCTTGTATTGAGGGGAGTTGACCTTTACCTGCATAATAATCTTTTAGCTTCTTTTGCCAACCACAACAATTACACAAGTCGTGTCCTGCTTGCAGGTGAAGAGGACACCACTTCTTATTTTTCTTGTATTCATTGGTCGGGGCTTTAGCCTTGCCACGGCCAGAATAATCCTTTCTTCCCTTGGTGAATTTTTTAGGAACCGCAAGAACCTCCTTATCGTCGGTTTTGCGGTGTCACTTTTTCTTGAGAGCCTTCTTTTGCTTTCTTTTCGTCTTATCTAGGACAGATTGAGGGATTTTATCTTTTCGGTCAATGGCCTCGTTCCACTCCACCGCCTCGCTGGCGATCGCGTACTTGTCGGCCATATCGAAAAGCTCGATGGTTGTTCGTGGGGGATGTATAGCTAAATCCTCCGTAAACCTTCGGTTTCTTAACCCCGCTTTAAAGGCTTGGATGACAGAAGATTCTGCAACCTCTGGTATTGAATTACGAACCTGGCTAAATCTTTTGATGTACTGTCGGAGAGTCTCGTTAGATTTTTCCCGGATTTGGTGGAGATCGTCCTCCTTTCCAGGGCGATCATACGTACCCTAAAAATTTGCAATCAGAAGGTCGCAAAGTTGCTCCCAAGTATACACTCACCCGACCGGTTGGTTGAGTAACCACGACCGGGCTAATCCTTCTAATACCGTGGGAAGATAGTTAGCCATTACATTTTCATCACCACCAGCAGCTCTGATGGCGTTGGTGTATATCTGGAGAAATTCTAAAGGATTTTGAGTCCCATTGAATTTGTCCAGGTTGGCCGGTCGGAACCTATTTGGCCAACGCACAGCCTAGAGCCCTGCGGAGAAGGCTCGACAACCTGTGATAGTTTCATGGCGCCTTCTTTGGAAAGGTGCCGGATTATAATCGGTCGGAGACCGGTTTCTAAGATTAGATTGCCGGTGCTCTGGTGTCTCGATTCGGTCGTGGACGTTGATAGGACGCCTTCGACCGCTTGCTTGATTGAGATGATGTCAAAGATCATCAAATCCAAACGATTGCTCCTCTCGACGAAGTGAGGGTTAGGATTCTTGGACAGCCTTCTCCCCTCATGACTCGTTGGTCGGAATCGTCGAGGTGGTCTTCGTATCAACTGGTCTTCAACACGACCATGCTGGCCTTCGTTCCTGATATGATTCTGTGCGCTGTATAGTCTGTTGGATGATTTCTGATACTTGACCTACAAGTTGGACAAAATCTGAAGTCTCTGCCAAAGCAGGGTCAGAAGTATATAAATATCTCTAACTCGCTGTAGGTTTTGTACCGTTACCGAAGGTCTCAAAGGGTTTCTGCCAAAAGAGGGTGTCTGATGGTCTGAATCCCCCGACCTCCTAGTCGGTCTTGCCTGGTCCCTTACATTGGCTGGGGCAGAACCAGGTAAATTAACTGATGGACGTCCACCAGTTCTGTTACCTATGGCATTTGGTGCCTAACCGCTCGTACCATCTCCATTATTATGTGGTGGCGAGGCAACGTATGGAGGACCGTACACGACATTTTGATCTGTATCTCCGATTGCATTGACCTCGTGCTTCCAGCAGTGATCCTCCGATGAGCTTCCATCGTAATCGATGGAGAGCCTTTCAGGGCTTCTGTGAGAAGCTTCCATGATGGAGAGTGGTCGGTAATCAGCACTTCCTGAGGTATTCGTAATGGTCTCAATCTGATCTGGTAGATTGCCGATCGTATGTTGAGCCTTATCATCCCCACTTGGTTTATGACCAGTGGGGGTTCCATCGACACCGTCACCAGATGTCAGTTGGCTCCTGGAATTGCCAGAAGTCGTCGGTGAGTACCTGTCAACCATGATCGCATCAAGGGTATAGTGGTCCTCGAATTACAGTTTTCGTCACCTTTTTTGCCGGTCGAAAAGTCTGGGCTTGCAAAGGTTTTTGGGTGTTCCGAACTAGTCGGAAGCACTTCCTCTGAAACCGCCATTGATTGTAGCGGTGTATCCTCATCCATCTGGTCGACCTCGCCGATATCCGCGATGGGCGGCGGAGGAGGAGGATGATGAAGAGACTCTGTTTTCCTGCATGGCGCGGATGCATGCGTCCATGTCGAGGTTGGAGTAGTCCACCAGGTCGAACCAGTTTTCCTCGTCCCAACTTCCTGCCATAACTGCATGAGCGATTACGAATGGGAAATGGACAAGGATTTGATGAGCGAAGAACTTCTTCCAAGATTCCACACCGCGTTCCCCACGGTCGGCGCCAGCTGTCGACGATCAAGACGTCGATCTTACGAAAAGAATAGGAGAGAATGACATGGAAATTCTTGGGAGATAATGGGACTGCTCTTTTATTAATATGAACTGGGATTTACAGGGAATGCCTTCTGACTAGATGGTGAACTACTTTCGTTTACACTGAGAACACTACTTGTTATGCTATAATATCAGACTTAAAACACCAATCTAATGTATATGCTTTAGTCCGATCTGAGACTCTTTTGCTCCGTCCATGCTCCATCTTTAAATAGCTCTTGAAGAGGTGGTAGTTACTTCTAGAGAAGACGTCTGTTGTGAAACGTCGCGTCTGGTCGGAGCGGTATGACGGTTGATGGAGAATCAACCGTTCGGCGGTTGTATGCTTGTGAGGTACTCAACTGCATGGTGGTTGTTCATCAGTGTTTTAGGATAAGAAACATCGTGTGGTATGGAATATACGCACGTGTTCCACTCATCACACAGTAGAGAATATACCTGAAATCAATTTCAAACAACAGTTCGTACCCTGTACGAGCAGTTCCCTGGTCGGAGATTAGGCACAGGACCTCGTCCGACCAGGGTACCCATTGTGTAACCTCTGGAATCTCTACGACCAATGAGGTCGTAAACTTCAAGGGTTACGACCATGAAGACGTATGGTCTTTTATGTATTAAAAATAACTTATAGAGATTTTAATCCTCGTCACAATGGATGAACATTTATCTACAGCTCATGCAACTACTAGGATTAACTACCTCTAACAAGAAATTAATCATCAACATAGAACATGCATACATACAGTTGCAAAACAAGATAATTTGCAATGAACATAATAGGATCAATATGATCAGGGGGTTGCTTGCCTTGTTGGAGATAGTCCAGGTGCTGCTGAGGATCACTCTTGTAGACAAATCGAATCTCCAAAATCTATCGAACAAACGAGAAGGACGAATAAGTACAAATAACACGAATATAGTCTAAAATTCATATTCATCCAAAATGCATAAAAATTACATAAAAGGTAGAGTAAGATTTTAGTTGAATTTAGAGACAAAAATCATTTGATTTGGAGTTTCTATGTGGGAGTTATGCCCTAAACAATTTCTGTTGGGAGGAAAAATGTTGGAAAAATAGCTTCAGTCAGTGTAGACTGAATTAATTCTTCTCGTGAAAATTTCCAGAATGGTGGTGGAGACAAAAACTACATGGCCTAACAGAGAATAAAATTTTATGAACAACAAAATTGGAGTAATCTCTTTTGGAGTTCATATGAATTTCATATGAATTTTCAAAGTTAAATGAATTTTTAGTGCAAAAATAATTCTTTTTCTGAATTTAATTCTAATATTGAAATTTTCTATGATAGTAACATGTTTCAAACCAATTCCAATTTAAAGTACAATAAAAATGGAAACCGACAAAATTGGTTTCACTCAATTTGGAGTTGATTTGAAATAGTTATGAATTTTTGAAGTTATTTGAATTTACAGTGCAAAGTTAATTCATTTCGGGATTTCTTAATGTATTAAATACATTTTATACTTAGCTTGAGCTAGCCATGGTCACTGACTAGTAGGTCCTATGTGCACAGTGTTTCCCTTTTTCTTTTAATTTTTGGTTAATTCTCTCCTAATATGTGGGGTTCACGGATAGCCCATGGACTGAAGGTCCACGCGCTTGGTCCACTGGTCCGTGGACCAGTGCGCTATGCACTTAAAGAGCCCGAGTCCGCATGTCATAGACTCTAAAGCTAAACCAGGTATTAACTACTCACATTAATTGTTCACCGGGCCCGCATGTCATAGAAACCGAACGTCACTAACTCAGAATTAAATGCCACTTTGTCCTAACCCGACAGAGATTTGCCCTAACTAATGGCGCTACACTGCCAGTCCTAATCGGACATGCAGAGGGGCGCTCGGCTGTGACCTTGTCGGGCTTGTTACCGGCGAGGGAAGCCATGGCGGCACGGGTAAGTGACCAAAATGGATTCTCCTTGCCAGGGCGAACCTACAGGGCGTGTAGCCACGATGTGACGTAGAGGAGCAGAGGAGTGCTACGGGCTACGGTGGTTTCTATGGCTCGGTGACGCTTCGAGCGATTTAGAGCACACATGAGCAACAGCCAGGCACAGGGAACTCACTGAGGTTACGCGGGGTGAGGGAGCTTGCAGGAGATGGGCTGGCGGCGAAGACCAGTGGTAATGGTGGCGCTTTAACGTGGAGCGGTGGCCTGAGCAAAGAGAAAGAAAAAGGAAGGATGGGGAAGCACTAGTGAGGGTCTGAGATGCTCAGGGAGGAACCAATTGGGACATAGCTCACCGGAATTGATGCAGCTACGAAGAGTGCTCTTTTGGCCAGAGATAAAGAAGAAGAGGGCATTGGCAAGCTCCTACGCATAAAAAGCTCAATTTGCTTAGGGGAAATACTCTTGGGGGCCTGAAATGCTTGGTGGTGAGGATAGCGAGAGGAAGCCTTCACTGTTGCGGCCAGAACAGCGAGGTGGCATCTCGGGCTTTATAGAGGCTGAGGCGGAGAAATGTGAGGAGGCTAGCGGCATGGGCGACGACCACCCAAATGGAGTCAAAACCAGCTTGGGTCCAGGGTAGATTAACTATGAAGTCTATCTCGACCTCTTCCCATTTCCACTCGGGTATGGGCAACGGCACCAAAAGACCTCCAGGTCTTTGGTGTACAACCTTAACCTTTTGACAAGTATCACATTTGGCCACGTACTCCACAATTTCGCTCTTCATACAAGGCCACCAATACATCTCCTTAATGTCCTGATACATCTTTGTAGCTCCAAGATGAAAGGAATACAAGGCTTCATGGGCTTCTTTGAGGAGCACCTTTTTGAGTTCTGTGTTGTTTGGTACACATAGCCTTTTGTCGAACCAGACAGTCGCCTGTTCATCTTCTGAAAACCTTAAAGACCTCCCTTATCTCATGTTGCTCTTGATCTCCTGAATATTAGCTTCATTAACCTGAGCTACTCTAATATGACTTTGTAGGGTAGGTTGCACCTTCGGAGCTACCAAAAACCCTTCTTCAACTATCTCAAGCGTGAGCTTTTGGAATTCTTCATGTAACATTGGTTGGCTTTCTTTTACCATCAAGGTGCTGCTATAGACGTTCCTATTCAGAGCATCAGCAACTACATTGGCCTTGCTGGGGTGATAATGAATTCCCACATTGTAGTCTTTGATTAGCTCTAGCCACCTTCTTTGCCTCTTGTTCAAGTTAGCATGTGTAAATATGTACTTTAAGCTCTTGTGATCGGTGTAGACCTCACAACGGTTCCCAATGAGATAGTGACGCCAAATCTTCAAAGCATGCACTACAGCAGCTAGCTCTAGGTCATGAGTAGGATAATTTGGTTCATGAGGCTTCAATTGCCGAGAGGCATGGGCCACTACTCTCCTTTCTTGCATCAAGACATAACCAAGACCTTGTCATGAGGCATCACAATAAACCTCAAAGTCCTTTCGGACATTTGGCAAAATCAAAACTAGGGCAGAGGTCAATCGTTTCTTGAGCTCTTGGAAGCTTTGCTCACACTTAGAGGTCCAGGAGAACTTCTTTTCTTTCTTCAACAGCTGAGTAAGAGGTCTTGCTATTCGTGAAAAGCCTTCAATAAACCTTCTGTAGTACCCTGGCATTCCAAGAAAGCTTCGAATTTAGGGTACTGATTTAAGAGACTCCCAATTGAGCACGTTTTGGACCTTGCTGGGGTTGACAGAAACTCCTGTTTCGGACAAGACATGTCCCAAAAAGACCACTTCATTTAACTAGAACTCACACTTACTAAACTTGGCAAAAAGTTGATGAGCTCTAAGCTTCTCCAAAACCAAATTGAGGTGTTTTGCATGCTCATCTTCACTTTTAGAGTATACAAGGATGTCATCAATGAATACAATGACAAACTTATCAAGGTACTCCATGAACACTCTATTCATCAAGTTCATGAAATAGACAGGAGCATTGGTTGGCCCAAAAGACATGACAGTGAACTTAAACAACCCATATCTAGTTGAGAAAGCTATCTTGGGGATGTCTTCTTTGCGGATCTTGAGCTGATGGTAGCCTGATCTCAAATCTATCTTGGAGAACACCCCCACCCCCTTCAATTGGTCAAACAGATCATCAATCCTTGGTAAAGGATACTTGTTTTTATAGTAACCTCATTTAAAGCACGGTAGTCCACACACATTCTCTGTGTTTCATCCTTCTTGGTAACAAAAATTACTGAAGCTCCCCAAGGTGAGGAGCTAGCTCTAATGAAACCTTTGCTCAACATATCTTCAATCTGCTGCTTCAGCTCTACTTGATCATCAACATGCAACCTATAAGGTCTTTTAGAAATGGGAGAGGTCACTGGAACAAGGTTAATGACAAATTCCAGGTCCCTATCTGGTGGCATCCCTGGGAGCTCATTAGGAAACACATCTGGAAAGTCTTGGATCACTGGGACATCTTCCAAAGTCACAACTTGAGCACGGCAAGCTAGAGCTTCATCAAGCTTCTTTGAGGAGGCCTCAAATTTCACTGTGACTCCACTAGGGCTGGTCAAAGAAATGCTTCGGCCACTACAATCCAGCATTGCATGGTGGTCTGCAAGCCAATCTATTTCCAAGATCACATCTAGGGATTTGGTGTCCAAGATCACATCTAGGTTGGCTAGAAATTCTACCCCTTCTATGACCATCTTAACTTGTGGACAACCCTGGTTCGTGCTTAATTCCGAACCGGGGGATTGGACCAACAAAGTAGTTCTAAGAGTTGCAACTTCAAACTGATACTTGGTAGTAAAACTTCGAGAGATAAACGAATGAAAAGCCCCATAATAAAACAAAATGGTAGCTGACACTGAATTTACTAGGAACATACCTAGTACAACATCTGGGGAGGTCAGGGCTTCCTCCACTACAACATGGTTCACACGACCTCTCCCAAAAGGTTGGGAGGTCCTGGGCTGAGGAGGTCCTACGGCTTGCTAGGATGTCCTCGTTGGGGGAGGTCCTAAGGAGGAGGTACTTACAACTTGTTCGGTCCTCTGTGGGCACTAGTTATCAAAGTGCCTCACTTGATGGCACCTAAAATAGGTGACTCCGGTTGCGGGGGAGGTCGTGGGCAGCTGGTTGCTGCTACTGACGTTGCGACGATGACCTTCGGTAGGTGGACGGGAGGTCTTGTCAGAGGTCTGGGAGGTGCTAGGAGGTCCTTAACGCCGGTGCTGGTGTTGCACAAAAGTTCTGGCACGCTAAGGAGGTCCTTGTTGAGCACTAGAGGGTGGTATCTTTCTCTTGTATGTCTCGGAGAGCTCTTTGCGGGATTCCTCAACAAGCATAGCCTTGTTCACCATGTGCTGAAAATCAGGGTAGTCATTGCCAACCACTTGGACTTTCAAGCTTGGGTGGAGACCTCGCTTGAAACGCTTCTAGCGTGCATCATCAGTGGTAACATCCTCCCTGGCATAACGGGACAACTGTGTGAACATTGTGAGGTACTCACCCACTGACATATTTCCTTGCTTGAGGTCCCGGAATTCATTCTTCTTCATCTCAACCTTCCCACCAGGGACATGGGTGTGTCGAAAAGCTGCTGAGAACTCAGCCTATGTGATCCTTTGGGGTCAACATGAGCGACACAAAAGGTCCCACCATTTTGCGGCAGCGCCTCCCAACTGGTGTGAGGCAAACAAGACCTTCTCACTGTGGGAACCCCGAATGTTGGAAATGTACTTAATTAAAGTTATACTGTAGCACAATTATTAATCAAGGAACAGTGCTGCTCCTTTATTAAAGATCATGCTAAAAGTATAAATTTTAATAAGTAACAATTCCAATATTTAGGCACCCCGGATATATGTCTCACAATGGTTCCCAGGATCAGTGACCATTGCACATATATCCTAAAACAACATTGCATCATACACATACAAGTCATACAATAACATAATTAAACATAAGTTTACAATTTGGTTTAGTACTACAATATCCAGTGACTTGGTCACTACAAGAAACTAACAGCGGAAGCAAATTAACGGCAAAATCCACCAATGGCCCCATCCACCCGCAGGCGATTGCGTGGAGGAAAGAAGTAGCTTTACTCGTTAGCGTCACCCTGATCGACGCTAACGGGTACTTCATAAAGATAACCATCCTCACCTGCAACAATAGGTTATAGCACCTTGAGTACGGAAGGTACTCAGCAAGACTTACACAAACTAATAAAAGAAAGTGTTTATTGGAACCTATGCAAAGGAGTAGAACTTATACATGCATAAGGTTGCAACAGGAAGGTATAATGGTTAAATTTTGCATAAAGCAGTACTTCTTAACCTATAATAACTAAGTTTTGATAAAGCAATTTAATAAATCAAGTTGGACTACAACAGTAAGTAAATGAAGAAATTGTAAACAGTACAGTGCATGAGTCCTCTCATGCTGAAACAAAAACCCAAACAGTATTTGAAAACAAAACTTCTATACAGGTGACATCAACTCAAGTTGTCGTCCATGACCGTGGACATGGCTATTCGAACAGTTTGATACCCTGCAGGGGTGTACATCTTTACCCACACGACTTAGTCAGCCCGTTGCCTTCGGATGCCTCCGAATGATGACATACTTCCTTTGGTATGCCGACCGGGGAAACTAAGATTTGGTATTTTTCAACAAGTTAACACTATTGAGTTGGACACCCATGTGTGGGCTGATCTCGCTTAAACAACGACTGATAGCATCTGCTTAACCGGGGCACACATGTTGCGTCAGGAATGCCGACCCAAACAATTAAATGCGAACTGGGCTCACTACCCATATTAGATTGCAATCGGCATCTTTAAGGTACGTACATGCGACGGAGCACATATACGCCCTCACCCTTCTAAGAACATCTGATACTGACATACAAGCTCACATGGCATAAAACGCAGTCATAAGACCAAAGCATCTATGCCATACAAGATCAATACACATATCCTTACTCCCCTGTTTCCAACTCAATAGTCTTAGCCCTTTACTTAACCAAACAGCGCCCATACACTGCATGTGGAAGTACGTGGGGGACTTGAATTGAATAATAAGAGTTCAGTCCTTAATTGGTCCAGACAAGTCCACCACATTTCTCAATCTCGTGCACAAAAGCACCATCACTAGCATCCTCTTGTCCAGATCAATTTAAATTTAAAAGGCAATTCTGCTTTAAAGAAACTGGACAAAGAGTTGAAGTAACTGAAATTTATTTGTTACTCCCCTGTTTGACAAGTTAATCTTGTCAAACACTAATCTTATCTAGACTGCATGTCTAAGCAAATCCTAAAAATATATATATAGTATACGGTACTATTCTAGGGTTGAGTGTATGGTCATAATTAAGGTAATCCACAATGTTATTCAGGTCATAACTAACTAATACAATCCATATTTGTATTTCTAGAAAAATAGCAGGCAACAGATGTCACTGTATTTAGAAAAGCTATTGTAGAAAATTTGGGATCAACATGCTGCAAAGAGGATGCTTGCCTTGATAATAATAAACTTCTTGTGCAGAGCTCAAAGTTGTTGAAATAGTGTCAAAAGCCTCGAAGAACCAGATTCTATAAGAGACAATAAACTTCAATAAATACCAAAGATGACAACCAGTATAGAATAAAAGAAAATGTATGATCAATAAAGAAATGCATGATTAACAGCATGCTTAAGTCATAACTACCCTAATAGTGATAATAACCCATATTATCATATACAACTTTTAAATAACATAACTATAGTTTAGATCAAAGTTGCAGTTTTCAGATTTTGAAAAGAACTGAAAACAGGACAGAAACAGTTTTCGAGTTAGCTACGAATAGACTAAGTAAAAGATGTTAAATTGAAACTTAGTCTGATTTTTAGAGTAGATAATATCCTAAGCAAACCCTAATTTAACCCTAGTCGGCCAGATTACAAAAACTAAAGAAAAACTCATGTTGTCGGTTAAGCCGACAACAGAAAACAGAAATAAACTTCTGCTAAAAGGTTAACTAAATGACATCAAGAATTAAAAGAGCAACCTATTATGCTACTAGGGTTCGGTCAAAACCTACATAGGATAATAAGTCGACAGGAGAAACCCTAATTCTTGAAAACGATATGAAAGACCGAAAAGTTATAAACACAACTTTTCAGTTTAAAGAAAGTTGGAGCTACTAATGTGCAGGTGAATGGTCCATGTGAGCTTCTAAGGTTCTTAAGGTGCTCAAGATGATAAAACTAAGGTTTTAGCTTACTAGGATAAGAAAGACACCAAGGGTTCTGAAAACTGATGTTGATCAACAGAGAAATAAACTCTGGTTTAACCTACAAAAGATAGCAAATCTATATCACAAGGTGAAACCAGTGTTTAAGATGGATAATCAAGTTGGAGGAGCAAGAAACTCCACTGGACGAAAATGAAGGGTGAGAAGCTCTAGTGGTCAACAATGGCGACTCAAAAGCTAGGGTTTATATATAGAGGTTGAGCTACAGGGCAAAGGAAAAGAGTCTAGAGTTGATGAGGTGTCCATTCAGGGCTAAATATCCAAAAATTAGTTGCATAATCTTTGGATAATCCCTCTCCTCTATTTACAGAAATGGCGGCGGCGCACTGAGGCAAGGAAGAAGATAAGGACTCTCTGACGTGCGGGTCCCACGCGCCACGCGATCGCTGCGCCTCCTAAATCGCTGAAGAACAACAACCGTCCGATTAGAAATGGGCGGCTGTGATAATTAGAGGTTTAAAAGGTTTTAATCGGTATCGTTTAATATGGGCCAAGCGATCTGAAATGAACGGTGAAGATTTAAAAGAGCTCAACTGGACTTCGGGGTTTTACGTTCAAATAGGGGCGTTGGATCAAAAATCAACGGTCAATCAAAAAGGATACACGTCACTCTTTAGATGAGATGACGCAGCACCGTTAGATGGGCTTTCTACGGTCAGGATCAGCGAACAACGGATGGTCGAATGCATACGGTATGGGCCCTACGATTAAAATCCGACGGCCCAAAGAAAATCGAGCTCTAAAAGCATGTGGTAAAAGGATGCCGTGAGGATTTGAATCCGACGGCCCACAAGGAAAGCGCCTTTAAGTTTAAAAGAAAAGAGGCGCGCGATTGGATCGGGATGGGCGGTGGGGATCGAGAGGATCCGGAGTCGTCCGAATGCATACACCTCCCTTGATCGTCCGATTAAGATCCAACGGTGGGGATTGGGGCGCATACGTGGACAGCTCGCGTGATATCGCGACCATGCCCGTTCGATTGAGGATCGACGGCTCACATCACGTGTGGGATTTGGACTCGCGCCGGCGTGGATTGGCCGGACAGCGCCGTGACCGGTTGGACCCAACCTTATGAGTTCGAGTCGCTACAGTGCTAGGGTTTGGGTTTGGACCGGATTAGTTGACCAAGCCCTATTCAAATACTTAAGAGTTTGACTGGGCTTTTAAAAATAGCAAATAAATTTGTAAAATCGTGAAATTTTGTCAGGAGGCTACTGGGATGATATATTTCCCAAATAGAATTTAACAACCACTGTTTCACTTTGTAAAATACGTAAATAATTACCTGGCCCGAATAGGTTTATTTAAAATCAACTATTTTTCTCCAAGGTCAAATAATTTTCTAAAAATTCAACAAAAATTATTTTTGTCCAAGATAATTGATCTAGGCTTTGATAAAATTACTTCGATCAAGTTGCAAGCATTAACTTGTATTCTCTTTGAAACTTTGAATAGGTTTTGGATTTTGGCTAGAAAGGAAAGTTTTAAATTGGTAACATCTTGCCTAATCTGTAAAATGAACAGTGGTGCTATGAACAGTACCTCATTACTGTTCAAAAAACAGTTAATTACTGTTCATGAAAGTGGGGCTGTTACACTCACGGTCTTCACAACATGCAATCTTAAGTTTCTTCTCTGTTGCCCTTAGCCAATCATCAGCATCTAGGGGCTCAGGGGAGCTGGAGAAAGTGGTTGGGCATGTCTTCATGAACTCAGATAGCCTTGACTGAGGGTGAACAAGAGGTGGAGGCGGTGGCACAGCTGTGGCTTGGCTATTTTGGCTCATCATGGCGAGAGTTGTGATAGTCTGACTTTGCTGGGCCATCATCTGGTTCAAGTTTTGCATCATTGAGCTCATCATCTGGGCTTGAGCTGCCATAAACTGCCCCAACCCTTGGTCTATCACTGGTGGTGGAGGAGGTGGTGGTGGAGGAAATTGCTATGCTGGCTCATCTTGACTTGTTGATTGTTGGGTTTGAACCATCTGCACAGAACTCTCAAGTTTAATAGGCAAGAAAGAAAGCATAATAGATGAGAGGAAAAAGCATAAAGATGAGCTAGAGCACAGCACAAAGATGAGCTAGAGCACGGGAGACAGATTGGATCAACCTATTAGGGGTAAATTGGTTAAACCCAAAAAAGCAAAAGCCAGAAGGCTAAAGAGAGGCGACAAAACTCAAACAATAGGTCCTACTGACCCCACTAAACGGTACCGCAAACTGATTGGACCACTACTACTTAAATCTCAAAGAAACAACCCTATAGAGGTCATATGGGTAAGAAGGTCAAGTTAAACTTGAAAACAAGGTTCCAGAGAAGGGAAGAAAAGAAAGGAAATAGAGTAAGACAAGAAAAAAAAGAGTTGAATAAGATAAGATCAGAACATATTAAGATAAGGGAAAAACCACTAGACAACTTACCAAGTTGGCTTGATTTAGAAAATAGCTTTTTGAGACTTGACTAAAATGACCCTTCTATCTATGGCCACATCCTACTGATGCGACAATGGGTGTCCGATCTTTCGGTGAGATGGATAACTTGATTTGGGTGGAGACGACTCTCACGATTCGGCTATCAATCACACACGACCAATATGCCTGGCAATCGCTGAACCAACTCCAAGATTGTTATCGACCTTACTAGAAGGACGATCGACTTGACCACGAAGGTCTATTCCTGCATGCAATCGAAGAATAAGATAAATAGCAATATAAAATTGCAAATAAGATTGAAGCACTTGATAATGGTGGGATTCTGATTAAGGATCTTGACCGGGTGGTCTAGTCGACACACGCAGAAGATACAAGTTGCAACGAAGGCGAACTAAACATAAACGAAATCCAAGGACACTCGAGGCGAAGGCCACAATGTATAGGAGGAAGAGGGAGGGGTGATGCTACTGTTCATGCATGAACAGTACTACATGAACAGTACGGGCCTAGGGTTTCTCCAAAATACAAGGCCCACGGCCCAAATAGATGATGCAGCACCTTCTTTTGATGATTGCAGCACGTACAAAATGAATTTGAAGGTGAGGCTGGATCCGTTTGAAAGAGGACGAGATAAGCTTTTAATCAAGTACTCGTGGACCTCAAACGGAGTCAGTATGTGAAAGTTATGCTCGTTTGAAGCCAAGGTGTCTCCGGCCGAACTGGATTCCAGAACATGTCCAACTTGAACTCTTGCATGGCATGGACACAAAGTGACGTGGTGCTGCACAAATATATATTTTCATCATTAGGTAGCATCATATAGTTCATATAATATAAAGACACTCCTAAAAACGAGCTCACCTGATAATTTAAGTGAAGTGTACGAGCTCTTGTATTTGGAATAGCAAGCATAACAAATTTGATTGTATCTATAGAGGTCATGTCCTCATCACCTACAGTCGACCAGGGCTCTGATACCACCTCTGTCGGGACCACCTCGGGATGTACTAAGAAGGTCTCCTAGAACCTCTTAGGGAAGTCCAGCAGGACCACCCGGAGGTTTTACAGGTCCTCCAAGAACACCCTCGGAGGAGGTCCTCTAGGACCTCCTAGGAGATCTTAAGGACCTCCCGGAGGTCTTGGCTTTGTACACTGAGTTAGTCCTAGGAGCTGAAGCTAACTCGCACCAGATCAGCATAGGTGAAATCACAGCCGCACAGTCCAACAATAGGTACAACAGCAAAAGTACAACTTATAAAAAACCAAATTGACTTCCAAGTGATGCTCACCTTTTGCAGGAGTATCATGATGTATTTCCAAGTGAAGTACCGCCGGGGTTGCTCCCAATTAGGGGCATTGAGCATCAAATTGACTTCATCCCAAGAGCTTCCCTACCCAACCGCGCGCCATACCGAACAAACCCGGAGGAGACTAAGGAGATTGAGCGTCAAGTGCAAGACTTGCTTGACAAAGGGTACGTACGCGAGAGCCTTAGTCCATGTGCCGTTCCTGTACTTTTGGTTCCAAAGAAAGATAGCTCATGGCGTATGTGTGTTGATTATAGAGCTATCAATAATATTACCATTAGATATCTTCACCCTATTCCTAGGTTAGACGACATGCTTAATGAATTAAGTGGCTCTACTGTGTTTTCTAAAGTTGACTTGCGTAGTGGATATCACCAAATTCGCATGAAAATAGGAGATGAATGGAAAACAGCGTTCAAAACTAAGTTCGGTCTATATGAGTGGTTAGTGATGCCTTTCGGTTTAACTAATGCGCCTAGTACTTTCATGAGATTGATGAACGAAGTTTTGCGTGCTTTTATTGGGAAATTCGTGGTGGTATATTTTGATGACATATTGATATATAGCAAGTCACTTGAGGAACATCTTGATCATTTACGTGCTATTTTTAATGTTCTACGAGATGCACGTTTATTTGGAAACCTTGAGAAGTGCAACTTTTGCACCGATCGAGTATCATTTCTTGGCTATGTTGTTACTCCACAGGGCATTGAAGTTGATCAAGCCAAGATCGAGGCTATAAAGAGTTGGTCGACTCCTAACACGGTCACACAAGTGCGGAGTTTTCATGGACTTGCTGGATTTTATCGACACTTCGTCAAGGATTTTAGCATCATTGCCGCACCATTGAATGAGCTCACCAAGAAAGGTGCTCCTTTCCATTGGGGACCTGCACAAGAACAATCATTCAACCTTCTCAAAGAGAAGCTCACACATGCACCACTTCTCTAACTTCCTGATTTTGGTAAGACCTTTGAGCTTGAATGTGATGCTAGTGGAATTGGGATTGGAGGTGTGTTACTGCAAGAAGGTAAACCTGTTGCTTATTCTAGCGAAAAATTGAGTGGGCCTAGTTTGAACTATTCTACTTATGATAAGGAATTATTTGCTCTCGTTCGAACGTTAGAAACATGGCAGCATTATTTATGGCCTAAAGAGTTCGTTATACACTCAGATCATGAATCTTTAAAACACATTCGTAGTCAAAGTAAACTGAACCGTCGACATGCTAAATGGGTAGAGTTCATTGAATCGTTCCCATATGTTATCAAACACAAGAAAGGGAAAGAGAATGTTATTGCTGATGCTTTGTCTAGGCGTTATACCATGTTATCTCAAATTGATTGTCGAATTTTTGGCCTGGAAACAATTAAAGAACTTTATGCTCAAGATGATACTTTTACACATGCCATGTTGAATTATGCAGAGGAAAGAGTTGGAATAAATTTGTGTTGAAAGATGGATTCTTGTTTAGAGCTAACAAGCTATGCATTCGGCTAGCTCCGTTCGACTTTTGTTGTTACAGAGGCGCATGGCGGAGGATTGATGGGACACCGGTGTCAAGAAGGCGAGGACATTCTGTCGAGCACTTCTATTGGCCTCGAATGAGGCGCGACGTTGAGCGCTATGTGTCTCTGCACTACATGCAATAAAGCTAAATCCCGACTTAATCCACACGATTTGTATATACCTCTTCCCGTGCCTAGTGTTCCTTGGGAGGATATTTCAATGGACTTTATTTTAGGACTGCCTAGAACAAAGAAGGGAAGAGATAGTGTTTTTGTTGTTGTGGATAGATTTTCTAAAATGGCCTATTTTATACCTTGTTATAAGAGCGATGATGCTACAAATGTTGCTAATTTGTTTTTCGAGAGATCGTTCACCTACATGGAGTGCCCAATACCATTGTTTGGATCGGGATGCAAAGTTTTGAGTCACTTTTGGCGCACCCTTTGGGCGAAATTGGGGACCAAGCTACTGTTTTCCAATACTTGTCATCCCCAAACGGATGGACAAATTGAAATTGTCAACCGCATGTTATCCACTACGTTGAGGGCTATTTTGAAAAAGAACTTAAAGATGTGGGAAGAATGCTTACCTGATGTAGAGTTTGCTTACAATAGATCGCTGCATTCTACTACAAAAATGAGCCCTTTTCAGGTAGTATATGGCTTTAATCCTCACGCTCCTATTGATTTATTACCTATGCCTACTTCTGAAAAAGTAAATTTATATGCTAAGAAATGCGCTGAATTTGTCCTTAAATTACATGAAACAACTAAAAAAACATAGAGCGCATGAATGCTAAGTATAAGGTTGCTGGTAGTCAGGGTAGAAAGAGTTTAACTTTTGAACCTGGTGGTCTCGTTTGGTTACATTTGTGCAAAGATAGATTTCCTGAATTGAGAAAGTCTAAGTTGATGCCTAGAGCTGATGGTCCATTCAAGGTATTAGCTAAGATTAATGATAATGCATATAAGCTTGATCTACCTGCAGAGTTCGGGGTTAGTCCCGCATTTAACATTGCAGATTTGAAGCCATATTTGGGTGAGGAAGATGAGCTTGAGTCGAGGACGACTCAAATGCAAGAAGGGGAGGATTATGAGGACATCACTTCCATGCATACAACCAACACTCCTCACAATAGATCTGAACCTATGCACTTGCAAGGTCCAATCACAAGAGCTCGTGCACGTCAATTGAACCATCAGGTAACTTCGTTTCTAGGAGTGCATTTTGTTTCTAATAAGAATATTCTGCTACCTAAAGCATGTGATCTTCTTTTAATCAGGAACTTCGGAGCTGATCATGAAGAGAAGCTTGTGCAATCCAATTCAGCCATTGGAGACATCACCGACTTCAAACGAGCATAACTTTCACCTACGGACTCCGTTTGAGGCGCACGGGTACTTTATTGAAAGCTTATTTCGTCCTCTTTCCAACGGATCCGGCCTCACCTCCAAATTCCTTTTGAGCGCACCGCAATCACCCAAAGAGGCAGAGGCTGTTTTTGAGTCAAACTTGGGCCCATGGGCCTTCTAACCCTAGGCAACCTGTACTGTTCATATGATCACTATTCATGTGTGAACAGTACTACCACCCCTTTCTTTCACCTCTCCCTCCTATACATAGTGGCCGCCGCCATTAGGGTTTTGTAACATCCCCATTTTGGTTTGTGTTTCAAATGTAATAAAATGAGGGTAAATTAAAACTTTTCTTACATCCTTGTACTTTGAACTTTTCTGAAAATTCTTGTAAAAGAATTTTGGAAAATTCAAAATCAAAAGCCTCATTTATCAAGTCAACAACCTCCTTGGTCAAATCTTTTGTTAAAACCATTGGTAATAATTTTCCCTGGGTTCTAGGGTTGCTTGGTAACACCTCTGAATTATTTCATAATTTTTGGAAATTATTTGAAATATTTTAGAGACAAGTCAAACCTTGGCCAAACCTTTGAATTAGCCTTCTGGAATTTCTTGAGAAAATCCCAGTGCACAAAAATCTCTGGAAATTTTATGGAAGGTTAATCCTTAAGTCAGGAAGCTCCAGTTAAAATTTCATAAATTTTGGTGTTGATTTGATGCCTCAATTAAATCCCCAAAGTTTCAGTTCAAAAATCAAACCCTAACTGGTTGTTCCTCGGGTGAGAGTCAGGCTCGGGCTCGAGTCACTTGACTCGACCGAGCCAACTTACCGCACCCCAGCGCCAGTTCGAGCGCGTGCGCACTGCCAGCCGTTGGATCTCCATCGGGCGGTTGACATTTGTGCGGGGACGTGCCGACGCGGTCGCGTGTGCGCCGTTAGATCAAAATCGGACGCTCGCCGCGTCGTCTCCTTCCTCGCTCGCTCACGCACGCAGGGTCACCATGGCGGAGCTGAGCGTGGGCGGCGCAGCGATCCGTCCCTCGCCACCTGCGGGTCTCCGCATTTAATGCACGTCTTTCGTCCTCCCTCAATGTCGTCGTGCTCACCTGCTCCCATCGTGCTCAGCGTCCCCGCGGCGGACTGGAGCATCCGAGGCTTGCTGCCGTTGCCTCCGGCCCTTCTCAGCTACATAAGCCCCCATCTTTCCCCCTTGGCTTCCTTTACATACCTGTGAGCTCTCCCTTGCATCCACTGCACTCGTGGAGCTCCCAAAACACCGAAATTCTTCGGCCGCCATTGTTGCCCGCGGAGCTTTTCGGTGAAGGCCGTACTCCAGTGGTTCCCTGGCTGCCTCCTTGCTCCTGTTGCTTCTCCTCACCTGGGTGGTGCTTAACCCCCACTTCATTTCAGGTTGCTTCGACGGGAGCACCGGGATTTTGGAGTTTCCCCAACTCGGCCGCGAGCACCCTTCTTCGTCTCCAGCGCCGGTGAGTGCTCCTCTTTCTAATTCCTTTCTTGAGGAGCTTCTCTGTGCTCTCTAGAACCCATCGTGATGACGCGGCGTGGTTGATTTTGCCCAGGCCGTCTTCCCCGCGTCATCTTCCTCGGGTCCGTCGCGGAGCTTCGTCGCCGGAGCTGCTCCGACCGCCTCTGCACCTCCGCGTCCGTCAGGTAGCTCCCTGGTAGTCCCTAGATGCTCGGGCACCGCTTGAATGGACCGATGCAGAGCTCTTTTGCTGCTTATCGTCGTCGTCATCTTTGCCGTGCCGCCCCTCTGCGTCGCGTCGCCGCTCTAGTCCACCACCGCCGGTGTGAGTGGTACCAGAGGGTGCGCAATGCTATTGCGCACCCGTTGCTAGCATCCTCTCGCGCCGCCGTGCCTTTGGTCACCGGCGATTGGCCGGCGAAGCTCTCGGTCGCGTTGTCGGACGCGTCAGCGCAGTGCGCGACGTGGCCCAACGTGCGCCGTCCATCCTTAGATCTGCGGTCGAGATTTCGTGTGTTCTGTGCGGTGTGCTGTGTAGCGTTGATTGTGAGCCGTCCATCTCACCATCGACGGTCCACAGCAGCGGCCTCTTTCTCGCGCGCGTGAATTCAAACGCGTCGGCGTGGTTCAACCTGGACCGTTGGATCCAAGATCAACGGTCCACCGTCGCTGACCTCGCGCGGGCGCGAGCGCGCTGTCCAGAGCGCTCTGGGCCGTGTGATGCTTGATCAACGGCTGGGATTGCGAAAGCATTCGTTCGGTCCAAATGCCATCTCCATCTGGACCGTTGGATCTTGATCCAACGGTGAGCCTCGGTGGGCGCTGTGTGTGTGTGCTGTGCGCGCCGTGCGCGTGGGCCGTCCGATCCAGGATCGACGGTCCCTATTCAGCCACGTCGTAATGGCATTTATGAGTTTCCCGAAAGCTTTATTTGCAAAGCGAAAAGGTATTAAACTTCAAAATGCATAACTAATTCATTTTAAACCCAAATCGGTTGATTCAAATTTTGTTAGCTTTAGTTTGAACTGTACTTTAATCTAAAAATGAATAGGAGTTTAGTTCGGCTCTAGAAAAGAGATTTTAAAATTGGTTTAGAAATAGGTTCTACTTATTATTCTAAAATTTGCAATTAACTTGTAAATTGCATAACTAATTCTCTGAAATCATTTTTAGTGAAACCAATTTTGTTAGCTTCCTCTAATAAATTACTAAATGATAAAATTGGTTTTAAGCATGTTACTGTTTTTAACAAGATTTCACATGCAATTTAATTCTATTCATTGTCATGACTTGAAAAATCATAACTCTTTCAATATAACTCCAAATGACCTGAAATTTTATATGGCTTATCACTATACCAGTAGGTAGCTACCATAAAAGTTTCAGCTTCAAAATCTTTCTAGAAAATATTTTTGCTACAGTATCTAATTATGGCCGAAAATAGGTTTTTAGGGAATATCTTTTGCACCACAAATCCAAATTAGGTTTTTCCAGTTTCTATGTCTAGGTTTATTCCTATTTTACCTTGTGTATAAATTTCGTCGCAATTGGATAAATTTTGCTTGCTCTTTTGTTTAAGTGTTGCTCGTCTTATTGGTTGTTCTCGCTTCTTTTGCTTTTCGCTAGGCAGGCCGACATTTGCGGTAATCCGAGAACGATCCTCCGGAACAGTTTGAGCAACCGCAAGCAGGCAAGCAGTTTGATCATTTCCCATTGACCCCATTACTTTTAAAGTCTAATATTTTGTTTAACTTCTATGTATGCATTGCTAATTTGTTGTTAAATTGATTAGGTAATCCTCTAGTTGCATAATCTGTAGGTAAATGATTATCCTCTACTACCTGAGCCTAGGTTATTTGCTGTGATTAGAGTTCGTTGGATGAGCTCTTGTCACTTAGTAGATTCGGATAAATATTGTAGCCATGCCTAGTATCGGTAGTATTGGGCGATCATCGACTTAGTCGGTGATCTTGATCACACAAATGCTATGATTATTCCATTATGTCCAACCCTTGTGTTTTACCAATTTGCAAATCAAAAACTGAAAACAAAAATTATATCTTGACTTGGGCACAATGGTATGTTGGTGTGATCTGTTGGGTGTGATTGGAATGGTGCCTAAGTCCCTAAGGACCGAGTTACTTGTGCCATTGATCCAAGCAATTGTTGCGTGCTAACCACGCGAGGGGGGTATGGAACCTCTCTTGACTAAGTACTTTGGGAGGTGTTAATTATGAGCTGGTCGGTGGGTGTGTTGAAACTGTGTGTGTGTGTTGTGGTGTTTGGAGGATAGCATTGGCAGACCGGTTAGGCTGTCTAATGTGTCCTTCTCCCGTGGGTTGCGGCTCTTAATTAGCATCGTCCATTGGAAAGCGTCTTGTTAGACTTAGCCGTGCCTGCATACCAAAGGAAGTATGCTAACCGTGGCTGGTGGAAAGGCGGTCTATCGTGTGGGTACATTGGTACACCCCTGCAGGGTTAAAACTATTCGAATAGCCCCGTCCTAGGTTATGGACACGCTTGGTTATTTCCCACAAGAACTAGACTACAACCTTTTAAAAACTTAACTTGACATGGGTGGTATGAAGGGGTACTTCATGCTATTGTTGTGGTGACTATGGGTTAGTCACTTCTAGGGTGGTGTTGTCATCTATCTATTGTTATAATTGTCTCTCTTTTATTTGAACAATAAAAGTTAATTGCAAACTTGCTTTAAATCTATTACCCTACTGCAATTGAAAACTTGCTTTATGCTGAAAATAAGTCCAGAGCCTTATCCACTTAAATAAAGCTTGCATGTAGTTAATTATAGTTCTGTTATCTCACACGTCAGTCTTGCGAGTACAAAAACAATTTTTGTACTCATCTGCTTTGCTTAATATTAATTGTTGCAGAGGAAGAAGGTGAGCCCCCAAGGGCCTCACTTTTGTGAGCTGTGTTGTGGCGCTGTTTGGGACGATTAGCTTGGCGGTCCGGTTGGTTGCCTTGTGGGTAAAGGCACACCGATTGGCTTTTATTTATCGCCATCTTATGGCCATTTTGCTTCTGCTGTTTAAATTAGTTACTTATGTGTTATTTGGCCGGTCGGCCTCTCTTTTGTAATAACTCTCTTTATATTATCTATGTCTTTCAGTTGTTGCTTTTGCTTCGGCTCTATGTGTATGAATGGAATTGATGCATGATTTTGTAACAGGTGTGTATACTGCACTGGGAAGTATACATATCTAGAGCTTGGTTTATTTGATTTGTCTTGTTAGGACCAAGTGGATGGTTAAACAGTACAAGCCGAATAAACCGGGGTCCTCACAAAGTTGGTATCAGAGCCATTCCGACCGTAGTAACCCAAGCTTGATCGTCTTTAGGATATTTTGGAAAACTTAATTTCCAAGTATCAAATGATTTATGAAAGCTTAAGTAAGTTTTCAGATTTTATTCCTTACCTATCTTAGCTTTCTTCTCTCATCTTGCTCTAAATTGAGTTTTAAAGAGTGTTTTCCCTTTCCTTCTCTCAAAAGATAGTCATTATCGTTTAAATTGGGTTTTGGGAACCAATGAGTTTGGCAAATTGAAGTGTTAGCTGCCCTCTACAAGGGTTTGAAGCTTCCGAAGTTGAAGATTTCAATTAGGAGGCTTGGATGCGAAATCTGGACAGCGATCATTCAATTTCCGGACAGCAGGCTCAAAGGTTCTAAATAGGGTAGAAAATGAGAGGTTAATCAACTAAAACTTGTGGGAATAAAAGGGTAAGATGTGATACTAGTTAGCTAAGTATCTAACGTTATTTTTATCGCTTTAACCTTGCTCTTGAGTACTGTTAGACTTGAGGTAGTGTGCTGAAGTTTTATCTTCTCAAACCATTGCCCGTTCATTCAATACGGGTTGATGGCATTGAGAAGATGAGCTTGGTTTGGAGTTTCCTTGCGGTTTTGGAGCTTCTTTGGAAACATTTAAAGTTTGTTTACTTGCTGTTCTTGGCTTTCGGTTAGGATGATATCTCATTCTCCTAATCGTTAGCTTTTCGTTTTCATCAACTTCTAGTATTAATGCTTTGGTTTCTAACCTAAATTTCTTGAACCAGGATGGCTGGAGGTACTCGTAGCGGCCGTGGTCAGCAACCTGGTTTGGATGAGGAGCTTCGCCTCCTCAGACCATGGTCGAGGTCCTTCTTGATCGAGCGCAACCGTTCGGAGGGCGGAGGGTCCTGGCGGGCGTTATTGCGCGCAACACTCCGCCTTGCCGAGCCTCGGGATCCGGCGGGGCGGACATCGATCTCGTGGGGTTTGGTGAGTTTCTTCGCTTTCGGCCCCACGTTCTCAGTCGAGGACCCATTGACGCGATGATGGTGGTGTGTCGGGTTGAGCGTAAGCTCGGCGTTGCTCGCTGCTGGACCAGGCGGGGCACTCTTTGCCTCCCATCACCGCAGGGGCAGCACTCTCTGGTGGGAGAACTTGGCCATGCGCCCGCCGCCACACCGTCTCTTGGGATGAGTTCGGGCGGCGTTCGTCGAGCTCACATCCCCGCCGCTTGATGAAGTCAAGAAGAAGGAGTTTCTCGCGCTCAAGCAAGGGCGTAAGTCAGTGATGGAGTACCTGTACGAGTTCAACCACTTGGCTCGTTATGCTCCATCTGAGGTGGCCACTGATGAGGCCAAGCAGGAGAAGTTCATGGAGGGCTTGTCCGAGGAGCTGCAAGACAAGCTCTCCATTTGTGGACTTTGCTGACTTTCAGGCCTTGGTGGACAAGGCCATTGTTGCTGAGCACAAGGCGAAGGCGCTGGGCGAGTCCCGCAAGCGCAAGTGGGAGGCCGGTGCGCGCATGTGTCGGCCTCTCCGTCCCGTGTCGGGCTGCCCGAGGCCCGTTCGTGGCTTCACTACCACCGAGGCCGCCAAAGAGCTCCTTGCCCTCCGCAGGCGTGCCCGATCACGTGCGCTGCGAACCAGCCAGGTGGCCCCGCAATCCAGTGCCGGGTCACTTGCTTTTCATGCAACGAAGGGCATTATGCCAATAGTTGCCCTAACAGGACTGGAGCGGCCCCTCGTCCTAATGGAGGACACGGGCAGGGAGGTGGTCCTCCCCAGGATCAGAAGGTTGCCCCCGCTACCCAAGGCGTGGGTAGTGGCCGCGTCAACCTCATCTCCGCGGAGGAGGCACAGGAGGCACCCGACGTCGTGTTGGGTACCCTTTCGGTTAACTCTTTCCCTGCTACAGTTTTGTTTGATTCAGGCGCATCTCATTCGTTTGTTTCTGAGTCTTTTGCTGTTGTTGGAGGTCTTCTTTTTAGTCCATTGTTGGTCCCATTGCTCATTCGCTCTCCCGGTTCGGAGTTGAGAGCTGAGTCTGAGTGTAGGGATGTCCTGTTGAGATAGAAGGGTAGGATTCTTGGCAAACCTTATCCTCCTTCGATCGGCGAGCTTAGATGTAATCCTAGGCATGGATTGGTTGTCTCAACGACAGGACAAATTGATTGCGCTAGAGGCTCATCTACCTTACCATCCTTCAAGCGAGCATGTTCGCTTTGCCGAGAAGCTGCAGGGTCCGCATCTCTTCGCGCTCGAAGCGAAGCCAGCTCTAGATATTAGTAAAGTCCCAGTGGTATGTGAATTTGTTGATGTCTTCCCGGCGACCTTCCGGGGATGCCACAGTTCGAGACCTCGAGTTTGTCATTGAGTTGGTTCCGGTACGCCCGATTTCAAAGAGACCTTACGGATGGACCCAATTGAGTTGGTGGAGTTGAAGAAGCGGTGGGTGAGCTTCAAGAGAAGGGTTTCATCCGCCTAGCTCATCTCCTTGGGGATGCTCGGCAATCTTTGTCGAAAAGGACAAGATGCTGCGCATGTGCGTTGATTACCGTCCACTTAATGAAGTAGCGGTAAGAACAAGTACCCTTTGCCCCGTATCGGCGATCTCTTCGATCAATTAGCGGAGCTCGAGTTTTCTCCAAGATTGATGCGAGAGTGGGATATCATCGAGTTCGGATTCGACCGGAGGATATTCCAAAGGCGGCTTTCTACTCGTTATGGCTTATGCGAGTATACCGTCATGTCATTCGGCTTGACCAATGCTCGGCCTTGTTCATGAACCTCATGAATTCGGTGTTCATGGAGTATTTGGACAGTTCGTTGTGGTCTTCATCGATGATATCCTTATCTACTCCAAGAGCGATGAGGACACACCGAGCATTTGAGGCTTGTATTGGGCAAGCCGCGAGCACAAGTTTGTATCACGAAGTTCAGCAAGTGCGCCTTCCGGTTGAGGGCGTAGCCTTCTTAGGCCATATTCTTTCGGCGGGAGGCGAGGCGTGGATCCTAGCAAGATCGGCGTGCTTTCACGAGTCACCCCGCCGGTCCACCGAAGTTCGGAGTTTTCTTGGTTTAGCGGGATACTATCGTCGCTTTATCGAGAACTTCTCCAAGATAGCGGCCGATGACGGAGTTGCTCAAGAAGGACAAGAAGTTCTCGTGGTCCGCTGATTGTGAGAAAGTTTCAAGCGCTTAAGAAGCGATTGACCACCGCTCCGTTCTTGTTCTCCCGATGTCCGTCGAAGCTTGATATCTTTTGTGACGCTTCTCGTCGAGGCCTCGGTTGTGTCCTTATGCAAGAAGGCAAGGTAGTGGCCTATGCATCAAGGCAATTGAGACCTCATGAACTCAACTATCCTACCCATGACTTGGAGTTGGCCGCTGTGATTCATGCACTTAAGATTTGGCGACATTACCTGTCGGTGTCGTTGTGAAGTGTATTCGGATCACAAAAGCTTAAAGTATTTGTTCACCCAACCAGATCTGAACCTCAGGCAAAGGAGATGGTTGGAGTTGATCAAGGACTATGACATGGGTATTCACTACCATCCGGGCAAGGCCAATGTCGTTGCGGATGCGCTTAGTCGCAAAGCGCATTGCATTGCATTGTTGCTCCAAGAGCCTCGAGCCCCTCTCTTGGAGGAGTTTCAGCGTCTCAACTTGGGTTTGGTTGAGCATGGTTCCTCATTGCCTTGGTTGTACAGACCAACCTTGGTGGATCGGATCAGTGCCGCTCGTGATCGGATGTTGGAGTGAACCGCATCAAGGAGAATGTCGAACGGAACGACCAAGTGCTTCTCCGTAGATGAGCTTGGTGTCGTGAGGTTGGGCAACGCCTCGTGGTTCCAAAGGACATGGAGTTGCGGGATTTGATCCTCCGCGAAGCCCACGATTCTCCGTTATCCATTCATCCCGGGGCCACGAAGATGTATCATGATCTCCGACAAAGATTTTGGTGGACCCGAATGAAGAGGGAGATCGCAAGGTTCGTTCTTGAGTGCGGCGTGTGCCGTCGTGTCAGGCCGAACATCGTCGTCGGCGGATCGTCGACCCTTACCAATTCCGGAGTGGAAGTGGGCTTCGGTCGGGATGGATTTTGTAACAACCCTAAACTTAGGGTTTGTATTTCAAATGTAAATTATGAGGAGAAATAAAAACTTTTGATGCCTCATGAAATCATTTGAGAGTTTCTACAATTTTCCCTAGCAATTTCCAATTTTTAGAATGTAATTCTTGTGATTGGAAATTGTGGTCAAGAAATTCTTAGCTTTGGACTTGTGATCATCCTCTGAAATTATTTTTCCTATCATCTTGATCATCCTATCTACCTCCCTGAATTATCTCACAATTTTTAGATTTTATTTGCTATTTCAAATGGCCAAGTCAACCTAGTTTGAAATCTGGTCAAGCTTCTGTTCAGCAGCTTGTGAATTTTATTGGGAGAAATCTAGTGCATGAAAACTCCTGGAAAAATTTCACAAGGTTGTCCCATGTTCCAGTAAGCTTCCATAAAAATTTCGGAATTTTTGGAGCTCTGGAACTACCTCTAAAAATTCCTCAAACCCTCTCTGTCTTTTTAATTCAAATCCGAAATCACTGTTCCTCGGGTTCAAACCCCACTTGGGCTCGAGTCCGACCGCACCTAATGGACTCAGTCGCACCACCTAGTTGCACCGTGCGAGCCCGATGGTGTCGGCCGTCCGATGAAGATCGAGCGGTCCACGTTGCTTGCCTCGTCGACTGTCCGAATGCATACACCAATCTCGGCCGTCCATCTCGGATCTAGCGGTCAAGACAATCTTGATCGAAGTCAAACCAGCTCATCGCGCGCATCGGACCATGACTCGCACCGCTTTGTCACGATCGGCGACAAGTGGACCCTACCGCCGAGTCCCCTCGTCTTCTCCGCACCTCCGGAGCTCACGGCGCGCGCATGCTCGCCACGCACCTGCTGTCTTGCCACCTTTTGTCCTCGTGTCGGTCGAGAAGCATCGCCGGTCTCATTTACCCACCGAGCCCATCCACTATCCGCCGCGTCGTTCTCGTGCCTTCTCCGTCCAAATTTCCTCCTCGGGAGAAGAACCCGGCGGCACCGCCTAAATCGGAACGCCTTTGAGCTGCGTCGCACCATCGTAATCCACTCTACTGCCGCCTCCATTTTGCCCATCCGGATCATCGGCATCCGGTGGATTGCTGGAGCAACTTCATCGTCTTCGCCGGCGGCCTCGCCCCGCGAGCTTGCTAGCGTTACGTAAGTCTCAAGCCTCGGCGTTTGGTTCCACTTGATCGCAATGCTCCGCGATGCTCGGTGGGTTCGTTTCGTCTTTGATGCATCATGGAGGGTGTGCGACCCTTCTTCTCAAAGCACGGTGATTACGCCGCGCGGTGTTTCGGCCACTTCCGTGCTCCATCGTCGTCTTGATCGTGGCGAAACCTTCACGAGTCAAGGTGAAGCCAGTGCGCACCTTCCGTAACTTCTCGAAGCTCGTAACGTCTTCTCGCGGAGGCGCATCTTCTTCTCGCCGTTCGCCGTCCACCGCGCGGCATCTTTGAGTCGGTCACCGTCATCAAGTTCGCAAGGATGCGGTGAACCGAAGGTACCACTCTCTCGCCGAAACCCTACGGTTAGCTAGATCACACTGCGGCGCCGCGCGCCCCCGTGCGTGTCGGTGAGCCGCCGGTGGAGTTTAGTTATCGCTAAACTTTGTTTAGTTATGTCGTGACTTGTGGGCCTCTCGTTTGTCGCGTTTAGAAATCCTTTAATCCAACGATTATGTTATTCCCTTAGTCAACGCCATGTGGGTCCATCTTTGTCGATTGGGGTTGTGCAGCTTGGATGCTACGTTTTCTCTGTTGAGCGTATTTCTACGTGAGTATAAGTTAGGAGTGCACTTTGATAAGTCAAAGCGTATTCTTAGAATCGCCGGCGTCGCCGTTTCTCAGTTGCGGGTCCACATGCGTGGTTGTGGCTAGTTATTTGTGGGAAGAAAAAGGAATAAATGCTTTAGTATTTCACGTAATGTGTTTTACATTTGCTGCTGTTAATTCATTTAAACTTAGAAAATGCATAACTAATTCAATTTTTATCTAAATCGCATGAATCCAGTGCTGTTAATTTTCATTTTAAATGTGGTATTTACTAAAAATTAGTTTCAACCTTGTATCTGTAGTAAAAATCTGTTAATTAGTTAAAGGATGTTTTATGTATCTTCTAAATTAGAAAATGTGTATCTCTTTCAATAATTGTCCAAATCAGTGAAACCAATTCAGCAAAATTTCATTTTTAGTATACTAATTATCAGGATAGGTTTTAGATACTGTTTTTGTTCATGAAAATTTGTTAAGTAATTAACTAGTGTTTTGATGTGTTTTTAGCTTAGAAAATTCATAGAAAATTCTTAATAACTTAAAATGATTTGTTCTCTGTTTCTAAAATTTTGTTATATCTTGCTTAGGTTCTTTGTGTGAGTTTGGTATGTTTTGTTGTTATTGTATGGTTGAGTTTTGTCGGTGTTATTCGTTCTTATTTGCTCTTATTTGTTCAATCGTTAGGATTAGACATTTGCGGTAACCACGAGGCGATCCTCTGCAAGTTGAGCATTACGAGCAACAATGACGAAAAGCGGTTTGATCATGATAATCCCGGTATTTTAAATCTAATATTTTGTTTTAATTGTATGTATGCATTGCTTAATTTGTGTTAAATTGATTAGTTAAATCCGTAGTTGCATATCCTGTAGACAAAATATTGATCTCTACTACGAGCCTAGGTTATTTCTTTGTGATTAGAGGTCATTGGATGATCTCTTGTCACTTAGTAGATCAGGTCAATTTGCTTAGACATGCTTAGCTATCGGTAGAATCAAGCGGTTATCGACTTTGTCGGTAACCTTGATCACACAAAATTTTCTATAATTTTATGTTTCAGCATTTCTTCTATGTTTAATTGCAAAATTAAAAATGAAAACAAAAATGATTTAGACTTGGGCACAATGGTAAGACGGTGTGATCTGTTGGGTGTATTGGAAAGGTGCAGTCGATTAAGGACCGAGTTACTTGCGCCACCGTCTTGAGCATTTTGCGTGCTAACCACACTAGAGTATATGGGACCTCTCTTGACCTAGTACTTTGGCGTGTATTGGCTCAGGTCGCAGGAGGTCGCAGGAGGATGGAGGTGGGAGCATGGTAGTTGTCTAAAAGCTTTATCTGAGTGGGTAGTTGCCTTTCGGCTTTACCATGTAAGCGTATGGATTTCTATCCAAGCAGCGGCTCGTAGTTAATACACAATATTGGAAAAAGTCTCGTAGGACTTAGCGTGCTGCATACCTTCGAAGTGTGCTTTGGCTTAAAGCGATCAGAGTGTGGTACATTGGTACACCTGCGAGGTTAAAACTATTCGAATAGCCTCGTCCCTAGGTTATGGACACGCTCGGATACGCCCCCCAAGAACTAGACTACAACATTTAAATTAAAACTTGATGGGTGGTACGAATCTGGGATTCATGCTATTGTTGTGGTGACTATTGGGATAGTCACTTCTAGGATGTTTTATCTTTATTCTTTTGTATTATTACCTTTACTGTATTTCAACATTAAAAACGAATTGCAAACTTACCTTCAAACTGTATTATATTATTGCAAATGAAAATTGGCTTCATGCAAATGAAACATATGGCCTCCACTAAACAAGCCTGCATGTAGCATATGAATAGGTCTGCTAGTTCACACGTCAGTCTTGCGGGTACAAAGACAATCTTTGTACTCAGGTGCTTTGCTTAATGTCTTTGTTGCAGAGGAAGAAGGTGAGCCCCTAGGGCCTCACTTCTGTGAACTGTGTTGCCGTTTCGTGGACGACTAGACTTGGCGGTCCGGTCAGATGCCTTGTGGGTTGGAGGCACGCTGATTGTCTTTATTTATAGCCATCTTATGGCACTTTTGCTTCCGCTGTCGTTCTTGTCTATTTGTGTATCTTGTGGCCTGTCGGCCTTGTCTGTAATAACTCTACTATTTGTTTATCTTCCGTTTGGTAGTGTAGTGTTTGAACTCTATGTTTGGAATGGAGTTGATGTCTAATTTTGTACCGAGGTGTGTATACTTTAGGAAGTATACATATCTAGAGATCGCTTATTTGATTTGTGATGCTAGGACCAGGTGGTTGGTTAAGCATTACAAGCCAAATAAATTGGGGTCCTCACAAAGTTAGTATCAGAGCCATTCTGACCGTAGCAACCCAAGCTTAGTCGTCTTTAGGATATTTTGAAAAAGCTTAATTTCAAAGTATAAAAAGGGTTTATGAAAACCTAGGCAGATTCTCAGATTTTACTCCTTACCTATCTTAGCCTTCTACTCTAATCTTACTCTAATTTGAGTTTAAAACTTGGTTTCTCTCTTTCCTTTCAAAAGATAGTTACTACCGGTTGAATTAGTTTTGAGAGAACCATGGAAGATTAATCTAACTAAGATTGTGGGGGCATAAGGGTAAGATATGTATGAGTTTGCTAAGTGTCTGATTTTTGTCAATTGGTTTTGTAACTTAAAAGTCTTGTGTTTGTTTTGTCTTTGTTAGTAAGTTATTTGCGGTGGGTTGTCGACTTCGTGTTTTCCGGCTATTGTTAACTTGTCTTAGTGAAACAGGATGGCCGGGAGCGCGTGGCGTCAGCCAGTGGTCATGATGAGAGCTTCCCCCTCCTCAGACCATGGTGAGGTTCTCGCTCGAATCGAGCGAAACCGCATGGATCGACGCGCATCTTGGAGGTTATTGCTAGGAATACCTCCACTCTGCCGATGGTGGCGGCCACCAAACTCGCGAGGACTTGCGAGTTCCTCCGTGCGCAGCCACCGACTTTCTCCCGCTCGAGGACCTCTCGATGCGGATGATTGGCTGCGCATGGTTGGCGAAACTCAACATAGCTCGATGTCGAGCACGAGATAAGGCACTCTTCGCGTCCCACCGGCTTGAGGCGCGGCACTCTCATGGTGGGAGAACTACCTCGCCATGCAGCCGCGAGCCATGTGGTCGCGTGGGAGGTTCAGTCGACCTTTCGTTGGGCCCACATCCGGATAGTGCGATGAAGGTGAAAAGAAAGAATTCCTCGCGCTCAAGCAGGGCGCAAGTGCATGACGAGTACATGCGAGTTCAATCATTTGGCTCGTTATGCTCGGGAGGTGGCCTCAGATGAGGCTAAGCGGGGAGAAGTTTATGGATGGCTTGTCCGAGGCTGCCGGACAAGCTATCTATTGTAGAACTTCTCGACTTTCGAGGCCTTGGTAGATAAGGCCATTGTTCTTGAGCATAAGGCAAAGCGCCTGGCGAGTCCATAGCGCAAATGGGAGGCCCATCGGTCTACTCACACCAGCCTCACTCGTCCTCGGCCGGGCTAGCACGAGGCCGTTCTTTTGCTCCACCGGCGCCGAGGCCATACGCACGCTCCTCGCCCACCGCGAGCCATGTTTCAGCCACGTGCGCTGCGATCCAAAGGCGAGGTGGCCTCCGCAATCCGGGCCGAGGTTACTGTTTTTTGCCACAACAAGGGCCACTCGCCAACGCTTGCCCTCGAGTGTTGCGGTAGCCTCGTCCTAATGGAGGGCGCGGCGAGAGTGGTCATCCACGACGACGAGAAGATGATCGAAGCCCGGTGCGAAATGTGTCGAGTCAACCACCTTTCGGTGGAGGCTCGGGAGGTGCGGATGTCGTGATTGGTACACTTCTTGTTAATTCTCGTCTGCTGCAGTATTATTTGATTACGGAGCATCGCATTCTTTATTTCAAGATCATTTCTTTGCTGCTAGTGGTCTTCACTTTGTGTTCCTTTGGGAGTTCCTTCGCTCAACCGCTCTCGGAGTCGGAAATGAGAGCGATCTGATGTCGGGATGTTCCTATCATAGTCAAAGGAGTGGGGTTTTGGCAAACCTTATTCTTTCGATTCGAGTGCGGATGTGATTCTTGGCATGGACTGGTTGTCCCAACACTTGGGGCAAATCGATTGTACCAGAAGATCGTCTATCTCACCACCTTTCAAAGCGGCGGTCGGATTCGCCGCAGTGCGGGGGCCACATCTATGTGCATTAGAGGCTAAGACCTTGCAAATTCAGGATGTACCCATAGTATCTCGACTTTGTGGATGTCTTTCTGAAGATTTGCAGGATGCCTCGATTCGAGACCTTGAGTTTGTCATTGAGTTGTCTGCCGGCATCGCTCCGATTTCAAGGCGCGTATCGAATGCCTCCCAATGAGCTAGAAGAATTGAAGAAGCGGCTTGGTGAGCTCCAAGCAAAGGGTTTCATCCGTCGATTCATCTCCTTGGGGTTGTCGGTGATCTTTGTGAAGAAGAAGGACAAGACTTTGCGCATGTGCGTTGATTACCGAATCCTCTCAATGAGGTGTGATGAAGAACAAATATCCTTTGCCCGCATTGATGATCTTTTCGACCAATTATGCGGAGCTCGGGTGTTCTCAAGATTGACCCGAGATTGGGATATCATCAAGTCGGATCGGTGAGGATATTCGAAGACGGCTTTCACTACTCGTTATGGTCTTTACGAGTATACCGTCATGTCTTCGGCAACCAATGCTCCGGCATATTTCATGAACCTTATGAATTCGGTATTCATGGAGTATTTGGATAAATTTGTGGTGGTCTTCATTGATGATATTCTTATCTATTCCAAGGCGAAGAAGAGCATTTGAGCATCTGAAGATCGTTTTGGGCAAATTGCGCGCGCATCGACTATATGCAAAGTTTAGCAAATCTGAGTTAGTTGAAGAAGTGGCATTCTTGGGCCATGTTCTTTCAGTGGAGCGTAGTTGTGGATCCAACAAGGTCGGTGATGTTCTATCTTGGGTCACCAAATCGATCGACGATGTGCGGAGTTTTCGGTTTAGCGGGCTACTACCGCGCTTTATCGAGAACTTCTCCAAGATCATAAGCCGATGTTGAATTGCTCAAGAAGGACAAGAAGTTTGTGTGGTCCTCTGCTTGTGATGAGAGCTTTCAGGAGCTCAAACAGCGATTGTGTAACAGCCCTAACTTAGGGTTTGTATTTCAAATGTAAAATTTTGAGGAGAAATAAAAACTTTTGTTGTCTCTTCAAATCATTTGGAAGTTTTCCAAATTTTCCCTAGCAATTTCCAATTTTCTAGAAGACAGTTCTTGTGATTGGAAATTGTTGTCAACAAATTATTAACCTTCAAACTTGTGATCATCCTCTGAAATTATTTTTCCTACCATCTTAATCATCCTATCTACCTCCCTGAATTATTTCACAATTTTTAGATTTTGTTTGCTATTTCAATTGGCCAAGTCAACTCTGTTTGAAATCTGGTCAAACTCCCTGTACAGCAGCTTGTGAATTTCCTCTAGAACAATGCAGTGCATAAAAAGTTCTGGAAAAATTATACAAGGTTGTCCTCTGTCCCTAGTAGCTACCATAAAAATTTCTGAAATTTTTGGAGCTCAGGAGCTACCTCTAAAATTCCCCAAACCTTCTCTGTCTTTTAAATTAAATTCTAAAGTATTGTTCCTGGGCCCGAACCCAACTCGGGCTCGAGTCCGACTACCACACTTGGTTCGGTCGCGTCAACTAATCGCACCGCCCGAGTCCAATTGATCGCGACCGTCCGATGCAAATCGAGCGATCCGCGTCGCGCAACCGACTGGTCTCAATGCATACATCAATCTCGGCCGTCCATCTCGGATCAGCGGTCGGTGCGATCTGATCAAATCAAACCTCGGTTCGCACGCTTTGTGAGTCGGCGACGGTGGACCCCACTTGTCGGCCGTCCTCGTCTTCTCCGCGTCTCACCGAGCGCACCGGCGATCACGCATGTGTGCCACGTGCCTCGTCGCTGCCACCTATTTGCCTCGTGTGCATCCGTGGAGCATCGCGAGCTTTATAACCTCACCGCACTCACTCATTCATCGTTTCTTCGCTCTCTCACTTTCTCGCGCTTCTCTGTTTCGCCGCGAAGAGGCGCTGGTAGCGCCATTGTGTTAAGCGCGCGCTTGATCCGCAACCACACCGCCGTGATCCTCGCCGACGCCGCCTCCATTTTGCCCAACCGGGTCCTGGCGTCCGATGGATCACGGGCGATATCGTCGTCTCCGCCTCCGGTGATCTCGGCTCGCAAGCTTATTGGCGCTCGGTGAGTTTCGGCCGTCACTTGGTCCCTTAGGATCGCATCAACATCTTGAGTCTAACCGTGACCTTGTTTCGCTCTTTGGTGCATCACCGAAGCGTGCGTCGCTTTCTTCTCAAACTCGGTAAAGCGCCGCGTGTCAATTCGGCGCCACCGTCTCCTCCATCATCAAGATCGTGGGCTTATCGTTCCCGTGTCACGCGATCTCGTGGCGCACCTTCTCGAAGCTTCTGCGTCGTCTATAGCATCATCTCGCGCGCACGCACCTTCTTCTCGCCTCGATTCGCGCGCCATTTCCGCCGCGTCTTCGTGGTCCGCGTCACCATCGTCGAGTTCGCTAGGTCCTTGCAAACGAAGGTACCACTCTTTCGCCGTAAACCTCCTGGTTTGCAAGATCGATTCTGTGCCGCCGCCACCCAGTGCCGTGCTCGCGGTGAACCGCCGGTGAAGATTAGTTTAACTCTAATCATGTCTACTTTGAGTCTACGATTTGTGGGCCTCTTTGGTTAATCACGGTTAGAAATCGTTTAATCCAACCGTTGCATTTCACTTTGTGTCAACGCCTTGTGGGTCCATGTTGTCGATTAGGTTTGTGTAGTTACGGTTATCGTTTTCTCGATGGGAAGTGTATTTCCTTTGTGAGAGTGTTTTGGGTTTGCACCTTAGTGAGCCAAGGCGTATTCTTTGAATACGCCGACGCGTCACTTTAAGCGGTCTTATTTGTCTGATCGGCGTTAGCGGGCCATTGTCGATGGTGGGGCTTCTTGATAGCGGTAGAAAAAGATTTAATGCTTTAGTATTTACGTAATATGTTTTTCGTTGCACTATTAATTCATTTAAACTTAGAAAATGCATAACTAATTCAATTTTTATCCAAATTGCATGAAACCAGTCTTTGTTAATTTTCATTTTAAGTGTGCTACTTGATAAAATTAACTTCACCCATGTCTCTGTAGCAAAAATCTGTTAGCTAATAAAATGATGCCTTATGTATCTTCTAAATTAGAAAATGCATATCTCTTCCAATAATTGTCCAAATTAAATGAACCCAATTCTGTAAAATTTCATTTTCAGTATACTAACTATTAGGATAGGTTTTATACACTGGTTCTGTTCATGAGAATTTGTTAAGTAATTAACTAGTGACTTGTTGTGTTTTTAGCTTAGAAAATTCATAGAAAAATTGCTAATAACTTAAAATGAATTTTTTTCTCTGTTTCTAAAATTTTGTTATTTCATGCTTAGGTTTCTTTGTGTGAGTTTTGGCTTGTTTTGATGTTGTTGAATGTTTGAGTTTTGTCGATTGTTATTCGTTCTTATTTCTTTGTTATGTTCGATCGTTAGGTTTCGATATTTGCGGCAACCACGAGAACGATCCTCACGCACCATATTGAGCAACGACAACCGGGGCAAAGCAGATTTGATCATGTTTATCAAGTATTTTAAAATCTAATATTTTGTTTAATTTGTATGTATGCATTGCTTAATTTGTGTTAAATTGATTAGTTAAATCCGTAGTTGCATATCCTGTAGACAAAATATTGATCTCTACTACGAGCCTAGGTTATTTCTTTGTGATTAGAGGTCATTTGGATGATCTCTTGTCACTTAGTAGATCCGGTCAACTTGCTTAGACATGCTTAGTATCGGTAGAAGCTGAGCGATTATCGACTTTAGTCGGTAACCTTGATCACACAAAATTTACTACAACTTTTTGTTTGACATCTTTGCTATGTTTAATTGAAAAATTAAAAATGAAAACAAAAATGATTTAGACTTGGGCACAATGGTAAGGCGGTGTGATTCTGTTGGGTGTGATTGGAAGGTGCCCGAGCCGATTAAGGACCGAGTTACTTGCGCCACCGTCTTGAGCATTTTGCGTGCTAACCACACTAGAGTATATGGGACCTCTCTTGACCTAGTACTTTGGCGTGTATTGGCTCAGGGTCGCAGGAGGTCGCAGGAGGATGGAGGTGGGAGCATGGTAGTTGTCCAAAAGCTTTATCACGAGTGGGTAGTTGCCTTTCGGCTTTACCATGTAAGCGTATGGATTTCTATCCATACGAGCGGCTCGTAGTTAATACACAATATTGGAAAAAGTCTCGTAGGACTTAGGCGTGTGTAAGCATACCTTCGGAGTGTGCTTGGCAAAGGCGATGCGAGTGTGGGTACATTGGTACACCTGCGAGGTTAAAACTATTCGAATAGCCTCGTCCTAGGTTATGGACACGCTGGATCGCCCCAAGAACTAGACTACAACATTTAAATTAAAACTTGATGGGTGAGTGCGAATGCGGGATTCGTGCTATTGTTAATGGTGACTATTGGGATAGTCACTTCTAGGTTGTTTATCTTTCGCTTTTGTTATCAATATCCGTCTCGTTATTTCAATCTTAAAAATGAATTGCAAACTTGCCTTTAAACTGTATTACCTTATTGCAAATGAAAATTGGCTTTATGCAAATGAAACATATGGCCTCCACCAAATAAACACGCATGTAGCTTATGAGCAGTGCGCTAGTTCACACGTCGGTCTTGCGGGTACAAAGACAATCTTTGTACTTTCGGGTGCTTTGCTTAATGTTTTGGTTGCAGAGGAAGAAGGTGAGCCCCAAGGGCCTCACTTACGTGGTGTGTTGCCGTTTAAGTGGGCGACTAGACTTGGCGGTCGGTCGGATGCCTTGTGGGTTGAAGGCACGGCGATTGGCTTTGTTTATAGCCATCCGATGGCGCTTTTGCTTCATTGTCTTTCTCGTTGTTATTTGTGTATCTTGTGGCGATCGGCCATTGTCTGTAATATCTCTACTATTTGTTTATCCTCCGTTGTAGTGTGATGTTTGGACTCTATGTTTGGAATGGAGTTGATGTCTAATTTTGTAGGGGTGTATATCGCTTTCAGGAAGTATACATATCTCGAGATCGATTTATTTGATTTGTGATGCTAGGACCAGGTGGTTGGTTAAAGCATTACAAGCCAAATAAGCTGGGTCCTCAGATTGACTTCAGCCCAGTCCTTACTCTTCTGATATCCACAAGAGCTTGATATTTATTGCGATGCCTCTCGTCGAGGACTTGGATGCGTTCTTATGCGGAAGGTAAAGCGATTGCCTATGCATCCGAGCGATTGAGACCTCATGAGCTCAACTATCCCACCCATGATCTAGAGCTTCTTCATTGTGGTTCATGCACTCAAGATTTGGCGGCATTATCGATCCAGTAATCACTGTGAGGTGTATTCCGATCACAAGAGTTTGAAGTACTTGTTCACTCGGCGGATCTGAACCTCGAGCGAGAGAGATGGTTGGAATTGATCAAAGATTATGACATGGGTATTCAGTATCATCCCGGCAAAGCCAATGTGGTTGCTGATGCACTTGGGTTTGGTTGAGCACGGTTCCCTTGCTGCCCTGATTGTGCAACCGACCTTGGTGGATCAAATCAAGGCAGCACAGCAATCAGATGATGGTGTGGGTAAAATCAAGCAGAACATCAAGAATGGATCAGCCAAATGTTTTACAGAAGATGAGCACGGTGTTGTGTGGTTTGGGCAGCGTCTCGTGGTCCCAAAGGTCCCCGAGTTGCGGGATTTGATTCTCCAGGAGGCCCATGATTCGCCTTTGTCCATCCATCCCGGGGCCACAAAAATGTACCAAGATCTGCGTGAGAGATTCTGGTGGACTCGCATGAAGCGCGAGATTGCCAGGTTCGTTGCCAGATGTGACATATGTTGTCGTGTCAAGGCCGAGCATCAACGTCCGTGGTCTTCTTCACCGTTGCCCATACGAGTGGAAGTGGGATTACGTAGGCATGGATTTTATCACGGTCCTGCCTGCTCTCTGCGGGGAAGGATGCATTATGGGTTATCATTGATCGATTGACGAAGGTGGCCCATTTCCTTCCTGTGCGATCGAAGATTGATGTGAATCAGCTGGCGGACCTTTACATATCCCGCATTGTGAGCTTGCATGGTGTGCCACGAGCGATTGTGTCGGATCGTGGCTCTCTTTTCACTTCGGTTTTGGCATAGTCTCGAGGAAGCCATGGGGACCCGTCTTCGCTTAGCTCGACCTATCATCCTCGGTGATGGTGGTCGGGCGCGTCAACGTGTGCTTGAAGATATGCTCGTGTGCGTGTTCTTTCCTATGGGAAGAATTGGGAGAAGAGTTTGTCGCTTGCAGAGTTCTCTTACAACAACGCCTTCCGAGCTAGTCTCGGTATGGCACCATTTGAGGCTTTGTATGGACGGCGCTGCAGAACACCGTTGAACTGGTCAGAAACTGGTGAAAGGCAGTTCTTTGGTCCAGATTCCATCAATGAGGCTGAGAACCAAGTGCAGTTGATTCGTGAGCACTTGCGCGTAGCTCAGTCCAGGCAGAAGAGCTATGCAGATCGGCGTCGCCGTGAACTGAGTTTCCAGCCCAATGACTTTGTGTATCTCAAAGTTTCGCCTTTGAAGGGACACCGTCGTTTCGGTGTCAAGGGCAAACTGGCTCCTCGGTATGTCGGGCCTTATCGCGTCATCAAGAAAGTGGGAGCTGTTGCATACAAGTTAGAATTGCCAGCTACACTTGAGGGGGTGCATGATGTTTTCCATGTATCGCAATTGAAGAAGTGCCTTCGTGTTCCTGTGGAGGAAACACCATTAGAAAATATCGATGTGCAGGAAGATCTGTCTTATCGTGAGCGCCCCGTTCGTATCCTCGAAGAAGCTGAGCGCAGAACAAGGAACCGTGTGATCAAGTTCCTTAAAGTTCGATGGTCGAACCACTCGAGGATGAAGCCACTTGGGAGCGGGAAGATCGTCTCGAGCAGATTACCCGTCCTTCTTCTCCCAGTGATCAGAATCTCGGGGCGAGATTCCTGTAAGGGGGGGAGATTTGTAACAACCCTAAACTTAGGGTTTGTATTCCAAATGCAAATTATGAGGAGAAATAAAAACTTTTGATGCCTCATGAAATCATTTGAGAGTTTCTACAATTTTCCCTAGCAATTTCCAATTTTTAGAATGTAATTCTTGTGATTGGAAATTGTGGTCAGCACATTCTTAGCTTTCAGACTTGTGATCATCCTCTGAAATTATTTTTCCTATCATCTTGATCATCCTATCTACCTCCCTGAATTATCTCACAATTTTTAGATTTTATTTGCTATTTCAAATGGCCAAGTCAACCTAGTTTGAAATCTGGTCAAGCTTTTGTTCAGCAGCTTGTGAATTTTATTGGGAGAAATCTAGTGCATGAAAACTCCTGGAAAAATTTCACAAGGTTGTCCTATGTTCCAGTAAGCTCCATAAAATTTTGGAATTTTTGGAGCTCTCGAACTACCTCTAAAAATTCCTCAAACCCTCTCTGTCTTTTTAATTCAAATCCGAAATCACTGTTCCTCGGGTTCAAACCCCACTTGGGCTCGAGTCCGACCGCACCTAATGGACTCGGTCGCACCGCCAAGTTGCATCGTGCGAGCCCGATGGCTGTCAGCCGTCCGATGAAGATCGAACGGTCCACGTTGCTTGCCTCGTCGACCTGTCCGAATGCATCCCCAATCTTCGCCGTCCATCTCCGATTTAGCGGTCCGCACCATCTTGATCGGAGTCAAACCAGCTCATCGCGCCGCATCGGACCTTGACTCGCACCGCTTGTCACGATCATTGACAAGTGGACCCTACCCGTCCGGTCCGCCGTCTTCTCACTCTCCACGGAGCTCACGGCTAGTGCGCATGCTCGCCACGTACCTCGTCGCTGCCACCTTTTTGTCCTCGTGTCGGTCAGAAGCATCGCGGGGTCTCATCTACCACCGAGCCCATCCACTATCCTTCGCGTCCGTTTCGTGCCTTCTCGCCAAATTTCCTCCTCGGCCGGAGAAGAACCCGGCTGGGCATCGCTAAATCGGAACCGCCTTTGAGCCCGCGTCCGCACCATCGTAATCCACTCTACTCGCGCCTCCATTTTGCCCATCCGGATCATCGGCATCCGGTGGATCGCTCGAGCAACTTCATCATCTTCGCCTCCGGCAGCCTCGCCCCGAGCTTGCTAGCGCTACGTAAGTCTCAAGCCTCGGCGTTTGGTTCCACTTGATCGCAATGCTCCACCGATGCTCACGGTGGGTTCGTTTACGTCTTTGATGCATCATGGAGGGTGTGCGACCCCTTCTTCTCTGGGCACGGTGATTCGCGCGCGGTGTTTCCGCCACTTCCGTGCTCCATCGCCGTCTTGATCGTGGCGAAACCTTCACGAGTCAAGGCGCGGCGGTGCGCACCTTCTGTAGCTTCTCGAAGCTCGTGCGTCTTCTCGCGGAGGCGCATCTTCTTCTCCGCTTCGTTCGCCGTCACCGCCGCGGCATCTTTGAGGTCGGGTCACGTCATCAAGTTCGCAGGGACGCGGTGAACCCGAAGGTACCACTCTCTCGCCGAAACCCTCGGTTAGCTAGATCACTGCGACGCGGCGCCACCGCCCCCGTGCGTGCGGTGAGCCGCCGGTGGAGTTTAGTTATCGCTAAACTTTGTTTAGTTATGTCGACTTGTGGGCCCTCTCTTAATCGCGTTTAGAAATCCTTTAATCCAACCGTTATGTTATTCTCTTAGTCAACGCCATGTGGGTCCATGCCGTCGATTGGGGTTGTGCACTTGGATGCTACGCTTTCTCTGTTGGAAGCGTATTTCTCTGAGTATAAGTTAGAGTGCACTTTGATAAGTCAAAGGCGTATTCTTAGAATACGCCTTCGCGTCGCCGTTTCTCGCGGGTCCACATGCGTGGTCGTGGCTAGTTATTTGTGGGTAGAAAAAGGAATAAATGCTTTAGTATTTCGTAATGTGTTTTACATTTGCCTTTGTTAATTCATTTAAACTTAGAAAAGCATAACTAATTCAATTTTTATCTAAATCGCATGAATCCAGTGCTGTTAATTTTCATTTTAAATGTGGTATTTACTAAAAATTAGTTTCAACCTTGTATCGTAGTAAAAATCATTAATTAGTTAAAGGATGTTTTATGTATCTTCTAAATTAGAAAATGTGTATCTCTTTCAATAATTGTCCAAATCAGTGAAACCAATTCGTAAAATTTCATTTTTAGTATACTAATAATCGAGGATAGGTTTTAGATACTGTTTGCTCATGAAAATTTGTTAAGTAATTAACTAGTGTTTTGATGTGTTTTTAGCTTAGAAAATTCATAGAAAATTCTTAATAACTTAAAATGATTTGTTCTCTGTTTCTAAAATTTTGTTATATCTTGCTTAGGTTGTTGTGTGAGTTTGGTATGTTTTGTTGTTATTGTATGGTTGAGTTTTGTCGGTGTTATTCGTTCTTATTCGCTGTTATTTGTTCAATCGTTAGGATTCGACATTTGCGGTAACCCTGAGAGCGATCCTCTGCAACAGGTTGAGCATTCTGAGCAACAGCAGCCAGCCAAGCAGTTTGATCATGATAATCCCAGTATTTTAAAATCTAATATTTTGTTTCAGCTGTATGTATGCATTGCTTAATTTGTGTTAAATTGATTAGTTAAATCCGTAGCTGCATATCCTGTAGACAAAATATTGATCTCTACTACGAGCCTAGGTTATTTGTTTGTGATTAGAGGTCATTTGGATGATCTCTTGTCACTTAGTAGATCCGGTCAATTTGCTTAGACATGCTTAGCTATCGGTAGAAGGCTGGCGGTTATCGACTTTAGTCGGTAACCATGATCACACAAAATTTTCTATAATTTTATGTTTCAACATTTACGCTATGTTTAATTGCAAAATTAAAAATGAAAACAAAAATGATTTAGACTTGGGCACAATGGTAAGACTGGTGTGATCTGTTGGGTGTGACTGAAAGGTGCAGAGTCGCTTAAGGACCGAGTTACTTGCGCCACCGCATCGAGCATTTTGCGTGCTAACCACACTAGAGTATATGGGACCTCTCTTGACCTAGTACTTTGGCGTGTATTGTCTCCGGTCGCAGGAGGTCGCAGGAGGGATGGAGGTGGGAGCATGGTAGTTGTCCAAAAGCTTTATCTCGAGTGGGTAGTTGCCTTTTCGGCTTTACCATGTAGCGTATGTATTTCTATCCATACGAGCGGCTCGTAGTTAATACACAATATTGGAAAAAGTCTCGTAGGACTTAGCCGTGCCGACATACCTTCGAAGTGTGCTTTGGCTTAAAGGCGATGCAAGTGTGGGTACATTGGTACACCTGCGCAGGTTAAAACTATTCGAATAGCCTCGTCCTAGGTTATGGACACGCTCGGATCGCCCCAAGAACTAGACTACAACATTTAAATTAAAACTTGATGGGTGGTACGAATCTGGGATTCGTGCTATTGTTGTGGTGACTATTGGGATAGTCACTTCTAGGATGTTTTATCTTTATTCTTTTGTATTATTACCTTTACTGTATTTCAACATTAAAAACGAATTGCAAACTTGCCTTCAAACTGTATTATATTATTGCAAATGAAAATTGGCTTCATGCAAATGAAACATATGGCCTCCACTAAACAAGCCTGCATGTAGCATATGAATAGGTGCGCTAGTTCACACGTCGTCTTGCGGGTACAAAGACAATCTTTGTACTCGGTGCTTTGCTTAATGTCTTTGTTGCAGAGGAAGAAGGTGAGCCCCTAGGGCCTCACTTACGTGAGTGTGTTGCTTGTTTCGTGGACGACTAGACTTGGCGGTCGGTCGGATGCCTTGTGGGTTGGAGGCACGATTGGCTTTGTTTATAGCCATCTTATGGCACTTTGCTTCATTTGTCGTTCTTGTCTATTTGTGTATCTTGTGGCTGTCGGCCTTGTGCGTAATAACTCTACTATTTGTTTATCTTCCGTTTGGTAGTGTAGTGTTTGGACTCTATGTTTGGAATGGAGTTGATGTCTAATTTTGTACCGAGGTGTGTATACGCGCTCGGGAAGTATACATATCTCGAGGATTAGTTTATTTGATTTGTGATGCTAGGACCAGGTGGTTGGTTAAGCATTACAAGCCAAATAAATTGGGGTCCGCACAGATTTTATCACTGGCCTACCTAGATCACCGAGGGGCAATGATGCCATTTGGGTTTTCATTGACCGGTTGACGAAAGTGGCGCACTTTCTTCCAGTCAAGACCAAGATTCGTACCGGTCACCTTGCGGAGCTCTATATCGCCAGGATAGTGAGCTTGCATGGGGTGCCGAAGAAGATCATTTCTGATCGTGGTTCCATCTTCACTTCCCAGTTCTGGCATAGCTTGCAAGAAGCTATGAGAACTCGTCTTTCTTCGGCCAAGATATCACCCCAAGCGGAAGGTCGACCGAGAGGGTCAACCAAGTTTTGGAGGATATCTTTGCGAGCTTGTGTTCTTTCCTATGGGAAGCACTGGGAGAAGTGCTTGCCATTCGCCGAGTTTTCTTATAACAACAGCTTCCAAGCCAGTCTCGGCATGTCACCATTTGAGGCCCTATACGGGAGGAAGTGTAGGACCCCGTTGAACTGGTCTGAGACCGGTGAAAGACCTTTCTTTAGCCCGGACTCGATTAATGAGGCCGAAGGTCAAGTCCAGCTCATTCGTGACCGCTTACGCACAGCTCAATCCAGGCAAAAGAGCTATGCGGATCGCCGTCATCGTGAGTTGAGCTTTGAGCCCAATGACTTCGTTTACCTCAAGGTTTCTCCTCTGAAAGGTCACCAGTGTTTTGGTGTCAAGGGCAAGTTAGCTCCTCGATATGTCGGTCCATACCGTGTTATCGAGAAGAAAGGAGCTGTTGCCTACAAGTTGGAGTTGCCTGCTGCACTTGCGGGGGTACATGATGTGTTCCATGTGTCCCAGCTTAAGAAGTGCCTCCGTGTTCCAACAGAGGAAGCTCCGTTGGAAACTCTTGATGTTCAGGAGGATTTGACCTATCGCGAGCACCCTGTTCGCATACTCGAGGAGGCTGAGCAAAGAACAAGGAACAAGACCATCAAGTTCCTTAAAGTTCAGTGGTCAAACCATTCCGAGGACGAGGCTACTTGGGAGCGAGAAGATCGTCTCGTCAAGTGCACTACCCCTCTTTCTTTTCCGAGTGAACCAAATCTCGGGACGAGATTTTTGTAAGGGGGGAGGTTTGTAACATCCCCATTTTGATTTGTGTTTCAAATGTAATAAAATGAGGGTAAATTAAAACTTTTCTTACATCCTTGTACTTTGAACTTTTCTGAAAATTCTTGTAAAAGAATTTTGGAAAATTCAAAATCAAAAGCCTCATTTATCAAGTCAACAACCTCCTTTGTCAAATCTTTTGTTAAAACCATTGGTAATAATTTTCCCTGGGTTCTAGGGTTGCTTGGTAACACCTCTGAATTATTTCATAATTTTTGGAAATTATTTGAAATATTTTAGAGACAAGTCAAACCTTGGTCAAACCTTTGAATTAGCTGCTCGAATTTCTTGAGAAAATCCCAGTGCACAAAAAATCTCTGGAAATTTTATGGAAGGTTAATCCTTAAGTCAGGAAGCTCAGTTAAAATTTCATAAATTTTGGAGTTGATTTGATACCTCAATTAAATCCCCAAAGTTTCAGTTCAAAAATCAAACCCTAATCGGTTTGCCTTGTTGCTCGGGTGCGAGTCGGGCTCGCTCGAGTCACTTGACTCGCCGAGCCAACTAACCGCACCCAGCGCGGCTCGAGCGCTGCGGCGCATCGCCGGCCGTTGGATCTCCATCAGGCGGTTGACATTTGTGCGAGGGCGTGCGACGCGGTCGCTTGTCGCCGTTAGATCAAATCGGACCTTCGCGCGTCGTCTCCTTCTCGCCTTCGCGCGACGCAGGTCACCATGGCGTAGCCGAGGGCGGCGCGCAACGCGATTATCCGTCCTCGCCCACCAACGGGTCTCGCATTTAATGCCGTCTTTCGTCCTCCTCAAAGTCGCCGTGCTCACTGCTCCCATCGTGCTCAGCGTCCCCCCGCGGTGGAGCATCCGGCTTCTGCCGTTGCCTCCGCCCTTCTCAGCTACTTAAGCCCCCATCTTTCCCCCTTGGCTTCCTTTACACACCTGTGAGCTCTCCCTTGCACCCACTGCACTCGTGGAGCTCCCAAAACACCGAAATCCTTCGGCCGCCATTGTTGCCCACGGAGCTTTTCGGTGAAGGCCGTACTCCAGTGGTTCCCTGGCTCCCTCCTTGCTCCTGTTGCTTCTCCTCACCTGGGTGGTGCTTAACCCCCACTTCGTTTCAGGTTGCTTCGACAGGAGCACTAGAATTTTGGAGTTTCCCCAACTCGGCCGTGAGCACCCTTCTTCGTCTCCAGCGCCGGTGAGTGCTCCTCTTTCTAATTCCTTTCTCGGGGAGCTTCTCTGTGCTCTCTAGAACCCATCGTGATGACGCGGCGTGGTTGATTTTGCCCAGGCCGTCTTCCCTGCGTCATCTTCCTGGTCCGTCGCGAGCTTCGTCGCCGAGTCGCTCGACCGCCTCTGCACCTCCGCATCCGTCGGTAGCTCCTGGTAGTCCCTAGATGCTCGGGCACCGCTGAATGGACCGGCGCGGAGCTCTTTTGCTGCTTATCGCCGTCGTCATCTTTGCCGTGCCGCCCCTCTCTCTCGCGTCGCCGCTCTGGTCCACCACCGCCGGTGTGAGTGGTACCAGAGGGTGCGCAATGCTATTGCGCACCCGTTGCTAGCATCCTCTCGCGCCGCCGTGCCTTTGGTCACCGGCGATTGGCCGGCGAAGCTCTCGGTCGCATTGTCGGACGCGTCAGCTGTGAGGACCCCGGTTTATTCGGCTTGTACTGTTTAACCATCCACTTGGTCCTAACGGTACAAATCAAATAAACCAAGCCTCGAGATATGTATACTTCCCGAGAATTGCGGTATACCGCCGTTACAAAATCATGCATCAATTCCATTCATACACATAGAGCCAAGCAAAGCGACAATCGCGGATATACATACTATAAAGAGTTATTACAAAAGAGAGCCGACCGGCCAAAAGTCATACAAATAAGTAAATACAATGAAGCAAAATGGCCATAAGATGGCAATAAACCAAAAGCCAATCGGTGTGCCTTTACCCACAAGGCAACCAACCGGACCGCCAAGCTAATCGTCCCCAGGGCGCGCGCAACACAACTCACAAAAGTGAGGCCCTTGGGGCTCACCTTCTTCCTCTGCAACAATTAATATTAAGCAAGCAGATGAGTACAAAACTTGTTTTTGTACTCACAAGACCGACGTGTGAGATAACAGAACTATAATTAACTACATGAAAGCTTTATTTAAGTGGATGAGGCTCTGGACTTATTTTCAACATAAAGCAAGTTTTCATTAGCAATAGGTAATAGATTCAAAGCAAGTTTGCAATTAACTTTTATTGTTCAAATAAAGAGAGACGATTATAACAATAGATGAGAACAACACCAACCTAGAAGTGACTAACCCATAGCCACCACAACAATAGCATGAAGTACCCTTCATACCACCCATGTCAAGTTTAAGTTTTTAAAGGTTGTAGTCTAGTTCTTGCGACCTTACCAAGCATGTCCATAACCTAGGACGAGGCTATTCGAATAGTTTTAACCTGCGCAGGTGTACCAATGTACCCACACGATAGACCGCCTTTCCACCAGCCACGGTTAGCACACTTCCTTTGGTATGCGAGGCATGGCTAAGTCTAACAAGGCGCTTTCCAATGGACGATGCTAATTAAGAGCCGCAACCCACGGGAGAAGGACACATTAGCGACCTAACCGGTGCGCTAATGCTCCCCTCCAAACACCACACACAAGAACACACCCACCAACCACTCATAATTAACACCTCCCAAAGTACTTAGTCAAGAGAGGTTCCATATCCTCGCGTGGTTAGCACGCAATAAGCGCTGGCTTAGTGACACAAGTAACTCGGTCCTTGGGACTTAGGCACCATTCAACACACCCAACAGATCACATCAACATACCATTGTGCCCAAGTCAAGATATAGCTTCTTTTGCTTTTCGCTTAGGCCCGACATTTGCGGTAACCAGAGCGATCCTCACTTAGCAGTTTGAGCAACATAAGCGAAGCAAGCAGTTTGATCATTTCCCATTGACCCCATTACTTTTAAAGTCTAATATTTTGTTTAACTTCTATGTATGCATTGCTAATTTGTTGTTAAATTGATTAGTTAATCCTCTAGTTGCATAATCTGTAGGTAAATGATTATCCTCTACTACACGAGCCTAGGTTATTTCTTTGTGATTAGAGTTCGTTGGATGAGCTCTTGTCACTTAGTAGATTTCGGATAAATATTGCTTAGCCATGCCTAGTATCGGTAGTATTGGCGATCATCAACTTAGTCGGTGATCTTGATCACACAAATGCTATTATTATTCCATTATGTCCAACCCTTGTGTTTTACCAATTTGCAAATCAAAAACTGAAAACAAAAATTATATCTTGACTTGGGCACAATGGTATGTTGGTGTGATCTGTTGGGTGTGATTGGAATGGTGCCTAAGTCCCTAAGGACCGAGTTACTTGTGCCATTGATCCAAGCAATTGTTGCGTGCTAACCACGCGAGGGGGATATGGAACCTCTCTTGACTAAGTACTTTGGGAGGTGTTAATTATGAGCTGGTCGGTGGGTGTGTTGAAACTGTGTGTGTGTGTGTTGTGGTGTTTGGAGGGGAGCATTGGCAGACCGGTTAGGCTATCTAATGTGTCCTTCTCCCGTGGGTTGCGGCTCTTAATTAGCATCGTCCATTGGAAAGCGTCTTGTTAGACTTAGCCGTGCCTGCATACCAAAGGAAGTATGCTAACCGTGGTGATGGAAAGCGGTCTATCGTGTGGGTACATTGGTACACCCTGCGAGTTAAAACTATTCGAATAGCCCGTCCTAGGTTATGGACACGCTTGGTTATTTCCCACAAGAACTAGACTACAACCTTTTAAAACTTAAACTTGACATGGGTGGTATGAAGGGTACTTCATGCTATTGTTGTGGTGACTATGGGTTAGTCACTTCTAGGTTGGTGTTGTCATCTATCTATTGTTATAATTGTCTCTCTTTTATTTGAACAATAAAGTTAATTGCAAACTTGCTTTAAATCTATTACCCTACTACAATTGAAAACTTGCTTTATGTGAAAATAAGTCGAGCCTTATCCACTTAAATAAAGCTTGCATGTAGTTAATTATAGTTCTGTTATCTCACACGTCAGTCTTGCAGTACAAAAACAATTTTGTACTCATCCGCTTCTTAATATTAATTGTTGCGAGAGGAAGAAGGTGAGCCCCAGGGCCTCACTTTTGTGGTTGTGTTGCGGCGCTTGTTTGGGACGATTAGCTTGGCGGTCGGTTGGTTGCCTTGTGGGTAAAGGCACACCGATTGGCTTTTATTTATCGTCATCTTATGGCCATTTTGCTTCATTGTTTAAATTAGTTACTTATGTGTTATTTGGCCAGTCGGCCTCTCTTTTGTAATAACTCTCTTTATATTATCTATGTCTTTCAGTTGTTGCTTTTGCTTCGGCTCTATGTGTATGAATGGAATTGATGCATGATTTTGTAGCGGGGTGTGTATCTTGCAGTGCAGGAAGTATACATATCTCGAGGCTTAGTTTATTTGATTTATCTTTGTTAGGACCAAGTGGATGGTTAAACAGTACAAGCCGAATAAACCGGGGTCCTCACAGGTTTGGCGGATTTCGTTTGCTTAGTTTTTCCATTGTGAAAACTATTGTTCTTCACTTGTGTCGACTAGACCAACCGTAAAGAACCTCTTCGGAATCCCACCTTTTGAACTCAATTATATATTTACAATTCAGATTGCTTGTTACTTTGTTCTTGCTTGTTCTTCGGTTGCTTGCAGGAATTGATACTCGTGATCAGGTCAATCGGGTCTTTGGCACGGTTGATAACGACTTGCTGATTAGTTCAGCGATTCCTTGGTTCGTACGTGCTGCGTTCGTAGCCTGGATCGTGAGAGTTGATCATCATCTAATTGAAATTTATCGTTCTCATCAAAAGATCGAGACAACAACAGTTCATCAAGTGGTATCAGAGCTCAAGGTTTCTCTGTGAGAGTTTACTGTTTTTCGTAGTTAGGTTGCTTAATTCCAAAAGTCCAGAAAAAGCCAAAAAAATTATAGAATTAGATCACCTATCTGTCCAAGACCGATTGCGCCATTGCATCTTTCTTTTCAGTGCATTGCATTGTTAAACTTTCAGTTGCATCATCGTGTCCTTTACTGGTCTTAGTGTCTAGTTCCTTTAGAGTTTCGAGTTTTGCTCACATTTGGTTGCACCATTGCGGTTGGGTTCAATCTGCCGCCTACCTCCTTGTTGCGATTCTTGCGCGCCGAGCCGCTATCGTCTGCGCGCCGCCTTTGCCGCGACCCAAAGAATTGCCGCCATCCCTTGCCGCGTCCTACCGTGGCCACCCTCCTCCTGCTACGGCAAGCCACCATCCTCCTGCTGCCGCCACACCAAGAGAAACCCTAACCAAGAACAAAAGTTCGTTTCGGTTTGTGACAGAGAAGAAAAAAAAGAAAAAAAGAGGAAAAAAATAGAGAGGAAAAAAAGAGAGAATGGGTAGTTTTCGTGCTGCCAGAAGGAAACCTAAGATTCAATCTGACTCCAGCAACACGATAAAAAAAAATCAAAGTTTAGAGAGAGAGAGAGAGAGAGAGAGTTTGTGACCCATATACCTCCATAGACCCGAAAGAGGACTTTGAAGAGTTTTGAGTGAGGTGCAAATTTGCAAAAAACAAGAGGAGCAAAAAAAAGGAGCGACAAAAAAAATCAAGTTACTCAAAATTGACATAGCCATTTTACAAGTGATTCTGAGGTTCCCCGTGAAGACGACATCCTTTTTTTGAGCTTCTGCCGAACCGTGCTTTCGTTTGTGTTCTAGACTCGCGTATCTAGTACGGTCTAGCCTAGGACCAGCACTAATCGGCGTTGAACGATTTTTCAGCTTGCATTACTGATTTCATTGTTGCTAATCCTTGCTACATATATTACACCTGTCCAGGCTCCACTAACCGAACAGGTACTGCACCTTTGCAATCGCTTTGCTCATCACTTGTGTCACGCTTATCACGAACCAGCTACCGGTTGCACCACCTGTTTGCTTTGGTAAGAATTAGGGTTTGGCGTATTTCGTTTTCTTAGTTTTTCCATTGTGAAAACTCTTGTTCTTCGCTTGTGTCGACTAGACCAACCGTAAAGAACCTCTGCGGAATCTCACCTTTTGAACTCAATTATATATTTGCAATTCAGATTGCTTGTTACTTTGTTCTTGCTTGTTCTTGATTGCTTGCGAGAATTGATCCTCGTGATCAGTCAATCGTGTCTTTGCACGGTTGATAACAACAGTGATTAGTTCAGAATTGCTTGGTTAAATCGTGTTGCATTCGTGCTTTGCATCGTGAAAGTGGATCGTCATCCAATCGAAATTTATCCTTCTCATCGAAAGATCGGGACAACAACAGTTCATCAACTTGCCTTCGTTGAGAAATGGGGAGGCTTCGTCAAAGGCTGTTGGATCCAATAACCCCTCTTCGAACTCAGGACCTACACGATCGCAAAGAATCAAATAAACAAGACAAACTTGGACAAAAGAACTTAGAAGAATCAAAAGGACTTAAACAAATCCAACTTAAAACCAATAGAATGGGAGGTCCTAGCGAGAAGGGAGGTCCAACTCAAGGGAGATTGAAACTCCAAATTTCAAGCACGGAGAGAACAAGGTGAAAGCAAAGAAGCTAGGAATGAGGAAAAAGGTGGTGAAGGGAGGCTCTCTCTCAGCTACAAATAGCTGGAGTTTGCTGGGAAGCTCCGAGTGACATAGAGCACGTGTCAAGGGTAGGTGAAAAATAACAAGGATAAGGTAAGGTATGCCATCAAAAGGAGGGAACAAGATACCTCTGATGTGACCACATATAATGTGCCGCAGCAACATTAAATGTTTAGAGACTTTCTGCTGTAAGCGTGCAGAAAGGGGAAAGGGGACAGGGCTGGGTCAAACAAAGAGGTTGGTCAAAACAATAGGAGAAAGTCGTGACCAAAAAGGAGGTCCAACTATGAGGTGATCCTAGGAGGAGGTCCTACGGAGGAGGTCCTGAAAAGGAGATTCTGAGAAGGCTCCGTAGAAGACAAACGAGGTCATGTTCCACCAGGGTTGTCTTTGCAAAAAGACTGGAGGTCATGACCACATAGGGTGGTCGTGACAAAAGAGGGTGGTCTTTACAAAAAAAAAACCAGAGGTCATGACCACATAGGGTGGTCGTGACAAAAGAGAGTGGTCTTTGCAAAAACTGCAGGTCGTGACAACATAAAGTGGTCATGACAAAAGAGGGTGGTCTTTGCAAAAGATCATAGGAGGCCCTAAAGACAAGGAGGTTCTACGGAAACGGGAGGTCCAAAAGAGGAGGAGGAGGTCCAAGGATAAAGGAAAAGGCGCAACGAACGATGCCATACGATCTTGATTGGGTGGTCCAAATGGGAAAGGCGTTCGAACCGCAGACACGCACTCACATCGGGCCGCCGTAAACTCAATCGAGACACACCACAATGCAAGAATACGTTCGAGCATCTGACGCCTCCTCTCAATCGGGCCATCCAAACAAGATCTAATGGTCCTAGGAAGTGGAAAGTGCGCCAACAAGGAGTTTCAAGGGCTAAGATACAAAGGGGAAAGGATCTAACGGAGGAGATCCAAGGAAAGAGATCAAGGAGGTCCTAGCTCGCCTGGGATGGACCCAAGGAGGTCCTAACAGCTTAAGATTTGACAAGAGGTGGTCTCAACGGCCAATATCTAACAAGAGGAGGTCCTAGCGACCAAGATCTAGCAAGAGGAGGTCCAAAAGAAGTAGAAGGAGAGGAGGTCAAGCAAGAGGGAGGTCCAGGAAGGGGAAACAACTTAAAATCGAGTTTCAGCAATTAAAGGGGTTTGAAAAACAAACCCGAGCTTAAAACAGCTCGATGGTGGTTGCGACCTAAAAGGAGGTCGGAACCCAGGGGAGGTCCTAACAAGGAAGAGGTCCCAACACAAAGGAGGTCTAAACCTGAGAAGATCTAAACCAAAGAGAGGTCCTAACCAAAGGGGAGATCAGGACCAAGAGGAGGTCCTGAGAAGGAAAAACTAAGCTGAGGAGCACACAAGGCAAACAAAGAAAGAGGGACAAAAGCCAAAGAACACCAGAGAACTCCAGCAACGAATAAAGAGCTAATTGAAACTAATTAAAGTTAGGTTAGTTCAAGTTAAACCTCCAATATTTCCAAAGTTCCAAGTTAAGCTTGAGCAAACCAGTAAACCGAATGGTTCCTTTTTTATTTTTAAAATCTGGCAAGAACTCTAAGACAAACGGGATGTTACAAGTGCCGAAGTTGCTCATGGTGCGAAGAATGCTTGTAAGGGGCATTGTTTGACAAAGTGCCCTTCCTTACCACAATAGTTGCAGACTTTAGACTGGATCACCTTTCTCTTGGAACACTTTGCGAAATAGTGTGCGGTGCTATTGCAGTTAATGCATTGAATATCTTGTTTTGGCTTTCCCTTTTGAGGGCATCCGTAGGCAAAGTGTCGTTGTTCGCCACATATGTAACAGATGATGTACTTCCGTGGATGGTGACTTTCAGGAAGAAAGTGGCTCATGTCATCATTATGATATACTTCGGTGTGTCGATCCTTGGTAACTCATCGTAGGGACACTGTTCATGAGTTGTAGGAGCAATGGCTAAGGAAATATTGTTGTTGTTCATCTGTTGCATTAGTTGAGTCTCAGTGACAAAAAAACTGATTCAAATTCTGAAGTGTCACTGTTGTCAGTTGTTGGTTGCCTTCGGCACTGACATTGAATGTGGCCTTGGGGTTGAGACCAACTTTGTCATTGGATGTTTCATTTTTACTGTTGCGGTTGATGTTGTTGTTGACCATCTGAAGTGGTTGTTGGGCTTTGTGAAAGACAAGAGGAAGCGAGGGCGAGGAAACAAGGAGGTTGTAGCAATTCTCAAAATCCAAATTCCTTTGCGAAACCGATTACTTTTGCAATGAAAATAACTCAATGGAAATCATCTACCCGATCGATACACTTAGGCTAATGAAACGACTTGATGAGGATATGATAATCCTCATTTTATTATTCCTTAATAATATAATATAACATCACATGGTATACCCCTTACTGCTGTAAGGGAGAAGTAAGCCAAGTGGTCGTAGGTTCTCGACCACCCCCTAGTCGTAAGTATTTCTACGACTACCTTATAATCGTAGGTTCTCCTACGATTACCTTCGGTTGTAAGTCTTTCTACGACCAGTATCCAATCGTAAGCTTTTCTACGACTACTCCCAAGTCGTAAGTCCTGCTACGGCCAGTCTTGCTACGACTTCATCACAATTAATTAGGTCCACTCGTCAGTAGGCTTTATTAACTGTGGGATCTGAGTAGTCAAAATACGTAGTTATACCTGGAATAACTACAGATAATTCTCCATTATGTCTAATTGATAACCATTAAGCAGCGTGGGGAGGTTACTACTCCGGTAATTACTCTCATTATTACGAAATAATGAGCGTTTATCAACCCAGAACGACAACCGCCACTACAGCATAGTATAAATAGGTATCTTTTGGAGGTAATGGGAGAGGCTTTTTTTAGAGACAATCAGTAGCAGCATTAGCGCAAGACTTTCCGCTGATTGTAATCAGGATACCCAATACAATACACACAGGAGTAGGGTTGTTATTCTCACTGGAGAAGGCCCGAACCTGTATAAAAATCCCCGTGTCTCTTTTGTCTACGTGATCAATTGTGGAGAACCCCCGAATCAAATAATCTTTACGTAATATCAGTTCTAAAACACCGACCAATCAGAAGCAGCATTAGCGCAAGACTTTCCGCTGATTGTAATCAGGATACCCAATACAATACACACAGGAGCAGGGTTGTTATTCTCACTGGAGAAGGCCCGAACCTGTATAAAAATCCTCGTGTCTCTTTTGTCTTTGTGATCAATTGTGGACACCCCCCGAATCAAATAATCTTTACGTAAGATCGGTTCTAAAACACCGACAGTTGGCGCCGACCGTGGGGATCTTATGGTAATTCCTTGTCAACAGTTCTTTCTTTTCTCTTTGATGCTACCATGACAGGAGAATGGAACGAGGAGAATTGGCTCGACTTGGCCGATTACGCAGACATCGACATGGATGCCGGCTTCGATTACGAGCCGAGTATCGAATCCTCTGATGGTATTGCCACCTTTGGAGATCTTCTATCGGATCTCGGATCGCACCACCGCCGAGTCGGGAGGATCCTCATCCCCGCAACAATACGTCGGTGAGGAACCGGCTTCCTCAGGGGGCAAGGGTCAACATGACCACCAACAGGGCTGCCTCGGGACAGATTCGCAACACGACGAGAGTCTTTCCTCCAAGTGTTCGAGTCCCCCCAAGGCAGTACAACTTGGCAAGACAGGTTCTGGAAGCCATCATTCCGGAGCTCCATCGACATCTGATGGTCCTCTTTCTCCGGGTAATTCCGCAGAGAAGAGGATCGAGCACGTTGTTCCTCCAAGTCCAACCATCCCGGCCGAGGACCCACCTACGAGGCGGAGGCGGTTATAACACGGAGGGTTTACTCCAAGTCGCCGGATGGTGTCGCTCGACTACTCCTCAAGTGAGGAGGCCTCGGCGCGCGTGGAGGTCATCCACGGGAGGTCTTTGTCCTTTCCTTTGATAAGAATCATTCTCCCAGAGGAATGATTGACGATGCTCCCCGACAGGCACACTCTACACCCCCTTGTGGCAATGGCAGGGACACCACCGCTGGCGAACGAGACGAACACTTTAATGAACATGCTGGACATCCTCAACATTCTCGCACTCCATTAAAACCAACTCAGGGGTCTGATATAGGCTATTCTGAGACAACCCGACGGAGGAAAATAGCGGCTCAGAAAAACCTTCGAGCAGCGCTTATTTCCGGTCGGAGGAAGCTCAAAAGCTCCAAACACATCAACGACTTCTTGGAAAATCCGACCAGAGCTCGCTCGAGTACCGAAGTGCGATCTCTTGCGAAGGAGATCACACAAAGGCTCCGTAACACGATGGCCAAACTCGAGCGTCTTCGTCGACTGCAACCAGGAAGTCGTAGCAGTACGACTCCATCTTCTACCAGGCGTTCGGATAACTCGTCGCATGAGAGACGATGTGACCCTCGCTTCGTCATTCTCAGGCACGAGGAAGGCTCGTTGGACATCCGAGACCGACAAGCCCCGAGAGGTGATCTTTCACCACCGGGGGCGAATGCCGCGGCAAGCGAAATACGAGTATTCCCCTCGTAAAGTCGAGGCTTATCATAGGTCCAGCCCAAACGTAACTGGATATCATTGAGTACGATCACCCGGTGACGTTAATCCTTCTTTTTTACAAAGAAGAATGCAAGAAGTTATCTCGGGATGTCAGGCGTTTTCACCCGATCTTCGAGTAGTTCGTTGGCCACCTCGTTTTCGACCAGCGAACATGGAGAAATTCGATAGAACCCAAAATCCCATCGAATTTCTCCAGATCTACACTACAGCTATTCAAGTAGCAGGAGGAGGAGAGCATGTCATGGCAAATTACCTTCCGACTGTACTCGAAGGATCAGCTCGATCATGGCTTTTGAACCAGCCATTCGAATCGATCTACTCATGGCAGCACCTCTGCGACCTTTTGCTGGCGAACTTCCAGGGCACTTACAATCACCCTGGAAAGGAGGATGACCTACACCGGATAAGACAAAACGATCATGAAACTCTACGCCAATTCATCAGGCATTTCAGTCAAGTTCAAAATTCTATTCCGGAAGTTTCTGACTCATTCGTGATCAGGGCTTTCAAGCAGGGAATCCGCAGCAGAAGGATAACAGAGGACATCGCTTTACATCCTCCTCCCACCGTCGCCGAACTCTTCGAGATGGCCGATAGATACGTGACTACTGCTGAAACAGTCGAGTGGAACAATACTATCGATCGTGAAGATAATATCCCTCAGGAGGCAGGCGAAAGTGGTAAGAAAAAGGATAAAAAGGCTAGGAAGTCCAAGAACAAGGCAAACAGACACAAATCTCCAGCTGTCGGTTCTAAGGAGGTCCTGGCCGTAAGCGACAAGGAGCCGCGCAACCCCAAGCATAATCCCGATCGAGGCAAAGGTAAGCGCCAAGATCGGACGAATGACAAACCCAGGTGGTGTCCTTTTCACAAAAAAGAAGGGCATGACCTTCGTAACTGCCGAGTTTTTCTATGAAAACTCGAAGACTACTACTCTGGCAGGGGGCACTTCCTATTCTTGAACAGGTAGGCCAAACAAGTGGACAGAAGGAGTCGGATGACGAGGAGGATATGCCGTTCTAGGATCCGCAGTACACCATCGATCACATCTATGGAGGATCATCGGCATATGAGTCACGGAGACCGCTAAAAGCTGTCGAGCGCAAGGTAAATACAATCGACTCACCTCTCGTCAATAAGCTACCGAAGTGGTCGGAAATCACCATTGTTTTCGAGAAAGGTGATTGCCCGATCCCTTCGACCAGACCCGGTCGGTTCCCGGTCGTAGTCGAACCCACCATCAACAACTGTCGAGTAAATCGAGTTTTAGTTGATAGTGGAAGCTCGTTAAACATACGGTTTACAAGTACCTGGACGAGATGAAGGTACCCAGGACAAAGGTAAGGCCGGTACGATATTCATTCCATGGAATCGTACCGGGGTCCTCGGACAAACCAATTGGCCAAGTTTCTCTTCCTTTAACGTTTGGTTCATCAAGCAATTTCAGGACAGAGAAAGCCTCCTTTGATGTGGTCGATTTCGATACGGCATATAATGCCATACTCGGACGACCTACTTTGGCAAGATTCTTAATAGCTACTCATTATGGGAATCAATGTCTTAAGATGCTAGGTCCCAAAGGAGTAATCATAATATATTGTGACAAGAAGATGGCGCACTCCTGCGACCGTCGCTCCCTCGAGATGGTTGGACAACTACCAACTCGAGACGAAAGTCCGCCTTCGACTAGCAAGTCGAAGCCTAAAGCTGCACCAAAGCCGAACGACCAGGTCAAAGAGGTTCCTCTGGACGCGGGGGAGCCCTCGAAGACTGTTTGCATTGGGGATTCTTCCGACCCTAAATAGGAAGACGCCCTCATCACTTTCCTCCGAGCAAACGCAGATGTCTTCGTGTGGCAAGCATCCGACATGCCCGGAGTCCCCAGGGAAGTGATCGAGCACAGGCTAGCCTTATGGCCTGATAAATTACCTGTAAAACAGAAGTTACGGAGATTTGCCCCTAATCGACGAGATGCTATTAGGTCAGAATTGGACAAGTTGCTTAAAGCAGGCTTCATAAGAGAAGTCAACCACCAGAGTGGTTAGCCAACCCTGTAATGGTTAGAAAGTCGAACGGCAAATGGCGTATGTGCGTAGACTTTACTGATCTTACTAAAGCTTGTCCAAAAGATGATTTCCCTTTACCTCGCATCGATCAGCTGGTTAACTCTACAGCAAGATGTGAAATGTTGAGTTTTCTAGATGCATACTCTGGTTACCACCAGATCAATATGTGTCGAGAAGATGAAGAGAAGACCGCATTTATTACACCGTTTGGAATATTTTGCTATGTCAAAATGCCATTCGGTTTAAAAATGATGAGGATTCTTTTATTTGATGCAAATGACTTTACTCCTCAACTAGGTCGAAACACGAAAGCCTCGTTGGCGATCTAGTCGTAAAGCGACAAGCGGCTCAATCACGTCACAGACTTGCAGGAAACATTCGATAACCTCAGAAAATACCACTTGAAGCTTAATCCTGAGAAGTGTGTGTCCGGGGTCTCTTCAGGAAAATTTCTTTGATTCTTGGTCTCTGCACGAGGAATTGAAGCAAATCCTAAAAAGATAAAAGCCATCACCGGATCGCCCCGACCACGAAAAAGAAGTCGAAACTCACAAGATGCATGTGACATTAAGTCATTTCATCACATGTGCAGGAGAGAAAGGGCGCCTTTCTTCAAACTTCTAAGGAAACATGAGAGCTTCGAGTGGTGGAAGAGGCTAACATAGCCTTTGAGGAAGTCAAGAGGTATCTTACGAGTGCTCTGTCTGGTTTCCCGAAACTAGGAGAGCGCTCTTAATTTATCTTACTACCACGCCATAGGCCGTGGCGTAGTACTGGTCGTAGAATGTGAAAACATACAACGACCGGTTTACTCACGTTAGCGAGAAGTTTACACGGACCTGGGGCGTTACCCTCGAGTTCAAAAACTTTTATATGCCCTCCTCATGTCTTGAGGAAGTGTGGCATTATTTTGACGCACAAACTAGTTGTGTCTTACGAGTTTCCCTTAGGAGCAATCCTCGAATAGGAAACAATGAGGCGCGTGGCAAAATGGCGGTCGAACTTGGGAAGTTCGACATCTATTTCGTGTCGAGCGACCATTAAATCCCGGATCTTGGCGGACTTTGCGCGAGAATGGACAAATCCTAAACATGTTCGGGGATCCCGATCACGATTCCCACGACCGGTGGATGATGTACTGACAGTCACTTACGATAAGTGGCTCGGGGATTGCGGTGGTCTTGGAATCTCCTACCGGAGAGACCTTAAAGTATGCCATACAATTAAACTTTTAGGCCACTAATAACGTGGCAGAATACGAAGGTTTGCTAGCTGGTATACGAGCCGCAAAAGCGCTCTCGATTCGACGACTACTCGTGCGAGGGGACTCTCAACTAGTCGTAAATCAAGTCGAAAAAGAGTACCAGTGCTCTAATCCAACTATGTCCCGGTACTTATCGGAAGTTCGAAAGTTAGAAAAGCACTTTTTGGACTTTGAGGTACAATTTATCCCTCGAAAGGATAATTTCCTCGCAGACCAATTGGCTCGTCTAGCTTCCTCCCGATCCTTAGTACCGAAAGAGGTTTTTCTGGAGCAACTTCAGAAGCCGTCTCTAGTTGAAGAACTAGAGACGCCTCCTATAGAAATAGCCTCTCTAGAGTACGAGGATACTTGGATGACTCCCATCTACAAGTATCTTCAGACGGGTTCCATACCCGACGACGATCTCGAAGCAGATCGATTATCTCGAAAGGCCAAATTGTACACTTTGGTCGAAGGTGTCCTTTATAAAAGAGGAACACAAGGGGTACTCATGCGATGTATTCCGTAGAACGAAGGATTAAAACTCCTTCACGATATACACGGAGGCATTTGTGGAACTCATGCTTCATACAGAATACTGGTCGGTAAAGCCTTTCGATAAGGTTTTTATTGGCCAACAGCCCTCTATGATGCCAAGGAGTTGGTCAAAAGTGTATGCAGTGCGGTTCCAGCGAGCAAATACACCAACTGCTCAGCGTTGCAAACAATTCCTTTATCTTAGCCGTTTGCGACCTGGGGTCTTGATATCCTAGGACCGTTACCCAGAGCTCCAGGTGGATTCAAATTTCTTTTTGTGGCTATTGACACGTTCACAAAATGGATAGAAGCCAAGCCTGTGACTGGGATAACAACGGAAACAACAAAACGGTTCATGATGAGATACGTGATAACTTCGATTTGGAGTACCAAGTCGAATCATCACGAACAATGGCAAACAATTTTGAGCGCAAAATTTCAGGAATTTTGCGGCGAGTTGGGAACTCGGTTGTGTTACGCCCATTTGCCCACCCCAAAGCAGGCGGTCGAAAAGCGAATAGCCGGATAATGAAGGGAATTAAAACTCGAATCTTGATCGACTTATCAAGCGCTCGGGGCTTGGGTATAGGAATTACCTTGATATTATGGGCAATTCGTACGACAGCTAGCCGAGCTACAGGAGAAACACCTTTCTTTCTAGTCTTTGGCGCAGAAGCCATGCTTTCGCCAGAACTAAAGATCAGGTCAGCACGAGTCGAAAATTTTAATGACTCCATCCAAGAACATCTTCGGGCGGATGACATCAACCTACTCGAGGAAAAAAGGAACCGGCTCTAATCCGTTCGACGGTCTACCAACAAGCCTGCTTGCAGATACTACGATCGTAAGGTCAACCTCGCTGACCTTCTTGTGGGTGACTTGGTATTGAGGCTTATCAATCCCGATCTAATCGAACAAACTTTCCCCAAATGGGAAGGTCCTTACATGGTGGTCGAAGTTACGTGTCCAGGATCGGTACGACTTGCAATGGAAGATAGCCGCGTTCTCTCAAACTCTTGGAACATTGACCAGTTGCGTAAATTCTATGTGTAACAAACTTCTACGATAATAAAGTATTAGGTTCTTTCTATCTTTATTGTCTTTTATGAATTTTCTTTTATTTTCGACAATTCTTTATCGCTCATTTCATCTTTATCTTGGTCGGAGAAAGGACACAACAGCTAGTCGAAGTCTCTCCTCTCTGCATGTGGTCCTACCCGCTGGAAGGAGTTTCCTAGTATCGCCTTGTTCCACACTTTTGCTACCAGTACAAAGTTTTTTGGGCTCCGGAACTTGGTCGAATGTTTTTTAAGAAAATTCATGTCACCTTAGTTTATTTATTCATTTTAAAAAATAACTCTAAGAAGAGCGCACCTTTGAGATTTGTTCGACCGCTTCCAGTAAACTTGATCAGTTTTCACTGGTCGGAGGAAGAAACACACCTAGTCGAAGCTTCTCCTTTCTGCACGTGGTCCTGCCCACTAGAAGGAACTTCCTAGCGTCGTTCCGTTTCCTACTCTTGCTGCCAGGACAAACTTATCGGGTACATCGAAAAAAGTCGAATAAATTTTTAAGGTACACTAGATGTTTGTTTTACTCAAGTTGTTGTTATTGATTTGATTAATCTAGTTGGAGATGGTAACATCACCTAGTCGAAGCCTTTTTTCTCTGCACGTGGTCCTGCCACTAGAGGGAACTTCCTAACGTCGATCCGTTTCCATTCTTTCGACTAGTGCAAGATAATCGATATTCGAGAACTATAAGTCGAACAAACCTCTCTGTTTTCATAAACCCTTTCTTTACTATTTCCTTAGTTTATTCCAATAAACTAAGCAAATAGTCGGGGGCTAGGATAAAGTTATAATCATGACTTCATTTCTTAGTCTTACTCTCTTTTTCCGAGTTATCATCTTATGAGTTACTAACTACTCTACAAGACAATTCGCAGGAAAAAAAAAAGAGGAAGGAAGGAGGAATCACACATATCTGGTCTGATTATTTCTTCCTTTTTCATTATCTTACGAGTTACTAACTACTCTACGAGATAATTTGCAGGAAAGAAAAAAAAAGGATCATATATATGCACGTCACCAAAAAGACTTGTCTTTACAAATTCCTATTACAAGCTACTCTAACAGAGGAGACTCTATTTGCATCTCCTCCGTGACCTTCTCGCCGACCGACTGCATCTCCTCGATTAACCGTTCTGCTTCAGATTCGGTGCAGTCGAAGTCGGCTTTGACAGAATGAGGGTTAAGATTGGGGTCACGGGCTTTAAGCTTTGCTAAAACAAAACTCACAGCTCCTTTGACCGCTTCCCTTATCGAATCATTCTGGTTGGTCTTCAGAGTAGACACGGCTCTTGCGAGTACCGACTTGTTCCCAATAGCACTTCGTATGGCGCCATCGTGTCCTTGCGGAGCGACCCTCCGACATGAAGCCCATCGAGTACATTGTTCAGAAGTGAAATGTTGTCTTGAAGATTGATCTTCATCGACTTCATCTCCTCCTGGGTATAAGTCGAAGCCTCGTGGAGTTGTTTTATTTCAATTAATCGCTCTGGAAAGAGTAAAGATTGATTAGATGAAATAATTCTACGAGAAGATAAAATGAATTAACAGCAGGTAAAGTTCTACTTACCCGCTAATTGAGAACCTAACGTCTCAATTTCTTGATCCTTCTCCTTCGCGATGCGGGAGATCTCATGGACAACCGAGGACTTTTCTTGTACCTCGACCCAAAGAGACTCCACCTCGGCCTGAAGGGCCTTATTTTCGACTTCTTTTTCTGAAAAAGAATGAGAGGTTAAGAAGGTGGAGATCAAGATTAAAAAAGCAGTCCACCTCCACGTACTGTTTATCTTTTCCTGCAACTGCTGAGTTGCAGAGTTAGCCTCCTGAAGCTTCTTCAGGAGGTCGGCGTCCTTATCCCTTAGCTTTTTCGTCTCGGCTTTCTCAAAGTCGAGTGAATCGATTAAGGTCTTTTAAATCACTCTTAAACTGAAAGGTTAAGGAAGACATGAATATCTGACGAGTAGTCGTAAGTATTTCTACGATGGTGGATAATCGTAAGCTTTTCTCGATTACCCACAGTCGTAAGTTCTTCTCGACTAGTATCAAGTCGTAAGTTTTTCTCGACAATCATCTCGAATCTTGAAAGACAAGAGGGAAAAGCAGGACGAGGAAAAAGGAGGTTGTAGCAATTCTCAAAATCCAAATTTCTTTGCAAAACCAATTACTTTTGCAACTGAAAATAACTCAATGGAAATCATCTACCCGATCACTTAGGCTAATGAAATGACTTGACGAGGATCTGATAATCCTCATTTTATTATTCCTTAATAATATAATAGTACGTCACATGGTATACCCCTTACCGGTGTAAGGGAGAAGTAAGCCAAGTGGTCGTAGGTTCTCCTACAACCACCCCCTAGTCGTAAGTATTTCTACGACTACCCCATAATCGTAGGTTCCCCTACGATTACCTTGATTGTAAGTCTTTCTACGACCAGTATCGATCGTAAGCTTTTCTCGACTACTCTCTGGTCGTAAGTCACGCTACGACTAGTCTGCTATGACTTCATCACGATTAAGCGGGTCCACTCGTCGATGGCTCTATTAACTATGGGGTGCGGCGGTCAAAATACGTAGTTATACCTGGAATAACTACAGATAACTCTCCATTATCTCTAATTGATAACCGTTAAGCAGCGTGGGGAGGTTACTACTCCGGTAATTACTCTCATTATTACGCAATAATGGCGTTTATCAACCGAGCGACAACCGCCACTACGATATAGTATAAATAGGTATCTTTTGGATGTAATGAGAGGCTTTTTGAGAGACAATCGATAGCGACATTAGCGCAAGACTTTCCGATTGTGTCGGGATACCCAATACAATACACATGGAGTAGGGTTCTTATTCTCACGGAGAAGGCCGAACACGTATAAAAATCCTCGTGTCTCTTTTGTCTGCGTGATCAATTGTGGAGACCCCCCGAATCAAATAATCTTTACGTAAGATCGATTCTAAAACACCGACACGACTCAATACACAGAATGAGTCTTAGCAAACTTAGACTATATGACTTGGTGACATCGTATCTTACGCTACGGTCTTTAATGAATCTTGCATGTGATGCTCTCTTAATGACTCTATGTCTTGTGGTCTTGAACATAATGGGAAGACGCGTGTTGACCATCTATAGAAATTTTCAAGGGAAAGAGGCTTCATTTAACATTATAAAATGGTGAGACAAGAACAGGGTAAGAATGAGTTGCTATGAAAAAGGTAAGGATAGATAGATGGCCAAAGATGAGGAGAGAACAATTTATTTTTCTAGTTATGTAAAATAAGTTTTGAAGTTTTTCAACTAACGGCTATTCTAACTAGGTCACGACCTACAGTCGATATGACTCTGATACCACTTTTGTCGAACCCGAGAATGAAGGATCCCAGATTCTCTGTATCTCATACACTAGTCTACGAACAGCTAGTGTGCACAGTCAACAAAAATGGTAACAAACCCATATCACGCATTTCATTGAATAATAATAAGAGTTTATTACAAATAGGCATAGGGCCAAATAAAAAGATACAGCGGAAAGCATAAGCAAAAATGTACTCCACAAGTTACACCCAATAACATATTATAATGCATGCAAGGATTTATCACATGGCTAACTGCCCACTTTCCTAATTGGATAAACTATCCAAAATCATTTGATAAAATCTTTTGAAATTAAAACCAAAGTCTAACTTTGAATGCCTTTGCTAAGCATGTCCATGACCATAGACACGGCTATTTGAATAGTTTTACACTCTGTAGAGGTTATACAACTTTACCCATAACAGATAATTTGCTTAACATGTCGGCTAGGACACGCTTCCGAAGGCGTGTGACTAAGCAATTATCATGAGGCTTTTACAATGTCCCACCTCAAAGTTATCATGTCCGCTAAAGTTTCACTTTCATTGGGTTAACCGCCCGCCGGAAGCCCCCTCTTGCTCCAAGTGGGAATACTGTCTAACCGACACCCGTACATCAACATGACACAATTAACGTTGAGATGTTACAAATTATTTAGCTTAGTCTATCCTACACAAGCCTTTTGGTAGTATCGTGGAGCTTAGCAAGATGCGGCTCGAAGATTGGTCCCTAACCAACTTGGGCAACATTCCATAAACCCTGGACTCGATCATTGAAATGAATCAATCGTGTGCATTGACTTGCACCATCCTAACATCCATTTTGCCCAAGTATAAACCAATTTTGATTTTATTTTGCTTTTCAAAATCATTTGCAAAATTTCCATAACATACTAATACCATAGACTCATTTTTAAACAATAGTTGAATATTTGGCTAAAATTCCCAAATTGAACATTTTTTTGTCTAAGCATGACTAAGCATATTTTTATACAAAAGCATCTTGTCAATACTATTGTATTAACTAGAGTTTTATCTAGGGCGACAAGGTGTGAGGGATTCGATGTCCAAGAATTGTTAATTTGTGAGGATTCAAAAATGCAATTCTGGATCCTCTGTGTATAATGCAATAGTCTAGGATCACGCTAGTTCACACAATGCCAACATAGATAAATATCGATCCACACAAGCGATTAATAGAGTAAATGATTAATTTGAATAACAAATAAGGGTTTTAACCTTATGGTCGAGGTTTACAATTATTAAGCCACACAGGGCTGACAAAGAATTAAATAGCAGCGGAACAAATAAACTCCAGCAAAGATCCCATCAATTCGCCACAAGCAACCAACTGGGATCCAGACTCTAACGATCAGCACCTTCGCTGAACTCCTCGAAAGTAGGCAATGACTCCTCCTCTTCTATAGATTTGTTTGCAGCAAGTATGAGTACACAACCATACTCGTATGTCATACCACATAATGCAATTTATAGATGCAGGTTTATTCCAAAGGAATGGTTTTAGTGGTTCTTTTGCAGAAATACAATATTTTGCAATTGAATACAATAATAGATTGAAATGACAGTTCAAAATAGATAAACAATAATAGTTTAACAGTTGTTTTTACAAAGACACAAAGCTAATCAGTTTAATTCACACAGCCATATGACTTAGGTCACACATCTCCCTTCCCAAGAGTTTTATGAAAACTACCCCTCGTGTAAAATCCCCAAGCATGACCATGACCGCGGACGTGGTTATTCGAATAGATTGATTAACACTCTGTAGAGGTTGTACACTTTACCCACACGATACAACTAGTGTAGCTAGCACCAATCATAACAAAACATTTTAGAAACTTCATCTCAACAATTGACACTCCTAGTGTGGTTTACCGCTATACCAACCCTTACACGGTGCTTTGGCGTAACACACACCATTGGGCGAGGACACATGACTGCGCGTGATACGACTACAGTAGTATACACCTCCACCCATCACTAAGTACCTAACCTACAACCTGAGTAATCAATGTCAAGAATCCATAACTTACTAAGTTAGGTCCGTCACATCAGGCATGTGGTTATACAGTAAGGCTCAGTTCAATAGCGCACAAAGTTAAGTCCTTAATTGACCAAGGCAAGACTTCCAATTTCTAACTATGCCATGGAGATTACTATTCCCAAAATCCACCAATGCACACAGTGCCACTTGCCTCTGTCTAAATTTTTTCCCTCTTGTTGGTTAAGTGCAACATATGCCATTCACGAGTAATAGCACATATTACACACAAAATTTTATCACAAAGTTCCATAATCACTTAGTCAGGTTTATATTTGCAACTCAGATGAGATGATGACTCGTGGCATGGCTAAGCAAACTAATCGTATCTAACCAACCCACATTGGTGCTATGATAATACCAACTAAATAAAGAACCAATCTAGGGTAACAAAAGATTAAGACATAACAATAGAAAATGTGGATATAACAAATTGGATTAACAACTAAACCCAAAATCATTTAAATAAATACTTAAAGTAAATGCAATAATTTGAATCAAAGTATTTTGAAAACTAAGATTCAATATGATCAAAGATATAACTTGCCTTGGAATAGATCTAGGTACTGGTCTTGATCTTGAGGCACTCCTTCTCGAAAGTTTCCTGAAGTATCGACGTCTACTTGCAAACGAAGCAAATAAACAAAATAAATAAATAACAAAGATCAAACAAACTCAAAAAATTAAATAAAAATCTCAGATAAATAGATCTCGAATTTAGATGAATTTAGAAATTTGAATGGACTCAATCGGAGTTCGGATCCAAAAGATATAGGCTTTGGAAGTTTGAATCTAAAGAAAAATACCCTAAATTGGATTTATGGATTTATCCGAAATAATCTTCAACAAAAAAATCGGATTATTGCACATTGATGCGGCTCGGCTCACGGTGAACCAAGTTCACCGAACCGATTGGATCGGATCGGGTGCAGGCTTGGGTGGCACGCGCGCTGCGTGGCGGTAAGTCGGTACATACGTGGGTTGACACACCGCACGGAGGCGAGATGGATGCGGCGTGGATCGCCACGTCGGTCGGCGACGACGGTCTTTCGGGAACCAACGATCTGGTGAACGGCGGTGCTACTTCAGCACTGAGTGATACTAGTGTATAGCTGAGGTTATTGCGAGCCTACTAATGTACTCCGGGTGGTTGAGATGGACGGTGGTGGCGGCGTTGACCTCAAGCGGAAAAACTTTGGGTTTTGTCTAACGAGGTTACGGTGGTTTGGGTGGCCGCTGGAGGTAGCCCACGCGATAGGGATGTCGACGGTGCAGACCACGACCACCAGGCGACAACGACGGTGCCGCAATTTGAAGAAAACCGATGGCGGCGAAAAACCCTAATACTCGGATTGCGGCGGCGCTCAAGTTCTTGGGAGGCAACGGGTTAGGGTTTCGGGGTGCGGGGAAAATTGCAAACCCAGGGGGTCCTATTTATAGGGCTCGGGCGGGGCTAGGGTGGTGTATTGGCAGCGGAGCTCAAAAGAGTCCGAGATGAACTCGCGACGAAATCGGAGATACAAATGAATTCGGGATATGATTTTGATGTGAAAAGATGTAGGGAAGATAAGGATAGGATTCTACACGGTTTCTAGAAGTGGTTCAGTTGGAAATTTTGAGCTATCGGACAGAACTCGAAGATGCGGCAATGGTGGCCAAGGCGCACGGCTCTGCGAGGAAGAAAGCGGTGAGGAAGAAGGCGCTCTGACGCGTGGGACCCACGCGTCGTGGTGCAGTGGGTGCTCACGCGAGTCGGGCTACACACGGAGAAAGGTGAGCGGGCTGCAGCGATTGGGCGCCCTGAGCCACACATGGAAAAGGAACTTGGGCTAGTGAGATTCAGCCGGAACATTTTGAGATTTTTAATTAGTTTTCTATTTTGTAAAATACTAGAAATTCAAATAAGTAAAGAAAATAGCAAATGAACTCAGAAAAATTCTAGAAAAATCTAGAAAATATATCGGAGCACATAGAATCCAAATAAAATAATTTTGATAATTGTTCATGTTGGGATTATTGAAAACAACTGCTAAAGCATTATTGTTTAATTGTTTTGAACTACACTTTCAATCTATTATTTGTATTCAATTACAAATGTTGCTTTATTGTAAAATAACCATAGAAGCTATTTTATTTGTAATAAGCCGTCATCTATATTTGCATTCTGTGATACAACTTGTTGAGTACTCATTCTTGCTGCAATCATTCAGCTGAAGTAGAGGAATCATTGCCCACTTTTGAGGAGGAGTTCTACGAAGGTGCTAATCGTTAGGTCTTGATCCGAGTCGGTTGCCTATGATGAATCGATGGGTTTTCGCTGAAGTCTATTGTTCTACTGCTGCTATTTATTTCTTGTCAGCCCTGCGTGGCTAACTAAGTGTAAACTCGACCATAAGGTCAAAATCATTAGTAGTTATTCAAATTAGTTGTTTATTCTATTAATCATCTTGTGTGATTCGATATTCGTCTATGTTGACACTGTGTGCACTAGCGTGATCCTAGACTAGTGCATTTTACACAGAGAGTCCAGAATTGCATTTTTAGATCCCGACAAGCGAGCACCAGCTAGTCCTATTGCTCGGCGCAAAAGGGCGTGTACAGGTGGCGCCGCTGTTTTAGGTTTCGTAGGGTGGTGCGGTAGTCTTTGAAACTACGATGGCCAACCAAGCATGGCACACAAACATATGATGATTTGTTCGCACTCCTCCACGATAAGATAATCACGGTAGCCAGGATCAAGACCGACCGCCCTTCATCCATGCGGCATCATGGCATGTGGAGGGCTCTCATATATGCATCCGCCATGGCCGGTTGAGGTGGGGTCACGGAAGCGATGATCGTAGAGACAAGTACTACGGACAGGTGGCATCCATGCGGGGCGGTTGATTTGTCAACTTTTTGTATCGTACAAAGGCCATTGTTGGTATTACGTCCGAAGTCCCATATGCATTTTACCTTTTGTCAACTTTGGGAATGAATTTTGTGTGAACACCAATACTTTTGGTAGACATGTCGTATACCGCTTGAAAGCTTATCAAGTCTACTACGATGCACAAGGCAATACATCACGTAGGCTTTTTTGTGTGAAAAATGTCATATTTGTTTTGGTTGACATCACCTTGCCAACCTATGGATTGTCCATAGCAGCCAAGAAATAAATACGCAAGAGTTTTTGTGAGTGCATCCAATTCATGGATCATATAATCGCCTAGATATAATCCTACATGCATGCATGCATTTCTGAGAAATGATGCAAGTAAGACTAGCTACCATTTCATTTCTTTGCGATAATGCAGAATTAGCCGTTTAACGATGACCAATCATAATAAGAAAATAAGTAGCCCCTGGTTTATTTTTTCACCTCGTTGTTGTTCTGTTTCATGAGGAAGAACAATAGTAACATTTGACTACATGGACATAAGCTGCACATTTCTCTTACTAGTGGTGCAATTGTTGTGCTAGTTCCTCTTTTATCTTGAGAGATGATTTAATGGTATAATAATATTATATATTACAACTCCAAATAAACATACGGCATGCATATTTTGATTTTATCCAACATGTAAACAAATAGGAAGGAACTAGATATTCAAATCAGCCAGACATGTCATAGAATTATGAAGAAAATAAAGACTTCAATGCATGGAATATTTCTTTCCAAAAATTTGAAAAGAGTTCAATGTCTCTTTCAATCAACAGGACAAACATAGTATAATATATTTTTGATTTTGGGAGGTTATCAAATCTAAATGATCTTGAAAGGCTTTTGAGGATGAATCACTTGCTACCATTAACCACCGATTCACAAACAGAATGCTTTGAATACGACGCTATATATAAGGGACACATGATCGAAGGTTGTTGCACCAACCCATCACTGAGCGAGAACTACCAAAAATTAGTCTCTCATATCTCTCTTGTCCTCAAAAACACATAGGTAGACATCTTATTACTATTTGTCCTTTTGATTTCATTTCTATTCCTTCATCAAACTTCACTTTGCACAAATGTGTCTCTAATCTAATCCGTGCGAGCACGCCTAATGTATGCAGACAAGAGGAATGGAAGGTAAGAGAGCATCGACCATTGTTGCCTTGTGCATGCTCATATTCTTTGTCGGGCCGACCAGCAGTGTCGAGCGACAGCAGTTGATAGTCAAGGAAAGATTGCGTTTGCTACAAGTATTGCTACAATCAATGCGGGAGCACACACTTGCGCCGGTGGATCTGTTTGCCCAAGTCGTCCTTGTTGCACCATCGCGTGCGCCATTATGCGCCTGTCATTAATAAAAGGTGGCGCATACGGCGTCGGCGATGATTGCGACAAGATCTGCTAATCTCCATCTGCGGCTCGGCTACAACGGTATGGCGACAATCTTACATTGATTCATTCATTTTTTCTTTTATGGGTCTCTCTCGAACACGGATACAAATGGTGTTCCCGATGGTGGTTTTACAATGCAATTGCGGATACAAGTGGTGCGGACTTGTGTAGATGATTGCACCAAGAACCAAAGCGATCGCCAAGCACCTTTGAAGAGCTGGTTGATGATGGCGTCATGGGATTTGGGTATTAAAATGTGATGGCGGGATGATAACAATAATAAAAGAATTAGCTTGTGCAAATGTTCAACCTATTTTAAATTTGTACAACAAGTTCACAAAATTATTTTCTTTCTTTTTGGTACAAAGTGACACCTAGAATATGTCACACAAAACAATTGCTAATCTCTTGTGATCCACAACTCTTTGTGAGTTGTTATAATAAAATTTGGCACATCGATGTGTGACTATTTATGCACCACATTCAAGGTTTTTACCACGTGACTGCACAAGCTGGTAGGCATGCAATACTAACTGGGCTTTAACAAGTCCATTAGCTATATGCTTAAGGATTGAGATGGTTATATACTGCAAAGAAAATCACACAACATACTTGATCCATCCCTCTGAAAAAGAAGGGGAAAAAATCTAAACAATAAGCACCAGATTGATTTTAAGATCGATCAAGTCGGGATTACCTGATCCTATGAAGCGTTGCAGTCCTTTGTTGGTTGTACGCAAGAGATGATGCTGTAGAATCCATAACTCCATATAGCTAGATCAGGAATGGAATGGTAGGACCATGGGACGCAAGGGATGAGAACTTGATCGGCATGAACACGGTTACACAGACAAAGGTTAAATGAATGGCGAGAGACAACTGAAGAGGTGTTGTAGTAGTTTTTGACTCATTTGGTCTTGTGACTATCACATACGGTTCCTCAAGACAAACCGTTTGTGATACATCAGCTATCATAGACAGTTTTATCTACAAAACGTCTATGATACACCAGTTATCACAGACGGTTTCATATAAATCATCTGTGATAGTCAACTATCACAGATGGTTCTGAGTTAATAACAATCTGTGATAGTCTGCATCACGGACGGTTTGAAAAATGTCTGTGATGACCTCATGTTATTACTGACTCATAAACTCAAACAGCTCACAAAACCGTTTGTGATGACATTTTTGACCCATCTGTGATGACCTTTTCTGCAGTAGTGTATGCATGCTGGTCATGTCTTGTTGGGGCATCCATGGTAATTTGATTTGAATGCTATACATCAAGAATGGTCCAACCGGTATACTTTTGTGCATAAGGGTGAGTTTCATGCTTTGCTATCCAAGATCGATGAAGAAATCAAGAGTGACTTGGTGGTGGTCAGCAAAAAGAAGGCCGTGAAAACTACACTAAAACTAAGGATGGTTTTGCTTCAAGAAAGGGAGGATGATGAGGCCCTAGGTACATCTACTACTGTGATAAATATTCCTAAGTTGCAAGTGTGTGCTAAACCTCAAGTTGAGCCTATTTTGCATCAAAGGAGAAAGAAGCAAGAACTAGGTTGGGCCAACAGCGAGGAGAAGGAGGTAGGCTGAAGGGGGAGCTTGAGCGGACATGGGAAGACACAAGGACTGTGGGCTAGCTTTGCATGTTAGAAAGTTGGCAAGATAATTCGGCCAAGAAAACACAAGGGAGCCAAATTCAAACTCAATTCCGAAATCAATGCATTTTCAGCCTAAGAATCTGAAATGGATTTGGATTGGAGCAATTCCAATTCGGATCTTTCTTTAAAAGAGATTAATTTTGAAATTGCTCGTAATAGGATAGTTTAATTTATTTTCAACAATTCTGATAGTTTAAATTTTTAATTAAAGTAGGCGTTTGCAATAGGAGTGGTTTCGATATTGTTCATGTGGCACTATTCTGACGGACATTGCTCACTAAAATGGTTTCTTTATTCACCACACTTTGTTCACAGAGCCTATATATTAAGGGGTAGACCCCCAATTGTAAGGAAGTGTGGAGTTGAAGAAAATACAGAAAAGTCACATATTTATATGGCGCATAATGAGTACATATGTTTCGGAAATTCCCATCTAGAGTTTTGTGATTGCGTGAATATTGGAGGGTGGCTTTTCTTCCAACATCCATGAATCCTTGTGGATCATCTCACCAATTCATAGTATCCTCAATTGCTCACGGATTGGTGTTATTCTTCGGGTTTGATTTTGTTTCTCTCTTCAGATTGATTCAACATTAACTAAATACTATTACTTGTTTTGAAGATACACTTGTTCTTCCTTTTTGCCAAACCAAGAAGGAAGAAAGCTGTGGTTTTGCTTCGATCAAGATTGAAATACAAGTACCATGAAAGATTAGGCGCATTCGCATCAACACACGTTGATCCGTATCGACTTTGACTTGGACCAAAAATACCGACCTATAAAAGAATCTGGTGAGGATACTTTTGCTCAGTTATCCATAGAGTAAAACCTATTCTTGAGATTCTTTCAAGAATCATTGCCCTAGAGTTATACTGAGATATATAGAGCTACGAAGTCTATCAACCGAGGAGCAATCCATTGATTTTGGGTAAAAAATAGTCTAGTGTTTTGAGTAAAAAGCACTAGCTAGAATGAGTTCTTTTTATTATTTAATCATTTTTAAAAAAAATATTTTAAAACTAACATATTTCTAACTTTATTTCCAATTCTAACCTCTTTGGTCACGCCATTACCCATGGCGTGACCAAACTGTGTTGTCATGCCACCGACCGCGGCGTGGCTAAAACTGCCACGATAGCCCTCTGAGCCGACATGCGTCCATTTTGGGGTTAAGTCCTGTCACGCCAAGAGTAGTGGCGTGACTGTACTCATTTGCCATGCTAAGGTCCGTGACGTGACAGCGTGTTTTTGCCACACCTTGTGTTGTGGCGTGGCTCTGAGGGTTAGAATTGGAAATAAAGTTAGAATAGATCAGTTTTAAAATATTTTTTAAAAAAAATATTAAATAATAAAAAGAACTCAGCTAGAATGTACATATAGCACGCAGAGCCAGCTAGTAGGATGTAGAATAAAACCATGATGCTAAAACAACTGAAGTCCCAAGCATCACGGCTTGAAAAGTAGCGAGAAGGTGTGGTGCGTGCATTGCAGTGCACCAAACAACAACCTTCTTGCCAACTTTGTTGTTGCATCCCAATGAGCCCTTTGTTTCTCAAAGCAATTGATGCATCACGAGAAGTTTTTTTTATAGGAAATGGCAGGAACTGTCATTGTTTCATTAAAGAGAGTTTTAGAGACGATCACACACAAAAATAAATCAGACATGGAGTCCTAGAAAACTGGAAAAAAGACAGAGAGAGAGAACACAAAAAAATGATTGCCTTTTCACTACCTGGCAATTAGTCCCAAATGGGGTTTATATTGTGATTGTCGTGTCCCCTCCGAGAGCGGTAGGCGCATGAGCTTGGTTGCCCAGCTTATTATCCATGCCGGGCATCGGAGAAGTGAAGAACACAGATTACATGGCAAAATTATTTACGGATATGGTTCTTTGAAGTGGGACATCGAAATGTAGTTGAGATCATCACAAATGCCGCCTGTTTGCAGGCTGACTAGACTTAAAGTTGAAGCTCCATGCAGAGCATCTTTTGGGCCCCATGTTTTATTCACACACTTAATTTGGCCTTGAAGAATATGTGCTCATCAGAGAACTTGAACAAAGCTTCAAAGCATCCACTATGTGTAACATCCCAAAAACTACACAAACAGTGACCTTAAAAGGATTTTAGAGAAAAATGCATAATAGATAAAATTCTAGAAAAACTACACAAACAATTAAACAGTGTCAGGAGCCTCCACACGCATTTTCATAATTTTAGGAGCTCGTATCCTATATTTAAAATTTTGACAAACACTCAGCCTATTCAAAAATTCAAAACCGAATTTCTTTTTCCCGTTGCCTTTTTGGGCTGAAACCGCTGCGGCCCACACCTTCGTGCGCTGTCTTGGCCTAGCTCAGCCCGCGCTCGCTCCCCTGCCTCTCTCTCTCTCTCTCTCTGACGTTGTGGCCCCACCCGTCAGACCCTTCTATCCACCTAACGTCGCACCCGCTCGCCAGCCCCGCTCGCCCCCGGTTTACGATGCTGCCTGTCGTTTTTGATGGAGTGATACACCACCAACTCCTCTACACCCAATCTCGTGCTACAATGGGCAACCACCCCCTGTTGCCGCCTTTTCCCATGTAGGCGGAGAACGAGAGCGTGCACTCCTGTTTCCTCGTCGTCCATCTCAGCGCATTTCTCATGGCTACTTAAGCATCAGTGTGTGTCATCTTCTTCCCAGCTCGCCCCTCGTTCCATATTGTGCAAACTCTGAGCTTCTTGCTCTCTAGATCGCCAAAAACGAGTGCATCGTCCTCGACGCCGGTAAGCGAGCTCCTTACCGCCATTGCTTTTGGTGAGCCTCTCTTCCCTTGACACCCGCGTCACTATGTGCCTCAGACCTCCCTCATGCTATTTCCTTGCTTGATTTAGCCTCTGGAGCCTTGTAATGCCGAAGCGCCATCGTCTTCTTCACCTCCAGTGCATGCCTCGATCCAAGTCGGCGCATTCCCGCCATTCTGGTGAGCTTGAACCTTGCCCGACCATGTCACAACGTGTTCTATACCCTAATAATGCCACTCCCTCGCTTGATGTTGGCCTATCGTTATAGGATCTTTGGAATTGTGCTTATTCCCCATTTCTAGCCACCGTAGCCACTTTCGTTGTTTGCCGCCACCCGGTGAGTCTCTGGTTGATTCCTTCCTCCTTCATCATCCTTAGCACACCTGTGAGCTAATGCGTGGCTCCTTGTATCTTCTCAATCACTGTAGAGCATCATCATCGTGAAGTCATCGCTGCTTCTGCCATCACCGTTGTTGCTTGTCATTGCTCCAACCTCTCCGACCAACCTCCGATCTTTGTTAACCCCTTGGTGAGCTTCTAGTAGTCCCCTAGAGCTAATGCATTGGTTAGAATTGATGTTTAGCTAGTGTAGCATAGATTTCACCGTAGCCATCCATGGTGCCATCGCAGCGTTGTCGCCATCGCTCCGATGACCATTGGTCCCGTGCTACCAATAGTAGCATCACAATAGTCCTCTAGAGCTTATGCACACCACCTTTTGCCTTACTTTCCATTCGCAAAAATTGTCACATCACTATTTCACCGCGCCTCTGAAGTCGCCGCTAGCGATGCTCGGCCATCCATTGCCTCGCCACCACCACCCGGTAGAATCACCATCACACGAGGCCCATTTTGCCCATCCTCGAGCCAAGTCATCGCGCCATTCGCCACCGCGAGCTCACCTTCGCCTTCTCTCTTTACGACGGTGGGCCACTAGTGGATTAAGGTTTGTTTAACGCTAATAACAATAGTTAAGAACAATAAGTCAATGATATATGGGTGCAGTCGAAAAACTAATCAAAAATATAGTTTAAACGTGTTTTAGTAAAAGAGTCACTCACATGCGGGACCCACTCCTTTGTTTTCTTAACTTAAGCGCATTTAAAACCAAGAGACACAAAAGCGGACCCCACCTGTCAAAGGGTTAACTCAGGGATAAAATCAATTTAAGGTTAATCACTCAGTTAAATACTAATGAGTCTATGAAATATGGTACCATCACTGTTTTCTTAAATAAAAAAAATGAGTTAAAAACCCGATAGACTGACATGTAGGGCCCACATTTAAGAAATTGATTTTTACAAAAATGTAAAAATGGAAAAGGTACTTTCAGTTCAAACAAAATACATTTTCTTTATTAGAAAGCGTAATTTAGAAAATCGCCATCAATGTCATCACTTTCTTGATTTTGAGATTTTTCAAATGAGGAAATTTCAAATGCTAATAACTTTTGCATTTGAACTCCAAAATAGGTGATTGTTTTTCCTAAATTCATATAAAATAATGCTATGTATGAACATGCAAAAATATTTTAATTTTGTTACTATTGAAATTATTTTATTATTTGTGATTTATTCTCGATTCTTTCGAATAAGCGTCGGAAGCATAAGCGAGTCTCTTGGCGATCGAGCACCTTCATACTCGGAGAAACTGAGCAAGGTAAGCACCTCTTTTGACTATGTTGATCCCATTATTTCAATTATTGTATTTCGTTTGAAAATCTATTATACATGCGTGTTTGTTTGGCTAAAAATTGCTATATTTATGGGTAATGATAGATAAATTCCTATTGAATGCATGAATCCTCCTTGTGAAGTTGATATTCTTACTGTTGTAGCCCTTAGGACATCAGAGCTAATGTAGACAATAGCTAATGTCAATTTGGGTATTTCAATTTCGAATATTGAATAAATGCTTAGTCGTGCTCTAGTTTTCGCAAGATTTGAACATTTGATAAAATTTATGTATGGGATTGGAAGATTTTGAAATGTTAGACCGGAGGGTTACCTCTGTTAGTTTAGTATAAAAATGAAAAACTAAGTTTTTTGGCGAGAGTTATAATATGATTGAAAATGTGAGAGTGTGTTCTCGCATGTTGTTAGGGAGATTCTCGCGGATCAATTAAGGACTAAACATTAGTGTGGCAATCTAAACCTAAGCGTACAACCATATGTGTTAGTTCTAGGATAGCCGTAGCTAAATAAGTTATTGTAGGATCGAATACGACAATCGGAGGCGGTGAATGATTGTCGCGATTTCTTCCTTCCAATTGGTAGTACTTGCCGTGCGCTAATCTTCTCTACCTCCGATGTGGTGGCGACTATCGGATGATCAACACGACGCGTGATCGTGAGACAGCGAAGTCGCGAGCGAGTTTCTCGCACACACTACTCGAGCGAGAACAAATGCGAGGCGATGCTCGAGAGAAACATGTCGCCGACGAGAACAAGTATTTCTTGGAATAGATCTAATCTCTTATTTCAGAATCTTATTCTACTGCTACAAAGTGCTCTCACGACACCCCTCAAACCCTAGCAAAAACTCCAAAAACTTTCTCTCGAAAGCTGTCTATCAAAAGCCACACGGGAACTCTTAACCTCTGTCTCCTTTTAAAGGCAAGAGTCCTAATCGGTATCCTCAACGACACGGATACATAATCCTATCTATTCCGAGAATCAAGGGACCCGAAACCCTTCCAAACACGAGTTTTCCAATATCTCTAAATCTTCCAGATATGAAACACCCTCCATATCTCCTCAGCATCGTAAGCCTTCAGGACTACGCCTCCTAAAGCTTCTCTACGCATCATACATCCACCTTTAATCTCCACGTGCCGTAGTGAGCCCGACCACCTCGTGACATCCTCGACCGCATGAACCTCGAGTTCCCATCCTAGTCGGTCCTCCTCATCATCGACCATGATCATCTCCACGCCCAACTTTGCACATGCAAAGACCAAAGAACATTTTCCCGACACAAGTTTTCCAACTTGACCAATATTAGTTCACACATGCATATCACACTCTTATCCAATGATAAACACGACCCGGATCATCCACGATGTCCACGACTAGCTCCCAAGGTCTACGACCAATTCCTACTGGTCTATGATCGGTTCTGTAAGTCTCGATCACTCGAGAAAATTGGTATGACCGCTACCACTCGGAGAAAATCGGTCGACCGCCATCACAAGCCGATCATACCGCGTGGCCAAAGCGACACGAGCACTCGAAGTACTGAAAACCTTCTACGACCACGTAGTCAAAAACATTCTTCGACCACGCTTTGTAGCTTCAACCTTGACCGAACGCGCGTAGCTTTCGAAGCCTACGACCATGCACTATAGCACTTAAAGCCTACGACCGTACCTTTGTAGCACTTTCGAAGCCTATGACCATGCGCGTAGCCGACCACGTTCAACTACAACCACATGAAACCTTCAATGACCACGTTTAGCTACGACCACGTCCGGTGAAACTCCCACGACCACGCGGTACTCATGATAAATAGTACTTGTGATGAATAGTGCTTATAATGAGCGATGCTCGAGCTACGATGCTCGAAAACACAAAATCTGACACTCGTAAATCACGGTTACTCACGCTAAAAGCCAAGCGGGACAAGAAACTTTCACAAGCGTAAATTACAATGCAACCCAAATATCAATTATTCATCAACAAAAACCACAACCAATCCCAATGGTCTAACAGTTATTTAGGAACAGCCTTGCATTTTGGTAGGACTAGCATATCATGTGGGTAATGTTGTACACCTCTGTAGAGTGAAAAATCTGTTGAAATAGTTGTGCTCATGGTCATGAACATGCTTAGTATAGTTTTCATCAAGTATAGTGTTTACTTTTGCAAAAATGATTTATTGGAAAATGATAGGATGGTTTGTTGATGTGTGTGCCATGTCTATGGCCGAGAATGATTCAATGATCAGGGCCGAGGATGGTTGTGATTTACTATTGCTAAAGTTACATACTTGTTATTTCATGACATGTCAATTGCTCTTCAAAATTTGTTGTAAATTATTACATATCGGTATTGCAAAATCAAACTTGCTTCATCTTTGAAAAAACTTGTAGCATAGAGTCATATTCTTGTTAAGCCTTGTATTTATATTATGTTGCGATACACTACATATCTTGTTGAGTACAAAATATACTCAATCTTGATTAAATTGTTGTTGAGTATGAGGAAGAATCGGTTCTGACGAGCGTGCTTTGCTCTGAGTGCGAGGAGAGTGCAGTGGCGGTCTTTCTAGGGCTAGTCCTTGTCGGTTGCCTGTGGGTAGGGATGAGGCACACTGCTGGACCCTTTTGGTTTTATTTCTATGCTTCCATTGTTTACTCGATACTTGCAGTTTAATTCGCGAGTCACCCCTTGTAATATAAACTTGTCGTATAACGCTTAAGTTTAAGTTACATTTTGTTTCATGTTGTATGTATATTGTGTATGGATGTGATTATCAATATTGTGGATGTGTGTACTAGCACCGATCATGAGATTAGTACAGTACACATATGAGGATTCGGGTATTCAACGTTCAGGGTCCGACACTTTGCAATTGGATAAGAGATATTGACAAAGAGGTAAAGCTCATAAGAAACTTCGTTATCAATCATAGTGCTGCTTTGGCTATATAGAATAAGTATACATCCTTGATGTTTCTCGGTGTCGCTGAAACAAGATTTGCACGTTTGTTTCCATCTGAGTTGGAACTCAATGAAGTAAGAAGTGAAAATGATCGGTTTACAACATGTGAAGGCTAATTTGGAGAGCTGCACGTAAAGAAGGATGTGTTCACCTCAACACCACAATCATGGTGGGCTAACCATGGATCACATGCTCCAAGACTTGCAAAGCTGGCGGATAGATAACTCATATAGTAATTGACTAATTCACAAAGCATACTTTGATGGCAACACTTTGAGTACTGACCAATTTATAATAAATTTGCAGGTTGCTTTGTCAGCCTACCTCTTCATCCTGATTGCTAAGCGAAACAAGTTGACATCTCAAAGAGCTGATTATTTGGTTTTCATTCATAGCAATCTAAGACTCGAGCAGACAGGGGCGTTTCGTTTCTGACCGGCATACCTGACGTTGGCGCGCGCGGCCCGGTTAAGACGAGAGAAGAGCAGCAAGGGCATGCAGACGGTGCCGAGAACATCATCCCATGAAGGCATGAACGAATTACAAGCAAGCTGGTGGCTCGGCGCGCGCCTGCCGGGCCGGGGGTGCTTGGGACATGGGCCGACCGCTCTCAAAAACGGACCCCAAAACACCATGTACGACACTCGTTTTGGGCCCAAGCATGGTTAAGGTACAATTTCCTTCTCTCTCAGACGCACTCTCCTCTCGTTTTGGGCTTCATTACCATCACGTACCAAAGCTAGCTGTTCCAACCACACGCTAAGGTACAATTTGCATGATTTTTTTAAATATATATATATTATTATTTTAAAAGATAATTACAAAATTAAATACGTTGAAGTGTCCGCGTATTTCGGAACACAAAATCAGAGAAGACAATGTAACGTGAAGTAGAGAATGCGAGTTTGGCGACGCAAATGACACAAACATCCCCCTTCGGAGCGAAATGGAAAAAAAATATTTGGGTTTAGAGTTGCCATGCGGGTGTTGTCCCGATTGCATTGTTCATGGAACCGATTCCTTCGGGAAAAAGATTACGTAATATTTAACAGTCCAAATATTTGAGGAAAAGAGATGTAAGTTCAAAAGAGTTCATAATTTAATTGGGAAATACATGGCGCGCAGGGTTTGGTTACGTATATTAGAAACGACAACATGCATGAATAAACAAACCCAAATACACTTAGGATACATGTGCACCTTTGTGGAATCCGGAAAAGGTTGATTGAAACGAAATCGACCAGTCATGGTAGCCCATCGGTCCCTTCCCCTTGTCTCTAATTCGCCCGCGACGGTGGCCAGTCTCGAAGTCAATCATGTTCTACGAGATGGGCTAGACGATTGAACGATGTTAGCATAGTGCAACGTAGGGCTAAATTAATAATCATGATGCAAACTGAGTATAACCTACCTCTTCGATCTGGACTGCACCCGGGTGATAGGGAGCGCTAGGACGGCCGTCGGTCTCATTACTAGGAGCCTTCCCTTTGTGCGCCGCGCGCTCAGACTCCTCTAGTGCCTTCTCAGTAGGGTCGGGGTCAGGTACGTAAGGTTTCCAGCGTTTGATGTCTCGGCTCGAATCGCATATCAGCATGTACTTCTACTGGATGAACGCACTGTCATACATATTCGGACCGTCGATCCATTGGAAGAAGTTGCATCGCATCTCCAGCTGTCATTATGCGCTGGTGTAGTTAGGGATTTGTGTAATGTAACTTAAGATGTTAAAAACCTATGTGTGTGCAAGATACGCTTACGAGGTGGTGTCCGCGTGTGTAGTATGCCCAGGCGACTGTCGTCGGGTGTGTGGACTGGACGATTTTTGTCGGTTCTTCGTGTAGGGATACGGGTAGGCTACGCTAGCTAGTAATTCAAAAATTCTACCACGTAAACCAGGAAGCCATGCAAAAAAAAAAATCATAGATCGTTATCATTAGACGCGCAGCGCAGCGAAGGAAGAGTTGGAGCAACCTGATCCAACGTCGAGTGCGTTGATGTAGTGGTCGTAGTCGATCGTCTATTGTCCTCGATGCCGATTGTCTCCTCCAGCAACCAATAGCGCTCCTTGTTTAGGCTGAGGATCATCCTCGATCAGCACCGCAGCAACTGCAACTACGTCTCTACGGTATCCACATGTCCAGGGATGGAACACCATACTCCGATATGCTAGTACCAACTCACATAGTAGAGCTCTCGAGAAGATGGTGGCTAGGGTTTCGGGGGAGCAACTCACGTCGTCCGTCTGTTCTCAACAGCCTCATGCATCCCCTTATATAGAGCCCATGACGGATCCTATCTGAACTCGTTTGTTCCAACCCGTTAAGTGCGTAACCCTATAGGTCCATGCGTAAACGGTTGTGACTTGGAAACACCTTTCCGACCACGAGTCGTTAGCGGTTTCTAGCGGGACATAACGATTCCCGAATACACATAAATTATATCGAGACTTATCTCGATCGCAAAAGTGACGTGTGGTGTGACGAGTGCGGTCTTTTGGTGCGAAAAGGTGGCATTGGGAGTGTGGTCTTGTCGTTACGAAAAGTTAGCATCGCGATATGTTATCATATCCATCTGCACAAGTGGCGTGTGGTGTGATAGGGCATGGTCTTTTCGGTCGAAAAGTGGCATGGCGAGTGTGGTCTTGTCGATGCGAAAAGTTAGCATCACAATGTGTTGTCATATCGATATGCAAAGTGGCGGTGTGTAGCGTGATAGGCGCGGTCTTTCGGTCGAAAATATGGCGTGGTGGAGTGTGGTCTTGTCGGTCTAAAAGTTAGCGTCGTAGTGTGTTGTCATATCGATCTACAAGAGTGACGCGTGTAGCATGACGTATTGTCTTTTACGTCTAGAAAGGTGGCGTGGTGGAGTGTGGTCTTGTCGTTCTAAAAAGTTAGCGTCGTGGTGTTTTTTCATATCCATCTACAAAAGTGGCAGCGTGTTGTGTGACAGGACGCGGTCTTTCAGTCTGAAAAGTGGCATGGCGAAGTGTGGTCTTGTCGATCTGAAAAACAAGCGTCGCAGTGTGTTGTCATATCGATATGCAAAAGTGGCAACGTGTGGCATGATAGGGCGTGGTCTTTTCAGTCTAAAAAGGTGGTGTGGCTGAGTGTAGTCTTGTTAGTCTGAAAAGTTAGTGTCGCAGTGTGTTGTCATATCGATCTACAAGAGTGGCATCATGTGGCGTGACAGAGTACGATCTTTTCCATCGAAAAGGTGGCTTGGTGGTGTAAAGGCTACAAGCAGGGTGAGTGCAGGGTGTCGCGATCTTGCCCCTCATATGGTTCGTGTGCACAAAAAATATTAAAACACGAAAAACATAATATAAGTAATACAAAAATTAATATTTACATGGCATGGCGATGTTTACAAGAACAAATATCTACTCACGACCCCTCTTGGGGCATACCCCGTGTGTCGCCCGGCCTCATCCGGGATGGCTGCGAAGCTTCGGTGTGAATCGTCAAAGGCTCAGGCGCCTAAGGTACCCGACCAACGCGAGTAGCCTAAGGGGTGTCGTGAGGGGGTCCTGCTGTTGGTTGGCTCGGTCCGGATGCATCGTGCGGTTGTGAAGCCCTGAGGGATACGGGTAGGCTACGCTAGCAACAATATAAAAATTCTACCACGTAAACCAGAAACCAAGCAAGATAGATGATCATAGATCATTACCACGACCTGGCATGGAGTGAGAAGTCGGAGCAGCCTAGTCCGACGATGAGCGCGCGATGTAGTGGTCGTAGATGATCGATCCAACGTCCTCGTAGTCGATCGTCTCCTCCGCAGCCTCCACGGTTCCTTGTGAAGATCGCGGATCGTCCTCGCTCAACGGGACCGCGATGCGCGCTCTACGGTATCCACGTCACGAGAAGGAACAACTGCGCCGGTGTGCTAGCACCAAGTCGCACGGAAGGCTCTCTCAAGAAGATGGCGGCTAGGGTTTGGTGGAAACAACTCACGTGTCCGCCACGCCGGTCGGTCGGTCCTCGGCGTGACTCCTCGTGCGACACCATCGGCTCGTCCCAGAGTGGTGTATGACCTGTGAAACATTACGTTATGCATGTAAACATGGCGAAAATCATTAAATGGTACGTTATGCATACAAGCAAGATAGTCATACCTGGTCGCACGAAGCTAGAGGATGGCTCTGCGTACACCTACCTCGTGTATGGGTGGAACTCAGGGTTTGATAGAGAAAATTGCTGGTGGAGTCCAAAATAAAGAACCAGACATGAGTGTTTCATGCTGACCTGCAAACCGTGCTGGGGTACTCCCAGCACTGTGCCATGAGGACTCGCTCGCCACGTCCGAGTGAGGAGTCTTGGGGCGTGACGCACTATGGCCCACCCCTCGTCCACGCACAGGTGGGTCCACCGGGTCCCTCGGCGTACGACAAGTCGCGATCTGGATCCCTCGTCTCGTCTTCTGGAGGAACTGCTCCACGATCACTCTGATGCCATGCGCCGTCATGCTGAAGCGCTCCCCAAGCGTCAACTGATGCATGGAGGCCGCCAACTCGTGCACCTCCCGGTGCAGATCGAACTGTACACATAATTAACAAAATAGAAACTAAAATCTCGCGAAGAAAATAAGAAGTATGGACCGTTCAATACGTACCATGCAATGGAATGCAGAGTCTGACTGGGTGGGGTACGTGTCAGACATCACAACCTCGTGTCGTCGTGGGTCGTCTATGACACTGACGCGGTGAACCCTTGTCCGACTAGAGTACCACTCGAGGTACTCCACGTGCATCCTGGGGTCTTAGGAAGCATCCTCTTGGACGACGTCAGCAAAGATGTTGACCTAGCCCCGAACCCAAGGGAACATCCTCTCCGCCCAGGAAGTTGTAGCAGGTACTCCTTTCCTAGTGTACCTATAGAAGGCAAAATGATTATTTCATAGGTACGTAATGAAAATGGTACGACAGAAGTAAAATATGAACTTACTCATGGATGTTCGGCGCCACCCGCTGCCTCCAGGGGGTGAGACCTCCTGTCACAGACCGAACTGGCGTATGACCCGCTACACCTGGTACTCCTCCATGAAGACGTCGTGCACCAAGCACCTCCACATGTACCAGTACCCATGGTCTCACGTGCACAGGCTCAACAAGCCTCGGGGCACACACGTGTACACCCTTTCGGGAGAGTATAGTGTCCAGATGATGCGGTCATCCATCAGCTGATCGAACATCGCAACGTAGTCCAGGTAGTACACGTGCATAGTGATCGGTGCGTAGGTAACCTGTGGAATAGAACAATAGAAACTTAGCACACGAAATTGAATTTACATTACGAAAAATAATAAATGTTTAGGAAACTTACCCACCAGTGGAACCACACCGTACCCATGGTGGGCTGGTCCAAGTCATCATCCTCGGCATACATGTTGACTGTGTTCGCTCCCAGGTCCAGCTATGGTCGTCCGATCTAGAAACGCTCGAAGGACCACAGCTGAAGGAGCCGCGGGCATCCTCCAAGGATGGAACTGTTCTGAACCCGGTGGAACACATCGCACAGGGCGCGATCGTCGCTGCAGTCTTGCCGAGGCCGAGGCGAGGGTGGATCTCCTCACCTACCGATCTGCTGGGCCCCTGCGCGTTAGGCGACGTAGAACTAGCAGATCCACTTCAACGTCGGCTTGTGGGTGCTGCTGAAATCCTTGTAGCCGCAGTCCGGCGGCAGCACCCCCTGGAACCTCGCTAGGAACTCCGTGCGTCACGTGGCTAGGATGTCGATGTCGTCGCGAGAAGCGGCGCGGCAACAACGATCGGGAAGGACACGTCTTGAAGCATCGGCGCCATCTCCCCGCACAGAAGGTGAAACGTGTGCATCTCCGGCCTCCACCGGTCAACCAGCGTCGTCAGGAGGCACCGGTCGTACGAAAAGCGTCTGGACATACGACCCACGTCGCCTAAATCATCCTCGCCAGTGGAAGGAGGCCTGCCTCCCTCAAACTGCATCGGAAAAGATTAAGAACAAACGTTAGTCCACCCAAAGAAGTCAGGCTGCAAATGAGTACACGAAGGTCGCAACTGCACGTACCTCAGAAACCAACGTGGGTCCACCCTCCATGCCCTCATGGGCGTGAGCAGCCGCAGAGCACCAAGCTCAATCGCCGCCTCACCCTCCTGGGGAAGGATGGTACCGAGACGGCTACAATGATGTGCATCAATGACCGGGTTAAGCAACTCGTACGGCCATTGCGCAGCGTGTCCTGGGTCTGCCATACCTGAAAATTCAGTGCATACATTGTAAAAAGGATTAAGTACATTGTTCGTCCCTCAACTCTTGCTCTAATTTAAAATTCATCCCTGAATTATAATACCGGATAAAACATATCCTCCAAGTATCAATACCGTGCAAAAACCATCCTTTATCCCTATTTGAGAGTGGTTTTGTGCCACGTGTATTGATACTTGGAGGACACGTGGCACGAAACCACTCTCAAACAGGGATAAATGACAGTTTTCGCACGGTATTGATACTTGGAGGACACGTTTTATCCGGTATTACAATTCAGGGACAAATTTTAAATTAGGGCAAGAGTTGAGGGACAAACAATGTACTTAATCCTTGTAAAAACTACAAAATATATACCTAAAGTAATAGGAAGCGACATTAACAAAAAAAAATATTGTGCGTAAATAGAAACCAAATTTAAGTTGGGATTATTTTGATTAAGCTATACAAACCCTACTAACCTACTCTGTAATTTTTACAGATATTTTATAGGAATGTTGCTATTTTTGTAGTTTAAAAAGTATTTTCGGCACTAACAGAATAATCACTACGCACAAACGGCAATCATAATTATGTTGGGATTATTTTGATTAGGCTTTACAAACTCTACTAAGCTACTCTGTAATTTTTACAGATTTTTAATAGGTATCTTGCTACTTTCCTTGTTTAAAAAGTATCTCCAACATTTTTTAAATATTTGTCGTGTGCAAATGAAAACAAAAAAAATAAAGATAATAATATTTTAATTCATCTCTAGGTAACCTATGTAGCAACTCCGGATTTTGTTTTTTACAATTTAGGATGTGTCATGCTATTTTCCTAGTTTAAAAAGAATTTTTGGCATTAACATAATTATTACTGCGCACAAATAGAAACCAAATTAAGTTAGGATTATTTTGATTAAGCTTTACCTACCCTACTTAGCTACTCTGTACTTTTTACATATTTTTAATAGGTATCTTGCTATTCTCCGAGGTGTCTTCCTATTTTTATAGATTTATTCTATATCATTCAAGTACTGCAACATAAATAATATTTGCACGATGAACTAAACTATACACAACTCAAATGATGTACTACATAAAATAGCTAAACTTATCTAATCTATTGAATTCTATGTCGCTATTTTTATTTCCTAACTGACAAGGTTTCAAAATAATGTACGAAGTTGCAAAAACATTTATCTACAAAATGGCCAACCAGATCTGATGCTCCGTCTCTCTCTCTCTCTCCTCCGCTATGAACTTGTAGGGCTTTGCTACGTCTCTTCTCCCCCTCTCCTCCTCTCTCTCCTCCTTCTCTTCTCTTTTTTTTCAGGAATTAAAATGATATTTCCATCGATTTTTTGCGGTTTAAATAGCTAGATTCTATCACCAGTTGAACTAGTGACAGGAACCCGTGGTTTTCTGTCGTCATTTCAATTGGCGACAGAAACACTGTTCACTGTCAATTGCCAGTTGAAATGGTGACAAAAAGATGGACTGGCGATAGGCAATAAATACGGTTCCTGTCGTCAATTGGAACGGCGACAGGCACATACTTTTGAAACTTTTTATTCAACTATTTAATTTTGTAACTATCTTTTAAAATAGAATTATTTTTAAAAAATCCAATTTGCATGCTGGCCTCCTAATTATTACACAATTTGTTCCCATTTCCTTTCCCCACTTGTTTGGGAATTGTTTTTTTAGAGCACCAAATCGATGAGTGATCGACCCAGAGGAAGATCAATTCATTATCATATATATGGTGCAACTAACCGCACCCTCTCACGTACGTCACGGGTGATGGGCGAGAGAGAGAGAGGGAGAGATTAAAATTTAGCACATATACTACGATATCCTTGCAAATTGAAACCCCACGTTGCAAAGGATCCAAGCAAAAGGGGAAAAAACAAGAAAATGCAATCGATCGAGTGGATGAACCGATCGGTGTGTGTACCATTTAATCATGCATGTACGATATTATTGGAAATTAAAAATGCAATCGATCGAGTGGATGAACCGATCGATGCATGCGTGTGTCATGTAAGTGCACCATGTAATTATCGACTGAGATTATACTCAAGATTCCTCAGCCCGGCCGGGATCCAAGAAATGATGCATGTAGCTAGCTAAGGTTACATCACATTCATAACACTATTTCAAATACAGATTAGGGACAGCAAGGACTTCCCGTGATACGTTAGGACGCTGGGCCATCCGGCGATCGTCGATCTACGCTAAGCCACTCACGTGAACGCTAGCTATATGGCACCATTTATATATGGACGCATAATTGAGCTAGCTCGCTCACCAATTAATTCAGCGAGTTGATGGAAGGAAAGCGACGTCTCATATGCGAGTACGCAGCTAACAGTTGGTTCGCCTGATAAACGTGGCAATGAGAGCTAAATATCGAGAGATGTCAGGTATAAATTTTTTGCTATTTTACATAACAAAACTAAGAGCTATATAGATCACTTCATCAACTATGTGATGACCAAAGCTCTCGCTAGTCCCACTGTCTCCGTCCCTGGCCCATGCATGCATGTCCGTCTCACGATGAGTTGATTCTGTGATTGTAAATACACAGGTGATTATGTGACGAGCTTCGCTACACGTACGATCTTTATGTATGTGGACGATTGTATTACGAGAGGAGAGTGCGTCTGAGAGGGAAAGGGAAGGACATGGATGGACTGGTCATGTGACCTGTCGTGTACAACCAAAAATCGTACGCGGAGCATTTTACTCCTGTGATTAAAACTGGTAGGTGGACTCCGACTCAGAGTCGAAGACTGCTTCTTGTTGTATTAAATGGGGAATAAAAGGATATGAGTGTGACAATATATATTGTATTCTCGAAAAAACAAAGGAGTATATAGCACCCAAACAAATACAGTACAAATTGAATTGATCCTCGCCCAAAAAAAAAGATGAATTGATAGGAGGAAACCAAGCCAAACCATTCAGTTCATGCGCGGTACGGTGTGGTTATTACTATTCCTTATTTAAAAAAAAAAAAAGAAATTGAAGGGATGTGTGGGTTAATGGTTTAATAAGCAGCTGGCCGCCGGAGTGAACGTACGCGGAAGATGAAATCACCCATCAAAATTTTGGCAACGTTAAAATTTGACTTAGCTTATTAATCTGTCTTCACTTTGTCTAGTTTCTGTACGTCAAAAAAAAACTTTGTCTAGTTTCGAGTTCACAGGTACAGAAGTAAAGTCTACACTACACGTTAGATATTGGCAACACACTTGTCTGACTTGTATCGTACGAATGGCCATGCATGCGACTTCACAGACGCTGCACGCATTAGCTATATATAGGTCAAATAAACTATAATCGCGTCGAGAATTGGTACGCTGACGTGTCTGTTTGTTGCATGTTAGTTCCAACACAATGTTCTCCTTCCATGCAATCATTTCGTTCCTGATACCGACGCACGTCCGGCTGGGCTGATCAACGTCAATGAGCTCATGCACAACGTGAAGTATGCTCGCAAGCTACATGAACATATGGCGACTTTCGTGCGCGCGTTGCGTGCGTCTGTATTTTGCTCGTCTCATCTCGGTAGGTTTTCACTGCATGTTGGCGTGACGATTTGCAGCGTCAATATATACATATATGCCGCGGGCGGCTAGCCAAATTAATCTAACGATTGCCCCCAAGAAAATAAATGTAATGATTCTGACGATGTTTTGCTCGATTTGAACGGTAGATTGTAGGGCTGGAACTGAACGAATTTGACCGGGGTTCACTACTTTACCATATATATAACAATGTATGAAATTTTCAAGCAATATTGCACTAAATACGTTTGGCTATTTTTAACATGAATAATTCGACATAACCGACAACAATATACAATGATAAAGAAGTAGTGATCAATATTATGCTTACCAAAATGAAGGAACTAAGGACGAAATCACAAAAAAAAAAAATATGGTCATGAATTCTCAATGGCCTAAAAAGGACAAAACAAAATATCTTAGAATTCTCGAGTAAAAATTAGTAGAATGATCAAATGAAAGTAGTTAAGTAAATATGTTAGCTTTTAGTACTTACATTATTTCAAGTCCATGAAACGATGAACCACAACATCATTAGCGATGAACCTAGGCCGCGTGCCCGCGCTGGCCGTGTGCCCATGTCACCGTGTGGGCCGAGTGGCCGCATCGTCTCCTGGGCCGTGTGCCCTCGTCACCGCGTGGGACGACTTCGGGTGTACAGTTTTTAGGTCAGAGGGTGCACATGTGGTGTGTGTGGCCGGTGTCCCGTGACACCCGGTGGATCTCTTTGGTTCCGCCCGCATGGATAGATGTTGCAAGGTGTGGGATATGGAACTAGTATGTTCAAGAAAAACCAGTGTTCATATATGTTCTTGCATGCACGTAAGAAGGGGGGGAACAGTCCGTTTTCCTCCTTATGATCGATGCCAACTTTTATGCCCCGTCAACCACATGATTTAGATCATTAATTAATTTGTGAATCAAATCATAGCAAAGCTAGCTATTCCAAGACCCCAGAGGCATCACTTGTACGCGCAAGATTTTCAAAATCAGAGTGCCCAAAGATACTTGACCACAAATAACCTGAAGATTCCACAGCACGAGGTGCATAGCTAAGCTAGCCACGGTGAAAACGAAACACACATGCATTAGGCACTCGTCTAGCTTGACCAGCTGTCCGAATGATCGAAGCACCTATCTCCCGACATTGTTGAAAAGCTAACAACGATGGAGCTAGTTCGACTGTCAAATATTAATTGTACAAGGTAGCTGAGCCTGGGTGTGGCAAGTGGCAGCCATCTGAATCGTGTTACACATGTTATGGAATATTAGTATTAATCGCTAGCTACTATACCGAAATTGATTGTTTACAACTTTACATAACGCTTTTGCTAGCGCACAAGCGCCTTCTTTTAGCTAATATAGCAGTCGATTTTGCAACCGTTAGATGTGCTTCAAGATTCGTGTGTCCATCGATCCATCGTTTTCTCGCAACTTAACTGCACAGTTTTTGTTGCTCCCCTCCCACCTGCAACCATGAAAGGTTCGTTTGCAACTCCACAATTCATGGCAGTGCAACCATGATTCATTTTCAAAGATAAGTTTCAGATGAGTTTACTTTGTTTTTTTTAAAAAAAACAGAGTTTGAAAAGGGTTATTTTATACAAAAAAAAAAAATCATTATGACAAGTATCTGTCTACTATTGTAAGATAAAATTATGTTGACAAGGCCTGAGCTTAGATAAGCCTTCCAGCTTATCGTTTTTTTAAGTTTGTGCAAGTCTTATTTGCCAACAGAGCATAAGAGTTTTTTCCACGCCAACTTTGACATTCTAACCGGAAGCTGTTGACCAATTATTGGCCTGCTAAGATGCATGGCTGTTGACTTTCCAACTAATCGGCATATCATTTATCTCTATCTAATCTGCATACACATGGGATACATATAACCATGCATGCTGGACCAAAGTTCCGAACATATGAGTTTCATTAGTGAACGTAATCATCTTCTCGTTGTTCCTTTTTTGTTCTTTGTTTAAACACTTGATTCGTTGTTAATTTCAAGTTCAACACGCACAGACGAAAAATCCAATGAAACAATGTAGAAAGAAACAGACAACAATACAGAAATGTCAGAATAATGTGTCAGGATTAAAAATAAATAAAGGTGCATCAGTCATATGTTGTTCAATATTCAAATGTTCATTTCACCAAAAGAAAGGTTCTGCGCGCGCACAGTAGATGTGTACGTAATCTCACATACTTAGACGGTGGCATTTGACCAATTTAAAAGATATAGTAGATATATAGATCCGTACCATGATCGAAGGGAAATTGACAAGTTAACAATTGGTGTTGCGGTGTTGCCCTGGCATATTATTCGCTGATAAGATGTTGGATTTTAATGAAATTTTTCATAGAACTCACTTTGGATATCTTATAATTATTATTGGAGTATACTCAAATTGATAAAGAGGTATCATCATATGATTTAAGTGGTATATGAGAGGTGGGAGTACGTACTCCCAGGAGTACCATACTATTTTCCTATATATATATATAGACACACACACGTACCTGAAATTAAGCACGGACACAAGTTGAGAACCACCTCACGGTAGGCTGGTAGAGTTGTGGATATACGATATATACGATTCCACCCACCAATGTTTGAATCCTAATGCCCACCTTTACGGACATGCATGCGAGTGTGCCTCAGTGGAAACTTAGAGTATGTTTGGTTAGTAGGATAAAGTTGAATGAGATGAGATGATCTTGTACCATATGATGATTGTATTGTTTTATATGAATGGAATGGTTCAGCATTTAAAGATAATATTCTATAAATTTGTATCCTATCATCTAGGATGAGATGATTCCACTCAAGTAAACAAACACATGAATAATTTTTTTCTTGAACAAACCCATACATGATACATGTATCACTTAGTATAAGGAACGAAGCACACCCTTAGGGGAGATGGTGGGATCGTATACTATGTGTGCGCGTGATGGTGTGTGTGGGTATATGTGCCTACTTTGTAATCGCAAAAGAAAACACGTACACAATTGTTTTATAGTTTCTAAAACAACATATATTGTAATCGGTCTGCGTGCCTTTAAAATAGTTTGTAACTACGTGCCATGATCCACACATGTCGAATTCATTAATCTGGCTTGACCATGTACTTTATAATTAGTTTCTCGTTAGGAATCTACCGACCAAGCTAGCTGAGCCTGAGAATGATTATGAATCTTTGTAGATTAAGAAATTAAACCATGTGCATTAGTCAAGCGGTAACGGTCTTCAACTCCTTCGTGCTTCAATTCCATGGTGATGAACGACGGGGCGTGTACGTGGCACACGACATTTTCTATAGCATGTACATGTTATTCCCAGGTTGATTAGTCTTTTTTCGTCACAAAACGTAAATAACAATGAAAAGTGTAGTTTACATTATCTATATGTATCTATAAACAACTGATGATATTTGAGGTACCTTATTCGCTCTAGAGGTCCAGAAAACAACATAATAATCCTTAAAATTGGAGAGAAAAAAAAGCAAAATCCTAAAAATTCTCTCGTTAATAGAGAGAAAAAGAGAAGATCTACACCACATATTTTGGCGGGGTTAGATTATAACGATGCAGATTAATCATATATAAATAAGAAATTGTGTCATTAATCGAGATAAAAAAGAGAAGATCTACACCACTTATTTTGGAGGGGGCATATTATAATGGTATAGATTAATCATGTATAGATATTGCAACTATTACAATTGTATAACAAATACTATGTTTTCAAAAGACAATGAAGTTATATAACAAATACAATATGTTGCAATATCTAGCTGCACAATTACGCGGAAAATTCCGCTAGTTGCTTAGAATATATAGCCGACCTTTTATTTTAAGAAATCCTCTGGTTTACATTATAACACAAGCTTAAAAGTACACATATAGCTCATTTTTACATTTAAAGATTCTAGATGAACAATATATTACCACCAAGCCCTTCAGTCAATGAACATGTTAAACTTTTTTTTATCCTTGTCACCGTAGACTTCGGATCTAGAATTGCTTCTGGAAGAAGATGATGAGTGTAACAGCCCAAATTTCAATTTCAGTAAAATTTAAAAGTTTATTTATGTTTGTGGTTTTTCCTGAATTTTCATAAGCTTTTTATAAATATTTTAAAGCTAAAACAAATTTATTTGCAAAATTAAAAAGCCAACAAATAGTTGGAAATAATTTTATTAAGTCCAGAGTGAGTATGGGAATTTCTGTGAATTTTTCCATAATTTTTGGAAGTATTTTGCTATTTTCTAAAGCTATTATGAATTATCAGAATTAAAACAAATAGAAAAGCAAAAGAAAATCTCTACTCAGGTGTTTGGGCCAAACCCAAAGGCTCGCCCAAACTCACTCCCATGCAGCTGACCCACACCCAACCGCTCGCACTCTCTCTCTCGCCTCCTCATCCACCGTTGGATCTTAATCCAACGACGCAACGCACACACGCACTCCCTCCTCTCGTATCCACCGATCGGCATCAACGATCAAGATCCTCCGCAGCGGCCGCACCGTCCGAATGACACCATCAATAGGAGCCGTGCAATCTTAATCTAACGGCGAGATCTTCGTACCGCTTCGGAGACTTAAAACCTTCTAATCTAAACCCTTCAATCTAAATCACGGCGGGATTTCTCCACCATCTTCTACTCCCATCAAGTCCCAACCGCAGGATCTAAATCCAACGGCTCCACGCCGTCGTCTTCCTCGCCTTCTTCTCCGCACGCCAACGCGCCCGCCATGGACACCACGTCGAGCCGCTACGGCTCGATCCCAACCGCTCCGATATTCGCGTGTACGTGCGAGACCGCATCCACCACCGCCGCATTTCCCCATGTTCTCCCTCTTCTCGGGCGGTTTCGCCTCGGCCGACGCCGCAACCGCCGCCGCACGCACGACCCACCTCCTCCACGCCGCTCCGAGCTCCCGACGCCTATAAAGGAAGCCCGGTGCCCTTCCTTCACTCAACTCAAAGCCATCACTCATTCCTTCCTCTCCCATCAACACCGCCGCAATTCTTGTTTTAGGTTTTGCTACGCCGGTGAAAACCACAGTGCTCACACAGAACGCGCCCGGCCTACTGTGGACCACACCAACGGCTTCCCCATCACCGAGCTTCCTCACGCACCTCTTCTTCGTCTCGGAGCACCTTCTGGTCACCTCGCCGCAACCACCGTGCTTCTTCCTCCGCTCCGGCACCAATTCCGCCACCACCGTCGCCATCCGTGTCAATTCGGTACCATCGTGTTCGCAATAATCGTGGCTACGTGTTGATACCACTCGCCGCGGTGAACCTCCGCCGCCGCTGCGTTGCGGTCGCCAAAACGCCGCCCGATCAAGTCGACGTGGGCGCCACTCACCATCCACGTCGGCGCCACGCCACCATTTCTGCGTCAAGACTCACGACACACACACGCGGCACACCACCGTGCGGTCCTTCCAAAATACGGTGGACTTGGTCCACATGGGCGAGTCACGACACTTGGGGCCCTTTGTCGAATTTAATTTTAATTCTTTTAATCCCGAATATCATGTGATGTAATCATTGCGCAATAAATGGATTTTCAGTAGGAAAATAATTCTGAAATTCAATAAAATTTGATTTAGATATAAACTTCAAAATTCATAACTTTTGCATATGAACTCCAAATTGGGTGTTTCAAATTGCAAAATTTATATAAAATTATAATCTAGCTAACTAAACCAAAATATTTCAGTTTGGAGTTGATTTGAACTATGTTTTTGAATTTATTTGAATTTGAATATTGAATTTGTCGTATTTTCAGATAGAATTCGACGACTCGAGAGTTCGATCAATCAAGATTTAGAATTCCAAGACATCGAACAAGGCAAGTTACACCATTGACCATATTGCCCCTATTATTTTAAGTTATTTTAAGTTTTTAAATTCCTTATTGCATGCATATGTTGTTATAAATATTTTAATATCCTGTTTTACATATAGTTAATTCCATATGTTATTGTATGGCCAAACTTGAATGTTGAATCGACTACCTTGATACCATAGGCAAGATATTACCAAAATTCAAATATATGCTTAGCCAAGCTTAGTCCACATTTCTGAATTTGGGAGGTTTGCACCAAATTTCTACCAATTTATTTCAAACTTGAAATTGTGGTATTGTCTTACCACGTGGATTTATAAATATGGTTGTATCCCAAAAATAAAATCAAAATGGGTTTGGACTTGGCGAAATGGTTGGAATGGTGGGTGCAGTTTATGCAGGATTGATCCGTTAAGATTAAGGCCCACGGCTTGTAGGAATGACGCCCAAGTCAATTGTGACCGGTCTTTGAGCCGCTTATTGCTATGCCATAACGTACCACCACATGTCCTGTATGGGCAGGATTTGGCTAACTAATTTGTGATGTCCTAGTATATTTATGTCATGTGATTTTGTGGGTGTCGGTTAGACGTTTCATTCCCACTTGGCGCAAGAGGGGGCTTCCGGAGGACGGTCAGTCAAAGGGCGAAACCTTAGCGGGCATGAATGTACTAGGATAAAACATTGTAAAGGCCTCATGGTAATTGCTCAGTCACACGCCTACGGAAGCATGAATTGGCCGACATAACGAGCATGTCACCTCGTGTGGGTAAAGTTGTACCAACTCTGCAGAGTAGAAACTATTCGAATAGCCGCGTCCGCGGTCATGGACATGCTAGCAGGGCCACTTAAAGTTAGAATTGTTTTTGGTTTTAAAATGCTTTATTAAATGTTGAGGATGGTTAATCCTTATGAAAAATTTTGGCGGGAAGCCAAGTGTTAGGAGGGGATCCTTCACTTTATCATTGGAGGTTATCCACATTATATCATTGTCATTTCAAAGTATGATTTTGTCCATAGTATAAAATTGCCTTAGAAACTACTATGCTTATTCAAACGAAATCTTTGTTTATGCAAAACAACCCTGCCACACTCACTTGTTTCCTTATGCATGCATGTAACTTCAATATTGGTGTGACTTGCGAGCACGGTAGTAGTGCTCACTCTTCTTGAATACATCTTATTCGTGAGAAGGCGCTATCTTGACGGTGAGGACCGGACGAGTAGGCCATCGACCCAGACGATTGCCTGTGGCGCATCGTGTGGTTCCCACTATTATGTTATTTCCGCTGTGTTTATCAGTTGACATTTGATATTATCATTCAGACTCATTTGTATTAAACAGTTATTTATTTAATGCCATTTACGTTTTCGTGATATGAATGTGATATTCATTTTTGTGAGAGCTGTACACTGGAAATCCTGGGTCGTGTTTGAACACGAGAATTCGGGATCCTTTGTTTCGGGTTCGACAAAGTGGTATCGAGCCATATCGATTCGTAGGTCATGGCCCATGGTAGAATTGGTAAAACCATTAGGACTATTTTTCAAAAATTTACAAACTATTTACTGTCTTCCAGTCTTACTCTTCCTTTCTTTATTAAAAGGTTTCTAAACTCTTGTCCTTTCTAAAATTGTAGATGGCCGAGAGATCGACCCGTATCTCCCATGGAGTCTACGCCGGAGAATGGGCGGATATCCTATGGAAGATGATGCAAGACATCGAGTTTCACGAAGAGACCCACATACCAAGGATACAAGTATATCGTGGGGACAGGAGGCGGCTACGAGATTGGAGGTTATCCTCTACTCTAACTTAGCCGGATACATCCTTCCACATCTTCGACGCCCAATGCGTCGGGAGACTTCGAGGACGGCATTCAAGATGCGGCAAGAGAAGCCGTCGCCGACTTCGCTACACCTCGACGCCCATTTTCGGATATCGCATTCCAAGACTATCCCATGCACATCCCCACTCGAGTAGGCGGTGCCTTCACTCGATCGAGAATGAGGATATGCCAGGAGATCACCCACAGTGGAGTTAGCCAAGCGATGGATTTCGCTATGGCAACACCCAGACGAGTGTATCTCGTTCGGGAGGCTAGAAGTGCAGAGAGAGATTGAAGCGCAGGTGAATTGGCTCTGTACAAAAAGGGCCAAGGCAGCACCTGCAACTCCCCCGACTACACCCCATCCACCCCATAGATGTTTACCTCCACCATTTTAGATATTGCTTTCCCTTTAGTTGTTCGATTAGCTGCGAATTATGAGCTACTAACCTTTTGTGGTAGCCATAATCAAATGATTAAAATAAAGAACTACTTTGAAAAAGAAATTTGGATTCTTTGTCTTGTTTTGGTGTGCTTTTTAGGCTAATATAAATTTACTTCTCCTTAGTGCAACCTTTTCTTCCCTTTCCTAAGTCTTTGGAAAATTCAAGCAGATGGTGAACACCGCACGAGAAATGGCAGATCAGTGGTCGAACAACGGAAATACCGATCATCAGGAGCAGCATGTTCAGCAACCTCCCCCACCACCAGCAGCAGGACCGGATTGGCAACAGATGATGGCCAATCAAACTCACCTTATTGAATTGTTGGCTCAGTCGCTCAACAACGCTCAGAACAACCAGGCAACAGCAGCCAACGCCGCAACTCAGGCACCGGCACACCCTCCTCAACGGGTGACCATGTCGGAGTTCATGCGTATGCGTCCTCCGACATTCTCCAGCAGCACCGAGCCGATGGATGCTGACGATTGGCTTCGTGCCAACGGAAAGAAATTGGACATCGCACAATGCACAGATCGCGAGAGGGTTCTGTTCGCCACTCATCAGCTCAACGGACCAGCCTCAGAATGGTGGGACAATTTCTGCATCTCCCACGCCAATGCCCAGGCCATCTCGTGGGACGAGTTTGTGAGAGCCTTCCGTCATGCCCACATCCCTGCCGGCATGATGACATTGAAGAAGAAGGAGTTTCATGCACTCCGCCAAGGCAATCGCTTCGGTGGCGAGTATCTCCACCGTTTCAACCGGTGGCTCGCTATGCCGGTGATGTGGCCCGAGATGAAGAACGGCAAGAAAGGTTCTGGAGGGACTCAGCGGCGATATCTCCGTCCAACTCATCTCCCGAGAACTTCACCGACTTCCAGGTTGGTGGACAAGGCGATCCGCCAGAGGCCAAACATCACGAGATGGAGAACGCAAGCGGAGGATGGCGCCCGAAGATCAACGCAGAGGCTTTCCCAAGCCTCGTTTCATTCACCGCGACCACCGCGGCGTGGAAGTTCGAGTCTTCCACATCCGAGCCGGTGCGAATCGGCGCCCCAACACCTCCAACTTCGCAGCGCACCAACGGAGGACAATTTCAGAAGAGCTCCGCCCCCTCAGCTGCAGGAGTGACCTGTTTCCACTGCAATGAAACAGGCCACTATGCCAACAGATGCCCCAAGAAGCAAAGCGGGCGTCTTCCAAGCCAAGACTGAGTCACGGCCACCGGCGACGCAAAGCCGTCAGGCCAGTTCATCAAGGGACGTGTGAACCACGTCACGGCCGAGGAAGCCCAGGCAGCACCGGATGTTGTGCTTGGTATGTTTCTTGTCAATTCAATACCAGCTTCAGTGCTATTTGATTCCGGAGCTTCGCATTCTTTCGTGTCAAATAAATTTGTGGGCAAATATGGGTTACCAATATCTTCCTTAGCAAATCCCATGATAATCCATTCCCCGGGCTCAGAAATGAGAACTAGTTCTTTATGCCCGAACCTCACCCTTGAAATATCCGGAGTATCCTTCCTAGCAGACTTGATAGTCTTGCATTCCCAAGGTCCGGCGTTATTCTTGGAATGGTGGTTAGCCAAGAATCATGGACAAATAGATCGTGCTAATAGGTCTATCACTCTCACGAATGGAGAAGGAATTTCAGAGAGCTCAAACCCAAGACTGCACCAATGGAAGTTCTATCCTCACCAAAGATGAAGGAAGTGAAACTTGAAGACATACCGTAGTCCGAGAATATGCGATGTCTTTCCGATGAATTACGGCATGCCACGGATCGGGCGTCATGTTCTTAATTGACTTAGTCCGAGGACAGCTCCAATATCGGCGACCCTATAGAATGCCACTAATGAGTTAGCGGAATTGAAGAAACAGATTGAAGAACTGCAGCGAAGGTTACATCCGACCAGTTCATCACCTTGGGAGCACGGTCTTTGTTCGTCAAGAAAAAGGACAATAGCATGAGAATGTGTGTTGATTACGATCACTCAATGAGGTGACGATCAAGAATAAATATCCTTTACCGGTGATAGATGATCTGTTCGATCATTTGAAAGGAGCAAGTGTCTTTCGAAGATTGATTTGAGATCGGCTATCACCAATTGAAGATCGGACTAAGATATTCGAAGACGACCTTCACCACGGATATGGGATGCGAGTTTACAGTGATGTCATTCGGTTTGTGAACGCCCTACTTATTTCATGAATATGATGAACAAAGTGTTCATGGAATTCTTGGATAAGTTTGTGGTTGTTTTCATCGATGACATTCTCATCTACTCGAAGGATGAAGAAGAACACGAGAAGCATATCAGAATGATACTGGACAAACTCAGGGAGCATCAACTCTATGCCAAATTCAGCAAAAGTGAATTTTGGCTAAGTCAAGTGGCATTCCTTGGGCATATTGTGTCAGCAGGAGGAATCGCAGTAGATCCTGCCAAGGTTGAAGCCGTATCAGATTGGAAGCAACCCAGGACGGTCACCGAAGTGAGAAGTTTCCTTGGACTAGCGGGTTATTACCGCAGGTTCATTGAAAATTTCTCTAAGATTGCAAGACCCATGACTCAACTTCTGAAGAAGGAAAAGAAATTTGATTGGACAGATGCCTGTGAAGAAAGTTTTCAGGACCTGAAGAGGAGATTAGTCTCAGCACCTGTGTTAGTGTTACCTGATATCCGTAAAGATTTCGAGATCTTCTGCGACGCATCCCGTCAAGGTCTCGGATGTGTATTGATGCAGGAAGGCAAGGTAGTAGCGTATGCATCCAGGCAGTTGAGGCCACATGAAGGGAATTATCCAACCCATGATCTGGAGTTAGCAGCGATTGTGCATGCCTTGAAGATCTGGCGGCATTATCTCATTGGTAACGTTGTGAGATTTTCACGGATCACAAGAGTTTGAAGTATATATTCACACAGGCAGAATTAAACCTTCGGCAGAGAAGATGGTTAGAGTTGATAAAAGATTATGATCTTGGAATCTACTATCACCCAGGCAAAGCAAATGTAGTTGCAGATGCCCTGAGCAGAAAGGCCTATTGCAATACCATGATGGTGCGGATGAACAAACCGAACTACATGAAGAATTGAAGCGCCTAAACTTGGAGATTGTCGGTCAAGGTTGTGTGAATGCTTTGGAAGTACAACCGACTCTTCAAAGTCAGATCAGAGAAAAACAACTAGAAGATGATGACATCAAGGAGATCAAGAAGAATATGCGAAGAGGCAAGGCTCCAGGATTCGCTGAAGATGAACAAGGAACTGTGTGGTTTGGGAACCGCATTTGTGTACCTAACCAGCAGGAGTTAAAACAATCAATTCTGAAGGAGGCTCATGAAACGCCTTACTCCATTCACCCCGGAAGCACCAAGATGTACCAGGATCTGAAGGAGAAATACTGGTGGGTCAGCATGAAGCGAGAAATTGCTGAGTTCGTCGCCCGCTGTGATGTGTGTCAGCGAGTTAAGGCAGAACATCAGAGACCAGCTGGATTGTTGCAACCACTACCAATTCCAGAATGGAAGTGGGAAGAGATTGGCATGGACTTCATCACCGGACTTCCTAGGACCCAATCAGGTTATGATTCTATCTGGGTGATAGTTGATCGGTTGACCAAAGTAGCTCACTTCATTCCCGTCAAGACTACATACAGAAGCAGCCAGTTGGCAGAGTTATATGTGGCTAGGATTGTTTGTCTATACGGGTACCCAAGAAGATTGTGTCCGACGAGGTTCTCGCCACGTCAAGATTCCGCGAGTGCATGAAGCCTTAGGCACCGACTCAACTTCAAGATGACCTATCATCCTCAGACAGATGGTCAGACGGAACGCACCAATCAAGTACTCGAAGATATGCTCCGAGAGCGTGCCCGGAATTTGGAGAAAGTTGGGATAAGAATTTGCCATATGCGAATTCTCGATAACAATAGCTATCAAGCTAGTTTGCAAATGGCTCCTTTTGAAGCATTGTATGGCGAAAATGCAGAACTCCGCTCGTGGGATGAAGTAGGAGAACATCGCTCTTTGGACTGAGATAATCAAAGAGGCGAAAGTAAGGTCAAAGCTATAAGGGAACATCGAAAGTGGCACAAACCCGACAAAAGAGTTATGTCGATAACCGTCGGAGGATCTAAACTTTGAGGTAGGAGACTTGGTCTATCTCGAGGTCACTCCACTCAGAGGAGTAAGAAGATTAGAACAAAAGGAAAACTCGCTTTTGATTTGTGGGCCATACAAAATTCTAGCCAAAAGAGGTGAAGTGGCATATCGGCTTGAGCTACGAAGTCTTGTCATTGTGCACGATGTCTTCCATGTATCCCAATTGAGGAAATGCTTGCAGCGCCGAAGACCATACCTTCTGGAAAGTTTCGATCTTCGAGAAGATCTCACCTACGTGGAGCGACCAATCAAGATTACGGATGTCGTGAGCGAGTCACCAGAAGCAGAATCATCAGATCATACAAGGTACAGTGGAGTCCTCACCCGGAAAGTGAAGCCACTTGGGAAAAAGAAGAAGACCTCAAGACCAACTATCCCGATCTCTTTGCTGACCAATCCTGAATCTCGGGTCGAGATTCCCTTAAGGGGGGTAGGTTTGTAATAGCCCAAATTTCAATTTCAGTAAAATTTAAAAGTTTATTTATGTTTGTGGTTTTTCCTGAATTTTCATAAGTTTTTTATAAATATTTTAAAGCTAAAACAAATTTATTTGCAAAATTAAAAAGCCAACAAATAGTTGGAAATAATTTTATTAAGTCCAGAGTGAGTATGGGAATTTCTGTGAATTTTTCCATAATTTTTGGAAGTATTTTGCTATTTTCTAAAGCCATTATGAATTATCAGAATTAAAACAAATAGAAAAGCAAAAGAAAATCTCTAACAGTGTTTGGGCCGAAACCCAAAGGCTCCGGCCCAAACTCACTCCCGCGCGCGGCCCACACAGCCCAGCCGCTCGCACCCTCTCTCCCACCTCCTCATCCACTGTTGGATCTTAATCCAACGCACGCAACGCACACACGCACCCTCCTCTGTATCCACGCTGGATCCGCATCAACGATCAAGATCCTCCGCGTGCGCCGCACCGTCCGAATGACACCATCAATAGGAGCCGTGCGATCTTAATCTAACGGCGAGATCTTCGTACCGCTTCGGAGACTTAAAACCTTCTAATCTAAACCCTTCAATCTTAAATCCTACGGCCAGGATTTCCTCCACCATCTTCTACTCCCATCAAGTCCCAACCGTAGGATCTAAATCCAACGGCTCCACGTCGTCGTCTTCCTCGCCTTCTTCTCGCGGCGCCAACGGCCCGCGCCATGGACACCCACGTCCGAAGCCGCTAACGGCTCAATCCCAACCGCTCCGATATTCGCGCGTACGCGCACGAGACCGCATCCACCACCGCCGCATTTCCCCATGTTCTCCCTCTTCTCCGGACGGTTTACCGACGCCGCAACCGCCGCCGCACGACCCCACCTCCTCCACGCCGCTCTAGAGCTCCCGACGCCTATAAAGGAAGCCCGTGCCCCTTCCTTCACTCAACTCAAAGCCATCACTCATTCCTTCCTCTCCCATCAACACCGTCGCAATTCTTGTTTTAGGGTTTTGCTACGCGGTGAAAACCACGAAGTGCTCACGGCAACGCCTTACCATTGTGGACCACACCAACGGCTTTCCCATCACCGAGCTTCCTCACGCACCTCTTCTTCGTCTCGGAGCACCTTCGGCCACCCTCGCAAGCAACCACCGTGCTTCTTCCTCCGCCCGCACCAATTCCGCCACCACCGCCGCCATCCGTGTCAATTCGGTACCATCGTGTTCGCAATAATCGTGGCTACGTGTTGATACCACTCGCCGCCGGTGAACCTCCGCGGCCGCCGCTGCGATCGCGCCGAAAACGTCGCCGCCGTCAAGTCGGCGTGGCGCCACTCACCATCCACGTCGGCGCCACGCCACCATTTCTCGCTGCGTCGACTCCACGCACACACACACGCGGCACGCCCACCGTGCGCCTCCTTCCAAAATACGGTGGACTTGGTCCACATGGGGCAGTCGCGACACTTGGGGCCCTTTGTCAAATTTAATTTTAATTCTTTTAATCCCGAAATATCGTAGCTGATGTAATCATTGCGCAATAAATGGATTTTCGTAGGAAAATAATTCGAAATTCAATAAAATTTCAGATTTAGATATAAACTTCAAAAATTCATAACTTTTGCATATGAACTCCAAATTGGGTGTTTCAAATTGCAAAATTTATATAAAATTATAATCTAGCTAACTAAACCAAAATATTTCAGTTTGGAGTTGATTTGAACTATGTTTTGAATTTATTTGAATTTGAATATTGAATTTGTCGTATTTCAGCGTATAGAATTGACGACTCAGGAGAGTTCGATCAATCAAGATTTAGAATTCCAAGACATCGAACAAGGCAAGTTACACCATTGACCATATTGCCCTATTATTTTAAGTTATTTTAAGTTTTTAAATTCCTTATTGCATGCATATGTTGTTATAAATATTTTAATATCTGTTTACATATAGTTAATTCCATATGTTATTGTATGGCCAAACTTGAATGTTGAATCGACTACCTTGATACCATAGGCAAGATATTACCAAAATTCAAATATATGCTTAGCCAAGCTTAGTCCACATTTACATAATTTGGGAGGTTTGCACCAAATTTCTACCAATTTATTTCAAACTTGAAATTGTGGTATTGTCTTACCACGTGGATTTATAAATATGGTTGTATCCCAAAAATAAAATCAAAATGGGTTTGGACTTGGCGAAATGGTTGGAATGGTGGGTGCGAGTTTATGCAGGATTGATCCAGTTAAGATTAAGGCCCACGGCTTGTAGGAATGACGCTTAAGTCAATTGACGACCGGTCTTTGAGCCGCTTATTGCTATGCCATAACGTACCACCACATGTCCTGTATGGGCGGGATTTGGCTAACTAATTTGTGATGTCCTAGTATATTTATGTCATGTGATTTTGTGGGTGTCGGTTAGACGTTTCATTCCCACTTGGCGCAAGAGGGGCTTAGGAGGACTCGGCCACCAAAGGGCGAAACCTTAGCGGGCATGAATGTACTAGGATAAAACATTGTAAAGGCCTCATGGTAATTGCTCACCACACGCCTACGGGCGTGAATTGGCCGACATAACGAGCATGTCACCTCGTGTGGGTAAAGTTGTACCAACTCTGCAGTAGAAACTATTCGAATAGCGCGTCATGATCATGGACATGCTAGCGGGCCACTTAAAGTTAGAATTGTTTTTGGTTTTAAAATGCTTTATTAAATGTTGAGGATGGTTAATCCTTATGAAAAATTTTGGCGGGAAGCCAAGTGTTAGGAGGGGATCCTTCACTTTATCATTGGAGGTTATCCACATTATATCATTGTCATTTCAAAGTATGATTTTATCCATAGTATAAAATTGCCTTAGAAACTACTATACTTATTCAAACTGAAAATGCTGTTTATGCAAAACAACCCCTGCCACACTCACTTGTTTCCTTATGCATGCATTTAACTTCAATATTAGGTGTGACTTGCGAGCACGGTAGTAGTGCTCACTCTTGCTGAATACATCTTATTCAGGAGAAGACTGCTATCTTGACGGTGAGGACCCGGACGAGTAGACCATCTGACCCAGACGATTGCCTGTGGCGCATCGTGTGGTTCCCACTATTATGTTATTTCCGCTGTGTTTATCAGTTGACATTTGATATTATCATTCAGACTCATTTGTATTAAACAGTTATTTATTTAATGCCATTTACGTTTTCGTGATATGAATGTGATATTCATTTTTGTGAGACTGTGTACACTGGAAATCCTGGACTGGTGTTTGAACACAGAGAATTCAGGATCCTTTGTTTCCGGGTTCGACAATGAGGACATCAACCCGCCAGATATGACCGCTACTCCACCTCCAACTGGGCTACTCTACTGCCATTGATTCGGTTGCGTCAAATGCTACTCCAACGTGCCGACGCATGTACTTCACTTATATCTGGTGTTGCGCCACCTCACATTGGGCCGAGGGCCTTGTATCAATTATTGGGTCCAAAGGACAACCACTACTTTAGGGTTTTTGGGTCGGCCACCTCCCTGGCCCATATGGCCACCTAGGGGTTTTTTTGGTACTGTTCACACAGTTACTGTTCACACGTAAACAGTACCACCGCTCCCTCCCTCTTCCTCCTATAGATAGTGGTTGTCACTCCTTTAGTTTCTTGGGTTTTGTTTAGATTGATTTCAGCTTAGGCTAGAAACACCATCGCTTGTTTGCATGGTTAGTGCAACCAGACGTTGTTGACGGAACCCCACATTATTCATACATTCAATTCATATTCGCAATTTCAGATTGCTTATTTATCTTGTTCTTACGTGCTTCTTCGTTGTGTGCAGGAATCGACCTTCGTGGTCAGGTCAACCGGGTATTAGTGCACGGTTGATAATGACTTGTCGAGCAGTTTTACGATTGCGTGGTTTCGAGACTTGCGAGTTCGTAGCCAGGATCGTGAGAGTTGAGCGACTATCATGAATTGGAAACTCATTTGTTACGTTGCGGCTTAGAGGAACATGCTGAAGCTACAGAGAATAGATTCTTAAGAGGATTTAATCAAGCAATTCAGGACCTTCTTGTTCACAAATAATATAATTCTCTCTCATTTGTTTATACTTGCCTGTAAGATTGAACGTCAGATTAAGGAGAAATTGAGAATGCTTGATGATCGGGAACATAAGAACAAACCTGTGTTTGTGTTTTTTTCTGTGTCTAACAACTTGTAGGAAGTTGAGAACCATGCCGTTGAGGAGAATGAGCTGATTGAACCACCGACTTCATTGGTTGAGAAGGAAGATGAGGAGATGGATGCACCTACATCATTTGAGGAGAGCCAAAAAGGTAAAGATCATGGTGCTATTATCACTCAAGGTGAGTATGCTTACGAAGAACTAAAATTGTCCACTGTTCATGCTATTTTAGAGCAAAAATTAGTGAAAAATAATTCTGATATGCACATATTTCAAGTAGAGAATTCAGATTGCATTGACTTGAGTGCACCATGTGATAAAATAATTGAATTGCCTGCTATTATAAGTAATTCATGTGACGAGTTAATAGCATATAATGATCATGTGGAATTGGTTAGACATAAAGAAGTTTTGACTAGAATTTCTCCTGCTAATTTTTTATGTTACATTATGTTGGATCTATCTATGAAATTGTCACATACTATGGAGAAAGTTTCTGTAATTGTATGTTCGAAATCCTTGTTTAGTGCCTACACTCCTGGATATAAGTTTAATTTGATTGGCGATTATGGTGTAGACAATCATTTTTTTGTATATCAAATATGCATAACTTGTGATCACATGGATGATTTGAAGCTTGTTGTTTCGAACAACAATTCTTGTGTACTGAATTTTGTGGATTATCATATACCTATATGTTTATCTCTTATTGCACCATCTGGCATTGACAATCTGAATAATGATGTCGAAGTATGAAAGAACTTACAAATCTTTTCACTCTTGCTAGATGAATTTGCTATTACTCAATTAAACTCTGATTATATGAATGACTTGTGCACTTTGAAATCAATTGTTGTGTTGCCCATTAACTTACAAAAGTTGAGGATAAGTTTTTTTAATAACCGGGCGATGCATAACTCTCCTATTTACTTCACTAATACTTGCAAATTGAGTTGCAAACTGAATGCTATGAGAAAATGTACGTAAGCTGATTTGATGCATACACAATCACCTTTAATTTTCAAAGCTTTCTTTATTTCTTTGCCACCTGCTGTTGCTAACATTTTGCAGAAAGATGATAATGTGTTGCTCCAAATTTTAAAGCTTTTCAAGTCGCTGGAGGAGGATGAGCGTGAGTCGAGAACGACTCAAATACAAGAAGGGGAGGATGATGAGGACATCAACCCGCCGGATACGACCGCTACTCCACCTCCAACTGGGCTACTCTATTGCCATCGATTCAACTGCGTCAAACACTACTCTAACGTGTCGACGCATGTACTTCACTTATATCTGGTGCTACGCCATCTCACATTGGGCCGAGGGCCTTGTATCAATTATTGGGTTCAAGGGACAGCCACTACTTTAGGGTTTTTGGGCCGGCCACCTCCTTGGCCCATATAGCCACCTAGGGTTTTTTGGGCACTGTTCACACGGTTACTGTTCACGTATGAACAGTACCACCACTCCCTCCCTCTTCCTCCTATAGGTAGTGACTGCCACCCCTTTAGTTCCTTGAGTTTTGTTTAGATTGATTTCAGCTCAGGCTAGAAACACCATCGCTTGCTTGCATGGCTAGTGCAACCAGACGTTGTCGACGGAACCCCCACATTATTCATACATTCAATTCATATTCGCAATTTCAGATTACTTATTTATCTTGTTCTTGCGTGCTTTTTCGGTGTATACAGGAATCGACCTTCGTGGTCAGGTCAACAGGGTATTCGTGCACGGTTGATAACGACTTATTGAGCAGTTCTACGATTGCGTGGTTTCGAGACTTGTGAGTTTGTAGCCAGGATCGTGAGAGTTGAGTGACTACTACTGAGCGTATCTTCTCATCGAAAGATCGGACCAAAATCAGGACCTCCGTGGTTCATCAAAAAACAGGCTCCCCACCGACTCAATGCTAACGAGAACGCCGAAGAAGAGGAGGGGAGAAGGGCCGACGATGGAACGGTGGAGTCGCTCGCAGCCACACCGTGGTACTCCGGGCGGTTAGGTTTCATCTGTACGGTGTTTTTTAAAGAGTAGCCGACCTCCAAGAAACCAGAATGAAATCTCCACTCGGTACTACTCCGTATATGCTAATTAAGTACTCCTTTCGTTCTTTTTTACTTGACACAGTTGATTTTTCACGGTCTTCGAGATGTGACTTTGACTATAATTTTTTATTACTTTTACATTAAGATATACTAATAAAATTATAATATTATGAAAGTATTTTCAACGATAATTCTAATAATATAATTTTTATATAGCCAATCTAGATAGTTTTAAACTTATTAACGGTCAAACTTTAGAAAGTTTGACCGTAAAAAATCAACTGTGTCAAATAAAAAAAAAACATACATACATCGTCAACATAACGTGGTGTTTTTTAAGAGTAGCCGACCTCCAAGAAACCAGAATGAAATCTCCACTTGGTACTACTCCGTATCTGCTAATTAAGTATATATGCAAATTACATACATACATCGTCAACATAACGTGGTGTTGATGAGGACCTCGATCAGAGTTTGAAGGGGGGAAAAGTCAAAAAGATCAGACATAGCATGTGACACGCCGATGTCATCACGCGATCTAAAGCGGACGACGCGCTAGTGTAAAAGGAGCAGGCACAACGGTGCGCAGATCGACCTCCACGAGCGAAACCACACGAACGCGGGCACGAGTAAATTAAGAAGACGATACTTGAACTCCGTACGTGCTGATTCTTCTCCACAACTTTCTCTGCATGTGCAGCAGACAAGCCTGACAGTCAGATACGAGTGTATGTGTACATGCTCCAGTTTCTGCCAGTGCAAGATTTCGTGCGGACCAGGCCTAGCTACCTCCCAACATTGCCTGGTGAGTCAGAAGCTTCCTGTTTACCCCAGCACTCCAGTCCAAGAAAGAAGACGTCTTTTCTCCCCGGCGCGGCAGCAGGACACAAGCTCCACGCGCGGCCGAGGTGCGCTTGGACGCGCCCGGCGCCGCCAAGACCCGGAGCAGGTGTTTTCCGGGGGAGGGAGATATGATATCATGATGATGGTTAAGTGGCGAATTACCATGGATTTACTACTGTTAGTAGGAGCATTTTGAGGACTTATCCGTCACAAGTAAAACCTTAAATACATCTATTTTATAATAGTAAATCTTCAAATCCCCCTTACGTGGCTTGTATTTAACAGCGGCTTGCGGAATCCGCTATTTCTTTGTTTGAAAGGCCATCAACAATCTGCTAATGAATCCTGGTCCGTTATTACCATCGGTGAAATACTGTGGCAGTTCAATTTTGTGTTCAATTGAAACTTGGTTGAATTTAATGGATTTTCAAAAACTTTTCATGCATTTTTTGAATTTACAAAAATTTGGGTGCATTTCAAAAGTCAAATCCAAATCCTTACCTTAAATGGAATTAATAATAATAAAAAAAACTACAAGAAAATTTAAGCTCCAAAATCCTTCTGAAATTGAATTTTTCAATTCAAATTCATCTCAACATTAATTCAAACAAATTTCCAAATCTATTTCTTTTCCCTCCTTTCCTCGAGCCGAAACCCACGCCGCGCACCTAGCTCTCCTTCCCGCACAGACCCATCACCCGCGCTCGGCTCGCTCGCTCGCGTCGCGCTTGCTCTTTCCCTTCAGCGAGGCCCACCGGCACAAAGATCGCACCGTAGCCCGCCCGCCACCTCCAACCACTACTACGAAAGCCTCATCACGCATTTGTTCGGACCGTCATCACGAGCATTTTCAACCGTGCGTAAAAGTACGTCTATGATAACAGCGGTTATCACGAGGCGGTTTTAAGCTGTCGTGATAAAGCTATCACGAGCGTTCGGAACAAGAGTCGTCAGAAACAGGTATCACTGAGCGGTTAGATGACTCTTGTTCGAACCGTCGTGATAGGTTTTTATTGCAAAAAATATTACTATTTTTCATGGATACACTCATACACATACACTACCATTTCCGAAGCCTCCCAAATATGGATTCATTGATACACATACATGGATTCCCAACTCCTAAGCCTCCCAACAAATTTCTCAAGCCATGGATTCATAGATACACGCATACACTCGATCATATACAAGTACCAGCAGTAGAATCGGAGGATAATCTAATGTAAATATGGATATGAATCTAACATAAGTACCACAAGCTCATACATACAAATCTGGATCTGAATCTAATAGAACCTCATATACAAAAGTACCAACAGAACCTCATATACCAGAGACATCGACGTCAGAGGAGGACTGGAGGAGCTCGGCGTCGGTGTCAGAGGAGGACTAGAGGAGATCAGCGTTGGTGTCGGCGTCGACTATCAGCTGTTGGGGAGGAAGACCACGTCGAAGGTTGGGGACTGCGGGAGCAAGGGAGGACCGGAGCCTGGAGGTGTAGCGGGGGCCAGGGAGCTGCGGGAGGATTGGAGGAGCAGCTACCAGCCGGAGCTCGGAGGACTGCCAGAGCAAGGGAGGACCGAGCCCAGAGGAGGACCGGGACTGCGGGAGTGCAAGACTGAGCGCCCAGAGGAGGTCGGCCATAATATATAAGGACATATTTTGCCTCCCGCGCACGCGTTCAAAATTTTCAAATTCCCGCGCTGCGAATCACAGACGGTTTCATACAAAAACCATCTGTGATGACAAATCACAGATGGTTCGTATCACGAACCGTCTGTGATAAGTAACTCATCACAGACGGTTCTTAATACGAACCGTCTGTGATAAGTACCTCATCACAGACGGTTGGTATTAAGAGCCGTCTGTGATTTGGATTTTACTATGGTTTTAAATTTTTCTTACTCTCTGATTTTACTATGGTTTTAAATTTTTCTTACTCTCTGATTTTACCATGGCTTCAAATTTTTCTTACTCTCTGATTTTACCATAGCTTTAAATTCCAAGTTATGGTAAAGTCAGAGAGTAAGGATAATTTAAAACAATGGTACCATGGCTTTAAATTCCAAGTCATGGTAAAGTCAGAGAGTAAGAAAAATTTAAAACAATGGTAAAATCAGAGCCTTACTCTCAAATTTGAAGCTATGGTAAAATCAGAGAGTAAGAAAAATTTAAAGTCATGGTAAAATCAAAATCACAGACGGTTGTTAATCCCAACCGTCTGTGATGAGGTACTTATCACTAACGGTTGATATCACGAACCGTCTGTGAAGTATCATAGACGGTTCGTTATACTAACCGTATGTGATGAGGTGTCCTCATCAGAGACGGTTAGTATAACGAACCGTCTGTGATACTTCACAGACGGTTGGTAGAAGGAGCCGCTCGCGTGATGAGGCATTATCACGACGGTTCTTATTATGAACCGTCAGTGAAGTATCACGACGGTTGGTAATAAGAACCGCCCGTGATGAGCATTATCGCGCAGCGGTTCTAAAGGGAACCGCTCAGTATAGTTCAACACGACGGCTCTTTTGGAACCGTCGTGATGAGGCGCCCGATATGACTGCTTTTGTAGTAGTGAACTATACATCTTCCTCCTCTCGCCAGAACAGCTTGCTCCCTCTATCTCTCTTCTCTGCTTGCGATCACTTGCAGTTTAATTTGGTCAGCTGGCCTTTGGTAATGTGGTAATGTAACTTGTTGTAAACGCTTAAGCTTAATGTTCTATTTGTTTCATGTTGTATGAATAATGTGTATAGATGTGAATATCAATGATGTGAATGTGTGTAGTATATAGCTGCCGATCATGGGACAAGTATGGTACACACACGAGGGTATCAGGTATTCAAAGCCTAGGGTTTGACAGTCAGTTTTATGAAGGCCTTCTCATTCTTCACGTCCTAAGTAGACCAGGTCGAAGGAGGACTTCCGATGTACTTCATACGGCTACTTCTAGAAATTTCGGAGTAAAACCACTCATTTTGGTAGTCTCACCATGTATCTTTGATAGGAAGGGGATGATATATTTTGGTCATTTGGTCATAGAGCTTGAAATACATGCTACCATAGTACCCTTGACCTCTATTGTTTCGGATGAACTGATAAAAATGGTAGAAAAGATGAACGAAGGGAGGAATGCCAAGAAAAGCTTCACATATATGTGAAAAGACACTAAGAATCAAAATGGAGTTTGGTTCAAGATGAAAGAGTTCTATCTTAAAATACTCTAAGATATCAGCCAAAAACTACATGACCATAATCCATCCATAACATCTCATTGGGGTAGCCCATGTTTTCTGTAACATATCTCCAAAAGTTTTACGATAATTTCAATTCCATAATCCATCCATAACATCTCATTGTATTCTTATACATTCATTGTGTCCACGGCAATAACGGTCTTTTCGTTTTAGATTGTGTTGTTGTATAATTTTCCCAGTAAGCTCGATAGGGACCTCGTGTCTCGATCATCGACAACTTTCTAATTTGAACTATGTGCTAAGTATTCGGCCCGTATTGTAAAATAAATGATCGTACGGTTTATTTATGTGTTGTGTAACATTAAGTATGGTATGGTCATATACGATGTACGTGTAGGATCCAGTAATTAATGTATCTGTGTGCACTATCTATCGACCCAGAGAACATTGTGATATACACGAAGGGTATCGGACGGTAAATCTAGGTCCCGACATTTGTCGTGGCTCTCTCTCTCTTACCAAAACTGTTATACACCGGTCTAATTTCTAACCTTTTGTTGTCCTTGAAGATTATTGTGACTGCGAGAGGGAGGAGACGTACGTGGTATATATACATGCTGGGCCATGACACCGAATGTACTCCGACCATGACTAGTAGAGAACCTGCGCCACGCACAGCGCCAAAACGTGCTTCACGTAAGCTTGGCAAGGTGAAGTCGTAGAGAGAGAACCCCTCCCAGGTCGGAGGCTTCCACACGAAGCAACCAGCGAATCAGGGGTACTCGGAGCCTGACCAAGCAAACCCCACGGCGAGGACACCACACACATACAACAACGCACGTCACGTCGCGCACAGTGGCAGACAGCGCCCCTGCTCTTTTTCCGGCGCCTTTTGCTGTGCCCAAAAGCGAGCGGGCGGCCGATCGCGCGCGCGACGAGCCGGGGGTTGCCTGGCCCGGTTCCGAGCACCCCTGATTCGCTGGATCACGCGCGCGTCGCTCCAAAGGTCGCGTCCGCCGAGTGAGTAGACAGACAGGCCGGGAGGGAGAGATTCCCGGCTTCTGTAGTGAACTAGGCTGGAGATGGTGTATACACTGCTTCCCTCTTGGGCCTGTTTGTAACGAGGGGATTGCTCTCGGAATTTTATCTCCAAACAAGTCCTTGTTACAGAAGAATTTGCCACGAGATTAATCTACTCTTGCTAACAGTGATCAAATCCGAAACTCTGCGCGAAATCACGTCTTGTAGAACGTGCTTGAGTGATAAAAACGGTGTTTCTTAAGCAAAAAAAAAAAAAGGTGAGGCTGCCCAAGTGCTTACAGGTAGGACAAGAGCTAGCGGGAAATCTGCAGCAAGAGGTCCTGATTTATTTTTGTGTGTGCGTGCGCGTGCGCGTGGGGGCGGTATTAGAACGCTAGTTACAGTTTAAACTACCGTTCGATAGCAACATGTGACCGATCCGGCGCCTAACTAATTAGGACCTCAATCTTGGAATCCTTCCGAATATTCGTCGATGTATATATAAGCATTTACATATATACAACAATATTGCTGGTTGCATGTATGACTTCAGCAATATTGTATGCCTGGCGCTAACCAAAAAAAAAAAATAGATTCCTTCTCGAAACAAATCAAGACAAGAATTGCCACGAAAAAAACAAACCAAGCATTGAAAAGTCTAACCTGTTCCAATGCACTTGTGGGAAAACGGGTCGAGTTATTCGTATATAGTATGATGTTTCATTTTCGAACATGTAATTAAAATGGGATACTCGATCGACATAGAATTTGGTTCTTGGTGTCACATCCACAGTTTTGTTGGTATTTTATTTCCTTCCATTCTGTTCTTGATGTGTGTGTGTGTATCAAGACCACATCGAGACACTTGATGCACTCCGCGCCCATTCCTTTGAAACGGAGCCGGTGCAGCGTATATGCCACGAGTAATCGCCGACCATTTACCGTTTTTATCTTTACATTGTCTAAGATAGGCCAACATCATTTAGGTTTGAGCAGTTTGCCCCTTAATTACCTCGTCGATCGATCGTACGGGTGCCTAGCATTATTAACCACATAGGCCAAAAAGTCCCGTACTAATACTATAGAGTTGAAACTCATCTTAATTAGCTACGCATTTTGCTTCGAAAGATGCACGGCTATGCAGTGTCGCCAATGGACAGGATGACCTGGTCCGACGTGGCCAATGAAGCAGGCCAAGTGGGTGGGGCTTATCAACTAGTAATCACATCAGATTAGGACGAGTAGCAGTAGATGCTATTCTCCTCGGAGCTGATCCCAATCCCATCTCCAGAAGCAATTCTGTACATTTTCCCGCCGCATGCACTCAGTCTTATCCAGAAACCCTTCTCTCTCTCTCTCCCGGTGATAATCCATCCATCCAAAGCCACGTCGTCATTTCTTTTGAACCCCGTGATTTACCTAATCCTCCTTACATCTAGAATTGCTTGCAAAAGCAGTCTTCTTAGACCATGTACAATTGACTTACATCAACGGTCTATAGTCTCTATCACGTAAGATTTAAGTTGACGTGGATAAAAGAGAATAAAGAGAGAGAAATATGATGTCTACAATCCTATAGCTGAATGTATCATCAGAACCAAAGAGACTATCCAACCACATTTCTTAGGTCCGTGAAAGCAATAAAATATTATATGATCTATAAAGATAAATAAAAAGATACCCTTAGAGTCTGTTTGGTATGAGTCCTGCGTCCGAATTCTCAACTGGGCAGCGGGAGCCTGGCCACAGTCATTACCACGTCAAACCCAATTAGCCTCCGAAAATTCCGCGCAAACCTAAGTAACAACAAGGGCGGTATTTCGCGTCCGACGGGATCCTGCTGGGCCAGGTAGGTATGCTGATCCAGCGGGGCCCCACCCCACATCGGCATCCGTATGGGCCTGGACGGTTTCCCCTACCGGCCGGTGACGTCACCCTCCGTTCCAGAAGACTAAGCCAAGCAAAGAATATTGCAAGCGCCACCCCGCCTGTGCACGCGACTTAGCATTTGGCCCTTAATCTTATGTAGTACCAAGTCCAACAGTAAAAGTCGTTATGGCTACTCCTACTCGTAGGAGGTTCACATGGACACGCACAGAGAGGCGGTCGGGCCAGTTTTGATGATTGATTCCTTCGATTCTCGTTTAGGCGAGTCTCTTTTTATTACAACAAGGTGTATAAAATATGTTGGTGAAGAGCGCGTGATGTGGGCTAAGATGTTTGATGTCAAAAAGAACATATGCATATGGCCGAAACTACTGTAGCATATAAGGGTGCACAGGATATTAGATCCAAAAATCATTTTTTTTATAGATATAACCATATATATATGTAACGTAGACACCCCTATACTAACACGAGGGGACACCCCAAGCCATAGTTCAACCGAACGTAGTCCATCTTGCCTCAAGGACCCTCGGTCATTTTCGTTATGGATCCGCCGCTGCATATGCCTTAGGGAAAAAAGTTCAATATGTTGCGACATACTCCAATCGTGTGGATATTTACCTAAAAAGTTCATTACAAAGCCATCACCTCTTATAAAAGAAAAAATTCCTTATTTGCCATGCAAAATTGCCAGCTTCCCTAGTAGGGCACCAAAAATTGCTCCTCTTCAGGGCCATCGGAGCAAAAATCGTGGCGCTCCCATACGAGCAAAACTTCAGCATTACGATGACTACATGAATAATGCTTACTACAACGTCATACTCCAATGTAATGTACTCCTCCGTTTTAAAATACAAGGTGTTTGTACGACTTTAATGACATTATCTCTCTCTTTACCATCATTTATCTTCTTTCCAACATTTATGAGTAAACACCCACCAGCACTATTCTCCCTTATTCGGAAGACATTAACATAAAGGGTATCAATTGTAACTTCCCTCGTGTATCCGTTGATTTTACAACTTTATCAATCTCCGTGTGTGATAAAAAAAATACATTTTATAAAAAGAAACGGAGGCCCGTGTGGACTTTTCCTATTCTTTTATCCGTAACGAGTTTTTTTTTTTTGCGTGTGCGTTTACTTGTTGCCCGTTTGGTTATATCTTAGGGAACCACGAGGGGAAGAGGGAATCAGAGAGGAAGGCACAACAGACGAGAGAGAAGAAGAAGAGAAGAGAAGAGAAGAGGAGCGAGCGAGCATAAGTACCCACCCCTCTCCCTTATCCATTCCTCGCCGACGCCCGACGCCAGAGAGAGAGAGAGAGAGAGAGAGAGAGTTTTGCCGATATACATTGCGGATTGAGGAGTAATTTAGCTGGTCCGGTGGATTGGATTGGGTTTGGTCGGGAGTGAGTTTTGTGAATGGTGAACGGCGAGGAGGATTGCACGCGGACGTCGCTGCTGGGGAGGTATGAGATCGGGCCGACGCTCGGGGAGGGCAACTTCGGCAAGGTCAAGTACGCGCGCCACCTCGCCACCGGCGCCCAGTTCGCCATCAAGATCCTCGACCGCAACAAGATCCTCTCCCTCCGCTTCGACGACCAGGTACGTTATCCATCCCGCGACTCCATCGGGAGGCAGCCTTCTTCCCCTTCTCCGTTTCTTGGCGCCGTTTGACCAATCTTGCCGGCTGGTTGGATTAATTCGTTGTCGGGCGTGTGATGCTGTGGTCAGATAAGGAGGGAGATTGGGACATTGAAGCTGCTCAAGCACCCGAACGTCGTCCGCCTGCATGAGGTGCGTGCTTTCCTCCCGGTGCTCATCAGACTCTTGTTTTCTTTCTTGCCTTTTTCGTTCTCGTGGAATTCGTTGGGTGTACTTTTGAGTTCTGACACTTGGCTAGTCATAACCTGCAAGGAAAGGAACATTTGGCTTGTACTACTTAGCACCAGGACAAGGATTAGTTTGCTTGCTTTGCTTGTGTGGAGGGGATTATGCGGCGGTAAAGCATAATTCGCTTGTGTTTCTATTGGTGTTATCCGAGGCGTGGTTACATGTGATGGGAGGGAGATTAGGGAGTAGCTTTGGCCGCAAAGCTTTGCTTGGGCTCGCCTACTCTTGTGCACGCGACGCACGGCACCTCGCCGGCCGGCGTTCCCTCCCCTCTGGGCTCTGGCCGCTGATTCCACCACCGTCAAACCTTAGACACCCGTCGGCCTCTTGGGCTGTCTCCGTCCGGGTACCCCTAGCGAGACAGGAAATTTTTGCCTCGTGAGCCGGGTGCGCCAAGTCACCCGTCGCGTGGGCCACCCGGTATCATGTGCACGCGAGGCAGGAGTGGAAATGTCAACTGGGCCCCGCACACGTGTTCCGGGAGTGGGACCCCTCGCTGCCATGCCTGATCCATCCCTGCGTCGCGTGCTCGCCCGGTCCAGGGCTCCAGGCCGTAGTGGGCGGTCTCTCCCTGTCTCTTGACTCTGTAGTATCTCTCTCTCTCTCTCTCTCTCGATCGATCGAGATGAGGATGAGGTGATGGTGAGATGAACAGTGTGGTGTGGTGATTGCATCCGGAGGAGCAAAGCATCAGCGGCTCCCACCCAACGATGCTTTTGGTTTGCTCACGTAATTGTGTGCGTAACCAAAACCACGAGCCACGAGGCTCGCACTGACATCTAGTACACATAGTACAGAAGAACAGGTCTTGAATTTTCAGGCTAACAGTTATGGTAATGCTTTCTGGTGAGTCATATAAGGACCATACTGGCAAATGAGATGGTCCGTGCTGAATTTATCTCCACAGCAATGTGCTGTCGTCGTTAGTGTTCTTTCAGGGGGAAAAGATGTGTTGTTGTCGTTGCTCATTTGTCGAATATGTCACTCTGTAGAGCAAGCAACTGCCCTGTCCTATTCTTTGTCGCCGTCAGGCGTAAGTACTGGAAATATGCAAATCCACTTGGATCCTTAGGACAATGATTTAGTGGTCAATGTGGAATTGAAAAGAAAAATCAGCGAGTGATATTGGGATTTTTTTTGTTGGGTCCACATACAGGTTGCTGCTAGCAAAACAAAGATTTACATGGTGCTCGAGTACGTGAACGGGGGCGAGCTCTTCGACAAGATTGTAAGCCACGAAAAATCTTGTTGAAAATATTGTTTTCGCATTGTAAAATTGGTGCCAGGTCTCGTTAATTCTGATATTTGTTCTTTGTTTCCTTCGCAACTATGAAAGGCCATAAAAGGAAAACTCTCTGAACATGAAGGAAGGAGGCTTTTTCAGCAGCTAATTGATGGCGTCAGCTATTGCCATGATAAAGGTGTCTACCACAGAGACCTTAAGGTACCTAAAATAATTTACTTTTCCAGCTGTTTTTTCCTTATAGATACCAGAATTGCATTAATTCTATTACACCATGGTTATTCTTTTATCATACATATCGGCAATAAACTCGAGTATGGTTTGATTCTTCCGTGACAGCATTTTTCTTCTTTATTCTACTGTTACAGCCAGAAAATGTTCTTGTTGATCGAAAAGGCAACATCAAGATCTCCGACTTCGGCCTCAGTGCTTTACCTCAACATCTTGGGGTATGCTGATTAGGATTTGGTTGAATTTTGCTCTGTATAAAATCAATCCCATGTATGTTCGATTTACTGAATGTTGCGCACTTGAACTTTCAGAATGATGGATTGCTACATACAACATGTGGCAGCCCCAATTACATTGCTCCCGAGGTAAAAACAAAATGACAGAAGAAGTAATCTGAAATTAGTAACTTCATTCATTTGTCCTGCAGGTGCTAATTTGGTGCCAAATCCGTGCAGGTTTTGCAGAATAGAGGTTACGATGGCTCCTTGTCAGATATATGGTCTTGTGGAGTAATTCTTTATGTAATGCTTGTTGGGTACCTTCCTTTCGATGACCGAAATCTTGTTGTCCTTTATCAGAAGGTTGGTTTTCAGACAAAGCAGCTTTAAAACTTTTCTCTATAACTTGTTTCCAAGTTCTGACCATCCTGATGGTGCCAAATTGTTTTTGTTGGTTTAGATTTTCAAGGGAGATACTCAGATCCCGAAGTGGCTTTCACCTGGTGCACAGGACCTTCTTCGGAATATTCTTGAACCGAATCCGATGAAGAGGATCAACATAGCAGGGATCAAAGAGCACGAGTGGTTTCAGAAGAACTACATTCCTGTTGTTCCATACGATGACGATGAAGATGTCCATCTTGATTCAGTTCTCCCAAGCAAAGAGGTATAAACAGTTTGGAGATACCGTAGTATAGAAACGTACTTGCTAATTAGTATTTGTTAAAGCTGATTGGTGTTTTCTTTCCTGAAGCAAATTGACGAAGCAGGACAGGAAAAGCCTACTCATATCAACGCTTTTCAGCTGATCGGAATGGCTTCTGCACTTGATCTTTCAGGCTTCTTCGAGGAAGAGGTTCGTACAGTGTCTTTTCAGCCGCTTATTTCGTGTACTTCCCGATCTTATCAGAAAAAAGTTTGGTGGAGTGTAATTGACATCATAAAAATAGCACATTCTAGCTCTCATCACCTGTACCTTGAAATTATCAATACAGCACTCAATTGATCCTAAATTATACAGCACTCAATTGATCCTAAATTCTTCTTCTTTCTATTTTTTCCTAATTCTAGTATGAAATATGATGACCCACTCAACATTGTTCCCTTGAGCCTACCCTAAGCTACCTGCACATTGAATGTTGACAGCAACAAATGAATCATTCATCTCACGTTTCTGGTGGCTGAACTCATTGCAGGATGTGGCTCAAAGAAAGATAAGATTCACGTCAACGCATTCACCCAAGGATTTATTCGACAAGATTGAGAATGCCGTGACAGAGATGGGATTCCAAGTCCAGAGGGGACATAGCAAGGTATGCAGGACCTTTTCTCATCACATAATCAATTTGACATAAATAAATGATAGAAGAGATCCAATTTGGTTTCAAAAATGATAGAAGAGATCCAATAAACTAAAGGCAATAAGCTTGTTGTGTTGCAGCTCAAAGTTACGAAAATTCAAAAAATTCAAGGAACCCCAGGAATTCCTCATCATTCTTGGTCTGTACTGAGGTAAAATGCACAGGATAGCTTCATAGTATTAGACAATGCGGAAAAGGATAGCATATCAGCTGATGCTCACAGTACTAGTTTTGATCTTCAGGTGTTTGAGCTCGGGCCGTCTCTGTATGTTGTTGAACTGAAGAAATCCCACGGAGATCCTATATTGTATAGACAGGTACCAATGAACACCCTTACTTGCTACCAACAATATTACTTCAGATAAAATGGAAGAACAGAGCAGTCATATGATACGATGAAAATGTATCTCATTTGCAGCTGTGTGAGAAGCTATCGGATGAGCTGGGGGTGTGCAAGACCGAGCAGATTACGAGGACGGAATCGCTGGAAGATGATCTAGCGAGCTTCGACGGCGAAGCGCCTCTGTCTGGTTTCTGACGAATGCCGCCCTGCGTCGTCTTGGGTACAAGGGACGAGGAACAAGCTCCGTTCCTGATACAACTCTAGCTTAGGATCAAGCATTTAGTGTACAAAGCGAGTGGTGCGAATCGGCCACCGAGTTGAATATAAGGAGTGATTTGTTCTTGCCTGTCTTTTCACCCGCTTCTCTTTCGTAGCACGAAATCATCGGGATGCTGGCGTGGGAAACTAGTTGGTCACAGGCTAGGGAGCAGGATCCTTCACTGATAAGAAAGCAAATGTATATCTCACCGAAATTAAATAGGGTTCAAGCCGTCAAGTGGCTCAAGGAAACAACTGAATGCATACCTCCACATCAGAGGAAGAACAGAGAATAATGTGGATTTTTTTGCACATCATTTCATTAGTAGAGCTAGCATGTCCGAAAGCTTGAGCGGAACCGCTCAACAGCCGAACACTAGCTGAAAACCGAAAAACAAAAAAACTGAAAAACACATCTGTCGACCGACAAAACAGAAGGAACTACTGCTGTTGCGCTGCCGACTCCAAACGATGCGCAGCCGCCAAGCGCCATTGCCGGTACTCCTGGAGAGCTAGATGAGAGAGCTGATCAATAACTACAGCGATGTTGTTGAAAATTCTCTAATTGTGCTCTTTCCAGATTAACCAAGAGACGAGAATAATACAGCAATCGGTATCCTTTCTTAGATACTTTGGCACAGGTCCTAGCGGCCAACCAAAAGTCTTGCAGAGTGGGCTGTCCACTAGGCACAGGACAACGTGAGCCAATCATTGCTACAAAGCAACCCCAAAATTGCGCCATTACCGCGCACCCAAGCATAATATGATCTATGGTCTTTTTCTGATGGCTACAAAAAACACACATTCCATGATTCTACATACCATGATGCCTTAGACGATCAGCTGTCAAACATCGTCACCGAATCGCTAACCACATGAAAATTAGGATTAGGAACAGACAATACGAACTAATCAGCGGAGGAGACTTCAGACTGACAGAATCTATACACAGATGCAAGTGACAGGTAACAAAATGGCGAGCGAAAGAGCACTTCCAGACCGTGAGCAAACTACATGAATGGATATTGAGATAGTTTCAGAAGCCCTGGCTCTTTTATAGGATTCGGGTTTTTTTTTCCAAGTGCCAGATTCAATACATTGTTCACTGCTAATAGCATTATACATGGCATGCACAAAATGCAAACCAAGCTAGCAACATAAGATGAATATATAGGTACCATCTAACATGTCAGATCAACTAACAATTCACCAAGAACTGATCAGATGTACAACTCTAGCTCATAAATATAGCATACCCCATCTCAAAATAACTGATCAATAAGCTAAAGAAATATGAGTAGGTGCAATAAGCAAATTAGCACCTCACAACAACACCCTTTCAGTTTGACGACGTCAAGCTAGCTCCTGTGTCCTGAGCATCCTTACATTTCGTCGTCGTCGTCGTCCTCCTCCTCCGGGTTCTTATCCTTCCAGAACAGATGCAGCGTCCGCCGCGGCTGCGGGCTGGCCTTGGCAGCCTCGGCGGCAGCCATTGCCATCTCCCTGATGCCCCCCGTGCCAATCGTGAGCGCGGCCGGGGGCGGCGGGTAAGGCGGCGGCGTCTCATTAAGGTTCAGGCCGTTCAGCGCCATGTCCATGTTCGCCTCATTGCCTTCCGGCGCTGGGTTCTCGGGTGGTGGAAGGGGCAGGGCGCCCTCGTTCCAGGACGGGAGCTCCGGGTCGATGCCGTGGGCGATGATGGCCAGCGCGCGGTACGCATGCTTCAGTTCGGCCGCCGACTCCTGGGACATCCGCTGTCCCTCCGCTGTCAACTCCGCGGCCTCCCGGCGCAGCAAGGCTAGCGACATCCGCGTGGCCAGGAGCACGACCCGCGCCCCGCGCACGTCAAGCGGCGTCCTGCACGACGGCGCGTAGGAGAAAGGCCTGCCTGCCGTGGCCGCGCTGCAGGCAGGGCAGACGAAGACGCCGTTGGCGGATTGGAGGCAGGAGAGGTGGGCGACGGCGTCTTGGCAGACCTGGCAAGTGGAGGTCGGCCCGGGAGGGGCGAGGAGGGGATCACCGTCGTCGAAGTGTGCCGGTGGGTCGGGGCCGAGGAGGAGGAAGCAGCAGCAGCAGTAGAGGTTGCGGTAGGAGAGGAGGATGCAGGAGGAGCAGAGGCGGCAGATTACGCCACGGTGGCGGACGTAGTGGAGGGGCCAGGTGTTGAAGCCGGAGGGGCAGTCCTCGCCGGCGCAGCCGCTGGGCGGGGCTGGCGGCCAGCGCCAGAACGGGGAGTTCATTGGTGGCGCCGGCGAAGGAGAAGACGTAACGGCCGGTATTGGTCGGCTATTAGGGTTTCCGGGGAGACACCGAGTTGCCCCCCAACGGTTCAGAAATCAGCAAAATCTGCAAAGGTAGAGTACCTATTAGAATTTGTTTTCTTATTCCTATTGGGAATTGCTGCAAAACAGGATAATAGTTGAACATGCAGCGTCTAAAAAAAATGGAAAGATCCAGCACCAGCGACGAGGAGGAGGAGGGAGGAGGGCGGTCCACCAACCTTTTAGGGGTTTATCGCCCGGCGGCTAAAATTTTTTGAACGATCCAACACCGGCGACAGCAAGGGAGGTCCACCAACCTTTTAGGGGTTTATCACCATCTTGATCTCAGATCTTGGGTAGAAGATTGTTTAGAGTTGGGATGATAGGCGATGCTGGTGTTGTCGCCGTGGAATCAGGGGACGGGTGGTGGCTAGGGTTGGGAAAACATGGACGACGATGATTGCAAGGCGATGATGGTGGGGGCAAGAGGAGGTGCCTATGGTGACACAACCTGCCTTTGTGGTCGGTGTTGGAAGGTGAAGATGTGGGAGGCAGCAGGACTTGTTGGCCGCGATGGCCACGATGGGGGAGGGTGTGTTGGATGGGTTGGGGAGGGGGAGGTGGGGGATTATAAGGGTTTGGCGGCGGCGGAGTTGGGTTGTTGGAACCTCTAGTGTTAGGGTTACGCTAAAGGTGGATGGCTCAAAAGAGTTGTTGGATATATCTGAAAAATCAATGGTAGGATCGATGTATTTGATCTAATCTGTCACGGGTGGGAATATGTGTGACTTGAGATTGGGTAGCAGCGATGGTTATTTATTGACCACATTGACGGAGGATATGTTGGATGGATTTAAGGACGTGGTGCTATATAGGGTGATGTTTGGTGGGTAGAGTTGGCTCGTTGGAACATCTAGGTTTGGATTGCGCTAAAGAAGGACAGGTCAGGAGAGTCGTTGGATTTAGACGGCTGCAATCTACCATATTGACAGCGGTAGGAATGGTATATTGTCCTGGCCCACCCAATTAGAGGTTTTTTTAAAAAATAATAATAATGTGTAGACTAGAGAATTAAAAATTCATCTATCTAAATAGCTCGTATTGCATTGGTTGTTTTGCACTATCACAACAATGTCGAGTCGTCGATATGGCGCGCCATGTCGTCGTGGGCTTGTCACACATGCACGATACAAGGCAGGAGAGACGAGCAAACAATAAAAGGAGATGACCAGAATTTCAACCGGTATATGGAGTGAGGCTTGTTTTGTGCTGTCGTTTTTTTTTTCCTTAGCAAAAAGGAACATTCTGATGAATAGAATTATCCCTGCTTTAATGCTGCAAAAGAAGGTTGAGTGAAAATTTTGATAATCTTTTTTCATGTGAATAGTTTATGAACTTACATCGTGAAGAGAGAGAAACTGTATTGAGATAATCCTATTCAAAAACAACGGTGAGACCTTGTACTACTAATGGATAAACATAAAGAATGCGACCTTTGTACCACTGAGAGAGAGAGAGAGAGAGAGATATCTACGTGGGCATCTGTGTAGTAGTAGGAGGAGATGAGCGGAATGGTCGTCATTACGACCTTCATGGACCAAGATGACCGGAATTCTGACGGGTGTATGGAACGAGGCTTGTTCTGTACATGCAATTTTTCTTAGCAAAAATAAAAGTTCCGATTGACAGAATTAACCCTGCTTTAATGCTGCAAAGAAGGTTGAGCGATCGATTTGGTATTACCACCCCAGTTCCATCTTTATTGATGAAACCAGACACATGTACAGTGGGTTTAAAGCTCCTACAATGCTAAGACAAACTTTTCCTAGGTTCCAAGAAACTACGGCGCCACGCACCTATTATTACATTGTCTTATCACCGCATAAGCATCACATTTTGGATACCCCTACACGCCTCCGTGCTCTCTGTTTCAACGCCTCCTCGATCCCAAAGATCTTCCTCTCGCTCGGACACGGATGCACGCATGGGGACACCATCTTGACGCCAACGCCGGATGGTCTTCATCTCCATGTCACCGGGTGTCTCCTTGATCTTGAATTCCAATTGACAAATCGTCTGCAGAACTTGTCAGTGCATAAAGTTCTGGAAAATTTATGCAATGTTGTTCTCTGTCTCAAGTAGCTACCATAAAATTTCGGAATTTTTGGAGCTCGTTATCTATCTCTAAAAATTCCTAAACTCTCTCAGCTTTTAAAAATCAAAAATCGAAACATCGCTTGTCGGGCTCGAACCCGAGTCCGACTCAAACCAGACCGCACCACTTGACTCGGTCGCACCGCCTAGCTGCACGCGCGAGTCCAATCGATCGTGACCGCCCGATGCAAATCGAACGATCCACGTTGCGGCGTAATCGACCGTCCGAATGCATACACCAATCTCACCGTCCATTTCAGATCCAACGGTCGAGCGATGCCGATCGAGTCCAACCATCGGCTCGCACCGCCGCTCGGCCGCCGATGTGGACCCTACCTGCCGCGATCACTCGCCTTCTCCGCACCACCGGGAGCTCGCACGCGATCGCACGCGCACGCACGCACCTCGCCGCCGCCACCTTTATGCCCTCGTGTCCGCCGAGGCATCGCCGTGACTTCATAAAAGCCCGAGCTCACCCACTTCTTCTCCTTTGCGTTCGTGCTATCTCCGTCCGATTTCTTGTTTCGCCGGAGAGGGAAACGAAGGTATGCGCGCCGCGTTGGAGAAGCCTTGATCCCACAACCTCACCATCGTGAACCACACCGGGTGCCGCGTCCATTTTGCCATCCGGATCCTTGTCGCCCGCTGAATCGCCAAGGGTGGTGTCTTCGTCCCGCCTCCCGGTGAGCTCGCCCCACGAGCCTCGGTGTTCTAGTAAGTATCAAGCTTCGCGCGCTCCTTTAGGATCGCATTGCTTCACCGAGTCTAGTGGTGATCTTATTTTGTTCTTTGGTGCATCCCCGAGGTGCGGCGAGTTCTTCGAGCACGTGTTCCGCCGCGCGTGGCAATTCCGCCGCCTGGCCCTCTTCATCGGCGTTATCTTGGGCTTATCCTTCCGGAGTCAAGGCGGCCGCGCGACCTTCCCAAAGCTCCTCACCCGTAGCGCCTTCTCTCCTGGGAGTGGCTTTTCTTCCGCCCCGCCGTCGTGAGCTCACCTCCGACGACCATTTGGCTCTCTGCACCGCACCATTGTGTTCGTGGTGCCGCGCAACCAAGTGAGGCCACTAGCGAGCCCAGGAACCGCTCCAGCCTCAGATCCTCCACCTGGCCGCAGCCACGCCACGGGAGCTCGCCGAGCCGCCGGTCATAAGGCTAATCTGCCTTTAGATGTAATTAAGTTCTTTAGTTGTATCCACGATTTGTGGGCCTCTTTGGTTAATCGTTTAGAAATCCTTTAATCCAGCCGTTATTTATTCTCGAGTCACCGCCATGTGGGTCCATGTTGTCGATTAGGTTTGTGTAGCTCGTAATGCGCTCCTTGGGAAGCGATTTCGGGAGAGTATGTTAGTTTGCACTTTGGTGTCAAGACGATTCTTATAATACGCCGACGTCACCTTCGCGTAGCGGTTCGTCAGCACTTTCGCCGCCCGCCCGTTGTTCGGGCTAGTTGGCTGTGGGTAGAAAAAGGATTTAATGCTTTAGTATTTCGTAATATGTTTTCTGTTGCAATCGTTAATTCATTTAAACTTAGAAAATGCATAACTAATTCAATTTTTATCCAAATTGCATGAAACCGTCGTTAATTTTCATTTTAAGTGTACTATTTGATAAAATTAGCTTCATCCATGTCTCTGTAGCAAAAATCTGTTAGCTAATAAAATGATGTCTTATGTATCTTCTAAATTAGAAAATGCATATCTCTTTCAATAATTGTCCAAATTCATTGAACCCAATTCTCAAAATTCCATTTTCAGTATATTAATTGTTAGGATAGGTTTCAGATACTAGTTATGTTCATAAAAATTTGTTAAGTATTTAACTAGTGCTTTGATGTGTTTATAACTTAGAAAATTCATAGAAAATTCTTAATAACTTAAAATGATTTGTTCTCTGTTTCTTAAATTTTGTTATGTCATGCTTAGGTTGCTGTGTGAGTCTTGGTTTGTTTTGGTTGTTGTTGTTGTATGTTTGAGTTTGGTCGGTGTTATTCGTTCTTATTCGCTGTTTTGTTCAATCGTTAGGCTTCGATATTTGCGGCAACCCTGAGAACGATCCTCCGCAACAACTTGAGCAACAGCAGCCAGGCAAGCAGTTTGATCATGTTTATCCCAGTATTTTAAAGTCTAATATTTTGTTTCAACTGTATGTATGCATCGCTTAATTTGTGTTAAATTGATTAGTTAAATCAGAGTTGCATATCCTCGTAGACAAAATATTGATCTCTACTACCGAGCCTAGGTTATTTGTCGTGATTAGAGGTCGCTGGATGATCTCTTGTCACTTAGTAGATCCGAGTCAAATTGCTTAAACATGCTTAGTATCGGTAGAAATGGGCGGTTATCGACTTAGTCGGTAACCTTGATCACACAAAATTTTATATAACTTTATATTTCAGCATTGCTATGTTTAATTGCAAAACTAAAAATGAAAACAAAAATGATTTAGACGCGCACAATGGTAAGATTGGTGTGATCTTTTGGGTGTGATCGAAAGGTGCCCGGTCAATTAAGGACCGAACATCTTGTGAGTGAATTTTTATCCAGCATTTCGCGCGTGCTAACCACACTAGAGTATATGGAACCTCTCTTGACCTAGTACTTTGGGGTGTATTGGCTCCGGTCGCAGAGGTCGCGGGAGGGATGGAGGTGGGAGCATGGTAGTTGTCCCAAAAGCTTTATCCCGAGTGGGTAGTTGTCTTTTCGGCTTTACCATGTAAGCGTATGGATTTCTATCCATACGAGCGACTGGTAGTTAATACACAATATTGGAAAAGTCTCGTAGGACTTAGCTGTGCCGCATACCTTGAAGTGTGCTTTGGCTTAAAGGCGATGTCCAAGTGTGGGTACATTGGTACACCCCGCAGGTTAAAACTATTCGAATAGCCTCGTCCTAGGTGATGGACACGCTTGGGTAAGCTTTTCAATGCAAGTGACCCATCTCCACTTCATGTATCCGGCAAAGACAAAACCTCCCATTTCCGTAGCATGCCGCTTAGCTTTTCCAAAGTACTTGCATACCACTCCATTGTTTATGGTTGCAACATATATAATTTCCTGCCTTCCGTAGAGACCACAAAGCAGCCGAAGAAATTATATTCAGCACAAACATTATTCTTACTACTAACCCATCATTTTGCTATATACTCAAAATATGAACATATCTCGCTATTGACTATCTCAGACACTCCCACCCATAAAGCTTTGCAACAACACACTCAAATAGTAGATGGTTGATAGATTTGAGTTCAATAAGAAAGGCACAATTTATCTTCTATGTTTTGTCTCTTAGCCAGGTTGTCTCTAGTCAAAATTTTATTACCAACCAACCAACCACATAAAAATTTGAACTATTGGAAGAACAAAAATTTTCCAACAGGAACAACCCCTCTAAAATTGATTACAACATATAGCGACTGAACATTATAAACACGAGAAGAGTTCAACTCCCAGATCATGTAGTCCTCTTCATTAGTCAAAGAAAGTGTTCATCCACCGCCCACAACTGGCCAGCCAAAGAACTCTAGTCTAGTCCTCCTTCCCCTATCGGATTTCTGCGAATCGGGTTCTCCTCCTCCAGGATCCGCGTTGCCTCCTTGGTGGCGGAATCAGGAGTGGGAGGGGGACTGCGAAGTGGGGTCGAAAATTTCAAACCTCGAGGACTTGGCATGCTCGGGCGTGCTCACCGATCGCCGGAATCCCGCGGGCGGCGGAGGTTCGCCGGAAGAAGAAGTCCAAGTCCTCGCGTTCGCCTACGACGCCTCTCTCACGTCGATCCTGATAATCTATCTCCTTCCATGTGCATAGTTTCTCAACTTACACTGTGAAAGAGAGAGTGTACTATAATATTCGGACCTTGTTAAAAAACAACAACGAGACGAGACCTTGTACAACTACTACTAATCTGACAACGGATAACTGACATAAAGAAAACACATGTCATGCTGAAGAAAAGCAAGCCTAAAATGTGCAACATAAAAGACCCTGCCTACGCGATCGTGGCACGCACAGTACAAGTAGGCACGACAAGTTTGGAATTTTGCCGCACGCCTCCTCTACGCGGCAACTCCCAGTTCATATTGGTAAGCTACATCTTAGGAGGTCTGAGTTTTTTTTCTAACAAGGCTAAACTCAGCTTTTATAGAAAGCTAATATAGAAGATTACAAAAGTCCGATGCACAACACAAAGAGCACAAAACCTAAAGGATCAACACAAACATAACCTTGAAACATAAACCACCCCAACAAGACTTAGAACCTCCAGAAAACCGAACTAGTCTCCTCACCGCCTTTCTCGCGAGGCCAACATCCCTTCAAGCTTCACTTGATCATCTTTTTTGGTGAGAATGCGCCAACGCCGCAAACATGACACAAATTGGAATACAACTTCAGTTGGATTCTTAGGGAAAGTCTTCTCATTTGCCCCTTTGTTCCTGGTTTTCCAAAGCGTCCAAGCAAAAACTGCAAAACTGAGTAAGCCAACATGATTATCATTAGCACATCTGATATCTAACCAGCCAAAGGGTTTCTCTCCCACTTAAAGATTTCTCTAATGCAAGACCAAGTGAATCTTGCCATGACACATTGAAACAACACATGGTTTGCATCTTCTTCCTTACCACAAAGCCGGCACTTATTGTCCCCTCTCTACTTTCTGATCACAAGCTGATCCATAGTCGGAATCTTATTCATGTAAGTCTGCCAAAGGAAAATCTTAACTTTCAAAGGAACTCTACTAGCCCAAAGATTCTGGAGCCTTTTGCTCGTGACTCCCCCAAAAGTCAAACATCTATATAAGGATTTAACAGTGTACCTCCCAGATTTTTCTGAACACCACATTGTCTTATCCTGCTTAGTTGTTAGTTCCACCCCTTGTAACTCCTCTTTCAAATCTCTCCACATCACTTCCTCTTCTCTCTCAAAATTTCTAAATAATTTGATATGCCAAACCCCCTTCACAAAACAATCTGACAGCTTCATATCAGGATTAAGATAAATATTATACAATCTGTCAAACTTAATGAAAAGAGGACAGTTGCCAAGCCAAACATCCTTCCAAAAGTAGATAGATTCCCCATTGCCAATCTAATAAGAGACACCCCACTTGAAAAGATTTTTGACCTTGCATATATTTTTCCAAAACTAGGATTGGGGTCTTTTCAAAGACAAAGTCTCTCTAAAATGCCCATTAGGAAAGTATTTAGCTTTCAGAAGCCTGAACTAGAGTTCATTTTTAGCTCTACTTAATCTCCACATCCATTTACATATGAGACAATCATTCATAAGTCTGGTATTTAGCACCCCTAATCCTCCATAGTCTTTAGGTCTACAAACAGCCTTCCACTTTACCATATCATATTTGAAATTATCATTTGCTCCCTTCCAAAAGAATCTAGATCTAATTGAATCTATTTTTCTATGAGTTTCCTCTTTCAGACTATGGAACCCCATTGTGTAGATGGGTTGGTTACTAAAACAACTATTTAATAGGATCAACTTCCCACCTGAGGAGAGGAGATTATTTTTCCAGTTGTCTACTACTCAACTTATTTGCAATCTTCTCACCAAAGACCTTGACTCAATTGCTTCTCCCAATTTCAATCCCTGTAAGTGAGTGGAGATCCCCAACTTGCAATTGAACATATTAGCGCTTCTCATAGCTTTCTCTATTCACCCCAACAACAAAACCTTACTTTTATGAAAATTCACCTTCAACCCCGACATCCACTCAAAACAATATAAAAGAAATTTAAGATTAAGGATGTAATTGTCATCACATTCTATCATCAGAACTATGTTATCAGTATACTACAAAATAGGCATACCTCTGGGACTAAGTGAGAAACCACCCCTTTAATTAACCCCTTTTTCTGTACTTTCTCAATAATTGTCGACAGTGCATCAGCTACCAAGTTGAACAACAAGGGGGATAAATGATCACCTTGTCTCAAACCTTTGTGAGTAGTAAAATAAGGACCCACTGTACCATTAATGTTAATACTCACCTTACCTGGGAGGTCCTAGTTGATTTGGCTGCTGCTATCTTTGGGATCTGGGTGGCCGGTTTTTAATTTGGCTGCTGCTATCATGGGATCTTGGAGATTTGATTTGGATCCAAATGTAAGCTGAGCTCTTTTGGAAGTTAATTGCAAGTCCAAATGTAAGCTAAGCTCTTTTGGAAGTTATTTGCAAGTCAAACTTTGCTATGCTGACTTTATGGTGGTTAATTTCTGCCCTTTTCTCTTTCATTTCCTTAATTGCTGGTGCTTTATCGGTTTCCAACTTTCCATGCGTTGGGTGCTTCAATGCAGATCGTTCTGGAAGGAGATATTAGAATCCTATAGATTATTCTCACACCCAATTTTGATGGCCTGGTATGGAAATGAGCAATCTCTTTTGAGGATCAGGAAAAGAGCAATCGTTCTACTGTAATGCTGGGGTTACATTTATATAGATGTCCTTGTTTAATTTACAGAGGGTTTTTGTTCATGAATAGCAAAAAAAAAAAACTTCATGGGCAATTTTGCAAGACTCAACGTAGGTGATTTTGTTTGCTCGATAACTCTTTTTCCTTAAATTTCTCCCCATTTATAAAACATTCTTTTTATCGCTTAACTTTTTATTAATTAACCTTTTTAAAAATTTTATTTTAAAGTTAACCTTTGGTGTACTTTATTTTCAATTCTAACCCCTTTGGTCACGCTATAACCAGCGGCGTAATAAAAAATGCTATTTTAAGGACTTATCCTACCGCATAATAGTGTTATTTTGTCACGCCACGGGTGGTGGCGTGGTCAAAAGGGTCAGAATTAGAAATAAAGTGCGTCAGAGGTTAACTTTAGAATAAAATTTTTAAAAGGGTTAATTAATAAAAAAAAAATCCAAAATAGTCCACTTGTAGCACCTTAGAAATGCTAGTAGGAGTATCATTTTTGTCTAATGCGAACAAGTTGGATTTCTCAGTCATATTTTGTTAGTGAACAGATCACTTCGAGTACCAACAGGCAACATCATTCTAATGATCTATGATACTACTCCCTCCAGATTTCAGTCATAAAAGAGTAACGTTTTGGACAGAGATATGGTTCCAAAACACAACTTTGGTCACTAATTTCTATTATAAATATATTTATAAACCTAATGAAATTACAATACTATGAAAATATTTTTTGAGACAAATATGCTCATACCAAGTTCGTACGTCCAATATAAATATTTATAAAGATATCGATAACCCAAGTTTACAAAGTTTGCTTGGCTGGGTTTTTTTTTTTCCCTTCTCATCACCACGACAGGTTTATCTAGAACGGGTAATGAAAGCAACATGTCCGTCTCATTTAGTTTCAACTGTCCGGCTCCACACAAACCCGTGGCCTTGATCCAAAGAAAGCGAAAGATCACGGGTTCAGAAGCTTCAGCGCATCGCTCAAACACGTTGCACGCAGCAAGCACAAACAATAAATCGCCTCCTTTTCAAACTGCATTGCTGCTTTGTGCAGCAGGAATTACCTGATTGGGCAGTACTAACCTGTGGAAGAGGGGACTAGTGTAACTTTGACAGGGTGTTCTTGTAGGCTACAGGAAGTGTTTGATACCTTCATGTGGTCAGAGAAGAACTCGGTTCCCTTCTTGTTTTGCCTGCGTGATGCTGTGAGTCCTTCTCTCTTGAACAGAATCTACTTGTACTTTCAAGAACCGCTCCTTAATACCGGCTTTTAATTCTTGCCTTTGGATTTGCAAAGAACAGCCGTTCCTTGGTCCTTAGCGATGCCCGTTTCAGAGGGCAGCGGCGCCATCGTCGGCGTCTCCTTCGCTGGAGTTGGACCCGCGGTTGAGGGATCTTGTGGAGAAGAAGGTGAGCTTGAAGAGGAACGTGGCTTCGTTGGCTGCCGAGCTCAAGGATGCAAGGAACAAGTTTGCTTCACAGGAACAGTTGTTTGCTCAGGAATCAGAAACTAGGAAGGTATATATGTTTCACCCGTGTAACTGGGACTTTTCTTGTTCTATGTGTGGAATTTGCACTGAGGTGGGAAACATCGAAAGGTTGCCCAGTCTAAGGCAAGAAGCATGGAAGAGGAGGTGAGCAAGCTGCAGAAATGCTTAGAGGACAAGGATGAGCAGCTGCGTGCATCGCCATGTAGCACTGAAGAGGTGACCACCTCCTTATTGAGCCAAAGCGAGTTTTTTCGAGCTTCGTTCGAAATTGACTTATTTTGATTTAGTATCATCTTATTGATAGTTTAGAAACAATTTTGTTATCGAGCTAATGAGACAAGCTGAACTGAGCCTGAGCATAATAATGTTTCACTCTGAAATCAACTCATTTCAATTTTGAACAAAAAACAAGCATAATCAGAGCAATTTTGAAATGAGCCTACGAGCTTTTTTGCCGGCCCTACTCCTTATGCTCCACTTGCTGTTGATATTTCATTTTGATATGTTCAAGAGAATGTCCTATTTGGGTCTATTTCTGGTCCTAGTAGTTCCATGAGTTGCAATTCAAAGCAGCTGATAGCTCCCCTAATGACAAATCTTCTTATCTACAGTATCTCCACGAGTTGGATGATCTCAAATCACAACTTTCAATTACCAAAGCCACTGCAGAAGCCAGTGCCGCATCAGCCAAGTTGGCACAGTTGCAATGTTTATCCTTGTTACAAAACCATGATAAGCACACTTCACTGAACGAGTACGAATTTCGAGTGAACAAGGTAGGGGAGCAGCTCGATCATCTTCAGAAGTATCTCGAGGGGAGGGAGCTCTCACAAAGGCAGCTCAAAGATGTTGTTTTGAGAACTGAGACTGAAATCATGGGTGCAAACGCCAAAGTTAGGGCTGATAAGGATAATGAGCCTTTAAGGGTCTTGTCTGGTATTTCACCAGGGAATATCGAGTATATCAACGAGCATTTGAATGCTAAGGAGGATGATATTGCCAGCTTGGGAGATGATGTAAGGGTATTGTTTGCTCACTGGAAAAACAAAATTAAGGAACTGAAATCACAGGTACTGTTACTGCCTACTTCTTTGATTCAGAAAGAAGCCTTTCAATTAGTGCGAAATGTCTATACACTCATTTCAAATCTGTTGTTCACATATAGTTGGAGAAGCATCGCAGGACTGATCAGGATCTGAAGAAGAAGGTACTGAAACTTGAATTCTGCGTCCAAGAATCACGATCTCAGATGCGAAAACTTCAGAGAGTAATATTCTTGACGCTTCTTAATATTAAGAGAATATTTTCCAGGAAACCACTAATCAACATGCACATGTTTTTCCTTAAAAAACACGCACACATTCTTTTTTATCCTGTAAACCATCTATCTTCTCTCTGAAGGTATATCTAGGTGGAATTATCTCTGACTACCAGCAATGTTGCTAACAGCTAAAATTAGAGTTCAAAGCAAAATTTTGTGTTTAAGTCAAAGCTGACAACTGATGAATGAGTTACGCACGACGCATTCTTTTTTCCATCCAATTATCTTATACACCATGATAAAATTTATAAATCCATAGCATATGAAAGAAGCTCACCAACATGTACTGGAAGAAATAGTAAGACATGCAAACGTTTTGAGTCAAAGTCAAACTGATAACTAATGCTTGTGCTGGCACACAAAAATCGAGTTTTTTTTCCTCATTTGGCATGTTTTAGCAACGAAATAGCAAATCTAGCCCCTCCTCGATTTAAATGGCAAAATAATACCGCGGATAGATAAACAAGCAACATGTGTCGCTGCAGACTCTCGAGCACTTCGTGTGGCAGCTGGTAGGCTCATGGCAGCGTTTAACTATCATGGTCCTAGTTCGCGGCAGGTCGACTTCACGATGGTTTTGCGCGATAGGAGTGTCACTTTGTCATTTCGCTCATACAGGCTAGTTTTGTTATTTCGTTTTTTTTTTTAAAAAAAGGCTAAATGAGTTAAAACTCCACAAAAATCTTAATGTATATAAGATATGTTGTGGTATTATTACTTGTTAAATTTAGAGTGGTTACTAATGCAAGAGAGTTAATTTCATATTACAGGTGGGTTTGGGGGTTGAAAACATTTTCAGATTACTGGAGAAACAAAAGAAAATGATTGTGATGGGGGAGATAAATGAAGTATGAATTATTGAATTAATTAATAATATAAGAGAATTTGTTTTGAAGTTGACACTTGTCTGCAGTCAGGATTTATGTATAACTTCTGGGAGACACTGAAACTTAAACTGTGTCTTCCCTCTGCAGACGGGAGAGAGAAGAGATAAAGCTCTGAAAGAACTAAGGAGTCAGGTGAACCAGCCCAGAGGCAGCGGCGACAAGCAGAACTTCTGGGAGAACTCAGGCTTCAAGCTCATTACCTCCATGTCAATGTTGGCCCTGGTTATGCTGTCAAGGCGATGAACTGACATCCTGGTGTCCCCATTTTGTGTATAGCAAACCTGTAGTAGTAGTGTTAGGTTAACAGCTAGCTCATGGTATGAAAGTAAATCTGTCATGGACATGTAGCATCACATTGTACCAATTTTCGCTACATGATTCCAGCCCAAACCGGCTGAAACTACATGATTCCAGCCCAAATCCGTCGAAACTACATGATTCCAGACCAAACCCACCGAAATTAAATGTTACGTTGTAGAGTTTTGTTGCCATCATAGTAAATCAATACACCATGCAAGGCACAATCGAGCTGTGGCAATTGTTGTCTACTGAAGCGGTTACTGCTGTTCTGTGCATGTTGTTTCAGTTATTCTGGCGCCTCGATCCTCCGATACCTGTAGTGTCAGGACTCAGGAGAATGTTCTGCTTGTACTAGTACGGTGCCCGTGTGTGTCGCAAACTCGCAACTGGTTCCCAAAAGAGGGATATACATACCATTAAATGTGATCTCAAACAGTACAAGAAACATCAATGTATGGAAACACATTTTGAACCAAATAATTACCGTATCGTGAGTGTCGTGTCAAATGTACAGAGGTGAACCTTTCTGAATAGACAAGTCTGGAGAAGACGCCATGAAAGTTTTCAATAGTCAGGAATGCAAAATAGCTAGACATTGCATTCCATGGCTAAAAAATTGATCTGAATGGGCAAGTCTAGAGAAGCTCCCATGAAAATTTTGAATAGTCTTGTATTCCATGGCTAAAAAAATTAAACAAAACCTCAAACTGTTGTTGGAAAATTTAAACCATAAATATATACTACATAAAAATGTTAAATCCGAGTGCTCGTGTGTTGCAACAAATCTTAAATAAATAATATCATAAATTCCAAACTCTAAAAAGCAAAATAATGTGAGTAAAAGGCACATCAAAGTATATTAGCAGAATTGTTGACGATCGAGTTGCCAATTTTACGAGATAAACAAAGAAAGATAGCGAAGAGTCCTTGGGAGAGAATGTGATTGTTCTTTATTTTTATGAACTGGCTATTACAGGGGATGCCCTTAACCAGGCAGAGGACTAATCCTAATTACATTCACTACTACACACAGCCTCATCACAGACGGTTCCGGTCGGTCATCGCTGCACGTTCCAACCGCTCGTGTTTTTGTACGCTGTGATAAGCCGCGGTTATCACGCATTTGTTAAACATCCGTCCGTGATAAGTCACAAACACGCACGGTTCTAATTATATAACCGTCTGTGATATCTAATTATCACATATCACGCATTTGTTTGGTTGATAAACCGCCTCGTGATAGTTATTTCAGATAACTATTTTTAAAAAATTCGCTAGCCTCAGATTGCTAGCCATGCCCTCAAAATAAGCAGCGTAAAATAGATACATCACGGATATCAATCGTTGACATTGTCATACAAACGAACATATATCAAATACAACAAACATTGTAATATCAACTCGCTCGTAAAATATTGTCATACAACCCAAAGTGACAACCCAAAGTTTACCATTGAATCACAACTATTCAAAGTGAATTACAACTATATCAAATATATTAATTGTTTCAAGGTCGTTCAAGAGTGAAACTCTCCGCTGGTCGCAATGATATCCGTCGTGATGAAGGTGCGAGCCTCCTCGAACATCCGAGATCTCTTTCAACGAGTGAATCTAAATCTATATTCAAAACCTACAAACAAGAGTAAAGTGTTACACATATATATTTAAATTTATAATTAGCAATTATTGCGAGATGGACCAACCTCGATCCGCAACCTAGCACTCATGAGAATCGCATATGATGGCAAACATAGAATGCACATTCTTCGCTTTTTTGTCGTGCACCGAAAAATAGAATTACATATATAGGTATAGTCGGTTCGAGACGCATTATTACTAAGTATGATATAGGATTATTGTGTTGTAGCACGCATCGAAATCGCGCCCTGTGATTAAGTGTATGCTCGCTCCTTGTATAGCCCTCCTCGGCAATATAGGAGATGAACGACCTACATGTTTCCAAAAGTTAACCTCGACCATTTCAAACGAAGGAAGACTACAATAGAGTTATGTATGGAGGAAATGAGCACACTGTCGACTACTTCTTGCACAAGGGTGAAGTCGTGGCTTTTTTCATTAGGGAATCAAGGTATAGTACCGATTCCTCTTTGGTATAATGACTAGAAGGATCCAGTGATGCCTACTCATGTATGTCGCTATAGTCATTAAACCTAAGTTCATATCATGATAAAGTACAAATGAAATTTGTATAGCAAGTAGTGAAGCACTTACTTCAGTTGTAGGGCACCATTATGTAGTCCACGTAGTTTTGAGCAAGCAATCCGCCGTTATGTATTTTCGACGAGGATGCGCCCGCCAAGATGGTTTGCTCGAGACCACGTGTGGGTCGAGGAAACCCACCGGTTCTTTCAATCGCCGGGCCGTTTTAATCATGTATCTATACATAAGCAATGAGTTGTTATATTACGTGAATGTAGAACTTGATTGTACACACTTACAGTGTCCAGCATCGTAGAAGTGAGGCATCGAGGGCTTTGAGGTTGAATAGGTCGAACAAGTCGCCGAAGCCCACGGCGAAGGGGCCGCTCGTGGAGGAAATAGTCCTCCGTATCCGACGGTGATTCCATCGCGCACCTTTCTCTTTGGTCTTCTTCAAGTACCAACTATGCAAACTCGACAACCTAATCCAGCAGAGGCTAATCATCGCTCGCCGCCAACGGACTTCCAAAGAGTATTTCTTAGGGTTAGGAGGCGAAGCGCTTAATGTTCTTCGATTTCGATTTGTCCCGAACGACTTGCGCGCTACGCGCCTTCCTCCCGCTGACGACTCGGAACCGATACGGCGCACGCTTTTTTGTTCGCTCGTGTCTTCTCCACGGAATCGATGAGGCGGGCTTCGGGCGAAGGTTGAGGTGCAGTCATGGAGGGTCCGTTGAGAGACATGGTCGTGTCGAGGTGGTTGGGGTAGAGTCATCAAAGGTTGAGGCGGCATCGCAGGTCCGTGACGATGTCCTTCAAAAGTTGAATTGGAGGGCATGGTCGTGTGGAGATGGTTGGGGTGGAGTCATCAAAGGTTGAGGCGGCATCGCAGGTCCAGGCGATGTCCTTCTTTGGCCACCAATAAAACCGCATGCAGCATCCCCTAGTGTTATGATTTCGTCGTCGCGAATCTCCAGCCGGACGGCCCTAAAATTATCATGTACCATGTCCACCGACCTCGGCGTAACCTCGCGCCACCGGGCACCGTGTCGCACTATCCCTTCATTGCATGGATACACCACCCCGCCCACCTCAATAGACATCCCAACCATCCTCACTTGGAGTGTGCAAGGCGGCTCCTACAAACGATACGCAATTAGCTAAGGCGTCCTATAGGTCTATCTTTGGAGCATTCCAGAGATGTACATTACCTTGATGTCGCCGATAGGTAATTGGACATCATCGTGTTCACAATTTTTGTGGACGCGACGCCATCCGATGTTGAGGAGGATCGCCTACCAAAACAACGGGGCGCTCGCATCGTTGTTGAGGAGTAGTAGTTGATTCACTTGGTCCTCGCAATCTTGCTATCTTTTCTTCAAATTTTGCAAGAAGCACCCGTTCTCTTCCTTCAAATTTTGAAGTAAGCACATGTTCCAACATCGTGTCGCACTCGCCTTGGATCTCTTCCCCGCTCCTATACGCATGAGTCGCCCGGGAATCCATCCTCCAAGATACGTTAACCCTTTGCCTCGCGCGGCGCACCGGTGCTCCTTGTTTCCCAGGCCGTAGTTAGTATATCCTTCTCCTCGCTCGCTGGAAGGAGCCTTGAACATGCGGAACTCAATTCTTGCTGCAAGAGGTCATCATGTTATTATATACATTATGAAGTTATAGACTTATTAACAACTAGGTAGTTCAAGACATTTACCACACGGTTGGCTACATCCTGTCTCGGGTTTGTGAAAGAGATTTCGCCAAGACGAATCGATGCCCTCGCTCTAACTGAGAGAGCGCTACCGGTCTCGTGATCTCAGCAAATGGCCTTGTTTGCTCTCGCCCTCCGCCGCCCATTGCGCGGTTTTACCGCGCACTCAGCCGTGCCGAGTTTGTGGGGTGAGTGTTAAGTGTCCGAGAGCCTTGTGCGCCGACTTTCTCAAGAAATTCGGCGCCGTCTTCATTTGCACAAAGGCGCCCCATATATCCCGCGACAAGAATTTATACGCCGTGAAGGGCGTTCAACCCGTGTTCACGCACCTTGTGACAAGCACGCTCTTGAAGGTCCTCCACGCCTTCCGATCGAGAGCAACGCCGTTGCTCCACGCGCGCCAGTCGCGGCCGGGAAAGTGAACGATTTTAAAACTTCGCCCCACACCGCTTCTCCAACATCCGACATAGTGTCCTACCGGTGTGGTGATGGGGACCCGCTCTCTTCCAAGTATCCCGCACAAGGTTCGAATCTCGCCGCGCTTGGGGGACTCAGGATCCCATTGGCATTGACCTCCGTGACGGCCATTATGCCCGAGGAATTCTCGATGTTCCTTCGCCATCTCGCGCACGTACCACTTTCTCTGAGATCCGCAGCGGAAGATGGTGCGGACGCCATGTCGCTACTTGCTATCTATATATGCACGGCAATATGCGTAAGCTCTAATCGACTGATTCAAGCATTTACTCAACTTAACCAAAATGATGCACAAACGTATAATATATAAAGAAGGATTGATGGTAGTTTGTGCTCGTAAGGAGAGTTGCAAAAGAACAAGTCTTTGTCATCTCAATCCTATTGTCTATACTCTTCATTAAATGAATATGATAGTATAAATTCAAACTATGAGCTCTAAACAATACTTTGCTTAATCACAAATGATCTCAATCATATCAAAATGATCTCTTAACTATCACATTCAATCTCAAAGATAAGAGAAAAGTTCATCACAGAGCTAACTGTAACAAAGCCCATCGATCAATTTCAGTTCACATTATCAAAGACTATCAAAGTCACATCACGTAGGGTTCACAATACAATAGAGCTCATGAATGAACTAACAAGATATCAAATTGACGGATGCATTCAACCGTCTGTGATAACTAGCATTCAATAAAGTAACAAATTAAAAGATATGAAATTGACAGAGCAAGTAATTTGTACAATAGAGCTCAAGAATCAACTAACTATCACATTCAATCTCAGATAAGACAGAGTTCATCACAGAGCATGTCAACAAAGCCCACCGATCAATTTGCTGATCTTTAGGAATACTCACAGAGGATGCCGCACAACAACTCACTTGCAAGGAGGAGGCCGGCAGAGGAGGAGGCCGACGGGGAGGAGGGAGAGGCACGGGAGGAGGCCGACACGGGAGGAGGACGGCGCGGGAGGAGGCCGTGCAGAGGAGGAGGCCGACACGGGAGGAGGCCGGCAGAGGGAGGAGGCCGACACGGGAGGAGGCCGCGCCGAGGCGAGGCGCGCTGCCGATGAAGGGGCGCGCGGGCCGGGTCTTACGGCCGGGAGGTGAACGGCGAACCCTAGAGGAGCCGAGAGAGCGCGAGAGCCTAAGGCGCGTGAGACGGTGACGAGTAAAGAGCAAAACCCTAGGTGCGCTTTAATAAAAGAATATCACAGCATAACTCTATTAAAGAACCGCTCGAGATATCCGCGAATATCACAGACGCTTTATTTAAGCACCGCTCAGATAATATCACGACGGTTTGCTTAAAGAACCGTCTAAGATATCTCAATATCACGACGGTGCCATTCAAGAACCGCTCGTGATATTGAGGATATCTCGACGTTCTTAAGCAAATCGTCAGGATATTATCACGCACGGTGCTTAAATAGAGCCGTCTGTGATATTGCCGATATCTCGCGGTTCTTTAATAGAGCCGCTGCTGATAATATATCACGCACGGATCCATCATAGAGCCGCTCGTTATGGATCTCATTCCTTCATGTCCCGCGCGAGTGTCTCTTCGCCTCCGCCCGGCTCTTTATATAAATAGACAACCCTTATCAAAGGGATTTCACGAAGCTCCTTGATCATCCCTCTCTCTCCACAAATTCCAAATGGCTTCTCTCGCCCCACTGCATCGCCTACATTTTGGTTGTGTACTGCATTCTCTCGATCGCACCTCGCCCAAGCCGCGAACAAGGCGCCCGTCGCAATGCAATCCGTTGTAGACCCTCCCATCTACCGGAGACCATAACGGCGATCATCGGTCGATTGGAGCTCCTCCTCCAATGCACTCAGGCGAGGCTCTCCAAAGATCCGCGAGTAAACCTCGCCGTGGAGATTGTCCTATGGAACTCTTTGGTCCGCACCGAGGATGCAGCCCTGAGAGTCGAGGACGACATCGACATTGCAGAGAGCGGGTCCGCCTAGCCGAGACCGTGGAGACCAGGTTGATGGCCTCGGGCTATATGGGACTTGATTACGAGTCCGAACATCTACAAGAGGAAATTGAGCGTGCAAGGTCACAGTGGAGGCGGTGAGACAGCGGTGATCCCGCTCCCACCGGCCGACGAGAATGCGACGAAGATTTGAAGACTAAGATAGGATCGCCATCCTTTTTTATCGCTCGTGATGTAAAACGATAAGGCCGCCTATTGTCTGCCCGTGATGTAAATATGGTCTTTTGTCTCGTGATGATATGGTCTTTTTATCGCCTCGTGATGATATGGTCTTTTTTATCGCCCGTGATGATATGGTCTTTTTATCATCTAATTATTATCGGGCAAATCAGACGCTATCACGCATTTTGTTGAATAAAGAACCATCTCGTGATAATATATCATCACGCATTTGTTCCTCTCACTCAACCGCTCAGTTGATTATCACGACGGCTCCATGTGGAACCGCTCGTGATATCCTCCATATCACGCATTTGTTAATCGTGAGAACCGCTCGTGATATATTTCCATAGCACGCACGGTTTGTGAATAGAACCGCTCGTGATGTTGAGTATATCATGCACGGTTATACTTATTAACCGCTCGTGATATTGAGTATATCATGACGGTTTCACATGGAGCCGTCAGAAAGTTCAACACGCACGGTTTGTGTAGAACCGTCGTGATATACTCGTATCACGCATTTGTTGGAAATAAGAACCGCTCGTGATATTTCACCCTATAAATATAAAGACTCGACAGAGGCCCCCGCTCTAGCGCCCGATCTCTTCTTTGGAATAGAGGGGCTTGAGAAGCTTTGCTCTGTGTTGGTCTGTGAGGAGGCTTGTTTATTTGGCTTGCCTTGTTCTTGGTTGTGGGTTGCCCTAGCAACTTATGGTCATTTGGCTTGCATGCATGCTTGCTTTGTGAGGCTTTGGTGGTAGCTCTCGCTTGGGTGTTGTGAATGAGTGTTTTTGTGAGTGGGATAAGCCGTGTATTTCGATTGTGGTCGTTTTGCCTGCTCATTGGCCCAAGGAGAAGGACAAGAAGGAATCTCATGGATATTAGGAATTTTCGTCGTGAGCTCCGAGGGTAACGATCTTTAACTCTTTATATTTGCTTAATAGGAGGAGTAACGTATTTGCGCTAATAGGAGGAGTAACGATTTGCGCTTATTAATATAATTTAACACTACTAATTGTTACATGTAGCGATGGACCGAATCGATGTACGGCGTAACCGTGAGTGAAGAGTACATTAATGGCGTGATTGCTTTTAAAAGAGCCGCGAGCGTGATATGTCAATAAGGGATAGAATTTATGTATCGCCCATGCATTGATTGCGATAATCAAGATTTTAACAACTCGCGCAGATCGTAGGGCACTTGATTCAAGGGGTTTCAAAAAGGGTATACATGTTGGACCAACACGGTGAAGAGCAGATTATACAGAAGTTAATAATGATGACATCGACGAGGAAGTCAACGATATGCCGGATGTGGATCGTTTTTATGACGATAGGTCGCACGATGACAATCTGGATCGATGTTACGCGATGCGTATGAAACTACAGTGAGAGAGAGTTTTGTAAATTCGAGCGCTTAATGGAGGACTGGGAAACCTTTGTTCCTCGGCCGCAAGCCGAATACACAAGGTTGTCAACCGCATTTGAACCGCTGAAATTGAAGGCGAGCAATGGTTGGTCCGACAAGAGTTTCACGGCGTTGTTAGGTCTCCTAGCGGACATTCTTCCGAGGGAAACGTGTTGCCCAAAGACCACCTACCAAGCCAAGAAGGTTCTTTGTCCATTGGGAATGGAAGTAGAAAGAATACATGCATGTCCGAACGATTGTATCTCAGATCGTAAAGAGTATGCAGACTTGCATGTATGTCCCTGTGCAAAGCATCCCGATACAAGCGTAAGAATACTACTAAGGTGAAGCAAGGACCTCCTGCTAAGGTGTTGTGGTATCTCGCTCGTGATCCCACGCTTGAAGCGCTTATTTGCGAACCGAAAGGAGGCAAGATTGCCGCGTTGGCACTTCTGAGGAGCGTAAGAAAGATGGAAAACTAAGACACCCTCACGATTCTCAAGCAAAGTGGAGAAACTTCGATCGGACCTTCAAAGAGTTCGGCGGAACCGAGGAACATAAGGTTAGGGTTGAGTACAGATGGAATGAATCCTTTCGGTAACATGAGCGCCGACATAGCACATGGCCCGTGAACCTATGTATGTACAACCTTCCTCCTTGGTCGTATGAAGCGGAAGTACATTTTGATGTCACTACTTATCCAAGGGCCAAGCAACTGGGAACGATATTGATGTGTACCTAGCACCATTATCGGATGATCTTGTGACACTGTGGAACGGCGGGTACAAGTATGGGATGCGATAAACGAGAACTCTTTACGCGCCATGTTGTTCTCGCACTATCAATGATTTTCCCGCCCTTGGTAACCTGTCGGGCTTCAGATTTAAAGGAGCCAAAGCCTCGTCCGCACCGCTTAGATGCTACTGAGAGTGTATGGTGAACAACTCGCAGAAATCGTGTATAAGGCCACCGTAGGTTCCTTCCCGTGAGTCACCCATACCGCAAGATAAAAACAATTCGATTTAAAATAAGGAGGACAAGTCAGCTCCAAGGGCTTTTAGAGTGAAAGAGGTCTATGATATGGTTAAGGATATCCATGTTGTGCTTGGGAAGGGATGTAAATTAAAACCCGTCAAGAACATCCGAAGAAGCGGTCAATTTTTGGGACTTGCCTTATTGGGAGCACTTAGAAGTTCACATCGTGATCGACGCCATACACGTGGAGAAGAATGTATGTGAAAGCTTGATTGGTCTCTACCAACATTAGTGGCAAAACAAAGGATGGTGTTAACGCACGACGCGACTTGGTTGATATGAACATAAGGACCGAAAGTTAGCACCGAAAGAGACCGATAAAGGACGAACATACCTTCCACCACCTTGCTACACTATGTCCAAGGCCGAGAGAAATGAATTGTGCCAAAGCTTGCATGGTGTCAAAGTCCCGCCCGTTACTCCGCTAACATTAAGAAACTTGTTTCTATACAAGATTTGAAATTAATTGGTATGAAGTCTCATGATTGTCATGTGCCGATGACACAAATGCTTCTCGTTGTAATTAGTGGTATCTTGCCAACAAGGTCCGAGTGGCAATCTTGAGGTGTGTTATTTCTTCAACTTAATTGCTCGTAAGGTCATCGATCCCGAAGGACTAGATGCTCTACAAAGCCGAGGTGGTGACGACTCTATGTCAACTTGAGATGTATTTCTCCGTCATTTTTCGATATTATGGCCCATCTCATTGTTCATCTTGTGAAAGAGATAAAGATATGCGGTCCCGTGTTCCTACGCCATATGTACCCGCTCGAGAGGTATATGGAATTCTCAAGTCCTACGACGAATCGATCTCGACCGAGGGCAGATCATCAAGGTTATGCAACCGAAGAGGTCATTGAGTTCTGCGTCGACTACATGGCTCGTGGAACCGATAGGTGTGCCTCTATCTCGTCATGAGGGAAGGCCGATGGTATCGACCATCGGAAGGAAATCAATCACCCCGATCCGGATACGCACGCCAAGCCCATTTCACGTTCTGCAACACATGACCCAACCGCCCCCGTGACATCGACGAGCACAAAGACATGGTACGCCAACGTAATCCGCATCGGCCGGAGGTTTGGATCACGAGAGCACAACCGCCGGTTCAACGAATGGGTAAAGGTGCGAATCATGACCGGAGGTCATCAAGTGATGATACGCTGCTATGGTTGGCAAAGGGCCACAATTTACAATTGTCACATGGCAAGGATACGACATAAATGGGTACACATTTTATACGGTAGCTCAGATAGGAAGAGCACACCCGTAACATCGGTGTCCGTGATAGATGCATTCGCATCATGGGTCGAGGAGCTCGATTATGGGCAAATAGAGGAGATATGGGAGCTCGACTACGTGCTTTTCAAGATCCCCTATTTCGGTGCCATGGTCCATCTCCACATGTGAAGGTCGACATAGCACGGCGTCACTACCGTGGACCTCGATCGTGTCGGATACAAAGACGAACCATTCGCATCAAGCAACCATGTTGTTCAAGTCTTCTATGTAACCGACCCGCAAATAAGAAGCGCCACGTAGTTCTTCATGGAAAAGAAGGATTGTCGGAGTTGAGAATGTAGTGGACGAGGAAGAATACAATCAATTTGACGAGTTGCCTGCTCTTCGGAGACGACATCGCTCGAGGAAGAACCCAAATGAGGAAGCTAGCTATATGCGTGTCGATCATCGTGAAGGACTATATTTTAATTAAGAAATTACTCCATTGTAATTAATTTATTCCATAACATCATGTGTTATGAACTTGTAATATGTCGACGATATTTTGATGTCAACATGGAATTGTAATCGCTCCCGCCCTTGTGGACCGTATATTTTGGTGCATTAAAATTCATTTCATTTGGAAAATAGTCCACCGCACCACCTTTCTAGAAACCTAAAACTAAAATTTTATGGCAAATAGTCTAACACCTTTGCAAAGAAACTGGTATACTCATGCCTAATCTCGCAGCTGTCATCGCAGAAGACGACGAGTCGCCCCACCCTTCCACACCGCAGCCAATGCTCGCACCGTGGCCATCCTCCGACAATGCCACACCCGCCCAAAGGCCCGCCTTCTTCCCACGCCGCCGACCATGTCCGCGCGAGCCTCGCACCGCCCGCACTCCCGGCTGGTCTTGGCCGCTCGCACCCGCCGCCGGTCGGCTCGCCTCGACCTGGCTGATGTAGTGCTTCCCAACGCCGCGCCTCGCCGGCCGTAGAGGAGGAGACCGAGCACGAGGCCGCGCTTCAGGGCCGCCACGCCGCCGCTCAAGGAACATGAGGCCGCGCCAGATGTCTTGGGGCGCCAAGACAAGCCCGAGGCCGACGATGAAACAAGCCCCGGTTGCCGGCGGCGCCGTGTGGTTGACGACGGCGAGGTAGCGCCGTTGTCTCGCCACTTCATCGCCTCTTCGCTTCACGCCACACGCCCCCCACGCGTTCTTTGGACACCTTGTACAAGGCCTTGCAACTATACGCATACATTCAAGATGTTAGAATAAATAGTAGTATGTACGCACGTATATTGTAGACATAAAGATGTACGACGTTAATCGAGGCTGCATAGGTCCTCCATGGGCTGAGGAGAGCTCGCGTCACACGGCCGACGATGTCGACGACGACATCGTGAGAAAGAGCGCGATCACCGACCTCCTCGCCTTGGTGCCGCCTCGATCGCTCGCATGCTAACCTTGGCGATTGACGACTCAAAACCGTGAGACGAAGAGCGATGGGAGGAGTTTAATCTTCGTGATTATTCCGCCTTATATCAAGAATTAGGAGTAATCGCACGTGAGACGAAGAGACGCATGTATCGCCGGCGCATGCAGACGAAGAGACGGTTGCAGCGATGGTGAAGAGACACATCGCGCTGGATATCGCTGACGGCTCTATATGGGAACCGCTCAGTGATAATAATATCACCGACGGTTATTTAATAGAGCCGCCTCGTGATACTAGTATATTGGCGCATAGCTTCAAATTGAACCGCTCAGGATATTTCGCTGACGTTTTATTTCCAAACCGCTCGTGATAAGGCGTCCTCTCGCTGCACGTTCATATTACCAACCGTCAGGATACTTCGCGACGGTTCGTAATATGAACTGCTCGTGATATGTCTCATCGCGCACGGTTCATATTATGAACCATTCAGGAAGTATCACAAACGTTGGTATAAGAACCGCTCGTGATGAGGACATATCACGCACGGTTCCAAAGGGAACCGCTCAGAGAAAGAACACGACGGCTCCTTTGGAACCGTCTGTGATGAGGTGTCTGCTATTGCCTGTTTTGTAGTAGTGATTGAGCGTAGTGCTTACTATGCTAATGCTTCAGATGAAAACCCAATTGTCTATTGACCTTACCAATTGGATCCCTCTTCTTCTCTGTCATTTGTGTTCGCCTTTAAGTAGTTGATGAAGTAGCAGCAGTTACTCCTTGAAGAGGCACTTGTTGAAAGCATCACATCTGGTCAGAGAAAGACGACAGCTGGTGATGTATCAACCGCTCGACGGTTGATATCAGCAGGAGACAATAAACAAATGGTGGTTACTGTTAGTGCCTTAGGACCGCAAAACGTCACGTGGTATGGAACAAATATAACATGTGTTCCATTCATCACATGGTAAGGAATATATCTGGAGTTAGATCCAGATACCAGTTCATTGCTTTTACGAGCAGTCATCTGGTCGGGCATTAGGTACATAACCTTATCTGACCAGGGTACCCATTATGTAACCTCTGAAATCTTTACGATCATAGAGGTCGTTAGCCTTAGGGATTATGACCATAAATATATGGCCTTTTATTATATGTAGAGGTATTAATTCTCGTCAAGAATATACGGCAAAAATTCCTTATATCAAAAAAATACTTCCATTTTACAAGACTATACAACTCGGTTCACAGGCTCTACAAACTTCTTTTTTTCATATAGACTACATGAGAAACAAATGCGTACGTGCAGATCGGAGTGACACGGTGGTTCCTGGCTTCGAGCGTGGCAGTTGTCTTCAAGCTCTCCTCTGGACATCAACGCCCAGATCTTGTCACCATGGTGTATAAGCAAGCGGAACTCAACCATGCTTTCCATTATAGCAAAGCCTGGTGTTCAGAATCTGCAGACTACAACTGCAAATCCTACACTTCAGTCAGGTCTACGAAACAAGTAGTGAGAAATTTTAAAACTTGGCCACTAAACGCATGCACTGTTCATGTAACACCATTTTGCTTGCATTTCCTAAATAGCAAGTGAGTTGGGTGTACTCATACTTTTCTAAGTGCGGATGAGTAAGCTAGCCCTGTCGATCACTGGGGTCAGTGTGCAGCACCGTGTGCTGCCCAAGAAGGACTCCATCGGGGTATCATGTGTCGACTGTGAGGTTGAGCATTGATCTTGCTCTCGAGGTCGGCTTCGATGTGCCCCCCTGCCCTACAGTCAATGCGTCAAACATGTCGTAGGCACCCCGGTTGAGAAACATGATCGGCGACCACGGAGGCGTCGTCCTCGACCTGCTCGACTCGGGACGCTGATTAGCGTAGTTACCATGCTGCAAACATGCAACATTTAGACATCATTAATTATATATTATCCTCCAAAGAAAGCTCAACTACAACTAAGTTTTACCTTAAAGCATAGATAACACATCAGAAGAAAAGGAGGGAAGTAATTGGGATTTTCTTTTGATTTCGCCCAACACTTATAGGTCCACATGCAAACAGATATATGGTTTCAGGATAGCGGGAGACATATCTAGACATACAGCTGAACAAACATGACATAATTGTGGCATGTTCCAAGCAACAAAATGATCCTTTAGAATGATGTTTGCTCAAAGTTCAGAAAGTGCACAACGAACCCTTTCGGTATACGATCTGTACAAGAAGAGCAGATGAATTGTTCAGACAGTAACAAAACTGTTAGCAAACGCCTGTTCACATATCTGCCTCTCCATCTTCCCATACATGCTTTCACATGGCTGCCTCTCCATCTTCCCACGCATGCATGAATGCATGCACAGCATGTCTCCTTGGTCTTCTAGTCTCTTCATTTCTCTCTTGTATTCACACTCATATATGTGTAGCTAGTGCTATATATACTTGTAAGATGTAACTTCTTTCATAAAGCAATATATACGTGAAGTATTCCACGTTATCATGGTATCAAGAGGGTTCATCTCCGTGCCTTTCGCCCGCTCCACAAACCTTGAACTCCACCACCAAGAACCATGTCCGCGCCACCGCCGCCGCCGATCGCGACCGCTGGGCCGCCGCGACGCGAACGCCGGCCATCGCTACGCGCGAGCGCGATGCCGGTGCCGCTGCCGCCGCTCGAACGCGAACCGCCGCCGCTCGAGCGTGAAACCTCACTACCGCCGCCGACATCGCTACTCGGCCGCCACCGATGCCTGTGCTCGCTGTCGTGCCGCCGCCGCCGACCGTGAGCGCGAGGCCGCAGCCGCACTGGAGCGTGCAGCAGCCGAGGCTCGGGATCGCCTCCGCGACGACCACTCCGTCCACGACGATGCCGATCATTACGAAGCCGCCCTCGTCGCCAACCTACACGCCAAGTTGCGGAGTTCGAACATCCGCCCTTATTCCCGCTGTTCTTGATCTTCTCGCCACAAGACAACAAGTGGCGTGACCTCATGCTCCTCGCTCGCGCCGCTTCTCCTCTCCGATCACGCTCGCACGACACCACCTTCCCTGATGTTCCCTCGTGGCACCGCATGGATTGCGTGGTCCTCTCATGGATCTATGGCACGATCTCCGCCGAGCTCATGGAGATCGCCCGCGCTCGCGCGCACAACAGCCGCCGCGTGGGTCGACATCGAGCAACAATTCTCGGCAACCGCGAGACTCGTGTCTTCATCTCGATGCCGAAGTTTCAGAACCTTGTTCAAGGGGACTTGTCGATCTCCGACTACTACCGCAAGATGAAGGGTATGGCGATGCCCTCGCTAATCTCGGCGGTCATTCACGACGTAACCTCGCCCCGAATGTTCTTCGTGGATTAAACGAGCGGTTCCAGACATGTCGGCCTCTTCAAACGGCAGCGCCCTTCCCACGCTCATCGAGGTACGCCCGACCGCTTCCTTGAAGAACTCACCATGGCGCCGGATCCTCCTCGACACCGCCGACGCTCTCTTCGCCGCCAAGGGCACCTTCGCCCCAAAGGGATCTCCATCTGGCGGAGCTCTTCGCCCACCGCTGGTCCGCCCAACCTCGCCTCACCACCGGCCTGGCTCGACGCCGCTGCCGCGCGCAGCCGCCTTCTCGCGCGGTTCGCCCATGGCCTTCGTTTACAATCCATGGACCGGCCCATCCGATGTGGCCCGCCAAGGACGCCCACCTCGACGGTGGCCCGCAGAGCGCCACCGCCTGTGGCCGCCGCAGAAGCACCACGGTCACCGCACTGCGCCGCTGTCTCCCGGATCGCACTCGGTTCGGTTGCGCGGCCATAAGATCGCCCATACGCACCACAACCTCGCCACAGCCGGACAACCGGTGGGTTTGCGTCGGCGCACTTCAACCGGGCGCCAAACCACGCTTATACAACCTCCTTCGCCATGGCCTCCGTGGACCGGTGGCTCGGGATCGCAGCCCCGCAAATGCATTCAGCACCATGATCGCCACTCCACCACCTCCACCGAGTGGGTCATGGACTCCGCGCCTCTCATATGACGCTGCACACCGTAACATCTCTTTGTTCCGCTCCTCTGCATTTCCTTCCCTTCATCTATCATTGTTGGTAACGGTTCCACACTACTCGTTACTTCCACCGTGATACAGCTTTACTCGCCCTTTTATCTTAATAATGTTCTAGTTGCCCCGACATTATTAAATCTCTTATTTCGCTTCGCCAATTCACCACCGACAACTCTTGCTCGTGGAATTTGATCCTTTGGTCTTTCTGAAGGATCTCGTGACCGACCATAATCAACAGTGCAATAGTTCTGCCCGCCTATTCGCTTTCACCTCCCGCATCCTCTTCATCCAATCGCACCTTCTTGCCGCCCGCCTCCTTGTGGCATCGCCGCTTGGTCATCCCTCCTCTCAAGCCCTATCCAGCCTTTCTAGTACTTCCGCCATTACTTGTAATACTAAGTTGTCATGTGATACCCTTTGTCATGCCTCACAACTTGGTCGCCACATACGTTTACCGTTTGCTAGTTCCTCTTCTCGAGCATCTCATGTTTTTGACCTAATTCACTGTGATCTGTGGACGTCTCCTGTAATGAGCGTCTCTGGTTATAAGTATTACCATGTCATTCTCGATGATTGTTCTCATTTTACTTGGACTTTTCCTCTTCGTCTCAAATCCGAGACTTTTCCTACTCTAGCAAATTTCTTTTCTTTTGTAACCACCCAGTTCTAGCGCACTATCAAGATTGTTCAGTGCGACAACGGTCGTGAATTTTATAATTCTTCGACCCACACCTTCTTACTCACCCATAGCGTTACCCTCCGTATGTCTTTCCCATACACGTCTCAACAAAACGGTCGAGCTGAACGTATTCTCCGATCCCTAAATAATTATGTTCGCTCCCTCTTGTTTCAGGCGTCCCTTCCCCCTTCTTATTGGGTCGACACTTTACACAATGCCACATACCTTCGCAACCGTCTTCCCTAAAAAATCTTAAACATGGTCACACCCTACTTTGCTCTCTATGGTGTCCATCCCACCTACAACCATCTTCGGGTGTTTGGATGCGCCTGCTACCCTAACTTGTCTGCCACCGCTCCTCACAAACTCTCCCCTCGCTCTACCTTGTGTATCTTCCTTGGCTATTCCTCCGATCACAAAGGTTACCGGTGTCTTGACCCTTCATCCAACAGGGTCATCATCTCCCGACACGTCACATTCGACGAGTCACTTTTTCCTTCTTCCAGAGATGCGGTGCCTTCCCCAGCGGATTTTGATTTTCTTACTAACTTTGAGACAAGCCCGTTCCCATCGACCTACCGGCTCTTTTTCGCCTCACAGCTCCCGACGCACTCGCCAGCGCATCACTTGCGCCACGGTGGTTCACGCCCGCTCCCACCACGGCTCGACCATCTAATGCGCCCACTCACTCGCCGGCGACATGTCTCGCGACCATGGTGCCGCCGCCGCCACGCGCCACGGCGATCTCCGTCGCGCCACGCGCGCCACGCTGCCTCTTAGTCCGCGCCGCATATACGGCGCGCTCGCTGCCTCACACGGCGCCTCTGCGCAATGCGCGCCCCATTACACCGCTTTGGTGCCGCTTCACGAGACAGCCCAACTCGAGCCGCGGCGCTCGCAGCCGCCGCCGCCCCTCCAAGACAACAACGGGTTCCGCCAAGGCCGTTCCTATAGCTCCAGTGGTCAACTCACACCCCATGATGACTCGTGGTAAGCACGGCTCGTGCAACCCGCCGTTGATCCCACGAATCTCTTGGCCACCGCTCTGCCTCCTATCCCAAGACTTACCGCATACTCGACCAACCCTCATTGGCGAAGCTATGGAGGAGGAGTATCGTGCCCCGCTGTCCAACAACACATGGGATTCGTTCCATGTCCCCAAAGACAAACATTGTCACCGGCAAATGGATATTTCGTCACAAATTCGCACCGATGGCACATCGACCGCCACAAGGCACGATGGGTTCTCCGGCTTTACCCGACATCCAAAGCGCCGATCATGATGAAACTTTTAGCCCGTGGTGAAACTCGCGATACTCGGATCGTCTCTGTGAGGACTCCGAATATTTAACTAGTAACACTTAACCTCCAAATGGCTCTAGCGTTACTAATTAAACATTCTAAGTCTCATGTACATATGCTTCCTGCATTGCAAAGATATGCACATCATCACAAAATTACACATCGCTTCCATACAACAAATATTACTAAGTTCAACAACGACATACATAAAGTAAAGTTATTACAAAAGAGAGCCGACCGCCAAATAGAACAATAAACAAGAATGACAATGAAGCAAAAGCGCCATAAGATGGCTAGAACAAAAGTCACTGTTAGCCACACAACCCACAAGGCAACCGACCGGCCGCCAAGCTAGTCGCCTAGCTACCACAACACAACTCACAAAAGTGAGGCCCATCGGCTCACCTTCTTCCCCGCAATGTAACAATTAAGATAGCATCCGAGTACAAAGATTGTCTTTGTACCGCAAGATCGACGTGTGAAATAGGCACCTATTCATAATCTACATGCAAGCTTATTTAGGTGGAGGTTGTATGTCTCATTTTGCACAAAGCCAACTTTGTTTGCAATAATGTAATACATTTCAAAAGCAAGTTTGCAAATCTGTTTTGTTATCAAAGCAACAAAGAAGTAAAGATACATACAAGTAACCACTGGAAGTGACTATCCCAATAGTCACCACAACATAGCACTAATCCTCGATTCGCACTCACCCATCAAGTTTTAATTTAACAGTTGTAGTCTAACTCTTGAAAGACCTTGCAAGCGTGTCCATAACCTAGACGAGGCTATTCGAATAGTTTTAACCCCGCAGGTGTACCAATGTACCCACACTTCGCATCGCCTTCAAGCCACAAGCACACTATCAAGGTATGCCGCCCGCTAAGTCCTACGAGACATTTCCAATCTTGTGTATTAACTACGAGCCGCTCATATGGATAGAAACTCATATGCTTACATTGCAAGCCTAAAGACAACAAATCCCATCACGGGTGAAGTCTTTCTGACACTACAATGCTCCCAACACCATCCTCCCGCGACTCGCGACTGGAGCCAATACACGCCAAAGTACTAAGTCAAGAGAGGTCCCATACCTCTAATGTGGTTAGCACGCTAAAATGCTTGGTTTAGTGTAACAAGATGTTCGGTCCTTGTTGACCCGGCACCATTCCGCCACACCCAAAATCACACCATCATACCATTGTGCCCAAGTCTAAATCATTTTGTTTTCAGTTTTTAGTTTTCATAAGTAGACATAGCACAAGGTGGAAATCATAATCATAATAAGTTTTAAGTGATCAAGGTTATCGACAAGTCGATAACCGCCCATTTCTACCGAAACTAAGCATGGCTAAACAATTAATTCGCAACTACTAAGTGACAAGAGCCCATCCATGAACTCTAAATCACAGCAAGTAACCTAGGCTCATGGTAGTAGAGGATAATCATTTGCTAAGGAATGCATCTACTAGGCCAACTATTAACACCAAGTAGCAATGCATACATAGAATTTGTAATCAACATAAATACTTAAAATACTGGGATTAACATGGTCAAACTGCTTGCCTTCTTGCCGTTGCTCAAGCTGTTGTGGAGGGTCGCTTCCTGGATTACCGCAAATGTCGAATCCTAAGCGCAAAGGCAAAAAGAACCAAGAACAACCAATAAGACTAGCAACACTTAACAAAAGAGCAAGCAAAAATTATCCAAATGCGATTTAAACTTATACACAAGGTGAAATACGAATATACCAAGACATAGAAACTGAAAACCTAATTTGGATTTGTGGTGCAAAAGATATTACCTAAAAACCCATTTTCTACCATAATTAGTACTGTAGCAAAACATTTTCTAGAAAGATTTGAAGCTGAAATTTTTATGGTAGCTACCTATTGGTATAGAGGTAACCCATATAAAATTTCAGGTCATTTGGGGTTAAAATGATTTAGTTATGATTTTTCTAAGATGCAAAACTAGCATAATGCACTTTCAGAAATATAAACATGTGCAAAACCTATTTCACATTATAGAATGATAACAGAGGGATTTCTAACATCAAATTTCTATTTTTAGGATTTACAGGAATTATCGTGTCTATTACATCATTAAATGAATTTTTAAGTGTCATTTAATAAGGTTAAATCTACTAACATATTTTTCAAAATGATTTAGGCCTTCCACCATTTGTAGATTAAAGTTTAGTTAATAACAATTTATCAAAGTTAAAATCATACAATTATCGATATACGTAAAAGATATGCATTTTCCAAGTTTTAATACACTCGAATATATAAAAACCAGAAACAAGCTATTCTTAACTAAACAATTTCACATCGAACATGCTTAAATCCATTTTTATAATAAACTAAAGTGACAACATAATTTATTACCGTTGGAATTATCTAAAAGCGCTTAAAATGAATTAGTTATGAGTTTCTAAAGTTTTTATATCATTTTCGCTGTTAAACAAATACTTACCAAATACGTAACCACCTAATTAAAAGAAAACGACGCGGACGCCAGCAACCCTTGATCTAACATCCCACGCCACGCACGCAAAACAAAGCGACGACGCCGCCAAACCTAATCGGAGCTCACCGTGGATCACGATCCAACGGCTCACGGTGTATGCATCCCGACGGCGCGTTGCTTGGGCCAATCCCACCGCAGATTCGCGATGGACGGTCCAGAGCGCACTAACGGCCTAAGGTCCGATTGCACACACGATCTTAGCCGCTGATCTCAAGATCGACGGCCGAGAATGATCAAGGCATCCGAGGGTCCGACGCACTCACGATCCGGGCCGCAGATCTAAAAACGAACGGTAGATATTGACCGCAGCTTCAAAGGAAGATGTCGACATGTGGGACCGCATGTCGCTGACTTCAGTCACCCACGCTACCGGTTTAACCCACGCACAAAGGCACCGCCCACTTGTCACGATCGAGAGTGGCGGTTAGATGTAATTAATGCTTCTAATGATTACCATTAATTAGGCACTAATGACTACCGAATTTGATTTTAATCCCCGCCCACAAGTCATCGACCCTGCAGGAGATTTCCGACAGATTAAATGCCGACATTTTAATTAATCAATGATTAAGCATTAATGATGCTCGAACAAAGGTGGATTGAACCGAGAGTGATTTATGATATTGGGCCCATCGTCGCTGGCTCAACGACAATGATTAAGACATAATTAATAACTAATGATTAGCAATTAATGTGTCCTAATCGTGACTAAACGGAGCTCGTGCCGCAAAACCCGAGTGGTTTCAACGGCAAATCGCCGCGACACCGCGCGCGGCGCCGAACAAGACCCAAAATGGATTCGCACAATAAGATTTAACCTAATGGTGGTATTTCGCCGCGCGCAGGACTAGAACGCCGCCAGCCGGAAAAACGAAAATGGGAACTTATCGCTAAACATGAAAATCGCGATGAGCTCCATCACAGCCTAGGTGCGTGCCGAGCTTCTAGGACTAATAAGAAGCTACCTTAGTGACAAGAAGCTTCAAGATGGCCGAGATGCTTGATCACGTGAAAGCTCACGACATGAAGAAGAAAACCCGAGATAGATACCCCGAGCCAAATGAGTGATTCCAAAGCATCGTGATAGCTTCATAATGATTCACGTGGTTACATGAGCAAGTAATTAGAAAATGGAGCACCCACTGAAATGAGGAAGAAGATGACCAATTGACCGAATTTGAACAAACCCCAAATTGGACAATTCCCGAGAATCAAATCCAAAATCAAGTGAGGGGAAATGTTCAAGGAAGTAAATAGATAAGGTTAGGGCAAAGAAACATGAAGGAGGACCACTGAACACCAAGAACACCCAAGGAGCTCCACGGTCAACAATGGCGGTTTGCCATTTTTGAGGTGTTAAGCTCCAATACGGTGAATGAAGCTTGGTGGTGGTCTAAAGAGATAGTAGGAAGCATTGAGAGTGCTTATAAAGCCATGAAAGCATTAGGGTTTGCACCACACGCCTTTCGGCGACAAACACAAAGCACAAGGTGCCGACAAGGAAAAGATAATAGCCGGTGCACTAGGGCATGGCATGGCGAAAATGTCTCCCACGACCCATAATGTCGACTAGGTAGCCGAGGGAGTATGAAATGACATCTCCATGCCTTGCAATCGCTGCACTGCGGAGGTTGAAGATGACCAACGCAAAAAGCTCGGGCGATTCAGAGCCCCACGATCTAAATCGACGGCCACGGGCGCCACGCCCGGCTTTAAAACACAACGGGAGGATGCGAACCCTACGATTAGAAATGAACGGCTCAGATAGCTCCACGCTGCAAACTCAAATTACAACGAGAGTACGCGAGCGCTGGATCTTAATCCAACGGCTCGATTCAAAATGCAACCGAGGGTCCAAAGTTTCAAGATCTCGATTGTTGGATGGAGATCCAACGGTTGACATTCGCACTTGCAACCGAAGGTCCGAAATGATACACGCGCGCGGGCCGTAAGCGATTTAGATCTAACGTTGAGATCCACCGCTGCTTTAAAGAGTGGCTCGGTGCATTTAGTTGATCGACTAAGTCGATTGGCCCGAGCCCGAGTCCGACTCGAACCCGAGCAACAAGAAACCCGCTTGACTTTGAAATAAAAATAGAGACTTTGAAAGATTTATTTGAGGTAGCAAATTAACTCCAAAAATTATGAAATTTTTACAGAGCTTGCTAACTCAGATAGCAACCTTGTGTAAAATTTTCAGAGGTTTTTATACTGTGAATAAATCTCCAAAATTTCTGCAAGGCTCTGCTTTAATGTTTGACTAAGAGTCAAACAGTTTGATCGCTCTAAAAATATTCAAACAATTTCTAAAAATTGTGAAATTTTTCAGAGGGGTCACATACCATCACAGAGACTTAGGAAAAATATTTCCAGAGGATGATCATAAGATTTGACAAGATTATTTTTTGGAATAGCAAGATTTGGATCAACAAGACTTGTGACAATGTAATTCCATAATTCCTTGAACAAGAATTGATTGGCACAACAGGAAATTCCTTGAACAAGAATTGATTGGCACAACAGGAAATACATGATGTAAGAAAAAGTTTTAATTTCTACTCATTTTCTTACATTTGAAACACAAGCCCAAAATTTGGGATGTTACAGGCCTCTCTTTGGCTCTCTCGCTTCCCGGCATGACATCGCCTTGATGTCAAGAACGATTTCTACATGGCACATTGACGTAAACGGTTCATCGCTTCCCACCAACTGGATTTGTTGACACGCGCGGTCGCATTTATCAAGTCGCGATCTTACAATAAATGGAAAAAGAGAGAATGACGGGAAATCTTGGGATTGCAATGGACCGCTCTTATTAGTATGAACTCGAGATTTTACAAGGGTATATCCCATGTAATGACGGATCGCTTTTTAGAGTACAAGACAATGCTTCTTTCTTTCTATCTTCGATGATCCGATCTCCTCCCGCCGCTTCCATCTTCCTTCTTTAAATAACCTTTGAAGAGGTGGCGCTTACTTCGAGAAGACGCCTAATATGAAGCGTTGTCGCTGGGTCTGAGTCATATGATAGTTGTCGAATGATCAACCGTCGGCGGTTATGTGTCATGTGAGATAAACAACCGCAAGGTAGTTGTTTCTCCGTATAACGTCGTGTGGTATGGATTACGACGTGTTCCATTCTTCACACGGTAGAGGAATATTCCCGAGTTAGTTCCGTATATCGCTCATACTCTTTGCGAACAGCTCTCCGGTCGGAGGCTTGGCACTAGCCTCCGCCCACTGTGGTATCCATTGCGTAACCTCCGAATTCCTACGACAAAGGAGGTCGCACTCGTGAGTTACGCACCATGAAGACGTATGGTCTTTTTATGTATTAAAGATAATACATAGAGGTTTTAATCCTCATCGCCTAGCCCCGAACTTTAAATGAATAGGTCATGTGAACACAATTCTTCCGATGAAGTCAGATCGGGTTTGACACTTTTTAAATGTAATAATACTTGGAGCGGTTTACATTCATTTTAAAGTTCGAACTTGCCTTGGGAATCAAGAGTTTATATGTCCATTGACCTTTTTTTTGGTAACTCCGATCGTGGTTAGAAATTCAAGTCTATAAAACCCTTGGTAGGCTTAGGTTTTTTTACTTCATACTTTCCTTCTTCATTACCGAGTAAAGACTTCTCCGACCTCCTTCTTTCTCCACTCAAAAATCTCGACCATGTCGGACCAAATCACTAACTGGCTCAGATCCGATTTGAGTGAGAAGAAATTGGAGAACCTCGAGAAGATCGGATGCTTCCTAGCAAGAGCTTGATCTCCGGAGATCATCAATCGAGAGCATTCCCGAGCGCGTAAGATGGAGAAATCCCAATTTTTCTTGCATATATAGAATGCGATTTAGGCTACCAATTCACTCTTTCCTTCCTGCAGTTCTCGAGTATTATGGAGTTGAATTGGTGAATCTTGCTCCCAATGCTATCGCAAATCTCAAAGATTTTCGCTCACCGCAAGCGCACTGGGATTCCAGCAGATCCGGATCTGCTCGTATTACTACAGATGACGGTCCGAAAACAATCGACGCCGAGAGTGCACTTTGCGCTCCATGATGGAAAGCCGATGAGTACATCTCCATGTACTCAAAATCTTCGTGGTCGCCGTGGAAGAAAAGTCGGTTCTATATGACGCCACGAAGGAGACAACCTTTATTATTTTGGCAAGAAGGCGTCGAGAACCCGAGATGGCGCTCCGCAAGTTTGAGGAAAGGTAAAGAGATGGGCCGGCTATTAAGCTTTTAGTGTCAAGGGTTTGACATCTTGGCATGTAGTAAAGGATTTTACTACGCCACGTTAATCCTTTGAAAGTCTGCACGCACTGTATGCTCGCATATTGGCCGTGATGATTTGACCGAGATTCAAAGGAAGGTAAGCCATGAGGATTTCCACCATTTTGCCTATGCTTAGTTAATTACTTTTGTACTCTCTAAGTCTCTATATTTTATCCTCATGCACTCTATCTTCCGAGGAGATTAGAAACCGGATCAAATGATCTCATACTGAGAGCTCGGCGATAGGCTAGCTTTCTCGTATTCTAGCAGCTTGTCTCACAAGAGAGGATCGAAAGACTTAAGGTGAGATTATTAACTATGTTAGATCTGTCATTTATATTGTTTTTGTTGGAATTCTCAAATATACTTTGATGTATAGTCACTGGTTGAAGATCAATGAGGCTACCAAAGATGTGAGCCAATTAATGATACGATCACCCCTACGACCGCATGCAGTATCACCTTCCCGAGGTTGGTAACCAAACAAAAACAATATTTTATACATAATAAACTTTCATTGCCTAACTATCTTTGATGTTGTATTTAGGCGGTCGTTGTATCTTCCAAAGAAATTGCCGAGAACCCTCCAAAGAGTGATGAAGTCGTTATTTTGGAGGTCGACGAGTCTACACCTACCGATCCGGAGTCGTGGATCTTATCTCACCAACCGTCGCAGATATTGCTTCCGATTTCCGATCGTTGGATGTGCAGAAGTGATTTCATCGTTTAAAACCAGTGAAATCAATTGAAAAGAAGAGGAAGGCCGCAACGGATTTTAATTCGATGCATATGCTTAAATTCAAAATTAACAAGGTAAGTTTAAAATGAAGAGATCGATTTAAACATACCCTAGATGTATTTTGAGTATTGAGATCCCGATCTTCCTTATCTCTTTTTCTTACAGATCTTCGTGTTGTGGTCGCTTCCACTGTAACACCCTCAGAAAAAGTTCCTATGGAAGAGGTCAGATTGGACAATATGACTACAAAGCCCCGAGCAGCTCCACCGCGTAAACTGCTCAGATCCTTTAGTGATTCTCGACGCCATCTCCGAGGTAGTCATCCCCTGAGATGCCCAACAAGTTCCACCTCCCATCGAGAATGTTCCTGCCAACAAGTTCCTTTGTCCCCGATTTATCGAGGATAAGGAACTTGACGGCTCGGGAAGATATCGGATCGCCAAATTCGATGGATCCAAATTTGATTTTTGCCGATTATAACGATGTGGTAATCAAGGTTAGTACTCCACGACCGTGTTAATCTTTTGAAGTTCCTTTGAAAACTTACAAAGTATGTGTTTTTGTAGCACTGGTCGAGAATTATGCCGTGGTCTGAGGACCCACACCAAATAATACGTAATTTGGAGCAAAAGCACCGAATTGAAAAGCAAGAACTTTTCTTTTGTTTATCTTCCGTGTTTTATCTATCCATCCTTCTTCTTAACTTAATTCTTTCTATCATCTTTGACAGATTTAGAAAAATTAAAGAAGAGGTCGCGCTAAGGAAGCTATGATAATAAAACTTAAAGAAGAGAACTAAAATAAAGGCCGGCCAATTGAGCATGCAATGACCAGCAAAAGAAGTTTTCGACTCGTGAGCAGAAAATCAAAGGTTTCGGTCGAGACTTAACCAAGACTTCTTATTCTAAAAGAGTATATTAACCTCTTTCTTCTTTATCTACTCTGCGTAAAAATCAAGCACTTGAACGAGCGGAGAAGACCTCGATTTGAGCGTACAAAAGGCGTTTCTTGTATTTGGCCTTGATGAGAAGATCACGCCCTTAACAAAATGATCTTTGATATGGGATCGTGATCAAGCTTGCCTTCATTAGGAGATCCAACGGAAAAGATGATCTACTTTGGTCAACTTCTCGAAGATCCAAAGGCCCGCCAAAACTATGAAGGAAAACCATACCCGCACAATGCAGAAGCTATTGTAATCGGAGTTAGTGTTGCTTTAGCAAAATTAAAGGCTTCCAACCCTCTCATAGTCTTAAAGCTGTGGAAGAGGACTTGATCGCTTCAAAGTGAAGCAACAAAACTTCGAGGAAGTAAGACCTCTGAGAGAAAGTTGCGTAAGAAATGGAAGTCGGATCTCCATCACATAGCCACTCACCGTGGTCTCAACATGTAAATGAATGTAACTTTAGACTATGTAAAATGAAAACTTACCTTTATCAAAGAAGATCCTCGCTTGTCTTATTAATGTTGTTAAATACTCATATATCTCCTAGCCCCGATCGCTTATGTTAGTAGATGAACGCACTAAAAGAAAGCAAGAAACTGTAATTGAGTAATAACGATGACCATAGTAAGAGTGCCGATAATGTGTATGACAATGATCTAGGAAATACTAGGAAATCATGTGGTCGGAACCAATCGATTTACTTCGCTAGTCTAGATTTTGCCCATTATCAAGTACTATGGAATACCACTTGTAGTCGAAGACATAACAAAGACTAGATCTTGCTTATAAGAAGATATGCATTAAGAATGTATGCAAGAAATGAAATGAAGAGATAAGTACCGTTGTTTAGGAAATATTCGGATCTCGTCGATCGAATCTTAAGAATCAAGATTTGTAAAATATTTCGCTAAACGTGATCATTCTCAAATCCGATCGCAGCGAGGATCGAGGAAAAGGACCGCCACTAGAAGCTCCTTCCAGCAAGGTGACCACGCAGAGAGGAGAGACTTCACCAGAGGCTTTCGTGTCCCACCAAGAGCCAAACTTGATTAGAAATGTAATGTTGAAATAAAATAACAATCTTCAATTTCAAGAAACGAAGCCAAGTAAATCGTTCGAGTTGGTACTTCTTATACTGTATGACTCTTTAAGAAAAGAATGTCCTGTCGTGAATGTGTATCATTGAAGCAATGATCACGCTTAAAACCAATGTGATTGGTGACATTTAAGTCAACAACCATGAGTAGTGGAGATCCCAAAGAAGGAATATCGAGAGAATGAGAGTCTTCTCCACCAACCAAGAACGGAATGGCATACGACTGATGCAACAAATAATAAGTATAAACAACCATACTTATCATTTTTAAGGAAAACATCTTTATTGAAGAAAAAATGAATAAAAATGAAATACATGAAATTAAACATAGAACTTACGCAATTGATCAATATTCCAAGAATTAGATAAAACCTGCCCATCTGACATAGTTAACCGTTCGATCCCGGTCGGGTTACTTCGACCACAAGTGTATGGACCTTCCCATTTAGGTGAAAGTTTATTGCGATTTGCTTGGTTCTCGATTTTTCGAGAACTGCATCACCTACGCCTAGGTCGCGAGGTTGTACCTACGATCGTGATACCGACGCATGGCTTGTTGGTAGATTGCCGATCGATCAAGGCTTGATTTCGCTTTCTTCAAGGAAATTGATGTCGCTGTCGTTGCTCGATCGATCACTTTCGTAAAAGTAATCACTTGAGCGTAACCAATTTTTAGTTCTCGAGGAAGCATCGCCTCACTTCGTAAACTAAAAAGAATGGTGTTTCTGCCGCACGACTAGTTGTGGTACGCAACACCCATAATACGAGGGAAGTTCTCGAACCCAAGCTCCTCGACCGCTGAAGTAATCGGTCGAACACTCGCCGCTTGATCCCTTGCATTATGATACCATTGGTCGCTTCAATCGCTCCATTGCTCTATGGATGAGCAAATGTGTTTAAATGTATCTTGACACCTAGTTCTTCACGAATTTCAAAATTGCCGCTGAGAATCGGGCACCATTATCGCGATTATACGATCGGGTACACCAAACCGTAATCACGCTTTTTGTTAGGAACCTCTTGGCGTTTCGCTTGTAGTTTTTACAACCGCTCGGCTTCGATCCACTTAGTGAACGTGTCAATCATGACGAACAGAACTCAAAGCCCCGGTGCCTTTGGGAAAGGTCCTGAATGTCCATCCCCAGTTGCAAAAGGCCAAGAAAGAGGGATTGTTTGCAAAGCTTGAGACGGCCGATGTACTTGTCGGCTATGAAATCGACATTGTACGCACTTCGCCACGAGCTCTTTTGCATCATGAAGGGCGCTTGGCCAAGAGTATCCTTGCCTAAAGGCTTTACCGACCAGCTGCTCAGAGGAATGATGAGCTCCACGCACTCTTCATGAATTTCTGTTAGCAATTTAATGCCATCCGATTGAGATATGCATATCATCAACACTCCGTGAGATCCTCGCTATATAAGGTACGCTCAATGAGAGTGTATGATTTGGCTTTTTGTGCAATACGATCGCCTCTACATCATCTTCTCGAATTATGTCATGTCAAGATAATTGTAGATCGATGTCATCCATCTCTACCGTGATCGTGATGGCGCCAACCATCATCGACTGCGGAGCATCCATGTTTGCGTAATCAAGGTGTGCAACCTCCTTGCTAACATCTATGTCCTCGAAGGCTCGACTACCGAGGGTGAATCGAAGTTTCTAGAGAAAACTCCGGCGGACGGATGTCCGTGGAAGCCATCCGCCAATCGGTCCGCCGAAAGTTCTCCTTTCTAGGAATGTGTTGATCCGAAACCAAGAAATGCTTTTCAAGTTTCCGCATTTCGCCAGATATGATGACATCTTGGTACTAGAGCATTGATACTTTTTCCTACTTGATTCGCTACTAGTTGAGAATCACCTTTCACTAGCAACTGCGAATCCCGAGCTAACGAGCCGCCAAGTCCCGCCAAGAAACCTTCGATTCTCACGCATTATTTGTAGCAGAAAGTTTAACCGAATGGCGATGGTTGTTCGCCGTAGGGGAAATCAAAACGACCCCACTTCCGAGCCTTGAAGCATCAAGGAACCATCAAAGTACATTGTCCATCGGTCGTGAAACTCGCACTCGCTTCTTGGGAGGGTTCGTGGTTTGTCCATTCGCAATGAATTTCGCTATTGCTCGAGACTTAATCGTTGTTCTAGGGACAAAATGGAGGTCAAACGCCCCAAGCTCAACCGCCCATTTCGCTATTCGCCCCGATGACTCCTCGTTACCTAGGACTTGACCAAGCGGATATCCGTAGGTACGCACCACTTTATGGGCCCGAAAATAATGTCTAAGTTTCTTGAAGTCATAAGGAGACCATAGAGCAATTTCAGATCCGTGGATATCGTTTTTTGGTCCATGCAAGACTTCGCTACGTAATATATTGGTCGTTGATACGATCACGCTTCTACGACCAATACACCGCTAATCGCTCTGTGGCGCTGCAAATGACGTAAATTAGCAATGTCTCTTCCAATCTTGGAGAGACTAAGACCGAGGATTCGAAGATACCGCTTAAGCTCCTCAAAAGCGCCGCTTGCCTCTTTAGTCCATTCAAACTTTCATGTTTCCGAGAAGCTTGAAGAATGGGAGTCCTTTTCACCTAACCGCGCTATGAAACGACTTAACGCCGCCATACACCGTTAGTCGACTTCCTTTTCGTGGTCGGGAACGATTCGATCGATAGCGTTATTTTCACCGATTTGCTTCAATGCTCTAGCGTAAAACTAGAAACCCGAGCGCTTTCCGATGAAACTCCGAACGCACACTTTTCCGGATTTAATTTAAGGTTATGACGCCTTAAATTATTGAAAGTCTCTTGTAGGTCCGAATGTGGTCACCAATGTTGATACTTTTACGACCAAGTCATCAACATAGGCTTCAAGATTCGACCTATCTGTACTAAAGGTTTTCAGATCAACCTTTGGAACGTCGCACCAAAGATTTTTAAGACCAAATGGCATCTTTACATAACAAGAGGTACCAAATGGAGTGATGAAGGAAGTTTTCTTCATCTTCTTTACTCATATTAACTGTGGTATCCTCGAATATGCATCTAAAAACTTAATAACTCACACCCGAGGTAGAGTCTCAAGTTGATCAATGCGAGGAAGGGGAAAATCATCCTTTGACAAGCTTTATTTAAATCTGCAAAGTCGATACACATACGCCATTTTCCATTGGCCTTTTAACCATTACAGATTGGCAAGCCACCGGGTGGTCGACCACTGATGAATCCAACTTGGAGTAGCTTGTCAATCTCCGATCGATTGCTATTTTTCGATCGTGCAAAACGCCTTAGCTTCGCTGATCGGTCTTTTATCAGCCGCATGCTAGCCTATGCTCGATCACCTCCCGGGACTCCGGCATGTCTGATGCCCGCCAAAGCGAATACATCCTCGTTTGCTCGGAGGAAGGAGACGAGCGACTCTTCCTATTTGGGGTTGAGTCCTTCCCACTGTAATCTTGGCACTCAAGCGCCGTCGAGTGATACTTCTTTCATCCGTCGGAAGGCTTTGGTGCTATCTTTGGTCTTGAGTGTTTGACCGCATGGTAGCGTGTTAGTTCCTCCGGTCGGAAGCTCATCGACCGCTTCTAAACATTTCCGATCACATGCGAGGCGATTTTCTCGATCACTCGACCGTGATGACACCCTTTGTCCCTGCATTTTCAAACTCGTAACCGAATGCGAGCTACCAGAATTTTGCTAAGGCCGGACGACCAAGGATTGCATTATATGCTATTTCAAAATTCACTACATCGAAGAAACTTTTCTGCTCGAAATTGTCGTTTTCCGAACGTAACCAATAGGGATAATTGCCCTATTGGCTTGGCGGTAGATCCAGGAACTATACCATGGAAGACATATTTCACAGGCTTTACCTTAGAATTTGGAATCTGCATATCTTCCAATGCGCTTGCAAAGAGAATATTTAAAGAACTACCCCATCTATCAAAACCCGATTAACCTTGCGCTTATTAATAGTAGGCTCAACGACAATTGGAAACCTACCTGGTCGAGTTGAAGGAATTGGGCAATCTTCTTTGCTAAAGGAGATTATTGTCTCCACCACCTTGAAGGTTTGGTGATGATCGGAGTTTCAGCAAGGTTGACTTTCGCCCATGGACTTCAGTGACGCCTGATTCGTATGAAGAAGATCCCCGAAATTACATCGACAAGATGTCGAGGTTCTTGATACTCCATCTCCTCGCCACCATCCTTGTCTTTTCTCGAGCTTGTTTCCAATTTCTTGAATTGAAGGAAGTGGACCTTACCGCATAATAATCATTCAATTTCTTCTCGCTAAGCGCGATAGCTTGCATAAATCGTGTCCTCGCTTGTTTATGGAGAGGACACCATTTTTGCTTTTCTTATACTCATTGGTCTGAGCTTTTGCTTTGCTATGACCAGAGTAATCTTTTCTTCCTTTAGAAATTTTCAGAAACAATGTAACCTCCTTATTGTTAGTTCGCCGTGTTTCTTCTTCTGAGAGCTTTTTCCGCTTCTTTTCCGACTTATCCGCACTCAGCCGGGGATCTTGTCTTTCGATCAACGGCTTGTTTCCACTCGACCGCTTCGCTAGCCGTTATGCATTTGTCAACCATGTCGAAGAGCTCGATGGTTGTTCGTGGGGATGAATTGCTAGATCCTCCGTAAACCTTCGATTTCTTAATCCCGCTTTAAAAGCCCGGATAACAGAAGACTCGCAACCTCCGAATCGAAAGGCGAACTTGGCTAAATCTCTTGATGTATTGTCGAAGAGTTTCATTAGGTTTTTGCCGATCTCGTGGAGATCATCCTCCTTCCAAGGCGATCGACGCACTCTAAAGTTTGCAATTAGAAGATCGCAAAGTCGCTCCCAAGTATACACGCATCCGATAGGTAAATTTAGCAACCATGATCGGGCCGATCCTTCTAGTACCGTGGGAAGATAATTAGCCATTACATTTTCATGCCGCCGCCGCTCGAGAAGCGGTGGTATAAATCAAGAAATTCTAAAGGATTTTGGGTCCCATTGAATTTATCCAGTTGGCGTGTCGGAACTGCTTGGCCAACGCACGCCTTGGAGCCTCGCAGAAAGCTCGACAACTCGTGATCGCCTCACGCGCTTTCTTTGAAAAGGTGCCGATTATAATCGGTCGGGACCGATTCCCGACCGATCGCTGATTTTCTCGTATCCCGATCCGGCCGTACGCTTCGAGAACGCTTTGACCGCTTGCCTAGTTAAGATGATACCAAGATCATCGTCCAAGCGCTTGCTCTTGTTGGCGAGGTGAAGGTGAAGATTCTCAAACAATCTTCTTCCTCATGACCGCCGGCCGGAAGCGCCGGGTGGTCCTTGTGTTAGTTGACCTCAACACGACCACGCCGCTTCGCCGTGGAAGAATGCCGAGATGAAGTCATGGTCTCGACTGCGGGTTGCCTTCGCTCTCGATATGCTTCCGCGCGCCGCATGGTCTGTTGGATAATCTCCGATACTTGACCTACAAGTCGCAAAACCCGAGTTTATGCCAAAACAGGTCGAAGTATTTAACATATTTCTAACTCGCCGCAGTTCTCAGATTGTTACCAAGGTTTTACAGGTTTCTACCGTAAAGAGGTGTTTGATGGCCTCGAATTCTCTGTTCTCCCGCCGCTAGGGCAGATCAGCACTAATCGATGGACGCCCACCGCTTCGTGACCTCGCATTTGGTGCCCGACCGTCAGATCATCTCCATCATTATGTGGTGGCGAGGCAATGTGTGGAGGACCGTACACAACATCTTGATTTGAATCTCCGATCGCATTGACCTCGTGAGCCAATAGCTTATCCTCCGATGAGCTTCCATCGTAATCAATGGAGAGCCTTTCGAGTTTTCACCAAGAGTTTCCACGATGGAGAATAATCGTGATCGCACTTCCGAGGTCCTTGTAATGGTCTCACCGATGCGCGAATCGCCGATCGTGATGTCGAGCCTTATTATCCCCATCTAGTTTATCACCGGGGTTTCATCGACACCGCTACCAAGTGTCGGTTGGCTCTCGAATTGCTAGAAGCCGCGGTGAGTATCTATCAACCATGATCGCATCAAAAGTATATTGACTTCGAGTTGATGAGTTGGGTTTTTTCACCTTTCTTGCCGGCCGCGGAGTTCTGGCTTGCAAGCCTTCGGCTTTCAACCGGCCGAGCGTTCTCCGGAAACACCACCGATCGAGTGGGTATCCTCATCCATCCGGCCGATTTCGCTTGTTTTCGCAACAAAGCACCGATGGAAGAGGATGATGATGAAGAGACTCCATTTTCTCCATGGCGCGCATGCATGCGCCCATGTCAAGGTTGGCGAGTCCGCCGTGTCGAACCATTCTCTTCGTCCCAACTTCCCGACATAACCGCATGAGCGACACGAGTGGGAAATGGATAAAGAATCGTGAGCAACACCGCCTTCCAAGATTCCACGCCGCGCACTTACTGACGGCGCAACCGTCGACGATCAAGTCGCCGATCTTACAATAAATGGAAAAAGAGAGAATGACGGGAAATCTTGGGATTGCAATGGACCGCTTTATTAGTATGAACCGAGATTTTACAAGGGTATATCTTGATGTAATGACGGATCGCTTTTAGAGTACAAGACAATGCTTCTTTCTTTCTATCTTCGATGATTCGATCTCCTCCCGCGCTCCATCTTCCTTCTTTAAATAACCTTTGAAGAGGTGGCGCTATCGAGAAGACGCCTAATATGAAGCGTTGTCTGGTCGAGTCATATGATAGTTGTTGAATGATCAACCGTCGGCGGTTATGTGTCCTGTGAGATAAACAACCGCAAGGTAGTTGTTTATCCGTATAACATCGTGTGGTATGGATTACGCACGTGTTCCATTCTTCACACGGTAGGGAATATTCCCGAGTTAGTTCCGGATATCGCTCATACTCTTTGCGATCAGCTCTCCGGTCGGAGGCTTGGCACTAGCCTCCGCCCGACCAGGTATCCATTGCGTAACCTCCGAATTCCTACGACCAGGGAGGTCGTGCACCTCAGGAGTTACGACCATGAAGACGTATGGTCTTTTTATGTATTAAAGATAATACATAGAGGTTTTAATCCTCGTCACCGCGCATCCTGACTGGGTATGTCGTCTCAACAAGTCACTGTATGGGTTGAAGCGGGCTCCTTGTGCATGGTATAGCAGGTTCGCCACATACTTACTAGGACTTGGCTTTGTAAAGGCAAAATCGGACACTTCTCTGTTTATCTTTCATCGTGGCTCTGAGACAATTTACTTGCTGTTGTACGTCGACGATATTGTATTGACTGCCTCCTCTTCAAGACTACTGCTGCACTATCTGTGCCCTTCAACAGAGTTTTCGATGAAAGATCATGGTGAGCTTCATCATTTTCTGGGGATTCATGTTGACCGGTCTCCAAAAGGAATGTTTCTTTCTCAGCGACATTACACTATGGATATCCTGGAGCGCGCAGGGATGTCAGACGCCAAGCCTTGCAGCACACCAGTTGACACCAATTCTAAGATGTCTGGCACTGTTGGCACCCCCGTGAGTGATCCTACCCATTACCGCAGCTTAACAGGTGCTCTCCAGTACTTGACCTTCACTCGTCCAGATATTTCCTACGCTGTTCAGCAGGTCTGCCTATACATGCATGATCCTCGGGAACATCATCTCACTGCTGTCAAGCGTATCCTACGATATCTTCGGGGTACCATTGTTCATGGCCTCTTTCGTCCGCTGGCGCCCCGAGCTTATTGTCTACTCGATGCAGACATTGGCCGCCCGACACTGAAATCCACTCGCTATGCGGTTTTTCTTGGCGCCAATCTAATTTCCTGGTCCTCCAAGCGGCAACAAACTATGTCTCTCTCCAATGCTGAGGCCGAGTACCGAGCTGTTGCAAATGGTGTTGCCGAAACTTGTTGGTTGCGCCAGTTACTACAAGAGTTGTGCAGCCCTCTACCTCGGGCTACTCTGGTCTATTGTGACAATGTAAGCGCAGATACCCGCCAACAAATCTCGTGCAACACCAGTGGACAAAGCATGTTGAGATCGACCTTCACTTCGTTCGAGACAGAGTCGCTGTTGGAGAAGTTCGGGTTCTTCATGTCCCAACTACGTCCCAGTTCGCCTATATCTTCACGAAAGGGTTACCGACGTCCGTCTTCACCGAGTTTTGCTCTAGTCTGAATGTCGTTTGTCCCGACGTTCTGACTGCGGAGGGGTGTTAGCAAACGCCTATTCACATGTCTGCCTCTCCATCTTCCCATACATGCTTTCACATGGCTGCATCTCCATCTTCCCACGCATGCATGAATGCATGCACAGCATGTCTCTCCATCTTCCCACGCATGCATGAATGCATGCACAGCATGTCTCCTTGGTCTTCTAGTCTCTTCATTTCTCTCTTGTATTCACACTCATATATGTGTAGCTAGTGCTATATATACTTGTAAAATATAACTTCTTTCATAAAGCAATATATACGTGAAGTATTCCACGTTATCAAAAACTCCCCTCAATCATCAACCTCTTGCACACGTCAGTACAAAAAGTAATACTGGTTGCACGAGAGGAATGTATTGTGAGCACACGGTGGATGGAAGCAAAATTGGATGGAAGTTGCAGAAAACAACACAACCGAGCAAAACACAATGGCACTGAGCTTTGCTTCCATGATGGCTATTTTCTCCTTATGCCTTAGGGGTTACAGTCCAATTGTTTTTATCCTGCCCATTTTTACCAATGTGCTAGCAACACCCAAAGGAATATGTTGCATATTATTTGTCGCACATGAAAATTACAGGTGCATATCTTCTGCACACACGCAAAAATTGACCAATTGAGATCAGACTCACGAGAATAATTGAAGATTTCACACCATAAATTGAGGAATTGACATCAACATGCACAAAATGTTCACGTAGCAATTGGTAATTGATAGCAGTTAAATCAAATTAAAGATTCATACCACAAATTGTAAGTAAGAAACACTCACATGCTTGTTATTTGGGGTGGAGAGGGCGTCGGCGACCAGTGGCGAGGGCAACAAAGAGGCCGTTGGCAAGCGGCGGTGAGGGATTATGCTGTGTGGGCGAGCTCGCCGGTAGCTGCCATTATCGATGATGCTCCATGGAAGAATGACCACCATGAACGCCAAAAGAAGCCCAAACTTGATGTGGGCACCAGACAATGTGTTATACGCGACGGCGGAGGAACGACGAAGTAAACAAGATCAATCGCAGAGAGACACGAGATTTAACGTGGAAAACCCTCTCAATGCGAGAGGGAAACCACGGCGCCAACAAAGAACAATCTTCACTATATCGGGGTGAGGTTACAACGTCGGGATTACAACTCGATTGTCTTATCTCAAACGGTGGCTTACAGGATATATATATATATATATATATATATATATATATATATATATATATATATATATATATATATATATATATATATAAGGAAACCCTAATTCGACTAGGATCCGCGACGGGCTGAGATGAGCGAGTCCAGTCGCCTAATTGATGTATAGAATTTGGATCACAAATCAACACAATGTAGAATCCACTCACAAAATCAACATAAACAAACAAAGATCCGATGTGGGCACCAGACATTGTAGAATCCACTCACAAAATCAACCTAAACAAACAAAGATCCATTCATGCATTAGCGCAGACGGCATGAACAAAGAATATGAAAACCCGGTTGGATATGAGTAGGGCTAAAAAAAATAGCTCGAGACTCGCAAGCCTTCTCGAGCTCGTCACGGCTCGGTCTTGTGAATTTTCAAACCGAGCCGAGCCCCATTTGTAACTTGTTGAAAAATCGAGCCAAGCTCGAGCCAGCCCGTGAGCCAAGTTTTGCTTGGCAATCGCCAGGCCCCACCAAGAGGAGCCCACTAATTGCGCCTCCCCGCCCCCGGTTCCCATCCGATCCCGATCCCCTTCTCCTTTCCTCTCGCCTCCGGCTCCGCCCCGTGACTCCCGTCCGCGCGCCGCCGCCTCGTCCTCCTCACCGCCACTGCTCCATCCGTCGCCTCCTCACCGGCCACTTGCTCCATCGGGCCACCGCCTCCTCACCCGCCACCGCCCATCCGCCGCCTCCCTCACCCGCCACCTACTCCATCCGCCGCCGCCCTCCCTTGGCCACGTTCTCTTCTCCTCCTTGCTCCTACCTCCCCAGTGCTGCCCTCGCCCTCCCGGTGGCTTGGCCTGCCCTCCACCCGCCGTGCTCTACCCTCCAAATCGCGAAATTCCCAGAAAACCATGAAGCTTTGCAGGTCCATGGACGTGGGCGGTGGCGCTCCAATCAAGGCCTTCCTCGCCAAACTCTCCTGAAGCGATTGATTATTGAGTTTGATTCGATGGTGGAGAGCGAGATTTTTGTTTTCGAGGATTTCTTGAGAGAGGGATAGCGATCGTGGGAAGGTGATCTCGCGCCGCTCCGATTCGCCTTCTTTATTTCTTGTTCTTGCCATTGCGATTTGGCAACCAATGTGGGGATTTAGACATCAATGGTGCTTCTCGGGCATGGAGGACTTGTGTCAATGCTCTTATTACATGATCCGAAGGATCTGCTTGCGCACAAACTCGACTCGACCTCGGCGACGGCCGACGAGCGGCGAAGAGGCGAGCGCGGTGGAGGGCCTACTGGAGGCGGACGCGAGGAGGTGCTCGAGCTCACGAGCAACCGCCTTTCGAGCCGAGCCTACCGTTGAAACGAGCTTGAGCGAGCTTGACTCGGCTCAGCTCGTTTCCAACCCTAGATATGAGTTTCCACCTCCAAATCCAATTGGATCTGTGGACATCTGCAACTTCTCCATCCTCTCCTATGTGTTATCGCCGCAAGAGACTATAAAGGCAAGGGCGTGGGGAGGGTAACAGCGTGAAACCGGACAAACAAATTCCTACCACCACTAGTGGGAAGAGGTAGAGAGGACCAACGGGAAAAGAGAGAGAGAGAGAGAGAGAGAGAGAGAGGGCATGGACACATGGTGATGAGAGGGAGACACAATGTGTGAGAAGATGTAGAACGTGGGGTGAGTGATTTGTGAGGGATGGAGCAATCGTGGAGGAAGGCTGGAAGGGGCTAACATCCCAGGGAGGGAAGGCCCACATGTCGGCACATGTTTCTTTTGAAGGAGTGGGGGGATCGTCTCGCTGCACAGGTAAACCCGTCTTTTATCAGTAGAGATAATACTTTGATAATAAGATCCTTTTATAACCGGTTACATACTTACATGTCTAAATCAGATTGGTAACATAGCCAACAACATTTTTGTTCCTGTTTGCTGGCAAACAAGGTCCAAACATGCAAATCAGGAAATTTGTAGCGAGAATTTCAGATGTAAAACAACTTTAGCTCAAGGTCAAACACAAATGAAATGGAAAATCCATCAGATGAAATGGAACCGCTTACAAGACTGACCGAACAGTGACATTCACAAATTGCATTACTACGCCCAATCATGTGCATGGGAAGAAAAACATTTCCTGATCAACATCTGAGGTCAACGGAATTAAGTCAAACACCTTACTTTTTTTTGCTTATTTCCCCCTTAATCCTGCATAATTGTTTACTGAGATATTTGTGTCCGGTACAGAAGAGAGCAATCATCCTGCATCACATTAAAAGAACCACATGAAATACGAATGTCAGAAGCTTGATTACAAGCAGGGAAGGATAAACACAGATCTACATGCATCCAGCTTCCCAGCCACCACTCCGCAAAACAACCTCGATGATGTATATATTTCACACAAAAGATGGGTTAAATATTATGATCCAGTGTATTCACCAGGGTTGGATGTTCGTGCATTCAGCAGGGGTTGTAGTGCCTTCACAACGATGCTCATGTTTGGTCTGAAATCTGCTTCATATTGCACGCACAATGCAGCAACAGCTGCAAACTGTTCAAAGAGCACAAGGAACAAGAAGAGGGGTGAATAAGATTTTTTAATCCAATGTAAGCAATTAATAAGCTCAATATCAAGTGAGGGTACAAACCGATAAATGACTAAAATCAATCAACGTGCCACCAGTTATTGGTATCATATCTAAGCATTGCTAACAACAAAATACTGTCCTTTCTTGTGACCTTTATTTAAGGAGCATAGAACATTCTCTCCTCTTTGCTATCTTTGAGAAAAGATTTAATTGCTGAGAGCCTGTTAAAACCCCCGAGAAAATTAGATCCTAGAAAAACCAATCATACCTTTGCAACAGCTTTAGGAGGATATTCCCCTCCAAGCCTTGAATCAACACATTGCCTAACCTTGTCTTCACTAAGTCGGGGAGTTGCCTGCAAGCATCAAAACAGCCAGTACTTTGATTACTCAAACAGAAGAAAGGTAAAATGTCATAAATACAAAATAACTTCTTAAGGTAAATATCAGGTATAAACTCTAAATTCAGTGTAAATTTGTGTGGACTTTGTGAAAGGTTCCAAAAGGTAAATATCAGGTATAAACTCAAAATTCAGTGTAAATTTGTGTGGACTTTGTGAAAGGTTCCAAAAGTCCACCATATATTGGTTGGTGGTAGGGAATGGTGTTCTATGATTTCTACAAAAAATCATGATTAGACATGCACTTGGAAGCAACGAAAAGACATATTTTAAGTCTTTCAATAGTGATTAACTATTTTGACATTATTCCTTTGAGCTGCTTATTTTTGTTTAACCCAAATGCAAGTCCCAAGGTTATTAATGTGTCGTCTAGGCGTCACTTAAGCGACGCTTAGGCAGTCAGCGAGTCACCGCCACAGGCTCGCCATGCCAAGAAAGGATACGGCGTCTGCCTCAAGCCCAAGGCGTCCCCGTGGTGTCGCTTCGCGTCGAGGAAGGCTGAGGTGGGCGCCATAGGCAGCATCGAGCGGAAGTAAAGGAGATGGGAGGAGAGGGGGGCCAGATGGGAAAATTGAGGGAGAAGAGAACCTGTTGCGTCTCGTGTGAACCTTGAAGCCGAACCCTAGCACCGCTCCATCCCTGTCGCGCCTCCATCTGCTGCTGCGCCACCGTCCCCGTTGCGGTGTGCCCTCTCCGCTGGGCTCCAGTTAAGCGTCCGCCTCCCTCCCGATCTCCCCATCCCTCCCGGCTCCCCCTACAACCCCGGCCTCCACCTCCCCCGCCTCCCCCTCCCGGCGACCAGGCCTCCCCACCTCCGCCTCTGTCGTGGCCTCCGCCTCCCCGTCCCTCCCGGAGGCCGTGAGGTAGGGGGAGGCGGGGAGGCCGGGTCACCGGGAGGGTAGGCGGAGGCCGCAAAGGAGGTGGGGAGGGAGGTGGAGTGCTGCTCTGCAGCCTCTGCTCTCAATGCTGTGCTTTGAAGATAGTGGCCAGCCTCTGCTCTCAGCACCGTGCTCTGCCGATGTGCTCTGCAATCTGCATTTATGCTCTGCATTGCTAATTTGCTACTGTGCTGTGCTGAACTTGCATTGCTACTGTGTGTTGTGCTGTGCTGTGCCGTGCTGTGTGGTGTGCTCTGTGTGTGTGCTGTGCTGTGTGTATGGCGTCGCCGCCACGCGCCTTAAAACACTTTAGCGGTAAAAGGTGGTGAGTCGCCCGCCGCCGCCTTATTGCTTTAATAACTTGAATGCAACCAAGTTTTCTCATGAAATTTTGCAGGGTTATAGAACATATCTTCTTCTGTATGCACCAATATTTTGAGATTTTTTAATGTTTACCCATGTCACAAGGCTCTGCTGTCCTCTTGGTAATGTATGATCCACAGGCTTTCTTCCAGTCAGGAGCTCCAGAAGAACAACTCCAAAACTGTACACATCGCTCTTAGAGCTAAGTTGTCCGGTCATCGCATACCTGAATCAAAGTTTTAACAATCAAGCAAAAATGGTTGCATTCATAACACTGAAAAGAGAACTGCACGTACTCTGGTGCATGATATCCAAATGTTCCAAGAACCCTAGTTGAGTGAAGCCGAGCTGACATGTCAGGAGCTTGATTTGACAAATCAAAATCAGCTATTTTAGCTACATCATCGTCAAATAGAAGAACATTGCTGGACTTGATGTCCCGGTGTATGATATGAGGCTGGGCTTTCTCATGAAGATACTCTAGGCCTTTTGCAGCTCCAACAGCAATCTTCACTCGTTGTGTCCATGTTAAGACCGGACCAGGTTGAGCTCCTTTCACACCTTTCCGTCCTGCAGAGTTGAATTCCATACTCATCAAGCATAAGAAGCACAAGCATATCATAGAATTCCTATAAACTTATCAGTAAGGAGAGCATTGCACAAAATTTTACAAGCATGCAAAGTCATACCATGAAGCATATCATGAAGGGAACCCATCGTAGCAAACTCATAAGCAAGTATACGGGTGTTTCCATCAACACAGTAACCAAGCAACTCCACAACATTGTCATCCTTAAGTCTCGACACCATGGAGACCTGTAGACACATTTCGTAAGAAGCAGAAGGACTAGTGAAGATGCACAATTCATAGACAAACAACGCATACCTGTGCATAAAATTCTTGGTCCGTTGCTTACTCAATCTAACTTTTTATAGCTGTACTTCTATCATTTTTAGAACACCAAAATACACTCTGCCAAAAGAACCTCACCAATCAAAGCTTCATCACCAAAACCCTTAGTCGCCTCCCTTATTTCTTCTACAGGAATTGTGGGGACTGCAATTGGTTGCACTTTCACAGGTTGAGCACCTCTGGGAGTTGGATCAGTAGTGCGATAAGCATCATTCCCTGCAGATTGATAATAATCCAGGGAAATTTTACTATCAAGTATTAATGGAAGTAGTTGGAATTACGAGAAATGGGGCTACATATACAGCTATCGAGAATAGCTAAATGCTAAGTCACAATGCATATTACTCAGTGGAACATTACTTGCTGGGTAGCCGCTAGTGTATGAACCTCTGTTATCAGGTGCTCCTTGAGTGTCTTCGCCACCACAGCATGCGAAGCACGACATGTTCAACTTAGACAAGACCTGAGAGATGAAGCATCTTTTATTAGAAATAGCAGAATGAATAGGGTACCTAAATTGTAAAGAAACAAATATAAGTAAATTATGTGGCAACGCATCGGCATAGGTACAATTGGAAGCTTTGTAATTGGTGATTCAAATTCACTGTTTCACATATAAGACGCTATTCAGATTTGTTCAAATTTCAAATAATTATTTCCCAAAGGTAGACATTAGCTACTTGACATACACAGCAAGTTCATAAAAATGGTCATGCCCTTTGAACACACAAACATGAAAACAACAACAAAACACTGATCATACCCAATATGTAATGTTTTGTACATTGAATGGGAAATATTAACAAGGACTTCCAAATAAAATGAGAACAAAGTTTGATGAAACTATAATTAGATAAAAAAACAACTGACATTGTTGCAGGATCAAGAATCAGTAAAACCATATTTTTACTAAGATTTACATTTATTTTCATTTGAAATGTCATGAAGCACTTTCCACAAAAGAGAGAAGACCAAGCCAATAATTCTCATGTCAAGCAGGCACGTTAGAACCCAGGACCTAGCCAATATCAATTATATTGAACATGTATGTAGAAAAGAAACAAAAAATTAGTACCAAAAACCACTCTCTCCATTTGTGTGTTAAAATAAGGACAAATACAAAGATTCCAGGCTACTCATGAAGAAGAATTAATGCTGGAGAGATTGGAACAGATGAAGATGAAATTGAGAAAGATTGGTGATTGTGGTGGTTGGACAACAACAACAACAAAGTCTTTAGTCCCAAACAAGTTAGGGTAGGTTATGAATGAAACCTTCCCAAAGTCAAAGAGACGAGAGCCTTGCAAATAAAATAAAATAAAGTAATAATGAAAAAAAAACCTACAAGGCTAAAACCCTAAGCCGTACATCCTACCATCTGAGCGAGAGCCTAAAACACATGTTTTGCTCTTTTCAACTGCTTTTGCTCTTTCTTTTGGTTATAAATTTTCTCACAAGCAACTATTTAACTACATGTGTTTTCAAATTCATATATATATATATATATATATATATATATATGATGCTTATATATATATATATATATATAGGTTCTATATACAAAATAAGAAGTTTGGAGTTGAAGCCCACTCTCCCTGTCCCACCCTGTTTCCTCTAGACTTGTAGCACATGTTGTATATGTGTGATCAGAGGGTCCATTGTGATAGTTGGATTTCACTTTATTACCATTTTTGTGATAAACGCGGTGATTAGTATCCGTTGATCTAAGAAATCTGATGGCCACAAATTTCCTATGGATCCACTTCCCCCATCAATGCCATTTTCCTAAAATGCCAGCACACTACCACCCTATGACCGCACCAATATATAACAAGATGCACATGCTATCTTTCCCTTTCTTTTAAAATACCAGCACCTGGGATAATAAAAACAGATAGCGTGCCTACATCATGCATCCTGAGGAAAATGTCTCCTAAACTCTTTGCGTAGATTATGCTCGATTACTAATACAATGGCAACATTGTTTTATTTCTGTCACAATGACCTTATTTAGTATAATAAATCCAAAATCCCGCAGCCATTCCCCTGTGGTTTAACATTATCCTGGGCTCAGGATTGCACTTTACCTATTGCTAAACAACAATGCAATGCTACTAGAGGCATTCAACTAAGGGACAGCTCATTGCAGCATACACATTATTGATGACATTAAGATCTCTACAAGTTCAACCCCATATTACTCATTTACCCAAATTATGCGTTCTGGAAAAGCTGTCAAATTTCTTCGCCATTCTCCATTGTCTGGTCCATTGCCTCATCAGTAGAAACTGGGGCTTCTTGGCAATGGTGTCACACACTATTCCGATTTAGTATGCACCACAATTTGAATTGCTTCCCTTCCTTGCTGGCACGGTCATACCAGTTCATACATGCAAATCGTACAATCAATCACTTCAGGGTGCACACTGGACAAAAACAGATAAATCAAATGCTAACAACATCCCACCTGTGGCCTAATCGACAATTATAACACTAGAACTGTGTGTCTGTGCAAACATGAAATACTTAAAAGCGCCAATTTTCCGAACCTTATAATCTAATATACCTACCTCAGTACAAGACAAACAGCAGTGCAGCACCGTTGTTTGCCCCGTACCAAAAAAACAGAACAGAAGAAAACAAAAACAATGAACTAATTAACTAAAACGTTAGGTTGCCTGCTCCAAGCAAGCAAAAAAAAAAAGAAGGGCAAGAACAGACAATATTCGCTTTGCTTAACACCCTTGGTGACAAATTAAAGATCTAGCTTGAACACCAAAAGGAATATCAGAAAAGGTGTCAAAGAATTAAGAGAGAGAAAAAAACCCTTGCTTCTTTGCACATCAAGAAGTTACTAGCTCCAGGTCACGAGCAAATTAAATCACTCTAAACAAAGGCCACCAATTCCTTCAGGTCAAAGTACAGCAAAACAACAACCAAATCACAGGAAAAATACACTCATGAAAATAACCAAGCAAGAAATCTCCACAAAGAAAAATAAAAGAACACAAGATATCACCAAAATCCCCCAAACACCAAATCAAAGACTGCAACTTTCGGGCAGTGGAAGGAGTGGAAGGCGAATCCAGCGTCAAAATCCCACCTTTTGGCCTCCCAGAGATGGAGGAAGACGGCGGCGGCGCAGGTTAGCGACGGCCGCGCAGGGCAAGAGGGGTGGCTGTAGAAGCGATGGTAGGAGAGAAGGAAAGCTTGTACTCAACTCAGTCTTCCTGTTCTTCGAGCTGTCTCTGCTCACTCGCGGTGAGGCTAAAGCCGTTGGCGGATGGCACCGGTACCGGGCAATCGCATTGCGTTGCGGCCTTGCGGGCACGAACATGGGGGAAAATCCACTAGAGGCCCTCCTTCGGATTTTGCCACGTGACACCGCACGAATCTCGGTATACTTCTTCTTCCTACCCATCTCTTTCCCAATCTCCAACCCTACAACCTCCGCCTCCCTCGACATCGTTGTCCTCCTTCTCCACGACCGCCACCATCTCCTCCTCGCTGTTCTCGCCGCCGAGAGGGCCCTCGAGGTCGCCGCGACGCGGAAGGATGTCGAGATCCTAAATGATTCGACCAACTTGCTTCAAGTATTTCGGAGATTTCGATAGAGATTTGGGAAGAACGATAAAGCAAACCTAGAGCTACTTTACTCTATGAGGGCTAAGAATATGCTTCATCAATCTTTTCATTCTTACTCGCACCGGTTTAAATACCCAAAAAGTATTACAGCTGAGTAAAAGTAAAAGAGTTTAACTTCAGACAAAAGCAACGGTAATAAAACAGAACTGATAATGTCTTACGTCAATAGTATGAAGCCAGCCTTGATACAGCTCTCTTCAATCGTCCGATCTCCTTCAAGTGAACTTCCTCGGTTTGGATGATACTCTAGCGCCTCAACTGAAATCGACGAAACGTTACATTGAGCGCTGACTCGTGCTAAGGCTTCCAAAACTCTGAATTCAGCTTAACTCTGAAACTCCAGTTCATTTCTCCGAGAATCCTGACAATTCCCCCTTCTGACTTCATCCTTGCCCTCAAGGATTAAAACTTGGAAAAGTCTTTTGTATAAAGGATGCATCTTCCCATGTAGCATCTGTGATATCTAAATTTTCCCATTGTACAAGCCACTGGACCACCGGTTCATTTCTTCTTGGAATTACTCTCCTCTCCAGTACTGCAGTAGGGCCGTTCTTCACCTTACCATTCGGACCAACCAGTGGCGCACGTGCAAAGGAACAACATCTCTTCCTACAAGCCTTTTAGTTGGCTTACATGAAACACCGGGTGAATATGAGCATCATCAGGAAGTTGGATCTTATAAGCCATTCTTCCTACCCTTTCCATAACACGAAATGGTCCATAATACTTAGCCCTCAACTTCAAAGTTCCTCTCAGTCTAAAAGCATTCTGCCGGTATGGCTGCATTTTTAGATACACCATGTCTCCGATCTCAAAAACCCTTTCTGTTCTTTTCTTGTCAGCAAAATACTTAGTTCTCCCTTGGGCTTGATGTAGGTTCTCCTTAATTGTTTGCATCATATCTTCCTTCTGCTCTATGGTCACTCTAGCCTCATCTGAGATATTACAAGGAATCGTCAGCTCGCCGATTTGAGGAGGATGATAACCATACAATGCTTGGAATGGAGTAACCTTCAAGGAAGTGTGGTAGGCTGTGTTGTACCACCATTCTGCAAGAGTTAGCCATGTTAACCATTCTTTGGGTTCTTGAAAGGTCATGCATCTGAGATATGATTCCAAACACTGATTAACTCTTTTCGTTTGACCGTCGGTCTGTGGGTGATAAGCAGTGCTTAACCGAAGTGAAACCTTTAAAGTTTTAAATATCTCTTGGAACAAGTTGCTAGTAAAAATCCGGTCCCTATCAGTGATTATGGCAGCTGGCATCCCATGTAACTTAAATATATGATCCATAAAGAGTTGCACCACTTGTTGAACTGAGTATGGATGTGAAAGTAGGATGAAATGAGCATATTTGGTTAATTTATCCACCACTACTAAGATGGCATCCTTCCCCCTAGATTTTGGTAATCCTTCTACAAAATCCATGGTAATGTGCGACCATGCCATGTCCGGCACTTCTAGTGGTTCCAATAATCCAGAATGCGCAAGTTTTCTTATTTAACCACACGACATATAGGCAAGCCTTGACCATCTCATCAACACTTTTTCGAGTCTTGGCCAATAAAAAGCTTCTTAATTCGTTGGTAGGTCGCTCTTCTCCCGAATGTCCTTCAATGGCCGATGAATGAAAATCGTGAGTATTCTCTATCTCAAGTCTCTGCTTTCCCACAAGAATCTCGCACACGATCGATGAATCCCGATATTAGTGAGTGATCCGAATGCCATCCGTTGTTTGTTGTGCTCTTCTAATAATTTCTGGCTGCTAGGATCTCCAACATAACTAGCTTTAACATCTTGTATCCATTCGGGTAGGATGGTAACAACCACATTACAAGCTACTCCATCAGGCCGTATGCTACTATCTCTTCGTGATAATGCATCAGCCACTAATTTTTCCTTCCCCTTTTTGTATTCTATTATATAATCAAATTCAAGAAGCTTGAGAAGTAATTTGTGTTGAATACCTTCAGTCAGTCTCTGTGTAGTAATGTATTTGAGGCTTTGTTGATCCGTTGTAATGATCAAACTACCCCCTAGGAAGTAATGCCTCCATCTCCTCAAAGCATCAAGAATCGCCATAGCTTCTTTATCATAAATTGATTGTGCTGAAGCTTTGATTCCCAACTTCTTGCTGAAATAAGCTATTGGCCGGCCCTTCTGCATCAGCACTCCTCCAATTCCTTCCCCACAAGCATCCGTTTCGATGGTGAATGGCAGAGAGAAATCGAGCAGAGCTAAAACTGGGCAACTAGTCATGGTCTTCTTCAAAGTTTCGAAAGCTTCAGTATGAATTTCTTGCCACTCTCCAGCATCCTTTTTTAAGCAAATCAAACAATGGCCTGCATTTTTGGCCATACCCCTTAACGAACCTTCGGTAATATCCCGTCAGTCCAAGGAACCCTCTCAATTGAGTTGTTGTTTGAGGTTTTGGCCAGTCCAGAATATCAGCGATCTTCCTAGGATATGTGGTGACCCCTAATCCACTGATAATGTGCCCCAAATACTCCACCTGGTTTACTGCAAACACACATTTGTTTTTCCTAGCCGACAGTTGGTTTTCTCTGAGAATAGTAAGCACTGCATGTAATTGTTTCTCATGTTCCTCCAAAGTCCTACTGTATATCAATATATCATCGAAGAATACCACTACGAACTTTCTCAGATGAGGGCTGAATATATTGTTCATCAACGCCTGAAATGTGGCCGGAGCATTTATCAAACCGAATGGCATAACTAAGTATTCATAGTGTCCCAAGTGTGTTTTGAATGCAGTTTTAGATATGTCTGATTCCCTCATTCTAATTTGGTGGTAACCAGATTTGAGATCCAATTTGGTGAAAATACAAGCCCCATTGAGTTCATCCAAAAGGTCTTCAGTGACGGGCATTGGAAACTTATTCTTGATGGTCATAGCATTCAATTGTCGATAGTCTACACACATACGCCAAGAACTATCCTTCTTTCTGACCATAACCGCCGGTGAGGAGTAGGGACTCACACTATTCCGAATCTCCTTGTTCTCTAGCAGCTGGTGGATAATGTCTTCCATCGCTTCCCTTTGATAATGTGGAATCGGTAGGGCTCGATATTTGGTGGCTCGGTTCCGGCCTTGAGGTGTATTGCATGGTCACATTCTCTTCTGGGGTAATCCGTGGTTCTCGAACACATCCACAAACCGACCGAGTATTGCTTCAATACCCTTCGGAATGTTACTGTTCTCGGGTTTCATGATATCAGATACAAATTTGGTATGTATCATGCACCCCATTACTCCCTTCATGGCCATCTTGCCCAGCTTTGCAGCACTAATGACACAATTTCTATCGGGCTCGGTGAAGTCACTCAATTCATCATATTCCTCCTTATTGATTGATAGCTGCCTCTTCTTCAGATCTAACACGATTGGACTATGCTCATAAATCCAGTCCGCACCTAGTATCAGATCATAACTTTTGAGGGCTAGTAACCGAAATGATCCCTTGAAGTTAGTCCCTTGGATTTTATAACACAAGTCTCTAACTATTGAATCTTTTGATTCACCACCTCCGCCATCGCAACTCTTTTCTCTCGCATTGGCCGAATCGCATTGGCTCTTAACCGCAAATTCAAAATCCATGAAAGAATTGGTGCTCCCGCTGTCAACCAATGCTATAGCTCTTTTTCCTCCAATCAAAGTGACCAAGAAGAAAGTAGCTGGTCCACACGTTCCCTGTACTGCGTGTTGGGAAAGTTGCATTAGCTCTTCCTTGGCTTCTACTTCACTATTTTGTTTTGGGCTATCCGGAGCTGTGATGTAGCCCTCTTCGGCCCCCTTTTCTTCTTCTACAGTTAACTGTGTATCACTATCTTCTTTCATCAGCAATGCGTGTAAGGCCCTTTCTACTTTGCACTTGTGGTTCACTGACCAAGCTCTTGACAGTACCAACAAGCCCTCTTGTCTCTCTCTCCAGTGTTTGTTATGTTCTTGCTAGCTCCAGTTTTATCAACAATTGTGGGTACTGTTTTAGTGTTGGACCTGTATTGGTTGCTATTTCCTGCAGTAAATTTGTTCTTGTTAAAACCTCCCATGGGTTGAGATCTCTTTGCAGCAGCTGCCTTTTCATAAACTCTTGAATACCAATAAGTCTCCATTAACCCTTGTGGACTTTGGCCACTAACATCATGCTTGATTTCCGATCTTAATCCACCAATAAAACAGCTCATCATAAATGCTTCTTGGATATATGGATGATCTCTCCTCACTAATGCCATGCATTCTTCAAACTTATCAATGTATTGCGATATTGATAATCCTCCTTGCCTCATATTTTGTAATCGTTCCACCACATCATGGGCATTTGATTCAAGATAAACGATCAACTACCATGGAATACCATGGAACAGAGTTGGTTCCATCCAATATCGCCAAGGAACTCCTATTCCTTTTAACCATCTTGCTTCTCTTCCTTGGAAATGCGAAATGGCCAAATTCACCCATTGCTCTGCTAGGGTGCCTGACAAGGCAAAGAATTGCTCGCACTGTTTCAACCATTCAACCGAATCCTCTCCATTGAACAATGGAATCTCTAGTTTCGGCCCCCTTATAACTGCTTCAGCATAATGTGCTACATTACTCGAGTTACCAAGTTGAGGTCTTCCCTGAGAATCCAACCACCTCACCCCCGCCGCCTGAGACACATGGTCTATATTCAAGAATTGCCCGGTGATAGGATTGTACTGATGGTTACTCAAGAAGGGATGATTCCAATTTATGCCATAATGATTCCCATTTCCCATTTGTGGAGCTGGTAGATTCAAACCTCCCTGCGAGCTTGTTCTGACCGCAGAAGTCTGAACTGGTGCTAAAGACGGATTAACGGTATTTGGTTCAATGTAAAACTGGACCCCCATGATATCATTACCACCCATAGTATTCACTGGGTTAGACACAGTTCTACCTCACATTCCCCTTCTCACGTTATCCCCCAGATTTGTGGGCTGTAAATCTGAAACATTTACCTTGCTGGTTCCTGGTTGTGTCGCTATTCCATCTGGCTCTGATGGACACAGCCTCTTTAAGAGGAGCTTGATCTCGGACATCTCTTCCCTCATTCCCTTGAGTTCCGCCACTTCTTCTCGGATAGCTGCAATCTCCGCTCAAGCATCAAAACCCCCTTCATCCCCTGTCATCTGGTTCTGGGATCTAGTCTTCGATACCATATACTCGCTCGCTGTATCAGATCTAATCGGCTGAGGGATTTCACAGTAACAGATCGACCTATTACCAACCTTCGCAGATCTGAATCCAAGAATCTATGTGTGCTCTGATACCTTTGTCAGGATCCTAAATGATTCGACCGACTTGCTTCAAGTATTTCTGGAGATTTCGATAGAGATTTGGGGAAGAACGATAAAGCAAACCTAGAGCTACTTTACTCTATGAGGGGCTAAGAATATGCTTCATCAATCTTTTTTCATTCTTACTCCAGACCGGGTTTAAATACCCCAAAAGTATTACAGATGAGTAAAAGTAAAAGAGTTTACCTTCAGACAAAAGCAACGGTAATAAAACAGGTGATAATGTCTTGACGTCAATAGTATGAAGCCAGCCTTGATACAGCTCTCTTCAATCGTCCGATCTCCTTCAAGTGAACTTCCTCGGTTTGGATGATACTCTAGCGCCTCAACTGAAATCGACGAAACGTTACATTGAGCGTCGACTCGTGCTAAGGCTTCCAAAACTCTGAATTCAGCTTAACTCTGAAACTCCAGTTCATTTCTCCGAGAATCCTGACAAAGGAGGCGATGAGCACGATGGTCCGAACGCCCTTGGCGAGTGCAGCCGGAGGTTGGAGATGGCGCCGATCGCGGCGAGGTCGGCGAGCACGAGCGCCTTGGCGAGGTTTGGTTGACGATGCCGGTGACGAGAGGGGATGGCGGGGCGTAGGTGAGGGTCGCTGAAGAGGCCGAGGTCGTCGAGAATTTCAAGTTCTGTCGTCTTATGCTCGTGATAGATGGCACTTTCCTCACAAGGATGTAACACCCTGGCTATGTAGAAGCCAAGATATTACTTAAAAGTCTAACATATCTCAACAATACAAAATAATTTCAATAATCTATCAACTATTAACAGGTAAGGATTAACAAACAATAGATTGACCCTAAGAATTGAAATAAATTTCAGCAACAAACCAAACTTGAAAATATCCAATCCTATTGCACTATTCAAGATAAAACTAACAAGAGTCTATACGACGATTATTAAACATTCACTAGTTCAACCAAGTCATAATGCAAGATAACTTCAACTATCCGAACTCCATTATTACAATCCGACACTACCAAATGAAAGATAATAAAAGTCCATTAATTAATAGTGATATGTGAGGTGAGTGAAGTGATCTGTGACTAATCCCTCCTAAGCATGCCGTCAATAGTGTTTACCTAAAACACACAAACAAAGGCAAGAATGAGTCCACGACTCAGCAAGTACAACATAATAGTATGAAAATTTACTGAATCAAGAACATAACATTCACAATGTTTGAATATGAAACAGAATGGTAGAAATCTTATGCAAGAATGGAATGTATGCTCTTCATACGCTTATATCGGTATAGCGGTGAACACTGTCGGTGTTCACTCATGCCCGTATTATCAAAATGTGGGGATCTAAGGCCCATATGAAGAATATTTCATAACGGGGATCCAATTTGCCCACATTGGAATGGTAGATCTTACATGCCCATATTGGAAATATGAGACTTTCAATACCACTCCCGTGGTTGAAACATGAACGTATGAATGAATGAATATATGAATATGTGAGACATAATCTCAAGAGCATGGATTATCATATGTGGTAAGAAGCAGGAATCATTGAAATCTAATCATAGTCCATAGAATTTAAACATAGCATGAACAACAAGCACATCGAATAAAGAACAGTCAATATAACCCACAATGTACTTGTCTTTCGCGTTGCGATGCGTTAGGAGGCAAGGATGATGTCGCTAATCTCAAGCTCTCCTCCTACACCATTAAATTACTCGAATAAGAACAACATGATATCAAGACGCTACTCGTAACGCTTCTACCTCATCCCACCCAAAACCCAAAGTTTATATATATATATATATATATATATATTCTACTTAAGTTGAACGACATTCTACTTAAGTTGAGCTATAATCGACTATCTTTGGACAAGCACTAAAAACTTCATAACATTCGCTCTGAAACTCAAAAGGTGCGATCTCGGACTCTCTAGAAAGATAACAAAATCATCTACAAAAACCTAGTTGGCAATAACCTCTAATTCTGTCCACATCTGAGTCTACTATTTAGTTGAAAATCTAAAGTTATAATCTGACAGACAAAAAGGACAGCAGCATAAGAAATACTATAGCTTTTAATTAGCTGAACCAAATATTGATTTCTCTATAAATTTGGAAATATAAGAATATGAACTTCAAAAGCCTAGTTGGACCGAGCATCAGATTATGCATTTAACAAATTTTAGCCCATAGCTCAAAATTACCATTAGAATCTGATATACGTTCTGGACAGTAAAATTGAAACGTACATAACTTTTGTTCTACAGAACCAAAAAGAGTATTCTTTATCAATCCTGAAAACTAACGGAATTACCTATAAAAATCGTTTTGGGCAACATCCCTGAATCAGCCTTTAACAAAATCTTAATTAATAAACAAGACGACTGCTGATTTTCGTTAGGATTTCTGGACAGCAGTAAAGAAACTAACATATCTCCCAAACCATAACTCCGATTTATGTGATCTTAGAGCCTATTGAAAGCTGAAGACAAACCCCACAATTATCTAGGAGACTAAAACCTCTGATTTCACCCTGATCTAGACCTAATCTGCCGAACAAGATGACTGCAGAATACCGATTCGATTCCAGCAGGGTCAACGAAACTCTAAACGACAACATCTCCTAAAAATTACTTAGATTAACAGCGAGGATCAAAGAAATTACCTTAGAAGATGCGTGTGCCCGTTGAGATCCCGTGAGGCACTCCTCTTCTCTTCTTATCCTTCTCCTCCACCTTTCTCCTTGGTCGACAGCAATGGGAGAGCACCACCACGAGGAAGGGGGATCACAATGGAGTGCAAGGGGCAGGATGTCTACTATAGCAGGTTCTGTAGCGGCTGGTGGCTAGGGTTTTCCCCTCCTTTTATTGGTGGCCAACCCCTTATGGGCCTCTGGGCCAAGGCCCGAGACCTGTGTTACCTAAGAACTGAAACCCTATTTTCTTATGTCTAATTTCTCTTTTGAATGTTTTCTTTCTTATAATAAATTGGAGTATTACAAGGAGCTACAAAGGCACCATTCTCACCATGATGGCGGTGATGTGAATGACCAACTTCTTCCGATTGCTTTTGCCATTGTAGAGAATGAGAACACATCTAGTTGGTCGTGGTTCCTAACGAATGCGAAGCGACGGTTGTGGGAAGACCGGCCCAATGTATGCCTTATCATAGACCGCAATGCTAGGTTGTTGTTGGATCTTAACACCATGCGGCATGAGATGAAACCCTCTCACTAGTGGAATGACATGGAAACCAGTGGCACATGAGGCATCTTACATCGAACTTTTTCACGTGGTTCCGTAGTTAGGAACTTATAAAAACATTCAAGACGTTGTTCTGCAGAACCAAAGGTGGAAGTTTGAGTCCATCTAGGCAGTTCTCGAACATCGTATTGCGAGGCATACAAGGAAGGCCCCTCGGAGGCACGGGAGGGATAGCAAGCCACGGCGGGCATTCTAGGAGCAGCATAAGTTTCATGCAATGGATTAATCTCTACGCTCACGAGTTGGCGAAATGATCCTGCTCTATGACATTGCCGGCGAGAGTGCGAATTATGATGATCAATATGTCCGAGGTGTACAACAACGTACTCAAAGGTGTACGGTGCCTCCCTATCACCGTGATCGTTGAGGAGACATGGACTTGTATGGTCGGTTACTTTGTCAATAGAGCCACCGTAGCGAGGTGACAAGCGGAAGAAGGGAAGCGATGGTCCGAGAATATACTGAGGTATATGGACCGAAGATGCGTATGATCGAATGCACGACATCCGGTGATCGATAGCCTCGGGAGGAAGTACGAGGTCGAGTGCGGCAAAAATATGTCATGATCATGCAGGAGGGAAAGAAAACATGCATGCACCCCAGGCGATGTGGCTACATGCACTTGCAACAAGCCAAAGCTCTGCACAAGCCATGCTCGTATGTGTACAAGGCGTGTGCGCAAATAAGGCAGATGTCTACGTCGTATATCTCCGGGTACTATGACATGTAGCACATTTTCGGTACGTGGAGTGCAGAGTTTCACTCCTATGGTTTGGACATGAACTATAGGGATCTATGGCCAGACAGGGTGCAATGGGGGCCGAACAAGGTCTTAAAGTCAACTAGGAAGGAACGATGGCAAACGTTGCGCTTTTGAAATGACATGGATGACAACCAATGTGGGGGCCTGAGTCGCACGATGAAATGCATAATATGCAAGACTCTTGGGCACTCCATGAAGGATTTGCCCTAATAGACCGAGCTCGTCTAGTCATCACTCAGTGTCGTAATTTATTGTATTATCCGCCTATATGGGGACTATCATGTCATGTAAATGGGTAGTCTGCTTATATTTGTGCATATCTTTACGCCATTCTTTCTTAACGTGTGTATCTCGACATTATATTTGTTCCGAACTGACCCGCCCTTGTTTTGTGCGCAATAGCGAAACATTAGATCGGCCTAGAATATGTCAGACTTATCGCCAAACTTTTATGCGAAGATATTGAAGAAGCACAAGTGGCTTGCGAAGAGGGCTAAACCCTACCCAGATTTTTCAATGAAAGATGCTCCGGTACCACCAAAGTTTCCTCGCCTGCAATGTATATGTGAACAACTGGCGAAGATCATTCAGACGACACACCCAACCACCATCGCTCGGGCATACTACACGTGCTAGAACGTCCTCTTAAGAGAATCTTACGCACACATCATTTTTTCACACCTACGTTGAATTCCACAATTTTCTAACTCCATGCGCGTGTAATGGCAGCCTGAGATGCGTTGCAACTTTTTCTAATGGATCGATAGCCCAAAGATGTACGATAGGGCGTTCATCGAACAAAAGTACATATTGAACTACACGATGCGAGCAGAGACCTTATAGCGATGGAAACCTTACGTACCAGACTATATTGAAAATGCACCGTAGGAGCCTAGGACAACTGGGTGGTGGTGGAGGAGGACCCCAAACAGAAATCGGATGCGGCCGGCACTGCGCCTGCAGACAAGGGAAGGCTCACGCTCGAAACCAGGGCGTCGCTGGGCACACTCCATATCGAAGAGGTGAGTTATGTACAATTTGCATCCTGATTATGCATTTAGCCTTTCGTTGTTGTAACATCATGTAATCATCCAGCCCCGTCTCGCAGAACATAGAGAACTTCGACACACACCACCGACACGGGCAGTCCCGAGACAAGGGGAAGGCTCCTGCTACCAGGACCAGCGGACGTCGTAGCATTTCCAGTTGCCCGGGCACATTCCATATCAAAGAGGCGAGTCATGTACTATTTGCATCCTGCTTACGTATTCGGCCGTATGGTCTACTTACATTATGGAATCGCAGGACATGGATGACTTCGACACTCGCCGCCACTGTGGGCAGACTCCGAGATAAGGGGAAGGGGCTATTGCACCGCGAAGACTAGATTCGATCATTCGTTTTCCCGATTCCAAAAAAAGCTGCACGTGTATCTTAGCTATTTTTCGGTTTGTTCAATCGTTCACGCTGTCGTTTGAAATGCATGTTACCAAACCGCGCGAGGCATGTGATTCGCAAATCACGAAGTGCATTCCGAAGTGGTGTCAATTTTCTTTATCAAATTTTATGATTCCATGTCCAAACTATTGTGATTTCATGAATCCATGTGAACCTCGTTGTTTTCTGATTTCATGTTAGTCTGGAACCAATTTACTTCAACAATACACACATAACATACAAAATATGCATACAAATATAGCATAACAAAAGCACATAACATATATATAGTGCAGTTACACATGTGATTGTAAGTTCAAGCTCCATTAATTTAGTTTTGATGATTAATGACAAATTTATATGTGAGACTAACTTGTTTGTTGACTATGATATTATTTAGTCTTATTTGGATGAAAAGGTAAAAAATCATGGAGGTATGCATTCGATATCATATTCTTATAACTTGTTGCATTCATCAGATCCAAAATATAGGTTGAACTCTACTGCTAATTTTATCTAATTTATTCGGAATTTTAGTTATTTAGGGCTTCATACGGAAATCAAATTGCAAATTTTATTTTATTTTTATTCGAGTTTCAATTTTTTTGTTGGAATTCATATACAAATCTAATTGTTAATATTTCTTTAGTTTTGTTAAGAATAACATTGATTTAGGGGTTTTACTTTAAATTCATATCGAAATCAAATTGCTAGTTTTATTTTATTTTTTTATTCTTTGATTATTTTTGTTAGAATTAGTACAAAAATCTATTGCCAATTTTATTTAATTTTTATTTTGAATTATATTTATTTTATGGATTTTACTTAGAATTCATATGGAAATCAAACTATTGATTTTATTTTAATTTTGAATTTTGAATTTTAGTTATTTCGGATTGTACTTGACATGGAATCTTTATTTTAATCTAGACCATTATAATTTGGACCCACCACGATCGTGGTGTAGATCATTTGGTTATTTCTGGATTGTACTTGACACGGACTCTTAATTTTAATATAGACCGTTATAATGTGAACCTCGACAATCAACGATGTGGATCTTCTAGGTTTTCTCGATTAACGTTGGAATTTCTAGCCCTTGAGAGTGAAAGTGGTAACTTCTTTTTTCCTTTGCTTTAATAAGATAACAGATAAGGAAAAATATGAACTGGTGTGGAAACTTGAAAAAAAGGAATCTATACTTCAAGATCCTTATATAGAAAAAAATGAGTTTTGGGGGGAGTTATTTTATTCTAGAATGATAGAAATTCGGCATAGTCATATTCTTCTTAAAATCAAGATCTTCTTATGGAAAGCTACACAAGGTAAGATACAGGTTGGTAACAATATAAAAACAAAAAGTGCCTAGGAGCAAGGTTGTCAAAATCGCGATCCTCAGTCAGATCAGATGTTCTTCAATAGGATCGCAAATCGTAAGATCGATATAGAATGTAAGATCCTATTTGATTCTACCAAAGAAATATTTTTTGAAATCTACCATGTATTTCAAAGCTACTATATTTTTAAAATTATACTTTTAGAACTTTTGTTTACAAAAATATAGCGCAAAGAAAAGATCATTTGTTATTTATGCAAATTTATAATGTAGTTTGGCTATCTATCATCACTTTCTTACCTATTGCTTCCCATCACTTAGAGGGAATTGAAAATATGCCCTTCAATAGAGTGCCACTCGACAATATGCCACCGTTCGTAATGTAATTGATTTTTGCCACTCTTTAGGTTGGATCCTTGGTTATTTGCCATTGCATTATTTTATTCGTTTTCTCGTGGAAGCACTTAACCCCACCGATCGCCTATTTTCCCTTGTGAATCGGCTCCTTTTCTTCCCGCCGTATTCCTCGCGCACAACCATGGCGACCGAGGTGTGATAGTGGCATGGGCGCGATAAGGTGAGTTCGATCGACTGCGAAGAGGAGTCGAGCTTGACTGTGGAGACCCCGGTAATTATCTCCATAAGAACGAGATTAGACAAGGTCTTAGGGACATAATTACGGGTCTCCGATAAATAATTCAATTTAACTCTATCCAAGTGAGAGGTTTAGCCGAATACTAGAGCCTCAACGATCATGCGCGTATTGCTCCCTTGCGGCGCTACATGATGGTCGATTCTCCTCGATTCGAAGCACTACACTTAGTGAGTTAAATGGGAATTCATCAACAACGGGTATGACTTATATTGGCTCCCAAGATCAACGACCAATATATTCATACCCTTATCCAACGTTGATTACATCCATACAACGCATACAACAAGAGATTAAAAGACATCTTGCATAATAGTTAAGGTCTACGACTTATTACAAGCGCCGACCGGCCAAATTCAAGTAAAGTACCAAGTAGCGTGAAGTAAATAGATAGAGCAAAAGACCAGCGATGGTATGCCCATCACCCATCGACAACCGATGGGGTTAAATGGTAGCACACTACTCATTAGTGTCACCCAAATCAACACTAGCGAGATCGTCATACTCATAATCTTCCTCACTGAAAAGGCGACAAACATCCGGTGAGTACAAGTGTACTGCAAGTCTTACACAAATAAAAATAGTTATGCATAAGGGTCATTCAAAGGATGGCTCATATTGGTTTAGTTTTGCGAAAAGACGCAACAATTAACATCCTACACATACTAGTTTTCTTGTGCCCATTTAAAATCAGATTTGAAGTAGAAGTAAAACATGTAGTAAAGCATTTGATAATAAACAATTGAATCATACAAAGACCAAAGTGGCAGCCCACTTTGATGTACTAAACACATGAACATCCCGTTCATGGCGAATACCAAGTTCAACCACAATTTTAATAAAAGTCTAACAATAAGCGACCACAAATTTCAAGCGGTCGTCGGAAGCAGTGAACACGGCTATTCGAATAGATTTATACCTGCAGGGTGTACTACTTTACCCACACGACTTGATTAGCTGTAAGCCTCCAGAGGCCTCTGAAATAGCACACTTCCTATGGTATGCCGCGGGTAAATCAAGATCTGATCATTTTCAGCAAGAAAGCCCTATTGAGCTAAGTCCCCTTGTGAGATGGTTCCTTGGCTAGTACAAGCGTCGATAGCACTTGCTAGGGGCTCACAAGTTATATTGAAAATACGATGCAATCAAAACAAAAGAATTGGTGCTCCTTGCACACTATAAAGGATGACATCGGCTCCTCAAAGAACATAGGATTTCACGGTCGCTATGCCCTTACACCACCAAGGACTTAACACAATAAAACTCTCCCCTACTTAACCATACGGCTCCCAACCCGCGTGTGGCAAAGACGAGTGTTGCTTGAACGATAGGTACCCAAAGTTCGGTCCTCAATTGTCCGACAAGTCCTTCCACTTACCCAATGCTCGTACACAAAGCACCATCACTAACCAACACTTGTCGGACCAAATCTCATTTAAAAATGACAAAGTTTAACTCATAAAACAGCTACAAAGATCTGAAGTAAAAACATAAGGTAAGAGTTGTGTGTATCCCAAAGCTGTCGGGTTATTCGACGATCGAACTCTGTGTCTAGACTTGCATGGCTAAGCAATTCTACAACCCATAGTTCACACATCCTATCTTAAAATTTTAGGAGTTGACATAATTCAAGATTAACCTCAAGCATAGGACATAACTAAACTACACATCACAAAAATATTGACATAATCAAAATAGCATGCAAGCAATTATCATTGCACTATCTTAACCAAAGCGGGATCAAATATGATGCAAAAGAAAGTTCAAATGATGCTTGCCTTGCTGGTACGATAGCTGCTCGCTCTCGATAGCGTAAGTGTCGATATCAATATGCTCGAATCTATATAATTATAACATCCAATAAATCTGAGAAAACAACTCAAAAACCAAAATGCTCAAAAATGCATGCTTTTTCTACATAGTTAGATCATGATTTTAAATGATTTCTGGTGAAAGAATTATTTCATTTTGATTTAGTATATGAAAGTTATAATGGTTTGAATTTGATTCTAATAAGTAGTCATTATGTAATTTAATTATGAAGTGAAATTTTGTAGAAACGATGGCGAGTGCATGGATTACATAGATAATTAGGCAATATTATTATAAGTTAAAAACAGTTGAGTTTGTCCTTTTGGAGTTTTTATGATTTAGTTATGTATTTTCAAAGTTATCAGCCTTTTATAGTATAACAATAATAGAGTTAAAGATTATATCCTCCCAAATATAGTTTTTATGACAGAGGTAATGTGGAGACCATTTTTAGAATTAAGTTCACTGAAAATGAAAATTATCAGAAGTGGTCTCACTGTTTTTGGAGTTTCCAATATTTACTTATGTATTTTTAAAGATTTCAGTCCATTTTCCTATTGTAAAGATAATGATTTTAATGAATTAATTTCCAATAAAAGCCCTCTGCTACAGAGACATGTATGAAACCAATTTTAATATAAAGTTTACTAAAAGTGAAAATTTCCAGAAGTGGTTTCATGCGATTTGGAGTTAAAATGATTTATTTTCAAAGTTATTCCTATTTTTCAGTGTGCAAATAAACTGATTTCGAATTTACTAAAGTATTTACTACTTTTCTTACCGAGGCATACGCTAGCCGCAATCAATGACTAGCGGGCCTGTGAATAGTGCACTTTTCAATTTTACTCAGATTTAAAATTGCGTTCTGACATGTGGGCCCCGCTGTCAGCGAGTAGATCCACTTGACTAGGTCTATGCACACATGCAGACGGTGCACGGCACTTACGCCGCTGGTCCCACAGGTCAGTGGCTGCTGTGCTTCCTTTAAGCCTACGGATTTCTGTGCGCGGGCCCATGTGTAAGCGACTCATTACTACGGCTAAGACAGCATTTAATGTTAACCAATCATTAGGTGCTTTAATGACCGAATCATGGTCCTAATGATCTTGCTACGATGTGCGTCGGCGTGCGGCGCGGGCTTTTGCCCGCGCTTCACCGCGGCTTGCGGCGCCGTGCGCCACGCGGCGCCGACCAAGGGCATGCACAGGTGCACAATAGTATTGTGCTTCTAATGGTAGAAGGCTCGATGACTAGGTCGGCCTCTACCGGCGGCCAGTCGGAGTTGAGCGGCGGCGCCCCATACGGTAAAAACGAAAATGGCAATACGTCGCTCCGCAGCGCAAACAAGTGGGTGCCCGAGGTCCTAGGGACTATGAGAAGGCTACCTGAGCAAGGAAGAGTGCTCGGGAAGCTTGAAGCGGTGGAGGCTTGTCGGTCTTTGGAGAAGGCGAAGCGACGACACGGCTTCACGTGGAGCGGTGGCTGGAGCAAAATGGTGACAAAAGAATGGTCGGAGTAGCTTAAGGATCATCTGAGGATGCTATACAAGCGAGTAATCGGCAAAACACTCACCAAATCAAAGTGGGAGATGAACGGGTGTCCTTAGGCCGAAAATGATCAAATCTTCAAATTGTACTAAGCCCGTCGTGCATTCTTTGAAACAAGGTGAGGGTTTTGATCGATGAGCTAAAGCATACAAGGTGAGCGGTGGTTTGAGGATAATACCTCTTGACCATGAAGAAAGCTTGAAGATGTTCGCGGTGCGCTCTAGAGCCGCAGAGAGCACGATCACGGTCCGGGAGCTACAAGCAAAGATAGGAGGCGAGATGAGCAAAAATGGAAACGACATGGGAGGTGGAAGAGGAGGAACCATGCAGAGGAAGCTCACGGAGTAGAGGCGAAACGAGCTTCCTTCCTCGGTAGAAAAGAGGAGAAGTGGCGGCATTTAGGGTTCGGAGGTGTCTTAAGCACGGAAAGTGACGGAGTGGAGGCGGTGTTAGACGAGGAGCACACCGGAGTGGTGGATGGAGGCGGTGGATTCACGGAGTGAGAATCTCCCCAACGGCCGTCGCAGAGAAGCCCAGCCACGTGGAGCTCAGCTCCTGCGTGAGCGTCAGCGAGAGGAGGAAGGCGACTCCGACAGGTGGGTCCGACTTGGCAGCGACTTCGGTGGGCGGCGGACGGGGTTTAAGTGAATTGGCGCGCACCGTTGGATCTTGGAGGGATGGCTCAGATTAAAGGATACGATCGGAAAGGGTCGAAGAGGTATGCGATCTGGACCATCGATTTCTCATCGGACGGTAGACCTCGCTTGGGTTCGGCGCGGTGCGCTTAGGGGGTTAGGTCTAGCCGGAGGGTGCGGTCGGAACAGAGGTGGGCTCGAGCCCAAGCTACAGTGTTAGGTTTTATTTGATTTCAGTTTGACCGTGAAGCAAATGGGTTTGACCGAGGCTTAAAATATAGAAATAAATTTCTATAAATTATGAAATAATTTGTGGGGGTTCCTGGGATGATATAGTTCCCATAAAAATTATGAAACCCTACTGTTCACATTAAAATTTGTGACATTTAAATTCAAACATGTTGTATGTCTTTTAAGTTGGTTTGAATTTTCATTAGGTTCAAACTAGTCCCAAAAATTTTGGAAAAATTATATTTATTCATGAAAACTAATATAGTATTTGATTAAATTGGTTTCAGATGATGATCACAACTTTTTATCGCTGATCCGAATTGAAATTTGAATTTTGATGTGTAGGTGCACCCCAAATTAGATTTTCCAAGTACAATATATTATGAAATGTTTTGAATTTGATAGTGCATGTAAGTGAAATACATATTAATCCAATTTAAATAGTTGGGGCTGTGACAAACCTCCCCCTTACAAAAGATCTCGACAGAGATGCAGGTGGAGAAAAATTAGAAAGTTTTCATTAGAAGTTATAATTTACGTTGTCTTGATTTCCTTCAAAGATAATGTTGACATGTTAAAATTATACCATAAGAATAATTTTGTTTACATTGCTCGTTTACCTTTCCTTTCTTGATCTGAAGGCACTTGGTAGAGAAGAGGTGCGGATATGCCGCTCGCATCCGGTCTTCACGTTCCCAAGTTGCTTCATTCTCCGTGTGGTTGCTCCATTGAACCTTGACGAACTTGATGTTACGATTCCTAGTCTTACGCTCGGTTTCCTCAAGGATACGAATCGGGCTCTCGATAAGATAGATCGGGTTGCAAGTCGAGTTTATCCAACTCGGTTGCTTCGTTGGGACTCGAAGACATTTCTTGAGTTGGGAGGCGTGGAAGGCGTTATGCGCGTCGAGAGTGATGGTGGCAACTCAAGCGGTATGCCACCGATCCCAACTTAGCTAGAATACGGAAAGGTCAATATAGCGGTGCTAATTTACCTTTGATTTGGAAGCGACGAACTCCTTTCATAGGAGAGACTTTAAGATAAACACGATCGTCCACTTGAAACTCAACTCGCGGCGGCGGCGGTCGGCATAAGACTTCGACATGATTGAGCCGTCTAAGTCGTTCACGAATGACACGAACTTGTTCTTGACATCTTCCACCAAGGTCGGGCCATAGAATGGCCTCTCCCCGACCGGACAGTTCAAAGGTGTTCTACAAGCTCTCCCATACAATGCTTGAAGGGTGACATTTGAATACTTGATTGGAAACTATTGTTGTAGGAGAACTCCATAAGCGGTAAACATTTTTCCCAACTATCATTTGTGGAATGATGCAAGCCGGAGAAGGTCTTCTAAAACTTGGTTTAACCTCTCAGTTTGTCCATCCGTTTGCGGGTGATAAGCGGAGCTAAAAGATAGACTGGTCCCCATCGCTTTATGTAAGCATTCCCAGAAATAGGATGTGAATTGAGGGCCTCTATCAGAAACTATCACCTTTGGAACACCGTGGAGACAAACAATTCTTGCAATGTAAAGCTCCGTTAACTTGTCCCCACGGTAGATGGTCTTGACAGGAATGAAGTGAGCAACTTTCATCAAACGGTCTACAATTACCCATATAGAATCAAATCCAGCTTTAGTTCTAGGAAGGCCGGTGATAAAATCCATGCCAACTTCTTCCCATTTCCAGGGAATGGCGGGGATCTAGAGTACCGGTGGCTTCAAATGCTCGACCTTGACTCTTTGACATAGATCGCACTCGGCCACATACTGTGCAACGTGCCGCTTCATTCGGCTCCACCATAGTTTCTTTTTCAAATCTTGATACATTTTCGTACTCCCGGAGTGGATAGAGAATTTTGAGTTATGAGCCTCCTTGAGGATCAATTCCCTCAAGTGGCGATCAAATGGTACCACCATACGGTTTCCAAATCATAAAGTACCTTGTGCATCTTGCTTAAAACATTTAGCCTTGCCTTGTTTCATTAGTTCTAAAAATTTGAGCCACTTCCGCATCAGTTTTCTGGGCTTCCCTAATCTGGTCCTCAAGTGTGCAAGTCACCCGAGGGCTAAATGAACCTTCTTCAACTATCTCGGTGTAGGCCTTGCAATGCGGCACATAAGCTGCAGAAAAATGAGTTACCGACAAAGCGGTTGCATTGAGATTTTACGCTCAGGCGTCGGCCACGACATTAGCCTTCCTGGATGATAATGGAGTCCCATATCGTAATCTTTAATCAACTCAAGCCATCTTCTTTGTCTCAAGTTCAGTCGGCTTGGGTGAAAATATATTTAAGGCTCTTATGGTGGTGTAGATCTCGCGGCGATTACCGATGAGGTAATGCCGCCAAATCTTCAAGGCATGAACTACAGCCGCGAGCTCTAGGTCGTGTGTGGGATAATTGGCCTCATGGGGCCTCAATTGCATCGATGCGTAGGCCACCACTCGGCCGTCTTGCATAAGCACACAACCGAGCCCATGGCGAGATTCATCACAGTAGATATCAAAGCTCTTATGAATGTCTGGCAGAACAAGTACGGGAGCTTCTGTCAGGCATCCTTTCAAGGTTTGGAAGCTTTGCTCACATTCTGTTGTCCACTCGAATTTCTTTTCTTTCTTTAGAAGTTGGGTCATAGGCTTTGCAATTTTTGAGAAATTCTTGATGAACCTACGGTAGTACCCCGCAAGTCCAAGAAAACTACGAATGTCAGTGACGCTTTTGGGTTGCTTCCACTCAAGGACATCTCGTACCTTACTAGGATCAACAGCGACACCGCCTTTAGATATGATATGTCCCAAGAAACTAACCTCTCGAAGCCAAAACTCACATTTCTTTGAATTTGGCGTCACGGTGATGGTGGCGAAGCTTTTCTAACACAAGTCTCAAATGTTGCTCGTGCTCAAGATCGATTTAGAGTAAATGAGGATATCATCAATGAAAACCACTACAAACCGATCCAAGTATTCCATGAACAACGAATTCATGAGGTTCATGAAATAGGTGGGCATTGGTCAAACCAAAGGACATGTTGTGTACTCATACAAACCGTAACGAGTAGAGAAGGCGGTCTTGAATGTCCTCGGTTCTAACTTTCTGATGGTAGCCTAACCTCAAGTCAATTTTGGAGAACACCGAGCTCCACTAAGCTGGTCAAATAGGTCATCGATCCGCGAGCGGTACTTGTTCTTGATGGTGACCTCATTCAGCGGACGATAGTCAACACACATCCGTAGACTCTTGTCTTTCTTCTTGACAAAGAGCGGGCATCCCAAGGCGAGGAGCTAGGCTGATGAAACCCTTGTCTTGCAATTCCTTAAGTTGTTCTTTCAATTGCTGACTCATTGGCGGCATCCGTCTGACCTTTTTGAGATGGGCGCGATGCTGGGTGCAAGCTCAATGACAAACTCTACCTCTCGGTCGGGGCATGCTGGAAGTTCCTCGGGAACACATCGGGATACTCACTCACTCTGGGACCTCCTCTAGCGCGAGAGAGAGGTACTCGCCTCTAAAGCATAAAGGTGAGAACTACCCACTAAAGGTGCAAAGGCGACACGGATGTCGTCCTCGCTAGTCAACGAGATAGATCATTGGGCACAATCAATCTTCCCCGATTCTTAGATAACCAATCCATCCCTAAGATAACATCAATGCCCACGAACTTATCACTATTAAGTTTCTTTGAAAAGTTAACATTTTGTATTTCAATTTTTCGTCAGAAGCGGACTTGATCGTATGAGAAAACCGACCACAGGGTGAATATGATAAGGTGGGTGTAGTGTATGTATCTTGAATTGGTTAATTTCAGCATACTCGTTTTTAATAAAGAATGAGATGCTCGAATCAAATAGAAGCGATCACGAGGACATGAATTAACAAGTAATGTACCTAGCACGACGTCAGTGCGTCGATCGCCTCCTCCGTGAGGCGTGGTTTGCGACCACGTGCATCTTTGGGGTGGAGTAGGTGCTGCTCTCGTGGTGGTGGCGGTGGCCTCGGCTGGAGTGGGTGGTGGTGGCGGAGCGAGTACGTCCGGGCATCCTCATTGCTTGGCGAGGGCGCTGCGAGCATAGTGGCCCAGCGGCCCTGATGGAAACAAATGACGCCGGGCTTGTATGCCCCCTTGATCTGTGGTCTCGGCCCCATTGTCTTCTTGAGTGCCGGTGGAGAAGGTCGTGGAGGTACCACAGAGACCTCGATAGTCTTGAAGGCTGGGGCACGAGGTGCTGAGGTAGTCTGGCGCGGCACAGGAAAGCATCGCTTCGCCATTGCCGTCTACAAAGCCTTCCTCCTCTTCCTCGACTCATCCACTGTCATGCTCTCATGCTCCACCACTATCGCCTTGTTGACCAGATGCTGGAAACTCCTGAAATCATGTGCAGCTAAAACAAGCCGCAACTCCTCTGATCCATGGAAGAACTTTGTTCGGCGATGGCGTCAGCCGAGGCGTCGTCCGGAGCATACCTGGCCAAGTAGTTGAAATCATGCAGGTACTCAGTGACTGTCCTCCGCCCCTGTCTCAAGGCAAGGAACTGCTGCTGCTTGATAAGCAGCACTCCCTCCGGTATATGGGCCTCTCGGAACGCGTCCCTGAATTCGTCCCAAGTCGGGACGTGACCAGCGGGCTGCATGGCGGAATAACTATCCCACCACGCGCTCGCCGCACCTGCCAACTGATAGCTGGCAAACAAGACTCTCTCAACTCGGTACAACTGCGCAATGTTCACTTCTTCTCAATGTTGTGCGATCGGTCTTACCTCCATCGGGTCTTTGCGCGCGCAAGCGTCGGAGGGTTGGTCGCTGGAACTCAGCGAGACCTCCGGACGCTTCGGTGCGGGCAGCTCCTCTGCCGGAGCAGGAGGCGGGGCGGTGTTACGTCACGATCGCCTCAAGCATCCGGTGCGATCCATCGGTTGCGCTCAATCATCATCATAAACTCGACCATGGATGACGGCGGAGGAGCACCTCCTCGGTGATCGACCTGCTGGGGCGGCGGTGAGAGGGCTCGCCATGCTCGGGCAATTTCTTTGGGATGACTGTCCTGATCGTAGAAATCGCTCGGAGGTGCTAGGCGTGGTGCCCTAGATGGGGATGGGAGCCTCACGCGCGCGAGGCTCCGGATCGCGTGGTCGGTCTGTCATCTGTATTAGACAAGGATGGTTAGTAAATAAGATAAAAGTCATTACTCGGCCATACATGCACAATCAATATCAAAGAGCATGAAAATTGTAACATCAAATGAAACACCGAACATTAATCAACATAAAACCGAATCGATACAACTCCGTACATAAGCGCCCGCAGGCTTAAGATTACAACTGAAATAGTCGTGTTTGCAAATGAAACATAACGGTTCGACATCTACTACCCTATTACATAATCCTAAGGATACACGCTCAAACATAGAGCTCCTCGCCTATGACCTAGATATTATTCGGTCAAAGTTCACCGGAAAGTCATCGGCGGTGGTATCCGAGGATCTGTGTCTTCGGGTCTCCGGGTTAGTGAGGCGTAAGGGGATCCTCGCCGATGATATGGCCTCCTACTTGGGAAGGCGATAGTCGTGGCGCGAAATGCGGTGAAACCTCATTAGCGCCATACTGGCACATCCGGACGAATTAGCCTCATGTCATGCATAAGGCGTAAATGCTCTGAGCTACAATGAGACGGCGACGCGTCTCCCATAACTCATGCATCACGCGGCGATGCATTTGGTCCATTACGTGAACCAATCTCGCCAATTGCACGACTTGGGGTCCTCCCAAAGCGGATCTAACAAGCGAGCTCACGTCCCTAGCGGCGTGCGCGCATCGGAAAAGTGATCATATGAAATTGGGCTAACTCCGTCGGTCGTAGCGAAGACGACTCATGGCCACTAAGGCCACTTCTTGTAACGCCATGGCCTCGGAGGTACCACGCGCTGGAGGCGGTAAGGTATGCTCCGTGACTTGTCTAGCAACGATATCTATTACGCCATAAATTCCTCCATTCCGGTCCTCGATCACGGTAGATGGAATAAGTGGGCTGATATGTGAAGTTTGCCCTCCACATCATGTCTCGTAGCAACGCCGGGTATCCATCCACTCCTTGACTTGAGTTTCCGGACAAAGTGCGAGGGTTCATCTAAAGGCAAGAAGGCAAGGTAAGTTAGTTTCATAAACCAAAATAGGATCGGAGAGAAAAGATACTAAGATGGATAAGGAATAAAAGATATTCTTAACTTAAACTTCGAAAGTAATTTGATAATTTCAAAATATTTTGACTCTAGAAGGCTTACTAACTCTAACGCCGTGCTACCTCTAACCTACAGATCGGTATGGCTCGATACTGTATTGTGGGGACCCGGTAATTATCTCCATAAGAACGAGATTAGAAAAGGTCTTAGGGACATAATTACGGTCTCCGATAAATAATTCCAATTTAACTCTATCCAAGTGAGAGGCTTGGCGAATACTAGAGCCTCAACGATCATGCGTGCTTGCTCCTTGCGGCGCTACATGATGGTCGATTCTCCTCGATTGAAGCACTACACTTAGTGAGTTAAATGAGAATTCATCAACAACGGGTATGACTTATATTGGCTCCCAAGATCAACGACCAATATATTCATACCCTTATCCAACGTTGATTACATCCATACAACGCATACAACAAGAGATTAAAAGACATCTTGCATAATAGTGAAGGTCTCTGACTTATTACAAGCGGTAGCGTGGCCAAATTCAAGTAAAGTACCAAGTAGCGTGAAGTAAATAGATAAAGCAAAAGACCAGGCGATGGTATGCCCATCACCCATCGACAGCCGTGGGGGTTAAATGGTAGCACACTACTCATTAGTGTCACCCAAATCAACACTAGCGAGATCGTCATACTCATAATCTTCCTCACCTGAAAAGGCCAGCAAAGTTATTCCTATTTTTGATGTGCAAATAAAGCGATTTCGAATTTACTAAAGTATTTACTACTTTTCTTACCGAGGCATACGCTAGCCGCAATCAATGACTAGCGGGCCCATGAATAGTGCACTTTTCAATTTTACTCAGATTTAAAATTGCGTTCTGACATGTGGGCCCCGCTGTCAGCGAGTAGATCCACTGGACTAGGTCTATGCACACATGCAGACGGTGCACGACACTTACGCGCTGGTCCCACGGTCGGTGGTCTGCGTGCTTCCTTTAAGCCTACGGTTTACGTGCGCGAGCCCATGTAGCGACTCATTACTACGGCTAAGACAACATTTAATGTTAACCAATCATTAGGTGCTTTAATGACTGAATCATGGTCCTAATGATCTTGCTACAGTGTCTGTCGGCGTGCGGCAACGGGCTTTTGCCCCGCGCTTCAGCGGCTTGGCGGCGCGCGTGCGCCGGCGGCGCCGACCAAGAGGCATGCAGTGCACAATAGTATTGTGCTTCTAATGGTAGAAGGCTCGATGACTAGGTCGGCCTCTACCGGCGGCCAGCCGGAGTTGAGCGGCGGCGCCCCATACGGTAAAAACGAAAATGGCAATACGTCGCTCCGCAGCGCAAACAAGTGGGTGCCCGAGGTCCTAGGGACTATGAGAAGGCTACCTGAGCAAGGAAGAGTGCTCGGGGAAGCTTGAAGCAGCTGGAGGCTTGTCGGTGCCGGAGAAGACGAAGGCGACGACATGGCTTCACGTGGAGCAGGCGGCTGGAGCAAAATGGTGACAAAAGAATGGTCGGAGTAGCTTAAGGATCATCTGAGGATGCTATACAAGCGAGTAATCGGCAAAACACTCACCAAATCAAAGTGGGAGATGAACGGGTGTCCTTAGGCCGAAAATGATCAAATCTTCAAATTGTACTAAGCCGTCGTGCATTCTTTGAAACAAGGTGAGGGTTTTGATCGATGAGCTAAAGCATACAAGGTGACGCGGTGGTTTGAGGATAATACCTCTTGACCATGAAGAAAGCTTGAAGATGTCCATGGTGCGCTCTAGAGCAGCAGAAACACGATCACGGTCCGGGAGCTACAAGCAAAGATAGGAGGCGAGATGAGCAAAAATGGAAACGACATGGGAGGTGGAAGAGGAGGAACCATGCGAGAGAAGCTCAGGAGTAGAGGCAGAAACGAGCTTCCTTCCTCACCGAAAAGAGGAGAAGTGAGCAGCATTTAGGGTTGGAGGTGTCTTAAGCACGAGAAAGTGGCGGAGTGGAGGCGGTGTTAGGCGAGGAGCACACCGGAGTGGTGGATGGAGGCGGTGGATTCACGGGTGAGAATCTCCCAACGGCCGTCGCGAGAGAAGCCCGGCGCGTGGAGCTCGGCTCCTGCGTGGCGTCGGCGAGAGGAAGCGACTCCGGCGGTGGGTCCGACTTAGCGGCGACTTCGGTGGCCGAGCGGGCGGGTTTAAGTGAATTGGCGCGCACCGTTGGATCTTGGAGGGATGGCTCAGATTAAAGGATACGATCGGAAAGGGTCGAAGAGGTATGCGATCTGGACCATCGATTTCTCATCGGACGGTAGACCTCGCTTGGGTTCGGCGCGGTGCGCTTAGGGGGTTAGGTCTAGCCGGAGGGTGCGGTCGGAACAGAGGTGGGCTCGAGCCCAAGCTACAGTGTTAGGTTTTATTTGATTTCAGTTTGACCGTGAAGCAAATGGGTTTGACCGAGGCTTAAAATATAGAAATAAATTTCTATAAATTATGAAATAATTTGTGGGGGTTCCTGGGATGATATAGTTCCCATAAAAATTATGAAACCCTACTGTTCACATTAAAATTTGTGACATTTAAATTCAAACATGTTGTATGTCTTTTAAGTTGGTTTGAATTTTCATTAGGTTCAAACTAGTCCCAAAAATTTTGGAAAAATTATATTTATTCATGAAAACTAATATAGTATTTGATTAAATTGGTTTCAGATGATGATCACAACTTTTTATCGCTGATCCGAATTGAAATTTGAATTTTGATGTGTAGGTGCACCCCAAATTAGATTTTCTAAGTACAATATACTATGGAATGTTTTGAATTTGATAGTGCATGTTAGTGAAATACATATTAATCCAATTTAATTAGTTGGGGCTGTGACATTGACGGCGTGGTGCTGGCGAAGCGAAGGACATCGGTGAAGGGGAAGGTAGGGCCGCATCGTGTATCGGAGGAGCACGACAAGGGCAATCATGGGCGACGTCCACCTGCTCGACCTCCTCCCCGTGGGCGAGCTCGGCCTCACTGACAACGTGGCAGACCTCTTCGCCCTTGTGTCGCACCAGTGCCGGCGACGCTCACCTGCGGCCACGACAGATCAGGAGCTCAAGGCGAGCGTGCTGGCGTTGATCCAAGAAGTCGACCAGGAGATTGTGCTAGAGCGGGAGTTGTGCCATCGTCCGGTAGCTAGGCCTAGACAGAGGTGAGGAAGAAGTCACCATCGAGGTGGAAGAGAGGAGTTGGAGGGGAGCGGCCATGGCCGGAGGCAAAGAAGAAAAGAAGAGGATGAGGAGGAAGAAAAAGGGAATAAGAAAGAGGAGCAAAAGGGTCATTTTGGGTTGTGGAGTGAACCAGAAATATATAAAATATCACAAAAGTGGCAAATAATCAAGATCACATCTAAACAGTGGCAAAAAACAATTGCATCAGGAGCGAGCAATGGTGTATGTCATCAAGTGCCAACCTATTGAGTGGCATATCGTCAATTCCCTCCATCACTTATGTGCACAAATCTCCGGTTCCCTACAACGAGTGGTGACAGGAACTAGATGCACGTGAGGCCAGTGGCAGAGCTAGGAAATTTTCAATGGGAGTGCACATTTCGTAAGGAAGTGCGTCGTATATGTTCCAATTTCCAAAACATCCTTTAACAAAGCTATCACCCTTCACAATTTTATCATTGAACAAAGGAAAAAGTCTGGTTTACTCCCTCGAACTATCAGAAAAGTCTGGTTTGCCCCCTGAACTACAAAACCGGTTATTTAACCCCCTGAACTTGCGAAAACCGGTCAAAAGACCCCTCACAGCGGTTTGGAGCGGTGGTTTTGCACATGTGGCTGGTTTTGTCCAAATCAGCATGTATTTGTCATCCAAGTCAGCATCCAAGTCAGCATGTGTTTGTCCAAGTCAGCTTTCTTCTTCTCCATCTCTATTTCCTCACTACCGAATGATTCCCGGCATCTCCTCACTTCCCTCCGGCCAACCTCCCCCGCTCCGACACTGCATCCTCCTACTGTCGCCTCCCCTTCCCTTCCGTCGGCCACCTCCTCCCCACCACATCCCCGCCTCCTCCCCATCTCATATGCCCGCCGCCTTCTCCTCTCCTCATCTGCCCACCGCAGCCTCCCCTCCCCATTGTTGGCCGCCTCTCTACACCGCAACCCACACCGACCGCCTCCTCTCCCGATCCGCCCGCCACCGTGCACGTCTCCTCCCTACTCGTCGGACGCCTCCTCCCCACCGCATCCTTCGCCGCCGCCTCCCCACCAAATCTGAATCTTGCTGGGGTCGACATGGATCTAGCTCTCCGCCACCTCCATCGAGCCAAATCTGGTTGCCTCCGAGCCGATCTGGCCCTCCACCGGTCAAGGACTCTCCGCCCGGCCAACCTCCCCTGCGCCCCGGCTCGGCCACGCGCCTCTCTGCTGGCACCATCCCCCCCGGCTTGGCTCCTCCCCGGCTCGGCCGCGCGTCTCTCTACTGGCACCACCTCCCTCCGGTAGCCACCGCTGTCTCAGAGCACGGCGCGTGCTGTAGCACGGAGCGGTTGATGGAGCGGATGGCGTTGTTGGCCATGTCACGCCCACCGTCCGACGACTTGTGGAAGGGCAGCAGGATGAGGTTGGCCTTGCGGTGTCGCGCCAATGAGCACACGTCATGGTGCATCGAGGTGTAGGGTGATGCGGCGGCGTGCGGGCTCACGGTGACCGCGCGGCGGCTGCTTTGCTCCGAGTAGCGGAAGGTGTTGCGATGCGGACGGACGACGTCGGGTTGGACAAGCTACTCCGCGACTTCTTGTGGGGCTTGAGCACCGAGGCGGCGCGGCCGACGAGCTCAGTGAGGTGAAGCACGATGAGGTTGACGGGGGAGTCGTGCGAGGAGCCGGACGCCTCGAGGGGGTCAAGTAGCGGTTTTTCCCTCATCGGCCTCTTCGGTTGCCTCATGGCTACTCTACTCCGGTGATTTTTCCCGAATTTGATGTGTGGTCCGAATGAGATGTTGCTTGAGGTTTTGGGGATTTTGGTGGTGATAGCACAGGGTGAGGTCGATGGTGGCTTGGGCATGGTGCTTGTGGCGCACCACGGGGCCGAGCAGCAGGCGCGCCACGAGGCGGGAGGCGCGCGGCGGCGGCCAAGATCACTAGGAGAGCGGCGGCGGGCCTAGTGGCTGGTGCAGGAGGTGGCGGCAACGGCAAAGAACCATCGGCGGAGTCGGCGCAGGGGGTTGTGGCGCCATGGATGAAGGAGCAAGGGATCACGGAGAGAAGAAGAGAGCCAGGAGGTGTGTTCGAAGAAGAAGAGAGCCAGAAGGGCTGACTGGGAGAGAGAAGAAGAGAGAGGGTGACGTGGACGTCCACGTGGCAAAATTTATGCCACGTCAGCAAAACCGCTGCCACGCGTGCAAAACCACACTAGCAAACTGCGAGGGTTTTGGCGATTTCGCAAATTCAGGGGGTTAAATAACCGGTTTTGTAGTTTAAGGGGTAAACCAGACTTTTCTGATAATTCAGGGGAGTAAACCGGACTTATTCCTTGAACAAATAATGGACAAAGCATAGTGCATCATCTTTTTCCAAACTATATTCGATCCAATTACACTTATCAAATTAAAAAGTTAACACTAAAGAAGGAACAACTCATTCCTACTTCCTTGATTCCCTCTTCCAAGGCCGAGATGGGCTTTGTCGTGTTGTGTGCTAGGATGGACTATGGGATGAGCCGTGAGAGTCTTAGACTCTCACTTTTTATATACCACTTAAATTGTATGATGATATTTTTTTTATTAATTTAAGTATACTCTTAATAATAATTATAAGATACCCAAAGTTTTTTTATATATATCGATTAATTATATTTTAGGTGTACATAGCCATACGAGGTACCTACCTGGCTCCGCCACGTGAGGACTAACCGGCGAGCACTTGGAGTGTCCTGGTCTTCCAAGCCGTGCCATCGCTGTCAAAACCGAAGCTTCCAAACGCCAGACAAGGAGCAGGGTAAGAAAAAGAGACCCTGGCTGACGGTGTGGAATGGATATGCCGGTCATGCCTCCCCAGGATACTTCGCCCCGCGTTCCATCAACCCTCACTCTCCACCTCCTCCGCCTCCTCTGTTCCACTCCGCCGCTGCAAAGTCCAAGATCGGGGGCAAGAGGCTGCTGCCCTACCCTGTCCAATTCTTGACTTAAGACTTGTTCTCTCATCAGCGAGTACTTTCTTCCCCTCTCTCCTTTTTTTTTCTCCTCAGATCTTTTCTAACCTATCTCTCTTTCTGCGCGTTCTTTGGCATGATGCTACGGTAGTTTCTTGGTTTTTGATTTGTTTTTTTTCTCATCTCAAGATTGGTTCCAAGATAGAAAGATAGTTTTGTTGGTGTGGTGATATGTGTGTGTTTAATCCTGTTGCGCTGATGCATTTGTAGTCTGGTATGTAGTTGAATTGCGAGATCTTTGGGAGCTTGTGCCAAGAACAGGAGGATCAAGAAAGGAAAGAAGGTAAATGGAAGCCGGGATCCTGCGGAAGACGGCCAAACTGGTGTAGCAAGCATGTCTGGTGGGCTCAACATGAAGAAGAAGAGCCTCGAGTGGGATTTGAACGATTGGAGATGGGATGGCAACCTGTTCCTGGCCACGCCGTCGAATGCCACCTCTCCGTCGGGGTGCAGCACCCGGGAATTGGGCCGAGCTGAGGGGGAGATTGATTTTGGTGTTGTTGACAAGAGGAGGAGAGTCACACCGGAGGATGACCGTGAGGAGTGCAGCAATGCTGCAATTACAAATGGAGATCATGGCAGAATGGTTATTCAGAGAGGGCAGAGCAGCGAAGAAGAGATACATAGAAAAGGTGCCTGTTCTAGTTCTGCTCCATCTTGCCAAGTTGATGGTTGCCAGGCAGATCTCACCAACGCCAGGGACTATCATAAGAGGCACAAGGTGTGTGAAGTACATACCAAGTCGAGCGTGGTTCGTATAAAAAACTCAGAACATCGGTTCTGTCAGCAGTGCAGCAGGTTAGTCAGCAATTTCTTTGTGAAATTAACATTGCTGATCATGTTACTTGTACCTTGAGCATTGCATAATTGAGTACTTTCATACTCGTGACATCATCATATTTTATCTAATTTAAAACGCCTTCATCCGGGTCTGTTCTCTGGTCACAATTTCGTTCTTTGATTATCTGATTATATTGCTCTCTCTTGAGCTACATACTAGAATGCATTCTTTTGCTATGGGAGCAAAAAAGGGAAGCTATTATTTTGAAATAAATCACGAACAATTGAATATAGGTATAAACCTCTTCTTACTTTTGTACTCACTCCAGTAAAACATAAGTGATGTCCTAAAATTTGTGCAGTCAAACTGTTTTAACTTTGCTCAACAATATCTTTATTAATATATAGATAGGCTATGTGGAAATGATTTGAGTATTATTTGTCTCAAAAAATACTTCCGTAGTATTATAATTTTATCAGGTTTGACAAATATATTACAATACAAATTGGTGGTCAAAGTTGTGTTGGGGACTATGTCAATGCCTAAACCTCACTTTTATGTGACGGTAGTCATAATTACAACTTACAAGAAATGAAGAAGTTCTAAAAAAAAGTAGTTGCTTGAATGGTAGTTAAAGTGATGGTTTTAATTAATGATCGACATTTGTGGAAGGTCAGACATGATCAATGCTCTATCTAATCAACAGCTAAAGGCTTACTTGATGATGTGGCACCACAGAGTTTCACCTCTTTGTATCAGAAACAAGAACATTAAACATATTGATGATTTTGGATAATTCAGTGACATGGCGGGGTTGACAATGGAATTCATAATTGTCAGCTTGTTCCTGTCTAGTTTTTTTTATATAGTTTAATGATCAATTGATTAACAAGCAATTGTTATATGCATTGAAACAAAATTCTCGTACTAAGCTGTAACATCAGGACAGCACCGAATTGAAGCATGATACTAAATTCAAGGTGTACGTGAAAACAAGGAGACATGAGTGTAACAGAAATTCAGATTTTCACATGCTGATTTTTTTTCCATATCTTTTCATTGAGCCATGAGCTGAAAAAAGGAATTATTTGACATGCCTTGTCAGGTTTCACCTTCTTCAAGAATTCGATGCAGAGAAGAAGAGCTGTCGCTCACGTTTAGCAAGACATAATGGAAGGAGGAGGAAAGTACCAGCCCAGGCAGGTGTGGCTGGGAATTCCTTGAATGAAAATCAGTCTTTAACCAACACCTTACTCCTGTTGTTGAAACAACTTTCAGGGCTAGATTGTAAGTTTCTCAAATTCTATGATCAGTTTTATATACAGTGATATTTAAATCCATATGCGATCCAGCGATGGTCATGCTAACTGCATTGTTATGTTTGTGGCAGCTGTTAGCTCATCTGAGCAAATCAACGGTCCCAATTATTTGGTTAATCTTTTGAAGAACCTTGCTGCTATTGCTGGAACACAGGCATATCAAGATATGCTAAAGAATGCAAATTCTGCTGCAATAACATCAAATGCTGGTAGCTATGTTGCAAATGGCTTTACCATACACGAGCCAACTAGACCACCAATTCCTGTAGGCACTGAATCCTCCGCAGGTAAAACTCTTGATTGCCTGCTGCTGTTGCATAAGACAAATAAGTACGACATCTTTGAAATAAAATGATGTGTGCATGGTTTAACATGTGTTGTCAGAAGACCCTCCAGATAAAAGACGTGTGCAGAATTTTGATTTGAATGATGCTTACGTCGAAGAAGATGAGTACATTATTTAGGTTTATTTTTTAATTGTCTTCCTGAAGTTTAATTCTGACTTAAGCTGCAGTATACCTGATGCCCATAACATTTCCAGAGCCGAACAGATAAAATTGTCTTTAAGCTCTTTGGAAAAGAGCCGAAGGATTTTCCTGTTGATCTACGTGCACAGGTCATTTACCATATTGCAAACTGGAATAATGTTTCTCTTAACAATTTTATCCTTGAGAAGATAATTGAGTTTCTCATGCTGCTTTAGTCTTTGATCAGATTGTTTGATTTACAGATCCTAAACTGGTTGTCTCATTACCCAAGTGATATGGAAAGCTATATTAGGCCTGGTTGTGTCATTCTAACTATTTACCTTCGTCTCCCTAATTGGATGTGGGATGAGGTATCTTTATACAAACAGTGCTCTAGATATTCATATCTCTGATGGTCAATAAACAGCATACTAATGCAAAATCTAAACTATGAACCTCGGATAAAGAAGCATACTTCTTACTTACTGTTATTTTTCTTTGTCTGAATTTGTCTAAAGCTTGATGCTGATCCAGCTCCTTGGATAGAAAAGCTTATTAGCATATCCATTGATAGCTTCTGGAGAACAGGATGGGTGTATGCTAGGGTGCAGGACCGCCTGGCATTGAGTTACAATGGTTTGTTTGCCTTATTTGGAATACTTATTTTGCTCTCGTTCATCCCTGTTCCTTAAAGAATTTATTTTCATATACTCGAGCACCAGCTTCTTATCTTTTGTTGTTTCCCATGTTTTGGCAGGTAGGCTTATGTTAGTGTCTCCCTGGCAACCCGTAATAGGCGACAAGCATCAGATATTAACTGTAACCCCTATTGCAGTTGCTTGTTCTTCAACAGCAAATTTCTCAGTGAAAGGTTTCAACATAGTTCAACCAACCACAAAGTAGGTATTTTGTGACATTTAACAGTCTGCACTGACCCAAATTTTGTTTAACTGATATGATGTTGGTATTTGTTTCAGATTACTTTGTATATTTGGTGGGAAATATTTAATCCAAGAAGCAACACAAATGCTACTTGATGACACTATGATGCAGCAAGGCCCTCAATGTCTGACCTTCTCTTGCTCCTTTCCTAGTACAAGTGGAAGAGGGTTCATAGAGGTGCATGCTATGAGTATTTCTTTATATGTTTGCTCATTTTCCCTTTTTTACATTACTGAATTTCTCAATTCTTTTTCCAGGTTGAAGATTGTGATCAAAGCAGTCTTTCCTTTCCCTTTGTTGTTGCTGAAGAATCTGTATGTTCTGAGATTCGAATGTTGGAGCATGAATTGAATTTAATTGCATTTGGTGACACCTTGGAAGGAAGAGAGGATCTGATGGCTTCTCGCAACCGAGCCTTAAATTTTTTACAAGAAATCGGTTGGCTTCTTCAAAGGAGCCACACACAAGCTACATCTGAGACACCACAATATTGTACTGAGGGTTTTCCTGTTGCAAGATTTAGATGGCTGCTATCCTTTGCGATTGATCAGGAATGGTGTGCTGTTGTAAAGAAGCTTCTGGACACCTTGTTCCAGGGTAATATTGATCTAGATGTCTCCTCACCAGTTGAATTTGCCCTGGGAGAAGATTTAATTTTCACTGCTGTCAACAAGCGGTCGAAGCCTTTGGTTGACTTTCTATTAAGATACACAACAAATTTTGCACCGGTGGACAGTGGAGCCTTGGTTCCAGTTCGGTTCTTGTTTACACCTGACATAACTGGTCCATCAAACATTACACCTCTTCATATTGCAGCCACAATCAGTGATGCTGCTGGTGTTTTAGATGCTTTAACTGATGATCCTCAGCAGGTACTTACTCTAAACTATCATGGTGAATGTATTTACTGAATTGATGAATGTATCCCCTTTTCTTACCTGTCTTAGCTTCCCTCAAAACTGCACAATTACACTCAAAAGTAGCTTAAAATTTATGATTCCTAGTGTACCTCTCTTGGGGATAATAGTAAACCAACATTTAGTTCAAGGACCTAATTCTGCATGCGAAACATTTTCAAAGATGGTTTACCTTCAACCAACTGGTCCTGCAGTAATTTATTTCCTACATCTCAATAAAAAACTGAAAGGAATTTTGTCAAAACTTAGTTTGTGTGGTAATCAAGTCCTGAAGATTAGATAACCGTTTTGTGAGTGTTGAGTAGATCTTGGAGAGAGGTATATTGTATCACATCAGAGTTCTACGTGAAGTGTTGGATCAAAGATGGTTTACCTTCAACCTTTTCATTTACTTTGGGAATTTGTCGTGAACAAGAAAACTATGGTTACTTTTGGCTTCTACCTGCAATTTTTCTGCCTTTGTGTTTTGTTTTTGAACTCTGCCTAAATGTCACAGCTGGGAATCAAAGCGTGGAAGAATGCTCGTGATGCTACTGGCTTCACTCCAGAGGATTACGCTCAGAAGAGAGACCACATATCTTACATTCAGATGGTTCAGAGCAAAATTGACAGCAGGTTACCCAACGCTCATGTGTCTGTTGCGATGCCCAGCACTGATATCACTGTAAATCATGCGAGTCGATTGATGTCTACTGATCAAGCCACATTTGATGTGCAAAAGAGCCAACAGAGCGACAAGCGGTCACTCAGCTGCAGACAGTGTGTCCAGCACCTTGCTTACCGTCCCCATTCAAACAGGTTTTTGTCGAACAGGCCTGCGGTGCTCTCCTTGCTAGCCATTGCCGCTGTCTGTGTCTGTGTAGGATTGATCATGCAGAGCCCACCGCATGTTTGCGGAACGAGGGTCCTTTCCTCTGGAACTCCCTCCTTTCAGGCCCCAGTGATAAGACTGCCAAGCGCCTACAAATGCAATTAAATTGTGCCAGTGTATACGTTGACGATGCTTGTGCTCTGAGTGATATCTAGGTTCTTGGAACTTAAGACTTTTAGACCAAAGTGCAAATTCTGTTTATTGTACAAGCTGTGGAAGGCCAAACTGCCTAGCTACAAATTCCATTGCCTATGCATCCTGGCCGAAAGCGAACTTCTACTTGCTGTGATTGAGAGAAAAAAAGGGTCAAATGAGCTATAGCTGATGATTGGGCTATGTACTTATGTCCAACAGGGTAGCTGCAGACAGCAGCTTCCAAATACTCTGTTCACTGCTCATTGAGTAATAGTACTACTAACACACAAAAAAGAAAACTAAATATGTATAGCAATGCTGCAATGGTTTGGATCGTATTGAAATTCAATCGAGGTGGCTGGCTGGCTGATGATAGCTCAGAGCTTAAAACCTAAAACTGCCTGTTTCTTTTGGTAACTAGCTGCAATTGTCTAGCTTATTTTTTTTTTAGAAAATTATATATGTTCACAGCAAAATCGTTAAGATCTAGGTTGAGTAGCATGGTAGGCAACCAAATTCTCACTTCCCCCCATTGCTTTAATTCCATTTGTATGAGAAAGAATCTTATTAGTTAAATCACCAGCTGACAAATGCCATCGATTTCTTAGGAAACACAGTGGCTCCAAACTAACTACCAGTAATTTGATTAAGACACACACTAGTCTTAGTCGCTTACCAACCAATACCTAACGCGCAAGTCACCAGCCGTGTCTTGGCAAAAGCCATACTTGAGTGCTAAGCATTCACAGATCAGAACATCATGCTGAACAGATTTGTTCTGCACATAAGACGATAACCAAAAAGCAGATAGTTCCATTTCTTAGGTAGTTTCTATCTTTTCCTCGCCATTACATGCTCCTTTCACACATAAACACAGCATGTAATGGCGAGGAAAGATAAACTACTAAATGCTCCTTTCATGAGCAGAGAAAACACAAGCAGCACACCCACAGTACAAGCTCCTTTCACACATAAACACTAGGCATAAAACCTTACACACACTTTCTACTTGAGCAGTGAATACTAAATAGAGAGATTACTTGTGGTGGCAGATTAAGATCAGAGACAAACATCACAGTGCGGTAGATAAATGTTGCAAAATGGAGCTGGCTGCAAGCCTTCCTCAGGCACAAGGCTTCTCCCACTTGAGGGCTTCACCACCTCCTAGGTGAAGTCCGGGTCGTCCCTCCCAAAGTGCCCGTACGCCGCCGTCTTCAGGTAGCGGCCGTTCCCACCCCTCTTCAGGTCGAGGCTGATGATGATCATCCCTGGCCTAAATTCGAAGTTCTCCATGACAATCTTGAGGATCTCCTTGTCAGGGATCTTACCTGTGCCGTATGTGTCGACAAACACCGAGAGTGGTTCTGGCACGCCAATGGCTTATGACACTTCGACAATGCAGCGGCGGGCAAGGCCGTTAGCAACGATGCTCTTGGCTGCCTTCCTTGCGATATATGCTCCACAGCGGTCAACCTTGGTTGGGTCCTTGCCAGAGAAAGTGCCACCACCATGGGCTCCCCAGCCACCGTAAGTGTCAACGATGATCTTCCGGCCGGTGAGACCTGCATCTCCATGAGGTCCACCAATGACGAAGCGACCAGACGGATTGAGATGGAAAATGGTCTTCTCGTCAAGGTATTGCTCTGGGATGACAGGCTTAATGACATGCTCCTTCAGGTCAGCAGCAATTTCGTCATTGGTCACAGTCTCATCGTGTTGGGTAGAGAAGAGCACGGTGTGTACACGAATAGGGACCATGGCACCATTGTCATTGTGGTACTCTACAGTCACCATCAGGCCTCAGCCAAGGGCAGGTCCCATTCTTGCGGACCTCAGTGAGACGAGTACCAAGCTTGGTAGCAAGAACAAGACTGAGGGGCATCAATTCAGGGGTCTCATCAGTTGCATATCCAAACATATGCCCCTGGTCACCGGCACCAATCTCCTCAGGGTGCTTGGTGAAGTGGCCATGGACACCCTGTGCTATATCAGGGGACTGCTGCAGTGCTGCTCAATGTTGACAAGCACCTTGCAGTGGTCAGCATCAAGCCCTACATCATTGGACCCATACTAATGCCACGGCAAGTATCCCTGACAATCTTCTCATAGTCAACATTGGCCTTGGTAGTGACCTCACCGAAGACCATGACCATTGTTAGAAATAATGCACAGATCAAAAAGGACAAAAGACACGAATTTTACGTGAAAAACCCTTGCGGGAAAAAACCACAGACGCCAATCGGCGATGATCACTATATGCGGAGCGATTACAAAATACCGGGGATTACAATGATGTGTTAGGCGTCAACTCTCACTGTGCGGCTTACAGAGGTATATAAAGGGGTAAAAGGACTTAGAGTCCAAGTAAGAAACTAATCCGTTAATATGGTAACTAATCCGGATACTTCCATATTAGAAATTCGGATCACAATATATCCCATATTCAACAATCTTCACCTTGAGACGAATTTTTCTCTTGTAGCATAATGAAGAATCATCAATCATCATATATCTCCATAATAAGATAAAAAATCACCGTGCGCCAACTAGTCTCTAGGACTAGACTGTAACGCCAACTAAGCTTGAGCAAAACTCAAACTTAGTAGCAGGGACTGGCTTTGTCATCATGTCAGCTGGATTATCATGAATACTTATCTTGCACATCTTGACATCACTTTGAGCAATAACAGCTCGAATAAAGTGATATCTCACATAAATGTGCTTTGTTCTCTCATGGAACATCTGATCCTTTGTAAGGCATATAGCACTCTGACCATCACAAAATATAGTGGTGTAAGAATTATCTCCACAAAGCTCAGTGTACAAACCTCTCAACCAAATAGCTTCTTTACAAGCTTCAGAAATAGCCATATATTACCTTGGTGGTAGATAAGGCAACAGTAGATTGTAAACTTGCTTTCCAACTAACAACACAACCACCAATGGTGAAAACATAACCTGTGAGAGACCTCCTCTTGTCCAAATCATCAGCATAATCAGAGTCAACATAACCAACAAGTCCATCTCTAGAATTCCTAAACTGCAAACAAGCATTAGAAATGCCATGCAAATATCTGAAAATCCACTGAACTGCTTTCCAATGCTCTTTTCCATGATTAGCCATGTATCTACTAACAACACTCAATGTATGAGATAAATCAGGACGAGAACAAATCATGGCATACATAAGAGAACCAACTGTACTGGAATATGGAACTCTAGACATGTACTCAATATCATAATCTGACTTAGGACATAAAGCTTAAGACAATCTGAAATGCGTAGCTAATGGAGTACTCACTGGTTTTGCATCATGCATATTAAAACGACGAAGGACCTTCTCAATATAACATTTTTGAGTAAGGTATAACTTGCCAGATTGTTTTTCTCTAATAATCTCCATGTCAAGAATTTTCTTTGTTACACCTAGGTCCTTCATCTCAAATTCATTACTCAATTGTTCTTTCAGTTTTGCTATTTCTAACTTATCTTTTGCAGCAATCAACATATCATCAACATAGAGAAGCAAATAAATGGCTGAACCATTGACAATCTTTAAATAAATACAGCTGTCATAATCAGACTGCTTAAAATTATGAGAGAGCATAACGGAGTCAAATCTCTTGTACCATTGCCTAGGAGATTGCTTCAAACCATAAAGAGATTTCTTTAATCTACAAACAAGGTGTTCTTTTCTAGGAATAACAAAACCCTCAGGTTGGTCTATATAAATGTCTTCTTTCAACTCCCCATGTAAGAATGCAGTTTTAACATCTAATTGTTCAAGTTCATAATCATGTATAGCAATAATCTTGAGTAAAGTGCGAATAGAACTATGCTTCATAAGCTGGGAAAAGACATTATTAAAATCAATACACGGAATTTGACTATAGCCTTTAGCAACTAATCTTGCTTTATACCTTCTTTGGTTCGATGAAGAAATACATTCCTTTCTTTTGAAAATCCACTTGCAATGGACATGCTTCTTCTCCTTTGGCAATTTAACTAATTCCCAAGTGCCATTCTTTTCAAGTGACTCCATCTCATCATTCATAGCAGTTATCCACTTATTGCAATCAGTGGAGCTAATAGCCTTAGAGTATGATGAAGGTTATGTATTACCTTCAATTTCTTCTGCTACACTCAAAGTATAAGCAACAATATTAGCTTCTTCAATGAACCTCTTGGGTGGATTAATCTCTCTCCTAGGTGCATTAGCGTAATAGACATTGTAGTGGCTGTTCAACAATAGGAGTATCCTCAACAATAGATGCATCGGGAACAACGGTGTTTTCCTTATCGATGTGTTACTGAACCAACAGTGCTATACGAATACTTGAATTACGCTTACTCTCAACGAGGCGTTAGTAGGCAGTTTATCAGAAAGCATAGCAGATTCATTAAAGATAATATTTCTGCTAATCACAACCTTCCTTGTTTCAGGATTCCATAACTTATATCATTTAACACCAGATTTATAACCAAGAAAGATGCACTTAATAGCTCTAGGCTCTAATTTTCCATTATCAACATGTGCATAAGCAGTACAACAAAAAACTCTCAATTCTGAATACTTTGCTGGGGAACCAGACCATACCTCACTTGGAGTCTTCTTTTTCAATTGCAATATTGGGTGACCGATTAATAAGATAGCAAGTAGTAGAAGCGGCTTCAGCCCAAAAATATCTATGCAAACCTGCATTAGACAACATGCAACGGGCCTTGGAAATAATGGTTCTGTTCATACGCTCAGCTACACTGTTTTGTTGAGGAATACCAGGAACGGTGTAATGCCTAACAATGCCTTCAGCCTTGCAATATGATTCAAATTCATCAGAACAGAATTCCATCCCATTATCAGTGCGAAGTTTCTTTACCTTCTTTTCAGTTTGCCTTTCAATCATAGTCTTCCACTCTTTAAATGCTGAAAATGCTTCTGGCTTATGCTTCAAGAAATAAGGCCACACTCTTTTAGAGTAATCATCAATAATTGTTAACATATAACGAGCACCTCCTAGAGATGTCTTACGAGATGCCCCCCATAAATCAGAATGCACATAATCTAAAATACCTTACGTAGTATGGCGAGGTATTAAATCTCACCCTCTTGTGTTTGCCAAACACGCAATGCTCTGAAATTTAGCTTGCGATGCTATGTCCATCAAGAAGTCCTCTCTTGCTCAATTACGCTAAACCAAGTTCACTCATATGCCCAAGGCGCATATGCCAAAGATTAGTAGCATCGAGAATCGGATAATGAACTTGAAATTACAGCAACATTACGATATTGTAGTACCTCATGGATGAGTACAGTTGTGATTTAATATCACTTTCATTACAATAAGAGAGCCTTTTGATACCTTTAAAACTCCACCTTCACGAATACTTGTACCTTTTACCATCAAGAGTACTCAAAGAGATGAGGTTCCTTTTCAAGTGCGGAATGTGCCTTACATACGCCAAAGTTACGATAATGCCATCAAACATCTTGATGCGAATTGAACCAATTCTGCAACCTTACAAGATGAGTTATCACCCATCAACACAGTACCAACTTCAACAGGTTCATAGGTGGCAAACCAATCCCTATTCGGGCACATATGAAAGGTACCTGCGGAATCAAGAATCCATTCATCATTGGTCTTAGCACATCCAGTAAAGGCAACAAGGATTTCTCCATTAGGACTATCATCAGCAACAAGAGAAGCTTAACCTTCATCATCTGGTTTACCTTTTGGCGTATAATGGCCGGTTCTCTTTTCTTTATTTTGCAACTTCCAGCATTCAGAGATATCGTGCCCACTTTTCTTGCAATATTTGCACGACTTGTACTTGCCTCTAGATTTCGACCGGTTCTTGTAGCCGTTCGAACGTTTGCCCTGAGATCCATTGTTTGAGTTCTTCTCCTTTTGTCTGCTACGAACAAACAAGCCTTCTCCTTTCGAGCTTGAATTTTCAGAAGATACCATCTGTTTCATCTTCTCTTTAGCATGCAAAGCTTCATAAACTTCATTAAGAGTGAGAGTATCTCTACTATATAATATGGTATCTCTGAAATTTGAAAAAGAACTAGGCAGGGAACACAAAAGAATAAGATCTAAATCCTCATCCTCATATTTTACCTCCATCGACTCTAGGTAAACGCGATCTCCTTAAGCGCGAAAGATGATCAAGTACCGATTCTCCTTCTTACAATTTGTGAGAGTACAACTTCTGCTTGAGATGCATTTTGCTGGTGAGATCCTTCGTCATGCAATTTTTTCGGCTTGACCATAATCGTGACTATCTTCTCCTTCAAAACATCTGCAAAATATTATTTGATAGATGAAGGTAAATCGAGATAAAACCTTACGGTCTTTACGCTTGTCATCTGCGGTCCATGCGGTAGGTTATTTTGCAAATCCTTCAATGCATCATCCAAATCCATCCGTGCCAACTGACCCTCATCTTGACTTGCCACAGCGAAAATCTTGTGTCTCGATCCAGGAGGGGAATATCATACTTCAAAGTCGCCATGAGGAATAAAACCTGAAAATTGCTGGTATTGTTCTGTGTAAACCTAGCAAAAATCACGACCTATATGGTACACCTTCTGTGTACACGAATCAAAAATCTTTAACTCCTGGTACAAGCCTTGGGTGGACGAAGCAAAGAGGTGCGCTGGCTTGCTGCTCGAAGCCGGCCAGCAGCGCACGAGCTCTCGGGAGCACGAAGCAATTTTCTCGGATAATCACCAAGCGGCGACGCCTTGATGGTCCTTCTTGGGCCGTGCCACACTCCTCAACAAAATACTCACGTGATTACGTGAGCTTGCTATGAGAATTAATAAAGAAAGAATTGATGACACAAAGCTTGCACGAAAATTAATAAAGAAAGAATTGAAGGGATGTCTTGCTTTTGCTTTTCTTTCTGGTTGCTTTATGCGCATGTGCCAGTGCGTTCGGACGAGCGAAGAAGCGTGTCTTCGTCTACGCTTGTCGCTCGTATTGGGTGAAGAACCAAAGCCGGCGACTTGGACCGAGTAAAGGCACGGCAGCTGCGGAAAATGCGCGAGGAAGCGCCACGAGTGCGATCGCGCGGGAGTGGCGCTCGGCGGGAGGCGAAGCGCGCGCGCGTGGGCGTCCACAGATTGGATCTGTTATTTTTTTCTTGTGTATCTCTCCTCAAACCCTAATCTCCTGTGCTCTGATACCACTTGTTAGAAATAATGCACAAATTAAAAGGGACAAGAGACACAAATTTTATGTGGAAAACCCTTGCGGGAAAAAACTACGGGCGCCAATCGGCGATAATCACTATATGCGGAGCGATTACAAAACGCCGGGGATTACAATGATGTGTTAGGCGTCAACTCTCCCCGTGCGGCTTACAAGAGGTATATAAAGGGGTAATAGGACTTAGAGTCCAAGTAAGAAACTAATCCGCTAATATAGTAACTAATCTGGATACTTTCATATTAGAAATTCGGATCACAATATATCCCATATTCAACAACCATGGTGGTCTTGGTCTGCATGTCTCACAAGCAACCTTGCTATTAGGGTCTTCAGCAAGGCATGCATCAAAAACCACATCAGATATATGGTCGCAAAGCTTGTCAGGATGTCCCTCATTGACGGACTCAGAGGTGAAGAGGAAGGTGTCAATTTCGGCCATCTTCTTTAACCTGCATAAAATGGTGATGCACGTGTGTATCTCAGAACACAAATGGTATCATAAGTAAAATGGTCCAGTTCTTGAAGTTAAATGCCAGATTTGATGATTGACATACATCCAAACTCTTCGACAAAAGTGGCTGGAATTAAAGACAAGAAAGCCAATGCACGCACAAGCATCCTATCTTTTCTATAGACATGACAAAGATCACAAGACATTACCCCAAGATTACTGGTAGCAATGCAAGTGAACACCTAACTAAACCCTGTTATCACCAGTTTCTCGAACAAACTTCATCTGTCTTGTCCAAACTGTTAAAGAGTATAAACACATGCATGCAGCCCAACTAACGCCCCTAATCTCAGCTAACAGATTAGGCATGCACATATATTGCTTGTTACCTTGTAATCCTTGATTGGTTACCATGTAATCCACGGCATGTAATATATGTAACCTTCACTGCATAATGAAAAGATTCATTGTGTGATCATATACACGCTTTCATAGTATCAGATAGGTTCTGGTCTGCCGGCCACCTCTCGATTCTTCCACCTTCCACACGCCAGCCATCTTCCCTTTCTTTCCAAACCGCCATGGGTGACACCACACCCAGAGCTTCCTCCTTTGCCATCAACGTCACCAACGTCAAATCCCACATCCCCTTCAACCTTGAACTCCATCCTCCCAACTACCCCAGATGGCATGAACTTTTCCTCATCCTTGTTGGCAAGTTCGGCGCCAAGAAGCACCTCGATGTCATCGGTGCCTCCTCCAAAGACACTGATTATGAGCAGAACGACTTCACCATTTTGTCCCTGTTGTATGCTTCTGTCTTGGATGAGAGACTTGGCATCATCCTCACACCGGGTGTCTCGGCGCACACCATCTAGAAAAGCATTGAGGATCTATTCTGCGAAAACAAGAAATCTTCTGTCATCCACTTGGAGGGCGAGTTTCGTGCTGTTGTACAAGGCGACATGTCCATCATGGATTACTCACAGAAACTCAAGTCTTTCGTTGATGCTCTTGGCGACATTGATCACAAGATTTCAGATGAAACTCACTCTCACCCTCCTTCGAGGTTTGAATGAGACTTTTCGCAACATGTCTACCATAATCAAAACCCAAGAACCCTTCCCCACCTTCCAACATGCTCGCTCGCTTCTCCTCCTCGAAGAGACTGATCTCAAGGTCGCCAAATCCACTGCTGCCACTGCTCTTGTCGCTGCCAAACCCTCCTACACCACCTCCACTAGCTCCTTAAATGGATCATTTTCAGGGTCCAGCGGTGGGTCCAACTGGCGCAACAAGAACAATAGCAAGAAGGGCAACAACCGCCACTACAACGACGGCCATGGCAACAACTTCTCCAGCGACAACAATAGTGGCCGCTCTCCCTTCTCGTTGTGGTTCAATCTATGGACCAACACCTTCCAGATGTGGCATGTTCAGCAGCAGCCAGCATCTTCCACCCCCGGGATCCTCGGCTAGCGACCGGCTCTTCCCCCGTAGTCGTTCATGGTCGCCCCATCTCCAGGTGCCATGGTCCAGCAGTTGGTCGGCCTACCGTACCAGTCCACTGGCGCACCTTATTGGGACCAGGCATCCCTCGTCTAGGTGATGAACACCATGTCTCTCCAACCACTTGCAGCTCAACATGGTACATGGACTCTGGTGCTTTGGCACATCTCACTTCGGAACTCGATAATCTCTCCTCCACCACCCCCTTCCTTCTCCTCAGTCCACTCATATTATCATCGGAGATGGTACTCGTCTTCCTATCACCGCCAGCAGCACCTCCTTCCCAACCTCCTCTAGTCCTCTCTCACCCGGAATGTTTGCCCCCCCCCCCGAATTATCACCAATCTTATTTACATGCGCAAATTTACCCCTGTCAATCATTGCTCTGTGGAATTTGACCCCTTTGGTCTCTCTGTGAAGGATCTTCACACCAAGGCCATGATTCTCAAGTGCAATAGTGCGGACAGCCTCTACCCACTGCACTCCCTAGTGCCGCTATCTGCACACCTTCTTGCATTCCTTGGCGCTGCTATCCGCACACCTTCATTGCACCCACGTCATCCGAATTTCTATGGCACCACCGACTAGGGCATCCTGGACACCATGCCCTCTCATGCTTCACCGCTTCGGATGTCATCTCCCTCAATAAATCACGATCTGACATGTCCTTATGTCATGCGTGTCAACATGGTCAGCATATTCGCCTTCCTTTTACATCTTCTTTGTCGTGTACAACTCGAGCTTTTGAGCTCATCCATTGTGACTTGTGGACATCACCAATTCCTAGTATTTTTGGTTTTAAATACTATCTCGTTTGTTTGGATCACTCAAACTAAAATCCGACGTGTTCTCCACTTTACTTCATTTCCACACTTATGTGTCAAACCAGTTTCACTCTTCCATCCAAACAATTCAATGTGATAATGGTTGTGAATTCGACAACACTGCTGCTCGTTCCTTTTGTCTCTCCCACGGCATTCACCTCTGCATGTCGTGTCCACATACCTCCCAACGAGCGATAAATTTGAACACATTATTCGCACCACCAATGACATCATGTGAACCCTCCTTTTTCCAAGCTAGCCTACCTCAACCATATTGGGCAGAATCCCTACACACAACCACATACCTCCTAAACCATCTACCAACCAAAACATTCCAAAACACCACACCCTACCAAACCCTATACGATTCTCCCCCACATATGATCACTTACGAGTGTTAGGTGTCATTTATTACCCCAACCTTTTGACCACCAAACCAAACAAGCTAGCTCCACGTTCCACGAGTGCATCTTCCTTGGATGCCCCCCCCACAAATCACAAAGGATGTCACTGCCTTGAGTTGTCCACAAATTGATCTCGTCATGTCATCTTTGATGAACTTTCCTTCCCTTTTGCCACCAAATTATCTCCTTCAAAATCCACATACAACTTCCTTGATGATAGCATGTCTACCATTCTCCCTCCTCCCGCCATAGATGCCACACTTTTGGCTGCTGACCGACTTGCCGCGGCTCATCTCCTTGCCACATCTGCTGCCGACCAGCCTACCACAACCCATCTTCCTGTTGTGCCAGGTCCAATTGTACCAGGGGCTACCTCCACACCTCTTGTATGCAAATCCCTCCCAACTCCAACAATCACTCCATGACAATTAGCGGAAAAGCTAGATTTCGTACTCCAAAAACCATCTTAACCTCCAAACCACTGTTTCCTCTCCCGTTTCCCCTTTGCCTAAAACTTATCGGGGGGAGGGGGGCTCTTAAAGATCCAATTTGGTGTACGGCCATGCTTGAAGAATTTTCCGCCCTCACATCCAACCACACTTGGGATTTAGTTCATCCTCCAAATGCCAACATTGTGTCCCACAAATGGATTTTTTGTCACAAACATAATCCCGATGGGTCCCTAGAGCACTACAAGGCACAGTGGGTTCTTCGTGGTGTTTCCCAGCAACCCTTTGTGACTACGATGAAACCTTTAGTCTCGTCATCAAATCGGCCACTATTTGCACGATCCTCTCTGTTGCCCTCAGCAGTGACTGGCCCATTCATTAACTAGATGTAAAAAATGCTTTCCTCCATGGCACACTTGCTGAAACCGTCTACCGCCAACAACCCCTGGGTTTTGTTGATACCGCCAGACCGTCGCATGTATGTCATCTCAACAAATCTCTCTGACCTCAAATAGCACCACGGGCTTGCTTGTCGTTTTAGACTTTTATTCTCTCCATTGACTTCTGTTCCAAATTTGGCCTGTCTTTATTCATTTACCAATGTGGCTCAGATGTTGCCTTTCTTCTCCTCTATGTTGATGACATTGTGTTGACCGTCTCCACCACTTCCCTCATTCAGTGGATCATCACTTCTCTTTGTCTGGAATTTTCCATGACAGACCTTGAAGCACTACACTATTTTCTCGGCATTTCTGCCCAGTGCACCCCTCATGGATTCTACCTCTCCCAAGAGAAGTAGGCTGCTGAGATCTTGCAACGCGCCAACATGTCTAATTGCAACCCGTGTGCCACACCCATCGATAGTAAATCTAAACTACTGCGCCATCGGCACTCATGTGCCGATCGACCCTCTACGCGACCTCGTTGGTGCTCTTGATAACTCACCTTCACTAGCCGGATATCACCTATGCTATGCAACAAGTTTATTTGCATATCGTGATCCACGCTGAGTGGATTTCCGGCTTTTCAAGCGGATTTTGCGATGCGTCAAAGGCATCATGCGTTTTGGTTTGCAGTTGTCTCATTCTTGTTTGCACAATCTTGTCACTTACTCCGATGCTGATTAGGCTGGCTTCCCGGACACGTAGAAATCCACCTCCGGCTATTTGCCTTTTCCTCGACGATAACCTCATCTCCTAGTGTTCCAAGCGGCAGCACACAGTTTCTCTATCGAGCGCCAAGGCGGAGTACAACGGTATGGCTAATGCAATGGCAGAAACCTGCTGGCTTTGCCAACTCTTGGAGCTCCACCGCTCCATGCGAAAGGCCATGGTGGTGTACTGCAACAACATAAACACCGTCTACTTCTCCACCAACCCTGTTCAGCATCAACGTACCAAACATCTGGAGATTGATCTCCATTTTGTTTGTGAACGGGTTGCTTTTGGTGCTCTCCATGTACTACATGTTGCTTCAAGTTCACACTATGCGGACATCTTTACAAAGGGGCTACTGATAGCCATCTTCATGGATTTTCGCTCTAGTCTCAACGTCATACTGCTCTGGTTGACCTTTGTGGAGGGATGTTAGAGTATATACACATGCATGCAGCGCATTCAGCTCAAGCGGCGCATAATCTCAGCTAATAGATTAGACATGCACATATATTGTTCGTTACCTTGTAATCCTTGATTGGTTACCATGTAATCCACAACATGTACTATATGTACCCTTCACTGCATAGTAAAAATATTCATCGCATGATCATCTACAGGCTTTCACAAACTCTTAGTCAAATTTAAGCGAGTGGGTTGTAGAAGATGCTTATATAGCAAGCACAAAGGGCACTGTGTGTTGCTCATACATATTCTGATCATTATTTTGGCGCAAATGCTATAAGACACCAGACTTGTCCGACCCAAGACATTGGACTTATCCAATTGTCCATGTGGTAAACGGCAGTCCAAAACAAAAGGAATGCTAGTGAACAAGCACAAGAAATCCATGTTTAGCTTATGCAAATATGACCCTAATTTGTCCATATGACATAATGTTGGGGAACATTTTCATGAAAAGAGAGCCAATTATCTTAAAATCATTCCAATTAAGGATAACTCTCGTCTTCTCGTGAATTGCTCATAACTGTCAGAAGCAGTGAAAATGTGCCCAAGTCAGTGTCCTCCCCGATTGAACCAAGTCGGCAGTGGGCATAAGGAACAAACAAAAGCCTACTTGAACCAGCCTATAAGAATCAACTTGTCCAAGTAGGACAAGATTCCACGAACAAAAGAATCACCCATTGCACTCGATTCCCCACCATTACAACCTGCGAATTAGCATTCAACATCATAGAAGCACCTAAATCCCCACTTGCAAGTTTTGTTCTTAACAGGACAAGATTATAAGAACAATAGAATCCACTATTATTCACAGCATAAGCTATCCAGTTGCAGTCACTGAATCACTCCTCGCCAATTCATGGTTCAACACTAAGATAACGCACATCGTAGGAGCATAATTTTTTTTGCCCTTCCACTTCCCGATAGCATGCAGAAGCATCAAAGTTGCAAGCTTTTCGAGCACGATTAGATTCGTAGATCAAAAGAATCACATCGCCTAACGCTAATCCATCCATACATATTCAAAGTAACACTTAATAAAAACAATAACGGCGTAGTAGATGGCTATATGCCAAGAACTTGGCAAGAACAAGCGGCGGGCGACATTAGAACATAGGGGTGCAATAGCTCGAGGAGAGATATGGATTTGTTATCGTCCAATTTAAGTTAGTTATTTATGAAAGGGAAAATTAAGGATTTTTCACTCTTAAACTCCTTGATTTAGGATTTTCCACCTTTAAATTTCTTCTTGATAATCATGCCTATAGGCCATCATTCCCGGTGCTTATATTTTTTCCGAGTGTAGTTTCCTTTTTGTAAACTCTTTGTGTTATGATTACTCCTCTCTTAATTAATTCAACTGGCAAATCTTTTCCCGGTGCGTTTCAAAAAAAAAAAAACTCTAAGTCCAGACGACAAAACCCAAGAAACACGAAATGGTGAAATGAAAGAACGGTGTATCGTGGAATAGTATACACGCATCAGATCGAGATGAGTATAGCATCGGAAGCAAAACTGACGGGAAAAAAAAAGAATAGAACGGTGGAAGGGCGCCTCACCTTGGCTTGTTGTGGGGCGGCGAGGTGACATGGGGAGGGAGGCCAGCTAGGCAAGACAGGAACGACGATATAGGAGATCCAACGAGCCGCTTCGCCGCCAGATGCACGAGCATCATACCGTGTACTCGCGTTTATATAGGACGCGGTGCGGGTTCCGGGGTGTGAACCGGATCCGTTGCGGGAGGCGGGTGAAACACCGTTGGATGGGATCGAATGGCGGCATAGAGCTGGAGGAGAGGAGTTGCGTTGTGCGGAATAGGGACCCGTACCAATCAAGTTGTGGTTTGCTCGCACTCCGCACCCGGGAGTCGGAGTTGCATTGTGATTGCGAATTTGCGATCCCCTCCCTCCCTCTGTGCTGTGGCTCCATCTTCCATCTGACCATCTCGTTGTGGTCGTCGTCGTCTTCTAATTTCTGCTTGATTTAATTGGTGTAGTCAAAGAATACTAAGCTAGAGGGTTTCCATAGATCGCTCAGGTTGCATGCATCATGTGTAACATGTGTTGGTGGTGTTAGCTTCTCAGTTTAGGTGGGGCAAATGCTTGATATAGATCGAGTGAGTAGAGAATAATTGGCTAGTGTATTCATCTTAGGATTCACAATTCATGGACCACATGACTAAATCTTATAAAAAAACATAGTAGGAAAGATCTATGCAAATAAGAAATAATTCACTAAACCCCCTCGGTTGTTGTCAGTCAAACTCTTGTTAGCAGTCTCATGAGAAAAAAAAACTCTTGTTAGCGGAAGAGTGAAACCATACGGTTATTAGCCTATCCAATGATTGGTGTGCGAGCTTCTTATATCAAGAGTTTTTTTGCGAGATATTTCAGATTATTATAAAGCATAGCGTTCATAATCATTCTATGTGATCTTGTGGCTCTGCTGCAGATCATATGTTGATGTTGTTGTTTCTCCTTGATCTATTTTGTAAAAATTGCAATGTTGAGCATAGTATATTTCCATCGCGTACGTACTTGGCATTTTTTTCTGCATACTTTTTTTTTACAACATGACCAGTGCAGAGCATGCTTGAATTCTTAATTCCTTGAAAGAATGCATTGGTCACTATACAATCAAGCGGCGTAAGCAAATTATGTTGTGAAAGTGACCAAGAATTAAAAATAGAAAAATTATGTTGGTGACGCTCAAAGATGCATATTTAGATAATAATATGGCAAGGCAAATGCACTCAACTTCAAAATAACGTCACAAAGTGCCGAAATTCTGAAAAATAAAACACCGTTGGTTAAAATACACGTCTATCCCTCGGATTGTTTTCAATGTTAGGAGACGACGTCTTCGGAGGACATGGAAATTAAGGCGGCTTACACACTCAACATACAAGAATCAGTCCATTGGTTCTTACTAGCACAATTATACTTGCTATGTTTAACACAAAAAAAACATTATTTAATCATTTCAACGGATAAACACGGAATTAACACAGACTCTCTTTTTTGGTGAAATGGCAAGAACATTACCATTATTGCATTAAAAATAGGTAGATAGAAAAAACAGGTTCAGAAGATACAAAAACAAAACAAAACCAAACAGTAGATGAAAGACATGAGACACTCCTCGAAATGCTCATTCGGAGCTATCCCCTTAAGCCACCGACACGCTCGCGGTCTTCAGGACGTCAGCCCCCCTCCCACCGGTAAGTAGACTCCCGGTTGTTCGCCCGCATTAACGGACCTAGCTTCTTCTTTGATGATCGCCACAGTCCCAATCGCGTTGTTTCACTGATGTTGAAAAATCCTCCTATTTCTTTCATTCCAGATTTGCCACATTGTGAGAATGACTAGCGAGCTCTGGCCCTTCCTACTTATGGCCATTTCTCTTTCCGATATTTGTAGCCACCAATCCAGGATCGTTTCATGATCCTCTCGGTGTTATTGACTCACGGAGAGAACTCGCTCATTGTTTACTCTCTAGAACGCACACACGTAGGAAGCTAATAGAAGAAAGGTTTGGTGTTGCCGAACTGCTGCAGCATTTTCTGAGTTTTTTCTTTCTCTTGCTTCAATCAAAACAAATATGATTACACATCTTTTATAGACTACCTAATTAACTTGCTACCTAAGCCAAAAATATAAACATGGGAAGCCTAAACATGGAAAACCTAACAAAGGAAACAAACTAATTTCATCCGATGCTGATTACATTGGAATCCTAACACCATATTACTTGGCAAGTCTAGATTAGTTTCCAACAATCTCCCCCTAATCTAGACTCGTCGATACTTCAATGCGTTCAACCGCACCGTCTTGCCACACGCAACAGTCTCCTTTTGTCACACACAGTGGCATCTTGCGCGACACACGCGCCATTGTCGATCTTGCACCGACTCACCTGGCATTGGCATCACCTTGCCAATTGTCGACAACACACGTCGGGACACTAATAATCATTTGGACACTAATAAGCCACCGACACGCTCGCGGTCTTCAGGACGTCGGCCCCCCTCCCACCGGTAAGTAGACTCCCAGTTTGTTCGCCCCGCTTGTTAACCAGGTCCTAGCTTCTTCTTTGATGATCGCCACAGTCCTAATCGCGTTGTTTCGCTGATGTTGAAAAATCCTCCTATTTCTTTCCTTCTAGATTTGCCACATTGTGAGAATGACTAGCGAGCTCTGGCCCTTCCTACTTATGACCATTTCTCTTTTCGATATTTGTAGCCACCAATCCAGGATCGTTTCATGATCCTCTCAGTGCGTAAGTATTAAACTATTGCGCTGTGCCCATGTTGCTACTTGCTACCACATGCCATACCCTTTTTGTGAAGACACATTTGAGGAGGAGATGTGGCGTTGTTTTCGAATTATCTGTACACAGATTAATCATTTCACATGTGCCTTGTTTGGAGGACGTTCGACGTCGGAAGCCGTTCTTAAACAGTCAACCATACAAAATTTTTGTATTTTACGGTGCCCAAAAGTTTCATATGAGGCGAGCGAAAGGTTTCTCGATCGATCACGAAAATTGTGCCTCATACGCCGTTGGTTCAACATAGAAACACAAACTCAATCGCCCGTTTACTCCATCCTCAGCCTACTTGTTCTCGTTGCCTCCCTAGCTAGCTGCCACCACAGCCTCGTCGCGTCGTGCGACATCGTCTGCCCACGAGGCCGTGACACTAGAACATCTACTGCGAGCGAGCCTACGAGGCCTGACTAGACTCAACCACACGCCCCCACTTGCTATCGCTGCCGCAGCTGTGCACGCCCCTCGATCTGCCACCGCTGTGTCGCCGCCGCTTGGCCGCCTGTTCCCTTGGACCCGCCTGGCCCCGGTTGCAGCTCTTGTTGCTCCTAGATCTCGTTGCTATGGACTGCCAGGATGCCGATGAGCAAGATGCCGAGGCCCTAGATGCAGCGAAGAGGGGACAAGACGGCCGGGTGGTGCTGCGCAGCAGATGTCTCCATTTTGTGGCAGAGACGGACGGGGCAGCTGGAGTGTGGGAAGATGGGTATTGGTGTCATTTTGAAAATATTGTAATGGAATATTTTCTGTGAGTGTTATTTTTCAGAATTTTTGCTCTTTGCGATGACGTTTTTAAGCTGAGTGTGTTTGCGATGTTATTCATTTAAATACGTATATTTGGAGGGTCAGTTACCTAATTTTCCTTTAATAAAATGTAGGTTTCCTGTCAATCAAGTACTTTTTAAGGCGGGGCAGTATAATTTTTGTTTATGAACTAGCTAGCTAAAGCCAATAAACTAAATGATTGACCTTTAAATTAGCATGCTCCTAACCATTAATTCTTTCAAATCAGTATTTTCCTTTCCTTAAGCTAACATTTAAGCTGACACAATGACGATGTGTGTGCATCCATTTAAATATTATCGTCAACTCTCATTAATGCAAAGGTATATATGTATGCATACTAGAGGAGCAGAGTTCAGGACTTTAGTATGTATGCTCAAATGCTTCTTTAAAGTTCTAAAGAAGTTGCTGCTAGCTATCTGCAAATTATGCTTGTGGAAATGTTCATGTTACTTCTTCGAAGAAATCTTCAGGTTAATTAAGACAGTCTAGTATACTGTCAACCGAACGCATGCATTGAGTGGGGCATGTTCAGAATATGAAATGCATGCATGTAAACGTACAGTAACGTGCGAGTGCACCGACCAAAACCAAGTCAAAAACTTTTGCAGGCTGCAGGGAAGAAAAGAAAGCATATCTGAATGTGCTTACGACTGCCTGCAGTACTACTGAACCACCAACTCAGTGTACTGAACTAACTGAACTTGTGTGTACTGGATATAAATCTACTGAAATTTATTCAGCTTTAGTGCTGACTCAGAGAGCAATACTTACTAAAATATATACGTATGATAGTATGTATAGCCTTAACCCTAATCTACTGACCACGCCAATTATAAAGTAATGAGAAATACTATAGAACACTATAGCATGCAATGGTATAGGTCCTAGCGTCCGATCCCCTCTCATACCCCTCTCTCCTCGATCTCTCTCTCTCCCGCGTCTGACCGGGGAGTGCAGCCGACGAGCCGACAGTGGCAAGCGGCCGTCCCCTCCTTCACTTCCAGTTCCACCCCTCCACCTCCACCTCCTCCTTCAACTTCGGCTTCGGATTTGGTGCGAGCGGTGCGCGGTGCTTCACCTCCAACTCTAGATCTGTCGACGGGCAGTGGTGGTGCGACTCGGGACAGCCGGATCCGATAGTGGCGTGGTGCGGAGCTCGAGCCTGAGCTAGGGAAGAGAGAGAAATAAGGATGCTTGGCACGCAGCTCAAGCCGCAGTTCGGCGGGCGACGTCATGGCGGCGGTGGTAGTTGAGACCGGAGCCGAAGAAGAGGGTGCAACGACGGCGGTCTCTGTAGCGGCACAACAGTGCCGTCGTAGCCACATGAGTCAGTCGAAACTCACTTAAACCTTCTCAAAACTTTGATTGAAACTCGTTGAGGCCTATTGAAACTTTTGTTTTGAAACTTGTTGAAACTTTTCAAAACACTCTGACTGAAACTTGTTTTCCAAAATTTGAAACTCATTGGAACTTTTCTTGGAAACTTCTAGAATGTTCTCACAAAACTTCTTGAAACATCATGAAACTTGTCGCTACACCGTTGCAATGCCACAGCGTTCCTAGTTGCTTCCTAAATTAATCTGTAGAATTAAGTGGAAGACATGCAATAGCTGTTAGGAGAAAAGATAATAAAAGGCAGTGATAAGTTCTGAACCACACACAATAATTTCATAAAGAAATTAAAGTGGCAGCTGAACACAGACTCGCCTACCCCAATTTCATCCAGATCTACACCAGTCTACTACTGCAAGTGCAACCTACTCACCCCATGCATATGTGCTTATCTCATGAATAATTCATCCAATTACATATATTTAATCTCAAACGTGCCAATTTATTTATCCAAGCTGATCAAAACAACCCTGATATATCAAAAAGACCCAGACATGTATGTCTCTGTCAATCGTTGGACCAAACAGTCTAAAATTAAAGCCAGAAGAACTACTCATGCATCCAAGAACCCTAGCTAGCTAACTAGCAATACTGTAGAAACTTGCATCGGTCGGTAGGTTAGCTAGCTAGTACTCATCCACAACTTCTATCAGCTTGCTGGCCACTGCACTTGCAAACACTGGAGACCCCTGATGAATCTGCATCCAAATCAACAAAAGAAAACAAGAAAAAGAAATTGGCATCTAAAAATTGCATATCTTGATTCTTGAGGACACGCATAGCATATGAACCTTGGAAGGTCATGAATTCCAGATTAAGAGATCGATGGTGACCTTAGTGTTGAACATGTAGATGTGGCAGTCGCCGATCTTGCCGCCGGAGAGGTGGACGAGGTCGAGGCGGAGGTCGTCCAGCGCCCGCGACGCGGCCGCGAGGCACCCGTCGCGGCGGCGCTTGGTGAGCTTGATGTTCACCTCGTCCTCCACGATCCGCACGTCCACGAAGGTCTCCTTGCTCCGCCGCTGGATGTACGTGCTCCGGATCGGCTGCCGCGGCACTGCCGCCACAGCCGCAGCCACCGCCACCTCGCCCTCCGAGCTCTCCGCCTCTCCACCGTCAGCACCGCCACCGGCGCCGCGTCCACCACGTCCCCCTGCAGCTCCCTCCGGCGCCGCTTCTTCTCCACCAGCAGCGTCAGCTCCTCCACCGTCCTCCCTAGCTCCTGGATGTACTCGATGGCGTCCGAGATCACCGTCGCCCTATCCTCCTATAAATACCAAAAGAACCACAAAATGAACACGAGATCGATGAACAGATCAAGAGATCGACAGTACCAAGAACCAAGAATCAATGGCACGTCGGTACGACGACCGTAGGGCATGTACGTACCTTTGTACGGTTGGGGATGAGGAGCATGAGGGCTGTGTACTTCTCGGTGAGGCGCTGCCGGCGCTGCTTCTCCTTCTTCTCCACACCGTTGGCCGGCCCACCATGGAAGCCGCTCGATGCCCGGTTCCGCCGCTTCCTGCTGCCGCAGGTCCGTGGCGTCGGGGAGGTCTCGAAGGGGCCAACCATGTAGGTCGACTCATCGTCGGCGGCGCCGAACACGAGGGACGACCCGGTCGTTGGCCCGCGGAGGTACGGCTCAGCCGCGGGGTAGTGTCCGTAGTAGTCGCGCAGCATGGTCATCGTCTGGTGGTGGGGGGCCAGCTGCTCGAACTGCGCCGGCGGCTGATCGGTGCTCCCGAAGAAGTAGTCCACGGTGGGCTGCGGCGAGACGGCGGCGGTGGCGGAGGCAGCTGCCGCGGTGTCGTGGAAGTGGATAAGGTGGAAGTTGAGCTCCCCGGGATGGCCGCGGCGGCGGGGCGGCAGGTGCGGCTGACCAACGTCCAAGACCAGGGTCTCGTGGGGCATCAGGAGCTCGCACTGCGGGTGATACATTTTTGCACACTGCAACACAAACACGCGCGAGTAAATTTGCAAGGGAAGCACAAAGAACACAAGGTTTTGAGGAGAGAACTTAATTGTAAGGTCACGGCAAGGTTTAATCTAGACAAAAAAAAAAAAGAACAGAGATAGCAAATGAAAGCAGGCAGCAAGATACACGCTAGTCCAACGAATAGTCTGATCTGAAAGTAGATGCAAATTGCGATGAGGTTAGCAAGCCAAACCTTTCTTCAGAGTAGTGGCAGCACTGCAACAATGAACCAGCTAGCTAGGTTGGTTGAGTTCCTCCTGGAGATATGAATCGATAAGAGGAGAGGGGTATATAAAAGGGGCAAAGGTGATGTTGGGTAGGAGAAAGCTGTTGCTTTCTTGTGGATTAGCAGAGAGAAAGTGACACTTGCACAAAGAGTTGTTTGTTACTGAGATTCCTCCCCGGCCGGAGGGCCACCAACCTCAAAGGAACAAAAATCTGCCATACACCGCACACTGACAATTTTAGTGGTACATGCTCATGCAGGATTCAGAAAGGCTTCACAGACCAGGGTTTGGTTTGTTGCGCACCAGTTGCCTAGCTTTTTCTGAAGCTTGGAGGAGAGACAGAGAAGAGGGTAGCTAGCTAGCAAAAAAGATCGAAGGTTAGATCAAGGGAATTGTATTTTAGTTCTTAGTTTTTACAAATTGGTTGATGATTAGGTGCAGTGTTTACTGTATTTGAGTGCAACAAATATAGTACAGATCTTCTCTTTTTTTTTTTGTTCAAGTGCCAACTAACCAACTGCAGCTCATTCGAACTGATGGGGCACCTTATATTTTTCTTATTTCATCCCAAATAAGAACTACCTAATTACCATAAGAATAATTTACTAGGAGTAAGTCTGTATACGTACCAGATAAAATTCAGTGTTGTTCAGTTGTTCAGTGTTCAGTGTTAAGTCAAGCTCTTGCCATGTTTTCATGGGTACTGTTGACCAAAGAGTTATTTAAATAAGTTATGACTCCACATGCATCATAATTCATTCGATGTGGAGATTTAAAAATAACAAATGATGCTGCCATTGCCCATTTCATTTTAAGACATAAGGGAAATGTCGGAGCCCGGATCACATGATCCGAAATCCTATATATACCATACCAAGGAAAACAATTTTGGCGAAATTTCACCGAAATTTCGGTGATTTCGCCCCTCCGAAATATTTCTAATTCGTTAAAAAAATCAGAAATATTTGAATTTGGACAAATTACATCCTAAATTTGTTTTGGTCAAATTTCGTCCAAATTTCAGGTCCAGATTTTACCCAGTTTGAAAACCCACCGAAATTTTCACCCAAATTCTGAAATTTTGATGATTTCAGCCCCAACGATTTTTTCAAAACGAAATAAATTTCCTGTACCATATTAGTCCTATGATCGATGGCTAACACACACATATTACATCGTTGCATCATATCCACACATAAATAACTAAACATAGTACAACATATTATTACTTGGTAGTATATAGGTCACTATGTCCGATACTTACACGGGTTGTGTAAACCAAACACATAAACATCAGAGTCTTGCATCAGAAGATACTTCAAACCAGATAATTCCCACATGGCATGCCATAGTCTAAAGGCAACCAACTGAGGTTGTGCCCTAGTACTCGTTTGCATCGTCTTCTCTGAACTTATCGGCCTAATAGCCTCCAAATGTTGGATCTTCTTCCTCAAATGAGAGTTCAACAAGCAAGAATGAGTACATAATGTACTCAGGAAGACTTACATCAAATGCTATTAACAACATGATTGCCTATGTCAAGGAATGGCTCAATCATGTTTTGTTGCTCAAAGCAAGTTTTGACTTTAAAATAATAATAGATTGAAATGAGCATTGAAATAATATTGTAATTAAAATGGAGTGATAGCTGAAAGTAAATACATCATCATATCATCATTTATCCGGTGTAGGTCTCCAATACCTACACTAACAAGGATGGCTCCTGCCATCGAATTTCATCGTGAAAGCTTCTCCTTGACCAATCTTTTCCTAACATTTTCTAAAAATTAAAATCTAACCAAGTGCAGTATTACCAAGTGATGTCCATGATCAGGGACACGGTTATTCGAATATATTTATATTCTGCAGATGTTGTACACTTTGCCCACATGATATAGTCAGCTCACAATGGTCTGCCATGGCTCATCATATATACGATAGTATGCGATTGAGTGACTATAACGAGGCCTTTACAATACCTTGCCCTAACAATAAACCACCATATGAGCTAACACCTCAAGGTATGAAGGTCCTTTACCATAATCAAGAGGGCTCATAGTTGTATATGTAAGCCTTACGCTCTATGTAAGAGCCCCTTTGAGCATGGAGTTCATTTACCAAGCCCGCACGACCAACAAGCTTATCGTCGACTCTTGCAGTTTAAAGCTAGAACATGATAAATTATTACGCCAAGTCTGTCAGACTCGAGGCATGTGGTTGTCTTGAAATGCTTGGGCCATGACATAAGTTGGTGACAGGCGAGACTACAATGAATTCGGGCTCTTATTGCCCATCATCGAACTACCACACGCCCGCGTCAAAATCACTTTTATTTTCATATTTACAACCAAAATGTCAAGGGTAACCCCTCTGTCCAAAACTTTTCTAAAACATTTCTCAAAGTTTCCAAATTTTTTCCATATTTGTTCTAGAATTTGTCTAACATTCTATATAGTATTTCTAATGTGCATGGCTAAGCATTTTCTAGGTATGCCATCAAAATCCCACTAAAATTGTCCTACTAGTGGGTAAATATATTCCTATGGTGACAATGGTATTGATGTTCAATTCCAAGGAATATCCACTGCAGTATGGGATAATAACTAATTTCGTATGCATAAATATAGCAATTGTTACTCAAATTAAGCAAGTAAAATAAGTGTAATGAAAACAACATAGGATCAACATGATCAAGGAAGTTTGCTTGCCTTGCTTTGTGAACACTTGCTTCTTCTCTAGATCGATTTCACTCACTTCAGGCATGTCGGTTTCTATCTGAGAAAAAGCACACAAACACTAATAAATACCAAATAAATTTTCTGAGACAAAAAAAATTAAAAACTGGCCTTGGAATAAATAGAATGAATTTATAAAAATTTAGAGACAAAAATCACTTTAATCGGAGCTCATGGGAGGAGAAACGGACCTTGGTTGTTTTGCTAGGAGGAAAACCTAAAAAACGAGAAAGCCTTTGTGTGGCTAGGGTTTCGAATTTTCATTTTATTTTCTAATTTTGTTTCTAAAGGAAATTCAGGATTAATTCCTCCGTGCGACTATTAGGTGGGGTCGGGTTCATGTGGACCGAGTCCAAGGAGAGGCTGAGCCAAGAGTGGGGTCCACATGTCATGAGTCACCTTTTAAAACTGTTATAATTAAAAATCTTGATTAATCAATCTACCAATCCCCACATATCATTGAGTACTTAGAATTAATCTAATCCTAATGACATAATTAGCTCTAATCTAATCTTTTGTGTGGGGCCTACATGTCATTGAGATAGTTTTTAAACCGGTTTCAAATTAGAAAATGGATTAACTTAACTACTTGGTCCCATGTGTCAGTGATACATTAAACTTAACTGAGATTAACTAGATTAATCTAATATTAATTGCACATTAGCGCTAATCTAGGTGGGCCCACTTGTTAGTGAGAGGAGCGAGCGCCATGGCTGGGTTCGCTAGCAAGCTCGTCGGTGGGCTCCAAGGCGAGTGGCGGAGGGGCAACGGCAACTGGAATTTGGACTTTTTTTTAAAAAAAAAAAATGAAAATGTGATCTTTTTAAAACTTTTGATGCATTTTATTGTTATTTGATTTATCTAGATTTCCATCCAAGGTTTTATTAGATTTTCAAAACCTAAAGCAACAATTTTGAAAGCACAAAGCAATGAGTAAATAAAATAAAACAAAATATGATAAATGAAAATCCAAACTTGGTGAATTTATCTGGTAATAAAATAGTGAAATTAATTAAAAACATGTTTTGCAATTTCCTCCAAACAAATAATAAAAGTACATACAAAGAGAAGCTTAAAAGAATTTTAGATAAATATCAGAGAACATAAAATTATAAAACAATTACATAAAAATATAAACTATGTAAGAAACCTAACCTAAAATTTTAATAATTTTAGACTTATATTTCTATGTCAAATAAATTCCCAAAGCTCTCGACTTTTTGAAAAATTCTAGAAATTAAATTGTCCTCTCCTCTCACGACCAGTAGGCCCCACGATCTAGCCTTTCTTCTCCACGACGCCAAACTAGCACAGTAGTGCCGCAGCCGCGTGTTCGCATCTCCGTGCCCATGCACCGACCTCGCCACCGTCTCGGCCTTGCACCGCGGTTTGCCACGCCCAAACTGCGCATCCACGCCCTCGACCACGTGTTGCACCTCGCCCGGTCGCCACGCTTCATGCTGAGCAAGTCGCCGCCACGGTGCCCACGAGCTTCCTCGCAAATGCTCCACCCCCTTGCATATTTAAGCCAAGCACCGGGTGCCCCGACTCCCTTTCTCCATTCCCCCCATCTCCCTTCTTCAATTTCACTCCTCTTTGAGCTCCAACCAAGCAAAATCCCGAAGGTCATGCTCCGGCCATGTCTGCACCGCCTCTGAGCTCCATGGCCGCACCGATGAGCTTTAGGCCTCATCTTCTTGTCCCTCTAGCTCACCTTGACATCCTCATTCTATCTCTCATCTTCGTTGTCTCTCTTTGCAGTAGAGCAAGGATCATAAAGCATCTTCTGTGATCGGCGGCATTCGAACTCGGTGCAACTCCATCTTCGGTCGAATCGGTGAGTCCCTCCTCTTGTAGACCACATCACCTTGTGTCCTTACTCCCTAGGATCAATAACCCCAACTAATTTGGCCCATAACCGAAGAATCACCATGCCTTGACCATCTTCCCGAAACCGACCAGCGCGCCTCCACCGCCGCCATTAGCTCTCCGATGAAGCTCTTCAATTACTTGGACCTAGAGCACCCCCACACCACCCATTAGCTTCCCCCACTACACAATCCCTCTCTCCCTCACCCGGTTGCCTCCCCCACAGTGGCCTCCCTACGCCGCCCACGACTCTCGTTGCTGGCCCATCTTGGCGCCTCCCCTCCTCATCAACCACTCCGGCGTACTCCACTAGCCCAAGGCATGCTCATGCTTCCCTTAGATCGCCCCCAACTCCACCCTATGCCACCGACGCCATTTCGCCTCCATGGCTAGCCACCACTTGTCACCTCCCGGCTGTCACCGACCAGCTCTGGTCAAGCCACCACCGCCATTCGGTTCACCTCACCTACCCGGTTCCATTTCATCCATCACCGCCGCCTCATCGTTGCCCAACCGCCGGCGACCTATGTCGCCTGAGTGCCGAGCCATCCTGTTCGGCTCCATACATTTCTCTAGTTGCCTTTCCTCCATTCGCGACAATGGAACCACCCAATTGATTCAACAAAAAAAAATTGGGAGTTTGAATTAGTATGAAGTTTAGATGGTAGCTTTTCAATTCAGAAAAGTTGTTATGTTAAATGTTGATGAACAGGGAAATGTCAGTGAAACTAATTTGCAAAACCAATTATCAAATGCTAACAAGTGTTCACTTAAATACATTAACTAATTTGAAGTTTGATAATCGAAGATAATTTAGCTAGTAGCACTTTAGTTCAGAAATGAAATGTGTTTTCTGTTGTCTGTTGAATGATAAGAGAAGGTGAGCTAAGAATGTTTGGAAATGACAGTAAGCCTACCCCTTAGGTGTTCAATCCAAATATTAGTAACTAGGTTTGACCACCACAGGAGGATTCAAACTTGCAAATCACATATTAATGACTAAGTACAGTAGTTAAAAATGTTTGACAATGTCTTGTAGCAATTAACAATCATATGAATAGAAAAAATGTATAGATTAACAATTGAAATTACAGTAGGCTAACAAACCTGTTGATGATTAATTTAATCACTCAAATAACTTAACCAAATCTGAAATTTGTTGTTTGAAGGAAGTTAGCCATTAGCACTTTAGTTCATAAAACTATTCTTTTGTCGATTGAATGAATGAGAAAAGTACTAGGTGAAAATCGAAAAGATAGTAAGCTAGTAAACCTTTTTAATGACTGTTAAATCATTCAAATATGTTTGACCAAAAGGATAATTGAATTAAAAGAGAAGTATAGTTAGCAAATGCTCATTCTCATAATAACTCCTCGCTTTGGAATACATGAAGAGAGAAGGTTAAATGGATGTATGAACATGAAGGAAAAATCTGTAGAGAATTAAAATTAGCATTGAGCTCGTGGCATTGCTAATACAAATGGTTAGGGATTATGATGTTTTGATTAATCCTTAAGGATTGATCTAAAAAGAACACCATAATCTGAAAAACAGTCCATGTAACTGTTTAACAACCAACCCTAATATGTTAGTAAGCTAAATAGTTAAGTGATTAGTAAAATAATGTAAGATGATTAACCTAGGTAATTAAAGGTTAACTAAAAGCAAACCATCTACTACTAGCAAATATTATGGCTGTTACTTAGGTCACTCAAATGATTTAACAACTCTTAAGTTGAAAATTGTAGGAAGTAGTACTTCAGTGCAAATATTTTCCTTTTGTAAGATATATGAACAGAGATTATGATATGAAAATAGCTAAAGATAACAGTAGACTAATGTCATGACTAACACAAATAGTTGGAAATTTTCTTGAATCAATTAGCCTCTGGGCATTCATCTATGATGGTAACCATTTACGAAAACAAGCATGATTATGACTCTACAAAACAAGCGTTGAACAACCAATAGGTTAATGAACTAATTAATCAAAGAGAGCTTTGATTAGGCAAAGAAATTAAGAGGATAAGAAGAATCGAGAACAGACAAGTAACCTACTAATGGACAACACAAAATTTAGAAAATAAACTTTCAGCATCACCTTTTACCTATTTTCAAGATTTAGCAAAGAAAGCAGATCAAAACGCTAATAACTTTTACATACGAACTCAAAATTAAATGAATCATTTGCTAAATTCATATAAAATCACTCTTTGTATTAATATACAAAAACATTTGGATTTTATTTCATTGGATTTATTTCTCTATTTGTGTCTTGTTTTTATATCTTTCGAATAGGCGTCGAATTCGGGAGCAAGATTATCGCGATCAAGTGACCTCACTCTCTCAACAATATATGCAAAATCAAGGCAAGCACCTCCTTTGATCATGTTGATCCTAGTATTTTAATTATTGGACTTTGTTTTGTAAATCCTATTATGCATGCGTGTATGTTTTGTATGAAAATGCTATGAATGGGAAATCGGTAGTTGTAATCCTATTCGCTACATATATGTAATATCCTGTTTAATTATAAAATAAATAAGCAATTAGTATGAAATTTAAATAGAATTAGAAAGGAAAATTCGAACTTTGGAGGATTTTTAGAACTCGAGCTTTGACCCATAGCTCTTTGGGCCCATGTGGGAAAACCAAACCCTAGCACCCACGTCTTGTAGCACGCCCAGGGGGTACTATAGCGCCAACGGTGCTATAGCATACCCCTCTCCTCCATGGTGGTGCCCCCTCCTCTGGTGCTTCTCCATTGTTGCAGGCCAAGGAAAAGAAGGAGGGACCTCCTTCGTGTCTTTCTTGGCCAAGGGAGAGAGGGAAGAAGAAGTGCTCGAGGGGGATTTTCTTCGAGTTTCAGCGGGTCTTCAAGGATGATCTTCAATTCTTCATTGATTTGTTTAGTCCTTTTCTATGCGATTGCTGTCGAATAGCATATTGTTGTTCCTGTTGTAATTGATTTTTGAATATATAGTCATGTTGTTCGTTAGTTTTGTATTAGATTAATGTGGATTTAGGGTTTTTGGTCTCCTAAAAAATTGTGGTAAATTTTGTTAGGTTTTAGTAGAATCTAAGATCGCATTATTTGGAGTTGTAGTTTTTGAGTTATGATTTTTGCTATGCCGCTGTCCAGAACCTCTGTCAGGTTATAGTAGTCGTGGTATTAAATAGATTGAAAATAGATAACTGTTGAATCAGGGATGTTGTCCAAAACGACTTTTGTAGGTGATTCAATTAGCTTTCAGGATTGTTAAAGAACACCATGTTTGGCTCTTGAGCGAAAGTTATGTGCGTTTCAATCTTCTGTCCACAATGTCATCGATTTAGCGGTTGTTTTGATCTATGTACTAAAATTTGTTAAAGGCAAAATCGAGAATCCACCCAACTAGACTTTAGTATAATTTTTGTAAGCTTTTCAGATAGACCAAGAATGCATTTTTATGATAAGCAGATTGGGAGTTATGTATTTTAGAAGGTCGCTATCGATTTGAGTTCTTGCTAGTTCGCCGTTTTGCTTGAGTAGATGAAATATATGAAATATGGGTTTTGGGAGTGCGGTTTAGGCGTTGCGATTAGCGTTGTTCTATCTTGTCATTCTTGTTTTGAGTAAAGTATTTATTGTAGGCGGAGTGACCTTGGGTTTGGTTTAGCTTTTCTATATTCAATTTGTCGCAACACGAAAGGCAAGTATATTTTGTGACATCTTGAATGTGTGTTTGTACAAATTGGTTGAATTACTATGATATCGATAATCTTATGAAGTATGAGTATTTTTCCTTTGTTTGCTTGTTTTCGTTAAATGCTTATAACAATTGGAAGGTATGGAAGTGTTCATTTCGTTTCATTACATTCATTCCATGTGTTCATGTTTAGTCCACGGGGGTAGGTATTGAGATTCATTTTATTTTATTTTATTCAATTCAAGGATTCATGATTCACCCACGGGAGTGGGTATTGAGATTCCCATCATTCCAATTTGGGCAACCCATCATTCCAATATAGGCCACTAAATCCCCGTATGAGAGATTCTTCATACGGGCTTTGGATCCCCGCATTTTGGATAATACGGGTCTGAGTGAATATCGACGGGTGTATCACTGGCTATACCGGTATAAGCAGAAGAGAAGTGGAGACATGTGCATGATTTGCATTGCATTCATGACATTACATATGTTGTCGAGAAAATGAGAATGATCTGTCAATACTTTAAAGTTCATATGTCTTATAATGAGAATGGTTTGTCATTTATATGATGATTCGTATGCCGTTTATTTGTACTTGCGGGGTCTTGGATTCACACTTGCTTATTTAATATTTTAGGTGAACGTTGATGTCGGCATACTTTGGGGAGAAACTAGGACATGATAATTTTGCACTTGAGAAGCACTTCACTCCAGATCTGATTTATTCATTTTGGAATTGTAATAATTAATTAGATTGTGGATCATTTAGTTCCTCATGGTCGATGTTATTGCTAGTTGATGGTTTAAAATATCTGGATGTATTCTTGATAATGTTCCTCTTGAATGAAATGTTATAAATTGGAATTTTGTATTTGAATCCTTGCTAAAATTTATGTTAGTTAAATTATCAGAATTATTTTGTGATGAAGTTTAGCTATCATTAGCTGTTGATTTGTTGACAAAAATTTATAGTGTTGTTTGTTGTTAGTAGTTTAGATTGCATCTTGGCTTCCGCATAGCCAGGGTATTGTAGCCATTAGAATATGGGTTAGATAATATATAATGTCAATTGGGGATTTTTTTTAGTGCGGTTATCGCACAAATGCAACTAGAGCAGCATTTTTGAAAAGCGATAAAAGACAATATGATAAATTGTGAAGTTGGGATATTTTGGAAAAGATCCGGGCGATACCTTTGTTATTTTGTATGAAAATAAAATAAAAATTTAGTTTATAGGCGGGTGAGTTATAACGTATTACGAAAAAGTGATGATTTTGACTCACTAGTAGTTAGGGTGGAGAATCTTGCCCGTAGTCGATTAAGGAGTGAAGACAGCAAATCCGGGACTAAGACCTAATCGTACAACCGTATGTGATAGGGTGGGGTAGCCATAGCTAACTAAGTTATCGAATCATAGCCTTGCATGATAGTAGGCAGGAGCAGTGCGAGCAATTTCTATTGCCGTCATAACTGCGAATGGCTCACTTCAACAGGTTTCTATCTAGATGAAGTGAGAGACTCACCTGACGGGTTTCTATCAGGACAAGTGAGGGACTCACTCAACAGGTTTCTATCTGTTGAGTGATGACTCCTCATACTACGGGTTTCTATCCGAGTAATTGAGGATAATCATTCAGAGGGCTATTGCAAGGTTAGGGCTAGATAATGTAAAGGCTGCATTGCGAACTCTAGGCTATTTACCTTCGGTAGTGAGTAGTGGCATCGACAGATACCGAACAAACTAGAGATATGTTAGGCAACTAGAATACCGCGTACTATGGGTAAAATTGTACACCTCTGTAGAGTGAAAATCTATTTTAAATAGCCGTGCTCGCGATCATGAGCATGCTTAGTGCGGCTGGTATGGCGGTGTTCTTGTTTTTCCAAAATTGCTTTGTCACAAAACTTGGGTGATGACATGAGGTTTTTATTTGTTGAGTTGATTGCCATGTCTATGGCTGGACTGTTATGTCTATAGCAGGACTGGCATTTTCTATGTTTGAACATGAATTTGTCAGTACCATTTTTATGTCTGAATATGAATATATTTTTGCTTACAACCGATTAGGGCTGCGGGTGTTGTTATTATTTTGATTCGGTTCCTTACTTACTGTCCTGTACTTATTTATATTGTTCTTTCAAATTCCGTTGTAAATTATTACTTATGGATATTGCAAATAAAAATAGCTTTGAGCAAAATAACTTATGGATTAGAGCCTCCTTATTTGATAGCCTTGCATCTAATATAATTTTTACGATACATTACAAATCTTCTTGAGTACACAAGTACTCAATCTTGTTAATATTGTTGTTGAGAGATCGAAGATGAGCAAATGCCAAGCGATGAGTTCTTTGCTCCGGCACGGAGGATTCGGTGTGAGTCTACCTAGGCCTTGTACCTTGTCGGTTGCCTATGGGATCGGATGGGCATATCGCTGAATTTTGCTATTTCATTAAGTCTTTTGCTGATATTTGTTTTACTCTGATGACTGCTTTTATTTGGCTGGCCGGCCGTGATTGTAATAAACTTGTAATAACTTAAGTAGAATACCCCTTTTACTTACTTTAGCATGTGTATGTATGGTTGTGAATGCCAAATATTGTGAATGTGTGTGCTAGCTCTTGATCCAGAGACTAGCACGAGAATACACATAGGGTCTTGGGTATTCCATGCGGGAGTGCGATAAGAGGATGGGCACGGAGACCTACGGTCTCTGAGCAGAAATACGATGGGTAGAGGCGGTGGCGCTCGCACTCGCACTACTCGGCGGTGGCAGTGAAGTCTAACATTTCAAGCCAAAAGAGATGGTGCTCGAGCATCAACGACTTACCAAGAACATGGTTGTGGGGTTAATAATGAGAAAGGAGGTTAGAGGTTCTTTGGATGATGGAAAGCGGGGTGACGGTGAGGTCGGCGGTGGCGGCACTCCTCGGCGAGAACAAACTACAGGGCACAAGGTGAGGTTCGGAGGGTGCGGGGATGCTAAAAGGACCATGGCCAAGGTCTAAGCTCACCAAAGCACAAAAATTACATTGCGTGGTGAAGCTTGGCTGAAGCGGACAAACACGAGCTGGATAAACCAAGAAATAGATTGAGGGCATTTGCTTAAGCGAAGGAAATGGCGCGAAGTGACACGGGTGTCGAGGGTATAACTCACTGGAGATGGAGTTAGCCATGGAGGAGCACTGTGAGTACCCAGAATATTTAACTAGTAACACTTAACCTCCAAATGGTTCTAGCATTACTAATTAAACATTCTAAGCCTCGATGGACATATGCTTCCCAGAATTGCAGCATATGCACATCATCACAAAATTACACATCATTTCCATACAACATATATCACTAAGTTCAACAATGACATACATAAAGTAAAGTTATTACAAAAGAGCCGACCGGCCAAATAGAACAATATACAAGAAAGACAGCGGAAGCAAAATGTGCCATAAGATGGCTAGAACAAAAGTCGACCAGTTAGCCAACATAACCCACAAGGCAACCGACCGGGCCGCCAAGCTAGACGCCTCGCAAGCTACCACGGCACAACTCAGTGAGGTCCTCAAGCTCACCTTCTTCCTCTGCAACAATTACATTTAAGCAAGATAGCCGAGTACACAAAGGTACTCGCAAGGCGGCGTGTGGAATAGCGGACCTATTAAGTAAACTACATGCAAGCTTATTTAGGTGGAGGTTGTATGTCTCATTTTGCACAAAGCCAACTTTATTTGCAATAACGTAATACATTTAAAAGCAAGTTTACAAACCAATTTTAATGTTGAAAGTAATAGTGAAAATAATGATAAATACAAGCAACCACCTATAAGTGACTATCCCAATAGCCACCACAACATAGCACGAATCCCTGATTCGTACCACCCATCAAGTTTTAATTAAAAGGGTTGTAGTCTAACTCTTGAAAGCTTACCCAAGCGTGTCCATAACCTAGGATGAGGCTATTCGAATAGTTTTAACCCTGCAGGGGTGTACCAACGTACCCACACTTGGACCGCCTTTAAGCCACAAAGCACACTTAGAAGGTATGCAGCGCGGCTAAGTCCTCTGAGCGCTTTCCAATATTGTGCATTGACTACGAGCAGCTCGTATGGATAGAAACTCATACGCTTACATTGCAAGCCGAAAGACAACAAATCCCATAACGGGTGAAGTCTTTCGGACACTGTCTCCCAACACCATCCCTCCTGCGACTCCCTGCGACCCGAAGCCAATACACTCCAAAGTAATAAGTCAAGAGAGGTCCCATACCCTCTAGTGTGGTTAGCACGCACAAATTGCTCGGATAACAGGTACTCACAAGATGTTCGGTCCTTAATTGACTCGGGCACCATTCCAGTCACACCCGAAAATCATACCATCTTACCATTGTGCCCAAGTCTAAATCATTTTGCTTTTCAGTTTTAGTTTTCATAAGTAGACATGGCACAAGGTGGAAATCATAAATCATAATAAGTTTTATATGATCAAAGTTATCGACAAGTCGATAACCGCCCATTTCTACTGGAAGCTAAACATGGCTAAGCAATTAATTCGCAAACTACTAAGTGACAAGAGCTCATCCACGAACTCTAAATCACAGCAATGCCTAGGCTCATGGTAGTAGAGGATAATCATTTGCCTAAGGAAATGCATCTACTAGGTCAACTAACGACAATAGTTTAACACAAACTAGCAATGCATACATAGAATTTGTAAACAATATAAATACTTAAAATACTGGGATTAACATGATCAAACTGCTTGCCTTGTTGGGATTGGTCGTGCTGCAGAGGAGTGCTCAGGTTCAAAGTTTTCTTGAACCTACGCGAAAAGCGATAAAAACCGATAAAACGAAGAACACCAAAAGGAACTCAACAGCAAAGAACATCCAAATCCCATGAAATTTCTACAGAAGCTAGAGGTTGATTTTAGACAATTTTAGAAACAAGAATCACTTCATTTGGACTTCGTATGCAAAAGTTATGGCTAATCTAAGTTCTCTCACTGAAAAATCATAATTAAATTAATTTCGGTTACTGTTCATGACAAAAATTTCTAGAATGTTCTGGAACTTGAAATTTTTATGGTAGGTAGATATGGTTATCCTAACAACAGCAAAACTGAGTTTGCACAATTAGGAGTTGAAATGAATTAGTTATGATTTTCTAAGTTCTAAAACTAGCATATACCACTTTTACGGAGCATAAATAAGGACAAAGCCTAGTTCATATTAAAGCCTGCCTACAGATAAATTTTACCAAGTTGAGTTTGCTCAGTTTGCAATTCAGAGAGAAAGTTATGTATTTTACAAGTTTTCAATGAATTTCTAAACAACCATTTCATATTAAACAAGTTCTTGCAGTTTCTATCATTTTCTACTTCATAACATTGCCTAAATCCATTCTCAGATTAAAGTCCTTATTCTATGAGCTACAACAACTGGAATCATTCAAAAGGAGCTAAAATGACAAAGTTATGCACTTTTGAAATTTGAAACATTAAAAGACTTAGAAAATTTGAGCTCTCGGGAGGTCGGATGGCGAAGGAAAAAGGAGAGGTCGTGGCCGTTGATCTTGCATCGCGGGCCACGAACCTCGAAAGCACGGCCTGCGGAAGACCTCCTCCCGCGCTTGGGAGGTCGGACCGTCGAGATTGGATCAACGATCACGACCGGTGCATGCACTGCGCGCCGCGAAGGAGGTCCTCGCGCTAACGGAGTCGTGGCCGTCGGATCAAGATCCGGCGGTCCCGAGCACTAGGGAGGTCTAAGGGTAAACCTACGGAGGAGTGCGGGCGGCTAAGATCTCACGGAGGAGGTCTTCAACGGTCTAGATCTCGGAGGAGGTCTTTACGGACACGATCGGTGAGGGGTCTGGGCGATCAAGATCAAGCGAGGAGGTCGATGGTGGGATTCAACGAGAGGAGGTCTTGGGCGGCTAAGATCTACTCGGGAGGTCCTAAGTGCGAGGTTTTAACGGGAGGAGATGCGGGCGGCTCGAGATAAGGCCTAGGGAGGTCTGAGCGGTCCGGATCGCCACGGAGGAGGTCACGAGACTAAGGATTTTGCAAAGGAGATCTAACGCTCGAGATCTAACTCGGGAGGTCGTGAGCAGCTAGGGTTGAGCCTAAGAGGTCCTAGCGGGGTTTTCTTTGTAAAAGGCCAGGGTGGCTTTTACAAAGAGGACCCGAGGTGGTCTTTGAAAAATGACCGAGGAGGTCTTTTGCAAAGAGGACCTCGGTGGAGGTCGGGGTGGTTTTGGCAAAATGACCAGAGGAGGTCCTTTTGCGAGGAGTGGTTCTAGCGGCTAGGATTTAGGGGTGGTCCTAGGCGGTTAGGATCAACCTAGGGAGGCCCTAGCGCGCAGGTTTTACAGAGCCGGATCTAACGGCTAAGAGCTAAACCCGGAGGTCTTTTGCGGCGGAGAAGCGCTCTAGGAGGTCTTGGGACTTAGAAATTTACACGGAAAACCTCTACGGTACAGATCTGACTTGGGGGTGGTCTTAACGGTGAGATTAAACTAGGGGAGGTCGTGGGCGACCACGATGAACGAGGAGGTCCAAGGTGCTTCTAATGGTGCGGGTCCTAAGGACGGCGACTAAAAGGTGGCGGCTAAGGACAACTTAAATGCTGCTGATGATTGACAATAAAGGAACCTAAAAGGGACTTTAATGACCTCTGGATTTTAATTCTAAGCCCAAGGCCCACGTCGGTGACACGGACGCGGATCAAGACATGATTAATGCGCCAATGATTAGCAATGATTGGGCATTAATGCTGTCTAAGAAAATGACAGCGGGAGTTTGCAGGTAAAACTCGGCGCGTTAACGGCTTGCCGCGGCGACGAGGACCACGCGGCGCCAACTAAATCTTGGAATGGAACCGCAATATCATCACGGAGCTAAAGGTGGCAACCTCGTCGGCGGCGGCCTTGAGCCGGCGAGCGAGGAGATAGGCTAGGAAGGCTTACTCGAAACTACGAGCTCTGAAAATAACAACAAGGCTAAGGGATGGGCACCTGAGGGTAGGGAGGGGACCACGGTGGTCGGAGGAGCTTGGAGGAGGTCGACGAAGTCCGGCGGTGATGTGCTTGCCGGCGATGGAGAAGGAGATGAGCCCGACCCCGAAAAGCAGCTCCCCAACTTGCACACCTCTGCGATGGATAACCACAGCAAGTTAGAGAATGCTCGAGGTGCTCGAGATGACAAGTAAAGCAGGCAAAGCGATGGAACCACTGGAGCTCGAGCTTGGCGAGGAGCTCAAGATCCGACAATGGCGAGGAGGTGGTGTTCTTGGGGGCTTGAGTTTGAGGACCAGCTCAAACTAAGGGAGCTCAAGCACAACCAAGAACGAAGAAAGAAAAGGAGAAGGAAGGTCTCAGGCTATACATAGCCTGGGAGTTTGGTAATGGTGTGGGCAAAAGGCTCTGTGATCAAGAGCCATGCCACTGCCATGACCTCTGAGGACTTGACAAAGCGGTAGGGGCGACTTCTTTAGGGCAAAGCTCTGCGCAATAAATGCATGGCGAAGAGAGCGTTGGGAAGGACCAAAAGTGACAGGCCCTTGCTCCCAGCTGCTCGACCACGACACACTGCGGATGCGGGAAAACCATGATGACCGGGGCTCGAGGAGGTCTAGAGGAAGAAGAAACGAGGTGTGGGAGGTCTGGGCGATCCCGATTTGCATGGGGTGGTCTGGGCGTCCCAGATCACCCAGCGAGAGGAGGTGCGGCGGCGGGGAGGTCCAAGGGAGAGTCGTGACCATTGGATGGAGATCAGGGCTGGACCACCCGAGGCCCGAGATCGAGGGAGAGTGCAGGCGGTGGATGGAGATCCAACGGCCCACAAGAGCGAGCCGAGGAGGTTGAGTGGGTGGGTCCAACCGTGTCGGTTGAGTTAGGCTCGAGCTCGAGCTGAGTCGACTCAAACAGTTCGATTTTCAGTTTTGAGAAGGATGACATTTGGAGAATTGTTTGAGGTAGCAAACGAACTCCAAAAATTATGAAATTTTACAGGAGCTTGCTAGCTGAGGATTGACCTTGAATAACATTTTCAGAGGTTTTGGTGCTGTGGATTTTCCTCCAAAAATTTACCAAAGTCTTGGTCAAGGTTTGACCAGATTTTGAATTGGGTTGACTTTCCTCCAACGACATTCAAACAATTTCTAAAATTGTGGAATTTTTCAGAGGAGATCACATATCAACCCAAGAATTGAGGAAAAATATTTCAGGAGATTATCACAAGATGGAACAAGAATGTTTTGAAGGATCAAGATTTGGATCAAAGACTTGTGACTATGCATTTCCATATCTTCTTGTACAATACTTGTTCAGTACAAATAGGAAATACATGATGTAAGAAAAAGTTTTAATTTCTACTCATTTTCTTACATTTGAAACACAAGCCTAAAATTGGGATGTTACAAGCACGGGAGCATGCTCACAGAGTGAAGATGACAACCGCGTTTTAGAACCTTCGGTGGAGAAGAGGCATGGCAATGAGTGAAATGGAGACAACATGGAGAGGAGAAAGAGATGATCTGACGACAATGCTTAGAAGTAAGGAAAGGGCTCGATTTCTTGCGTGAATCGGAGTGATGCTTGCAAGTTTTAGGCACACTCTTGTCTCCTAAGTGTTGACGCCGCAACAATGGGATGGTTTGGTGCGGGGAGTGCAGCGCGGCTCGGAGCGAGGAAAAGGGAGCTCGAGGTCACGCGTGGAGTCAACATCTTGCAAAGCTCATGGATGGAAGCCATGGCGCACAGGGTCATCACATACACAGATGAGGAGGCGAGGTGGAAGACGAGTCCTAACGAGTGGGGCCGAGGCCCACTGGTCAGTGGCTGCGGTGACGGAAAACAGAGAGAAGGCGTAGTCTCGGAAATATGCATCCAAGAGGTGAAAGCGTAAAATTAGAGGTGGCTTCGGTCGGGGACGACACGTGGGTTGACTTGGGCCATAAATCAGAAACAATACGGGTCCTTGGCGGGGTATCGGCCCAACAACCTTTGGCAAAATTAAATACACTTTTGAATTGTTTAAATGCACAAATAGTTTTTTTTTATGAAAATTAGCAAAAGACGTCCAAATTTTCCAAAAAAATTCACACATGCACTTGGAATTGTTTTGAACGAAAATAAAATATTTTTAAACTCTAGATAACTTTTATTAAATCTTAAAAATTAGTTTTAGGCTGCTGAAAAATTAGGAAAAGCTTTTTGAAATTCAAAAAATTGTATTTGAGCTCAGTAAAATATTAAACTTGCTTCAACAATTCTGAAAATATTTTTAGAGGCACTTTAGACTATTAGAACTCAAATAAATTAGTTCAAGGTTACAATCAAGTTTAATTTATTTTGTAAAATTCATTTTCAGCAGGAGAAACTTAGGAAGAACTTGAAATAAATACTTTTTAAATGCTCAAAATTTCATAGATGAGTATTTTGAAGTTATTTATATAGTTTTTGAAATTTTGGGATGTTGCAGGAAAGTAGAATTCAGTACAACGGATTACAAATAATTTATGAAAAACAACTGTATCAAATCCGACAATCAGCGCTGTTAGCTTTCTGCTGTTATTCTTCTGACGAAAAGAAGAACTACTGTACACGACAAGAAGATGCTAATTAAGAAGGGTACAAAATATCAGTTGTGGTTAGATTAGGCGCTACATATTCAGCGTCAGAAGTTCAGAACAGAGATACCTGCAACATGCAACAAGAACTGCGGCAGGATGCAGCCAGTAAGGAGAGTACGTAGTTAAGAGTAGAGAAAAATCAAGTTTTCGACTATTGTAGTACCATTAATTCAAAAAAAAAAAGAGATACTATAGTAGTAGTAACATTTCAAAAGCTTTGCTTACAGAGTCTCTATGTAGCAGAGAATGCAAATCCAGCTAATAGCAGAACCGGTTGGTTTTAAGATTATGCTGCATTAATCCAGCTAATGCGATGCAAGATATTGTGTTTGAGCTAGTTTCATGTGTCCACAAATCTACGTCCAAAATTTGAAACTTTTACTTGGTGAAACGGCTAGCATGCATGTACAAGGCTGGGTGCCTCGCAGGGACAAGTAGGCTCGGATGACTATGGAGGTGAGCCGGTGGTTTGTAGGCTGTCAGAGTCACCTCTGCAGGTTGTGGGTGCTTTAGGGGAGAGTGTGGTCCAAGGTAGAGAAAGGGGTGGGGGGTGGGGGGGGGGGGGGGGAAGAGAAAGGGGCCCATGAGCTGAGTCGACAGGCTTCGTCCATGCCTTACAACTTCCACACGCAGCCATGGCCGAGCTCGGGGAGGTGTGCGCATCTGTCGTGCCAAAGGAGACGGCCATTGCAAGATCCGACAAAGATGAGCGGGCGAGTGCCAAAGGATATGGACCTCCGCCATCTAGATCCAACCGGATCTGGTCACCGCCAACCCTCCGGGCGGCGAGTGGCAGTGGGAGCTTCACGGGGCAGCAGAGGCGGCAGCGATGTGGGGGAGAGTGGTGGTGGCGGCCGACTAGGAGCGGTGGAGGCAGCGGATCTGGTCGGCGAGGGCGGCAGTCACGGAATTTGTGGCGGCGGCGGTAGAGGCGGTGAGAGGAGGTTGGAGAAGGGAATGGCGAGGCGGAGTTGTTGAGGAGAGAGATGGAGGTGGGGCTAAAAAGAAAAGGGTGGCTGACAGGTGGCCGGGATGGTTTTGTATAAAAGTATAATTGGAGGGCTGAAATGGAAAAAAATAAAGAGCTGGATTACAAATGTCGAAACAATCAGATGAAGCCACCATCCATTGTGGAGCAAATTTGTGTAGGATGGCTAGAGCTGATGTGGAGCACTCTCTATCCTTAGGGCTACCACTTAGGCTATTATGCATTATACATGCCCTAACCTGATACGAATAATTATTCTGTTACATCAGTCATCGGTGATGAGAGAGAGGAATCTCGAAAAGGCATGCAAAGTTTACCTGATGGTCTTGCTGTTAGGCAGGCGCCGTGGAGGTTGGTTCATGCCTTTCCTTCAGCTCATCTCTTCATCTTGCAGCTAGTTCATTTGGAGTGGTGCTTGCAAACATGTTTGATTGGATGCATGTTCGTAAACAGTTGCAATATGCATTAGGTAGGCGTATAGCTAGCCTAAACAGCATGGCATATCCGTGTTGTGTACTTGTGTCCCTGAAGTTTTGTAAGGTTTATCTCCTAGACATAAGAGAAGAACAAGACTATGATTTGGTTGCTTTTTTACGGAGCAGACATTATTGGTTATTTTCAGAGTATCTTAAAATTGATTAATCAAACAATGCTATCCTAACCAGATGAGTAAATGATTTAATATGGAATCATTATATAAATAAATATGAATTATAAATTAACTTATACTAGAGCCATGGTGCAAAACACCTCTTCGCAAAAAAAAAAAAAAAGTTTCTCAATTTTCTCTCCTTCCACATTTTCTGCTTCATCTCCACATCCTCTGTGTAGGATGAGTAGAACATAAAAGATCTACTTTAAGTGAATAAAATACAAACACATGCATGGTTTAGTCGCCCCTATTTACTGCTATTATAGTTGTGATGACGGAGCTTGCGCCAAAATAATAAAGGGCGAAAGGCGGACAGGCAATGGCAATCAACAATTAAACAAGTCCTAAATTATAATCATTCAAAAAAAGAGTAAACTTTGTAAAACTACACACATATTGGCTAAACTATAAAAAAAACTACACTTTTAAGATTTCATTTCACAAAACTACACTCTTTGTATCAAATTTCATCAAAGACTACATTCCGTCGTCACACTGGTTGTAACGGAGTGTAGTTCTTTGATCAAATTCGACCTGAAGAGTGTAGTTTTGTGAAATGAAATCTTAAAGGTGTAGTTTTTATAGTTTACCCAACTTGTGTAGTTCTATGAAATTTACTTTAAAAAAGTCCTAAATTATATTATACTAACAGGACATCGTAGATTTTTAGGCAATGTAGTATCAACTATTAATTGATCTTGTCCATATGAATAACAAAAGGAAAAAAAAAGTCCATTTGATCCCTGACGTATTGATGTCTGGCCATTTAACCCCTTGACCTAAAAACTGGCCCTTTAACCCCCTAACATTACAAAACCAGTGCACTTAACTCGCATGATTGTTTTGCTCGGTGGTATTGCCTACATGGCACTCAATCAGCCCGGTTTCGCCACATGAGCTGCTGTGTTGGCAAGATGAGGTGGCAGGAGTGAGGGAGTTTGAGGCAACTAACAGCTGGGGCCCGCTCCCATCACACCCATCACCATAAAAAAAGGAAATTGCCCCCTCTCTGTCTCCTCACTCCTATCCTTTATCTCTATTCTCCTCCCACACACACACACCGACTGGATCGCGGCTCGCCTCGCTCGGGCTCTCCTCGTGCAGACCTCTCGCTCTGACACTCCCCCCGGCGCGGGCTCCGCCTTCGCCGTCCTCGGCCCCCTTCCGCTTCAATGCTGTTGGTGGAGAAATCGATGATCTTGTCGAGGACGCCGCACGCATTGCCAATCATCTTGCTGCAGCTGTCAAGGAGACCGAAGAGGTTGCATTTCTCGTCGGTGGCGTAGATTTTGGACACGACAAGCGCGGCGGATGCACATGCGCTAGCCTCGGTGACGCCCTTCCAGCTGAGCATCTGCACCAGCCGCCCCACTAGCGCGGCATCCCTGAACCGTGGGATCACTGCAATGTTGATGAGGACGCTGACGCCGATGCGCTGTTCGTTGTGCTCACCGGTGCTCCACCTCCCTCCTCACCAGTGTACACCATTGTTGTCCTCGCCCGTGTACACCATTGTGAGGTCACTGTTGTATAACCATGTGTATAGTCCACTGTAATTAGTACAATACATGATGAGCAATATGTATTTTGTACATTATGTCATGTATTTGTATGATGTATTCTTGTACAACATGTAGTATGCACATGGGTACAGTATATTGTTGGAAGAAGTCCATATGTTGAGTCATTGCCACGCCTCCTACCACCTCAACATCCTATGTGGTGAAACCAAGCCGACTAAGTGCCATGTATACAATACCACTGAGCAAAATAGCCATGAGGGGGTTAAGTGCACTTTTTTTGCAGCATGAGGGGTTAAAGGACCTGTTTTTTTTATGTTAGGGGGTTAAGTGGCCAAACAACAATACTTCAGGGTGTCAAATGGACCTTTTCCATAACAAAAAGGAAAATTTTGATTCATGTCACTGCTTCAATTGCACTTTCGGTCTATGCCACTGTTTTTTTGGCTAATTTGGTCCATGGCATTGCTTATAAAATTAGTCTAGGAAATTCCATACATTACCCTCCAGTCCTCACGGTGTTAGGTCAAAGTGTTTGACTAGGACTCTCCGTCTGAAACATGTTGATTTCCCCCCAAATACCCCTGAGCAAATATGCTACCGTATCGCTCTCTCACTATCCCTCCCTCTTTACTCACCAGTGCGCCCGTGCCATTCCCCAACCCTAACAGCATCGGCAAGGTGGCGCGCTGCGCGAAGCATGCTGCAGCGGCGCACGGCGAGGCGAGGCGGCCGTGCATGTGGTGCGGCAGCGGTGCGATGTGAGGCGGGAAGTATAGGCAAAACCGTGTGTGGTGAGCAGCGATGGCTCAGCGACATGAGAGGCAAAGAGCAAAGCGGCGGCGGCGGCAGCGGCAAGCGGCGACATTGAGGCGAGATAGCGAGGCGGCGAGGGCATCGACATCTGCGCATAGAAGCGGCCGGCTCGAGGCGGCCGGCGGCTGCGATGGCGTCGGCGGCGATGGAGCACGGTGGCGCGGTGGCATGGCGGAAGAGCGCCGAGGTGGAGCGAGGCCAAGGGCCCAATGGCTCAAGCGACCGCAGCGCCAAGCGTACGGCGGCGATCGAGAGGAGGACATGCGAGGCGAGTCGAGCGCCAAGCCGAATGGCGGGAGGTGGCGGCCGAGGAGGATTGGGCGGCGGCGCGCGGCTAGAAGCGCGGTGGCAATGGGTGGCCGACCAGTCGGAGGAAGAAGAGGGGAGCATGGAGCCAATTGGTGGTGAAGGAAGAAAGGCGAGAGGAGGGAGGATCTGTTGGCGAGAAAGAGAAAAGAGGAAGGAAGGAGAAAAAGAGAGAAAGGTGGAGAAAAAGGAAAAAGGAAAAAGAAAGAAAAGAAGCACATATGGCCACAATGATATTTCTCAAAATCTATAGGATTCAAGTAATATTTTCATAATTATTGATAGGATACCACTGGTCATTTGTCCTAGTCAAATACTTTGACCTGACACCGTGAGGGCTATAGTCTGTTGAAAAGGGGAGACCAATGCCCACTTTGACCTCAGCCCACCCTCATCCCTTCCCTCACCCTACAGTTTCAGACAGTAATACAACAATTACCTTAGCGATACTAGTCTATTTTTTTCGCACACTTGCTTAATTAGTACGACCATGTCTTTCACCTAGTCAAGCTTATCTAGCTATCATCATGCTTTTGCATGTGCGCTATTCTGATTTATCGACTTAATTTACAGCTTTCCGTTGTAACACAGTTGGTACTAGAGCCAATGTTTTCACTTCAGAATGCTCGATTTTTGGCCTCTTAAGAGAGAGAGCGTTTTGGAGGCTGTTTGCCGCCAAATATAGTAGGAAATGCCAGCACAGCAGCCCCCAGGCTATAGAGGCTGCCTCTAAGTTTGCTGGGTCCACCTGCCAGAGAGAGAGTTAGGGAATAGAGATGACAGAGAAATTATTATTTTCTTCTAACTTATTAATCCATGGGTCTCACCTTAAAGGCTACTGAATGTGCTAAACATTGCGAGGAATTTAGATTGAACCAGCTTAGAGGCTGAGTAGCCTCAAAACGCTAAGGCATATATTTAGCCACATCACACTCTTTTAGTGTCTCCATTTGTCTCCAACCTTCATTCGGAACCATTAACTTCAGAGTTTAGATTGAACAGCTCAAAGCGTGCTTATATTTTGAGCGGTTTGAGCTGGAAAATTAGAAGATTGGAAGTCTGAATCAGAAGCACAATGCAGCAGTAGTCTGTATTCAATCAAAACCATAGACGAAGGCAGACTCCCAAAGAATCTGCAGCCCCATTTTGAACACGTATTTTTGGAGCCCGTAAACCACAGCCGAAAGCGAATTTTTGGACTTAGTGATTGATTGGTACCCACTCTCACTCCACCGTTCGAAACTTCCCTCGATCCCCCACGACCACGACATATGCTTCTCCCGGCCGCCACCGCCGCCGCCGGCGCTGCGTGCGGCGCCCACCGCCTCCTCATCCTCTGCCCCGGCCGCCGCATCTCCTCTCTGAAGGTCCCGTGGCGCCGCGACGCAGCCCTCGACGCCGCCATCGTCCGGGACCGCCGCTTCCGCCTCGCCTCCCGCCTCGTCCGCGAGGTGCTCCTCTCCCCCGGCCGCCGCCTCCTGCTCCGCTACCTCTCCAAGCGCCGCCAACGCATCGGCCTCCCGGTCCTCGTCCCCACCTTCCTCCGCCGGTACCCCACCCTCCTCTCCGTCTCCCCTCCCCCCGACCCCGTGGCCTCCCCCTCCCCCCAGCTCCTGTCCCTCCTCGAATTCGCCTCCCGCTTCCAAGCTCTCCACTCCCCGCTCCTCGCCTCCAAGATCGCCAAGCTCCTCATGATCTCCTCCACGCGCGCCCTCCCTGTCGCAAAGATTGCCGCCGCCAAGCGCGACTTCGGCCTCCCTGACGACTTCTTGGCCTCGTTGGTCCCGAGGTACCCCAATCTCTTCCGCCTCGTTGGCGACCCCGGGCCCGACGCGTCTGGGAACGCGTTTCTTGAGCTGGTTTCTTGGGACGACCGGCTGGCGAAGTCGGTGATTGAATTGAGGGCTGACAGGAGGCCGATGCCGTTGGCATACGGCCGAGGCCGAATTTTACTGTTAAATTGCCCAAGGGATTCTATCTCAAGAAGGAGATGAGGGAGTGGGTGAGGATTGGCGAGTTGCCATATGTGTCACCATATGCGGACACGTCCGGCTGCACCCAGCATCGCCAGAAGCAGAGAAGAGGTTGATTGGTGTTTTACATGAAGTGTTGTCATTGTCGGTAGAGAGGAGGATGGCAGTGCCGATTATAGGAAGTTTTGCGATGAGTTTAAGCTGTCGAATCGTTTTCTAATGCATTCACGAGACACCAGGGATATTCTATGTATCATTGAAGGGTGGGATCAAGACGGCGGTATTGAGGAGGCTTACGATGAGAATGGAGAGCTTGTGGATAGGGATCCGATGATTGAGTTGAAGGAGATGTTCGTGGCAATCATGGATGAGGGCATAGGGAGTATTTGGAGGAGTTAAGGAGGAAGAGGGAGGAGCTGCAGAAACAGAGGTTGGATGCGGCTCAAAGGGGTGCCAAAATTTCCACAGATGTTGAGGATGAGATTGAGGAGGAGGAAGAAATGGAGGTCAGAGGAAAATGAGTACAGATGATATGATTATGCACAAGAGGAGTCAGAAGGAGGAGAAGCCTTGTGAGTTGTGCATATGATTTTCATTGTTCTTCTATGGTTAGTGTGACCTGGAGAACATTGTGCACGGAAATCAGATGGTTTGTCCGGATTCTTAATTTGGTCAGTTGGCTGTTAATAAAGAAGGCGACAGATCAATCTCCAACCACTTTGTTTGTGAAATGAGGATGAAATGTAGGTTTATGATGATCTGACTTTTTTATTGGATTTCTGTGGCAAGGGGGCCTTTATTGATTTATCACTTAACTCATCTTTTAATTAGTAGTTTTTATGAGATCCTTTGTTTTTGTCAGTTAACTCATCTGGCAGATTGGGAAGGATACTGATGACTTTTGTTTTGGAACCTTTGCAAACAGTAAGATTCAATGATATTCTTTGTAAGCTGATAACTGAAAACTTTCCCTTTTATTGAACTGTATGAATAACTTTCCATCATGCCATTCTCTAGACAATTCCACATGCTTATAATACTAAAAAACTCATATATAATCTGATTTTTTTTTCCTTTAACAAGCCATGAATATGCTTGTGCTCTATAAAACACATAAAAACGCATTCCAATGCAAAACTTGTGATAAATGGTCAAAAAGTTCTGCCATGCTCCATTTCTATGTAGATGATTACTAGATGTGCAAACCATGTCCAGGTGTTCTTTTTTAGAGCAATTATGAATCATTTGACAGAATTTTGTTGCACATAGCAGAAATTGGTGGTTAACCAAATGTGATACTAGGGCATCATAGACTAATGTTCTGCAAAATAGTAATGAACTTAACAGGTGTTGACAGTTGGATTACTCAAATTCTAGACAATAAAATTATGTTAAATATTTCCAGTTGGCTTGCATACATGATTAACTAGATGGGATATCACATATTTTCATTTCTCAAGTGGTTTGTGAATGTAATGGTTGCATTTTCTGCCCTCGGCATCTCAATATCTCAGACTTATGTAGCTCCATCTGGGGCTATGTAAAAAGCCTGATGTGTGCAACTTGCAAATTCCTGAAATCAACTTGGAAAATAGCTTGGTTTGAGTGAAAACATGCTGACATCAAGTTTAATTTGAGCTTATTTCAGATTTCGATACATCGGTTTGGCTACGGTTCAATGTGCATATTTTGAATGTGAACGTAAGCTTTGCCATTAGTCTTGCTTCATTCCTTACTTCCCTGTGGACATCATAGACGGTATTTCCCCTTGATCACACCTATGCTTGCCCAAAGCCTCCACCAATTATGTGTCATAACACTGGATTCTAGTACTACCATTTGCTCTGAAGGATATGAGTTCACCTCTTTCTGAATGCCTCATCCTAGGTCTAGTGTACAACCTATTTTTGAAAGGGAAGGCAGGGACCCTGCACATACCCACAGGGTATAATCACAAGAAAAATCAAAAGTGAACTAATTAATCTTTTTATTTGGTTCATCAATATTTTGAAAGAGGTTGTATGTTATCTTAAGTTGTTTGAGGAACTGGGCATTTAAAGCCCATTGTGTTGTTTAAGGAGTCTAAACTCCTGAATGGCACAAACTGTTGCAGCTAGTCTTTACTGTTGATCATCTTCCTTCATCTTTTCTCTCATACTTTGCAAATATCTGTCGAATATTCGAATGAATAGCCAGTCAAAGAATAACAAAACCATGCAGTTTTCTTTTGTTTCATTCTTTTCAACCAAACTAGGGCGCTTAAAGTTGCTCAAATAAAATAAAAAGGTGAATTTAGATTTTTACTTAGCAGAACTTTTCTCAAGGTCAGAGGGTTACTAACTTATTGTTAACATTGTGTTACCTCTACATCCCCGTGTAACACTTTTCAGAAGTTCCCTTTTATTCTCATATTACCTTCAGTGAGTGCATCAGTGGCATTACCATTGAAAGCGTCTTGCTCTTTTGATGGTTCTGTTTCTCATAATCACCTAGATCTAATCAATACTTCTCATAAAGAGCTACCTTTCAGCTCGCTTATCTAATACTAATATGTTGCTCATCCATCTCTTTTGATATTTTTACATCCATAATTCTTCACACAGTCCCCACACTATTAATGTGATGCGTCTTTCCTATCATCATTGACAATGAAAGAACCTAGACCTAATCTTATTGAGTTGTTTAGCAATTATCACTTTAACCACTTCTTTGTACACCTCACCTGCATGTTCTCCCCATTTGTTAAGTTATTGTTAGTATATTATGCATTAACTAATGTCTACAACAACAACAAAGCATTTAGTCCCAAACAAGTTAGGGGTAAGTTAGGAATGAAATCTCTTTAAGGTTAAAGAGATGAGAGCCTTGCAAATAAAATAAATAAATAAACTCTTAAGCCGTACATCCTGTCATATGAGTCGAGAGTCTAAAATACAGTCCCTATATCTTCTTATAATTCCGGTATGTGGATCGCTAACTTCTATGCGTTCCTATCCAAAGTTAATTCTTTGGTTACATTCCAATCCCTCAAATCTCTTTTAATTGCTTCCTCCTACGTTAGTCTTGGTCGACATCTACCTCTTCTTACATTTTTAGTACGTCTCAAAATTTCACTACGTAGCGGTACCTCATAAGGTCTCCGTTGGAGATGTTCAAATCATCTCAAGCGATGTTGGGCAAGTTTCTCTTCAATTGGTACTACTCCCACCCTATCACGTATATCCTCATTGCGGATTCGATCTCGCCTTATGTGACCACATATCCACCGCAGCATCATCATTTTCGCTACACTCGACACGTATATGTTGTTTTTAGTCGTCAACATTCACTTCATATAGCATCGCAGTCGATCGTCGTCCTATAGAACTTACCCTTTAACTTTTGAGTATGCATTAACTAATGTCTTTTCCCCCTAACTTGATTAGAGTTTTCCTATTAGCCGTGGTACGTAAAAATGTCTGCTTTAAAAGTTACATCCTAATGAATGTGCTAATCAACTATTGATACATAAGAACGGCGTAGGTGGTGGTGAGACTTTCAGCTCTGATGGTCTGGCAATAAACAGTTCTGAACTTTTAATTGATTGTTTTGTCAATTTTCTGGTGTTGGTGGTTGTTAGAGCTTTGATTAATGTGTTGTTCCTATAGATGCACAGTCCGATGCATATATAGCTGATCAGGTAGGTTACAGACAGTTTCGTTGGGATTCAGTACCAGCGCAGGAATAAAGACAAGATGAATCCAGAAGTCTAAATATAGTAAGTTAAGAATAGAAAGAGTCAGTTCGAGTTGTATCCGAGTAGGGCTGTGATAGCCATAATTCAATCCGGCTCTGGCACTATATAAAGAGCTCGGAGGTTATGTAAATGGACAAGCATTATGAGTCAATACAGAATAGCTTCTCCCCCAAATTCTCTTCTGCTCTAACTAACTCGGGCTACTCATCCATACAATCTTCGTTCTTCTTCGAGAGGATCTTGGGTCCCTAACAAATTGGTATCAGAGACAATGATCCCACTCACCATGCTGCCCAAGATTGACTCCTCGGCGGCGCATGGCTCGATGGATTGGAACACACACAATCAGAACTACTCCAGGCTATTACCAAGCTCCAGGCTGCTGCGAGCGAACAGAGATTTCATGATCAGCAGTTGGCTTTGGATCAGCGCCTCGACAACAGCCAAGGAGATGAGACAGATGTTTGGCGCCCTCACGAGTGTCACGGCGGTCCCAACCACGCGAACCCACCCACGGATCCTGCCATGGCGGCGGAGCAGGCCTGTTGCCGTTTCCTTGGTCGAAGACACCTCGGGTATGACATCCGATACTCGGTTTCCACCGACCAATCGGTTTGACACTCACCGTGCCCAGGGTGGCTTTGAGCAACGCCGGGACACCGGGGACGACTTTGAGGACCACTAGTGGTTCCGAACACGCCAAGATGCTCCTTGGACACATCTGGATCGACCCTGCCTACCCCGTCTGGAACTCCCAATCTACGATGGTTCCGTCGACCCGATCACCTGGTTGACCAAATGCGATCAATACTTCCGCGCCTATCAGGTTCCTGAAGAAGATAAAGTTTGGATGGCCGCGTTTCATCTCTCGGACGTTGCCCACTCATGGTTCTATCAGTTAGAACACGACGAGGGACAGATTCCTTGGGCAGTGTTTAAGCATTATTGTGCGATGCGCTTCGGCCCGACAATCTGCACCAACACTTTGGGAGCTATCAAACGTCTTCAACAGATGGGAACTTTGGCGTAATATCAACAAGGATTCACTGATCTCTTGTGCCATACCGTTGGTTTATCACATATTCATCAGATCGAGTTATTCACCGCGGGGTTATCGGAACCAATTAGCACACACGAGGAATTGGCAGGTCCTGCATCTCTACAGCAAGCACTGAACCTGGCGCGCACTTTTGAACGCCTCTACCCTATTGTAACACATCCGACAACCGCAAGCCGACAGACTGCTACCACTCAGGCGACGTCCCGCACCTGGTTGCAACCCCGCCTCCTCGCGCCTCTCCACCGACTCCGGCAAACCCGGCGATAGCAGCGCCCACCGCGACCATTGCACCCACAGAAACACACACAGGAGTTTTCCGCCGCCTGTCCACATCCATACAATCTTCGTTCTTCTTCGAGAGGATATTCGGTTCCTAACAGTAGGCAACTCATTGAAAAAGGCAAGGAGATTTCACACATTTGATCTAGCATTTCTAACAAGTGTGAATAAATTCAATCTACTGCTGATTTTTTTGAACTTGTATGCCTTTTTGTGTTTTAAAACTGTTGAAGGTTTGACCCTCAACAATTTAGTTTGTAGTTGTCATTCTTGTATTCCGTCAATTGTCATCTGCAGCAAACAGGGTAAACAGTAGAATGGTGCATGAATTCTCATTACTCAAGTGGATGAGCCATTGCTTTCACTCACTTAAGATGTGGCCCAGTTTTTTTCATCCATGACTAGGCCAACTCTTTCTTTCTTTACTTTCTATTCACCATCTGCTAGCTAGCTTGATCTTGACATGCTTGGCAGTGGTATCCTGAGAGTTTGCTTGACGTTCCAAATTACAATTATCAGACTCTTCTCAGAAGCTTGGTGCTGCCATCTCAGTGCTCTCTTGAATCTGATTGACTTAAATGGCAGGTGATCGTGTCTTTCCAAACTTCCAGTTTGAACAACCGTCACGAGTACTCCTCAATAATGTGTGGAGTGTGGACACTGTAAGGAATGAAATCCAGCACATGCCATAGAAGTGTTTGATCTGACTGAGGTATTTCCAACATTGGTGAAAGATGGACTTTAAGCTGACAATTGGTTGGGAAACATCACAAGTAATGTGTGGGGACCCCGAATCGGACCGTTCGGATCAAGCGATTGCCTGAAGGCACAACCCTTAACGAGAGGCGAGTGCGATCCAGTGCCGGATATGCGTCTCATGTTAGCTCCCAAGGATCAGTGGCTAACATGCACATATCCAACACAACATTGCATTCACATCCATACACAATCGTACAAAGAATAATAGAATCAATTACAACATCATTTAAATAGAACCTTTTAGTACAAGGTTGCATAAGAGTGCCGATCGGCCAAATCCAAACAACACAATTAAATCGCAGCGGAAGATAAACTTGAATAAAAGGGAATAACCGAGTTGGCATGCCCACAATCCCACAAGCAACCAAGCTGGAGTTAAAGCATTGCACCGTTGTTCTCACTGAACAAATAGACACTGTTAGAGTACAAAGTTGTACTCATGAGACTTTCAAAAGAAATAAGGATGCATGTAAGTATCAAAGGAAGGCTACTAAACTAGTCAATTTTGGCATAAAGCAAGTTTTCATTTAGATAAACAATATAGATTCAAATTGCCATTTGTAAAACATTTAGAAAACATTTTATGATAGTAAGTAATGATCGACAATGGTATAATCTCCAAGTATAATCAACACAGAACATCCCATTCGTGGCACAATTCATTCCTCAACAAATTTACTTGCGAACTACGCGTACATGAAATCATTTCAGATTTGAACAAACTAACATAAAGACATAACATTCCCAACCACAACCCAAACTTAAGTTCCCAAAAGCTAAGCGTGCTGCTTTCCACAAGTGTTGTCCATAACCTAGGGCGAGGCTATTCGAATAGATTTAGTTCTTTGCGGTATCTGACTTTACCCACACGATATGAATACCTTATCTGTCGCCATGCACTCTTAGAAGGAGTGTGACTAAGATATCATAACGAGGCCGTTACAATGTTATGTTCTAACTATCAAACCACAGAGAGCAGTCCATAGCGGACTAAGCGCCTCGCACCACAGGTGAACCCGTTGTGTAAGTAAGTCCCTATCCAACAAGAGACCCTTAAGGGCAAGTAAGGCAAAAATGTAATATGCCCTTACGAGATTGACAAAAGAACAATTAAATACATAACAATAACAATTGTCAATCCCATTGTGTTTTGATAGCTAACACATAACAAATTATTAAGCCAAGCCTTCGCCATTATCCCGGCGTGTGGTTGCACGTAAGACTTGGTTCATCACACCACAAACCGGTCCTTAAACACTCAGACGGGGCTACACAATTCTATAATAACAACAACAATAGTAATTCATCATCAACCTACACCCGTCCAAGTTAAGAACACAAAAACCATTCCCAACATGACCACAAACCCCAGATGCGAAGATCTGGATACATCCCTCAAACCCATCATAATCAAATCCATAAAATCCTCAATTTGAATAAGATTCGATTCAATCCACTGGCCGATGGACTAGCTCCATCAACCGCTCTCGGCTAAGACTACTAGCATGGCTAAGCATCGTTCTACAAACTAGTAAACAATCCCATATAATATATAACCTTAGTCATTCAAGGTAAAAGGGTAATCAGTATTCAAAGGAGGACTAATGCAGCAATTAGGAATTTAACTACTTCTACCCATAAACATACATTTCAAAATAGCATGCAATTGCGATAATAAAACTCACACAAAACATTTAAAAAATCACTGGGAGCAATATGATCAAGAGGAGGGTGCTCGCACCTTTGCTGGTACCACTTGTTCAATCTCAGGTTATACTCATAGTAATCTCACGAATATATCGTTATCGTCGAAAACCTAACGAAAGACGATATTGCAATAAATATCAAATAAAGCCAGAAATTCAACATGCTCAAAAGTGTATGAAATTTATACAGTAGGTAGATTATGATTTTATATGAATTTAGGCGAAAGAATTATTCCATTTGGATTTAGTATGTGAAAGTTATAGCAATTTGAATTTCAGATTTCTAGAAAATCCAATTTAATTAGAATCGGTTACTGTTCATAGAAATTAATTATTTGGGCAAAATTTGTAGGACATTAGTGGAGATAAAATTTACATGGTTAGCTAGAGAATAATATTTTATGAACAGCCCAATTAGATTCATCTCCTTTGGAGTTCGTATGAATTAGTTATGAATTTTTGAAGTTTAAACCATTCTTTTTATAAACTATCTCATTGACTTAGCGCCTCTATTGCTATTATCATATCTATGGCAAGGTCTAATGTTGCTTGCTAACCACTAATTCGATTCTAGACTCAGGATTCACTTTTAACCTTAAAGATAAGATGCTAAAGGCTAACAATTATATTCTCTAATCCATTTACTTTAGCATTTGATAAGGTTCTAACCCACTTGCTACTAGAGTCTTTTTTCCTATCTTGCCTCCTACTTTAATCCTTGCCTATTTGAATCGGTTGTTGCAATTTGAACACTGCGATTCCAAAGGGAAAAAACAATCATTATATGTTTATGTGTTCATTAAATTTGAGAAAGATTACTACTAAGTATTGTTAATTATATTGATTCTTGGACTTACTATCATCACGTGGTTTGAAAACTTGAAATCTCCTTAAGTTGTTACTCCCATTTCTGCTCTCTAGGATAGAAAGCGAAAAGCTAGTTAAAAGGGTTCACTAAGCGATCTTTGACTTATCTCTGAAAGAACTAGTTCATTATACCCTTAGGTGGAAATTCTGATTACTTCACCTAGCCAAAATTCAAACCTAAAACACTCATACGAAATTGGTGTGTAACTACTCTCTATTAACTACAACACCGTCCTCTACCTCCTTCTCGCCCACAAGCACAAAAAGGATCGACTACTTCTTTGTTAGCTTAAGTGTTTAATTGTCTAATTGAATCCAATATCTCCAACTACAAGATTGAGCAAGGCCATCTCCTCTCTGCAGAATAACACCTTCTCTCCTCTGATCATCTAGCAATAGAATAACATTCTAAGTTGGAAAACTACAAATGACTAAAGACCAATGAAAGCAGATAAAGGGAAAGGCTTTTAACTACTAGAATTAGCCATTACCTAAGCCTTACGACAAAATCTGATTTCTCTAGATAGCTGAGTATATAACCTTTAACAAGACATCTCTTAGAACTGAAACTCTACTAGCCAAAATTCTCTTAGACCTCAATCTCAGTTAGCTTTGTCAAAGGGTGACTCAAATGACATACACAACAATGGCTTAACAAATCAGGCTTGGTCTAGTAATTTAGTTTCTTGGCAATGCAATTTTTCCAAACCAACTTCTCTTCTCTACTTAGCAGTTCATCCAAATAACTTTTCTGACTAGACACTAAACTTTTCCACTAAATCAACCATTCACAATTGTCTTGATTAGGTTACTAGTCTTAACCATTTGTTTGACAACTAAATGATTTGAAAAAAACATTTCTATCTCTGTAGTAACCATGCCAACACCTATTGACAAAGCGAGGCATTTTGGTCACCTATTGGACAACCTTTACAGAATATTAGCACCTCCTTTCGGATGTGCTTTGAACACCTTTTCTCATTGGAAATGTTAATCCATATGCTAAATAGGTTTGAGTAAACTAATAGTTAATCAAAAGATCTAATAACAAATTGTATTGATTGTCTTCACTAGGGTCCCTAATTCTCGAGAGGAGATGAACAGAGGTGAAAAAGCAGGAGTGCGTATGCAGGGGATGTGGCCGTGGTTCGGGTCTGGATCGTCGCCGCGAAGGAGGCGGCGAGGTGGGAGGACCACCAAAGCGAGTTTCTGGAGGCTACTAGAGCTAGGGTGGCGGCGTTAGGGCTCGGGTGGCACCATGGCGCGCGGCCAAGATGGCGCGGTTGGCGTGGGGGTGACAAAGCGCGCGGCGCTGAGAGGTTAAGGGAGGAATTAGTGGGAGCACGAGCTATAGGGAGAAGATTGGGTCTTACCGGAGTGCTCGGAGGAGCCGAGGTGACCGGAGTTGGGTGCGGCGAGGCCGCGGCGGCACGACGAGGCGTCGTGGAGGCGGCGGTGGGTGGCGGAGAGCGGTGGAACAATGGAGAAGGATGAGTAAGCGCGGTGGTCCTCGGTCACGAATAATCGGTGCGGGGCTCGCGAGTGGCGAAATGCTCGGTGGCGGAGTACATGATTGGAGAAGAAGATACCAATCTCCTCGAGGCTGCACGAGAGGAGATTAACAATAAATAAACTCAGCGCGGCGAAATCTCCCGGACAAGGTGGCGCGGCAAGGAGCTCACGGATTCGAAAGATGTGGTGGCGATGCTCGGGCGCTCGGAGGCGGCGGCGGCGTGTTCGTGTTCCAAGTGCTACAAGAGGAAAAAGGATCTCGGGTTAGAAAATGGAAATGGTGAGCCACGGAGTAGAGCGGAGGCGATGTCGGCCGGGCTTACAGAAGAAGCGGCGACAAAGATTTCCCCTCTTCCACGGCGGGAAGACAAGCGAGGAGAGCGGAGGCAATGCGGTGATTTTATCCGAGCGGAGGGCGGAGAAAGGAGCGGCATGAGTGCGGTGCTCGGGGCTGGTCGGCGAGGCGGTGGGTGAGCAGCGCTAGTTTGCATTCACGGGCGCGCGAGCGGGGGCGCGCGTGGGCGCGTCGCTGTGAGCGGCCGAGGAAGAAGATGATTGCGCGTGGGCAACCCACCTCGGCGGCCCGGGAGCGAGCGTGTGGGGACCGGAGTTATTTCCATAAGACCGAGACTAAGCATGGTATTAGAGACATAACTCTAGGTCTCGGTAAATGAATTCCAACAACTCGGTCTAAATGAGAGTCTTGGCGCAAACTAGAGCCCCGGCGATCATGCGCGCTCCTCTGCAAACCTTTGCATGATTGTCGGTTCTCAACAAGCCAACCACGACACTTAGCGAGTTAAATGGGAACCATGAACAGCGAGTATGACTTATATTGGCTCCCAAGATCAGCGACCAATATACCCATACTCTCATTCAACGTTGGTTACATCCATACAACATTCAAACAACGATAGTACAAAGACTTACAACATAGTTCCAAGTTTACATCTAATACAAGTGGCCGACCGCCAAATTGAAATAAGAGTGTTAAGTAGCGTGAAGCGAGTAAATAACCAAAGACCAACAGTGGTATGCCCACAACCCATCGGCAACCGGCCGGGATTAAAAGAAAATAGCACGCTACTCATCGGTGTCACCTAAATTGACACCGAGCGAGCTCGTCGATCTCATTATCCTCCTCACTGTAAAGCCGGCAAACATCCGGTTGAGTACAAAAATCTTGGCAAGTCTTACACAAATAAAAATAGTTATGCATAAGGTCATTCAAAGGAAGGGCTCATATTGGCTTAATTTTGCGAAAGAGACGCAATACTGAACAACCTACACATACTAGTTTTTCAAGTGCTATTTCAAAATCAGATTTGAAGTAGAAGTAAAACATGTGAATAAGTAATGAATTCAATAACAAATGAATCATACCAACAACAAAGTGGCGGTCCACTTTGATACAACAACAAGCATGAACTTCCCATTCATGTCGATACCAAGTTATAACCACAATTTTAATTCCAAGTCTAACAATAGTAACTCCCGAACTCAAGCGGTTGTCCATAACCGTGGACACGGCTATTCGAATAGATTTATACCTGCGAGGTGTACTACTTTACCCACGACTTGATTAGCCCGTAAGCCTCCGGATGCCTCGAATATAGCATACTTCCTAAGGTATGCGGCCGAGTAAATCAAGATACGGTCGTTTTAGCAAGAAGATCCCATTGAGCTAAGTCCCTCAACCCATGGCTCCTAGGAAACACGAGGCGTTAACGCCTCCATCCTATATATCTAGGAAACACAAGGCGTTAACGCCCCATCCTATCGGCCCAAAGGAACACGGATTTCACGGTCCCATGCCCTAACAATTTCACCACCGTGGGACTCAACACAATAAAACCTTCCCCTACTTAACCATCGGCTCCCAACCCGCGTGTGGTATGCGAATGTACTTGAATCAACGCGTTACAAAGTTCGGTCCTTAATTGTCGGACAAGTCAACCACATACCCAATTCGTGCACCAAGCACCATCACTAACCAACACTTGTCCAGACCAAAAGCTCATTTAAAATGACGAAATTTTAACTCACAAAACGAATCGAAGATCTGAACCAAAAGTAAATAATGAGAGTTGTGTTTATCCCATAATTGTCGGGTTATTCCGACAATCAAACTACGGTTCTAGACTTGCATGGCTAAGCAACTCGAACAATATAGCTTTACTCATCCTATCATAACATTTCAGTAATGGAATAATTCATGGATAGCCTCAATGACAAGATAATAGGATGTGTCTAACCATTCATCACAAAAATAGCGACAATATAAAACTATCATGCAAGCAATTATCATTGCATCTATCCTAACAAAGCTGGGATCAAATATGATGCAAAAGAAAGTTCAAAGGATGCTTGCCTTGCTGGAAAAGTAGTTGCTCACTCTCGGTGGCGTAGGCGTCAATATCAAAAGGCTCGGAATCTAGATAGATATAATATCGAATAAACGCCGAGAAATATCTCAAAAATCAAAATGCTCAAAAATGCATGATTTTTCTACAGTAGCTAAGTCATGATTTTAGATGATTTATGGTGAAAGGTTTATTCCATTTTGATTTAAAGTGTGAAAGTTATAAGTGTTTGAATTTGATTTTAGACATGTCTTCTTTGGGTAATTTAATTATAAGGTGAAAATTTGTAGAGCAATGGTGAGTACATGGATTACAAGGATAAATAGGCAATATTATTACAAGCTCAACAGAGTTGAGTTTGCCTCATTGGAGTTTTCATGATTTAATTCACAATTTCTAAAGTTACCAACATTTTCTTTTGTAAAATTAATAGTGTTAATAGCTCATTTTCCAAATTAATGCCCTCTGTTACAGAGACATGTTTGAAACCAATTTTAATACAAAGTTCATTAAAAATAAAATTTATCGAAGTGGTTTCACTTATTTTGGAGTAAAATGAATTAGTTATGTATTTTAGAAGTTAATACAATTTTTAGTGTGCACAATAATAGATTTCGAATTTCTTAATGTATTTCATACTTTTCTCACGAGCCACGCGCTAGCCGTGGTCGTGACCATGGGCCGAGAGCGATACCATTTTCAAAGTAACAATAGGTTTAATAACTCGAAGCGACATGGGGTCCCGTTAAGTGGAGACTCGGTCCACGGGCCTTGGTCTCTGGCCGCAGCGCATGGTGCGGGCTTAAAGCCTAGGGTCCACATGTCATCCACGAGGTTTTAACCTCAAAGTTCCGTTCTTGGGCGTGGGGCCCATATGTAAGTGGAACATTAGGCCGGCTAAGACATCATTTAATGACTAACTCATCATTAGCCATTTAAAGCGCAACATGGTCCTAATGACCTTGCTACTGGTGTCTTGGACGGCCGACACGCTTCGCTTGCTTGCGGCGGCTCGCCGCGATTCGGCCGCGGCGGTGCGGCCAAGGGCATAAGCGAGTCGCAATAGTGTGGCGCTTCTAATGAGAGTGGTCTCGGCGGCGGGTGGCACATGCCGCGGCTAGCGGAGTTGGCAGCGGCGCTCAATATGGCAAACTTCGAAAACGGCAAAAGTCGCTCCTCAGCGCAAACAAGCGAGTGCGAGTGTCGAAAGACTACTTGGAGGCTACGAGCTAGGTGGGCGCTCGGGAAGCTAGAAGTCGGTTGGAGCACCAGCGGCGGAGAAGAAGGTGGTGCCAACACGGCGCACGTGGAGAGGAAGATGCGAGCAAAATGAAGCAAAGTGAATGCTTAGATTAGCTCAAGGAGCTTAATAGCAAGCCATAGGAGCAAGGAATTGGGCAATGGCTTACCGGATCAAGGTGGGAGGCGAAAAGTTGCTTCACGGTCGGAAATGGTGCAAACCTCGATTCAACAGATCTGCCGTGCATTACCAAAATTAGATTAGGGGTTTCTCTCGGTGGACTAAAGCATGAGGGTGCGCGCAAAGTTGAGGATAATACCTCAGGGACACGAAGATGGCACGAGTGTCCTCGGTGCGTGCTACGGGCGTGAGCTAGAGCACGAGGATGAGCCGAGACCTACAAGGCAAGGTAGGGCTGGGCTTAGCAAAAATGGAGAAGGCATGGAACAAAGAAAGAATGGCATCCCTCGGTGGGAGTTTACTGCGTAGGGAGCAGAGCGAGCCTCCTCTCCTCGGTCAACAGAGGAGAAGTGAGGAGAAGGAGAGTGCGGGGTGTTATGCGGGAAGAAGGCGGAGTAGAGGCGGTGTGAAGCGAAGCTCTAGGAGTGGTGGATGGAGGTGGTGGATTGGCGGCGTCACGGTGCGTGAAGAGATTCGCGGCGCGTGGGCTCGGCTCTGCGCGCCTCGCCCAAGGAAGAAGAAAGGTCGACAAATGGGCGTGCGTCGGTCTCACGGCGTGGTGCGAGTAAGTGGTTTAGATCGGCCGTTGGATTGCGAGTGGGACGGACGAGATCGGTGTGTGCTGTCGGACCGGTCGAAGGGTAAGCGTCGAGCCGTTGATCGAGATCCAAGGGTTGCATGTCGCGGTGCGATTAGTCGACTCGCGAGTCATTTCGCCAGTCGGGCTCGAGCCCAATGAGCGATGCGGTAGTTTGGGTCAAGGGTTTGTGAGAATTAAAATGTGTTCCCTACTTTGACCGGGGTTTAAAAATAGAAATAAATTTCCTAAAATCATGAAATAATTTGTGGAGGTTCTGGGATAACCTAGTGCCCATAAAAATTATTGAACTCTACTGTTCAAGATATAATTTGTGATATATAAATTCAAACTCAAACTAGGTCTTTTAATAGTGTTGGGATTTTCTTAGGGTTCAAACCAGTCCCAAAAATTTGGGAAAATTATATTAATTCTTGATAATTAATATAGTATTTTAATAAATTATTTCAGAGATACTTCATAGCATTTATTTTAGTTTTATGATTGGAGTTCAATTTAAAGTGGATGTTTCATAAGCATTTTGAGATTTTCCAAGCGCAATATCAAAATAAAAGTTTCAAAACATGATGCATGATAATGAAATGCATAATAAACCTCTTTATTAATTTGGGGATGTGACAAACCTCCCCCTTACAAAAGATCTCGACCAGAGATCGATAGAGGTGGAAGTAGGATAGAACAGTTCTAAAGAAGACAAAACATCTTTTGTCTTGATTTCCTTCAAAGATAGTGTCGAGATATCTTTGTAGGGTTACAAGGAATAGCTAAGACATTTTCCTTCCCATTGCTTTGTTTAAACTTTCCTTTCTTGATTCAAAGACAATTTAAGAAGAAGGAAAAAGATCGGATAGCTAGCTCGTAGTTGATCTTCACGCTCCCAAGTTGCTTCATCTTGATATGGTTGCTCCATTGAACCTTGCGAATTTGATGTTGCGATTTCGCGTCTTGCGCTCCTTTTCTTCAAGAATGCGAATCGGGTGCTCCGATAGGAAAGATCGGGTTGCAAGTCAAGTTTTCAGTTCGATTGCTTGGGTTGGGGCGAAGACACTTCTTGATTGGAAACATGGAAAACATCATGCACATCCGCAAGTGAGGTGGCAATTCTATTTGATAAGCCACGGTCCCATCCTTGCTAGAACTTCGGAAAGGTCCGATGTAGCGAGTGCGGTTGCCTTTGACTTGGAAGCGATGGGTTCCTTTCATTGGAGAAACCTTAAGATAGACATGATCATCCACTTGAAAACTCAATTCGCGGCGGCGGCGGTCGGCATAGGACTTCGGCGAGATTGAGCGCGAAGTCGCTCGCGGATGACACGAACTTGCTCTTGACATCCTCTACCAAGGTTGGACCATAGAATGGCCTTTCCCGGCCGGACCAGGTCAAAGGTGTCCTACAAGCTCTTCCATACAAAGCCTCGAGCGGTGACATTTGAATGCTTGATTGGAAGCTATTGTTGTAGGAGAACTCCGCAAATGGTAAATATTTCTCCCAGTCCTTGCTATAGGACAGCACACTTGCTCGGAGAAGATCTTCCAAGATTTGATTCACCCTTTCAGTTTGCCCATCATTTTGCGGGTGGTATGCGGGTGAAAGATAAATTAGTCCCCATTGCTTGGTGCGAGCACTTCTAGAAGTGAGAGGAAATTGGGGACCCTATCAGAAATGATCACTTTTGGTACACCATGGAGACAAACAATCCTGGAAATGTACAACTCCGCTAGCTTGACCCCGGTGTAAGTGGTCTTGACCGGAATAAAATGGGCAACCTTTGTCAGACGATCGACAATCACCCATATAGAATCGGACCCGCTTGAGTTTTGGAAGGCGGTGATAAAATCCATGCCAACTTCTTCCCATTTCCACAGGGATGGGCGGGGTTATAGAGTGCTGCGGTTTCAAATGCTCGGCCTTAACTCTTTGGCATACGTCACATTCGGCAACAAATTGAGCGATGTGCGCTTCATTCGGCTCCACCATAGCGCTTCTTAAGATTTTGGTACATCTTGGTGCTACAGGTGGATAGAGAACTTGGAATCATGTGCATCTTTGAAATTAATTCTCTCAAAGCGCGGTCAAAAGCACCACCAACCGCTTTCGAACAAAAGAGTGTCATGTGAATCTTCTTTGAAACCTTTAGCCTTGCCTTTCTTCAATGCTTAGCGGATTTGAGCTACTTCAAATCAGTCTTACAGGCTTCTCTAATCTGATCCTCAAGTGTAAAATTCACACTAAGGGCAGCAAGGAACCTTCTTCAATTATCTCCAGTGCAGAGCGTTGCATCGCGGCACACAAGCTTCTTTGAAATGGGAGTTCTGATAAGCGATACTTTGAGACTTTACGCTTAGGGCATCGGCAACCACATTTGCATTTCTGGATGATAATGGAGTCCAAAATCATAATCTTTGATCAACTCAAGCCATCTCCTTTGCCTCAAGTTCAAATCAGCTTGGGTGAAGATATATTTAAGACTCTTGTGGTGGTGTAGATTTATAGCGATTGTCGATGAGGTAATGTCGCCAAATCTTGAGAGCATGAACAAGCTGCTGCGAGCTCCAAATCATGAGTGGGATAATTCAACTCATGTGGCCTCAATTGTCTTGATGCATAAGCTACCACTCGGCCCTCTTGCATGAGAACACAGGCGAGGCCATGGCGAGGCGCATCGCGATAAATGTCAAAGCTCTTGTGAATGTCGGGCGAGAATGAGTCTTGGAGCTTTGGTCAAACATTCCTTTAGGATCTGAAAGCTCTCCTCACACTCAGGCGACCATTCGAACTTCTTTTCTTTCTTGAAGTTGAGTCATTGGCCTTGAAATTTTGGAGAAGTTACGGATGAATCTGCGGTAGTAACATAAGCCCAAGAAAGCTGCGAATGTCGATAATGTTTAGGTTGTCTCCAATCAAGGACATCTTGCACTTTGCTAGGATCAACAGCAATACCGCCCTTGGATAGGACATGCCCCAAGAAACTAACCTCATGTAGCCAGAACTCGCATTTGCTAAATTTGGCATAAAGCTGATGTTGATGAAGCTTTTCCAACACAAGCCTCAAGTGTTGCTCGTGTTCTTCATCAGATTTAGAGTAGATAAGGATATCATCAATGAACACAACAACAAACTTATCCAAATACTCCATGAACACTGAATTCATAAGATTCATGAAGTATGCCGGTGCATTCGTCAGACCAAAGGACATGACAGTGTACTCGTACAACCCGTAACGAGTAGAGAATGCTGTCTTCGGAATGTCTTCGGTTCGAACTTTAATTTGATGATAGCCCAAGCGCAAATCAACCTTGGAGAATACTTGGGCTCCACTTAATTGATCAAATAAATCATCAATCCGTGGAAGCGGATATTTGTTCTTGATAGTGACTTCATTTAACGGACGGTAGTCAACACACATCCGCAAACTCTTGTCCTTCTTTTTGACAAAGATAGTCGGGCATCCCCAAGGTGAGGAGCTTGGCCTAATAAACCCCTTGTCTTGAAGTTCTTGGAGTTGCTTCTTCAATTCTTCCAATTCATTCGGAGGCATCTGGTATGGCCGTTTTGAGATCGTGCGATCACGGGTAGAAGCTCGATGTGAACTCGACTTCTCAATCGGGAGGCATGCTGGGAGTTCTTCGGGAATACATCGGATATTCACACACCACGGGCACTTTCTCAAGTTCAAGAGAAGTACTAGCTTCAAGGCATAGAGATGAGAGCGCCCCTGAAGGTGCAAAAGCGACTTAGCGCCATCTTCACTAGTAGAGAAATAGACCGCTGAGCACTGTCGATCTTTCCTGGTTTTGGACAGCCAATCCATCCCCAAGATTACATCAATACCGCTGATTTTATCACAATTAAGTTTGCCAAGAAGTTGACATTTTGAATTTCCACCTTTCGCCCGAGCGGACTTGATCGGTTTGGAAAACCGATCCGCGATTGGATTTGATATGGTGGCTGAAGTATATGTATTTCAAATTGATTAAGTGCAGCATATTCTTCTTTGATGAATGAATGAGATGCTCGAATCAAATAAAGCGATCTTGGACAAGAATTAACAAAAGTGTACCCAAAGCGGCGTGCGGGCGTCGCTTGCCTCCTCGGTGGTGGCGTGGTTCACTCGGCCACGTCACGAGGACACGAGGAGGGTGGATGCTGCCACAGGAGGTGGTGTAGGTCTTGCCACAGCCGGTGGTGTAGGAGCACGATAAACTGCGGCATTCCCATTGCTTGGCGAGGCAAGAGGAAGCATAGTGGCCTGGCGACCACAATGGCGGTGACATTAGGCTTGAAAGTACCACTGCTTTGGGAGTTCTTACTCCCCTTTGTGCGCTGCTGCTGCAGGGGAGAAGGTCGTGCGGCGCCACGAGAAACCTCGATGTGCTGGAGCACGTGGGCGAGGTGCTGCGGCGATCCGTGTGTTGTCGAAGCGCCACTAGCCGAGGCGGCGGCCTTCTTCCTCTTCGGGACTCCTCCTGACCACACTCTTGTGCTCCACTACAATGGCCTTGTTCACCATGTCTTTGGAAGTTCGGAAGTCATGTCTGACTAAAGCCAGTGCATCTCCTCAGTCAAGCCGCCCATGAGCCGTGGCGGCGACATCTGTGGAGGCGTCATCAGGGCATAGTGGGCCAGAGTTGAACTCTGAAGATACTCGATGTGATCTTCCTTCCTTGCTTCAAAGCAAGAAAGCTGTTCTGCTTGATGGACATGACCCCATCAGGAATATAGGCCTCCACAAAGCCGCCGAAACTTCGTTCCACGATGGAACATCTCGTCGAGTTGCATGGCGGAAAAATTATCCCACCATGCACTAGCGGCGCCTTCCGGTGATGGCGGCAAAGAACTCTTTCAATGCCGTGCAGCGAGCAACGGCTAGTTTCTTCTCCACATCTCTCGGCCAATCTTGGCCTCCATAGGGTCTCGGTACATAAAGGTGGGAGGATTTGTTATTGAAACTCAGCGAGACCCCTGCTGCCTCGATGTCCCCTCCCCTGCTGCCGCGGGGCGGGAGAAGTGTTGCGAGCTATAGCCTCCGGGATCTGAGTGCGATCCATCTGTTCCTCTCAATCTGAGCCAAGACTTCCGCCATAGTGGGTGGCGGAGGAAGCACTTCCTCGAAGAAGCATCCGCGGGCGGTGCTGCTGAGAGGGCTCACCCTCTCCCAGCGGCGTAAAGTTACGCTCTGACGTGAGCAGTGCCACAGGGTGGAGATCCCCATCATGCGAGCTCTAGCACAGTGTTGGGGCGACATCTGGAGTGACAAGGAATGTTAAAAAGAGGCTAAGATTGAGGAAAAATGCGAATAATAAAACTTTGGACAGCAAGCACAAAGTTCTTAATTAAGCATGCATAATGATATAAAATGCACCAAATCACAACACCAAAAGGCGTCGAAGGCACTAAGGCGATTACAAGATTCATAAAGTCAAATCATAGTTTTCCAAAGCAATTCCATTCATAGGGCCGTGGCGAAAAGCAAGCTTTGGAAATATAGTTCTTGCAAGAGAAACATTAATAGTTTAATCGTTACTAGCCTATTACAGGAATCAAAGATACATGCTTGCCCAAAGGCTTACGCCTACAACATCCTAAATGTTGTTCGGTCAAAGTTCACGGAAACTCGTCGAGAAGATGTGCCTCAGGGATCCGTATCATCGGGGTCTCCAAAATTAGGAAGACGCAAAGGGAGCCTTGCTCTATCACATGGCCACCGGCGGGTTCCATCCTCTGATGCGAGCAAATCCAAGCGACATGCGGACTGGCGTCGTCCCATAGTTGGGTACATGCCACGCACCAGGAAGGCGGTACATCGGTGGTATTGAAGCATATGGGGAAATCTCATTCGCGCCATAAACCACATGGCGGTCAATAATCCCCATGTTACACATGAGTTGTAGGTTCTCTTGGGCCACCACGAGGCGCGAGTCTCGTACAACTCATACGAGTGCTGCCGATGGATCGGTCCATGGCATGGACCAATCTTGCCAGCTGCCTAACACGGGGATCTTCCCAAAGCGAATCGGGCAAAGGTGTCACCTCAGTGCCACACTCGCACATAGGAAAATGGTAGTAAGCGGTGAGACAACTCCGTCAGATCATAACGGAGATGGCTCATAGCCACACGAGCCACTTCCTGAAGAGCCATGGCCTCAGAGGTACCACGTGCCTGGAAACAATACGGGATACTCCCCGTGACTCGTCTGGCGATAATGTTGATCACGGCCAGGTATTCCTCCATGCCTGGCCCCCTGTCACGGCGATAGATGGCGTAAGAAGGCTGATAGGTGAAGTTCGCCCTCCACATCATTTCCCGGAGAAGCGCCGGGTATCCATCCACGTTCTCAGCTTGAGTTTCTTTGACCAGGTATTGGCGACTCATCTAAAAGCAAGAACAATAAGGTAAGATTTCTTTAAAAATAGAAATAGGGTAAGAAAAGATACTAGGATGGATGAGGAATAAAAGATATTCCTAACTTAAACTTTCTGAAATTAATTTGATAATTTCAAAATAATTTGACTCAAGGAGGCTTACTAACTCTACGCCGATGCTATCTCTAACCTACGATCGGTATGGCTCGATACCAGCATTTGTGGGGACCGGAGTTATTTCCATAAGACCGAGACTAAGCATGGTCTTAGAGACATAACTCTAGGTCTCGATAAATGAATTCCAACAACTCGGTCTAAATGAGAGTCTTGGCGCAAACTAGAGCCCAGAAGCGATCATGCGCGCGCTCCTCTGCAAACCTTTGCATGATTGTCGGTTCTCCAACAAGCCAAGCACGACACTTAGCGAGTTAAATGGGAACCATGAACAGCGAGTATGACTTATATTGGCTCCCAAGATCAGCGACCAATATACCCATACTCTCATTCAACGTTGGTTACATCCATACAACATTCAAACAACGATAGTACAAAAGACTTACAACATAGTTCCAAGTTTACATCTAATACAAGTGGCGACCGCCAAATTGAAATAAGAGTGTTAAGTAGCAGCGAAGCGAGTAAATAACCAAAGACCAACAGTGGTATGCCCACAACCCATCGACAACCGCCGGGATTAAAAGAAAATAGCACGCTACTCATCGGTGTCACCTAAATTGACAAGCGAGCTCGTCGATCTCATTATCCTCCTCACTGTAAAAGCCGACAAACATCGGTGAGTACAAAAATCTTGGCAAGTCTTACACAAATAAAAATAGTTATGCATAAGGTCATTCAAAGGAAGGGCTCATATTGGCTTAATTTTGCGAAAGAGGCCTAATCTTGAACAACCTACACATACTAGTTTTTCAAGTGCTATTTCAAAATCAGATTTGAAGTAGAAGTAAAACATGTGAATAAGTAATGAATTCAATAACAAATGAATCATACCAACAACAAAGTGGCGGTCCACTTTGATACAACAACAAGCATGAACTTCCCATTCATGTCGATACCAAGTTATAACCACAATTTTAATTCCAAGTCTAACAATAGTAACTCCCGAACTCAAGCGGTTGTCCATAGCAGTGGACACGGCTATTCGAATAGATTTATACCTGCGGGGTGTACTACTTTACCCACGACTTGATTAGCCGTAAGCCTCCGGATGCCTCGAATATAGCATACTTCCTAAGGTATGCGGCGCGTAAATCAAGATACGGTCGTTTTAGCAAGAAGATCCCATTGAGCTAAGTCCCTCAACCCATGGCTCCTAGGAAACACGAGGCGTTAACGCCTCCATCCTATATATCTAGGAAACACAAGGCGTTAACGCCCCATCCTATCGGCCCAAAGGAACACGGGATTTCACGGTCCCATGCCCTTACAATTTCACCACCGTGGGACTCAACACAATAAAACCTTCCCCTACTTAACCATACGGCTCCCAACCGCGTGTGGTAGCACGAATGTACTTGAATCAACGGCGTTACAAAGTTCGGTCCTTAATTGTCGGACAAGTCAACCACATACCCAATTCTCGTGCACCAAGCATCATCACTAACCAACACTTGTCGGACCAAAAGCTCATTTAAAATGACGAAATTTTAACTCACAAAACAGATCGAAGATCTGAACCAAAAGTAAATAATGAGAGTTGTGTTTATCCCATAATTGTGGGTTATTCCGACAATCAAACTACAGTTCTAGACTTGCATGGCTAAGCAACTCGAACAATATAGCTTTACTCATCCTATCATAACATTTCAGTAATGGAATAATTCATGGATAGCCTCAATGACAAGATAATAGGATGTGTCTAACCATTCATCACAAAAATAGCGACAATATAAAACTATCATGCAAGCAATTATCATTGCATCTATCCTAACAAAACTGGGATCAAATATGATGCAAAAGAAAGTTCAAAGGATGCTTGCCTTGCTGGAAAAGTAGTTGCTCACTCTCGGTGGCGTAGGCGTCAATATCAAAAGGCTCGGAATCTAGATAGATATAATATCGAATAAACGCCGAGAAATATCTCAAAAATCAAAATGCTCAAAAATGCATGATTTTTCTACAGTAGCTAAGTCATGATTTTAGATGATTTATGGTGAAAGGTTTATTCCATTTTGATTTAAAGTGTGAAAGTTATAAGTGTTTGAATTTCAGTTTTCGACATGTCTTCTTTGGGTAATTTAATTATAAGGTGAAAATTTGTAGAGCAATGGTGAGTACATGGATTACAAGGATAAATAGGCAATATTATTACAAGCTCAACAGAGTTGAGTTTGCCTCATTAGAGTTTTCATGATTTAGTTACAATTTCTAAAGTTACCAACATTTTCTTTTGTAAAATTAATAGTGTTAATAGCTCATTTTCCAAATTAATGCCCTCTGTTACAGAGACATGTTTGAAACCAATTTTAATACAAAGTTCATTAAAAATAAAATTTATCAGAAGTGGTTTCACTTATTTTGGAGTAAAAATGAATTAGTTATGTATTTTAGAAGTTAATACAATTTTTGATGTGCACAATAATAGATTTCGAATTTCTTAATGTATTTCATACTTTTCTCACGAGCCACACGCTAGCGTGAGTCGTGACAGCGGGCAGGGAGCATACCATTTTCAAAGTAACAATAGGTTTAATAACTCGAACTAACATGGGGTCCGTTCGTGGAGACTCGGTCCACGGGCCTTGGTCTCTGACCGCGCGCGCATGGTGCAGGCTTAAAGCCTAGGGTCCACATGTCATCCACGAGGTTTTAACCTCAAAGTTCCGTTCTTGGGCGTGGGGCCCATATGTAAGTGGAACATTAGACCGGCTAAGACATCATTTAATGACTAACTCATCATTAGCCATTTAAAAGCGCAACATGGTCCTAATGACCTTGCTACGATGTCTTGGACGGCCGACACGCTTCGCTTGCTTGCGGCGGCTCGCGGCGATCCGACTGCGGCGGTGCGACCAAGGGCATAAGCGAGTCGCAATAGTGTGGCGCTTCTAATGAGAGTGGTCTCGGCGGCGGGTGGCTGTCTGCGTGACTGGCGGAGTTGGGCGGCGCTCAATATGGCAAACTCGAAAGCAGCAAAAAGTCGCTCCTCAGCGCAAACAAGCGAGTGCAGAGTGTCTAAAGACTACTTGGAGGCTACGAGCTAGGTGGGCGCTCGGAAAGCTAGAAGTCGGTTGGAGCACCAGCGGCGCCGGAGAAGAAGGTGGTGCCAACACGGCGCGCGTGGAGAGGAAGATCTGAGCAAAATGAAGCAAATTGAATGCTTAGATTAGCTCAAGGAGCTTAATAGCAAGCCATAGGAGCAAGGAATTGGGCAATGGCTTACGGATCAAGGTGGGAGGCGAAAAGTTGCTTCATGGTGGAAATGGTGCAAACCTCGATTCAACGAGATCTGCAGTGCATTACCAAAATTAGATTAGGGGTTTCTCTCGGTGGACTAAAGCATGAGGGTGTGGCGCAAAGTTGAGGATAATACCTCAGGGACACGAAGATGGCACGAGTGTCCTCAGTGCGTGCTCGGGCGTGAGCTAGAGCACGAGGATGAGCGAGACCTACAAGGCAAGGTAGGGTGGGCTTAGCAAAAATGGAGAAGGCATGGAACAAAGAAAGAATGGCATCCCTCGGTGGGAGTTTACTGCGTAGGGAGCAGAGCGAGCCTCCTCTCCTCGGTCAACAGAGGAGAAGTGAGAGAAGGAGAGTGCGGGGTGTTATGCGGGAAGAAGGCGGAGTAGAGGCGGTGTGAAGCGAAGAAGCTCTAGGAGTGGTGGATGGAGGCGGTGGATTGGCGGCGTCACCGGTGCGTGAAGAGATTCGCGGCGCGTGGGCTCGGCTCTGCGCGCCTACGCCCAGGAAGAAGAAAGGTCGACAAATGGGCGCGCGTCGGTCTCACGGCGTGGTGCGAGTAAGTGGTTTAGATCGGCGTTGGATTGCGAGTGGGCGGACGAGATCGGTGTGTGCAATCGGACGGTCGAAGGGTGGCGATCGAGCCGTTGATCGAGATCAAGGGTTGCATGTCGCGGTGCGATTAGTCGACTCGCGAGTCATTTCGCCAGTCGGGCTCGAGCCAATGAACGATGCGGTAGTTTGGGTCAAGGGTTTGTGAGAATTAAAATGTGTTCCCTAATTTGACCAGGGTTTAAAAATAGAAATAAATTTCCTAAAATCATGAAATAATTTGTGGAGGTTCTGGATAACCTAGTGCCCATAAAAATTATTGAACTCTACTATTCAAGATATAATTTGTGATATATAAATTCAAACTCAAACTAGGTCTTTTAATAGTGTTGGGATTTTCTTAGGGTTCAAACCAGTCAAAAATTATATTAATTCTTGATAATTAATATAGTATTTTAATAAATTATTTCCAGAGATACTTCAGTAGCATTTATTTTAGTTTTATGATTGGAGTTCAATTTAAAGTGGATGTTTCATAAGCATTTTGAGATTTTCCAAGCGCAATATCAAAATAAAAAGTTTCAAAACATGATGCATGATAATGAAATGCATAATAAACCTCTTTATTAATTTGGGGATGTGACAGAACGGGTGCGAGCGAGTTGGTGCGGCTGGACCAAGTGGTCGGGTCGGCTTCATCTGGGCCACAAGATCTTGAATGGACGGTTAGGATTAGATGGGCCGTTCGGGCTGTCCAAATGATCACGAGATCTGGACCGTTGAGCTTGGATCGGACGGTCTGCATGCGCTGGTGCAATTAGGTGGTTAGGTGGAGCCAAGTTGGCATGTCGGGCTCGAGTCGGAACAGTGGGTTTAGGTTGGTTTGAGTCAAAAGTGTTTGACTGAGAATTAATTATTTTCTCCACTTTGACCAGTGTGCTAAAAATAGAAATAAATTTCCTAAAAATATGAAATAAATCACAGGGGTTCCTGGGATGACCTAGTACTCAAATAAAATCTTAACTCTTACTGTTCAAGATTTATTTGCCTAGTTTAAATTCAAACCTAGAATAGGTCATTGAATTGAGCTTGAATTTTCTGGGGGTTGAATTTGGTTCCAAAAATTTGGTAAAAATTATATTTATCCAAGATATTTAATATAGTATTTGAATAAATTATTTCCAAATGATGATCAAATGTTTTGTTCCTATTTTCATTTGGAGTTTAAATTTTGAAGTGTATGTTTAATCTTCAATTTAGATTTTCCAAATGCATTAAATGATGCAAATGATTCCAAAATGTAATGCATATTGATAATATGCATACTAATCCTCATTAATTAATTTTGGGATGTTACATAATGGGGTCAAAAACTGGTTTTAGAATTTTATCCCTGTTGAAGATGGTGATTTTGTACTTAGGTACTTCAACTTCAGCATGCCATGATAGATGCTACATTATCTTGTTCTCAGAAAAAAATATATTTAGTCAAAACTACATTTTCTGTACGTCACTGCAGACTGAACTACGATTGATGTTGGCCGATGCACTTCTCTGAAAATAGATCTTACACTGTCAGCAGAAATTTGCTGGTTGGAATTTAGCGGATCCATTATTATCTGCTTTGCAACTGATCGAAGGTTCCTCCTGTAAATGAGTCATTTATGTACGATCTTCTGAGCTTTTCTTTCTGTTTTACTTTAGACATTTTACTGAATCAATTTTGAGCTACATATATGTCTGTAATTCGTAAAGTCCTTTTCGATGGAAGAAAAGTGTAATTCAGTAATTTTTTAATTAATCTTTTTGTGTTATGCAACTATAGTTAACTTTTAACTACAACAAGTTCTTTTCGATCAGGAAATCCTTGTAACTGTGGAAAGCCTTTTCCTTTCTTGATGGACAATTGAAGTTTAACGATTTGGTAAGCGAAACTCGTTTGGTGGCACAGAACTTGTGAAGTGTTGCATTACATGGGACAATTTTAAATGCTACTGCATTATAGTACATGATTCCCTGGTTCCCTTTCAGTCCCATAACTCAGAATTGAAAGATCCATTCCATGGAATAAAAGGTCTTCATAATTGAAAATTAGGGACACATTTATATTGTCCAGTTTGCAGATCATACGCGAACAAGCATGCTGATCAGAACGTGAAACATACTGAGACAGTATAATTATTAACCGCAAACATATAACAACTTAACAAGTGTACGGTTGAAGGAAGCAATAAGTTAGCATGCATGCATGCGTATATGTATCATACATCTAGTACGAGTTCACCTTGGAACACTTCTCCTGATCTCCCCTGGCCGGCGGTGAGCACCTCGATGTGGCTGAGCTTTACCATCGCGGCAGCGAAGCTGGTGGCCCACGCCTCCGGCCCCCTGGCGTAGAACTCGACGAGCCCGGACGTCTCGGAGCTCTGGAGCAGCGTCTGGTCGGAGGCGAACACGACGTTGTGCGCCAGCACGTTCTTGTAGTACTGGTTGTCCATTCGGAAGGCGTGGCCACGTCCAGCTGCACCATGGTCGGGTCGAACTGCGCCGCCGTCGCCGGCGGGCACTTTGCCTTGAGGTACGCCGCGTAGGCGCCGGGATCTCGGGTCTGTGCCGTACGCGCCGCCGTTGAGGTACTTGTAGAGGCGGTTGGTGAAGGACGAGCAATGCGACGTGCCGATGGTGTGCGCGCCCGACAGCGTCACCATGTCGTCCATGGTCAGCCCTTTGGCGGCGAAGTTCTTGATGAGCTGGTCGGCGTCGAAGTCCGGGTGCGGCACGTTGGGAGTACGTCCTCCTCGCGGGAGACGCGGCCGTCGCGGCGGCCGGTGGGCATGGGAAGTCGTGGCCGCCGGCGAGGTAGGTGCCGTCGCGCGCTGCGAGCGCGAGCACGTCGGCGCAGGAGACGGTGCGCGGGCACTGCCTCTCGAGCTCCTCCTTGGCGTGGTCGATGACGTCGAAGCCGTCGAGGCTCGGGTTGTTGGCCGGCGACTCCCTCTCCGCCTTGTCCCCGGCGTCGAGTCCAGCAGCACCGACGCGTCACAACCCTGAGTCGCGCGCATACGTACGTGCAACAAAGCGCTACAACTACTGCTTATTTAAGCTACAGATCGGCGTGCATGTACACCAGCTAGGTACGTACCCTGACGAAGCAGTCGTGGAAGAAGAGGCGGATGATGTCGGCGGGGGTGCCGGGGTCCTTGTCGAAGGCCTCGGTGACGGCGTCGCGGACGATCTTCTCCGCCTGCGGGCACGAGTGCATGTAGTAACCCACCGACAGGCCGCCGGGCGACGCATGCGCGACGACGGACGACACGGCCAGCATCGTCGTTGCCAGAGACAGGAGGTAGGAGAAGAAGCCCATCGTGACGAGCGCGCGCACGTGCACCTGCGATCAAGCACAAATTGGAGAGCTACCGAGCTACGTCGCTCCTAGTTTGGAAGCTTGCCATGATCCATTCAAGCGGTGAGAGACGGTGCGCCGCAGTGCCACGGCTACACATGCTGTATTTATACGCAGGATTGCGTGTGCGAGCCAAATTATGGCGGTCAAGAGGTTGGTGGAATGGTGGGGAGAGGGGGCCCGCACTAGCATGGTGTGCTGACAACATGCATGGATCCATCGAGGCCGACTCTCTTAGTGGGTAAACATAAATTAAGTTGCAAACAACACGAGTTTGTCTCTCTGCGATCAGAATCCAAAATGGAAATTGCTAAGGAGTAATCGAGTAATCAAATTTTCCATCCATCCGATTTGCGTCGTGATTCATGCCTCCCTTTGACCCAACGGCCGGCGGCGCTCCGACGAGGTTAGGGATCGGGTTCATCGGTGGCCCGGGTATAGAGGGAGAAGAGGGGTGGGAGCGGACCGGCGGTGGCGGCGATAGCGCCGCCGGCCGCTTGTCGGAGGAGGGCGGTGGGCAGTGGAGGTTGGCGGGAGTGATGAGAAGGGGAATGGTTAGGAGGCGGTGGCGGATCCGCCGCCGAAGATGAGGAAGAAAGGCTACACGGGGGAGTTGAGGGCTCGCCGGAGATGATGAAGAAGGTAGCGGTGGTGGTCAAGGTAGATGGAGGCGGCGGGCGGCATCGGCGAGTAGGGCGGTGGTGGTCGGCATGTAGGGAGGCGAGGCGGGGCAGGGGCTCGCCGCGAGCGCAGTGGTGCCAAGGCGGCGATATGCGCAGCGGGGTTGGGGTGGGTGGTGGTAGGGTTGGGGGCTAGAGTTAGGCGACTAGGGTTTAGGTTTGGGTGGAGTGAGGTTTATATATGAGAGGATAGGAGGAAGGATATCCATTGGATGCAAATCTAAGGGTCACAAATTTGAGCACTCACTAAACACAAAACACACTCAATTACTCCCTAGACACCTCCAACTAAAATATAGCCTGCGATTAGGGGTGAAAACGGGCGGATAATTCCCACTCGATTCGATGCCATATCTAGGAAAATCCGCCCAGGGTACTATTTTTAGTCGATCTGTATCAGGAAAATCTCATGGAATATGAATTAGGATATGGGAATAGCAATATCCAACATGTATCCATATTTTATAGGATATCTAATAAAGCAACAAAATGGATATCCGATAAACATCAATATTCTTTAATATCCTCTATGGTTTTATAGCCATTGACTAATATCCCCCTTTGGATAGCTATCTCTTCAAGCACTCTTGCCTTAGCCCCTTGATTATGTTTATGTTCTTAAGTATGATAAATAATTCTCTAATAGGTAGTATAATTTGGTACTTTCGTTGGTGAAGTTATATCTTTTTTCTTTATGTGTACACTATCCGCTAAGTTATCCACGACTGATTTGAATCCGGTCCGCATCCATCCCATGTCTGTATCACGGAAAATTCGTACCCAGGTATGCGTATCAGGCTCCGAATCCGATGTAAAAATATAGATTAGAATACAGAGAGAGCGATATCTATCCGTAACCGACCCGTTTTTGACACCAACCTGCAATACGACGTACCTGCGATACGACCAGAACCAAAAATATATGATCTGTCTATTTATATGTCACACGTCTTTTTTAAAATTAAAAAAAAAATCAGCCCAACTCTTGACCGTTAGATTAATACCCAACCAACCAGATCTCTTCCCACTCTGATCGCCTATATCCCCATCTCTTCCCACGGCCTTGGCTGTAACCGCAACACGAGGCACGCGCGACCCACACGCCCGGCTATTCTTGTACGGCGCCGGGAGCCAGCGGCGGTGCGCCGCCCTCTCCTACTCATCCATGCTGACGTCCTCGGCGCGGCGACAGAGACAAAAAGTTGAATGTATGCTAGAGCAAGGTCGGACATTTTGATTCGGGTAATTGACGGCGCCGATGAGCCGGCCTCGGCGGACCGTGGTTCGTGCCACTGGCCGGCGCTCATGCTCGGTTAGCTTTGCCGGAGACGGAGGTGGAGGTGGGCGACGCACAAATCTTCAAACGCGTCTAAAAAGTAAAACATAACCCCGAAATTCCGTAAAAGCAAACGGCAGATTTATAGCATTTCCACTAAAATATACCACTATCACTAGTACACAACAAGACAATCAGCGAACTAACAGCCTCCAAGCCGATCAAAGTCTGTAGTACTAGACTGCTAGTACTATCTGCTGTTCATGTTCATGCAACGTTCGACGACAGTTGACATACAGGACCTCGTCTGTGCCCATGGCACGCGCTAGTTAATGCATGGCACCTAGTTACGCTTATGGTTTCATCTCGTTTTCGTATAAAAACACCAAGAACATGCACGGTCTCCCTCGCGAGCGCCCCTTTTAATCCAGTCGGTCACCGATAGCCGTCACACGCCTGTTTACGGACACATGCGTCTGCCGGAAGCAACGAGTTCGACGACAGTTGGCTTACTAGTAATTACATTTTGGATCGATCGTCGGTTTCAGATAAGGCCCTCATCAGGTTTACATCCAGGAATTTCGCCTTCACAGATTGAAAACAATTGCTGGAGCGATCGATGCCGTCGCTCCGACAGCGAAATTAATGTGCGTGGAATGAAATGGAGATTCTTCGTTAATTGGACTCCGTTTTCTCTCCCTTCAGTTCCCCACCACAGAGAGGAGGAAAAAGAAGAAGTTGGCTTGTGCTACTGCTCCTGTTCTAAGGAGAGGCACATTCAGAAAACGGGCTTTGAATTACTGAACACTTTTCACAATGCGAGTAACGAATTAACGTAATTTTAAAACAGGCACGGGTGGGTTCAGAACAAAAAACGATAGGATGTGTCATATATACGCTGGAGTCACCGGGGCTTGGATTGCGGCATACACCTATGCATATATCGGTCATGTTAAGGTAAAATGAAATTGGATCTAATGTGCTGTGCACCCTGTTGGGAGCTGGCTCTACGTGGATCCTCACATGCGCACAAAAGATCCAGCGGGCATGGTAAAAATAACTAGAATGTGTTCGAATTGGGCCATGAGTGCTAAACTTATTTATTCCTAAAAATTCTGAAGTATGGCATGGTATAACCTCATATTATTTGGATAAGTAGGAGAGGAGCAATATAAAAGGTGAATTCATTGCTATCCCTTTAAAGCATGTGATATGAGAACTATAGTTAGAGTCATACACACGTATTCGCATAGGAAACACATGACTTGTGGTGCGCGCTGTTCCTGTCACATTATATAAGTTCAACTTTTATTTTGATAAATCATGTATTATATCGGTTAATTCTCTCTCGTACTAGAAAGTCGGGAAAAAAAAAAACAATCCACCGACGGAACAGAGCGCCCAGATCTGTCGTGCATGGAGGATGTCACTGCACATACATCAGCACTATTCGACGGTTAGCTGGCGTCGTCCGAAGCCGGCGGTGGTTCCATGGATCACGCAACAGCTCCACGTCCACGTGTAGCAGCTAGTGCTAGCTACCGAGTAGGACCCGGGCCACTCGATCGATCGATCACTAGCTCTCGCCTCTCGGTCGATTGGACGGGTCTCTTGCACCCATGCATCGGACTCTGTATCAGACTGTGCTCCATAATACATATATTGTAGCAACGGAAATGGATGGCATTAGAAAACGATCGTCACAAAAACAAATATCGGTATCAATAGTTGTAGTGTTTTCGCTATAGCAAAATCACTGTGGTAAGTATTTCATTGTTGTTATAGCACCGCTGCGATCTTGTTCGCACACTTACAAAAACTGTTTATCTAGTGAGCCTCGTAGTATACGGAGAATGCGGATCCGCAAACAACAGCTAGCTTTGATTAATTCTTTCACATGATGTAGAGCTGGCTAAGCGTGCGGGCCGTACCTATCGGGCGAGCCCAAGACACGATCTGTAGGCCTGACCTGGCACGGCACGGCCGCGCGCATTCATAGGTCGTGCGGCCGCGGTATGATCGGCCACGGCCCATCGGCCGCGTGCGGGAGGAGAGCTGAGGCCTTGCGAGCTAGGGCGAGCAGTGTGGGAGGAGAGAGAAGGCGGAGAGCCGGGAGGAGGCGCGCTGGCGGTGGTGGCGTGCGGAGGAAGGAACCAAGGAAGCCTTGGTCACACCGCACACAAAGAAGGCAAAACTAGGGTCGAGGACATACATGATTACATGTTCTTGAAGCAATCAAAAGGAAGCCCAGAATTCTAAAGATCAAGAATAGCTCCACAAGAACTCAAGAATAGCTCCACAAGAACTCTCCATTTCTTTCACTCTCTAGTCTCTACTTTAATCCACAAAACTTCTCATCCAACCACATCAATTGCGAACATTAAACAACAAAAAACAATAGAAAATAGAACATCAGAAACATCCCTTGCCGTCATTCCCTACAACCCCGCTGCGGTGCCTCCAGCTCGACCGCTAGCCACACAAGGTGCAGCAGTAGCCTCCCATCTTCGGCTCTTTTCCTGCAGGGCATGAATCCAAGCATCAAGAACACACACACACACGTAGATGACAAATAGCAAGAATGAAGAAACCAACAAAGGAAGAAAAGGCAAAGGCTTGTCCTTTAAGGAAGAAATCCAAACAAGTTCACATAATCAAGACCAAAGCAGCGCAAAGAATAAAGATTGGGAGTTTTGGAGGAAGAATGAAGAACAGATGAACAAGAGGGAGGCGGAGAGAGAGAGAGACAGTCAGGCGGCCTTGGGCGGGAAAAGAGGCGCCGGCAGGGCGGGGCGGCGGCGGTTGGCGGCAAGCGAGCGGCGGCCAGGCGAGCGGGTGTGCGCCCGGGCATCGGCGTCGGGCATCGAGGCGGCGCGCCGAGGCGGCTGGGTGGCGGACCGTGCTTAGCTCACTAGGCCAAGCGGGCTCGTGCCGAAGCCAGCCGACACGAATGGTCGACGAGCCGTGTAGGCCGCCACCACGGCCCGTGAGCCGGCATGGCACGGCACAAATAGTACACATGCTAGAATGTGTGCGTGCCGTATAGGCCCATGCCGTGCCGTGTCGGGACGCCCGTTTGGCCAACTCGACATGATGGATAGAGCCGAATTTTTACAATTTAGTCCTTTTATCGTAAAAACTCACATTTATACCCTGCTAGTCTTATTTACGGTTTTGGACCCGGTGGTGCCGTGACTCACGGCGCCGAGCTAAACATCTCGGCGCCATGAGTCATGGCGGCGAGAAGGCAGACCCTAGCCGAGGCGAGGCGGCGTGGCGGTGCCTCGGCGCCATGACTCATGGCGGCCGGCGTGTTACCTCGTGGCCGTGACTCATGGCGCCGACCTCGGCGCCACGAGATCTCGGCGCCGGCGTTCAAAAACCCGCTCCGCCGCCTTCGGCTTCCTCTCTCTCTCTCTCATCTCTCGCCTCTCGCGCGCCCGCGTCGCGCGCCGCCGTCCCAGAGCGGTCCCGCCTTCCCCTCGCTGCCGGTCCCGCTTCCCCTCCGCCGCGGTCCCGCCTTCCCCTCCGCCAGCCGGTCCCCCGCCGCCTCGTCGCCCAGCTCGCGCCGGTGCCGGCTCGCTCCACCCCTCTCTCCTCCCCGACCCTCTCCTCCAGTGCCGTGCAGCCATCCGCCCTCTCCTCCCATTTGCCGCGTGACGACCGCCCGCTCTCGGCCGCGGTGAAGGTAAGTTTTGTTTTTAGTTAGTAAATTTAGTTAGTTAGTAATTGTAGTTAGTAAATGTTAGTTAGAAAGCGTAGTTAGTAAATTTAGTTAGAAAATGTAGTTAGTAAATTTAGTTAGAAATTGTAGTTAGTTAGGGTTTAGATATAATTTAGTTAGTTAGGGTTGAGATATATAGTTAGTCATAGCAATTTTAGTTAGATATGATGTAGTTAGGGTTTAGATATATAGTTAGACATAGCTAATTTAGTAACATATAATGTAGTTAGTGTGCATACCACCGACATATATGGAAATGGCACGTTGTGTCTGTAGTACATTGGATTCGTCATGGGAGCCTGAGATAATTGCTCTTCACTTAGAATTCTAGTTAAATGTGGTAACACTTGCCCCTATATGTGTTCTTGAAGAAGAAGAAAAACACGCCCCTCTTTGAACGCCTACAAGCGAAACTAAACACACAGCAATTACATCAATGGTCGGATGTGTTAGATGTAACTTGTAGTTAGGGTTTAGATATATAGTTAGACATAGCAAATTTAGTAACATATAATGTAGTTAGGGTTTAGATATAGTTAGACATAGTTAGAAATTTTAGTTTGTTTAGTTACATATAGTTAGTTAGTTAGACATAGTTATTTAGTTTGGTAGGTAGCAAATTACTTGGGTAGTTATCAACTTAAATTAGTTACGTATGGAATTAGTTAGTATACTACTCTACTATTAGACATTAACAACCACTTGCCTTTTGTATGGATTAGATGGACAATCTAGTAACCTTGCACCATGGAGCGGTATTGAGAAAGATGGTTATGGAAATGTGTCATTTGTTGGGATGGAAAGTGTGTCCTATTTGCTTAGTGATCGTCCAGTCTTATGGTGAATTGGTCGCTAGAGCTCGTGAGGAGTTCTATGTTGTCATGGTAATGAGGATGGCATCTCAGTTGAGGTGTACTTCAGTTTGGTTCTAAAGACTCTATTTTTAGGCGGATGGTCTCAATTGACTCTGAGGATCAAGTGGCAAAATTATGTCAGATCGGTGATGAGGACCCAATATCAATGTTTGGATTTGTTTGTGCGGAAGTTGTCCATTGATCCCAATCCTAATGGGCATTCACCCCCTCATGGGCATTCGCCCCTTTATGGGCATTCACCAGATTTAGGTAGTCCTCCCCCTTTGGACCCCCCGTTACCCAATTGTGATGCGGATGTGAGCAATGGGATGTAGTACGATGCTCAATCCGCCCCGAATGAGATTGGAATTTCTCATCCTGCGGCCCCTCAGGAGATCCCTTTGACTCAGAACCATCCAAGTAAGTGTCGTAGTACCACTTTAGTTTACCGTTCATTAATCTATTCCTTTGTCTCATTTGCCATCGTGTGTGTGGTTGTGATGCAGTAGATGTTCCTGAAAATGATGATCGTCCTCCTGTGGCACCTTCGGGCAACATGGATCAGTGCAGTAGGGCCTCTAACGGTGTTGATGTTCGATTGATGATGATGAGGAGCCTTATGGGGCGGCTAGAGCCGTTGATTTCGATGAAGACCGGCTGTTGCGGCATTGACACAACAAGATATTGAGCTCATCGAGACAATTACGCCTAATCGTGATCCGGCTATTGAAGAATTCAGCCTTAGTCATTCCCAAGGTGCTTATGCGAGGAAGGCGACGCAGCGAGTTGTTAGAGGCTCTGGCTAGGGATAGCATGGAAATCAAGAAGGTTTGGTCTTCAAGGACTTGCCTACATTGAGAGGTGGTTCAGAAGTATGCGTTGAAGCGCAAAGGCCTTTCAAGGTTAGGCATTCCTATGTGCGTGGCGTTACAGTGGTGTGTGAGAAGGCCGATTGTAATGGAGGGTGTGTGCTAGGAAGCGAGAAGGACAGGCAAGTTCAAGATCACAAAATCGTTGGCCCACACACTTGTGCGAATCAAACTTGAAAGCGAAGCATCGCCGATTGACATCTACCCTCATTGCGAGATCACTATACTCGATGCTTGAAGGGGCAGCCCAATTTGAAGGTGAGGACAATTATGGAGATGACCGAGAAGATGTTCGGATCTGACATAAGGTATGGAAAAGCATGGAGGCAAAGCGAGCACGGAAGATGATATATGGGGATTGGGAGGAGAGTGCGAGCGGTTGCGGCATTGTTCAATGCAATGGCGATTAATCGAGGCATGCATTACGAGTACATCCCCAAACCAAATGAATGGAAGGATGGAAGGCAGATTTTCTTCGCGCGTGCGTGTGTTTTCCACGATGCATCGAGGCATTGAGCATTGTCGTCCCGTCTTCTCCATTGATGGTACTTTTCTTCTTGGCAAGTACATGGGCACATTGTTGATAGCCATTTCGTTGTACCGAGACAACACATTGGTCCCTCTTGCATTTGCTTTGGTGGAGAGGAGAACAAAGATAGTTGGGGATGGTTCTGCGGCTTGTTCGGATACATGTTGTTACACAGCGAGTGGTTGGTGTCATATCAGCGGACACGGGGGCATACTTAGTCTTTATGCTGAGGCGATTCAGGAATGCGCACCTATCCATCACCGGTGGTGCACTCGGCACCTTGAAATTTACTCCGTAAGGATGGTACAAAGATAACTTTCCTCTTTTCGAGGAGGTTGCGCGACTTGAGGTGTCGTTGTTGAAGAAAGTGGAGCAGCTCAAAGCTGGAACAAACACGAGGGTAGGCGGATGGTTGAGAGGCTTGCTTAGGGAACTGAGAAATGGACTAGGGCCTATGACCATGGTGGTGGGAGGTATGAGTTTGGACTAGCAACATGGCTGAATCATTTAATAGTTTGCTAAAGGGTATCGTGCCATGCCGTCAATGCAATCGTATCATTCACCTTCTACAAGCTTGTTGCGTGGTTCAACAAGAGGCACTTGGATGCAATGCACAGCGAGTAGTAATGAGACATGGGCACCTAAACCCAAAAAGCATCGGAGAGAGCAAAAGGATAGGGCTACGCTACACATGAGGTGTCATGTTTTGATCATAAATGCGGGCAAGTGCGAGGTCATTGAAAGGGGTGGTACAATGGCGATGGTGAGGTCCGGCCGTCTAGGAGTCATATTGTCGTGCTCATTGATTTCTCTTGCACGTGTGGGAGAACAAGGCGGTACCACTTTCCATGTTCTCACTATGTTGCGGCGACTAATCATCGCAACTATCGTCACGAGCGAGGATACCTAGGGAGTTCAGCGTTGATACCCTTTCTTACATGGTCTCCCGTTTTTGAGCCTTACAGACGAGGGACGGTGGCCTCCTTACTCGGTCAAGTACATAGCCGATCTAGGTTGTCGTTGGAACAAGCGTGGGAGTAGAAAGAGGACTAGACACAAGATGGTTATGGATCAAGTTTACGAAAGGATAAGGCGAGGAAGAGCAACCTTTCTTACGGACCCGAGCATAACCAATGTGGCAAATCATGCGAGACTTGGCCATAATTCTAAATGCTTGTCTTTGCCACTTAGTGAGTGCAAATAAATAATTATCAAGGTTTATTAATTACTAACCGTATTTATTTCACTCTTGTACTAAATTTTACATTTTCTTGTAACTAACATCACGCTATTTATGTTTTGCGAGATGGCGCGATTCCACCTCACGGATCAGTACTCGAGGAGCACCACCAGAGGACGTCGACGCGAAGAAGGTGGTAATGCCAACACATGTTTGTATGTCTCTATATTTCATTTTTTGATGGATTCATATTAAATAATTGTAATCTTTGCGGGAGCCCCTCTTTGTCCTCGAACCCAGCGGGTTCGAGGACATCTGTCTGACAGCAGGTACACTCTACTGCCCGGCGGCTGGCACGGGCGTAAATGTCGTTCGAGTTCGTCGTGGGTTGCCGTCATCAACCCGGCGATCAACTGGTTTAGTTGCGGTACATTGACTAACAAACCCATGCACTACCACGCCGTTTTGGTGTTCATTTATGTAGCTGACCTTAGTACTCCTTTATGTTTGTGCGGTGGAGGCGAGAAACTCAGATTTCCACCTACTGCTTGCGGTGAGATAGACTATTGCAACGCCGGGCCGCGCGAAGTTTCTTGGTCTCGGTGTTGGGGCGTCGATTCCGGGACAGTCAGTCCGAAGCGGTTGAAAGCGAGTGGAGGCCTTCCTTGGAAGAGCTTCCTCGAGAGCACACCTTCCCGCACCTCGAGGGTTCTTATCGTTGGCTCAGGCAGCGATTTCTCGGTGCCGAGATAATGCAGCCCAGCGAGCGGTCACCTACTACACTGCGAGCTTGGATCCTACACTTGTTTAGGTGTGTTCTCTTTCGAGCGGCGGCGGGAGACAGCGCGTCATGGATGTACCTCCCTTGCTTGGTAGGCCCGGGACATGGCGGGTGGCTACGGTGAGCCGGAGTTTGTCCTTCCTCTACCGCCACTTGCTCGGCAAGTGGCGGTCTTCTGCGTTGCCAGCGTCGATCGTGTTGTGTGTACCTTCTGCGGCTTTGGATGTGGTCTCGTATACGGTTGGTGGCGAGCGGTTCTTCCTCCTCGTGCGTGGTTTGCGATGGCCAACCCTCGACACGGCGAAGCGGTTGCCACCTTTGGGACGAGGTTGAGTTCGTTTGCGAGGCGAGGCGCGTCGTTGGATACGTAACGAGCTCGACACACTACGGCCGATGGTGAGTTCATTGCATTTTCATTTCACATTTTCATTGATCTTCGATACAATCTTTCTTACAATACCTAAACACCTTTGCATCGTGCGTCACTTGGGAACCTTACGAGAGCGGCCAGGTGGTCGGCTTGGATGCCACGATGTGCGGCGTGGGCGAGGACACAGCACATGATGGTGTCCGTGCGTCTGCTTCTCTGTTGAGTACCACCTGCCACATAGAGTTGCACGCCGGTTGGCCTCGGCGGGAGTGGCGGTGGAGCCGTTCTCGGCGTGCGTGCAGTTGCACAAGTAAGTGGCGTCGCTACTTTTTTGGTCCTTTATATACATAACTACTAATTCACTATATTTGCGATGCATGTACATATTGCGGGATCGATCGTCGAAGCGAGAAAGACTGACAGAACTTGAGGCGTTGCAGTGAGCACATGAGCGTGTGGGGACTCCATGAGCGTCTATGCCTGAAGCACCCGCACCACGAACTACAACTTCGGTGCATACGCTTTTCTTGGTACCTTGGTGTGACACGGACAAAGTTGAAGGTGCAATGGACCGAAGCGGACTCTGGCCGCATGGAGTCTGCTGGATGAAGACACTTCCTCGACCTTGCGACGGGGAGGGGCGTTGGTGGAAGTGCGCGATCTTAGATCAGTGGTAATGTCACTTCTAACCTTTTCTTGCAATCAATCATAGCGCTAATGTTTGCATCGCTTTGCCGAGTAACCATATGTTAACAATGTATGTGGGCAACCACGTTGAAGCGTCCGTGCTTGACCTGGCGTTTCCGAGGGCGAAGTCGAGTCGAAGGCGACACTCAACAACTTTCTTGGAGTAAGTCTTTCAATACATGGCAATCAAAATATAAACTTGTAACCAATTATGACATTTGTGAACTAACAAAATGATGATGAACCGCGAGAGACTTGCGAAGCGGCTACGCAGCCAGCTGCTAGCGCTGCCGTTGTGGATTGCGAGGCGAACGCGATGAGCGTCCACGTGCCACGAGAGACATCTTCGGGCGAGCACCGCCGTATAGGCTGGGCACTTCTTCACCGGAGTCACGGCCGGAGGCGAGGCTTCGTCGGGCGACGGGATACACGCGAGGACTTGGTGGCGGGGGCGAGGGCGGAGCGAGAGATTGGGACGTCCTCGGCTCGAGTGCTCCGCCCGACCACATGCCGGCGATCACCGCGTGGAGCGCTGACGTCCGCGTGACCCGCCACACTCCGAGAACACGGCGCTCTTGGTGGAAAAGGCAAGGCTAGGAGGCAGATGAGTGTGTTTATGTACCTTGTATGGACTTTTATGGACTATTTGGACTTTTGGATTGTTGTTTCCACTATTCGTGTGGTATTTTGATGAATATATGCTCGTTATGATATATTTGTGTCATATTGTAAAATGTGGATGGTCGGAAAAGAGAAACTCGTGAATTTTCCGTGATTATATGCGAGTAGTGATTATATCTTGGGACCAAAGGCGTGTGCTTCTTGTTATTTGGTGACCAAAAGTTACGAAATATATAGGCATAGTGACAAAAAAAACAAACTATGCTACTCATATGTTCAAGTTTAACAATATACTCACATGCACATCTGAAAAAGTGCGAGTACATGACAAGAGTACAACAAAATAACAAGTCCGCAAATGATAACATTGTTCATTATTAAACCATAACTACTAAGTCTAGCACACTCTTTGTAAGTGCAAGAGGCCACTTTCCCTTCCTCAAAGCATCCGGATCCTCCTCCATTGAAGCCTTAGCACGGCGAGGCGTGCTCAAGCCTCCTCTCCCTCTCCCCCCCTACGCCATTGCAGCTGCCTCATTTCCACCTCTTCCTCGCGCTCCTTTTACTGCTGCCTCTTCTTTGCGTGTCTTCTCCACAGACTCCTCGCGCTCGCATCCCACTTCTTGATCCCTCCATATCTTTGCTTGTCCTCCTCCTTGATCTCGATGTCGATCCACTGCTCAAAGTCACATAGCGGTGGAGGTTCACTGCAAAACATGGGTGCATTAAGCACGTAATGAAATGTTATCGATTCATCGCAAGAACAAAGAAAAAACCACTAATTTCTCACCAACAATCCAATGCGGATGCTGTTGAGGTGTAGAGTCAAAGGCATAATTGTGACACATCCAATACCTCACGCCATACGTGTCCTCCTCATCGAATCTCGCCACCCTACAAGCATCATCCGCGATAGCACATGGGCCTTTGGGCGCCACTGGCGGCAAGCGAGGCGAGCGCATTTGCCGCATTGTTGCCTAATCGAAATACAACAAATTGTATGAACCTTACATAATATGAACTACATATACAGACAAATTAGAATACGATGGACAAAGATTACCTTGGTTTACTAAGCTTTACCACGCCTCGGCATCCCTATGATGGGAGAAGCAGAGGCGGCAAGCGTAACTAAGGTACCATAATACACAATGCGAATCAATAAAACAAGTGAGACTAATTGCTTCAAACCTTAGGTCATGACTAACCTAATTTTGCATAATACACATGATATAGACCAAATCAATGCGTAAAAGTAGAGGAGGACAAAGAGGATACCTTGCTCTCGAGTTGTATGGATCAATTCGAAGTTTCCACGGTGAAAATTGGTGATTCGAAAAGTTCGGCGGGTTGGGTTGAGTGAAAACCGAGAGAGGAGAGGAAATAGAGCAAGGCTCAGGCCGGTATATATGTTGAGCTCGGCGCCGAGATGCATGGCAAGGTCGGCGCCATGAGTCCTGGCGGCCGGGTAACACGACTTCGGCGCCATGAGTCATGGCGGCAGGAAGTACGGCTGCATGGCCGTGCCTCGCGGCTGGGGTTCGGTACCTCGGCGCCATGACTCATGGCGCCGAGATCTGCCTTGGCTTCGGCGCCGTGAGTCACGGCGCGCGACCCCTAGAGTCCAAAACCGGAAATAAGACTAGCGAGGTATAAATGTGAGTTTTTACGAAAAAGGACTAAATTATAAAAAATTCGGACGGATAGAGTTGTGCCAACGATATGGTTTCCGGGTGAACAAGGGCGTTTCGTTGGTATCCATACTTTTCTTCTTTTTGCAACTGATCAGCCATTGAGTCTTTCAGCAAAGTTTTGATTATTCAAGGGGTCATATCAGCACATGCAATGCAGATGGTTACTACCTGAATTTTTGTTTATCATGTTAATGGCAGGCTAGGTCCAGACTCGGCCCAGCTAAAGGCCTACTAAGCCCAGTTAGCTATTTTGTATTTCTTGAGAGGAAGGTCCAGATTAACTACGTGTTCACACAAGCTGAAGCGTGCTTATCAGCTTATGCACCTTTTCCCTATAAAAAAATCAGCTCATGAACCTGTTCAGCAATGTTTTGATCTATGTTAATTTCATCCTAATTTTGGACGTAACATTTTTTGTTTCACTCAAGGAATCAAGTAAGTTGGTATAGCATGGTACGTATTAGTTCCACTACCATAATTCTAATATCATGCTATACCCTACAACGGCACGATGAAGAGCTCGCCGGTCATAATCTCGATTCTAGTCATATGATCCTATGTTTCTATAACCTATATTGGTTGCACCGATCCGATCCTATGGTAGAGTCTTAATTTAGTAGAATCTGAATATTATTACGATTCTAACAAAAAAAAAAGAGAATCGTGAACAAAATTTTCATACGATCCGACCCGATTATAGTGATTTATTGTAAATAATTATTTGTATATGTCCTTTTCATTGTAAATTTTTACTTTTCATTTCTTCATATCTATTATAATTTGCATAAATAACAAATGATCTTTCCTTTGCATTATATTTTGGATAACAAAAGATATAAAAATCTGATTTAAAAATGTAGAGGTGTTAAAATACAAGGTAGTTTTTTTTAAAAAAATGTTATTGATAGAATCGAGATAGGATCTTAGATTCTACGTAATATCGATCGTGATCCTACAAAATAGTCTTTGATCGATCCGGGATCGTAATTACGACAACATTGGGACCGATTCTATCTAGTCTAAGCCTTCTATTCTTTTAAATTTTTGGTAATTTCAAAGGAGGTTTCCATAGACTTCGTTCTAAAGACTAGATTTTTATAGATCTAGATTTTATTGGCGAGTGACAATCGGAAAAATATATAGGCTTGCTAAATAGAGATTAGTATGTACTCCCAAAGAGCGGGCGCGTCTAAGCATCGAGACTTAGGCGTAAAAACAAAAGTTTATTAGGAAATGGCTTTTAAGTTGCTTAATGAAGAAGGAATATGGCAAACTTTGCTAACTAGAAAATATTTGGGTGAAAAAGCCTTTCACGGTTGATTAACAAACACAGGACTTCCCACTTTTGGTCAAGTTTAATGAAAGTTAAGGATCTTTTAGCTTAGGATCATTCGAGGTTAAAAATGGAATGCAAACTAGGTTACGGAAAGATATTTGGTTAGGAGATTCTCCGCTAAAAATCAATACTCAATCCTTTACCATGTGGCGAGAAAAAGGATGATACAATAGCAAATATTATGAGATAAATGCTGCTATAAATATTTCTTTTTAAATGCGACCTATTATTGGACCTAAGATTCTGAGTTTGGAATGAGTTAATTTTGAGAATTGCCAATTTACAATTGAGTTCTCAAAAGATGTTTTTAGATGGAATTTGAATAAGTTCGGACTATTTTAAATGCAGTCTTTATATACAACACTTATTGAAAATTATCAAGCCTCAATAGGACTTTTATTTGGTTACTTAAAATTCCTTTAAAGGTGAAAATATTTCTATGGTATCTCAAAAGAGGGTAGTTCTAACTAAGGATAATCACAAAATAAATTGGAGGAAGTAAAAGTGTTGTTTTCGTATTATAGATGAAACAATTCACATCTTTTATTGATTGTCCCTTTGCGCGTCTTGCATAGTGGGTTGTTCAATGTGCGTTTAATTTATCCCCTCACCTGAGATATGACCAACATGTTTGGGAATTGGTTAGTGATTATTCCAAAAACTTTAAAATCACAACTCCATGTGGGAGCGATGCCTTATGTTGGTCTATTTAGTTATGTCGAATGATGCGGTTTTTGACAAAAGACTATCACTAATCCCTTGCGGTTATCTTCTTGAGTGGACAATGGATGAGGGCTTGGCGAGTATGCGAAAACCAGCCGAAAGAGTCCATGATGAGTGGAAGTGCGAGGTTGGAGTATGTGGCGAAGCAAATCTTCAACAACCATAGGTGGCGGTTTAGTCACATGATTTGTAATGATTGAATTTAAAGTTGAGTCGTCTTTTTGGTTGTAAGGCTTGAGCCACTTTCAACTTTATGGTTATTTTTAACTTGAAACTTTGTAATAAACTAGGTTGTGTGCATTCTTGATGCAGAGACCGAAAGAATTTTTCTCTTTCATTATTAAAAAAAAAAGATAACCTACCTAGATGAACTCATCCTACCTGCCATCTCTCCCACCCCTGTGCATGTAACGACGTTGATCTTCTTTTTTTTTAACCACTGATCGAAGTCATCGAGCCTTCCACAGCAAAGCCAATCAACTCTTCCTCGATCACGCCTTCCAAAGAAAGAAACACAGAGCACGAGTATTTAACCAATCAATTAGGGCTGGTTTTCGACGACCAAAGTACACCAATGTAAACTAGACATGAAATCTAGGTGATCACGTCAAGCCACATTATGGCACGTGCATGCATGTATTCGAACGTTGCGTGGTGGTCCGCGTTAATATATTACTCCCTCCCTCCGGTAATATACGATCGTCGTCCCGCAATATAAATCAATTGGGGAGATCAAATATATAGTTATTACAATATTTTCATCGTATATCTCTCCTTTAATGCTGACAAAGTGGATAGATAGTTGTATTATGTCATTTAATAAGGTATGCGTAGTTAATGACATTAAATTTTCTTAGATTTAGTGTCTTCTTGACCTGTGTTATGGTAGACTTTGGAGTTATATTGGGACGGAGAGAGAATATTATATTTATTCTCGAAAAATACATTACGATGTTGTAGAAACAGAATATTTATCATACAAATTTAACAGGACAGATAGCAAATACTTGATGGGCGTTTAGACTATATCTGCACTTCGTTAGAAGTATCCTTTAATTACATACAGGACAACAACATAGACTAATTTTGCACCTCATTTAAAGTATCTAGGTTGGCCAAATGAGAATTGGTATTGGTTTGTTGACAGTGATATATATATATATATATATATATATATATATATATATATATACTTTCATAGTATATATATTTTTGTGCTTAACACCATGTTATGATATCTATATCTATACTAATTGGAAGCTCTCTTAGAAGCCCCACGTTAATCCTAGAATATAAAAGGCTAGAAATTACCATAATAATCGATCGGAGAAAAGAAAAGAAAATCTATCTATCTATCTATCGATCAATCAATCTATCTATCTGTTACTAATTGCAAGCTCTCCAAGAAACCCCACGTTAATCCTAGAATATAAAAGGCTAGAAATTACCACAATATATAATCGGAGAAAAAGAAAAATGCTAGAAATTCCCACCTTAATCGGAGAAAAAAAAACATCTAACCATTTATTCGTGTAGTATACGGTGTAGATTAGCTATGGATATTAGCATGGCTTACAGAAACACACACAATTCATGCAGTGAAAGCTAAATCAGGATGAAAAAGGTTAATGCTTTTGTCTCCTAGCCGTCTATGTCACGGACTCCACAATTTTTTTAAAAAAACAAATAAAAATCAAAGCAAGCCCCCTCCCACTGATAAATACCTGCATAATTCCTTGCCAAAAAGTAATCAAGTGTTATTATTAATTTGGCCCTTCTTCCATCCTAACAAATATTCACCTTCCCAATCATGCCAATCAAGCAGTAGAGAGAATGACCATGTGCAAAAAAAAAAAAAAGGTGAGCTTGTAAAGTGCGTGTTTTTTCAGGAAACAACTAATTAAATTCTTTCATTCCATATCATCTCGCTACCAGGGGCCAAATAAAATGCAGAAATTTGGAGGAAGATCATAGAAGAACCAAATTCCTAAGCATCGGATACTACACACCTGATTAAAATAGAGTAAATGACAACCCAAATCTTCAAATTCCATCCAGGCTTCTTAAAATTTTACATCCATTCGAGAATTCAAATAAAACCCTAACCATACTGTGGTAGTCTCTGCCGCCTTGCAAGTCCATCGCCAAAACCATTCAATAAGTGCAGCTCGCCTTCTTGATTTGTGTTGGTGTGGAGGAAATTGAATTGGGATTGGGAGACAGGACAGAGGAAGGCAACATGAATGGATATGAGTGAATGGATAAAGATGACACTTAAGTAATTTGTAGCGATTGTAAGATTCAAAGTTCACGTTTCCAAACTCTGAAAACGTATTTTCTGCCTTTTATTACAAGCATATATAACTATAGCTTTTTGAAAACATATTTTACTGCATGCCGTTTATTACAAAGCTTAAGTAACTATAGCTTTTTCCTCTGTGCGGCTGCATTTGACACATAACTAAGTTTCACACCCAATGAAAATTTGCTCCAGCTTGTTTTTAGTAATACACATTGAAATGCATAGCCATAAATTTTTCATGTCTACGCAGTTCATATTATTATGCAAATACAACCAATATTCATCATAAACTTTCTCTATTCATGTTTTTTTTTGAAAAAATTGCTAGTCCGTCTTGAGTTCACGGGTTGATGACTAGTTAATTCCAATTAACTGTTAAAGTACCATGCACCTTGCATATCATGCTAATGTCTAGAAACGACTTATATCAATTTGGAATTGGAGAGTGTACATCTAAAAAGTATTTGTTAAACCTACTTATAAGGAATCATCAAAGTTCAAATATACAATTCTGTTCTTTTTTTTTAATTATCAAAACAACTCACTGTAACCGTTTAACCTAAGCATTTTGCATAACATCCTATCCAAATATTTCAGTAAACTTCATTATTTTCCTTACATATCAATAAATCCCGCATTATAAAATGAATCTAAGCAATACAATGAATCTTTTTGAATGAAAAGAAAACCCTAATGCAACCAAGCTACACCTTTTTGGCTAACTCGATTAAAGTCGGCCATAAACTTGCTGGAAGTATACTTCCACGGCAGCAACAAAAAGCACTTTCATCACGCAGGCGAACTAATTTACTCTATTGCAAAATTTTCTGATCTCCCCTTGACGGCCGGTGAGCACGTCGAGTTGGCCCATCTTCACCATTGCGGCCGCGAACCGCGACGCCCACAGAGTCCGGTTGCGCGCGTAGATGCCGACGAGCGCCGCCGTTTCGTTCTGGGTCAGCAGCGTCACGTCCGACGTGAACAGCACCTGGCCCGTCTGGACGTTCTTGTAGTACTGGTTGTCGAGCAGGAGTTCCGTGGCCGGATCCAGGTCCACCACCCGGTCCCGCCGGCCCGTCGCCGCCGGGCACCGCGTCCGGAGGAACCTGCCGTAGGTGGCGTTCATGTCCGCGGCGATCTGCGGGTACAGCCGGGAGGAGGAAGGACGAGCAGTGGGAGCGGCCGAAGGAGTGCGCGCCGGAGAGCGTGACCATGTCGTCGGCGGTGAGGTTCTTGGCGGCGAAGCTGGCGACGAGATCCGTGGCGTTGAAGAAGGGCGCGGGCAGGTTGTTGAGCACCTCCGACTCGTTGGAGACGCGGCCGTCGCGCCTGCCCGCTGGCATGTCGAAGTCGACGCCCCCATGATGCCGCAGGCGTCGCGCGCGGCGAAGGCGACGATGTCGGCACGGGAGACGGTCCGCCGGCACCGCCGCTCCACCACACGCTTCGCGCGGTCGATCACGCCAAAGCCCGGGTGAGGAAGTTCGCCTGCGACATCTTCTCGACGGTGGCGTTGCTGCCGGGAGGGCGTCCAGGAGCACGGACGCATCACACCCTGTACGAGTGCACGAACAGAAGGCGTTAGCTTTGCATATATGTTGGGACGATTAAGTCGGCCATTGCGCAGGAATAAGACAAGACTGACAGAGAGCGCGAGCGGCTAACCTGACGAAGCAGGTCATTGGAAGAAGAGGCGCACGAGGGCCGGGGCCATTGCCGGGGTCTCGGCGGATGGCGGCGTGGACGACGTTCCGTACGAGCTCCTCCGCCCTCCGGACAAGTGTAGCTGTAGAACCCGACCTCTAGCCGCGCCCGCGTCTTCAGAGAGACGCAATGGAGAAGAAGACGACGATCCATGGCACCAGAATGAGAGGAGCAGGAAACCGAGGAACGCTGCGTGCTCTGCTCATCTCCGGTATGATCTCTGGATTCTATAAGGGCGTGAAGTGAAGTGATATATCATAGATGTGTGTGGCTATTTATGTACGTAGAACGATCTAGAGATGAAGGGGGACAGTAGTACTAGCCTACACTGGTTAACTAGCGTACGTGTCCAGCGCGCGCCACGAGGTTGGCTTAACACGTGCTGGGCCGAAAGAACGCGCGCGCGTCAAAGATAGCCGTTACGCGGCGCCCAGCGCCTATTCACAGGCCTGCCCTCGGCTACGGGAGGTCCATGTGTGTGCCGGCCGCCACCTAGCCGGCGGTGAACTGTATGACTCATATATAACAAGGTGAATGAAGGAGCTGAGCGTAAAGGGAGACGTAGTTATGTGGGGTTCACGAAATATTATGAGTTGGAGGCGAGAGAGGAAGATTTTAGAACTGGATGGTTGGATATTGACGGTTGGATCTCCATCGAGGGCAAAAAATCGAATGATTTTTCAAAGAAATATGTCACATAATATGGAGACAATCCCAAAATTTAAATGAATCATCCACCCAAAATATTACAGCTAGCGAGTGACACATGGAGTAAATTAATAGTACAAGCATTGCAACACATGTTGTGAATAGAATGTAAAGAATTAGCACTAGGTGCGTGCAATGCAACTATGCCATTAACAAAAGACGGCATGCACCGCCGCGAAATACGTAGACACGTACGAACGAGCCGCGCGCGCTCGCCTTAGCTGTTTGTGGCGTTGCAGAACCTCCTGATCTCTCCCTGCGTCCCCGTGAGCACCTGGATGCCGCCCATCTTGATCAGCGACGCCGCGAAACGCGCCATCCACGCCGTCGGGTTCGCGGCGTTGTTCGCCACCTTCGCCGCCGTGTCGTTGCGGGTGAGCAGCGCCGCGTCCGACGTGAACAGCACCCGCCCGGCGAGGGCGTTCATGTAGTACTGGTTGCTCAGTGTCGTGGGCGCGACCATGCTGTTGTTCACCGCGGGTCCGGCCCGCCGCTCGACGGCGCGGGGCACGTTTTCTTCAGGTCCGCCGCGTAGCTGGCGTTCATCGTCGGGTCCACCGTGGGGTACAGCCGGTTGTCGAAACCGGAGCAGTGCGCCACGCCGATGGAGTGCGCGGCGGAGAGCGCCACGAGGTCGTCGATACTGAGGTTCTTGGCGGCAAAACTGTTGATGAGCTCCTCGACACCGAAGAACGGGGACGGCATGTTCGAGAAGACAGCGAAGCCTGAGGACACATTGCCGTCGCGCCGGCCGGAGGGAACGGGGAAGACGAAGCCGCCGGATTTGGCGACCGAGTCGCGGGCGGCGAATGCGAGGATGTCGGCGCAGGAGACCTTCCCAGGGCACACGGCCTCGACGGCCGCCTTGATCTTGTCGACGTCGTCATACCCGCGCAGGGGGATGACCGACTTCTCTGGCGAACTGTTGGCGTTTGAGGGTCCCAGGAGGATGGAGCCATCGCAACCCTAATTGAACAGCGACACAGAACATGGTTTACATTTCTTTTATGGAAGTAAGTAATCATCAATCTGTAGCACTTTGTTAGCTAAATGTGGAAAATTAATTTATAGAAAAGACAAAATACGTACTACAATTTAGAAATTTCTCCGATATACCAGGAGGAAATGACAATAAAATCATCAGCAAGCATTGGTTAGCTAACCATAGTTGAAAAAGATTAGTCATTACTCTGATTACATACATGGACGAAGCAATCGTGGAAGTGCAAGCGAATAAAGGCCGCAGCCATGCTAGGGTCAGCGTCGATTGCGGAATAGACGAAATTCCTGATCGTCTCCTCGGCGTTCGTGCACGACGAGCTGTAGTAATTGTACTGCAAACCTGCAGATGACATGGTGATGAGTGCAGCCTGGAAGGCCACCATGAGAAGCTGCAGGCATGTCAGCTTCGTCATCCTACTCATCTTCCGCAGGTTCTAAACTTCTAATCGGAAGAAAAGGGAACAGCAATCGAAGGAAAAAGATATCTGGTAGAATGTACGTCGAAAGAATTGACGTCTGATGATGGGATGAGAAAGGCATTCGACGTATTTATAGATGCAGACGGATGTACACAATGATCAATGTAGTAATAGACCTAATTAATGACGTCGGTTGCGGCATTGGTAACATCATTGCAGTTTCGTTTCCGCTAGTTATCAAAATATATACTTTAAGACGTTAGCACAAACGCACCATATTATATATGTATTGTTTATTAAGATGTCAATGGTTACATGTACTCATGTACTATCACCAGTAATCAAAACATATGTTGTCGTACAGCGACGTAGCTGGCTATGGCCAAACCTCAAGCAGGCCCAGCTACTTTTGGGCTAAAACCAATTTTTTCTGTTTTTTCTTAGAATTTCACATGACATTTTGAGTCTGGAGGCAGGAGGCCAAGCTCCCCTCTCTGTTGTTGTCGTAGAAGGTGGCAGGGCCAAATCCATGGTTCTGGATGAGCTGGAAATTTTGATTATGCACAGGATGCATTACAGTGCGAGATGGGAGGCCTGTCTTCAAGCTATCGATCGAGTATGCGACAGATATGGGGTATGGGAAGGATTGGAGTGGAAAGTGATGCTATCTTGCTAAAGAATGCCCTGATCGAGTAGTTCGGATTGTGATCTCTCCAACATTGGTGTTTTGTGTAGGGAGGCCAAATCTCTGCTTACTGCTAACTTTTTAGAGTACAAAATCATGTATAATCCTCACTCGTGTAACAAAGTAACGCATGCCCCGGCAGCCTATGGTGCTAATCTAGATGATGGTACCCTTAGGCCCTGTTTTTGGGAGCTATAGCTTCGCTGAAAAGCTGTTTTTATCTTTCTGAGCTGAAAAGCAGCTATAGCCGGTGATTGTAACTTTTCCTGAAAGGCCGTTTGGTAACCTGGCTTTTTGTTAGGATGACTGGCTGCTGCAGCTGTAGCTGTAGATGAATAATAGAATGTCTAAAATACCTTTGATGGTTTCCAAAGCCTGTTTGTGTGTTGATTAAGTGTAAATAATGTTTTTTTTATGAAAATATTGATTAAATGACTTAATTTTATTCAATCGTGTACAATTGAGCAATATTTTGCAACGTAAAAAAAAATTACATTTAGAAGGTGAAATACACATTTAATGACATTACAAGTGTATTTATTTTTTTCATCGTTCGCATACAAATGTAATTTTAAACATTAAATGTACTAAATTTTCAATTTGCATGTATAAAATACGAAATGTTACATATATAGGGCCCTTACTTTGAATTTTTGCGCATCCATTCATATAAAATAAAAAATGTACACAGCGGAGAACATTGCATGTGCCTTAATTTATTCTACCACATGAATGACCACAACTCTTATTTTAGTACCCCCGACATGTCGCCGCCGACGTGGTTGGTGACCGTCTTGCCGTTCTTATCGAATGTATTCCTGACAAGTCTCTTGCACATAATTCTTACCTGAATAATAAACAACATAAATTACTTCCAAATGTCAAAATAATAATAATAATATCACAAATAACGCAAACCTTCAGAATATACTATTTTCAAGTATTAGAGTTGACAAGTATTTTATGTAACTTACAATTCGGCTTTCTTGGAGAATCTCACAAGAAACATTAAGGGGGAAGGTCATTTGAATCAACTACACCTTTTACAAAGCTCAAGTATCGGGGAAACTGCAAAATACATGTTGAACTAAGAAATCTGTTCTACCTTAATCAAGGAATAGTAGAAAAATAATGCCAAGACAATGTAAATGTTTGTAAAGGAGTAGTAAGTGGCAAAATACTAGTAACTGCACATGTACTAGCATAGCTATACATCAGGGACCAAAAAACAAAAACAACACCAGCAATCTCGCATAAAAGTACCAAGTGTTAGGTGATCAATGTCTTCGGTAGAAAAAGCAATATATGGAGTATAATTAGATATTCTCTCAAAGCTCAGTAAATGACCATTCATTTCAACACAGTTCATATAAATTTAGTTTAACGGTGGACATATGTACTAGCTGGCCTATTGATTAATTAACCCTAATGGTTCAGGACATAACTAACAATCCTCAAAATTACATAACACAGTAGAAGTCTAGACTATTTATACTGAAAAAACTTTAGCCTTGATGTACAGCTGAAGTAGAAGGCCTTTTGTTGTTGGAAATCTCGAGTAAACTTCCCTACCAAGCACTAATCTCTGAAATTGCATATACTATGTATTAGCATAAATGTCAACAGAAGCAAGCTTGTGCCGTTCAGAAGCTCTGGAATTTGACCTTTTTACAACTTACAAGACACAAACTGGGAAGAAACCTGAACAAGGGCGTCCAATATACGGCATATCAAAATACCAAAAGCCTGTTATCTGGACCGCAAGCAGCAATGCAGTATCAATGGGAGCTCACATATACACACTGTAAGTTCAGAGACATTTCAGAGAGACATGGACAAGCACACATCAGATAAGATATTCATTTAACCAAACGTGGAAGGTTGACGATATTCAGTGGAACTGTAAATTGCAGCAATCATGTAAATCACAATATTCAGTGCAATGGACAATACTGATTCATACAATAATGATTCATACTGTCAAGAAGAAGAGTAGCCAAGAAAAACATCCTTTAGGACGAATGGCCCACATACAACTGAAGCAAACATCAATGTTCAGATTTGAGCAAGTGAGGCTCGTAGAAGACTGCATCTTCTTTCTCATGGGGTTGGTTACTTCAAATTGATAAGATATGCATGTCAAGTTCTGAATGGTTAGTTAGCTCTACTGTATGTTCAAGTTCAGACTTCAGAGTACATTCTACAAGTTTTTTTTGAAGGCAATTCCACATATTTATCTTGTCCAATATGCTGTTTGTAGAAATCTTGTACTATATTCCAACCCAGAAACAGCGGGTGCCAAAATCCGTAAGCATGAATAACTACCAATGATGCATACACCTTCACAAATCAGATCGAGATGGAGCGATTTGGGAGAGAACAAATACCTTGGATGGTGCTGGTGGCGTGGGAGGGTGGCGTCCTGGATGGTGGAGGCAACCTTCGGATCTGGTCGGGCGGCGTCGGCAGGGGAGCCAGTGGCCAATTGTCGTACAATAGGGGTGGCGACCGGAGAAGAGGAGGATGGGCCCGAAGGGAGGCGGCAACGTTGGGAGGAATTCAAAATGGCTAAAGATGATCTCTCATACGTCCTAGCACTTAATCACTTCAAGAATGAAGCCAAAAGCCTCAAAAGCAACCCCCCACTACCGCACACACACGCCCAAATCACTATTTCTTCCATCAAAATCATGCAAACTCGAGAATTTGCCATAGAAAGTACCTAGATGAATGAGATTTGATCTCCATGAGATATATCCATCACTTATACATCCTAAGTACAAAGCAAGATCAAGAAAGGAGGAAGGAACACTAAAAACCAAATTAAATCAAGAAAATATAAAGCAAGATCAAGAAAAGAGGAAGGAACACTAAAAACCAAATTAAATCAAGAAAGTACAAAGCAAGATCAAGAAAGGAGGAAGGAACACTAAAAAACAAATTAAATCAAGAAACCAATACTTGAGCATATGAGAGGAAGACTTGGACGAATTTAGACATTTGATTTCTTCTTGGAGATGAATGTTTATAGTCACTCACTTGGAAGGACAAATCCACTAGGGCAGCACAGACATAAGTGATCTCATCTCTCTCAATACGTCTCTCAAACCATAGCCTTCTCCTCTCCCTACTTTCCCCAAATTTCACATTAGCGTTTCTTGGCTTAGATAGAAGTGCAAATCGTGCACCTTCCCCTTATATGGAGAGAAAACCCTAACGGGTACCCGTTAATCCACACACAAATGGGTCTCACTCACACACATTTCTCAAAGCGCCGTCTTCATCTTTAGCTCTATTAGGCCAAATCAATCATGCTTTCCCCTCCATGGAGTATTCTTGACCTAATCCACTTAGTCCATCGCTGTGGTTTCACACACCACCACTTTTTTTGTATTAGAAAATTTACCAAAATACCCCTCTACCAACCTTTCCCGATTCCTTCTCACTGAAGGACCACCCATGCTTCACCAGCATCCATATGGCCCCAATAACTTCCTATCAAGCCTCGCACGCCTCCAGATCCCACCGAACTGACTTTCACTTGCAAACGGGCTCAAGTCACTTGGCACACCACATGCCTTACAATGCATCATGACCGCACCCTACTTCCCTAATCGTTCTGGACCTCAGCTCCTTCTCGAGCTTAGTCTCAGTCCACCTTGCCTTTTCCCATCATGTCCATCACTGGTAGCTCCCACTCTGGTTCCTCATCTTGTCGGCTTGTAACCACCCTGGTAGGCTCGGTAGCTTAGTCTCGATCCCATCCACCTCACCATGACTTAACTCCAGAGTCCTACAACTGCCATCGATAACTAAACCATCACGTAGCACCGCACGACATACAAAATCATCAATTTACATGATTGATGAGTCACAAACACATACCTTTAAAGCTTCGATCCCGGAAGCATCACTTTACTTCAAAAGATCTTTGCTCAAACTTTGTTTTCCGTGGTTCTTGCACATCTTGCACTTTGCTTGAGTTCAATCATCTCACCTGGCATCTATGACCTTTTCTGGACCTTGGTTCTCCTAACTAAGTCTCGGTGCTCCTCACCGTTGATAATAGTTGACTTCAAGCCACCTGCACAACAATAAACCAAATAACCATTTTTTTAGCACAAGTTCCTCACAACTTGATTAACGTTAGTAAAAACATGCATTATACAACATCTATGCACTAAATCCCATGACTTTGACCAATTCCCAAAGTTCAGCACAACCCTCTGTGCATGAACTCGCCCTGCCTGGTCAGACCACCGGCCCTCGCCCGATCTGACCACTAATCAATGGCCGATCTGACCGCTAGCCCCGGTAACAGGGGACCAGTCATACCGCCCACTGGTCTGATCGCCAATCATCGATCGGTAGAACCGCTTTCCACTTCCAGAAAACACCATCTCTAGACTTTTCGGCAAAACTCTATGTAGTTTCATGTACAGTCTCTATTTTCAATAGCACCTGGTGCAAACACACCCTCAAACACTTTCACACAAGTATTTGGTGCGCAATCCTCAAAAACTTACATCACCAGCCACGACTGGTCTGACCGCCACCCCTGGCCGATCGGACCACTAGCTCCGGCCAGTCAGACCGTCCTTCAGGGCCAGTCAGACCGCCGGTACACTGACAGCAAATCTGACAATTTGCTAAACCGAGGGTTTGATTCCTAAACACCTCGACACTTATGTCAATTGTTCAACACTAAGATTTGGACCGTAGCACATGGTCTTCACGTCTGCTTTCTTAAATCAATCTGTAGCCGTTATTCTGCTAGCAGCTCAAAAAAACATTGAGGTTGCAAGGAACGATGGGACAGCGAGGATTCGCAGATGGGGAGAATCACCAGCTAATTCGATGGGAACAACGGAATTAATGTGCACAGTTATTCTTGGCGCGATCCAATAGTACAACAACATAATGTCAGAATTGAAGATCCTCCTCGGGATCTTATAAATATATACCCCATCCGATTGGCTGTATTTGTCTATGGTTTCGGAAGTATCAGTTTCAATGTATTTATCTAATGAGAGAATCTAGAGTGTAGTTATTGCAAAAAATTTTCTGCTCTATGCCCTACTTAAATGCTTTGGAAAAGTTGAAGTGGTTGTGTTATGTCATTTAATAGCGGTATATATATATATATATATGATAATTTCTCATTAACTATTTCTTAGATTTAGTGTCTGGTTTGTTCATATAATGGACTGTGAACAAAACATTGCAAGTAAGGAACCCCTTAACCATGCACGGCAATTCGTATCGACGAGAGTCGCTCCGCTGTGTGTTGTGTTGCGTACCAGCTATAGTAAGACTTTACTGTTATATATAGTTAAAAGAAAGTCTGGAAATAATATTGTATATTTTTTTTGCGAGAGAAAAGAGAGGTACGTTTAATTGATTAAGCAGGGATAGCGTTACAATCTTGAAGCAGCGGTGCTCGATACATGGGCGTACACCTGCAAGCCACACGGCCGAAGTGCCAACCTCCATGTACATTGCGCTAATTCATGGGCTCTTGGCCTTGGTGGACTCGGGATCGCCTCACAACCCGACCAACACCTTAACATCTTTTATCAGAGTCGCATGCTGTGATCTGTCCAGCATTGGGCCTTGTTTTTTTGATAGAAGACTTGCACCTCATTTCCATTAAAAGAAACAAATTACAGAATTCAGCTAACATCAAGATTGCACAGATAAGAAACAAATTACAGAATTCAGCTAACATCAAGATTGCACAGATGGTTTGTAATCAAGCAACATAGAAGCTAAGAACAAACTAGCAAATATGGTTAGATATAAGTTCAAAGGGCCCTTGAACAGCATTACATTCAACAGCTTCCATCAGCTAATCTGCTAGTCCACGGCGTCCATCTACTTCTAGCTCCAAAAACTTCAGAGGCAATATTTCCAATTGTTCTAGCGCCCTTGAGAAGCAGCTCACGCTCTTCCTCCTTCTGCAAATTAGACTAAAATTCAATCCAACGACAGCTGGTATGTATGATGTATCACCAAAAGTCCAGCATTGGGCCTTGAAGAGAAGAAACCCTGAACCCAAAAAAAAAAAATCCGCAGCCACGAACGTAACTAGGCACCAATTAACTCGGACTTTTCATCTTGTCAACCAGACGTGCAAGCTAGTAGGTTAGTTAATGGCACGACACGTAGTCTTCCTGATCTCCCCGGTGGCATGCATGGAGAGCTTGCTCAGCTTCAGGAGCGCGGCGGCGAAGTCGAGGTTTCCACAGCGTCCCGTTGTCGGCATACTCGTGCACGTGCCCGAGCGTGGCGTTGTTGCTGACTTGCTGATGAGGGCCCAGTCGGAGCAGAACAGCATCAAGTTGTTGAGGTTGTTGTGTTGGTAGCTGTTGTCCAGGAAGGATGGCGCGGCCGTTGGCTGGGACGACGTACCTCATCGATTCCAAAGATCGCCGCGTCCGGTCACGGATGTTGTTTGCCACCGTCCGGTCGGCCGAGCAAGCGGCCTCGGCCATCACCGCCGTTAGAGCCATCGGAGGAGCCATTGCCTTCGCCTTTCGACCATCGGGTCTCCCATTCGGTGATGTTCAACAGTATGTGCTCATCATCGTTGTCCCTGCTGCCATGTGTACGCTTCTCATACGCCTTGAGACGGCCAGTGACCTCCTCCATGGTCATGGGCTTGATGTCACAAAATTGTTCTATGGTAGAGGTAATTGGAAGGAACTTTGACAGCACGGCTCGAAGGAATTTCTTCACAGCATACACCTCCTCAATCATCTTGCCGAGCTTTTGGATTTTGTTCACGATTGTCGTCAACCGGACGGCGAAATCGTCAACCGACTCTGTCTCCTTCATGCGCAGCCCCTCGAACTCGCTCTTGAGTTTGCACTCATGCCTCCTTGATACGATCGGTGCCAGATGCATCGTCTTCAATGCCTCCCACGCAGCTTTAGCCGTCTCCTTTTCGGCCAGTAAGAAAAGCGTTTCCTCCGGGATGCCTCAATAGATGACCGTCAAGACCATCTGATCCTTGTGCACATCGACATTGCCGTCCTCGACCGTGTTCCACACTTCTTGAGCCCTCATGTACACCTTTATCTTGATTTCCCATACTATATAATTGCTCTTCGTGAGAATAGGATAATGCAGCGAGATGACAAAACTCTCCTTTGCTGTTGCACCCAACGTCGCCTCGTCACCGGAGACACCACATCCGGGAGAGCGCGGCATGATCTTGGGCGTACACAGATCAAAAACTCAAACTCTGATACCAATTGTTGGCCTGACTCTTGAAGAGAGCTTACTCATGACTTCCTTCTTCTCTTGTGTTTAACACACACGCACACATGGAAGAGAACACGAGAAGAACACTTTCCACGAGGCCACAGCTGCTGAGCCCCTTTCCTTCTCCTTTTGTTATTCTCTCGCCTCTGTAATCTCAACGAGACTTCTAAATACACGAGATAACTCCACTCAACGCACGCACGGCCAATAGCCTGACCGGTTCTCATGCTAAGTACTTGACTAAAGCAAACTAACGTGCCCACTATGCACATGAGCACGTTTCACCGTCATGCAACTACATGCCTGCATACGTTTCACATACAGATGTGACACGTCTGATACAAAATGTAATTCCTAACACACATACTTAATGTGGAAATAAATAATGCAACAAGATTATACTTAGCAAAGTTGACGCCGCCATTGCTGAGGTACACGGACGCGTCGCGGGCCGCGAATGTGTCGATGTCGGCGTAGGAGACGGTGTTGGGGCATGCTTTCTCGAGGTTGGCCTTCGTCGTGTCGATCGTGTTGTGGGCACGGATGCCGATGTTTGCGCCGGACGTCTTCTCGGGGGTAAGGGTTTGCGTTCGTCGGATCGATAAGGACCGAAGCATCACAACCCTACATGTACAAGCATGTACGCATTGTCATATTTAAAGACACAAATTTCAATTGGATAGGTGATATGTTACTAATCTCTCTAGTAAAAAGAGTGCAATTTGTGCAGTCAAATTTAATTAATTTTGACCAAAGATATTGTCTATAATATTTAGTTTGAATGTACAGAAATAATATAAGTAATTTATCGTAAAAGTATTTTCAAATGTTACGCTGTCATATGAGTATATGACAATAAAATTTGATAATCAAAGTGATATCTTTCTAACTTGAAAAGTAAAACACCATTTTTTTACTGAAGGGACAGTAGTTGCATGGGTTTGCAACTTTAATTTGCATGCTTCCATACATTCGCATTGCTTGCCCTAACAAAGCAGTCATGGAAGAGTCAACGGATGAGGGCAGCTCCCTTAGTAATGTCAGCGTCACGCAGGGGCGGAGGCAGCAGGGTGCCCTGTATGCTCAGACACACTCAATAATTGATTTTTTTTTCTTTTAGGGATCAGTTTTGCATTTAGATCATATTTATAGATAGTCCTTGGTGTGCACCCTTTGAAAGCCCAGCCACACAGAGCCCACGATCGACGGCTACTCGTGCCTCCCACAGTCTCGCAAGCTAGTCCCCAGCCACCTCACGTCCACCACTCACTAGCCCACCTCCATCTCCAATAGGACCCATACTCCAATTCCTCCAAATTCCCAACCCAACAATCCTAATTCCTAATCCTCTCCTCTCCTCCCAGGCTCTCCATGATGGCACGTCCACATGACCTTCCCGACGACTAAGCCGGTGGCGCAGAGAGGAGGAGTAGCAAGCAACACGGGAGCAGTAGCGCATGGTGCGGCAGCGTGGCGTGGCGCACCGATGAGGCACGACGTGGGAGCGGATTAGCAGGATAGTAAGTCAAGGCTTTTATTGATTTTTTTTTATTTGAGATTTGACAATTATTAACTGTTGTGCCAATGAAACTACTAGACACATAATTGAATGAAATTAGTGATGATCACTTTGCGATTCTAGCTGATAAGACTTGCTAATTTGGCTAAGGACATATTGCAACATATGAGAAGTCATGGGTGGAAAAAATTTCTTCAGGAAAAAGTTACATCATTTTATATGAAACATCTCATTAAAGTTCCAAAGCCAAATAAGAAATGTGTGTCTTTTGGAAGATAAAATCATTTTTCTCTAAACAAACAAATGATGATCATTTTAGAAGGGAAGTATACCTTAACATCATTGATAGTGTTCTTCAATAACTTGACAATCGGTTCAACAAAGTGTATGGAGTTGTTTGTTTGCATGTCTGCCTAGAATCCTCTCAATTCATTTGAAGACTTTGATAAGCAAAAAGTACTTAGCCTTGCAAATTTGGGTCCTAATGAGTTTTTAAGTAAATTTGATGAGATTTTCTTTCCAACTTGATAATTTCATTAATGACATGCAAAGTGATGACAGGTTTAAAGACCTCAACAATCTTTGTGAGCTTTATATTAAGCTTGTTGAAACAAAAAAAAAGCATGAAATCCACAAGTTGGTGTACTTGCTTCTCAAATTGGTATTGCTCCTACCCATGACGACGACGAGCGTTGAAAGAGTATTTTCTGCGATGAGTCTTGCGAAGAATAAGGTGAGAAATAGTATAGACGATCAATTCTTGAATGATTGTTTAGTCAAATTTTTTGAGCGAGATATTTTCTTGAAGGCTAGTGAAGATGATGTAATCAAGCGTTTCCAAAGCATGAAAACGCGTAAAGTAGTAATTTTCATTGCATATTTTGTAATCTTCTATTCATGTAAGACCTTATTTGAACTACTTGCATTGTACTTTTGATAAATTTGAAATATATGTGTTGGATTTATGATGTTATGAAACTATTGTACAAGATTATGGAATTAAGATTATAAAATTGTGTGTGTGAAATGTACACCCCATTGAAAATTTGCTAGCTCCGCCACTCACGTCGAGGGCCACCTTCACAGTATCGATATTCTCAATGGTGGAACTGCACTTTATCATTGTAGTTGCCCACCGTCAAGTTGCCCGGCGCCGTCGACTGAACGACGGCGGCTGCGGCCTGGAAGGCCACCAAGTGCACAACACTGTAGAAACCTTCATTTTTACGTACTACTGCAGCTAATACAATGGCCGAACTTGCTGGCTACATCTCATAACTGAATGCTAGTGTTTATGGTGTTGTACTTGACAGTGTGGGATCACCATGGAACTTGACCGGTATATATACTGCCAAGCTACCGAACATGTATAGTCTGTTAGTAATATTTGTGCATATGGTACATCTAGATTTTACGTAGAGTTTGTCTATGTAGTTCTACAGTATTTAGACATTATTCATTATAGATTCTAGAGTTTGTGTGGTATCCCTTTAGGATACGTAGAATCATTTCCAAATACGAATAGTCGTTTGTTCTCAATAAAAGGGCACCCCTGTAATCAGATTTTGTGAACAAGAGCAATAGAGAAGAAGAGAAAATCAGAAAAGCTGTTGTTATTCCGGCGGCACAAATTTTTTTGCGTCCTTGTGTTCGCTTGTGTTCATCTTCGATTTGGGCCAACAGTTGGTATATATAAGAGCCTAAGTTCTTGATCCGTATATGCCCAAGATCATGCTGCGCTCTCCGGATAGTGGTGTCATCGGTGACGAGGCGACATCGGGTGCGATGGCGAAGGAGAGTTCTGCTGTCACGCTGCATTATATCCGATGCTTATGAAGAGCAATTATACAGCATGGGCAATCAAGATGAAGGTGGCATATACGGTGTGTCGGCGCAAGACACGACCGGCACGGCGGAGCTGCACGGCGGGCACGGGCAGCCGAAGACGCGGCGCGGCTTAGCGAGGCAAAACTAACGGCAACCGCGCAGCGTAATCTTGTCGGCGAGCACATGCATGTAGTTGAGCCAATGCATGTAGGAGCAGTAGTGCCGAGTCATATGTGTGTGCATGCATGTTAGCACATTGAGTTAGTTATTTGCATGCACATTGAGTTAGTTATTTGCATGCATACGTGCATGGGGAATATATAGTGGTGCACGGGTATGCGTGTATGTGGAATGGATAGTGGTGTACGTCGGTAGAACGCAATATGAGTTGCGCGTTGCTAAGGTGAAAGGTTGTGTTGGTACTAGGCGGTTGCGGTACCGTATTTATGTGTGTGTTTGTGGAGTTGAGTCCGAGACGTTGAGGAAATATATTCGTCATCCTGAGTCGAGTCCGTGGAGTTGAGTCCGGGACCTTCAGGAGATGTTTTAGCCGTCCTGTATTGAGTAACAGTTGGGCAAGTCGTAGCTGAGACTAACTGCCTCAATAAATAAGTGCACAAAGATTAGAGAATGATTTTTTAGTAATATTTGTGCATATAGTATATCTAGATTTTACGTAGAGTTTGTTTACGTAGTTCTATAGTATATAGGTAGTATTCATTATGGATTCTAGAGTTTGTGTGGAATCCCTTCAGAATACGTAGAATCCTTTCCGGATACGAATAGTCGTTTGTTCTTAGTAAAATGACACTCCTGTAATCAGATTTTGTGAACAAGAGAAATAGAAAAAAAAAAAAAAAATAAAAAAACTGCTGCTGTTCCGGTGGCACAAAAAGTTTTTTTTGCGTTCTTGTGTTTGTGTCTGTTCGTCGGTTTGGCCAACAACATATGGAGTCTTGCATGCATCAACTATGAACTATCATTATTGACAAGAATTTTCGGGGACGCTGAGGCAAAAGAATGTGGCAATCATGTCTTCGTCTTCAACTGCTGTAGTGTTCCCGTGGACTTTCTCTTTTTAAGTTTTTTTGTTAGACAACTGTTTAGGTTTTGACTCGCCTCAATGACCTTTAAAGCACGTACAATATATGTGTTTAGAGAGATCTTTAGAGTATTCACAATGCAGGTGTTTAGAGATGTGCTTAGTAAAGAAAAATTGATTTTTCTTATCACGTAGGACAGATAAGGTGTTTATTTTGTAGCATCGATGTTTAATTAGGCACCGGTGTTTAAGAGGTGCTTATATTTATAACTATATATAATTAATAGATAATATAATAATCTAAGCACTTACAAAAGAGATGCTTACATTATTAGAGGAAATGACTTTTGCATCTGTGCTTAATAACATGACTATACACTACCGGAAACGACTCCTTTGCCGAGTGCCCGCACGTTTGCCGAGTGCATTATGTCGGACACTCGGCAAATATACTGTTTACCGAGTGTATCAAATAAAACACTCGGCGAATAACAGACACTCGGCAAAGGTAGCTCTTTGCCGAGTCTCAGAATAAGACACTCGGCAAAGACCGTATTTGCCGAGTGTCAAACGTCACCACTCGGCAAATGACCCCAGCAGCTAACGGTGGCCAGCCGCCGTTAGTCGTTTGCCGAGTGTGGTTATCCGACACTCGGCACATCAGCTCTTTGCCGAGTGCCCCTGATATGGCACTCGGCAAAGAGCAACCTTTGCCGAGTGTTTCTTGGTGGCACTCGGCAAATGTATTTTATTTTATTTTCTTCCTTGCTCCAAACTTTTTCTACTGCCTTTATACAGTTTCTGGAACTACATGTTCAAATTTGGCACATTTCTCGATGTGTTTGCTATATTTAGTTAATTTATTTCATTTAATTGAATTTTTTGGGATAAGTCAAATTTGAACTGCAAGTCATTCGAATAATGGAAAAAAATGAATGGAAAAATGATATTCATGTTACTGAGGTTAGAATAATATTAAAATCCGGGCAATGAAAGGAAATTTCGAACATCTTGTTCACGAAACATGACCACAAACTTGTGGGCGAATTGTTTTTAAATTCTATAAAAAGCAAACGAAGTCGGAAAATCATGAAATTTGTCAAGATATCATGATATCATACGTGGAGGCTGTGGTAAAAAATTTAAAAGGTTTCGCACAAGTTGTCACGGCTGCTGCTTTCAAATCTGACTGGATCCTTCTCAACTCTATGAATCTTCTTTGGAGATGCTTTGATTTGGAAGCAGCAGTCGTGATAACTTGTGCGCAGCCGTGATCCTTCTGCCACCTGGGCTATTCGCTCCACCTCCACCTCCTCATGCAACTACTCCTGTGAGTATGAATGTTTTAGTTTGTATGTTCATGCTTAGAATCAAACCATAACACTACTTGGAACCTAGTGGAGTATGAATGTTTTAGTCATGTATGGTATATATTTATCTTGTCTCACACATGCAATCTCTTCTCCTTTGTGCAGAATCAATCGGCGGCATCGAATGATGTGCCTCGTCACCTCGGAGAGTCGCCGGGATCGAATCTTGGGCCTCATCACCCCCGACAGTCGCCATGAACAATTTCTTTGTTATTTGTGGATTACTTGTGGTTCATTTGTCGCACTCAGCACTTGTGGTTGTGAATGATGGATTACTTGTGAACTTATTGTGATATATTGTGACACATGTGATGTTTGTGATATATATGTGATGTTGGTGATGTTTGTGATATATATGTGATGTTGGTGATGTTTGTGATATATATGTGATGTTGGTGATGTTTGTGATATAAATGTGATGATTGTTTGGTTGGAAAGTAATAAATAAATAAATAAAATGTGCTGTTTTTGGTCACTTTGCCGAGTGTTGCACTCGGCAAAGGGTGCCTTTGCCGAGTGTCATGACCAAGGCACTCGGCAAAGTAACCAATCCTGGGCACCTGGGAACCTCGTGTGCCGAGTGTCAAAACTTTACCGAGTGTCATGGTCATAACACTCGGCAACTTTGCCGAGTGTCATGGTGATAACACTCGGCATAAGACGGGGCTTTGCCGAGTGTCATAACTACGACACTCGGCAAAGGACGGGGCTTTGCCGAGTGTCTTCACTTTACACTCGGCAAATCTGCCGTCACCGTTGCCCTCACCATCACGGCAACTTTTCTTTGCCGAGGGTCGGTGCGGCACTCGGCAAAGGCTGTGCCGAGTGTCCGAAAAAAACACTCGGCAAAGAGGGATTTGCCGACAGTTTCTTTGGCGAGTGTTGTCTGCCGAGTGTGGCACTCGGCAAAGCCTTTGCCGAGTGCATTTGGGGCTTTGCCGAGTGCCTGGGACACTCGGCAAAGCGCCTGATTCCAGTAGTGATATTATATTTCTTTAAGCACTCGTATATAAGCATCTCACATTGTTCGTGCCCTTAAGAGTGTTATTTGTTTGCTAGTTTGGAACTAGCTAGCTAGGTTTTATCTCATTCAGATCATATCCAAGCTTCTTCAACCATATTGTCAGTTCATCACATGGACATGGGTTGCCGAGCGATCATTGAGGAGAGTCTAGGGCTACCGGTTATACGTACGCAACGGCCTTACCGACAAAATTTAGAACTTTCAGCCGTATACTTCATTTAGAACATTCAATCGAATATAGGCTCCTTTAGTCAAAATAAAAACCTAATGTAAAAGTACAAGTCAAAGAATGATGTATGTCCTTTTAAGGTTTTGTTTTTAAGAATGAGTTGTCGCACGCATGTGCAAGCTGGTTTACTAAGACACAACTAGTCTACAGATAGCTACAGAGCACTCATCTATCGACATCTCTCGTGCACTCTTCTTCCCAAATGTGACAACTCTACCGTTGTTAGGTCAAGGTGTGCTACTCCCCACCATTGTTAGGTCAAGGTGACCACAAATGTATGAATTAAAACAACTGAAAAAATACACCATGCAAGAGCTACATATAAATCAATATGAATCAAGCTAAAAAAATCATACAGAGCATGACTATATAGTGTTTGGTCGGGCCAAAAACCCCCTAATCTCATAAGCATGCATGGATTACCACAAAAAGCACTACACCGCAACCCAAAAACCAAAGGAATCAACTAATATTGTCCCTCAAATTCGAAGATCTAGCTAAAATAACTTAAAATCCGAACAACTCAATAACAAAAAAAGAGTAGATCTATCGACATAGGAGCCTTAAGACACCACAAAATCATGCATCACATACATCAAACAAAACCTAGACACAAAAAGCACATAACACTGACCTCAAAGTTTGCAGTAGATAAGACACGAACACAACTCTTACGCGGTCACCCCGCAGATCGCCGGTCGCCGCAGAGCATTCTCTCACCGATGGGAACCACCGATGCCGTCAACTCACCCCTTCCCCGCATAGAGACCTCACCACCCCTCCAAGCTCTTGGTCTCTCCGTTTGGTCCTCATGGTCGATCATTTCCGAGCTCAGATCTAGCTGGATCTGAGTGGCGCACCAGCTCAAGGGCGAGCATGGATGTGGTGGAGGACGGCACCGGGGAGAGTGTCGAGGAGGACGACGCTAGGAGAGCGTCATGGAGGACATCCATGACAGCGCTGGGGAGTGTCGGGGAGGATGGGGTGAATAGGGAATTGGGGATTGAGAGTGGGTGGGGACTGGGTACTAGGGAAGATGCAAGACAGCGAGAGAGTGAGCTGTGGTCTTGTGATGCTCTTAACGGGTTGGGTTTTGTATCAGCCCAACAACCCAAATAGACGCATGAATCTTGGCGCATATCCGATGGCTGAAAAATCGACTGCGATTTCAAAAAAAATTAGACGATTGTGCACCAGCAAAACTGAGATTTATTTCTTTCTAGAAGAATCGTCTAGCTCAAGAACTCAAAGCGAAAGATTTGAGGACTTCTTCCTCTCCCAATGAAAATGTGTGCTAGATTTACATTCAGAATCAGCACTGTTTAGATGCCACCCCGCAACCACTCTAGTTGAATAAACCATCGGCCGACAAGAGATGCAGGGACACCTATACAAAACGGGAGTGCAGTCCAAGTCGCCACCCTCTCCCAAACTTCCTTTGCATAAACGCAGTTGAAAACGAGATGTGGCGCCGTCTCAGGAACTTGATCACACCGTGTGCATTGTACGCTGTGCGGCCATGCATCCACGGATTGCCAACTTATCCGCTGTAAGGATTTTTTTTTTCTGGACAAGTAGGCAAGCGAAGAATTTGCACTTGATCTCAGCCTTCGCCTTCCAAATAATACAAGTGTTGAAGCCGGGTGAGAACCGCAGAATTGGATGTCTACTGGAGGGTTTTCAAAACCGGTTCCAGATTTTTAGGGGTAGGACCGGTTTGACCGAAAATCGATTTTTCTGATTTTAAATTTTAAAAGATTAAATTTAAGCAAAATTCAACCAAATTCGATTTTTTCGGACCGATTTTGCTCAGTTTGAAGTCTTACCGAGGGTTCGGTAAGACTGATATTGCCAATTTTCAGCCGGTAAACCGAACCATGCTCTACTGCATGTCCATCTCCCGTTTGAGTCCAATTGATCGTCCGGGGTGTTTGGCTGCAAGGCAACTTGTCAGACCCGGATTTTCTAATCCAGAATCCTCTGTGAAACACTGTGCTATTCCCTGGATCAGTAGCTAGCACTCACAGATACATCACTGAATCAATTCATACATGGCGTAAAACCATACCATTCATTAATTTAGCACAACAGAGTTTACATAGACCGCGTCGGGTCAGGTTTTACAATAGGGCCGAACAGGCCAATGGATTACATTACAAAAGCGGAAGCGACAACGGGAGCAAAAGGGGTGAGAGCACATCTCTCCACAGGCAAGCGACTGGGGAAACTCGTGTGCGTCCGATATTACCTAAAGACTCAGATAATATAAGATGCACGCAAGAACCAACGGAGTCAGCTGGACTGGGGCGAGACTAGAACGGCCAATGACTACACTACGCTTCATTATCTCCGGGTCCTCCGACTTCTGGATCCTCGTAATAGTCGTAATCTCCAGGGTTTCCTGCTTCTGAGGTTTTTAGGGAAAGAGCGAGGATGAGCACAACTTCCGTGCTCGCGAGCCAACACACAGTATGTAATAATATACATGCAAGGCTTAACAAGGATGGCTCGGGTTCATTTATTTGCACAAAGCAATATTTTGAGTACCAATATTAGAAAGTCCTATCACTTAGCATTTTAACCAAATTGCATTTTGTTAAAGAGATTACTTGTGCAATATTTATAACAGTAGAGGTTACCTCCACCTCATGCTTATTTTTGATAGCGGCTACATCCACCACTTAACATCACCGGGGTACATCCACCCAGGGAAAACCAAAACCAAGGTCACAACGACCCATCACGTTTTTATCCCACCCACAAAGTTTTATAAATAGAACTAACTCATGTAAGTTCCCATGTCCGCCCTTGACCGTGGGCACGGCTATTCGAACAGTTTATTACACTCTGCAGAGGTTGTACACTTTACCCACAAGAGACAATCATTTTGACATGAACACATGTTTCCGTAGACATGTGAGTCAAGGGGAGATCGTCACAAGGCCTTTACAATGCATCCTCCAGTATTTGTTACACCCGCTAAGGTTTCACCTGAGAAGGGTTACGCTCACATAGACCCGTCAACCCTTTCCCAGACCCCCTCTTGCGCCACACGACTTACGCTCACATAGACCCGTAAGTCGTACACCCCAACCCATAGCCACAAAGGCTTATGGCGTAGCGGGTCATCTACCTAGTGCAACTCATACTAACGGATACAAATTATTTAGCCAGTCGAGACCATTATAGACATGTGGTTGTCTGTTTTACATTGGGAGGTCGTCACGAGATTAAGTCCTTAGGGACCATCTCAGGCGGTTCATACCACATACCATCCACAACAAACATTCCTTGGGCTGCATTAGCACCCACCAACATACCATCCATCATACCATCCGCCTGGATGTGATAAGCAATTTTAGGGTTTTGAGAGGTAAAAAAAAATACATCAACACAACCATCTCGGTCATTTACATCCAATGATCGCCCAAAATTATGTTCATGTTTGAAGAGATGATGCGTGGAACATTTTAGTGTCCCGGTACTTAAGCAAGGCTAGCATGTCGCTTAAGTACAACCTATACTAATATTTACCATATAGTTGCTAGGGTGACAAGGATTAAGGAATTCAAGTTGTCAAGGATGGCATAATAATTAATTAATCATCAAATGAGTATTTAACTACCTTAAGCTTTAACATATATTTGATTTAAAGAATTAAAGCATGCAATTTGCTATTTTAAAAGAATATAATTTGCATAAAATGTAGGCTCAATATGATCAAAGTATTGACTCGCCTGGGATATAGGCTAGAGGATCTTGATAATCTTGGGCTTGATCAACTTGGGGATCTCCGGCGTCTCCGAACTCTACGCGATCGATCGTACCGGAAAAGAAACACGCGAGCAAACAAATTAAATAAATAACAATACTCAACAAATGAACTCCAAAATAAACCAAACTAGCACCAAAAGAAAGAGCTTGATTTTAGAAATTTTTAGAAACAAACTTCACAATTTTTAGAGTTGAAATGAGGGAGAAATAAATATTTGAAGTCTCTCTTTTGAATTAAAATGGAAAAAGGGAAAGAAAAATCAACAAAAAAAAGAAAACGAAAGTGGCCCACGGCCGGCTTTTGGCCCGGCGTGACTCGGGCCCGAGGCGCGTGCTCGCTACCTGAGCCCGGCGGAGGCGAGCCAAAGCGCGCGCCGCGCGGCGCCGGTGGCGAGAAAGGAGGGAGCGGGGTGTTGGGTCTCGGCCCGAGCGACGTGAGAGAGGAGGCGCTAGGGGCGAGGAAAGGGGCTTGGCGGGCGGCGCGTGCGGGGAGGGAGAGGAGGCGGGCGGCGGGGCTCGGGGCACGGCGGTGACGACGAGCGGATCGGAGGGCTTCACAAGACGGGAGAAGAAGGGGGCCCAGGAGCTCACGGTGGCGGCACAATGGAGACGAGGGGATCGAGGCGCGCGCGGCGGCAAGGTCCGAGGTGGCGACGACGGCGACGGGAGCGACCGGAGGCAAGGCTCGTGGTGACGGCGGCGAAGCTCGTCGAGCGACGGCGACGACGGCGGCAACGGCGTCTTCACGGAGGTGAGTCCCCCAGCTTTCTTCTTCTTCCTTCTTGCTTCTCCTTTGATTGGGGAAGAAAGGGGACGAGTTGGGGGAAGAGGGGCAAGGGAGGTGCCGAGGCGGGGATCTCTTATAGACGGGCGAGGAGGAGAAAGGAGCCGTGGGCTCCATGGTGGCCGGCAAAGGGGGCGTGGGGTTGGTATGAGGCGCCGGCGGGGAAACCGGGATGGGATGCGCACGATGGTGACGGGCGTTGACGCGGGCTTTGCGGGATGAGACGTGCACTCGCGAGGTGGGACCCGGCGAGGACGAGAAGATGGAGGGAGGCGACGGCCTCGCACGGTGCTGTCGGCCGGCGTCAACAGGGAGGGAGAGAGGAGGAAGAGAGAGGGGGACGAAGACGGGAAAAAGGGGGTGTTACACAACTTGTGAGACCATGGACCAGAGAGTGACAAATTGTTGTAGTTGTGGTGTGGTCGAGATGCCTCTGAGCGATCTGAGATGCCCGTTGCTGCTTGGCCATGGAGACAGCGCGAGAGCCAGAATCTGGCCGTCTTCCCGTACGTCGCCGATGGTGATAACCGTACACACTACTACACACAGTTTCATCACAGACGGATCGGAACCGTTATCACAGACGGTTTTCGAACCGTCTGTGTTGTTACGTCTGTGATACGCTGTTGTCACAAATGGTTCTGGTTACCAACCATTTCTGATATCCTAATATCATAGACGATTCGTATTAAGAACCGTCTGTAATAATGACATATCACAGACGGTTCTATCATGGAACCGTCTGCGATATGTAATTATCACAGACGGTTTGTAAATAGAACCGTCTGTGAAATATGTCCCGTATCACAGACGGTTCTATTAAAGAACCGTCTGTGATAATAACATATTACAGACGGTTCAATGATATAACCGTCTTATCACAGATGGTTACAAAGACGGTTCCTAAGTAACCGTCTGTATAAGTTCAACACAGATGGTTGGAACCGTCTGTGATGAGGCGTTCACTATAAGCTGTTTTGTGGTAGTGACAGGTCTGGGAAGAAGGTAGTTCGTCCGACTTGTCCACAGGGAACTCCATCCCTGCCCACAATTTCCACAGCCACCGCAAACGAAGAGCCCGACTGAACCTTGTGAGATCTTTTAATGGCCGCCGTGTGCTTGTTCGGCTCCTTTCCAAAGAAATGACCGATGCAGCTTGTCCATCTTCTTTAGCGCCCATTTCTTGAGATGCTCTGGTTATACTTGTGTCGGTGGGAATTCTCGGTTAATTAACAAGAGAAGTTGGGTTCGGGCGGTTATTTTCGTACTCTCACCAAAGGGCACATTACGTGCAGATTTTTTTTTCTAGCTTTTGTGCCGTGACGAGGACATAAAAACAAGAATATGTATGCATACAAGGGCTTAACTGTAATTGTACATATATGAAGAAAGAAGATCAGCGTCGATCACGATTCACGAAAGCCCCCAGGCTGCTTTTCTTCTTCTCGAACCATAAGATACAGAATTAGCCATATCAACTAGACGTCATGAGGTTGGTGTGGTTTGTTGGGTGGGTGTTCTCATGCATGTGAGCATGACTTCACGGCTGGGAACCTGTATTATTTGTCATGATCCAATACGTTATCCAAGTTATATATTTGTTTCAGCTTTAACTCTTTACTGCCAAAGTGACAATCTAGCTAATTGCTCTATGCGTGTGATACTGATAGCCTGCCTGACACCCCTTTGTTTATAGATGTATAGCGTAACTTTTCAAAAGATGCAAAATCACCTCCATAGGAATAGTTCGATGCTGCACTGGCAAGTGCGGACGGACGGTTATGGTTTGTACTTTGTATCAAAAAATGGAGATCGTGAGTTCAACTAATTCCGGCTCCCTGAAATTTCATGCATGCGTGAGTTGTGGAGGTGAGTGTTGCCGACCAAACATATACTACGTACGTACCAGGCTTGTAATCCGGTTGTTTGATGTCAGATGTCGCAAGAATTAACCGTGCTTTTATTGCAGTGAGATATGTATATATAATTATATGACAGATCAACAGAGCTGAGAAATACACAACAAAGTACAACCAATGGGAATAAAAAGAATGGATGGAACGACAAAATCAAACCACAAGCTTAATTATTGAACTCTACGCAGGTGTGCTGGCTGGCCACTTTCTTCGATCTCCATGCATGTACACCTTCCCGTCCAGTACGATCTAGTATAGGCGGTGGTTGATGATGCTGCACTTCTTCCTGATCTCCCCCTTGCTCCCCGCCGGCGTGGGCAGCTTGCTGAGCTTGAGCAGCGAGTCGGAGAAGTCCTCGTCCCAGAGCGTGCCGTTGTCGGCGTACTCCTGGACGTGGCCCAGCGCCTCCTTGTGCGTCAGCAGCTGCCAGTCGGAGTTGAAGGTGACGATCCTGACGAGGTTGTTGTGGTAGTAGGTGTTGTCCAGGAAGTCGCTGATCTTGCGCACCCGGCTCGTGAAGCCCGGCATGTACCTGGCCACGGTGCCGTAGTCCTCGTCGCGCACGTTGTTGACCACGGGAGGGTTGGCGCCGTGGGGGCACTTGTAGTTGAGCAGGTCGCGGTAGGCCGGGGTGATCTGCTCCGGCGGGGCGGTGAGGCGGCCGGTGAAGGACGAGCAGTGGCCGACGCCGATGGAGTGCGCGCCGGAGAGGATGACGAGCTCCTCGACGGTGAAGTTCTTGCGGGCGAAGTTGTCGATGAGCTCCTGCACGGTGAAGGTGGAGTCCGGGAGGTCCGCCTGGGCCTCGGAGGCGGAGGAGACGTAGCCGTCGAGGCGGCCGGCGGGGACGTCGAAGTGGACGCGGCCGTTGCTGAGGATGCTGGCCGCGTCGCGGGCGGCGTAGATGAGGATGTCGGAGCAGGAGACCAAGCCGGGGCACCTCTTCTCGACAGCGGCCTTGATCTCCTCCAGGAGGTCGAAGGCAGCGAGCCCGATGTTCACCGGAGCCTCCTTCTCCGGGTGAGGGTTGTCGTAGGATGCGTCAAGGAGGACGGAGCCATCGCACCCCTGCATGGTTAAATAATTTCAAGCCATTAATTTGGAGGTTGTACTTGTACGTAACAAACTAAGCTAGGTCACTCAGGTGAAAATGGAATGGTCGGTGCATGAAACTTCACCGGTGCTGAGACGTGAATACACATACCCTGACGAAGCAGTCGTGGAAGAGCAAGCGGACAAGAGCAGCGCCGGTGCGGCGGTTCGTCTTGAGAGCCCTGATGACGTGCCACTTGACGACGTTCTCCACGCCTCTGCATTTCTTGTCGTAGTACCCGACCTCCAGCTCGCCGGCCTCCGCCGACGGCACGGCGAGGAGGACCGCCTGGGCGGCCACCAGGACGCAGAGAACGGCCACCGAGAGCTTCATATCTCGCAAATTGAACTAACAAGCCAGAAACCAGCTGCAGTGAGGCTCAACTAGCTACTAGCTAGCTGAGTAAGCGATGGAACGGCGGTGCTTGAGTTGCGATGTTGAGCTCAAGGTTTGGAGGGGGTATATATCGCCAGTTTTGGCTGGTATATTTTAACGGTTCATGATTGAGTGTACCGATAAGATGGAGCGTGGTGCATGCATGCGACTTTGATAATAATGTGCGATCCTTATAATAGTACTGTGAGAGCTAGGCACTGCTGATCTGGTGAAACGTTGACCAAGGACGAAACTTCCTACACGATAGCTACAATAATTTGTCTTGCGTAGCTGATCATCTGAACCGTAGGTCTTGCCATCGGGCAGCTACAAATTAATACATGCATGTTTAGTCGTAGTTTGGAATAGAACCCTCACCCTGACGTATTCGGCCCATTCCAGCAGGTACAAATTTGTAATTTCAAATTTTGATTCAAAAATTTCGTCCGAATAAATTCCGAAATACCGGTCCTATTGCTACCCTCTAAAAAAACTTCTTATACTGGTAGTGTTTTCCTGGTCCTAGTATGAAAATTCCAACATGATAGCTAGAACAGTTTGTCTTGCGTAGCTGATCTGAACCGTAGATCTTGCGATCAGGCAGCTACAAATTAATACATGCATGTTTAGTCGCAGTTTGGACTAGAACCCTCACCTGTCGGCCCTGCACAAATTCGCAATTTCAAATTTCGATTCAAAAACTTCGTTCGAGGAAATTCCAAAAACACCGGTAACCGCCGGTTACCGGTCCTATCACTACCCTCTGATAAACCGGTAGTGTTTTGCTGGTCCTAGTACGAAAATTCCTACACGATAGCTATAATAATTTGTCTTGCGTAGCTGATCTCTGAACCGTAGATCCTGCACCTATCGTTCAACAACCCTACGAGAGTACGAGTGCACTGGTTTTTCTGTTCCGGGAGAAGCGGACACGACACGGCCGTTTATATGTTGACGTTGAATCAATGGAGCTAGAAGCACGTACGCAGCTAGTAGTAGCACTGCTCACATCAGTCTGTTTGCTAGGGTTGTTCCATCCGTGATGTGTACACGACTGCTCACTCCGTCTTCGCTAAAATCCACGGGCTTTTGGTTTCCACGGTCGCATCACCCTACTTCTCATTATAAAATGGCATTCCTATCAGAAGGGGCAAAGAAATAAAGAAACAACATTGGTCAAGCTGATAAACCGCCACTTACAATCCAGTAGTCGCAACACGTTATACTACATTCATTCTTTTTTAGTTGCTGTTTCATATATCGATATGGTCTATAATACACACATTAACTATTGCTTTTTCTAATTATGTGTTAGTACAAATTATTAAAAATATAATGATATGAAGGTATTTTTCATGACAAATCTACTAACATCATTTCCACATGATAAATCCAAACGATTTTTGTGTATTTTAGCGGTGAAAGTTCTAAAAGTTGACTGCACGTGTTGTTAAACGACTTCTAAAAAGAACGGATGGAGTATACTAAAACCAGTGATGTATGTATGGTGTTGTCGGTGCTTTAGAACCAATCTTACGTAAAGATTGTTTGATTCGGGAGTCTCTACAATTGTTCACGCAGACAGAAAAGACACGGGACTTTTATACAGGTTCGGACCTTCTCCAGAGAAAATAACAACTCTACTCATGTGTGTATTGTATTGTGTATGCTGGTTACAATCAATAGAAAAGACTTGAGCTTGTGCTACTACTGATTGCGTCTCAATCGCCCTCCCCCCCCATTTCTCTCTGACTGAAGTCCTTTTATAGTACGTGAAGAGGTAGTTGTTCCAGGTCAAGAGGCGCCTCATTATTCCATATAATGCAACGTAATAATGGCAATAATCACGGAGTAGTAACCTCCCACGTCGCTTTGACAGATTACTAATAAGACATAATGGTGCGTTATATGTAGTTACTCCCAAGAACAACAGCGTATATTAGCTGCTCAGATCCCGTAATCAATTGAGCCTACAGGCCAATGGATCCAACTAACTACGAGGTAGTTATGGTGAGCTAGTCGTGGAATGACTTACGACCAAGGGTAATCGTAGAAAAGTTTACGACTAGGTACCGTCGTAAAAGGATTTACGACCAAAGGTGATCGTAGAAGAACTTACGATCACGTGGTAGTCGAGAAGGACTTACGACTATAGGAGTGGTTGTAGAATAACTTGCGACCACTGGTTGGCTTCTCCTTAGAACTATAAGGGTATACTTAATAATATATAATAGTATAAATCCTCACGAAATAGAACAATTAGCCATCAATCTGGTTGCTCCTGGTTATGACTACCCACAACCGTTGATGCCATATATCTTTCATACTTAAAGTAAAAAGATATAAGAAAAATCGTAAACCTAACAAAACAACTCTTATTTAGCTATAATCTAAGTCAATTTTGAGTTCTCAAAGATTAAGAGTTTATGATGTATAGTTGCATACAAGGCGGGCATATCACTCCAGCTAATTTAATTATTTTTAGGGAGGTTTAAATTTCAAAATTTATTCAAAATGTCCTGACCTGCATATATTTTGGATATTCCACTAGGCCGGACCTGGATGACAGGTAACTAAACAAGCGACAAATTAAGGTCCTGTTTGTTGCGCTTTTAAAGCACGCTTACGTGCTACGTGGTTTAACGAAGTTTAGTTTAAATTTGCTTCTAAAATTCTTGTTTTCTTCAGAACAAAATTCATGTTTGCTCTATGATCTCCACGGAATTTTCGACAAATTAACATATGCACACAAGCACTTCCGAAATTAAGAAATCTTACACAGCATTTAATTAAGCCGATTTAATTTGTTCGATCGTGACAAACACAACTACGTATTGTTTCCCCCCTTCTTGTTTTTATTTGGCAAGGACAAGTACTTTCCCTTCTACCTAAAGCTTCACAAAAACCCTCGAGCTAGATAATCTTTACAATGGCGCCGACAGGTCACGAGCCTTCACGAGCGATTTGTATATAGTTATCGTCTAACTACCATGTTGGTGTATCGATCATTAGTTTATTCCCGTAGTTTCTTCCTAAAAATAATCGAGTTATTTTTGTTTAATTAGGTTGTCATCCGTGAAAAAGCTTTATTAGTTGCAAGGATACATGTGCTGCTGATGTTCACGTTCTGGCCGGTCCCTCACCAAGAAAGCAAAAATTATATTGATCAAGTCTGCGATCACACACCGAATTGAACATGTCTCAGCAACAACTTCAGGTTTGAAACACTACTACAAAACAGGCTATAGAAGACACCCATCACGCGGGTTAATTTGAATCCGTCGTTTGGGTTGGCGACATTTGCTTTGCGGTCTATCCGAGCGGTTCTTACTAGTAACCGCGTGATATATGATTATCCGAGCGGTTTATATAAAGAACCGTCAGGAAATATCCTGACAGTTCTATTTATGAACGTCGTGATAATCCCCATATCACGTGACGGTTTATTAATAGAGCCGTGCTGATATTCCGACGTTTTGTATATAAACCGTCATGATAATCCTCCGTATCCGACGGTTCATAAAAGCATGCATGACATATCACGAGCGGTTTTATTTATAAACCGTGCGTGATATATCTATCACGCAGTTCATATTTGGAACCGTCGCTGATATCCTCGCCTATAAATACCTTGAGTACCCCCCATTCCCATTTGAGCCACCGGATAAAAACCCCGTGCCGGAGGAGAGAGAGGAGGAGGAAGGAGGAGAAAGGGAGGGAGAAGGAGAGGAGAAAGGAAGGAGAAGAGAAAGAGAGGAGAAAGGGAGGAGAAGGAGAGGAGAAAGGGAGGAGCGCAATCGGAATAGATCGATTTGGTATTTTGGTGAGCTACGAGGGTAACATTCTTTATAACCCAATCGAGATATGGTAGAATATGCTAAGCATCGCGTGTATAAGAGTCGAAGGGAGTAAACTTTTGTATCCGATGTAAGGGAATAGAATAATATTTTTCATTTGGTAGTTGGAATAATATTAAAGTTTCGTGAGGGGAAGGAAATGGAGAGAGAAGCGGTTGAGAGAGATTTTATTAATCTAATTTGACACTATATATTTTGTTACATGTGTGGAAGATGGAAAAGCTGGATGTATGGTGTGAACCGTGTGAGTCAAGAAGTACATTAATGGCGTGGTTGCTTTTAGAAGAGCACGGCGAGGATATGTTGAAAAAGGGGATAAAATATATACTGTCCATGCATTGATTGCGATAATCGAAGATGTTTACCAACTCGGGCGATAGAAGCACACTTGATTGAAGGGTTTCAAAAAGGGTATACATGTTGGACCGATCCCGGTGAAGAGCGACATGAAGTTAGTAATAACGACATCGCCGAGGAAGTCAACGATATGCGGATGTCAACAATATGCGGATGTAGATGCTTTTGATGAGGATAGGTCACAGATAACAATGGATCGATGCTACGCGATGCGAAGAAACTCGATGAGAGAGTTTTGTAAATTCGGCGCTTAATGGAGGACTTCGGTGAGACCTTTGTTCCTGGCTGCAAGCCGGAATATACAAGGTTGTCAACCGTGATTGAACTTAAATTAAAAGCAAGCAATGGTTGGTGCGATAAGAGTTTCACGGCGTTGTTAGGTCTCCTAGCGGACATTCTTCCGGGGAACGTGTTGCCCAACACCACCTACCAAGCAAAGAAGGTTCTTTGTCCATTGGGAATGGAAGTAGAAAGAATACATGCATGTCCAACGATTGTATCCTCTATCGTAAAGAGTATGCAGACATGCATGTATGTCCGTGTGCAAAGCATCCGATACGCGGAATACTTCTAGGTTGAAGCAAGGACCTCTGCTAAGATGTTGTGGTATGCACGTGATCCCACGTTTGAAACGTTTATTTGCGAACTCAAAAGAGGCAAGATTGGTGCGTTGGCACTCAGAGGACCGTAAGAAGATGGAAAGCTAAGACACCGCTGATTACGCTCGGTGGAGAAACCGATCGGAGGTTCGAAGAGTTGGTGGAACCAAGGAACATAAGGTTAGGGTTGAGTCGGATGGAATGAATCCTTTCGGTAACATGAGTAGTCAAACACCTTTGCTGAATCTATGCATGTACAACCTTCCTCCTTGGCTGTATGAAGCGGAAGTACATTTTGATGTCACTACTTATCCAAGGGCGAAACAACACGGAATGATATTGATGTGTACCTAGCACCATTCTTGGAAGATCTTGTGACCTTTGTGGAACGAAGGTGTATGGGATGCGCAACGAGAGAACTTCACTTTAACGCCATGTTGTTCGCACCATCAATGATTTTCCGCCAGGTAACTTGTCGGCCTTGACAAAAGGAGCCAAAGCTTGTCCCTTTGCTTAGATGCTACGAGTATATGGCTAAACAACTCACGAAAGCGTGTATACGCGTCACCGTAGGTTCCTTCCCAGAGTCACCCATACCGGAAGATGAAGAAACAATTCGACGGAAATAAGGAGGGCGGTTCGGCTCAAGGGCTTTTAGAGGAAAGATGTCTATGATATGGTTAAGGATATCGATGTTGTGCTTGGGAAGGGCGTCAATTAAGAACCCGTCGGAAGAACATCGGAAGAAGCGGTCAATTTTTGGGACTTGCCTTATTGGGAGCACTTAGAAGTTCGCCTTGCATCGGCGTCATGCATGTGGAGAAGAATGTATGTGATAGCTTGATTGGTCTCTTTGAACATTAGTGGCAAAACAAAGGATGGTGTTAGCACGGAGAGACTTGGTCGATATGAACATAAGGACCGAGTTAGCACGAGAACGTCTGGAAGACGTACCTCCCACGACTTGCTACACTCTGTCCAAGGCGAGATATGAACGTGCGAGCTTGCATGGTGTGAAAGTCCGTCTGGTTACTCGCTAACATTAAGAAACTTGTTTCTATGCAAGATTTGAAATTAATTGGTATGAAGTCGCATGATTGTCATGTCTTGATGACACAAATGCTTCTGTTGCAATTAGGAGTATCTTGCGAACAAGGTCCGAATAGCAATCTTGAGGTTGTGTTATTTCTTCAACTCAATTGCTCAAGGTCATCGATCCCCAAGGACTAGATGCTCTACAGCGAGGTGGTGACGACTCTATGTCATCTTGAGATGTATTTCCCTCCGTCATTTTTCGATATCATGGTCCATCTCATTGTTCACCTTGTGAAAGAGATAAAGATATGCCTGTGTTCCTCGTTATATGTACCCGTTCAGAGGTACATGGGAATTCTCAAGTCCTACGCGGAATCAATCTCGACCGGAGGGCGCATCATCGAAGGTTATGCAACGGAAGAGGTCATTGAGTTCGTTCGACTATATGGCTCGGTGGATCCGATAGGTGTGCCTCTTTCCGTCATGAGGGAGACTTGATGGTATCGGGACCATCGGAAGGAAATTAATCACTCCGATCTGGATACATACGCTCAAGCCCATTTCATGGTCTTGCAACACATGCCGAAGTGTCCCGACATCGCGAGCACAAAGACATGGTGCACGAATCCAAACCGGTCGGAGGTTTGGATCATGAAAACACAACCGGTTCAACGGATGGTTAAAGGTGCGAATCAGGAGGTCATCAAGTGATGATACATTGCTATGGTTGGCACAAGGGCCACAATTTACAATTGTCACATGGCAAGGATATGACATAAATGGGTACACATTTTATCGATTCGGGATAGGAAGACACGTCCGAGCGGTGTCGCATAGATGCATCGTCTGGGTTTGAGGAGCTCGACTATGGGCAAATAGAGGAGATATGGGAGCTCGACTACGTGCTTTTCAAGATCCCCTATTTTGCCGTTGGGTCCATCTCCACTGAAGGTTGACAATCGCGTCACTACCGTGGACCTTGAACGTGTCGGATACAAAGGCGAACCATTCGTCTTGGCTAATCAAGTTGTTCAAGTATTCTATGTAACCGACGCCAAATAAAAACGCCACGTAGTTCTTCATGGAAAAGAAGGATTGTGGAGTTGAGAATGTAGTGGACGAGAAGAATACAATCAATTTGTGAGTTGTCTCCTTTCGGAGATGGCATCGAGCTCGACGAAGAACCCGATGAGGAAGCTAGCTATATCTGCCGATCATCATGAAGGGCTATATTTTCATTAAGATTTTAATCCATTGTAATTAATTTATTCTATAACATCATTGTTATGGACTTGTAATTCTCATATATTTTGATATTGATGTCAATGTGGGCGTTCATCGTAACGACAATTGGTTTTGAAGTAAAATGTGTTATGGAGTTGAAGGTGACGATCCTGACGAGGTTGTTGTGGTAGTAGGTGTTGTCCAGGAAGTCGCTGATCTTGCGCACCCGGCTCGTGAAGCCCGGCATGTACCTGGCCACGGTGCCGTAGTCCTCGTCGCGCACGTTGTTGACCACGGGAGGTTGGCGCCGTGGGGCACTTGTAGTTGAGCAGGTCGCGGTAGGCCGGGGTGATCTGCTCCGGCGGGGCGGTGAGGCGGCCGGTGAAGGACGAGCAGTGGCCGACGCCGATGGAGTGCGCGCCGGAGAGGATGACGAGCTCCTCGACGGTGAAGTTCTTGCGGGCGAAGTTGTCGATGAGCTGCTGCACGGTGAAGGTGGAGTCCGGGAGGTCCGCCTGGGCCTCGGAGGCGGAGGAGACGTAGCCGTCGAGGCGGCCGGCGGGGACGTCGAAGTGGACGCGGCCGTTGCTGAGGATGCTGGCCGCGTCGCGGGCGGCGTAGATGAGGATGTCGGAGCAGGAGACCAAGCCGGGGCACCTCTTCTCGACAGCGGCCTTGATCTCCTCCAGGAGGTCGAAGGCAGCGAGCCCGATGTTCACCGGAGCCTCCTTCTCCGGGTGAGGGTTGTCGTAGGATGCGTCAAGGAGGACGGAGCCATCGCACCCCTGCATGGTTAAATAATTTCAAGCCATTAATTTGGAGGTTGTACTTGTACGTAACAAACTAAGCTAGGTCACTCAGGTGAAAATGGAATGGTCGGTGCATGAAACTTCACCGGTGCTGAGACGTGAATACACATACCCTGACGAAGCAGTCGTGGAAGAGCAAGCGGACAAGAGCAGCGCCGGTGCGGCGGTTCGTCTTGAGAGCCCTGATGACGTGCCACTTGACGACGTTCTCCACGCCTCTGCATTTCTTGTCGTAGTACCCGACCTCCAGCTCGCCGGCCTCCGCCGACGGCACGGCGAGGAGGACCGCCTGGGCGGCCACCAGGACGCAGAGAACGGCCACCGAGAGCTTCATATCTCGCAAATTGAACTAACAAGCCAGAAACCAGCTGCAGTGAGGCTCAACTAGCTACTAGCTAGCTGAGTAAGCGATGGAACGGCGGTGCTTGAGTTGCGATGTTGAGCTCAAGGTTTGGAGGGGGTATATATCGCCAGTTTTGGCTGGTATATTTTAACGGTTCATGATTGAGTGTACCGATAAGATGGAGCGTGGTGCATGCATGCGACTTTGATAATAATGTGCGATCCTTATAATAGTACTGTGAGAGCTAGGCACTGCTGATCTGGTGAAACGTTGACCAAGGACGAAACTTCCTACGATAGCTACAATAATTTGTCTTGCGTAGCTGATCATCTGAACCGTAGGTCTTGCCATCAGGCAGCTACAAATTAATACATGCATGTTTAGTCGTAGTTTGGAATAGAACCCTCACCCTGACGTATTCGGCCCATTCCAGCAGGTACAAATTTGTAATTTCAAATTTTGATTCAAAAATTTCGTCCGAATAAATTCGAAATACCGGTCCTATTGCTACCCTCTAAAAAAACTTCTTATACTGGTAGTGTTTTCCTGGTCCTAGTATGAAAATTCCAACATGATAGCTAGAACAGTTTGTCTTGCGTAGCTGATCTGAACCGTAGATCTTGCGATCAGGCAGCTACAAATTAATACATGCATGTTTAGTCGCAGTTTGGACTAGAACCCTCACCTGTCGGCCCTGCACAAATTCGCAATTTCAAATTTCGATTCAAAACTTCGCTCGAGAAATTCCAAAAACACGGTAACCGCCGGTTACCGGTCCTATCACTACCCTCTGATAAACCGGTAGTGTTTTGCTGGTCCTAGTACGAAAATTCCTACACGATAGCTATAATAATTTGTCTTGCGTAGCTGATCTCTGAACCGTAGATCCTGCACCTATCGTTCAACAACCCTACGAGAGTACGAGTGCACTGGTTTTTCTGTTCCGGGAGAAGCGGACACGACACGGCCGTTTATATGTTGACGTTGAATCAATGGAGCTAGAAGCACGTACGCAGCTAGTAGTAGCACTGCTCACATCAGTCTGTTTGCTAGGTTGTTCCATCCGTGATGTGTACACGACTGCTCACTCCGTCTTCGCTAAAATCCACGGGCTTTTGGTTTCACGGTCGCATCACCCTACTTCTCATTATAAAATGGCATTCCTATCAGAAGGGCAAAGAAATAAAGAAACAACATTGGTCAAGCTGATAAACCGCCACTTACAATCCAGTAGTCGCAACACGTTATACTACATTCATTCTTTTTTAGTTGCTGTTTCATATATCGATATGGTCTATAATACACACATTAACTATTGCTTTTTCTAATTATGTGTTAGTACAAATTATTAAAAATATAATGATATGAAGGTATTTTTCATGACAAATCTACTAACATCATTTCCACATGATAAATCCAAACGATTTTTGTGTATTTTAGCGGTGAAAGTTCTAAAAGTTGACTGCACGTGTTGTTAAACGACTTCTAAAAAGAACGGATGGAGTATACTAAAACCAGTGATGTATGTATGGTGTTGTCGGTGCTTTAGAACCAATCTTACGTAAAGATTGTTTGATTCGGGAGTCTCTACAATTGTTCACGCAGACAGAAAAGACACGGGACTTTTATACAGGTTCGGACCTTCTCCAGAGAAAATAACAACTCTACTCATGTGTGTATTGTATTGTGTATGCTGGTTACAATCAATAGAAAAGACTTGAGCTTGTGCTACTACCGATTGCGTCTCAATCGCCCTCCCTCCCCATTTCTCTCGACTGAAGTCCTTTTATAGTACGTGAAGAGGTAGTTGTTCCAGGTCAAGAGGCGCCTCATTATTCCATATAATGCAACGTAATAATGGCAATAATCACTGGAGTAGTAACCTCCCCACGTCGCCTGACAGTTACTAATAAGACATAATGGTGCGTTATATGTAGTTACTCCCAAGAACAACAGCGTATATTAGCTGCTCAGATCCCGTAATCAATTGAGCCTACAGGCCAATGGATCCAACTAACTACGAGGTAGTTATGACTGAGCTAGTCGTGGAATGACTTACGACCAAGGGGTAATCGTAGAAAAGTTTACGACTAGGTACTGGTCGTAAAAGGATTTACGACCAAAGGTGATCGTAGAAGAACTTACGATCACGTGGTAGTCGTAGAAGGACTTACGACTATAGGAGTGGTTGTAGAATAACTTGCGACCACCTGGTTGGCTTCTCCCTTAGAACTATAAGGGGTATACTTAATACACTACTACAAAACATGCAATAGTAGACACATCATCACAGCCGGTTAAAATGGAACCGTCTGTGTTGGGTCTATCGGGCCTATCACAGACAGTTTGTAATATAAACCGTCTGTGATACTCAGTATCATAGACGGTTCTATTAAAGAACCGTCTCTGATAGTATCATAGACGGTTCTATTAAAAAACCGTCTCTGATAATCTGCCGTATCACAGACGGTTTTTTAATAGAACCGTCTGTGATACTATTAGAAACGGTTCTTTAATAGAACCGTCTATGATACTCGCGATTATCACGAGCGGTTTTTAATAGAACGTCGTGATACTATCACAGACGGTTCGTATCACGAACCGTATATGATAAGTACCTCATCACAGACGGTTGGTGATACGAGCCGTCTATGATATGTGATTCACAACGCGGGAGTTCGAAAATTTTGAATGTGTGCGCGGGAGTAGCGGGAGTACTCTTTATATATTAATAAGGACTCCCCCAAATCCAGCGTGACCTCTGGGCTCCCTTCTCCCGCCGTCGGCCCTCATCCCTCCCGTTCGTCCTGCCGCCACCCAGTGCTCCCTCCGCGGGCCTCCTCCTCCGCCTCGTCCTCCCAGAAGGCCGACCAGCGTCTCCCCCATCGGCTCTCCTCCCCGCGCCGCCCCCATCCCGGCGCCAGCCCTCTTCCCTCCGGCGCCACCAGTCCTTCCCCCCGCCAGCTTCTCCTAGATCGAGGTATACATATGTGCTTGAATATAGTTTTGTGATTGAATGTGTGCTTGAATATAGTTTTGTGATTGAATGGATAGGGAACAATGTGGCTTGGTTGAATGGATAGGGAACAATGTGGCTTGATGTGTCTTTCGAGGAGCTCCGCGACGAGGACAAGATCATAGCCTTCTTCAGAAGGCTCATGAGCGAGTGGAGCCAGGAGGTGGACGAGGTGCCGAAGGCGGAGAGGCGGACAGCCAAGGGGAATACATTTAGTATTTTTTTTTGCAGTTTAAAAAACTATCACATACGGTTCTGAACAAGAACCGTCTGTGATATTACTATCACAGACGGTTCTTATTGAAGCAAATGCAAACTACTATCACAGACGGTTGAAAGTAGAACCGTCTGTGATATTCGTATCACGGACGGTTTTTGATCCGTCTGTGATAATGTCTATTATCACAGACGAACTTTTTCAGACGGTTCAGAAAACCGTCTGTGATGACGTTTTCTGTAGTAGTGATAGCTGTATGACGTCATATTTATCTATAATATTAATTATAGATAAATAGTAAAATAAGGATTATTAGATTCTCGTCAGGTGTCAACACTCTTAGGCCTTATTTGGATCTCAAGTTTTTTTTCAAAATCATATTTTGTTGCACCAGATTTAGGCCCTAACAACATAAATCATGTTTGATTAGGATAGGATAAAACCAGAACTATAAAAACTAAATTTTATTGAAACTCAAATTGTGAATAAACCATTCATATATATATATATATATATAACTGCTATAGTGCTCCTGGGAGTACATATTTCCACTTCTTATATACCACTTAAATAGTATGATGATACCTCTTTATTTATTTGAGCATACTCCAATAATAATGATAAGATACCCAAGGTGAGTTACATGAAAATTTTCATTAAAGTGCACTTTTTATAGTAAAATTTGTGTATATACTTCTTTTATATATGAAAAAGGTATATAGCAAAAAAAAAAAACAAAGGGCTCCAATAAAAATGTTTCAATTAAGTCGCATTGGAGTATCTTATAATTGATATTTAAGTATACTGAAAATAAAAAAAAAGTATAATATATGCGTTTAAATTGTATATTTGAAGTGAGAGTATATACCCAGGAGTACGAAACGGGCATAAAGAAATAGAAGAATAACTAAAAGTCAGTTTCGCCAAACAACATTTTCACAAAAAAAAGGCACTTTCACGCAACTTATTAACAAAATCTGATGTCCAAACGACCACTTAGAGAAAAATCTATATATAATAGTATAAATCCTCACGAAATAGAACAATTAGCCATCAATCTGGTTGCTCCTGGTTATGACTACCCACAACCGTTGATGCCATATATCTTTCATACTTAAAGTAAAAAAGATATAAGAAAAATCGTAAACATAACAAAACAACTCTTATTTAGGTATAATCTAAGTCAATTTTGAGTTCTCAAAGATTAAGAGTTTATGATGTATAGTTGCATACAAGGCGGGCATATCACTCCAGCTAATTTAATTATTTTTAGGGAGGTTTAAATTTCAAAATTTATTCAACATGTCCTGACCTGATATATTTTTGGATATTCCACTAGGCCGGACCTGGATGACAGGTAACTAAACAAGCGACAAATTAAGGTCCTGTTTATTGCGCTTTTAAAGCACGCTTACGTGCTACGTGGTTTAACGAAGTTTAGTTTAAATTTGCTTCTAAAATTCTTGTTTTCTTCAGAACAAAATTCATGTTTGCTCTATGATCTCCACGGAATTTTCGACAAATTAACATATGCACACAAGCACTTCCGAAATTAAGAAATCTTACACAGCATTTAATTAAGCCGATTTAATTTGTTCGATCGTGACAAACACAAGTACGTATTCCCCCTTCTTGTTTTTATTTGGCAAGGACAAGTACTTTCCCTTCTACCTAAAGCTTCACAAAACCCTCGAGCTAGATAATCTTTTACAATGGCGCCGACAGGTCACGAGCCTTCACGAGCGATTTGTATATAGTTATCGTCTAACTACCGTATGTTGGTGTATCGATCATTAGTTTAGCTGTCTCGGTAGTGGCATGTCTACTTTATTCCCGTAGTTTCTTCCTAAAAATAATCGAGTTATTTTTGTTTAATTAGGTTGTCATCCGTGAAAAAGCTTTATTAGTTGCAAGAATACATGTGCTGCTGATGTTCACGTTCTGGCCGGTCCCCTCACCAAGAAAGCAAAAATTATATTGATCAAGTCTGCGATCACACACATGAATTGAACATGTCTCAGCAACAACTTCAGGATTGAAAATTGATTAACTGGCTGCTTAGGAAATTAATTAACTAGCTCCAAATTGTGTTTATACGATGAACTGTACAGCACATGAGTTTAGTAGCAGTTTAATTGCATGGTTAGAATCATGACGTTTCGGTCAATGCGGATCGAGCTATGTACCAAACATTCCATATGATAGTGGTATATAATTGATTAGAAGTCAGTAAAACTAATAACCCGATACCAATTACCCTGTACTTAACATGATACCTGATGCTTGCTCAATTCGCTCAATTCCGAAAAGCAAAATAGATGTGCATACTATTATGCATCTCCCGGCGGATAACGAGCTCGGGTGCTGCTCCCCTAGTTGGATTGCAAACAAGTGGCTGAGATCAAACTCCACTGGTTGGATTTGCTCCCTAACTCCAGAGGTGCTAGTTGCAACCCTAGGCATTAGGCCATTCACAACCGTTAAACCAACCTCAAGTTTAGCTCTCTCGATCGTCCAGCTGCACCTCTCTGACTAGCAGTTCAAATGCATACCACCAGTTAGATATATACTAGTACCTGCACGGTTAGCAATTTAAAAAAATACACTCTTCATTTTTATTTCAAAAGTACATTAGATATTTTGTAGAAATATTTTTTAACATTACTATAGTCTATATTTTAATACTTTTTTATCTGAATATAAAATTTCAAGCTACATGAATCATAACCAAAAGAGAAGTTGAAAGCTATATTTTTTTGATATTTTCTCTCATAGAATTATTGTAGGAGAGCTACTAATAGAGCCACTAGTTAATATAGATTTAGATAAAAATAGATTGTTTTTGTCTCCGTGTGAGCAACTATATATATTGGCCGGAGAAGTTATGATAGAGAAGAAAAAAAGTGAGAAATATATTCATTAAAAAAGGAAAGCATTTTCATGTATATCCATATACGGAAGCAATTTGGCTCCATGTCTCCTATTCGGACACATGCATGCAATATTTATTTTGCTTTGAATGTTTCTAAGTTAACTGCTTTGTACCATTTGATCGATGGAACAATAGAACATATAACTGTATGGGACTCGTATATAGGTAGACCAGAGCCTTACGCCACAAGATGCATGGATGGGATTTTTTTCCTCAATTAATATGATAATTTCTAGCTATTTTTTTCTCAAAGTAATATGAGAATTTCTAGTTTTTTCTACCTAGGATTAAGGTGGGAGTTCCTCGATGAGCCTCTAATTAGTATATATAGAGATATTTTCCACCCAGGATTAACTTGGAAACTCCTAGAGGAGCCACAAATTAGTATAGAGATATATATTTAATTAGCATGATAATATCTATTTCAAATAATATTTTTTAACTAAAAATTATATTGAGAAAAGGAGATAGAAACGTGTGTGTAGAGAGAGAGAGAGAGAGAGAGAGAGAGAGAGAGAGAGAGAGAGAGAGAGAGAAATGGGTGCCAATGTATTATTTTCCTAGTGTGGTACAACATGGAGAGAGCCAAGTTAAGAAGTCACATCCGGACTCTAGAGCTGTAATTGGACCAGGCTTTGTGCATGCGTGTGATTTTTTTTCAGTTTCCATGTCAAACACAATTTTAATACATATAAATCTATCGTACGTAGATGAACTCGGTAAGGAAGATTGAACTACCCTGATTTTTTTTTCTTTTTATGATTACGTGGGAATTTCTAGTTTTTTTCTTTTCTCTGATTAATATGGTAATTTCTAGCTTTTTGTCTCCAAGGATTAATATGAGGGTTTTTAGGAGAGCCTCCAATTAGTATAGATTTAGACTTTTCTCTAATTAATGTGGTGATTTCTAGCATTTTATCTCCTAGGATTAATATGAGAGCTTCTAAGAGAGCCTCCAATTAGTATAGATATAGATAGCTCAAATGCTACGTGTGCACGTACGTGAGGAACCTGATTTACCTTGGTGAATTAATACCACTCCTTTTCCGTTGCAAAATAAACGATGTTGTGGTATCGCTGCGGTAACATATCTTGTGCAAATGGGTAATTGAGTGATAAGGTGCTAATGTGACCGTGAGATGTTAGATCTAGCACATGCGACTCGGATCGAGACGGGGTGGAAACCCTATCCCACTTAAACACTTTTGAAGAAAACCCTCTGCTCATTAAAGTTTTATCACAAAAAAGGTCCTCCTTACCCCTTATCTCTCTCTCCTCATTCCGGTTTTACTTGAGCAACATGCCTGAGCTCACGAACTAGGGATAACCCAGGCTGAATCACCCTCAAACCCGCACCTAGCCACTGCCCTTCCCATCCACCGGCCGCTGCGCTGCCTCTCCACCCCGACGCCCTACCACGCTGCACTGCTCCACTCGGCCACAAGCCGTGATGAGATGATGCCACCCCCTCCCTCCTGACCCGCTGCCTAGCTACGCCCCAGCCAGCTCTGGGCCTTCGGACATTGCCTTCTATATGATGTTCATGTTCTGTGTATTGCTCAAGAACCTTATGTATTTCTTCTGTGCATTGCTAAAAACCTTATGAATTTCTATCTTTTGTGATGTTCGATGTTCTCTGTAACTTGTGAGAATGTTTCCAAGAAATTTTTTGTGTTTCATGTTCTGTGATGTTCTGCTATCTGATTGATTGCCAAAATTATTGTTGCTGCTCCAAATGAAAAAAAATTGTTGATGCCCTTGGCTAACAAATGTGTGCACATGCATCTAGGGGGGTATGGGGAACATACCAGAGTGGAGGGGGAAGTCGGAGGATGGCCGATGATGTGGTCTCGAGGCGGTGCGACGGTCTTTGCGTCATGACAGCAACCTGAGAGGAGGGACGTGCTATTAACCATCAGGATAGCTCAAGGGGCGTGAGGAGATGGTAGGAGGATGAGGAATTGGGCCTACGCTTACCGAAAGAGGTGCGACGACGGGAATGGCAGCTTTGGCTGGGGACAAGGAAGAAGGGGACGTCGACGAGTTCCTAGAGACGAAAGGCAAAATTAGTAGGGGCAAACAGTTCCTCTTGTCCAGGAACATGTCGTGACGCAAACGGCGAGGGGAGGGCCTCACCGAGGCAGCAGTGCAACGATGGCATTGGCGGTGTGGGCGGTCGAAGCAAAGACTTGGCTCTACACGGGCTATTGTGCTCGGTGGAGAAGAGATAAGAGAGGGGAATGGTAGAGGGTGGTGAGGTGAGCGCGGTGCCAGCTTTATATAGGAGGGAGAGGGAGGGGAGAGCCGATGGTGGGTGAGGCGCATGACGGGACGGCGACGGGTGAAGCAGCGTTTGGGCGGACAAGTGCTCGGGATGTGATGTGGGTTGGCGGCCGAGCGACGACACAATGATGTTGCTGACGTGAGGAGCAGTGCGTGCAGGGGGGACGAGGGTATCACCTTGTGGCATGGTGCCCAGGACAGGGTGGTTGGCGCAACATGTCATGGGGAGGAGGACAAGGGCAAGTGGCCAACGACGCTAGGGCAAGACGGCCGAACTAGACCAGAAAAAAGGAGACTGCGTGGGTCGGCCCATCTGCGGGGAAGAAAAGAAAGAAATGAACAGAAAAGAGTACATGTACTACCGATGCCAACTCCAAGTCATGGGTAGGATAATTCTCTTCATGCGGACGAATCTGCCTGGATGCATATGCTACTACATTTCCCTCTTGCATCAGCACACAGCCTAACCCTTGTCGAGAGGCATCACAATATACCTCAAAATCCTTATGGATGTCTGGCAGTACTAGAACTCAGGCGGAGGTTAATTTGATTTTCAATTCTTGAAAACTCTTCTCACACCATTATGTCTACTCAAACTTCTTTTCCTTCTTCAGTAGTTAAGTGAGAAGACAGGCGATTTTGGAAAACCCTTCTATGAAACTGCGGCAGTATCCTGCCAATCCTAGGAAACTTCGAACTTCAGTGACCGTAGTGGGTGGTTGCCAATCCAAGACGGCTTCAAACTTTCTAGGTCCACTGCTACCCCGCTAGTGGATATCACATGACCCACGAAACTAACATCTGACAGCCAGAACTCGCACTTGCTGTATTTGACATATTGCTGGTGTTCCTTGAGCTTTTCCAGCACCATCCTTAGATGTTGTGCATGTTCTTCGTTGTCTTTGGAGTAGACAAGAATATCATCAATGAACACCATTACGAATTTATCCAGGTACTCCATAAATATCTTGTTCATCAAGTTTATGAAGTAGGTTGATGTAACGTCCCAATTTTTCTGAGTTTTCAAAATCTTTTGAATAGTTAGTAGGGAGAAAAGTCACCTTTGATTTTATTTGAATTTAACTCAAAAGCTTAACTTGGACTTTTAGTACCAAAACAATTTAATATGAATAACTCCAACATGAACTATTATCAAAACTATTTTATTTGGATTCTATGTGCTCAGATACATTTTCTAGAATTTTTCTGAGTTCATTTTCTATTTTCTATTGCTCATTTGAATTTTCTGGTATTTATAAAATAGAAAATCTATTAAAATCTCAGAAACTTCCTTGGGCTAAAACCCAATCCATTCAGCCCACCTCCCCTTTCTCGCCGATCCATGCGCATGCCTTAGCTCGCCCTGCGTCCACCCTTCATTCATTGCCGGTGGGTTCGCGCCTCCATCTTGGCGTCGCCATCTTCCTCGCGAGTCCGCTCGCGTCTGCCATAGTCACCTTCTAGTAGCCCCATCCGACAAAACAGTTTTGCCAAATAAAAGATCCCGAGAAATCTTGCCAAACTTGATCTTTATTCTTTCGCATCCATTCGGATCAAAATCCCATCTTAATTCCGTTTCTATCTCTAAATCCGGTGGGCCCATATCAATCCCGATTTGGGGATTCCTTATCCCATGTCGCCCCGGCCCTATAAATAGGACCCCGAGGTTCGTCAAGATCCCGCATCCCGCAGCCGCTACCCCGTCTACCTTGAAGCCCTAGCGCCACTGCGATTGGAAGAATTAGGGTTTAACTTGAATTCCTCGAATTGCGCCGCCTCGCTTGTCACCGCGTCATCGTCGACTGCACCGTCGGGTCCGTTGTCGCAGCCGCTACCCCCAGAACCCTTCCGCGTCGTCGAACATCACTAGAGTCTTCATCCGACAAAACTCGAAGGCCTCCGCCGCTTCAAGCTCGCCGCTGGCCACCACCGTCCTCTCCAACCACCCGTGAGTGCATTCATGAGTGTGCAATAGCGCCAGATTTCTCCTGGTACCACCCACCACCAGCGAAGCACTGCCGTTCGCCGTTGCCGGTCTAACTTGAGCCCTCACCATCGGTTGTCTATAGAGTACTGTTCGTTCGAGTACTGTTCATTCGAGTACTGTCCGTTCGAGTGCAGCTCATCGCTTTCGACTGGTCGTGGTCGTAGATCTTTCGATTATGTGTGGTCATAGATCTTCCAACTGCTGTGGTCATAGATTCTTATGACTGTCGTGGTCGTAGCCGATTTAGATTCAAACTTCTAAAGCCCATATCTTCTTCATCCAAACTCCGATTGAGACCATTCAAATTTCTAAATTTATCTAAATTCGAGATCTATTCACCTGAGATTTGTATTTAATTTTTGGAGTTGGTTTATTCTCTGTTTTATTTATTTTTGTTTATTTGCTTCGTTTGCGAGTAGATGTTGATACTTAGGGAAACTTTGAAGGAGAAAGAGTGCCCCAAGATCAAGACCAGTACCTAGATCTATTCCAAGGTAAGTCATACCTTTGATCATGTTGAATCTCAGTTTTTAAAATTACTTTGATTCAAAGTATTGCATTTACTTTAAGTAATTATTTAAATGCTTTTGGGTTTAACTATTAATCCAAATTGTTATATCCACCTTGTCTATCGTTATGCCGTGATCTTTCATCACCCTAGGTTGGTTCATTACTAGTTGGTAATAATATTACACCAATGTGGGTTGATTAATACGATTAGATTGCTTAGCCATGCTACAGTCATCATCTCATGTGAGTTGCAATTATAAACGACTAAGTGATTATGGAATTATGTGATAAAATTGTATGTGTTGTGTGCTATTACTAGTGAATGGCATTCGTTGCACTTAACCAACCGGGTGGGAAAAGATTTAGATGGAGGCAAATGGTACTATGTTTTGTTATGGTGGAGCTATGTGCATCGGTTTTAATACGTGTTACATAGTTAGAAATTGGGAAGTCTTGCCTTGGTCAATTAAGGACTTCACTTTGTGCGCCATTGGTGAGCCTTCTTGTATGACCACATGCTTGATGGGATGGGTCTAACTTAGTAAGTTATGTATTATTGGCATTAATTACTTAGGTAGTAGGTTAGGCTGTGTTGCATGGGTAGAGGTGTGTACTACCAAGTAGTCGCATCATGGGGTGGTTCGCGTGTCCTATCCAACGGTGTGTGTCGGATGGCTTCTGTGTGGGGTCATCGGCGGTTAAGCACATCGGAGCGTCAATATTGAGATGAAGTTTCTGAAATATTTTGTTATGATTAGTGCTAGCTACACTGATTGTGCCGTATGGGTAAGGTGTACAACCTCTGCAGAGTGTTAAATTAATCTATTCGAATAGCGCGTCATGATCATAGACATGCTCGGGATTTCACACGAGGGGTAGATTTTCATAAAACATTTGGGATGGGAGCTATGTGACTTAAGTCATATGGTTGTGTGAATTAAACTGATTAACTTTGTGTCTTTGTGAAAACAATTATTAAATTATTATCATCTATTTGTTTTGAATTATGCTTTCAATCTATTATTGTATTCAATTGCAAATATCGTATTTCTGCAAAAGAACCACATAAGCCATTCTTTTGGAATAAGCCTGCTTCTAAACATTGCATTCTATGGTATGTCTTGCGAGTACGGTTGTATACTCATGTTTGCTGCAAACAAATCTACAGAAGAGAAGGAGTCATCACCTGCCTCCGAGGAGAAGTTCTACGAAGGTGTTGATTGTTAGGGTCTTGATCCTAGTTGGTTGCCTGTGGTGAATTGATGGGATCTTCACTGGAGTTTATTTGTTCCGCTGCTATTTAATTCTCTGTTAGCCCTGCGTGGCTTAATAATTCTAAACTCCACCATAAGGTTAAAACCATTATTTTTTATTCAAATTAATCGTTTACTGTATTAATCGCTTATGTTGATTGATATTCATCTATGTTGACACTGTGTGCACTAGCGTGATCCTGAACTAGTGCATTATACATAGAGGGTTCAAAATTGCATTTTTGGATCCCGACAGCTAGGGCGTTGGTTAGTCCAAACAACATAATCGTAAACTCATAAAGGCCATATCTAGTGGAGAAGGCTGTTTTGGGTTATAGAACTTAGTCACCCCTCTGAGCTGATCAAACAGGTCGTCAATCCTGGGCAATTGGTACTTATTTTTTATGGTTCCTTCATTCAGGCACCGATAGTCCACACACAGCTGGATACTGTCATCCTTCTTCACGAAGCAGTACAGGATCCCCATTGTGATGAGCTAGGTCTAATAAACTCTTTTCTTGCAACTCTTGGATTTGCTTCTTCAGCTCTTCGAGTTCATTAACTGGCATCCTATAAGGTCTCTTGGATATGGGCGCAGTCCCAGGTACTAGCTCTATGACGAACTCTATATCGTGATCTGGTGGTCCCCATTGCAGTTCTTCTTGGAAAAAGTTAGGGTATTCTTGTACCAGCACCATTCCTTCCAGAGGAACGCCTATGGCATAGCAAATTGCCCTCTTTCATCAGACGGGTCTGTCCATCTTGACTTCAACCACTAACCCGGGACCTTTGGTGAGCACAACTTTTCTGTTGGCACAATCTATTATCCCTTGATGTTTAGCCAGCCAATCCATCCCTAAGATAACATCTAGGGTCTAGATTTGTAATACCATTAAGTCCGCCATAAACATCATTCCTTCTAGTTGGATTTCTACCCCCGGACTTACTAATGTGGCCTTGAGTATTCCCCTAGGTGAACTAAGTTCTAAAGGTTCTTTAAGCAAGAAAGTTGGCAACTGCCACCGATCCACAAACTTGCGAGAAATGAAATAATAGGATGCTCTAGAATAAAAAAGAACATATGATGGCTACTAGTTAACTGAGAACATACCCATATGTACTTCTGGTGCTTCCTGAGCCTCCTCTGCAGTGATATCGTTCACCCAGCCTCGCCCTTGGAACAATGCTATCATGGGTGTTGATGAAGTCGGGGGTCTTCCCCTGATTGCCATCATGGGAGTGGATGACCCTTGTGACGGGGTACCACTGATGTCAAACCGGGCGGGAGTGATTGGCTTTCGCGGACAAAGCGAGCAAAGTGACCAGGTCACCACAATTGTAGCACCCACTACTAGCGAGCACGTTGCTAGTCCTCTAGGGTGGTTCGATGAGTTGGGGCTGAGTAGGCAAGACCCTAGGGCGGCTTGTTGTAGCGAGAGCTCGGGCGGCGCGGCCGACGTGGTACCACCGCTTGAAGGGAAACATAGAATGGTCGGTAGCTAGAATTGGGCCCATTGGGGCCCCCATCTTTCACTTATGGCTGGCCTCAAAGGTCTTGCCTTCATTTGTGAGAAGCAATGTTTTGTTGACCATATGTTGGAAATTGTGAAAGTCTTAAACAATCAACTACACTCGTAGTCCATCACGCAACCCTTCCATGAAACGATCGATCTTTCCCCCCTCATCAGCTATGTCACTCTATGCATAATGAGCCAGCTGGTTGAACTGTGTCAGGTGCTCACCCACTGTTGAGTTAACCTGTTTCAAGGCCCTGAACTCATTTCTCTTCATGCGCATGACACTAGAGGGAATGTAGTTGCTTCTAAATTCCTCTCTGAACTCAGTCCACTCAACTTTTGGTGTAGTTGCTTCCACTGCTGTCTGTACTTCAGCTACCTCATCCTCGGACGCTTCTTCTTCTTCGTCCTCCTCTTTATTTCCTTCGACATCTGCCAATTCCTGCTCCCTGCAGCCTCTGGCGGCCAAGTAATTGTCCCGCCAGTCAGCGACTGGTCCCACAAGCTGATGTGTTGCAAATATCACTTTATCCTCCTCTCGACATCGAGCGAAGGTCAACTTCTTTTCAATAGTGCGGAGCCAATCTTCAGCTTCTAGTGGCTCACTTGAGCTAGAGAAAACCAGGGGCTTTGTGCGCAAGAACTCCCCAAGTTTCAACCCTCGAATGGTTGCTCCAGGGTGCTGATTGGTTGCTATTGCTTCTAACAGTTGTGTCTACTGAGCCATCACTTGTGCTAGTGTGGGGTGTTCAGGTGGTGGAGGTGGTATTGGGCCACAGCCATGACCTCTCCCCCGAGGGGCTCTTCTTGGAGGCATCTGTTGTACAATTACTATTTAGAGCAAAACTGTGGATTGATAAACTAATACTTAAGGCGAGGGAGACTAAACAAAACACACAAAAACATGAGATGCCACAAAGTAGCATAATCAAGGCCAAACTCGTGGAAATCATTAAAGTGCATTTAAACCAAAAGCAAGTCCAAAACAACTGCCAAACACTTACAAACCAAAGCATACACCAAACTACACGTCTACTACTAGCACTCTGTACAACAAAAGGGTAGCTGCTAGCTAATCCCAAAATACTATCCTAGCAAGCTCTACTGCATATCCTAGCTATCTCTACCCTACTGATCTCCCTCGGACGGCTTAGTCATCTCGCTGAGGTAACCCCCACTACCTCTGCGAGCGGGTAGGCTACGGGAGCGAGAACGGTTGGGGCTGGAGTCCGCCATAGTGATGGTGATCAGGGCAGGCACGTGCTTGCGCGCTTTAGTCCTCAGTTGAAGGGTGTTGACGCTGCTTGTCATGGGTCTCGAGGCATGGTGAAGACTCCAGTCGGAGTAGTGGTACGCCCTATAGCAACTGGAGTGCATTCCGCGGCAGTGGTGGCCACAGACATCCTAGCGAACTCAGAGATGGCCTCCGCCCTCTCACGCATTGATGTCACTAGGGCCATCTCCTGCTCTTCCAACTGATAGCGGAGGGTCTCGGCGTCCTCCTCACTGGCGGTGAGGGCTTGTCAGAGCATCATGATCTTCTTGAGCGCCTCCACGTACGCGATGTCCTGAACTCGCGTTAGCTAAACCTGGTGAGTTAGGTACGGGTCGTCCACGGTAGCAGTGCTATTGATATCGTAGTGACGTCTTCCCTCCCGAAGGGAAGGGTAGTAGCGGAAGGGGGTGGAGGCCAGCAGATCCTCATGGAGCTCGCACAGGCAGATGGCGGCTTGGCGAGCTGCGTCTTGGACTACAAAGGTGGAGGTGCTCCGCTGGTGCTCAATGTGGAAGGTGCAGGGCTCGAACTCCCCTCATGAGCGTAGAGGAACACCTCTACGGTCTAAGCCTCCTGCTCATCCTCTCCGGTCTTGCATCCCTTATAGATGGGACACTAGCAGTACCACAGGTGCTGTATCAACTGGTGGAGCACGTCTTTATAGCCCCCACATGGGCACGAGTCCTCCCCATGTGTGTGGTCGTCCCAGCTCTTTGACTCCGTCGGTCCTCTCATCTACAATTTTGAACAAGAAGAGTGTAAGTAACCAGTAGAACCAAGAAAAAGAAGTACAAAAGACAAGTATAGAGCTAGGAATGATAAGTAGAGAGCAGAACAAGATATATATATATATATATATATATATATATATATATATATATATATTTGCAAAAGCCTTTTAGTTATCCTTCTTAGAGTAGTCCTAAGTTCTTGTCTACCGACCATGCTAGCTAAGGCCTTTACCCTACAGTCGTATGCTCTGATACCAACTCTGTCGAACCCCAAATTTGTAATTCAGGATCTACTATGTGAAATTATGCTATTCCTAGAGCAGTAGATAGTACACAGATACAACGTTGATTCATTCGCATATATCACATTCACATCATAATAGTATACTTTATTACATAAACAGGCCATACGACCAACTGTCTTACAAAAGGGCCAAGCAGACCAATATAACGCACTGAGTGCTTTAACGCAGAAAGTAGGGATACGACAGATGAGAAAGCAAAGGGGATCCATTCACTCGCCTTGAGGCAAGCGACTAGAGGTCTGGCCTAAGCTCCTCCATCGTCTTCACCATCTGGTCCCGATGCCACAAAGTAGGCATAAGGGTCTTGATCAAACGGCTCTGAATGTTATTTTATAAGTGAGCATGAGTACACAACCGTACTCCGATAACCAACACACAAAATGCAAATATTATATATACCAGGCCAATCAAAAGAAGGTTCATGGTTCTTTAGTTTGCACAAAGCTAAGTTTGAATTAGTATAATTAGTAAGCAAGTCCTAAGGCCTAACATTTTCACGAACACAGGTTTTTAGTAAAATTGAGCTTTTGTTGTAAAATATTAGTGAAGGCTCCAACCTCCTATACCATTGAGTGGCGGGTCACATCCCGTACTTCTCACTAGTCCTCAACCAGGTCGTCTCAAATATCTAGGCTCCAACCCATCATTTTATTCCACCCATAAATTATTTTATAACATGAAAGCTAATTCAAGTAAGTTCCCGGTATCGCCCATGACCATGGGAACGACTATCCAGATAGTTTTTACACTTTGCAGAGTTTGCACACTTTACCTACAAGAGACAATCAACTTATAATGTTCGTCTTGGCACACTTCCATAGGTGCACGACTAAGATGATTATCATAAGGCCTTTACAATACCCCACCTCGATGCAACCCCACCCGCTAAGGTTTGCACCTCCCTGAGCCACGCTCCCGGGAGGCCCCCTCTTGCACTGTGTGGTTTTCCTGTGGCTTATACCCATACCTACGCCACACACCCACCAATGGCAAAGCCACATCGAGGCGAACAAATGAGTTAGCCAGATTGTACCCATTATAGACTTGTGATTGCACTATTTTTATATGAGGAGGCTATTATAAGAACTCGGTCCTTTATTGACTTGGACGGTACTTCCCCATATCTACTCTGTCGTGCTCTTCTCAGCACCCGCCATGCTTTCCAGCCGCCCAAGTCAAAATCTGCTTTTGGTTTTCTTTTGTTTTGAAATACTTTTCTAATCAACATATCAGCTAGGCTCCACCTCAACCGCTAGATCCAGTTTCAAGTTTTAAATGATGTCGGGTAAATCATTGCCCGCATACCAATGTACCTAAGCAAGGCTAAGCATGACATTTAGGTACAGGACTTAGTAGCTAGTATGTATACCATTAGTCTAGGGTGACAAAGGATAGTGTCCAAGTTCAATGATTGGAACTTTATAGGCAATTATTATTAAGGTAGTAGCTATGAGCTAAATCAACATATTTGTATAAATCATACCAGTGCAATTTCATAATTTAAAACAATATAATTTGCATTCAAATTTTATGAGCAAAATGATCAAAGGGTTGACTCACCTTATTCTAGGTCTTGAGGATCTTGGTCTTGCTCGGCTTGATGTTCCTCGGGAGCTTCGATGTCTATATGTGTGAAAATGACCAATATCCGAATAAGCACAAAAGAATTCGAATTGCATTAAAAAAATTCAAATGAACTCCAAAATTGGTGTTTCCTGGTTGGTTGGGTAGGGTTTGAATTTAGATGAATTTAGAAACAAGAATCGTTGAATTTGGATTTAAAACAAAGGAGAACGGGCTTTCCGAAGTTTTAAATCCAAATAAATCCCTGAAATAAACAAAGGAGAGAGAGGATACCCTCTCGATAGGTGAGGCCAAGCGATTGCATGGACCACGGTCCATGTGGCTTTGTGCTAGTCAATGGTGGTCTACATTGTACACTTAATGGGATGGGGACCACATGTAAATGAGTCATAGACATTTCTGGTTTTATTTATGTCCTACTAATCCCTCACGGGCCCACATGTCAATCTAATCTTAGCCTTAATTAACTATGTCCTAATGACATCATTACATAGTAATGTCCTAGCTATAGGGCACTCTGATTCGCCTCCATCTCGATCGGAGCAAAGGAGCTGCAGGCGGTTTCTTGCCGCTCTCAGCGCCGATGAGCCGGACCACGTGGGCGGCCAGGAAGGCCAAAAATGGAACCCTCTTAGCTCGGTGATCCTGGAGGCGAGGCGAGGTCTATGGTGGCCCTAGCGGCGGTGCTACCATGTCGGCGGCGGCGGCGTTCGGGGCCACGGCGGCTATGGCGTTAAGCAACACCCTTGGCTAACAAATGTGCGCACAGGCATCTAGGGGGTATGGGGAACATACCGGAGTGGAGGGGGACATTGGAGGATGGCCAGTGACATGGTCTCGAGGCGGTGTGACAGTCTTCGCGTGGCGGCGGCAACCTGAGAGGAGGAACGTGCTATTAACTGCCAGGATAGCTCAAGGGGCGTGGGGAGATGGTAAGAGGAGGAGCAAGGGCTGGTGCTTACCGGAGGAGGTGCGGCGGCGGGAATGGCGGCCTTGGCTGGGGACGGGGAAGAAGGGGACATCGTTGAGTTGCTGCTGACGAAAGGCAAAATTAGTAGGGGAAACGGTTCTTCTTGTCCTAGAACATGTCGTGATGCGAATGGCGATGGAGGGCCTCACCGAGGCGACGGTGCGGCGTTGGCAGGGCGGGCGGCCGAAGCAAAGACTTGGTGCTACATGGGCTATCGTTCTCGGTGGAGAAGAGATAGGAGAGGGGAATGGCAGAGGGTGACGAGGCTAGCGCGATGCCGGCTTTATATAGGCGGCAGAGGGAGGGGAGAGCCGATGGCTGGGTGAGGCGTGCAACGGGACAGCGGTGGGTAAGCAGGGTCTGGGTGGCGTGGGAGCAGTGCCTGGGACACGATGTGGGTTGGCGGCCGAGCGATGGCACAGTGACGTTGCTAACGCGAGGAGCAGCACAGGGGGCGTCACCTTGCGGCATGGCACCCAACACAGGGTGGTTGGCGCGGCATATCGTGGGGAGGAGGACAAGGGCAGGTGGCTAGCGGCGCTGGGGCGAGACGGCCGAACCGGGCCGAGAAGGAGGAGACCGTGTGGGTCGGCCCATCCACGGGGAAGGAAAGAAAGAAACGAAGAAAGAAAGAAATGAACAGAAAAGAGTAAACCATGGATGGTGGGTGGATCCTGGTTTCGGCCCAAATCAAAGTTTAGAGGTTTTTAGGTGATTCTTTTGTATTCTTAATTTTAAACTCGGATTTGGATTTTAGTCTTTGACAGTGCTTTGTGCGTGACATTCTTAGTTTAATTTCTTTTTAATAGACAATTTGTTTGCGGAAAAATCTCCATGGCAGAACTGCAACTAAAACAATATTCAAAAGCCCAAAAACAGGTCACAAACCGGCAATACACAAAACGTTTTTAAAAATCCCGAATTTTCCACATCGGGATCTTTGGATTCAAATTTTAGGGTGTTACGTAGCGTGCGGAGCAAATTACGCGCGTGCGCACGCACGAGTGCATATGAAAAGAGCCAAGAAATCAAAGTGGCCGGCCTACCGTGTAGACTTAGTAAGGGCGCAAGCACTACTGAAATACATTTCGTTTTCTTGATGAAATGAATACTGCAGAAAGTTTTTTTTTTTTTTTTGGGTTTGATTCTTTGGTCAATGATCGACTTCGCCAGGAGCGTATGGTTGGTGCACGACCTATTCTTCGATTGCTTCGTAGATTATTCATGTCATATGCGCAATGAGGAAAAGGTCCTATGGATTAAAAAGCAAGTACGGGATGGAGTGAGCATCTAATAAGCACTGCACGAGGAAGTTGCTGTGGATGTGTTTTTGTTAAGGGAAGAAGAATGATTCTGAAGTCAAAGTATCATTTTTGGATCCATCTACAGACTACAACCGCCTGGCCGACAGTCTATGTGAGTATACTTTTCTTTTCTTTTGATGCATGACTGACTGCGACGTTGTAACACACCCGATGAGATTGCTTGAATTCTTAGCATAGACATATATAGCTTCTTCGTCGTCTTCTCTTGTTCTTCTTCTTCTTGATGTTGTTGGAGAGAATATATATAGCTTCTTCGTCGTTTCTCTTGTTGTTCTTCTTCTTGATGTTGTTGGAGAGAATATATATAGCTTTATTTTTTTGCTGGCGATGTGCAAATGGGTCAAGCTCAATAGCAGGCTCATTGTAGCCTGCAAACCAGTGCTCGACTGATGGTTAACCTTCGCTGAACAAGACAAGCTTCCTTCTCTGCTCGGTTGGTGGAGGGTGTCGTCGAATGGCGAATGCTCCACCTATCCAAGCTCGAACCTGGGTGCCTACATTTTCTCTTAAGTGAATACTAGAGCCAGCCAAAAAAAAAAAATTAAAAAAAAACTTCCTCCTGCTGTCCTGCAACATAGGTGGCACCTAATGTAGTTCATTGATTAATGTGACATCTTGCCTATCTAGCCAAAGACTAAAGTTCAACTCCCACTAATCACAGGTTGGCTGAGTTATTTATATGGATTTTTCACTGTAATTTTCTGGTATTTAAACGTGTGACATTTGGGTTGTGAGTCTTAAGTTGACTGTGTTAGCCAATTGCCCTCACTATATGAAAAAAGGAGTTACAGAGGTGGCTAGAATAAATTGGTGAATAATCTTGGTAAACTGGCCGGTACATGACTATTGGGCAAAAAATTAAATATTGCCTATAATAGGTTCAAAATATTAGCAAATTAATTTGTACCCACTTTCTTGTATCAATGGAGCAAATATGTTTAGAAGAACTAATAGCTGCATCAAGTCATCAACAAACATGTACTACGATCCATGGAGATTAAATATGATCAACCTGTCAGGGATAATCCGAAGTCTGGTAGTGATCGATTAGGAATAGAATCAAGAATTCAGCGGGATAAAATTAGGCATGCAATTTGCAATGCATCACGGGCTGAGTTTCACATATTCACAATCATATTTATGACTAACTATATCAGGGAACAAACATACAGTACAACCGGAGTAGTCATTAATGTTAGTTGCCTCCCCGTCTTTCAACTATATCTTGCTTGATTGATCCTTCAAATGTTGACACTGATCTTGTCTGGTCCAACCATGAATGCAATTTTTTTATGCAAACAATGATGAGTGGAACTTGCAGTACCAGAGGATACAAACCTCTTGATCGTTGAATAAATATGGATGTATACATGGTAACATTTGCAACCACTTTTGATCACACAAGCAATTGTGGGAACACTACAAGATGACACCAATCCTTTGCCCTTACCATCGACCAATACACAAGGTAGCTCGGAAAATGAAGTAATGCCATGGAGAAATACCTACAGAGTTCAAAACCGTGTCATAACAAATTGAAATGATCTCCTTGCGCAATTATGTTTAAGAAACTATTGAATGTACACAACTGTAATTTATTGCCATACCAGTGGTGCCCAGGGTACAGTGGGATTAAGAAATGGGTATGGCCACGTTACACAGGTCAAATATGCAGATGAAATTTTGAAGTCAGAAGCAAGTCTTAGAATCGGTGAGATGTGCTTTGTGCTATTCAGGTAAAAAGGACTTTCAAATATTCAAATGGCACTAAATTTTAGAATGTTAAGAATCAAGTAAGTGTTACTACTACGTTGACTTTGAGATTACGTTAGTCTCTCTTGGTTGTGTCAAACTGTTAATCCATCATAATTGTTTCATCAAACGTTGTAAGAGGCAAAGACACAAATTGATTCATTGACTTTGATATTACGTTAGTCTCTCTTTTGGTTAAAACTGAAGCAAATACCGGAAATGTTATTGATCTCACCGTGTCAAGCCGCAAACATGTGCGATCCATTGGATGATTACATACGAGCATGTCCAAAGAATGAAATATGCTATTCTGAACCAAGGGAAGACCTGGAAAACAAAAGGAGCGTAACAAAATTTGCCTCTTATCTTCCTCCAGAACATAATGATAGTTGTGTTTTAATTTATTTTGGTTTTACTACCAAGCTGTTAAGAGCAGTCTCCGTCAGTAGAAACACAAGGTTGAAAGAGTGCGTGCAGCCCATGACCTGCAAATTAATTAAGTTATGAAAAACTTACGCATGGTGATTATCTGAACTGTTCCCAGTTGGAAAAATGGGTCGACTTCTCAGTTATCTGAAGAGACTGGAATGTTTAGGTTCAGGCAATGTCTAATCATCACTCACACTCACTGCATTGAGACTGAAATAAGCCGAGGACATGAAGGGCACTAGCAGAGCCCAGAAAACCACATCTGTCAGCACAACCGCGCCACCGCAGACCTGCAGGCGAAATTAATGCCAGAGCTGGAGTTACAGTTACAACTCCATGTATCATTCCTACTTGTGGGGCGGCACGCGTAGAACAGAAGGATTAATCCGGCACTCTTCGAACTAAGTAGTAAGTACCGTACACGAGTCATATGTGACTGCATAGATGCAAGCATGCCAAGGCCGGATCGATCTATGGACGCGCGTACTGAAGTTGCAAGAGCAAGCAACAACCTGGTAGACAGCCTGCATGAAGCGTCCCAAGTACCGTCCAGCTCTGTTCTCGCCACCATCTGTGATCTCCGTACGGCTGTTGCGGAGTAATCGTTCGTTTCTCTCGGACTCGTTCGTGCGGTGCCTTGAGTACATGAAGCATCCGTATGCAGAAAACAGTGTGGCAACCTGCATATGTTTCACACTGTTTATTTCTTCGACCTCCATGCATGTACAACTGCCGTCCAGTACGATTTAGTATCGGCGGTGGTTGACCACCCTGCGCTTCTTCCTGATCTCCCCCTTGCTCCCCGCCGGCATGGGCAGCTTGCTGAGCTTGAGCAGGGAGTTGGAGAATTCCTCGTTCTAGAGCTTTCCATTGTCGGCGTACTCGTGGACGTGGCCCAGCTCCGGCGGGGCGGTGAGGCGGCCGGCGAAGGAGGAGCACTGGACGACGCCGATGGAGTGCGCACCGGAGAGGATGACGAGCTCCTCGACGGAGAAGCACTTGCGGGCAAAGTTGTCAACGAGCTCCTGCATTGTGAAGGTGGGCTGGAGGAGTTCTCTAACATCCCGTTTTCGGATATGTTGAATAATATCTTTTCGTTTGTTTTTTTTTTGTTTTCAAAATCTATTTTAAATCATTGTATAATTACAAAATCTTTAGTTCCTGTCTCATTTCAAAATTTGGATTTCAAATTTCAGCTTGAACCTTGATTTCAAATTCATATCCTCTCTATTTTCAGCACGGTCCATTTCTTTTCCTGCCCAGCTTCTCCCCCTGCCCCTTCTTCCCTCCCGGCTCAGTGCCGAGCCGCCTTGGCACGCTCGTGCCTACTCTACTGCACCCCCGTGCGCTCACCTGCTCCCCTGCCTGCTCTGTCCCATCGCCCACCCGCCTTGGGATCGTGCACCTCTGAGTCTCTCCGGGGCTCTCTACTCCTCTCCTCCGGGCTATAAAGAGCCCGAGCAGCCCCCCCTTTCACCTCCTCCCCCCACCCAACTCTCCCTCTCTCACTCTTGTTGCTGTGGTTTGCCCCCAAGTTCCGAGCTCCGAGTTCAAGCCGTTGCGCACCTCCTCTCGGTCCTCGCCGCACAAGTGCCGCCCCGCCTCTACCCGCGTCAATTCATATCCCATAACTCCTTGAAGCAATCTCCTTACTCTTTTTCAGTTTTGTTTCACAGGAGCCGCCGCATTTCCTCTTCTCCTTCAGTACCGGCTGACCCCTTCATCGTCGTCCTCCTTCGTCTTCGACCGCGAGCTTCCCCACCGTCGTTCACCATCTGCCGACCTCCTCTAGCCTCTCTCTCGGTCTTGGTAAGCTTCATGTGCCCGGTTCTCTCTCATATTCTTTCAACCACGCCGAGTAGTCGAGTCCTTCTTTTGACCACACTGAGTAGTCCAGTCCTTCCTTCGACCATGCTGAGTAGTCGAGTCCTTCCTTCGACCATGCCGAGTAGTTGATTCATTCCTTCCTTCCTTCAACCACACCGAGTAGTCGCAGGGGCGGATCTACAGTATGCTACAGCAGTGCACAGGACACTGGGTCAAAAAAACATTTTTCTTTATATATAAGGTCAAAAAATCATTTTTCTTTATATATAGTTGTGTATATATAGTATAGACACCCCTAACCCAAGATAAGAGGACACCCTAAGCCACAGCCCAACATAACCCAAGATATATATAGGGAGTGAAGACACCCGGTCATTTTTGTTCTGGATCCGCCACTGAGTAGTCGACTCCTTCCTTCGGCCACGCCGAGTTGTCGAATCCTTCTTTCGACTAGGTAGTCATATCTCCTTCCGACCGCGAAGTCGGATGAGCAGTACTCTAAACCAAAGATTCGGAAGCTCCGTTTTCTTCCGTTATAACTCCAAAAATTATGAAATTTATTTCTAAATTTGTCTAAATTCAAGATCTTGCTTTTGGCTCTGGTCTTATTTAATTTGGAGTTTATTTATTTATTTTTAGTATTTATTTATTCTCTCTGCTTGTTTGTTCCTTTTTCCGGTTCGTTCGTCCAAGTAGAGTTCGAAGAAGCGGAAGATCTCCAATTTGATCAAGCACAAGACTACCAAGTATCTCTTGCCTTTAGCTCAGGTGAGTCAATACTTTGATCATTTTAAGCGTACATTTTACGCAAATTATATTCCTTTAAATTACCAAAATTGCATGCTTTAAATTCTTTAAGCAAATTTATGTTAAATCTTAAGGTAGTTAAATACCCAATTGATAATTAATTATTTATTATACCATCCTTTGGTAATTGAATCTATTATTCTATATCACCCTAGTAACTATGTGGTAATTTACTACCTATAGGTTGTACTTAAACGACATGCTAGTCTTACTTAAGTACCGAGGCATTAAAATGCCCTAATCATCATCTCTTAAATCATGAAATAATTTTGGGCAATCATGGGAGGTATATGACTGAAGTATTTGAGATAAAATTTATTTTTACTCCTCAAACCCCCAATAAACTACTTTCACCACATCTGGGCGAATGGTATGATGGTAGGTGCTGATGTAGCACGAGAATGGTGGGTATGCGGTATGAACCACTCAGATGACATTAAGCACTTAATCCGGTGATGACCTTCCATTGCAAAACATGTGCAACCACAAGTCTATAAAATACAACTTGGCTTAGTAAGTTTATTGAACCATGCAAGTCATCTCGCTAGAGGGGATCTAGGTAGTGCAAGCGTTGGATGCGTTCCGGCTTGAATGAGACACCGAGGTAAGGTAAAGTTGCCAGCTACGCTAGTCGTTGTGGTGGGGACCAGCTGCGCTAATCATTGTGGTAAAAATCCCGCACAACTTATGGGACCTACCGCAAGTGGGAGAAGCCCATATGGGTGAGATGACGAAAGGGGCGGGATAATTTAAAAAATTATTGTGATGATCTCTCAACTACATGACCAATGAATCATGTGGGGCAACGAGTTGATTATGTCTTGTGGGTAAAGTGTACAGTCTCTGTAGAGAATAAACTGTTTAAACAGTCGTGCCTACAGTCAAAGACGGACATGGGAACTTACTAGAGTTAGTTCTATTTTTAAAATGCTTTGTGGATGGCATAAAAACTTGTCGAGCTGATGTAACCCTGATTTAGATTTTTCCTGGGTTGTCGTACCCAGTGTTGTAAATAGTGGTCATAACCACATTCAAAATAAGCATAGGTGGAGGTAACCTTCGCTGTATTTAATATTGCACAATTATTCTCTTCAATAAAATGCAATTTGGTTAAAATGCTAAGTGATAGGATTTTACTAATATCACTAATTGAAAACATTGCTTTGCAAATAAAAGAACCCAAACCATCCTTGTCAAGCCTTGTATGTATATTTTGCATCTTGTGTGTTGGCTCGTGAGCATGAAAGTTGTGCTTGCTCTCGCTCTTTCCCCCAAACCCATCAGACCCTGTGGATCTTGGAGATTATGCCTTCTACGAGGACCAAGGTGTCGATGGACAAGGAGGTGATGAATAGTTTAGCTCTAGTAGTCTTGGTCTCGCCTCAGTCTAGCTGGCCAACCGGTGCTTACGTGCATCTAATATTATCTAAGTCTTTGGTTAATATCGGACACACACGGGTTTCCCCAGTCGTTTGTCTGTGGAGAGATGTGCTATACCCCCCCCCCTTTTGCTTTCGCTGTAGTTTCCACTGCTTTTGTAATGTAATCAGTTTGACCTGTTCAGCCCTTATTGTAAAACTTGACCTGACGTTGTTTATGTCACTCTGATGTTTGTAATATAATGTTTGGTTCGGTTTTTGTCGTGTATGAAATGATTTAGTGATGTATCCGTGAATAGCCCAGTGTTTTCACAAAGGATATGGATTGGTGAAATCCGGGTCCGTCTAGGCCTCATAGGCGGAGGAAACATAGCTGTCGAGGCGGCCGGTGGGGACGTCGAAGTGGACGTGGCCATTGCTGAGGATGCTGGCAACGTCGCGGGTGGCATAGATGAGGATGTCGGAGCAGGAGACCACACCGGGGCACGTCTTCTCAACGGCGGCCTTGATCTCCTCCAGGAGGTCAAAGGCAGCGGGCCCGATGTATGTTCATCGACGCCTCCTTCTTTGGGTGAGGGTTGTCGTAGGACGCGTCAAGTAGGACAGAGCCATCGCACCCCTACATGGTTCTTTTCATGTCATTGATCCGTGCGTACACGTCCATATATAGAAATACTAAAGAATATTATAGCCTTTGCTAGCAATAGAATGGAATAGCCTGCTACCGTTAGATCTTATGAGTTCAACACTCCACATGGGCCTTTTGTTCCTCTCACGCAAAGTTAATTCCCTCAATATCTCGATCCTCGACTCAAATATCCAATGGATCACTAGTGGCTTGCAGCAACCAGTGCAATCGCACTCCAATCATACAGTCTCGCATCTCCCCGGTCTTCTCCTCTTCTCTCCCCACTTCGCGTAACCGCACTCCAAATTCCAAAGCCAGACACCCCAAGCTCCTGATTCCCGAACCAGAAGCTTCTCGTGATACAACGAGCCCTCCGTGTTGCGGCCGTGGCCACCAGGCTCGCCCATTGGCAAGCGCGACACTCGCTTGTGGGTGTGGCCAGCGATGCATTAGATGGGTGGAGGGGAGCGAACCCAGGTAGCGAGCAGGTGTGGCTACGGTTGCAGCAAGTGGGTGTAGCCATTACAAGCCAGCAGGCATCACGGTGGGTGAGCACGGACAGTGAGCAGGTAGATCATGAGCAGAGCACGACGACGATGGAGTAAGTGAGCACGATGTGGCGGCACATGTTATGCAGGAAGGCAAGTGGCCATAGGGGTTGTGGGAGATTACGGCTGCGTGCAGCCAGCTAACACCCTCACCGTAGGCGACCTCCCTAGTGGACTCGTAGCACTTCCTCTGTTTTTTTTTCTTCTGAATTTCTCTTCTTTTGAAACTTAATTGATACTTATTTGGTATTCAGTGAAACTCGGTTGAAACTTGAAAACCGCTCAAAAAATGAAGTTTTCACATGAAATTCACCTAAAACTTCATGAAACTTGTTTGAATCTCTTTTGAAACTTGGTGGAACTCGTCTAAAACTTTTTTAAACTTGGTGAAACACCATGTAAACTTGCCCAAAACTTTCTGAAACTTCATGAAACTTGTTTGAACCTCTTCTGAAACTTGATGAAACTTGTTTGAAACTTTTTGAAGCTTAGTGTAACACCATGTAAACTCGCCTAAAACTTCATGAAACTTATTTAAATCTCTTATGTAACTTGATGTAACTCTCCTGAAACTTTTTAAAACTTGGTGAAACAACATGTAAACTCACCTGAAACTCTCCTGAAACTTTTTAAAACTTGGTAAAACATGTAAACTTGCCTAGAACTCTTCTAAAACTTGTCTGAATCTCTTCTGGAACTAGATGAAACTCGTCTGAAACTTTTTGAAGCTTGTGACACACCCCGCAAACTCGTCTGAAACTAAACCTTCAATACAAAACTTGCTTCCCTATAGGCGCACGAGGAACTTAGAAGGAGGATGGGAAGGCTCCAAGGGCGCTCTACAAGAGGTTCGGGAGGTCATCAAGGCGTTGGGACCCTGCGTGTAGAGGAAAGTTGGTGAGGTCGTCCGACCACACATGAGATGTGGCCAACAAGGTCGCTAGGGCCTGCGTGTCAGACGGATGCATGTGCTCAAGGAACGCCTGGCTGGAATGATGGCATGGTCGATGTCGATCTCATCTAATCGGACGGCTACTATTTATCCCATTAGATGGGGGTTCTAACGGTATACCGTGTGGTAGCTGCATCCATCCATATATGCACTTCTTTTCTGAGAAATGGACACGACTTATATGTTGATTTTGCTACATTGAATCGATAGAGCTACAAGTACTGCTCACATCTCATTATAAAATGGCATCGTATCAAGAGGGAAAAGGATGTTCTAATATAGTACGGTTGCACCTAGCATGCACCATGTCCTAAACAAAATTTTTGTTTTCTTGTTGAAATTAATATGTCAGAAACTTGTTTTTTTGGTCAATGACTTCACGAGGAGCGTATGGTTTGGTGCACTAGCTATTCCATCGCTTCGTAGATTATTCATGTCACATATACACAATGTGAGAAAAAAAATCATATATAATGCTTGAATCGCCTTGCCGTTAGCGAACAGCCAGTGAAATCAGTCCTCTCATCACAACCAATCTACTTTCTACCAGTGATTAAGGCGCCAAAGTGCATCATCAAAAGCATTGACAAAAGAATGCGACATTTTCTTTAGGTGGATTTCGAAATGTTGACAAGCGGGAAATGCAAAGTCAACTAGGAACATGTTTGCATACCCAAAAATCTTGGCGGTCTGGGCATCCTATACCTAGAATGTTTCGGTAGATCGCTCAGATTAAGGTGGCTTTGGTATGAATGGAGATCCCAAAACAAGCCATGGAATGTCATGGAGATCCCTTGCAACGAGCTCGATGGGGCAGCTCTTCGCAACGGCAACCAACATAACTTTAGGCAATGGAAAAGCGGCAATCTTCTGGACATCAATCTAGCTACAGGGCAAGCGGCCCTGCGACATAACGTCAAACCTCCTCACAATCTCACAAAGAAAATCCAGAATAGTACATGCGGCTCTAAACGAAGGATGTTGGATTCAAGACTTAAACATCACACATCATCCACGGTCCAGCACATAAAAGAGTTTGTTGTGCTATGGAACCTTATCGCCGAGATTACACTAAAAAAACAAAATGACGTGATTACCTAGAAGTTAACTCCAAACGGATAATACACCGCAAGGTTAGCATACAAAGCCCAGTTCTTCGGAGCCACTATGACAACCATGAATTCCCTAGTTTGGCCAGCGTGGGCACTGCACAAATGCAAATTTTTTTGCCTGGCTATCCATTCACAATAGATTATGGACAGTGGACCGCCTCACCCACTGTGCCTCCACGCACCAGAATCAACCATCCATATCCTTGCAAAATGCTGATACACCAAATGGGTCTGGGCACTCCTCGCCTAATGGATCAACCGGCCAACCTTTGCATAAACCACAACACAACCCTTCCCTCCATGAGCCATTGGTGGGAATCCATGCTTTTAATGATGAACACTCCGAAAAAAGCCATGGTGACCCTCCTCCTAATGGTCACCTGGGAGATTTGGAAAGAAAGGAATGGACGGATTTTCCGCTCGGCGTTTACAAGCCCAATGAGTCTTACCAAGCTCAAAGAAGAGGCTAGGCTTTGGGTCCTGATGTGCCGACAGTGGCGCCTCTTACCACGTCGACCTCCTTGCCCCTCTTCTTAGTGCTTTCTGCGCTTTTTTGAGTCTTTGTCCTCTATGGTGAAGCAGAGGGGGACCTACCATTGCCATTGAGTTCACTTAGATACATAGTTTAGCTAGGAGAGCAGCTCGATGTTTGGGTTTGTTTGGGTTTATGGTTTCAATAAGTGATGAAGTGACCATGCAGGCTTGCAGTTCTAAGTGCTAGCTTATCTAAGTTGTGTTTCTTATTTTTCTATGTCAGTGGTTCGGTACAACTTCATTGCACGTATGTGCGGTTAGTTGTCAACCAGGATCAACGTACACGTATAACGGTAAAAATCAAGCATGAGAATTGACGAACCGAAGAAACAATGCGAGATGTTTTTTTGTCGCGACCCTGGTCGCTACTGCAGGTGTTGCTTTTTTCTTTCTCTCTTTCTCATACATATTAGAGTACAGGTCTCTTGCTTATATAGTGCTAGAACTCAGCCACACAAATGAAATAAACTATAATTCGGCAAGCCTACTAGGACTTGGATACGACGAAGAAAAAAAGGAAATAAAAAGATTAAACTACTGTCATTCACTCCCTTAATCTTGTTGTTTCTCCTTTTTCGCGTAATTCAATTTTCTATCACATCTCCAGGACACACAAACATGTACTAGGACTAGAAACTCAGCTGCCAGTTGAATTGAACTTCAATTTGGCTCACCCGCACTCAGCCTAAAATAGTGGCATAACTCGAGTACGTCTTGGACTCTTACTCATTGAGGCAGTTGGTCTCAACTATGACTTGCCCAACTCGTACTTAACTCGGGATGACGGACACATCTCCTCAATATTCCAGACTCATCTCTAACTCGACACGGGATTACAACTCACATAATTAGGCCATGAGTAACGACGGCTCATCATCTTCTAGTTTCTTTGCGATATAAGCCTTCTTTTCTTTCTTCTTGGAACAACAATCTGAGGCAAAGTGTCCATAATTCTGACAATTATAGCATCTCACATTTGTCTTGTCGAACTTCCTATTACGTCTGTTGGCCTTCACCCCCTTGGCCTTCTACTCGGCACGGATGAGCAGCACATGTTCCCCCCTGACGTTGCCATAGCTCGCAAGACGATTCTCGTATACCTTGAGCCTTCCGATCAACTCATCCACTGTCATGGTTTTAAAATTGGCAAATTACTCCATGGTAGACACGATCGAAAGGAATTTAGCAGGGACAACATGAAAGAATTTCTTGACGATGTATATCTCCTCCATCTTCTCACCAAGCGTTTGGATCTTGTTGACCACTGTTGTCAACAGCATAGCGAAGTTGTCGATTGACTCCGCTTCCTTCATCTATGGCCCCTTGAACTTAGACTTCAAGGTTTGAATTTGTGCTTTCATGACACACTCCATGCCCATGTGCATGATCTTAAGCGTCTCCCAAGCCCCCTTCACTGTCTCACTCTTGGTAAGCAGAAAGAGGGTGTCCTCGCTAATGCTCTAGTAGATGGCCGCTAGCACTATCAGATCCCTATGCATGTCGACCACTGCCTCCGATTCGATCGCATCCCACACACCTTGCGCCTTCAAATAGACCTTCATCTTGATAGCCCATACTACATAATTGCTCTTGATGAGCATCAGATATTGCAGCAAAACAGAACTCTCCTTCAAACATAATTGTTCCAAGGCCTACGCAATAGGTAAGGCCCCAGCTTTAGAAATATCACAAATCGTCTGCTATGACCGAAACAATGTGACAGCTGTAAATTTAGGTTTCCTTTTTGTGTGAGTTTGAGTCCAATATATGTAGGGATGAGTTGGAGTTGGTTTAGATACCTTGTGGCCAACCCTAGAGGTCATATATACTCATGTATTCATGCCTTTTGAGGTTATACCACGTTTATTCAAGAAATAACAGATTGCTTTTTTGGTACTTGATCTTTTCCTAGGGTTAGCTATTGCAACCAAAATCTAGAGAGGAGAATTGGGTGTTCTTCATAGTTGTTCTTGCTGGTCCTTGTAGATTGGGGGAGCATTGCATCCACTTGGTAGTCTCATGGATATTCATCATCTAAGCGTGTGGTTGGGCGAGTTTATGTGTTGCAGGTTGTTGCATTGGCAACGTATTGGCTTCATACGATTCGTCAAGCTACTCGAGTTATCATGATCCTATGTCGAGAAGATAAGGCACCCCGTATCATATAGCGCATGAAGGGGTAGCAGTTACTCCAGGCCAAGAGGCATCTCAATGCTTGATAAAATGCGCACGTTGACAGAAGTTATTATCAGAGAGATAACACCACACGTCGCTTGGTAGTTATCATCAGAGACAGAAGCGTAATGCATGTAGTTATCCTGGAGAATAACAACATATGCTAACTGCTCTGTATCTTAAACACGACACATAAGATTCCCTAGAAAATTGGGCATACATGTCTGTAGACTTTGTCGACTATAGGGTAGTCGTAATCGACCTGGTCGTAGAAATGCTTACAACCACGAAGTGGTCGTAGAAAGGCTTACAACTATCAGATGATCGTAGAAAGGCTTAGGATCACCAGGTGGTCATAGAATATCTTACAATCATGTAGGGTGGTCGTAGGATGGTTTATGACCAATCATCTTAAGTTTTTCCCTTATGAATGATAAGGGGTATACTTAAGACTATCATAAGGAAATTGCTATTTATAATAACAATTAAAGATAAACAATGTAATTAATTAACAATTATTAGATCCTCATCACACTTCCAAAAAGGCCACGGCGACCCTCCTCCTGATGGTCACATGGAAGATTTGGAAAGAGAGGAATGGACAGATTTTTTACTCGGTGTTTACAAGCTCAACGAGTCTAATTACCAAGATCAAAGAAGAGGCTAGGCTTTGGGTCCTGGCCAGCGCTAACAAGTTGGGCGGCCTCTTACCCGCATCCTGACCTCGCTTGCCCCACTCTTCTCAGCGCTTTCTGTGCTTTTTTGAGTCTTTGTCCTCAATGGCGAAGCAGCGGGGGAGCTGCCATTACCATTGAATTCAGTTAGATACATAGTCTAGCTAAGAGAGGAGCTCGATCTTTGGGTTTGTTTGGGTTTATGGTTCCAATAAGTGATGAAGTGATCATGCAAGCTTGCAGTCCTAAGTGCCAGCTTATCTGAGTTGTGTTTCTTTTTTTTCTATGTCAGTGGTTCGGTACGACTTCATTGCACGTATGTGCTGTTAGCTGTCAACCAGGATCATCATACACATACAACGATAAAAATTAAGCACGAGAACTGACGAACTGAAGAAACAATGCGAGACACTTCTTTGTCGCAACCCTGGTCGCTACCGCAAGCATTGCTTTTTCTTCCTCTCTTTCTCACACATATTACAGTACAAGTCTCTTCCTTATATAGTGCTAGAACTTAGCCACACAAACCAAATAAACTAGGATTTGGCAAGCCTACTAGGACTTGGATACGACAAAGAAAAAAAGGAAATAAAATGATTGAACTACTATCATTCACTCTCTTAATCATGTTGTTACTTCTTTTTTCGCGTAATCTGATTTTCTATCACATCTCCAGGACACACAAACACGTACTAGGACTGGGAACTCGGCTGCCAGTTGAACTCAAGTTCAATTTGGCTCACGCACACTCAGCCGAAAATGATGGCACAACTCAAGTACGTCTTGGACTCTTACTCATTGAGGTAGTCGGTCTCTACTATGACTTGCCCAACTCGTACTCAACTCAGGACGGCGAACATATCTCCTCAACGTCCTGGGCTCCTTTCTAACTTGACACGAGATTACAACTCACATAATTAGGCCATGAGTAGCGTCGCCTCATCATCTTCTAGCTTCTTTGCAATATAAGTCTCCTCTTCTTTTTTTCTTGGAACAACAATCTGAGGCAAAGTGTCCATAATCCTAGCAATTATAGCATCTCACCTTTTTCTTATTGAACTTCCTATTGCGTCTACCAGCCTTTGCCCTCTTAGCCTTCCACTCGGCATGGGTGAGCAACACATGTTCCTCCCCGGCGTCGCCATAGCTAGCGAGATGATTCTTGTGTACCTTGAGCCTTACAATCAACTCATCCACAGTCATGATTTGAAGATTGGCAAATTGCTCAATGGTAGACACGATCGGAAGGAATTTAGTAGGGAGAACACGGAGGAATTTCTTAACGGTGTATATCTCCTCCATATTCTCACCAAGCGTGCTGATCTTGTTGACCACTGTTGTCGACCGCATAGCGAAGTCGTCAACTGACTCCGCTTCCTTCATTCGTGACCCCTCGAACTCAGACTTCAGGGTTTGAATTTGTGCTTTCATGACATGCTCCACGCGCCATGTGCATGGTCTTGAGCATCTCCCATGCCCCCTTCGACGTCTCCTTCTTGGCAAGCAGAAAGAGGGTGTCCTCACTGATGCTCTAGTAGATGGCTGCTAGCGCTATCAGATCCCTGCGGATGTCGACCGCCGCCTCCGATTCGATCGCATCCTACACAACTTGCGCCTTCAAATAGACCTTCATCTTGATAGCTCATACCACATAATTGCTCTTGTTGAGCATCGAATATTGTAGTGAAACAAAACTCTCCTTCAAACCGCTTGGTTCCCTATCCTTTGTCATAGCTCTGATACCATTTGTTAGCTTTCAACCACAATCAGCACACACGTACGACGGCAAAAATCAAGCACGAGAACCGATGAATAGAAGAAACAACATGAGACGTTTTTTGGTCACAACCCTGGTCGCTACTACAGGCGTTGTTTTTTCTTTCTCTTTGTCACACATATTAGAGTACAAATCTCTTGTTCATATGCGGTGCCAGGGGGTGCCCTGGGTGCACGGGCACCCCCAAAAAAAATAGCAATTTTTTTTACTACCTATAGGTATCAGCAGCATTTGGTCAGCCCAAGTTCAGTCCCTCCCTGGTGCACCCGCACTCCCCCTCCCCCTCGCCTCCTGACGCACGACGCCTCCTCCGAGTCCGGACTCATCCTGCTTCTCCTCCTCACCTCCTGGTCCTGGCTCCTCCTGCAGTCCTCCGCCAGCCCGCCGCCGAGGACGTCGCCTCCTTGCTTCTCCTCTTGCTCGGCTGCTCCGCCAGTCCGCCATCGCCGAGGACGACGAGAGGCCATTGCTTCTCCTCCGCCGCCAACACCAAGGTAGCCAGGTAGGGCAGTCGGCAGCGCCTCCTTCTTCTTGCTTCTCCTCTGCCGTCGCCGTCTGGACTTGGGGGATCCCGGATCCGGGATTGGATTTGCCGATTTGGGGGGGGGAGCGGGAGGGCGCAGCCACGCAAGTGGGCTAGGCCTGTAGAGAGAGGAGCGGCACCGGGCCAGGCGAGGTGGCCGGCGGCCGGAGGCCGAGCCGGCCAGGCGCGGCGTAGGAGGGAGCCAGGCCGGAGGGCGGTGGCTCCATTTCCCCCAAAGGCCAAAGCGAAGCTCCACCTGCAAAGACCGCCCGGATCTGCGATAGTGTGATTTGTATTTGTATATGTTCTTGAATGTCAAAGCCCAATGCCCCAATCTAAATACTAAATGCCATTATGCCATCAAGGCATCAACAAAGTTGTGTTTATGTTTAAATTGTTGATAAGGAGTTTTCTTTTCCTGCTTATTTTTCTCATATAGTAGTCAGCTATTTAATATTAAGCAATTAACAAGTCAATGATTATTTATGACCTTCAGACATAGATTATGTGGTATACTGGTATGTGATGAAATCACAAGTGGATTAGTTTTGCTCATATTGGATGTAATTTGCCCTGCCCGACAGAATTGTTGAAGTCAAATAAATTTAGCTTATGAATGTCTCCTAACTCCTTCCTGTGATTTGTATATGTAGGACAAGTTGAATCCTTGAAATGAAAAGGAATAGAGATATCATTTCTTTCTTTCGAGATGGTAAGACAGTCAAGCCAAAAACTGTTGAAGCCAAAAAGGTCCGATCCATTAGCTATTTAGGACTCTTTTATTCATGTAAGAATTTATTTGAACTATTTGTATTGCATTATTAACTAATTTTGAACCCTTTTGTGTAATTGTGTTAGACTGAATAGAGATATCATTTCTTTCTTTCGAGATGGTAAGACAGTCAAGCCAAAAACTGTTGAAGCCAAAAAGGTCCGATCCATTAGCTATTTAGGACTCTTTTATTCATGTAAGAATTTATTTGAACTATTTGTATTGCATTATTAACTAATTTTGAACCCTTTTGTGTAATTGTGTTAGACTTATGAAATTGCATATGTGTCGTACAATATATTTTTTTCATCCTTGAAGTGTGCACCCTCAGTGATAAATTCCTGGCTCCGCCACTGCTCTTGTTTATATAGTGCTAGAACTCAGCCACACAAACGAAACAAACTATAACTCGACAAGCCGACTAGGACTCGGATACGACAAAGAAAAAAAAGGAAAAGAAAAAGAATATCGTGTGCGCAGCACAAAACATGTACATTGTGCAGCTGGGAGTTTTAGTTTCAGTAGCGAGGGACAGAAGAAAATCAGACTCTGGGCACTAAACCTGTTAGGGATCAACGCGGCCGGCCTGTGTGCGAGTCTTCCCTCGTGGGAGGAGCAACGCGGAGGTCGGCCACGTTTTGCTGCATGTGGCATGTGCGCGTGCTGTGAGCCAGATACGCCGATAGCCCGACACCCGAGTGGCAGAGGCGGAGGAGGAGGAGGAGGCCATCGGGAATGACGGGATGAATCCAAGCATTTCCACGGCCACGCGGAGGAGCAACGCGGCTGCATGTGGCATGTGCGCGTGCTGCGCGCTAGATACACCGATAGCCCGACACCCGGGTGGCAGAGGCGGAGGCCATCTGGAATGACGGGATGAATCCAAGCATTTCCACGGCCCACTACATCACGGCCGGTTGGTTGGTCAGGTTACCTACCAACCTAGTGCATGTATGATGTACCTACCTTCACTGCTCGATCAAACATGGAATCACCCATCATTTCGACTCAGCCTCTTTTACCTCTCCTTATTATGGTCAGGCAACGGGGCCGCGCCTGTTTTCTTTTCGGTGATGGCAACTGCGATGCAACGCACCGACTTGTTCGTCTGCTCCCCTGATTTGATCTGTACTACACGTTGGAATTGCTTTCTCCGTCTTATTACCAACAGGATACGACTCCTTTTGCTCGCGGATTTTTACGCTAGACTAAGCTTGAATTTGGCTGTAACGATTCGTAGATTTGTCTCTCTGATATCAGCCTATATCCTTGAAAGAGGGGGGAAACGGAAGCTACAGAGTACGATACATCCTCAAAGCCGGCCCATCTGTAACTTCCAAGCTTTCTCAAACGACCACGACGAGATGAGCAGGCAAATAAGAAACACGAGCACATCATCAACCCGAGCATATCCTAGGCAAACACATGACAATGACCGGGAAGAACAGGCTAGCAACGTATACCTCTCGCCACGGTACTGCAGAGTAGTTTCCCTCTAGTGAAATAAATCCTCGCTAACGAACCGAGTAACAACAGTACATGAACCCAATGGAGTATGTACAGCGAAAATAGCGTGCACAACAACAAGGAAAAATAGAAAGTAGCAACGACGCGAAACGCCCTACAAAATTGCTTGCTGTGTAAGAACCGCCCTACACAGCCAGAACAAGAAGCCTGTCCAGCATCTACTGATCAGGTTCCAGCCATCTCCTCAGCTTGCATAGGGCCTCGGCAGACAAGCTCTTGCAACATCTTATCCTCCTGACCGGCGCCTGCTCAGAGGCAAAGCAAATTACAATCACCGTGAGGTTGTCAAAGGTATGGAGCCTCTTCGCCTCCATGGCGAGCTCCCTAGCACACCTCTCAGGGTCGTCATGCCGCCGGAGCCCCTTGCGGACTACGCTCACCGCATGCTGGCTGGTCATGACGTCCCATATCCCATCGCAGCCTATAACGAGGAACTCGTCATCCTCGGTGAGGATAGTCTGCCGGAACTCCGGATCGGCAATGAGAGGTGACGGCAAGTCTCGAGGCATTTTCATGTCCCAATCCCCTAAAGCCCGGGTCACGGAGAGTACTCCGTTGAGGTAGCCGTCTTCAATGTATCCCCCAGACTCACTAATCCTTTGATGCTCCGCGTCATATGTTGGCCTGTGATCACAAGACATCTCCACAGCTACGCCATTCCTACATAGGACTGCACGGCAGTCCCCTGCATTCGCAACCAACAATTGCCTGCAAGATAGGAAGAAAATAAAAATGAGCATGCATATCTCCATGGTGAATTATGAACTGCAGTCTGCAGAGGCTTGTCTTACATGCTCGTCTTACCTTCCAAAGATCAAAGCTGCAAGCGCTGTGGTTCCCGAATATCGGCTGATGGCCGAATCATTGGCAAGAGCAAGGTCTGCATTCAAGAACGCTTTGCGGATTGAGTTCTCAACAGATTCAGAAAATGCTTCATCTTCTTGTGATGCTTGTGGGAATTCAGAATCCTCAAAGAACAACCTTATAGCATGCCTTTTCATGTAGGCTGCTGCATCTGAACCCCCATGGCCATCAAAAACCTAAAAAGCAACAGCACAATCAATCCAATTGGTGTTACAAAAGATTTACAGTATGATAAACATTTGCTGTAGCTCATACATACCCCATAGAAGGCACTAGGCGACGGGCACATCAACAGTGAGCCAAGATGACCAGAAAGATCATCAATTCGGATATGTTCATCTTCCATGTACCGCCTAGATCCAATATCAGCAAAACTACCAGATCGGAAGTTGGGGACAAACTGTAATGGTTCCACAGGTGCATTAAACTCCTGCATTAAGCAGACAACCGTTAATTATGCTGCGGTCTCATCTAAGGTGAACAAAGATACCCTGCACCCAAACCATATCATGGGGGAAAAAGTTTACACTTCTCCAATCAAATTATGAGATTTGAGTTGCCAACCGTCACAAGGACGATCATTCAAAGCGACCACATGTCATTATTTCAAACTGACTCCATTGATCGCAAAGGTAATTGAACAAACATTTCAACACTGGCTTGATCAAAAAACTACTTAAGGTATACGAAATTTCAATTCCAAAGTAAAAGCCAGCAGTACCCAAAACAAGATAGCATAATCCTGATATGTCCAGCGATGAATTTAACTATGGCGAATCATACTACCTATCTTGTATAGGCACTCAAATCAATATGCGCCTGCAAATAATACTACATATAGGCACTCAATCAATATGCGCCAGCAAATAATACTACCGATCTTGTGTAGGTAATCAATCAATACGCGCTCAACAGATCGATCCAATAATTCCACCAACCATTTCTAATTCCATGTTCCGAACCACCATCAACCTGGATTAGAAAGCAACAACAGAAAAGGCTGAACCTTTGAAATTTTAAGCAAGTAATTTCCTCAGCTGCAGAAAAGGCTGGACCTTTGAAATAGAATTAATCCTACACAAAAGATAATTAAATTCTCCAATTAATAATTTAAAATATTGCGACAACGCCACCCAAAATTCACGAGCGATCCTGACCAAGAAGCACCGAGCTCTACATATCCAACTCGCCAGACCAACGACACCAGGTTTCAAGAACTCCTATCGAAACATCAAACAGAACAGGAAAGCCGAAAACTTTGTGGCTTTGTTAGGTCGAATCAAGAACTCACCAGATCGGGCACCTCGACAGCGACCTCCGAATCCACCTTCGCCGACGTCGCCGCCGCCGCCGCCGGCGACACGCCGGCCACCTCCTCGACCCCCTTCACGGAGCACCGAGGGAACGACGCCTCCAACAGCGGCACGACCTGATGCATCACCTCCGCCCCGGCCACCATCTCCGCCTCCAATCCGCTCAACAACCGGCTACTGCCCACCGCGTACGGCACGAAAATCTCCGAAATCTCTCGCCTTTCCTCCCCCCAGACGCCAAGAACTCCCGATCCAAACTCTCCTCGTCGTACCAAACAAAATTCCCCACCAGACTGCTCGATCCGAATACCGGCCGATCGGTCGGGACGAGAATCACCGGAAAATCTCCGAAAGGTCTGAAATTTCCACGATCCGAGAGAAGGGCAACGCGATTCGAACTTTTCCTGGAACAACACACACCCCTGATCCGAATAGAAGGCGAAACGGCGGAAACGGAGAGGGCGTTTCTATTTATGCGCGCGTGGGGATGGGGGCAACGCGACGCGAGCGAACGGCGGCAGCCGGTGGGAGTCGGGGGAATGACCGGCAGGTGGCCGCGACGAGCCGATGCCTAGGTCCCGGTTCGGCTAAGGCCTGAGCGACGAGCCGACGATGATGACGAGGGCACTGACTTCACCACACCTTGCGTGTGGACAGGGTCCATTTTGGGTGGCTTTCCTTTCCTTTCCTTTCCTTCTTTCTTTGAAAGAACATATTGGGGATTTTTCTGCGAGGGCTCCTCTACGTTGGATTTGTGAATGGTTTATATATTGTCATAGCCCAAATTTAAAACGTATTCGCCCTCCCATTATTATTAACAAAACGGCTATTTCTTTGAAAAATATATAGAGTAGCTACTTCTTTTAAATTTAGCATAATAACTTTTGTGGGGATTCAAACATAGTCGTCAATTATTTAAGGGTAGGGACAATCGCGATACTATATTATAGCTGATACGGTTTTTATTACAACGAAGACGCACTGCATACACATGAGTTTATCTCCTTAGTACACGTTTAAACAGACGGAGGACAAGAATAAATTCATGAATCTCATAAAATTTCTACTGAAGCATATTCACATGTGTAAATGTAGGCAACATGATTTGAACCCTGGTAGGTGGATCAGACACCTACAACTTCACCACCAACACCGAGAGCTGCTACAGTTATGTAGGAACATTAGAGTTGTATAACACATACATACACACATATATATATATATATTAGTATCTGGCCACACAATTGTGTTTAAAATTTGGCAAAGTTTATTAATTTTGCAGATTATTGAAGATTAGTAATTCGCCCTTGTACTTATTTTTTTATAGGAAAAATAAGTGCGCACAGGAGCACACATAAAAATATTTATCAAAACAGATGTTAAATACCCCTTTGTCAACTTTTAAAATTTCCCCTTAAAAACTTTTAAAAATTTAGGTTTTCAAAATAGATATAAGTGTAGTGTTTCTTTTCTTGTATTAGTTTTTTTAACGGTTGAAACAACTAAGAAAAACACTCCTCTAGATAAAGGAAAATTGGTGGAAAATACTAATATCATTCAGGACAAATTGTGTATATTAATCATGAAATTTGCAATTAATTTGAGGTTATGTCAAAGAAAAAGGGAGAGAGAAAATTATCCAAAATCAACGCCTGTGCTGCACGAGCAGGGCGAGATTCTCTTTTCTTTCGGCTGAAGATACTTTAGTTAACTTAGCCTTTTTTATTTTCTAATCATTTTTTAAAATTATTTTAAAGATAACATCTTCCTAACTTTATTCCTAATTCCGACCCCTTTGGTCACACCATGACCCGTAGCGTGATTAAATTGTGCTGCCACGCCACTAACCGCGGTGTGATCAAACTGTGCTGTCACACCATCGACCCTTTTGGACGTGTTCGTTTTTTGGCTAAGTCCTGTCACGTCAAGAGGAGTAGCATGACAACACAGTTTGGTTACACCGCTGTCAGTGACGTGACAATATAGTTTAGTCACGTCACAGTTCATGACGTGACCAAAGAGGGTTAGAATTGGAAATAAAGTTAGGAAGAGATTATCTTTAAATAACTTTTAAAAAAAATTAAATAATAAAAAGAATTCTAGTTAACTTCCCCTCAAGACGTAAAAATGTCACAATCAACTTGTTACGCGTTAAAAGAAACTCGATATGATTCTTTTTGAGGCACTTGACATGATGATATTCATGTTGACTTTTACTATCAAAGGTCAAAGTACATGTAGATTTGCATTCTGCACGTTTCGTAATAGGGGAAAATGTGCTTCTCTAATGTAGCAGTAACTAATTGTAGGATGTGATTTTTTTTTCCCCCTTTCACATTTGCTAAGTCATGGTAAACGTTCCGAATTCGTCCTGTTTTGCTCCGGTTTCAACCAAACCGTCCATCTTCTGCTGACGGAATCGGCAGCCATATGGTAATTAAGATGGCCAGATAAACTTGTACGCACACTTGCGTCCTTCTCTCTGTCCATATCCAAGTTCCAAGATGCTAAACCTTCGAACCCGTTCGGAACGGCGAGGAAAACCGAAAGGAAAAGAAAAGAGAACTTGCTCGGACAATTTGATATTCTTGCTAAAAAAATTTCGAATCACCTGGTATAACACATAGACACCCACACACGCACATCACCACACTACACGTCACCTCGCATTTAATGAAAATCCTCGTAAATGAGATACGCAGAGCTAAACCTGGGGTTTAAACCCTGGTAGACTGAGAGTACAACCACCTCCACTACCCACCGTCTAAGCAAGATTTGGCTCTCATATTCTTGTGAAATTTGTAGGTGACACGTTTATCATATGTGCAAAACGTCACTTGAATGAAGAACCAGTAATATAATAAGCTATATATATATAATATATATCCCCAAGCAGCCCTCGCAAGTCGCGGTTTCTTCGGGTCGGACGGCCCATCGGAGGAAGAGTCAAAAGGGCCCGTCCCAGCAGGGGGGCGGCGCGTGCCCTCCACGCCAACGCCATCGCCATCGCCATCGCCATAGCCACAGCGTTTCAAAAGAAGACGCGGCGCCGCCTCTTGGAATCAACGGGGGCTGGGCACCTCCCGTTGTTTCCCGCGATTTCCGACAAATCCATCTGGTTCTACTTCTACAAAATAAAGGCATTTATTTTCCAATTCTGTTTTGTATCAGTAGTATGTCGAGCACTACTCTTCTCACTAATAACGAGCAAGCTCAGACACCCATGTCTACTATTTCCGTGTTACAAGAAGATGGGTCTACTACTCTACCGCGCATCCAGACCGCGACGAATGGCCTACGCATATTTCTGCCGCAGACTGGAAGTGCGGAATAGGTCGTCTGCCGCGATCTGGGTGCACGGAATGTCGGCTCCGTGGCTATTTCATATGGTACGGGTATTGTTTTTGTCATTTCGTTTTTGAGATCTTTTTACAAAACAACTAAGGCTCTATCCGATATTTACTACTCTACCACTTACTTAATTATAAATTTTATTTGGCTAATTGCAGACAAGTTTGTTAAATCTAGAGGGTATCCCCTTTTAAGTCATGTTGTTGCAGCAATGGAGGAAAAAATAATTAAATATTTTGGATCTATTTCACAACTATATTGCTTTGCTATCATATTGGATCCTACAAAAAAGTTAGCAGGTTTGCAGATGACTATGGAGAGAATAGGTGAGTGTCTCAGTCTTGATTTCTTCGAAGCTTTCGAACATGTCAAAAAGGAGTTTGTTCGTGTTTTCCGCTTGTATCACGACAAGCTTGGCGGCAAGACGAGATGGTCTCACAAACAGACGATCAAAGCAAGACAAGCTTGACAAAGACACTTGTGGAAGAAACTAAAGAGAAAGTCTAGTTCTTCATTCTCTCGCCTCAGCGCCCACAAGTGGAATTCTACCTGAAGTGAACCACTATATGTAGCATGATTTTGCAAACATGGTTCCTAATCTTTCTGGCGAAGGCAAGTTAAACTTGCTCGATTGGTGGAAGAACAACAAGCGGATATTCTCTGTGTTGTGCCATTTTGTATGAGATGTTCTACTGGTTCTGGTGTCCTCTGTCTCTTCGAAAGTGACGTTCAGTATGGTAGAAAGAATAATTGAAGAAAGGAGGTCATCCCTTACGCCTAAGATGGTGGAGGCAATCATCTGCCTCAAGGACTAGAATTGGCAAAAGAGCGTCATCAACATCAACTGGAGGATCCTGAGATCATAGAGACGTTAGCCGATCTCAAAGTCAAGTACTCCTTCCGTTTTTAAATACATGACGTTTGACCAAACGTACAGTCAAACTTATATAACTTTGACCATTACTTTTCATATGATTTTGTTAGTAAAAAATTACAAAATTATTATATTATGAAAATATTTATCATGACAAATATAATGATACTATTCACTCATGGTCAATCTAAATAGTTTTCATATATTATTAGTCAAAGTTAGATAAGTTTGATCGCACGCTGGTCAAACGTCATGTATTTAAAAACGGAGGAGTATGTATGAATGTAGTTATTGTACTCTTTTCCTTATCGGAAACCCCACACCGAACGTAAGGTTTTTAACAAGCAAGAACAATGTATCGTAAAATTTCAATAAAATTTCCCTTTTCCTAATTTTTAATTATCCATAATTTTACCATTTTAACCATTTTAATTTAAATCAGAATGAATATCTTAATTAAATAAATTATTTTACTAATTAATGCTTATTTTCTAATTAATCAGAATTTTCTAACTTAATCGCTAGTTAAGCTCTTTATTTTAATTTCCTTAATTTTCCTTTTCTTCTCCACTTTTTCTTTCCCTTTTCCCTTTCTCTTTTCCCCTTACTTTTCCCTTCTTTTTCCATTTTCTTCCTTTTTCCTTTTACCTTTCCGCTTCCTTCGGCCTCGCCTTATCTCTTCGCTTCGGCTCTTCCTCGATAGCTCAACTCAATCAATCCTCTATTCCTCATTTCCTCTCCCCGTCTCTCTCTCCTTCCTCCAGTGGCCGGCGCACCCAGGCAGCTTCTTCCCGCATAGCGTCTGCGGTGTGTTCAACGGCACCACCATGGTGTACCTAAGTCCTGAGCTACATCGGCTACGACGTCGCGTCCACCATGCCTGAGGAGGCGGAGCGGCCGGCGCGTGACATCCCCGTGGGCATCTCGGGCTCCGTCGTCCTCATCACCGGCTCACCGCACTCTACTGCCTCATGGGCTCATGGCCGCCTCCATGTCCGTGCTCCTCCGGTCCAGTCCTCCACTCCTCTTTATCTCTTCTTCCTCTGATTCTTCTCCCTGTCTCCGGTCTCCTGAGTCCCAACTGCTGACTAGCAAGGTCGCAAGGGCATCAAGCAACTGGTTCACCGGCGGCTATGCGGGTGGGGGCCTGGCGAGGGTGGCGAAGCGGGAGCGTGGGCAGGGGCGGCGAGGCAGGCGCGCGCACGACCGATGCGGAGCGAGGCAGGCAGAGGCCATCGTGAGCGTAGGGACGGACGAGCTACAGGGGCACGTGTGCCGTGCCCATGCCGGCATGGCACGACAGCCGCCCGACGTGCCACTGTACTGTATTATGCTGGGCCTGGTGCCGGCCGGCACCAACTCCCACCTCTACACGCACACCACCTCTAGGTGACACGTTTATGTGGAAAACATCACATGAATGAAGCACCAGTAATCCAAAGCTATACTCCACGCCATAGCGTTTCCACCGACGACGCCACGCCGCGTTTTGGAATCAACGGGGGGCCGGGCACGTCCCGTGGTTTCCCGCGATTTCTGACAAATCACACACTTTTGGCGGTTTTAATCGGTGGCTACTTGAATTTATTACACCAAGTAAAGTTTATTCTACTTCTACAAGATGATAAGTATTTATTTTTCCTATCTGTTCCGTATTAGAGCATGTACAATGGGCTTATGTCAGCCGTCTATAGCATTTACCATATAGGATTTTTGGTGACGTGGATGAAAGAGAATGAAGAGAGAGAATATTGCTGTCTATAATCCTGCAGCCGACTGTAGCACCAAAACCAAGAAAAAGTATTAAAGATTGTGTGTTGTCTACAATCCTATAGCCGGCTGTATCATCACAACTCATTGTATGAGCTAGTTTTAGTGCTGTCTATAGGTGACATGGATAATTGCTATAGACAGCAGCTGTCTGTACCATTGTACATGCTCTTAGTAGTATGTCAATTGTCAAGCACTACTCCCATGTCCAGTATTTCCGTGTTACAAGAAGATGGGCCCCGGAAGGTGAGGATACCACATTAATCCTTGCGTCCATACAGTTCAGGCAAAAGAAAAACTTGTGTCCACAGCCGCAGTAATTAATCTGCAATTAGTAGGTTTTAGGCTAGTCATGTACAAGCAACTCGTTTCGGTGGAGATCAAGCTATAAAAGCCTGGTTCGCACCCGGTCTCGTCCAATGATCCAACCACTAGTTTCCCACTATCCCCTCTTCTGTCCTCCCCTTGCAGATACAAAGTTCTTGGCTGGTATTAGACTCTGTTTTAAATGAAGTAGTAAAACTAGCATGCCTACGAAATGATATAAATGACACTCATGCTATGCGAAATCACCACGAAAATAGACATTCTATATATACACCCAGATTGTGGCAGGCGAGCTACCGAGCACCCAGACCGCGGCAGATGGCCTAACCACATTCCTGCCGCGGACTGAGAGTGCGGAAGGTCGCCTGCCGCGGTCTGAGTGCGCGGAATTTCGGTTCCGTGGCAATTTCGCATGGTAGTAGTATCATTTTTATCATTTCATTTGGGAAAGAGTCTATTTTTGCTATTACAAATTAAAAAACATGTCATTTTAGCCAAAGAGCCGCAGAAATAGGCATCACCACAGATGTTCCAGTCCGGTGCCAACTTGGCAAGCTGGCATCCTTGCACAGCTCAATATTGGCACAGAGAGTGTGTACCGGCCACCAGAATCAGCTAAATCAGACAGACACCTCTGAAAGTAGATGACAAATCCAAACATTGCTTACCCATAGTTGGCAGAAGCCAAACAGCACAAGGATGTTGTTAGCCAAACAAACGTAACACCTCACATCATATGCATTATTGTACTGCATTAGCACGGAACGAACTAATCTATCCTAGCACAGGCCACGGAGTGAACTAATACCCTGACGTATTTGGGTGGCTCTCTCTCTCTCTCTCTCGCCCCTTTCTGCAGGGAACACTTGTTGCTTTCTCTGTCACGCCGAGCTACAAAAGAAAGTAGCAAGAAGGTATCGACATCCGAATTGATTTAGAGAATCAACTGTGTTAGACCATGTGGCTAGGACTAGAATATTTTAGTGATGAATAATTGACAATGTTAGGTACTGATGTTATTCGAGGCGTGTGTGCGTGTGTGGACTCATATCGGTCAAGTTGAAAAGAACTTGTGCCGGGAAAAGATGTGTTTTGGTCTTTGCATGTGCAGGGTAACTCGGAGGCGATCGTGGTCTACGGCGGTGACCGGGAGATGACTTGGTGCAAAGTCATGGTCCGAAGGGTCAAGAGTGCTGGAGGAGACGGTCGGGCTCGAGTTGGAGCGCGTGGAGGTCAAAGCTGGATGATGTGTGGTGGAGCTACGGATGTGTAGTCCGGAGGCTACGACACGTGACAATTTTAGGGTGTCTAAAATTGGACTGGTGATTTGTGTAATCAGGTGCTAAGTTCATGTATTGGGCCTTAATACTAGTGGGCCATACATGGATCATTAGGGTTGATGACTATAGAGGTATTTAAGTCCTTGTGCGTGGACAAGGTTGGGGCCACGATTTTTCAAGACTCCGTGCGGCTGTTAGGGTTTTAGTGCTCTGAGCTGACGGCGGCTTTAGACGTGCGCAGTCTTTGGGGGCGGCAGCAAAGAAAAAGTTTTCACGTGAGAGGTGATTAGTAGTTCTTGGCTGTTTGTGTCATCAATAGCATGTACTAGAAAACTCTTTTGGGCATGCAGTTTTGGCGGTGAGTTCCATGAGTTGTTGATGCTTCCTGTTGGTTCTTTTGACTATTATGCTTTTGTTTGTACCGTGAGAGACAAGTAGGCAGACTATTTTTTGCTTTCATGCAAAGGAGATAGTTTTTGCTGTTGGGCATTGAGGTAGCTGGAATTAGGTGGAAGCAAAGTAATCAGTGACTGGTGTTTTTCTTTAGACTGCACGCTGTAGGAAATCAAGTGCAAACTGTGTTTTTATTTTCTCGAGTACGTGAGTAGTATTAGACTGCTGCATCAGCTTTTGAAGGCAAAGCCTTCGGTCTTTCCGTTTGCTACAGTAATGCGCAGTTGCTACAGTACAACATACTATTTGCTACAGTATATATACAATTGCTATAGTACCAAAAACCTGTTTGTCTCTCTTTGTTTGCGTACACGCTGTGTTAGCAAGTTGCACGATAAAAACAATCAATTTGAGGAAAAGCTTCAGCTAGGAATTGCAATCATTCACCCCCTCCGATTGCCGCTGACGATCCTACAAGTGGTATCGAGCGGGGTTGCTATGGCGCAGAGAGGTATGTGAATCGCCCCCATGCTAGATGGTACTGATTTTGCTTTTGGAAGTGTCGATACAAGCTTATATTGAGGCTCAAGGTAGTGATGTGTGGAATAAAGTTTCTAGACCTTATGTGGTTCTGTTATTGTTAATGATCTAAATAAACTGATGTTAATTTAAATGCCCAAGCTCAGAATTTGTCGTTTCAAGGATTTCGCAAAGAATTTGATCGTAGCTCATATTAATTCGCCCACTTAATATGGAAGACTCTTTGCGATTATCATGAGGGAACCACTAAAATTAAGAAAGTGCGTAAAAATCTTTATCAAAAAGAATATTCGGATTTTGCTATGAAGCCTGGTGAATCTATTGATGATCTTTTTGCTCGCTTTGAAAAGATATTAAGTAATTTGCGTGGCGTTGATGTTATTCCTACTGATGAAGATAATGCAACTAAAATTTTGAGATCTTTAGGTTCTGAGTGGTTGATGGTTGTCACGACTATCAATCAAACTATCGATCTAGATACTTTAACCATGGATGATCTCTTTTCTAGATTGAAAACCTATGAGATGGAAGCTTTGCCATCTAAGATTGATAAATCTTCATCTTTAGCTCTTGTAACTAACCCCATGCAGGCTGCTTCGTCGAGTTCTTTTTCTTTGTCCGCTTTGTCTTCTTTTTCAGATGAACAGTTCGAACAGCTCCCTGAAGAAGACTTGGTGTTGATCTCCTCACGGGCATACAAGTCACTCAACAACATGAGGATGGAGAAGCGAGGTGGCGTCTCTCGTTCAATCACGTGCTATGAGTGTGGCGAGCAAGGTCACATTAAGTCGGAGTGTCCTAAGCTCAAGGGAAAGGTGATCAAGGAAAACAAGAATTACCGTCGTCGGCCATCCAAGAACAACAACACCAAGGGTGGCAATTTTCGTCGCAAGCTTGCTGAAAAGATCATATCAGCTATTGAGCATCTTGATTTGAGTGATGTGGAATATGAGAGTTGTGATGACATCGATGATGATGATGATGATTCTAAAGGGAAAAAGAAGAACAACGACTTTACGGGCATGTGCTTCATGGCAAGAAACGACAACGACGACGACGATGACAGTGATCCCGATGAGGTAAGACCATCATATGATGAGCTTGAAGATGGTTTGATTAAACTTGCTATGGAATTGAAAAAGACTAAAAAGAAACTAAAAGAAAATAATAGTCTTGTTGAAAGATTAAATTTCAAATTAATAGACTTAGAGCTTCTATTCCTGATGATGAATCTTGTGAGTCTTGTCAAGTTTTACACTCTGAGTTGGAGACTGCTAGAACAATTAATGCATCAACCTTGGTTCAATTTGAGGATGTAACTGCTAAACTTGATGAATTAAGATTGACACATGATTCTTGTGATGAAAAGTTAAAACTTGCAAATAGTGAAATTGAAAAACTCAAGTTTAGTTCTCTTACATATTTAGAGTCAAGTACTTCGAATGCTCAAATTAAAACTTGCTCTAATTGTGGGTTGTTAGAAGCTAAACTTAATTCATCACAGAGACAATTCAACAGATGCTCTATCATGAGATAGCTTCTTGCTCTAATTGTCCTAAACTCACCATAGAAATAGAAGCTTTGATTAGACAACTTAATGATTTTCTTTGAAAAGAAAAATTGGCTCATCTAGTGCTTCTAAGAAGATTGTGAATGAATCATCACATGCAATCGCTTGTCCTACTCTAGCTAAAGAAATTGAGTATCCAAGGACACTTTAGAAAGATTTTCTTTTGGCAAGAAAAATTTGAATATGATTCTAGACAAGTCAAAAGTAAGTGTTAAAAATCATGGTCTAGGATTTAATTTTGTTGAGCATGCCAAGAATAATCCTCCTACGTTGCTAAGTTTCTTGAACTCGAAAATTTGAAGTAAAATCAACCAAAACAAACCGTGTTCAAATCTGCTGGTTTTGTGCAAAGCTCCTCTAGTAATGTTGTTGGTGCCAGCTTATCATCTCAAAAGAATTCTGATTATGTTAAATTTTGTTGCACTTATTGTGGTAGAGATGGACACTTGCATGAATTTTGCTTTAGACGTGTTAAGAAAGAGAAAAATGAAAGATTGAATGCTTTAAGACAAAAACGTGCATCTTATTTTGTTGTTCCTAGAGCTAATGCAAAAGCTAGGTTTGTAGATAACTTTTATGATGATTTTCAATCTGTTTCACGTGCCGGTTTGGGTTACAATTCAAATAATGTTTATTCAAGATTGCCTCGCATTTCAAGGGCAATTAGACAGCTTCTTTTGGCATTCGATCGCCACGTACACATGTTTCGGTTCTAGTTTTGTTGCACTGCTCATCGATATCTCAAGATCGATTCCTAAATCTTATTTCACTAACCCCAGATCGTGAGACCGATGTTTCTGTGATGTGATGTAAGAACAGCTGACGAGGCTGGAGAACATGAGCTTGATTTGGTTCCAGTCTTTTACGTCATTACTTGATTGGAACAACTGATGGTTCTTCACTTTCTTTGATGGCTTCCAAGAGATTTCACTTTCTGAGAGACCATGTGGAAAAGGTGATGTTGCTCTACACCTTGTTAAGTTTGAATTTTGATTTGCTCTTTTGCAAAGTGAGTTGGGTGTGTTGCATCCTATGGGCTTATTGTGAGGGGGAGCTTGTGGTTTAACAATTCAGAAACTTTGTTTATTATACTTGTCAAACAATTCTTCAAGTCCAAGCCATTGAAATCAAATGAGTTGTAGAGCCTTCTTTATCATATTTATTCATGTACTGTGTAGCTGTGTTCTTGACTGGTTATAATTAATTTGCTACATTAGAACTAAAGCATGACATGGCTGAAAACTTTGACTAGATTGATTATTGTTATCACTTTGTGATGTCCATCGAAAAGGATGAGCTTGTTTGTGATTCTTATTTTAAATCTTGGATTTGAAGCAAGTATGTCTCTCATTACAATCCTATTATGCTCACTCAATTTGGCATGTTACAATATAAAAAAAATTGAGAAAGAAACAAATTGAAAAGATGTATGCTTCAAGTATGCCATACATGTCTATGTATTCAAAAGAAGAAAAAAAAATGCACACAAAAGTGCTCCAACGAAAAGAAGTATGCTTCAAGCATGCCATCAGTGAAAAGAAGTATGCTGCAAGCATGCCACATGCAAAGAAGAATTGAAAGTGGAGCAATAGGTTGTTACATAGGACTGATAGCTCTTCTAGATTTAAAGTTTGCCTCATCGTTAGGCTTTAACTTTTCATGATGATATCTCTTTGTGGTGTTTATAACTGCTTAGTCATTGTTGAGATGCTGTCATAAATTTAAATTGCTTAATCATTCTAAAAGACTTGTCTTGACTTTGCTATATGGTATATGATTTTATATGATCCAGATAGCTCTACTAAAAAGATGGCTTGGTTAATTTACTAAATCAGTGCAAAATGACTTGGATAATCTACAAAGCTTCTTGATTTTACTCCCATTGCTCTTTCTTAGAATTATTCTTTCTTTGATGCTTCCCGATGATTACATGGCCAAAGGGGAGAAAATAGGAGAAATTTGCTTCCTTATGTTGAGGGGAGCTTTTCTGCTTTTTGGCTTTTCGGTCAGCTTCTTTTCATGACCTGCTTTGAAGCTTTTATATTTTTTCTTATTACTCATTATGCAATCTTGAAGTGTTGTCAATGTATTCATCAAGGGAGATTGTTAGACCATGTGGCTAGGACTAGAATATTTTAGTGATGAATAATTGACAATGTTAGGTACCGATGTTATTCGAGGCGTGTGTGTGTGTGGACTCATATCGGTCAAGTTGAAAAGAACTTGTGCCGGAAAAGATGTGTTTTGGTCTTTGCATGTGCGTGGTAACTCGAGGCGATCGTGGTCTACGGCGGTGACCGGGAGATGACTTGGTGCAAAGTCATGGTCCGAAGGGTCAAGAGTGCTGGAGGAGACGGTCGGGCTCGAGTTGGAGCGCGTGGAGGTCAAAGCTGGATGATGTGTGGTGGAGCTACGGATGTGTAGTCCGGAGGCTACGACACGTGACAATTTTAGGTGTCTAAAATTGACCGTGATTTGTGTAATCAGTGCTAAGTTCATGTATTGGGCCTTAATACTAGTGGGCCATACATGGATCATTAGGGTTGATGACTATAGAGGTATTTAAGTCCTTGTGCGTGGACAAGGTTGGGGCCACGATTTTTCAAGACTCCGTGCGGCTGTTAGGGTTTTAGTGCTCTGAGCTGACGGCGGCTTTAGACGTGCGCAGTCTTTGGGGGCGGCAGCAAAGAAAAAGTTTTCACGTGAGAGGTGATTAGTAGTTCTTGGCTGTTTGTGTCATCAATAGCATGTACTAGAAAACTCTTTTGGGCATGCAGTTTTGGCGGTGAGTTCCATGAGTTGTTGATGCTTCCTGTTGGTTCTTTTGACTATTATGCTTTTGTTTGTACCGTGAGAGACAAGTAGGCAGACTACTTTTTGCTTTCATGCAAAGGAGATAGTTTTTGCTGTTGGGCATTGAGGTAGCTGGAATTAGGTGGAAGCAAAGTAATCAGTGACTGGTGTTTTTCTTTAGACTGCACGCTGTAGGAAATCAAGTGCAAACTGTGTTTTTATTTTCTCGAGTACGTGAGTAGTATTAGACTGCTGCATCAGCTTTTGAAGGCAAAGCCTTCGGTCTTTCCGTTTGCTACAGTAATGTGCGCAGTTGCTACAGTACAACATACTATTTGCTACAGTATATATACAATTGCTATAGTACCAAAAAACCTGTTTGTCTCTCTTTGTTTGCGTACACGCTGTGTTAGCAGGTTGCACGATAAAAAAACAATCAATTTGAGGAAAAAGCTTCAGCTAGGAATTGCAATCATTCACCCCCCCTCTGATTGCCGTTGACGATCCTACAAACTGTGCAGCGAAAATACCAATCCACGAATACAGCTAGTTGGCTTGAATTATTGGGATAGTAGTATGAAATGCTTTGCTTACTTTTGGAAGAATAATGAGCCATGTTTTGTACATCATTGTTGAATGCAATCCCTGCTCAAAGATATCTAGTGAGAGGCGCGGCGTCATCAACATCTCGAACTTTTTTTTATTAATTAATTAATTTTTATTATTAATCATTGCTAATTTTATTTTCAATTCTAATCCTTTTGACTATAGCAAAACAACATAGCCATGCTAGCACTATGACGTGGCTAAATCCTATCACCCCATCACCAATGACGTAAGGCTGCTCCCAATGGGCAGTATCTTAGTGCATGGGTAATGTTATGATATCATCTTCCCAATGCATAGTTTCTTATAGTGTAGTATCTTAAGGTGTTTCATTTAATTACATGCATGAGACTGTTTTGCGTTGGATTTCGAGCCAGACTAGTATCTAAATTAGATACTAAAGTATCCTCTCTCTTCATTAACTATAGTGCCACATCATTATTTTGCCTACATGGCAAGCTAAGATACCAGCCAAAGTGGAGCATTGGGAGCAGCCTAACAATGTTGTTTGGTCACGCCATCACTAGTGACGTGATAAGAAGTGCTATTTTAACTAGATTTACCTTATGACGTGACAGTATTGTGTTGCCACACCACGAGTGGTGCGCGTGACAAAAATATCATATTTGAAAATAAAGTTGACGAGAGATTAGTAATGAAAATAAATTAAAAAACAGGTTAATTAATAGAAAAAAATCCAACATCTCCGGTCTCGTTTTTTACTTTTTTTCCAAAGGAGCAATCATTTTCAACATAGTACAATAATTTTTTTTAGCATCTTCCTGGCATAAGCCCCCAAGAAAGATGATATCCAAATAGAATCTTTACTGTGGTTGATTTTTTTTGTCATTGTTTATCAACTATTTTCCCTTTCTTGCAGCCTTGCACCAATGAGAAGTCAACAAGTCACCTCCATAATAGTGGAGAAAGAAAGGCACTTATCCACTGTTTCTTGGGGACCCATCTTTTGCAGCTGCTGTCCATGGGTGGAGAATCAAATTGGCACGCACGACAGAGGGTCCAATTGTTCCTGGAGCATCATCGTGTTGTCACTTTGGATGCAAAAGAGAAGCAATACGGCACGAATTGAACAACAATGTCTTCTCATTTTCCCAATGTACAGTACACAAATATCACTTTGATATTTTACTTTCGGCCTTATCCTTGTCTGCAGCTAATAAAGGCAAACAGAAACAGGACTGCAAAGCTGCACTGATCCAAAGAATAGAAATAAACCTTCAATGGTGCAATGAGCTTCGGAAATTAGGCGTGTTGCGAAGTACCTAACCCTTCTTTCTGGTCAATAATTCTATGCATAATCAATGGTTGGGGACTGGATAGCGATGAATCAAAAGGAAGCAAAGTATGATGTTTCGTTTAAATTATACATAGAATTTGAATCTTTCAGGAATTTAGCACTAACTTCAGTCGCAGAAGCACACACTTTATACCATCAACACCCAAGTTCGACAATCTGTACTGTCCAGACCCCATGGCTCCTCCTCCAATGTGTCATAAAAATCGATCTACTTTCCTACAAATCATTCACTTGGATCTGAGCCTTGTGAACTTTATTAGAGTATGTACAATAGTGTGACGTCAGCTGTCTGTAAGATTTGTCACGTAGAACGACGTCAGCTATTTATAAGATTTGTCACGTAGAACATTAGATGACGTGGATGAGAGAGAGGGAGCATAGAGAATTAGGCCGTCTCTCATACAGTAGTCGACTGTAACATGAGAAACAAAACACATTATACATGAAGAGTTGTCTATAGAGACATATAAAAAAACTCGTTGTAGAAGCTGTCTTTAGTGCTATCTATAGATGACATACAGATGTACTATAGACAACGGTTGTCTATACCATTGTACATGCCCTTAGAATATCCCATTCAGGGAACAAGCCGCACCTCACTACAGTCGCAGATCCAACCGTAACACAGCAATTTCATGCCCTTGTACAGCCTGCCCGAGGACATGGTGCAAGTGCCATAGGCCGAGGAAGAGACTGTGGTCATGGACATGATCTACCTCTCCCACCACCAGTGCATCCAACCATGGCCCAAGTCATGGCTTAGCAGACATAGATCCTTCAAGCAATGCTCGCCAGTCAGCAGGATATGGTGGATGAGATGAAAACTCGTCGGGAGGATGTAACCCTGATTTTGGATTTTTCCTGGGTGGATGTAACACAGTATTGTTAATTGGGTGGATGTAACCCTAGTAATCAAAATTAAGTATATGGTGGATGGAACCTTCACCGCTATAAATATTGCACAACTTCTCTCTTTAATAAAATATAATTTGGTTAAAATGTTAAGTCATAGGAGTTTCTAATTATGGTAATTAAAAATATTATCTTTAGTAAATAAAAAAAAAACCGAGTCATCATTGTTAAACCTAGCATGTATAACTATTGCATTTTGTGTGTTGGCTTGCGTAACACTGTTGCTTGTGCTCATCCTCACTCTTCCTCGCATCCCTCAAAACCTGTGGAGTAAGGGCACTACGCATACTGAGGATCCAGAAGATGATGGTAAAGAAGATGGAGAAGGGTAGTTTAGGCTATAGTAGTATAGGTCTCATCCGAGTCTAGCCGGCTAAGTCGGTGTTTGCTCGCACCAATATTATTAAAGTCTTTGGGTAATATCGGCCGCACACAGGTTACCCTGATCGCTTGCATGTGGCGAGATGTGTCTTCCCCCTTTTGCTTTTGCTACCACTTTCGCTTTTATGTAATGTACCCATTTGGCCTGATCGGCTCTATTGTAAACTCGATTCGATACGGTTTATGTGAACTCTGATGTTTTGTAATTAATGTATGCTACGATTTACATTCTGTATGAAATGACTCAGTGATATATCTGTAAGCACTATATACTGATCATATGCTGATCCAAGGAATAGTGCAGTGGTTTCAATAATAATTTTGGATTGGCTAAATCCGGATCCCACACCACTGCAGACAGATCACTCTCTCGACACATTTGCATCATCGAGTGCTTTCTGGACAACCTGCAAGACATAGAGGACAGATGACAAAAAAGTAAAATACCACAAAATCCACACAAACCGCTATCCTTCTTTGAAAGGGAGGGAATCGACTATTTGCCATTTTTTAGTTTGGCATTTGATAAAATACTATAATTTTTTTGGTAATAAATAATATATTACATCTTTCCTTGCACTCTCTATTTATTTATTTATTTATTTATTTTTGCCATTTTCGAGTTTTTAAATCCATTTTCATCTCTTTTAGCTATAAACCACACGCGAAATGACTAATTTGCTCCTCCACCTATCCTCCTCCCATGCGTGTGCCGCCGCCGCTGATTAAAAGAATGAATCAGTATTAATTCATCGGAGACTAAGCATTGATACATCATACTCACGTGCATGTACAGAGAACTATTGCACTGAGGCTTTTGCATGTGATGATTGAGATTGAATAAATAATTCATTCATAATGGAGTGGTGATGCTTAGTGGCTGCCGTTTCAGCGCCCGACGCTGTCGAATCGTATCATGGTCAAGGAACTTGTTGCGGTTAAGTGGAACACCGGACAAGCAAAAGAAAGGGAGATCTAATTATTTGTCACTGCGAATATATAATTCATGATTTATCACTCCACATGTTATAGACACACAGAATAGCAAATCATGAATTACATATCTTTGCAGTGATAAATCATTAATTATTCTGCAAAGAAATAGTACACACAGGACTCACTGTTCTATATTAGTAGATGGAAGAGAAGAACTAGTTATGTCGCAAGGTGGCTATGTTTGTAGCACGTATAAAGGTTGCTTTTCGGTTTAGTCAAACTGTGCTAAATGGTCTGGTAGCATCCGCATTTTTTTTTTTTTTTTGCTTACAAATGAATCCAGTATTATTTCCAAGAACTCTGGAAATTCAATAGTCCGGAAGTAGAAAACTCTTGGGAAAGTTGAGAAAAAAATGGTCAAATGTATACTGATCACAAATCACAAGAGATCATCGAGCACCTTGCCGGCCTTGCCAAGAAATCACAAGAAACAGAGGCACAGGTAAGCTAGCTCCAGGCAAGCAAATCATCGAGCACCTTGCATGCGACGACATGCAAGGGGAGGCGGACTCACCAGAGTCACAAAGCCAACCTCTCACTCACCTGCTCGCTGCGTCGTTGCGGCCGGGAGGGCGTTGCCAAGTCGAGGCGACGCGCTGCAGTTGGCCGGAAGAGGGGAAACCGAGGAGAACGAGGGCTGATGAGGTGATAAGGCCGGACCAGTTCCACCATACTGGATGGATCTTTTAGAGGTGGACTGGATCGGCCCAGTTCCGATCGAAACGATGCATCTAGCGGGCTTTACCCACCATGGAGCGTACGAATATTAATACTGTATACTGTATAGTTTAGCCTGAAATAGTAGTGTATCACATGTTAGTTCGTCCCTTAGACTTCAGCTTAGGGCGAAGCGAAATCCTGTATCGGCAGATCGCACTCCTTGGTCACGCTCGGGTGGTTTAGCGCTTGCGTGTGATCTGTGGATTTTTTTTTTGAAAAAAACAATTTAATTTAAAAGATAAGTACAAAAAATATTCATTTTTTTTTAAAAAAAAATAGGCCACTGTCGTCATTTGGAATGGAGAAAATTTTCTGTCGTCGTTCCAATTGGCGACAGTATCCCTGTCGTCATTCCAATTGGCGACAGTATCCCTGACGCAAATTATGACAGTGCAAAAAGATTCTTGTCGCCAATTGAACTGGTGACAAGACAATTTCGTCAGTTCAATTGGCGACAGGGATACTGTCGCCAATTGGAATAGCGATAAAGTCTTATATTTAATTTTTTTTAAATTTATGTGTAGAGAACTCAACATAAAGATTTAGTGTATTTCACGAAGTTTTTGGTAATACCTTGAAGTGTCCGTGTAGTTCAGAATCTGAAATTGAAGAAGATAACGAAATGTGAAATAGACAATGCGAGATCAACGACGTAATTTGGAACGCGAGTTCGGCGGCGCAATAACACAAATAGCCCTCTTCGGAGCGAAATAAAAATATATTTTGGCTTAGGGTTGTCATGCGCGTTGTTGTCCTGATTATATTGTTTGTGGAACCGATTATTTTGAGAAAAGATTACGTAATATTTAATAATCAAAATATTTGGGAAAAGATATTAAAGTTTGAAAGACTTCATAATTTAATTGCGAATTACATGGCGAGCTGGGTTTAGTTATATACATTAGAAACACCAATATACACGAATCAACAAATCGAAATACACCTACGATACATGTACGTCTTTTTAGAATTCGGAAAAAAGTTGATTAGAACAAAATCGATCAGTCCTGATGGCCCATCAGTCCCTTCCCCTAGTCTCTGGATTGCCCGCGACGATGGTCAGTCTTGAAGTCAGCCATGTTCTGCGAGGCAGGCTGGACAATTGAATGATGTTAGGATAGCACAACATAGGGCCAAATTAATAATCAAGATGCAAACTAAATATAACTTACCTCTTCGATCCGGACTGCGCTCGGGTGATGGGGAGCCCTAGGACGGCCGTTGGTCTCACTAGCAGCAGCCTTCCCCTTGTGCGTTGCGTGCTTGACTCGTTCATACTCAGCTTCCTGTTCACGGGTCCTCCTCCACCACCCTGCTTTCCTGGGCTCCCCTGGTGCCTTTTCAGTAGGGCCGGGTTATGTAAGGTTTCCAGCGTTTGAAAGTCTCGGCTCGCATTGCATAGTTTAACATGTACTTTTACTCGATGAACGCCCTATCGTACATGTCCGGGTCGTCGATCCATTGAAAGAAGTTGCATCGCATCTCCAGCTGCCATTATGCGTAGATGTAATTAGGAACTTGTGGAATGAAACTTAAGATGTGAAAAATCTATTTGTGTGCAAGATTCGCTTACGAGGACGTTCCCACACGTATAGTACGCCCGGGCGGCCGTTGCCTAGTGTGTGGATAGGATGATCTTAGCCGGTTCTTCGCATACACATTACGGGCGTGGGAACTCCAATGGTACCGACGCATCCTTCATAGAACAATCCAGGTAGGGTCTCGGCAAGCTACTTGCACTTCCGCAGCATCTTCACGTCGACGTCCCCCGATGAGTCCGACATCTCCTTCCTCTCACTTGTCTGAACCAAGCTTTGGTAAAGTGTTGGTATGATGGTGTAGTGTTCTCCTTCAGCTCTCTTTTTTCTCTAGTTCTCTTCTCGCTCCTTTTATAATGGGTCTTTTCGGTATGAAAAGGTGGCATGGCAGAGTGACGTCTTTTCGGTCTGCAAATGTAGCATTGTAGTATGTTGTCATCCCAGTCTGCAAAAGTGGTAGTTTATGGCATGGCGTGGTGCATTCTTTTCAGTCTGAAAAAGGTTGTGTGGCAGAGTGTTGCCTTTTTTATCTGAAAAGGTAGCATTGCAGTGTGTTATCAACTCGGTCTGCAAAAGTGGCAGTGTGTGGCATGACAGGGTGTGATCTTTTTTATTTGAAAAGGGGGTGTGGCGGAGTGTGATCTTTTCGGTGTCGAAAGGTAGCATCGAAGTGTGTTGTCATCTCAGTCTGCAGAAGTGGCAGTGTGTAGCATAACTGAGTGTAGTCTTTTCGATTTGAAAAGGGGGCGTGGCGGAGTGTGATATTTTTGGTGTGGAAAGGTAACATCGGAGTGTATTGTCATCTCAGTCTACAAAAGTGGCACATGACCTGATGTGGTCTTTAAGGTCTGAAAAGGTGGGGTGTCGCGATGCTGACTCTCTCACATGGTTACCTATACACACAAGAACAAACAGTACCCAAACACGAGACTAGCATAATGTAAGTTGTAAAAAAAATTATATTTATATGACACGACCGATATTTACAAGAACAAATATATACTCGTGAGCCCTCTTGGGGCGTACCCACGTGTGGCTCCCGGCCTTATCTGGGATCGCTGGGCGGCGTCACGAGTAGGTCAAAGGCTCATGCGCAGAGGATTTGTAACACCCCATTTTCTTCCTCCTTGGGTCAACCCCGCTCGGACCCCCCCTCGCGTGCTCTGCATCGCCGCCGCGCCACACCTACTCACCCCTGCTTGCTTTGTCCCATCCGGCGTCGTGCGTCCGCCTCGCGCCTCGCCCAACCCGCGCGACGCATCTCCGTGCCTCCGCCGATAGTGCCCGCACCCGCCGGCACCCTGCCCTATCTCGTGCACACCCGCGCCGCACGCCCGTCACGTCCCGTCCCGGTTCCCCCGCCTCCATGCCCATGCCTTGTAGTCACCATACGCGCGCCACCCTCGCCCATCCCGCGTGCGTGCGCCGCTCCGCCGGACCGCCGGCCGCGCGCCGCCCCGCATGCCCCCTTTTGCCGCACACGCTTGCCCGGACCCCCCCAACAGCTCCTTCTCCTCCCTTGCCCATAAAAAGCCCACCCGGTGCCCCATTGCCTTCTCCCCCCTCCGTCACTTCCCTTCTTCCCCCAAGCAAGAAGAGGACCGAGGAAGAAGAAGCAAAAGAGAGAAGAAGAAGGGGAAGAACTCACCTCCGCGAAGACGTCGCCGCCGCGGTGCCCTCGTCGCCGGCCCGGTGAGCCCCATCGCCGCCACCCTTAGCCGTGCCACCACCTCCCCGCGCTGTCGCTGTCGTCGCCACCGCGCCTCCGAGCCCCTGAGCCCCCCTCTTCCCTGCGTGCGCCGTTGTCGCCCCTCCATTTCCCCCGCCCCCTTTTGCCTTCGGCTTGAGCCGCCTCTCCCCCCTTTTCGGCTTTAGGGCAATGCCCCCCATGGGCCGCGCTCGCGCCGTGCGCCTGTTTCGGCCTGCGCCGTGGGCCGGGCAGAATCTTGCCCCATGGGCCGCCGCCGTTTTTCTTTTCCTTTTCTGTTTTAAATTCAAAAGAAAGGCTTCAAAAATTCATATCTCCCTCCTTCTAGCTCCAAAAATGGTGAAATCTATTTCTAAAAATTTGTAAATTCAAGATCTTACTAATGGCATAGGTCTTGTTTAAATTGAAGTTCATTTGCTATTTAATTTGTATTTACTTGCTCTTGTTGCTTGTTGTTTATTTTTTCGCTACGATAACCCGCGTAGAGTTCGAAGACACCAGAGATCTCCAAGTTGACCAAGAACAAGACTATCAAGACCCTCCTGCCTTCGCCCAAGGCGAGTCAATACTTTGATCATATTGGGCCTACATTTTATGCAAATTATATATTTTTTAAATAGCAAATTGCATGCTTTAAATCTTTAAACAAATGTATGTTAAAACTTAAGGTAGTTAAATACCCATTTGTTGATTAACTATTTAATATGCCATCCTTGACATTTGAATTCATTAATCCTTGCCACCCTAGTAACTATATGGTAAATACTAGCTATAGGTTGTACTTAAGCGACATGCTAGTCTTTTTTAAGTACCGGGACATTAAAATGTCCCAATCATCATCTTTTCAAACATGAAACGGTTTTGGACAGTCATTGGTGGTCCATGACTAAAGAAAATGAGATAAGTTGGTTTTACTTCTCAAAACCCTAAATTGTTATTACCCTGTCTGGGTAGACGGTAAGATGGATGGTATGACAGTGGGTGCTAATGTAGCCTAAGGACTGCCATTTTGTGGACTAGAATGTGGAATAAATCGTCCAGACAACCCTAAGGACTTAATCTTGTCATGACCTCCCGTGTAAAACAAGTGCAACCACAAGTCTGTAAAGTACAACCTGGCTAAATAATTTGTATCCATCAGTACGGGTTGCATCGGATAGATGATCCGCGACGCCGTAAGCCTTTATGGCGAAGGGTGTCGGGGTGCACGTTGTAAGTCGTTCGACGACGCAAGAGGGGGTCTGAGTAAGGGTTAACGGATCTAAAAACAGAGCGTAACCCTTCGCAGACGAAAGCTTAGCGAAGTGTAATTAATACTGAGGGATGCATTGTAAAGGCCTTGTGATGATCTCCCCTTGATTCACATGTCAACGAAAACGTGTGTACATATCAAGACGAGTATCTCTTGTGGGTAAAGTGTGCAACCTCTGCAGAGTAATAAACTATTTAAACAGCCGCGCCTATGGTCAAAGGCGGACATGGGAACTTAACTTGAGTTAGTTCTATTTCAAAAACTTTTATGGGTGGTATGAAAAATGTGGTGGGCTCACCTAGCCCTGGGTTGGATTTTTCCTGAGTTTTCAGACTCAGTGATGTTAATATGTGGGGGTAACCCCAATCAAATTAAGCATAAAGTGGAGGAAACTTCTGCTGTTATTAAATATTGCACAACTACTCTTTTTAATAAAATGCAATTTGGTTAAAATGCTAAGCGCTAGGAATTTGTAATTATGATAATTGAAAACATTGTTTTAGCAAATAAAAGAACCAGAGCCATCCTTGTTAAGCCTTGTATGTATATTATTGCATTGTGTGTTGGCTCACGAGCACGGAAGTTGTGCTCATCCTCGCTCTCTCCCCCAAAACCCTCAGAAGTAGGAAATCCTAGAGATTACGACTACTATGAGGATCTAGAAGTTGGAGGACCAAGAGATGTTGAAGCATAGTGTAGACGTTTGTAACATCCCAATTTTCAGAGCTTAAAAATCTTTTAAATAGTTAGTAGGGAAAAATTCACCATTTGAATTTTATTTGAATTTAATTTCAAAAGCTTAATATTGGACTTTACAATCAAAAACATTTAATGTGAATAATCCCAACATGAACAATAGCCAAAACTATTTTATTTGGGTTCTATGTGCTCAGATATATTTTCTAGATTTTTCTAGAATTTTTCTCGAGTTCATTTGCTATTTTCTATTGCCCATTTGAATTTCTCGTATTTTCTAAAATGAAAACCTATTTAAAATCTCAAATCCATTCGCCGAATTCTTTAACTCGCCCATTCCTTCGTCCGTCACGGCCATCTCCACAATGCGCCGCCACGCGCCGTATTTTCGCCATCGACGTGTGGGCCCACACGCCAGTCTTCGCCCCGCGCCCGGCCGTCCTCTCGCAGACGGCGCGCCCGCCCGCCATGTTTCCAAGCTCGAGCCGTTCGCAGAAACACGTTTCCTTTTAAAACCTTTCTAGAAAACGTACAAATCTTATCCTCATCTCAACCGCACCTATTGCCGGTAAAATCATATCCCGAACGGTTTAAAATCGGAAATCGAGCTCGTGTTCGTCTCGGACTCCTTTTTAGGGTTTTGCCGCCGCCTCTCGCACCTCCCGACCCCTATAAAGGCCCCGAGGATCGCTCTCCCCGCATCGAAACCCCAAACCCCGTAACCGAGAGCCCTTGCGCGCTGCCCCCGCCGATTCTAGGGTTTTCACCGCGAGAACTCGGTGAGCTCTTCCGCCGCCATCGCTGCCCAGAGCTCGCGATCGCATCACCAGATCGCACGAGCATAAGCAATCTCTGGTGCCATCCACTTTGCAGGAACCCACGAGCCGCCGTCGACAACAACCAAGCACTTCGCCGCTTGAACCTCGCCACGGCCACCTCCGCTGCCCCCGACCACCCAGCTCTACTTCATTAGGTTCGCAATAGCAAGGGCTACACGTTGGTACCACTCACCCTCGCCGGCGAGCCGCTGTTCGCGTTATCGGTCCTCGAGCCGCCGTCGCCGCCGGGTCCGACGTGGCACGCCACTCGCCGCCACCTCTCGCCGCCGTCCACCGTGCCCTCGTGTCGTCCGCGCGGAGCCTCGTCGGCATCCACGCGCGCGCCACGCGCATGGTCCACTGTGTCCCGGCCGAGGCTCGTGAGACCCGCCTCTGCGGAGCCGAGTCACCGGCAGTGGGACCACCTGCCGAGCCGATTTTCATCCCGTCCGAACGTCCTCGGATGACGCCAAGATTGCGCAATAATCCGATTTTTCAATAGAAAAGTAATTCGGAAATTCCAAAATCGAATTAGGGTTTCTTTTAGATTTCCAATCTTCCAAAGCTCATAACTTTTGCATCCTAACTCGATTGAGCCCATTCAAATTCCTAAATCTGTCTAAATTCAAGATCTATTTATCTGAGATTTTTATTTAATTTTTTGGAGTTTGTTTTGCCTCTGTTATTTATTTGTTTTGTTTGTTTGTGTCTCGCTTATGAGTAGACGTCGATCGTTGGGGAATTTTGTGGAAGAAGGAGCACCCCAAGATCAAGATCAGTACATAGACCTTTTCCAAGGCAAGTCATACCTTTGATCATCTTGAACCCAGTTTTCAAATTACTTTGTGTTAAATTATTGCATGATAGTTTAATTATTTATTTAAATGCTTTGGGCATAGTTATTATCCAAATTGTTATCACACCTTGGCCTTGTATGTCATAATTCCTTGTCACCCTAGATTGGTTATTAGTTGGTAATATTATAGCACCAACGTGGGTTGGTTAGATGCGAGTACAATTGCTTAGCCATGCTACGAGTCATCATCTCATGTAAGTTGCAAATATCAATTATGACTAAGTGACTATGGAACTTTGTGTAAAACTGTGTGCTGTATGTTATTACTTTGTGATGGCATGTGTTGCACTAAAACCAACTGGGTGGTAAAGGATTTAGACTGAGGCAAGTGGTGGAGACTGTGTGACATGGTGGACTATGTGATGGGAACGATAACTGTGTGGCTTAGTTAGAAAATGGAAGTCTTGCCTTGGTCAATTAAGGACTTAACTTTGTGCGCCATTGAACCGAGCTTACAAGACGCGACCACATGCCACGTATGGGACGGGCCTAACTTAGTAAGTTATGGATTCTCGGCATTGATGTTCGGTGGATAGGTTAGGCTATGTGATAGGGTGGAGGTGTGACTACTTGGTAGTTGCATCACGGGAGGATCGTCGTCCCGCCCAACGATGTGTGTTATGCATGGGCTATGTGATATGTATAACGGTTTGTAAGCACATCGAGAGTGTCAATGTTGAGATGAAGTTTCGAACTGTTTTGTTACGATTGGTGCTTGCTACACTAGTTGTATCTTGTGGGTAAAGTGTACAACCTCTGCAGAGTGTTAATCAAACTATTCGAATAGCCGCCCTCGGTCATGGACATGCTCGGTGATTTCACATAAGGGTTAGTTTTTATAAAATGTGGGAATGGGAGCTGTGATCTCAATCATATGGCTATGTGAAATAATCTGTTTAATGTGTGTCTTTGTGGAAACAACTGTTAAATTAATATTGTCTATTTGTTTGAATTATGCTTTCAATCTATTATCGTATTCAATTGCAAATGTTGCTTTTATGCAAAAGAACCACGAAGCCTTTTCTTTGGAATAAGCTGCATCTATACATTGCATTCGTGGTATGATTTGCGAGTACGGTTGTGTACTCACGCTTGTTGTAAAACTTGCGTCCAAACCTCTGTAGTGGAGGAGTCTACGCCGCTTCGAGGAGGAGTTCGTTGAAGGTGATCGCTCGTTAAGGTCCGGATCCCGCTTGGTTGCCGTGGTGAATTGGTGGGATCTACGCTGGAGTTTTCCGTTCCGCCGCCGCTTTATTTCTCTCATAGCCTGCGTGGCTTAATAAGTGTAAACTCGACCATAAGGTCAAAACCCTTATTTGTTATTCAAACTAATCGCTTACTTTAATTATCGCCTGTGTGGATCGATATTTACCGTGTTAACCCCGTGCACTAGCGTGATCTGGACTAGTGCAAGATATACAGAGGGTTCCGTAATCGTAATTCGGGTCCCGACAGAGGTGGTATCGAGCCATACCTTGGTAGGTCTTGACCTTAGTTAGATTGGCCGCCTTTAGAGTGTCCAAACTATTTTCTAAAGGAAAATTAACTTGCAAGGTTAATTGATTGCTTAACTTTTCTCATATCTCTCGCCTCAACTTTTGCTATAATCTCTTCTCTCCCCGCTGCTTTAAAGTTGCTCTTACCTGTTAAATCTGTCTTGACAGATGCCTCGCTCTTGAGCTATGGTGAGCGCACGGGAGGATACGCCGCCGAGCTTTGGAAGTTGCGTGCGTGTTCTTGGAGGTTTTGATCGCCCATCAGACGCTGGTAACGCATCGACGATGAATGGACGAACTGTGGAGTGATTTGTCGCTCGACGATCTACGCCAGAGGAACGACAAAGCGAGCCGCCTTCGCACGCGTCTCGTGAGGAAGATCACTTGGTTGGAAGGTATCCAGAGTCGCCGCTCGCCATGCTACGATTCGCAACATCTACGCACGAGCTTCAGACACCGCCTTTCGTTACCACCCGGAGTGCGGCACTGTGGACTTGCCAAAGACGCTACCCGTCCACGAAGGAGAGAGCAACGCTACTGATCATGCACCTTGCCCATTCAGGCCGCCAGAGGAAGCTTTGGAGAGGACTATCACGGAATTGGATCATGTCTATGAAGCCTTACAAAGAGCCGAAGAGAAGGTCGCCACTGCAAGAGATCCTCTACGACCAAGTTCCTCAAGAAGAGGAAGACCCGAGGAGGATCCCAAGAAGATCCGGAGGAAGGTCCAGAAGCAGAGAGATGATGCAGCAGCGCCGAGCGAGTGAGGGAGCGATTGCAGGAACGCCTGCTCCACCGCACCAGCCTGTGGCATCAGATCGGTTGCCAAGATGCCGCTCACTTCCGAGTCATACCGTCGAGCGCGCCGTTGTGGAGGCTTTCGAGTAGTTGGTCTTAGTTTCAGCCAGCTTAGTTTCAGTTTAGTGAGTCGCCCTTTAGGCGGTAGTTTTGTGTGCTTAGGTCGTTGTTTCTTTTGTGTGCGAGTATGAGCTGCAAAGGCCCTTAGGCATCTGTTGCAGCCATGCTAAGACCCTAAGTAATAAAGGTATTTCATTTGAGTTTCTTGATCTGTGTTTTGTTGGGTTTAACCTACCCCCTGCTTAGTTCTTAACTTATCTCTTGCTTGCTACCTTATCTGACCTTTGGAGCCTCGCCAGATGGTTCAAACTCGTCAGACTGCTGCAAGTGGTTCCGGTACCCCAGCACCAGGAGGCAATGAGCAACCAGCTGCAGGAGCAGTTCCGCCGCAAGCACCCCCAATTGACTTGCAAAACTTTGGAGCTTTCATGGCAAAGAGATGACTCATTGATGAATACCATGATGACTCGATGCAAGCCATGCACAACCGAACAATAACAACAACAATCACCAAAGATGGAGCCCCAAACGCTCATGGTCACCATGGACCATCCAAACTTGCGTAATTCATGAGGACTCGCCCACCAACATTTTCTCGACACGCTCTCTCCGTGGGAAGCGCACGATTGGTCGCGTGTTATCGAAAGAAAGTCTGCGATCACTCGGGCAATGACCGTGAAAAGGTTCGTATGCCACTCACCGGATGGAGGGCACCGCCTTTGAATGGTGGAGAACTTCGTGCCGCCCATGAGACGCCACAGATATCACTTGGGAGGAATTCTCTCGCCGCCAAGATCATGTACCGTAAGGAATTATCGATCCAAGAAGGATGAATTCCGCGCTCTCGCAAGGAGCTATGTCGTTGTCTCGACTACCTCAACAAGTTTTCTCAACTAGCTCGCACGCAACAGAAGATGTAGCCACGGACAAGGCTCGCCGAGTCGCTTTTGAAGGGACTAAACACCGATCGCAAGTCGCTTTGATCGCCCATACTTTCCCCGATTTCCGGAGTTGGTCAACAAAGCCTTTGTTCTAGAAGACAAACGCAAGGAGCGGAAGATAGCCGCAAACGCCGGATGGCTCAACAAGGGAACCATCAATCACAACAGAGGGCAAGAACATAGCAAGACACGGTTCAACAAAGTTTCACCCTGCATTTCGCTCAGAGCACCGCACCAACTTCAACACCCGCCCACCGCCGTAACTTCCGCAACCCCGCACTGCCAACCCCAATCCAGAAGCAACCAGTGAACGCACTCAAAGGTGCATACGCTGTCGCCGCCACCGACATTTTGCCAACCAAAGTGTCCGCAAAGGGGAACAATCACTCAAAGACGCTTCAACCTTGGAGCTACGCCATCCAAGACACCCGCCGGGCATCAACCAAGGAGCTTCACAAGTTGTCGGGTCAAGTCGGAGGAGCACCACAAACCGTGATCGAGGCCGTGTCAACCACGCCACTCTTGAAGGAGCCCAGAATCACCGGACGTTGTAATCGGGTAAGTTTCGTTAACTCGCACACGCATCGCTTTGTTTGATTCGGAGCTTCCGATTCGCTTGTTTCGAATATTTGCAACCAAGAATAATTTGGAAGTTATGCAACTTAAGCATACTCGTTAGTCCAATACCGAGCAGAGCTAAGTACTAGAGTGGGATGTTTAGGAGCTAAGTTACTCATAGCCGAGTTGAGTTTCTAGCCAACCTAATAGTCCTAGATACCCAAACCCTAGATGTCATTCTTGGCATGGATTGGTTATCAAGCACAAAGTCGTGCTAGATTGTGGCCAAGAGTCGTAATAATCGAGGACGCCAAAGGAAACAAGGTAGAGTTTCTAGCCACCTCGGCTTCGTGATGGACATTTGCTAGTAAACTGATCAAGACCCTTGCCTTAGAAGAAGTACCTGGTCGCTGAATATCCGGATGTGTTTCCTAAGAATTACGTGAATGCCACCGGATCGTGACATTGAGTTTGTCATCGACCTAGTACCGAGGACAGCACCAATTTCAAAGAGACCTTATCGGATGCCACCGATGAATTGGTAGAGATGAAGAAACAGATAGAAGACCTTCTTGAGAAAGGTTTCGTGAGACCTAGTTCGCCGTGGGGAGCGCCAGTGTTGTTTGTCAAGAAGAAGGATGGAAGTATGAGGATGTGTATTGATTACCGTTCTCTCAACGAGGTTACCATCAAGAACAAGTACCCACTACCCCGGATAGATGATCCGCTTGATCGATGAAAGGAGCCGGATTATTCTCAAGATCGATCGCAATCGTGTTACCACCAACTAAAAATTTGTCCTAAGGATATACCAAGACCGCTTTCAACGCGCAGTACGGACATTATGAGTTCTTAGTCATGTCCTTTGGTCCGACTAATGCCCCGCTATTTCATGAACATGATGAATAAAGTATTCATGGAATATTTGGACAAGTTCGTAGTTGTATTCATCGATGATATTCTCGTGTACCCAAGTCGGAGGAAGAACACGTTGAGCATTTAAGGATAATATTGGAAAACTCGAGAGCATCGGTTGTATGCCAAGTTCAGTAAGTGTGACTTTTGGAAGAAGGAAGTGGATTTCCTTGGTCATGTTATGACAACCGAAGGAGTAGCAGTTGACCCCGGTAAAGTTAAAGCAGTGCTACATTGGGAGCAGCCCTAATCAGAACTCGATTCGATTTCTTGGGAATGGCAGGTTATTACCGCTGCTTTATCGAAGGATTCTCATCAATTGCTAAGCCTCTTACGCAATTGTTGAAGAAGGAGAAAAGTTCACTTGGACTCACCGTGAGGAAAGCTTCCAAGAGTTAAAGAAGCGCTTAACTTCAGCCTGAAGCTAATTTTGCCGATATTCGCAAGGATTTCGATATCTATTGTGATGCTTCGTCAAGGATTAGGATGTGTCCTGATGCAAGAAGGAAGAGCCGTTGCTTACGCCACAAGACAATTGAGACCCCACGAGGAGAATTACCTACTCATGATCCGGAATTAGCACGTAGTGCATGCTTTAAAGATTTGGCGCCATTACCTCATCTGTGTCGTCGTGAAGTCTACACGCATCATAAGAGTCCAAGTACATCTTTACCCACAGATCTGAATATGAGACAGAGAAGATGGTTAGAATTGATCAAGGATTACAATCTTGAATCCACTACCATCCCTGAAAAGCCAACGAGTTGCAGATGCTCTAAAGTCGTAAGAGTTAATGCAATGATTTGGAAGTAAAGGAAGTTGCCTAACTTTATGAAGAATTTGAAGCTAAAGCTAGAAGTTGTGTCCAATGGATTTGTAGCCGCTTGAGGTACAACTACCCGAGAAGCAGATTCGTGAAGCACAACCAAAGGACCTGTGTTGTCGATATCAAGCTCAAAATGGCGTATGAAAATTCAAAGATTTCACCAAGGATGATCAAGACATACTGATTAATGGTCGATTCAGGTACCGATATCGATGGTCCGAGACGCTTAATCTTAAAGGAAGCCCATGACTCAAAGTATTCAATTCACCCGAAGTACCAAATGTACCAGATGTTAAGACTAAATTTTGGTGGCCAAATTTGAAGCGAAGTCGCAGAGTTCGTTGCCTTGTGCGACACCGCCGTAAAGTGAAGGCGAACACGTGAGACCAGCAGAGTTTGTCGCGAACCGCCAAGATTCCGTAATGGAAGTGGGAGGAAATCGGGATGGATTTTATCACCGTTTACCTAAGACCCAATCGGGTTACGATTCGATCCGGGTAATAGTCGATCGCCTAACCAAGGTCGCCCATTTCCGCCACCAAAACCACATACTCGTGAGATCGCTTTGCGGAGTTGTACATGGCCGAATTGTCGCTTATACGGTGTGCCCAAGAAGATAGTGTCGATCGAGGATCTCGCCACCTCGCTTTTGGCAAAGTCGGCATGAAGCATTGGTACCCATCTCAATTTCAAGATCGCATACCATCCATGCATCGATGGGCGATCAAAGAGTCAATCGATATTGGAGGATATGCCGAGAGCTTGTGCTCTAGCTAATGCTACCCGTTGGGATAAAAGTCCGCCAGATGCAATTTTCATACAACAACGCTTATCAAGCTAGTCCGCAAATGTCACCTTTGAAGCTTTGTATGGCCGCACTGTAGGACCCCGTTGAATTGGTCGAACAAATTAACGATCGTTTTCGTCCGCATTATTCAGAAGCGTAAGAGCAAGTGGCCATGATAAGAGAAAGATTAAAGATAGCTCACCGAGCGTAAGAGCTTGCGCCGATAATCGCCGTCGTGATCTCGCTTTGAACCGAGGATTTCGCGATCTTCGAAAGTTACCCCACCGCAGGTGTCAAAGGTTTCATGCCAAAGGGAAGCTTGCCCTAGGTATGTTGGTCCGCTCAAGATTTTGGAACGCCGGAGAAGTTGTTACAGTTGGAGCTACGCAGCCGTTAGCGGAGTACATGATGTCTTTCATGTCTCGCAGCTTGAAGAAGTGTCTTCGTGTGCCGAAGAGTAAGCCAGTTGGAATCAATTGACTTGAAGGAGGATCTTACCTACAAGGAGCAGCCAATAAGATTTTGATGTCGCAGAGCGCCTCACCGTAAGCAAGACTGCATTCGCTTTTGCAAGGTCCAAAGGAGCAACCACTGTATGAGAAGCAACGTGGGAACGTGAAGAAGAGCCAAAGCCGAGTTTCCTAGCCTTTTTCTAGCTAGCCCGAATCTCGGGTCGAGATTCCTTTAAGGGGGAGGTTTGTAACATCCCAATTTTCAGAGCTTAAAAATCTTTTAAATAGTTAGTAGGAAAAATTCACCATTTGAATTTTATTTGAATTTAATTTCAAAAGCTTAATATTGACTTTACAATCAAAAACATTTAATGTGAATAATCCCAACATGAACAATAGCCAAAACTATTTTATTTGGTTCTATGTGCTCGATATATTTTCTAGATTTTTCTAGAATTTTTCCGAAGTTCATTTGCTATTTTCTATTGCCCATTTGAATTTCTCGTATTTTCTAAAATGAAAACCTATTTAAAATCTCGAATCCATTCGGCCGAATTTTTAACTCGCCCATTCCTTCGCCCGTCACGCCATCTCGGCCTACCGCTCACCGTGCGCTGGGCCGCATCGACGCAGGGGCCCCACACGCCAGTTCGCCTCGCCCGGCCCGCCTCTCAAGCACGCCGCGCTCGCCCGCCATGTTTCCAAGCTCGAGCCTGTCCAAGAAACACGCTTCCTTTAAAACCTTTCTAGAAAACGTGCCAAATCTTATCCCCATCTCAACCGCACTTATTGCCTGAAAATCATATCCGAACTGTTTAAAATCGAAATCGAGCTCGTGTTCGCTCTCGACTCCTTTTTAGGTTTTTGCCGCCGCTCTCTCCGCACTCCTCCCGACCCTATAAAAGGCCCCCGAGGATCGCTCTCCCGTGATCAAACCCCAAACCCTGTAACCCGAGAGCCCTTGCGCCGCCGCCCCCGCCGATTCTAGGGTTTTCACCGCGAACTCCGGTGAGCTCTTCCACCGCCACACGCTGCCCGAGCTCGCCGATCGCACCACCAAAGATCGCACGAGCATAAGCAATCTCTCGTGCCATCCACTTTGCCGAACCACGAGCGCCGTCCGACAACAACCGGCACTTCGCCGCTTGAACTCGCCACTGCCACTCGCCGCCCCGACCACCCAACTTTACTTCATTAGGTTCGCAATAGCAAGGGCTACACGCTGGTACCACTTCACCGCCGGCGAGCCTCGCTCGCTGCCATCGGTCCTCGAGCCGCCGCCGCCGGGTCCGACGTGGCACGCCACTCGCCGCCACCTCGGGCGCCACCTCGTGCCTCGTGTCGCCGCGTGGAGCCCCGTCGGCATCCACGGCGCGCCACGCGGCATGGTCCACCGGTCCCCGCCGCAGGCTCAGACCCGGGCCACCGCGGAGCCGAAGTCACCGGCAGTGGGACCCACCTGCCAGCCGATTTTCATCCCGTCCGAACGCCCTCGATGACGCCAAGATTGCGCAATAATCCGATTTTTCAATAGAAAAGTAATTCGAAATTCCAAAATCGTAATTAGGGTTTCTTTTAGATTTCCAATCTTCCAAAGCTCATAACTTTTGCATCCTAACTCCGATTGAGCCCATTCAAATTCCTAAATCTGTCTAAATTCAAGATCTATTTATCTGAGATTTTTATTTAATTTTTGGAGTTTGTTTTGCCTCTGTTATTTATTTGTTTTGTTTGTTTGTGTCTCGCTTATGTAGTAGACGCGATTCGCTGGGGAATTTTGTGGAAGAAGGAGCACCCCAAGATCAAGATCAGACATAGACCTTTCCAAGGCAAGTCATACCTTTGATCATCTTGAACCCAGCCAAATTACTTTGTGTTAAATTATTGCATGATAGTTTAATTATTTATTTAAATGCTTTGGGTATAGTTATTATCCAAATTGTTATCACACCTTGGCCTTGTATGTCATAATTCCTTGTCACCCTAGATTGGTTATTAGTTGGTAATATTATAGCACCAACGTGGGTTGGTTAGATGCGAGTACAATTGCTTAGCCATGCTACGAGTCATCATCTCATGTAAGTTGCAAATATCAATTATGACTAAGTGACTATGGAACTTTGTGTAAAACTGCAGGTCAGATGTTATTACTTTGTGATGGCATGTGTTGCACTAAACCAACCGGGTGGTAAAGGATTTAGACTGAGGCAAGTGGTGGAGACTCAGGTGACATGGTGGACTATGTGATGGGAACGATAACTGGTGGCTTAGTTAGAAAATGGAAGTCTTGCCTTGGTCAATTAAGGACTTAACTTTGTGCGCCATTGAACTCGAGCTTTACAGACGCACCACATGCCCGTATGGACGGCCTAACTTAGTAAGTTATGGATTCTCGCATTGATGTTCTGTGGATAGGTTAGGCTATGTGATAGGTGGAGGTGTGACTACTTGGTAGTTGCATCACGGAGGATTCGCTGCCCCCGCCCAACGATGTGTGTTATGCATGGGCTATGTGATATGTATAACGGTTTGTAAGCACATCGAGAGTGTCAATGTTGAGATGAAGTTTCGAACCGCTTTGTTACGATTGGTGCTTGCTACACTAGTTGTATCTTGTGGGTAAAGTGTACAACCTCTCGCAGAGTGTTAATCAAACTATTCGAATAGCCGCCCCTCGGCCATGGACATGCTCGGTGATTTCACATAAGGGTTAGTTTTTATAAAATGTGGGAATGGGAGCTGTGATCTCAATCATATGGCTATGTGAAATAACTGCTTAGCAGTGTGTCTTTGTGGAAACAATCATAAATTAATATTGTCTATTTGTTTGAATTATGCTTTCAATCTATTATCGTATTCAATTGCAAATGTTGCTTTTATGCAAAAGAACCACGTGTTTTTCTTTGGAATAAGCCCGCATCTATACATTGCATTCTGTGGTATGATTTAGTAGTACGTTGTGTACTCACGCTTGTTGTAAAACTTGCGCCCAAACCTGCTGTATGGAGGAGTCTACGCCGCCGAGGAGGAGTTCGTTGAAGGTCGATCGCTCGTTAAGGTCCGATCCCGCTGGTTGCCCGTGGTGAATTGGTGGATCTACGCTGAGTTTTCCGCTCCGCCGCCGCTTATTTCTCATAGCCTCGCGTGGCTTAATAAGTGTAAACTCACCATAAGGTCAAAACCCTTATTTGTTATTCAAACTAATCGCTTACTTTAATTATCGCTGTGTGGATCGACATTTACCGTGTTAACCCCGTGTACTAGCGTGATCCCGACTAGTGCAAGATACACGCAGGGTTCCGTAATCGAATTCGGTCCCGACAACGTTAGTCGTCTAGTCTCGCCACCCAGCTTGACTGTCGGCATTTGCGCATCCAATATTATCCAAGCCTTGGTTAATATCGCGACGCACACGGGTTTCCTAGTCGCTGCCTCGTGGAGAGATGTGATCTCACCCTTTACTCGCTGTCGCCGCGCTTGTAATGTATTCAGCTTGGCCTCGCTCGCCCTTATTGTAAAACCCGACCGACGCGTCTATGTAAACTCAAGTGCTAAATAATGAATGGTATGGTTTTACGCCATGTATGAATTGATTCAGTGATGTATTTGTGAGTGCTAACCATCGATCCGTAAAATAGCATGTTGTTTCATGAGGATTCTCGATTAGAAAATCGATCCGGCGTAGCCGTATCGAGCATACGATCGTAGGAGCCTTAGCTAGACTGGTCGAGCCTAAGGACTTGAGTTTTATTTTCAAAACTAAGAAAAGCTTTGGCAAAATATAGCGATTTATTGCTCTTACTCATCTCTCTTAGTTCTATACTTACCTCTTTTTGTGAGTCTACTTCGTTGTTGGCTCTCTCTTTGGTTTTAAAATTTTAGATGATCGATCGTCGTCCGATGACCTATGGGATTTCTTCTCTCACGACGAACGACGACAAGTTTGTCCAGATCCCCGCCAAACTCAAAAAAGACCTTGGTTCGCCACCACCCCATCTTTAGAGGCGGAAGACCTAGGTTCGATTGAGAGTATCGCCCCTAGGGGTTGAGTTCATCGCCACACCTTCCGACCGAGCATCCTAGGGCCGCTATTCGATGTTGTTCGTAACATAGTGCGCTCGCCGACTCACTTGTGCCGTGCACAAGGATCTCTTATTGAGGTCGCCGTTCCTTCCGCTTCTCCCGGAGGGAGAATGCTACCCAAGATCTATGACATCGAGAACACCGCTGCAAAGAGCCGCGGATGTATGTCCCAGCCTCCTCCGCACCACCGCCATCCTCGCGACTGACACCAACCACCTGGCCCCAAGGGGGTGTACGAGTCAGTGAAATAATATTTATGCATGTAAACATGGCGATGATGAAATAGTATGTTGTGCATGCAAAGAAGATAGACATATCTCGTCGACACGAAAGCGTGCAGATCGCCCGCTGCATTTCCGCCTCGTACGGTGGAACTTAGGATCCGCTGAGAAAATTGCCATTAGTAACTTGTGGAGTTCAAATAAATAACCGTGACGTGAGTGTTTCATGTCGACCGCAAATCGCGCTGTGGTACTCCCAAAGACAAAGGCTACAAGGACCGCTCGCCATGTTCTGGGTGAGGAGCCATGGCGCGTGATGCACCATGGCTCACCCTCGCCCTCGCATGTGGGTCCACCACCTCCTCGCCTATGGTAAGACGTTAGCTTGATGCCTCATCTCGCCTTTTCGACGGTCCATGACCTCCCTAATCTCTTGTGCCGCCATGTTGAAGGGCTCCTCGAGCACCATACGACACATGGAGGTCACCAACTCTGCATCTCCCATTGTAGATCGATCTGTACACATAATTAACAAATTAGAAACCAAAAACTTGCGAAGCAAATAAGATGTACGGACCATTCAATACATACCACACGATGGAATGTGGAATCTAGCTAGTTGGGGTACGTGTCGAACATCGCGGCCTCGTGTCGTGGTGGGTTGTCAACGACCTTGACACAGCGAACCCTCGTCCGACTAGAGTACCACTCGATGTACTCCTCGAACGTCCCAGGGTCATAGGGAGCATCCTCCTGGACGACGTCCTCCAAGGCGTGGATCCAGCCCATGGACGTTTGGCACCACTCGCTGCACCTAGGGGACTGGGACCTCCTATCACTGCATCGAATCGGTGCATCACCCGTGCACACGCATGGTACTCTCCATGAAGACATCGTGCCAAGCTCCTCGCGGTACTAGTACATGTGGTCTCCGCACATGCTCTACAAAGCCACAAGGTGCGCTGCTGCACACCCCGTCGAGTGCGACAGGAGTGTATGGTGTCCAAATGACGTGGTCATCCATCAACTGATCAAACATCACAACGTAGTTCGGGTAGGACGCGTGCGTAGTGATCGGAGTGAAGGTGACCCATGGAATAGAACAACATAAACTTAGCATAAGAAATAGAATTACATTACGAAAAGAATAAATATTAGAAAAACTTACCCGTCGGCGACACCACACCGTATCCATGGTCGGTTGGTCCATGTCGTTGTCACCAGCGTACATGGCGATGGTGTAGGCTATAAGGTCCAGTTGTGGTCGTTCGATCCGAAAACGCTAGAAGGACCACAGTTGAAGAAGTAGCTGGCATCCGGAGAGGATGGATATGTCCCGAACTCGGTGGGACGTGTCGCATAGGGCGCGATACATCACACACAACACCACCAGTGCCCTAGGCGCACGATCGATTGCTCCACCTCCAAGTCCACCACCGCGTGGCGCACTAGATCTTGTTCTTGCTAATGCTGTCACCGTGGGACCCTAGGAACATCACCCACCCAAATAGCCATAACAAGTAGGCCTCGAAGTGCCTCCTTATTGTGTACTCGGGTGCGTCCTCTACCATACACTCCAACTGCAAGAAGACAGAGACACACCACTAAGTTGCATAAAAGCAATTGAAGTAGAAGGACAAGAGTTACAAAACTTACGAGAACCGCGAGATTCACTACAGTTGATGACCCGTGGGTGCCGCCAACTCCCTCAGAGGGGGTGTGGGCAAGCACTCGAACCTCGTGAAGAAACTCCATGCGCCACGTGGCCTGGACGTCATGTGCTGCCAGGGGAAGCCCGCGCAAGACAACCTGGTCAGGAAGATCACGTCCTGAAGCATTGGCGCCATCTCCCCACACAAGAGGTGGAACATGTGCATCTCCGACTCCACCACCAACCGCTGAAGCCGCAGCATCGGTCATACAAAAAAGCGCCAACGCACTACCACCGCCCGCGTGGTCCGTGTCGCCCTCCCACGCCGCTCCACCATCATCGCTAGTGGAAGGAGGTCTACCGCTCTCAACTTGTGTCGAAATGATTAAGAACAAACGTGAGTCCATCCAAACTAGTCGACCGCAATTGAGTACACGGCTGTCACAACTACATCGCACTCGGAACCCAACGGTCCACCCTTCATGCCCTCATGGGCGCGCAGCCGCAACGCCGCTAAGCTCAATCGCCACCGCCTCCTAGGGAGGATGGTGCCGAGGCAGCCTATGGTGATGTGCGTAATGGTCGGGTCAAGCAACTCGCACGACCACCGCTAGCGCCTTCTGGTTCGCCATACCAAAATTCAAAGGCATATATTGTAAAAATTATGAAACATATACAAAAAGTAATAAGAAGTTTACATCTAATTAATTCAATTATTGCACGATTAGCTTACACATAGTGTCGGCGCCTGTATGCAACCCCAGACCCTCTCTCGGCATTCCTAACTAGTCCTATGATCAAGAGCTAGCTCGCATGGCCATACAACAAAGATGTAATCATAACCATACAACAAAGTAACGATGAAGCGGATAAATTAATATTAATAGCAAGAAAAGACCTTATGGTCAAGACTTACAGAGTTACACGCAGGCTCAACACCAAAAGGTAACTTGCAAATAAAAATAAAATATCTGTGGTGGCTACACCGACATGCCCACAGCAATCGAGTGGAGGACGCGATCTAATTCGCAAAGTCTTTGGGATACTCCTCTTAATGAAACTCGTTCCTCGGTTCTTTTGTGGGATTAATCACACAGCATGCAAGTCAAGTACTTTGAATATACTCAAAGAAGTCATAGGGAACAAGATGCAATTATTATTCATACAGTAAGTAGATTAAAAGAATAATTTAAAAGATTAATACATAAGTATTTCAGTTCTTTGAAACAACTAGAGATCATCCCAACCATTCCATCCAAACCATCAATCCCACCATTTTAAGAAAACATCTACCCCTTGCGTGAAATCTCCGGGCATGTCCATAATCGGGGACACGACTATTCGAATAGTTTTTATACACTCTGCAGAGGTTGTACAGCTTTACCCACAAGACACGACTTCTCTAGTTTGTTTGGCATCCGTTGATACCACGACTCACTACCTTGGGTAAGCGGTCTAGAGCACGTGACAAGGCCTTTACAAAGTTCTGCTTTGACTCGGTTCTGCTCGCTAAGGATTCGCCATTACGGGCCCCCTCTTGCGCCATTCTCAACCCAAACAGAACCAAATCAAAACATAGCTAATTAGTCAGCCAGGTCTATCCCAGTCTAGACATGTGGTTGCACGATATGACCCAAATCAATGGTTCAAGGTTAAGTCCTTAGTTGGCTGCTCAAGCGAGACTAATCCACGTCCCGATGTGTGTTATGGCACCCACACTTACCACCGCCCACTCGCCCGAGCATAAAACATTTTTGGTTCAACCCGGCCAAAGACCACTCTAGCCTTGGCACAACATCTTTTAACAAAAGTGGCCGCGCCACGATTACATATTTCATTTAGTCATGTTTATTCATACGAGCATGTGATCATGAGTCCCGACGTACAACTATAGCAGGGCTAAGCATAATACGATACCCGGGTTGGTAATTTATCAATGTCCAATTAATATAAACTCTCCTAAGGTGTCCAATGGTTCATGTCATTCAAGGGTACATGTCGTTTGCAATTTATCAAGGAGTTATACAGCAATTAGGCAATTATCTACTCCCGAAACAATTTAATATATAAACTAGCAATACATGTTTATATAAAAAAATATAGTTTTATAAATATGGGTTCAATATGATCAAAGGTCTACGACTTGCCTTCGTAGAAGAGTTGAGGTGCTTCGGTCGTCGGATCCGAGAAATCTTCCGAAAAGCCAGTTTCTACACGTGTGAAAAGAGCAAAATAAATAAAATAACTCCAAATAAATTCCAAATAAATACCAAATTAGCACTAACAGCAAGAGGTGGATTTAGATGAATTTAGAAATTTGAATCACTCGAATCGAGTTCAAACAAAGAAGTTATGGCCTTCAAGTTTGAATTACATAAATGTCAAAATCAGATTTATGGAATTATCGGAATTATTTTTCTAAAGGAAATTGAATTAATGCGCCACCGACGTTAGCGTAGAGGATTTGATTTCTCGCCAATTATTTTCCAATGGAAAACTCGAAAGCCACGCGCATCGATCGGGCAACCACGCGCAGAGCAGTGACGGCGCCCGGTGGCATTGACGGGCGCCACGCCGACCCGAGTGGCGGCGCGCCGCCCGATGGCTCACCGCGAACGGCAGGGCGGCGCCGCCGCGCAGGGCACGGATGCGAAGACGAGCTCGCGGTGAGCTCTGCTCACCGCTGACGACGCGCGCGCAAGAGGCGCCGTCGCGCGAAGAAAGCGAGGCGGCGGCGGGAAACACGGCGACGGGGCCCGGGTCTCCCGGTCGGGATGGTGCCCGAGGTGGCTCTCGGCGAGGCGATGCCGACGGCGGGTCTGAGGGCGGAGGAGAAGAGGTGGCGCGCAAACGGCGAGGAGGCGAGCTCGGCCAAGCGGCAAGGAAATGCGGTGGGGGCGAGGAGGCGAGAGTGAGAGAGGAGAGGGAAAGAGAGAGGGAAGGAGGCGGTCCCGGTTCGCGAATAGGGGACGAGGGGCCCCGGAGGAGGAGGAAGGGGAGGATGGTGTCGGGCGGCAATGGCGGCGGTGGCAAAGTCGACGTGAGGAAAAGGGCAACGGACGGGAATGGTGGCGCAGCGGCGCAGCCGCGCGCGAGGAAACGGGAGGCAGCGAGAAGACGCGAGGTGACGGGTCGGCAAAATCGCGCGGTTGTGCGCGCACGCCACGCGGAGAGAGGGGGTCCGGAGGTGGACGACGCCGTGGGGACGGCAGAGAGCCGTCCGATCCAGACGGACGCGAGCGGAGTGAGGCGTATGAGATGAGCCGCCCGATTTTGATCGACCATGCGAGGAGAGGCGCGGCTGCGGAGCGGTCGGAAGGGCTGCGCTGGAGAAGAAGAAGGGCCAAGGAAGGATTCGCCCAAAGAGGTTAAGGGAATTTTAATGGATTTCATTATAGAAATCCTAAAAGCAAAAAGACTTTTAGAAAATAGTTAATAGAGTCTAAAATTCCAAAAATTTATGTAAGTCCCTTGAATTATTTAGAACTTAATAAAAATACTTTTAGCTATACTTTAGTTTTTAATTTTGCAACCAAAATAGATTTTGGCTTCAAACAAAAAGGAAATACCAAATTAAAATCCAGAAAATGCAATAAAAGCTTAAAATCCAAATAAAATCCAGGAAACTCCAATAAACTAACTTTTTGGTTTAATTGAAGTTGATTAACTCACTTTAAAAGGTTTTTTATTCTAAATTTCAATTTAAGCTTTTGCAATTTAATTAAACCAAATGGTTTTTTGTGGTTTTGAAAATATTCAAAAGACTCCTAGATAAACTGTAAGACAAATAAAATAATTTTTATTTAGTTGGAGTTGGATTTACTCACATTAAATTGTTTTTGATTTATGAAATTTAGCTTAAGCTTTAACAAAACAGGAAAGCAATGGTTATTTTTATTTTGAAAATTTTCAAAACTCAGAAATTTGGGATGTTACACATAGGAAACTGATCTACACACAATCAGACGATATATAAAATTTTAGAGGTATCTTGCCGTACATATGGAAAGTAAAATTAAGGTCACAATGTTTAATTAATTTCTTAATTCCTTATTTAGCTACTTTGGATTTTTCATAGAATTTTTAAAGGTACCTTGCTATTTTGCTTGTTTGTAAATTATTTACCGTGCATGAATAGAAACAAAAATTAAGTTGGGATACATACCCTATTTATCTACTCTGCAATTTTATAGACTTTTAATAGGTATTTGCTACTTTTTTGTTTAAAAGTGTCTCAAAGATTTATGAAATATTTACTGTGATACAATTAAAAATTAAGTTCATAATATTTTAATTCAGCTTTACATACCCTATGTACCTACTCTGGATTTCTTACGTAAATTTTAGAGGTGTTTTGCTATTTTTCTAGTTTAAAAAATATTTTCGGTATTAACAGAATATTTACCGTGCACAAATAGAAATAGAAATTAAGTTGGAATTATTTTGGTTAAGCTGTACATACCCTATGTACCTACTCTGGATTTCTTAGAGAATTTTTGGAGGTGTCTTTCTATTTTTCTAGTTTAAAAAGTATTTTCGGCATTAACAAAATATTTATCTTGCACAAATGAAATTAAAATTAAGTTGGGATTATTTTGATTAAGCTCTACATACCCTATTTAGCTGCTCTGTAATTTTTACATATTTTCAATAGGTATCTTGCTATTTTTAGAGGTGTCTTCCTATTTTCCTAGTTTAAAAGTATTATCAGATTATCAAAATATTTATCGTAAAAGTGAAAACCTACAAAGTTTTTTTAATATTTTGCATATTTATTCTAAATCTTTCGAGTATTACAATATAAATAATATCTATACGGTGAACTAAATTATACACAACTAAAATGATGTACTACATCAAGCAGCAATATAACTAAAAGATCTAATCCATTGAATTCTATGTCACTATTTTTATTTGCTAACCTAAAGGTTTCGAATTTACCAAAGAAAATGGGCGACTGTGATCTCCTGTTCGCCTTTCTCTCCTCCACTAGAAACCGGCAGGCTTCGCAAGGCCTCTTCCTCCTCTCTTTTCTCCTTGTTCTCTTTTTTCGGAATCAAAATGACTTTTCCACCGAATTTTGGAGGTATATATAGCCAGTTCCTGTCGCTAGTTGAACTAGCAACAGGAACCCATAGGATCCTGTCGCTATTTCAACTGGCGATTTACACTCTCTTCAATGCAAATTACCAGTTGAAATGGTGACTGGCAATAAATAGGTGTCGCTGTCAGGCACCTATTTTTATAAAAAGAAATGTCGATTTTTTTAATTATCTTCTAAATTAATATTATGTTTTAAAAAAATCGTGATCCGTGGGCGTGCGGTGCTAGTTGAAACGCCAGTGCCCGGCTTGTCGGTGAGCGATGTGACGCGTACCCGAGCGTGTAAGCACGCATGGCTTAAGCTTAACCTAGCCTGGTTACCTGAGTCTCTACTGCGTCGCCTTGCACCATGCGTAGTGTTTTACTACCTACCATTTTCCTTTGACGTTTGCTGACATGGTATGACTCCGGACTCCAGACTCCCTTGGGTTTGGGTTCTTTCGCCGACACTAACAAGTAACAACTGACAAATGAATAAGTGTGATTTAACTCTGAGTTTTGTACAAAAAAACTTGGGCGATTCTTTGCAAAATTTGCTGCATCTAAAGAAAAAAGCAACATTTTTGCCTTTTCCTGCGAGAAAAATCTACTACATTTTTTCTTTCTTCTTTGACAAATTGACAATAATGATCGTATATGTAATAATATTAACTTTATAACACAAAAAGAATAAGAAAACACCGACAAACTAACAAGAAAAGGATTTTTTTATTATTTAATCCTTTTATTATTAATATTTTAAAGTTAATCCCTCGCGAACTTTATTTCCAAATCCGATCTTTTGGTCACGCCACCACCCGTGGCGTGTCCAAACTGCATCGCCACGCCACCATGACCGGGCGTGACAAACATGCCACGCAAGCTTCGATCACACCGCGCGGGTCGCGAGGGCTTATACGCTAAGTCACGCCAAGATATTTGGCGTGACAATGATACTAGTCACGCCAAAGATATTTGGCGTGACAATGGTTTGGCGTGATACAGCACAAAGACATATACATAACACCATGTACATGTAACATTTAATAATCCATAACTTAGAAATAGAGAATGTATCTCGGAACCAAAGATAACACCATCATTTTAATCAAAGTAAATACCTATATGAACCGATAATTTTTTTAGAAGTATGGACATATAGTAGACAAGATCACTGAGGAAACATGCGTGGAAATCCTACAAGAATAATAGGTGCCTATTAAGAAATAAGGCAGTAGAGGTTTGTAAATTAGGATTTCTTTTCTCGAAATCGTGGTTTCACACAGCTTCACATTGCTTGTAATAATTTCAAAATATAGCACATGAGTTTAGGAAAATTACTTAAACTTTTGTGGAGCCTCCACATATCGTTGTTAAGCTCCAGAAATTATGTATAATTTTATTCATTTAGAGAAAGGATGGTTGATAAGAATATCAAACGAGGTATAACCTTGAGGATGTCGCCCAAGCAAATTGTCTCACAAACACTTGTTGTACAAACTATTGGAGTCTCTACTCGATAAAGTCGTGTGAATGTATATACACAGCAAATGATGAAGTACTTTATGAAGCTTATAGAGAATATTATTGAAGGGGTTGAGAACGCTGCCTGTGATTATGAAGATGCCCTAAAACATGGAGGATTGATGTCGGTGCGAATGGTTTTTATGGGATTCCACTAGAATAGGCATACTTGCAATATAGGCTTGCTTTGATGGCTTAGCTGAGATACGGAAACAGAACTACATTAGAGTCCGCTGACGTGAAGCATGTTACACGAGTGACATGGCATGATGGTTCGCTAATTGCTTTAGTCATCCTCGCTACTACTACGGTACATTATGACACAAGCATCCGAACCATATAACTATACATGCCTTGAGGATAGTAAAACATGCGGGTAGGACGGGGACTATTACGTAATGACCGACCATCGCGCGGACCGACCATTTTCCTTCCTTGCTAGCACGGCGTTGAACCCGGCCTGCTGCCTCTTCCTTGTCGCGGACCGCCCACGCCGGGCCGGTATGTCGGTCGCCCATGTCCCGTGATTCCATGATGGGTGCACCGATAGTGAAAATCGTAAGAAGGATGTTAATTCTTCATAACTCACGCCGCCGATACGGATTAGGCCCGACGACCGATACGCCCGGGGCGCCGTGCTCACCGCATGAGCCTTTCCTTGCCCTTGTCGCGGACCGCTCCACGCGGTGGTATGTCGGTCGCCCATGTCCCGTGATTCCATGATGTAAGTGCACCGATAGTGAAAATCGTAAGAAGGATGTTAATTCTTCATAACTCACGCCGCCGACACGGATTAGGCCCGGTGACCGATACGCTATGGCGGTCGGGTCACGCATGAGCCTTTCCCTTGCCCTTGTCGCGGATTGTCCACGCCGGGCGCAGATGTCGAAGTCGCCCATGTCCTCGCACTTATGATGTAAGTACACCGATAGTGAAAATGTAATAAGGATGTAAATTCTTCATAACTCACGCTGTCGATATGGATTACGCCGCGACCATCGCGCTCCTTCTGCCTCCTCAACAGTGGTCCGCACGTAAGGTTTCCACCGCACGGTTCTCGCCCGACCAGTAGTTCAAGATGTATCACGAATGAATGCCCAACAGACATCTTCGCCATCGATCCATCGAAGAAGTGGCAGCGCATCTCGGCCGCCATCACGTGGGGATGAAGTTAAAAATTGAAGGAATTCAACGCTGATGAAAAATCGATGCGCGCGAAAGAAACGCTTACGAGGTGGTGCCCACACATAGTATGCCCGCGGTAGTGGCTAGTGTGTGGATCAATGATTGCTAGTTCACCGCATACACACCGCGGATCGAGAACGTGGTGGTACCGAGCATCTTTCATTGAAAATCGGGTATTGTAGCCGTTGCTCTTCCGCTTAAGCCACTTTTGCTTCGCAACATCCTCGTAGAAGTTTGCCGAAGAGTCCATAGTCGGGTATCTATTGTGTAGTGTTGTGTAGTGTCGGGTTTGGTTCAACTCCTTTATAAGCTCCATGGTTGGCATGGTGTCTTTAGTTTTGAAAAGCCGAGGTAGAATGTTGTCATGTCCATCCAAAGCCGTGAGACGGTCGTGGTTGTCAAGTCGATGTGAAAAGCGCCAGCGGTGGTCTTGTCATCGCGCAAAGTCGCCTTTGGTCTTATCATCGCGCAAAGCCGCCCCGTGGTCTTGTCACTACGCAGTCGTCTCCTTTGGTCTTGTCACCGGGCAAAGCTGCCCGCTTGGTCTTGTCATCGCACTGCCGCCCGTGTGGTCATGTCACTACGCAAAGTCGCCCGCGGTGGTCATGTCATCACGCAAAGCCGTTTCCTTCGGTCTTATCACGCAGTAAAGTCGCTTCCTCGCTTGGTCTTATCAAGATGCGAGTCTGCTAGCTAACACATTACCCGCTTCATAAGCCTCCCCGCGCTATAAAATGCATGCCCCACGCCCAAAGTAGGACCACAAGATACCATGGCGCATTTAAGTAATGTGACCATTCCAACCGGGTCGCCAGAGCAAGACTTTCCTCCAAAGGAAGGAGGACTTTGACTTAACTACCGGCACGCCGAACAAGCGCACGAACCAGTATGGCAATAAATGCGATACAGGAGGACGCCGTCGCGTGTCTTAGATGGCCATTTTGACTGCGGACGACGCTTCCGATGCCCACACTGTAAAATTAGTGTTGTTTGCTTTATGTTACCGCTAATAGAGCCTTCATGTTAACCCTCCTCCTTTCCAAGCAGATGGTAAATGTGACTTTGTCCATTGATCGATCCTCCCATGTACGACATGTTGCGTGTACCGGATACATTGTGGAACCGATCTTTGAGTTGGAGGCGCGGATTGACGATCTCAATGAGCAAAACGAAGACCTCCGCCAACAATGATGCGCGAGAGGGGCAACGAGGAGGTCATGAACATAGAAGTTCCTATGACCCACATGCCGCCGCAAAACCCTAGTCGCATATGTACGCGACACTACAACGACGCGCCACCACGCCCGAGGCGCCCCTATACAACACTTTATGTGGGTAGCGCGGCACCTTCCACCATTAGGCACGACGGAGAAACTTGTATCTCGGTGATTTCTCTTCGCATACAATTATTTTCAATCTCCTAAAGCATGTAATCGAATAGTGGACGCGCCATTGCGTTGCCTTCTATCTACCGGATCTGTTTACATGTGTGTCGTGTGCATTAAGTCAGAGGCGCTGATATGCATTGATGAAACATACATTGTACTGAACGCAGTCGTGTTGTGTCGTCGATCTGAGAAGCCTAAACCCACTGTAAAGCTAAACCCTGAGACGTGAAACTTAAAAACCTAAACCCTGAGACCTTAAACCTAAAAACCTAACTTAAACCATCAGACCTGAAACATGAAAACCCTCAAGGCAAACCCTAAGACCTGAACATTCAAGCTAAACCCTAATCCCAATTCCCCTAATCCCCTAGAAACCCAAACCCAAGTCTTGTCACGCCATTAATACCGGCGTGACAGTACCGTACTGCCACGCCATGCCTTCTGGCGTGGCACTATTGTTGTCACGCCAACCTTCTGAACAATCCAGAGGCAATGCGGGCAGAAGCGCTTCATTCTGGGGCTAAGTCCTGTCACGCCATTAATACCGGCGTGACAGTACCGTACTGCCACGCCATGCCTTCTGGCGTGGCACTATTGTTGTCACGCCAACCTTCTGAACAATCCGAGGCGGCGCGGGAGAAGCGCCGCTTTGGGGCTAAACCGCCACACCATTAATACCGCGGCGTGACAAGACTGCATCGCCACGCCATGCCTTCGGCGTGGCACTATTGTTGTCACGCCAACCTTCCAACAATCCGAGGCGATGCAGGAGAAGCGCTGCTTCGTTAAGTCCCGTCACGCCATTAATCCCCGCCGCGACAAGATTGCATCGCCACGCCGTAATCGCATGGCGTGACAATACCAACCGATGCTAAAAATAGACCGAGTTCGCTCCATCGACATTCGAACAACCATTCAAATATTCATTGTTCTCGACTTAATGAGTTTTAGTTTAGCGTAAACTTATAAACCTCACCGCTTAAAAACAGTGAGTTTTTTGGAGGATATCTCTAGAAGCCCTTATAGTGTAATTATTGAGGTTGGTCCACTGATGACGCCAATAAATAAGTTTCAACCAATGACTTTGTCGCTTAGTTCATGATAGAATGGCAGAGTGTGTTTACCCTAACAAGCTAACATCAAATCAGATTGGAATCGCAGTGCACATGCACGGACAAAATTTCAAAATATTAGCAAGTCAACAAAGCAAACTACCATAACATTAGATACTAAACAAGGGAACAAACCAACCCAAAACGCATCAAATCATTGGAATCACATCCGAACATGTTGTTAAAAATCGAAAATATTAAACTATTTCATCACTTGCGCCGGGCACGCATCCGACTTCCGTGTGAACTCGCTGGTGGGTGTTGGCCTCGCGGCTCTCGACAACGCTTATGGAACTAATGTCCGCGCGGTCACGCCGCTTACGGCCGTGGCGTGGCCTCGAGTCGCCGCGTAGGGGACGGTGCACCATCTAGATCCGCGAGGTCCATCTCGCTGCAATGTAGCATCGACGCCTTCCTCGCCGACACCACCCTCCTCGCCCGCTCCGGCCGGCCGCACCACCCTCCTCCTCGCCGCCTCGCTCGCACCACCCTCCTCGCCCGCCGGCTCATCGCCGCCCTCCGGCCTGGCCGGGCGATGTGGTCGCCTCCCGATGTTGTAGCACGCGAGGAGCCACTTTGAGCCGGGCGCATCGCACGACTTCTCCCGCCGCCGCATTCATTTTTTGCGCCAATCGCCGCATCGACGGCGAACCATCTAGAAGGTTTACCAAAAAAGAATATCGTTAGTAAAGTACAAAACACGAAGTTTAGCTACAAAACCGTTCTTATCTTCAAGACATGAACACATAGATGTTACTCCGCAAAATCCTCAGCGCCGAAGCTCCCCTATGAACCCTGTAGCTTGAGGGCCTCGCCGCCTCGCTGCATATGCGTGTGAGCTACGCTCCTCACGAAATGGCCATACAAAGTAAATTACTCGAATGTTGCTAAACTCTATAATAAATGCGATTGAGTAGCATGCACATGGAAATTATCATATATGAAAATGTCATCTTAGTTCACGAGGCACTCACGTAATAGGCGTTGATGGGGCCTCTCGTCGCGCGCCCGTCCGCGGTGAACTCGCTATAGTCGCCCACGAGGCACACCTCAAGAGTCCCCGCCTATGTCCACATCGCCATGGCGTCGCACCGAGGCGCGCGACGCCGTGGAGCCACCGGAGGTATCTAACGAATCGAGCCTTTCGATGGATCGCAACGCGGCCTGCTCGATTCTCCCGGCCGTCCCATCGCGACAAGTAGGCTTGGTGATAGGCGGCCCACTGTGGCGATACTCCGCCTTCGGCTCATCCCGCCACATCCACAATGTAATAGTTAGCATTTAAAACAAGACGCAGTTTATTAAAGGAATGATGGTAGGTACCTTACCCATGAAGATTCAAATTGGTCGAGAACACCATTGGTGGGCGCGCAGCACTTCCCAAATCGCCTCATCACCCGATAGTCCTTAATTGACCAAGGCAAGACTTCCATGTTCTAACTAAGTCACAAAGATCATCATTCCCATCACATAGACCACCATGTCACACGCTCCACCACTTGCCTCGTCCTAAATCCTTTACCACCCGGTTGGTTTTAGTGCAACACATGCCATCACGAAGTAATAACACATAGCACACAGTTTTACGAAGTTCCATAGTCATTAGTCATAATTAATATTTGCAACTACATGTGATGATGACTCGTGGCATGGCTAAGCAATTGTACTCGCATCTAACCAACCCACGTTGGTACTATAATATTACCAACTAATAACCAATCTAGGGTGACAAGGAATTATGACATACAAGGCCAAGGTGTGATAACAATTTGGATAATAACTATGCCCAAACCATTTAAATAAATAATTAAAGTAGAATGCAATAATTTAACACAAAGTAATTTGAAAACTGGGTTCAAGATGATCAAAGGTATGACTTGCCTTGGAAAATGTCTATGTACTGGCCTTGATCTTGGGGTGCTCCTTCTTCCACAAAATTCCCGACGAATCGACGTCTACTCTAAATGAGACACAAACAAACAAAACAAATAAATAACAGAGGCAAAACTAACTCCAAAAATTAAATAAAAATCTTAGATAAATAGATCTTGAATTTAGACAAATTTAGAAATTTGAATGGGCTCAATCGGAGTTAGGATGCAAAAGTTATGGGCTTTGGAAGATTGGAAATCTAAAAGAAACCCTAATTTGGATTTTCTCGAATTTCCGAATTATTTCTCTAAAGAAAAATCGGATTATTCGCAACACGCGTCGCGTGGAGACGTTCGGACGGGGTGGCAAAGGCCGACAGGTGGGACCCACCTGTCAGTGAGATGGTGCACCGTGGACCAGGTTTACGGAGGTTCTGGATCTGGGCTGGGTTGGACTGCCACGTAGGCGCTGACTTGTCAGACCACGTGGGCAAACACGGAGGCACGAGGATGAGGTGGCGGCTGAGCTGGCTTGCCACGGCGGCAGGGATCTACGGTGGTGACCGGCGGCGTAACAAGGTCACCGGTCGCATGCGGTGCCCGCGATCACATCCAACGGCTCGTCGCGGTGAAGGGTGGCGGCAAGGGCTTCGCTCATCGACGAGGCGACGGAGGCGGCTCGGTTGACTGGCGAGCGACGGCGGAACCTCCGGTGGGGTTTTGAGCGCACCAACAGATCGCAAGGTCCAGCGGCTTAAGGTCCAAACGCGGACCCAATGGTCATCGGCGGCGACGAACACGGCGGCAAGTCGGGCGGCGCGCGAGATGGGACTCTACGGTGCGGTGACGCTCACGGAGCTCCCTGACGATGATAGGTGCGCACGGCGGGCTTGACATGGCGAACTCGAGAGGTACTCGAAGAGGCTGGAGCTCAACGCTCGGCGATCAATTCGCCGAAAACGGCGGCGGCGCTAGGCAAAGCTCGATCGAAGAAAAGCGGCGCCTAGGGTTCCTGGTTTTGGGAAAAGCGGCTAGGTTGAGGCGGGGGCAAGTGGTACTCCACCGCATGGAAGAAGACAAGCGGTGAGTGTCATCCACAAGGTCTTGTCCCGCTTGCACATCGGTTTAGCTCCATTTCGTCGACCTGCGCTGCGTGTATGGCAACCACGTGACCTGCACAACATGTATAAAACTATAGCGATAAAATCATAGTTCGAATAGCTACGAGGTATGTACCTGGTCTTGCGTGATGACATCGAACTCGTTTGTATCGCGATATACGCGACCTCGGGCGCCCGAGGTGCAACGATGGAGCTCCAGCGGTATGCTACCGTCGGTCCGGATCACGAGGTCTTCAAAGGGCCATGGTGCAGGACATACATTTCGATTACATTTATGGTGGAAGCGGCAGCTATGACGAATGGAATGAGTACTTACCTGTAAGGGAGCACGAGTGGGCCGACCTACAGGGAAACACTCTCACATCCATACCTGCTGCAGAAGGTATGTGCATCCGCCCAAGTTGCCGTCCGCCCTCCTAGATCGGCACGCGTCGCACAAATGCCGATACAGACACGCCAGTGTTGCGGAACCCCAACTGTAGGTCCCTGCCGTCGCAAAATCTGCCAAAATCGGCAAGTAAATCCAGGAGATGGCGTTACCAGTACCGTCCGGGAAAAGGAAGGAGCCGAGCAGATGCCAAATCCATGCCCGTGCGAAGTGGCGCACCGTGTCATCATCTGCGTCTGGCGGGCACACGTTGAAGTGCTTGCAGCGGCGGGATGGCACCGTGGATGGCGGTTGTCCCTCGTGTCGGCGGCGGTCCTCGGTCGAACTCAAGCCACTCTCCCCGATCTCGCCAACCTGCCGTTGATGTCCCGGACACCGCCACCCCATCTATAGGGAGGCCAAGCAACATGGCGACGTCCTGGAGCGTGATGGTCATCTCGCCGAACGGTAGGTGGAAGGTGTGGGTCTCCGGGCGCCAACGGTCGACCAGTGCGGTAAGTGAAGCACCATCCATACGGGGGAGCCCGTTCATCACTGTCCGCGCCAAAGCTAGTAGACCGGCCTGGCGGACATGTGGCTCGTAGCGCTCATCCCAACGTAGAGGGGTGTGGACGCGAGGGCGAAGCGGCTGGAGTACCAGCATGAGAGATGCAAATGAATGAGTAAAACAAGAACATGGTAAACAAATTGGAAGCATGACCGAATAGTCGAGACTCGTCTCACCACACCCTCGTCGGCTGTGAGATGCACACGGTGGTCGTCATCGTATTCCGTGAGGAGCAAGGCATACTGTGCATGCTGCGGCATCCTACATTGCAAGATAGGATTTTTGTAAGGTAACATGAGGTACAAAACATTGTCGAAAATGAAAATGAGCGACCTGTACCAATAAAAAACAATAATTTTCGCATAACAACAATACTTATTACCTCGAGGGGGCGGCACACGCGTGCGGCGCCGCCTTACCCTACGCGGCTGGGAATCCGCGGTCACGTGCTTTGCCCTGGTGTGTCCGGGCTGGTGACACTCCGAGCACCTATTGCTTATAGTAGCGTCGTCAAAGTCCCCAAGACAGTACATGTCCTTACCGCCTTGCTGTGAGAGGTCCATGTCATTACGAAGCCTCTTCCTCTTCCTTCGACCGCGTCGTGCACTCATCGATTTTGTCGAATGTATTCCTCCCACGTAAGGTGGCCAATGCGACGGGTCAAGGTAAGGTTTGAATCTTTTCTCCCAAGTCCTCAGCGTCCGCGCTTTGAGAATTCTTCCGCAATGAGCGTGTCGAAAGGTAACTTACGGCACGCACACGACAAGCGGTGATGACATGTGACATGGGACATGTAACTGCGTCGGGACCATGCAAGTGCGATTCCATTTGTTAGGTTCACCCGGCACCACGGCGGCGTATATGTGCAAAGTGGGATCATATTCTTCCGCTTCTTGATTGCATGACTCGCCTCGCGATAGCAAGGTGCTTAGCGTTGCCGCGCTTCCAACGGTGGCGGCGTTATGCGCATCCTCGCACGCGAGTCCACCGATCCACAAAGTATGAGTTGGTCTTCGAAATGAGTACTCCAAGATAGCGAAGCGGCATATACGAATGCCCTTAATAACGTTGTTGAACACTTCCGAGATGTTCGTTGTCATCATGCCATACCGACAACCACCTTCATCGTATGCCTGTGCCCATTTCGTCTTGTGCTGTAAGATCTCGTCCAACCACTTATTACCCCGTTCGTTGGTCAGTCCCCTAAGCTCCGTCAACTTCACCTCGAAGTCCCTCTTCTCTAAACATCCGCACTGTGACTTGAACTTTTTGTGAGATCTTCCCTCTTGCATTGCTTATAGAAATTTGCGGCTAAGTGGCGCATGCACCACATCCGGTGTCCATCTATGCGCTCTTAACGGCGTTCATAATCCCGCGGTGCTGTCAGAGACGATGCAAACAACCCGTCCGGGCCCAACGAGGCGTGAGCGAACTAAATCCATAAACCATTCCCAGCTCTTATTGTTCTCACCCCTGTTAGTGCGAATGCTAATGGAATCGGTGGTCCTCGCATCAATACCAACAAACAAGCATCAACGCACCATGGTACTTCCGGTAAGAAACGTGGCGTCAATCGATATCATAGGCCCGCAATGCTTGAAAGCCTCTATGCATTGCCCAAAGGACCAGTACACCCTCACAAGGACATGTTTCATAACCGCTCCATCGCGATCCATTCGGTTGTCGTGCCAAGGATAAAACTCCATGCCCGGATTCTTGGCCTGCATAGCCGTTAGGATTCGAGGAAGGAACCCGTAAGCCTCCTTCCAATCACCCCACAGTAACTGCATCGCTCTCTGCTTGGCCCTCCATGCTTTCCCATACTTCACGCGGTACTTAATGAACCCAAATATAACCTCAATGAGGGTGGCGATGGTCACATCGGGATCGACACCCACAACCCCGATAATGCGCCTTGCAATGAAATTAGCGGTCGCTCAAGGTGCTCCTCGACACTCGGCGGTCCCCACAGAGTGAGGCCCTTTCACGTTCATAATTTTCCATTGATTGTCCCTAGTTTTGCGTCCCCATACCTTCCATCCACACCCCCTTTCGCACCTCACGGTGTACCTCTTATTCACATCGGAGTGTGTCACTACGAACGGACGATGGTGACGCACTGAGTATTCTTGCAGCCAAATCTTCATGTCCTCCAAGGTTGGAAACAACATGTTCTTCCGTATTATGTCAGTCTCCGGGTCCGCAATGCCATTCCTGCTCTTCAACCCATTAGCACAAACCGCCTTATCAGCCATACTGACATCATCGAATGCATGCACCAACGGAACCTCACCCATAACACTGTGAAGAACCCGCCCTTCCTCAGAGGAGAAAAGCGGTGTGGCAGCCTCATTTTCGGTCGAGCTCCATCCTTCGTCGGAATCCACTTCACGGGTTGTTCCCTCGCGAAACAACTCCTCCTCAAGCTCATTGTTCATTACAACGCCATTAAAATCGATCCATTGGTCGATAACATGTTGCGGGAAGAAAGCGCACATGCACCGATAATGTGTGGGCAAGGTTGGTAGGACTGACGCTAACGAATTCAGCCGAAGGTTGCTCCTCCATTGGGGGGCCTCCAGAATTATGTAGATCAAGGTCTAGTTCCTCCGTGTTGCCATTGACCACATCCAAATTGTCCGGCAAATCCTCAACAACGTTGATTGTTCTCTCCACCGCCACTTCCAACGAACGGACCTGAGAGGCGAGCACAAGATCCTTGTATGTGTCCCAATCATCGTCAGACAAGATTGGCACCAAACAGGCGTGCACTTTACAACCCACACCAGCATCATATCGCCCCTGCAGTCCGACAACGACCCCAGGCTCGTCCCATCGAAATGTCGACTTTATCCTACTCGTGAGTTGGAAAGTCCTGATCGCGAAACAAAAGAAGCGGTAACTTCCATACCACTGAAGTCGACATCACTACCCATTTGACTAATCGGTCTACCGGTGAATACACGTACAACTTTATCCATCTACATCCAACAAAATATTGCAAAGTCATAACCGCATTCCATATGTATGAAATATCGCAATCAACATTGCATAAAACAAAAGTTGCTTGATTCGAAGGTACAAACTAATGGTTCATATGACTTTATTGTAGTTTTGTGATCTATAACTCTCATATTTCTCTAGAAGAGACTAACGTTGTATTGAGATGTGTTAGGCCATACACAGTGGACGAATAACACCAAGAAACAATGAGATGCAAAAAGATCAAAATCCTACACTATCCGAGTCTCTCGTGCTCGATCCACGCCGAGATCCCGTTCGAGACCGCCCAAACCACGTGTTTGGGACCGCTCAGAGCTTGCCTCCGAGTGCGACCTACACTACCCTGGATCCACGTGCCCAGGTACGCTCGAGATCCCGTTCTCGAGACCGCCCAAACCACGTGTTTGGGACCGCTCAGGGCTCATTCCTGAGTACGCCCAGGACTTCGCTCCTGGGTACGCCAGAGCTACACGCTCGGAGTGCCACGAACCACTCGTTCGGGAAATCTGATATGCAGAAAGGAGATAAGTCATATTTTTTTCGCATTCAGCCTATATTTGATTTCTATAGAGGTCCTTTGTATACAATGGACCAATGGACCAAAAGATCCTTAAACAAAAAGTAAGATGTGAGAATCATATGGATAACGCAAGGGCATAGTGGTCATTGTACACATGTTATATGTAGTATAATCTCTAAAAATTCCAACTAGGTCAGAGTTATTTTTGTGCTCTAGAGGGACACATGACTCATGACATGATAAACCTAGTAGGTGGTCATGACACCTATGTTTTATGTTTTACATTGATTTTCTTATTCAACTTCAAGAGAGATATACCAGTTTAGAGTAACACATAGGCTTGATTTAGTTTGGATGTACGCCCGTTGTCTAACACTTTGAGAAAAAAAATATTTCTCATTTCATGGGTGTTACTGTTCTAGGAAGTAAAGAAAGATGATGGGGGATGAAGCGATTGATTTAAATGAGCCATCACATGAAAATCAAGGTATGACTGTACTATGAGTGTCATTGTTACAATGGAATAGCCACATCCTTTTTGTACATCAGGCTCCCAGAAAAATTAAGAGGAAAATGCACCCACCCGTACTGTCCAAAATTTACATATTGCAAAATCCCACCTGTACATTTAATTTTGATATCTACCACATATACTCCTAGTGTTAAGTCCATATTAATAGTTGTAGTTTTGTACTTTTAATTGCTTAACGATGGATGACAGGCTTAGATAGTGTCCAAGTGTTCACATTAACACACGCTAAACAGCTCACATTAACACATGCTAAGCAGCTCACATTAACACATACTAAGCGCCAAAATTCCCATTCCTAATTTGCAATTTTCTGAAGGTAGCAGTAAATAGCAAGCAAAAGAAAATAAGAAAAAAGAAAAGGTATCAGGTGTTAATTTGTACTCCTTCAAATGTATAAGGGATAATGTTTACATCTGAAGTACAATTGTTAGGTTCTGAAAATTAAAAGAGTGAGAATCTGCAAATCTCTAGAAGTACAGGTTGCTATAGTTTTCAAATTTGGTATCAGTTACATAATGTCAACATACGTATCCGGTTTTTTCTTAAGTTGAACTTAACACTTATCTCCTAGTATGAATGACGATTACTTATATTAGCTTGGTCTTCACACTATGTTGTACGTGGTAGAATATATTTGCTGCAGAGTGCTGCACAATTTGGCTTGACAGATATATCTTTTTATGGTAGGTGGTGGCTTGAACTATGTATTGTTGCAAAAGGATTCTAAGAGCATATGCCGTACCAAAGTTTATGATCCTCCAATACAAGTGTAGGTTGATCTTAATTTTTCCGACCGATCATCCTAGTGAGTACTTCATATACTATCTTGGACCAAAACTATTGGTGAATAAAGACCCATGTATATACATTGAGAATCAAATACATGCCCTTGTATATACATTGAGAATCAAATACATGCCCTTGTTGTAGGGGAGAAGGGAGCTTATACCTCTGCTGGCGCGGAGAGAGAGCGTCGGGCGCGGAGAGTCGGCGCGGACGCGGAGAGCCGGCGAGGATGGAGGCCGGCGCGACGACGCCGGGCGCTGGGAGAGCCGCCGCCGGATGGAGGCAGCGCGAGACGACACCGCGAGGGAGAGCGGATGCCGCCGCGGGAGGAGGGCGCGCGGGCCGGATCTTTGCCGCTGGGAGGACGACCGGCGCGGGAGGGGACCACCTGGCTGGGACGGACGCCGCGGGGAGGGACGGCGGGGAGAGGCCGCCGGGAGGAGGACCGCGCGGGAGAGCCGCGGGAGGGGCGGCGCGGGAGGAGGCGCGGGAGGGGACGGCTAGGGTTCTGCTGTGAGTGAGAGAGAGAAGATAAAACGCAGAACGGGAGTATAAGTCGCCACTGTCACGCCAAACATAATGGCGTGACAGTCCCACATTGTCACACCATGTACTATGGCGTGACGGATCCCACGCAAGCCCTCCACGCTGGCACGGCGCGCGGCCGAGGGCTTGCGTGGCATGTTTGGTCACGCCGCGCATGGTGGCGTGACAGTACGCTTTGGCCACGCCACAGGTCGTGACGTGACCAAAGGGGTCAGATTTGGAAATAAAATTCGTGAGGGATTAACTTTAAAATATTATTAAAAAAAGGATTAAATAATAAAAAAAATCCAAGAAAAGACCATACCAACAAGCAAAGCAATTAACTTGAGCAACCCAGCGGAATCGCGTGATCTGCAGCTGCAACTCTTTGCATTTGGTATGTGCTGCCAAACTACCATAAAACCCCTTCTTGAATTTAGAGATTACTACCCTAGTACCATTTCGATGAAGCATGTGCATCGTTTATTTTTTACAATCAAGTACCAAAATTAGGTTGAGTCATATTAAGCGTCAAATTGTGCATCCTAAAACCAACGGTTTGGCACTCGCTGTTCTTAACTACTTTCATTTATTTCAGAAGTACTACTAGCATTAAAAGTTATACAGGTATACGGTATGTGTCTAAAAGATTTCAGTAGATATGAAACTTGTGGACGAATTTTCGTTTTTGTTACATTTGTTATAACCTGCTACATTTGGTGGCAACGGCATTTCTGCCATTTCCAAAAGTAATAGTTGCATTGGATAAGGACTAAGGAGGGCACATCTGGGTCATCCTGTCTAGCAGCATACATACATACATATATAAATATACACGGAAACATATCTAGTGCTAATGGACTGTTCAGTGCTAACATGCAAATGCGACCTAGGGCCGTCCGATCTAGCTCGTGCGGCTCGGATCTACGCGGGCGGAGCACCACAAATCACTTGAGCAGTAATGCGACCCCCCCGCTCGGCTTTGCACTTCCCCTCCCCACTGCTCGGCCATTCCCCTCCCCTCCCCCCCGATTGGCTAATCTCCTTCTCCCCTCTAGCCCCACACGGCTGCAGCGCCGCCCTCCCCCCCACTCACCATTCCTCCCCATTGGCTAATCCCCTTCTCCCCTCCGGGCCGCCTTCCTCCTCCTCCCGGCGCGGCGCCGCTTCCTCCTCCCGTGCGCGCCGCCTCCTCCTCGCGGGCTGCCGCGCCCCCTCCTCCTCCTCCTCCCATTGCGGTGCCACCAAGCCACCCCGACACGCTCTCGGGCCCTCGGTCGGCAGCCGCCACCTGCGTCGAGCAGCCTCGGACCAACCTCGCGCCGGCTGCAGTGCCGCCCTCGTTCCCCCTCCCGGCTGCCAGAGTGAACCGTCGAGTGCCAGATTGAAGATTGCGTTGTTTTTTTTCTTCAAATTTTGTAATACAACATTTGAGGAATTTGGTAGTAAGTGTTTGAACATTTGATTCGGGAAGTAGCAGCAAGTAGCAGAAGCTAGATACTGTGAATGCATTGTGTAAATGAGAATGAATTGTGCCACATTATCTGGTTCTGGAAGTAGCAACAAGTAGCAGCAGCTAGATACTGTGAATGCATTGTGTAAATGAGAATGTGTATGTAATTGACGATGGAAGTATGCCTCGGTTCATTTTCCCCCATTTTTGGTTTTCAATGGATGGACTCAGAATGATAATGCTATGTAAGTGTTTGGCAATTTCAGAATTCATGGCAATGTAATCAAGGAGTCAAATAGCTTATAAACAAGCTCTGAACTTCCAGATTTTGCCTTTTGCTAGCACCACTTGTGTTCCTATGTGTATTGATCATTTCAACTGAATGCTCCAGAAGAGATGAGCTTCAATGATGCACCCACTCATTGAGAAAACTGATACTATTCATGAACTGAAGCATGGCTGCCAAGAGAGTCCATAGCAGCCATGAATTCAGCATGATCCTGTCATGAATTCAGCCATGAATTCAATGATGCCGAGAATATTTTCTATCATGTATTTATTGTCATGTATTTTCTGTTATGAATTCAACATGATCAGTGAGAATGCAAATTGAGTGAATGTATCAGGTTTCAAAATTGTTGTTGTCTACAAGCATAAGTGAGAACCGAGCCCAACAAGCTTATCTCTATATGTTGCAGATAACGACATAAGTCAAAACCACCTTGCATTCAGCTTTACAAAGGACATTGTAATCGTTTTCAATTGTCATTCTACGACCATAAATAAGCCCAACAAATGATGACTATGGAGAAGGTACATAAATCTCAAGTTTCCATCCAAATACTACAGCAATATCACGCTGGAATCTAAAAGACCACTGAACATACAAATAGTACTTTAACAAAGAATTCAGAAGTTGGTGGGGACGACAAATATCTAATTGCAAGCATTTCAGGACCATGGCTCCATCCCCACAAGCACATCAGTTTCATTCTGATTTGGCCTGAAAATATAATTGGATTAGTTAGTATAAGAGCAACTACTTGTCCATCAACGATAAATCAACAATGTTATCATGTTCAAGTTGATGGGAGGCATGTCCCCAGATAGAAGCTTTTACCATCTGGGATTTTCCTGACTTCGGCCATCACTGAATATCACCATTCACTGACAAGATAGTTGCGTCCTCAAGAACAAAACCCTTGAAAGAACAAAAGTAATGCATTGACACATCATACAACCTTGGCAAAATTACAGTGAGAAGGAGCTGCTATGCTTCTTAAAAAAGACGCACATTCATTAAATCAATTGAGATGCTAATATACTCCCAACCATAACAAAATGTGTACAGTTTTCAGTTAGAAAGTATAGAAGTACTCAATCAGAAACAGATCAGTAGCATCATATGATGGTTTCAGAAGAAAGCACAACTTACAACACGATAAGGAAAAGATGTGACATGCCTCCCATCAACTTGAACATGATAACCTTCTAAACCGGCACTTAGTGTTAGAACAAACAATTCGTCTTCCACAGAAGAATGTTAGCCTCAATTTGCTGTCGTCCTCAAAGGGCAATTGCGGCTATCATGGTACACGATCTCCTTGCATGATCTACACATGTATGGCACCCTTGTTTTGTTCTCCACATTCTCGTCTTTCTTTGCATCTGTCTTTACCTTCTGTCCTGGCTTTATTCTCTTACACCTACCCTTGGAGTTAACATCGTTTGGTGGCTTTATGCTGACTTCCTTAGGGATGGGACAACCTGCAAATGCTTCAATCTCTTCAGCTCTACTTACCACATTCTCAGGAATTAGAGGAGTCACTTCTTCCCCAAATGTGACAAACCGATCACTAAGAAATTTCAAGCCTTCATATGTTTCTCCAGTACGATGAATTAATTCCTCCATCTTGCTGTGTATTTCTGATGTCAACTTGTCTTTAGATGTTTCTATTGCACTCCTTGGTTTTTCTTGCAATAAATTTCCCTCTCCATCGAATACGTCATCCTTAGTTACCATTTTGGTCCACCTCTTTAACACAAATGGAATTGGTAGCTCCTTAAATGATGGATTCTGCAACACACGGACAATATGGTGGCAAGGAATTCCAAATGACTCAAAAAACATACAAGAGCATTTGGCATCTTTTGTTGTAGGTTGCAACATACCTCTCTTACCTTGTTTGAGTTATCGCTAACTATTGAGATTTTGTACTCTCCTGCGCTTTCCATGTTCTCCACATTACAATGCTCCCGGGCAGCAAACACTTCTTTCTGAAACTCATTGAAGACAGCGAACGTGAAGACCTCACTTCCATGCTTCTCTATTGCCCAGGTAGTCTGCAAAACAGGCATTGTGTGCAACATGGCATTGTCAGCTTCCAACTCATTTTGACGTTGTTCTTCCACTGCATTAATAAATCTTATCCAAAACTTCACTAAAGTATTTTTGAATGCAATAAACCGATTGAAGAAAGAGTTAAAACTCTCTGACCTAGAAGTGGTTCTAAGGATTCCTGCCAAGAACACATCTTTGAAGTAGCGGTACCCATGATGCGTGGATTCGCATCTTGAGTAGCCAACCACTCATTGGATTCCAAACCAAAATCAGAAATAATGGAAGAAAATTGTTCCTCAAATTCCTCCGGAGTTTCTGAGGCCCATACACATGAGTTAACATGTTGGTACAATAAATGGTTTTCCCTCAAATGTGGTGGTACCTTCACGGGAAGCTTTTGTAAAATATGCCACATGCATAACCTATGCGTGCTAGTAGGGAAAACAGTGGAAATTACAGTTTTCATGCCAGTATCTTCATCCATTATGATAAGCCTAGGTGTAACTCCTCCCATTGCTTTCAAGAATATACAAAACAACCATACGTATGTTTCAGATTTCTCATTGCTTAATAATGCTGCCCTAAGCAAGACACATGCCTTATGGTGATTTACTCCAGTGAATGGTGTGAAGATCATGTTATAATGGTTGGTGTTATATGTAGAATTAAATGAGACAAGATCTCCAAAATGGACATAATTCTTCTAACATGTACTATCCGTCTAAAATGCATATACCAACCTACCCTTGTCATCAACATCATAATCAAAGTAAAATGAAGGATTTATGTCATTCTTCCTACAAAGGTTGTCAACAAACATCCGAGCATCCGATGACTTAATACAGCTTCTCAGCTCTTTATGATAATTCTGCAAGTCTCTCCTCGTACATCCTACATTCTCAAATCCACCTTCACTAATACGGAGATATCTATATGCCCTGCTTATGCCAATGCCTCGTTTATGACATGTGATTAATGCACGCTTAGCCTTCTCATTTACTTTCCTGTTAGACCTTATCAACTGTTGTTTGTTAGGTGAAACCAATTCATGTGTGTGTGACTCAACAAATGTCTTCACCCTAAACTTATTGTCACAAGTGTGTTTTACAGCTAAAATTGCCTCGCAGCCACACGTAGTTAACTTCCTGACATATTTCCTTTTCTTCAACTCCATGTTGTCCTTACCTTGTTTAGACCGGAAACCTTCTCTTGAGCACATCTATCGCTTCCATCTCGTAACACCATTGATAACCGTTTGCAGTCCAACACAGACTCCAAACCCGGCTGAATGTGCATATATCTTGTAGAATTCCTCGGTAGCGTCCAAGTCATCAAAAACGATCCCTTCGAATGGCTTGATAGTTGGGTCAATACAAGGTGTATAAGAAGAACCTGCAATGCAAATAATTAAGTGTCAAGCATGATGGAGCGATCGATAGAATCAAACATATGCCCACAACACGATACTTACTACGAATGGGTGCTTCGCTCTTTCCGGTACCAAAATGAATTAATTGTTGGGAGGTGAACTAATTTGAGCAACAGAGTGTGCATTGAGGCTTCCTTGTCTTGGCAAAGCCAATTCCACGCTCTCATTGGCCACAGATTCCATGCCTGCTACATTGCGCCAAACACACAAAGCGAGACTCATATCTTGAACTATTCGTCGTAAACTTCATTTTGATAATGAACTGAACATGTTGGTACTGAACTACCATTCAAGTAAATATTCTAGGGAGCATCAGTCAGTATTGAAAAGTACGTTTACCTTCTCTCTGAATGGCGGAGGTCGGCCAGAATGGGAGCACCGGCCTAGAAGGACAATGTCGATCGATAGTACGTCTGTGATCAACATACATACATATACAGGCTGGCACAGCGAAAACAACATAAAGAAAATCACCATGGTTTACCTACTTGAGGATGATGATGAGGAGAAGGCGGTGATGGGGAGGTCGTCGTGGAGGAGCAGGTCGTGGATGCGCAGGTTGTGCCGACGGAAGCACCCCTCCTCGGCCTCGCCGTGGGAGCTTCCCCATCGCCAGAGCGTGTGGCCGGGTCGTGGAGGCGAGTGAGCCGGCCTGGAAGGGTGGTGGAGGGGGAAGGCGGCGCAGGGACTGGTGCGGGGAGGAGGCCGGCCGGGAGGCGGAGGTGGTGATGGGGGGGGAGGAGGAGGAGGTGGCACTACACCCGGGCGCCAGGGGAGGAGGAGGCGGCGTCGTGCCTGGATGCAGGGGGTCGAAGGTGACGGTCAGCTAGTGGGCGAGGAGGTGAGGAGGCGCGGGAGGCTATGCATGCGTGCGATCGAGAAGACGAAGGGGTTACGAGAGGTAGAAGGAGGCGCAGGTGTTTTTACGAAACAAACTAGACCGCAGGGTTTTTTTTTCGAAAACTGGCATAAGTGATGAGGGGCATCCCACCCGCCTGCATCTAGGTCGTTCGTGTGAGATCCGACGGCCAATAGCAACGTTAGCATGTTAGCAATGAACAGTCTGTTAGCACTAGATATGTTCCATGTGTGTGTGTGTGTGTGTGTGTGTGTGTATGATTAATACTTTCTACTCCCGGGTGTAGTTACTCCCACTTCTGATATACCACCTAAAAGAACTTGACATACTCCTTTATCACTTTGGGTATATTCATATACTAATTATAAGATACTCCAATGTGAACCACACGAAAAAATTGCAAGAGAGTTTATTGTTTTTAGCATATTTTGTAAATACCTTCATATTCGCACATAAAAGGAGTATGTCTAAAATTGTACATACCACCCTCGAAAATGTGTAAATACTTTCTATATATATATATATATATATATATATATATATATATATATATATATATATATATATAGGAAAAATACTTTCTACTCCAGGAGTAGTTACTCCCACCTTTTATATACCACCTAAAAGAACTTGACATACTCCATTATTACTTTGGGTATACTCATATACTAATTATAAGATACTCCAATGTGAACCACACGAAAAATTTGCAAGAGAGCCCATAATTTTTAGCATATTTTGTAAATACCTTCATATTCGCACATAAAAAGGAGCATGTCTAAAAATTGTACATACCACCTCTGAAAATGTGTAAATACCACCTATATGGTCTTATATACTCGTATACTACACATACATACTCTCGGTTGCGCAAGATACTCCCTACGTTGTGATATATGTGAGATACGGAATATGGAGTAACTACTCCCAGGAGTAGGAAAAAGGCTTCCTATATATATATATATATATATATATATATATATTATATATATATTCTCTGTTACTCCTGTCAAGGAAAGAAAACAAAGAACATAAGAAACCAGAAAAATGACAACCCATCTAGATTCTGTAAATGATGGGGTCACAAAACAACAAAATATTCGCTAAGTTACAACATTACATTTCTCACTGAATACTTGAAGTGTTGGCGCATTAGCAGTGAGGAGTCGGGAATAGTTTTGACCCAGCATAAATACAAAAGTTTACTCAGTTTTGGGTCCATGCTTGGTTGTTGACAGTACAGCTGGTCAGAAATGAAGCATTCATGCGAGGCACCACTGTAACGTAGGGGTACAAAGTACAAACCCCAAATTGAAATGCGGAGGATGCATTTGAATTTGAATTTGAAGTGAAGTTTGTCCACCTTACTAATGGAAACAGAAAGTTTGTTGTGGCATTGAATTCATATAAATGGATCCATTAAGAATGCTATCCTGTGTTGCTCTCCCGTTGTAAAATTATCTTTCAACTAGTATTGTTGGATATTATGTTTTTCGCCAACCAGAAAACATGAAGTCAATTCTTTTAATTGAAAAAAATAAATTAGAGGATGGTGGTCGTGTTGCCGATGATCAATCACACACGAGTGAAAAGTAGATGATCAAGAACACAAGATGTAATCCCGAAAGCTTCTCTTTATTGATGATTTGTTCGTAGGCGTGGTGTGTATGAGACTAAACAACGCTGATGGCCTTCAAGGGCCAAAGCCCCTGATGAGCTAGTTTCGGTAAAGTGTCCACGCACGGATTTTTCCCTCAATACTCCCACTTGGACACTTTGCCAAACGTGATTGTATATGGCTCATTAAAAACTCCTTCCGAAAACCCAGTGGAAAAAGTGGTAATAAGAAAAGAGTATGTAACTCGCGTTGTTGTCATTGCACGTGCTGTCTCATTAAAAACCTTTAATTCTCAAACCATGTGGGATAAAACTCAACTAAGGGAAAAGAGTACAACACCCTTTCATAGTGATGATGAATGAAGATTACACATCTCCCCCTAAGCACAACAACACTTTATGTCTCCTCATGCCTATGACATGAACCTTGTTCTCAAACATAGAAGCTGGCAAAGCCTTCGTAAATAAATCCGTAAGGATTTTCAGTATTTCTATATTCCCATTCTCCTGCTGCTCATGTGGGTAGAAATGTTTAGGGGGAAAATGCTTTTTCAAATTCGTTTTGACATAGCTATTATTCATTTGTGCAACGTAAGCTGCATTATCCTCATAGATTGTGAGAGCTTTATCCACCTTTACACCACATGATTCTAGGATATGATGGATCAATCTTGTAAACCATATACACTCACGTGTTGTTTCATATAGAGCAATTATCTCTGAATTATTTGTCTATGTAGAAACAATCGACTATTTTATATATTTACATTAAATAGTTGTATCACCGCTTAGAAACACATATCTAGTTTGTGATCTGACATTACGGGGATCAGACAAATAGCCACCATCCGAGTAACCCGTTATTTTTTGTATCTTGACCATCGGGATAATGGAGTCCAAGATCACTTGTACCTTGCAGGTATCTGAGGATTCCTTTTATTCTATTCCAATGCCACTTAGTAAGCTTAGAACTATATCTTACCAGACAACTTATTGCAAAAGCAATATCAGGCCTAGTAAAATTGGCAATGTATAATAATTTTCCAATAGCACTCAAGTATGGAGTATTGAGCCCTAATATGTCATCATTTTGTTGTTTAGGTCTATATGGATCTTTCTCCACATCCAATGTCCTAATGATTATGGGTGTACCCGTTGGATGAGATTTATCAAGATAGAATCTCTCCAACACTTTTTTGGTGTGGGTGGTTTGGTGCAAGAATGTGCCACCAGATAGATTTTCAATCTACAAACTGAGACAAAATTTGGTTTTACCCAAATCCTTCTTCTTGAATTCCGTCTTTAGGTATGAGATAGCTTCAAGAAAGTCCTCTATATTTACAATGATGTTTAAGTCATCAACACATAGATATGATGCATAATCCATTCTTGGATTTCATTATGAACGCAGACGACCAAACCTCGTTGTTCACGTATCCCTTTTGTAGAAGGAATTCGTTTAGTCAGTTGTAGCACATACGACCTGATTGTTTCAATCCATATAGTGACCTTTTCATTTTCACACTATACATGTTGTGATTCTCATTCTTACTCATACGTGGAACCTTTAGTCCCTCTGAAATATTCATGTAGATTTTAGAATCAAGTGACACATACAAATATGCAGTCACAACATCCATGAGTTTCATATCTAAATTCATTCCCTACAGCCAATGATATTAAGTAATGGAACACTGTGCCATCCATTACAAGAGAGTAAGTTTCATCGAAATCGATACCGGGTCTCTGCGTGAACCCTTGGGCAACTAATCTCGCTTTATACCCCCACCACTTCATTCTTCTCATTCCTTTTTCTTATGAACACCCACTTGTGTCCAACGGGAATGATATCAAGAGGTGTCTTGAGCACTGGTTCAAAGACTTTTATCTTGTTTAGCAAGTTTAGTTCATTCTCGATTGCTTCTTTTCATTTATCCCAATCATGACGATTCTTGCATTCAACAATCGTCTTTGGTTCAAGATCCGAATTTTCAATATGGAAAGCAATCTTAGATGCAAAGTAGCTATTATTAGCACAAACTTGCTTATAAAAGATTTCGCCTATTTTCACATAGTTTGTGGCAAACTCTTTGTCCAAGTCAATTGACATGCTATTCAAATCAATGAACTCTTTATTTTTTTCCCCAAAATAGTAGAGTGTGAATGTTCTGTTGCCCTAGTGTGAGTGGATGCACTCTCTCTGCACTAGGTGTCTCCCCTGTACTCCTGCACGGGGAGCCACCTTCCGTGCTCTTGCATGAGGTGTGATGTCCACTGAACGTTTCTCATTCGTGTTCGGTTCATGGAGTTTCTCTCCCTATTCAGTACATCTCTTCTGCGGTTGTCTCCGTGGTATGAGATCTTTTGAACCGGAGGTCTCCCACTATTTTTACTAAGAGTGGTGGAGTCAGATGTATAACCCAAAACCCAGGATGGTTTTACTCTTTCAGATGTATTTACCACTAGTATATGCGACTTGGTAACTCCCTTATGATCCATGAATTAATCTAGTATTTCATTTGCAAGGTTTTGCAAATCTATTATCCTCTAAACCTCTTGTTCAAATTCTTTAGTGCATGGATCCACATTATGAAGACTACTATCATGTCATGATTGTTCTCAACATTCTACTTTGCTAGGGTTCTTTCCTCTACCTAATGTCGGGAATAGTTCTTCATTAAATATGCTATCAATGTATCTTGCATTTGGCAGATCCCCCATCCCAGGTTCTAGATATTTGATTATAGATGGAGATTCAAATCCCACATAAATTCCCAATTTATGATGAGGGTCCACTGATGTACGCTGAGGTGGTGAGATTGGTATGTATATGGCACAATCGAATTTACATAGATGGAAAATATTTGGCTATTTCCCACGCACTAATTGGAAAGGTGAAAACAAATGGTATGTAGATGGCCGAAGTCATATTAATGCCGATGCATGTAATACTGTGTGTCCCCAACATGTGGTTGGTAATTTAGATTTCATTAACAGGGTTCTTGCTATTAGCTTGATCTGCTTGATTAATGACTCTACAAGTCCATGATGAGTACGAACATGCAGGACCGAATGTTCCATCATTATGCGTAATGCCATACAATAGTTGTTAAATGCTTTTGAGGTAAACTCTCCAGCATTATCCATTCATATGGATTGTATTCGATGATACTAGATTTTGGCTCTTAGTGCAATGATTTGTGAAATCAGCTTGACAAATGTATGATTCCTGGTGGATAATAGACATACATGTGTCCAATGTGTGGATGTGTCTATTAGTACCATAAAGTACCTAAATAGCCCAGACATGGACTCAATAGGTCCGCATATTTCACCCTGAATCCTCTCAAGGAACTCAGACATTTCATCCTTAAAATTTGTGATACGAGGGTCTCAGTATCAACTTGCCTTTAGCATAGGTTTCATACACAAATAGTGCGGTTCTAAGAATTTCTTCGGACTTGAGATTATGGTCAGTAGAATGTTGTGTTATTCAATGCATCATTTCAAATCCAAGATGACCCAAACATTCATGCCACAGTTTGAACCGCTCTTGGTCTTTTACCTGGGTATTCATCGCAACATATGCATCATCATGTTTAATAAACATGTAAGACAATCCAGAGGAAAAAGTGGGAAGCTTCTCTGTTTCTCTATGATAATCCTCTTTCTTTGTGTTGAGAAGGTACTCAGAGTCATTCTCTTCTTCTGTTTCCACATGGAAACCATTATTGCAGATATCTTTGAAACTTAAGAGTGTCCGAGTTGATTATGGGAATATTAATGCATTCTCAATGATTATTTTAGTTCCCATCGGTAACATAATCGATGCTCTTCCAAAACCCACAATATTACCATAGTTGCCAGCTATGGTCAACACATTGCCAGTCTTAGAACTAAACGTCTAGAAATATTTCATATCCCTTAGGACTGAATTTGCGGTACAACTATCCACAAGACAAAGTTCATGCTCCCCCTCCATCAATTGTACACTTTCAACAATTCTATAAGCATGAGATAATATAATTCGTATGAATTAAAACATTGCATAAACATAATTGCAAGTATAAAAGACATGCACACAAGCTGGAAATACTTTATTCAACTCATGAACTAAAGATTACAACGAGTAACTTTAATTCCTCATATTACTATTGCTGACTGATTTAGGACCGAGCAAAATTTGGTGTTGAATTTAACAACAGCATCCTAAACACACCATGAGTTGACTCTTATAATTTAAGAGGATAAATCAGATATTAATTCTTAGGATCCTCCAAGTACTCTTCTCGATGAATATCCAATAACTCATCATCTAACAGTGGAGTGTAATCATCATACAAGATATACATGTCTCATGTATCTTCTTCCATTTAATGATTTGATTCTCCTTTCTGTCAAAAATGATTTGAGTCTCCACTTCCTCTTCTTTATCTGATAGCTCTATATAGTGAGTTTCAGATTTAACATTATGGTTCTTCCTCTATGTCTCCTGATAAAGCTGAACCAGGTGCCTGGATGTTTTGCACCCTTTTGCCTAGTGACCTTTGACTCCACCTTCAAGGCTTTGTAACATCCTAATTTTCTGAGCTTTAAAAATCCTTTTTGAGTAGTTAGCCTTTGGAAAAAATTCACCCAATAGTTTATTTGAATTTTAATAAAACTTAATATGGACTTTCAATAACAAAATAATTTAATGTGATTAATATCAACATCAATTAATGTCAAAACTATTTTATTTGGATTCTATGTGCTTGGGTATATTTTCTAGATTTTTCTAGATTTTTTTAGTTTATTTGCTATTTTTTTATTTACCATTTGGATTTATTGTATTTTCTAAATTGCAAAAGCTATTAAAATCATGGAAAAGTCTTTTGGGTCGAAACCCTACTCTCAGCCCAACCCTATTCCACTTCGGGCCCAACCCGCGCAGCCCAACTCTCTTTCTCTCTCTTCGCGCGCAGCCAAGCCCGGTCCCACCCGTCAGCCTCCGCGTCGCCTTTTGCTACTCGCTTCTCACAGAGCCTTGCCGCTGCCAAGTGGGTCCCATGGTGGTACTGTTCATTGTCTTCAACCCGGACTCTGTTTTAGTTTTCCCGTGCGAGCTTGCCACCGTTCTCGACATTGACTCCACCGTCCCCGACCCTATTTAAGAGCCCGAACCGCATCATGAGGATCGCCCAAACCCCTGGGCCTTTTCCCCAAAGCCGCAAACCCTAGATCGTCGCCTCTTCGCCAGAATCGGAGCTCAAACCCTAGTGTCGCCGAGGTCTTCTTTGCGGGATTTTGCCATCGTTAGTGAGCTCCGGTCATCGTCGAGTACACCCTTGAGTTTGCCGTGTCACGGTCTACTTGATGCGCGCGCTATCTTCGTCGGAGAGTCCCTGGTTCGCCGTCGCCACATTGAGCTATGCCGCTCCACCACTTAACACGTCGCCGTCGTCACTGTGGTCGTCGCCGACGAGATCTCATCGTGTCACGAGACTCCCCGAGTCGCGCTTGTCTAGATGTGCACTTCCGCCGTCGCTAGAGAGCCATCGTTCGCCAGAATCGTGTTCACCGGAGCATCGCCGTCGTTTAGCCGACGTGTCCGTCCACGTCAGCTTGCCACCTCAACCCTTGTGCGTATGTGTCGCTTGCGTGGTGCTGCGTCAGCCGCCACGTGTGCGTGCGCGTGGCACAGTCAACTAAAACCCTAGATCCAACTCTCATAGATCCGTTCCACCGTGAACCAAGTCAATGACTCGTGGGACCCACATGTCAGAGCACTGTGCGGAGAACCCATGAACCCGTAGACCCATGAGCCATGTCACGGTCTATAGACCCCAGGCCCACATGTCAACCTCTGTTTTGATTTTTCAGTTTTCTTTTATTTCCGGTTTTGAGGGCTGATGTCAGCATGATGTCATAATTTCGAATTTCTAGTAGAGAAATAAATCGGGAAATCAGAAATAGTATTCCTTTTTCTTTATCTTTAGGTTTAGAACTTCCAAAGGCCTGTTCTTCCTCATCCAAACTCCGATTGAGTCCATTCAAATTTATAAATTCATCTAAATTCGAGCTCTATTTTTTTTGAGATTTTTATTTAATTTTTGAAGTTTGTTTTCTCTCTATTTTATATTTATTTGTGTTTATTTGCTTTCATTTGCGAGTAGACATTGATTCTTCTGAGATTTGATGAGGAGGAGTTCACCAAGACCAAGACCAGTACCAAGATCTATTCCAAGGAAAGTTGTACCTTTGATCATATTACACCCAGTTTTCTAAAATTACATTGATTCAATTATTGCATTTACTTTATGGATACAACATTTTTTTTCAGTAGTAGTAATATTTTTTTTCCTATAGATGCAACATTGCAAAGAACAGTATGCAACAATTTTTTTCTAACTGTTGCAATTTTTTTTTACAATGGTTGCAACATATCAAAAAAGTTGAAAGAAAGCAACAATTAAATCGCACTCGCCATGCCGCTACTCGGCTTGGCGCTCCACGACACCGTCATGCAGACGCCGCTCCGCCCCAAGTCGGATCGCGCTTCGGGACCACCGCGCCTATCGACCTCACTCGATGCCTATGCAGCCACCGCTGCGTGTGCGGTAGCCATGCCACCACTGAGCTCGGCCTCCGCGGCGCGCCCGGCAAGCTGCGTCCTCGGCTCGGGGCCACGGCATGCAGGCCAGCAGCCGTAGCTCCAACGCCACCGTCGACGCCATGCGCCGCTCACCCCAGATGTGCTAGCCGCCACGAGGCGGGAAGCGTGCCTCGGCCGGCCGTCGGCGACCGCGTGGTCGCCTCGACCCATTAGTTGATTCTCTCAGGGCGCGATGTGCCACACAGCAGCAAGAATCACAAGATCTTTTCGGTGTGTTTACTGAAGTAAGCAGTAGCTCCGTATGGATTTGGAATTTGGGATGAAATGTTTGGAAGGGGAGCGAAGGGGAAGAAGGCTCTAGATATTTAGATGGGGAAGGTGGGAGTTTGTGTAGTAGGTGGGTCACATTGGGTGTTGAGACTAGAACCATCCGAGCAAGCTGTTTTCTTCGTATGTCATTGGGTATTATTACCCAACAACCAAACACCCTACGGGAACCATCACATTCAGCTTGTACCATCATGTACATCCAACCAAACACCCCTTAGCTGTTAACAGCTGCATAATCCTTTGAGCAGATCAACAGCCAAAAAGTACCTGATTTACGAAAACCGCTTATTATGCTTTTACCTTTACCCCCCTATCGGTTCTTGTTATAACTCGGCCGCCTCCTCTCTTCTTTTGCTGTGTTCTCCTCCCCTTCGAATCCCACGACAACCCTGCGAGTGGGAGGAGAGGGGAGCAGGAACGAATTAGGATCGTTAGTTTGTGATTCCATCGATTAGAGTTGCTCCGCACCCCGGAAATCTCCTGATCTGGTAATTTCTATAGCCTTTTCCTGCTATTTTTGTGCCTTTTATGGGAAACTTTGCTAGGGTCTAAGCTAGGGCTAAGGATGTGTTCCTAGTCTTTTACCGGTCTTGGTGTTTGGTTGAGAAGACCGGATTGCTCATTATAGGTTGCATTACTATTAAGAGGGTCTTGTCTAGTAAGCTTGAGTCTCATCATGTGTTGATAGCTCAATCTTGCTTGCTCTAGCTTATCGTGGCATGATGCTGTTATTTCGAATGTGTTTACAAAATAATGGAAACTCGTGCATTTAATCCTTGTAACATGTGACTATGCTTTACAAATGTGTTTGCAAATGATTGAAGTTCATGTACCTACTCTTTGTGGCATGATCTAAGTTTGCAAATGTGTTTTGCAAATGGTTAAGATTCATGTGTATTCCTTGACATGGTCTAAGATTGCGTGTTGCTATTTCTTTGGACTTAGACCATGGTAGTGGCTCTTTTGAGTTGTGCTTTTTGATTTGATCAAATGTGTTTGTGATCAATCAAATAGGTGGGTTGTGTAGCCCCTCTGAATAAGCTTTCAAGTAATCGTGTTCACCGAGCATCGCCGCCGCTTAGCCGACGCGGTCCGCCCACGCACTGCCACCTCAACCCTTGCGCGATGTGTCGCCATGCGTGGTCGCGTCGCGCCGCCACGCAGCGCGCGGCGGCATACCAACTAAAACCCTAGATCCAACTCTCATAGATCCGCTCCACCGTGAACCAAGTCAATGACTCGTGGGACCCACATGTCAGAGCACTGCGCGGAGAACCCATGAACCCGTAGACCCATGAGCCATGTCACGGTCTATAGACCCCAGGCCCACATGTCAACCTCTGTTTTGATTTTTCAGTTTTCTTTTATTTCCGGTTTTGAGGGCTGATGTCAGCATGATGTCATAATTTCGAATTTCTAGTAGAAATAAATCGGGAAATCAGAAATAGTATTCCTTTTTCTTTATCTTTAGGTTTAGAACTTCCAAAGGCCTGTTCTTCCTCATCCAAACTCCGATTGAGTCCATTCAAATTTATAAATTCATCTAAATTCGAGCTCTATTTTTTTTGAGATTTTTATTTAATTTTTGAAGTTTGTTTTCTCTCTATTTTATATTTATTTGTGTTTATTTGCTTTCATTTGCGAGTAGACATTGATTCTTCGGGAGATTTCGAGGGAGGAGGAGTTCACCAAGACCAAGACCAGTACCAAGATCTATTCCAAGGAAAGTTGTACCTTTGATCATATTACACCCAGTTTTCTAAAATTACATTGATTCAATTATTGCATTTACTTTATGGATACAACATTTTTTTTCAACAGGCCGTAATATTTTTTTTCCTATAGATGCAACATTGCAAAGAACAGTATGCAACAATTTTTTTCTAACTGTTGCAATTTTTTTTTACAATGGTTGCAACATATCAAAAAAGTTGAAAGAAAGCAACAATTAAATGCAGCTCACCATGCCGCTACTCCCAGCTTCAGCGCTCACGACACCGTCATGCCGACGCCGCTCCACCAAGCTGGATGCGCTGTCGGGACCACCGCGCCTATCGACCTCACTCTGATGCCCTGTGCAGGCCACCGTTGCGTACCAGTAGCCATGCCACCACCTGAGCTCAGCCTCCCACGGCCGCGCCAGCAAGCTGCGTCCTCGGCTCGGGGCCACGGCATGCAGGCCAGCAGCCGTAGCTCCAACGCCACCGTCGACGCCATGCGCCGCCTCACCTCGCAGCAGCTAGCCGCCACAGAGCCGGAGAGCGTTGTTCTCCACGGCCGGCCGCCGGCGACCGTGGTCGCCTCGACCCATTAGTTGATTCTCTCGATGCGCGATGTGCCACACACAGAGCAAGAATCACAAGATCTTTCGGTGTGTTCTTCAAGTAAGTAGTAGTCTCGTATGGATTTGGAATTTGGGATGAAATGTTTGGAAGGGCGAGGGAAGAAGGCTCTAGATATTTAGATGGGAAGGTGGAGTTTGTGTAGTAGGTGGGGCTGTTGGGTGTTGAGACTAGAACCATCCGAGCAACTGTTTTCTTCGTATGTCTGTTGGGTATTATTACCCAACAACCAAACACCCTACGGGAACCATCACATTCAGCTTGTACCATCATGTACATCCAACCAAACACCCCTTAGCTGTTAACAGCTGCATAATCCTTTGAGCAGATCAACAGCCAAAAAGTACCTGATTTACGAAAACCGCTTATTATGCTTTTACCTTTACCCCCCTATCGGTTCTTGTTATAACTCGGCCGCCTCCTCTCTTCTTTTGCTGTGTTCTCCTCCCCTTCGAATCCCACGACAACCCTGCGAGTGGGAGGAGAGGGGGAGCCGAACGAATTAGGATCGTTAGTTTGTGATTCCATCGATTAGAGTTGCTCCGCACCCCCCGGAAATCTCCTGATCTGGTAATTTCTATAGCCTTTTCCTGCTATTTTTTGTGCCTTTTATGGGAAACTTTGCTAGGGTTGTGAAATCAGGAGGTTTCTTGCGCGAAAGGTTCGGATTCTATCTGTTCCCTGCGATTATACTGGTAGCTGAAGAGATCATAGTGGTGTGAACTTGGGGATTTTGTTTCGGGCATCTACGTACTCCGATTCGTGTTCGTGGTTCGTTGTTGTAAGAGAAAGATAGGATCTTTTAGTTGATTTGGGAACTGCAGGATTCTTGATTTTAGTTGGAACTTTTCTTGGCGATGTGATTTAACCAAAAGGCTGGGAAACGCGGATTCTTGCTGATGCTGTTTCATTGACATGGTGGATTGCTCAAAAAGTCCCCGATTAAGATGTAAATTTGGTGATCTTAGTCAACAGTTTGAATTCTGATAGTTCTTTGTTGCTTACTCTATGGTTCCAAAGTAAGGAGTAAGGGCATGTGAATTAGTCAAAAAGCTCCAAATTTTGACCAAAATTTGATGATCTGGATAAAAGGTCCCAGCTTTAGCAATATTCTTGGCAGCTTTTGTGTGTATCTACCCAACCGTGAAGATATGAATTGCGCAAAACTCAGAAAGATACCTTGTTTGGTAGGGTGATGGCGATCTGAACTTAAGGCAAACTAATGTCAAATTGAGCTTGTTCGGGCAGAAGTCAAGGTGGTTTGTTTGCTTATCGAATTGATAGATGTTGAATTGAGCATAGAACCACCAAATGGTAAAACAATTTGGCATCCTGGGGACTTGAAGAGTGAAGATCCAACTTAAAGTTTTTTGCCAATTGTGAGGGCCAACTATCACTAAAATTTGTTTGTGAATAGGTGCAGATAGTATATGGTTGGTAGTGTGCAAAGAATGATCATGTCCTCGCAATAATTGCCTAGGTTGTGCTTCTTGAGTTACTAAAATGATACACTGTGCAGGTGAATCCAGTATATCTCTGGCTTAGGAAAGGAACTTGGTCAATAAAACTAAACCACAAAGTAGAAAACTTCTGTGATAATATGACATCAATAGGTCCAGTACATCCTTCATCAGGTTTTCAGGAAACAAGTACTAGTGGAGTCATTGATCGACTGCCAGATGAGATGAACGAGATGAGCATAAGAGATGATAAGGTAACTTTGTGCTATAAATTGATCATAATATTACTCTATCCTTATGATTATACCATCCTCATCTTAAACTTCCTATTCGACCCTTATATGCAAATATTGCAGGAAGTTGAAGCTGTGGTGGTCAATGGCAATGGGGTGGACATAGGTCATATTATCGTGACGGCCGTTGGTGGAAGAAATGGGCAGCCGAAGCAGGTACTAGAACCACCATACATAGCGTTGGTGATCCCTAGCTATCCATGTATTGCGGCACCATGTCGCAATAGATAGAGCCACATATGATGTCAACATGATAAAAAAATTGCCATTATGTGCCACAGTAATTCTTACCATTCTTAATCCCAATAAAGGAACTCTTCAAGTTCATAGTTCTGAATCTTTTATTGAATTGCAGACTATTAGTTACATGGCTGAGCGTGTTGTGGGGCATGGTTCGTTTGGAGTTGTCTTCCAGGTGGGTTGTTGGACAAAACAATGCTATTTGTCTTGTTCTGTAACTTAATTCCTGTGCTATCTGCTATTCTGTTAATACCTGTTGTGTTCAATTAAAGATTAATGACATTTGGTTTGTTGAAATTATCTTTAATAGGCTAAGTGTCTTGAAACTGGTGAGAGAGTAGCTATAAAGAAAGTTCTTCAAGATGTGAGGTACAAGAACCGTGAGCTGCAAACAATGCAAGTTCTTGATCACCCAAATGTTGTATGCTTGAAGCATCACTTTTGCTCAACGACTGAGAAGGAGCTATACCTCAATTTGGTCCTTGAGTACGTGCAGAAACTGTTCATCGTGTTATTAAACATTACAATAAGATGAACCAACGCATGCCATTGATATATGTTAAACTTTATATGTATCAGGTAAACATTGCAAGTACATTTCAACACAACTCTAGTAGTGTGCTATTGTTTTTTTGGATAATGCTTTTAACTGGAACTCATTGTAAATTTCATTTCATTCAACTAAATTTACAGATTTGTAGAGCTTTGGCATACATTCATAACTGCGAGGAGTATGCCACAGAGATATAAAGCCACAGAATATTCTGGTATGTATTGTGGTTACCATTTGTCTGAATGCTTACTAGAAACCTTTAGTTTCTTATCACATGATTTGATGTTATATCATTCTTGTGACAGGTGAACCCACATACTCATCAGCTGAAATTGTGTGATTTCGGCAGTGCGAAAGTTTTGGTATCATCCATAAGTTTTAGATATTACTGAACTTCACATGAAGAGTCTTGTATATGCCATCTAAAATTCTAAATTACATCTCCCCATGTCGATAGGTAAAAGGGGAAACAAATATTTCGTACATCTGTTCTAGATACTACAGAGCTCCAGAGCTCATATTTGGTGCTACGGAGTACACAACAGCTATTGACGTGTGGTCTGCTGGTTGTGTTCTTGCTGAACTCCTTCTAGGGCAGGTAAGAAATCAGCCAAGTTGATATATCAGCCAGCTTCTTGAAGCAATGCCTCATAATTTATCTGTTGTTCCATAGCCTGTTTTTCCTGGGGACAGTGGTGTTGACCAGCTTGTTGAAATTATCAAGGTAACAGCTACTTCCTTCAATGGGAGATATTGTCCCTTAGCATAGTTTCCCCTTTTCCGGTTCATGCAGGAGACTTGCCATTTTTCTTTCAGGTTCTGGGTACCCCGACACGGGAAGAAATTAAACGTATGAACCCGAACTACACAGAGTTTAAGTTTCCGCAAATCAAAGCTCACCCATGGCACAAGGTAGGAGCCTCCACATCTTGCAGTTTTCCTTTCACTTTCAAAGTTACCGTCTCCTATTTATTTATACCATGAATTCTAATTATGCATGTTTTCACCAGATCTTCCATAAAAGAATGCCGTCTGAAGCTGTAGATCTTGTTTCACGGCTTCTGCAGTACTCACCAAACCTCCGGTGCACTGCAGTAAGTATCAGTGCATTTTGTGCAATCACTTTTGTATGCTTATGTTCCACTGATTAATATCTGCCGGGTTTTTTATTGCTCCAGTTGGAGGCGTTAATCCATCCATTCTTCAATGAACTACGGGATCCAAGCACCTGCTTACCGAATGGCCGCCCCCTTCCCCCTCTCTTCAATTTCAAGCCTCGTGGTAAGTTCAGATTATTGTTACACTTGCACCAATCAAAACATCCTGTCAGCAGATTCTGATTTGCTACATGTTGAACTTGAACAGAGTTGAAAGGAGTACCCATGGAGATTCTGGCGAAGTTGGTACCCCAGCATGCTAAGAAGCAATGTGCCTTCTTAGGATTGTGAGCATGCAGTTCAGAGATTAGTTGGGTCTTACATCAATCTACCATGTAAACCGTAGAACAGCATCGCCAGTATTATTGGATAGGCAATGCATATGGTTTTCTTTTTCTGTGATTGCCACATAACCGAGTTTTGTTCTACCACTACCACAATCTGTCAAGCAGATGAAGACACCAATTGAGGTTATCCATTGTGAAGGCTGGTATATTGGTCTGCCCTAACCTTGAGAACTCAATTCTTTGCGAAATCTGTATCACCAAGCAAGAAAGAACGCACACATGTATGTTTGATCCATATTTCATTCCTGAGCCTGTATCAGTTTTCACCGACTGAGAGAATTAAGTCTTCCAATCTGTAGTCCTGAGCAAGATAAGGTCACCTATGTACGATGAGTTATTTCTGGTTCGATGGAAGCTACTTAATTGTATTTGTATCATCATTCTTTTGTCTTCACCCTCTGGTTTAATAAAGTTATTCAAATTCGTTGGAGTTTTCTGTGATATGCTTGAGTAATCAGTTGCCAAACCTGAATGTGTCACAGAAAAAGATGCACCTCGATCACTCGAGACATGTTTTGAGGGAGAAGCATGCAAATGGACATGGAGTTGATCCATGCTAGGTCCAGATGCCTGCTTATTGCCAGATGAATCCGGATACAGTTGGCTGCAGTGTCAGATGCAGTGTCTGGAATCTGGATCATCTTGTCGACAACAGTTTCAATCATGAATCACTGAACTCCTTAACAAAAAGGGAACATTTATATTTGTTCCATTCTTCATTTCATTTGTTTATTTTCTTGTTCTCGAGCACAAGCATGCATGTCCTGATCATCTGACCATGGTATAATTAGTCGAACCATTGCTGATTCCGCAATGCATGCAAGATTTTTGCAACCAAACCGAGGGTGCGTCACGGTCTAACTGTCCAAAGGCTAACCTTTTTTTTTTGGCAAATTTTGAAATATATCACACCTCAGTTTGTGGTTTTGAAATATGTCACTCCTCAGTTTTTTCTTTGAAATATGCCACTTCTCAGTACAAAGAAGAGTGACATATTTCAAAGAAAAAACTGAGGAGTGAAATATTTCAAAATATGCCAACCTTTTTATGCAAAAGCAAATTAAATACTCCATTCACTTCACTATTCGTGTCTGAAGTATCAGAAATGATCGTGTATAATGAACACATGCAAGAGATGGTTGGTTGACTACCTAGGACAGCGAGAAGGTCCAATAACATATTTCGATCAGAATTAATCTATACTTTCTCCGCTATAGTACTATACAAGTATTATTTTATTATAGCATGCACAGTATGCATATTGTGCATGCTTTTGACAAGCTATCAATATTAAATGACTGTCTATTTTTTTCATCCAATAATTCATATAAATCATAGTTTAATTATACTACACCTGACCAATATGAATAGTAAAATCCGGTAAAATTGTAACCTCTCAACTCCCCCTCATTTCTCTCCCACTCCTACCCGACGCTCTCCTGTTCCTCGCTTTGACCGCACCGCCGCCTGCTAAATCCGTCGCCACCGCCGGCCACTGAAAACCTATTCATCGTGCATCCATTAAACTTTCCTTTTTGTTCTTCGATTCCGCCTCCTCGTGTGCTCAAGTTCAAACCCTACTTCGGGTCGCCGGCGTCCCCTTACCGCCGCCGCCGCCGCCGTGGTCAGGGCCCCCACCGCCTCCTCCACCCCCCGTTCTTCACAATGACGCCGTGGTCTGCCCCCGCGTCCGCAAAGCCGGCGTCGACGGCATTCGCGAGCTTGGCCGCTCGTAACTCTCTGCCCGCGACGACGACGCCTTCATCCAGGTCCCCGGACGCCGCCACCGGGCAGCGCCTTCATGACGTCGCCGCCTCCTCTGGGTCGATGCCACCGTCCCTCACTGATCCAGCCCCTCACAATATTAGTTTTTGTATCTGTACTTGCTTGATTTAATTTAATCATTGCATATTTGCATCTAGAGGTTCAGTTTCTTGCAGTAGCAATGGAATACTAACAATTTGGAAGTATAGCTCCTATATTTTGCTCTGATCTTTTGCACATCTTTTTTTTAGAACAATTGAGGCTGATGTTCATGCGCATACCAATATGTAACTGTAGTGATTTATTGCAAGAAGTCGCCAAATTTATTACAAGAAACTTACTTAGCCCCTAAAATATAAGTGGTTTGTGGCAAAGATTTAGTCACAAATATAACGTTTGCCACTAGAAATGTATACTACAGTGATAAAAAAAATTCTTTTCACTAGTAAAGTTTTTTTTACACTAATTCATCCTGTAATCAGTGACCAAAGTATTGTCACGTGAAAATATCAAGCTTGTCACACGTATAATAATTAAGAGAAATACTATAAAACGCTATAGTGTTTTCTTTCAATCCAATGGTACAAGGAATTCACGTCCGATCAAATCACGTGTCCTGCTCATAGTCATCCGATTTGAGGCATGAAGCCACTTCATCAACCTTATCCTTAACCTTATCCTTTCCCTGACTCTAACCATGTTGCATCCATCTCCCTTTCCGGAACCATCTCTCTCTTCAATCATTCAATCCCAATCCACGCCAGTTGAATTGTCGCTGATGCTAGTGTGTATCCACGCACCATCACGCATTAGGGCGGCAGAGGGCAGAGGGCACATCCACGCGTCGTCGTGGGAAGGTAAGGAGGCGCAACACGGAGTGGAGCGAGCACCATGATGAAGCCAACGGGGTGGATGCGACGGCATGGTAGGGAGCCTGCACTGCCTTGGTTTCCATGTTCCGTTGTGCTCGCACGCGTGACAACGTCGCCCGCTGCAAGTGTTGTCACTACAAATCCAACACCACCTGCCATTGTAGGTGGGAAGGCCAATGGCCGCGTCGCCCCGATGAGCGCGGAGTTGTGGTGGCGAGCGGTCACGCGGCCGCAGGTGAGCACGTCTGGATCTTTTGCTCTTATTTGATTTTTAATGAAACTTCTTGAAACTTTTTTGCTTGAAACATGTTGAAACTTAAGTTCCAAAATATGAAACTTGTTAAAATTTTTTAAAATATATTGAAACTTCTTTGTCTGAAACTTGTTGAAATTTCTTGAAATATGCTGAAACTTGTTGAAACTTTCTTAGAAACTTCTAGAAATATGCGAAACTCACTGAAACTTGAAACTTTTAAAATGTTTTTCACGAGACTTCATGAAACTTGCTTAAACTTATTAAAACTCTTTTGTCTGAAACTTGTTGAAACAATGAAACTTGAGTTCCAAAATCTGAAACTTGTTGAAACTTGGCTTGAAACTTTCTTGAAATCTTCTAAAAATTTGAAACGCGTTGAAATCTAGTCGAAACTTCAAACTCGAAATCTAAAGCTTTTAAGTGACTGAAACTTCACGAAACTGCATAAAACTGCTATACCGTTGGAAATGCATTCCAACGGTATAGCGTGGGCTAACGACTCCCAATAATTAATAGTGGCAAAAAAATTTCCACAAATATCATATGTTTTTTTGCCACAGTAAAACATATAGTTTGTGACGACAACTCCCTACTATGAAGTAAAACCTTGTCATAGAAAAACTCTTACTCGTGACAACATGTTGTCACAAATAGATGTGCTTTTGTGAAGATTAATTTGTCATTATTTGAAAACGTAATAGTGGTGATTTAATTGCCACTATTTATTCATAATTTGTGGGGGAATAATGTCTCAAGTAGTATCATACATTTGAGATGATAATGCTGTCACTAATTGTAACCGTAGCTGTGACAACATTGTTGTCTCTAATGCAGATTAATAGTGATAATTTTGTTCACACAAATGAAAGAGTTTTGTGGTAAAAACAAAATAAAATCCGTCACTATGTAATTACTGGCGCCAATATTAGTGATGACGTAGTGACGACTAGAAATTTCGTCACAAGGTGGTAATTTTGATGAAAAATAGACTAATAGCGAAATTTGTGGTAACAAAAAGGCTAATCCTTGTAGTGAATCATCATGTGCCTAGATTCATCAGCACAGGATTTGATTTCTGTTTACTATTATTAAACATATTTTTCCTGTTAAAAAAAACATGGCAAACACAGTTCTGTACACAGGTATAGAATAACACTCGTGTGAGTCAAGATGAAATCGCATGGGACTTGCTTTAGAATTTGCAGATTTCTAGCCATTTTCATCTGATCTACTGCTTTCTGCTTTGTTCCGGAAATCCATCCAACCATAGATCATTTGATTGAGCAACTCAGTGGATTCTCTTATAGTTAGAGGCAAAGAGAAACCGATTGAGAGGCTAATATTTTTGTAGGGGAAGCTAACCTGATCTTTTTGTTTCTCTGCTTGTTTCAACTGTTACGGTGATGGTGTCACAGTTGAATGTACTGCTCATTTTCTCAGTGGCATTTTCTCAGTTTTAATATAAACCAAGTCCAGTCCCCCCTTTGAATGTACTGCTTACAAGCCAACTTCTCTAGTTTACAAAGTTTAGTAATCTAGCAAGTATCTCAAGACAAGTACAATCTTCAGTATACAAATTTTGGTGTGATATTGCTGTGTATTTATTCCAATGCACTCAAATCACATTGGCTTTATAAAAACATGATCTGTACTTATAACCGCATTGCCTTGCTCATATGGTATAGAAGAAGAAACAAAATTGATCTGATAGACCATATCACAACACATGAGTTATAGCATAAACAGATCGTCGGGATATGTGTTGTGTATAACTTCATATATGGCAAGGTGAAAGAAAGATGCTGTGTTCGGAAAGTGGAGCGTCCCGTTTGCAAAGTGATCTACATATAGTATGATTGTTGCTTGGCCAGGCACAAGTGAGTTTGAGATGCCCAACGGGTGTGACAAACTGGCAACGTGCAAGCTAACTTCTCTAATTTACAAAGTTTAGTACTCTAGCATGTATCTCAAGACACGTACAATATCCAGTATACAAATTTGGGAAAATTAGGTCAATAACACTCCATTCAATCAATTTTACAGTAATAACATTCTATTCACAATCACTGCCAAATGACACCGCGAACGCGTGAAATCCAAGAAAATAACACTCATGATGGTGAATAGACGATATTGCCCTTGTACTACATTGGAGGTTGCTTGGTCTGGGCAGGGTGCGAGCACCACACCGCCGCGGCCTCCCCAGCATTGAACTTGTCGCCCAGCCTTGCGTCCACCACCTTTTCCACCTCCCCTGCCGCATGCCACTCCCACACCCACTCCGCCAGCACGAGCTCCTCCGGCATGGTAACCACCTCCAGCACCAGCGCCCTGAATGCAAAGACGTTTGCATTAGCTCTGGGCCAAGTACCCTAGAATGCCCACCACCCGTGTCATGCTCGGGTTGGTGCCGTGTGCCTGCAGACTGGGCAGCCAAGGCTCAGGCTTCGTGGCAAACGTGGCGGCGTGGCTTCAGGAGCGGTGCAGCTTCCGACAGCTTCCAACAGCGACACGGCCGCCGGTGGCGGCGGCACAGCCGGAGGAAGCGCGTTGCGACTCGCCGGAGAGAGAGAGAGAGACCGCAAGAGAGACACCGAAGTTGGAGGAGAAGGTTGGCAATTGTGTATTTTTGGAAAATTTGTGATGGGATATTCCCTTAGAGCATTGTTTTTCAAATTTATAAGCATTTTCGATGTCATTTAGGAGTTAAGTTCCATTGCAATGTTATTCCTCTAATTTCAACCTTTTGCGATGTTGTTGACCTAATTGCCCCTACAAATTTTGGTGCGATATTGCTGTGTATTTATTCCAATGCACTCAAATCACATTGGCTTTATAAAAACATGATCTGTACATATAACTGCATCGCCTTGCTCATATGGTATAGAAAAAGGAACCAAATTGATCCGATAGACTGTATCACAACACAAGAGTTATAACTTAAACTGATCGTCGGGATATGTGCTGTGTATGAGTTCATATATATGACAAGATGAAAGAAAGTTGCGCTTGCCCCGAAAATCGAAAATCGAGGAGATCCTGGGCTGGCCATTTACTGTGCTGACGCGATTTGGGAACCCAGATTCTGCTCCGTTTTTGAGCTTTGGTGACTCAGAATTTAGATACGTGCCTGTAGTTGTAACAAAAACGGCAGCGTATAGGATTGGAACATTCTAAAGCAAGGTGGCCCACTCCCAGACAGACAAGAAGTGGAAGTTGAGATGCCAGAGTATGATCCTGGACTACAGCTGACTATTGTTCCAAAGCCAACACAGCAAGACTCACTTAACCACCACGTCAATCTGTGGAACAATGCAGGATTCCAAGATTTTGGCCCAGTTATGTCTCTCTCGATGGATATGACTTTATGTCAAACTATGCTGTAATTTCAGAAGCCCAAACTGGCTGATACTTCAATGCTAGGTCCACTCACTTCAATTCCCTTGCATCTGGTTGCCAGTGATTTCAGAGGTTTTAGGCCACAAAGATCATGGCAAATGGATTTTAACCCTGCTATTCTTACTTTCAAGTTTGATCTCCCAGTGATTGATATTGACTCTCCACCTAGGAGAAGTATGGTTTCCCCAAAACAGAAGATGCTCCCTCCGGTTCACAAAAACAAGTCGTTTTAGATATTGACACGGTCTTTAAAATACAACTTTGACTACTAATTACTGTTGCAAAATATTTGTAAAACCCAATAAAATTATAATATTATGAAAGTATCTTTTGAGTTGAATCTACACATATGATTTTTCATATATCTAATCTAAATATTTAAAAAGATATCAATAACCAAAGTTTACAAAGTTTGAATGCATATATTCCAAAACAACGTTTTTGTGAACTGGAGGAGTAGTTCGATGTTTGGATTTTGTGGACGTTCCTTCAAGCCCTTCAGGATTCATGGACTTAGCTATAGTTCCTTTTGTCCAGTCAATTGCTCCAGATCAGAATGTGATGCCACAGAGGTCTGAAACTGAATCAGAAGTACTCCCCATTTCACACACTGCTACCTCAGGCTCAGTAGTTTTTGCAAGTTCAGATTCAGTACAACTTCTGCCAAGCCTGTCAATGATAGGGAAGAGCTCAACCTCATCCGCTAGGAAGCCGAGAAAGACAAAGTGCAAGATGCCAATCTGTGAAAAGGACTTGCGCAGAAGTCCAAGAATTTACACACCAAAAGGAGGATTCAATCATGAAGAACTGGTAGATAAGCGCCGTTGACGCTCCAAAATCCCGCCTCGCCCTATGCTAGCACAACCTTCTAATCAAATTAAGCCCTCAATGTTTCTAGCTGTACCTTCTCCCTCAGACTCTTCTACACCACCCGAGCTTCCAATACCTATGATGCAAGGTTGGGGAACAAGTCTATGCGGTGTTCCTCCTAAGGAGCTCACTGAAGAGAAGCTTCGACAAGAACAAACTAATGATGATAAGAAGAATCAATGCAGCCAGCAGAACCAGGATGAAGATGCCAATATGGACTCCAGCAGTTAGGCTTAGATGGTGGTTCGGTCTCCCTATTGCCTTTCTTTTGTCTAGTGCTTTACTTCATTTTCTGTGTGTCCTGCAAGCCTGGTCCTGTTCCAGACTGAAGCTACCTGTGAACTATCCTACTATGTGCGGTCAGGTGAACTGTTGTAGTATTATCTTATTTTGTCAGTCAGTCAGAACTTGGTCTTCTGCTATTTTTCACTCTTTTGGTTATGATGGGCAATGCTGGGTTTGTGATGCTAAGTCTGTGAACTGTGATACTATGGTTTGCATCTTTGCTAGTAGTGTTAATCATACGCTCTTCTACTGCACATTATAATTGCAATGAATCCTGTCAACACATAGAAACTGGAAGATACTTTGCTGGAATATCAGAGGTATGAATTCTGACGATAAGCTTCGTTCGATTAAAGAAAAGATTGAGGAGAGCGTGTGCTCAGTCGTCTGCATCCAGGAAACCAAAAGAAACATTTTTTTTATCATTCTTATATAAAAAAATTCACTCCTAGGCGCTTTGATAAATTCGCTTATGTGTCGTCAAAAGGAGCTTCAGGTGGCCTCTTAACAGTCTGGGCTAGCTCAACTTTCCAAGGTAGAATTGTTCATCACCTCCTTATGCCCTGACTGTGGAATTCACATCTACTCAATGCTCAGATACTTGGACTTTGACTAACATCTATGGCCCATGTGATGGACAACCTAGAGATGATTTTGTGGACTGGATCTACCATCTCACAATACCAACAAATGAGAATTGATATTCATGGGAGATTTCAATTTCATCCGCTCAACCCAAAATAGAAATAGACATGGTGGTAATATGAACAATATTACGATCTTTAACAATATAATCAGCTATTTGGGTCTAATTGAGCTGCCTGTGAAAGGGCGTTCTTGTACTCGGAGCAATATGCAAGAAAACCCTCTACTAGAACAATTATATTGGTTTTTTTACATCAACAAATTGGACAACTTATTATCCAAACTCAATGGTATCAGCTCTAGCAAAAAACATCTCTGACCATGTACCGTGCGTCATCAGGATTGAAACAATGAAACCAAAATCAACAATATTTCGTTTTGAGAACTTCTGGGTGCAGCACCCTGGTTTTTATGAAACAATGCAATTCTATTGGAATTTAACAGTAAGAGGAACTAATGTAGCTACAAGACTCCCAGCAAAGTTCAAGAATGTCAGAAGAGGCCTCAAAATTTGGAGCAAAAACATTCACGCCTTTCTCAATTAATTCAGAACTGCACCATGGTTATTCTGTATATGGATAAGCTTGAAGAAAGACGACCTTTATTCAGAACTGGATTCAATTTCAGAAACATAATAAAAAGGCATCTCGTAGGACTTTTACAGTATAAACAGATTTATTGGAAGAAGAGATGCACTATTAGATGGGTCAAGATTGGGGATGCAAATACCAAATTTTTTCATTCAATTGCTATAGAAAGCTACAGGAGAAATTCAATATCTCATCTAGTCCTACAAGATGGGAGAACAATATCCGATCATGATGCAAAAACAGCAGTACTTTGGCAATATTTCAAAGGTATAAGAGAGAATTCATATTATGCTACTGAATAACTACATGATTCACAATACACCACTCATTGCGAGGCTAACATGTAGTGTAGGCCCAGAGCTCGTATCTCAGTGAGACACCAGTGACATATTGTGAAAATCCGGTTATTCAAGATCATATAGCGAATTGCCCTAAGGTAGAATGGGGCATCTACACATCCATATATGCAATTTAATTTTTAGGATCTACTGCCAATGAAGGACTACAACATCTTGCTGAAAACTTTACATAGTAGGAATTGATGGGGCTATAAAATCTCTACCGGTTGACAAATCACCTGGGCCAGATGGGTTTAATGGATTATTCATGAAGAGATGTTGGCATATTATAGCTCAGGATTCCTATGATCTGTGTCAAGCTTTTTTTTATGAACAATTAGACATAACAAGAATCAACGGATCATATATCACTCTTGTGCATAAAAAACCCTCCCCGAAACGGACAATGATTATAGGCCAATTTCGCTTCTAAATTCAGATTTGAAGCTGCTCACAAAATTGCTAGCAAATAGACTTCAAGGAGTGATACTGCAACTAGAACATCAAAACCAATATGGCTTTCTGAAAAGCAGAACTATACAAGATTGCTTGGCATGGGCATTTGATTTCGTTCATCAGTGTCACCAAAGTAAGAGAGAATAGTGATTCTAAAGATTGACTTTGAAAAAGCTTTTGACACAATAGAACACTCTACAATCATTTCTGTGATGAGGCATAAGGGCTTCCCTGAGCGATGGATAGGCTGGATTTCAAGAATTTTATCTTTATGACACTCCTCAATAAATAGTGTACCAGGGAAAATTTTCCAGTGTAGAAGAGGAGTTAGACTAGGTGATCAACTATCTCCTTTGTTATTTGTGCTAGCTGCAGACTTGTTGCAAGCAATAGTAAATGAAGCAGCTAGGAGAGACCAATTGAAAATGCCAATACCAGCAGATGAGGGAGCAAATTACCCTATAATTCAATATGCGGATGATACATTACTCATAATGCCAGCATGTGCAGGTCAGTTATTATGTCTCACGGCCCTTCTCAAGACCTATGCTCAGTCTACTGGCTTAAGAGTGAACTATCATAAATCTTCTTTGATTCCCATCGATGTTTCAGAGGAAAAAAAACTTTACATCTAGCTGGTATTTTTGGTTGTTCAACTGGCAAAATGCCCTATACTTACTTAGGGCTACCTGTGGGGACAACCAAACTATCTGTCCAGGACCCCCCACCCCCTCCTTGTCCATAGAATTGATAGAAGATTAGCAAGCAGTCAACTTTCTTGTCTTATTATTAGGGTACTGTTAGATCATGTGCTAGGTCTAAAATAATTTAGTTGATAAATAATTAACAATGATGCTTACCGATAGACGTGTGACGTGTGTGTAAATTTATATCGATCAAATTAAAAAAAAAATTGTGTCAGAAAAAGATGTTGTTTTGACGTGACCTGGTGTTGAAGGCCACGTGGGGCAGGAATATTCACGTTGGACGTGGATTGAGGGCTGTCGTGTGATATTCCAGAACGTGCTAGCGGCGGCTGGAAAATAGGGCTTGCGACTGCACATCAGCACATGTGCTTGTGGCGGCTGTGCACAAATGCTTGCCACGGTTTTGGGTTTTAGGTTTTGAGAGTCATTACGTGAGAAAGTTTTGTTTGTGGCGGCTGTGCACCACAGGGTCTTCGGCTGAAGGGCATTAAGGGCCAGCGGCGGCCACGTGCGACGGGAGACGTGAAGCAGGTGGCTGTCATTGTCATCAAGAGAGAAGAGAAGAGAAGAGACATGAAGCTCTCTTCTTGATTGTGCATCCTGCCGGACCTTCATCAAGCTGACAGTCAGAAGGAGAAATACGGTTGGATCGACTCCAGGCTTGGTGAGTTCGTTCTACGCTTATAGCTCTCTGATTCGATCCGTTGGACCAAGGATTGCTTGAGTGAAGCACTAGATTTGAGAGGGATTTCGTCAGTTCAGGTTGCAGAAGGTTCACCTGTGCACAGTTTTGGTATATGATTGTTTGATTGTTTCAGGGGTCAAACGGTGTGCGATTTGGTTGGCATCATCATTATGCAAAAACACTTAACAAGAGACAAAAATCACCTAAAACAGAGAAGCAATGTTTCTGTACCTTTTGGATTTCTCGACATGATTATCAAATAAGAAATCCAAATTTCATGAAATTAGTAGGGACTGTAGATCAACAGGTCCGTAACAAGTTTTTAAAATATCAGCCTAATTAGCGCAGTTTAAAAAAATCTTCCACAATCGTTCATTCACCTCTTCCGGTTGTCATTAAGATCCTACAGGAATACTTACTGTAGTCAACTCAACTCAATGCTCTCTCGTCTACCAACATATTATATGTGCTCACTCAAGCTGCCCAAGACAGTAATAAAACACATTGATAGAGCCAGAAGACATTGTTTATGGAGAGGATCATCTGGCCTTCAGCCAAGGTGTAAATCATTAGCTTCATTGGAGATTGTTCGTAAACCAAAGGAGAAGGGAGGTTTGGGCATCATCAACTTAGAAATTCAAAACAAAGCTTGGTTACTTAAGCATATGCACAAATTTTACAACAGACATGACATCCCTTGGATAAAGTTAATTTGGAGCAAATATTACAGAGAACATTTCGCATGCAGCTGCAGAATGTGGGTCCTTCTGGTGGAAGGATATTATGCGCCTTGTAACAGATTTTAGAGGAGTAGCTGCTGCACAACTAGGGGAAGGTGACACCTTGTTATTTTGGAAAGATTTATGGAATGGGCATATATTTTGTCATGAGTACCAGGGGCTCTTTTCATATGCCAGAAATCAAGATGTTTCGGTGCAAGAATTCCTACAAGACCTGGAACCACAAATCAATTCCATCTTACCTCTTTCGGTTGAAGCATTTGAGGAGTATAATGCTTTGCAATTGGACATCACATAATTGCAACTACAAGAAGGAACTTCAGATGTGCGGACATATATTTGGGGCTCGGGATGTTACACATCAAGGAAATTTTACATGCATCAGATCGGAGGTTTGCAAGTGCCTATCCCTCTCAAATGGTGTCAGGTGTTTGGATCGATGAAGAAGGATCGGAACACAGGTTGTAATTGTGTTGAGGAATCGGACGTTGCCCAAAGCCTCAGCGACGCGGCAGAGGCGCCGTGGTGGCAGCAGCCGTGCGGCCGAGTTCTGGACCGACGTCGAACAGAAGAGAAGAACGAGATTGTGTTTTCTGATTTTTTTTTTTCTTAATTCAAATCAAAGTCTCTCTCTCCTTTAAATAGAGAGATCCTAACGAACTGGACTAGGAAACGAATTCGAAGTACTAGTCATCAACCCGTGCTGCACGGGTTAGAGATTTTTTTATATTTTAGTTGATTTTATGTGCATGTTTTATTTAATCAGTATTCAGCTCCGACAACTACTTTAGTTTTTCTTTTTACTTTATTCTTGGATACTATACTACTTTCTAAAATTTTAATACCCAAAATTACATATATTTAGCTATCATATTGTTATGAACCTAGGTTCATAATGGGGTAAACACCGTCAGAAAGAAGACCGGGCGGCGTCGACTTTGTGGGATGAGAGATTAGACTATAGACTGGAATGGTAGAACCTTGGGAGGGAGACTAGATTAATTCATCTTTCTTGATTCCTTGATAATGGATACATGCTATCCTTTTTATAGGGACGATCCGACTTAACCCCTAAGAAACAATCTTTATGTATAAGAAAACTTATCTCTATTAGATGGAATATATCTCTAAAGAAAGAAACCCAACTAACAAGGAAACTAACAATTCTTATCTCTGTTTCCAACTACTAACGCACCCGCGTGAACAGTGTGCAGTGCTACAGTACCATGCGCATTGTTCACACACGTGAACAGTTCGCCCGTGACATTACTCCCCTCCTTTCGCGACAGCTCGTCCTCGAGCTGTGGTGACGGCCATGGTTGAAGCCCTAGGAGACCTCATGTTGACGAGAGGTTGCGATAATGACATAAGTCCTTGAATATCATTGCCTCCACATGCGGTTGCGGCAAACTCACCGGTTGCTGCGACAGGCATGACAGCAACCCTGGCAGCGTCGCAGTGGCCACGATGTACTTCGGCAGGGCTGTGACAAGCTTCGACGACACCATGGCAGGATGGGACAACGCCGCAACAGGTTCCGACAGCGTCGCTATGGCTGCTGGAAACAACGCTGCTTCTTGTTGCGCCTTCTTCTCCTTATGATCCGCGATCATCTTCTCTAAAGTAGCATGCATGTCGAAGAAGATGACCGTCATCTTCTTGTCGTTGTCGTTGGTACTCATGGCTAGGGCTGGAAAAATAGCTCGAGGCTCGCAAGCCTGCTCGGGCTCGTTACGGCTCGGCTCGGGCTCGTGAATTTTCGAGCCGAGCCGAGCCTGGGTTTCAGCTCGCGAGCCAAACGAGCCGAGCCCGAACTGGCTCGCGAGCCGCTCGCGAGCCCGGCCACGAGGCCCGGAGGCTCGGCAGAAGACACCGGTCTCTATTAGACCTAGCTCCCAACCCTAAGTCTGGAAGTCCCTCAGGCCTCAGTCCCGCCGCCTCCCTTTCCCCTTTCTTCTCCCCGCCGTCGCCTCCCTTTGCCCTTTCTTCTCCCCGCCGCCGCCGCCCCAGCCCCGTGTTCCTCCACGCAGCCACGCCGTCGCTCGGTCCTCCTCTACATCGCCTCCACTCCACTCCTCTCTCTCCACCCGTCGCCTCCTCGACACCCGCCCGCCGCCTCTCTTTCCCCTTCCCCCTCGACGAGCTCCGGCCCGCCGCCTCCCTTCACTCTCCGGCTCTCCGCCTATCGCCTCCACCCCGCAACCCCGTGAGCGCGGCGGCCGCCGCCGCCTCCTTTCCCGTCCCTCGCCCGCCTCGCGCCGCATCCCCTTCCTCGTCCGGCTCTCCCCTCACCGGCCCACACCACCACCCATCGGCCACCGCTCCACCTCCTCCACCGCCGCCGCCTCCCCGCGCCGTGCTCCACGCCCACCTCCGCCTGTTCCTCTACCGCCGAGGCCATCGAGGCGAGCGCGCCGCCACCGCCGCCCTTCCATCGCGCGCCGCCCGGGCGCTAGCGTCGGCGCCAAGAGGTTGGAGGAGATCAAGAAAGAGCCTGCTTGAATGCTTGATCTTGCAATTTGTCATTTGCTTGTTTGTTCTTGCTCTGTGATCTGTGACTGTGAATGGATGATAGATTGATAGATTATCTCTTGATCTGTGAATGGATTAGTTGATTGCAAATTTGCAATGTGGATGGTGAATCGAGTTACCGAACTGATGCTGCCGTGCCGAGTGCCGAAGCCGAACTGATGGCCTGACCTGATGCTGTTTTTTTTTGCTCTGGCTCGCGAGCCGCTCGAGCCAGCTCGAGCTCCACTCCGAGCCCGAGCCAAGCCCCTCTCCTGGCTCGTTTCGGAAACGAGCCGAGCCGAGCTCGAGCCGGCTCGGCTTGGCTCGTTTCCACCCCTACTCATGGCCATCTTGTTGGCGTTAGCCTTTATCATAGCCAACGACTCGGTGACAGGTCTGATGGTCTGATCTGTCACCATAACCATGATAGCAAAAGTCGTGGGAAGGGATCGACTGCTCTGATACAAAATGTAATGAACCTTAGTTTATAATAGGGTAAACATCTGTCGGAGGGAGGTCGCACGGCGATGACTTAAGATAGAACGATGTTAGGTGAAGGAGAGCACCGATTGAGGGGAGGAATAGATCTAGAATAGCCGGTCAATGGAACGACCACAGCTGGACTTTAGAGACTAGGAATTTGTCTATTCATCTTTGCTTGGTTGGTTCATAATGGATACAATGGGTCTCCTTATATAGAGGGCTCTTTTAACAATTATGAATAAAATCAATCTAAATGATGACCTTCCTAACTAATAGACAACATTTCCAATTAACTAATCTCTATACAAGGAAACTAATAAACTATTTAAGGAAATAGATATTTGCAATGAAGGAAACTATCCGTGGATGAACAGTGCATGCATGAACAGTGTGCATATAAACAGTAACCACGCGCATGACATTACACCTCCCTCGGTGAAACAGCTCGTCCTCGAGCTGCAATATAGGGCGATAAACTCATAATTGTTTTAGCTTTTACGTATTTATTACTAATTATATGTACGCTTATTATGGATATATATGTTTATGAAATTTGTTATCCCTTTAAATTTAAATTTATTACTAATTCATGTATGCGCGATCGATTTCAGACGGCATGTAGCTTTGGCAAAACCCAATAAGCTGGCAATGTTAAACGCCATCACTTTTCACTATTTTGCATCGTGTAGAGAGAGCGAGATATAGGGTAGTGCATCACATGCAACTGGGTTGTTCTGTGGCAAAAATAATACAGATTCTTCTAGTGATAATAGTAGTAAGTTTTAATAGAGAGATTAGGAAGTTTGATAACTTTTAATAGGAAGTTTTTTAATAATTTTTTTTCAAAAGTTAGTTCTAAACTTGAGTAGAATTTTCAAGTTTTTAATAGAATTCACTACTTAGTAGGAATTTTTATATTAGAAAGTTACTTGAGAGGAAAGTTTCAAAATTTGAGCCGAAACTTTTACTATTTGAGTAGAATGGTTAAGATTAGAAAGTTATTTTAATAGAAAATTTTGGATTTCAAAGTTGTACAATTTAGACAGAAACTTGTTCGATAGAATGTTTTAGACGGAGTATTTATGTTACTGTCTTGAGTACAAAAGTTTTGAACTCAAAAAATACGTATCGTGGATCCATATGCATGGAGGAGGAAACAATGCCTAGTAAAAACCAATCACCGCCAAGATTCCATACCGGAAGCTTGCCCCCTTCCTGTAACCGGACACAGCCACATAGGAGACACACCATGCATGTAAGAACTACAACCTTGAAAACTCTTGACTGGACACGGGAGACATCTTGCATGCATGAGTCCCGATGTGATAGCGCATTGGATTCTAATTCTTTGATTTCTGCTAGTACGCATACATGAAGTATTCATCGATCGATCGAGCTAGTAGGTAGGTCGATGGATCATCAAGCCCAGTACTTGACGGTTTGGCCGTACTTGGTCTGCTTGTCGTAGTACCTGTCCCAGAGCATGATCCCTCCATAGTTGTTCGCCTTCCGCACGCTGGGCGGCGGTCGTAGTAGAGCGACTTGATGAAGACGTTGTCGTTCTTCCTCGACACGTTCGCGCGGCGAGGCCGAGGTACACGGCTCCCGGTACTCGCCGTCCACTGCTCCATCGCTCCATCACCGCGGATAGGCCGTCGTGGTTGTAGGAGCACTTGTCGCCGTCGTAGAACCGGACGTGGATGCGCTCGAACAACCCCGTCGCGGCGCTTCTCGACGCGCCACCGGTCACGCGCACCGCGGCGCCGCCTTGAGTAGGTGGAAACGAGCCAGCCGAGCCGCTCGAGCTCGCTTCGTTCCGGCTCGGATGAACGATGAGCTCGGCTCGGCTCGGCTCGCTCAAACGAGCGAGAGAGGGCTGGCCGGGCTCGAGTGGAGCTCGAGCTGGCTCGAGCGGCTCGCGAGCCGAGCAAAAAACAGCATCGTGTCAAGGCCATCGGTTCGGCCGGCACTCGGCACGGCAAAGATCGGTTGGTAACTCGATTCACCATCCACATTGCAAATTTGCAATCAACTAATCCATTCACAGATCAAGAGATAATCTATCAATCTATCATCCATTCACAATCCACGATCACAGAGCAAGAACAAACAAGCAAATGACAAATTGCAAGATCAAGCATTCAAGCAGGCTCTTTCTTGATCTCCTCCATCCTCTTGGCGCCGACGCTAGCGCTACGGACGGGCGCGCAGATGGAAGGGCGGCGGTGACGGCCGCGCCGCTCGCTGGCCTCGCGGCGAGGGAACGGGCGGAGGTGGAAGCGTGGAGCACGGGCGAGGGGGAGGCGGCGGCCGGCGGGTGGAGGAGGTGGAGGCGGTGGCCAGTGGGTGGTGGTGTGGAGCCGGGTGAGGGGGAGAGCCGGATAGGGAAGGGGATGCGCGGCGAGCCGGGCGAGGGGACGGGAGAGGAGGCGGCGAGCGAGGCCGCCGCGCTCACGGGGTTCTGGGGTGGAGGCGATAGGCCGGAGAGAGCCGGAGAGTGAAGGGAGGCGGCGGGCCGGAGCTCGTCGAGGGGGAAGGGGAAAGAGAGGCGGCGGGCGGAGCTGTCGAGGGGGAGGCGACGGGTGGAGGAGACGAGGAGTGGAGTGGAGGCGATGTAGAGGAGGACCGAGCGACAGCGTGGCTGTGTGGAGGAACACGGGGCTGGGGCGGCGGCGGCGGGGAGAAGAAAGGGGAAAGGGAGGCGACGGCGGGGAGAAGAAAGGGGAAAGGGAGGCGGCGGGACTGAGGCCTGAGGGACTTCCGGACTTAGGGTTGGGAGCTAGGTCTAATAGAGACCGGGTGTCTTCTTGGCAGCCTCTGGGCGGGCTCATGAGCGGCTCGCGAGCGCCTCGGCTCGGCTCGCTTGGCTCGCGAGCTGAAACCCAGGCTCGGCTCGGCTCGAAAATTCACGAGCCCGAGCCGAGCCGAGCCGAGCCGTAACGAGCCCGAGCAGGCTTGCGAGCCTCGAGCTATTTTTCCAGCCCTAGCCTTGAGCCAAACCCCAACTCGTGGCGCGGTAGTTCTTGTTGTAGCCAGAGGCACTCGCCAACTCGCCAGAGTGGTCCGCGAGCCCCGCCGATGAAGAAGTCGTTGCCGCCGACCGCGCGTCGCCGAGCCGCGGAAGACGCCTTGCGGAACCGCCGAGGTGGGCGCCCGCAGGTGGTCGATAGGACTCTATCGGTTTTTGCTAGTACATAGTTGCATAAGACTTGATCTAAGCCATTGATTTATAGTATTATGAAGTTTGGATGATCCAGATCTTCTCTTTTTTGGATTAATGTGAGAATTTCTAGAATTTCTGATTTATGTGGGAATTTCTAACTTTTTATCCATCTAGAATTAACGTGGGGGCTTCTAAGAGAGCCTCTAATTAGTATATATAAAGATGGAAACTAAACCAATACATGATTCCGAATTGACTATGAACTGAAAAGGAAACTAACAATACCAACTATTCCTAATCCGACAAAGCAGCGAAAATTGCCGATGCAACCGAACCGGACGTCCCTTGCGCGACATCCAGCGTCTTCTTCTTTCTCCGCCCATACGTGATACCCCACATGACATCTCACCCCTCCTTTGAAAACGGCTCATCCTCGAGCTTAAATAAAGGATATAGTTGCTAAAAGTGCTCCAAATCTTCCCAAGAGGCACTAGTTTCTGGTGCATTTTCCCATTGAATCAGAATCTGAAGACAGTCGTGAGCTCGACAAGAATTATAGACCTTAGCCGGTAAAGGACAAACCCGACCATACAAAAGGATCGGTAGAGGCGGAGGTGACGATGGTGATGGACCTATAAACGGCTTCAACAAACTAACATGAAACACATCATTAATCTTTGCTCGAGCTGGTAATTGTAAACGATATGCCACGGAACCCACTTTCTGAAGAATTTGATAAGGCCCAAAATAACGAGGTCCCAATTTTCCTTTGGTAGACAGAGACAAAGATGCGGTAGGCCGGTTATGTAAACGAAGCCATACCCACTGACCTTCCAAAAATTCCAGCTCACGATGACCTTTTCGTAATGTCGTTTATAGGTTTGTTGGGCGAGATGTAAACGGTCATGAATTTCAATAAAAAAATTATATTGATCCTGTAGGAGTTGGTCCACTGCTGGCTGTTGTCACTACTACAAAAAGGATAATACTGGACGTCTCATCACAGACGGTTGACCAAAACCGTCTGTATTACAATGAATCACAGACGATTTTGGTTTAGAGACCGTCTGTGTTACTAGCTGCGCTAAAAAACCTTTTTGTGAAGAGGTAATATCACAAGATGGTTCATATTAATAAAATCGTCTGTGTTACTGGCTGCGTTAAAAACCGTCTGTGAATAGGTAATATCACAAACGGTTTATATTGAAAACCGTCTGTGAAGTATCACAGACGGTTCTAAACACGAACTGTTTATGATAATTGTAGACTTTACAGAAGGTTTTTAATTATAACAGTCTATGATAATATCGCTTTAGCTCCTCGGTGAGTTTCTTCGTCGCCCAATGAGTTTCTTTGTCGCCGTCGTCGCCGATGCGTCTCTTTGTCACATCAATGCTGCTTCGGCCCCCCGATGCGTCTCTTTATCTCACGTGCCAAATTTATTCTTTATTTTATAAAAAAAATCACCCGCCATTAAAGATGATCATCCCCACATATAACTCTACTATATATACTTCTAAAGAAGAAATGACTCCTTCTTCTGTTTTCTTGTCGCCGGTATTGATGGCCTACCTGGCTATACTGTACGAGCACCTCTCCGGCCGTACATTGGCGGATGTTGCAGAAGGATACTATTTCATCGTCTTGACATCCTCCTCCGTCGCGTCTTCCGGGTGATCTCCCACTTCCGGCGAGTTAACCGCGTCATCGATGTGGTCCTCCACAACGACGTTGCATGTCTCCAGGAGGCTTGCCGTTACTTGGACTACTTAATCGAGGCGGTGGGCGACTGAGTCGACTATGCCAAGACCCCTCAAACAAGGAAAGAGAGCCTATGGGCTCAATTCTTCTTGATTCAACAATCTGAGGGTTTTCGGGAAACACTCGAACGAGCGCGTCAGCGGGTGGACGCATTTCGGGCTTCGTTCGCTGATGATCACGAACCATCTGATGCCGACGCCACCGCCTACGAAGTTTTGAAGACGGAGATAGCAGCCTACCTCCGTCACTAGAAAAACTTTGTTTATTTAGGTCTCTATTTTTTTTAATCTTTGTAAGAAGCGACTGGCCACGCTGTTTGGCCATATGTAAATTCCAAAATGAAAGAAAAATCTAGTTTGGAGGTGAAGTTACTATATTACCTGTTGAACTATATATCACAGACGATTTAGTGGAACAAATATCCGTCTGTGATATGTATCATGGTTAAAGCAAATTTGCAGCAGTATTTAAATGATAAAATTGACATATAAACATGTAATTTCTTCATGTCATGTAAATGTATACATGATAATATGCTCAAAACATAGAACTTGAGAACAACCATATCACAGACGGTTTCATAAATAGAACTGTCTGTGATATGAGACCATATCATGGATAGTTCTATTATGAAACCATCTGTGATAAGTATCACTGACGGTTCCATAAAAGAACCGTCTGTGATATGAGACCATATCACGGACGGTTCTATTATGGAACCATCAGTGATAAGTATAACTGTTTATTAGTAGGAGCCTGCTAGGGTTTGTACCCTAACTCGTCACTCTCCAGTGCCCTTACTCTCACCCGTTCCCCTCCCTACCCGAGTGCCCCCGACCTCGACACCGCCACCGCCACTGCCAGTCCAATCAACCTCCCCCCGGCCAAATCCACCTCCCCGCCGCCAGATCTGACTTCCCCTCTTTGTCCTCTCCCCCCAGAGTGCGCGACCCCAGCTACCTCTCCACCGACCTCCCCCGGCTACCTCTCTATCGACCTTGACGCCGCCACTTCCAACATCGACGACTCCGCCCGAGTCGTGCCTTCTCCTCGACCCTTGTGCCTCTTTGCGCTCGGCCCGATTGTTTGGGGCTTCCTCCTCCCTGGACTCAATCCCCCATTCCCCCACTTCCTCTTTTTGTTATTTTAGTTTCATGCTTGAGCTTGTTTTGGTTCTGATGTGAATTGATTATTTACTGATGTGGGTTAATTTATTGATTAAGCATGGTAAATGAAATGGAGGTGGGTTAATGCATGGTGGACATGTTGCCACCGATATTGCGTCGCATTGAGGTAACTACTCCCCTCTACTCTCTATCGCTTTCCCTCCCCTTGCTCTGTGATGTAAATTGGGCTATTGGTGGTATGTGTATTCTGTGCATCTTGCTTAGTTCATGTTGTGGGTTCAGATTGACAAAAATGAATAGGTCAAAATGGTGGGTTTGGTTAATGCTCTCTGATGGATACTGAGGGTTTAGATTGACAAAAATTAATGGGGCAAATTGAATGTGGTTCGGATGGGGCAAAACATCAGTTTGTACACATAGAAATTTTTGTACATGTAACTAATCTTTTGGAATGTTCCTATATGGTATTCTGCTTTTGAAAGCTGCAATTAACTTTTCAGATTTATAAAGGTTAGGCTAATTTGTAAAGCTGCAATTAACATACAGATTTTTGAAATTTTTACCTAGCTTGTGCCTTTGATCATCAATTATTTATTAATGTGTGTGTATTCTATTCCAAAACAAGACCAAATGAGTTAAAAACTACTACAACACCCCTTCACCTGTCTCTCACCATTCATTTCACCTTTGTCTGTATAACCGTATTCATGCCGGACAACTTCTCCTCCATTGCTTCCAGGTACGTCTTACTATTCCATTCCTGATCTCTTCTCTATAAAGTCCCCAAGCAGTGGCTGCTTATGCCTTTAAAACCGGCTTCATATTTTATTTATATATATATATATATATATATATATATATATATATATATATAGGAAAATGGTATGGTACTCCTGGGAGTACGTACTCCCACCTCTTATATACTACTTAAATCGTATGATGATACCTCTTTATCAATTTGAGTATACTCCAATAATGATTATAAGATACCTCAAAGTGAGTTCCATGAAAAATTTCATGAAAATCCACTTTTTATACCAAAATCTGTGTATATACTTCTTTTATATATGAAAAATGGTATATAGAAAAAATAAAGGGCTCCAATGAAATTTTTCAATCAAATCACATTGATGTATCTTATAATTGCGATGTAAGTATACTGAAAGTAATAAAGAAATATAATATATTCGTTTAAGTGGTATAATGGAAGTGGAGTACATACTCGTGAGTACTAAACAAATATATATATATATATATATATATATATATATATATATATATATATATATATATATATATATATATATATATATATATATATATATATATATATATATATATATATATATATATATATATATATATATATATATATATATATATATATATATATAGGAAAATGGTATGGTACTCGGGAGTACGCATCTCCACCTCTCATATAAGGGTCGTGAGGATGAGACAGTAGCCACTGGCAACTTCATCGAGCCTACAAGTTCAAGAAGCATGGCTGCCAGGAGAACGTGTAGACATACAATTACCTGGATGTCGTCGATAGGTAATTGGACTTGACATCAAGGAATGGTTGGTTGCTGATACATGAAGCCAGGTACTCTGACTGGAAAGTGGCTTCATGTATCAACAACCAACCATTCCTTGATGTCAAGTTCAATTACCTATCGACGACATCCAGGTAATTGTATGTCTACGCGCTCTCCTAGCAGCCATGCTTCTTGAACTTGTAGGCTCGATGAAGTTGCCTGTGGCTACTGTCTCATCCTCTTCACGACCCCTTAAAAGTGGCTGGAGGACTACGAACAATATATAATATATATATGAAGCCGGTTTTAAAAGCATAAACAACCACTATTTGGAGACTTTATAGATAATGTATATCATAGACGGTTTTATCTACAAACCGTCTGTGATATCTCAGCTATCACAGACGATTTTATCTGCAAACCGTCTATGATACATCAGCTATCACATATGGTTTCATCTACAAACCGTCTGTGATAGTCAACTATCACAGACGGTTCTGAGTTAATAACCGAAAACCGTCTGTGATGACCTCATGTCATTACTGACCTATAAACTCAGATGGCTCACGAAACCGTCTGTGATGATGTTTTTGAACCGTTTGTGAAGACCTTTTCTGTAGTAGTGTGTGTAGTCTCCAATTGATAAGAATGCAAAGTCAGTGGTTCCCTGCCATAAACCACTTTAAACGGTGAAGTATGGAGCGATGTTTGAAAAGATGTATTAACCACTTCCGACTGACCATCTGATTGGGGATGGAAGGCAGAACTGAGGTTAAGCTGAACACTGGCTAAACGAAAAAGTTCTGACCAAAAAGTGCTTCTAAAAACTGTATCGCGGTCACTAACAATGGATGTTGGAATACCATGGAGACGAGCAATTTCATTAAAAAAAAACACTTGAGTCACCGAATATGCAGTGTACGGATGAGCCAAAGGAAGAAAATGGGCAAATTTGGAAAACGATCCACAACCATAAGAATGATTGTTTTACCATGAATACGAGGAAGTCCTTCAATGAAATCCATTGAGATGTCAACCCAAACAGTGGAAGGTACCTCCAACGGTTGAAGCAAGCCGGTCGGATGCAATTGTTCGCCTTTATTTCGTTGACAAACATCACAAACGTGTATGTAATCTTGAACGACTACCTGAGCATGCGGAACATGAAAATCTGCCTGGAGACAGTGAAGAGTTTTCTAGATACCTTCATGTCTCGTACCATATGCGAGTTGAACAATGGATGGTAATAATGTAGTCGTAACTGGTATGTAAACATGGTTATTAAACGTAATAAGTCCATCTGTAATTGCCCATGGGCCATGCTGGCGACTAGCTGCTATGGTGGTACATAGAGACTGCATGGCCGGATCATCCTTGAAGCTAAGATGCAACTCATCGAATAAAGAAAATTGCGGTGAAGATAGAGCTAAAGAAACCGGCTGTATCTCGGTGTCTCGTCTAGACAAGGAATCAGCTACCACATTGGTGCTGCCGGGTTTGTATTCAACAGAAAAATCATAACCCAATAGTTTACTGACCCATTGATGTTGCGGAATTGTTGAAAGTCTTTGATCAAGCAAGAACTTCAAACTGTAATGGTCAATACGTACCAAAAACCTGCTCCCCCACAAATAAGGACACCAATGCCGAACCACTTGGACGAGACCGATGAGTTCCCGTTCATAGGCTGCTAGGGAAGCATGGTGTGGTGCAATCAGACGTCTAAAAAATGCCACAACACCGGTGCCTTGATGTAATACAACGCCAAACCCAGAACTCGATGCATCACACTCAACAATAAAATCACCATTGAAGTTCGGTAATTGTAATACTAGAGCATGTGTTAATGCTAATTTGAGGCAAAGAAAGGCATCATGAGCTTCTGATGTCCAAAGAAAAGCCTCCCTTTTGAGCAACTTAGTCAGTGGAGCCGCAATAAGACCAAAATCACGAATAAACTTTCTGTAATAACCAGCCAACCCAAGAAAACCATGGAGTGCCCGAACTGACGTAGGAGTTGGCCATGTTGATACTGCACTGATTTTGGCATGGTCAACCACCACACCTTCGACCGAAACTACGTGGCCCAAATATGCCAACAAGGTTTCGCCAAAGGAATATTTGGAGCGTTGCAAAAACAAGCGATGGTGTTGAACACGTTGGAATACCGTGTGAAAATATCGTAGATGTGCTGACCAAGTAGGGTTGTAGATGAGAATATCATTAAGAAAAACCAAGACGTAGCAACGAAGAAAATCCTAGAGCACGATATTCATAAGAGCCTGGAATGTTGCTGGAGCATTGGTAAGTCCAAATGGCATGACAAGAAATTCAAAAAGACCTCGATGAGTGCGAAAAGCGATTTTCTCAATGTCAGCCGAATGCATTAGCACTTGACGATATCTGGAACGTAAGTCCAATTTCGCGAAGAATTTGGCACCACGAAGCTCATCGAGTAACTCGTCAATGATCGGAATAGGAAACTTATCTTTGATTGTTTTGTCGTTGAGGTTGCGATAATTCACACAAAAATGCCAAGAACCATCCCGCTTCTTGACCAATAAGACTGGAGACGAAAAAGATGATGAACTTCGGCGTATGGTCCCTTGTTGAAGCATCTTAGCACACTGACATAGTTCCAGGTCATCCTTTTGCAACTGCGCATAACGGTATGGCCGGACGGTAATGGCATTCGTCCCTTTTTTAAGTGAATACGGTGTGAGATCTCTCGCACTGGTGGAAGACCATGTGGCTCAACAAAAAGGTCAGTGAAGTCATCGAGACGATAATCCAATAGGTTGGTTTCAGAACATGCGAGTGCATGGCTCGACTGTGAAGGCATAGGCAAGCTGGTCCACGTGACTAATCGTTTGTGGCGAGCGAAGGACATGGTCATGCTGGAAAAATCCCAAGTGATGGGACCAAGAGTGCCGAGCCATTGGACCCCTAAGATCACATCGAATCCATCGAGCGGCATGGCGTAGCAATCCAGTGTAAAATTCTCATGACCAATGTGGATGGTCATGGATCGGCACAAGCCCAAACTAGTAACATGATCCCCGTTGGCCACTGTGATGCTCAGGCTAGATCGCGGTCGCATGCAGACACCGGTGGCAGCCACAACATCGTTGGCGATGAAATTATGTGTAGAACCCGAGTCAAGGAGGGCAACCAATGTGCTGCTACCAATCTCAACAAGGAGCTGCATGGTTTGGCTCGAACGTGGTTGAATACCCATGAGCGCTGCCAAAGAAATCTTTGGTTCGCTGCCAGTCTGTGGATCATTGTCGTCGCTATGAATGTCCTGCTAAACTTCAATGACGAAGAGGTGCTTACACCGTTGCCCGGGAATGAACTCTTCTTCACACTAATAGCACAAACCTTGGGCACGACACCGGTCAATATTGGTCAGGGACAATGTGCGATGTGGTAAGCTCTGCTAGGGAGGTCCACTGCTTCTAGAATCGTGTGACGTGCCAGAACCGGGAGCCGAAGTGGGCGCACTGTTGGAACACCAAGGTCGACGGGATGGTAGAGGGGTCGCCGGTATTGCTAGCTGCGTACGGCTTTCGTACGCATGAGCTAAACTCATGGCAGATTCCAGGGACTGTGGAGTTTGCAATTCCACATCCGTTTGCAATGGCTGACCAAGATCAACAGTGAACAACTGAATTTGTTGATGTTCTGTGAGGGGGTCGGTGCGGCACAAGAGAGCTAAAAATTGGTCAGAGAAGTCACGGACAGTGCCTTGCTTGCGGAGAGCGATGAGTTCACCCAAGGAGTTCTACGTAATGGGGGTTCGAATCGAGTATTAACCGGCTCGACAAAATGGCGCCAAGAAGGAGTTCCTGCGTCGTGCTACAACCAATGATACCATAGCTATGTCAAGCCGGTCATGTGAAACGTGGCCAACCAAACCTTATCCTCCTCCATAGTGTGCTGACCCTGGAAGAATTGGCCGCAATCATTCAGCAATGGTAATGGGTCCTCTTGACCATCGAACAACGAGAAGTTCAACTTGTAGAATCGAGGGACACTGCCATGTCCAACATATTGACCTCGCCGCAAAGCGGGGGCCGCGGGTGCATCCCTTTTGGCGTGGCGCAAATCAATCATCGAGGAAGCTGGCGAGACATGCGGAGGTTGATGAGGACTTGGGAGTATGTCGTCGGGTGCTCGTAGACATGCGTCGGTGAGGGTTTCATGGTCGGAATCGCCTGTCAGGTTGGTGCACCCTTGCTCCAACCGGTTGATAGCCACATGATGCTCGTTGTTGAAGATTAATGTCAAGAATTGTGCTGGAAAGACTATTGATCTTATTGTGAAGCTTCAGTCGACCGGCCTCCATTTGCTGAAATAAAACATTGAGCTTCTTGCTAATCACGTTGATGGTGTCGCCCTCTGACATGATTGATGGCGCAGCGTTCACTGATACCAAGTTGTCAGGTGTTTGGATCGATGAAGAAGGATTGGAACGCAGGTTTTAATCGTGTTGAGGAATTGGACGTTGCCCAAAGCCTCGGTGACACGACAGAGGTGACGTGGTGACAGCAGCCACATAGCCGAGTTCTGGACCGACGTCGAACAGAAGAGAAGAACAAGATTGGGTTTTCTTATATTTTTTCTTAACTCGGATCAAAGTGTCTCTCTCCTTTAAATAGAAAGATCCTAACAAACTGGACTAGGAAACGAATTTGAAGTATGGAAACTAAACTAACACATGATTCCGAATTGACTATGAACTCAAAAGGAAACTAACAATACCAACTATTCCTAATCCGACAAAGCAGCGAAAATTGCCGATGCAACCGAACCGAATGTCCCTTGCGCGACATCCAGTGTGTTCTTCTTTCTCCGTCCATACGTGATGCCCCACATGACAAATGGGTCTCTGGAAAAGTAAATTTGTGATGAAAATAAAGGTTTTTGCGTGGCTTCTACTGAATGGTAGGCTCAACACAAAGAACACGTTACTTGGAAGGCACTATCATATAGGCAATGATTCCCAATGTGCCCTCTGTCGGACTGGGGATGAAGAAACTACCATGCATTTATTTTTCACTAATCAGTTCAGTAAGTCCTGTTGCGAAAAATTAGGAATTCAGTGGCATCAGCACATAGAGATGAAGAAACTACCATGCATTTATTTTTCACTAATCAGTTCAGTAAGTCCTGTTGCGAAAAATTAGGAATTCAGTGGCAGCACATAGACATCAATCATATGCTCATTCGGGCTAAACATAATTTTGGTTCTGCTTTCTTCGTGGAGATCTTCATAATTGCATATTGGAATATTTGGAAGCAGCGCAATGGGAAAATTTTCGAACAAAAGACACCTCTCATATCTGCTTGGAAAATGGCTTTCAAAGAAGAGGTCACTCTTCATACGCATAGAGTGACAGATGAAACTAAAGATTAGATGTAATCTTTAGTTGGCTAGATTATATCTAAAACACCTTTTAGTTCTTTCTTTGTTTTTTACTCCATCTGTACATAATCCCCATTTTATTATTTTATTTTAATATATCACAGTAAGAGCCTCTCCTACTGTTTTCCTAAAAAAAAAAGATAAAGAAAGGTGTTGTGTTCGGAAAGTGGAGCGTCCCCTTGCAAAGTGGTATACCTATAGTATGACTGTTGCTCGGCCAGGCACGGGTGTGGCAAACTGGCAACGTGCAAGCCAACTTCTCTAGTTTACAAAGTTTAGTACTCTAGCAAGTATCTCAAGACGCATACATTCGCTAGTATACAAATTTTGGGGCGATATGATATTGCTGCGTATTTATTCCAATGCACTCAAATCACATTGGTTTTATAAAAACAGGATATGTACTACATGTAACCGTGTTGCCTTGCTCATATGGTATGGAAAAAGGAACCGAATCAATATGATAGACCATACCACGTCACAAGAGCTATAGCTTAAACCGATCGCGAGGATGCGTGTTGTGTATGACTTGATATATGGCAATGTGAAAGAAATGAGTTGTGTCCGAAAAGCGTTGCGTCCCTTTATGCAAAGTGGTCTTCTTACGGTATGACTTTTGCTCGGCCAGGTACCAAGTGAGTTGCCCAACAGCATGTTGTTTTCGTTAACCAGGCACGAAAAGGAGCTTCAAAACCGGCCGTATTAAACTAATGTTCAATAACGCTATCATGCTAGTATGCTACCCTATAATTAACTATACTACTCTATAGGCACTTGCTACAGACCTCAACACTACATCAATGGCAGAATAGTACACTTAGCCAACTGGACCACCCCAGCACCACCAAATCTTGTGGCCATGGAAATGATGGAATTACCACAATCAAAAACTAACCACTACCACTGTTCATCACGGATAGCTCGCGCACGTACGTACTGGCCGCGATCTGAGGCTTTCGCACGCTCCAATGGCGTACGTGCAATCCCGCCACACCGCCCCCTCGGCTCGGGCCGATCGATCGATTAATCCACTTCTCTCTCTCTCTCTCTCTCTCTAGTGGTGGCCTTATCGGGACAGATCACACATGCACTCGCCCTCGCAGCAGCAATCTATGACCACAAAGGAGGCACGCATCGAGCTCGGCCAATCCCGTCGCGAGATTCAGGCCCGTTCCTGCTCGGCTGAGAAGGGAGATTTGGGTGCGATGCATGCCTCGAAAGCTAAGTAGCGTGGAGAGACACGCGTTACATCTACAACATTACATCAAGAATTAAACGTGGAAGAAGAGCGACGGCGACGCAGCGATAGCATGCATTGCTTGCCTCTCTTGCTGCTGCAGCTAAGTAGCGATCGAGGAGAAAGTGGGATAAGTTGCTCTATGCAGCTACGACCGTCGCTTGCATCCTACTTCTACTCCAACCAGGACTCGTCGTCTCGCCTCTCGTCCCTTTCTTTCTCGTGCACGTGCACGTGCACGCGGCACATTGCCGAAAAAGCCAAGGGGGCCGTGGCCAGCGGTCGATCGGACGGTCGGTCGCCGCCATTAGAAAATTCGGCCCCCCTTCGGCGCAAATGGCGAAGAGCAGCCACATAACAAGCCTCTGATGAGGCCTCCACTACCGCTCTCCCACCACCACCCCCGCCTCCTCCGACGCCCATGCACCACGCTTCGCTACCTATAAATCCGTGCGCTCGCGCTCTCCACCCTCTTCAAGCCAGCTTCTACTACTGACTGTCTCTACTCCAGTAGCGTCCTAGATCCCCGCGTCAGCGACCTCGCGCCGTTGCACTCACTTCAATTCTCTCTCCGCGTCTGCCTCTGTGCGCGTGCATAAGACGGCCTAGTGATCCAAGACTCGCCATTCAGCTCAGTGCGATCTTGGTTATAGCGATCCCAGCACTCGCAGTTCATCAGCTCAGTCGTCTGATCAGTTGCGCCGATGGAGGTCACCGCTAGGACCGCCATTGCTCTGCTTCTCGCTCTCGTCGTCGCCTCGAGCTTCCTCAGCGACGGCGTCCATGGCGGGAGGAGCCGCCACCACCACACGAACCGCACCAAGCACAACTCCGCGCGGCCGCCATCCCACGCTCCAGGGCCGGCGCGGGCCTCTCCCCCGGCCCCGCCTGCAACCGCGCCGTCGCCCTACCCAATGCCGAGCGCGCCCGCGCCCGCGCCCGCGCCCGCGCCCGCGCCCGCGCCCGCGCCCGCCGCCGGCGCCGGCGTCGTGTACGACATCGTCAAGGACTTTGGTGCGGTCGGGGACGGCGTGACGGACGACACCGACGCGCTCAAGACCGCGTGGGACACCGCGTGCTCCGACGACGGGCGGGGCGTCATCGTGGCCGCGGCCGGGCACTCGTTCCTGGTGCAAACCACCGTCTTCACCGGGCCGTGCCAGGGCAGCGTCACGTTGCAGGTAAACGCAAGAGAAAATGCGTACTTTGACCACGGGCTCATTGTTAATTCCGATGCTGATTGGTGTGTCCTTCGAATTCCAATGGCGCATGTGCACAGGTTGACGGCACCATCGTCGCGCCGAGCGACCCCGAGACGTGGCCGGCGAACAGCAGGCGCAACTGGCTCGTGTTCTACAGGGCCGACCGCGTGTCGCTGCGCGGCGCCGGGCTCATCGACGGCAAGGGGCAGAAGTGGTGGGATCTCCCCTGCAAGCCTCACAAGGTAACAGCCGGTGTATATACAGCGCTGCGCCTGCGAGAGTTCGTTACTACTGCACAGCCGCAGTATATATGTAACAAAATCCTCCGTTTCTTTTTCTTACTCAGGGGACGCACGGAGGAAACACCCAGGGATCTTGTGACAGCCCAGTGGTGAGTGGCCTAGCTAGCGCAACGGCTTCTAACCGTATTAACCGCCACACACTGCCCGTCTTGTGCTAGTACTAACTGACGTTGATCTTGTTCCATCTCCGGCCAGGCGTTGAGGTTTTTCATGAGCAACAACGTGACGGTGCAAGGGCTCAAGGTGCAGGACAGCCCCGAGTTCCACTTCCGGTTCGACAGCTGCCGCGGCGTGCTCGTCAGCGGCCTGGCCATCAGCTCCCCGCCCCAGAGCCCCAACACCGACGGCATCCACGTCGAGAACACCCAGGACGTCCTCATCACCAACTCCGTCGTCTCCAACGGCGACGACTGCGTCTCCATCGGCGCCGGCACCCAAAACGTCCACATCGAGAACGTCACCTGCGGCCCCGGCCACGGCATCAGGTAAAAATCAACTGTTACTACCTGTTCTTGACATGTTACTACAAGCTAGCTAGTAATAGGATGCAATCAGTGGCGCTGACATGGATGCGTGCGTGCAGCATCGGGAGCCTGGGGAAGCAGGGGACGCAGGCGTGCGTGGCGAACGTGACGGTGCGGAACGCGGTGATCCGGCAATCGGACAACGGCGTGCGGATCAAGACGTGGCAGGGCGGGTCCGGGTCGGTGTCGGCGGTGACGTTCGAGAACGTCCGCATGGACGACGTGCGCAACCCCATCATCATCGACCAGTTCTACTGCCTCTCCAAGAGCTGCAAGAACGAGACCACGGCCGTCTTCGTCTCCGGCGTCTCCTACACCGGCATCCGGGGCACCTACGACCCGCGCGGCCCGCCCATCCACTTCGGCTGCAGCGACGCCGTGCCCTGCACCAACATCACGCTCTCCGACGTCGAGCTGCTCCCGGCCTCCGGAGGCACCGTCGACGACCCCTTCTGCTGGAACGTGTACGGCAGCGCCGACACGCCCACCGTGCCGCCGGTGGCGTGCCTCATGGAGGGCGTGCCGAGGAACGACGAGGACAACAGCAGCTTGAAGTGTTACTGATGAGATCGATCGAGATCGTCCTGCAGTTACTTGTTTAGAGGAAAAGAATTAAAAAGAGAGAAAGTAAGTAAATTAGTGCAGATAAAGGAGCTTAAATCATGGAATTAAAGGATTAATTACTTATGTATATAGAAAGATGAAAAATGCAATAGTAAGAGGTGATTTGCGTGACAATTACTGAAATCAATATATGTAGAATTAATGGTGTGCTGCCATGCACCGAACAGTTGCCAAATGCATGGCTGGTGTTTTTACCGTGACAAGGAGGTGCGCATGTTTCTCCGTAGCCATCTCCTGTTACGTATTTACCATGAGAATCTGAGGATGTGAAGTTCACACAAAATGTTTCATAACAGTTTACGTGCCACATCATTTGCACTAAAAACACACAATCAGGCTTCGTTTGGAACGTGGGATTTTTTTTGGAGTGTCTATACAGCATGCGACTGATTTTTTCTTAAAAATCAGTCACTTTTTGAGCCATTAGATGAAGATCCAATGCTCCAGATATCACCCCCACCTCTATATCCCTAATCTAATCTCACTTTCCACCCTCTCTCCCACCAATCACATAGCACTAAAATTGAAAGATGTATAGCAGTTCTCTTTTTTTTTTTTTTGTTTCCCTGCAGGAATTGAGCTGTTTCCTATAAAATTCCTACAAAATTCATGTCGTTTCAAACCAAACAGGGTCTTAACATGGAAATTACTGGAAACAATTGTTCTATCTTGAAAAAGGACTTACCAGACATCACTACCAAGAAGATATCCTAATGGCCGAAAGCAATGCTAGGTGCGTATACGTCTAGATATTGATCCCCCGTATCTCTTTGAGATTACCCCCATTTTGTACTGAATGCGGCAATATGGATATCAAATTATTGCAAGCTGCAATAATGGACAGATGGCCTCAAAGTTCAATCAAAAGGTACAACAAAGCTACCATTGAATATGCGGCAGGGAAAAAAAAACAAAAGCTAAGAAAAAAAAATTCAGGGCCCTACAAAATGCATGCCAGATAAACTTTTTGTCCTAATAATGTCATCCACAAGGCAGTGAGAGCATTATGTGACTACTCATACACGACTTAAAAGGGTTCATCAGCAGTAAATTTTACTGTTCTTGAAACACTAACTCGTTTGTATCACTGCCATCAAAGGCTTTGAATGCACATTGACATTTCTGGTCACATATTTTCTCGGTTGTGGAGATGGACCAAGAAACAAGCACCTAACCAATCAGGAAATACCTGCCCAACATGTTCTTTTTGGAGGAAAAGCAATGGTTAGTGTTCATGTGGGCGCATGATATCTATGTCAATTGAGGACCGAGCGTTAGCTCGAGTGGCTCGTGGCGCTATCGTTTGTGCAGCCCGCCTAGGATCGATCCCAGTGCGCCTCACCATTTATATAGTTTAGTACACGCACATATGGGTGCGTTCAGTAGTCAAAGCGTGTGCCCTCGCTCCGTAGGGTTTAAGCCCCTGCTCTAAATTAGGCATGTGCTGAGAACGCATCCATATGCGTGTGTGCATGTGTGTGTCCGGTGTGTACTAAAAAAACTATATGTCACTGAAGGAGGGGGGGGCTAGGCTAGTAGTCTCCAGCTCTCCATTGAGTCATAGCCAGTAATAGTTGGGCAAATTAGAGGCGGGCATTAGGAAGAAGCTGCAGGTAAGCCATGATTAGCTTCATAATTGGGTTGGTTAAGTTGGAAAGCCTAACTATAGGGTACTAGTATGATTGTGCACGAGCGGCCTCCGTCGTCCAAGGTTGCGAAAAAGTGGGAGCAAAGAGAGCGTCGAATGAGCGCCGGGGAAGGGATGACTCAGAGTTGCCCACACAACAGTACAGTAGTAGAGCTCAAGTTACGTACAGAGCAGTAGAGCCGTCTAACCACTGCGCTTGCGAAATTGTCAGGAGCTGTCACTAACAAGTCGATTCCCACCGTCACGATCGACCCGCCTGTCTGCCTGCCTGCCTGGGAGTGAATAAGTGTGGAATTCCCACCGGCATATATTTTTTTTTGTTATTGCATAATCTAAGCTTTTAGTGAATCCGGTTTGCATATATGCCATCGATAGCTGTACTGCAACCACACTAATCATCGGTATTACCCTAGTATACACGGCTACACACCGACTATTGAGTTTCAAGCACCGACCAATTCACCCGGAAAATCTAAGATATCGAGAAAAGGCGTGTGACGTACTCCCACGCGCGGTGGCCATCTTAAACGGTAACGTCGTGGCCGTAAGCCCTAGCCACGAGTTAAAACCCGACAAACCCAGCTGCGACAAGACACAGAGATGAAGAGATACCTAGGCTGCTAGCTAGGCATGCAGGCTGTTGACATACACTAACCCCGCGCGGTTAGTGTGATGTGCCCCGAGGCGGAGGCAATCCCGCCGCGCCACTCACAGGTCACAACGTACGCATACATGCACCGGGCGACCCATGCGTAGATATATCGATCGAGGCCGTCGCACTCGCCGCCCATGCACACGCGCATGCACCTCGGTGCCCGGTTAATTCCGCCTCGCACCTGCGCGCGCGCACGCAAATTGCAGCGATGTACGAGCATATAGTAGCGTGGCATGATGTAGCGCCGACGCCGGTTTGGCCAAGTGCGCGCGGTGGAATGGATGGGTCGGCGCACGCACGCACGCGCAAAGGGGGAGGTGGTGGCGAGGCGGCCGGGGTCAATCGGCCGAGTCCAAAAGCGCGCGCCCGCAAAAAAAGAAAAGCTAGCGTGCGTACGTCGCTGCGACGGCCACTACGTCGCCCACCTACGGCTGCCTCCCCCTCACCCTCCCGCTCCCAAATAGATTATATATATTTTTCTACTGCTGCTGCGAAATCTTTGCGCTCGCGTCGCAGGCACGCGACGCCCAGTTGCGATGTGCCGTTGCCTTCCATCTCGATCTAGCAGTCGAGTCTTCGAAGAAAAGAAGAAAAAATATCTGGTAGTCGATCGATCCAGCTGAGTGAGTGAGAGTTGTCCATCATCTTTCGCCCATTGGTTTATCGTACACATGCATAAGTATATATGCTCCTGGTGTCGGGTCGCAATTGATTTGCATATATAGTTGCACGAGAGCTAGCCCATCTCGTGTTGTGTTTTCCCGGCTCAAGAGGATTTGGTTTTAAGTTCTTGATCAGTTCTTACCCTCTGTGTATGCCACGCGTACGCGTGCGTGCAGATGTTGCATGCGCATTTTCCGCATGGTGAAAGCTACGTATTTCTCGTAGTAATCTCACTCGCATACATATCACATTGCAGCTAAGCCTGATGCAATCTTCTAGCTATTTGCATTATTGTAGCATCCAATTTTCGGTTTTGGCAAGTTCTTCATGTGTTCAAGAACCAAGGAACTCAAACTTCAAGGTTTGCCCGAATTGTGCAAGATTCGGATTCCCCCCAAAATCGCACCGAGTTCTTTCCCCGTTCCACCCTAACCCTAACCCTAGCCCTCCCTAGCCCGGCTCCGCCATGCCCTGCTCCGCCTCGGTCCTCCGCCCCGCCGGCCGTGCCAGCACCCCGGTGGCCGCGCCTTCTCCCCGTCGCCCGCGTCAACGCCCGGAAAGCCGCGCCCTCGACCCGTCCCATCCCCGCTGCCCCGCCGCGCCCTCGGCACTCCCGCCGTGCCGTCGTCAACGGCTCCCCCCTCGGCCTTTAAAACCCGGCACCCTTCCTTTGCTCCTCTCACCTCCACCCCCTTCTTCCCCAAAGCAAGAATCAGAGGAAGAAGAGCAAGAGCACCGAGCAAGGAGAAGACTCACCTTCGCCGTGTCCGAGCCTCGCCGCTCCCCTCCGTCGTCGTCGTCGCCGTCGCCGCTTCCCCCGAGCCAAGCCCTCCTCCCCTCCCCCATGCGCCGCCGCCGCCTCATTCCTCCCTCTCCTCTCTGCCCTAGCCCCCTCGCCTCCCTCTTTCTTTCGGCGCGTGGTCAGCGCGCTGGCCTCGCTGCCATGGCCGTGACGCACGCTGCATGCTGGCCGCTATCGGGCCGGGCCGGGCATGAAGGTGGGCGAGCAAAAGCCGCCGTGGGCCTTTTCGTTTTCGTTTTTGTGGTTTTTCTTTCCTTTTTATTTTCTTTTCCAAAAGAGAGACTTCAAAGATTTATTTCTCCCTCTTTTAGCTCCAAAATTGTGTAGTTTGTTTCTAAAAATTTCTAAAATCAAGCTCTTTCTTTTGGTGCTAGTTTGGTTTATTTTGGAGTTCATTTGATGAGTTTTGTTATTTATTTAATTTAATTGCTCGTTTATTTCTTTCCAGACGATCGATCGCGAGAGTTCGGAGAAGCCGAGACCCCACTTGATCAAGCTCAAGAATATCAGGATCATCTAGCCGTAGACCCAGGCGAGTCGACACTTTGATCATATTGAACCTACATTTTATGCAAATTATGTTCTTTTAAATATCAAATTGCATGCTTTATTTCCCTTATGCAAATGTATGTTAAATACCCTAAGGTAGTTAAATGCCATGTTGATGTTTTATTATTAATACACCATCCCTTGATAATTGAATTGCCATACACCCTTGTCGCTCTAGTAAATATTTGGTAACTATACTAGTATAGGCTATACTTAAGCGCCATGCTAGTCTTGCTTAAGTATCGGGGTATCATCTACCCCATTCATCATCTTTTGAAATGAGCATGATTTTGGGCAGTCATTGGGTGTAAATGACTGAGATGGTTATGATGTTGTATTTTCCTACCTCTTAAAAACCCTAAAGAAATTGCTTGTCACATCTGGGCGGATGGTATGATGGATGGTATGTTGGTGGGTGCTAATGCAGCCCAAGGAATGTTGGTTTGTGGATGGTATGTGGTATGAACCGCCCAGATGGTCCCTAAGGACTTAATCCTGTGATGACCTCCCAATGTAAAACAGTACGACCACATGTCTATAATGGTGTCGACCTGGCTAAATAATTTGTATCCGTTAGCATGAGTTGCACCAGGCAGATGACCCGCTACGCCATAAGCCTATGTGGCTATGGGTTGGGGTGTACGACTTACGGGTCTATGTGAGCGTAAGTCGTGTGGCGCAAGAGGGGTGCGGGAAAGAGTTGACGGTCTATGTGAGCGTAACTCTTCTCGGTGAAACCTTAGCGGTGTAACAAATACTGGTGGATGCATCGTAAAGGCCTTGTGACGATCTCCCCTTGACTCACATGTCTACGGAAACATGTGTACATGTCAAAATGATTGTCTCTTGTGGGTAAAGTGTACAACCTCTGCAGAGTGTAATGAACTGTTCGAATAGCCGTGCCCACGGTCAAGGGCGGACATGGGAACTTACAAGAGTTAGTTCTGTTTATAAAACATTGTGGGCGGGATAAAATGTGATGGGTCGCTGTGACCCTGGTTTTGGTTTTTCCTGGGTGGATGTACCCCAGTGATGTTAAGTGGTGGATGTAACCGCTAATAAAAATAAGCATGAGGTGGAGGTAACCTCTACTATTATAAATATTGCACAAGTAATCTCTTTAACAAATGCAATTTGGTTAAAATGCTAAGTGATAGGACTTTTTAATATTGGTACTCAAAATATTGCTTTGTGCAAATAAATAAACCCGAGCCATCCTTGTTAAGCCTTGCATGTATAATATTGCATACTGTGTGTTGGCTCGCGAGCACGGTAGTTGTGCTCATCCTCGCTCTTTCCCCCCAACCCCCAGAACCCGCAGATCATGGAGACTACGTCTACTACGAGGACCAGGACGCCGAGGAGCAAGGACATGAAGAGGAGTAGTATAGTTCCGTAGTCCGAGTCTCGCCTCAGTCTGGTTGGCTCCGTTGGTGCTCGTGTACATCCTATATTATCCAAGCATGTGGCTAATATCGGTCGTACACATGGTACTCCAGTCGCTTGCCTGTGGAGAGACTTGCTCTACCCCTTTTGCTTCCGCTAACGTACTCGAGATTTTGTAATGAACTCATTTGGCCTGATCGGCCCTTTTGTAAACTCGACCCGACGTGGTCTATTTGAACTCTAATGCTTGTATTAATGAATGGTTCGGTCTACGCAATGTATGAAATGATTCAGCAATGTGTACCGTGGGCGCTATCTACTGATCCAGGGAATAGCGCAGTATTTTCACAGAGGATTCTGGATTACGAAATCCGGGTCCGACAGAGCTGGTATCAGAGCATACGACTGTAGGAGCCTTAGTTAGTTTGGTCGTTGCCTAAGGTCTTGAGTCTTATTTTCAAAACCTAAGAAAAGCTTTGGCAAAATATAGTGTATTTACTGCTCTTACTTGTCATTCCTAGTTACGTATTTATCCTACTTCACTTTGATTTATTCTCATCGACTTCCTCTTGTTTTCAAAATTTTAGATGGTCGCTCAGTCGCTCTCGGCTCTTGGGACTTTTTCTCTCACGGAGAAGACCTCGGAGGCTTCGTGGGGATTTTTCGCCGGTGATGCAAGATCTGGTTACTACCATCCGCCTATCTTCATGGGCCGGATGACTCAGGTGCTGGACCGAGAGACATGGAGCATGGGGGTTTTCCTCTATGCTAGGGAGGGTGAGTTCAATACTCACACCTTCAAGGTGAGCACCCCAGAGCCGTGCTTTGATCTTGTCCGAGATGTGGCACGATTTGCGCGCCTCGCTTGTGCGATGCATGGAGACCTTCTGCGAGCTCGCCTACGCTTCCACCCGACTCTCCAGGAGGGAGAGCTTTACCCGGTGATCCGCCACGTCCGGGCAGATGACCCGCACCTGTCACACCAGCTCCAGCCCACGCAGGCCTTGTCGACTGCCCTCGCCAACGCCGTTGATGAGATCGGACACCGATTTCTCCTCACCAGCAGCTACGAGCACTCCGACACCCTCCGTGGCAACATGTTCAGAGATGATGAAGCCCACCGTGAGGTAGAGCGGGAGAGAGACGCTGCTATTGCAGAGTTGGCCCGCCTTAGAGCCGCCATCGCAGTGCCGCCCCGCCTCGCTGCGCCCCGCCTCGCCGCACCGCCGTCGTTCCCAGCAACCCGGTGCCAGGCCGACGCTTTCCACCTGGAGGACCCCACACCCTGCTCACGGCGCGCAAGAAAGTGCGTCCACCGCCGACCGACCGCAGCCTTTGAGAGTCCGGTAGTGGACGCAGCCCCGCCCACCGCTCGATTCGACGAGTTCGACCGCGGGCGCCACTCGATCGTTCGCTCGCCACGACCATCGATCGCGGCCGTTTCGATCCCCGGTAATCGTACCACTTGTGGTGGTAAGCACCCATGAGGGAGTAGTCGTGATAGCTAGGTTAACTAGCGCGCTTGCTAGGTAGTCTTTTGGTTGCAAGCACTTTCTTTATCCACCTTTTGTAGGCGTTGTGTTTGTATCTCGTGTCATGGCTTTGCATGGCCTATATGCTGTGTCTTAGGAGTCATGTAACACTTACCCCCCCCTAATATTAATGAATTGCAGCCATTCGGGCTTTGTATCGCAATTGTGTTGTTCGTTCAATTTGATTTCTTTCTTCTGTGTGTGCTTTAGAGGGCTAGTGAACCCTCATATACCCCCTCTCTAGTTCTGAGCTTTAGCTTTTCTCCAGATGGCACCAAGGAGAGCTGCTGCCCCAGTCCGTGGTGCTTTCGCAGCAGGCCGTGGAAGAGGCCGTGGCTATGGCCGTGGTCGTGGACAAGACCTACCTCCCCCACCACCAGAGCATCCAACAATGGCACAAGTTATGCAGCAACAAGCCCAAATCCTTCAAGCCTTACTCGCTAATCAACAAGCAGGAGCAGCCAGTCGCCACTCTAAGCTGGCAGATTTCCTCAGGACAAGACCTCTTACCTTTGCCTCAGCAGATGAACCCCTGGAAGCAGAAGATTGGCTCAGGGATACTGAGAAGAAACTTCGCCTAGCCCGATGCTCTGAGGAAGACAAGGTGGACTTTGCCACTCACCAGTTGAAAGGAGCCGCCGCTGCTTGGTGGGAAAACTACCTCGCTGCTCAAGGTGGTGAAAGCCCAGTAGTAGGAGAAGAAGAAACCGGCGGCAGATCCGCATCGGAGATCGGCAGGATCTCGCCGCTGTTGAAGCAATTGTGAAAAGCACACCGACGAGCCCGCACCGCATGGCGGCCAATCTCCGAACGAGTTCAAGCGCGCCAGACTAACTTTGTACCCTTTGGTACAATGAGGCTAAAGAAGAATGAGTTTAGAACTCTCAAGCAAGGTCAAATGACACCAATGAATATCTAACCAAGTTTAACGACTTGCTCGCTACGCCCCGGTGACGTAGGCGATGCGTAAGAGAAGATAGACCGCTTTGTGGAAGGAATGCGTGGAGACATGAGAAGCCACTTATCCTCCATGATTTCTAGCTTCCACCACTTGATCAACAAAGCCCTCGGCTTTGGAAAGCGAGAAAAGATTGCGGAAGTAAGCCGCAAGAGAAAGATGGTATTCCAGAAGCCGCAAGGTGGCTTTCCTCATAAGTCAACATTCCCTGGCAACTCATCTTTTAAGCCAGCTGTAGTTTCTCCACAAGGAACTCAAGCTCTAGCTCCGCGTACCAATGGGAATGGTTTCCGCATCCTTCGTCCCGCCGGACAGCCTGCAACAAGCAATCCAGCAACTCATCTCCATTGTTTCCACTGTGGAGTGAGAGGACACTTTGCCAACCGATGCCCTCAACGCCGAACACTCTCGCCAAGTTCAACTCAGAGCCGCACCACCAAGGTCGACATCGGCTCCAGCAGAACCATCAGCCCCGCAAGCACCTAGATCTACCTCGACACCAAATCGCGACATGTGAACCATGTCACAGCCGAGGAGGCTCAGGAAGCTACAGGAGTTCTAATGGGTACGTTCTCTGTTAAATCGCATCAAAGACAAGTTTTGTTTGATTCTGGAGCTTCACATTCTTTCATATCAAGAAAATTTGTTGAAAGGCTTAAGTTGCCAACCTTTAAGCTAAAGAAACCCGTGGTACTTAGTTCACCCGGGGACCCTTGACTACCATCTTAGTAAGTCCCGAGTAGAGATTGCTATGGAAAATTCGGATTCCTAGCAAACCTCTTAGTGCTTGATCCCAAACTCGGATATCATCCTAGGGATGGATTGGTTGGCCCGATACCAAGGAATGATAGATTGTGCCAACAGGAAGGTGGTACTCACCAAAACCGTGCACCACAATAAAGGTTAATGTAGACCGCTCCTCGTGTTTGGATCGTATAATCCATAACCTCGAGAAGGTGACCCCGAAACAACACTGTAGTTCAAGATTACCGGAAGTTTTTCCGAAGAATTGCTCGGCATGCCACTGCATCGAGACATAGAATTTGTGATCAACCTAAAGCCGAGAATGCCCCAATTGCCAAGAGGCCATATAGGATGGCAGTTGATGAGCTTGAAGAGCTTAAGGTACAAATGGAAGAATTACAGGAAAAAGGATTTATTAGACCTAGCTCATCCCCCTGGGGTTCGCCAGTACTTTTTGTAAAGAAAAAGGATGGCACCGCCAGATTGTGCGTGGATTACAGAGCCCTCAATGAGGTGACCATCAAGAATAAGTATCCCTTGCCCCGCATTGATGATCTATTCGACCAACTGTCAGGAGCAACGGTGTTCTCCAAGATAGACCTAAGGTCAGGGTACCATCAGGTTAAGATCAGGGCTGAGGATATCCCTAAAACAGCTTTTACCACCCGGTATGGTCTATATGAGTTCACGGTTATGTCGTTTGGCTTGACAAATGCGCCAGCCTACTTCATGAACCTTATGAACAAAGTATTCATGGAATACCTGGATAAGTTTGTTGTCGTGTTCATAGACGACATCTTAATCTACTCCAAGACTAATGAGGAACATGCTGAACATCTGCATTTGGTCCTGGAGAAGCTTAAAGAACATCAGCTGTATGCCAAGTACAGCAAGTGTGAATTTTGGCTTCAAGAGATCAGTTTCCTCGGACATATCGTATCCGCTGGAGGAGTCGCAGTGGACCCATCCAAAGTAGAAACCGTGTTGGGATGGAAACAACCAACCTCAGTGACCGAAGTGCGTAGTTTTCTCGGAATGGCCGGATACTACAGACGCTTCATTGAAGGATTCTCCAAACTATCCAGACCAATGACCCACCTACTCAAGAAGGAAAAGAAGTACGAATGGACAGAAGCTTGTGAAAAGAGTTTCCAAGAGTTGAAGAAGAAGTTAACCACTGCACCAGTGTTAGTCTTGCCAGACATACACAAGGACTTTGAAGTCTATTGTGATGCTTCGCGCAAGGTCCAGGTTGCGTACTTATGCAAGGAGGAAACGTCAGTAGCATATGCATCCGCATAACTCCGCCCACATGAAGACAACTATCCAACTCATGATTTGGAGTTAGCAGCCGTAGTGCATGCCCTAAAGATTTGGCGGCATTACTTGATTGGAAATCATTGTAATATCTATACGGACCACAAGAGTCTTAAGTACATTTTCACCTGCATGCACCTCAACCTCCGACAAAGGAGATGGTTAGAACTCGATTAAGGATTACGACTTGGATGTTCATTACCATCCCGGGAAGGCTAATGTAGTGGCCGATGCATTGTCAAGGTCCTACTGCAATAATGTTGTGATTCAAGAGTGCCAACCTGAGCTTTGCAAGGAATTAGAGGCACTTAACCTCGAGTTAGTAGAACAAGGCACCTTAGCAGCTATGGAAGTTCAACCAACCTTAGAAGCACAAGTCAAGACCGCTCAGAAAGGACACCCCGGAGTTCATAAATTTAAACATCTCATGGCCAAAGGAAAAGCCTCAAAGATGGTGGAAGACCAACAAGGAATCCTATGGTATGGGAAACGTCTCTTTGTTCCCCACCAAAAGGAGCTCAAAGAATTGATTCTAAAAGAAGCCCATAGCTCAGCATATACCATACACCCAGGCAGCACCAAGATGTATCAAGATATGAAGATTCTATATTGGTGGCCGCGAATGAAAAGGGACATCGCCGAGTTCGTAGCTTGTTGTGATGTGTGCCAACGGATCAAGGCAGAACATCAGAGACCCGCAGGGTTGCTGCAACCACTGCAAATCCCTCAATGGAAGTGGGAAGAAATTGGAATGGATTTCATTACTGTCCGCTGAGAACCAAGACCGGATATGATTCCGTATGGGTCATAATCGATGATTAACCAAAGTTGCCCATTTCATCCTCGTGAAGACCACCTACAAGGGAGATAAATTAGCCGAGTTATACATGGCTCGTATTGTATGTCTGCATGGAGTACCCAAGAGGATAGTCTCGGATCGAGGTTCTCAGTTTACCTCGCATTTCTGGGCTAGTCTACATGATGCACTTGGAACTCACTTAAACTTCAAGACAAAGATATCATCCTCGATCGATGGATGACAGTAAAGGGTAAATCGATTCTTGAAGACATGCTTCGGCTTGTGCTTTAGAGTTTACCGTAGACCGGAGAGGTGTCTACCATATGCGAATTTGCCTACAACAACACTACCAATCCGGTTTGAAGATGTCCCCGCTTGAAGCACTCTATGGGAGAAAATGCGAACTCCCTTGCATTGGTCGAATCAGAGAAGGTTATATCTTGGACCGGATACTCTCAAGCAAGTAAGAGAAAGTCGATTGATCGAGATCGCCTACAAGCCGCTCAATCCGCAGAAAAGTTATGCCGACAATCGTCGTAGAGAGTTAACTTTTGAAGTTGGAGATCATGTGTATCTCAAAGTGTCACCCCTTCGAGGAATGCGGAGGTTTAAAGTGAAAGGCAAGCTTGCGCCAAGATACATAGGCCCGTTCCCAATCACCGCCAAGCGTGGAGAGGTAGCATATCAACTGGAATTACCAGGAAATTTGTCAGATGTCCACAATGTGTTCCATGTTTCTCAGCTCAAGAAATGCCTCAGAGTACCAGAAGAGCAAGCTCCAGTTGAAACCATTGCACTCCAGAAAGACTTGTCGTATCCAGAACATCCGATCAAGATTCTTGACGTCGTGGAGAAGCAGACAAGGCGTCAGACCATCCGCTTATGCAAAGTGCAATGGAGCAACCACTCGGAGAGAGAAGCCACGTGGGAGCGTGAAGATCAGCTGAAGTTGGATTACCCCTACCTGTTCTCTGAGGAGCTCGAATCTCGGGGTCGAGATTCTTTTTAAGGTGGGTAGGTTCTGTAGCATCCAATTTTCGGTTTTGGCAAGTTCTTCATGTGTTCAAGAACCAAGGAACTCAAACTTCAAGGTTTGCCCGAATTGTGCAAGATTCGGATTCCCCCCAAAATCGCACCGAGTTCTTTCCCCGTTCCACCCTAACCCTAACCCTAGCCCTCCTAGCCCGGCCCGCCATGCCCCGCTCCGCCTCGGTCCTCCGCCCGCCGGCCGTGCAGCACCCGGTGGCCGCGCTTTCTCCCGCCGCCGCGTCAACGCCCGAAAGCCGCGCCGACCCGCCCCATCCTCGCTGCCCGCGCGCCCTCGGCACTCCCGCCGTGCCGTCGTCAACGGCTCCCCCCTCGGCCTTTAAAACCCGGCACCCTTCCTTTGCTCCTCTCACCTCCACCCCCTTCTTCCCCAAAGCAAGAATCAGAGGAAGAAGAGCAAGAGCACCGAGCAAGGAGAAGACTCACCTTCGCCGTGTCCGAGCCTCGCCGCTCTCCGCCGCCGCCGCCGCCGTCGCCGCTTCCCCCGAGCCAAGCCCTCCTCCCCTTCCCCGTGCGCCGCCGCCGCCTCATTCCTCCCTCTCCTCTCTGCCCTAGCCCCCTCGCCTCCCTCTTTCTTTCGGCCGCGCTGTGCAGCGCCTTGGCTCGCTCAAGGCTGCAGCCGCACGTGTGTGCTGCCGCTAGCCGGGCCGGCCAAGCATCAAGGTGGGCCGAGCAAAAGCGGCCGTGGGCCTTTTCGTTTTCTTTTTTGTGGTTTTTCTTTCCTTTTATTTTCTTTTCCAAAAGAGAGACTTCAAAGATTTATTTCTCCTCTTTTTAGCTCCAAAATTGTGTAGTTTGTTTCTAAAAATTTCTAAAATCAAGCTCTTTCTTTTGGTGCTAGTTTGGTTTATTTTGGAGTTCATTTGATGAGTTTTGTTATTTATTTAATTTAATTGCTCGTTTATTTCTTTCCGGTACGATCGATCGCGTAGAGTTCGGAGAAGCCGGAGACCCCCACTTCGATCAAGCTCAAGAATATCGGGATCATCTAGCCAGTAGACCCAAAGTAGTCGACACTTTGATCATATTGAACCTACATTTTATGCAAATTATGTTCTTTTAAATATCAAATTGCATGCTTTATTTCCTTATGCAAATGTATGTTAAATACCCTAAGGTAGTTAAATGCCATGTTGATGTTTTATTATTAATACACCATCCCTTGATAATTGAATTGCCATACACCCTTGTCGCTCTAGTAAATATTTGGTAACTATACTAGTATAGGCTATACTTAAGCGCCATGCTAGTCTTGCTTAAGTATCGGGTATCATCTACCCCATTCATCATCTTTTGAAATGAGCATGATTTTGGGCGTCATTGGGTGTAAATGATCGAGATGGTTATGATGTTGTATTTTCCTACCTCTTAAAAACCCTAAAGAAATTGCTTGTCACATCCGGCGGATGGTATGATGGATGGTATGTTGGTGGGTGCTAATGCAGCCCAAGGAATGTTGGTTTGTGGATGGTATGTGGTATGAACCGCCAGATGGTCCCTAAGGACTTAATCGTGATGACCTCCCAATGTAAAACAAGACGACCACATGTCTATAATGGTGTCGACTGCTAAATAATTTGTATCCGTTAGCATGAGTTGCACTGTGCAGATGACCGCTACGCCATAAGCCTATGTGGCTATGGGTTAGTGTACGACTTACTGGTCTATGTGAGCGTAAGTCGTGTGGCGCAAGAGGGTGCAGGAAAGAGTTGACGGGTCTATGTGAGCGTAACTCTTCTCAGGTGAAACCTTAGCGGGTGTAACAAATACTAGTGGATGCATCGTAAAGGCCTTGTGACGATCTCCCCTTGACTCACATGTCTACGGAAACATGTGTACATGTCAAAATGATTGTCTCTTGTGGGTAAAGTGTACAACCTCTGCAGAGTGTAATGAATCTGTCGAATAGCCGTGCCTACGGTCAAGGGCGGACATGGGAACTTACAAGAGTTAGTTCTGTTTATAAAACATTGTGGGCGGGATAAAATGTGATGGGTCGCTGTGACCCTGGTTTTGGTTTTTCCTGGGTGGATGTACCCCAGTGATGTTAAGTGGTGGATGTAACCGCTAATAAAAATAAGCATGAGGTGGAGGTAACCTCTACTGTTATAAATATTGCACAAGTAATCTCTTTAACAAATGCAATTTGGTTAAAATGCTAAGTGATAGGACTTTTTAATATTGGTACTCAAAATATTGCTTTGTGCAAATAAATAAACCCGAGCCATCCTTGTTAAGCCTTGCATGTATAATATTGCATATCTTGTGTGTTGGCTCGCGAGCACGGTAGTTGTGCTCATCCTCGCTCTTTCCCCCCAACCCCCAGAACCCGCAGATCATGGAGACTACGTCTACTACGAGGACCAGGACGCCGAGGAGCAAGGACATGAAGAGGAGTAGTATAGTTCCGTAGTCCGAGTCTCGCCTCAGTCTGGTTGGCTCCGTTGGTGCTCGTGTACATCCTATATTATCCAAGCATGTGGCTAATATCGGTCGTACACATGGTACTCCAGTCGCTTGCCTGTGGAGAGACTTACTCTACCCCTTTTGCTTCCGCTAACGTACTCGAGATTTTGTAATGAACTCATTTGGCCTGATCGGCCCTTTTGTAAACTCGACCCGACGTGGTCTATTTGAACTCTAATGCTTGTATTAATGAATGGTTCGGTCTACGCAATGTATGAAATGATTCAGCAATGTGTACTGTGGGCGCTATCTACTGATCCAGGGAATAGCGCAGTATTTTCACAGAGGATTCTGGATTACGAAATCCGGGTCCGACAATTATTATTAACCTTATGTACCACAGCTGGTCATGGTTTTCCTTTTTGCTCGTTTACCATCTTCCCTGTCACTTTTATTAGGGGAAATACTTCCTTTCGCTCTCTCTTTGTTAGGGGTAAGGCATGACGGTTCCTAAATCCTAACTCTGTCCCCCTTTTCTCTCTGGTAGAAACTGACCCAACATTTCTTTTGGATTTAAGTAATTGGGCTAGTTGGCCTGGCAAACAAATACATCCGTTGATTCCTGCAAGTAACTAGACATAATTCACACAACAAAACTCATGCCCCAATTTATAGTTTTTTTTTGTTCCACTTACAGACTCTCTGATATTTTTCCAGGAAAAGTCCATGTACCACCCCGAACTTTCCTTCAAAGTCCGTCCAACACTTCGAATTATAAAACATGACATTTGACCCTCTGAACTTTACGATACAGTTCAAATAGCACCTTAACCTGGTTTCGCATGGTGATATCGCCCGCGATGAGTGGGCGATTTTGCCACGTAGGATGACACGGTGGGCAAGTTTAGCTGAATGATAGGGGAGACCCACAGAGGTTTGTCCTCCAAATCGAAACAAAGAGGGAAGGAGCTACAGGGGGCGGCCATGGAAGCGTAGCTGGTAGCTCGGTGGGGGAGAAACCCCTATGGACCCCACCTGTCATTGACCCACCTTGACCAGCGTGTCATCCTATTTGGCAAAACCGCTCACTCATCGTGCTACGTAGGCGATACCACCCAGTGAAAATAGGTCAGGGTCTTATTTGAATCGAATTGCAAAGTTCGATGGACAAACATTTGGTTTCATAATTTGGGGTGCTGGATGGACTTTCGAGCAAATTTTAAGGTGTTATATGGATTTCTTCCTTTTTTTTTTTCCCTCCCGTTTGTGGTGCCTTTTCCTCCCTTTGCGGATGTCCATAACTCCTAGCTAGAGTGGCAAGATCTGTTTGGAGCGTAGGAAATAGTATAATTCCCGTATGAATCGTGCAAAATTCTCGTATTCCAAACAGGCCCTAAAAGGCTACGTACACAGGACCATCCAAATCTAAATTATGGCTAACTAGATATATTAATTCATGTATTCTAAGTTCAAATTTCTCCGTACTAGCAAAATATGGTTAAAAAAAATCAGAAATGCACAAAGCCTACTTCTGCTAGCTGTCTAGTAGCTACAATAACGAGGTGTATAATGCAAATGACACCAGATGCAAGTTGGTAAATTCTAAAGAACTTTTTGACCTATCAATCTGCCATGATTACAGGCTGGGTAAGATTATAGGTGGTTTTTTAGGCTAGTCTTTGATTATTTGCTCATACATCTCACTCCAAGAAAAATATTCTTCTTCTTGCGGGACACCACTCTGCTCCCTAAACGAAACTTCGCCTTATGCCCCGTTTAGAGCGTGAGAAATTTCATAGATTTTAGAGGGATTTGAACTGTTTCTACGAAATTCTTGTGTTCTAAACGTACCCCTGATTTAGTAAACGAAGTAGTTGGGGTTTTCCCCCCTCAGAATTCATGTTTGTTTATTAGCAAGCAGGAGTAATGCATTGACGCCTAGAAGCCACGTAAGATTTGACTGACCAGTTTGTTACGTACGCTGGACTCCATTGATTTGTTTTGTTAATCTATCATACTCGTATGTGGCAACATGTTGTTATTGCTAACTGATTTGTAGTAGTACTATACATGTACTGCACTGTCTTGAAAAGTGATCCATCAATGTTGTCACTTTATAGCCGTAAGCTGCAGGTTTGCGTACGTCGTCAGTTAGATTGATTTTTTTGTCACTTAATTATGTACGATCCATTGGTTCAATATATGACTGATCAATCTGGTACATACCTTGGCTTTCGGTGGAACAACTTGGTTCGGCAGTACTATTTTCACTGATCATTTTCTGTCACATTTGCAGTGAGATCTCGCACTGAAGGCCCAAATTTTGTAGTACCATCGGCCATGTTTCAAACAAAGTTGGGCTTCTCGCTGGTACACACGTTGTTCCGTTGAAGCCTGGCAGCTAGCTAGTTACACGTTCAAGGCGGTATTAATGGCTTTAAATTTGGCTAACAAGATCGTGCCACGTCGTGCTCGGGTCAATTGATGATATATCGTGCATGCAGGTACCACACATATTGGCTCATTTGGCTTGTTAGGCAAATCAACATTCATGAAAAAAATAGTCACCTCAAACTATGGCTTATATATTTGAAAGGGGGCAAACATCATTCCATGCTTGTCGAGACATACAGATACTGACATGCATTTGTCGGATTTTGTCAGTGCAACGCAGTAAGAAGTGAACTCTGACAAAACCAGCTAGGAACATGCCATCTGAACTCTGACAAAAACAAGGGACATTCCATTTGCACTCTGCAGAAATCAACCTGGCAGTGTCCCCTCGCTGCTTCTCTGGGCAAAAATGTTCAGAAGGCATCTACCTGCAATCTGCATCCCCTCTAAAGGATGAGCCAACATATAGGCTGCATTATTGGAACGGTATTCAGATCAAGCACAGCATATAGGCTGTGAGCAGGACCATATCACAGTCCTGATCTTGGTGTGTGCTTTTGCTCTTTTGCCACTGTAAGCAAGCATGCACCACTGTGAATGGAATGGACCACATGTGACTGGGACATTCGCCATGGTCCAAATGTGGCCGAGGCGCAGCCTAAAGGAGACCGATTGGAGTGCATGTTTTCAGCTCATTCTTGTCTGGAATCAATCCGAAGGGTCTGACAGGAAGACTTGCTGTGAATGTTCTTGCTGTCAGAAAGTGTTACTTCTCGATCTATATTACAACTTGCAAGAAAGAAGATGTAAGTTCTGAAGCCCTTGTTGTCATATGGTAAAAACAGCAAATGACCATCATTGTAGTAAGAAAAATATCAGTATCACTGTTCCATTGCTGGTAGATGAGAAAAACTGAACTAACAACTCCGATGCTAATTAAATCATGGCTTCAGACATCCTTTTGGAGATAAATGATTGTCAGTACTCAGTACATTGTAAATGAGAATGGCACCTTTACAATGCCCTATTGCTAGAAGACTGCTAGGGAAATAGCATTGTAATGACAGCTTGCATGGGCCCCCATTTTCTTTTTGTCTTCCTCTCTATGAGTATAATAGCATTCTTGATCTAATCAGTGCCTAATATACTTGTAAAGAAAGACATATCTTCATGTGTTTTATATAGATAGACATGGGACTCATCTCCATTACCAGAAAAAGCTTGCAACCATAGCGCTGAAAAATTGTAGTGATATGCCTAACACCCCAACCTTGCAACAAAATTAAGCTAGACCAGATGCACCATCAGTGCTATCAAAACACTTCAGCCTAGTCAGGTGCCGATAAGCGACCAAAAACAATTAGACAAGCCAATACAGTGACATCAAGCACGGACTGCAAAGCCTGAATAGTGTGCAGAAAGGCAAGGGAGCTTTTGTGCTATGTTGCGCTTTAGGCCTCAATGTTTGGCTTTACAGGCTCCCCCCCTCTGCTTGCTGCTCCTTCTAAAGCTGAAGAGCGATAGCATGCAAGCAGGAGAGAGATTAGAGAAGGTAGCTAGCTAGGGAATGTTTGGTTCACAAAAAGCTGCAAAAGATGGTCTCCCCCATAACTCACAAAAGGGGGCAATACAGATTAGAGAATCTCTCTAGCTTACACCAAAGTTTCAGAGGAGTGGGCAAGCCTTCTTTAATTTGGAGCACTTGAACTACCGGGCAAATCTGGATTCTAGCCCTTCTTATCTTTGCGAACTCACGTTCCGGAAACTAGTACATGTCAGGTATGCAGGGCTTGATGACATGCGCGCGCCAAATTCTTTTTAGCTTCACCATCTGTAGGATCGTTAACGACAATCAGAGGGGGTGAATGATTGTAATCCACAGTGGAAGATTTCTCCTCCAATCTACCGTTGTCTTGTTATGCAACCTGCCAGCAAAGTGAGAACGCAAAAACAAAATGCAAGAAAATGGATTTTTTCCTTTTTGGTACTGTAGCAACTGCGCCTTTACTGTAGCAGCAGTGAGCAGTATGGTACATACAGTATGTGTTACTGTAGCAATTAAAAACTAAAAGTGCCGCTTTCACTCTACTATGCAAGAAGAAAAAGAAAGCCTTAATGCTTCACCTCCTGCAGCACATGCGTGTTTTGCAGACACACGCTGGAAGCAAAAAATAGTAGATGGGATTCAAGGTCACAAGCATTAGATCACATGCACTGTTATAGCTGTACTAGAAACCACATGGCAATAACGTTCTTCTTAAGGCTCTACGCCCTGTACTGCTTTTCCCAAAGCCAGCCGCAATTGCCTGCCGTGTGCTCGCCCGCAATTGCCCGAAGTTTCTCCAGGGATCACTCAACACAAACGATCAAAACTGCAACATGTTTTTCTCATAATGGCGCACAGCAAAAGTACCTCAAGATTGATACCCTGTTTACACGCCTGACCAGAAAGCCGCCGCCGCAAACAGCCACGACCTATTTATTTCTGGAGATCACGCACGCCTACTAGTCCCTCACGCCTAAAAGCGCCGGCCCTAATCCTTCAGCCGCTGCACAGCCACAAAACCCTACCGTCCGTTTTTATACGGGAGCCCCAACTAGCACCTATCCTGTGTAGCCATATGGGCCCTAATACATATAGTCCTACAGCCTAATTCGTGGGCTTGACCCAATACATGGGCTTAACACCCGATTACAAAATTCAATCCAATCTCTCTCAGTCTTCTAATTTTAGACACTCCAAAATTATCATGTGTCGTAGCCTCCGGACCGCACCTCCGTATCTCCAGCACGCATCATCCATCTTTGATCTCCCTGTGCTCCAACTCGAGCCCGACCGTCTCCTCCAGCATCCTTGACCCTCTGGACCATGACTTCGCACCAAGTCATCTCCCGGTCACCGCCGTAGACCACGATCGCCTCCGAGTTATCCTACACATGCAAAGACCAAAACACCATCTTTTCCCGGCACAAGTTCTTTCCAACTTGACCGACATAAGTCCACACACGCACCACGCGTCAAATAATATCAGTACCCAATATTGTCAATTATTCATCAACTAAAATATCATAGTCCTGGCCACATGGTCTAACAATCTCCCCCTTGATGAATACATTGACAATATTTCAAGATTGCATAATGAATAATAGGAAAATGGAGAAGCTTCAAAACAGATATAAGTGAAGAATCAAGCCAAAAGCCAAAAGCCGGAAAAGCTCCCCCTTAACACAAGGAGTCAAAACTCCCCTCAACACAAGGGAAGCGAAGCAAATTTTTCTTATTTTTCTCCCCCTTTGGCAATGTAATCATCAAGAACTTCAAAGAAAGAATAATTCCAAAAAGGAGCAAGGAGAGTAAGAATCAAGAAGCTTTGTAGATTATCCAAGTCACTTCAGACCGATTTAGTAAATTAACCAAGCCATCTTTTGAGTAGAGCTATCTGGATCATATAAAATCATATACCATATAGCAAAGTCAAGACAAGTCTTTAAAACGATTAAGCAATTTAAATTTATGACATGCATCTCAACAATGACTAAACAGATTATAAACACCACAAAGAGATATCATCATGAAAAGTTAAAGTCCGATGATGAGGCAAACTTTAAATCTAGATGAGCTATCAGTCTTATGTAACAACCTATTGCTCCACTTTCAATTCTTCTTTGCATGTGGCATGCTTGCAGCATACTTCTTTTCAAGGGTGGCATGCTTGTAGCATACTTCTTTTCACTGATGACATGCTTGAAGCATACTTCTTTTCGTTGGAGCACTTTTGTGTGCATTTTTTTTCCTTCTTTTGAATACATAGACATGTATGACATGCTTGAAGCATACATCTTTTCAATTTGTTTCTTTCTCAATTTTTTTTTTATATATTGTAACATGCCAAATTGAGTGAGCATAATAGGATTGTAATGAGAGACATACTTGCTTCAAATCCAAGATTTAAAATAAGAATCACAAACAAGCTCATCCTTTTCGATGGACATCACAAAGTGATACCAATAATCAATCTAGTCAAAGTTTTCATCCATGTCATGCTTTAGTTCTAATATAGCAAATTAATTATAACTACCAAGAACACACTACACAAAGACATGAATAAATATGATAAAGAAGGCTCTACAACTCATTTGATTTCAATGGCTTGGACTTGAAGAATTGTTTGACAAGTATAATAAACAAAGCTTCTGAATTGTTAAACCACAAGCTCCCCCTCACAATAAGCCCATAGGATGCAACACACTCAACTCTCTTTGCAAAAGAGCAAATCAAAATTCAAACTTAACAAAGTGTAGAGCAACATCACCTTTTCCACATGGTCTCTCGTAAAGTGAAATCTCTTGAAGCCATCAAAGAAAGTGAAGAACCATCAGTGTTCCAATCAAGTAATGACGAAAAGACGGAACCAAATCAAGCTCATGTTCTCCGGCCTCACACTGTTCTTACATCACATCACAGAAACATCGGTCTCACAAGATCAAGTTAGTGAAATAAGATTTAGGAATCCAAAGATCGAGATACACGATGAACAAAAAACAAAACTAGAACAAGAACCACGTATGTGTGTGTGCGATCGTAACGTGAATTATGAGAATTAAATCCCAAACCAAGACATGAAGGAGGTTTAAAACCATCATGAAAATCCTCTAAAATCTAGCTTTGAATTAGTTCTAGGAACAAGAAAAGTGAATGCACGTTTTGTTTTAATGCATTCAATCTTTCATTTTTCTTTCTTGGCTTTTCGAAAGCAAAACTGAACCAGATGACCCTCTCTACCACAATGAGTGCAATGATACTTGTCTTGATGAGAAGTTGTAGTTTTTCCTTTTAGAATATTCACTTTGGTAGATGGATCCTTTGCAATACCAGCAGATTTAAAAATAATTTGTTCAGGTTCAGATTTTACTTCAAATTTTCCAGGTTCAAGAAGCTTAACAATCTTAGGAGGATTATTCTTGACATACTCAACAAAATTAAATCCTAGACCTTGACTTTTAACACTCACTTTTGATTTGTCTAGAATCATGTTCAAATTTTTCTTGCCAAAAGAGAATCTCTCTAAAGTGTCCTTAAGATACTCATTTTCTTTAGCTAGACTAGGACAAGCTGTGCATTTGACAGATTCATTCACAGTTTTCTTAGAAGCACTAGACTGAGCCAATCTTTCTTTTTCAGCAAACTCATTTATTTGTCTAGTCAAAGCTTCTATCTCTATTGTAAGTTTAGGACAGCTTAGAGCAAGAAGCTATCTCATGATAAAGCAATCGTTGAATTGTTTCTGAGACGTATTGAGTCTAGCTTCTAGCAATTCACACTTAGAGCAAGTTTTAGTTTGAGCATTTGACATACTTGACTCTAAACAAGTAGAACTAGACTTGAGTTTTTCAATTTCATCATATGCAAGTTTTAACTTTTCATCACAGAGTCATGTGCTAGTCTTAACTCATCAAATTTAGTATGTATTGACCTAGCAGTCTCCAATTCGTAAAATAAAACTTGGCAAGACTCACAAGATTCATCATCGTGAATAGAAGCTCTAAGTTGATTAATTTGAAGTTAGGCTTTCAACAAGACTATTATTTTCTCGCTTTCTTTTTGTCTTTTTAATTCAATAGCAAGTTTAATTAAACCATCTTCAAGCTCATCATATGATGGTCTTACCTCATCGAGATCACCGTCATCGCCGCCGTTGTTGTCGCTTTCTTGCCATGAAGCACATGCCCGTAAAGTCGTTGTTCTTCTTTTTCCTTTAGAATCATCGTCGTGCCGATGTCGCCGCAACTCTCATATTCCACATCACTCAAATCAAGATGCTCAATAGCTGATATGATCTTTTCAGCAAGCTTGCGACGGAAATTGCCACCCTTGGTGTTATTGTTCTTGGATGGCCGACGACGGTAATTCTTGTCTTCCTTGATCACCTTCCCCTTGAGCTTAGGACACTCCGACTTAATGTGACCTGGCTCGCCACACTCATAGCACGTGATCGAACGAGAGACGCCACCTCGCTTCTTCATCCTCATATTGTTGAGTGCCTTGTATACCCGTGAGGAGATCAATACCAAGTCTTCTTCAGGGAGCTGTTCGAACTGTTCATCTGAAAAAGAAGATAAAGCAGACAAAGGAAAAGAACTCGACGAAACAGCCTGCAAGGGGTTAGTTACAAGAGCTAAAGATGAAGATTTATCAATCTTAGATGGCAAAGCTTCCATCTCATAAGTTTTCAATCTAGAAAAGAGATCATCCATGGTTAAAGTATCTAGATCGATAGTTTGATTGATAGTCGTGACAACCATCAACCACTCAGAACCTAAAGATCTCAAAACTTTAGTTGCATTATCTTCATCAGTAGGAATAACATCAACGCCACGCAAATTACTTAATATCTTTTCAAAGCGAGCAAAAGATCATCAATAGATTCACCAGCTTCATAGCAAAATCGAATATTCTTTTGATAAAGATTTTTACGCACTTTCTTAATTTTAGTGGTTCCTCATGATAATCGCAAAGAGTCTTCCATATTAAGTGGGCAGAATTAATATGAGCTACACGATCAAATTCTTTATAGAAATCCTTGAAACAACAAGTTACGAGCTTGGGCATTTAAATCAACATCAGTTTTATTTAGATCAGTAACAATAACAGGAACCACATAAGGTCTAGAAACTTTATTCCACACATCACTACCTTGAGCCTCAATATAAGCTTGCATACGACACTTCCAAAAAGCAAAATCAGTACCATCTAGCATGGGAGGACGATTCACATACCTCTCTGACGCCATAGCAACCTCGCTCTGATACCACTTGTATGATCGTTAATGACAATCAGAGGGGGGTGAATGATTGTAATCCACAGTGGAATATTTCTCCTCCAATCTACCGTTGTCTTGTTATGCAACCTGCCAGCAAAGTGAGAACGCAAAAACAAAATGCAAGAAAATGGATTTTTTCCTTTTGGTATCAGAGCAATCGCGCTTTTTATCAGAGCAGAAGTGAGTAGTATGGTACATACAAGATGTGTTATCTTGTAGCAATTAAAAACTAAAAGTGCCGCTTTCACTCTACTATGCAAGAAGAAAAGAAAGCCTTAATGCTTCACCTCCTGCAGCACATGCGTGTTTTGCGATACACACTGGAAGCAAAAATAGTAGATGGGATTCAAGGTCACAAGCATTAGATCACATGCAATCGTTATAGTTGTACTAGAAACCACATGGCAATAACGTTCTTCTTAAGGCTCTACGCCTGCATCGCTTTTCCCAAAGCCACCGCAATTGCTCGTCGTGTGCTCGCCGCAATTGCCCGAAGTTTCTCCAGGATCACTCAACACAAACGATCAAAACGCAACATGTTTTTCTCATAATGGCGCACACAAAAGTACCTCAAGATTGATACCTGCTTACACGCTCGATCAGAAAGCGCCGCCGCAAACAGCCACGACCTATTTATTTTCGGAGATCACGCACGCCTACTAGTCCTCACGCCTAAAAGCGCGGCCCTAATCCTTCACCATTGCACACCACAAAACCCTACCGTCTGCTTTTATACGGGAGCCCCAACTAGCACCTATCCTGTGTAGCCATATGGGCCCTAATACATATAGTCCTACAGCCCAATTCGTGGGCTTGACCCAATACATGGGCTTAACACCCGATTACAAAATTCAATCCAATCTCTCTCAGTCTTCTAATTTTAGACACTCCAAAATTATCATGTGTCGTAGCCTCCGGACCGCACCTCCGTAGCTCCAGCACGCATCATCCATCTTTGATCTCCCTGTGCTCCAACTCGAGCCCGACCGTCTCCTCCAGCATCCTTGACCCTCTGGACCATGACTTCGCACCAAGTCATCTCCCGGTCACCGCCGTAGACCACGATCGCCTCCGAGTTATCCTACACATGCAAAGACCAAAACACCATCTTTTCCCGGCACAAGTTCTTTCCAACTTGACCGACATAAGTCCACACACGCACCACGCGTCAAATAATATCAGTACCCAATATTGTCAATTATTCATCAACTAAAATATCATAGTCCTGGCCACATGGTCTAACACCATCAATTTCTAGGCCTATGGGAAAGAGTCCATAAAATCACCTTGGATCCATCAGCCTCGGATGAGATAACCTGGAAGCAATCCTCAAAGGCTGAATATTCAGCAAAATCATCTTACGATTTGCAATTTCTAGGATCAACAACAACAGAGTTTCAAAGTCTCATCTAGAAAACCTCGGCGCCACCTAAATGCAAACAGTTCGCGTGGCTAGCAATTCAAAACAGACTCTAGACATCTGACAGACTGCAAGTGCGGGGTTGGTCAAATCAGGCCCTTTGCCCCCTCTGCAGACAAGCCCCATAATCGGCCATCCTTTTGGCGGAGTGTAGGTACTCTCGTCGAGTCTGGCAATCTATGGCAGACTGGGTGGGCTGTGCGCCGCTTAGACCATCCTATTGGCTGATCAGTCATGGCATCGAGGAATGGTGGAGGACAATTTGTCGCATGGTCCATCTGCCGAGGAGGGCAACGGCCTCAGTGGTCATCCTAATCACTTGGAACATCTGAAAAGGGCGCCAATGCCATTTTCAACTGAAGTTTTTCCTCTCCCATGGAGCTGGCATCTAAGATCAAGGAAGAAGGCCTCGGTAGTCATCTGCCGAGGAGGGCAACGGCCTTGGTGGTCATCCTAATCATCTGGAAGATCTGAAAAGAGTACAATGCCAGAATTTTGAACCGAAGATTTTCCTCGCTCATGGAGCTGGCCTCTAAGATAAAGGAAGAAGGAATAGCTTGGATCATGGCAGGGGGGAATGTTTGGAGTAATTAATGCCTGTGTAATTAGTGTTTAGATTGTTCATCTGGGTTAGGGGCCCTTAAAACTTGTCTCAATCAGCTTTATTAATTTAAAAGGCAGCCCTCCTGCCTGTTTCAAAAAAAAAAAACTATGAGCCTGAAGATAGAAGGAACCATGCCCACTCTAATGTAGAAATAAGAAAAGCTGACCTAGCTTATGTTTGAAATCAGAGAGCATCGTTACGAGTTCTTGAATCGTGCAGAATGTAGCAGCACAGATCTTGAATGTTGGAAGCAGAAGCATCGCCGCCTAGCTCCGGTGACAAGTTCTTACGAGTAGAAAGCAGCTGGCTTAACCCAGTATATATTGTAATGAAGCCGGCCGTGTGCTCATCCCCCCTTGCCGTGCCGGACTTGTAACAGCAAGAGGACATGTCTACCCCGGGACACCACGCACTGATCACTGACTACTGAGGCACGTACATCCTGACATCCACTTGCCGGTTTTGCGCCTAGTATGGCGGCCTGGGTGGGGTGGCGCGTGAGAGTGTGGGACAAGGGAGTTGGAGGCCACCGAGCGAGCGTGTGAGGAAGGTCCGTGAGTAACCGGCGGTTATCGGATATTTTTGATGAAATTTTTGGATTGAAATTTGAATTTTTCAGATGTAAAGATGAAATCTATCTAAATCTTGGATTTGGATGAAAATCATATTAATCTGAAATTTTTTGTTTAATATGAAATTTTATCGATCTCACCGATAACATCGGTAACCGGGCCAGTTACCAGACAAAATTTCGTTTTCGTGGCGTCTCCTTGATGAAGCACGCGCTTCACGCTCTGCGCTCGTCGCTCCGTGCGCGCGCGCCGCCCTCAGCTCCCCCCGCGTCAGCCGCACCGGCGCCTCCTCGATCGTCCTTCCCCCGGGACGAACAAGACGTTCTTGCCTCCCGCGGTGATCCACCCCCTCCTGATGCTACTGCCTTGTTGTTCTCCATGCCAGTGGCAAGACGCCCAGAATTATTCTTGGCGGGGGCGAGTTGTTCCCGTGAGCGGGTGTGTATAGGCGGAGGCAGAGCTCGTCTACGGTGCGGTGCGTCTGGTCACGTCACGTAAGCTCCGGATCCCCCCACCTTCAGGTGCATTAGCTCCGTTCCGGTGGCCTCCTTCTCTAGGCGCCTCGTCGCGAGATGCCGTCTCCTCGTCGCCGCGCTTCGTCCAGCCTTCCAGATCGGAGCAACACGAGGAGATCCTTGATGCTCCCCGGCGAGTCCTCCCATCCTGCGGCCAGGCCTCGTGCTCCTCCGTTCTAGCTTCGTGTCACAGTCTCACTCCATGACTCCATCCACTGTTAAAAATCGCGTTTTTCTTTTGTCGTTCGTTCCTCGCTTGAGAAACGAAAATTTTACACAACTTGTGTTCAATCGCGTTGCATGCGAACCCCCTTACTGCCTTGTATAGTACCTTGCTACGTCGGAGTACTGTTGATCACTACGAGCGCATCGCATTAACCATTAAGCATCGTCGTTAAGCTCCGCCTTCTCCTCCCACGGTCATATAAATGTTAAATCCTTATCATCATGCATACACATCATCCACTAGTCTAGCATCTAGAACACCTAGGCTTAAGGGGGTTTAGCGTTAGACTCACGGTCGCCGATGAACGCCATGAGCGAAGACCCGTGCCTGCGTGATGCAGGTGTGAGGAAGAGTCGGTGAAGGTCCGAAGAGCTCGCTGTTCGGGGTCGCTGGCGTCCTCCTGCAGTAGCGGTAGACGGCCTTCCCGCTGCTAGCAGCGCGCAGTAGATCGGATCGCGTTAGGGTTTGTACGGGGTTTGTGACTCTCACGGGAACGTCGGTTCACCGGGAGAGGCTGGAGCCCTTGCTTTTTATATTGCACTGTAGCAACGGGGGACCGTAACCATAATTTGGTAAGGCATCCTGGGGCCATGTTTTTTCGGCCGTTGGATCCAGATCCAAGGACGCACGCGCGTGCGCGTCTTTTGATGGGCCAGCGCGGGCATTTTGGGCCGGTTTCGGCCGGATGCTGGCGCGCGTGTGCGCAGCTAATGTTTAATTAATGATTATTTGATGTCTCTTATGAAATTATTACTGGATAATGTTGCTAAGCTGCTGAAAAATATTATGCCCTTTTTCCGCTGCGTGATGCTCTGCCCCTAATTGAATGGAACCAACGAGAAATTCAATTAGAGGGTTATGTTTAATCTTGACATGCTATTACTTTTGGACCAACGTTAATTGTAATTGCATGTCATCAATTATGTTTATCTTATTATGTTTAATTTTGCCATGCTGTTACTCTTTGACCAACGTTAATTGTAATTGCATGACATAAATTATGTTAAATTTTCGCTTCTGCCCAACGGTGATGCGAAAAATTCTTATAAGCATGTTGTTAATCATACCAACGTAAGATTAACTTTCATGCAAATTAATTATGCGTTTTCCTAATGTAAATTTTAAATTTTTTTTTCAGCTGCTTCTGTTTCCGCTCATGTTAATGCAATTGAGCCACTTAATGGTAGTAACTTCCAGAAATGGAAGTTTACACTTATGACGACTTATCAGCTCTTGGATCTGGACTACGCGTTCAGATTCGATGAGCCTGTCGCTCCTACTGAAGGGGAGGACAATTATGATGACAAAATGAAGGAATATAAAACTAATGCTGAGAAGTGGGAGCGGTCTAACCGTGTTTCACTTGCTGTGATGAAAAACTCCATCAGTGAGGCCATAAGGGGAGCAATCCCTGAAAAGGAAAGGGTAAAGGACTATTTGTCCTCCATCGAGGATCACTTTAAGGGGTCCTCTAAAGTTTATGCTACCACACTGATGCACAGGCTCATGAACACTAAGTACAATGGTACTGGAAATGTTCGTGAGCACATTATGACCATAATCAATATTGCTGGTAGACTTAAGACAATGGACATGGCAATTTCTGACGGTTTCGTTGTCCATTACATTATGATGTCTCTTCCTAAGCAATTTGAAGCTTTCAAGGTGAACTACAACACCATTAAGGACAAGTGGACCATGAGCGAGTTGATCGCTAATGTTTCTCAAGAGGAAGAGAGGCTCAAGGCTGAAGGGGCTACTGATTTTGTGAATCAAGTCGGCTCCTCAAATAAAGTTGGTCCCTCTAGAAATAGAGGTGGCTACAAAGGAAAGGGAAAGAAGGAGCAAGCCTACTCCCCTTATCAGAAGCCACAGCATCCACAGCACCCTAAGGCGCCTAAAAACGCTTCAGGTCCTGGGAGCTCAAGTGGACAGAAGAAAAGTGATGAATGCTATTTTTGTCAGTCGAAGGACCACTTCAAAGATGATTGCCCTGGATGGCTGAAATGGCTCGCCAAGAAAGGTACTTATGAAATTACTTTTGTTGATGAAGCATTTTATGCTGATTTTCCTATAAATTCTTGGTGGATTGATTCTGGTGCCACTGTGCACGTTACGAATTCCTTGCAGGGATTCCATATGTTGAGAAGTCTCAGAGGGGAAAGAAGCCTAAGAGTGGCTAATGGGATGGAAGCCGAAATTCAAGCTATTGGATCGGTTTCTTTAGTTTTGAATAATGGTTTTGTAATGAAACTTAATGATGTTCTTTATGTTCCCTCGATGAGAAGAAACTTGATTTCCATTTCATTATTAGATAATGATGGATATTCTTGCAATTTTGGACACGGAATGTGTTTGATTTATTTTAATAATGATAATGTTGGTCGTGCCATCCGACACGACAAGCTTTATATGTTATCCCTGCAAGATTCTCCTATATCCATGAATGTATGTGATGTGAATAAAAAGCAAGCGAATTGGTGAGACCGTCGAAATTGTGGCACTGTCGTTTGGGCCACATTTCGAGGGGGAGAATTGAACGTCTCATTAAAAATGAAATTCTCCACCCTTTAGATTTTAATGATTCGGATTATCATTGCCTTGACTGTATCAAAGGCAAGTATGTAAAGCAAATAAAGAAAGGTGCTACTCGAAGCACAGGGATTTTGGAATTAATTCATACTGACATATGTGGTCCTTTCCCTGTGACATCAGTAGATGGTTATGATTCATTTATTACGTTCACTGATGATTACTCACGTTATGGCTATATCTATCCTATTAAAGAGAGATCGGAAGCACTTGATAAATTCAAGATATTTAAGGCTGAAGTTGAAAATCAGCACGATCTAAAGATTAAAGTAGTGCGCTCGGATCGTGGGGGAGAGTATTATGGGCGACACGCAACTTATGGGCAGATTCCTGGTCCTTTTGCCAGGTTTCTACAAGAAAATGGTATAGTCGCCCAGTACTCAATGCCTGGTGATCCCCAGCAAAATGGAGTAGCGGAAAGAAGAAACCGCACACTTATGGACATGGTTCGAAGTATGTTGAGTTACTCCACTTTGCCTGTAAAGTTATGGATGGAAGCATTAAAGACTGCTGCACATATACTCAATCGGGTTCCCAGTAAATCAGTGCCTAAAACGCCTTATGAATTATGGACTGGGAGGAAACCAAGTTTAAACTACCTCCATGTGTGGGGTTGTGCAGCTGAAGCTAAAGTATTTAACCCACAAATTGGGAAATTAGACCCGAAGACTGTGAGTTGTCATTTTATTGGCTATCCTGACAGGTCTAAAGGGTATCGATTCTATTGTCCAGATCGTACCACAAAATTTGTAGAAACAAGGCACGCTGTGTTCTTGGAAAATGTTGGCATCAGTGGTGACTTGGAGCCTAGGAAAATTGATCTTGAAGAGAAGCGGATTTATGTTGCTTCACCGCTAATCCGACAGACTGATTTTCCCATGCCCCAAATGGTTGTGCCCACAGTTGATCCTGTAGTTGCAACTCCTGTTGCATCTCCAGTTAATTCTGTGGCTACTCCTTCTATTGAGGGCTCTGAAAATACAAGTGCAGTACCTAATGATGAGCCCTCACAGCCTTCTGTGACAATTAATGAACAGCCTAATGAGCCTACTAATGCACCTGTCAGGAGATCAGAACGAGTGAGGAGATCTGCTATCCCAAGTGACTATGAGGTTTACTTGAATGAAGATGATATTGGGAAGGTAGATGATCCTAGCTCTTGTAAGGAAGTTATGAAGAGTAAGGATTCTTCTAAGTGGCTAGATGCCATGAAAGATGAAATTAAGTCTATGGGCGATAATGGTGTATGGGACTTAGTAGAGATTCCTAATGGAGCCAAAACAGTAGGCTGCAAATGGGTCTACAAAACAAAACGTGACTCCAAAGGGAACATCGAAAGGTTTAAGGCGAGACTTGTGGCGAAAGGGTTTACACAAAGAGAAGGCATTGACTATAATGAAACATTTTCTCCTGTCTCAACTAAAGATTCATTTAGAATAATAATGACGCTCACAGCACATTTTGATTTAGAGTTGCACCAAATGGACGTCAAGACTGCATTCCTGAATGGAGACTTGTATGAGGACGTTTACATGACACAACCGGAAGGTTTTGTTGTGGAAGGTGAGGAACATTTGGGATGCAAACTAAAGAAATCCATTTATGGCCTGAAGCAAGCTTCTAGGCAATGGTACCTTAAGTTCGATGAAGTCATAAGGAATTTTGGATTTAAGGAGAATGATGTTGATAATTGTACTTATGTTAAGTTCAGGGGGAGTAATTATACCTTCTTGATTCTTTATGTGGACGATATATTATTGGCCAGTAGCAGTGTGGACATGCTACGGGAAACTAAAAGATTTCTCTCGTCCAATTTTGATATGAAGGATCTCGGTGAAGCATCTTATGTTCTTGGTATTGAAATTCACCGAGATATGTCCAAAGGAATATTAGGTTTATCACAAAAGGCATACATTGACAGAGTACTAAAGAGATACAATATGCATAGATGCTCTGCCTCGCCTGCTTCTATTGTTAAGGGCGATAAGTTTGGGAAATTTCAATGCCCAAAGAATGACTATGAATCTGATCAGATGAAGGCTATACCTTACGCTTCTGCTGTCGGAAGTATTATGTATGCTCAAGTATGTACGCGCCCTGATTTAGCTTTTGTTACCGGGATGCTTGGCAGATATCAGTCAAATCCAGGACCGGACCACTGGAAAGCCGTTAAGAAAGTCCTGCGCTATATGCAAGGCACTAAAGGTCACATGCTCACATACAGAAAATGCGATAACCTTGAGGTCGTCGGCTATTCTGATGCTGATTTTGCGGGGTGTAAAGACACTAAGAAGTCCACATCAGGTTATATTTTCACCCTCGCAGGAGCAGCAATATCATGGAAAAGTGTAAAGCAAACACTTCATCGCATCGCCGACAATGCAGCTGAATTTGTGGCATGTTATGAGGCTACCGGCAGGTCAGTATGGCTTAAGAACTTTATCCCGGGATTGAGAGTGGTAGACAGCATTTCGAGACCACTCATTTTGTACTGCGATAATCAACCCGCAGTTTTCTATTCGAGTAACAACAAGTCAAGTGCAGCTGCCAAGCACATTGACATAAAGTATCATGTTGTGAAAGATAGAGTCCAGGATCAAACAATTAAGGTTGAGCATATTGGAACTAAATTTATGCTCGCGGATCCGCTCACAAAAGGCTTACCACCCAATATTTTTCGTGATCATGTTGCCGGCATGGGTTTATTGGAGAGCCTGTGATCCTGGAATAAGAGGACCATATAAAGTAACCAACTCCCATGAAGTATTATGTTCGATATAGAAGGGAGCACTATAAGTACTGATGTCCAGCAGTACTTAATTGACTGTTGTGAAGCATTGCTTTGGTGTGAACTTTTATTGAGAGAGGACTTATGATGTTTAGCCTTACGATCAAGGGGGAGAATGTTGGATATTGATCTCAGGCCAAACGGCCGAGAATAAGGGAGACGTGGGGAAACCCACATCCCTGATTTTCAACGCCCTGATCGGGGGTGCCTTACCAAATTATGGTTACGGTCCCCCGTTGCTACAGCGCAATATAAAAAGCAAGGGCTCCAGCCTCTCCCGGTGAACCGACGTTCCCGTGAGAGTCACAAACCCCGTACAAACCCTAACGCGGTCCGATCTACTGCGCGCTGCTAGCAACGGGAAGGCCGTCTACCGCTACTGCAGGAGGACGCCAGCGACCCCGAACAACGAGCTCTTCGGACCTTCACCGACTCTTCCTCACGCCTGCATCACGCAGGCACGGGTCTTCGCTCATGGCGTTCATCGGCGACCGTGAGTCTAACGCTAAACCCCCTTAAGCCTAGGTGTTCTAGATGCTAGACTAGTGGATGATGTGTTATGCATGATGATAAGGATCTAACAATAAACAGCCTCCGTATATAATCCGATCACACGCCTATCTCTCCGTATATTAAGTATGTAAATTCTTGACAAAGTAGACTAAGAGTTTTGTTCTTTGTTTTGATTCAACAACATCATTTTGTTGTAATACTCTGTTTTTAGCCATCTTGCTAAATTTGCAAGTTTTGTCGGTTTCCAGAGCTTTCTAAATTTATGAGATTTTGTTTGCTTTCTTTCTTGATTTTTTTTTCTTTGAACCTTTTTCTTACCCCCTTAATTTGTATCCTGAAATTTTGTTTGCTTTCTTGGTTGCTATTTTGGTTCTTTGAACCTTTTTCTTACCGCCTTCATATGAAACCGTTTCTTTCTTACCGCCTTCATATGAAACCGTTTCTTTTAGTTCGGATTTATCTTTCAAATAGATAACACTATTTTCGATTTTAGGTTTTCTTTTGCTCAACAATGGGACTATAAACTAGTTACAGTTTTCTGAAGTTGCAACCCAGATCTGTCCAGATTCTTTCATGGCTTACATTACAGTTCAAAGTGCAATATAAAATTTACTTCTCCTGATTGAATTGTACAAAGGCTACACGGAAAAAAATTCTCTGGGACAGGGCCTCACAACCGTCCTTCCAAGGTCCCGTCCTGATGTCTAACACGTGTGCTCTACAGAACCAATCTCAAAGCAACCGAATACAAAGTGAACCGCCTCCTCCTCCTCCTCCAGTTCGCCTCCGCGCGAACACGGCTCACCCTTTCTCTTCGCGCTCGCGCCAACGCCGCCCGGACCAACTCACCACCGCCCCCGCCGACGATCTCGTGCGCTGCTTGCGCCCGGAAGCGGCCGTCGTCGATGGCGGACTCCTTCGACGGCATCGACGCGACTCCCCGCGACCGCCCGCGCGCAGCCCTAGTTCGTGCGCTGCTCGCGCCCGGCGGTGTGGCGGCTTCGACGGCAGCGAGATGCCTCAGCTCCTTCGACGGCAGCATCCCGACCACCCTGCGGCGCATCCCGACCACCCTGCGGTGCATCCTGACCACCCGGCAGCGAGATGTAGTGAATGCGTTTCTCAGTTGACTGAATATTTCTCTAAATTGTTTCTCTGAACCTGTAAATTGTTTCTCAAGTCTTCATGATTGTTTCTGTGAATGAATGAAAGATTGAATGCGTGGTCTCTGAATGTATGCATGTCTGAATGAACATGTAATTTGTTTCTCTTTTATTATTTGATATTTCTCTTTTTATTCTAACTATATGGTTGAACTCTAATGATATCCAAAAAGTATTCCTGTTATTGTAATCTGATACCGTTGTTGCTGGATATTGCAATCTGATACTATTGTTGGAGCATCATGTTCTCTTGTTGCTGGATATTGCAATCTGATACTGTTCTTGCTTCCTAAAAATGACAGTTGTTCATACAATGGAATTATAGAACAGTTCTCTCATCATTTTGCACCCAGTGTTTCTGCTACAGAAGTAGGTCACTGATTAGTGTTTGAATTTAGCCAGCAGCTGTAACTTCGGCCTTGTTAGAAAATGCATCCCCGAGTTCCCAGATGACAGGTCAGGTAGTATAAACCTGCCTGATACTGTTCATCCATGAGTTGTCGAGAGCAATTGGTAGTACATGATGCTCTATGAAACTATCTGTTGTAGTAAATTTTCTCTACAAAACTGATGTTGTAAATGAATTCAGTTTCTGCCCATCTAAATGCTCTTTTACTGATACAATACTGACATTATGAAAAATCAAGAATTCACAAATCTGTAGATCAATTTCCTTGCTCCTGTTTAGTTTGATGCCTCTTATCTATCATTCTTTAGAAATTGGTAGTACATGATGCTCTTTTACTGATACAATACTGACATTATGAAAAATCAAGAATTCAAAAATCTGTAGAATTCACAAATACTGACATTATCTATCATTCCTTGCAATTGGTATGGTTGGCAAATCCTAAGCCACTGCTTTGCAATACTCTCAAAGGATCTCAGCTTGGTGGCTGGTGGGGAAAATATTATCCCAGCATCAGGGCAGGACCATTGTGAGAATCCGCGTAGTTAGCTAATCTTTTTTTTTCAGTAATCGGTATTTAGCGGTAATTAATCTCGGCTTAGCAGTAAGCTAACAGTAGTTTTGCGATCGTCGTTAAGCTTCTAGTTTGTCGTCAGCGCGTTGGTTTAGTAGGTTTCGTTGCGCGAGCATTGCATTTCTAGTCAGTGGAGCAATAGCAGTGTATCCTCATCATTTCATTTCATCATTTGTCATGTAAATAATTATAACCCATAGTAGTTTGCATCCAATAAGAAAATGTTGCATGCATTTTGCCGAAGCCCTCCTTGTATCCTCATCCGTTGGTCGCTAGTCTATCGAACCATCCCTTGATCCATTGGCATCGCTCGCCAAGAATGCAGAAAACGGTTAGCGAGCCAAGTTGAAAGCAGTATTTGAGAGTAATAGAATAAAGTAAGTGGCCGTCAGATTTTCCCCAAAGTGCAGTAGCATACCCGAAGCAACCTGAGCAATCGGTCCCTTGACCGTCAAGATACCTAGACCAACCGAAGTTAGTCGGCCTCTTGATCGTCAAGATATCCAGACCACCCGAAGTCATTCGGTACCTGTCACTTATGTGGGCCTCATCATCCGGCAATATTAAAACCGACACCCACATTTTACCAACTTACCTCAGCCAAATATCCGAAAACCGATCCAAAGCCCACGTTTGGACCCAAGGTCCATAAGCCAACAACAGTAGAAGCATCATTTGGACCGGAGGTCCATCAGTATAGCACAACTCAGCAGTAGTACAGAAGGCCAAAAGGCTGCGTATCAATTGTATCGGACGTATGCGTCGTATCAATTCCCTTAATATAGCCATTTGATTAGTGAGCAGCGGGCCAGATTAGCACACATCAAACAGTCTGTCACGATTGGAAAATTTTGAGGTCCTTAATGTGTTCTCCTCTCTTCTCCCCAAATACTCATTCGTCATATTAAGGATCAATATTAGGCGGAAAATTTGATCATATACCCTCCCCTTAGATTGAAATTCAGGATTTACCCTCCTGGCCCACATGTCATTGAGGTGGGAGGGTAAATCCTGAAATCCTGAATTTCAGGGAGGGTATATGATCCAATCCCCCATATTAGGCTGCGAGGCTGGGGTCCTTGTGCGCCTGGCCTCCTCGGTCTCCCTTAGGCCTTGATTGGATGTGGATGGGCCAGGATTTGGGCCCATCCAAACAAGGCCCGGTGCCCTCATAATTTTCTCCATGTGTGCTCTTAATATTTGTATTTATGACGATAACTTTTGGGATTTTAATTTATTTTCTTTTCCTTTTTTGAAACTTGGTTTGAATTCAATTTTTCTGTTTTTGGGTTGAGATTTCAATTAACAACCCAAAAACTTGAACATCGACGAAGTGTAACAATTTTTTTTCAAAAAAAAATCCTATCTTTTTAAATACTATCAAATGCTTAAAATTTTTGGGACGTTACATTTAACAATCTTTAAATATTTCAATTTTGGGATGTTACAACGTCCCCGTAATTTTGAGCATGTGTGTTCTTAATATTTGTATTTATGACGATAACTTTATCTAATTTACGTTGATAAAAGAATTTTAGATGTGATAATACATCCATCTCAAACCTCCCTACCTCCGACCTTGGTCGAAAAAAAGAAGAAAGAAAAGCTCGCTACCCGACTAGTCAGGGTGGATGGCACGGCAGCAACAATGGAGAAGTAATCCAGCTATATACGTTCGCCGGCCACTCGACGAAAGTAGAAGCTATATATGCATTATGCATTTTTTTTAGATAATAGAAGTACAACTCCTGACCTTCGTACCGTATGCATCGCGCCTAAGTTAATTCGGCCGAAAGCTACGTCCGCCCCCATGTGAGGTAAATTAATCCGGCCAAATGTTCTTCCAGCAAGTCACATGTCGCACCAGAAATCCAATCAATTCGATCCGGACACGGGACGATCAAACCGCACAAGAGCTAGCTAGCTGCCATGGGAGTGGAACAGATCGTAATTATGTAGTACGTATCACCTAACTAAGTTGCCATGGTCATCCTAGGCTGGCAGCTGATTCATCTCACGACAAGAGTGTTGCTGTGTCGGTCGTCTCGTTTCATAATATCGTTGCTAGCTTGCTCCCACAGCGTGAAGGTGTTTATGTCCTAGTTTTTGCCTACGTACGTACAGCTTGTCTGTGCAAAGAAAAGACAAACTAATCGCCAATGTTGAGTTTGAGTGGGATATGAATTGAGTTTGCGTGTAAGTACGAATTATGTTTTCTACTCCAACTCATAATTGTACTCCTGTACGGAGTCTTTCTGTAACATCCTAAAATTTCCAAACTTGGGATATTTGTACTGGTAATAAATGAGAAAAATATTTATTTTGAGCACCTTTTTGAAATTTTTCTCAAATCAAATAATGCATTTGCATAAAAACAGTAGCCTTAAAAGTATTTTTGAGAAAAATACATAATAGATAAAATTATGAAAAAAATTCACAAGCAAGCACACTATGTCAAGAGCCTCCACAAAAAAAATCATAAGTTTTGGAGTTCATTTGTGATATTTAGAAACTTCTCCAACTCTCAACCTGTTCTGAAAATTTTCATACCAATTTCATTTTCCCGCCACCTTAATGGACTGAAAGCGCAGCATGGCCCAACTCATTGTTGTATTCCTACAAGGAGTTTTTTATGTACCACTATAAATATATCCGTGTAGTCTGTAGGAAAGAACAATAGTTTCATTGTAAACATCTACTTATATAATGATATTGCCTTCATGTGTCTATGGTTTTTTCCACACAAAAAAATCCATATAAAATTTGTCTCTCGTTCCTATTTTCTGTGCATTATTTACTACAGAGGAGAAAGGCATGTGCCCGACCACGTCATAAACAAACCAGTATTCAGTTCGATCTCCAGCTATGCCCAAGTGCTCAACGGCGGAGACAGGGGAGCGACCCGGGGCCTAGCCCGCCCCAAGGAATTCACGAACCTCCAACTAGGATGCAATATTTAGTAGGCAGTGGATCATCCCAGTTAACTTAATTGGTAAATAAAAAACCCAACAAAACCCAAAACCCTGACACACAACTAATGACCGGTCGGCTGCCCTCGATGCAACGCATGACTCTACAGTTGTCATTTCATCTATCTCATGTATTCCGTTCCCATATGGGTCTTGGTGTCTTGCGTTATTGGTAATTGGCCACTATCCAGGAAGTTTTCAATTTCCGACGTCGCGGTCACCCGGCGAGCAACAAGCAGCGTAGGATGACAATATTTATAAGTTATTTTTGAGTAAACCATGAATCTGACAAGTTTTATATAAATTATAGGTATATTGATGCGACTAAATCTCACAGCAAGCATGATAATACTGACACTCATCACCATTATAAAATGGATGTCTTCAATATCGCAATAGATCAATAGTTGCATGAGTTGAATGAAAGATTTTGTGTATAATCAATGGAGCTTTTGGCACTAAGTGTATCTTTGGATCCAAGAGTTCACTTTTTTAACATGTCAGATATACGTACTCCAATGGAGAAGTTTTATCCTGCAGATTTTTCTAGCCAAGAGAGAGCTTAGCTAGAGTGTCAAATACCGTATTACCAGCTTGATGTATGTAGTCATCCTGATCTAAAGAGTTCGTCCTTGCTTGCCGTTTTGACAAATGGATTAGTTAAGACTGGTAAAGCCTATGTTTATCCAATGGTTGATAGATTGCTAAAGTTAGTGCTAACTCTTTCTGTGTCAACTGCAACCACTAAGCGAGGATTTTTAGCTATGAAACTCGTCAAGACTTGTCTTCAAAATAAAATGGGAGATGGTTTCCTTCGAGATTCCATGGTGGCTTATATCGAGAAAGAAATTGCACGGAAGTTCAATTCTGATGAAATTATTAATATATACGATCTTCATGGTAGTCGCAGGGCCAAATTCAAGTTAATAGAGATGTAATTTCTTTTGTATTTAGCAAACAAGAAAACACAATATTATGTTTGTTAGTCACGATAGTCATATTGAAGTCTAAAAATATTCTTATGTGCACTTTATTTTTCTAATTACTCGCCCTCCCCATTTGCAATTCCTGATTCCGCCACTCCAAGTGCTAAGCCCCGCTCGGCCATGTTCCCTCTATTTTCAAGGCCAGCCCCCTACGTACATTGATACGGTATCCTCTTCTTAATTTCACCGTCTCCGTTGACAAAATACAATAAAAAACAATCCCGGTCAGTTTGTGAATCGACAAAAAGAAAAACGACCAAATTAATTTGAATTCAAGCCGGTTAATCTATTAATACGGAAACCTCTACTTTGTTCCCATTTTCTAATTATTAGCGGCATAATTTCCAGCATTTCTTCTCCACTAATTAACACGTGTCTCCAATTCTCATACAGACACACATCGGAGTGGAATCAATTGGATCGGAGCTGGCTTTCTGTTTCATTTTGTGTCGTCTTCTTCTCCTCAGCCCCGGGTCTTTTCCTTAGCCCCGGTCCCGGAGTCGTCCAACTGTGCACGGAATTAACAAAAAAAAATTACAATATACCACTGAATAACTATATGATTCATAATATGTCACTTATTGTGATGCTAACGGGTGAACTCGGGGCCTATATATCCATATGTTAATGAGACATCAGTGACATGTTGTGAAGATTCGAAGTTATTCAGTGGTATACAGCGAATTGCCCAAATTAATTTTTAGTGTCCGGACAAATTGCTCGTTTGTTCCTTTGTTGAACAAACACACGAATTGAATAGCAGCAGTTGAGGAATGAATTGCATGTGGGGAAATTAAATTAATCTGAACAAAGTCCCAGCGAATCTGATCGTGCGTACATTGTTGAAGAAAAGACAAACCGATCTGGGCAAAGTTCAGAGAGTAAGCGTATGATTGTGATATGCAGTTTTTGCTTTCTTTATTTTAGTAAAGACTTCAAAGAAATTCTTATTGCATTCAGGTTAAAATTTATACAATGTATTCTAGCGCTTTAATGCTTCTATGAGTAGTGCTTCTATGGATAGTGGTGGAGTAGTGGGTGGTTGCAAATTAGACCCCAATTATGTTTTTAAAATTTGTGCTTTTCAATTTTGGAGAAGAGCATTGAAACAACTCATTACTTCTATTACTTGTATACAATTTCATGAATTCTTTGCCTATTACTTATTCTCATATTTGGTAATAAGAATTCATATCTTCATGTTAGTTTTGTTATCCATTTGTCAATAATTTATAATTACTTTTTACATGATTTACTCTTTATGGATTATAAAAAGGTAGCAAACCTGTAATTATGATTTTCCATATTTTTGGTAACATTTCTATGACATCATTTTACTTTTTTATTTTGTTATTTTTTGGCAATTTTGTGCTTTATGTTTTTTATTTCACTAATTTTCGTACTTTTAGTTTCAACTAGCATAGTGGCCCGCGCAATTGCACAGATAGTTTAATACAACTATATAGTTTGTTCATATACAACATTATAATATGATTGAAGAGGGTTGATAGCTATATATTAATAATATACCATCTCCATTTACAATTAAGTATTGTTTTGGACAAATAATTTTGACCACCAATATATGCTGTGATATATTTGTGTTACTCATATTATTTTCATATGTTTTGTATAAATTTTTATAAAGATATTTTTCATGAAAGTTAAAATAATTTGGCTGTACACATTCTAGGATGACACTTTTTTTCTTTACCGGAGGCATTATATATAGTTGCACAATTACCAAGTTGTAAAAAATATATGATAAATCTACACTATTATAATATTTATTCTGATGATAATGGTGCAAATATTCTCTCTCTCTCTCTCTCTCTCTCTCTCTCTATATATATATATATATATATATATATATATATATATATATATATATATATATATATATATATATATATATAATATCCTTTGTTTGTATGCAAGAGATTGCACAAGAATTCTTATCTCTTTTTATTGGATTAATTGAATTTCTTGGGTTGGTTTATGCTTATCCCTCCTGAGTGGAGATTGACCTCTAATAAAATCCAAGAGTTTCTAGCATATTCCTCTTTTTTCGGGGCTAGATTTTTTTTCTAAAGTTTCTAGCATATTCCTCTTTTTTCTTAGCAGCCGTAAATCACCTGTCAGTAGCCTTTATTATATATAATAATATATACTTCATTTTATATTTTTACATTATTTTGTATTTATCAGATTTTGCAAGGTCTCCTTTGGTCTTTCACAGTTTCACATATGGTTTTTGTACTTAACCTTGTATAGATCTGTCAGTGTTTTAGAACCGATCTTACGTAAAGATTGTTTGATTCGGAGGGTCTCTACAATTGATCACGCAGACAGGATGGGCACGGGGATTTTTATACATGTTCGGGCCTTCTCTAGAGAGAATAACAACCCTACTCTTGTGTGTATTGTATTGCGTATGTTGGTTACAATCAGTGGAAAAGACTTAGGCTAGTGCTGCTACTGATTGCCCTCTCCATCGCCCCTATTTCTCTCTGACTGAAGTCTTTTTATAGTACATGAAGAGATAGTCATTCCAGGTCAAGAGGCGCCCATTGGTAGTAATCACTAGAGTAGTAACCTCCCCACGTCGCCTAGCGGTTATCAGTCAGAGATAATGTTGTGTTACATGCAGTTACTCTAGAGCATAACTGCGTATATTAGCTGCTCAGATCCCGTAATCAATTGGGCCTACAGGCAAATGGACCCAATTAGATTGTAGGAGAACTTACGATTACATGGTAGTCGTAGAAGAACTTATGACTATGAGGATGGTCGTAGAAGAACTTACGACCACCTGATTGGCCTCCCCCTTTAGACTATAAGGGGTATATTTAATAGCCGTGTGACGTCATATTTACCCATAATACTAATAACAGATAAATAGTAAAATAAGGATTATTAGATTCTCGTCAAGACCAAAATAGGATATAATGCTTGCTACTTCAATTTCATATGCGATGTTGCAGTAGCTATCAGTTATGCATAAAATGTTGCAAGATAGTGTGTGTGTGTCTATATATATATATATATATATATATATATATATATATATATATATATATATATATATATATATATATATATATATATATATATATATATATAATTACTTTGTAGTTACTCCCACCTCGATATACCACCAAAAAGAACTTGACATACTCCTTTTTGGGTATACTCATATACTAATTATAAGATACTCCAATATGAACCACACGAAAAATTTACAAAAAAGTTCATAGTTTTTAGCATATTTTGTAAATACCTTCATATTCGCATATAAAAAAGAGTATGTCTAAAAAAATATACATACCACCCTGGAAAAGGTGTAAATACCACCTAGGTGGTCTTATATACTCGTATACTACACATACATATTCTCGGTTGCGCAAGATACTCCCTACGTTGTGAGATACGAAATAAGGAGTAACTACTCTCGAGAGTAGAAAAAAGTTTTCATATATATATAGGAAAATGGTATGGTACTCCTGGGAGTACGTACTCCCGCATCTCATATACCACTTAAATCGTATGAAGATACCTCTTTATCTATTTGAGTATACTCCAATAATGATTATAAGATACCTCAAAGTGAGTTCCATAAAAGATTTCATTAAAGTTCACTTTTTATAGAAAAATCTAGATATATACTTCTTTTATATATGAAAAAGGGTATATAGAAAAAAAAACAAAGGACTCCAATGAAATTTTTTTCAATCAAGTCGCATTGGAGTATCTTATAATTGGTATTTAAGTATACTAAAAGTGATAAAGAAGTATAATATATGCGTCTAAGTGGTATATTGGAAGTGGGAATACATACTCTAGTACTGAAACGGTGTTATATATATATATATATATATATATATATATATATATATATATATATATATATATATATATATTTATATTTATATATATTTATATTTATATATACTGTACTCCGATATTTTGCAATGACTGCAACAAATTTTTTATTGAACTACTGCAGCAGCGTTTCAAGTGAACCGGTGCAACAAGCATCCTATATCTAAAAATAGACGCCGGATTTATAGCAATTCGTTTTTATATTTGTTCTCTGACAGGACAGCTTAGTGAGAGATGGGATTGTAGACGTGTAGGACTCGCGATGGCGACTAGATACGTGAAAGAAAAAAAAGACGACAATATTTTGGAGGAACTATGTATTTTTTTTTTAATTAAGAAGAAAATAGACATCTAAATTTGCGTCGAAAATGACTTAAACTTGAGTGATGGGGGCGTATATTCATACCTTTTCACCGACTGAGCTAGACTCTGTTCCTAGATGCGTAAAAGAAACACAATGAAGTCACGCTTCACTGTTGAATATCCCTCCTTTCTTTTTCGGTGATGTAATTGAGAGCAATGGGTTAGTGTAGGTCAGCGGCCAGCCCCTCAAATCCAATATATATTTGCTTCGAAATTATTTCTCATGACTTCTCTTTTAGAACAAAGAAGCATCTTGAAGCGATATGCCCGGCATTTCCTTGAAGCGAGAAAACAAGTAAGCGAGAGCACTAGATTAATCTTTTTCCAATCTTGTCCCTGAATGGAAGCATAGCTTGCAGAACGTGAACGGATCAGCCTCGTTGTCCTCGCGCGCACGTCCAGCCATAGCGTCTAGCTAGCACTAGAGATCAATGCGAAGCCAAGACAAGGTAATCATCGATCACTACATGTGCCCGATCCGATCGAGGTATCAGCAGCCAGATCTCCAGCTCTCGCCAGCTTTCAATTCCTGTCAGTTTTCGAGTCTCTGCAGCCAGCTGCTCCCGCTACGGGTTCAAGAACCCCTGCTATATACACTGCTCAGTACTGTTCACACACTTCGTCCAGTCCGAGAACAGAGAGAGCTTCTCGACTTATCACAATGGCGTCCTCGCTTCGCCATCGTGTGGTCTTGGTGTCTCTCTTGTGTATCGTTTCTGTCCCATTCTCTTCTGCGGCCGCCGGCGACTCGGGACGCGGCCCGATCACCACCAATGGCCGGAACTACACCAAGGTGTGCGACCCGGCCCGGTTCGCGGCCCTGGGTCTTGACATGGCGGGTTTCCGGTACTGTGACGCCTCTCTGCCGTACGCGGACCGGGTGCGGGACCTCGTCGGCCGGCTGACGCTGGAGGAGAAGGTGAGTAGCCTCGGCGACCGCTCGGAGGGCGCGCCGCGCGTTGGCTTGCCGCCGTACCTGTGGTGGGGGGAGGCCCTGCACGGCGTGTCTGACGTCGGCCCGGGGGGCACGTGGTTCGGCGACGTGGTGCCGGGTGCCACCAGCTTCCCGCTCGTCATCAACAGCGCCGCGGCGTTCAACGAGACGCTGTGGCGGGCCATCGGCGGCGTGGTGTCCACCGAGATCAGGGCCATGTACAACCTGGGCCACGCCAAGCTCACGTACTGGAGCCCCAACATCAACGTCGTGCGCGACCCGCGGTGGGGCCGCGCCAGCGAGACACCCGGCGAGGACCCCTTTGTCGTCGGCCGTTACGCGGTCAGCTTCGTCCGCGGAATGCAGGACATCGACGGCCGCGACTCCCCCGCCGGCGGTGCCGACCCCTTCTCCAGGCCCATCAAGGTCTCCAGCTGCTGCAAGCACTATGCCGCCTACGACGTCGACGCGTGGTTCGGCGCCGACCGCCTCACGTTCGATGCGCAGGTCCAGGAGCGCGACATGATCGAGACGTTCGTGCGGCCGTTCGAGATGTGCGTCAGGGACGGCGACGCGAGCTGCGTCATGTGCTCCTACAACCGCATCAACGGCATTCCCGCCTGCGCCGACGCGCGGCTCCTGTCGGAGACCATCCGCGGCGAGTGGCAGCTCCACGGGTACATCGTCTCCGACTGTGACTCGGTCCGCGTCATGGTCAGGGACGCCAAGTGGCTCGGGTACACCGGCGTGGAAGCGAGTGCGGCGGCGATGAAGGCCGGGCTTGACCTCGACTGCGGCATGTTCTGGGAGGGCGTGCGGGACTTCTACACCACCTACGGCCTCGACGCCGTGCGGCAAGGGAAGCTGCAGGAGGCCGAAGTGGACAACGCACTGAGCAACCTCTACCTGACCCTGATGAGGCTCGGATTCTTCGACGGCATGCCGGTGTTTGAGTCCCTCGGCGTGAACAACGTCTGCACAAAGGAGCACAAGGAGCTGGCCGCCGATGCTGCAAGGCAGGGAATGGTGCTCCTCAAGAACGACGGCGGCCGGCTCCCGTTGCACGCCAAGAAGGTTAATTCGGTGTCATTGGTTGGCCTGTTGGAACACATCAATGCTACGGATGTCATGCTTGGAGACTACAGAGGTAATTTTTCTTCGGCGAATCATCTGTACATACACTGTTCACTGTCTGACAATGGCTGAAGTTTCTTACTGCAAGTCTGAAATTACTGTTGTTATAGTCGCGTAAAATTCTTGGTTTCTACCCAGGCAAACCTTGCAGAGTTGTGACACCATACGATGCTATAAGGAAGGTTGTCAATGCCACATTCGTGCACGCATGTGACAACGGGGCGTGCGACACGGCTGAAGGCGGGCTGGGCAGAGCGGCCATGACCGTGAAGTCGGTCGATGCGACCATCGTCTTTTCAGGCCTGAACATGAGCGTAGAGAGGGAGAGCAATGACAGGGAAGATCTCCTCCTACCGTGGAACCAAACCAACTGGATCAATGCGGTCGCTGAGGCCTCTCCGGACCCAATCATCCTGGTGATCATGTCGGCCGGGGGTGTCGACGTCTCCTTTGCGCAGAACAACTCGAAGATTGGCGCCATCGTGTGGGCTGGATACCCTGGTGAGGAAGGTGGCACTGCAATCGCCGATCTTCTTTTCGGAAAATACAATCCAGGTAATCGTACCGTAAAAGGTATTCTTATGTGATCAATCAAACGCAGATTACTTACTACATCTACATGACTAGATCATTTCTCAACCATTTTTTGGATGACCAAATTGACAGGAGGAAGGCTGCCACTAACGTGGTACAAGAATGATTACGTCAATCAGATTCCGATGACGTCCATGGAGCTGCGCCCCGTCGCCGACAAGGGGTACCCCGGCCGGACCTACAAGTTCTACGGTGGCCCGGCCGTGCTCTACCCGTTCGGCCACGGCCTCAGCTACACCAACTTCAGCTACGCGTCCGGCACCACCGGCGCTTCAGTCACGGTGCGGATCAGCGCCTGGGAGTACTGCAAGCAACTCACCTACAAGCCGGGGGTAGCCTCGCCGGCCTGCCCGGCCGTCAACGTCGCCAGCCACAGGTGCCAAGAGGAGGTAAGCTTCAACCTGACGGTGATCAACATCGGCGGGAGTGACGGCAGCCACGCCGTGACGGTCTACACCGTGCCGCCGGCCGAGGTGGACGACGCGCCGCTGAAGCAGCTGGTGGCGTTCCGGAGGGTGTTCGTGCCCGCGGGGGCCGCCGTCGAAGTGCCGTTCACGCTCAACGTGTGCAAGGCGTTCGCGATCGTCGAGGAGACGGCGTACACCGTCGTGCCGTCGGGCGTCAGCAGGGTCCTGGTCGGAGACGACGCGCTGTCCTTGTCTTTCCCGGTGAAGATCGAGTTGGCAGCGTAGATTAATTATTCTTTTCTAGTGTAGGGGTTCCATTGATTCTGAGTGTGATAATGATTTAGATACAGCGAGCAATTCTCGAAGCAAGTGTAATTATTTTACACCACGCTGTGCAAACGCAGAAGTAGATCTCATCATTGAAAGCTAATTGGGTGAGAAATTTTACTGTTTGTGAATTGTGATGTGCTACTGGCTGCGACAGTGTTCTTGGAGACTTGGACTAGGTAATTAGGCACAGATGTCTTGTGATGTGCTTCCAATAAACTTTTCCGCTGGCTCACGTGATAATCGATCGGGAATAATTTAGCAACATGCAACCTCGATTACTGCCAATGTTCAGGATTCGGCACTAAACGGAGCTGATGGCGACATTTTATTCTTCTTTTCCGGGTTTGGGGAAGAAAAACGAGCTCGCCCCCTGCATATTAGCCTTATATGCTCGACTCTCTCGTTTCTGTGGGCCTGGCCCAGCTGACTAAATTCCGTGGCCCATCATGGCTCCTGGGTGCAGGCTAGGCAAGAAATATAACTCACCAAATAAATTTCAAAAAAACATTACAAGGCCCACCCGTCAGCCCCTTGTACTCTCCCTCTCCCTCTCCCTCTCCCTCTTCTTCCTCTCTTCTCTCTCTCCCAACGGCCATGGCCGCTCTCAGCCTTCTCCCTCAACTCGAGCCGTCGCTCTCAGGCTTTCCTCACGTGCTTCGCCCGCCTCCCTGAGAACAACCAGCCGCTTGCCGGCCTCCTCCCCTTGCTCCTGCCATCCTCGAGGCTGTCAAGGGTGCGTGCCACCTCCATTCCCCTCTGTAGTCGGCAGTTGTATGCCATCGCTGAACCCTTCCTTCACACCTCCGGTTGCTGGCATTAACACCCTGTTAAAGGATAGTAAAGATTGCTATCTCTCTGTTATAGTTAGAATCATTGTATAGATAGAAAATATGTTGTAAAGATAGAATGAGATAATTCAATATCGATATGTACTATTTATGGTCTGGCTAATGTCAGCATTATATAAGGAGGACATGAGCAGCCTGCGAAGGTATTGAACCAATCAATCAATCTTCTCTTAGTTGCTATTTTCACATGGTATCAGAGCCATCCTCTTCTACCAACATGAGTTCGTCGAGCGGCACCTTCTCTTCCAACATGGTGTCTTCTACGTCGACGACAGCCGGTGGAATCATCCCCACACCGGCGTTCGGTCACCTCATCACCATCAAATTAACACAGGAGAATTACCTCCTGTGGAAGGCCCAGATTCTTCCCTATCTGCGCAGCCAACAATTGCTTGGTTATGTAGATGGTACTATCCAGGCTCCGGCTCCAACCGTCACAGAGACTACATCAGAAGGTGCAAATCAGGTGTCCAACCCAGAGTATCGAACCTGGGTGCAGCAGGATCAACTTGTGCTAAGTTCTCTCCTGTCCTCCCTCTCCCCTGAAGTACTGGCGCAAGTATTGCTCCTGCCCACTACGAAGGATGTCTGGACTGCCCTAGAACATATGTTCTCCTCGCAGTCCAAAGCTATAGGATCATGCAGATCCGGTTGCTGCTCTCCAACACTAAGAAGAAGGAACTTTCAGTTGCCGAGTATTTCAGGAAGATGAAATCCTTGGCCGACACCATGGCTTCGGCTGGCAAACCACTGGAGCAAGATGAGTTTATCTCCTATGTGCTTGCTGGACTTGATCCAGAGTACAACCCTTTGGTGACATCTATCACCACAAGAACAGATCCAACCAGCACTACTGATCTTTATGCACATCTTTTGAATTTTGAGATTGTGGATATCATGGGGATATGCTCATAATCTTAGGATGATGTGACAATTGGCAATGGCGTTGAAGGTTTGCGAAAACACGAGTTTTCGGCAAAGTTCAGGTTCTGTCAGGTCTCAAGCGGTCTGACCGGCCTTAGTGGCGGTCAGACCGCCCATGCCTTGGGTGAATTAGATCGGCGGTCCGACCGCCGATGAGCGATCCGACCGGTTGGGTGGCGATCGGCGCGTCGATGAGCGGTCCGACCGGTCATATAAGTGGCATTGGATTTTGAGTTGGGCCAAAATAGAGGGTGTAGGCAAGTGAGGAGTTTCACGCACTTGGTCTCATAATTTTGGAGCCTCCGGTCAAAAGTTCTATTCGTTTTAAATTTCAGAGAGGTTGCGGATTTGGTGTTGAAATTTTGGCTAAGTCCACAGGTGGCGGTCGAACCGGCCTACGTTGGCGGTCGGGCCGCGATGGCGGCCGACCGCCAAGGGTGGCGGTCTGACCGGTTTTCACTTAACTCGTCGGCCCGTGTGGCGGCGATGGTTGCTTGTTAGGTCAATCTCATGGGTTTCATTGCATATGTGTTGCATGATGCATGTTTTGACTAACGTGGGTCAAGTTGTGAAGAACTTGTTCCCGGTTTTGATTTGCTTGTCTATTGTTGTGCAGGTTGTTTGGTGGTCAACGACGGTCAATGGCGAGGACGATCGGGACTAGGCTTGGAGAGCTGAGGTTCAGAACGATCGACGATGCCGGGTGAAGTCATTGGACTCAAGTATGGTGCAAGATGGACAAAGGTGACCGAACGAGCAGTTCGGTGCGACTGGTTGGATCAAGCGGCGCGGGGGTCGGTGCACGTGCCATGGTGGTTTCGGTGGGAGCCGGATGGGAGAGACTTGCCGACATGATGAGAGCTGTTGGATCAACCTACACGTGGCGGAGCAAGCGAGTGCTTCGCACAATCTGGACTCGGTCTTCGGAGAAGGACCGAGAAGGGGTATTTTGGTAATCTTACCAAATACCGTCTTGGTGACCTTTTGCTAACCCGCGGCGCAAGACGGTGCGTGGAGAAGCGGATTAGGTCAAGAGGAGATGAAGACGGCGCTTTAAAATGCGTGCGTGTGTGACCCGCTTGTTTTGGGCCTTAACGGAGCCCATTATGGAAACTCTTCTAGAAGGTCTAGGCCTCTACTATAAATAGAGGAGGAGGTGGCTGCACCCCTCAACCCTTTCATTACTTGAAAATCCTAGTTTTTGCTTGTGTGCTTAGGAGTTGATAGTTGGAGGTTAGGGTTCTAGAGAGTTGGATTTGATTTCGTGCTCATGTATTGAGTCTTTGTCCTCCATTGATGGAGTGGTCAGTAAACCAATACCATATCAAATCAATCCAAAGAAAGTTCTCTCAAAGATGAGTTCATTTGCCTTCTTTCTCTCTATTTGGTGATTTTGAGTCTTTCTTTGATCCATGAGTTTTGGTTGGTTTCTTGCTATGATCTAACTTGCTGCAACATGTGGGAACCCATCTAGGGTCATCTTGGTCATCAATCACCCACGAGCAAGTTTCTAGATCATATTTCATTCTTGACTCGGTTTTTGACCCACCTTCACTCAAACAGGAAAAGGTCTGAACTTTGGCAAGGATCTTCACGATCGTTGCTTGGAATAGGTTCCTGACATCCTTAGGAAGGTGTGTGTCAAGTTTCACGAAGTTTGGACGCACGAATCAAAAGTTAGATCAATTTGCGTTTTGGTTTTTCGGGCTGTTTTCACTATTCATTGGCCTGGAGGTCTGACCGCCATGTATTGAGAGGTCAGACCGATTTCCAAAGGTCAGACCGATTTCTAGTTGGAGGTCAGACCGCCCAACTCATTTAGGTTTTGAGTTTTTATATTTTTGAAGATTTTGCTTTGGGGTTTTGATTGGATTCAATACAAGTCTTCCGCTGTGCATGATTGATTGATCTTCATAGCTTTCATAGCTATTGGAGTGAGATTCATATTGAATTCAATTAGGGAGAAAAAGAGATCGTGCTCCTATTCACCCCCCCTCTAGTCGCCTTTTCGGTCCAACAGAGATGATGCTAGAACATCAGGGACTGGGGGTGCTACAAAACTCTAATGCACATCAGTTCTCTGGTTCCTCTGCAAACGCAGCCATGCGTGGTGGAGATCGAGGCAATCGTGGCCGGGGTCGAGTACCAGGAGGACGGCAAGGCTATGGTGGACAGTCCAATGGTGGTCAGATGCGACAAGGTGATGGCAATAAGAAGCAATTCAACACAGGTTCAGGAGGGAACCGACCCACATGTCAAGTGTGTGGGAAAATAGGCCATATTGCTTTGAAGTGTTATTATCGCTTTGATCATGCTTATCAAAGTGAGGAACCTCGTGTAGCAGCAATAGCGAATGCTAGTACTGGTGGCTTCTACAACATTGACACCAACTGGTATGCAGATACGGGAGCATCGGACCACATCACCAATGATCTTGACAGACTCACCATGCGTGAAAAATATCAAGGGCACGATCAGGTGCACACAGCTAGTGGTTCAGGTATGCATATTAGCCATATTGGTCAATCAATAATTCCTACTTCTAGTAGAGATATACATCTGAAAAACATTCTTCATGTTCCACAAGCTGCAAAAAATCTTGTCTCTGTTCATCGTCTTACCTCTGATAATAATGCCTATCTTGAGTTTTATCCTAACCATTTTTCTCTCAAGGATCAGTCCACGGGGAAAACTCTTCTGCAAGGCAGATGTGAGCAAGGTCTTTATCCTCTTCAGTCCCAAACCTACATCTCCTCCAAACAGATGTTGTCCACCTCCAGGCCGACACAAGAGAGATGGCACAACCGCTTAGGGCATCCCTCTTATTCATACGTTCAGCGGGTCATTAAGGATAATAAACTTCCCTATTTTAATTTGTCCAAAGAAGTCTCAATTTGTGATGCCTGTCAATAGGCAAAGAGTCATCAGCTACCTTTTTCTCGCTCAAATAGAATTGTGTCCACTCCTCTAGAACTCATTCATTCTGATGTCTGGGGACCTGCCTCTGTCTCTGTAAATGGATACAAGTACTATGTGAGTTTTGTCGATGCTTTTAGTAGATTCACTTGGATCTACTTAATAAAGAATAAATCAGATGTCTTTGGCATATTTGCTCAATTCCAGAAACATACTGAACGTCTCTTGAATAAGAAAATATCTTCTGTTCAAACAGACTGGGGGGTGAGTATCAGAAATTGAACTCCTTTTTTGGACAACTAGGAATCTCACATCGAGTTTCTTGTCCTCATACACACCAACAGAATGGCTCTGCTGAACGGAAACATCGCCACATTGTTGAATTAAGTTTAGCCCTTCTGGCTCATGCGCACATGCCTTTGAGATTTTGGGATGAAGCTTTCCTCACTTCCACTTTCCTCATAAATCGCATCCCAACACCAGTTATTCAAGGATTAACTCCAATAAAGAAACTCTTCGGCACATCACCAGACTACTCCTTCCTTCGTACTTTCGGGTGCGCATGTTGGCCTAACCTCCGCCCTTACAACGCTTGAAAATTAGAATTTCGATCCAAACAATGTGTTTTCCTTGGGTACAGTAGCCTTCACAAAGGCTACAAATGTCTCCATATTTCCACCGGTAGAGTCTATATTATCAGAGATGTGGTTTTTGATGAGGATGTTTTTCCCTACTCTAAAATTTCACCCACTCCTGCTCAATCAAATTTAGAAGATGTTGTCATCCTCCCTCATACCTCGGTTGACCAATTGACTAATGTGCAAAAATTTCCTGAATCATCTAATGTGTTTTCGCAGCTTGAACAGGACCACAATGTGTTGCAGGATATGTCTCCAGTGCAGTCTGAAAGTGTCGACCATGCATTATTGTTTGATGACCCAAACTCACACAACACTTCTTCTGATGAGTCCAGCTCTCCGGCTCAATGTACTCCAGCACCAAGACGGCCTGTCACGCGACTCCAAAACAACATTCTAAAGGATCTAGACCCACCATTATGTGTTACTGGAGTATTTCGGTGATTAATGATAAATCTATTTATGAGACTAACACTCTTATTGTTATACCATGTTTAGTCTCAGCTTTGATATAAAAGGAAAAATCCAAACATGTATGCATTCATAATGACAAATCTATTTGTGAGACTAACACTTTTATTGATTACCTATTGTTTAGTATCGTTTGGATATAAAGGTGAAAAACACAAAAGGTATGCATTCTACTTTATATTTATATATATTGTTGCATTCCTTGGATCCAAAATATAGGATGAACTCCACCAAAAGTCTAACTTGAATATGTGCATATGTTCTTAACACACATTTGTGTATGCACACATTTAGGGGAAGTTCACTCTATGTTTTGTGGTTTCATTAGTATTTATCTATATTCCCTTTCCATATATTTGAGATCTCTACTTTGAAACATATCTTTGAGTATATATAACTTGTAGTTCATATATACTTATATGAGTATATGAGACTTGTGTAGTTCATATACACTCTTTTGAGTATGTACAACTTATGTAGTTCGTATATACTCACACAAATATTTATTCAATTATTTGCTATTGTGATGGTTGTCATCAATTACCAAAGAGGAAAAGATTGAAGTATCTTGACCCACCATTATGAGTTAATGGTATGTTGTGGTAATTAATAACAATCACATTGTGGGACTAACATTTTTCATGAGTTGGATAAATAGATTATATTCCGTGACGATTAAGACTTTGGATGACATCATGAGTTGATGGTCATCAAGTCAAGGTTCAAGAAAATGAAGTAATCATGTGTTGATGATGTTCAAGAAGAGGAGATGATCATGAGTTGATCATCAAGTTAAAAGAATACCCATCATGTGTTGATGGACATCAAGTGAAGAATGCATCATGTGTTGATGCATATGAAGACTCGGGATGAAGGATGTCATCATGTGTTGATGAGCATCAAGCCAAGATCCCGAAGTAAAGGAAATCATCATATGTTGATGATCATCGAGTCAAGGACCCGGACTTGAAGTGAAGATGTGCGTCATCAAGCTTCAAGAAGATGCTAAAGGCAAATGTATGACTAGCTAGGGTTAAGGATGTGTTCCTAGTCTTTTACCGATCTTGGTGTTTGGTTGGAAGACCGGATTGCTAGTATAGGTTGTCGTACTATTAAGAGGGATCTTGTCTAGTAGCTTAAGTCTCATCATATGTTAATAGCTCAATCTTGCTTGCTCTAGCTCACCGTGGCATGATGCTATTATTTGCGAATGTGTTTTGCAAATAGTTGAGGCTCATGCGTCTAATCCTTATAGCATGTGATTATACTTTGCAAATGTGTTTTGCAAATTGTTGAAGTCCATGTACCTACTCCTTGTAGCATGATCTAAGTTTGCAAATGTGTTTTGTAAATTATTGGGATTCATGTATTTTTCCTTGACATGGTCTAATATTGCTTGTTGCTAATTATTTGGACTTAGACCATAATAGTGGCTCTTTGGAATTGTATTTTTTGATTTGATAAAATGTGTTTAAGATCAAATCAAATAGGTGGGTTGTGTATCCCTCTGAATAAGCTTTCAATAGAGTCCAATATCACTCAATTCCGACATCGGAGTCAAAAGTTATGACAGTTTTTTCGAGTGTCGCCTGTGCTGAAATCAGGGTGCGGACTGACCGCAGTTGAAAGCCCAGACTGACCGCCCATATGCCTGCGGACTGACCGCCCTTATAAGGCCGGTCAGCTTTTTCCAGAGGGCATATTTTTCGGTTTTCTACCTCCCGGAAGGCCCGGACTGACCGGGGGTCCGGTCAGACCGGACCCTGTGAGGGCGGACTGACCGAGAATTTTGTCTAACGGCTAGTTTTATAGCCGTTGCACTGTAGCCCGGACTGACCGGCCCTGTGCCTGCGGACTGACCGGGTTTCCCTAAATTTCGACACATTCTCTTCCAACGGCTAGTTTTTGTGTGTGGGCTATAAATACTCACCTTGGCCGGTTGGGGGCAACTCTTGGCATCTCATTTCATTCTCTTGAGCTAGTGTGAGCTTCTCCTCTCAATTGTGCATGTGTTGCACCTTGTGAGCAAAATGAGAGGGTCTAGTTGCATGTGTTGCAACTAGAATTGGATTGAGCATCCAATTGTGCATGTGTTGCACTTGGTGAGAGTCAAGCAAGGGGCTTGGCTTATTACTCTTAGTGTTTGCCGACACCTAGACGGCGTAGAGGCGTTGTGCGTCGGTGATCTTCTCAAAGAAGGCTTGTGAGAAGACCCGAGTGGTTTGTGAGTGGCTTGGTGCTCGCCATCTCCAGAGTGGAGTAAGAGCAACCCTAGTGGAGCGAGGTGTTGATACCTCGGAGGAAGGCTTAATTCGTGGAGCCGGCCCAATTGGTTTGGGTTTCCCTCAACGTGGACTAGGGGAGACCGGCAAGTCTCCGAACACTACGGTAAAACATCGCCGTGTCATCTTGTGGTTTGCATTCTTGAGCTCTACCATATTGCAATTTACATTCATATAATTAAGTTGCTCATTCATTATGTATGAATGCTTGCCATGCTATGTGCTATTTACATTACTTAAATTGAATTCCTTACAAGTCCATGCTTGATTGATTATTATCAATAGACTTGTATTGTTGGTGCATTTAGTTGAGCCTAGTGGATTTAGGCCTTATTTGTGCAAAACCGCATTTGTATTAGCTTCCGCATTAGAAATCGGTTTTAGCGCATAGAAGTTTTTAAAACGCCTATTCACCCCCCTCTAGTCGGCCTCCTCGATCTTACACATTCGCCAGCCAAAAGAATTCAAGGATGGGACAATCAAATATGCATGTACTGCAGAGACCGCTGAACCAAGCTCTCATATTGCTGCACTAGCTGATCCCAAGTGGAAACGTGCAATGGATGAAGAAATCTCAGCCCTCACCCGAAACAGTACATGGCGCCTAGTTCCTCCCACTCCTGGAAAAAATCTTATCGACTGCAAATGGGTGTACAAGGTCAAACGGAAAGCTGATGGTTCAGTTGATAGATACAAAGCAAGGTTAGTGGCAAAAGGGTTCAAACAAAGATATGGCATCGACTATGAGGATACTTTTAGTCCCGTTGTTAAACCTGCCACTATACGTATTGTTTTATCCATTGCGGTCTCTCGTGGCTGGATTGCTCGACAACTTGATGTTCAGAATGTGTTTCTTCATGGCATTCTAGAAGAGGAAGTTTATATGAAGCAACCACCGGGTTATGAAAAAGAAGATTGTCCACATTATGTCTGTCGGCTGGACAAGGCATTGTATGGGTTAAAGCAGGCACCTCGAGCATAGTTCTCTCGGTTAAGTTCAAAATTGCAAGAGCTAGGCTTTCAGCCATCAAGAGCAGATGCATCTCTATTTGTTTACCAATACAATGGTGTAGTTATCTATTTTCTCATTTATGTGGATGACATCATAGTTACAGGCTCCTCCACTACTGCAGTGCATTCACTATTGAAGAATCTGCAAGAGGACTTTGCTCTTAAAGACCTCGGTGAGTTGCATTTTTTCTTGGGCATAGAAGTTTCAAAGAAAGATGATGGACTGGTTCTGTCTCAAGGGAGATATGTATCTAATCTACTTAATCATGTTGGAATGAAACACTGCAAACCTGTGTCCACGCCATTGTCAGCATCTGATAAACTGTCAGCTCATATGGGTGAAGATCTGAAGCCAGAGGAGGCAACCTGTTACAGAAGTATTGTAGGAGCACTACAGTACCTTACGTTGACAAGGCCAGACATCTCATACTCGGTCAATAAGGTATGTCAGTACTTACATAAGCCTACCACTCAACACTGGACAGCAGTAAAACACATACTGAGGTATCTGAGTAATACTCCTTCTGTTGGTTTGCGTATTCAGAAGTCCAGTTCAGATCTTGTTAGCGCTTTCTCAGATGCCGATTGGGCCGGTTCATCAGATGATCGTTGGTCCACTGGAGGATTTGCAGTGTTTTTTGGACCCAACTTGATCTCCTGGAGTGCTAGAAAGTAGCAAACAGTGTCAAGATCTAGTACTGAGGCTGAATACAAAGCTTTAGCCAATGCTACAACTGAGATTATCTGGTTACAGTCACTTCTGCGCGAGCTGGGCATTTTTCAATCAAGAGCCCCTTGCTTGTGGTGTGATAATATTGGTGCTACATACCTCTCAGCCAATCCAATGTTCCATGCCTGAACAAAACACATTGAAGTGGATTTCCATTTTGTTCGTGAGCGGGTTGCACAGAAGACACTTGATATTTGATTTATCTCAGCACAAGATCAAGTAGCATAAGGTTTTACTAAAACTCTTCCACAAGCCTTATGGACAAGTTCAGAATCAATCTTAACCTTGTACGGTTATGATTGAAGGGGGCTGTTAAAAGATAGTAAAGATTGCTATCTCTCTGTTATAGTTAGAATCATTGTATAGATAGAAAATATGTTGTAAAGATAGAATGAGATAATTCAATATCGGTATGTACTATTTATGGTCTGGCTAATGTCAGCATTATATAAGGAGGACATGAGCAGCCTGCGAAGGTATTGAGCTGTCGGGACCCAGAATTACGATTCTGAAACCCTCTGTGTATACTGCACTAGTCCAGGAGTCTGCTCTTCAGGTACTTTGAGATATTTCTTCTACTGCGGCCCGAAGTAAAAACGTTGCGCATCTCTGACAGCTGAAGGGGTAGGTCCATCTTGGTAACTGATGCCAACTGCTGGTTCACAACCATGTACTGGAATGCCAACTAAAAAGCTATCAATTTCGTTTTCCCAAATTGCTGGATCCAAGTCTCACTATTATAGAAATCCACCATTCTAGCATAACATAAAGCCATCCAATAATAAATAAATAAATAAATAACCTACTTATTTAATTAATCTTACATCCTATCGATACAACGACATAATTCTCAAATCTTTCTTGGGTATAGACTTAAATAATCCAATAGATTCACCACTTTTGATTGCATGACTTCTTTACTTCATAAATCCATAAAATCTAGTAGCAATAATCGCATCTTCCAATCCGATAAATTTTCAATTTATGCTAAGTTTCATTCTATCCCTTTTTGGAACGAATTCTCCAAAGATTATAATCACGCAATTGCTTTGTCCAAAATTTCTCGACTAAATCCACGACATCATTCACTTAATTCTTCAAGCATATTTATCAATTTCAACTTTCCAGAATGTCTTTATATAAATCCGATATCTTTATTATAGAATCTTCCAAAAGACTAATTGTAACTCAAAATTTCAATTTAATCCGCTAATTTATTTTATCACTATCTATCCAACAAACATTTAGTCCAATTTAAATACCAGTAAGATCCATCAATAAAAGAATCGTACTTCAATATCCAATAATCCAAAAGTTAATAATCATGTATTTCGAATATCCAACACTTAACAACGATTCATTTTCTGTAATCTAGTCACCAACGATTATATGTCTATAATCCAACTTTCGACAATCCATTAACAATTATATTTCTAGAAACCAACATCAACGATTCAGTATTTAACAATAGCCTCTATCTGTCATCCAATCTTTTCACCGCGTGCTGGGCCGAGGGCAGGGGTGAGTGAGCCAGAGGGAGCTAAAGCTGGGCGCACCGCGGGCAGGCCAGAGGCGAGCACCAGGTGACGGAGGTGGCACCGAGTGCGGACACAGGCGGCGCAGCCGGCGGCGGCGGCGGCAAAAGGAGCCGAAGGCGGCGCCATGAACCGGAGCGGCCGGGGAGGAGCTGGGCGCAGGCGCAGGGCGCTGCCGGCCAAGCCGGGGAGGCGCGCAGGCGTGGGCGCTGGCGGCGTGCCGGCGGGAAGAGGCGGCGCCATGGGGGAAACCCGAGTGAGGGAGGAAGCTAGGGCTACCTACCTTGCCAGTGGCGTGCGCGTGCTAAGTGTTGCTGCCGTGCTGCTTGCTTGGGCACTTGGCTGCTTGCGATGCGTGAGCCGGCGTGAGGTGAGCCCGTGAGGCGCTGGGGCGTTGGGCCGCTCCACTGGGCCGGCTGGGGTGTTGTATGCCTCGGGCCGGGCTGCTGGCAAATGAAAAATGGCATTAATGAAAAACCGGCTCGAGGCCCATCTCCGCCCGTGGCCATGGGGATGAGGACGGTGACATCGATCCGTTGAAAGAAGAGCAAACGTCTTCTTCTCCAGATCCAGACTCCTTGACGGGCCGTGGTGGCGACGGGAAGGGGAGTAACTTAAGGTGAACGAGGAACAGCTGCGGCTCCAGTAGGGGCTATGGCTGCGGATGGACTGCTGGGGGGAGAAGGTGCGAAGACGGTGTGCTGGATGAGAGCGGGGGGAGGAAGAAGAAGAAAAAAAGAACGAGGAGGATGTGGACGCTTATTTGGAAGAGAAATTTACAGTACATTCTACAAGTAGTATATGGTAGTGGTATAAATTAAATCTGATCATTGATTTGTGAAGAGTATAATAGACTTTTCTTTGTATTTAGAATTTTCTCGTAAGGGTATTATAGATTTTTTCAACTAGGGTTGAAAATATTACTATTTATCATGTGATTGCCACATGTGCAACTACAATCTTACCCTACTGAGATAAAATAAAAGAACTCTATTTGGAAAGGGGAAGAGGAGGAGGAGACTAGGGGTGAAAATGGGTTGGATACGGACAGATATTGCTCTTCCCGTATCCTAACCGATATTTTTACCCCGGATTCGGAGTCGGATACGAATATTGATTTTTCAGGATGTTGATGTGGATCGGATTCAAATCGGTCACAGATAACTTGATAGATAGTGTACACATAAAGAAAATATATAACTTCACCAACGAAAGTACCAAATTATACTACCTATTAGAGAATTATTTAGCCTACTTAACAACATAAATATAATCAAATATAAATTCATATTATATATTAGTCGATGACTAGAAAATCATGGAGGATATTAATAGATATTGATGTTTATTGAATATCCATTTTGTTGATTCATCGAATATTCTATAAAATACGAATACGGAACGATTCTAACCCATATTCTACGCCGCCGTCCTCGGGGACTTTCTGGTCATCCCTTCCAACGCCGCGTGGGCCGTCTGGTTCATCATTCTGGTATGATGTATTTGCATTTGTGCATATATGTTGCTCTGGCCATGTAAAGAGCTATAGGATAGTTTAATCATGTACAAACATGGTGTTGGTAGAAGAAGATGTCCAAGAGCTTTGCATCTCTGTACACGAGCAGGGCGCTAATGGTCTTCATGTTCATGGCCAGCATCGAGTGCGCCACCGTCGCGGCGTGGAAGCTCGGATTTGACATCAGGCTCGTCTGCGCGCTCTATGCGGTAAGATCACATCCATGCAAGCGTACGTATAATTCACTCCAATCCTGTAGTTGTATCCACATTGGCGCCGTACTCATAGTTGCGGCCTGCGGGGCCGTACCCGGTGCTCCGGGGCAAGGGGAGGGAGCTCGGCGCCGCTGCTGCCGCGCGGACGGTGATGAGGAGATGAACGGCGCCGCCGTCGATGCGAACAAGGGCGTCCACATCGCGAGCTTGCCCGCGTACCCCGCTGCCGATCAGCGTCAAGTGGCGCCGGAAAGCAGCGTGCGAAATTAAAGGAAACATTTGCTGTAAAGACTCTCTCCCTCTCTCTCGGACCCGGATTTTGTAATCCAGAATCCTCTGTGATAAAGTTGCGCTATTCCCTGGATCAGTAGATAGCGCTCACAGTACACATTGCGGAATCATTTCATACATCGCGTAGACCAAATCATTCATTAATACAAGCATTAGAGTTCAAATAGACCACGTCGGGTCGAGTTTACAATAGGGCCGATCAGGCCAAATGAGTTCATTACAAAATCTCGAGTACGTTAGCGGAAGCAAAAGGGGTAGAGCAAGTCTCTCCACAGGCAAGCGACTGGGGTACTATGTGTACGACCGATATTAGCCAAAGGCTTGGATAATATAGGATGTACACGAGTACCAACGGAGCCAACCAGACTGAGGCGAGACTCAGACTACGGAACTATGCTACTCTTCTTCATGTCCTTGCTCCTCGGCGTCCTGGTCCTCGTAGTAGACGTAGTCTCCATGATCCACGGGTTCTGAGGGTTGGGGGAAAGAGCGAGGATGAGCACAACTACCGTGCTCGCGAGCCAATACACAGTATGCAATATTATACATGCAAGGCTTAACAAGGATGGCTCGGGTTCATTTATTTGCACAAAGCAATATTTTGAGTACCAATATTAGAAAGTCCTATCACTTAGCATTTTAACCAAATTGCATTTGTTAAAGAGATTACTTGTGCAATATTTATAACAGTAGAGGTTACCTCCACCTCATGCTTATTGTTGATAGCGGTTACATCCACCACTTAACATCACTGGGGTACATCCACCCAGGGAAAACCAAAACCAGGGTCACATCGACCCAACACATTTTATCCCGCCCACAAGGTTTTATAAACAGAACTAACTCTTGTAAGTTCCCATGTCCGCCCTTGACCGTGGGCACGGCTATTCGAACAGTTCATTACACTCTGCAGAGGTTGTACACTTTACCCACAAGAGACAATCATTCTGACATATACACATGTTTCCGTAGACATGTGAGTCAAGGGGAGATCGTCACAAGGCCTTTACAATGCATCCACCAGTATTTGTTACACCCGCTAAGGTTTCACCTGAGAAGAGTTACGCTCACATAGACCCGTCAACTCTTTCCCAGACCCCCTCTTGCGCCACACGGCTTACGTTCACATAGACCCGTAAGTCGTACACCCCAACCCATAGCCACATAGGCTTATGGCGTAGCGGGTCATCTGCCTGGTGCAACTCATACTAACGGATACAAATTATTTAGCCAGGTCGACACCATTATAGACATGTGGTCGTACTGTTTTACATTGGGAGGTCATCACAGATTAAGTCCTTAAGGACCATCAGGCGGTTCATACCACATACCATCCACAAGCCAACATTCCTTGGGCTGCATTAGCACCCACCAACATACCATCCATCATACCATCCGCCTGGATGTGATAAGCAATTCTTAGGGTTTTGAGAGATAGGAAAATACAACATCATAACCACCTCAGTCATTTACACCCAATGACTGCCCAAAATCATGTTTATTTCAAAAGATGATGAATGGGGTAGATAATACCCCGATACTTAAGCAAGGCTAGCATGGCACTTAAGTATAGCCTAAAAACTAGTATTGTTACCATATATTTACTAGGGTGACAAGGGTTTAAGGCAATTCAATTATCAAGGGGTGGTGTATTAATAATTAAACATCAAATTGACATTTAGCTACCTTAGGGTGTTTAACATACGTTTGCATAAGGAAACTAAAGCATGCAATTTGATATTTTAACGGAACATAATTTGCATAAAATGTAGGTTCAATATGATCAAAGTGTTGACTCGCCTGGGTCTACGGCTAGATGATCTTGATATTCTTGAGCTTGATCGAAGTGGGGGTCTCGGCTTCTCCGAACTCTACGCGATCGATCGTACCGGAAAAGAATCAACCGAGCAAACAAATTAATTAAATAACAAAAACTCATCAAATGAACTCCAAAAAGAACCAAACTAGCACCAAAAGAAAGGGCTTGATTTTAGAAATTTTTAGAAACAAACTTTGCAATTTTTGGAGTTAAAATGGGGGAGAAATAAACATTTGAAACCTCTCTTTTGAAAATAAAAAAAAAAGAAAGGAAAAACAACCAAAAAAGAAAACCGAAAGTGGCCCATACCAACACTTCGCCCGCGCAACAGGGGGCGGCGCTGCTGCAGCGCCAGCGCGGCTGTGTGGGTGCGGCCCACCATGGAGAGAGAAGAAGGCGAGGGGCTAGGGCAGAGAGGGAGAGGGAGGAATGGGGCGGCGGCGCGCACGGAGGAAGGAGGAGCTCGGGAGGCGCGCGGCGACGGCGACAAACGACGGCGGCGAAAGGAGTAGCGACGCACGGGAGGAAGAAGAAGCTCGGGGACGGCGTGCGGCGGCGGCAGAGGTACGGCCGGCTTCTTCCTCTCTTCTTCTTGATCTCGTTCTTGCTCGGGTCTCTTGATTGGGGAAGAATGGGGGGAAGAGGGAGCGGGGGCGCCGGGTTTTAAAGGTCGGGGAAGGAGCCGATGACCTAGGGCGGCGCAAGAGTCGAGGGTGGCTCTGGGCCTTGGCCGGATCTGCGGCGCGCGGCGAGGCGGGCACGGAGCAGCCCGTGAGGAGGAGAGAGGCGACGGTGAGAGGCGCGATCGCCGAGGCACCGCCATGGCCGGCGGGGCGGAGGACCGAGGCGTTGACACGGCCGGGGGTATGGCGACGGCAGGGCTAGGGGGGTAGGAGGAGGGCTAGGGTTAGGGTTAGGGAGAAACGGGAAGAAGCTCGGTGCATTTTGGGAATCGAATCTTGAGCAAATTGGGCAAATTTGGAAGTTGAGCTCCTTGATTCTTGAACACGAAGATTTTGCGAATCCGAAACTTGGATGTTACAAAACCTACCCACCTTAAAAGAATCTCGACCCGAGATTCGAGCTCCTCAGAGAACAGTAGGGTAATCCAACTTCGGTGATCTTCACGCTCCCACGTGGCTTCTCTCTCCGAGTGGTTGCTCCATTGCACTTTGCATAGCGGATGGTCCGGACGTCTTGTCCGCTTCTCCACGACGTCAAGAATCTTGATTGGATGTTCGGATCGACAAGTCTTTACGAGTGCAATGGTTTCAATTGGAGCTTGCTCTTACGGTACTCGAGGCATTTCTTGGTGAGAGACGTGGAACACATTATGGACATCGACAATTTTTTCGGTAATCCCGGTTGATATGCTACCTCTCCACGCTTGGCGGTGATTGGGAACGGGCCTATGTACCTTGGCGCAAGCTTGCCTTTCACTTTAAATCTTCGCATTCCTCGAAGGGGTGACACTTTGAGGTATACATGATCTCCAACTTCGAAAGTTAACTCTCTCGACGGTTGTCGGCATAACTTTTCTGTCCGGATTGAGCAGCTTGTAGACGATCTCTGATCAATCTGACTTTCTCTTCTGCTTGCTTGAGAGTATCTGGTCCGAAGATATAACCTTCTCCTGATTCTGACCAATGCAAGGGTGTTCTGCATTTCCTCCCATAAAGTGCTTCAAACGGGGACATCTTCAAACTGGATTGGTAACTGTTGTTGTAGGCGAGTGCATACGGTAGACATCTCTCCCGATCCACGGCAAACTCTAAAGCACAAGCCCAAGCATGTCTTCAAGAATCTAATTTACCCTTTCTCGTCTCATCCATCGTCTAAGGATGATATCTTGTGCTAAAGTTCAAGTGAGTTCAAGTGCATCATGGAGACTAGCCTAAATGCGAGGTGGCGAGAACCTCGATCCGAGACTATCCTCTTGGGTACTCCATGCGGACATACAATACGAGCCATGTATAACTCGGCTAATTTATCTCCCTTGTAGGTGGTCTTCACAGGGATGAAATGGGCAACTTTGGTTAATCTGTCGATTATGACACATACGGAATCATATCCGGTCTTAGTTCTCGGCAGACCTGTAATGAAATCCATTCCAATTTCTTCCCACTTCCACTGAGGGATTTGCAGTGGTTGCAGCAATCCTGCGGGTCTCTGGTGTTCTGCTTTGATCCGTTGGCACACATCGCAACAAGCTACGAACTCGGCAATGTCTCTTTTCATTCGCGGTCACCAATATAGAATCTTCATATCTTGATACATCTTGGTGCTGCCCGGGTGTATGGTGTATGCTGAGCTATGGGCCTCTTTTAGAATCAATTCCTTGAGCTCCTTTTGGTGGGGAACAAAGAGACGTTTCCCATACCATAGGATTCCTTGTTGGTCTTCAACCATCTTTGAGGCCTTTCCTTTGACCATGAGATGCTTAAACTTCTGAACTCCAGGGTGTCCTTTCTGAGCGGTCTTGATTTGCTCTTCTAAGGTTGGTTGAACTTCCATAGCTGCTAAGGTGCCTTGTTCTACTAACTCGAGGTTAAGTGCCTCTAATTCCTTGCAAAGCTCGGGTTGATACTCTTGAACCATAACATTTTTGCAGTAGGACTTACGGCTTAATGCATCGGCCACTACATTAGCCTTCCCAGGATGGTAATGAACATCCAAGTCGTAATCCTTAATCAGTTCTAACCATCTCCTTTGTCGGAGGTTGAGGTCTGTCTGGGTGAAAATATACTTAAGACTCTTGTGGTCCGTATAGATATTACAATGATTTCCAATCAAGTAATGCCGCCAAATCTTTAGGGCATGCACTACGGCTGCTAACTCCAAATCATGAGTTGGATAGTTGTCTTCATGTGGGCGGAGTTGTCTGGATGCATATGCTACGACGTTTCCTCCTTGCATAAGTACGCAACCAAGACCTTGGCGCGAAGCATCACAATAGACTTCAAAGTCCTTGTGTATGTCTGGCAAGACTAACACTGGTGCAGTGGTTAACTTCTTCTTCAACTCTTGGAAACTCTTTTCACAAGCTTCTGTCCATTCGTACTTCTTTTCCTTCTTGAGCAGGTGGGTCATTGGTCTGGATAGTTTGGAGAATCCTTCAATGAAGCGTCTGTAGTATCCGGCCATTCCGAGAAAACTACGCACTTCGGTCACTGAGGTTGGTTGTTTCCAACCCAACACCGTTTCTACTTTGGATGGGTCAACTGCGACTCCTCCAGCGGATACGATATGTCCGAGGAAACTGATCTCTTGAAGCCAAAATTCACACTTGCTGTACTTGGCATACAGCTGATGTTCTTTAAGCTTCTCCAGGACCAAATGCAGATGTTCAGCATGTTCCTCATTAGTCTTGGAGTAGATTAAGATGTCGTCTATGAACACGACAACAAACTTATCCAGGTATTCCATGAATACTTTGTTCATAAGGTTCATGAAGTAGGCTGGCGCATTTGTCAAGCCAAACGACATAACTGTGAACTCATACAAGCCATACCGGGTGGTAAAAGCTGTTTTAGGGATGTCCTCAGCCCTGATCTTAACCTGATGATATCCTGACCTTAGGTTTATCTTGGAGAACACTGTTGCTCCTGACAATTGGTCGAATAGATCATCAATGCGGGGCAAGGGATACTTATTCTTGATGGTCACCTCATTGAGGGCTCTGTAATCCACACACAATCTGGCGGTGCCATCCTTTTTCTTTACAAAAAGTACTGGCGAACCCCAGGGGGATGAGCTAGGTCTAATAAATCCTTTTTCCTGTAATCCTTCCATTTGTACCTTAAGCTCTTCAAGCTCATCAACTGCCATCCTATATGGCCTCTTGGCAATTGGGGCTGTTCCCGGCTTTAGGTTGATCACAAATTCTATGTCTCGGTCTGGTGGCATGCCAGGCAATTCTTCTGGAAAAACTTCCGGGTAATCTTGAACTACAGGTGTTGTTTCCAGAGTCACCTTCTCGAGGTTATGGATTGTACGATCCAAACCTGAGGAGCGGTCTACATTAACCTTTATTGTGGTGCCCGGGTTTTTGGTGAGTACCACCTTTCTGTTGGCACAATCTATCATTCCTTGGTATCGGGCCAACCAATCCATCCCTAGGATGATATCCAGAGTTTGGGACTGAAGCACTAAGAGGTTTGCTAGGAATCCAGAATTTTCCATAGCAATCTCTACTCGGGGACTTACTAAGATGGTAGTCAAGGGTCCCCCGGGTGAACTAAGTACCACGGGTTTCTTTAGCTTAAAGGTTGGCAACTTAAGCCTTTCAACAAATTTTCTTGATATAAAAGAATGCAAGCTCGAATCAAACAAAACTTGTCTTTGATCGATTTAACAGAGAACGTACCCATTAGAACTCCTGTAGCTTCCTGAGCCTCCTCGGCTGTGACATGGTTCACATGGCCGCGATTTGGTGTCGAGGTAGATCTAGGTGCTTGCGGGGCCTGATGGTTCCTGCTTGGAGCTGATGTTTGACCTTGAGCTGGTGTGGCTCCTGAGTTGAACTTGGCAGGAGTGTTCTGACGTTGAGGGCATCGGTTGGCAAAGTGTCCTCTCACTCCACAGTGGAAACAATGGAGATGAGCTGCTGGGTTGCTTGTTGCAGGCTGTCCGGCGGGACGAAGGATGCGGAAACCATTCCCATTGGTACGCGGGGCTGGGGCTTGAGTTCCTTGTGGAGAAACTACAGCTGGCTTAAAAGATGAGCTGCCAGGGAATGTTGACTTCTGAGGAAAGCCACCTTGCGGCTTCTGGAATACCATCTTTCTCTTGCGGCTAACTTCCGCAATCTTCTTCTCGTTTTCCAGCACGAGGGCTTTGTTGATCAAGTGGTGGAAGCTAGGGAAATCATGGAGGATAAGCTGGCTTCTCATGTCTCCACGCATTCCTTCCACAAAGCGGTCTATCTTCTCTTCTGCATCAGCTACGTCACTGGGAGCGTAGCGAGCAAGCTGGTTAAACTTGGTTAGATATTCATTGACTGTCATTTGACCTTGCTTGAGAGTTCTAAACTCATTCTTCTTTAGCCTCATTGTACCAGCAGGTACAAAGTTAGTCCTGAAGGCAGTCTTGAACTCGTTCCAGGAGATTGGTTGCCATGCGGGTGCGGTCTCGTCCAGCTGTACTTCAGCAATTGCTTCAACAGTGGCAGGATCCTGCTGATCTCCAGTCGCGGATGCGACTGCTTCTGTTTCTTCTTCTCCTGCCACTGGGCTTTCACCACCTTGAGCAGCGAGGTAGTTTTCCCACCAAGCAGCGGCGGCTCCTTTCAACTGGTGAGTGGCAAAGTCCACCTTGTCTTCCTCAGAGCATCGGGCTAGGCGGAGCTTCTTCTCAGTATCCCTGAGCCAATCTTCTGCTTCCAGGGGTTCATCTGCTGAGGCAAAGGTAAGAGGTCTTGTCCTGAGGAAATCGCCGGCTTAGAGTGGCGATCGTCGCATCGCTTGTTGATTAGCAGCAAGGCTTGAAGGATTTGGGCTTGTTGTTGCATAACTTGTGCCATTGTTGGATGCTCTGGCGGTGGGGGAGGTAGGTCTTGTCCACGACCACGACCATAGCCACGGCCTCTTCCACGGCCTGTTGCGAAAGCACCACGGACTGGGGCAGCAGCTCTCCTTGGTGCCATCTGAAGAGAAGCTAAAGCTTAGAACTAGAGAGGGGGTATATGAGGGTTCACTAGCCCTCTAAAGCACACACAGAAGAAAGAAATCAAATTGAACGAACAACACAATTGCGATACAAAGCCCGAATGGCTGCAATTCATTAATATTAGGGGGATAAGTGTTACATGACTCCTAGGACACAGCATATAGGCCATGCAAAGCCATGACACGAGATACAAACACAACGCCTACAAAAGGTGGATAAAGAAAGTGCTTGCAAACAAAAGACTACCTAGCAAGCACTGCTAGTTAACCTAGCTATCCTGACTACTCCTCCATCGGGTGCTTACCACCGCGGTGCACGATTACCGGGATCGAACGGCTGCGGATCGATGGTCGGCGAAGCGAACGATCGAGGTGGCGCCCGCGGTCGAACTCGTCGAATCCAGGCGGTGGACTGGGGCTGCGTCCACGGCTGGACTCTCCAAGGCTGCGGTCGGTCGGCGGTGGACGCACTTTCTTGCGCGCCGTGGCGGTGCGGGTCCTCGAGCGGAAAGTGTCGGCCTGGCACCGGGTTGCCGGGAACGACGACGGGTGCAGCAGGAGCTGGGGCAGCAGCAGGAGCTGTGGCGGCGGCTGCAGTGGCGGCTCTAAGGCGGGCCAACTCTGCAACAGCAGCGTCTCTCTCCCGCTCTACCTCGCGGTGGGCTTCATCATCTCTGAACATGTTGTCGCGGAGGGTGTCAGAGTGCTCGTAGCTGCTGGTGAGGAGAAATCGAAGTGTCCCGATCTCGTCAACGGCGTTGGCGAGGCGATCGACAAGGCTGCGTGGTGGAGCCGATGTGACAGTGCGGGTCATCGCCGGACGTGGCGGATCACCGGGTAAAGCTCTCCCTCCTGGAGAGTCGGGTGGAAGCAGAAGGGCGAGCTCTGCAGAAGGTCTCCATGCATCTGGCACAAGCGAGACGCGGCAAGTCGTGCCACATCTGGGACAACATCAAGGCACGGCTCTCGGGTGCTCAGCCTTGAAGGTGTGAGTATTGAACTCACCCTCCCTAGCATAGAGGAAAACCTCCATGCTCCAGGTCTCTCGGTCCAGAACCTGAGTCATCCGGCCCATGAAGATAGGCGGATGGTAGTATCCCAGATACTGCATCAGCTGGCGAAAAATCCCCACGAAGCCTCCGAGGTCTTCTCCGTGAGAGAAAAAGTCCCAAGAGCCAGCGAGCGACGGAGCAGCCATCTAAAATTTTGAAAACAAGAGGAAGTCAGTAACAGAATAAATCAAAGTGAAGTAGGATAAATACAGAACTAGGAATGACAAGTAAGAGCAGTAAATACACTATATTTTGCCAAAGCTTTTCTTAGGTTTCGAAGATAAGACTCAAGACCTTAGGCAACGACCAATCTAACTAAGGCTCCTACAGTCGTATGCTCTGATACCAGCTCTGTCGGACCCGGATTTTGTAATCCAGAATCCTCTGTGATAAAGTTGCGCTATTCCCTGGATCAGTAGATAGCGCTCACAGTACACATTGCGGAATCATTTCATACATCGCGTAGACCAAATCATTCATTAATACAAGCATTAGAGTTCAAATAGACCACGTCGGGTCGAGTTTACAATAGGGCCGATCAGGCCAAATGAGTTCATTACAAAATCTCGAGTACGTTAGCGGAAGCAAAAGGGGTAGAGCAAGTCTCTCCACAGCAAGCGCGGGGTACTATGTGTACGACCGATATTAGCCAAAGGCTTGGATAATATAGGATGTACACGAGTACCAACGAGCCAACGATCGGCGAGACTCGGACTCACTGAACTATGCTACTCTTCTTCATGTCCTTGCTCCTCGGCGTCCTGGTCCTCGTAGTAGACGTAGTCTCCATGATCCACGGGTTCTGAGGGTTGGGGGAAAGGGCGAGGATGAGCACAACTACCGTGCTCGCGAGCCAACACACAATATGCAATATTATACATGCAAGGCTTAACAAGGATGGCTCGGGTTCATTTATTTGCACAAAGCAATATTTTGAGTACCAATATTAGAAAGTCCTATCACTTAGCATTTTAACCAAATTGCATTTGTTAAAGAGATTACTTGTGCAATATTTATAACAGTAGAGGTTACCTCCACCTCATGCTTATTTTTGATAGCGGTTACATCCACCACTTAACATCACCGGGGTACATCCACCCAGGGAAAACCAAAACCAGGGTCACAGCGACCCAACACATTTTATCCCGCCCACAAGGTTTTATAAACAGAACTAACTCTTGTAAGTTCCCATGTCCGCCCTTGACCGTGGGCACGGCTATTCGAACAGTTCATTACACTCTGCAGAGGTTGTACACTTTACCCACAAGAGACAATCATTCTGACATATACACATGTTTCCGTAGACATGTGAGTCAAGGGGAGATCGTCACAAGGCCTTTACAATGCATCCACCAGTATTTGTTACACCCGCTAAGGTTTCACCTGAGAAGAGTTACGCTCACATAGACCCGTCAACTCTTTCCTAGACTCCCTCTTGCGCCACACGGCTTACGTTCACATAGACCCGTAAGTCGACACCCCAACCCATAGCCACATAGGCTTATGGCGTAGCGGTCATCCGCACGGTGCAACTCATACTAACGGATACAAATTATTTAGCCAGTCGACACCATTATAGACATGTGGTCGTCTTGTTTTACATTGGGAGGTCATCACGAGATTAAGTCCTTAGGGACCATCTGGGCGGTTCATACCACATACCATCCACAAGCCAACATTCCTTGGGCTGCATTAGCACCCACCAACATACCATCCATCATACCATCCGCCCAGATGTGATAAGCAATTCTTAGGGTTTTTGAGAGATAGGAAAATACAACATCATAACCACCTCAGTCATTTACACCCAATGACTGCCCAAAATCATGTTTATTTCAAAAGATGATGAATGGGGTAGATAATACCCCGATACTTAAGCAAGGCTAGCATGGCGCTTAAGTATAGCCTAAAAACTAGTATTGTTACCATATATTTACTAGGGTGACAAGGGTTTAAGGCAATTCAATTATCAAGGGGTGGTGTATTAATAATTAAACATCAAATTGGCATTTAGCTACCTTAGGGTGTTTAACATACGTTTGCATAAGGAAACTAAAGCATGCAATTTGATATTTTAACGGAACATAATTTGCATAAAATGTAGGTTCAATATGATCAAAGTGTTGACTCGCCTGGGTCTACGGCTAGATGATCTTGATATTCTTGAGCTTGATCGAAGTGGGGGTCTCCGGCTTCTCCGAACTCTACGCGATCGATCGTACCGGAAAAGAATCAACCGAGCAAACAAATTAATTAAATAACAAAAACTCATCAAATGAACTCCAAAAAGAACCAAACTAGCACCAAAAGAAAGGGCTTGATTTTAGAAATTTTTAGAAACAAACTTTGCAATTTTTGGAGTTAAAATGGGGGAGAAATAAACATTTGAAACCTCTCTTTTGAAAATAAAAGAAAAAGAAAGGAAAAACAACCAAAAAAAAGAAAAACCGAAAGTGGCCCATAGCCAACACTTCGGCCCGGCGCAACTTGGGCCGGCAGCGCTCGCACGCGGCCCGCGCGGCCTGTGGGTGCGGCCCAGCCGCGGAAGAGAAGAAGGGCGAGGGGCTAGCTAGGCGAGAGGAGAGGAGGAATGGGGCGCGCGCGCACGGGAGGAAGGAGGAGCTCGGGAGGGGGCGCGGCGGCGACGGCGACAAACGACGGCGGCCGAAAGGAGTAGCGACGCACGGGGAGGAAGAAGAAGCTCGGGGACGACGTGCGGCGACGGCGGCAGAGGTACGGCTTCGGCTTCTTCCTCTCTTCTTCTTGATCTTGTCCTTGCTCGGGTCTCTTGATTGGGGAAGAATGGGGGGAAGAGGGAGCGGGGGCGCCGGGTTTTAAAGGTCGGGGAAGGAGCCGATGACCTAGGGCGGCGCAAGAGTCGAGGGTGGCTCTGGGCCTTGGCCGGATGCGGCGGCGCGGCCGAGGCGGGCACGGGAGCAGGCCCGTGAGGAGGGAGAGGGGCGACGGTGAGAGGGCGCAGTCGCCGAGGCACTGCCATGGCCGGCGGGGGCGGAGGACCGAGGCGTTGACACGGCCGGGGGTATGGCGACGGCAGGGCTAGGGGGGTAGGGAGGAGGGCTAGGGTTAGGGTTAGGGAGAAACGGGGAAGAAGCTCGGTGCATTTCGGGGGGAATCCGAATCTTGAGCAAATTGGGCAAATTTCGGAAGTTGAGCTCCTTGATTCTTGAACACAGAAGATTTTGCGAATCCGAAACTTGGATGTTACACTCTCTCTCTCTACGGTTTCTGCACGCGGGAGTCCGCGTTTCTCAGAAGAAAAGCTTGCATCCGCGTTTCATGAGGTCACGGGTTCATCCTGATTCCAGACGTGTGGTAGGACTAGGAGCGCACTCACGTAAACGTACTTGTTTTGATGGTGTGTGTGTGCATCCGTGGGACCATGTAAATCTAAAGAAGAAGTAAAAGCAGGAAATTAAAAGACGCATACATTTGCGATGGCGGTTCTCATCACAATGTTTCAGTTCTTCTCTCTCTTTCGCAGAAACAATCCCCTAATTCTTACAAGATAGAAAGCCTTAATTATCACGTTGTCCCTTCTAGGTTCTTTGCCTAAACTACGTACCTAAGATAACATGAGGTGGCGAATTAACCCGCCATGCTGTTGAACCATCAACGTAACTCACCTAGATAGAATGACCAAGGCAAAACCCAAAAGGAAAGGTTCTTCATCACTTTTATCGTCACCTCGTCATATCCATACCCAACCTTTGTCACTTTCCCAATCATATTGGTATTGCGCGTTTGCTCCTTCACGGCCTGTGCCATCTCTCCTCGTTGCAATCTGCAGACGCCGAGAGAGTTTGTTGCACAGATATGACAAGGGTGGACAAACCAAACAACTGATCTTGTCATCTGATTGCCCAATCTTTTGGTAGACGCTGATGTCTACTGTCACAGGTGCCGATCGAGATGATGCTCCTGCTTGAATTGGCCGATCGCCCAAAAGAGTTGACACGCCGCCGCGTCAGCGTAATCCTGATATCCTTGCCACAATTGTGCACGGCAATTCGGGCATTAACTCGGGGGCGCTTCTGTCGTATCGAAACATAACAATGGTGTTGGTGAAACCTTGTGCAAGTTCTGCCACTGTTCCAGACGCGTTCTGTTGCAACTTACAACTGAATTTGAATAGCGCCTTTGATTCATTCAGATTTTCAGCACGCTTAGAGTACGAGGAGAACCGAACAGCTCAACAAAAAAACCAGGCCGGTCGATGCCTGGCGAAAGGGACAGATTGATTCAGATTTTCAGCATGCTTAGAGTACGAGGAGAACCGAAAAGCTCAACAAAAAAACCAGGCCGGTCGATGCCTGGCGAAAGGGACAGGAGTACGTGTACGCATTAATGGTAAGGTGAATGATGGGAGCAGCAAGCCCAGGTGTGTACGTATACAGCCACATTCCAATTCCACACGCGCGCACTGATTGCTTCCTTCTCCTCTCAAGCTCCAATCCTATTTCTGCCGTCCAATCCTATTTCTGCCGTGATCGACAGGTGCAGGGCTCGAAAAGAATTGAATCGCCAGTTTCATGCGTGCGGCACAAGCGTTTTCGTTGGCGGCGCGCTGGAGTGCATATCGACGGGTTTGGCCTCCGCGTTGTGTTGCGCCGCCTCTGGGGTTGAGTGGTGCAATTGGGTATCTTGGGCCTGTTTGATTTCTGATCCAGGAAGTTATTTTAAAATTTTTAGTAATATTAAACCTTGTTTGTTAGGATGGAATTAATCAAAGCAGGATAACAAAAATAGGTTTTGCAAAAAAAAAAAATCGTATTATAGGTTTATGAGCAACCACTCCGACCTATTTTTCACAAAAATTTAAAAATAAATAGTATAATACTTGAAAGGTAGTTTTAGCCGAACAGCATTTTCACTAATTGTTGTCTTAAACTAAAAATTTGTATTACTCAGGCATACACAAAAATACGTTTTAGCGAAACTTATTAACAAAATCTGAGATCCAAACTAAATAATTCGTATAACATTGTCATCCTCAATAATAATATAGTTAGAGCTGGTAATTAGGACAAATAAGGAGAATGACATGTAAAGAAAACGAAGACAAGATTTTGGTATGCTTTTTTTTTTTCTGAAAAGAGAAATAAATATATAAGAACTGCTGCAAACTGATCCTTTGCTTAGCTAGTTGCTAAAAGTATAAAACTATCTGCTATAAGAGGTTGGTCGAACCAGTACATCTGCCCCTTTGCAGGTATGCATCAGAATCACCCTTGCACCTTTTCTACACGTGTAGATATTCTAGACGAGTTTGGAATTCGCTGGCCAATTGGTTGGGCTGAGCATCACTTAAGCCATCCCATTAGGTGGATAGCTGGAACATCGGAGATTGGTGGACAAAGATTAATAGTATGGGAGGACTCCCGAGAAGAGCGATGACCACGGTGGTCATCCTAATCACCTGGAAAATTTGAAAGGAATGAAACAACATAATCTTCGACAATAGGTCAACCACTCCTATGGATCTGGTTGCAAAGATAAAGAAAGAAGATAGAACTTGGACCCTTGCGGGAGCATTTCATGCAGTTTAATTAAGCTTTATTTCTAAACTTGCCCGTTTTAATTTATTTATGCTACCTTCTTTATTAATATAATAGATAATTCTCCTACCTGTTCTTCAAAAAAAATAGAGAGGGATCCTCTACAGTACAACAGTCAATGCAAAGATGCTGCAGTTCATCAGCATTAGGAGTGATCTCCACCGTCCGATCAAAAAATCGAAGGACGAGATCCATTGCTACAGTGTTTCACTATAGTAAAATGGGTACAATACTCCCCTCTGTTGCTACAGTGCTATGTCAGGCCACTGTTCATATCCGCGAAATCATTGTTTATACAGTGGGCCTCTGCGTAGTGCGAAGGATCTATAAGCAAGAAACTCCTCAATAATGGGATGGTTGGTAATAATGATAAGGCAATCATTATTGATAGGGGTGGTCGTTCCTATTGACCGCGTTGTTCTTTCTAAACAGTATCAAACTGGTTATTTTATTTGTTGTTGTTCTTCTTTTATTAATGAATGACATTATCTTTTACGTAAATAAAATATTGATCATAAGGTGGTATGCTTAATTATTCCTGAAAAGGAAAATAAATATAATAACTGCTGCTAACTAAACTAACTGCTATAAGCAAGAAACTCCTTAATAATGGGATGGTTGGCAATAATGATAAGGCAATCATAACATAAGCTATGCGATAATTTTGGGAAACCCAAATCAAAGTGATGTTTTGTATGTTTCCATTTTGACTCCACAACAAATGACAAATCAAATTAAAAAACAACTGATTCATGGGCAAATAGAAATGTTTAATTCAATCTAGCTTATTCGAAACGAATTTCTCTACTACTGGAGAAGCTTAACAAGTTGGTATAGTAACGTTCAAATCTGTTTTTAAACTGAAGATCGCTTATTGGTCAAGAGAATCAATTAAAAGCACCACTTCAGTTACGTTAACAGGTCAAAGCTGGTCTACGAAAATTCAATTCTGATTTGTTTGGCTGCAAGAAGAATATTTCAAACCACGGTCTCCGATACACACATTTGTTCATTAGTTTTTCCAGCTATATATGTTAGACAAAAAATACATAACGACACGAATGTAATTTCGATGACAAATATCTAATGCCGTTTCCGTGTGACAAATCTAGACACTTTTGCGTGTATTCGTGATCAAAGCTGTCGTACGCGGACATTCTAAAACGGCATCTGTTTAGAAACGGAGGGAGGCCACGTTAATGTCGAGCTGCTTTCTTTCTGAAAGATGGGGGGGACTCATGATGCTTCTTCGGCTTCTACTTTGAGCTGAGGAATGGGATCCGGCTGTCCTCTATTTCTGAGTTGGCATGCGGTTTCTCCCTAGCCATCCTGGGAAAGAAATGTACAGGTGCTAATACTACAAGAGAAGAGCCTGAAGATAGATCGCCTCGATGGATGGTCGTGCCCCAATTAGTGACAAGTGAGTGGATTCAGCTAGAATCTTACCGTGTTTTATCGCTTGATATATATATACACACGCACGCATACGCATACGCATACGCATACAACAAGCCATAGGCACTTGCGGCGCCTTTCGAAACGGTTTCAGCTGAGATTGACAAAACGGCCACGTACTCAGGGTCTGGGCCACATCACACGCACATATGTATGGACACGGGCACGGTCGGAGAACCGGGCAAGGAACCGCTCGCTCAGGAAAGAAGCAAATCTACATTCTAATAAGATATATTGTACAGCAAATTAGCATCTCTGCACTGGCTAGTGTAATGCTTTTTTACAGTAGCAAAAAAATGTAATATGTTTTTTTTAACAAAATGGTGTTTTCCGTTCATGGATCGAACCCGGATCAAGAGCTACACGTACGTGCATGCATGGTAGGAGAAACTCTCTCTCTCTCTCTCTCTCATGACTCATCACAGCCTGCATGCATGGGTGCACGTATGTGAGAAGGGCCAGCTGGGTGCCTAGCTAGAGCGTCTGTTTGATTGTGTTCTTGCCTGATCACTTGGCTTTTTGCTTGTGGACTATACCCTCTCTGTTATTACCACATTTCACTGCAGCAAGTCATCGCCACCTTCTCAACCTTATTTGGCCTCTCTCTCTCTCTCTCTCTCTCTCTCTCTCTCCACGACCTATATATATACGCACTCTTCTCTCTCTTGCACCTGCACTATTAGTCTTTCTAGTCAGTGATCACCTAGTGTTATCAATCCCCAAAACCCTCCTCTCTCTCTCTCTCTATCAAGATATTCTTGTACTACTGTCAATAAGGAATTTGGAGAGAGGAAGAGAGAGGGGTGGCTATGGGGAGGGAGTGCCTGCCTACCGTCGCCATGGTTCTGGTTCAGCTAGGATTTGCCGGCATGAATGTGGTGTCCAAGCTGGCGTTGGACACCGGCATGAGCCCCTACGTCCTCATCGCCTACCGAAACCTCATCGCCGCCGCCTTCCTCGTCCCCGTCTCCTTCTACTTCGAGAGGTGCGCGCCTTCGTTTTCATGACCATTTCTTCTTATTTTGAGTGTTCAAGCATGTGAGTATGCATGTATTCTGCGTGTTTCTTCGTGCATGTAAGTCCGTCGATTTTTACTTACAAAAACAGCGCTTCGATAGCTTCTTCCTGTAAACAATCAGCTAGCGACTTCTCGATCCACTACGACAATGTTCACCTTGCTAGTAGATTCCTTTTCTCCTTCTGAACTGTTCTCTTGTTCGAGTTTGGAATTCTCGAGTTTGCTCCATACTTCCATATGATTAAGACAAGTCCAGCATTAATTTGCCGCAATGATCGCCATTTATCGCTGTAGGAATATATAGCCCTTTCTGTAGTTTCCATTTTTTTTTCCCTTGCCAAAAGTTGGACACCTGGTGCCACGTGGAATTTACATCCCCAAGAAAGCTCAATAATAGTGTCGTATTACATGTGCACTAGTTATTGGTGTATACTCCGGATCTCCAATCATCTGCATCTCAAGTACCCCAGCTAGTTCTTTTAAGTTGCTTGGAGATAGTGGTTTTAATCAATACAACTACTTGGATGCAGGGGGACTTGGAAGGTGATCACCAAGAAAGTACTTCTCCAGCTATTCTTTTCCTCCATTTTTGGGTATGTACATACCATTTTATGTTTTTAACAATTATTCCTTCTTCAATAATCAGGGCATGAAACTAACTTAGCTTGCAGCAATGATCTCCTAAATACAAACAAGGGCCAAATTTGCACCATGCTTGTGTCTGTCAGTCAAGTAAAAAATATATATATTAATTATACAAGGAAACGCCCTCCTTTTGCTCGAGTCCTTTTCTGGACGTCATGAAAGGAGCCAATTGCTTGGAACCCTGTCCCTTTTCCCCTCAAGTTTAGCTCCCGTATTTGTGCACTACACAGGTTTCTTCTTCTTCCAGGGAAAAGGGACATCCTTATTCTCAGGTGCCGGCCGGATTGAGCTTGCCGTTGCCACTCTAAAAAGTATATGCTAGTTTCATGACAACTGAATGCTCAGTGTACTGCTCCGGTTGATAGCCATATATGCCCCACTAGGAGGATTGCAGCCAATTCAGATTAGCAGGTTAACAAATTGCTTTTCAGATGAAGATGATGTTCGGAAATTTAATTTATACCCTCCCCTTTTCTCTAAACTAAAAAAGAGATTAGTTTTAGCAAATTTTTCGGTATCGCCGTAGTATTACAAACACAAATTAGCTCCGTGTACTATTGGTAAGTTCTGGGAGACGTTTAGGATGTGACCAAATTCTGCCCCACTTCTTCCGTCCGAAACTTGGCTAGCCAAAACTTTGTCGCGGTCACCCATAATTGACTAGCAAAACCAACTAAGACGTGATCGTGCAACAAAATCTTACCAATATTTCAGTATCTACTCAAACAGCAGCCAAAATATTAGTCGACACAACCAAAATTTAGCATGAAACATTTGGCAATCTTATACTTATAACGTAGGCCGGAATCGATGTAGAATAACTCCGAATTAACGTGATTTAATTTGGTGTGCAACAGTGCGACGCTGAACCAGGTGCTCTACTTCGTGGGGCTCAAGACCACCACCCCGACCGTGGCGTGCGCGCTCACCAACATGCTCCCGGCGATGACCTTCGTCATGGCCGCGGTGTTCAGGATGGAGACGGTGCGGATCGCGACGCCCGCCGGGCAGGCCAAGGTGGTCGGCACGGTCGTCTGCGTCGGCGGCTCCATGATCATGCCCTTCTACAAGGGCCCGCTCCTCCGGGTCTGGGACTCCCCCATCCACTGGCGCTTCGCCGAGCACACCTCCGCCGCGGCGGCGCCCGCCAGCGGCCACGCCGCCTTGGTCGGCGACGTGCTGGTCATCGTTAGCTGCGCCGCCTGGGCCGTCTGGTTCATCATCCAGGTACGAGTCATAAGTCGTAACACATAATTACGTATTACATTGTTGGAGCACTAAGCGAGTGAGTGATGATCAGATTTTGATATCCGCAGACCAAGATGTCGGAGAGGTTCTCGGCGCCGTACACGAGCACGACGATCATGTGCCTGATGGCCGGGGTGCAGTGCGCGGCCGTCAGCGCGGCCATGGACCGGAGCCTGTCGGTGTGGAAGCTCGGGTTCGACATCAGGCTGTACTCCGTGCTCTACATCGTAAGCTGATCGATCGATCGTCGTAGCGGCTCAACACGTAGACTTACTACATGCAGTGTGCCTGAACTGACGTTCCTGACGAGAATCAGCGTGCGTATATGCAGGGGGTCGTCTGCTCGGGGATCGCGTTCGCGCTCATGTCGTGGTGCATCCAGGTGCGCGGTCCGCTGTACGTCTCCATGTTCAGCCCGCTGATGCTCGTCGTCGTCGCCGTCGTCGGCTGGGCCATCCTCGAGGAGAAGATACACGTCGGGAGGTACGCACAGCAGCCTGCCTGCGCGATCCCTCTGTAGCTGGTGTTCTCTGCTGTTAACATCTGGTTGTTTTTCTCTGCCATTTCTTCAGTGCTATTGGCTCTGCGCTCATCGTTGCCGGGCTGTACATGGTGCTGTGGGGCAAGGGGAGGGAGATGAGCGAGCCGGCTGGTCTCGACGACGACGAGGCCGCCGCCGCCGCCACGGAGACCATCACCATGGACCTGGAATTGAACGGGAAGGACACGAGAAACGGCGATGCCGCTATCTTGCCGGTGTTCTGCACCACTCCCAAACTCGAAACGGCCCGAAACGGCAGCAACTGATGCTGACGCGCGTACAAACTTTACAGGGGCATGGAGTATGCTGCACACGTCCTGCCCAGTTGCATGCGTGGGATGTTAAGAAAGCGGCATCACTGAAGGAGAAAAAAAAGGAAGGATAGAAGAACAGAAAAATAAAGAAGAAGTGGTAGGCTTGATCAGTGAAGAAATGGTAGTTTTTCGTGGTTTGCTAGATAGAGTTAAGGGAGGCGTGACTGTACTTGTGGAGGGACTGATATGATGCTTGCTCAGTGAAGAAATGGTAGTTTTTCGTTTTTTTATGTGAAATGGAATGGATATTTGAGTCGTGCTACTCTGCCTTTTTGTGATCTGCTGCTACGATTCGTGTTTGCTCCACTCTATTCGTACATTTACCTAGTATGACGAGATAGAGAAACGGCGGGGGAAATCCCCAATGGATTCTGTTCTGAACATCGAAATACCGTAGAAATAAACGACGCCCAAAGCTTAGCAAGGCACATGAATCAAGTGTTAGATCAGCATATACATAGCCAAATTGGGCTTAGCTACTTGGGTATTCTAAATATATGTAGCTTCTTCAGTCAATAACTCAATGTGCCGGCCCGGCCAGACTGGACCAACATAGTTCAGCAGGACATGGACACCTCCAAAATTTTGAAGGGAACAACCTGTGAAGTGGATTCCGACGAAGGATGGAACTCGACCGAAAATGAGGCTGTCGCACCGCTTTTCTCCTCTGAGGAAGGGCGGGTTCTTCGCAGTGTTATGGGTGAGGTTCCGTTGGTGCATGCATTCGATGATGTCAGTATGGCTGATAAGGCGGTTTATGCTAATGGGTTGAAGAGCAGGAATGACATTGCGGACCCGGAGACTGACATAATACGAAAGAACATGTTGTTTCCAACCTTAGAGGACATGAAGATTTGGCTGCAAGAATACTCAGTGCGGCACCATCGTCTGTTCGTAGTGACACACTCCGATGTGAACAAGAGGTACACCGTGAGGTGCGAAAGGGGGTGCGGATGGAAGGTATGGGGCCGCAAAACTAGGGACAATCAATGGAAAATTGCGAACGTGAAGCAGCCTCACTCCTGTGGGACTGCTCGAGTGTCGGGGGAGCACCTTCAGGCGACCGCTAATTTCATTGCAAGATGCATTATCGGGGTTGTGGGTGTCAATCCTGATGTGACCATCGCCACCCTCATTGAGGTTATATTTGGGTTCATTAAGTACCGCGTGAAGTATGGGAAAGCATAGAGGGCCAAGCAGAGAGCGGTGCAGTTACTGTGGGGTGATTGGAAGGAGGCTTACGGGTTCCTTCCTCGAATCCTAACGGCTATGCAGGCCAAAAATTTGGGTATGGAGTTTTATCCTTGGCACGACAACCGAATGAATCACGATGGAGCGGTTATGAAACATGTCCTTGTGAGGGTGTATTGGTCCTTTGGGCAATGCATAGAGGCCTTCAAGCATTGCAGGCCTGTCATATAAGTTGACGCCACATTTCTTACCGAGAAGTACCATGGTGCGTTGATGCTCGCCGTTGGTATTGATGCGGAGGACCAGCTGATTCCATTAGCATTCGCACTGACAGAGGGTGAGAACAATAAGAGCTGGGGATGGTTCGTAGATTTAGTTCGTCTACGGCTCGTTGGGCCTGGACGGGTTGTTTGCATCGTCTTGGACAGGCACCGTGGGATTCTGAACGCCGTTAAGAGCAGACTAGACGGACACCCGGATGTGTTGTATAGGTGGTGCATGCGTCACTTAGCTGCAAATTTCTATAAGCAATGCAGTAGGAAAAATCTCACAAAAAATTTCAAGCTGTTGTGCGGATGTTTAGAGAAGAGGGACTTCGAGGTCAAGTTGACGGAGCTTAGGGGACTGACCAACGAACGGGGTAATAAGTGGTTGGACGAGATCTTGCAGCACAAGACGAAGTGGGCACAGGCATACGATGAAGGTGGCTGTCGGTATGGCATGATGACAACGAACATCTCGGAAGTGTTCAACAACGTTATTAAGGGCATCCGTGCTATGCCAGTTTCGGCTATCTTGGAGTACTCATTTCGGAAGACCAACTCATACTTTGTGGATCGGTGGACTCGTGCGAGGATGCGCATAACGCCGCCACCGTTGAAGTGCGGCGGTGCCAAGCACCTTGCTATCGCCGGCGAGTCATGCAATCAAGAAGCGGAAGAATACGATCCCACTTTGCACATATACGCCGCCAGGGCTGCTGGGGGCACATCGATAGGGGGCGAGCGTTATGGTGGCCGAAACCATAGAGTGAACCTGACAGCAGAGAACTGCACTTGCATGGTCCCGACATTGTTACATGTCCCATGCTCTCACGTCGTCAGCGCCTGTCGTGTGCGTGGTGTAAGTTACCTTTCTGACACGTTCATTGCGGAAGAATTCTCAAAGGCAGCCACGTTGAGAACTTGGGAGAAAAGATTTGAGCCTTATCTTGATTCGTCGCATTGGCCACCTTACGTGGGGGAGGAATACTTTCCGGACAAAAAACTCATGAGTACACGACGAGGTCGAAGGAAGAGGAAGAGGCTTCGTAATGACATGGACCTCTCACAGCAAGGCGGTAAGGACATGTACTGTCTTGGGGACTTCGACGACGCTACTATAAGCAACAGGTGCTCGGAGTGTCACCAGCACGGACACACTAGGGCAAAGCACGTGACCGCGGATTCCCAGCCGCGTAGGGTAAGGCGGCGCCGCACGCGTGTGCCGCCACCTTGAGGTAATCATTATTGTTGTTATGCGAAAATTATTGTTTTTTATTAGTATAGGTTGCTCATTTGCATTTTCTATAATGTTTTGTACCTCATGTTACCTTACAAAAATCCTATCTTGTAATGCAGGATGCCGCAGCATGCACAGTACGCCTTGCTCCTCACGGAATACGATGACGACCACCGTGTGCACCTCACAGCCGACGAGGGTGTGCTGAGACGAATCTGGACTATTCGGTCATGCTTCCAATTTGTTTACCATGTTCTTGTTTTACTCATTCATTTGCATATCTCTCATGCAGGTACTCCAGCCGCTTCGCCCCACACCCCTCTACGTTGGGATGAGCGGTACGAGCCACATGTCCGTCAGGCCGGTCTACTAGCTTTGGCGCAGACAGTGATCAACGGGCTCCCCCGTATGGACGGTGCTGCACTTACCGCACTGGTCGACCGGTGGCGCCCGGAGACCCACACCTTCCACCTACCATCGGGCAAGATGACCATCACGCTCTAGGATGTCGCCATGTTGCTCGGCCTCCCCATAGACGGGGTGGCAGTGTCTGGGGACATCAACAGCGTGGGTTAGTGAGACCGGGTGGGAGAGTGGCTTGGAGTTCGACCGAAGGACCCGCCTGCCGACACGAGGGACAACCGGCCATCCGCGGTGCTTACATCCTGGCTTATTTGCTATATTTTCAAATTACTATAAACAGCGCTGAAACTGTGACGAAACCCTGATTTCCGAGAAAAGAAAACCCTAATTTACAAACCTCCGTGTACAAAAATTATCGGTTCATATAGGTATTTACTTTCAGTTAAAATGATGGTGTTATCTTTGGTTCACCGATACATTCTCTATTTTCAAGTTATGGATTGTTAAATGTTACATGTACATGGTGTTATGTATCACCGTAACTTCAATAGCTTTTTATGTTTCAAAAGGTTTCAAATCCATAAATCAAGTCCCTTTGTTTCTATCTTACCACCAAATCTTAAGGTTCTAAATCCATAAATTAAGTCCGAACTTAATTCAACCATGAGCACGAATTTACAATTTACAAACCAACTTCAATTATCACGCCATACATTATTGTCTCGTGATATGACATTACTGTCACGTCATATCCCATGGCGTGACAATGTCAAATTGTCACGCCATGTCCTATGGCGTGACGGATGCCACACAAGCCCTCCACGCTGGCACGGCGCGCGGCCGAGGGCTTGCGTGGCATGTTTTGTCACGCCGCTTATGGTGGCGTGACAGTACGCTTTGGCCACGCCAGGGGTGGTGGCGTGACCAAATGGGTCAGATTTGGAAATAAAGTTCGCGAGGGATTAACTTTAAAATATTAATAAAAAAATTAAATAATAATAGAAAATCTGACGAGATAGAGAAACGGCGGTTGAAATCCCCAATGGATTCTGTTCTGAACGTCGAAATACCATAGAAATAAACGACGCCCAAAGCTAAGCAAGGCACATGAATCAAGTGTTGGATCAGCATATACATAGCCAAATTGGGCTTAGCTACTTGGGTATTCTAAATATACGTAGCTTCTTCAGTCAATAACTCAATGTGCCGGCCCGGCCAGACTGGACCAACATGGTTCAGCAGGACATGGACACCCCCCCAAATTTTGAAGCGAACTGGCTCGAGCGACCAGTGAAATGCGTGGCGTATGTATATGCTATTCTACATGCATATTAGGTAAGGATGCAACAGATACTGAGATACACATCTACACAAGCTCATCGTATACGACTACGAATTAATTTACGATCGAGCAACGCCACTTTAGACCGTTCCGACACAAGCCGGTTTGACCTGCACACTAGCTACAGAGCTACTCCATGTAAAAGTAAAACCATGTGCTCAAATCAATCAGGATACAAGCATCAACGCCAAGCAGTAGCATGTGTCTGATTTTTGAGAAATTTACTATTTTTCGAAAAACCTGTCAGTTTCTCGGGGTTTAACGGTGAGCCAACCAACGGACCTAACCCAAGTGGCACCAGAAGAAAGAGCAAATTTTGAGTGGCATACCAGGAAAAAAAATGGTAAATTTGCATGGCAAATAAGGAATTTGCTCCTAATTTTCGCTCCTAAGCTAGCTAGCTAATAAAGTGCTATGCAGTGTAGATAGAGTGGCCTGTCTGTAAGAGCTCAAGTCGTACATGCTTGGCTAGCTCCTATGAGCTTAGCATCCTCGCAGATCTACCTTTAGTTCTCTAGGTCACCGCACAAACTAAATTTAGTAATTAGATACGTGAACAGTGTAGGCGAGATCTCGTACGCGTCAGGGAAAAGGCATTGCAGGGCCGTGAGAGTGATCGATGTGATGGTTTCACCGTCTGGTATTTCTTTCCATCCCCTTCTCGCCTTCTCTCTCTGCTTCCTCTTGCAAGAACAGAGCGGAATTCCTCTTCGTTTTTCTTTCAACCTGCAAATGATTAAGCAACGTAGCTAGCTGAATTGGGGCTACAAATGATTAAGCAACGTAGTGCACCTACTGACCAAGCACTACTTGCCTTAATTTGGGCTAGCTGAACTGGTGTGATTTGCATCAGTCGAGTTTATGTTAGGGAGGGTTCAAAAGAACATCTGGACCAAATGAACACCGCGTTTGATTCTCTCGTATGCCTAGTGACAAAAGGGAGCAACGTAGTATTTATAGCCCAAGACAAATGGTATGGCACTAGTCAATTTTATATGGTTGTATGACATTAATTGCTGGGATTATCTCTAAATCTTTTGAGAATTCTTACGAGATTACAAGATAGATGCGCACGGCTGCGCCTTGTCTAGAGTTGCGGAGTCCCGGGATAAATTCCTGACCACACACGCATTTCTCTTTGAACCTATGGTGTGTGCTAAAACTTCTGCAGCATATAAATATACACGCTCTAATGGAAAATGTATCATAGCATCCAATATTCGAACTTCCGAATCGATTTTTTTCAAATAGAAAAAGAAAAAACCTTAGAGAAGTTATTCTTTGTATGTTACTCGTTGTGTCACTTATAGGTGTGTGTCTTATGATTTTGCAAAATTTCAGTGGTATATAAGGAATTAATCTTAGTTATAAAATTGCCTTTGTAAAGAAAAAAAAAATGCACGGCAACTAAGCACGTTAGCGTATCATCCTCCCTGACCATCCATCCCACTCCGACGACTAATTAAACGCGCAACACCGGAGAAAGGCGATCAGAGCCGGAGAAAGTTCGCGCCTCCGGTCAACGTTCAAACCTCGTCACGCTGTCCCAAATTCCCATTTGACCACCGCCACACGTCTCCGTCTCCCCACGCTATATAAACCCCCGCCTACCCTCTTCCTCTCGTCACACACACACACACATCAAACAACTCGTAGCTCACTCTAGTTAGCTCACTTCAATTCCTTCGTGTCGATCGAGATGGACGCGACGTGGATGGAGGACGAAGGGGACCTCCGGAGGGGCCCGTGGACGGTGGAGGAGGACGTTCTCCTCGCCGGCTACATCGGGGCTCACGGCGAGGGACGGTGGAACGACCTGGCGCGCGCCGCGAGGCTGAGGCGTACCGGGAAGAGCTGCCGCCTCCGGTGGCTCAACTACCTCCGCCCCGACGTCCGCCGCGGCGACTTCACCCCGCAGGAGCAGCTGCTCATCCTCGAGCTCCACTTCCGGTGGGGCAACCGGTGGTCCAAGATTGCGCAGCAGCTGCCCGGGAGGACGGACAACGAGATCAAGAACTACTGGAGGACCAGGGTGCAGAAGCACGCCAAGCAGCTCAAGTGCGACGTCAACAGCAAGCAGTTCCAGGACATCATGAGGCACCTCTGGATGCCGCGCCTCCTCGAGAGGATCCAGGCCGCCGCCGCCGCCGCTTCAACCTCGGCGAGCTCGCAACACGCGGCCTCGTCGACGCTGCCCGCATACCAGAGCGTTGTGCCCAACAAGTCGATGTCGGCGTCGCTCGGTGCGCAGTTCCCGTCGAACAAGCTGGTCATGGTCAGCGAGCAATGCGGTAGCGCGAGCGCGAGTAGTAGTGATGACATGTTCGACGGGAGCTGGTCGGATCTCCTCGCTCGCGCCTGCGACGACGGCGCGGATTCTTTCGTGTTGCCGGACTTCGAATTGGGAGAATCCGGAGACCATTGGTGGAGTTTGGAGGACATCTGGTTACAACAGCATTGGTGGAGTTTGGAGGACATCTGGTTACAACAGCAGTACTGAACTACTGATACTGTACTGCGTTTCCTAGCTCTTACGAATTAATAAACAAATTTATTTGTAGTGTCATCTGATTGATTATCAATCAACGCAGTTAACAAACCGAAGGGCTAAACTACATGCTATGTTCTGAATTCTGACGTGCACGATTGCCTCCCTGTACCGTCAAAGCTAGCAAGAAGTACATATATAATAATATAAACGATACCATTTTCTGTCTGTCGGACCACCCGATAAAATCAATTCCGAATCCTACGCATTTACTGTGCTAATTCCTCGATCAATACCTAGCACACATATATTACATCATTGTATCACATTCATACCTAAGTAAATAAAACCGAGTAGTACATAATATTAAATGGTTATACATAGGTCTACATGGCCAAGTCTTACACGTAGGGGCTGACCGGCCAAATAGTTCACATAAAAGTGTTTGCAGTGGAAATAAACGATAAGTAAGAAATAATGGGCTCGTATGATATGCTTCATCCCACAGGCAACTTTAAAGCCTTAGAACTCGACGTCATCATCGCCAAAACTCGCCGCGTAAAAGTGTTCGATCGACGGATCATCATCCATATCTTTTGAATTTGTTCAACATGCAAACATGAGTACAAAGTTTTTTTACTCCGCAAGACTTTATAGCAAAAATTATATGATATGCAAGGCTATATCAAGAGAGGTGTCTATCTTACTAAGTTTTTCCATTTTTGCAAAACGCAAGCTTTCATTTGCAATAATGAGTAATAGATTACAATCGAAAATTGCAAAAGCATTTGACATTGATAAACAATAAACAATAATAATAATAAGCATTTCACATTGATAAACAATAAATAATCTCCGCCGCCGCCGCCTCGGTTCTTCACCGTCATTGCACTATTTCGTGGTTCCTTCGACACCATTAATTCGATCCTCCTTATAACTTTTATTGGAGTTCGTATACAAAATAAATTGCTAATTTTATTTAATTTATTTCAAATTTTAGTTATTTATGGATTTTACTTTGGAATTCGTATGGAAATCAAATCACAATTTTTTGATATTTTTTATTCCGAATTTCAATTATTTTTTGTTAGAATTTGTATACAAATCCAATTGTTATTTTTAAATTTTTATTCTGAATTATAATTATTTATGGATTTTACTTTGGAATTCGTATCGAAATCAAACTGCTAATTTTATTTTATTTTTATTCTGAATTTAAGTTATTTGCGGATTTTACTTTGGATTCGTATCAAAATCAAATTGCTATTTTAATTCCAAATTTCAGTTTTTTTTTGTTAGAATTCATATACAAATCCAATCGCTAGTTTATTTTTATTCAGAATTATATTTATTCGTGGATTTTACTTAGGAGCTTGTATGCAAATTTAATTTTTAATTTAGTTTTATTTTTTATTCTGTATTTTAGTTATTTCTTGATTGTACTTGAGATGAACTCTTTTTTTAAATCTAGATGTTATGATATGGAACCACCACAATCGACAGTGTAGATCATTTCCTCCCACCAATCAATATGAAAATTTCTAGCCTTTGCGAGCAAACGTGGTGACTTCTTTTTTATCGTTGTAATTAATAATACAGTATAGTAATAGATCGCATATACCTCTTCCTACGAAATTACACCAAACTTGGATTTACTCGATCGGAAGGTTTTGACACATGTATCTCCAATTTCGAGGAGCTAAAAACAAAGGTTAGCATACTAGGCATCGGCAGCGAGGCAGATGACATGGCAGTCGGAGGTCAAACCTATGGTCTCCAGCCTTTGTTCGTCCGGTCAAACGCTGGCCTCCCTCGTCAACTCGCTGCGGTCGACATGAAGACTATCTGACGTAGCAGCACGCTGGCTGGCCCCTCGTGCGCGGTTCCATATTCTAATCGTTCACTTAATTATCTGATTATTATCCTCTAGATCTAGACCACCGAAAGCTAATCAAGAAAGTTATAAGATCCTGGCCGTCGAATTGTCGGATCTAATGGTTCCGGTGAGGCTTGACTTGGCTCAGCATATGTTGCCGTATTATGTCAGCAATGATTTGAATAGCGCAGCACTCACCACTCATTCTTTGAACAATCACAAGTCCTACAGCACGTGCTTAATTCCTATGCTATGCATTCTAATCCGACCTAAGGTCCTAAGCTACACAGCTAGCATGGAACGTGTAGAGTTGGATGCGACAACCAGTTCATCCAAAAGTTTAAACTGGCGAGAAAAGATAGACGATTCACTTATACTTCAATACCGTCCTCACGTACAGATTCTCTCAGGCCTAAGATATGAAATAGAAGTGAGTTATAATTATTTTTTCCCTTTCAATTACACCAACCGGGTCTTTGAACTACAAACCACTTAGTTCTGATACCATATTAAGTTATATATACCAATCGATTCACTCAAAAACTTAAGCTGGTAAACAAAGACGGACAATTCACTTATACTTCAACAACAGAACGATCATTTGTTTTTGCACCCGGTCTATTACATTTGATCACGTGCTTTGTGATTGAACGGAAGCGTTCTAAGGCTGCTCATCTATACTTTATATATGGGTCTGTCTACACAGAATGTGACAGTTTTTTTTGTATAAAACTGTCAGATTTTGAAAGTTCATTTACAACTCTATTATACATAAATTATAGTAAATTATTTATGTATTTTTGGTTTTTGGTCACTGTAATTATACTTGAAAGTCTTAATAATTCATATTTCCATCACATGATTCAAAATCTCCCATGTACTTTGAGAGATTGAGCAAAAACAAAGACAAAAAAAAAATTACAACTCCATTATACATAAATTATAATAAATTATTTATGTAATTTTGATTCTTAGTTACCGTAATTATTCTTGAAAGTCTTAATAACTCATATTTCCATTACATGATTCAAAATCTTATATGTACTTTGAGAGGTTGAGCAAAAACAAAGACAAAAAAAAATTATATACAAAAAAAATACGGCAATGTGGTGAACTTGTTATATTCTTCACATGTACTTTGAGAGGTTGAGCAAGAATAAAGATAAAAAATAAAATTATATACTAACAAAATACGACAATGTGATGAACCCGTTATTCTCAAAATTCTCTCTAGAAAATGAATACATAAAACTTTGGTGACAATCTGACAAACAATGAGACAAAAGCTAAACAGGTAGAAATGGTACAAATAAATTAGATAGTAAGTAATTAACATGGAAATCATACAAATCAGCAGGATGGTTAAGTGGCCCAGATAAGCCATCAACGATCGAAATCATTTGAATGTCAGGATAGGCCTCTCGTATAGCACTGTAAAACTTGAGCTAATTTCTTGTTCAACAGAATTAAATAATATCATGGGCAAAGTAGGATATTTATGGTATTCAGCACGAATCATATAGTACATCTAACGAACAGAAAAATAACAATTCCGTTTATATACATAGAGGAATAAAACCTCTATGTATTATCTTTAATACATAACAGACCATACGTCTTCATAGTCGTAACCCCTGAGGTACACGACCTGATTGGTCGTAGAGATTCCAGAGGTTACATGATGGGTACCCTGATCGGACAAAGGCCTAAGCCAAGCTCACGACCAGGAGAATTGCTCGTAAAAGGTATGAACTGATTCCAAGTATATTCTCTACCGTATGACGAATGGAGCACGTGCATATTCCATACCATACAATGTTTCTTATCCAGACACAGTAACGAACAACCTTCATGCGGTTATATGTCTCATATACATGTAACCGCCGAACGGTTGGTTCTTTATCAACCGTCGCTTGGCTCCGACCAGACGCAACGCTTCACATCGGACGTCTTCTCTGGAAGTAACTGCCGCATCTTCAAGGGCTATTTAAAGATGGAACCTGGACGGATCGGGAGGAGGAAAGAAGAAGACAATATAGAGCCATCAGACAAAAGCACAAGCCTTAGATTCGTGTGATAGGTCTGATATTGTAAGGGAACAAGCAGTGTTCTCAGAGCATATTCTGTAAAACCCAGTTCATACTGAATAAAGAGCAGTCTCATTATTCCCTTAGATTTTCCACGTCACTTTCTCCTTTTCTTTTCGTAAGATCGACGTCTTGATCGTCGACAGCAGACATATAAATTCAGACGGTTCAAAAAAACTTCTGTGTTGACGGTTTCGAACCGTTTATGATGACACTTTGTGTAGTAGTGATATCTTTATAAACCTGTTGTGTGTGCTAAAACTTCCACAGCATATAAATATGCATGCTCATAGAAATGTATCCTACTCACCTCCAACGTTGGAACTTCCGAATAGAATTTTTTCCAAAAGAAAAAAAAAAACCTTAGAGACGCTATTCTTTATATGTCACTCATTGTGTCACTGACATATGTGTTTTGGGATTTTATAAAATTTTAGTGGTATATAAGTAATTAATCGTTGTTATAAAATTGCCTTGTCACTACCGGACACAGCTGATTTGCCGAGTGCCAAATATCGGGCACTCGGTAAAGAGATATTTTGCCGAGTGCGACACTCGGCAAAGAACACCACTCGGCAAATCCAGCTTTGCCGAGTGCCATGCACTCGGCAATGTATAACACTCGGTACATGCAACCTTTGCGAGTGCGGGCACTCGGCAAAGGAGGGCACTCGGCAAAGCGGCTCGAGGTAACGGTCCCGCCGACGTCAAATTTTGCCGGCGCCGCCGTTTGGCACTCGGCAAAATAAATCTTTGTCGAGTGTAAATGCGTGTGGCACTTTCGGCAAAGACCCAGCTGAGAGTGCGTCTCTGCACTCGGCAAACATATTTTTATTTTGGCCTCCAAATTTTTTGCAGCCCTACTACGATGCAGGTACTCTATGTTAGGATTTGGTATATTTTGTGGCTTTTGTTATACTTAGTTAATTTATTTCATTTACTATAATTATTTGAAAATGCAAATTTGAGCGCACGTGCATCGAATAATGGAATTTAATGATTCAAAAATGATAGTCATGTTATTGAGTGTAGTGTGAGGCCATATCGAGAGCGGACCGAAATTTGAACATCTTGTTGTGAAACATGAAGTGAACTTGAGGCGAAGTGTTTTAAATTCTATAAAAGCAAACAAAGTCGAAAATTATGAAACTAGTGGAGATGTCATGATATCATATGTGGAGGCTGTGATAAAAATTTGAGAAGGTTTCATGCGTTGTCACGTCACGATGCTTTCAAACCGGGACATCTCGGTGGGATATAAGTATCACATGTGGAGATGTCACGGTTTGAAAGCATCGTGACGTGACAACATGCACTGAAACCTTCTCAAATTTTATCACAGCCTCCACATATGATATCATGACATCTCCACAAGTTTCATAATTTTGGACTTTGTTTGCTTTTTATAGAATTTAAAACACTTCGCCGCAAGTTCACTGATCATGTTTCGTCAACAAGATGTCCGAAATTTCGGTCCATTCTCGATACGCCTCACACTACACTCAATAACATGACTATCATTTTTGAATCATTAAATTCCATTATTCGATGCGCGTAGTTCAAATTTGCATTTTACGAAATAATTATAGTAAATGAAATAAATTAACTAAGTATAACAAAAAGCCACAAAAATGTACCAAATCTAACATAGAGTACTGCATCAGTAGTAGGGCTGCAAAAAAATTTGGAGGCCAAAATAAAAAATATGTTTGCCGAGTGCCGAGCACCACACTTCGACAAGGGTCTTTGCCGAGTGCCACACAGACGACACTCGGCAAAGATGGGGAGATGTCCTGGTTTGTAAAAAAAATTTGGAGGCAAAAAAATTAATTTTTTTAAAAAATCCTCTTTGCCGAGTGCCAGATCGCGGGCACTCGGCAAAGAAATTAAAAAAATAAAAATAAAAATTGTTTGCCGAGTGCCAGATCGCGGGCACTCGGCAAACCTTCGACACTTATTATTATTTGCTGCACACGCACACACCCGCACACACGCACACACCCGCCGCCGCCGCGCGCCCGCCGCCGCGCGCGCGCGCGCGCGCCGCTGCGCGCGCGCCGCCTGCGCGCGCGCGCGCCGCCCGCCGCCGCGCCGCGCCGCCATGCCGCCGCGCCCGCCCGCTGCCGCGCGCGCGCGCCGCCGCCCGCTGCGCCGCGCGCCGCGCCGCCGCGCGCGCGCGCCGCGCCGCGCCGCCGCGCCGCCGCCCGCCGCCGTCGCGCGCCGCGCCGCGCGCCGCCGCGCCGCCGCGCCGCGCCGCGCGCCGCGCTGCGTCGCCGCCAGAGGAGGAGGAGGAGGAGGCCGGCGTGAAGTTCGACCCGACGGACCAGGAGCTGCTGGAGCACCTGGAGGGGAAGGCGAGGCCGGACACCCGCAAACTCCACCCCCTCATCAACGAGTTCATCCCCACCATCGAGGCGAGAACGGCATCTGCTAAACCCATCGAGAGGCTTCGGTACAATTAATATTGCACGTTTTGCATCTTACGGATACAAACATGCATGTTCAGCGTACACATGTGCTCGATAGTTTCATGCGTGCTCACATTACATCAAACAGCTAGGAAAAGAGTGAACTTTCAAAAGATTCAGATTTGGACGAGTCGAGGAAGAGAGATAGGTATTGATCCGTCACGGAAGCGCCTTAACGAACTCATGTTATAGGTTAATATGCGTTTAAAATTCCTTGTTTTGATAAAACTTTTGAGTTGTAGTCGTTTCCAATTTGATGACCTGGCTTAATATATATATCAATCATGCGTAGCAATTTAGCATGCTGTATGCACACTAACGTTATATATTGCTCCACATAAAACTATATATGTCGTGTATTTTATTCTTGTCTGTTTCTGTGTATGGATACTAAAGTATGCATTCATATGCACTTGCATTTGTGCACGATACCGTATAAATATTGATAAAGGTTGCCTTCGAAGTAATTGCTTCTCCTAATTGGCATAAGTTTATTGTGCATTGAAAACGAGAGATTGAGAAAGACAATGCCATCAAAGGTCCACGTCATGCGGGATGCACGCAACATCGAGATCAAAGGAAGTATAAACTTTGAAAGGACTTGTGATATGAACTGGTTTTCTTCTAATCTTTTTTAGATCCAATTATTATTTTTTCTGAATTTCCGTCCATAATAATTCATATATTTGTGTGTGTGTGTAGGCTAGTCATTATATGTGCAAGAATAATCGATGGATAATTAATGCCGATTACGGTGTAGTTGTGGTTGTGGTTGTATATGTGGTTGTCGGCCATCGTGCCGTTGTTTTTTGCAGGTTTTGGAAACCTCACCGTGCAGGGGAGGTTCTGCGATTTTTAAATGACGATATTTTGTTCCATTTTGCGAGAGAAGAGCCCGTCGGAGCCGAGTCGGAGTTCCCGGCGCCGTGCCGGTCTCCCTGCACAGCGTCGCCTCGCCACTGCACCGACCCGCCACGGCCCCGCTAGCCTGACTCCACCGCCACCCTAGGTATAACCCCTCTTTTCGTATCATGGTCGTAGATCACGTAGATGCAATTGATGGTTACATTACTCGCTGATACATATGTTAGAGGATGGATGACCGTCATTGGATGTACACGGGCCGGAGAAGTCAGAGTGATTACACCACAGAATGGATGAACAGGACCGATGCTTTCTTGAACCGTGCATTTGGCAAGGCTGCTAAAGGACATTGTCTAGTTTTGTGTCCCTGCAACAAATGTGGAAACAGGAGAAGGGTAAACAAGGTGGATATGGGTAAACATCTTTTGAAGAATGGATTTACGCCGGACTACACCCGGTGGGTCCACCATGGTGAAGCCCATCGTATGAGAGAGGAGGTGGTGAGACCACACGTCGAGGCTTATGATGCTGATGCCGGGGTAGCAGACATGTTAGATGACTTTCACCAAGGATAGTTCGATGAGGGACGTGAGAAGGAGGAGATGGAGGCAGCCGCACAGGCGTTCTACGACATGATGGACTCGGCACAGAAACCCCTTCACGATCGGTCAACGGTGTCTCAAGTGGATGCCATTGGACGCTTAATGGGGTTGAAGTCGAGTTAAACCTGAGTCGAGAAGGCTTCGATAAGATGTTGACCGTGATTGGCACCCTGCTTCCGGAGGGCCACATTCTGCCAAAGAGCATGTACGAGTCACAGAAACTCCTTCGTGCACTTAAGATGTCGTATGAGCAGATACATGCTTGTTCGAAGGGGTGCGTCCTATTTAGGAAAGAACACAAGGATGCAAAGTACTGTCCAAAGTGTAAATCCTCCAGGTACCTGGAGGTAGACTCCGGTGATGGCCAGAAGAGGCAGCTTATGATCCCCATGAAAATCCTACGGTACCTTCCGTTCCTACCGAGGATCCAACGGCTATACATGACCGAGGAATCCGCGAAACAGATGACATGGCACAAAAATGGCAAACGGTACAATCCTGACAAGATGGTACATCCATCCGATGGTGAAGCATGGACCGCTTTGATGACAAACATCGTGAGAAAGCGGATGAGCCTCGCAATGTATGCGTGTCGCGGCAGCGGATGGGTTCAATCCTTATGGGTGATGGTGCCCCATACACATGTTGGCCCGTGTTCGTTATCCCCCTCAATCTCCCCCCCGGCGTCTCCTTTCAACGACATAACGTATTCTTGTCGTTGATAATTCCTGGACACCCGGGGAGTAATATGGGTGTGTTCATGGAGCCCGTGTTTGATGAATTGGTCCGTGCTTGGGACGAAGGGGTATGGACATACGACCGAGCTACAAAGACAAGCTTCAAAATGCACGTTTGGTACCACTACTCCCTGCATGACTTCCCGGCGTATGGGTTATTCTGCGCCTGGTGTATTCACGGGAAGTTCCCATGCCCAGTATGCAAGGAAGGTGAGAGGTTCCATTGGTTGCACAAGGGTGGCAAGTACTCATCGTTCGACAGACATCGTCAATTCCTCCTCTTTACCATCCATTCGGACAAGACATCAAGAACTTTACGAAAGGTGTCGTAGTGATGGACCACTGCACCGCGGATTATGAGTGGTGCCGAGGTTCATGCTCACATAGATGTTCTCGTGCCCAATCAAGAAGGTGGTTTTGTGGGATATGGTGAGCAACATATGTGGACTCATAAGTCGGGCTTGACGAGGCTCCCCTATTTCGATGACCTTCTTACGCCACATAACATTGATGTAATGCACATCGAAAAGAATGTCGCCGAGGCACTTTGGGCAACACTCATGGACACCGAAAAGTCTAAGGACAACCCTAAGGCTAGAGTGGACACAGCAGCGTTATGCGATAGACCAAATCAAGAGATGCAGACCTCCTAGTCGCGGCAAGACATGGAGAAGGCCTAAGGCGATTTCGTCTTGAAAAAGGACCAAAGGAGGAAGTACTTGAATGGATCCAGACGCTAATGTTCCACGATGGGTATGCGCGAATCGAGGGGAGTGAACTTAGGCACTCTGCGAATCAACGGGATGAAGAGTCATGACTACAACATATGGATTGAGCGGCTTCTTAGGCGATGGTTCGAGGCTATGTCCTCGAGCATGTCCGGCAAGTCTTTGGCGAGTTGAGCTATTTCTTCCGCCGACTTTGTGCCAAGGAGCTATCTCGGACCGTCATTGATAACTTGGAAAAAGTGGCACCGTGTTGCTCGTAAGTTGGAGAAGATCTTTCCACCGACTTTTCTTGGCGATGCAAACATTTGATTGTGCACCTCCGTATGAGGCACGTATGGGGGGGCGTGCGAGCCGTTGGTGCTATCCAATCGAGAGATGTCTCAAGACTCTTCGCAAAAATGTAGAAATAAAGCCAAAATTGAGGCTTCCATTGCGAGGCATACATTCGGAGGAGGTGTCAAACTTCACGAGAAATACTACACCGAGAACCTTCCTAGCGTTCATAATCCACCCCTCGTTACAATCTTGGCGAAAATGAATCGAACCTCGGCCTTTTCCAAGGGCAACTCGGAGCGCAAGTGCATCGACCACTAAGCAATTGAAAAATGAAAAGTGGCGCGATATCATGCTATATGTGTTGACCAACCTTGTCGAGGTGCGGCCGTTCATTGGGTAAGTTCTCAACGAACTTGTTTCAATCGCCGTCACTCCTTGTTTCTTCGTCCAACCCCTTGTTTCTCGTTAGTACAGGAATTTCTTCGTCAATCCGGCATGAATCAAGGGATCCTACCGCAAGAAACCGATACCCTTCTTTCACAGTGCGGGACCGAGGAGCCCCGATTTCATTTCTTGGTTCAAGCGAAGGTCTTGTCCAATTTAGCTCGTACTTAGTTCGACATTCCAAGTTGATCGTGCGTTCGAATAATATAACGATCTATCCCGCTTGAGCTTGCGAGGCCCAAACCGGCGCGTCTATAAGTGACGAGTTGAGACAAAGTTACAAGCGGCCGTGTCGTTAGGGTCAAGTCATTTACGGTTATGGCGTGAATGGATATCGTTTTCACACTGAGCAAGCTACGGCGAGTCGACCCAATCGAAAAACCACAAGCAATGGAGTTTTTACGCCGACACCGATGGCCTCGACTATTATGGAAGAATTGAAGAAATCTACGAACTTCCATTTTATGGTTCCAAACCTCTTAATCTGTCATATTCAAATGTCTGCTGGTTTCATCACTCGAGTAACGAAGCGAACCCTAATCTTGGGCTAGTCGAGATTCGACAGATTCCGTATATCGAGGAAAAGATGTCTACATTGTGGCTCAACAGCCGTCTGGTTTATTATACGCCATACGCGTGCCAAGACAAAGAGCATCTTAAGGGTTGGGCTATTGTGCACAAGGTATCGCCACACAGTAAACTACCTGTCCCAAACGATGAAGATTACAACTTCAACCCAAACACATATGATGGAGAGTTCTTTCAAGAAGAGGGGCTACAAGGAGGTTTGAGATAGACTTAACCGGCGATAGGAATGGAAGTAGACAATGATAGGGTTGATGGCGAGGGCTGGAGACGAGGTGCGAAATGTGAAGGACTTACAAATGCTTGGCGATTACGTTTAGGCAATGACAATGAAGACAGCATTCCTCCTTCGGATAGTGTTGATGATTTGGACAATGTTGATAGTGATGACGAGACCTATGATCCACTAATCCCAATCATGAAGATTATTTCTAATACATGTAATACTATGTTTTTGTAATTATGTTTTGTTCATTTTGCATCTATTTCTAATACATGTATTACTATGTTTTTGTAATTATGTTATGTTCATTTTGCATCTATTTCTAATTACGTCTTGCTTATTCTTTTTAATTGCGGTGAGTGAACAAAGATGGCGGGAACCGTCGTAACGTGTCCTCGCTTTGCAGAGACCACGCACTACGGAGGAGGAGGCGGAGGGTCGGACGGGAGGAGGAGGAAGAGGACCGCCGGCGCGAGAGGGCCGTCTCCTCCCACGCCGCGTGAGGAGTTGGAGGAGGAGGTGGCGCCCGTGGGCGAGTTGGGCGAGGAGCTGGTTCGGCAGACGGCGAGGAGGGGCGGGCGAGGGCGGCGACGAGGCGGTAGGCACGGGTTCCGCTTCCTCCTCTGCCTCTTGGTGTCTACTTGCGAGGTCCCGCGAGCCTCCTCGAGTTCCGCATCCTCACCGACGCGCGATGATTCGCCCGAAGGGCAAAAGTAAGTAACTTTAGATGTTGTCACCACTACTTCATATGATATGTTGAAAAAAGAGAAACTAATAATTTTCTTAATCACTTGTGCAGAGGCGGGTGGTTGTGTCGGTGGTGGCGCACGCTCCGCCAATGGCATCCTGGGTCTTCGTGCGAGCAACACTACCCGGCATTGTCACGCACGCCGGGAAGAGCGGAGCCGCCTACTCGTTTGACCACTACGCCGTCGCCCCGATGCGAGTACCCCAACAAGGCGCGCGGTGAAGGCGGAGTTTTGGGTAAGTCTCCCTCGCACAACATTGCTCAATACATCGCATTCATTGGACTTTTCTTGAAATAATGAATGGATACATCGCGTTTGTATGCGGACTTATTTGAGATGCGATGAGGATTTGAGGCCGGCGGACGGTGGCTACCAAAGCTCGTAAAAACTCATCACCGACATGCATCACGAGGTGCGCATCCGAGCCATCGTAACCTACCACGGGTCGAAGCTTGAGAGAAGGTCACCAAGAAAGACGCAAGAAACATGACGTGACCGGGACCGTACCTTGAGGTAGATGAAGAACATTAATATTGATTCATTTTGAGATTAAGTACGTTTAATTTGATCTTCTTATATGTCAAATACTTGATGACGTGTAGATGATTCCCTGGTGGTGCCAATCGTATCCCGAGTCTTTGGCGATGATCGTGGACAAGTGGTTCACGGAGGAGTATCTCGGATGCACAGTGATGCGGGACCGTTGTTTGATGATGCAAGGTCCGGCACACCATCAAAGCGACGCGACCTCTCCGCATACAAACAAGCATGGGTACACGAATTCATTTATCTATTGTGACTTTCTCGCAGTCGGCGTCACATAGTGGCCAGCCTTGCTCGGACTTCCAGGCATGGTGTATGGCCCACAAGGGCAAGGCGATGTCCGACGTCTCCTTCAACCTGGAGGACCCGCCCGCGGCGTACACGAACCGAGCGTCCACACCCGCATCAGTGAGTACACGTCGGCGGCAAGGTCGGTCCATGGGCCAGACCATGATCCGAGCACCCAGGACTTTGATGGAGAGATCGTCATGAGGGTGGGACAAGGCAAGAAGCATGAGCGGTTACGGCAGCGGCGGCCTCATCGACACGCCTCTACTCCATCTCTCTCCCAGATCCGAGCACGGAGCACGGCGAGAGCCCGGCCATACGCCCACGGCAGACCGTTGCACAGCACCGGGTCGACACACTCGAGGTTATTCCTGTTTTACTCGTCGTACATTGATCTTTACACACCTTTATTAGCTTTGCATTACTGAAACATTGGAGTGAAATATTGCAGGCCTTTGGAACAAGAAATGAGGCAACGTCGAGCCGGAGGTGAGCAAGAGAGGATGTCGGCCCGGTGGCCGAGCGGCAGCGAGCCACGCAGAGGTGGCGGACATTACGGAGTTCCTACAAGGTCTTGGGCAACATACGAGCCATTGTGCGGTGGCTGTTGGCTCAACCTCCGCCCGCGCGCCCTGCGGTGCAGCTACTCCTGTGAGTATGAAAGTTATTTGCTTTCGCTTGTGCTTTGCTTGTATGACCTCTACCTTCCTAGATTAGGTATCTAATGTAATCTTGTCTCACATGCAATCTCTTCTCCTTTGTGCAGTCTCAATCGGCGGGTTCGAATAATCCACCTCATGCGCCCGAATGATGGAGCTTTTCCTTCACCACGATCGCGATGGCCACCTTCGAGATGAATGGTAGTTGTATTTTCATTTGTTGTTCACTTGGTGATGGACTTGTGATATACTTATGATGCACTTGTCGACTGTGATGAACTTGTGGATTTGTTTGGATGGACTTGAGCACTTATTGTTATATATGTGATGGATGTGATAAATATGTGATGGATGAGATATATATGTGATGGATGTGATATATATGTGATGGATCTGATATATGTTTGGATGGATTTGTTTGTCGTGATGGAATGTAAAAATAAATAAAAAATGCAGTTTTGAGTCACTTTGCCGAGTGCAACACACGGCAAAGGGGTCCTTTGCCGAGTGCCATGGTCATAGCACTCGGCAAAGCTGGGAATGTGGGCACCTGAATGTGGACCAGTTTTCCAGCTTTGCCGAGTGCCATGACCATGACACTCGAAAGAAAGCCACAAAAAAATTAAAACTTTGCCGAGTGCGAGCCTGCGGCTCGGCAAAGAATTTCAATTTTTTTGTTAAAGCGTTGCCGAGTGCCATCATTCGACTCTCGGCAAAGACATTTTCAAAAAAAGTAAAAATATTTGCGAGTGCGCCGGGTTGGCACTCGGCAAGCGCGCCGTCAACGGGGCGGCGCCGAATCTGGTCCTTTTCTATGCGAGTCTTGACTCGGTGCTCGGTAAAGCCTTTGCCGAGTGCCCGACAAATACACTCGGCAAAGGCTGCTTTGCCGATAAATTTTTTTTCGAGTGCCCTTTGCCGAGTGTCGCACTCGGCAAAGCCTTTGCCGAGTGCAAAAGAGCCTTTGCCTAATGCCTGAGGCACTCGGCAAAGTGCCTGAGTCCGGTAGTGTGTAAAGTAAAAAAAAACGCCCGGCAACTAAGCACGTTAGCGTAGCATCCTCCCTGACCATCCATCTCACTCCGACGACTAATTAGACGCGCAACGCAAATGAGCCGGACAAAGGTCGCGCCTCCGTCAACGTTCAAACCTCGTCACGCTGTCCCATATTCCCATTTGACCAGCCCCACACGTCTCCGTCTCCGTCTCCCCCCGCCGCTATATAAACCCCCGCCTCCCCTCTTCCTCTCGTCACATTCACACATCAAACAACTCGTAGCTGCCATACTCCCAGCTCACTCTAGCTAGCTCACTTCAATTCCTTCGTGTCGATCGAGATGGAAGCGACGTGGATGGAGGACGAAGGGGACCTACGGAGGGGCCCGTGGGCGGTGGAGGAGGACGTTCTCCTCGCCGGCTACATCGCCGCTCACGGCGAGGGACGGTGGAACGACCTGGCGCGCGCCGCGAGGCTGAGGCGTACCGGGAAGAGCTGCCGCCTCCGGTGGCTCAACTACCTCCGCCCCGACGTCCGCCGCGGCGACTTCACCCCGCAGGAGCAGCTGCTCGTCCTCGAGCTCCACTTCCGGTGGGGCAACCGCTGGTCCAAGATCGCGCAGCAGCTGCCCGGGAGGACGGACAACGAGATCAAGAACTACTGGAGGACCAGGGTGCAGAAGCACGCCAAGCAGCTCAAGTGCGACGTCAACAGCAAGCAGTTCCAGGACATCATGAGGCACCTCTGGATGCCGCGCCTCCTCGAGAGGATCCAGGCCGCAGCCGCCGCCGCCGCTGCAACGTCGGCGAGCTCGCAACACGAGGCCTCGTCGACGCTGCCCGCATACCAGAGCGTGGTGCCCAGCAAGTTGATGTCGGCGTCGCTCGGCGCGCAGTTCCCGTCGAGCAAGCTGGTCATGGTCAGCGAGCAATGCGGTAGCGCGAGCGCGAGTAGTAGTGATGACATGTTCGACGGGAGCTGGTCGGATCTCCTCGCTCGCGCCTGCGACGACGGCGCGGATTCTTCTTTCGTGTTGCCGGACTTCGAATTGGGAGAATCCGGAGACCAATTGTGGAGTTTGGAGGACATCTGGTTACAACAGCAGTACTGATACTGTACTGCGTTTCCTAGCTCTTACGAATTAATAACCAAATTTATTTTGTAGTGTCATCTGATTGATTATCAATCAACGCAGTTAACAAACCGAAGGGCTAACTACATGCTATATTCTGAATTCTGACGTGCACGATTGCCTCCCTGTACTGTCAAAGCTAGCAGGAAGAACATAAACGATACTATTTTTTTAGAGGTTTGCTAGGGAGTACTTGAGTTTTTTTTGGGTTTATAAATACTTAAGTTTTTTTTTATATCTATACTATGCTTAATGATATCTCACTAGAGAAAGAGTCAAAGTGATCTCATGCGTTGAATCTAGATCTAAGAGTTCAAAATTTGAGTACTTGTTAGCAACAAAATACTCAGATACTCTCTAGACACCACCTTTTTTTATCTGTCGGAACCACCCGAAAAAATCAATTCCGAATCCTACGTGTGTACTTTACTATGTTAGTCCCATGATTAGTATCTAGCACACACATATTACATTATTACATCATATTCATATATAAGTAAATAAAACATAGTAGTACATAATATTAAACGTCATACACAGGTCTTACGCGTAGGGGCCGACTGACCAAATAGTCCACATAAAGTATTTGAAGTGGAAATAAACGATAAGTAAAAAATAATGGGCTCATATGATATGCTTCAGCCCACAGGCAACCGACTGGGATTAAAGCCCTAGAACTCGGCTTCATCATCGCCAAAACCCATCGCATAAAAGTGTTCGATCGACGGATCATCATCCTTATCTTTTGAATTTGTTCAACCTGCAAACGTGAGTACAAAGTTTTTTTTTACTCTGCAAGACTTTATAACAAAAATTATATGATATGCAAGGCTACGTCAAGAGAGGTGTCTATCTTACTAAATTTTCCCATTTTTGCATAAAGCAAGCTTTCATTTGTAATAATGAGTAATAGATTGTAATCGGAAGTTGTAAAAGCATTTGGCATTGATAAACAATAAATAATAACAATAATAATAATAAAGCATTTCACATTGATAAACAATAAATAATCTCTGTCGCTGCCACCTCGGCTCTTCACCTTCCCGTGGGCCAATGTCTTCTTGAAGGATATATCGACATCGTTGCACTATTTTGTGGTCTTCTCCGACACCATTCATTCTATCCTTTTTATAACTTTTATTGGAGTTCGTATACAAAACAAATTGCTAATTTTATTTAATTTATTCTGAATTTTAGTTATTTAGAAATTTTACTTTGGAATTCGTATGGAAATCAAATCGCAATTTTTTGATGTTTTTTTTTTCAAATTTCAATTATTTTTTGTTAGAATTTGTATACAAATTCAATTGCTATTTTTAAAATTTTATTCTGAATTAATTATGGATTTTACTTTGGAATTCATTTCGAAATCAAACTGCTAATTTTATTTTATTTTTATTCTAAATTCCAGTTATTTACGGATTTTACTTTGTATTCATGTCGAAATCAAATTGCCAATTTTAATTTATTTTAATTCCGAATTTCAGTTTTTCTAGTCGGAATTCGTATACAAATCCAATTGCTAGTTTTTGTATATTTTTTATTCAGAATTATATTTATTTATGGATTTTACTTAGGAGCTTGTATTCCGAATTTCAGTTATTTCTTTATTGTACTTGAGATGGACTCTTTTTTAAAATCTAGACTGTTGTAATATGGAACCAGCACAATCGACGAAGATCAATTTTCCCACCGATTAATATGAAAATTTCTAGTCCTTGCGAGCGAACGTGGTGATTTCTTTTTTATTGTTGTAATTAATAATATAACAGATTTGCTATTTTTAAGTCGCCTGAAATTTTCTTAAGTTTAAGTCAATTGTTGTGACCATTGGATTTGTGTAGGAATCGATGTGTTATATGATTGGATATTGATCCAATAAATAAAAAACATAACTTATACTTAAGAATATTTTAATCACCTTATGAACAGACAGTCCCATGATATAACATAATAATAGATCGCATATACCTCTTCCTACTCGTCGAAAGGTTGGATTTGAGCATTTGACACATGTATCTCCAATTTTGAGGAGCTAAAAACAAAGGTTAGCATACTAGGCATCGGCAGCGAGGCAGATGACATGGCAGTCGGAGGTCAAACCTATGGTCTCCAGCCTTTGTTCGTCCGGTCAAACGTTGGCCTCCCTCTTCAACGGGCTGTGGCCGACATGAAGACCATCTGACGTAGCAGCACGCTGGCTGGCCCCTCGTGCGCGGTTCCATATTCTAATCGTTCACTTAATTATCTGATTATTATCCTCTAGATCTAGACCACCGAAAGCTAATCAAGAAAGTTATAAGATCCTGGCCGTCGAATTGTCGGATCTAATGGTTCCGGTGAGGCTTGACTTGGCTCAGCATATGTTGCCGTATTATGTCAGCAATGATTTGAATAGCACAGCACTCACCACTCATTCTTTGAACAATGACAAGTCCTACAGCACGTGCTTAATTCCTATGCTATGCATTCTAATCCGACCTAAGGTCCTAAGCTACACAGCTAGCATTGAACGTGTTGAGTTGGATGCGATAATCAGTTCATCCAAAAGTTTAAACTGACGAGAAAAAGGTGGATAATTCATTTATACTTCAATACCCCTCACGTACATATTCTCTCGGGCCTAAAATATGGAATAGAAGTGAGCTATAATTATTTTTCCCTTTCAATTACGCCAACCGGGTCTTGAACTACAGACCTCTTAGCTCTGATACCATATTAAGCTATATGCACCAACCGGTTTGCTCAAAAGCTTAAGCTAGCTAGAAAAGACGGACGATTCACTTATACTTCAACAACAGAACATCATTTGTTGCTGTTGTGCCCGGTCTATTACATTTGATCACGTGCTTCGTGATTGAACGGAAGCGTTCTATGGTTGCTCATCTATACTTTATATATACACTAGGTAAAGTTCAATCCGTGCGAGATGCAGCACGACTCACGCCGATATTGCGGACCTGACGGTTTGAGGTTTATGGTTAGGGTTTAGGGACCAAGAAAACGTAGGGGCCGCAGCTTTTGCCTTATTACTTGTTGCCATGCGTACGTGTTTAAGGTGAAAGAGATGTACATGCTATTGATCGGAGCAGTGTGTAACACGCTATCAGTACGTGAGCATGTCTGTGTACCCATGATACGTCTATAATAGCACGTACGTCTCTAGGCATGCCATCGGACGCCAAGAGACGTGCATGCTATCAGTACGATCGAGCAGCATAGAGTGGTCGTGCATAGATGTGCACGAGCCATGTAAGAGTAATAGCGGAGAATCTAAATGCTAGCTTGAACCTGGAATCGAAAATGTACACTACTACAAAAAAGGTCTTCACAGACGATTTAAAAACGTCATCATAGACGATTTCGTGAGCTGTCTGAGTCTATGGGTCAGTGATGGCATGAATCATCACGAGCGGTTTTGAACCGTCGTGAAAAAGCTATCACGAATAGTTACGAATAAGAACAAATGCGTGATAATTGTATCCTGACGGTTTTTATTGAGTAAATGCAGTGATAGTCTATTTTCTGACGGTTCTAAACAAGAACAAATGCGTGATAATAATTGTCCTGAGCGGTTCTTGTTGAGAATAAATGCGTGATAGTTTTCTATTGCAAAAAAAAATATCAGATTTTGAGCCAAACCAATCAATTATTGGACAGTAGTTTCCATATGCAGCCTCTAAAAAGACAACTAAAATCCAATTATAATTCTGATCGCAAACACATTATAGAAAAGGGAAACTAAAAGGTTTCGTAATGTCCCCTCCGAATGGGAAAAAAGAATAAAATTACAAAGTTAAACTAGCTAAAAACCATCTGTGCCTGCAATCTCTTGAAGACTCATCGGCTTCTTGGATTGGTTCAACACTACTTCTCTCTGTACCTCACTAGCATATCACAAGCTGTTCTTGCATGTTGTCTGAGTTCGACTCAAACTCGTCAGCAAGGAGAGACGACTGAAAACCTCCAGCGGCGCTCCGACCTTAGGTAACACAAAATTAAGATCATTCTTTACAACAAACAGCCAACAAATTATGTATGTTTTTAGGATGTACACGTACCTTCTGGCAGTCTACCTCCTACGGCAGACAAGGAGCTCCTCCGCATCCCTCCTCCTCCTCCTCGTCGGCTGTGTCTCCTCATCGAACCGCGACGGGGAATCGAGGGTGGTCGCTGGAGCTCGGCGTGAGGAGGGGAGAGGGAGAGACTGATGGAAGACAAAGCTGGGATGGCTATAATATATAAGGATAGCACCAAAACATTTTGCCTCCCACGCACGTGTTCAAAATTTTTCGAAATCCCGCGCTGCGAATCACAGACAGTTTCATACAAAAACCGTCTGTGATGACATATCACAGACGGTTTGTGATATGATCCGTCTATGATAAGTATCTCATCACAAACGGTTCTGATTTTACCATGGCTTGAAATTACTAATACTATGGCTTGAAATTTCCTTACTCTCTGATTTTACCATGGTAAAATCAAATCAAAGAGTAAGAAAAATTCTAAGTCACAGACAGTTTTTAATACAAATCGTCTGTGATATTATACTTATCACATACGGTTCGTATTGAAAACCATCTGTGAAGTATCATAGACGGTTCATATCATGAACCGTCTGTGAAGTCTACAATTATCACAGACGGTTCGTGTTAAGAACCGTCTGTGATACTTCACAGACGGTTTTCAATGTGAACCGTCTGTGATCTAGCCATCTTCACAGACGGTTTTTAGCGCAGCTAGTAACACAGACGGTCTCTAAACCAAAACCATCTGTGATTGCATGTAATACAGACAATTTTGGTCAACCGTCTGTGATGAGGCGTCCAGTATGTGCCTTTTTGTAGTCGTGATGGAGCTTTGGTTTCACATATGCCCATAGAAAAGCAAAATGTTGCCTGATGATCAAACCAACAAATCGTGTTCAACCGTGTTCAACATGATGGCTATGTATATTAAATTTTACTCTTAAATTAGAGTAGTGCAAGAGCTTACATGTTTGTTGCCATTGTAGCGAAAATCCATGATCCTTGCCCTCCATTAGGCGTCAGGAAACTGAAACGAGACCATCTAAAAGTTCATATCGACTTTTTTTGCTCATCACTGATTTGTTTTCACCCCCGAAAAAGAAAAGGAAATTAAGAGAGAAACAAAAAAAAGAGGACATTGGAATGCATCAGAGATCACGATTTCAATATTTGGACGCTCAGAATGCAAGCAAACATTTTCTGAAAAGAGGGGTGTGAAAGATAACCACTAACATATGAAGAGGTACCTGCAGAACAAGGATGCAGAAGCAAGCAGCAGGAGGCCAGGAGGTAGGTGTCAATCGAATCCGTATTATCCGGCACCCGAATTCGGTTGGTAGCGAATATGGTTTAGATTTTTTCATCCGATTAACAATTTCTCCTATATTCATATTCGTATTCGCATTCACATAAAAAAATATATAGATACGAATATGGTACATACTTTTGCTAGCTGAAATGTTATTTTATCCGCACTATTTGAATTCGAAATCGATAAAATAATATATATATATATATATATATATATTATTGCAGTATGGCCAATTAGTTGGATGAGTATTTTTAGTTTAATATGAATTTGCAAAACAAAGTACATTAAGTAAAGTACTGGGATCAATATGATCAAAGGAGGCACTTGCCTTGCACAGGTTGTTCTGAAAGTGAGATCGGTTGGTCGTCGAAAGTTTTGTTTGCGCAATCAACGTCTATTGCAAAAAGAGCCAAAAATTAATTAAATAATGCAAATAACCTAAAACAGTAATCAAATTTAAATACTTTTGTATATTTAGAAATATTATGATTTTATACAAATTTAGATACAAGAATCAGCTCATTTGGAGTTTCCTAGCAAAAGTTATAAGGGTTTGAAGTTGAAAGGGATTGAAAATCCCTGGAAAAAGAAAAGGGGAGAGAGAGGGTGTCTCTCTGACAGGTGGGACCCGCCCCCATTTCCTTTTTCTTTTAAATTTCTTTTCCAGTCGAAAATTCCTAGTCAAATGACAGGTGGGCCCTCTGGTTTTATTTTCTTTTTCATTTATTTTCCTAAACCAATCTTATCTCTTACAGGTAGGGCCCACGGTCAGTCTCTCGGCTTACTACAACAGTGCGTAGACTATAATCTAAGACTTGGTCCACCGGTTTAAGAGCCAACACTTAATGTTCTTAATAGCACCGGGCCCGCACGTCAGTGGTCTTACCAGTATTCTAAACCAATGATTAGCCTTTAATACCACACTTAGGACAAGGATTTGGTCATTAATTGTGGTGCGCAGCTCAAGCATTTATTCGCATGGGTTTCTGTTTAATGGGTCCACTAGGCAGTGAAGACTAGCGGTATTAATCCCAATGATTAGCGTCACCTCTTCATTACAACGCAGATTTGGTAATTAATCCTCGAGCTACAGTAACTGTCCGACTGGACATGGGAGAGGAGCTCTCGGCTTGCTCAAGGCCACGCTCGTCGCCGGCGAGCGGGCCGTGGCAGCACGGCTGGATGGTCAAAATGGGAGGCCACGGTCTAGGCGAACCCGCTGGCACCGGCAGCGAGGCCTCCGGTGACCGGTAGCAGCGACGCAGTGAAGTTAAGTGGCGATGACACTCGGCCAAAAATGCACTAACGAAACCGACGGCGCCCCTCGCTAAATAGCATGCGCACGAGTGGCTAGAAGGTACAAGGAACCTACCAGAGGGTAGCGGGGTGAAGGAGCTCGCCGAAGTGGAGCTGGCGGCGGCATGGGCGGTGGCAAGGGGGTGCTCCTAGTGCACGGGCACCTAAAAAATTAATGAATTTTTTTAACTAGGTATAAGCACTCAGCAGTTGGGCACTTGGGCACTTAGGCTGGCTATTTCAACAATTCAGCCCACCAAGCCACCAACAAGAGCAAGTCATCAGGTACTAAGGTAGTGAGGCACCCGCACCTGCACATTCCTAAGTCATTGTACAATCGATCACAGAGAGTACTATCACAAAAGACTAGTTGTACAAACTAGCGAAGGCTTTTGGCATATGTTCTGACAAAATATTTTGGTTCTTGGCGTAGCCTTTTGTTCCTGTCATGGTGTCATCTTAGCTAGCTACAATCGCCAACTGAAACAATCACTTCCTGATGCACACCTGCAGAGTATCAGTAATTTATCTCTGGGCACAATCATGGGCGGAGCCAGTAGGGGTGCTCGGACACATCAAAAAATTGAAAACATTTTCAAGGATCAGTTCTGCATTTGGGCCATATTCATAGTACTCCTTGGTGTGCACTCTCTTGGAAGCTCAACTCACAACCCACGGCCTGCTCGTGCCTCCACCAGCCCATATCCATCTCTATCTCCAATACTCTAACTCCTCCCCAATTTGGTTCCTGTGACTCGGCGGTCGGTGCGGTGTGAAGAGGAGCGGTGGGCGACGTGGCACCAGTGTGGGAGCAGCAAGCAGCAGTATGCGACGCGCCACTAAGACCAATGGTTTTGTAGGTGCGCATAAAGAAACTTCTATTTTTCTCACATTCATATTATTATAGTCATTTTCCAAATTAATTACTATAGTAATGACATGCGAAAAGAGACTAGTAGACAATTTCCTTCGTTCTTTTTTTCTTTACATTTTTTTACTTCTAACGAGCAAATTCATGGCTTCGTTGGGCGATGCATAGTTTGAACTAGTGAAAAAAATTTCAGTGAAATTTCGACAGTTACCAGCAAAAATCGGATCTATCGGACCCCTCTGGTAAAATTTCCAACCGGCCAAAATTTTTCAAATTTGCTAGTTTTTGCCAAATATAAAGAAAGTTTGTTACCATATGGGTGGAAACACCCTTAGTATTGAAGAGGTTGGTTCTGGGTTCAAACTTTGGCTATGTATTTTTTTCTGTATTTTTTTTGTTTTAACTTCACAAAAAAATTCAATTTTCTATTTGAAAATTTCCGCCGAAATAAATCCAAAAATTCCGGTAACAACCAATAATTGATTCTATCGCTAGGCTCTGAAATATTTTCCCAACGATAGCTTTTCCCTGGTTTGAACTAATCGTACCCAGTGTTGCTTTGTGTGTGCACCCTCAACACCAAATTCCTAGCTCCGTCACTAGGCGGCGGTGGACAACGGCGGCGGTGAGGGCCTTCACGTGGGCAGCTCGCTGGAGGGGAAGAGGCTCCATGGCGACACTTGGGGAAGACTCGGGATGCCCAGATGACGTTTCAAACGCCAGTGATTGACTTAGGTCCCACTGGAGGGCTGCGGTGATGAGGTTGAATGATGTGGCCGGAACCGAGGAAGATGAGTGCTCCAGAGAGTTCCTATGCACGAAGATAAGAATTAGTTGAGGGAAAAACAGTCCTTTGAGGCTGAGACACATGATGACGGGGTGTAGAGAAAAGGTGATCACTGGTTCACCAGTGGTGATACGGCGATGTCTTGGCCGGAATTAGAGCTTGCTCGGTTCTCAGAGGAATTGACGAGGAGAAGAGTGGGGAAGGAGAAAGGTGGCTCGGGGAAGGTCCAAAGGTGAAGAAGGGGGTAGAAGGAGAGCTCCCAATGAGCTTTTATGGCTAGGCGGCGGAGATACCGCAAATGAGCCCCGGCATGGTGTTAACTCGTTCGGTGACGTACGACCCTGGGCGAAGCGACCGCTGAGCAACGGGGAGGGACAGGGCAGTTAATGCTCGCGGGAGATGTGGCCGAAGGAGGTGCAAACCGGGGGCGCACACAAAACCAGTGGCTCGGCGGAGGAGGCCAAGGCGCGGGCGTGCGCTGGCGCCGTGGGCGGCGCCGCGTGGGAGATGACTCCTGCTGGTGGGGCCTGTAGTCAGTGAGAGGGGAGGGGGAAGCTGCGCCAAGCTAGTGCGGCTGCAACACGATGCGCCTGTCTTGGTCGGTGGGGCAAGTGGACTGGCGGGTGGGGTCCACCCGTCAGCTAGAGGAGGAGGTTAGGGTTTAGATTTTCTGATTTATTTTTATTTGAGACTAGCTGAGTCTTAAGGGATTTAATTGACATAGCTGAGGGCTCCAAAATTAATGAAAATTTTATGGTAGGTTACTTACACTGTGGAGATATTTTTGTAATTTTCCTGGGGCTTCTTATGTCATATAAGTATTTCTAAAAATCTTATAAGTTTCAATTTGTCTTATCTTTAACCTTTGTTTTGAGGCAAGGTTTCAAAACATGCTTTAGTTAATTCTCTCATTTCATAATCAGCATAATTATGCTAATTTTTAATTTAATTGTGATCTTTTCCCTTCAACTTATTTTTAATTATCCAATAGGTTTGTGCTTTTCATACGTTGATGTTTAGGTTTAAATTCAACAAAAACTTTGAATGTAAATCCAAGTAAGTTGAATGACCACAAGATGCAACAAAAGTTTTAAAATGACCACATTTTTATATATTTGAAATACAAACCCTAATTTCAGGTTGTTACAGCTATGTACGAGGATAAAGTATCATAAATATCTTGCAATTACGTAAGTTATGAGGATGTCTGAATCCGACCGAATTGGATATGTATTCGATTTGTATTTATATTCGTTACATCATTTGATTTGTATTCGACAATATTCGAGTTCGTATTCATTTATAAAATACGAGAAGACTACCGTTTGATTCGTATTCGATCCGTTGACACACCTACGAGGAGGAGGGAGGGACAGAAGCAAGAGAAAGGGAGAGTGGTGCGTAGTTGACGTTGCTCAGTCGCGGCGGAAGCTGCTAGGTAGATAAAGGTTTCCTGTGTTCTTTTTGGATTTGAAGTGGGAAATAAATTCTATGGAGGATGACCCCTGTGAGGCCCCTCCCCCACAGCCATCCGATCACACCCCCTACACACGTGTGCTACAGTGAATAGCTGGCGATCAACCGGCTGTGGGGGGACCCTGACAGGGGCCATATAATTTATTTCCTTTGAAGTGATCGCAAGTATAGCACTACCTTTTGTAGCTCTCTTGTCCTCAACGTATTAAGCTTTTTGGTAGGCATGAAACTCAACGAATACTATTACTCAACTTTGCGATATCATTGGTCAAATTCAAAATTGTCGTTTCTAGAAAAGCAACTCCGCGTATATAGACATTTTTCGCGAATACATGGTATATACCATAGTTGAGTATCACAGAGCCAATTCTTCACAAATTACTATAGCCAGGTATAATACCTCTGAGCATACCTGTGCTATCATGTTGAGTTTGGGTAAAGTAACACACACCCTCCTTTTATCAGGATCATTGGTGAAGCCAGGATGAAAACAGAGGTGGTGCTCGTGCGTCGAAGCTAACGTAAGACAAACATACCAAAAAAGCCAGGATCCTTCGCTCTCCAAGTTGCCGCCACGCCCGCACGCCCTCCCGGCCTCCTCTAGGGTTTCTTGTAGTGGCGACTGGGGTTGGGGATTGCCGGATTGGAGTCTGGTCGGCTTGGTCGCTTAGGCTTCCATTTGACTTCTAGTTTTCCGCTAGACATGAATCCCTAATGAGCCTCCAAGATGCCAGCCCAAGAAGGCTCATGCGCCCAACTGGTGGTAAAGGGGACCCAAAGTGTTCAGGAGGGGGAGTCCGTGTTCAAGCATATACGAGCACGGACACTGCCATCATCCCTAACCAGGATTTACACGAGGGACCTTATTTTGTGCATCCACTTGCGATGTGCGTAAAGTATGGCCAATGAATTCAACGTCACGAGTTTGCCAAAAAAAGAAGAAAAAACTTGTGTTAAAGTGGTTGGCAACTACCTAATTTGGTGCAGCGAGCTGAAGTTTACGGTGAAACCAGCAAACACTAGCTTAACCAAATGTGACACGTGGCATTACTAAACCAAACACGCAATGAATCTCAAAGTGCAACTCTCTTACAAGTTGAATGGGCCTCCTACATAATTTTTTTTCCCGTTGAGTGGATATGTTACAAACCACTCGGATCACGTACTTCAATCAACAGCCAAATGGTTCGGATACAAGTTTGGGGGAGATGGAGACTAGGGATAGAAGAACAGGAGAAGGGGAATCAGAGCAACTGCGGTTAGGGAAGGAGCAGCTTCGGGAGGAAGAAGAGAGAGTTGTGTCTAGCTAAAATAATCTTCGATGCCCTTGAGTCGCTGCTGCCTGGTCCTTTGTACACAATTGCCAGCCCTGCCGATGTCCCTTCCCAGCCTATTGGGCCCAAAACCGGTCTACTGCTTGTCCAACCCACAAAGCCCACAATGTCCGTGACATTCTCCCCTCCCTAAAATTCGGCTTATCCCCAAGCCGCTGTGATGAAACCATCAAAATTGAGCTCACAAATGATGCTGAATTGCTTGCACACTTTACTACCTCCAATGTTGAAAGAGCTTTCCTTCTGGGAATTTTTTCTTTTATTTGCAGTGCCTTCACCAACTCATCTCCAGAAATATCTTCAACATGCTTGTAGAGTTCAGGGGGCAGTAAATCAATAGCATCGACCATTTTCTTCTTTCCACAGTTCTGGACAAGAACATCAATTGCTTTGCAGATTTCTCAGTGCCACCGCCTGTTTCGCGACTTGAGCGACTTCTCCATCGTGAGAAAATCAAAGTAGCCCTCTATCGTCAATATGGCACTGTCGGTCCCAGCCATCATTAAATCCAACTCTGAGTCCTCCATTTGTTCAGTAGTTGAGTTAACAACAAATGGATCATTAATCATACCGATTCTTACTCTAGCAATTGTTTGTTTATTTGGAACTTCAGAGAGTGCCATGGCTATACCAGCAGCTGTGACAGCCAAGCAATCAGGGGAATGAATACCAACATAACTGAAAACCCAGGATAGAATATGAGTTTCATAGTAAAAGCCCTTGGGCATAGTAGGGCGTAAGACCCTGTCAATCAATCTGCAAACTAAAACCTCATGGTCTTTTGCCCTTCCTTCTCGTTTGAAGAAACCACCACTAGTTCTTCCAACAGCTGAAAGGCGTTCTTGATAGCTAACTGACATTGGGAAAAAATTAGAAGGATCGCTTGGAGTATCAGCCAGACAAACAGAACAATAGACAATCTTAATCTCACAGATGCTCTGTTCCTTTTGCTGGGGTCATTGACAGGTTGCTCTAAGTATGTTGGTCACTTGTTTGTCATTAAGCTTCTTAGAGTACCTTTGCCCTTCTACAATCTTGGACGCCTCCATAGAAAAATATACATGACGAGAATCACTTCCAGCCTGTAGGCAGGGCCAAGAAGTATACTTCAATCTGTAATTGTACCTTTCCAGAAAATACTGAACCAATAACTTTCTAATGGTTTCTAGAGCTTCTGTTTGTCTAAAGATGGAGTCGTGCTCAAGCGCAATCACCCTTCCATGCAGTTTCACAACTTTTGATCCCCACTTTGTGTGGTCTGAACTAGACAATGCCACAAGCCTTTGCTTCTCCAGGACCTCAACCATTTGGTTGTTCTCTACATAACTGAGCACAAGACTTCTCTCACTACTCTTGTCATTCTCATACTGGGCAAACTCAGTCACTAACATAGGTATAGCAACGCACAACATGATGATAGCTGCTGCTATGCCCCTTTGCCTTGTTTCTTGCTCACCTTGCATGGCAAGTCAAAAACTCCTCCACGCTTCTGCTGCCACAGCCTCATGCCACAAGATAGCATCCTCCTGCTGTTAGGACCGATGTTGCTAGCTACAAGACCGACTGAGACGCCACTCCAAAGAAATACAGTTGGCGAACCTTGAGTGCCCATCACAGAGCAAGACACTGAGCAGCTTATATGTCCTGGTGGAGGCCACGGTTTTAGCTCGACCAATTCCAATGATAAAGCCACCCTTTTCATCATTAAGAACACCATCTCAGCAACAACTCCATAGAGGAAATGAAGTGGTGGTGGCCACGGGTGCTTGAGCTGATCAACCTCTTGACCACACCCCACAGATGGCCACGACATTGGTCGTGCTTCAGCTTCATGATTTATGCTTTGGACCTGGTAAGGGGAAGGCCAAGAACTCCATCCAACACTTTTTTCTGGAGGTGGCCACAGTACCATTGAACTCCTAATAGGCATTTCATCAAACGGCTTGCGTGTGTCTTGGAGACAGAGGAGACACCCATGGTTGAGCTCGTTGCCACAGCCGGCTGATTTGGCAGCGACACCGCTAGGTGTGGAGGTGGCCAGCTGCGTGACCAAGACCAGATGGACGTTGGCGTCAGGTACGTACCAGGGTGAGTGGTGGTGCGGGGTCTGTACCTGGAGTAGCTTCCGCCAAGGCATGGTCGTCCTCAGCGCGTGGTGGCATTTCGCCGAACAGTTGGTGCGCGGCGATGCGGCCACTGTCGGCACACACACAAGGTGCGCCGAGGGATGAAGCGGGGTTGGTGATGGCAACGTTGAGTAGGACGACGGTCGGGGGAGAACCCGGGGCCACATCCGACATGAATGTGGACGTCTGCGAGGCGGAGTCATAGTCCGAACAATTCATCAAACACTTGGTGGGCGACTCGGGGGCGAGGGCCGCATCTGCTCGTGGAGTGGCTGTCGCCACAGCATGGTCCACTGCGTTGACACAGGTGGCCGTCGGTGTGGGCACGGGCGGTGGCAAGGCATGAGCGGGTGCTCCTAGGGGCTGGACGATGGCCTTCAAGCTGACCGCGAGCTCGTCCATGCGTACTGCTAGGTCTTCCATCTCCGATGTCTGCTTCTTCACAGCAGAGATCAACTGACTCAACATCGCCGTGCACCGTGCTTCGCTCTCCTTCTCGGCGTCGGTCTTGGCCACCTCGGAGCACAGAGCCATCAGGAACGAATGCTCTGATACCAATTGTTACAAACCACTCGGATCAAGTACTTCAATCAACAGCCAAATGGTTCGGATACAAGTTTGGGGGAGATGAAGACTGGGAGGAGAAATAAGACTGGGGATAGAAGAACAGGAGAAGGGGAATCAGAGCAACTGCGCTTCGGGAGGAAGAAGAGGGAGCTGTGTCTAGCCAAAATAATCTTCGATGCCCTTGAGTCGCTGCTGGTCCTTTGTACACAATTGCCAGCCCTGCCGATGTCCCTTCCTACCCTATTGGGCCCAAAACTGGTCTACTGCTTGTCCAACCCACAAAGCCCACAATGTCCGTGACAGGATAGTGTCCAAATTCCAATCCAAGAAACCCACGTACTTATAACAAAATGTAAATTATTTATATACTATTCGAAATTTTGCATCGCGCTCTGTTCGACGAAATGCCCGACAGGGACGTCGTGGCGTGGACGGCCATACTGTCCGGCTACGCCCCCAGCGAACGTCACCGAGAGGCGCTGGACATCTTCCAGCGCATGCTCGCGGTGGGCGTCGGCCCCAACGAGTTCACATTGTCCAGCGTCCTGACCGCGTGGCGCGGCGGCCGGCGGCTGCGAGCCATCGCAGCACTCTGTCGCGGTGCGGCGGGCGTGGATCACATGCTGTACGTCGTGAACGCGCTCATTGACGCCTACGCGTCCCGCGGGGAGGGCGTGGAGGAGGCTATTCGATGCGCTGGGGAGGGGACGCACGGCCGCGTCGTGGACGTCGATGATCGCCCGGTATGCCCGGTGGGAGCAGGAGCACACGGGGCTACAGTTGTTCCAAAAGATGATTCAGGTGGAGATCTCTCTTACTCTTAATGCTGTCCGAGGGCCATTTATGGTGCGCTGCACCATTTCCTACCATTGTTTTTCACTAAATTGCATACAGAAAAGTGGTGTCTAGGAAGTACTTGAGTGTTTTGTTGCTAACTAGTATTCAAATTTTGAACTCTTAGATCTAGATTCAATGCATGAGATCACTTTGCCTCCTCGCCTAATGAGATATCACCTAGCATAGTATAGATAAAAAAAAACTCAGGTACTCACAAACCCAAAAAACACTCGAGTACTCCCTAGCAAACCCCTACAGAAAATTGCTCTTGTTGCTGCAAAAGCGTTTTCATGTCTGATGCGATCAAACCAACTATATAGATTTTATTATTGTGGCGTTAAGAGGACACAAGGGAGGAACTAAAATTATCTATACTTTCTAAACTTCAGCTAAGGGCGTTATGCATTTTACGATCTTGACAATCTGCTAATTATCGAGTAGTTTAAAGCTTACTATTAGCTGAGTTCTTGTCTAATGGTAAAAGTTGACAGTAAAAGTAGAAAATGATGAAGATTAAATTATTCTGTTGTCATGTTCCTTTACATTTTTCATAACTGATGCCTTAGCAAAATGATCAGGAAATGTCAAATGTCGTGTACTAGTATGGTGTTCACAATATGAATTATTGTCAAACACCTGTTTATTTTTGTTAGATGTTAAACATGTAGCTTGTATAGGGTGCACTTTGCATATTTACCTATACCCATAACTTGTATATTTTGACCTTTGACTCATTGGAATAGGATAAAAAAAGGGTTCATTCCAACACAGTATTAGATCCCATGGCTCTCTCTCTACTCTTACCAACCCCAGCCACTGTTCACAGCTGCCCTCAGGCCGCTGCTGCCGCCGCCATCCTCCGGCCGTCGTCGTCGCCTGAGCGCCACCGTCGAGGCTCAACTCTCGGGGCTGCCAGCGCGCCCGAGCTCCTCCTGATCTAATTGGAGCCACGAGCTTCGGCTTCTCTCTGGTTTTGGTTTCTATGACTTCGGCTCCGACTTCCCCTATTGCATTGGCTCCAGCTTCCGATCTAATTGGAGCCACCGGCTTCTGCTTCTCTTCGGTTCCGGCTTCTACGACTTCGGCTCTGGCTTTCCCTATTGCATCGGCTCTGGCTTCAGCTTCAATTGCTGCTTCGGCTTCTCTGGGTTTCTCTGTTTCCCTCCATGTGCGGCTCGCTGAGGCCGAGGCGGAGGTCACCGCGCTGTGGGCCCGCTCGAGTGGCTCAAACTCGAGGCCGCCGAGCGCGATGAGCTCCACTCCCCGTTCCTAGCGGCTACGCGCCCAGGTGATGCCAATCTCCACGACAATGAGGAACCCGACGGGTGGGAGGCGGAGCAGCAGCCGATGCCATTGGCGCTCGCCGACGCGCCCTCCCTGGCCTTCGCCGTCGCCTCTATCTTGGGCCTCGGGCCGCCGCCTCCCCTGCCCCAAGCTCCTGCCCTTAGACTCCATAGGCTCTACTCGTCTGGCTCTTATTTCTCAGTAGTGTTCCTCGCCTCCACCACCTCCCTAGTCCAATCTCTTGTCGCCGTGGATCTTGGATTCTAGTGCTTCTTTTCACGATACCAGATTCTACTCGCCTCACTTCTGCGTCCCAGGACTCTTCCTTTCACTGTTTAGACTACAGATGATACCTTTCTTCCTGTTGCAGGCCGACGTATCCTTTCCACTTTTTCCTTTCATGTTCCTGCAGTCTCTCATGTTCCCAAATTTACTATGCAGCTTGTGTCAGCTGGTTAAATCACTGATCACGACTGTCATGTTATTCTTGAGTCCGACTCTTATTGTGCTTTAGGACCGCCGCATGGGGACTCCGCTTGGTGCTAATCTTCGGCGCCGTGATTTGCAGCGTCTTTGGGAGCTCGACTGACTGCACTTTTCTTCCGTTGTCTCCACCATCCAGTCCACCACTACACCTACCTTTGTTTTTGCTGCGTCCTCTACTGCTTCCTCTGCTCAGTGACCCCATCGTTTGGGTCATCTCTCTAGATCGCAACTGTCGTCTCTAGTGGGTTTTGGTCTTCTTGGGTTTGTTTCTGGTGCTACCTCTTTACCTTGTATGGGTTGCAAACTTGGCAAGTAGCTGCAGCTCCCCAATCCCTCTAGTGATTGTGTTTCCGCTCGTCCTTTTTGTTAGATGTGTATTATTGTGAGGACCCCAGTTTATTCGGCTTGTAATGCTTAGTCTTCCATTGACTCTAGCATCACAAATCCAATAAACCAAGCCTCGAGATATGTATACTTCCTAGAAATGCAGTATACACACCTCGCTACAAAATTATGCATCAATTCCATTCAATCGCATAGAACCGAAGCACAACGATAAAAGACATACATAATAGAGATTTATTACAACAAGGGCCAACCGGCCAAATAACAACTAAATACCAAATAAACAGCGGAAGCAAAAGTGTCATAAGATGGCGATAAACAAAAGAGCCAATTAATGTGCCTTTACCCACAAGGCAATCAACCGGGCCGCCAAGCTAGTCGTCAAACCCGCAGCACATCTCACAAAAGGGAAGCCCTTGGGGCTCACCTTCTTTCTCTGCAACAAAAACATTAAGCAAAGCGACTGAGTACAAAAATTATTTTTGTACTCGCAAGACTGACGTGTAAGGGTAACAGAACTATAATTAACTACATACAAGCTTTATTGAAGTGGAGGGGGCTCTGGACTTACTTTTAGCATAAAGCCAGTTTTCATTTGCAATAATGTAATAGATTCAAAGCAATTTGACAAACTGCTTGTAATTGTTGAAATAACAGCGATACAATAATAATAACAATAATAAAGACAACCTGGAAGTGACTAACCCATTAGTCACCACAACAATAGTATGAATATCCATTCATACCAACCCATCAAGTTTTAATTAAATATTGTAGTCTAGTTCTCACGGGGCGTATCCGAGCGTGTCCATAACCTAGGACGAGGCTATTCGAATAGTTTTAACCCTGCAGGGGTGTACCAATGTACCCACACTTCAGACCGCCTTTAAGCCACAAAAGCACACTTCCGAAGGTATGCCGGCACGGCTAAGTCTTATGAGACGCCTTCCAATATTGTGCATTAACTACGAGCCACTCGTATGGATAGAAACACATACGCTTACATTGCAAGCTGAAAGACAACCAGCCATCACGGGGGAAGCCTTTCGGACACTGCAATGCTCCCAGCACCATCCCTCCTGCGACTCCCTGCGACCCGAAGCCAATACACGCAAAAGTACTAAGTCAAGAGAGGTCCCATACCCTCTAGTGTGGTTAGCACGCAAAATGCTCAGTACGGTGGCGCAAGTAACTCGATCATTAATGACTCGGGCACCATTCCAGTCACACCCAGAAGCACACCAACATACCATTGTGCCCAAGTCTAAATCATTTTGTTTTTAGGTTTTAGTTTTCACAAGTAAACATGGCACAAGGCTGAAATCATAAGTGATAATATATTTTATGTGATCAAGGCTATCAACTAGGTTGATAACCGCCCAATTCTACCGGTAACTAAGCATTGCTAAGCATCATATCGTAAAGACAAATAAAAGGCCCTAAATCATTCACCGGGCTCTAATTCACCGGTGAGGATAATATTCCTAAGATAGTGGCAGGGGTGAACAATTTAAGGGAAACAATGCAATAGGATTAGCTACCTCTATTCGGCAAAATTAATCATTGACACAAAAGCATGCATACATACAAGTAAAACAAAGTATTAGATTTTAAAAGTAATAGGATGGAGTGGATATGATCAAACTGCTTGCCTTGCTATAGATCACTTTCTTGCTGCAGAGGATTCACTCACGTAAACAATAATTCCTTCGGAACCTAACGCGAAAAGGCGATAATCAAATAAGAAGAAGAACTCCAAATAAACTCAACAGCAAAGTTTCTCCAAATACCATGAAATTCATACAACAGCAAGATTATGATTTTAGAAAATTTTAGAAACAAGAATTTCTTCATTTAGACTTAGTATGCAAAAGTTATGGCTAAAACAATTCTTCTCAGCTTGACTAATTCCAGATTAATTCCTATCTGTTACTGTTCATAGTATAAATTTCTAGAAAGATCTGGAACTTGAAATTTTTATGCTAGGTAGATGCTAGTATTCTAAGGTTAGCAAAATTGAGTTTACCGTATTTGGAGTTAAATTGAATTTATTATGATTTTTCTAAGTTATAAGTCTAAGGCATGGTTAATCTCAGAATTAAAGACTACTTTAAAACATGGGTTATGCTAGAGTACTTTATGAGATGAATTCTAGAACTTTAGTTTGTTAAATTTGGAGCTCTGAGAAAAAGATATGCATTTTGAAGTTTAAAACAATTAATAAAGTGCAAATAAAAGCTTTCGGGACTTAAACTGGAAAACCGACTCAAATCGGGGAGGTCGTGGGCCGTTGATCAAAGATCGCACGGCACACGAGCACAGGCGCTAACTCCCTCACGAGCACCTCTGCGCAAAGATCTCATCGCGCCTAGAGGAGGTCTTAGCCGTTATATCAAGACTTGATGGTTTGGATCTAACGAGGAGGTCCATGAGGTAGAGGTCTAAGAGAGGAGGTCTGAATGGTGAGATCTGAAAGAGGGAGGTCGTGGCGACTAAGATCTCGAGGAGGTCCGGCCGTTAGATCTAAATCTAACGGTCCGAGAGTGATGGGGAGGTCTTAGAATTTCAATCCAACGGAGGAGTGCGGATGGTCAGAATTTCTCAGGGGAGGTCCTGACGGTCTAGATCTCTAGGGGGAGGTCCTACGGCTTAAGTCCACCGAGGAGGTCCCGACGACTAGGATCTCTCGGGGAGGTCATGGATGGCCAAGATCCCTACCGACGGATCTAAAGCGCTGAGGAGATCTAGGCCGTTAGATGGAGATCAACGGTCCCGAGCTACGGGGAGGTCCTCAAGCGGAGGATCTAATCGGAGGAGGTCGGGACGGTCAAGATCTACCAGGGGAGGTCTTGAACGATCCAGATTTAATCGAGGGAGGTCCGAGCAATAAGGTTTAACAGAGAGAGGTCCGGACGGCTAAGATTTCCACGGGGAGGTCTACAACGGTTCAGATCTGCTCTAGAGAGGTCCTTAGCTCCTCCGTACAAAGGACCAGTGGGAGGTCTTTTGCAAAGAGGACCCCGATGGAGGTCCTGGGTGGTCTTTGCAAAGTGACCGAGGTGGTCTTTTTGCAAAGACACGAAGGTGATCTTATCGGTTAAGATTGGGCCTAGGGAGGTCTCAACAGTTAGGATCAACACTAGGGGGAGGTCCGGGGTTTTCTTTATAAAAGACCAGGGGTGGTCTTTTACAAAGAGGACCCTAAGGGTGGTCTTTAGGGGTGGTCGTTACAAAAAGACTACGGGGAGGTCTTTTAGCGCAGGAGTGGTCCTAGCGGCCAGGATTTAACCAGGGTGGTCCTGGACGGCTGGGATCAAAACAAGAGGGGAGGTCCGGGCGCTAGGTTTTAACAGAGGAAGATCCTACGACCAAAAAGCTAATCTGAGGAGGTCTGGGATGGATAGGATGTGCACGAGGAGATCGTGATGGCTGAGATTATAGGAAAAGAGGTCCTAGCGCTAGGTTTTAATAGAGGAAGATCCTAGGGTTAAGACTTCACCCACGGAGGTCCTCAACGGATGAGATCTACCCTAGGAGGTCTTGGGACTTAGGATTTGCACAGAAAACACTCTACGGCACAGATCTAACTTGGGGTGATCTTTAACGCCTACGATTACACCTAGGAGGTCGGGGACTTAGAAGGCACGCGCGTTTTGCCGGCAAGACAACATTAATGATCAACCTCGGACAACATTAATGCCAATCATTGATTACGAGATCTGTCAAAGTGCGACACGGCAAAGCGCCCGAAGTGAAGAAAAGCTCACCGCGGCGACGGGACCTCGCGGCGAAAACCAAAAGCACGGCTAGGTTCGAATAGTAAGGAAAACCTACAAGGTGCCAGCTACACCTAAAACACCTCCTACCGGCTGGCCGAGATGACCATGGAGACAAAATACACCAAAACGAAACTAACTAGATCTAAAAGAACCGGGTTTCCAATACTAAGGTACCAACACAGGGGTGGAAGAGGTCGAGGAGGGTCGCAAGAACTCCGGTGACGGTGGTGCTCGCCGGAGATGAGGAAGACGACACTCCCGGCCACGAAAGCAAACTCCCCAAATTGTCAACATCTGTGAAGGTTAAGCAAACAAGTTAGGGAGGCTTGAGGGGACCAAGACGACAAGACGACACGTCAAGATTGCAATATTGAACCACTGGAGCTCAGAGGTCGTCGGAGAGCTCCCAAGTGCAGTAATGGCGGCCGAGGCTCTCGGAAGTTTTGAGCGCAAGTGTACTGGGAGAAGAACTAGGGTTGTGAAAGAGGGTCTTAAAGAAACTTAGAGAGGAAGCTTGGAGTTCTAACATAGCCGGAGAGCCAAGGAAAAACATTTGCAATGCCACTCGGGTGCGAGCTAGGTACATTGAAATGATGGGAGTAGGTAATGAGGAGACTTTTTGGGAAAAAGGTGCCGACACGAATTAAAGGTGGTCGAGAGATAGCCGTTGACAAGAGCAAGAAATGACAAGGCCTTTGCTCAACACCGCTCTAGTTCGACACACACGCATGCGTGTGAAAACGAGATGACCAGTCCGGAGGTCCTACTGTCGCTGAACAACCACAGGATGACCGGTCAAAGGATGCCACGGCTAAAGCGGCGGCGAGACCCGGCCAGAGAGGTCGGGATGGTTGGATTAGAATCGAAGGGCTCAGTTTTAAGTGAGACTCAGAGGTCCTAACACTTAGGGAGGTGCGAGCCCCAGATCTGAAGATAGGCGGCCCACGATCACCCAAATGCTAGGGGTGATCGAGGAGGTCTTTGAGGATGCCTAAAGGTGGTCTTTGCAAAAGATGCGAAGGAGGTCTGGAGGTTGTCTTTGCAAAAGGGCCAGGAGGAGGTCCTGCGGTGGGAGGTCTTTACAAAGACCAGAGGAGGTCTTTGAGGAGATCCCGAAGATCTAAACCGTAGGACAAGAATCCAACAGCTGAGGTGGTTTGCACCCAAAACGACAGAGCTGAGGTGGTCTAGGCGGTTAGGTTCAACCAAGATTCAGAGTCTGACTCAAACCCGAACCCAAGGTTGACTTAGGGTTTCATTTGAGCTGAGAACTTTGAGGAATTTTTAGAGATAGCAAACTAATTCCAAAATTTAGGAAATTTTTACAGTAGCTTGCTAACTGGGTGATTGACCTTGAGTAAAAATTTTAGAGGTTTTTGTGCTGTGCATTTTTCTCCAAAAATTATGCAAGATTCTGGTTTAAGGTTTGACTGAAAGTCAAACTGGTCTGACTGCCCTCTAAAAATATTCAAACAATTTCTAAAAATTATGAAACTTTCCAGAGGGGTCACACACCAACCCCAGAACTTAGGAAAAATATTTCCCGGAGATGACCACAAGATTTGATAGGAATGTTTTTGAAGACTGAGATGTTGATGAAAAGACTTGTGGTTTTTGTATTTCCATAACTTCTTTACAACAAATGCTCAAGGCATACAGGAAATACAAGATGTAAGAAAAGTTTTTAATTTCCCCTCATTTTCTTACATTTGAAACACAAGTCTGAAACTTGGGATGTTACAATTATTACCTGTGTATTTTCCCTGTTGTATAAGGGGTTACCTACATATATGTCATATCTGTAGTTGCATATATATTGGCCCATTAGCCTCATGACGAATACAAGCGCTATTCATAACATGGTATCAGAGCAAACCTAGGGTTTATTTTCGTCAAGCCGCCGCTAGTTCTTCTTCCCGCCGCCGCCTAGCTTTGTCACTCTCCACCCATAACTTCCGCTTGCTGTCCGGATCCATCGTGCCTTGCATCGTCGTCGTCTTAATATGCGTCGCCTTGTCTTCCGCCCCCAATCCATAGTCGATCGGTGTCATCTTCCTCGCCCGACGTTGCCTCGTCTTCCGCCGGTCTTCCTCACCCAGCGTCGCCTCGTCTTCTGCCGGTCTTCCTCGCCCGGTGTCACCTTGTCTTCATCGGTGTGGTCTTCCTCGCCTGGCGCCGCCTCGTCTTCTGCCATGAGTCACCTCTCGATCCGGAGTCGATACCGAGCCTCTCTCTCTCATATACAATTTCGGTTCCGAGTGGATAAGCAGAGTCTTCGGCTCAAGTAGTAAAAAAAATTGTCGTCCTCTTCGGGCACTATTTCTGTTCCTCGTTGTCTAGTGATCTTCGATGGTCTCAATTATTGGGACTGGTTTCAGCACATGCGCCTTTACATGCGTGGTTAGCATCTTTGGGATTTTCTCACTAGCGAGCTGCCTTGTCTGTCTCGACCTGTTCCACCTGTTGAGCTCGTGCTCCCGAAGGATGCTTCTGAAGACACTCGTAAAGAGGCATCTGATGCTTTTGAGGATACCATGGATACTTTTCAGACTCAGTATGCTGCCTACAAGATATGGATTGATAAGGATGCTCATGCCTCTGCTATTCTGGTTGCTAGCATGGAAGTGCATCTCACTGGGGATATGGTTGGCTTGGCTTCAGCACAGTTGATGTGGGTGTATCTGCGCAATCACTACGAGCCGTCTGGTGATTCCTTGTATATTGCTGTTGTGCGTCAGGAGCAGTCGTTGCAGCAGGGAGATACCACTATGGATGAGTACTATGCCTAGTTGTCTGCGGTATGACATCAGATTGACTCTTTGGGACCAGATGTTTGTCACACTTGTCAATGCTGTTAGCGTCAGCAGTTTCATCTGGAGCTTCATCGCATCTACGACTTCTTGACCTGTCTCCAGGCTGAGTATGAGCAGACTCATGCTCAGTTGCTAGCGCGCCACCCTTGTGTGACTCTATTGGAGGCCCTTGCAGTTGTTTGTTTTGAGGAAATTCATTTTCGTGGTGCGGGTCTGTTGTCGTCACAGTCGTTTCCTTCGATTCTGGAAGCTCTTCCAGCTTCTACACTCACTACGCTACTCCTTCACCAATGGTGCCTTCACTAGTGACAGCTGCTGTTGGTAGGGAACTCTATTGCACCTATTGCAACTAGGATGGACATTTGGAGCAGTTCCGCTATAGGAAGAAGGATTTACGTCGCGGTGGTCGTCCTCAAAAGGGCATTGGCGGTTTCTCTCAGAGGAACCCTGGTGCTTCTGATACTCAGGAGCTTCTCACACTGCTGCGTCGCATGGTTGCTTTTCCACCGTCCGGTTCTCCTGGTTCTGTTGCACAATCTTCTAGTGAGAGACAACCTTCTATTCTTCTTCCTCAAGTATATAACCTTGGATTCTTGATTCTGATGCTTCCTTTCATATGACATCTTATTCCATCATTCTCACTTCCATTAGTCCTTTAGCTTCTACTATTACTGTTCAGACAGCAGTTGGTACCTCTCTTTTTGTTGCAGGATGAGGCACTCTTTCGCATTCCTCTTTTCATGTTCCTGTTGTTTCTTATGTTCGCAAACTAACCATGCAGCTCATATCTACCGGTCAGCTCACTGATCATGGTTGTTGTGTTATTCTCGATTCTGATTTTTGTTGTGTTCAGGATCGACGCACAGGGACTCTAGTTGGTGTTGGCCCTCGCCGCCGTGACTCACAGCGTCTCTAGGAGCTTAACTAGTTTCATCTTCCTTCCACTGCCCCTATCAGTCTTGTCGCCTCCACCACCGCCTCCGCTTCTGCTGCATCCTTCACTGCGTTTTTTTGCTCAGTGGCGCCGTCGTTTGGGACATCTTTGCGGGTCACGTCTATCTTCTTTAGTTCGTCGTAGTCTTTTAGGGTCTGTGTGTCGCCACCTGAACCAGATCTCAGTGCATACGAGTGGGAAACTAGCGGCTTGGGTCCTGGTCGCTGCTTGCCGAGCGTCGTAGTGACAATACGATGATACGGCAATACGACGTTACCGCAATGTCGATCGAGAGAAACTGGAAACTAGAAGATAGGGAGCAGAAGATGTGGATAATTGTCTCTGGTTACTTTCCAGAGCACACATGTATTTGCTTAAATAGATTTGATGCTTACAAGAGACTTGGATACAAACTCATAGTCCGTATCTAATACTATTGCCTAACTTATCTTTAACTGATGTGATGAATATTCCTAAACCGAAAGGAAGTACTAGTAATCCGACTTGCCAGCTTTATCTTTCCTGTTGGTCTGTAATGTTGAGTCCGAATGGTTTCCGACGGCGAGTATAAACTGTGCCCCACCTGACATCTCTCCCCACCTCGACAAACAACTCGTCCTCGAGCTGAAAAGAGGGATACTGTTGACGAAACTCGGCTTCTGGAACCCATGTTGCTTCTGATTCCGATAATCCATCCCAGTGCACCAAAAGTTGAGTAACATCACGGCATAAACGAGCCCGCACCACTCGGACAGGAGTTGGAAGCATGCGACCTTGCTGCAGGTTCGATAGCGGTGGTGGAACAGATGGTGGTTCTCCATGATAAGACTTAAGCAAACTCACGTGGAACACCTCATGGATCGGCATACGGGTGGTAGCGCAAGCGATCGCTACATCACCAATTTTTCTAAAACTGGTATGGTCCATAGTAGCGGCGCGAGCTACGATTGACATGACGCGCTAGTAGCGAGCTTGCGGTGATGCAGTTTAAGCCATACCCACTGATCAACAGAGAAATGCAACTCTCGGTGTTTGTTGTCATAATGGAGCTTATGATGTTGTTGGGCCAAAAGAAGACGATCACGAACATCGGCCAATAGTTGATCTCGTTCCTGAAGGAGCTGTTCGACTGCTGGCATCTGAGTATTCAATGCAGTATAGGTGCGAAGGGAAGGAGGGTCCCTGCCATATACAATCTTAAAAGGCGTCTCCCGAAGAGAAGTCTGAAAGAAGTATTATAGCAATACTCTGCCCAAGGAAGCCAACGAATCCATTGCCGAGGCCGGTCTCCGGTAATGCAATGAAGATACATAGCAATAATTTTATTTGTCACCTCGGTTTGACCGTCAGATTGAGGATGAAAAGCTGAACTGAGGTTGAGTTTGGTGCCAGATAGACGGAAAAGTTCAGCCCAGAAGTTACTCGTGAAAACTAGATCTCGATCACTCACAATAGAACAAGGAATCCCATGTAAACGAACTACCTCGTCAAAGAACACCCGAGCCACAGAAGGTGCCGTATACGGATGAGCAATAGGTATAAAATGTGCATATTTGGAAAAGCGGTCAACAACAGTTAAAATGACCGATTTTCCATGAACACGTGGCAAACCTTCCACAAAATCCATGCCAATGTCCTCCCAAACTCGTAAAGGAACCGGCAAGGGCTGAAGCAAACCTGCGGGATGCAAATTTTCAGACTTATTGCGTTGACATATGGCACACGAGCGAACAAACTCTTGGACTAGCTTGCGATCATGGTTGACATGAAAATCGGCACGGAGGCGGTGTAGAGTCTTTTGAACTCCCTCGTGACCTGTCGTATGAGAAGAACACAAAATCATTTGAAGCACCGGTGAAGAAGTCGAAACATGTACACGGTTGTTGTAAAGGACCAAACCATCAACCACTGTCCAAGGCATGTCAATACTGCCTGTAGCAATCTGTTCCTTGAGCGTTGCTAATTCAGAATTTTGATTTGTCTCCTACCGAAGGTCATTGAGGATATCGAATTGTGGCATTGACAAGGCAAAGATGGAACTGTCCTCTTGATCACGTCGGGAAAGGGCATCCGCGACGATATTGGTACGGCCCGGCTTAAACTCCACATGAAAATCATAACCAAATAACTTGCTCACCCAACGATGTTGAAGGATCATCGACAGACGTTGGTCTAACAAAAATTTGAGACTATAATGATCTGTGCAGACAAGAAACCGACGACCCCAAAGATATGGACGCCAATGGCGAACAGCCTGAACCAATCCAATTAACTCACGTTCATACGCGGCGAGACCAGAATGTCGAGACACCAAGGCACGACTGAAGAAAGCAATAGGCCCATTGTCCTGATGAAGAACAACACCAATACTTGAACCAGAAGCGTCACACTCAACAATGAAATCAATCGCAAAATCAGGAAGTTGAAGTACCGGTGTAGTAGACAAGGCATTTTGCAATTGGAGAAAGGCGCTAGTGGCATCATCGGTCCATAAGAATGCGGTTTTTTTAAGAAGACGTGTAAGGGGTTCGGCAATGGCCCCAAAATTCTTAATAAATTTACGGTAATAACCGGCCAAGCCAAGAAAGCCACGAAGTGCCCGAACAGAACGCGAAGTAGGCCAAGTAATTATAAGTTATTTTTCATGAGGTAGTATGTATGTATGTACCCTGTGCTTTCAGCTGTCCCTATGTTCCTATGTTGATCTGATGTATATGCTTATTTGTGATTGCTAATGCTAATAGCCTAATGTACAGTTTACTACCATTGGAAGGTACTGGTCTGAAGCTTTCACAGGCTGAAGAGCTTAATGTGGTAAATTTTTGAAGTAAATTTCATCACAGGTCCCTTTTATTTACTCGGAAAACTTTGAAGTGTGGTCACCTTGTTGATAGACTAAATAAAATTGAGTAAGGAATGGTGATCTGTGGTGAGGTTTACTACAGATTTTTGTACGACAACTTGGGTTGATGTCCTAAAATATCAGCTTTACTGACATGCTATTATACTTCTGTTCTTGACTGCACTATTAAGTAATCAAAATGTGTATTGTGGATGACAAGTGGTAAAACAACTTGACGTTGTTCATATTGTCTCCCACCCCTACTGTTGACTTCGGTGAATTTTGAAATATGTCACTCTTCAGTTTTTTTCTTTGAAATATGTCACTCTTTTTTGTACTGATGAGTGACATATTCAAAGAAAAAACTGAGGAGTGACATATTTTAAAACCACAAACTGAGGAATGACATATTTCAAAATATGTCGGTTGACTTCACTGGGTTTCATCTCATTGTTTCATAGGTCGTATTATTTGTTGGTGGAATTGTTATCGAATAAATTGTTTGTATTTCCTTCAAATCTGAACCAAACAAACCTAATTTTTATGTAATGTCATGTGTCATGTATTCATGCTGACATAAAGAATCAGGGTTTCAATGGATGTCTGTTTACTAGCTTCTCATTAATAGTTTCTCGTTGAATGCCTATGAATTCAGGGGATTAAAGATGTGTACCTGCTAGCAATCTTAAATAGTTATGTTCTTGCGAGGGGATGAGCACTGGGAGTGGAGGCGGAAGGGAAGGATTAACTCAGGCGGATGCGGATTGCGTCGGGAAGCAATGGTGGGCGGCGCGGATGAACAGTCATGGCGAACAGTACCGTGATGAACAGTGGGCGGGCGGGAACAGAAGGGAGCAGTGGGTTTTGGCGCAAGGGAGATTGGGGAATAACCCAATCCTTTGCTGATTTACTATTAACCTCTTATCTCCTATATATAGAAGTACAACCTAATTACAAATAGAAGGTATTATCCTTCCTTAACTATGACTCTTTCTTAAAAGATACTTTCTTAATTTAAACCTTCCCAAAGAGATAAAAGGAAATCACAATCAACCATCTGGGCTGATTGTTTCGACGTCTAGGGTCGGCTGCCCTTTCAATTCAACACCTAGGGCCGGCTGCCCCCTTGCCTTGGGTCGTCGGCTGTAGACGCGACCCCACATGACATCTCTCCCTTCGTTGACAAACAGCTTGTCCTCGAGCTGAAAAGAAGGATACAACGCTTTGAACGCCATAACATCCTCCCAAGACGCATCGGCAACGGAAAGTCCTTCTCATTGAACCAGAAATTCCCATTTATCTCGAGACAGCCAGACCCGGAGCACCGTGGCCGGCGTTGGAATCACCTGACCATGTAGAAGAGGTGGCAATGGCAGTGGATCTTCAGGAGGGAGGTCATCATACTTCTTCAAGACATTCTCATGAAGGTGCGGCGTTGGTCGGGCTGGTGGGACGCCGTGCTAAGTTACCGTGTGGTCCTGGCGGTGGAGGCGCATCGTCAAGCTGCTGAAGTCCCAGACGATCAATCCTAGAAAGCGCAGCCACTCTACTCCAAGGACAATGTCGAACCCGCCCAGTGGAATGGTGAGAAGGTCAAGGATGAAGTGCTCACGGTCGATGGAGAGAGGAGTCATGGAGCACATGCCGCCGTTGGTAACTTTGTCGCCATTGGCCACAGCCACGGAGAGGCCCATGCGTGGCGCAAGCTACAAGCCGACCTTGTCGACGAGCTCAGCGGCCATGAAGTTACATGTGGAGCCCGAGTCAACGAGAGCCATCAACTGAACGCCATTGATGAGCACGGGGAGCTGCATCGTTTGAGCTTTGCGTATCCCAATGAGAGCGAGGAGGGCGACTGTGGCATCCTCGTCCCCCTCTTCGGCGTCGTCCTTGTCGAGTTCAACCTGCAACAGAAAAAGACGCTTGCAGAAACGCTAGTGGCCCAGGATGAATTTCTCGTCGCAGTTGTAGCAAAGACCCTTGCTGCGACGCTCCTCCATCTCGGTCGGTGTGAGCCGCCTGAAGGGCCCTACCGAGGCTGACGCCCCCGTTGTGGTTGTGGACGGTGCCGTCAAGCCAATGCTGGACGCCGTCACCCCAGACGTCGCTGCCTTGGGCAGGAATGGCTTGGAGCTGGTGGCTTTGCAAGATGCTGGAGACGATGCCGGGTCCTGGGGCAACAGGAGTAAGCGTTCGTATGCTCTGGCGAGATCCATTGCGACTTCTAGATTGTTCGGCTGCTGGAGCTCGACGTGCGTCTGCAGGGGCTCACCTAGCTCGGCCGTGAAGAGCATGACTTGCTGTTCCTCATCAAGGTGGCTACAACGAGCTAGCAAGTTCAAAAAAAATTTGGTGAAATCTGCCACCGAGGATGTACACCGAATGCTCGTCAGTGCGCCCAACAGGTTGTGACGTGTGGGCGCTCCGAACTGACGATGAACCAGGTCGATGAAGTGCCGCCAGTTAGGCATCCCGTCCATGCATTCCACTCGCATGTACCACAAGTGTGCTACGCCTGACATGTGATATGTTGCAAGCCACACCAGTGGTTGATCCAAGGCAGTCGATCATCGTCGTCGAAGGTCGGGAAATTAAGTTATGTAGCGCGGCAGGTTCCTTTGTTGGTCGGTGCCCGGGGCCGGCAGGTGTGGTGGCTGCAGTCGAGGAGGGAGCATCACGGGTGCGACGTCTGAACCCTCACTGGGGTGGTGCTAACTGGGAGACAACTCCCCGTTGGCCCCTGTCCGTGCGACGGTTTCTCCATCTTTGCCGCCCTCCTCATTGGCGGGATGTCCCTCCATGCGCGCCAGGCGACGATCGTGCCGAGCTAGCCGGTTGATGTTGGTTTCAATCAACCCGGCATGCTGAGCTAATTGGTCATTGATGTTCGCAAGGGATTTCACCTTGTCCTCGACGAATTGGCACATCATCTGTTTGAATTCATCATTACCACCGTTGCTTGACATGGTAGATGACGCAACGGGTGGCTCTGATACCAAGATGTCAGGGGATGAGCGCTGGGAGCGGAGGCGGAAGGGAAGGATTAACTCGGGCAGATGCGGATTGCGTCGGGAAGCAATGGTGGGTGGCGAGGATGAACAATCGCGGTTAACAGTACCACGATGAACAGTGCGCAGGCAGGAACAGAAGGGAGCAATGGGTTTTGGCGCAAGGGAGATTGGGGAATAACCCAATCCTTTGCTGATTTTCTATTAAACTCTTATCTCCTATATATAGGAGTACAATCTGATTACAAATAGAAGGTATTATCCTTCCTTAACTAGGACTCTTTCCTAAAAGGTACTTTTTTAATTTAAACCATCCTAAAGAGATAAAACAGAATTAAACTTTCTAAAGAGATAAAAGAAAATCACAATCAGCCATCTGGGCTGATTGTTTCGACGCCTAGGGTCGGCTGCCCTTTCCCTTCAGCGCCTAGGGCCAGCTGCCCCCTTTCCTTGGGTCGTCGGCTGTAGACACGACCCCACATGACATCTCTCCCTCCATTGACAAAAAGCTCATCCTCGAGCTGAAAAGAAGGATACAACGCTTTGAACGCCATAACACCCTCCCAATACGCATCTATAGCGGAAAGTCCTTCCCATTGAACCAGAATTTCCCATTTATTTCGAGACAGGCAGGCACGGAGCACTGTGGCTGGTGTTGGAATCACCCGACTGTGTAGAAGAGGTGGCAATGGCGGTGGATCTTCAGGAGGGAGGTCATCATACTTCTTCAAGATATTCTCGTGAAGGTGCGGCGCTGGTCGGCCCAGTGTGACACTGTGCCAAGTGACCGCGTGGTCCTGGCAGTGGAGGCGCATCGTCAAGCTGCTGAAGTCCCAGACGATCGGTCCTAGAGAGCGCAACCACTGTACTCCAACGACGATGTCGAACCCGCCTAGTGGAATGGTGAGAAGGTCAAGGATGAAGTGCTTGCGGTCGATGGAGAGAGGAGTCGCAGAGCACACGCCGCCGCTAGTAACTTTGCCGCCGTTGGCCACGGCCACAGAGTGGCCCGTGCGTGGCGCAAGCTGCAAACCGACCTTGTCGACAAGCTCAGTGGCCATGAAGTTATGTGTGGAGCCCGAGTCAACGAGAGCCATCAACTGAACGCCATTGATGAGCACGGGGAGCTACATCGTTTGAGCTTGGTGTATCCCAGTGAGAGGGAGGAGGTCGATTGTGGTGTCCTCGTCCCCCTCTTCGGTGTCATCCTTGTCGAGTTCAACCTGCAACAGAAAAATACGCTTGCAGAAATGCTGGTGGCCTGGGATGAATTTCTCGTCGCAGTTGTAGAAAAGACCCTTACTGCGATGCTCCTCCATCTTGGTCGGCGTGAACCGCTTGAAGGGCCCTACCGAGCTTGATGCCCCCGTGGTGGTTGTGGACGGTGCCGTCAAGCCGATGCTGGACGCCGTCACCCCGGACACTACTGCCTTGAGCAGGAATGGCTTGGAGCTGGCGGCTTTGCAAGATGCCGGAGAGGATGCCGGGTCTTGGGGCAATAGGAGTAAGCATTCGTATGCTCTGGCGAGATCCATGGCGACTTCCAGATTGTTCGGCTGCTGGAGCTCGACGTGCATCTGCAAGGGCTCACCTAGCCCGGCCGTGAAAAGCATGACTTGCTGTTCCTCATCAAGGTGGCTGCAACGAGCTAGCAAGTTCAAAAAAACTTCGGTGAAATCTGCCACCGAGGATGTACACCGAATGCTCATCAGTGCGCCCAACGAGTTGTGACGTGTGGGCGCTCCGAACCGACGATGAACCAGGTCGGTGAAGTGCCGCCAGTTAGGCATACCGTCCATGCGTTCCACTCGCATGTACCACCGGTGTGCTACGCCTGACATGTGATATGTCGCAAGTCACACCCGATCGTCCAGGGGTGTCTACTGGGTGCGAAAAAATTGTTCGCAGCGGTTGATCCAAGGCAGTGGATCCTCCTTGCCGTCGAAGGTCGGAAAATTAAGCTTGATGTAGCGCGGTGGGTTCCTTTGTTGACCGGTACCCGGGGCCGGCAGGTGTGTTGGCGGCAGTCGAGGAGGGAGCATCATAGGTGCGACGCCTGAACCCTCGCTGGGGCGGTGCTGACTGGGCGGCAACTCCCCGTTGGCCCCTGTCCGTGCGGCGGTTTCTCCATCTTCGCCGCCCTCCATGCGCGCCAGGCGACGATCGTGCCGGGCTAGCCGGTTGATGTTGGTTTCAATCAACCCGACGTGCCGAGCTAATTGGTCGTTGATGCTCGCAAGGGATTTCGCCGTGTCCTCGGCGAATTGGCGCATCATCTGCTGGAATTCATCGTTACCACCGTTGCTTGACATGGTGGATGAAACAACGGGTGGCTCTGATACCATGGTGTCAGGGGATGAGCGCTGGGAGCGGAGGCGGAAGGGAAGGATTTACTCAGGCGAATGTGGATTGTGTCAGGAAGCAATGGCGGGCGGCGCGGATGAACAGTCATGGTGAACAGTGCCATGATGAACTGTGCACGGGTGGGAACAGAAGGGAGCAGTGGGTTTTGGCGCCAGGGAGATTGGGGAATAACCCAATCCTTTTCTGATTTTCTATTAACCACGTATCTCCTATATATAGGAGTACAATATGATTACAAATAGAAGGTATTATCCCTCCTTAACTAGGACTCTTTTCTAAAATATACTTTCTTAATTTAAACCTTCCTAAAGAGATAAAATAGAATTAAACTTTCTAAAGAGATAATAGGAAATCACAATCAGCCATCTGGGCTGATTGTTTTGACGTCTAGGGTCGGCTGCCCTTTCCCTTCGGCGCCTAGGGCCGGCTGCCCCCTTGCCTTGGGTCGTCGGCTGTAGACGCGACCCCACATGACAGTTCTACTCGTTGCATTTTGGATGTCCGAATTTTATCTAACTCTAGTTTCTGGTTTGCAGTGTGCTTCCAGTGATTGTTTTGGTAATCAGAAGCAATCCAAATCTGGAGGGAGTGGCACTTGCCCCATTGCCAGAGCAACCGTCCTTACCGAATAACTCACCATTTTGAGTCAAATCAATGTTCCATTTTGTGCATACATAGGTAATATTCTGTGTATTAGGCATTGTTCTTTTTGGCAGTTAGAATCGACTCGATCTCTTACTTCATCATGTTTTTAAGTTACGGACACACAGAATGATCTGCATTTGTCAAACCTTATGCAAGGACAATTAATGCAATGCATAACAGAAAGACTAACGTATGCTTTTTGATACATATATAAGTTGGGACTGTCTATTCATAAGTTGCCTGAAATTTTCTTAAATTTAAGTCACTTGTTGTGACCATTGGATCAATATCCAATCATATGACATTCATTGGATCAATATCCAATCATATGACACACTAATCTCTACACAAATCCAATGGTCACAACAAGTGACTTAAACTTAAAAAAATTTCAGGCAACTTAAAACTAGCAAAACCCATATAAGTTTTATCAATAATCCAACAAAAGGTAGCTATACCACTCCAAGAGCACACAATGGGATTAACTGAAGTTATGCACATGTACAAAACTTATAAGCAACCTATATTTATCAGGTGTTATACATGATAAACAGCCAGTCCAGAGTTCCAGACACATGTGGGATATCTTTCTCAACAATCGATCACCTCCTAGCCAACTAGTTATATCACCATCAAGACTCAAGAGCTAGAATGTGATATGTTCACAGTCTAGCACTTTTGAGACGACTCACTGCTTTGCATCAGCGACCCCTTCATTTCCTGCCAGCATCAAGTACTTGTCCTTACGGGTGAGCATGGTGGATTCAAATCCAAGAACCCTACCAATCTCACCCTGCACCAAGTTGGCCACCTCGTAGTTCTCGCACCTCATGCCGTCGATCACCATCCTGGTCGGCATCTTCTCCATGAACTCGACGTCGTAAGCCGGGCGCGGGTTCATGAAGTAGTAGAAGTGGTCCAGATACTTGGACTTGCCGGTGGAGGTGCCGTAGAACATGCCGGACCAGTTCACCAGCGCCACCGGGTAGACCTCGTCGGCGAGCTCGACAAACAGAGAGCTGAATCGGAGCAGGTATGGCTCCCGGCATGTGGTCCCCTCGGGGCAGACCACGAGGTCCCCCAGCCGCAGCGACTGCTCCATCCTCCTCCGGTCCTCGTCCCGGTTTCTGGTCAGTCGAACGGTCCGGATCGGCGATAGGAGCTCGCTGACGCGGCTAACACTGTAGGTGACGGTTGACACCTGCTTGTTCAGCATCGCCGAGATGTAGACCGGGTCGAGGAGTGTGCGGTGGTTGCACACATAAAGGTGGCCCTGTGGGCTGGGTGGTTCAGAGCTGGCCTGACCGGTGGCGGAGGCGGAGGCGGACACGGGGGGGTTGATGACCCGGATCTTGACTCCGGTCACCGACCCGATTGGGACGGAGATAGAATACGGTAGGTTCACAAAGATGAGTGTTCGGAGCACGGTGAGGGGGAGGGCAAGCGGGAGCCACATGAACATGGCGAGGGTGGCTTGAGGAGTAGGCCTAAAGGCCAGCCTGCCATCATGGAAGATCAAGGGCCTTGGGTACTGGTCTCTTGGCAAGGGTGACCAATTTCTCTTTTCTTCTGGAGTCACCAAGTAAACCTCCTGCAAATGAGAAGAGTAACTAGATTAGGTTTCATACCCCAATGAATCTTGAATTTGTTCGCCTGTAAAATAGCTTTCCAAACTGAAGTACAAGAAAACACAACTCGAGAAAGTCGAAGAAAGTTTCCGAAAGTACAAGGTAAATTGGTAGATGAACTCTCTGAAGTACTACAAAATTTTGACTTGAGCCTCTCGAAATTGTTCAGAATTATCACAAACGATAAAAGAGTTCTTCTGTGCTTTCTAACATAAATTTTTTAAATAGATTCTGAAACATCCATGGTTACTGATAGCTCAGTGAAATCAGCTCTTCAACTCTTCTTATCGTTTTACAATCCATGAATCTTTTTTAATCCTTGAGTTCCGAAATCTTCATATCACACCCCTATTTGGATAAAAGTTTCCTTCCTGTACTCAGAACAAATTATTTGTCGTATATGACTTAATAGCTGCTTAGAATTAATGATATTGAAAGTGAAATGAAGCATATAGAGCTAATGCTATGGTTCTCTTCCTCCGAGCAACAAGTATAATTAGCTAGTCAATTCTCCCCGTTGAGCATTGGAAGATAATTCTAAGTTACTTGCACAATGTTATCATTTATTTAGAATTTTAGATCTAATCAAGTTAGGGTAGATTAATATATCAAATAACTCTTTCTGTGTTTTTCTCTTTTTTTCCTGGTATCGAGCTTACCGGAGAAAGAAGCATCACGTCATTAAATTACAGTGTCTGGCGATGACCTGTTCTTTCCATGAAGGTCAACTAATTGCCACCAAAACATGGACGAGACACGCAGTATTCTTTTAGTCATTTCAGTTCAAGTTTAGAAGTCCAAAGTGTCACAGAGGCATTCTACTGAAAATCATATCCAGTAATGATCATATCATCCACATAGAGATGGAAGAGCGTCCAACTCCGAGGAGAGGTGTACAAAGAGGGTAATGTTGTGATCACTGGCGGAGAAAACGGCAGCAGTAACAACACAGGAGAAGTGGTCAAACCAAGCACGAGAACCTTGTTTGAGCCCATAAGGAGAGCGACGAAGGTGACAAACTATGCCATTAGGGACATAATACTTAGGGGGCAATTGCATGTATACCTCCTCACACAGCTCGCCATTGAGAAAGGCATTATCTGCGTCCAACTGAGTGATGGGCCACTGTCGAACAGATGCCACAGCAAGGAGAGTGTGAATAGTGGTCATGTGAGTAACATGAGCGAAAGTCTCATCGTAGTCGCGACCATGCTCCTGCTGAAAACCACACGCTACAAGACGAGCCTTGTAGCGCTCAAGGGAATCATCTGAGCGGATCTTGATTTTGTACACCCACTTGCACGTGATAGGAGTGACACACGCAGGTAAGAGCACAAGATCCCAAGTGCCAGTATGTTCCAAAGCAACAATCTCCTCAGACATCGTGAGCTGCCACTCAGGATGAATAGCAACCTCACGGTAGGCCATAGGCTCAGAAAGAGCAGCGACTGCAAAGCCGTAGCACTCAGGAGGCCTTACAGTGTGACGAATCATATATGGGAGGAGAAGGCGGAGCTGGATCCAGCAAGGACAGAGAAGAAGAACTAGGAATAGGGTCCAGCAAAGACAGAGACTCAACAAGGGAAGGAGTAAGCCGATGACGACGAGAGTAGTGTAGAGGAAAAGGTGAAATCTCAACAAAAGAGCGGAAAGGAAATTCTGGCGGAGGGGGAACATGTGGAGTCGGAGAAGAGGGAGGTGAAGAAGAGGGAGGATGAAACGAAACAGTGGTGGAAAGCCGAGAGTCAGGAAAAATCAAAAAGGAGATCAACTCAATAAGAGAATCTGAGCTGACAGTAGGGCGACGAGGGTAGTAAAGTCAGGACTCGTCAAAAGTGACATCCCGAGAAATCATCATCCTGCGAGCAACAAGGTCACAACAACGATAACCCTTATGCTCAAGATTGTAGCTAAGAAAAAACACACTCAACTGACTGAGTAGTCAACTTGGTGCGCTCACGAGGTGGAAGAAGGACGAAACAGACACAACTGAAACTACGAAGACGACTGTACTTTGGAGCTCGACCATAAAGATGGTCGATAGGAGTAGAGCCCTGAAGAGCAGTGGAAGGCTGCATGTTAATGAGAAAAACATCAGTGGAAACAACCTCAGTCCAGAAGTAAGGTGGAACAAAAGAGACAAGCATAAGAGTATAAGTAGTCTCAAGCAAGTGATAATGCTTACGCTCAGAGACACCATTATGAGCGTGAGCACCAGGACTAGATTACTGGGATGCTCAGCGAGAAAGCAACGCAGAGCAGCAGATAGATACTCGCCAGCAGAGTCGACACGAAACACATGAATGGTAGAGTCAAACTGAGTGCGAACTATGGTGGCAAAACTCTGATAAATATAGAGAACCTAACTGCAAGAGGACATGAAGTAGATCCAAGTATAATGAGACTAATCATCAATAAAAATCACATAGTGTCAATGACCCCTTTCGAAACGAAGAGAGCTGGACCCCAAACAACGGAGTGAACAAGATCAAAAGGGTGAGTAGAAATAGAGTCACTAGAGAGATAGGGGAGTTGCAGCTGCTTGCCAAGCTTGCAACCCATACAATGTAAGGAGGTGTCCGCAGAAACAGGCCCAAGAACACCACGACCTACTAGTGACGATAGACGTGATCCGCAGAGATGACCCAGACGATGGTACCACTGAGCAAAGGAGGTAGTGGAGGACGCAACAAGACTAGAGGTAGTAGTAGTGGTTGATAGCAGAAGGAAGATGAAGCCAGTTAAGCTCCCAAAGACGCTGCAACTCACGACCCCGAGGGCTAGTACCATGCAGAGTCTCCATGCGGTAGTCCTGAATACAACAAGAGTCAGACTTAAGAACAACACGACAATCGTGATCAGTGATTTGACCAGCCGACATAAGCTGAATAGTAAGCTGAGGAACATGAGAGACTACAAGAACATGAAAATAAGAAGTGAAAAGGGTGCCTTGGCCTGCAACAGGAAGAGAAGTACCATCTGCAGCCTGAATAATGGAAGAAAAAACTGTGGAACATATCGAAGTGAGGTGGGCAAAATCTGGTGTCATGTGAAAGGAAGCACCAGAGTCCAAGAACTACGGAGACAAGATACCTGACGAGGGAGGAGGCAGAGGCGAGGAAGACTGCTGAGAAGCAAGAGCCAGACGAGCAAAACCCGATGAGTCTGAGGACGAGCCAACACCAAGGCATTGGAGCAGTGAGAGGAGCTATTGTGTGGCGTCACCGGAGGAGCCCTAGCGAGAGGCGCCAGCTCCTGAGTGGGAGGAACCTCCAGAGCCCTTCGGGGGACGTCCACCCCGGTGACCCTGGTCCATCCTCCACTTGTAGCAGTCCTGATACCTGTGGTCGTCACGCTGGCAGTAGGTGCAGTGGAGCCCCGTAGTAGAGGCAGCAACCACTGGTGCCCTAGGAGCAGGAGGGACCATGGTCGGTGCTAAAGGAGTAGGTGTTGAAGCAGACAATACAGCTTGCATCTGAGCCGCGTCACGGTGACAAGTCTCCTCAGCACGCACACACGTGAGGGCCTCCACCAAGCTCGGGCGCGGTTAGCGAGTCAGGAGCTGAGCACACATAGTCTCGAACTCAAGCTGGAGATGCGTCAGGAAGTCGTAGAGACGGTAAGTCTCCTGGTGGGCGCGAAACCGCACACAGTAGGGACAGGTCCGACAGACATCCGGCCCCAGAGAATCAAGCTGATGCCACACCTCAAAGACTTGCTGGTAGAAGGCATCCATGGTGGCATCTAGCAGCTGAAGAGAATGCGCCTAGTGCACAACTAAGAGGTACATAGCATCACTCGTCAGCTAGTAGTGAGCTCGAGGACGCTCCCACATAAGCTGTGTCATCGACAGCTCTGCCACATCCATGGAGATGACCACAGGCATGCTACCCACCAGGATGGCAGTAGCACGAGCCTCGGCATCTTGTCATCGCTCGTAGGCATGCAGCTCAGACTGATAGAGCTCCAGGGCCTCCTCCAGTGCAGCATTGGCGGCCTCCTGAGTCGCCTGATTCGCACCACCAGGAAGAATTGGCAGAATTGGCAGCGTAGGGTGAGGCAGACAAGGGTGCTCGCCGGTGAGATGACCCCAGAGGCGCTGACTGTTGAGGTGAATCCTCAGGTGCACAGCCCACTCCTGGAAGTTTGTCCAGTCGAAACGAACCAAAGGGAGTGGGATAGTGAAAGAGCCGGCGGCGGAAGCCATCCAGAGCAATGGAGCGATCTGGAGGGTTGACTGTAGTGGATCGGGCTGGATCTAGAGCCGGGGCGGAAGCGGTTAGGCGGCGGCGGCATCCGAGTCCTCGCAAAGACCGGGCGTGAAGCGAGTAGGGAAGTTGGATCCAAGTCGGGGCGGGGTGGATCCGACGGGGCGGCCCGAGGAAGACGGGATCCGGTCTGGGGAGGAGTTGCGACGGCGTCTCGAGCCAGAGAGGAATGAATCCGGGCACAGGTGACGTCGGGGACCGTGGCCTGAGTGGTGCAGAGTGCACTGGAGGCAGAGGGGCGCATGGATCGGGCGGTAGTAGGTGAGGATTTGGCCGCGGGAGGCAAAACCGGTAGCGGAGCTGCAGGATCCAGCGGCGATGCGCGGGATTCGGCGGTGGGAGGTCTTCGACGGTGCGGAGAGGCCCGGGCGAGAGAAGCAGAGTAGGCGGCAGTGCGGGAGAAGCAGAGCAGAGGCTTGCGCAGGAGCATGAGTAGGGAAGGCACGTGGAGAGTGGCGGCAGCGGCCAACGGCAGCAGCAACAAACCCTAACCCTAATCTTGTTCTGATACTATGCTAGAATGAGACTTGTCTCCATTCCAATAGGCCAAAAGGCTAATATATAACATGTACAAGGTTATCATTATGCAAAGAACACCCTAGATATATACATATCTAACACAAAGCATATTTGTCACCTTTTCGCCATCTCAAGGTATCATATTTGTGATACTACGACACATGCTTTCATGCATTTATACTGAATAAGTTATTTATTTATTTATTTATGTGGCTTTCAACTACCACCAGTGGTACAAAAATGCCTAACTAACTTGTGTAAGTAAGATGTCCCTTAATGATGGGAAGAGGCTAACTACATTAAGTTAAATAAGATAAGAACTACATCGGTATATATCTCTTTTTTGTTCGAAACCATCAGTATATATGTCTCGTGGTCCTTCGATTTAACACCTGTGAAAGTGATTCTGGTTTTGAGCTAGTGGAAATGTGAATAACTGGCCTCTCACAAAAAAAATGTGAATGACTAACCTTTGGTTCAATTATTTATTCCTAGTGTGCATGATTGATTGTCTGTGTGGTAAGCTAGGCTCCCCAGTTGTAGACTTCATGCAAATCTGCTCCCTTGAGAATGATTTGTACATATCGATATATGTATATAGGTATGTCATGTGTACCTATGGGCAGATGTATAAGAAATGATTTCATGCAGAATTAAAAACTATAAGTTTAGCATGCATATGTTTGATATGATGCTAAACAACCTATGTAACTAGGTGAAATAGGATCACTTTGTTTTCCTGGGGAACGTATTTATGTATTTCTTGTTCTCGTTCATGGTTGATGTGATTGATATCAGCTTCATGATGGTACAGCTTAGACGTTTGGTATCTTGCGATCATATTAAAGATCAGCCATAGTGTTGAACTAATCAAGTAACACTCGAATTCTCAAAAGTTTCAAGTTGCAACAAAACCCCGAAAGAACCAAGGAAAAAAGGGGGGCAAAGACATGATGCATGCAGTATCGCTAATGACAGTCTTATAGATGAGAGTCCATTATAATTAGTGCAGTAGGCGAAACAAGGATAAATCATATCCAGGCATAGCATCTTCTAACCTTGCAGCAGGAGAAAAGCTGGTGATGATCATGGCCAAAATAGCTTGAGCTGCTTCCAAACCCTACCATTTCTGCTCCTTCAAGCTTTGCCAGCCCTGTTCTTGCTTCACTCTCCTTTTCCAATACACCAACATAGCGCCCTCTCACCATCTTCACCTCCCTCCCCACCACCAGCTTCAACCCTACATACTCCTCCAGGAATGCTTCTATCATAACCCTAGGGATCACCCTACTCACCCCTACCACCTTCTTCGCTCTTCTCGCCACCTCAAGCCCTTCCATCCCCACATCCTCTAGGAAATGCTTTGGCAACGTCGCCCTCGCAACCCTAGAGATCTTCTCCTCCCTTAACCCCAAGAAGCACACCATGGCCATGACCATCGATTGCACTTCTTGTGTCAAGCAACACAACAAAGGGTAGAGGCATAGCAGGATGAGGCCTCTAAGGAAACTACCTGCCTCTATGGCAACAAGCATGAAGTAAGGGAAGGGAGATTGAGACCTTAGGAGCCCTCCTTCAACATCTAGGATTAGAGTTTGGTTACGAAGGTGATCTTCGTCTTGGCACCTTTGGGTGATCTTAGGAAAGGTAGGCGTCCCGCTCGAGCTTCGCCGGTGATGGTGCTGGCCTAGCGGATTCCCTAGCCTCCGGCGAACAAATCGGTAGAAGGCGAGGAAGGATTTGGAGAAAGGCTTTGATGCCATATATGTGTGCACGACCCCCAAAGAATTATTTGTGCTGTGTTGGCTCAATCTAATTGTTTATTTGATGAAGGTTGCAAGGTGCAACTGTAAGAGGCCCTCATATATAGATGCAGCTAAAGCTTAGAGCTAGATGGTGAAATGGTGATGTTCAAATGTTACTAGAAAAGTCAGTTGTGATGCCAAATTAGCCCACAAGTTTTGATTTGGTCCAACTATAGTTTGACATGCTAACTCTTAGTTCTGTTGCTTGGCAGCAATCTGTAAAAAATGAGCTGAGGTTACTTAAGCCTTACTCAGCAGTTAAGGACATTGATTTGCTAAGGATGGTAAACCTAAAGATATGTATCCAAGTTTACCAAATACGCTGTATAGGATAAGAGAAAACGAAAAGCAGTTGACCATAATTTTTCACTTGTAAATTGCTTATTAGGCCACTCTCTCTTGGTGGATGTCGGACCCGGATTTTCTAATCCGAATCCTCTGTGAAAACGCTGTGCTATTCCCTGGATCAGTAGATAGCACTCACAGGCATCGCTGAATCATTCATACATGGCGTGAACTAAAGTATCAATATTACAAACAACAGAGTGACATAGACCACGTCGGGTCGAGTTTTACAACAGGGGCCGAACAGGCCAAATTGATTACAATACAGAACACCGAATGCGATAGCGGAAGCAAAAGGGTAGAGCTCATCTCTTCACAGCAAGCGGCGGGGCAACTTGTGTCTGATCGATATTACCCAAGGACCGGATAATATCGGTTATGCGCAAGTACCAACGAGTCAACTTAGACTGCGTCGAGGCCTAGACTACAGATCCTAGACTACTCTTCATCGTTTCCTTGTCCATCAACTTCTGGTTCCTCGTAGTACGCATAGTCTCCTCCATCAGCGTCATCTGAAGGGTTTGGGGGAGAGCGAGGATGAGCACAACTACCGTGCTCGCGAGCCAATACACAATGCAATGATATATATGCAAGGCTTACAAGGATGGCTCGGTTCTTTTATTTGCGAAAGCAATACTTTTAAATATCATAAGTACAAATTCCTAGCACTTAGCATTTTTAACAATTTCATTTTAGATAAAGAGAGAAATTGTGCAATATTTATATTAGCAGAGGTTACCTCCACCTTCATGCTTATTTTGATTGTGGTTACATCCACCACTAAACGACACTGGGTACAAAGACCCAGGAATAACCAAACTCAGGGCTAGGTGAGCCCGCCACAATTTTCATACCACCCACAAAGTTTTTGAAATAGAACTAACTCAAGTTAAGTTCCCATGTCCGCCTTTGACCGTAGGCACGGCTGTTTAAACAGTTTATAACTCTGCAGAGATTGTACACTTTACCCACAAGAGACAATTAACTCGTTGCCCTACACGATTCCGTAGTCGTGTAGTCGAGAGGTTGTCACAATAACTTTTCTAAATATCTCGCCCCTTCCCTCGTCTCACCCATATGGGGTTATGCCCATACGTTGCGCGGGATGTCCACCTCAGCGACTGGCATAACGTGGCTACACCTCAGCGACTGGCAAACTTCACCCTTGACTCGGTGTCCCATCCAAGCCCGACATACCCAGAGCTTGTGCCCCTTTAACCCTCTAGTGAGATGATTTTCAGGATTTGATAAATGTACTAAGCCAAGTCGCAGTTTGTTGCAGACTTGTGGTTGTACTTGTTATACACAGGAGGTCGTGACAAGATTAAGTCCTTAGGGTTGTCTGGACGGCTCAACCACATTCCCACCATTCTCGTGCTACATCCGCACCCACCATCTTGCCATCCGTCCAGACGGGTATTAGCAGTTTAGGGTTTTTGAGATGTAAAATACAACAATTCGATCATCTCAGTCATTTACCCGCAATGACTGCCCAAATCATTTTATGTTTGAAATGATGATGATTAGGACATTTTAATGTCCCGGTACTTAAGCAGGGCTAGCATGTCGCTTAAGTACAACCTATAGCTAGTATTACCATATAATTACTAGGGTGACAACGGAATTAAGGGATTCAAATTATCAAGGATGACATAATAATTAATTAATCATCAAATGGGTATTTAACTACCTTAAGCTTTAACATACATTTGTTTAAAGAATTAAAGCATGCAATTTGCTATTTTAAAAGAATATAATTTGCATAAAATGTAGGCTCAATATGATCAAAGTATTGACTCGCCTTGGTTGTAGGGGAGAGAGTCCGAGTAGTCTTGTCCTTGATCGACGTGGAGGTCTCCGGCGTCTCCGAAATCTACGTGGTAAATCTAGGAAAAATAAACGACAAGCAACAAGAGCAATTAAATACACAAGAGTACACAAATGAACTCCAAATTGAACAAGACCTATGCCATTAGCAAGATCTTGATTTTAGAAATTTTTAGAAATTTACTTCATAATTTTTGGAGTTGAAATGAGGGAGATATTAATATTTAAAGTCTAGCTTTTGAAATAAAATAGAAAAGGAAATTGAAAATCACAAAAAAAAAAGAAAACCGAAAATGGCCCGCAACCAGGTTTCGGCCCGCCCTGCGTGGCTGAACGCAGCGCTGCTTGGGCGGCGCGCCCATGGCGCGGTGGCGGCCACCCGCGGAAGAAAAAGAAGAGCGGGCGGCCGCTCGGGCGAGAGGGAGGGGAAGGCGCGGCGGCGCGGGGAGAGGCGGCGGCGGCGTCTTTGGGAAAAAGGGCGGCGGTGGTGCTCGGGGGCGCCGGCGGCTCACGGGGAAGGTGGAGCGGGGCTCGGGGGGGGGGGAGAAAAGAGCGGCGACCGGAGATGGGGAAGAGGAGCTCGGGCGCGGTGGTGGGGCTCACGAGCGGCGGCGACGGCGACACCGGTGACGACAACGACGACGGCGACAGGAGGTAAGGCCTCGGCCCTTCTTCTTCTTGCTCGGGGTGGGGAGGTGGAAGCGGGAGGAACGGGGGGAAAGATGCCGGGGCGGAGCTTTTAAAGCCGACGCGAGGAGAGGGGGGTCCGGCGAGCGGCGCGGCTCGGGCGCGGGCATGCGCACGGATGAATGATGGCGGCTCGACGGCGTGCGCGCGAGGACGGCGTGACGGGACAAACCGAGGGGGGGTCCGGGCAAGGGGGTTGACGGGGGGAGAACGAAGGGGGCCCCGGCGAGGGTTGACCCGGGAAGGGGGAAGAAAAAGGGGCATCACAGTGGACAATATGATGCATTTTGCTATATCACAAATTCACAACGTCCACTGCTACTGTCTACTGAATGCCCAGAATTAGACACTCGACCTTAGGCAATAATACTTTTCGCTCACGTTGTAGGTGCGTCATACATGAATATTTTGTTATTCGTGTGATTTGATCTGAAGAACTATACAAAATCTATATCTTGGTGTGTTGTAGCCAACTCAATCCATATTCTGAAGGAAAAAAAAAAGTTATGGTAATTAATACTCTAACCATGACAGTGAAAAACGAGACAAGTAATTTACCATGCTCAGAAGTCACATGATCTAACAGTGGTCAATGCATGCCTTCATTCTGGTAATATTCTATATTCTAGGCAAGGTGGTGAGAAATGGAAAAAGTAATATATTTGGCGCAGCCTTGATCTGTTCTTTGTTTCAAGCCTGGAAGAAACCTAGCTGAAGACGACTTCTCACCTAAAAGCTAGAGCCCTCGAGGTACGCGTCTGCCCGTAGTCGATCTGATATTGTCTCTCCATTTGCTTCAGGCTTCACGAGTTCATAAAGTAATTTGATTGTTTAAGCAGAGTTAAAATCTTTATTTCCTACATACTCTTGATCGTCAGGCATGAGGCATGTACGGAAATCTAGTTGTTTTTTCTCTCCTAGCTTGAAGGTTGTCCAACAACAGGTTAATGTTCTTGATCTTTGTTCCTAATTGCATATTTAAAGAATGAAAAAAAAAGCGGTTGATTAATTATTATTAGAAAATGATGCCATTCAGTCTGTCATACTATCTCTGCTAGCTGACTACAAGTACTATCTGGTATCTGTATAAATATGATGCATGATATCTTCATGTTTCTGCAATTTTTGTACTCGCAAAAACCAATCATATATTATTGTACCCACGGGGGTTTTCCCTTATTGTCAACGTCATCCCAATTTCTGTGTGATCGATCAGAAGAGACAGGAAAAGGCGATGGAAAAAAGATTGCTGCAAAGAAATAAAAGGATTTGCATGGCGGCGCACATGTCTGATACAGTAGCCAAGCGATTCACATCGTTAATTGATTATATATTTTTCATGGTGCATTCGTAATCCAAGAAGTAGACCAAGAGGTCAGGTATGTATGCATCATCACAAGTTAGCTCACAAAGGTCATCGTCCTGCTCCTGCTACACGCTTCGTTACCTGAACAAGTACACGGAAACCTGAACGTAGCAAAGATGTTTAAATGACGCTACATCGCTTGTACCATCAGATTTTATCGAGGAAATTAATCTTCACTTGTGTAGAGTGCTCCTTTTTATATATGCAAGACACGGGTAGGCTTAATTGGTTTTTTAAGGGGGTTGATAAACTTTACCCTAATAGCTTTGCCAGAAAAGATTGAAAAAGCGTAATAATGTCCCCCCAAATTTCAGCATCCAATCTCCTGTACTAATCAATATGAAAAGGGGAATTGATATTTTGCCCTCCCTTTAGTTGGGATTTCAGAAAATACACTCATTCCCGATGTAATACATTTTTTGCCCTCCTCTTAGTTTATTTCTTCGTTTTTTTCCCTTTTGCATTATTTTATTAATATCCAACCGTTTTCACTGTTACAGCCACGCGAAATGACATTTTTACCCACAGCCTTCCTCTCCTGATTCACGAATAGTAGTACGACACGGCCGACCAGCAAATCCGACATGGCTTCCGCCTCCTCGAACGCCAAGCAGAACCTCTACCCTGAGGTAGATCAATCCCACCCCGACCTCAACACCGCCTTCCTCTCCAACCCCACCACCGACGCCACCACCACCTCCAACTCGCTCTACTCCACCGTCGACCCCCGCGAGCTCGCCGCGAATCTCTTCCCCGATGCCGCGGATGACGCCGCCCCGCCCCCTCCCACCACCGAGGAGACCCTCGTCGCCGTCCCGGGCGCGCAGCTCCACCTCGTCGATCCCGACCACGGCCTCGACCTCGGCGCGGCACGCTCTCCGTCGTCCGCCTCCACGCGTGGCGACCACTCCATCACCGTCCTCGCGTGCCTCGCCCGAGAAGCCCAGCGCGCGCGCCTCCGGCTTCTTGAGCATCGGCGGTCGGCGACAGGCCGTGCGAGAGCCGTGTAGTGGCCGCTCACCCGCGACGTCGCGGCCGTCAAACTCGACCCCGCGCACTACTTCTTCTCACTCCATGTCCCGCATACTGACCATGCCGACGACAAGGGTGACGCGGAGGAGGCCGAGGCGGACAAGGATGCGGATGGGGAGGCGGCCTGAGCTACGAGCTCACGGTCACGGGGAAGGGCCAGGAGAAGGTCCTGGAGGAGTATACCACCCTCTCAATGAAGCAGGTGGATGCGGCGTCGAGGGAGAAGTCGGAGGTGATGGACACGAGGGCGGTGACGGAGATCACGCTGGAGGAGGTTGTCGGGGATAAGAAGGAGGTGATGGAGGAGCAGTCGGCGCGCCATCGTCGGTACCTCCGGGGAGGCCTCCACCACCACCACCCACAGCAGTGTCGGCGCCGCCAGTTGCAGTGTGTGCGCCATCCTCGTCAGCGCCGCCGCCCGCTCCCCTGCCACCAAGGGCGTCGACTCCGTCGTCGTAACCACCACCAGCAGCGGCCGTGGGCCCGCCGTCGTGGCCGCGGAGCCCCCCTGGTCTCCTCCGACCGCGTCCTGCGCCAGCAGGCATCGGGTTCATGGCTCCATCGATGAGCGCCATCTCCTCCTCGCTGACAATCTCCACGGGAGGAACACGGCACGGGACTTGCCGACTTGGTTTGGTGCGAGGAGAACGGGCATGTTCCGACCCAAGGGTAAGACGGTCATTTCACATGCCGGGTAACAGGGAAACAGGCGGATAATATTAAAACAATGGAAATAGGGTAAATAACGAAGAAAACGACTAAGTTGAGGGCAAATAATGTATTACATTGGGAAGGAGTGCATTTCCTGAAAACTGAACTAAGAGGAGGTCAAATAATGAATTCCCCCATATGAAAAGGGTGCTACAGATATGGGGGAAAACTCTGTTCGGTGGCAAGCCATATACCATATTCTGGAGAGCAAATTACATTCATCTCACTCAAATTCACTACAATATACCATATATTTTTTATTATGACATATTTTTAGTACTCAGATTGAAAAAAAAAACTACTGAAAATAGTACTATCTGTATTGGTTTCACGTAAAAGTCACATTGCTATTTTCTCCAAAAATGAAATATATATATATATAGGTGCATGACTCAGCAGCCCACAGTCCCATGTACTGATAGCCCATAAACCCACGAAAAAATGGCACCTACACTAAATTTGGGCCCGATGCGTCGGCCCAAACGAAGCCCATGTACCCCTTAAGCCCTCGTCTCCGCCTCCCCACGTTTCTCTCGCGTCCCTCACCCCTACCTATCCCATGGCTCTCGCGTGTGCATCTCAAGTGCGCCGCCTCCTCGCCGGCGCCGGAGCTAGATCCTTCCACGCCCAGCCCTACCTAGGTATCCCGTCTCCTCCTCTGTAAACTCTGCGGTTCTTTTGGCGGTTCGTTTTGGTGATTGGAGTTGGATTCTTGCGGCACAGCCAAGGTCGGCGTGGTGGAGTTCTTGAACGGGGTCGGGAAGGGGGTGGAGACGCACGCCGCCAAGCTGGAGGAGGCGGTCGGCGGCGACCTCCAGAGGCTGCTCGAGGCCCGCACGGTACGGCTCAAGAAGCTCGGCATCCCCTGCAAGCATGTACGTTCTCACCTGGTCCGGAATGCCTTTGATTGAGTTGTTGGGTTACTCGTAGTTTAAGTGATTGCTTGATGTGGTTGTTGGTTATGTTTGTGGCTGGGTTTTCGTCCATTTCGTCGTGTAAAGGTAGGGTTTGGTTAGGTTTTGTTGTCTAAAATTGTGGTGCTTGGATAGAGTCATTGGATTAGTTTGATAGTAGTAGATGATTCATGTGTACATAGGATGACTGATCTCTATATTTCTTCTTAGATTTGCATAAACGGATTGTTGTATGCCCTATTAACTTGTACAGTGTAGTGAATTATTGATCTTTAAGGAGAGTTCTTGTAGTCTTTTTTTATTGGAATGCAACCGTTTTTTTCTCTCTCTAATGGGTCGATAAGAGAAAATGCGAGGTAGTTTGGCATGTTTGGAGGGTAGTTTAGTTTCTCAATTAGCTAACTCTAGGGGTTAGTTTGTGATACTTTTAATTGAATTTGTGAGTTATTTTGCATGTATATGTGTCCCTAGTCTGGACATTTCTATTTTCTACATCAATCTTTTCCATGAAAACCCTAATGTTATTTGCTTTGTTAATTTTTGTAAATACTAAATACTCCTTCCTTTCAAAAAAAATAAACTATTTCAATATTCTTGCACTGAGAGGTAGGATTTTTGGTCAATTTTCGGCATCCAAGTAGCATAAACTAGGTACTTCTGTCATAGTTTCATGCTTTGAAGGGAACTTATCACTTTAGTGACCTGTCAATGTTGATAGAGTCTCTTATTCTTGTCGAGAACTTGTAATGAATTACTCAGCAGATAAATTTGATAAGTTGTATCATTTTTTTACAAGGAGGTCATATGTTTGGTTGATTAAACTATGAAATAAATTAGCATTTTTTTTGTATGATTTATGGCATGCCTAAGTAAATATGTGAGTGCTAAGGTGTCTTGAGAAATTTGAAGTGCGGAAGGATCACGATTTTGCCTTCATGTTGTAATGAATATTTGGATGCCAATAATGTGCACTTTTACTTAGAGGTGAATCTTTGGTTTATGTGAAAAATCCAGTTTGGGCTTTACATAATTTTTTGAAGTGAATGCACATGCAGCTTAATACCTGCGTGCTAAAGGAAATATTAATGCCTTTTTGTTTGAGGTATTGGGAGCCTGATATCAATTTTGCTAACAACTTGAAGGCATATGCCGTGTAACATTGTTGCAAAATTCAATTGTGAACCATAAGTTGTCTTCATTTCTTCTCCAAAAGGATCAATTTAGGGAATTTTTTTAATATCTTAAAGGCAATCCGTTTGGATGATTTATGGCAAGCATACTGAGATATGTGGAGTGTTCATTTAGTTGTTCACGATGCTTCCTAGGAAGTAGACACCCTTGTAGGTTTGTGGATAAACATTAAGCACCTTCTAATTTATAACGCAAACACTTGTTAGATGCTCCAAATCTTAAGTAATACTGTGAGCAGTGCATACGCACCTGCAGACCTGCTAAAGCATACAAGGTGGCCTAGCCGCTAAGCCGTATATCGAGGCCGCTTGGTTACACAATGGGGTGACCGCATGCTAACCGCTTATCGCTATTTATAAATTGATGGTGAGATCACACAGGTGGAGTCATCACCCTAAGCATTTTTTTATTTATCAAACTACATTCCCTTGTTTAGTTTGTCTTGTTGCTAAGATATGAAAAAATAAGCTTGGTGGAGGAAATTATTATTTTCTCTTATTTGTTTTTTATCTGTGATGCAGAGAAAGTTGATTTTGAGTTTTGCTCACAAGTATCGGCTTGGTCTTTGGAAACCGCAAGCAGAACCTAGGAAAGTGCAATGAAGTTGCTGAGTTCTTGAAGTGTGCCCCACTTTGAAAACGATCTGCTGTTACTGGACTTAAGCATGCGTGAGACATTGAACAGTTGCAATGTAATTTCAATGCCGCAATCTGAATGATGAATGATCTAGCCATGCTTTCTAGCAAGTAGCAACCCTTCGATGGAATCTGAGAACTTTAACTACTTGTCACATGCTTTTAGTCCTTTGTTTTTTCACTGGTGTAAAACAGCCAAAACCTACAAATAACAGGCCTCTTGATGGTTTTGTTAAACTTTTATTATTTTTGTTTTGCTATTCCCTTCTCCTTTTTAGCTTCTGGCTTGTAGTATTCATCGGGAAAATTCTTTAGAAATTTGTCGTGTTGAGTTTTGCGAAAGCATAATCACTTATGTTGCTTCAGAATCATTCTGGTTAGTGGTCATATGACTTTGGTTTGCCGCATTCACTGCTAATCATAAGTCAATGTACAGATCACGCGAACATGTTTTGTGTAAATTTCTATGCTGATAAAATGGTTCGTTTATCAGAATGTTGTTATGGATACCAAAACAAAAATAAGCTCTTAAGCATTTGATAACTCCCACTGTTAGGGTAAGCAGTTGCTACAGAAATCGAGAAAACAGTATATTGGTGGATGGCGCCTTGTTTTCATTTCACTGATGTTGATTACAAAACTGACTCAACGAAGGGTGGATGTTAAACTTGCGAAGAATTTACAATGCACGTTCCTCTGATTATGGTTTTTGTGCAGTTTTGTTTTTGATAATCACCTAAAAAAACTCAAAATTTCATATTGATCTGGTGCACAAAACAAAGTGGTTTGTGTGTTTGCACCTAAATCATGGTTTGCAGTAGATATGTCCTTTGTCGTGAATTACCTACTTTCTCTTCAGTCACAAAAGAGTGATGTTTTTACTTTTCAAAGTCAACAAGATACCACTTTGATCACTAAATTTTGCTATCATATATTTAAAAAAGTTATAAAAGGGTAATGCCATGAAAGTATTTTTTATGATAAATTCACTTGTACCATTTGTATATATCTAAACCATATATTCTATACAACATATTTGGTGGTGTCACTCTTTTGTGACCGAGACGGAGATTGTACTACATTCGGTTCTACCTCTATATCCCTTCTGCATCATTTTGGTGTCACCAAGTCGCAACTGTAGGTTGGCAGAAGTACAACATATCAATCTACTTGTCTAGTGTGTTGAGTGAGAAAACTTCCAAAATAGTGGATATGCAGTTGGAGGATAACTTCCAAAAGAGCAGATACACAATTTGAGGATATATTTGGTCAAAATCAGTGTTCTCCTAGGCGCTAGACAGAAGGCGGGTAGAGGGTGGCTGCCTAGCGCCTAACCCGCCTAGGCGGTGGTCTGTGCAGCCTATGGTCGAAAAGCAGTCGGAGGGAGAGGAGAGGAGGGTAAAGTGAAGAAGAAAAAAGAAAAGAGAAAGAAAAGAGAAAAGAGAAGGAAAAAAGATAAGAAAAGAAACTTACCTAGCGACCTGGTCCAATTCAAACCAAGTCCACTGATTTGACCGCAACACGCAAGTGCGCAACATCGACCGAGTGGCCGGCTTGGCCCAGTCCGCTGTCTTTCACCCCTTCCTTATCCTCTTGCCCCCTACGACGTATCCTCTTGCCCCCTACGACGTCTGCCCTCCTCACGCTCTCCGCCTCTCTCTCCCTTCTCCCATCCTGCTGCCGTCTCATCCCCCTCCCGCCATCACAAAAATCCGGTGGTGGGGAGACAAAATCCAACGATGGGGAAGCGGAATCGACAACGGGGAAGCGACAGCAACGTCGATCTGGCTGGGAAGGAGGCGACGCGCAAAGAGGACCCAGGGAGGAGGCAGAGGGGACGAAATCGTGGAGCTAGGGTTCGACGTTAAGGACCACGTGTGAGTCCTCTTTACTTACCTTTTTTTCTCCCATGTGCACTCCCAGCTCCGCCCAACCCCGCCGTGTCTTGCCTGCCTAGGTCCGCCTGGGTCCACCTTGGACCGTCGTTGACCACCTAGGCGGGCCGAGCGCCTTGATGGCCGATTGATCCCGAGTCGTGGCGGCAGACTTGCGCCCAGCCTCTAGGCAGCGCCTAGGGAAACACTGGTCAAAATTAATGTGTTCTCTTGTGACCGGAGAAGTACTACAGTCCGTTCTACTTCTGTATCCCTTCTGCATCATTTTGGTGTCCCCCAAGTCACAAATGTAGGTTGGAAGAAGTACAGTGGATCGTCTACTTGCATCATTTTGGTGTCCCCAAGTCGCAACTGTAGGTTGGCAGAAGTACAACAGATAAATCTACTTGCCTAGTGTGCTGAGTGAGATAACAAAAGAGTGGTCAGTGGATACGCAGTTTGAGGACACAATAATAGTTGGGATTGCCAGCGCCCACAGAGACGCATACGCAAAACGTCTTAGTTCTTACCGCACACTGAATTGGCAAATGGAAAATGATGTGCACACAAAAAGCCTACGATGCCACCCTCCTCACGTGACTTGCTCCCATTCCATCCTTCGGTCACAAGTCACAACGCCAGCGCATGCACTACTTCCTCTTCCTTTTTTATCAATGCCAGAATCCAACAATTACACAAGTCCTTTACAATGCACCATCCCATTGCAGTTACGTCTGCTAAGGTTTCAACCGTCGGATGACTACCTCCACCTAAGCTGGAGGCCCTTTCTTGCGCCGTATGGAAAAAGATCTACCTCCAACATAGTTTACGTATTCCGTTGGATCACGTAACCAATGCCGAGACAATGTAAATTAGTTGGTCAAGTCGACACCATTATAGACTTGTGGTTGCACTGTTAGTGCTCGAGAGGTCATCACAAGATTCGATCCTTAATTGACTCGAGTAGACTACCACAATACCAACTCTTGTACTACCTTCGCGTCTGCCCCACTTACCATTCGCCCAAATCTAACATAGTGTTTGAGTTTTTGTTTGAAAAATATTTTCTAAGTTCAACATACAAGCCATTTACCTCCAGTGGTTGCCCAACCCAGTTTTGATGTTTGAATGATGTCGGGGCAAATTATTGTCCACATGTCAATGTATCTAAACAAGGCTGAGCATGTCACTTAGAGACCGACTTAATGACTAATTAGGTTTAGCATTATTCCTAAGACGTCCAAGATCAAGGAATGGAATTTAATAGCTCACTTAACATTAAGGCATTAACGACAAGCTAATGATAACATAATTGTAATTAAAGTATAACATGCAATTTTATAATTTAAAATAATATAATTGCACTCAAACTGTAGGAGCAATATGATCAAATTGTTGACTCACCTTGCTCAATGTATAGATAATCTTGGTTTTGTTCTTTCTCTTGCTCGAATTGCTACTCCTTCGGGACTTCGAATTCTAATTACGCAAAATACGATCGAATGCAAGAACATTTGAAAACCACCAAATGAAACCAAATAAACTCAAAGGTAAACAAATAGATCCAAAATAATTCAAACCAACTCGATAAATCCCAAAATTCAAATATTTGGTATAATGGTGTGGATTTGGTTTTTAGACGAATTTAGGATCATGAATTATTTGTTTCGGAGCTAGGTCGAGCTAGAGAGATCAGGCTCTCGGGATATTCGTCGGTGGAGAAATTACGGAAAAAGAGAGAGTAATCTCGAGAATACTCCTCTTAGATCATTTGGACGGGAGAGATTATGTTAACATGTAGGACCTATTGATCTTTATTCCTTTATTCTACGATGGTACACATGCGATAGATATAACTTTAACTAACTAGGTTAATTATAGATTTTACGTCGCTAGGATCCCTATGTTGTATTAACATTTAAGGTTTAATTACGGGTTAATAGAATGATTAATTTAATTACTAACTAAAATGTGGGGCTAACTATTTAATCAAACTCCGAAATATCCTTACATAGGAATATACCTTAGTGGCCAACGTGTCATACTAAGATCATGGTAATTAATAGCAAATTTTAACTAGACCACTAATTACTTACTAACCTTAATTGACCATTAATTAATCCTAGTATTTAACTTTCAAATAATCTATAGGTTAAATAATAATCCTAATATTTTGGAGCACCTAAGCAATGCCTACCAGCTTAATACTAGCTTAATGATTAATTTTAAATAGCCAGCCACCGATGTAAGAGTCTACATGTAAATGTCTAACGGTCTATGGTCGGGACAAATATGCCATGCTAATCTTCAACCTAGGATTAAACTAGTATAGTGATCGACTCTTACCTCAATTCTCCCTATTAATCCCTAATTTAATTATAGCGAGCCTTATTGTGACACCACTAATTATTCTATATGGGGTCTATCTACCATTGGTACTTTATGCATAAAACCATGGCTTAGCAATTACTATTGGACTTGAACCCATCAATTAGTGACCCAGTCTCTAAACAATTAACGTGCAATAAACTAAGGATGGAAGGGCCTACTCGTAAGTGTCCATCTCATTCTCTTATTAAATTTTATTCCTAAGTTATTTATGGTACACAATCCATACTAGTGGTGTTAACTAAATATTAATTTTACATGTTAATGTGTGGATCCTATGGGTCAAAGACGCATCAACAATTTCTAGTTAATCTTCAACAAAATTAATTATTTGTGGGGCACATTTGTCACGAGGACAATTGCATTCAAATAATTTAAATAAAATCCAAATTTCAGATTTTTTTGTACTGTTAGGTAGGGTTAGAATTTAGAAACAAAAATTATCAAATTTAGAGATCAAATGAGATAGAACAAGCTCTCTAAAGTTTAAATTCAGGAAAACCCCCAAAAATAAACCGATGAGAGAGGTTTCTCTCACTAACAACTGGGATCCACTGATTTGTATTTTATTTTCAATTATAAATTCTTACTGTGATTGACAGGTGGGACCCATGGTATTTTAGTTTATTTTCCAGTTTATTTTCTAACTAAAAATAGCTACCGTCATTGACAGTTGGGCCACCGAGTTTTTTATTTTTCTATTTTAATTATTTCTCTAAAGGAAATTTATGAGTCACTAACAGCTGAGGCTACGGTCCACGTGGACTCGGTCCATAGGAACACTACCCGGGTCGTGGGCCCACATGTTAGCAGTACGGGTAAGTTCTACATTGTGCGTTTTAAGTGGTGGGGCCCACATGTCATATACTTAGAACTTAAATTAGACATTAATTAGGTCTTCTAATCACCTCGGGCCCACATGTCATACTAACATTAGTCCACAATTGATCTTTTTACTAATTACGTCATTAACAGCTAATATCGTTGCTACAATGCGCTACCGTGCTTTCTCCCTCGATTCCTACCAGCCCAACGGAGACACCATGGGCGCGCTTGGCCGAGCTCGGCGTCGGCAAGCTGGGCCACAACGATAAACCGGGAGCCCCAAAATGGGTTCTCACGTCTTCAGCGACTCTAAGGGTGGCGGCGACGCAGTGGGAGGCGGACTACGGCAGCGATGTGGCAGCAGTGGTGATCTAGTGACGCGAAGGGTGAGAGGGGAAAAAAGGAGGTGCGCACTGGCATCCACGAGACGAGGGGTCTCACCAGTGCGCAACTCAGAACTCAGAACAGACCATGTGTGATTGACAGCGTGAATTGTTGCATTTTTCTTGGTGATTTGATTCCCTGCAAGGGCACGTTGATGATGGTGGAGTCGGGGTGCGCGGGGCAGGGGTCCAACACGAAGGGGCAGGTGACGTGGAGCAAGGCGCTGAGCGCGGCGGAGGTCGCCAAGTTCGTCGACCTCTCCTACATCTCCAGCAACGGCTGGCTCGCCGCGCAGCCGCACTAGTCTGGCTAGCTAGCTAGGGTGTGAATGTGAAAGTTCAGGTGGTTGCAATCTACGCAACAAATTATTTCAACATTTGCAACAAAAATAGGTTTAGATCCCGAAAATATTGGGAAAAGATCCAATCTATCAACAAAATTCAGTTGAAACTACACATCTTGTTTGTATATAAAGATATACTCGAAAACTAGCATAAAAGACAAAACAAACCTACGGCGTTATAGCCATTACAACAATTTGGAAATACGTATGCATCAGTTGGGGGAAACACTTGCAACAAAATAATATTGGAGATGACACGTTCCAACAAAATGACATGTTTTTTTTTTGCAACAATTGAGAAAGATGTGCGCAACAATTTGCAAAAACATCTTCAACACCAACAAAAATCGCTGCAACAAACCACCGGAGAGGAGTATGCGGTGATAGAGCTCGAGTGGCCACGACGACCATCGTACAGACTGCGCCCGACAGCGGATCTTACACAACATTCATGAGGCCGCTACCGGCGGCCGAGGTCAGGATGCCACGGAGATCGCGGAGACTGCATTGGTATTGCCAGAGCTAGATGGCACTTGGGAAGGGAGTTTACTTAAATTATTCTTAGGAGTGCCTTGGGAAGGGAGTTTATTTAAATTATTATTAGGAGTGCTTTGGAGAGCAGAGGTGGGAAAAGGGTCGTCCGGGATAGCGAGAAGGGGCAGCAGCAGCAGATCCATGGATGAGGGAGAGAGAGAGTATGTTGCTTGGAATAAATGGGAAAGTTGGGGAAGAAAAGGTGGAATGCCCGAGTGGAGACACGCCGACTACAAGTGTTATCGTGTAAATAAAAGCTATAACCAAGGTTCAAAATCCCTGCGGTTACCGAAAAACCCGATAGGAACCAGGATTTAAAAAACTGGCTGGTTTTTTTACCGATTTAGCAAATTCAAATTTTAGTTTTCGAATTTCGGTCAGCTTTTAAGCAAATTCAAATTTCAGTTTTCGAATTTCGCTGGTTTTTTTTTCTGGTTACCGTTTTCGGCCGCCGAGCGGTTTTTCCTCCGGATCCGAGATTTTGATCCTTGCTATAACATCTAGTCTAAATGTTGGTGGCAACAGCACTAGCAAAAACAAATAAGACTCACCCAATCAAGCCAATCGAACGTGCAAGCACAAAGAGTCCATTAAGATAACCAATCTCAACAATCTCATCGATCTCTTGCTTGCTGAACATTCCACTCCCAGAAAGAAGATCCAAGAAAAGCGACCCAATTGCACCATCGACATTCAGAACCAAATTGTTGGCCTTTGAGAGGGTGTAGGTCTCAACCTGGACAGCATATTCCATGTACTTGACTGAAGGGAAGTGTGTGTGAGCATATTTCTGTAGAAGCTGCACTCTCTTGTCTCTGTTGTCTCTGCTCTTGATCCTAATCAAAACAGACAAATGAAATATGAGAAAGGTCAGACAGCATAACTCGCTCAATTAGTAATGAACTTTTAGCTCGTAAATCCATTGTCAGGTGCAAGATTATTATGATGTCATCATATCAAGGATATATATATATATACCTGTGACCAATCCCAGGGACGCGGATTCCCTTCTTTTTCATGCCCTCAACAAACTCATAAGGCGTTAGACCCTACAAGCAATTGATGCGGATCTATTAGAGCACTTAAGAAACATATGAAACATGGAGCTGGTAAAAGCAAAGGAACAGGAAATAAGTTGGCTCACCCTATCATATGCATCTTTGAAGTACCGAGCAGCATCATCAATTGCACCACCAAAACGGGGGCCAATTGTCAATAATCCTGTGATATTTCAACCGTAAGATTTGGTAATCTATGCTACCGAACAGTACAAGTTTGCATGTACATATCAAACAAGCTCACCAGATACCAAGCTGGAAACAAGGTCCTTTCCAGCCCTAGCGGTAACTATAGAATTGTGAGCACCGGATACACAAGGACCATGATCAGCGCAAAGCATGATGCAAATCTGTCAGACACATGAAACCCTTTTGGGATCAAATGAACTCCAGATATAGAAAAACACATTCAAAATTGTCACAGCCTGCTAGAGCTTGAATGTTGTAAAGAAGATAGATTATCCATGTCATATGTTGCCCATAACTTACCTCAATAAATTGAGTACAATAACGAGGAAGGCTGCGCTTGAACCACAAAAGAGAAATAACATCACCAACTCCATAACCCTGTTCAATAATTGTAGACATGGGCACACCAGCATAGCAAGGTTCCTCACCTGAATCACAAACATGCACCTATATTACTTCCTGGGAGTGATAATAGGATAAAGGTCAAATATTGAGCACATATAGAATAACATGTTGCCACCAATCTAACCTCTGTCATCAGAGATAGTGGAGATAATGTGTGTGGGAGCTCGGACCTTCCCACTCTTAATTGCAGTTTTAAGATCCTCAGGAATGGGAGGGGGTGTAATCTCAGACACAGGAGAAATCTTTCCTTCCTCAACCTGCCAAATATGTTCAACCTCAGAAGCTTGATTCCCATAATACACATGCTCAAAATGTTATTCTTGGAAGACATCAATCATGATGTGTAGAAATATTATCAGCGTACCAGTTTCTCAAATGTCTCCTTGATTGCATTTTCGATAGCTTCATATGAAGTAGGGACTATTGCCCCAGCATCCCTTAGTGCCTCATTCTTAGCTTGTGCTGATTCCAACTCGCCACCGCTCTTCGCACCCTGTTATGCCAATAAATAAATAAGATCTCTGAATACTAATATACTGTCCAGCTCACAGAAACTCAAGGGAAAAAGAACACCAATGGTTGTTCAAAACTTACAGCATGGCCAAACTGTACTTCAGATTTGAATAGACGTGCGCATGTCCCACTAACCCATGCAACAACAGGTTTCTGAACCTTTCCTTGTTTCAAGGCTTCAACGAGTGAATACTCGTCTCTTCCGCCAAGCTCCCCAAGAACAACCATCATTTTGACCTAAAGCCAATAAATATGGCGTCAAATGAGATGTTATTGGTACACCAATGCTCCAGACTTGGGTTACAAATAATGCATGAACGGCATTATTGTGAAAGTATACTTGCATGGTGAACAACCTATGTTCTGACATTTTATATGGCTGAGTGGGCGCAAAGGCAATATAGATAGAACCAGATTATGGTAAAGGAGCTGCCTCGGAAAATTAGAAAGCAAAAAGGACAGGACCAAGGGAACAAGTTATAACTACATCTTGTGGATGTCCTATCATGCCACAAGATAAATTTAATCCTTTACACGACAGTTATGTGATAAAGATGATAAATGCTCATACTACAAGAAGGTTTGCACTCTGCACTAATTTCTGTATAAGGAAGTTCACTTGTTAAGTGTCAAACCTGAGGTATGTTATTAAAACGCAAAATGTGATCTGACAGAGTTGAGCCAGGGAAAACATCCCCTCCAATTGCAATTCCTGAATATGTTAAAAAAAACAGTTAGTATGGTGCATTATTCATGTGATCACCAAATATTGATTTTTTTACATCTATACACAAACAAGTTACCTTCATAAATACCATCTGTCACTCTGGCAATGGTGTTGTACATCTCATTTGACATGCCACCCTGTTGATATAATGGAAGTTCAGTTTATCATTGGAGTGACATACGAGCATTGAAATGTGCATAAACAGTCGAGATGTGCAGTTGAATATATACTAATCAACAAGTCATAGAAATTAAAGAAATGAAACTCAGCAGCTCTGCACATGCATTTACTTTTAAGAGGGTGTTTGGATGAGGGGGATTGCTTTGGTAATTTTTCGCATTTAGTTCAAATCCTAACGATGAAGTAATCTTTTTGGCAAGCAAAGTTTATCCACTATTCCACTGAAATAAAAGCGTACCGATTTAGAAACAAAACCAACAGATCCAGGCCTGTAAAGCTTGCATTGAATTATGTTGTCAATGGTTCCAGCAGTATCACCAATCTTGAAAGCACCAGCTTGAATTCCTCCAACTGTTGCAGGTCCAATGATGACCTACAAACAACACAAAATTACTTAGCAAAAATAAACAAGAAATATGCAGGCCATTGTCAGCCTGCATTGACTGAAAAACAGAATGCTCTAATGCTTTCAGCGTCAGACAGGCTATGAAATGACATGTTACATGCCAACACCAATATCTGGAATGAGCAAAAGAATTTATAGTATTGTTCAAGCCTCACAAGCCATCACTGTGTTTACAAATTTGTTTACAAGGACACGCTCCTTTAGTAATATGAAATTCTATTATATTAAAGTGTTCTATGATGATACCCCAGCGATAAATACTCAGGTTTGAAAAGCAGTTAATTCATGCAAATCATAGTACTTACCTTGTTATTAGCGCGTGCATAACTAATTAGCTGCTTTGCGTCTGATTCAGGAACACCCTCTGCTATAATGGCTACAACTCTGATTGTTGGCTGCTTCAAAGCTGACATTGAAGATGCGGCTGCACTGCAGATTTAGCAAATATTGCGAAATTGTAGTTGCTCCAAGATCCTGCAGTCTTTCCCAAAGGAATATCAAAACGCTAACTAACCTCCGAAAGGACGCAAAGTTGATAAATACATCAGCAGTTGGGTGTGCATTGCAGGCAGCTTCAATTCTACAAAAGATACATGAGTAAATGCATTGTTCATATATGAAGGTTGTGCTAACAATCTGTTAATATACTCATCTTTCCACCCGAAATAAGAGCTACTTTCTTGGTCAATGAAATAACTTATATGAGGGAACAGAGAACCCACGTAGGATGAACTGGAATAGCAATTTCTTCTTGTCCAAAGAAAAGTTTCTGAAACCCATCAGAACCAGGATTGATTATTCCAGCAACAGAAGGTGTTTCTCTCCCTATCAAGCAGTGCAAAGTTGGTAAGGAAGAAGCAAAACAGGACACTATGCGATCTTTTTTTAACTAAGATTGAAGGGAAAATATATACCACAGAGGAAGTCAAAATCAAGCATCCTTTGGATTGGGAGTTGCTTGTAATTGTAGAATAATGCTTGGGTGGTTTTTGAAAAGATTTGACCCGTCGCCATGATTAACTTCGCCTGCAAAAGCTGGTATCAGCCTATGATACCATAGGAATAGTTCATCTTTGGAATCAGAAATCATAAACCTCCATATAGGCCTTAATGTACCACAACAGAATGTACAACTTAGCACAACAACTGTAAGGATCGGATTAATGCCATGGATTCATTCAAAGACAAAACATTCTCCGGTTATCTTTCACGTGCTTAGATTCCTTCATCAAGTATAACATCCAACATGACCATTGGGAAGAATTTATTGTTAAAATTAAAGTAAGGGGGCTCTTTTCAATGATCTCAATTCTCAAACAATTACCTACAGACATAACTCATAGCAGATGCGAGAAATGCATCTGCAGTGTACATCTAGGACCTAAGGAACATGGATCATAGCCTCGTATCAACTATGAAAGAAGTCAAAATCTCAATGCATGATCAACATGACAATTCCAACATGTCATAAAAAATTATATTCTTTGTGAATCCAAAGTCCTCACATTATTTATGTCATCATTCGTAAACAATGTTTGCAGCTAAAATCAACTTACAAGATTTGATTTCTTAAACACTGAACTCAGATCACCAACAATTATCGCATAAATCAAACAGGAGATACTTTGACGGCAACGAAAAATGTAATTGCAGAACAACTAATGTCTGTATTCATCTCAAATCCATAAATAAAACCACATGACAGAGTTGACTAAAACCTTAAAACACCTTTCAAAAAGTTTCTATTCATCTCAAATCCACCTATAAATGACCATGTGCTTAGTCCAAGGTGAACAGTTACTGACAATTCCTTAGTCCAAGGTGAACTGTTACTGACAATTCCTACTAAAATAGGACACGAACGAACCTATAGAATCAAATTACTCGACCCTCGAAAGTACACCATATAAAGGAGCTGAAATCTGAGCAGAACACCGGATCTCAAATATGATGCTCCAGCACATTTTATTCGCATCATTGCCCAACTACTTCCAATGCTTAAATCTCATTACTAATTCAAGCGAAATAATACTGAACATTCTGTACAAATCTCGTATTTTTACCTCCAAGAGTCAAATCCACAGTAAAAATTGCACAAACTTTCAACCAAGATCAAAGTGATCCCAGCCATCACTCGCGGACAAATTATAACGAACACAATGGACCAATAACAATAGAACCAACCATATGGAATCTCAAGTGAACCGTCCAAACTCCTCAGATTAAACCCTTGCCCATTGCCGCCCCAAAACCTATCAAATCCGAAAAAACCAAACCACGAGATCTCCTCAGATCCATACAAAAAGAGCGGACGCCAGAGCCCGAATCCGAGAAAAGCTCGCAAACTTGCTCACAACTCGCCACACAAGCACGCAGCGCTCCCTCGAAATCAAACCAAACTCGCGCCAAAGAGGCCATTCCCCGATCGAATTCAGATCAGACGCCGCAAGCAGACTCCCGCCCAAAACCCAAGAACGCCACTGAATCCCAAACAGGCGCGAGATCCCCGCGAGCCATCCCGCCAGCCGCGGCGCCCACCGCACCACCGGCGCGGAGAGATCCGCCGCGCCGGAAGCACCCCCCCGCGATCCGAGCCACCAACTGTTCGACCTAATGCCGCAGAGGGCAGTAGCAGGAGGACAAGACTAGAGGTAGCGGAGGAGCGCGTGCGTGCATGTGTGCGTATGGCCGTAAGCTGCGAACCTTCCGAGGCTAGGCGAGGCGGAGGCGGCGGAATTCTTCGGGAGCGAAATTTAATCTGGGTCTCTGAGACGGAGGCGGAGGCGGAGGCGGAGGCGGCGGAAGTGGAGAGCTTTATAGTGGCGGGCAGGGGTTGGGCCGGTGTGAAGTGAAGTAGGCGACGGCGACGCACGCACTCCCCATCTACCCACGAGCCCCCGGTGCCGTCAGGATTGTCTGGACCGGGTCTACGAACCGTAGGGACTATTGTTAGTTGCTTACAGGAGGGCGGGAGTTAGAGCGACGCGTGGCTGCTCTTTTTCTTTTCCGATAGCGTGGATCCGCTGGTTGTTGAAACAGCCATCGAGCCGTGGTCGCTGCGCCCACGACGGGGAAGATGGCCCACATGTCATGAGACCGTTCGCTAGACGAGGGGTCCAAGACTTTTGGTTAGGCTGTGCCTGGGCGTGCTTTTATTTGGGTGGAGATCCCGAGGCCCGCACACTCGGACGCACGTGCGGTTCCAGTCGGATATGTTTCGTTCTTTACATGCGATTAATACGTGTCTGCTCCGGTTCTCCTACGCCCAGAGGGGATCCAGATTGTCTGCAGTACTGTAGAAGGATATTGTGTAGAAAGTAATATTTTCACTGTACCTGCTTTTGCTGCACGGGAAAAATTGTACTGTATCTTAGACACTATAGCGCTTGATATGACCTATTGGATTTCGATCGGTTGCAAGACAGTCTTAACGTAGAGTATTGTTCATTCTCTGTATTTATCTCTCTAATGCGGGGGATCTGAATCCCTAAGAGGAGCTTTCTCATAAAAAGAAGCAGCAGATCGGACACAAGGGCAGGAAATATGGGCATGAAATGGTCGCCTTTTAATTGCCTTAGCCCATTTTCTCAGGTCCTTCTAGTTCCAAGGAACAATTGGCCAGCAGCAACTACGCAAACCTTTGGGAGACCAAACTGCAAGTGCAACCCATCATCCATCCTCCTCTCTCCTTCGATATTTTGAACAGCTACAGAAACCCTTATCAATGTCATGTGCTATGGACAAGGTGGTCGATTAGTACCCCTAAAGCATGATGGTCTCATCTTTCATGCGTAAAGTGAGGATTAATGGTTGCAAGCCTGTGATGTCAATGGTGGCTTAGTCTAATCGGTGTGGCAACCCTGCTCGTATATGTTAATACAAGTGTTGAGATTGAGACTACTTAGTGTAGGCAATATATATAGCTGACGAAGAAATGGTTTGTATGGAATACTCTATGTAGCCTTAAGAAATGGTCTTACATGCCATGCGTTTGTGCATTTCCTGCTGATAAATTGCATTGCACTGTCGTAGCTAGCAATTAAGAAAGCAACCACTGAATGTTTTGTGATATTTACTGGACTTAAGCTACTCCTATAATAAATGTCACAGTTTATAACAATCAGTCAACTGTTAATTTATTTGCCTGGTCCTCCTGCTGAGGCTGACCAACACCCCCCCATCAGTCAACTCTTGGAATTCCTATATAGTTGAAAAGCTTTTCAACCGGTCTTTCGTTAAGAACAATGCAATCTAGCTAACTAAGCAAGGCCATGTGTATAGCGACTGATGTATCAGTCGCAATCTGGTTGTTAATTTGGTAGCCAGATAGGCAGGCCAGATAGCGCTCTTCGACGCTAACTACCAACAAAACCAGTAGGTGTCAATATGCAGCTCCATGTAGCAGTCAGCTCTCACCTAATCATTCCTTTAATTATTTGTCCACTGCCCACAGAAACATTTGGTTGTACCAAAGTTAAAAGAACCAAATAGAAAAAAGCTAGGTTAGCTGCTGGTTGGTAACATGGTGCAGATCCCTACCAGACCAGCGTGCTTTCCCTTTTGTTTCCTTCAAAACGTTTGCTGAGACTTCAAGTCAAAGCAAGTAAACAGAATGATCGCCTCAAAAAAACAAAAGAGAATGAGATAAGGTGATAGTACTAATAAGTTACTCTCCCCGATGTCGCTTTAGAATGCGTTCGGTCAATTTCATTTGTTTTTGTTGTAATTTTTATTAACATATAATTAGAAAAAGTTAATGGTCAGATGTGTATGGAGGGATCACGATGATGGTTAAAATTAACTAAAAGAGGATCACGGTAGTTGTTAGTTGTTATGTGGTATAGACAGTGGAGACTGTCATTAGAGATAACAAGACAGTACAGGGACATGTCAAAACAATTTGTCTTTGTTGTTGTTAACTTTGATGGGTATATATGTAGTGGGGTAGTCAGATTCAATGAAATGTTAGTAGTAGTTGGTTGATCATTCCATCTGTTGTGCTGCTACTGTAACAGGCATCGACCAACTACTCGTTCCACTTGATTACATACCTGCATTCATCGACCTGTACATATTGAAGGAGTCAGCTGCAAGCCTGCAAACCAGAACCCATCAATGTACATGTTGGCCCATGCCATATGGATTATTTTAGGCAATTCAGCTGCTGATTACCTGATCGTTACTTGGGTGCTTATAGTACATGAAAGGGAAATAATGAAGGGGCACTCCATTTCTACCTCGTCGCTCTGTCTCTCCTATGGTATATATGTTAGATTAATCTTGATCTAAATCAGATGATCAAAACTTACAGGATGGCATATGTGGTAATTGCAACACCTATAAAAAACTGTAAACGCGGAAGCGTACCTGATGACGATACCATTGTTCGTCGTAGATCTAATTCAAAGCAGTAGACGAACTAGTGTTCAATCTACCTAAGGTTTGGTCTTTCCTAGCAAGAGGTAAGTCATAAATTTCAACTACTGATGGGGATAGATGGTATGGCATGAGATAGCCTGCTGAGAGGACCTGACTCCTATTTATAATCTTTTGGCATGGAGTCATATCTCGTCCCATAATTAGATATAGATTCCAATTAGATCTCTACACAGATTTAAATCTAAGTCTATATTTATCCCTAATAGATACTCTGGCTCTTAATAAATATTTGATCATTTTATATATTTAAGCCAACTAAAACAGATAGCTGATATTTATTTAACTCATGTGGTCCCCATAACGGAAATTTATCCAACAATATATTCTGTGTCATGGGGTCATCTTTGTTAAACATATAAGCACATGTAGGTTCAATTTATTCCATAAATTAATCATGACATCATGCACGCAAAATAACAGAACCATCACAGGCATAACAGATCTAGTCATGTCAACCAAGAAAAGGAACATGAACAGATCTAAAGCGGAGAACATGACCGTTACGCATCGATGATTACATTCGATCGGTTTGTCGTTGGTGACACTGCGAGCACGGTGTGGATGACACGGTCGGTGACGATCGCCGGCCGGCGTCGAGGAAGACGAGCGAGCTACAGCAGCGATCGCGGCGCTTCCCAAAACCTTATTCGCCTCTCCGTGCGAGAACTCAAGGCGGCGGTTCGGGAGACCGCTCTCCGAACGGCGGTGCACGCCGCGAACGGGACGAGTAGACTACGTAGAACGGCGCGATACAATGGAAGAGGCGAAACCTAGATTGATTTCTCTCTCGTATGGAGGGCGATTCGATATTTATGGAGGAATCGGGGCGTGTGATCAAGACGCCGCACGTTCTCCATAACTCAGAATCAAACGGATTCACCGCCACACAAAAAAAGAAAAGATAAAGCGCAAAGGAAGCCGCGTCTGCAAGCACGCGCCGATTTGGGCGGACCATTCACGCAGGTGTCGTGCGCCCGCGCCGCCCTGCCCTGCCCGGCCCGGCGAGGCGAGGTGAGGCGAGCGCGCGCGTGTGTGTTCCTCTAGTTCTCTCACACACATGCCTCAAGTGACTAGGAGTGCACCATCCCTTTTAAGGTTGTCTTTCTCTCCTAGAACTAGCAATATGGTACTAAAGTTCACATGCAACCTTCCTTTGCATGAGTGGGCCTTTGAGATTTAATTTAGGAATTATTCTTCTTGAATGGGCTAGGCCCACATAATCCAACAATCCCCCACCAGATCTCAAAGTCCCACAGAGATTTGCCTAAATTCCAATGTACTGTTTATATATCAGTGTTTCGATGGAGACCAATTAAGGTTGAACATCCACCTAGAACTCCAAGCTACACTTACTCACAACTTGAACAATGGACTATGCCTTGAATTGCAAGTTTGGTGCAAGCAAGCTTCACTTGAAGTCTTAACTGATACTAGGCCGCCAGTAGGCTACCCCTCGGTTGGAGCGTATAAGTCATACTCCTTGGTCTCTTCATGAGCTTAGTAGGAGATTTCCCCAAAATCCTCATAGACTGCGACTAACAGTCGGGCTCATATAGGTGTGTTCTTTCAAGAACGTTCGCAGATAACGTCTTCGCTTCGAGAGCCAATGGAACACATTAAGGGTTTAACCAACTCGCCTTGCGCTTTTTGAGAGTATTGCATCTTCACATAGAGAGGTTGAAATTACTCTCATCCATTAATCGATGGCTTGTTTTTCCAGATCCTAATTCACGGGATCTCCGATCACATAGGTTGGGTTACTACCATAGATAACTCACATGGGTCTCATACCCATCTCCTTCGATGCACTATCTATCACATTTCGTGATAGTCCCTTTGTGAAGGGATGCGCGAGTTTCTAGTTGTTTGGATGTAATCCAAGGTTATAACTCGAGTTTCTCAATTTCTGATGGACTTCAATCGTCTCTTGACATGCCTACGATTTCATATTATCCTTAGAACTGTTCACTTTAGCGATAACGGTTTGATTATCACGATTCATGAGGATAGTGCACGCGGCTTTTCTACCGTAGGTAGATCCATCAATAGATCTCGTAGCCATTACGCCTCAACAATAGCGGTGTCTAGTGCCGCAAGTTCTGCTTCCATGGTTGACCTCGTCAAAATGGTCTGTTTGCAAGACCTCCATGAAACAGCGCCACCACCAATAGTGAAAACATATCCACTAGTGGCTTTGATCTCATCAGCATCAGAGATCCAGTTGGAATCACTATAACCCTCCCAAGACCGACGGTACCCAGTATAGTGAAGTCCAAAGTTCGAGGTACCTTTCAGATAGCGCAACACTCGCTCAAGTGCCTTCCAGTGATCATCTCCTGGGTTAGATGTAAACCGGCTCAACTTGCTCACAGCAAAAGAGATGTCTGACCTTGTTGCACTAGCTAGGTACATAAGAGAGCCAATTATCTGAGAGTATTCCAGCTGATTCCTAGCAATTTTCTTATTCTTACGAAGTAACACGCTAGGATCATAAGGTGTTGGAGAAGGTTTACTATCAGAAAAACCAAAACGGCTCAAGACCTTTTCCACATAATGAGATTGCAAAAGTGTAATCCCATCCTCACCTCTAACCAATTTAATGTTTAGAATAACATCAGTCACTCCTAGATCTTTCATATCAAAATTCTGAGACAAGAATAATTTGACTTCATTTATCACATTGATGTTTGTCCCAAAAATCAGGATGTCATCCACATACAAGCAGAGAATAACTCCCTCACCCCCACCATAGCGATAGTATACACATTTATCCGCCTCATTGACAATGGCTGCATAGATGTCACTGTTCTATCGAACTTTTCATGCCATCGCTTAGGAGCTTGTTTTAGACCATACAAAGATTTCAACAGTTTTAACACCTTGCCTTCTTGACCTTCTACTACAAATCCATCAGTCGTTCCATGTAAATTTCCTCATCCACTCTCCGTTAAGAAAAGGCATCTTAACGTCCATTTGATGAACGAAGACCATGTGAGGCAACCAAAGCAAGTAGTACTCGTATTGTGGTCGGTCTAGCAACAGTGAGTAAGTGTCAAAGAAATCTTCGCCTTCTTTCTGAGTGTAGCCCTTGGCAACAAGCCGAGCCTTGTACTTTTCAATAGTACCATCAGGCCTAAGCTTCTTTTTGAACACCCACTTGCATCCTACAGGTTTGCACCCATAAGGTCTATCTGTCAGCTCCCAGGTTGCATTAGTGATAATGGAATCCATTTCACTACGGACAGCCTCCTTCCAGTAGTCTGCATCAGAAGATGCATATGCTTCTAAAATAGACTTGGGAGTGTCGTCCACAAGGTACACAGTGAAATCATCACCAAAGGATTTGGTTATCCTTTGTCTCTTGCTCCTTCTAGGAGCTCCACTGTCATCCTCCTCATTGACAAGTTCATGTGTATGTTCAAAAGGTTCAGGTGGTGTGATTGAACTGGGAATTATTTCAGAGGGTTGGCTAGTAGTGTTATGTGTATCCTTCATTGGAAAGATATTCTCAAAGAATGTTGCATCTCGAGACTCCATAATTGTACCAACATGCATGTCAGGTACCTCAGTTTTAACTATCAAAAATCTATAGGCAATACTATAATTAGCATATCCCAGAAAGACACAATCCACAGTCTTAGGTCCAAGCTTGCGTTTCTTAGTTATTGGCACATTGACTTTCGCCAAGCACCCCCATGTACGCAAATAAGAAAGTGATGGTTTTCTCCCAATCCATACCTCGTATGGTGTTTTGTCCTTATTTCTGTTAGGAACTCTATTTAATACATGATTAGACGTTAGCAAAGCCTCCCCCCACAATGCCTTAGGTAAACCCGCAGTGTCTAACATGGCATTTACCAAGTCAGTCAAAGTGCGGTTTTTCCTTTCGGCAATCTCATTTGACTCGGGAGAATAAGGAGGCGTCCTCTCATGTATAATGCCATGTTCCTCACAAAATAAGTCAAATTCGTTTAAGAAATACTCTCCACCACGATCTGACCTAAGTCTTTTTATCTTTCTGTTTAACTGGTTTTCAACTTCTGCCTTATAGATTCTAAAATAGTCTAAAGCCTCGTCTTTCGTTTTCAATAAATACACATAACAGAATCTAGTTGCATCATCAATCAATGTCATGAAATATCGTTTTCCACCCTTCGTTAACATTCCATTCATCTCGTAAAGATCCGAATGCGGGAGTTCTAGTGGTGCCAAATTTCTCTCCTCGCGACCTTGTGAGGCTTACGAGGTTGCTTTGATTGCACACACTATGGCATTTAGAACCTTTGGTGATGGAAACGTTTGGAATTAAATTCATCTTTGAAAGCCGAGACATTAAACCAAAATTAATATGACATAGACGTGAGTGCCAAACGTTAGCCTCATCATCCACCTTGTCACAAATATGGTTCACGCTTTATTGCGAAATCGAAAGGGAAAACGGAACAAGCCTCCGCACTCATAGCCTTTACCAATAAAATGTCCATGTTTAGACACGACTACTTTATTAGACTCAAATACCAACTTAAGCCCGTCTCTACATAAACGGAGCCACTAACGAGATTCTTGTCTATAGAAGGACATGCGCACGTTCTTCACCGCACGATCTTTCCGAAGTAAACTTCGATCTACCGTACCAACACCATGAACGATAGCATGTGACCCATTCCCCATTAGGACGGAGGAATCCGGCGACTGATAAGAGGAAAACAACGAAATATCAGCACACACATGTACATTAGCTCATGTATCAATCCACCAGTTGGTAGATTGACTAACTGAAAGAACAGTAGGTAAATTACCATACCCAGTCCCATCTCCAGTCTTGCCAATGGTCACGTTGACAGACTTAGAAGTCTGTCCTACAGGTGCCTTCTTTCCTTTGCGTTGTGGGCACTTCTTGGCCATGTGACCAGGCTCACCGCACACAAAGCAAGTTCTATCATCCTGATTGTTGTTGTTCTTCTTCTTCTTGAAGTTGGTTGTCTGTTGGACTTTGACAAATTTCCCTTTGTTCTTGCTTGAGGGTTTCTGTACCACATTGGCATTGGTGCGCCTCCATCACCCTTAGACACAGCGTCCTTTTCCGAGCTTTCTCCTCAATTTCAAGAGAGCCAATTAGACTCTCAACAGAGTGCTCTTGTCTCTTGTGTTTGAGTCTTGTTCAAATTCCTCCATGAAGAAGGTAATTTCGCAATAATACATCCACCACAAACTTGTCGGGTAAGGCACACTTCAGAGTTCGAGTTCCTTGCCAATGGATGTATCTCATGAGCCCGATCTACTACTGAGCGGTTATTAACCATCTTGTAGTCATGAAATTGCTCCATGACATACATGTCATTCTTGGCATCGTAGCACCGTATTTGGAATTCATGCATCCCATAACTCCTTTGCGTCTGTCATGTGCATATACACCTCGCATGAGACGATCAAGAAGAACACTAAGAATGCATCCAACAAAGAGAGTAGTGGCGATCTGAAATCTTTCTACTTTTCAAAGATCAAGAATACCTTCAGCTTGCCATTACTAACCTGAATACATTCATAGCGGTAAGCCACGAGTGACCCCGATCGCCATCTCTTAAAGTGCACACCGGAGAACTTCTCCGCCTCGGTCACATCGGCAAATCCGACCATAGTAAGACCACAATGCCTAAAATAAGGTTTTGGAATGTTAAACATATAAGCACATGTAGGTTCAATTTATTCCATAAATTAATCATGACATCATGCACGCAAAATAACGAGAACCATCACGGGCATAACAGATCTAGTCATGTCAACCAAGAAAAGGAACATGAACAGATCTAAAGCGGAGAACATGACCGTTACGCATCGATGATTACATTACGATCGGTTTGTCGTTGGTGACACCTGCGAGCGCGGTGTGGATGACACGGTCGGTGACGATTCGCCGGCCGGCGTCGAGGAAGACGAGCGAGCTACAACAGCGATCGCGCGAGCGCTTCCCAAAACCTTATTCGCCTCTCCCGTGCGAGAACTTGGCGGCGGTTGCCCGAGACGCTCCCGAACGACAATGCTGCGCGCCGAGCGGGACGGAGTAGACTACGAGAACGGCGAATACAATGGAAGAGGCGAAAACCTAGATTGATTTCTCCTCTCTGTATGGAGGCGGCGATTCGATATTTATGGAGGAATCGGGACGTGTGATCAAGACGCTGACGTTCTCCATAACTCAGAATCAAACGGATTAGTCTCAGAACCGATCCGGATTCACCGCCACACAAAACAAAGAAAAGATAAAGCGCAAAGGAAGCCGCGTGCATCAAGCACCTAACGCCGATTTGGGCGGACCATTCACGCAGGTGCCGTGCGCCCGCCCCGCCCTGCCCGGCGAGGCGAGCGCGCGTGTGTGTTCCTCTAGTTCTCTCCCACACATGCCTCAAGTGACTAGGAGTGCACCATCCCTTTTAAGGTGGTCTTCCTCTCCTAGAACTAGCAATATGGTACTAAAGTTCACATGCAACCTTCCTTTGCATGAGTGGGCCTTTGAGATTTAAATTAGGAATTATTCTTCTTGAATGGGCTAGGCCCACGTAATCCAACAATCTTATCCTTCATGCAATAAGCTCAATGAAGTCAAGTCCAAAGGTGTTTTCAAGTGTCACAAACCAACGTTTATTTTCTAGAATTGTCAACAATAACACTATAGTTCTGCCCTCTCTGGGCAAGGAAAAATAAATGACAGGATATCAAAAGCTTTATCAGGCGCCTGCAAACTAAACTGTACATAGTACTACTATCGTACAACATTTTGAACGACTACATGCCCAACTTTGGCATCAAAATTTGTAGTCGGTAATGGTACAAAATATTAACTGTCAAACTTGTTTTCATCTGCAAAATCACCCCCCGAGAAAAGAAACAGCTATTTTCTACTCCTGACGCGCTCAACCTGTCAGTACTCATTTTCCAACGCCTAATCTGAAGCTAATTTGTGTTTCACGCTCTCTTTCTCAATATTGTCTTCCGTGGCTCCTTTTTGGTCGGCACCGCCCCTGAACCTAGGGAAGTCATTCCTACAGCACTCTGGTACAAGTCCTTCAACCTGTAGGCATAAAAATATCATATTAAACAGTTCCTACAATCAAAATTACTGAAGTTTTCACAAAGAAGTCTGCCGTGATAAAGCAACAACAAACCTTGGCATACTGATCACCAGTGCAATAACAGAAACTCCAACAATAAGAGGGAAAACTGGAGCTGGGGTCAGTTCCTGCATGAAATAGAGGCCAACTTAGGAACATGTTGAAGTTTCTGGTACAGGAAAGGTGTTCCGCGCCCAGGTGAACCATTGAGCTTCTAGTTCATTTGTTACAGATAGGATGCACGTAGTATAAAGATTTGTTTGTGCTGATTAAACAAGAACCTCAATATTTTATAATGGCTGCAAGCAGCTCATTTCTACAGTTTTCATCTCAGATTACCCAGTTTGAGAACGCGAACAAATTAGAGTAAAAAAGAATTACCTGTTTGTGATGGCGCTCTTCAGTTTTATATTTAAGAGGACCAACATGAATCTGAGGTTGCTTTTCCAGGTCAACCTCAACCAACTCTGACTCAAACCTATGGGTATGTGATGGAAGGCCAGACCGAAGCTGAACAAGGTGCTTGCCTTTGGGCAAATTTCGTACTTCAAAGTAGTAGGAAAGAGGAACAGGGAGTACAGATTCTATTCTAGAAGGGTCTACTGCAGATCTAATTTCAACAGACAGATGCGGCTGCAACATATCAATGCCATTCCCTTCCACGTGACCACTCAAAATTGTTACTTCCGGCCGTTCAAAAACCACAAAATCAATACCAGAAATGTCCTCCTGACCGACCTGATAATACAAATTATTGTTAAGCATAAACAATATATAGAAACACAAGCAGTGTCTATTAACAGTCCTGAACAGTGTCAAAATTGCAGTATGCAAATTATGTGTGCAAAGAACATTAATAATAATTCTAAATAAACTACACTTACGTCAACAGACACATATTCAGGTGAAGCACGCTCAACCGCTGCCAACCTGTGATTATCTTTTGCAACCACTCTTATTGAGTACGTTGAGCCAGGGACAAGTCCTCTAAGACGAAACCTACCAAAAGAATCAGTAGTAGCTTCCTCATAATAGCCTCTGGATTCAGATCTCGCTTCAACAAAAACACCCTCCTTTGGTTGGCCAGTTAGCAGTGTTACAGACCCCATGGCACTACATTGAAATGCCAGTTGAGTTAGTATCATAAGATTAGCTGCAATTAAGATCTAGTAATGCATATTGACAGAAACTGTTGTCAGTAGACAAGCAAGGGCCAGAAACTGGTGCAATTAAGGGCGTCATGTGAGCAACATATAAGTATATAACAAAACAATAAAAAAACTCTAGGTAAGTTAAATAAGGTGTTTTACTATTTAGCAACAAATATCAACTGTTCTAAATCAAGGTCACTAGAGTCTCATAAGCATTAGAGGTAGGTCCACCGCTCCACTTCAGCACTCATACACTTGTGTGCTGCCCATGTAGTGAATATAGCAGTTACATTTCCCAGAATGACATTAATCATATGAATATATGATTCATAGCTCATATATGCCATTTTGTTAACATATAGCTAAATTTGAGTGCTTAGAGCTTCTTTTTGTTGTTGTTGTTTTAATGCATACTCTGTGTCTCAAAATATAAGACCCTGTTTGACCTGGCAGCTTAAAAATTGAGCTTGACCATTGATTTCTCTTAAAGTGTACTATGAGAAAAACAAAAACTTCTTATCATGTCAAAGTACTTTCACATACAAATCTTACAGTGCCATTTTTGTTTCATTAAACCTATATATTTGTTGGACTAACTGTTGGTCAATTTATAAAATTTGACTTCCAAATGCGTGGCGCACTGGCGCCTTGAAACGAAGGGAGTACATCACTTATTTCTCACACATATATGTTTTCTATAATAGTTAATGGTGAGGCTACCGCTCACATACAGCTTACCATTATTTAGAACACTGCATATCAGCTTTAGATAGCAACAACTGACCCTCCTATGGATCAGTAATCGTGCATAATTAATATGCAATAATGCAAACAATGGGTTCCAAAGAAGTTTTGTTGTGAACTTAAGATATGGGCATGAACTTTCTGCAAAGCGGAATAAGGTGGTTTCTTTCCATAAAAAGAAAGACATGAGAGCAATAAAGAACACACAAAGCAAAATTCATATGTAAATAAAACAAACCTGTAGGCAACACGGATTGCGCGGAATTCAACCTCTCTAGATTCTCCAGAATTGAGATCAATAGCAACTGCTGATGGAGTAAATTTATATTCCTACAGTCATTCAAAAGTGAACTTCAGTCCAAGTTTTGTATAGAGCAAATGGAAACTTCAATTAGGAGTGAATAAAATATGACACCAAATAAACAGTGTAAAATGGCCACTGATATAATTAGACTCACTATTCCAAAGTCACATCTGATTTCAAGATTTTCGGATTAATTAGAAAGAGGCACGTTACAAACTACAAAGCAGAGAGAGAGAGAGAGAGACAGAGTAACAATGAAGCACCTTAAGAAGAGGCCGGAGATAGAAACTTCCAGGAAATAAGTTGTCAAAGCTGAAAGTTCCACCAGAACCACTAGCTGAGTTATTTCTGTAGCCTTCTTCGCCACTCAGAGACAATAATACTGACGGTAACAGCTCTTCATCTTTTTCACCATAAATCCGCACTAATATCTGACCAAGTTTCTGACAAGCAAAGGTATACGGGCCAGTTTGCTTGAGATGATAACCAGCCTGCACGAAGGTAAAAAATGACATCAGATAGGATATTCAACAAAATACATGTTTGGTGATTGCTGATTTTAAAGGTTTCCACTTCCCAGTTATGGTTAACATGTAACTCGTACATACTATCGCCACAGGCAAAAGATCACTATTGCACATTTGTTACAACTTACAACAAGAAGTTCTTTTTTAGAGAAAACACTCAACTGAAAATAATATAACAATGCACTATTGATAATTGAATGAATTAGGGCAAAGAACAATTTCTGACTAAGCAGTTTACCATAATATGCAATGACTAATCTACTAGAAAGTAGAAAGGTAAATAAAAATAAACAGGCACTCAACATAAACCTCAGTTGTCACTTGTTTCTTGCTAAAAAAGAGGAATGGGAAATCAGATTGTACCACTAGCAAAAACAAAAAGATAAAGCTGAAAAATCACATTAGGTCAGTCTGATGTGGTAAGGTGAATAAAGACATGCATATGAGTTCATAATAGCTACTATTTAGAGCTTTTTCTACAGCAGCATACCCACCGCAGCCCAGCACCAGTTGTTATTTGCCAGACAAAACAAGAGTTTTTGTTCATACAGCGAGTGATGCTCACTGCTCACGTACCACCAAATACTCGGTAGTACAGTGCACAACTGCAGAATATGACCAGTAACTCTAGAATCTAGCATCTTGTGCTATGTAACAAAGGAATGATTTAATTAATGGCATAAATATATGCTCGAACAATAATACAAACCTTTGAAGCTTCGACTTTATATCCTATATCATCATATAAGGGACCTGCAAAGAATGATCCATCAGAATTTGTCTTTGTCTCTGCTGCTACATCCCCTTTCTTCAGAGGTGCGTACTTGCTGTTCCCTGCTGCTAGAATCTTGATGTCAACATCAGAAGTTGCAGGCAACACTGACCCTTCAAGGTATAGACCCGTTTTAGAAGTGATTGAAGGAACAGTGTCTTGGCATCCATTCACAGACACTGAAAACTGCAGTTTAAATATTAAGAATGTATTACAACCATGGTTTCACCGTTCATGTAAGTGTTTTTTAATCAATCACCACTCACCTGCTGCCTTGATGGATAAAATAGGATATTTTTCCTTCTAGTGCTGTAAAAGATGGTGAATCATGTATTAAATAAAAGTATAATGATAAAATACTCATAACTGTTCCTTGCCAAAAAAAAAAATGTTCCTAATTGTTGGCTGAGCAAAGGGAAACAACCCATAAGAAAGGTAAACAAGAGTTGGTGGTAGAAAAGCAAATTTCTAGATGACAAATTTAGAACTATAAGAAATTCTAAAGAAATCCTGAGTTCTGCTAGTAGAAAGGCAAAAATACTATGGATAAACACCATACCTAGAATCACGAGGGACAAAAATGAAGTCCTCCCCGAGATCAGCCCAAATGGAGTACTCAAAGGCAGTAATGCCATTTTGATTACTCTTTCCAAGAACAGGTGTGGTAGAGATTTTTTCAATGAAGCTCCCATCACTCTTAAAGGCATCAACAACAATAACTTCAGACAAATCAATTTCTTCCTGAAGGGAGCTGATGTCCACATGGATTTCACCTCTTACAAGATACTTCTTTGCGCTAATATGAACAGGCTAGAAGGGAAAACTTTTAGTATTAGGGTGCCAAACTGAACCTTGCATGGAAACATAAGAACAGAGTAGGCAAGCAGCTCACCACTGGATTCTGTGTATCAAACACTACAGACGAGCTCCCAAAGGAAATGCAAGAATTAATTAAATGAAGCTCATGTTGCCCAGGGGTTTCTATGCAAATCCTTTGTGACCCTTTCTGTGCACAATGAAAAGTGGATTATGTTAACCAAATGTTCTATTAATTCAAATATATTGTAGATTTATTTAGTCCCAAGGATGGACCTTTATCAACAAGTCAAGTTTAGAAGAGTCTGGTTGATGAATGTATGCTTCAGTGTCATGAGTTGAGACTAGCTCTATCCAGTAGCCCTTTTGTACAAATACAATGTCTGTCACATCATCAACACCTACAACTATATCCAAGGTATTTTGGTCCCAGCACCAATCATCAGAGGCCTTGGATGAAGAATGTTTCACCTGGAAGAAATGTGTATTCATAAATAGTTAAGACTTGAGACAGAATAGTAAATAATTCAATGTCAGTGACCAGCATACAAGGTTTTACCTCTAGACGATATTTTCCAGGAAATACTTTTGTGAACACAAAATTAAGATTATCTTGCTCCAAAGTAGTTGTCTTCTTTTCCTGCTCAACTCCCCCAGCTAATCTAACAAGCGAAAGCAGAATATTTTGGTTGCACTGCTCTTTGCACATGACCTTACCATGAACATTGACTTGTAACTGTTGACAAAGAGATAATACTCAGATATTATCTCAACCCACAAAGCATCTATCAAACTCGATGGAAGTTAAATAATCTAACAAAACTCAGAAGAGACATGGGCAAAAGTAATACTTTTGTGTACCTGAGAGAACTCTACATCAAGCAATGGGCTGTTGACATTGGCATCAATGTATCCTGGTGAAAACACAAGACTGGGAGAACCTTCAGAATCTACAGGTAACGCAGATAACCGATATTCACCAGCAAGAACCTGCAAAGTGCAACAAATATAGCAGAATTAATAATGATACCATCTAAAATTTAAATGAATACACCCAATACAGCAGTGCTGGAGCTAGCATCGCGGGGTAGTTCATGCTAAGACCAGATCAAACTTCACAATGATATCAGCAACCATTCCAACTGGAATATTCTATGTAAAAAATCATATTCACACGTAGAACACAAAAGTAACGTCTCACTATCCTTATTAGTATAAAAAGCTTAGTATGACATTCCACTTTGCCTTATTTTTGTTCAACCCATATACATGGAAGATAGAATCGCATCTAAAAATTCTGAAGCGTGTTATACATGTTTAAATTGCACGTTATACATGTATAAATTTCAACACATAGTATTAACCACATTAGTAGAGAGCATTAAGATAGTTTTCACAAAGAAAATAAAAGGTAGGCACATACCTCAAAGCAAAATTTTCCGTTCTCGCTCACCATTTTCCTTTGTGGCTTTACGTTTTCAGGCCCATGTGTTAAAGTCACCTAACATCCCCATCAAAATTGGAAGGATAAAGTTTTTGTAGTGATCTCAATGAAACAAAATACCAGGTCAAGATATTACCATTGCTTTGGAATTTGGAGTTACTGTTCGAACAACACCACATACATCGTAGCGAACTGATTTGATATCATCAATGCTGGCCATGTTTGGTAAAATCTAATGGGAAAGATGGTATTTAGCCAAAAGGAGAAGTTGACACATTTGTGCTAGAGATTTAATTATTTAAGAGGTTCCCTCAAGCAAACTCTATGTTACCATGAAATTCTCCAAACGGTTGAACTTATAATGATCCTTCTCGGCAACTATAGTATACTTCTTGGATGTAACCTACACAAGGGCAGCACAAAATACAATTTATCCCAAGATGGAAATTGCAAGTTATTAAATTCAAATGTCATGTTTAGACAGTGCACAAACTAGACATAATAAGTATCCTCGTCTCTCTTTTTTTATGAATTTGAGCAATTATGTGCTTGCAAAAAACAAAATTATGAACCTTTTTCATTCCAATAATCTTCATCTCTTAGTTCCAAGTCATTTTGTGACCAGAATTGAACAGTGGAAAGGTGCAGCTAATGTATAGCTAGCTTCATTTCACGTACACGGCATATTCCACCAATATTTACATTGCAGAACATATACTAATCTTATGCATCATCGAGTAGAAATCCTACACAATATACTAATCATATGCACTAAAAAAGCTTGCTTATTCAGCCAAATACCACACCCCTGAATGATTAGATCCCCAAGCACTAACAGAAAAGGCATGATGCATCTAAACAAGCATAACTAATTGGAAAAATTGAAGTCAAGGCAGAGATGCAGAATACAAGCTGAGGAGGAATTACAAAAGTAATGATGGAGGCATGGAGCATGAGTTACTCATATATGAATTGATGCAAAATGTGGGCATGAACACATAGAACCTAAACTAGTAAACTCTTTTGCTCTCCTCAACATCATGAGTCTATAAGAACTGTTGATCAAGTTCTGTTAAAAAGTTGTCCAGTTGAAGATTTACTAAAAAAAATCAAGTTGATCAAACTCGATGTTGGCTTCGGTGTCATAGTCATGTAGAGAAAGTTCCCTAATGTAATTCTGCTATATTGGAGCTCTGTTTGGAGTATAGGCCTAAAATGGAAAAGAAAAAGGGAAAGATAAAGCAGTGGAGGATACGAGGCATTGCACTGGACACTCCACATTTTCCACCCACGTTGAGTTAATAAAAGGTTTGGTGCTTGAAATCTAGTGATTTGCTTGTTCTTAGGAGTTTGAGTTACAGTACCACGTTTGGTTCATGCCTTCTATCAAGAAATTTCATTTCTTAGTTGTTTTCCCTGCCTAATGGCTAGTATATATTTGCAAATTGTGAAACTTTTGGTATGTGAGAATGTGCTTGGATGGATAATGGCTAATTACTGCAAATCTGCAGTACAAATTAGTTTCTAGTTTTGTTGTCAAGAACAAAACCTAGAGGAACTTCAATATAATTTTCTACGTGACATATCTAGGTTCTAATACTCCATTTGCAGTTTCTAAACAAAAAAATGGATCTGATGGCACACATCCTGACCTTTGAGTCTCTAAATTGGGAGTTCATACTTTTCTGTTCTCTTTAGTAATTTTGTTAGGTTTTATTGCTTTCTTCAATGTTTGATAACGCCATCCTTAAATATTATCATCGTTGTGCAATCAGCTAGCTTCTCCCGCAACAACCAACTTGAATAAATAAGAAACAAAGCCATCAAATGAGTATTTTTTTTTACACATACAAAACCATGCTGCACATTGATATACAAATAAAGGTACCATTAAGATGAAAAGAAACTTTCAATATCAACATATGTGCTAACAAATAATTTGATCAAATAACAGTACCTGATCAAGTCTGTAATACCCAAGATTATCCGTTACAGCTCTCAACTGACCATCAACTATAACATTGGCACCTTCCACACCAGCACCATAACCATCAACAACACGCCCGCCAACAGAAAATCCAGTAACCTAGTAAGATATATGTGAGGAATTGCTAGTCAGTTAGTGGACTGGAGATCACGCGCACAGATCAGGAGGAAGAGAACTACTGAAATTTAACGTGTGAGAACATTGTCCACAAAAAAAAAGAACATATCAGAACTCAAAATGATTAAGCAGCTGAAAGTTCTCAAGTCTACGGCTCGTTTGGCATGCAGTAGCTTTTCAAAAGCACTTATTTTATTATACCTTTTGGATATTACAATTAGTTGACAGCATCTTTTTTGGAGTCATAACAGAAAAACTTAGTACAATTAGTAAAGATTCCTATAACTAACTAGATTCCACAGCACAGCGCAGCACCTCAGCACAACCACAAACTTGTCCTGCATTAAGCTACTACATAATCCAAAATTTGAGCCCAGCCAACCTTGCAACAGTTTTGACTGCTTGAACCGTGTATCTCCATTTCTCATTTATATCTGTTATTCAGAAAGCATGCAAGCTAATCCATTTGGTGGTTAACTTCAAGTTACATTTACCCAGTGTTCAATGATAGGTAGTCCTTTGTCTGTCATCCTCAAGCAAAATAGATTTGATCATAACTTCACAGTCCAAACTATGAGATGTATAACAACTTCAAGAATTACCTGGAACTTTTGGGGGATTGTCATATGATTATGCTCAACAGAAACAGGCAGTGAAGGAGGTGAGACATCAAAAACAGTGTTTTCCCCTTTGTAGTATGGCAACAGCTCATAGCTACCTGCAAAATTATAGTAAATAATGAGCATTTGTAGCTACGCTAACATAAAAAAATGGAATGTTTTGGCACAAAGATCGCCTCACCCTCGCAAGCATGCAACAACACATATGAAAAATATCGATTAGCAATTGAATTGGCATACTAATCACAAATCAAATAAGTTTAGCATCATACAAAAAAGGATAAGTTCATGATTCACAACATTTTCCCATTGGAAGGAATTTCTATAATTTTATGCACTAACCCCAATGAGATGTCCTCAAAGACATCATAAGAGGACGTGTCAAAAGAAATCCTCCACAGCATGTTAAACAAAGAAATTCCATGCACCAGTTATGTTGCACTATGATAAAGGTTTGACAGGTTGAATAAGCTACCAACTTACCACAAGGTATTGATCTAAATGTGAACTTCCCATCAGCACCAGATACTGCATGGCAAAGAGCACCTTCCCTGGGTGCATCACTAAAACCTTGAGGGCAAGGCACCTCCGTTACATCATTTGAATATAAATACAGGTGAACTCCCAAGATTGGATTTCCCTAGCACAGAAAATGCATAAAATATGTTAATCTACAAATTCAGTGAACAAAGAAATCAAAATTCCAAAGTACCCCATTCAATCATATGCATGTAGCATTAGTTATTATTATCAATATACAGAACCATTCAGTTCCTTCAGTACCTGTGCAACTACAGAGCCATAAATATTGTATCCAGATGCAAAGAAAACATCATCTACTACAGCATTTCCAAATCGCAAGTCCACCTACATATAAAAACACGCACCATTATAAGACAATACAATTGCCGTCACAACATCTATTGGCAGCATAGATGAAATCCTAACCTCTGATGAACCTCTCATCTGAATTTCATAATCAGGATGAGAAGCACGCAATTTGTAGCGCCCTGGACAAGAGCAAGGACAAACATAAATAAACAAACTAAAGGTGCTAACTATGGAAAACATAACAAGGAAATGAATGTCAGGGCAAATGAAAAAGAGGAAAACATAAATGGGGTGTAATAAGAACCTTGCCTAGTTGCCCCGCAACTTCCATTAATGGGAAAGTGACATTTGGGCTGAGCTGGCTGCCTGTGTTGCAAACAAGGCCAGTATAGAAAGCTAAGCTGGACATGTGGTGTGTGGATGGAGGAAACAGTTCCTCCCAATAGGTTTTCCCTCTAAATGCCTTATTGGCAAGTGGATCATATCTGAAAGAAAGGAGAGGATGCATGATATATTTGGGACACAGCTGGAACATCTATGCTGACGTATGTGGTTCTCTTGTTAGTATATTGAATTGTGTTCTAGTGGTACAGATGGCTCCACTGGAAGTCTGGAACACCAAAGGAGGGAAGTGATCTCTAGCTTCTGGGGATTGACATAACTGCGCACGAGAGAAAGAGTAGGTATGGTTTGCCAATACTAAATTCTACATGATTTTTTGCCACTTAAAACAGCCAGCTCGAGAAAAAGTTATTCCTTTGAGAACCCACATGTCCACATAATGTTAGAGACCTAATTGCACAAATTTTACAGAGGATCTAATCGGTAAAAATGGAGTAAAGGAGACCTGATTGAATAATCTATACAAATAGAGGAGGTAAATTACTCATTTTAATATATATTATGGAGTTTGTAAACAAAAATAAAAGATACATTAATAGCTACGAATGAAAATTACATCATGTAAATCCTTTATAGGGTAGCTCCTAACAACAAGAGTAAGAGACAGGCACATAGGAAATGAACAACACTGCTCACATCAAACTTTGTACGTAGTTACGTACATTTATGCTGTAGTTTTATACATGAGGCATAGTAATTATTAAGCAAGGCAAACCTGGAATTATGTTCGCAAACGAATATTCTCCTGTTGATGATGTTAAAGCAGATGCAACTAACTCATCTGAGTCTGACAACAGCTCAACTTTCACACCAGAAGGTCCTCCATCTTTTGAGCAGCTCTTACCACCAACAGCTCCCACTACTTTACCAGATATCATAAACCTGCACGGTGAATTCACAGTTGAAACTTAAATGTGATAATTGCTCACACAGAGAAAAATAAATAAATGGCCAAAGCAACAGACCCAGTGAACTGAAAATTTATATCTGCATTTCCATTACATCCGTTTTGATCGATGACAACGGGAACCTGAACAAGACAAAAGAAGGTCGAAGCCAAGCACATAATTAAGACAGAAACAAGGAATGAATGAACAGATTCAGTCAGACATAAACTTACAGTTTCGGGCTTCCATGACCATCCCTTGGGCCCCTTAACTCTGACCATGAATGAACCCTGTGGAGAAAAACAACAACAAAAAAAAAAAGATAAGGGTTCGAAAATTGTTTCGGTGGCAATGTTCAGAACATTGTAATATTCTTTACATCATAAGCTTAGCTAATTCTCTTTAATCCTTGTTCCTACTTGTGCACAAATTATATATGAAAAAAAAATGGAGAACACTCATAAATGACAACCCAAAAACTAAAAGTAAACAACTACCACAAGGATACCTTGTCATAGACTGGGATAAAATAGTAGCCATTAGGAGCACATTGAGTGCTTTCCTTAACCAAACCATCAATGGTGCACAGCTCAACCTGATTTAGAAGGTTAAAAGAGGGAATCAATTTGTGCACAACAGATACCACAAATACAAAAGCATAAAAAAGCATAAAGAGTAGAATATACGTTGCCATAAAAAGTATCCCTCCATTAATAATCATGTACTTCAGATGTAGTGTTACCCTCTATGGTTTGCATAAGCCACTATAGGGGAGATATGAGATTTCCTCATTGATGCAGTATTATATATCTATAGGAGCAAAGGAAATTAAGCTTAAGCTTAGCCAAGGTGGCACAAGATTCCCTATGTTTGCGTTCATAAAATCCTTGGGATAATGGGATGAAAATTAGCTCAAAGAGAATGAATGTCGGAGACTATGAAGTAAGTAAACCCACCATTATGGTTACAACTGAACCTGTCAATAATGAGTACAGGAATTGTTCACAGAATTTCGAACAAGTCCAGCATTTTTGTTACTCCCATCAAGCTTTCGAACACATGAGACTAACACAAAATCTGCATTCATTTTTCATCTATCCAATGCATAATCGGATCATCAGACCACTAAACTCATCCAAAGCAAAATCTGCGTTCACCATTCACCAAAGCTACACGAACTAACAAGTTACGATGTACACACATGGTCTCAGGCCTCAAAACATTAGTTGCGTAACATCTTTTTTTCTCTGACCGTAATTCCCCACGATCCAGATTTCCCAACGAGAAGAAAGTAAACCTTCTACAAGTAAAGCTTCTATAATCCAGTTGATAGAAATCAAGTAACAATCCATGTTATTAAGTCACTCGATTAGTCGCGACTAATCGATGATTAATCCACAAGTCAGTGCATAGCTTCCGACTAGAGCCATCGACTCGACTAGGCCGTCGCCGTCGCCCGTGCGGCGTTGGAGAGCCAGATCCGGGCGGGAGGTGGAGCAGAGGAGGCCCCGTGCGCCGGATCCCGGCGAGAGAGGGCTCGGGGCGACGTCGGGGAGCCGGAGCCGAGCAGGAGGGGGGAGCAGGGGAGCAAGGGAGGCCCGACAGCACTTCGAGGGTGCAGGGGCGGCGGCGCGTCGGGAGAGCAGGGAAGACCCGGCAGCGCGTCGGGGGAGCTGAGGGAGGACCGGAGGAGGCGGCGCGGCCCGGAGCTAAGGAGGCGTGGAGGGAGGCGGCGCAAGCCGACGCTAAGGGAGGACCGGAGGAGGCGACGCAGCCCGGCGCTAAGGAGGCGGCGCGGGCGAAGGGGCATGGAGGGAGGCGAGCGAAGAAGACAAAGCGCAAGCGCAGGCGAAGAAGACAAAGCGCATCGAGCTCTCGACCGGGCAGGGGGAAAAAGAGGAGGCGAGGGCAAGCGGGGCAGTGCGCCGGGCAGGCGGGGCAATGTGCCAGGCAGGCGGGGCAGTGCGCCAGGCAGGGCGGGGCAGGCTGGGTAGGCCGAGATCTTCTGTGGCTTTCCAACTCACCTCAGGATCAGTGCTGTGTCGACTAGTTGTGACTAGTCGATTAGTCCACAAGTCGGTCCTCTTGCGACTCGACTCGACTTTACGACTTAGTAACCTTGGTAACAATTAGCGAAATTGTACAAAACAACGGGCAATTTCAAACTATACACACTTCACTCAACTAGCTGCAGCCACTCGAACCAGTGGCATCCCGCGACCAGGAATCCGTCAGCTCTCCACGGGCTCTCAGTTGAAGTGAACTACCCCAAGCAACAGAACTTAAGACAACTGGACCATGCATGAATGATTCGCCAAGGCTCGATCAGCAAAAGCAGAGTGCAAGCATAATTCGCGATACGAATCAAATCGAGCGCCGCGTGCGGGGGCACGGGGGCATACCGTGATGTCGGAGTAGTCGAGCTTGGAGTCCGACGCCCTCCTCGACTTTGCCAAGCCCGAGCTCGCCTGCACCCAGAGCCCAACACAAAATAGCATCAGAAACAAGCCAAGCCAAGCCAAGCCAAGCCAAACTGAAGCATAGCGAGCGGGGACCTCGACGAAGCCGCCGCATCCGTGGATCTCGTCGGAGGCAGATGCGGCCGCGGAGAAGGCGGCGAGGAGGAGGAGGAGGGGGAAGCGGGGATCCATAGATCGGATCTAGCGGGCGCCGAGCATGCCAGGGAGACGACGAGTTCGAGGTGTAGCAATAGCTAGTTACAAGAGAGGCTTAAACTTGGAACTTGGTGGGTGGGCCTTATTGGTTTCGGCCTTTTGGGGAGCTGGCCTTCAGGATAGGAATGGGCCGGGCTGATCAAGTCTGGGCTGGGCTGGCACAGTGTGCATCGAAAGGGCTGTTTGGTTCTAAGCCAATGCATGCCAAAATTTGGGCTATGTTAACAAACTTCTTTCTTCATTGCATCTTTAGTTTATTTTCCATTGCATCTTTAGTTTATTTTGTTGCCAAAGTTTGGCCAAAACTTGGGCTAAGAATTCTATAACAAAATTTTGACACATTGGTAAGGTTGTTGTGGGTAATGAACCAAACAGCCCCTTGGTAACATTACATTGGTAATATCCACACCATCAAGAGTATCTTTTTAAGGGCCCATCGAGAATATTAATCACAAGATGACAGCATAATAATCACCAAGCAGTGCCAGGACACATATATTAAAGAGAATAGTATATGTAACTCTTCACTAGATTGATGTAATATGTAGGCAACGACTAGGGAGACATTGGGTATATGCATCTTTCTAATTAGGCTCTCTTTGGCGTTGCGCTGGCTTTTCAAAACCTTATTTACTTTATTTTTTTAATGTCATAGTTAGTTGAAAGCATCTTTTTAATTTAATTTGTAATAGAAAAGTATCAACGGAATTAGTAAAGATTATAACTAATTAGATTTCACAATGCAGCTCTCGGTAGCACAACAGCCACAAACTGACCATTAATTACTATAGTTAATAGCCGGTGGAAATGGCCAACGCTCACGCTGGTCACGTCAACCTGAAAAGGGCAGCCACTCGGGTCGTCACTAGACGGTCCAGATCACGTGGAGGGAGGGCCTCTCTGGATGCGCGCCGATCGTCATCGGACGGCCGGCATCCACCAAGCGCAAACCCTAATCCCACTCCTCTCTCTCCTTTGGTCTCCTCTCTCGCTCGATCCCGCGCCGCCGCTCCTCCCCTCGCTGCTTGCCCCTATGCCTCATGTCCCCTCCCTCTGCCTCCTCTGGTGCCCTTCTCCTCCAGTGTCGTCAGCCCTTCCCTCTTCCTCCCCCGCCACCACCGCTCCCTCCCTCCCGTCCCCTCGATCTCCCTCCCCAGCCGCCGTGTTGGCGCTGCCCCCTCAGTCTCCCTCACCCGCCGCTACCGCTCCCTCCCTCTTCCTCCCCCCACCACTTTGGTCTCCCTACCTAGCCGCCGCCTCAACGCCTCTCCTCCCTTCCATCTCTCGCCTTGCACCCACTTAGGCCGCCGCCTCCGATGCCACCGGTCGCCTTGCGTTGCGCCGCCTGCCCTCTGGTGTCTTCTCCGCCTTCTCTCTGCCGCGCGCCTGCAGCCCCCTCGCGAGCCCTCGTTCCCCTTCCTCTCCCTCTTTAGAGATGTCACCCCTGCGCAGTCGCCGATCGTCCTCGGCCTCCCCCTCATGGCGGCAGCATCCCCGGCGTCTAGCGGCAAGACAGTAGCACAATCTTGCCCTCCCGGCGATGATCCCTCTTGTGTTCCAGGCCAGATATGTTGCTTTCCTCTATGCTATATCCTTCCTTGGTCAAGGTACCTTTCCTTCATATACCAACTTTTAAATTTGATTAATGTTAGGCAACAAAAGAACATCTAACAGAGCGCCTTCAGAATTTGGATGGGAGAATGGATGAATAGGTGGGGGTCTCCAAAACTATTAGGAATGAGGTTCGTTGATTTATGATGATGTTAGTCCTGAGTAGTGATACAATCACATGTTAGATGGTTCACACATGGGACCTTCTCAAGTTTGCAATCATTGTTTCGTTCCTTTTACAACAACGGGTCTGATCAACACCTTCAGATATTTATGCATAGTTCATTATTAGATTGTGTTTATATTTATGTAGTTCATCTATAAAGGTCGATCGGGATTTTCTTTACTGGTACCCATCATAATCTATGGGCATATACTCGCTAGCATGCCAACATTACTGCCCAAAAACAAAAAATTGTGCCATGTACTAGCTAGTAAGCAACACTTGAAATGGCTGTTAAAGGCAACATGCCATAGTCTATTGCATATACTGGTTGTAGTTATAATCGTTAACCATAGTGTATCCCAAGTGATTACTTTTGTCCATAAATGTAACATCCCAAATTTGGCTTTTAGTTCAAAGGACTAAAAATGTGGGATTTTTTAAAAAAATTGTTACGCTTCGTCGATGACGAAGTTCGAATTTTTGAGTTGCTAATTTAAACCTCAACCCGAAAAACTAAAAATCAAATTCAAATCTGAGTTTAAAAAGAAAAAATATATTCTTTCTCTTTTATTTTTCTTTCTACTCTTCTCTTTTCTCCTTTCTCCTTTTCCCTCCTGGCTCGCTAGCCAGCGTCGCCCTTCCTTCCCCTTTTCTTTCTTCTTTCTTTTCTCTGCCCCAGCCCACACGCCAGTGCCCCCTGCCCTCTCCTTCCTCCTCCTCTGTTCTTCCATGCTAGCACCCTTCCATCCCCGTACCTACTATGTCCTCACCGTTTCCACACCGCACCTGCTGCCCTGGTCACGCACAGGCTGCTCCTCGCGTCAGCAACGTCATGCCGCCATCGCTTGTCCCCATCCATCCGCACCGCTGCTCCCATGCCACCGCCTACTCCCGTTGCTTCCTTGCCGCTGTTCGACCGTCACCACACACAGTGCTCGCCTCCACTACTTAAGCCGCTCCTAGCCTCCTTCCCCTCCCTCTGGCTCTCCCCTCCATCCCCTTCCTTCCCTTCTTCTTTCTTTCTCCTTGAGCTCGCCTCAGTTCGCATCGCCGCTCAAGCTCTCGCACCGGCCGCCGCATCGCCATCGCCGTTTCGGCCGCCCAGTGCACTCCTCCTCAAGCTACCCGTGTCACGACATGTTCCAGTTCTCAAGGACACTTTCTTCTCCATTAATTCCAATATTCCTCCATCGAAGCACCGCGCGCCGCCGTCCTCCTCATTTCCAGCCGAAAGTCGCCACCATTCTTTGTCCGATGAGTACTGCTTCAATTCCTCTCCACTTGAGCACCTCCTCGCCCTCCCCTATCCTTCCCCACCACCCGCTCCCTCTACCCTACCCCCATAGCGTCGATGCACCAGCAAGTCGATCGCGCCGACGCTGGCCCTCGTCACTATCCCTTCTCAGTCCTCTCCCCCGACTAATCACATGGGTGAGCTCCTTTAGTCTCCCTCTCGCTCATGCTCACCCTATTTTCCTTCCTCCCCCACCCGAGCACCACCGCCCGACAGCCACTGTCCACCTTCGACCGCGCCACCACCACCCTTCGGTTCATCTCCCCTCCACGGTTACATTTTGCTCGTCCATGGCCGCCGCCGTCGTCTCCTTCGTCGGTGTTTAGCGTCACCCGAACCTCCTCTGCCCCTTTGTTTCTGCTTCTCTGCTCTTCCTGTGCAGCCTCTCTGTCTGCTCTCTCTCTCTATGTGTGGGAGAGTCAAAGACAGGTGAGACCTCCCTCTCTCTCTCTCTCTCTCTCTCTCTCTCTCTCTCTCTCTCTCTCTTGGTGTATGTATGTATGTATGACAGTAGGGCCCACAGGTAAGTGGTTAGTAGATCGATTAGTGAGTAATTGTGAGGACTAAATCAAGTACGTAGATGATTCATAGTTAGTGTATCTTTAGCATAAGGATTTAAAGAGGTTAACTAACTATCAGCATATAGTTCGAAGTGTTAGTCAACTAGTGGAAATTGCAATCGACAAATGCAGGGTTAATTAAGTCAATTCATAAGTCAAGCAAGTAGAGGTCTAGCTAGTAGTTAACGATTATGTTAGTTAATAGATAATTAGAAATAACTATAATTTAACTAAGTAATTGTCAGGACCCAGATTTACACATCCGAAACCCTCTGTGTATTCTAAACTAGTCCCAGATCAGTAGCTAGCTCACACAGGAAATATTGATGAAATACTATCCATTTATCGATTTAACTAAAAAGATCTCAAAATAACAAATAGTAATAATAACTGGACCTTATTGTCAATGTTTACTTAACTTGCCACGTGAGGCTAAAGAAACAAATAAACTCTTGCAACAGAACAGAAAAACTTGGAAAGGCCAATCAACATGCCACATAGATAATCGAGTGGAGAACGCATCCTAATTCGTAAAGTCTTCATAAAACTCTTGTCCGTATAAGTCTTGAGCAGCTTAATATTCTTCAACTGAGCAACAAAATTTGAAGCCGTGAGCACATAACATACTCAACAAGTCTTAGGAAAATAGTATGTAATTAATATTCATGCCAGGCTTGAATAAAGGATTAGCCATATAGTTCTTTTGCATAAAACAATATTAACGATAAATACGGTAAATAGATTGAAATGCGTGATTGAAAAGAATAGTAAATAAATAAACAATTACTTTGAAATAGCCAGTGAACTTCCCATTCACTTCCCAACCAAACCGATAAGTGAATTCCCTCATTCACCAAACGAACATCATATTCATCAAGTGAACTTCTCATTCACACTCCGACATATTTTATAAAGAAACTCTACCTCTCGTGTGAAATCCCCAGCACGTCTATGACTAACAGTTTTAACTCTGCAGGGATTGTACAGCTTTATCCACAAGAGATAAATCAACTTATAATATCCGTATACACACTTCTGAATGTGTGCAACTAAGTGATTATCACAAAGCCTTTACAAAGTTCCTTCTTGACCTAGTTCTGCCTACTAAGGTTTCAACACTGAATATCTCATGGACCAGACAGTGCCCCCCTCTTGCGTCGTTGTGAGTATACGTACCCCGTAACTCACGCTTCTGTTGGTGATATGCCCTAGAGGCGATCATAGAGATGATTGTATCACGTCTATATTTATGAGTTACTGAATAAATGTTATTCTGTTCTTTGAATGAATCATTGGTTATAAAGATTAACAAGTATGTGACTTTTTGATGAAGTTCTTTAACTTATATAATAGCGTTCTAAAAAGTATCCCTAGTCGGATGTCACTGGTCAGAACACCAGTGACTCTACTACCAGCACGTGTATTAATTGATGATCATGTTTCACTAGTCATGGATATAAGGATATCAAATCAATAATATGAACGTATGTTAGAGAACATGATGTTGGATAAGACCCACCTTGAGACACTATTGAGATTATTATGATTCTATGTGTCATTAGTTGGTCTCAAGCAATGATGATGTATAATCCTTAGACATGAGATCAGCATGGTTCCCTACATGTGTAATAGCACTCTTAGGGGTTATCAAACGCTACTCGTAACTTGGTAGTTACAAAGGTAGCATTCGGGTATGCTATGAAATATGCGGAGGGATGTGACTGGTCGGATATAGAATTTGCCCCTCCTAACATAACAGAAGAGATATCTCCGGGCCCCTCGAAGTGGTCAGATAAAGAAGTGCATGGCCATGCCACTAGTGGTTGAAGAGTTCGACCACATAAGGTTATCCGACACTCGATTGAGAAAGTATTGAACAGTCCATGGATGACATATATCTCACTTGGAGTTCAAACCAGATATCGTGAGGGAAAGGGAGAATGCACGAGTAGGTCGCTTAGTTCTATCAGTTACAGACTAGTCGTATAGAGATACGAGTTGGTCGTAGACTGGTCGAACGTAATCATAGAGTGATCGAAATCTGGTCGTAAGGAGTTACGAATTGGTCATGACCAAATATGAACTGGTCGTATAGGGATAGGACATGGTCGTAAGTGATGAGGACCTAGTTGTAGATCATATTGTATTAAGGTTCATCCGATATAATTTGTATGTATTCGAGAATCATTATGTCCTGCTAGGAACTGCTAACGAATCATGGTCGGAAAGGGTTTCCGAGTCACAACCGATTACGCATGAACCTAACAGGTGAAAGCATCTAGGCCCCTAAAATCTGGTTTTGGTAATTAATGATGATATGTGTTAAATGGACTTATGTGTTTGTTTAGTATGTACAAGGTTAAGTCCAAATGGTAAGTACGATCTTGAAGATGCATGCTAAAGGATATCGTGAAGATCAAATTAGTTCAAAGACAAGGTACTAGTAGATTAAAAAAATCTTTTATTTTTTACCGGTCTTAGGAGATATGGTTGGAAGACCGGATTATAGGATAAATACCGTACTATTAAGAGAGATCATGTCCAAGTAACTTGATAGCCATTCATGTGCTTTGTGGATCAATTTAGAATCATGCATAAAATTGTTTTCTCCTGAAAAGCATCCATTGCATTGTCTAGTTATCCGGTAGTACCGGCGTGATCACGCGGAACTACCGGACAACGGTACAACCTGGATTGTAGTGCGGTACTACCGCTTTCCGATCGCTCCGCATAAAAGACGGTATGGTTTTTCCGAGAGCATGTTGTGCGGGTCTCGGTGCAAATTTCTCATCACGGAAGTACATTGTTGAAAAGCGGAACTACGCGAAACTGCGGTAGTACCGACTTAGTAACGATGCGTTTTTCAGAGAACATGTTTTCTGGGTGTCTTGGAGTCACCCCTCAAAACGGTAGTACCGCCGTGCAAACACGGAACTACCGCTCACCCCCGGTAGTACCGACTCTTCGACGGTACATTTTTCCGAAGCAATGCGATTGGTTTTTCGTGGAACAGTAGTACCGCTGCCTTTGGGCGGTATGACCGGGAAAAGCAGTAGTACCGCATGTTCGTGGCGGTAGTACCGCTCTGCATTTCTAACGGCTATGTCAGTACATTTATTATCTTCTCTTCTAGCCGTTACTGTGCAAGTAGGTAAAGTGCGGTAGTACCGCATCTACTTGGCGGTAGTACCACGATTCGCTGTTTTTCTGGGGGTTTCCTCTCCAACGGCTCTATTTGTTGGTGGGTGGTATTTATACCCCCCCACCTGCTCAAGGACTGGTACCTAGACCACATTTAACATCTTAGAGCCTTGTGCATTCATTCAACTCCTCAAATTCATTTGTTCACTCTTTGAGAGGTTGTTGAGCTCATTCAAAGTGCATTCATCATTCTAGTTGATCCTATTGCACTTGAGTGTCGTCAAGCGAAGGTCTTGGTTTGTTACTCTTGGAGTTTTGCCGAACTCCTAGACGGCTTGGCGGTGATTGCACGATGATCTCTTCAAGAAGATTGTGAAGAGGCCCGGTGCCCATATTGTGAGTGGTTTGGTGTTCACCATCTCCGGAGTGGAGGAAGAACAACCAATAGTGATCGAGGAAAGGCTTAATACGTGGAGCCAGCTTGATTGGTTCAAGCTCCCTCAACGTGGACTAGTGAAGACCGGCAAGTCTTCGATACCATGGGAAAACATCATTGTCTCATTGTGGTTATTCCTAGTCTTTACTCTTCCGCATTTATATTTCTAGCTTGATCTTTGTGCTTGTATTGCTTAGCTAGAAGTATAACTTGTTTAGACTAAGTTATTAATTAGCTTATCTCGTTAATTTGTTTAAAAGTTTAAAAACCTCCTATTCACCCCCCTCTAGTCGGTTATCCTTGATCCTACAACAGGTCATACACTTAACGGGTTGGAACAAAACGTGTTCGGATAGGATTCGTCATGGGCATTATATAAGAAGATGCTTGAGGCTATTGGGATATAGATGAGACACGAGTTGACATGATTTACTCCACCAAAACCCTAGCCGCCATCTTCCCGAGAGAGCCCCGTTGTGTGACTTGGTGCTAGCACACCGGTGTTCGGTGTTCTTTCTCTGGACGTGTGGATACCATAGAGGCACTACTGTGGTTGCTGTTGCGCTGAAGGACGATCCGCGATCTTCATAGGGAACTACAGATGTTGCTGGAGGAGACGATCGAACACTGGACGATCGACTACGACCACTACATGATGTGCTCAACATTGGATGATCGACTACGACCACTTCACCGATGTGCTTTACGTTGGATCGGTCTGCTCCAACTTTTCTTTCGCTGCACTACGCGTCTGGTGGTAACGATCTATGATCTTTTGCTTACATAGTTTCCTGGTTTACGTGGTAAATTTTTTTGAATTGCCAGCTTTCGTAGCCCACCCGTATCCCCCTTCAGCTTCCACGACAAAAGTGAAATTAAGACATTGCTAATTAATTAGCCAAGTCCATCCCATGCTGGACATGTGGTAGTACAATAAGGCCCAATTCAATGGTGCACAAGATTAAGTTCTTGAGAAGTTACTCAGCTGAGTCTATCACATCCCACAATATGCTAACCGCACCCCCTTTACTTCACAATCACTCGTCTGAGCAGAAATCATTTTGTTCAACCAAGACCAATGACATACCCTGTCTTGGTATACAAATTTTAACAACAGTAGCTACCCGCCACAATTCCATATCTCATTAAGTCAAATTTAACATTATTGTATATGTGATCATGAGCCCATCGCAACTAAGCATGACTAAGCATCTCTACGATACCCATGTTGGTGATACAAATATTTTCAACTAACATAATGACCATTCTATGGTGACAAGTGATTCATGATATTCAAATATTCAATAGAGGTATAATGACAACTAGGTGATTAACTATTCCCAAAAGCAATTGATATAAAGATAGCATGCAATTTGATATAAAATAATATAATTTTGAAATCTTAGGTTCAATATGATCAAAGGATTATGACTTCCTTGGCTTTGGCTTTGCTCAGTTACCACACTTGGATCTTCAAAGTTTGCTTCTGCTCTTGCTCTATGAAATAGATTGCATACGAGAGAGACAACAACAGGCGAAGCACAAATAAATTCAAAAGAAATTCAATTAAAATCCAAAAATAGTAAACTAACTCTAGAAGACATAGCTCAATTTTACATGAATTTAGAAATTTGAATGGACTGGATCGGAGTTCAAACAAAGGAGAACAGACTCTCGGAAGATTTATTGAAAAGAAAAGAGAGAAAGAAAAGAATATTCAGGGAATATTCCATCGACCGAAAAGAAAAAGAAAACAAAATTGAAAATGGCAAGTGGAGCCCACTTATAAGTGAAAGGGAGAGAGAAAGAGAGGATGACATATGGGGTCGAGCTGTAAGGGAGAAGATAGAGAGAGAACGATAGGGGTGGCCCACATGTAAGAGAGAGAAAGAGAGAGACACAGGGAGCAAAACAGAGGAAGTGGCGGCGGTGGCTTGCACTCAACGGCGGCAATGGACGACGGCGATGGAGCAGCGGCCAAGGGCCAAAATGGGTTGCCGACGAGGAGACGGAGCTTTGGGCGGTGACGGCACAGCGAGAACGGCGACAAGGTGGCAACAACGTCGACTGTGGCGAGGGAGACTCACGGGCTCGTGGCGGCGACGGTGAAACGAGTGCACCCGAGGAGAAAAAAGGTGAGCATCAGCTCAACGACGGAACAAGGAGAATAAAAGGCGGCTCAGGATGACCAGAGAAGGATGGAGGTGGCGGCGCATCGACAGTCAGAGACGAGGTGTTAGGGTGGTGAAGAGAGCAAAAGAAAGCAGGGGATTGGAAGAGGACAACGAGGGATGCAAGGTGATGCACACGGAAAAGGCAAGGAACTCACCAGTGGTGAGATCGAAGGAGGGGCAGCGCAGTCGGATTTGGGGAAGATGGTGCGACGACGGTCTGGGACGCTCGGGCAAAGGGAAGTCGAGTACCTTGAAGAAGCGGTGAAGTGAAATTGACGGCGGCGGAGGCACGGACAGAGGAGCACTGAGGGCGGTGCAATCTGACGAGGATGATCTTTGGCGGTGGCGGCTTCCCGAGCTTGATTCAACGAGACGAAGACAAGACAGAGACCGGTGGCTAGGGCTTTCATAAGAGGAGGTCGATGCGCAAAAACTGACATGGGTGGCGCTATTTTAAAGGGCTAGGATGGGAGTATTCGGGAGAAGCACAACAATGCCGCATGTCTGGCTCGAACACAAGCTGGAGTTCAGAGGAAGTAGAAAGGCAGGGAGCTAACAAGGCGGCCCGCGGGTCAGAGAGAGAAGGAGAAAGGAAGGAGCTAGGTTGGCTTGGAGCGTGGGAGAAAATGGAGCGGGTCGGGCCAGCGGTGAAAGGAAACGGGCTGAGAAAAAGGAGAAAAAGACTGGGCCGAAAGGAAAAGAGATTAGCCCAAGGAAAAATCCAGAATAAGAAATAATTTCCGAATTTCAAAAAAGAGATTAAAGCAAACCGAGTTCAAAGGAATAGCAAATAAATTCCAAAAAATCCTCAAAAATTCCAGAAAAATCTTTGGAACTCAAGGAACCCAAATAAAACAACTTTTAATTTAATTGAAGTTTAAATTAATTACATTAAGTTGTTATAATTTTTAAAAATTCAAATTAAGCTGGAACTTAACCAATAAAATGCAACTAGTTATTTTTATTTTTAAAGGCTTCAAAAACAATCCAAATTTGGGGTGTTACAGTAACTGACTCAAATGAATGCTTCGTGGTAGTATAAGTTATATGTAGAAATAAGATAATAAATTGTGGAAACATGCACATACAAGTATCCCCTTTCAAATCCTTGATTAGGTAAAGTAATTACTTTAATTGAGGGCTGACTAGGTTTTGCGGTCGTGTCAAAGGCACTAAGGACCTGGGCAGTAACTGGCAATCATAATAACATAAGCTCACATATACTTAGGACATAGAATAAGCAAGGGAATAAAAGTATATGTATAGACATGTATGTCAATTGACATATGAACCATGCTAGTAGTGGATTAAGCAACCGAGGGTGACCTCAACATTTAGAATAAAATGCCAAGTAAAATGTAGTAGTGATGAACCCTAAGGGAGGTTAGTGGTAGCTATGACCTAGCTTCATGCTAGTGATAGTGATCAAGACAATAGGGTTGATTGCTAAGCAGGGGCTAGTAGGCAAGAGCCTATAGACCTTGTATGGTAGTTATCTACCTAACTAGAGGTAGTCGTTAGCAGGTGTCATAACTAAGGGTCAACCTAGTGTGATAGATTGCTGTAGTATATGCCAAGCCACGTAAGTAGTAAGACTAGGTATAGATCATCTCAAAATGAAACCCACAACGGTAGACACCACTAAGTGTATAAGACTGATGTCTAAGTAATACTGGGAAGTTCCACCTGACTCATGGAACTTCCTTGATAATTATCAAATCGTAAAAAGAATCATTAAGTAAACTAGGTCCCATGTGTCGGTGAGACTTATGTCTACCCAGAGCAAACCCCACACTTATGCATAGGTCTCACCTGACTTTCATAGAACTTCTCGATAAATCGAAAATAATAACTAAAAGAATCATTAGAACAGCTAGAAGCCGCATGTGAGTAGCAGTGGTATGCTCCCAATGGATGGTAGCAGTGTAACCACCAAACAACATCACATAAGCTCTAGCTGTCACCCATCGTTATTCGCTCCCGGTAAAAGGACAATTTGTGATCCAAGGATGGATCAGAGGATTAGGGCGTAACTCCTATCTAGGTAACCTATGAGGAATATTCCTATGAATATTCTCTCCCTCCCGTTAGGGTCCTAACTCCTTACACCAGCGGGCTTTACGAGAGCCTGATCTCTCTCGCCCTCACTTTGGATCAAACGGTTACCTAACCCTAAGTCCGAATATCAACCCAAAACCCCACCACTAGACCAAACGAGTAGAGTTTGGATTTATATACTTTAGTTTGAAGTATTTCCTTCATTCCCAATATCCCTAGATGTACTTCATTCCAATGGAAGTATTTCCTTCATCAACTTCCTTTAGTTATACTTCGTCTGAAGTATTTTCTTTCTCAACTTCATTTGGATATACTTCATCTAAAGCATTTCCTTCATCAACTTCCTTTGGATATACTTCGTCTGAAGTATTTCCTTCATCAACTCCACTAAGTATGTTTAGTTTCATTAGGAATGTTTTAATTCTTTCAAGGTGCTATTAGCTATGTTTGCTTTCATTTGAAGTGTTTCATTTGGTTTGAATGTCTTTGAATTTATTGGATTTTATTAGATTATATTCAGGTGTTCTTATGTTCGATTGTAATACGTGTACTTAGAAGTTTGAAGCCCGGGAGGGGCAACAGTCTGAGCAGGAGCAAGAACAAGACGAGGTTAGCAAAACATTGAGCAAGACGATTATTATAATATTGAGTAAGGCGAGTCAACACTTGATCATGTTGCACCTATTTTTGAAATCCAATTATATTGTTTTAAATTATGAAATTGCATTGCTATGATTTATACAACTATGTTGGCCTAGCTTATAGTTAATACTTTAATGATAATTGCGTATAACCTTCTCATCCTTAAACTTAGACACTATCCTTTGTCATCCTAGAACTAATGGTATACATACTAGTTAATAAATCAGTATCTAAGTATCATGCTTAGCCTTGTTTAGATACATTGATATTTTGAGGTTGGAGCATGGCTGGTATGTTGACTAGAAAAAAATCAAAAGAAAAGAAAACCAAAACAGATTTTGACTCGGGCGGCTGGAAAGCATGGTAAGTGCTAGGAAGAGCACGACAGAGTTGGTATGGGGAAGTACTACCCGAGTCAATAAAGGACTGACTTCTTGTGATGATCTCTAGTGTAAAAATGGTGCAGTCATAAGTCTATAATGGGTACGGCTTAGCTGATTAATTTGTTTGCCTCAGCATTGCTTCATCATCCCGCTCATGTGGCATGTATTATAGTCTTAGTTGACAACCACCTGGAGGGTTGGAGTCCAAAGGGAGGCGCGGCTATAATGCATTAGAAAACCACTACGGTGCAAAAGAGGGCTACGGAGGGTAGCATGCACTATGGTCTTAGTTGACAACCACCCGGAGGATGGGAATGCCAAAGGGTGGCGCGACTGTATTGCATTAGGAAACCACCTACGGTAAAAAAAACCTAGCAGATGGGGTTGTGTTGGGTAGGGCATTGTAAAGGCCTTGTGATGATTATCCTAGTCTCACACCTACGGTTGCGTGTGACAGTAAAAGACTATTGTCGCTTGTGGGTAAAGTGTACGAACTCTACAGGGTGAGAAAACTATCTAGATAGCCGTACCCACAGTCATGGGCGGTGTCAAGAACTTATTTGAATTAGCTTTTATTTTTATAAAATAATTTGTGGGTGGGATGAGAGGATGGGTTGGAGCCCAGTGATTAGAAATATTTGGTTGGAGCCTAGAGATTTGAGATGGCTTGGTTGAGAACTAGTAATAAGTACGGGATGTGACCCAAGAATGAACATGAGCACTGGGTAGATGGAGCAACTCAGTGATATAGGAGGTTGTAGCCTCTATTAGTACTTTATAACAAAACTCAGTTTTATCAAAACTTATGTTAGTTAAAATGCTAGGTCTTAGGAATTGCTTACTAACTATTCTAATTCAAACTTAGCTTTGTGCAAACAAAAGAACCATAAGCCATTCCTTTGATCAGTCTTGCATAGTATATAATTGTATTTTTTGTGTTGGCTTGCGAGTACGGTTGTGACCTCATACTCGCTCAATATTATTATTTAGTAAGTGTGAAAGAAGAAGGCTATATGGGCGCTTATGAGCATTTGCCAAGACTAGAAATCAAGAAGGCCAAGAACTAGGTCGCGGGCCCTAGTCGATTGCCTATGGGTATATTGTGAGGGTTCCACATGTTGCACTTTCAATTCCGCTTTCGCTGCTGATTGTTTAAAGGTATTTGGCCTGTTCGGCCATTCTAAAAGTCAAAAGTCGTAAGGTATATTTAAGCTTGATTATTATTACGCAATAGTTTCACTTTTTGTGATATGTGTTTGATATCCAATGATGTAACCATGGGCATTAGCTACTAATCTAAGGACTGGTACCGTGAACACAAAAGATTCTAAATTACAAATATGGGGTCTGACAATAAACCATAGAACATCATGATGGAACCAATAATAACTTAATAGGTGCATGCACAAGCATAAGCAAAGTGATATTCCCTTAAATGGTATATGATTATATTAACATAGAGCTTTTTGACAAGCTACTGCAAGTCTGTGACTTCTCATGCATAAAACAGATATGCTTTTACATCCTTTTTCATTTTCTTCTGTAAAAGCACCAAAGACATACTTTATTCTTCCCAATGTTGCAAATTTTAGTCATTTGTTTAGTGCAATGGACATGTTGTATACTTGTGAAGCTATGAAATGATTTTTTTCTCCTCGGATCAACATACAAGTTTTGGTCATTTTTATTCTTCCCAATTTGTATACTGTCAAAATGACGTGCTCGCTTACCATTTAAAATTCCATGATTGTAGTTCAAGTTGGCATCTTTAGGCTGTGGTTTTTACTCGACTTGCTGTATAGTTCCATCTTTCCTTATGTACGTTTCTATCAAGATTGACGAGGATCTAATAATCCTCAATTAATTAAACTATTTATCTATAATTGTTATTATAGATAGCGGCACATTTATGTCATTCGTAAGGATGCCCCTTATAATTAAGAATTAATTTATTCAGTAACACCACGTTGAGGTAGAAATTGAAAAATAGCATCCAATGTGTGGATGACATGTGGGTCATGGCCCACATGTCATCCACACATCGATGTTATTTTCCAACTTCTGATTTTTGTAGGATGTTATTGAGCAAATTACCCCTATAATTAATGAGAGGGAAGCTTAGCCGAGTGGTCGTAAACCATTTTACGACCACCCTATATGGTCATAAGTACTTCTACGACTACCTAGTGGTCGTAAGATTTTCTACGACTACCTTATGATCATAAGCCTTACTGCGATCACTTCATGGTCATAAGCTTTACTACGACCAGGTCAGCTACGATCACCCTATGGTCAACAAAATTTACAAACATGTGAGCCCAATTGACTAGGAACACTTATGCGCTGTGTTTAATACATGTAGTAGTTAATATGTATTGTTATTTCTGGAATAACTGCATATATTAAGCCTCTGTCTCTGACATAACTGCAAGTCAACGTGGGAGGATTAGTCTCTGACAATAATAGTCATTGAACGTGTGTATTTCATCAAACGGTGATACACCTCTTGATACGGGACAACTGTCACCCCTTCACGTGCTGCCGGTGGGTAGATGACAGGAATAACGACAACGAACATAAGACAAGATCAACAGACAGAAGTCAATAAACCTTAGTTCTAGTGATTCCTTCCCTGTTGTAAAGTATAGTCAGTACAACAATACAAGAGTATGGTTATTATTCTCTCAGGAGAAGGCCTGAACCTGTATAAAATCTCTGTGTCTTTTTTCTGTGTGGTATAACTCAAGAGAGTCCCCAACATTCATTTGTAAGATCAATACTAAACTATCGACAAAGATAGACTGCTACAATATTTCTTTCTATTTGCAGTACTTCGATTGAGCCAGTTATTGCAGCATTTAGTATTCCATGTTTATCCATGTTCACTTTTAGAAAATAATTGCTTTCATGGTTGATTTTAGTTGTATAGTTAAACATTGTCGATGGGTAAGGTTGCAATTAGTGATAAAGAGTTAGTTGCTGACCATAATAGAGCTCGCTTACCATTTACATTTCCATGATTGTAGTTCAAGCTGGCGTCTTTAGGCCGTGGTTTTTACTCGGTTGGCTGTACAGTTTCATCTTTCCTTACGTGCGTTTCTATCGAGATAGACCGCTACAATTTTTTTTTTATTTGCAGTACGTCAATCGAGCCAAATATTGCAGCACTTAGTATTTCATCTTTGTCCATGTTCAGTCTTAGAAAATAATTGCTTTCGTGGTTGATTTTAGTTGTATAATTAAACATTACTGATGGGTAAGGTTGTAGTTAGTGATAAAGAGTTAGTTGTTGACCATAGTAGGGAAAATACCCCCAATGTAAACTTATAGGGTGTTGATCTCCACGCAAGACATGCACCAAAAACTATAGATGAAAAGCCAAATATGTGGGTGCTTTTCCATCTTCATTTCAGAATAAAGATGAGGATGACTTTGTTTTGCACATCTTTTTTTTCCATACTAAGCAATGCCTCAGCACACCTTCAAAAATAAGTAAACGAGATTCATTACTAAAGAAAGAACTTGATATAGTACATAAATTGGTCTTTGGGGGCAAGATTATTCGGGCACACCATGTCCAATATAAAATCAGCTTGCTGACTTACACCCCAATGGTGATGAGGATATGAACCCTTCGGATACGACCACAACTCCACCTCCAATCTGGCTGCTCTACTTCCACCACATATTGATCGAGAAGGCTTACGACCACTACACGACTGATTGCGTGGTGAAGCCTCGCCGAGTGGTCGAAGGAGGTTATCGACCACGAGAAAAGTCGTAGAAGGCTACGATCGCATCGCATCCGTCGCAGGATTATTTTATTGATCGCCGCGTCTTAGCATATGGAGGTTCGACTACATCGTCGGAGGACCATAGACTAGTCGGAAGTTCAGATTACAGTCGTAGATCACTCATATCGGTGTCGCGCCACCTCACTTTGGTCGGGGCCTTGTATCAACACTACATTAGGGTTTTGGGCGACCACCTCCTCGCCCATAAGGCCACCTAGGGTTCGAGGCTGCTTGTTCACGCGACACTAATCACGCATGAGCAGTCGCCGCCTTCTTCCTTCGTCCTTTAAGTAGTGGCGCCGCCTCTAGTTCGGGGTTTTTCTTAGATTATTTCGCCATTTGCGGTTTCACCGTTTATCGGTTTGAGAACCCACATTGTGAACTTCATTCATATTCGCAATACAATTCAGATTGCATTTTCCTTGTTCTTGTGAGTTGCTTCGATTGCTTGCAGGAACAATAACCCTCGTGGTAAGACGGTGTCCCGATCTTCCGATAGGTTTGATTGGTTTCGTCGTGAGGACGTTGATGCTTTGAGGCTTTCGACCAGCAGATCGTCACCGCAATTCGCTACACCCGCATCGATCGTCGTTATCAACCACGCCGCACGCGATCGACCTTACCACGAGGGTTATTGTTCCGCAAGCAATCAAGCAACTCACAAGAACAAGGAAAATGCAATCGAATTGTATTGCGAATATGAATGAAGTTCACAATGTGGGTTCTCAAACCGATAAACGTGAAACCGCAAAGTGGCGTAATAATCTAAGAAAACCCCTAACTAGAGGAGGCGCCACTACTTAAAGGACGAAGGAGGGCGCAAGACTGCTCATGCGTGATTAGTGTCGCGTGAATGCACTCTCGAAACCCTAGGTGGCCTTATGGGCCGTGGAGGTGGTCGCCCAAAACCCTAATGTAGTGTTGATACAAGGCCCTGCCCAAAGTGAGGTGGCGCAAACACCGATATGAGTGATCTACGACTGTAATCGAACTTCCGACTAGTCTATGGTCCTCACTGTGATGTAGTCGAACCTCCATATGCTAAGACCACGAGCAATAAAACAATCCTACGACTGATGCGATGCGCAGAGCCTTCTACGACTTCTTCTCGTGGTCGATAGCCTCCTTCAACCACTGCGGGGCTTCACCACGCAATAAGTCGTAGTGGTCGTAAGCCTTCTCGATCAATATGTGGTGGAAGTAGAGCAGCCAGATTGGAGGTGGAGTTGTGGTCGTATCCGAAGGGTTCATGTCCTCATCAAATGGCAATGGGTATACTTTTATGATGTGTTGCTTATCTGATGACGGTGTCCCACGAGATACAAGGATGAATCATTCGCTATTTAATTGAACGATGTCTTTGACGCCTTTTACTCGTATTCATCTATTAACTGTTTTGCATCCTTTTCTCAGTGCCATACCAACTGAGGTTATCTTCAAAATGTTTCTATTGATTGCTCGCAGCCTGTCGTAGTTTAAATTTATTTTGTCTGCTATGTCGCTTAATGCTTTGTTTGCCAATTTTTTAATAATGATTAGAAGTAACATGTTTGCTAATCATTGCTCTATTTGCTTCTATTATTATGTTTCCCTTTTTCGTTGCTAAAGTCAACGTAGACCGTCAACACCATTTATTATGATTCTCCTTCATTAACGTTTCCTATTTTATCATCGCTACTTTGCTCTTCAGCGTTATCCACCACTACCATCTGTTATGCTTCTCCTCCGTTAACCCCTCCTATTTAACATGCTAGATTTACTCTTTCACAACGTAACAGTTGGATGATGATCATCCTCAGAACACAACACTCTCGATGACAAAACAAGCTATTGTGCCTATCACTTCCTCCAGGTATTTATCTTTCTATCCTAAAAAAATTATTTCCCTTTATCAGTCGACAAACCTTACTACCATGGCTATCTTCAGCATTGAACTTATACCTACATGTTACTGTCCACAGTTCAAAGACCAGCCCTGTATCGCAAAGCGTTTGTAGACGCTTCTTTACTGACCACACAACTACAAGAGACACCACTGGTCCACAGGTAAAACTAAACCTTTTGCACATACATGTCAGTTCTTAACATAAATTAATAAAAGAGACCCCAACTACATATTTGCAAATGATAGATCTCCTTATTTCTGCCATTACTATTCATCCTATGCATCTGTGTACAAACATACCTATATATACTTATTTTTTGTTACTCAGTGTTCTTTCCAAAATTGTCTATGTTGCTGTTGTCATGACTAAAATTGACACAATGCTGAAGTTTACACAGTCACTTGGCCTAATTTAACTTGCATATGTGAAAAAAAATGATAAGAGTACCTTCACCATCTGATAGATGTCAATCTCATGCACTTAAACTCGCTTCAGGTCCACTCATAAGAATATACTCGATGTACATTAGTTTATCCACATGAATTTACCACTATTGGTACTTGTCCCTGAGAATTCCATTCACAACTTACAGAAAAACACCAACCAACTCATTGAAACACAGCCTGCAAAAACAATGGTACTGCCTGATCAAACTACACAGACTCTTTCAGCTAAGAGGTTCGCCCCCTCCATCACTTCTCACACAAGTGTTGTCCGCCCAAAACTATACTCTGATGGTCTAATGCTTGCGCTTCATTTTGTATACACAACGTATGAATAGCTGACATGCTACTTACTCCTCAAGACATGTTCTTTTATTGTATATATGCTCCACGGTTTAAATGCCTTATGTCTTTTTACACCACATTTTCGTTGCTGTAGCACTGGCTTTCTTACACTTCCCTTTTTCTAGTTCCCTCCTGTTTTCGTATTGTCATTGCTTCTCAGTCACCTGCACTACATGGTACCTTTCTCATATGCTGTACGCTATAACAGTTCAGCCTACAGTAGAATTCCTCACAAACTTAGCACACTAATCAATGATCACTCAAAGACTATCGGTAACGATCACTATTATTTTTTCCCCTTGCTAACTTTTATCAACGTTACCCACAAAATAGGAGACCTATCTCTTTATGACATCAATAGATTTTTGCTCTATTACATTAGTCATAAGCAAGAGTCCCTTTTATGAAAAAAAAAAATATTGATCTATAGGTCTTTATGTACCCAAAACGGTCCGTTCTTATCGACGTTAATTAAAAACTATTGGTTCGATAGAATTGATTGAAGAAATCATACTTCTTCTGATTTTAGATTTTGAATTGCTTCTTTTACGTAAAAAGAAAAATACCACATGTTAAACCAGATAGCTTACTTTTAGTTTTCGCATGTATTTTTTTGCACTTCATTTTCGCTTCCTTTCGATACTCAAGACATACAAGACCTGCTTTTATGAAAATGATCTATTTTTTTAATGATCTATTAGTGAAGCTCATAACCAACAACGAGCACAGAAAAATACAACGACCTCCTCAAACCTGTAGACAATCACATCCGCGCCAGTTGGCGCAGGTTAACTTCTAGTCTTCTTTAAAGCTGAGTGCAAAAAAAGCCTAGAAATGATCACCTCAAAAATCATCTACCATTATATAGCAACTCGATGGTCTCAAATGTTCCTCCTATCTCACCACAAACCTCTAGAAAGTTTCTAGAACCAAAGCTCCATAATGAGATAAAGAAATAAACAACATTACATCGATAATGGCTTGACCTGCTCTTTAGGGCACGTACAATAGTGTAACATTAGCAGTCTATAATCCTTGCTGTGTAATATTTCTAAAGATGTGAAAGACAGAGAACGACGGGACTGAGAAAGAAGTCATCTAGTTTGCAACAGACGGTCTATAAGGCCCTTGTAGACAACTTCTTTGTTGTTGTATCCATGCCTTTTGTATCTGACATGTTTTGTGATCCCGTTTTATGGATGATGCATACAAATTGTGGGGTCCTGTATAGACAACTCCGAGATAACCTATTGTATGAATTATCTTTAGTTTTGTCTATATATGACATGAAGTATACCACTAACAACAATAGCATATTCCATTGTATGTGCCCCTTTATGGAGGCAGAAAAGTGACATTACCTACTCTTAATTCCTGAGAGAAAGCGCGCCTCCTTGCGCCATCTATGTCACCTCGAAAGAGGCAGGCCGTCGGATCTCCGCTGGGCGCTCCAGATCGCGCAGGGTGGGGAGGACCTCCGTGCGCTCTCAGATCACCATCGGACGGGCGGCGTCGCATGCCAGAGCACCAGCCCTAGCCCCTAATCCCGCTCTATCTCTCTTCTCCCGTCTTCTCCCTCGCTCGACCATGCGCCGCCTATTCTCCCCTCGTCCTCCCCGCTGCCGCTTTGCCTCTTCTCTCCGACAACCAACCGTGCCTTACTCTCCCACGCTCCTCTCTCTCCCGCGCGAGACCGGTCGCCTTGCTTCCGGACTCCTCTCCACCCCGTCATCCTCTCCGGCATTTCCTCCTCCCCGCCACCGCCACTGCCATCCTCAGACGCCACCGATACCCTCTTGCCTCCTCGCTTCTCTCCTCTTCCCCTCTGCCTCCCTCTCCGCTCGCTGTCACTTGCCTCAGGACTCCTCTCTGGCGTTTCCTCCTCCCCTTCGCTACCACTGCCATCCTCTCGCCTCCTCAATCCTCTCCTCTTCTTCTCCGTCTCCCTCTCTGCCCCCCCCCCCCCATCGCTCTGTGCCACTCTCGTGGGCGTTCCTCGCTCCCGGCGCCTCGCGCGCTCACCGGCCGTCCTGCTCCCACGGCCTTCCCATTCACTCTTCTCGAGCCCCATGTGGTCACGCCCTCCTCCTCGCTCCTCTCCTCTTCCCTTATGCCTCCCTCTCCGCTCCCTCCTCGCTCCATCTAGGGAAATGATGCTACCACTTGATCAGCCTATGCACCCTCTTCCAGTTAACAGGTCCACCCCATCCATCTCTAATCTCACAAGTTCAGTTGTGCTCATTCATTTTTCCTTTTTCATGCATGATGAAACTCTCTTGGACTTAACATACTGGACCCTAAGTGCTAATGAACTTCATCATTGCAGAGGATACAAGATACGCTTGTGAATGGTATCAAAGCTTGGGCGCCAATTCTGCCAGTTAAGAGGGCTGTGCTTGATTTTTCGTCTATGTTTGCTTCTTCCTTACCATGGTATTCTCTCTTGGTGTCTTCTATTTTTTTGGCAGGTTTGTCGGACTTTCGGCTGACTGGAGCTACCTATGGCTGCTGCCTCTTTGTGAGCTGCCTTTTGTTTTGAGGTCAATCAAAAGGCAGGTAAACATTTCTGGAAAGAATTGCAGTCAGGAAGTGAGCATTGATGGAAGAAATCAAGCTCAATGAGCTACTACACCTTAACAAAATGCATGTTCATTTACCTCATAGTCATGTATATTTAGCGTGTTTGCACTACAAATCTAAACAGAAGACAATCATAAGGTATAAATTAAACTAGAATGGCAAGGGAAAATTCATTGACCAGGGTCCGCTTTAGCAAGGAAGTAGTAGCAGGTGCGCGGTTCTTATTTGTTTCGAGTGAAAATTTTCAACCACATGGCTAATTATATAAAAACATACAACTATTAAAAACAGAAATGCAACCAGTAGTTTGATCGGATATATATATTGCAGCAGATACTTGGTGATTAACCAACGCAAAATGAGATTCAACGGTGTGAGCACCTTCTAACAACAAACCTTTTGGAATGATAGGCCTAAATGATACGAAACCTCCTGCCAATCGCCTAGCCTTGGTACCGTACCTGACTTTTTCGCCTATACTGTGCCTGCTTTGTTTTTTACTTACAGTGTAGATATTATACCTGTATTACAGCGCGTTTGCTTGAGCCTATTTACTGACCAAACATCAACAGAACACGCTGCTGATCCGAAGGTAAAACTCAAACTATTATATGCGAATAGAGCTCCTGATCATATACTATATATCTAAAAAACAAACAAATCCGCATATTTCCATGGTAGATAGCTCTTAAATTCTGCGGCTGCTATTTAGCCCATCCATGTATGTGCAAACATAGCTATAGATGCTTCCTTTTCCTCGCTTAATATAGTTTACATGATGTGTTTCGGTGCGTACAACAGCCACAATCGCGCCAAGGTTGCTTTCAAGTTGGATGAAAAAGGAGGAGAAAACTTTTCAACTCTTCCACGTGTCCACAACATAACACTCACTCAACCATCTTAGTGGAAACTAGCATACACGATACTTTTACCGTAGTTGATGATTTCAAACGACTAAAGCTGTAGTGCTAGGCAGAACAATAATCATGACATTGCCGAAATATATGATACCTTTTTAGTTTTGACTTTTTATTGAACCAATAAATCCAATGAAACAACTTCTTTAGTTTTTTTTTAAAAAATAATATACTCTATCGGTCCCGCAATATAAGTTCATCCTCTTTGAAAGCGACGTCCAACAATATATAAGTCCATTAAGGGAATCAAAATATAGTTGTTGTAATATTTCCACTCGATGCCCCTGCTTTAGTGCAGAAAAAGTGGTTAAGTAGCTGTAGTGTGTTCTTTAATAGAGGTATGCATAATCCAATGATATTAAAAAAAACAATAGATTTAGTGTTTTCTTAGTCCGTAGCTACGATAGATTAGGATTTACATTGCGAGACAGAGACAGTACGAAGTATCCGACAGCAACCTATGTATGGGTCGAATTCTAGTTTGCATAATTTCGGAACGGTGAAACCAAATTGAATGGCCGTACACAAGTATATATAGGATCATCAATAGAGTTATATTAACGAAGCATCCTCGAAGAAAACAATCAAAGCGAAAGGAGATACTTAAGTAAACCAGCAAGTAAACGATCAGTACAGCTTTCAAATATACATCAATATCAATCAATCAATCGATAGTCTTGATCGAAGTATTGGCCGCCTTTGGTTGTTCCGACTTTAAGATTTCTGGCGAGATTACAAAGGTGGGCAGTGGACACACAGGTAGGTACCGCGTACCCACGCTAGCAAACACACATGAATCGACCATCTGGCGAGATTACCTTTTAGCGCCGTCTGCACGGACATGGATACTTTGTTGCTTTGATATCACGATTGTTGCTATGTACGAAAAAAAAAATATGAATAGCTGGGTAGCTTGTTTAATTCATAGAAGTAAAAAACGGTGAATTACTGGAAACATGTATATTAAGTGTATTAGGTTATTATGGTCGTAAGTCATGTCTCACATGCAAGACTTATTTGTGCTTTGTGGCGACGGTCTCATACGGAGCGGGCGGGTGGGTTAGACATGTCAAGATGCGAGTTTAAGGTGGTTTGGACCGAGGGCCTCGATGAGATGAGTATTGCATTCGGAGAGAGTTCAACACGGAGATAACAACGAAAAGGCTTATAATCGAGGGGTAACCTGAACCAATAGGGGAGGGCAGGGCGTATGAGAGTTACAAAATGTGAATGGTAGCCTGAGAACTTCACCCACTGGAAACCTCACTCGGCCAAGAGCGGAGAAGACAAGTCAAAGGCAGCGATGGTTTGTAAGGAACCGGGGTAGTGGTGGAAGACCACAAGTCAGCTCACTGAGGATACCTGGGGCGAGCGCAGTGCAGACAAGGGAAAGGCAGTCATGGTCTCTGATGCTCCTGCTAAGCGGATGGTTACTTCTGCGGAGGTCCTGGAAGCCTAGTACAAGTCTGCCTTCGGGACTGATCGCGCCCGCAGGTCTGTAAGAGACAAGGGAAATGTACCGATGGACCCTCAAGACTGACTTCTTTCAGATCCACCAGTTTTTCCAATTCCAAAAAGCGCACATGTATCACGCGTGTAGATCGGGTTGAAGATTCGTGGATGTTGTTGTTTCTACCGTAAGGGTAGTGGGTCAAACAAATGCATGTAACCAAACCCTACAGGCCATATAATTCACACCTACATTACGAAATCTTATTGTTGGAGTTGAAATATCATCTTTTAAATTTAATTTCCAAATTATTCTCCATTTGATATTTCGTTCTCTTTTTTCGAAAAAAATCGGTTGTGCGAACACTACACTCGTAACAACAACGCAGGTGCAAACCCTAATTCCACACAGTCTATGTAATAATAACGTAATATCGTTGGTAATTTTATCCCGAGGTTGGATTTTTTTATCCCTAAGAACAAATCAATCCCATCTTAATTATATATGTTGGCAGCGTCGTCTGATTGAGATTGGGCGGCTTGGATGTGCTACCGTGGACTTTGGTGTTGTGGGATGCACTGCGGTGTAGTGCACTGGGCGCGCGACAAGCCCGGTGCAGTGCATCGGGGAGCGGGGGCAGTGGGCCCAGGCGCACGCGATAGGGCGGGTGCAGGATACAGGGGAGGGGGCAGGCCTGTGCCGCGCTCCGTGTGAGCGGTCTGCCGCTCCATCCACGATGTTATTTTTGCCAATTCGTTACGAAGAAGACTAGATTTATTATTTGGTCGCAAAACGGCATCAAATTAGCCGAAAACTCACAAAAACAATGTATCAATCAAATCTTGCGGCGAGTGGAGGTCACCACCGCCGAGGAACAATGTATCAATCAAATCCGGACCGAACACCGGTCACCTGTAATACTGTCCTCCAAACACAAAAGGACAGCTCCAGTAAGTATGTTTCGATCGGAGATCCTTCAGAGAAAACACGTTTTAATAAACCCCACACACAGATATGACGGAATCTGAAAGTGTAACCCACGATGTCATGTCACGGCGAGTCTGTCTGTCGTCCAAGCATGCACGCGCTCACCTGGAGCCCGTGCCTTGTTTCCCCTGGACGTGCTGCTCCGCTCGCTGCTGTCACTGTTACTGCTAGAGTACTTGCATCACTCGATGGAGTAAGCGTGTGTGTTTGGGTGAGTGAGTCAACCAGGCTGAATTGGATGAGATGGTACAGGATAGATGCGATGATTATGGATGGGATGGTACAACTTGTGTACTTGGTTAGTGGGATGAGATAATTTAAGATTTTGTTTGGTTGCATGAATGAGATAATACTGGATAGTGGTGTTTGGTTTGAGGATGATGTCTCTGGGATAATACAAAGCAAAGAACAGGGGAGCAAGGGGGCGGCTCGGGCGGCGCTCGTCACCGGCGAGGAAAGCCATGACGGCGGCCGGTGATGACCAAAATGGAATCAGGGAGGAGAAGTGGTCCGGGGGGTAGCGGCGTCGTGGCCCGGCGAGCACTAGGGCGGGTGGGCGGTGGAGCCCGGCGGCCGGCGTTTGGGGAGGAGAAGGGGCGACGGCGTACGAGTGGGAGAGGGGTGCTGGGGTGCCCCACCCGAGAGGAATCGACTAGAGGCTTAGCATGCAAGAAGTATCGGTCGCGACGGCGATTTCCACTGGAACGGAGGAGGATGACGACGGCGAGCTATTGGGGCCCCTGCTCAAGGAAGATGGAAGGAGAGGCGAGGGACGGGTTGAGGAGGCTGAGGCGATGCTGATGCTCATGGCGGGAACGCCCGAAGCTAATCTGAGAGGCGAGGGATGGGTTGAGGTGGCCGGTGTTGAGGGAGAAGAAGAGAGCTTGTGGGCGCACGAGGAAGTAGGGGAATGGCATGGAGAGGGGACACGAGCATGAGGCAAGACGGCGGGCGAGCCGCGGCGAACGACGGGCGAGCGACACGAGATGAGACGCGAGCGTGAGGGGACACGCTCGTCCCTCTACCGCGTGGTTCGTTCGATTTCATGGAACTGTTCGGTACATCGTATCTGGTTAATATTATCAAAATCTGTATGACCTCATTTAAAACGAGTTAGTTCGATTCATTCAACCAAACACGAGTACATGGACATATTCAAGACTATCTCGTACAAGTACTTATTCACCGAACCAAATCCACGCTAAATTGACGTATCCCGTAGTCTCCGCGTACGGAGGGGTTCCGTTTCCGCGCTTTGCTAGCGGTTTTTAGCATCTTGTAGCAATGTAGCTTGCCACAAACGCATGTTCGACCTATCAAGCTAGGGTGGTGGGTGGTGTGGATCAGCCAAACGCCACTCGAAAGATTTCCCTCAGGATACACCACTCTGAAGATGCTCAGATGCATGAAATGACATTTCTGATTTCTTTTCGATTTTCACAGCAACTCCGAATTTTTCACCCTTGCAAATGACAGTTTTGCCCCCCTTCTTCTATCTTCTTTTGCTCCATCCTTACATGGATGGACTTCATCCCCAACATCACCCATCTCCCTCTGTACCTCGATGGCCATGTCCTCCTAGTTCCCCGGTGGCCACCACCACACGAACACGCACGCAGCCCATCGCACCCTGGTCGGCAAGAACATCCATGGTGCGTAGTGCTTAAAATTTGGAGCAAGGAGTTGGAGAGAGGAGCCCAAGAACACAAATTTTGGACAGATTTGATGTCCCTAGTATGGAATTGGGCCTCGATGAGATTCAAAATAGGGGATGTGGGGTTCATCTAACAGTGCTCGCTGCTACTCCTCAAGGAAAAGCAAACAATAGAAGCAAGCGAGTTACTCCATGTTTTTTTGGTGTCCCTTCTTCGCTTGCAACTATGCAAGAGCACCGAAAGCACAGAGCCTGGACCAAGCTGGAGGCTGGCTTTGCATTTTATGTAGTGCACGGACTCGTGAAATTTTTACTGTTTTGGCCCTGTAGCATAATTTATTTTCAGAAGTAGCTCCATTCGGAAATAATTAGCGGAAATAGCCCGTGAACGATGAGCGTGCCGCTGGCTAACGGGCGCGGAGGCGCCACCCCGCACCGAGCGGCGGGGACCTACCCCGATACCAGCGCGGTTCATCGCCTCCCCGCCCCACCAATCGCGGCGCCACCTCCGCCCGGCCCCGCCCGCCACCTCACCTCTCCTCTCACCTCTCTCCTGCTCACCCGCCGACGCCCATGCGGCCCGCACGCCCCATGCGCGCCGCACTCGCCGCATGGCCCTCGCGCCCCGCCGCATGGCCCCCCCTCGCCCCCTCGCCGCATGGCCCCTCGCCACGCAATTCTAAAATTTTAAAATATATTTTTAAAAAATGTTAGTTAGGGTTTTAGCGGACGCAATAGTAAAAAAATTAGTAAAAGTTAGGGATTAATTAGGTTAGTTTGAGGTTAGTTAATTAGGTTAGGATTAGGGTTGCAAGAAATTTTAAAATGTAACAAACGATTTTAAAAAATTACGATTTGCTTAGCCTCTTGACATCGTGTAGTTGGTCGTCTAAATTTTTCATAATTTTATACGTTCAGAACTGTATCGGATGGATTGGTTAGCGTATGCGATAAGAACACATTCACCGGATCCCTGCAATGAGGGCAAAATATCTGCTGCGCAGATTAATTGTCCGCTCACTAACTTTTATTGCAAACACGCGGCAGAGGTCGCCGCCGGCGCGCAATTGCACCAAAGTTATTTTGTTTTTGATCGCTTTTGTTTTTTTCTGTTTTTCGTTATTTGTGTTTTGTTTTGAGCCACCTTACGCCACGCCGTGTCGCGATCGATCTTGTCGATGTCATTCGCCGTATTTTTCTCCGCTTATAAACCGCAGCGTGAAATCGATCATAAGTCGCAGCGATTCGATCTTGTCGATCCGATCTCATTCGCCGTCGATTTTTCTCCGCTTATAAACTCCGCAGCTGCGCTCGAATCGATCATAAGTCGCGGCGCATTCTAATTAGCAACTGATTAGCAACCGCTTAGCATTCGATTTGGTAATTACGTAATTAATATTTGCTTATTGAAATTTATAGCGTTTAGATTTTGCTAACTACTTACTCAGATTTGCAAAGCAATGGCACGCACTCTACCACCCCTACTTGAGGAGGCATGGGACGCCCAAAGATTGTCATGCTTGGATCGGTGGCGATGGACCACCAACTCGTGACACGGGACCGAGGAGACGTGGCCGTTGGACTAACGGTTTGTTCCGAGGCCATCAATCTGGATCGACATGCGTTCGCGCATCATTTGAACATGGGGCGTAACCTCCTATTGATGCTTGCCTTCTTTCGCCTTGGTTGATCGTTGGCGCCGAGACCCACACGCCCACTTCCGTGGGAGATGACCGTGACTCGCAAGACGCCGCTTCATAACCGGCTGCGGGCGAGGCCGCGCGCTTGTTCCCCGCCGAGGTCCGTGGACCGAAGGCGCGTCTCATCATCGCCGCATCCTATCCTCGACAAGTATAAGGGCATCCCGCACGCTGGTCGCGAAATTTCATGCATTGCCCGGATAACGCACCGGAGGAGGTGGTTCGATGCCACCTAATTGCATATTTGTTATTTTTATTCGGGTGGGTCATGTTCCCTAGCACGCAGGGGACTTGGTACCCGAGTTATATTCACCTTGCGGAGTCCATCGTGGGACGCCGACGATGAGGATGTGCCAAAGATGCTGGGGTTGGTATGCAGATCGCAGCAACGTATCACGCTGGCGGCGCGCCGCAGCGTCGCCGACGGAACGAGCCCGCGGTTTCGGGTTGCCACACGCTATTACATTGTGGTCGTGGGAGCACTTTGTCAGAGGACGGTCGTATTCGGCCTCCGGGCCCACCCTTACCCGCACACACAACATTTCTATGGTTGGGCGGACGAGAGGATCCGTGGAAGGCCCGACCATGGGATCCCGGCGGATCGTGGCGATCTTGGGGTGGGCTAGGGGCAGAGCGCGTCGCGTATACCCCGAATTCCACAACGAATTCGAGGCCCTGCACGAGGACGATGTAATATGGGCTCCTTGGACGGATGTCTTCGTGCAGGCCACGGCGCCCGACGGTCTGAGCTTGCTATGCCACCAGGATGAGGCGTACTGGAGGACAACTTCTCATCTGGTGTTCTCCCATATGGTTGAGCCCTACAACCCTCAACGGGTGATGAGGCGATTCGATCGCATCAGAGACTCCCCTCGCCTAGGCGACCGCTATGCGGCGTAGTCACTTGTAAGTGTAATGTATTGCTTAATAATATTGTAGGTCGTTTACTCATGTGTTATTACCCTACCATAATTTGTTGATTTTGTTTGACTTTCAGGCAAACGAAGAAGGGCCGCAAGAGCGACGACTGGCTTCAGACGCAGCAGCCGTGGGTAGATGCGTGGCAAACGGCCACTGATTCCGTTTTGCAGGAGGCACGGCCATATGATGAAGGGACGTACGACACCCACTTGGAGTGGTACGTACGGCACACGCGGACGAGGTTGACAGCGCCCCACCGCCCGCCCCGAAGATCTCAGCCACGCCGAACGCTGACTTGGGGTCGACCGCACCGCAAAGACGCCGTGACGACTCGGTACGTTGAGCATGTAGTACAGTAACCACCCTCGGACTTAGGATTAACTAACACAATTTTGTTTGTTCGCAGCGGTGGACCGTTTGCAGAGTGTTGTGGAGCGTGGCCGCCGGGAACTCGAGCGGGGTAGTAACAACACAGTAGAACACCTTGTTACGGTGATTAAGACGATTGTTGATGATGTTAAGCGGGTCGTTCGCAACATGAGCTGTGGAAGGCCCAGCGATGTCGACTGAGGCATCGGACGAGCGTCGCCACGCACCCTCACCCTCCATCTTCCCGTCCGAGCGAAGTCGACCAGCAGCGCAAAGAAGACGGGCGCGGATCGTCCGCGCAGTTCCGACGCAGGGACTCTACGCTGATGCCGTCGTCGTCACGGAGGGACCGTACGCTGAGGCCGTCGTCGTCGCGGAGGGACCCACGCCGACGCTTCGTCTTCGCGGAGGACCTTACGCACATGCCGCCGCGTCGCGCGAGGCGTGAAGAGGACATCCTGCATAAAGACGAACGCAACCGCGGCCGCGGATGTCATCCCGATTCTCCTCGCATCCGACATTCTCGGACAATTTCCGGCGGCGTCTGGCGCCATGGTGCCGTCGGGCTACACACCGCACCCTATGCGCCACCCCGCAGGTGAAGCGCACCGGCAAGCTTACCCAAATCGTCTCTCAAGGTGAGCCGAGTTGGTGGCCCTCCACGGATCATACTACGGATCCTAATGCTTGGCTCACCGACTTGTTGTCAACGCCAGTCCCGCATGTGACGCCCCCCGTGTACGATGACACGGGTGCTGAGGAGGCCCGATACGACCTGCGACAGAACCCACGGTCACCCGACAGGCTCACGCTCCCACAGAGCGCATTCGCCGAGACCTATGGGCGAACACGACGGAAGGACGCACAGGTCCTATGCCCGAGCGATGAGCGAGGCGTGAGGAGTAGTACCAAAAGAAGTGTATTATATGTTGTAACTTGTACTTGATTATGTATTTGAAATCCAAGCCGATTGTGGTACATGAGATTGTTTTGTTAAGAATTTTTATTCGCTCGTAATTTTTATCAGATTTGGTGTAAGTGTATTGTTTGTACCAATCAATGAACGTAGAAATTCCCCACGTAAAAATAAGAACACGCTTGAGTATTGTTTGTACTAATCAATGCAGCGCTACATGTGCAAGACATGAAACAATACATGGCATGTGTGGAACTCTAGCTAGTCCCACCACTAATCCTAACATGCCTTACGTAATTTAACTTCTCGGGTGTATTACATTGTTCTAGTGTGCGTGGTTGTTTTCCCTTCCGCCGCGCTACGAAGATGGTTCACGCATCCTTCTTTTCTTGTGAGCGCCTCCCGACTTTGAGCTCCTGCTCTTGACGCTTGATGGCTGCTTCACGCAGGCTTAACTGCTCCCTCCTCCGAGCAAGCTCATCCTCCTTACCGTTTAGACGGATGTGGTCCACGCTGACGCGCCGCTCTTGCTCCTCCCTGATTTTTCGGACCATCTCGCGCTCCTGAGTCATCTTCACAAAGTATTGGCCTTTGTTTTCCACCACCTGTGGGATCTTTCTTGGCCATACTGGGAACTCCTGATCCACCCATTCGATCCACTTGCAAGGCTACGTGTATAGTGGCATATGTCATGGATCAGGTTGAGAAAAGATAACGAGAAACCAAAGATTTAGTTGTCGTTCTTACCACGAAGTCGTTGTCCAGATCTGGGCACGTGAAGTACCTACAACCGTAGTGTTGGTCCGGATCGAACCACACGGACAGGATGGTCCTAAACCCGCAATGGCACTTCGGCCGCTCATGCCACTCGGGGAGTTGAGTTGGGTCGGTCCTCCAGGACGACATTGTTTGGAAGTTGAATTAGGATGGGAGGTGAACGAGATGTGCTTTGTGGTGAACCCATAGGAGGCCTTTATATAGCGGTTTACGTCAGTGCGATGGACTTAGTCTACGTTGGGGACGACATGAGAATCAAGAGGACCAATAAATGTTCGTACAATATCATTTATTGCTTCGCAGCATAGTACGACCTACACGCTGCATCTGGTACAGAACAAGGTGCGGACTCATTTTCTTCTTATTTTCTTACATTTCAAACACAGACCCATATTTAGGTGGCGCCGGACGAAGAAGGTCTACTCGGGCAGTTTCGGAATGAGTGCCCATGAGTCTTGCATAGCCTGCACCTTATTGCTCTTGGCCGATCTCCACGTTGGCTCGCGTCCATGTCGTTGCGGATGCGCCTTGATCGACGCCTCCCACGGCCCGATGCCGCAGTTGCTTCATTCGTGACCACTTCATCGCGCCCGCCATATGTCCTCGTAGTGGCCTTCCACGCCGCACGAGTTGAACTCCTCGCCCAAGTATCATACAGTGTCGTATGTCGTAGTACTCGAGCGTATACATACTACAAGATTGATGAAATAAAGCACATGCGGCATATACGTGGGAGCAAGGCTTGTGGAGGAGTTGAGGCTTGTTGCGAGAGCAACCGCCACATCGCCTATGGTGCAAACATGCTTCCGGCCACCTCTCGTGGCCACGAACGCATTTGTCCCGCAGCGGACTCGAACTTCCTCCTCACGCCATCCATTGTGATAGCCACATGGGATCGTGCCTTGGTAATCTTCCGCCCATGTAGGCAAGGGTAACCTCCGAGTATCGTTTCCCTTCGCCCAAATGTCGCTTGGCCATCATTGCCCGATTGACGGCGCAACCGACCGTGCGATTCCATGTCTCCTCGATAACAGCGGTGATGGGCGTGGCACGAACCCTTTCAACACACCGTTGTAGACCTCGGATATGTTGGTTGTCATGATGCCGCATCGAGCACCATGGGTGTCGTGAAGAAGGACCATTTCTCATAGTCGGTGCATGCACGCTTATCCACTCGGCGAACTCGCTGCGGTGCGGTGGGCCGTAACCTTCCGTTGCACGCTTGGTTTCGACTCAAGCTCCCGCCGACGCATCGAACTTGCGCTTCGGTTCGCGGCAGAGCAGCTTGAACTTCTTCATGAGGTCTTTGCTTCAAAGCGCGTGTGGAAGTTTGCGCCACATGCCGCATGCACCAACGCAGCGCATGTCGCTCCATTGGTACGGCGGGCTTGTACCGTTCTGCATTGTGCGCAGCGCGGACAACAACCCGGCATGACGGTCGGTTATGAGGCACACATTCGGTCGGTCCCTTACAACATGTTGCTTTATGTTTAGTAGGAACCACAACCAACTGTCAGTGTTCTCATTCTCCACAATTGCAAAGGCAACTGGGAGCAACTGGTCGTTCGCATCAGCCGCAATAGCGGTGAGAATGGTGCCCTTGTACTTCAAGAAGGAAAGTACCGCCCATAGTTAGGACGGACGGCAGTGGGAGAAGCCATGGACCGCCGCCAAATGCCCGTAAGACTCGATCAAGGATTAGCGAATGTGGGTTGTTCGATGGGTCGGGCCCTGTCACCCTATTGACGCATGTCCCGGATTAGCATCCGCAATCTGTTTGAGCATTTTTGGGACTAGGTCGTACGCCTCCTTGTAGGTACCATACAACCCTTCGAGGACCTTACGCTTCGCCCGCCATACCTTCATGTAGCTAATGCCATAGCCTATTGTATTTGCTACGTTAGCCATGAGGACCTTCGGCGAAACGGTCAAATCGGCGACAACTACATGGCTTATGATGCTTGCGATGTACGCAGAGGTTACGTTCTTATGCATTTGCAATGGCTCTTGAAGCTCACATGTGTGATCTGTCAGATCGTGATGCGGAAGGTCGTTTCGCCTGAGGAATCTCTGCGCACGGACTTTGCCAGGGCAAGAGCTAACCACGCACTTAACTACGTAAGTGTCAGGATTAGACCTGCAGAAAGATAATGGAAGGCAGATAATAGTTAGTGCGACTGACTGTACATAGTTCAAGGTACAACAAATAACGTACAAACACACCTGTAAACTCGGTAAGTCCGACAGGTCTTCACCGCGAAGTCACGATAGCTTGCTCGCGGCGACTTTGTGGGAAATGTTGCCCCCAAGCGTGGTGTCCGCATCGGCGCCCACGAAGACTCGTGCTCTTGGGCAAGAACAAGGGAAGAGGCCGCTTGACAATCCAACAGACTTGGAACGTAGTCGGTGTCGGCCGAAACAATGCCACCGACGATACCTCCCTCATCGTCGGCTTCCTCCTCGCTGGATTGCGAGTTAAAGTTCGCCTCATCTTCGGTGGCGCGCCTCTGATGAGCCCTCGGATATGGCATCGACAATCTCGTGAAAATCAACACGCACGCCCCATTTGTCCACACCTCATTCGGTTCGAACTACGAATCTCCACGATGTGGAGCATACTCCCTAACGACATCCGGGGCTCTAGAGAGCTCACTCGTCGCCAACAAACCAAAGAGGGGAGAAGAGCGCATTGCTCCCTGAACCGCGCCCCCTGCGGATTGAGTAGGATAAACAAAATGTACATACACCATGGGTCGTCCATACATTGGAGCGTGAGGATTGGTAACGATCTGCATGTACTGTGCCCACATGGCACTGGTAGTCACCTTCGTAAGGCCCCACGATATATGGCCGTGTGGTGGGACCGTGGTGGCCGTGGACCGCCTCTATTACTATCTTGTTCCTAGCGACGTGCGTGTCGAGCGATTGCCGAATGCACCGTCAGATCGAGCAAATCGACGTGTGCGGGTTGGGAACGCGACGGAAGGCGCGCCGGTGGACAAATCAACTCCGCTCGACCGCGACGAACGTTTCCGTGGAACACGTAAAGTGTCTCCATTTCGACGAAAACAAAACAATATTTAAGCCTAAACACACCATTAAAGTAATACGATTGTTGATCAAATTAACTTACCGCTACGCCGACTTGGCCGGATGGTAAGTTCAGAGCGGAGGCACCTCGTAAAGAGGGAGACTTTCCGAGAGGAACGATCGACCGAGTGTGCGGCCGAGCCTTTAAATAGCCGCACCATAGGGCGTGTCCCTACCACGCCGCGAGGGGCAGTCCCTACGCGTTCGCGAGGGGCGAGTCCTCCCTACCGCGTTCGCGAGGGGGCGAGTCCCACCGCGTTCGCGAGGGGCGCTTCGCGAGGGGCGGTCCCTCCCTACGCGTTCGCGCGGGGGCAGTCCTCACCGCGTTCGCAGAGGGGCAGTCCCTCCCCATCTGCGCCCGCGAGGGCAGTCCCCGAGTCCCCGCGCGCGCCCGGGGCGTGTCCTCCCTCTCGCGCCGCCCGAGGGCGGAGTCCCGAGTCCTCCCCGCCGCGCCCGCCGAGGGGGCAGTCCCTACCGATTCGCTAGAGGGGCAGTCCCACCGCGCCCGCGCCGAGGGGCAGAGTCCCTACCGCGTTCGCGAGGGGGCAGTCACCGCGCTCGCTAGAGGGGCGAGTCCTCCCTACCGCGTCCGCCGAGGGGCAGTCCCACCGCGCCCGCCGAGGGGCAGTCCCTCACACGCGTTCGCAGAGGAGCAGTCCTACGCGCTCGCTAGAGGGCAGTCCTCCCCGCCGCGCCCGCCGAGGGGCGGTCCACGAGTCCCTACCGCGCCGCGGAGGGGACATGATAACACTCTACCTCCTCGACCTGCACCGAAAGACATGACTCTGCAAACGTTGACATGACTACTTTCTGCAAAGCCGGACGTGACAACACTCTACCTTGTCAGCTTTCCATATCGACATGACATGACAAGACAAGACTGTGCATAAAAAAAATCATTCCATTCCAATTAGGTTGCTTATAAAAGGGGGTGGAGGATACCTGGGAGAGAACAATACACAACAAAACCCAACACTACAGCACAACTTCCTTGACCACGCCGAGATGGACAAGAGGCAGAAGAAGCAATGGGACAAGATGACGAAGCAATGGGACGAGATGCGTGCACTGGCAAGGGCTGCTGGGGAGATGGACGATGAAGCAAGGGCTACTGCGGCCCGGGTCCGGCAAGAGACTGACGCCAGGATCGCAGCTCTCCACAATGAGGCTAAGGCCAAAGAGGCCCCGAGCAAAGAACCCCACCGAACCTCCAACCGGCGTTCGCGCAAAGACCCACTGGAGGGGAGACGCCGCCTCTGGCGGTGCAGGACCGTGCAAGTTCTTCAAGTCCAAGCATCCGCTAAGCCTAGGCATGCGCATCGGGTTGTACAAACTACTCCTCGACTATCCCGATCGTCGCTTCGACACGAGAAGTTATCGGCGGCCGGTAAGATCTGTTAAGATATGTTTCGTAACTTTCCTCTTTGAAAGTGCGCACTAACAACCTCTCCCATCTACTCGTAGTCCCCGGATGCACTATGTGACTACCGCAAGTGGATCGACAGGGAGATCCACCCGCATGACCAGTGGACTCTCGACTTCTACGAGTGGAATGACAAAAGATCACACGAGATCCGGGAGGAGGAGCGCCGCAACGACGAGCTAAGCGGCGTATACGTCGGAGGCAAAGCTCATCTCGAGGCATGCAATCGCAGGGAACGCGAGGCTCGCGAGACGGAGCGCGACAAAAAGAGGGAACTTGCGGCCAAGGCCAAAGAGGCCTGCGAGGAGTCCAACAACGAGCGCGCAAAGAAGGGAAAATGGCCCCGCTCCACGCAGTAGGTCCGGCCATTCCGTACTAGTCGCCCATCGAATGTCGAATTTATTTCAATTCCAAAAAGGCGCATATGTATCGTAGGAGTCGGTCGGTTTGTTGCATCGTGCATGATGTTGTTTGTTATGCACGTAACCAAACCCTTTGCGCCGTGCAAGCCCAAGCTTTATTATAAAGTCTACTTTAATTCGCAACTCGCATTAACAACATGATCCCAACTTCAAAACGAGTTATGCAATGTCACGCCGTACCAAATGGCGTGACAAATGTCTAATATGCTTCAAAATCGATATGCTTATCAATCATCATTTCAAATTACTACAAAAAATAAAGTAGCAAACAAAACTATCACGGGAGGTTCCACAAAAAGTTTCAAATTTTCCTATATTTCTGATGGCAAGTACACACATAGGAACCAAAATATGTGTACAAATATAGTAAAACAAAATCGCATAACACGCGATACTATATGGCTCACTCGTCTGAGCCACTACTCTCTCCCTGCTGCGGTTGCGTCCGCGTGCGCGGCCTTGTTTTGCGCCGAGCATGACCCGTCGAATCGTCCACGGTCCGGAGAACGCGTGTTGGTTCGGAGGGTATGGAGATCGTTGAGGCGAGGTGGACCGATGGTGACTCGGAGAAGAGCCGGTAGGCGTACATGTCGTCGTGATCGGCTGGGAGAAGTCCGAGGAATTCATCCACGGTGGAGGCATCCAACTCGGTTGCGCGAGGAGCTCGCTGGGACGTACGATGGGGCACCGAACCCGGAGGAGCTCTGGCCTGCGACGTACGGTGGGGCACCGAACCTGGAGGAGCTCTGGCCTGGGACGTATGGTGGAGCACCGAACCCGGAGGAACTCTGCCCGGAGTACGCTAGAAACCCCGGCGCCATCGATCGTCCCCTAGTGTTGTGTAACGCTCTCGCACGAGCCGGGAGGCCCGTATCCTCATCATCGATCGACGTGAATCGCGTCACCCCCACGGGGCGAAGGCGCAAGACGGAACGATGTTAGTGCGAGTAAACACTCGGGCGTAAACTAAGAACCCCGTACCTCCGGATGTGCGGTGCGAGATGACCGACGGAGCGCCGATTGGATGCATGCTTCCATACCCGAAACGCTATGACGTCTGCCGGACTCCTAGGTCGTGGTGACCAGGGTGAGCACGGCCCCGATTGATGGCGTCGTCCCTCGAACGACCGCGGCTCAAGTTCTTTACAATTTTCTTCATCTCCGCCGAGATGTGCTTCAAAACTTTTTTATACCCGGCTGGGGTTCTATCTGGGCTGCTGAGAGCGTCGTCCGATGCGCTCTGGACGCGCAGCGCCCCCTCTAACTGCAGTGACATACGTAACATGTTCATTAATGAAAGGTACGACTCAATGAAACTCGAACGAGGTGGTAGGTGTCGCATCGCCGTCCAAGTCGGAAGCGCCGTGGACGATCGTGCGACGCGGCGGAGGCTCGTGGTCTTTGCGTCGGCCGTGTCACCTCCTCTGCGCGCTCCGGAGGAGAAATGGTCAGTCTTGCGCGCGTTCGTGGCACGTACCACTCCATGTACGCACGGTACGACTCACGGTCGTACGGACGCTGCTCACCCCAGACATCCACATGGGCCGCGTTCATCCATGCCGAAATCCGCTGCTGCCGCTGCAATGGCCAGTCCCTAATCTGCCCACCCCACCTTGTTTGCCTGCATTTCCGAAGAGATTAATGTTAGAAAATAAGACGTAAGGACTGCAAACAATAGTCGAATTAAGTTTGACTCACGTGTGTACGGCTCGATCCAGGGGCCTGCAGTCCGGGGGGGCACGATCTGGTACACACCAAACTGTCGCATTACGCGCTGCGGCGCGTAAGGCTCCACCATATGCGAGAATACCAGGTGACAGGTCGTCTTCCACAGTGGTATGTCCTGGATGCATTGCAGGGATATCCCGTGCGGCGCTATATCGAGCAGGAAAGTAGGATGCCATGGACACGGATGATGTCGCTCGTGCAACAACTCGAACTCGTTGTGGTACAACGAGTAGCACCTCGCCGGTCTTGCGCCGCCAGCGCAAGCAGCGGCGAGCCCACCGTAAGCCCATGGTGGCGCGTCATGGGGTCATGTGGGCGGGTCCGTCTATAGTGTGCGGTGCGCGCGCTCTCGATGGTCGGTCGCCCAATAGGAAGTGCTCCCAACTCCACACCGCAGGAGCACGTAGCGGATGGCCGTGTTGGAAGCGGTGCTACACACGCGCTGGCGTCACACAACCCTCAGTATGTGGCGCAAGGGCGGGTGATCCCGGTATCTTGAGGCATCGGCCCACCGCGTCAACCAAAGATTCGACGATTTGGATGAAGTGGGGTTCATAATATCGCCCTTGTGGTTGGAAACATGACCCAACCAAAGAGCTGGAGAAGGTAAGCAATGAGGTGCGCCCTAACGACCTCGTCAGTGCACCTGCGGCAATTCCTAAAGCGCCTCGGCCATGCGGGGACACCACGTGCACCCTCCGGGAGATTGGCCAAAGCGCCGCTCAAGCTCGGCCTTCAGTCCCCACTCCGAGGGTCGGAACAAGTGGCACACCCGGATCGGAGACGATCCAACACCGACACATCCCGTAGGGTGATTGTCATCTCACCCCACCGAAAGTGGAAGGTGTGTGTCTCGGGCCTCCACTGTCAACAAGCGCGACGACAAGCTGCCGTCTAGGGTGAACCGCGGTCAATGGAGACCATCCTCGCAAAGGGCAACAAGCCCGTCTCCCGAGGATCGGGTGTAACGCTCGTCCAGCGCCACAGCCCCTCCCGCCGAAGTGTCAGGGGCGGAGGGCCATCCGCGTCAGCGGTGAGCCACAGCTTGCACCGGTGGTCCTCATCGTAGAATTGGTCTAGTAGCTCCGGTAGACACATGCCTACCAACACATGGATAAAGAACATTAGTGAGAACTTCATATTCTTTGCAATAACAAACTAAAATTCATCTAATTACACCCTAATCACATTGCTAAAATTAGCTAAAAATATAGTCGAAATGAAATGAACTTCAACTTCTCTGCTCTGCTCCCTTCTCTGCTCTGCCGCGGGATCACTGCGATATGAAATTTGTGTGCTCTGCCCTTCTGCACTCTCCCGCGAGCTCACTGAAATGAACAAGTGGTCGAGCTCTCCAATTTATAGTGAATCTTTATCCATGCCCGCAAATTAAGCCATAAATGTAGGAAGTGACATCGCCGCTGGTGCAAATGCAGGGAGGGCTCGCTGCCGTCTTGGAGAATCAACACATGGCGAGGTGGAGGAGGGTCCGCTCAAACAATCAACACATGGCGGCTGGAGGAGGGCTGCTCAAACAATCAATAGCCGGTGTGAAACGAGGAAGGGCTGGTTCAAAGCTTTGTACAATCAACACTGGTGCTTGAGGGCCTTTGATCAATCAATAAATGTTACTAAGGATCTGATCATACTAATTAGCGAAAACATAATTGAGCGAATAAAATTATAAAAATTTATAGAAATAAGTAAATGGTAGTACAATGCTACACAAAAATTTCATAATTTTTAAAATCATTTAATATATTTTAAAATTTTGGAATCTATCCATACTAATTAACTAAACTAACTACTAATTATAATTAACTAACCTAACAACCTACTATTTATAGTGCGCATGGTGGCCATGCGGCATGCAAATAGTAGGGCGCATGGTGGCCATGCGGCATCACGCGGGCGCGGCGCGGGGGCCATGCGGCGCGCCGTGTGGCGCGAGGGCATGCGGCAGGTGTGGCGCAGGGGCCATGCGCGCGAAGTGCGGGCGCATGGGCGTGCGGCGGTGAACAGAGAGAGGTGAGAGAGAGGTGAGGTGGGGGCGGGCCGGGCGGAGGTGGCGCGCGGGATTGGCCGGGCGGGAGGCGATGAACCGCGCTCGTATCGGGTAGGTCCTCGCCGCTCCGGTGCCGGGTAGGCGCCTCCGCGCGTTAGTTAGCGCGCACGTCATCGCTCACTGGCTATTTCCGCTAATTATTTACGAATGGAGCTACTTCTGAAAATAAATTATGTTACAGGGCCAAAACAGTAAAAATTTCCGGACTCGTGTGGTTTTGGTCTTGGGTGCTTGCAAATTCCAAGGCCTCCTTGAGAACATAAACCAAGAATCTGAATCCATGTGCACAACAAAATGAAGAAACCCAAGCTCTGCTGCCCGCTGACCTAGATGATCTAGATGATTGTGAGGAGGTTGAGAGTTGAGACCTTCCTGCTCTCGATCCCAAATCCCAAGGACCATGGATCGAAATAATGCAAGGAGGGCACCCACAAGAAATGAGACAATGGCGGCAAATTTGTCTTTTGTTTTGTTGCTTTGTGACAGCAGTTTGAAACATTGTGACGTCCAAAGTACTCGTTGTTTCTTTTGGGAATAAACAGATTAAGAATCTCAGGATGATCTCCTTAGCAAAATCCTTGATGAAAATTCGAACTTGTTATACCTCCTAACAGGAGTCAATAGGGAACAACTTCTAGTTTTTAAGCAAACCATTCTTGCTGTTTGTGTCTCTCTTCCCATCTCTTGGAAGGTGTTTCTCTCTTCACATTGTTGCATGCGACTCCAACCAACCTCAAATGATCATTGTCATCGACAGCGCTACTCTATCGAATTAGTCTTTCGATCAAAAGGGACGTGACCCAATAGAGAGAGACTAAGAAAATAAGCTAAGCTATCACGAAAGGATCAACCAAGCAACTAAACAAGGGCACTAGTGAGTGAGTTGCCCCTTTCATGACAGGTGCCCTCCCCTCCCCATTTCCCTTTCCAAGTGAAGTGGCGAAAAGGACGGCAGCAACCGAGGAATTTTTTTAAAAATTTGGCTCTTTAGTGCCAACTTTTTTTTAAAAATAGCCCTCTTACGCTAAAATTTGCAATTCTCGATTTCATGTGCTTCCCGACCACATGAAGTCCACGTATCAGCTTCAGGTATTTCCGCGCTCGAGAGGGGCTATTTGAAAGAAAAAAAAAAGGTGGCAACGCGAGGCCAATTTAACGATTTCTTCGTGTGTCCGTCTTCAACGGCAAGGAAGACGAAATCACTGCGCATATATTGCCAAGTTCTATGAACACTCACTATAGCGCACTAGTGGCACTGTTGTTCCTAAGGATCCTTCCTATCCGAAATATTTGGCTATATAACTTTATTAACCACCCGAGTGAAGATTCATGCCGGCATCAGTAAACATGTCGATTTCCGCAGCTGTTTAGTCAGATCGACAGGGATTGGGCGTGTGTCCCCGTCAGATTACTGCTGCTCTACACTCGCAAGACAGAGTTGCTTTCGAGGGGTTTTACATCGCAGGATTGGACCTTCCGCTAGAATGCGATGTGCGATTATCCAACTGCCGGCCACTTCTTACGCATCGTGAGTGCACGCAGACGCTGGGCCTGCCCTGATGTGATGCCAACGTATCACAGGCCGCCTTCTCTCCTCGCGCATTGACTTGGGCAGAAAAACAACTATGCATCAGGTTATCTTCTCACCTTGCCCGGCCAGTAGCCATGTTTATGTGCCTTTATTCCCTCTTGTCCCCATCAGTGTCCTAACGCTCGATCTATCTGAACAGATCAGGGATTCAATCGATCGTTTGGTTTGTAGCAGTACCACCGAGGAGCAGCAGCTGCTTTAGTGGGAAGGAAGTGTGATGGAATCGTTGTGTCGGGACAGGGTGCTTAAAACTGCTTGCGTAGCTTGAATGAACAGCACCAAACAAAGGCAGTGATGGGGTTGCTAGCAGTAGTTTCTATCATTCAGGACACTGCATGTGATTAGTAGTAGTGTAATGTTGCTTTCTTAGTGATGTGATACCCACCCACTGAAATAAAGGTTCCACGAATCGGACCCTCGGTGCCGTCCTCCTGCCGCAAGAAGTCGGCGGCCTGGCTGCCTGGGCCCGGCTAGTGGTCAAAGCCGGTACAAGACGACTCGGAAAATGCTCGGCGAGACGGCGATGAGGCGGACGCCGAAGCAGGGTACATAAGAAATATGGTGTCATACCCCCAACGAGTTCGCGCTAGGGTTTAGGCATCCCGTATCCCGCCTTCTCCGCCACCGAATCGAGCTCGTCGCCTGGTAGATCTCGCCTCACCCATCACCAGCTGCCGAACCGAGGTATGTTGCCGCCCCCGCTTTCTTCTTGCCCCTGCTCTGCTTCCTGGTCCCGCACCGTCGCCGCTCTACTCTCTCTGCATCTGCCGCCGTCACCCCGCTTTCTTCTCTGCTCCTGTGCCGCCGCCGCCGCTCTGTTCTATCTGCTCCTGTCGCCACCCCCGCTTTCTTCTATGCTCCCGTGTCGTCCCCGCTCTGCTCTCTACTCCCTTGTCACCATCGCTCTGCTCTCTACTCCCGTGTCACCACCGCTCTGCTCTCTACTCCCACTTTGGTCTATCTGCTTCTCGCCTCTTCGTGTTGTGCTGTGTTGTGTTGTGCATTCTGCATTTCTGTTGTGCTGTGTTGTGCATTAATTTGTTAATTTCTCTAGAACTCTAGATGTATAAATGCATGATATGTTAATTTGTCTAGATGTCACCTGTTGCTTTCGTGGGTGTGGCAAGTTCAAGTGTCCTTAAGAGGAAATTCGAAAATATAGGATGTGAATTTGGGTATTTAGATGATCCAAACAACTTGGATAAATTGAAGTGTCGTTTGTGTCAAAAGGTAGTTCATCGAGGGGTGTATAGACTCAAGCAACATATTGGGCATATTCGCCGGAACGTTGCTAAATGCCCAAAGCCCACAAAAGAAGAACAAGAGAAGTGTAGGAAGTTTATAGAGGGCGCACATGCATTGAATAAGGCAAAAAAAAAAAGAAGCAAAAGAGAAAGAGCTTAGAAATGAAGTGGTAATTAAAAATGAAGATGACCATAATGATGATGAAAAGTTTGAAGTAGTTGGAGGCTCGACACATCGTAAATTAAGGCCAATGAATAAGTTTGCTTGCCCTATTAATCCTTCCATTGCTTTGACGGATCGACAACAAAATATTAAGGATGTATTTTGGAAAGAAAGGACTTGTAAGGTGAAGCAATATGTTGTGAGATGGTTTCATGCTCATGGTACGTATAATGCAACTCTCATTCTTTCATGATTGCTATCCTTGTATTAAACTATTGATTGCTAACCTTATATTGTATATTAGTATGTTTATGAGTTCTTTTCGATGCCATCAACAATGATGAGTTAAAGAAAGTGTGTGAGGTCATTGGTCGCTTTGGACCTTGCTTTGTAGGTCCTTCTCAATACGAAGTCCAGGAGAAGTTGTTGAAGAAGGAAGTGGAAAGAACCAATGATTTGTTAAAGACACATGAAGAAGAGAGAGACTTGTCCAGGTACTCCATCATGACCGATGCTTGGACTGACCAAAAGAGGAGGAACATCATGAATGTGTGTGCGTTGAAAATTAGGGACAAGTTTCATATAATCAAAGAAGACGTCGGATATTACACACATAAATGTGAACAACTTCGAGTACATGAATACTTACATTGAACAGCTGGGTCCCACAAATGTTGTGCAAGTAGTCACGAACAATGCTTTCAACAACATAGGAGCAAAGACATTATTGAAGGACAAGAGACCAAATATCTTTTTGGAACTCATGTGCAATGCACACCATCAACTTGATGCTAGAAACAATTGTCAAGAATATACCAATGTATAAGAAAATAATCGATTAAGCAAAGACACTCACCATCTTTGTCTATGCACATCATAGGACCTTGATCTTAATGAGGAAACATACAAAGAAGAGAGATATAATAAGGTCGGGACGGCTAGATTTGCTTTGGCGTTTCTTACTTTGCAAAGTTTGATTGAGAAGAAGGGTACACTAAGATTGATGACACTTAGTTCAGAATGGGAGGATAGCATTCACACTAAAATACAAAAAGACAAAACGGCAACCAATATACTAATGAGTAGTGTCTTTTGGAATGGTGTATCTACTTGTTTGAAGGTATAGCCAAGCATCATATCCTTGTGAATATGTGATATCTATTTATGTCATCCTGGTATTGTTTGCTATTTCATAACCTTGTATATTGCATTGCTTGAAGGTTTTTGAGCTATTGGTGAAAGTTCTTTGCATTGTAGATGGGGATGATCCATCTTTGGCCTTTGTTTATGGAGATTCTACAAGCAAAGAAGCAAATCAAGAAGGCCTTGAATAATTTGGACGACAACTACAAATTGATCATAAATCAAGAAGGCCTTGAATAATTTGGACGACAACTACAAATTGATCATAAATGCAATTGATGGAAAGATGTTGGAGAGGCTTGATTCTCCATTGCACTTACGACGTACCTTTTGAATCTACATTATAGTTACAATGATAAAACCACATTGCAAGATACAAATCTCATGGATGTGGTATTTGAATATGTTAAAATATTTTATTATGATAATGTTGAAATGCAAGCTCAAGTGCCCAATGTGGACTTGCACAAGTTTAAAAATAAAGAAAGGGTCTTTATGAAACCTACCGTCAAACTTTGATATCAAGAAACCAATTTTAATTTCGATAAACTTGTGATCACAATCATGATTTCAACTCAATGCATGCATATTTGACAATTTGTCTTGTAATATTATCCTTTACCCTTCCTAGTGTCTAGCTACTTGGTGGTCTACTTTTGGATATCAAGTTTCTACTTTGTAAAGAATGGTCATAAGAATCATCTCTTTGACCTCAAGTTCATCTGGGTGTGAAAAAATTTGGAGCACTTTTGGCATGGTAAGTCTCAACACTCAACTATGAAGTATGAACCATCTCATTCTCAGGATGTCAACTATCTAACTTACGGCACTCCACTTTGCAATTCATAGATACATTCAAAGAGAAGAAATAGGCTAGATATAAAATGCCTTAACTATCTAGTCCATATTCAATTTAATGCAAGATTGTTGAGCAAAAAAAGGAGAGAAATGTGAAGAATATCGATGTCATTCTAGCTTCGGATGCTACACAAACTCAAAGGTGGATAATTGAAGGTAGTGATGAAGATCAAGAGGTTGAGGCCGGTACGAGGTTGACATGGAAACTTATCGATGAAACATCTAAGGCTAGTGAAGCCATGAAACCTCGTATGAGCGCAAGAATGAGAGACCTTTATGAAAGATGATTTTTCGTCCGATTCTGAAGACGATATCAATGAGGGGGAGGATGACATTGAGTTCGAGGCCGATCAAGATGAAGTAATTGTTACCAAGAATAATGAGGAAGATTGACTCATGATTGACAAATTAAGTCATATTATCAATTCATCATGAACATTAACTCTATTAGTATTTTGCTTGTTTCTAAGAGTTTAAGACTATGCTACGTCGAGTTTTTTTAGCTCATGTAGCACGTTTTTTTAAGCGAAATAGCAAAAATAGTTCCTCCTCCGCAAGTGAAATGGCAAAAATGACACCTTTACCGCGCGAAAACACCGCAACAGGGGGCCTACTGCGCACCCGGTGCGTGGTAGGACACGTGGCAACGTGGAATTCAGTGGCAGGTGGCTTGCCGAGCACCCAGATCGTGGCAGGCCACCTACCGCGAATCCAGAGCGCAGCAGGCCACCTGCCGTGGTTTAGGTGCGCAGTAGGTCCCCTGCCACAGCGTTTCGCGTGGTAGGGGTACCATTTTCGTCATTTTGCTTGGGGGCTATTTTTGCTATTTCGTTTAAAAACGTGTTAAATGTGGAAAAAAAAACTCTGCTATGTTTTATTGGATGAGACTATGTGAAGTTGAAACCGTGATGTTATGATATATCTTTCTATGTTAAGTCTTTGAGATGTGTGGCCGCATATATTGTTTCATTCATTCATACATTCTTTCTCACAAAAATAGCTCATCATTGATTAAATATTTAGATTTATACGATTAGTTGATTACATATTTACATCAAGATCTTGGAGGGGAGATAATCTACATGACTACATCAAACTGCCTATGTCTTGCTTCTTCAGGTAATTTTTCTTCCATCTTACTCAATTGGATGTCTGTTGCCTGCTCAATTCATCACATTCACCTGCTTTGCACTGTAGCCTAGTTGGTAATCTACGTGGCCTAGGTGCTAGGTGTTGGGCCATCGCCCGACTAGTGACTACTGACTAGCGCTTTCTTGAACCTTGACTGAAATTCAATCTTGAATGTCAATCTCAGATATAAGTGATCGAATACACCCTATCCAACACCCGAATTTCGATGGGTTCTTGTAGAAATTACAATGTTTTTTTTCTTCAAAATTCTAAAAAAAAATCCTATAAAATTTATGCATATAATTTGGAATTTATAGGGTAAAAAAATCTACCAATGGAAATTATTCACCTTTATTATTTTTTCAGGTAAATAATGAATTCAATTTCATTACGTTCACTAAATTTTACATAAAATTTTATTCCTCTGTAACATTAGTTTGTTACTATAGTTATTACTAGTACTCCATTACCACGAGGGCACAAGGCGAGAAGAAATACTCGAAGCAAGCACTGCACATGTGAATAACACCGAGTTCTATTCACTCCCTCCCCCAGTAATCTCATCCACCTTGAGAATCTGCAGCGCCACCAAACCCCATGACACACCTCCCCATCACATATTCACATCCACACACCCCAATGACTCCCCACTCCCCATCATTTTGAGTTAAACAAACAAATCCCCCCTCCCTCCAACCAAGCAACGGTGTCCGTGTGTATAGGATAGGAGTACTCATCAGACACTCGTTTCTTTCTTCACACATTTCCCCATGCACACACACTGCATAGATGCTGTTCAGTAGTACTACTGCTGCTCCTACTACAGGTCACATAAACACAAGCCTTTGCATGGTTACTCGAGTGCGGGTGGTACCAGTAAGCTGCAAACCTTGGACATGAATTGAGAGGCCCCTATATTTTCCTGTCCATCTCTTGAGTGATGGATTGATGTGTGATGCCTCACTAGCTGTGCCCCCCCTTCCTTTGTGGCGAATCTCATCAGCAACAGGGACCTCTGGTGTGACTACTTGTTGCAATTTCCTTTCTCTCGCTCTCCATATCTTTGCTGCTGTCTTCTTCTTCTTCAGTTCTTCTCACATAGAGAGGGAGAGAGAGAGAGAAAGAGAGCGCGAGAGAGATGGAGAGGAGGAGGAAGGCAATGTGGCTGTACCCAAAGGTGGTTGGCTTCAACCCTCCTGAGAGATGGGGGCACTCTGCTTGCTTCTTCGAAGGAGTTGTCTATGTCTTCGGGGTATGTATCCTTTGCTAGTTCAGTCGTTCGTTTCATGTTCTTGATCATATCTTCTGCTAGTTCTTCATTTGCCTGTCCCATCCTTGGGAAATTTGCATGTTGCTGCTAGTTTTTCTTGAGCTGTGAAACTCAGGGACAATTGCTCAGCAATTCGGAGCCTATCGAAGCTGATTTTTTTTTTTTGTTAGATTGGAGTTAACATGAAAAGGCTGTAGGTTCTGACATTTCTCGGGGAGGGGTTGTCTTTTTTGGTGTTAATCTTCCGGGGTTGTATATTGTCCTGTTGCAGCTCCCCTGTGATGAAGCAAAATGTTTTGCAGCTTTCAGTACCTAAAGTGAGACGGTGAGAAGCCCGTCCTCGCTGTAATATTCCTTCAGGATGAAAAGTAGCAGCGAAATAAAGTAGCTTTGCCTTTTCATGAATTACTGTCATCAGTTTGTCACCACCTGCAAACAACATGTTAGTAGGTTTTCGGCACTTCAAGTCTTGCATAAAATATCTTTTCCCTTCACATTACAGACACGACCAGACTATGAGAGTTCTTCGCAAGATTTAATTTATTAGTCACTCATTCAATAGACCTCTGGAATTAAGTTAGTGGCAAATGTACTGCAGAAGGCTAGTTGTGCTGGAAAAAGAAAGAACAGGGCCTTTTCGCTGTTCTTTCTCTTTCTCCTATCTTTTGGACCACTCCTTGTTTTTGTTTCTTGATATGTTGTGCTGTGTGGTCACGCAAAGGAAATCATAAACGTGGTACTGCACCGACCGAAAGACCGTCCTTTCTTTCTTAACGATGGTCTCCAAGCACTTCAATTTTCACAGCTCACATCCTTCGGTTAATCACCACAATCCCCATGCTTTTAGTACTAACTCGCAATCATGACAAAAAAAAAAGTTCAATTTCCGTTGTTGAAGTGTTGTTGAAGTATAAGTGAATTGTCCGTCTTTCTTCGTCAGTTTAAGGTTTTGGATGAACTGGTTGGTACATGCAATTCAATATGGTATCAGAGTCGAGATGTTTTGAGTTCAAGACCCGATTGACGCAATTAATTAATAATAATTGCAGTCTACTTCTATTTCACGTTTTAGACCTGATGGAGCTATTACGTGAGGAAGAGTGTTGCGGTATAAGTGAATTGTTCGTCTTTTCTTATCAACTTAAGTTTTTGGATGAATTGGTTGATACATGCAACTAAATACCTGTAGTTATCTTGCATACCCGTAAACGGGTGTAATTTTTTTGTGAGAACACAAAAGCTTTGCTCGTCATTCATTAAACGGGAAAAAGCAAACAAGACGGTAGTAGAAATACAATTGCAAAGTTTAACAACGCTGTGTGCCAAAGTTTAACAAATGGGGTGCAATATATGCTTTCTTGTGTGATGCCTTGCTCTTGTTCTCCACGAAGGGATGCTGCGGTGGCCTGCATTTCAGCGACGTGCTGACCCTCAACCTGGAGACCATGGTGTGGAGCTCCCTCGTTACGACCGGCCAGAGGCCCGGGACCCGGGACAGCCACGGCACGGCGCTGATCGGCCACCGGATGATGGTGTTCGGCGGCACGAACGGCTCCAAGAAGTTGAATGACCTCCACGTGCTGGACCTGAGGACCAAGGAGTGGAGCAGGCCCCTCTGCAAGGGGAGCCCGCCCTCGCCGCGGGAGAGCCACACGGTCACGGTGGCCGGCGGCAACCGGCTGGTGGTCTTCGGCGGAAGCGGGGAAGGGGAGGGCAACTACCTGAACGACGTACACGTGCTGGACGTGGGCACCATGACGTGGACGTCGCCGGAGGTCAAGGGCGATGTCCCCGCGCCAAGGGATAGCCACGGCGCCGTCGCTGTCGGCAGCAGGCTGTTCGTCTACGGGGGAGACTGCGGCGATCGCTACCACGGCGAGGTGGATGTGCTCGACATGGATAGCATGGTTTGGTCAAGGGTAAGCGTCGTGTCCTTGTCATGTGTGGTTGGCTGAAATGTGACGGACGCCGATGTTTTCGGTGTAGATCGCCATTATGTTTTCAATTTCGATGCTAACTTGGTGCATTAGATATTATGTAAATTTATAGGAGCTTATTAATTTCTGATGCTGACTTCTTTGCTCTCTATGAGGTACGATAGTGGCACAATTTCCATCGTGTACATTTTCAGTCATTTGGTTACCCTAGCTTTAATAATTTTACTACATGAGATAGGATTATCTTTAGATAATAATTTGTGTTGTGCAAAATGTTGACTCTAATTTATCTGTGCTGTAATTATTAAAGAAACTTATCTAAGCCTTGTATGATTAGACTGAAAAATGTGACAAGAAAAATGGTACTTTTTTCGAAGTTGCGGCAGGAGAATTGCTGCCATTATAGTAACTGCGGCAATTTGCTTACTTCAGCTTGAAAATTTTAAGTCAGTGCACCAGATAAGAAATTGTCATGAAATTTGCATCTCTGGATAATTTGGTGCTAACTTTGCTGACTTACAGTTTGCAGTAAAAGGAGCCTCACCTGGTGTCCGAGCAGGTCATGCAGCTGTAGGCGTTGGGTCTAAGGTTAGCATCAATTACTGAATAATGGAATTAACTTTTACGAGAAAAACTCTTGTTCTGGTACCTAAATATGCACATCTGTATAGGTCTATGTTATTGGAGGAGTTGGCGATAAGCAATACTATAGTGATGCTTGGATTCTTGATGTTGCAAATCGGTCTTGGACTCGACTCGAGGTATGCGGGCAGCAACCCCAGGGACGGTTTTCTCATACTGCCGTCGTCATGAATACTGATATTGCAATCTATGGAGGGTAAGTTTTCAAAAACAAATCAACAATTCATCGTAGTTAATCAAAAGAAACACATTATATTTGGTAGCAATTTGATTTACCTTGAAAATTCACAGATGCGGCGAAGATGAACGGCCCTTGAATGATCTACTCATTCTGCAATTGGGCTCTGAACATCCAAATGGCCGCTACAACATCTCGATGTGCAAGATTTTGAGCAACCACTGGAGCCAGGAGAAGCGGAAATTCTTGAGAGCAGAAAATGTGAGTAGCTTAACTTACATATAGGTAGGCTTGATGCTAATTTCTTCTCCAAAAACCAAGTATCATGCACAAGATATTACAGCAAAAAGGCGCAAGCATGGGCAATAGAGAACTCGGTCAGCAACCTCGAGAAGCAGAAATCGAGCAAAGAAATCCGTTCCTGTGTGGTCTAGGCAAGTGAATTTCTTACCAAAAAAATCTAGTTAGTCAGTGATGTATTTCGGATTCTTACATTTATCATTTACATTGTTCACATCTTTAGAGAATGGCTACGTGAAAAGAAGAAAAACTAGCGATGTTCGCCCAAACGAGGTCGAGTCGGAGCAGGAGGAGCACTCGCTATCTCTTTCCCAACATTCGTCGCCGTCTCAATCTGATCAGGAGCAGAATGGAACTCAAAAACTTTCAGCATCTCCTAATGGATCGATTTCCGCACTGCAACCATTCGTTCGCCTCAGCACCAGTGGCATTTTGAGGACTACTGGAGGCATGTCACCGAGGCCTCTGAAGACGGATCAGTTTCTCCGCACCATTGCACCGCAACAGCGGCACGAAGTGCAGTTCCTAACCGCTGAACCTAAACCGCACCTCCGGCCTCCCGGTCCACCTCTTGTATGCCGCTCTCTTCACATCAGTCACTCATGTTCAGGAGTATCATTCATGTTTTTTGACGCCTATTGTTCTGGCTGTTTGATCTGCAGATTGGAGCAGAGGTTCATGGGACAATTGATGGAGCTTTTGACTCGGGGTACCTCATGACTGCCGTTGTGAACGGGCAGCTCTTCAGAGGCGTTCTGTTTGCTCCTGTAAGCAAAATCCATCTGGAAGCTAATTACGAACAATGCACAAATTGTTCATGCTTTGCATGTCCATGACGTTTTTCGCCATTCACTTTCTTCTCAGGGACCGGGAGTGACAGCTCCGAGACCCACAGCGCACCATCAGATTCTGACGAGCTCGGCCGTTCCTCCCCAGCAACGCCCAATGCTGGCTCACGCCATCCGGGTTCATTCCCGGCCGGTGCCACAGGCGACGGGCTTCGTACTGCCAGACTGCAGCCACCATGCGCGGCAAGGGTTCCCGGCGAAGGTCGTCAAGCCTGAGCCGGAGAGGAGCAGCAGCGACCTGCATGATGTTGTTCTCACACTGGGAGGGCCTGGAGGGGGCAAGTGACATCTTTTTTCCTGAACTTCTTGAGATCCAGGCCCTGATGTTTATCTGTTAACTTGCTTTGTAAAATAGACAATTCTGGTTGAGGAAAATAAGACCAGTCAGTAGCTTTGTGTAATCGTCGCTGATCATGCGCAGATGGCCTAGGTGCTTTTAGGATTTTGTCTGCGTCTTTTACATATGAATATATAGTGTTAGCTTGATGCAATTAGTTTTTGCTAGGAGCAGTTCTTGTCATTGGAGTCATGTCTTTGAGGAAAGGTTTTTGTTACTAGTGAGCTTTCATGGACCCTTAAACATCTTCTTTTCTGATGGGACCGAACAATTTTGCTAAAACTCGCGTAATGGTTGTTTCATATTGGAATTCTGGTCCACCTACTTGAAAAAGCCAGAATAAAGTGCACGCTATGAACTTAGAGCGACAAAGCTTGCAATTAGTACTAGCTCAAATAATTGATCAAATCAGGTTTCATTGAGAAAGAGAGAAGGGGGCAAATGATAGGACAAACCAAAAGAAGAATCAACTGCATCCGAATCCGATAAAGATGACCTATTGTTTACTAGGTTGTTGTAGTAGCAGAAACACACTGCTGGTAGTAACTAGTAACTCCTTTCCCGTAAGTGACAAGTTTTTTTCACGTAACGACATAAAATGAATAGTACCTCCTATCTAAAATAGATGACATATGTTTGTAATAGGTTGGGTTTATGTCGCTTTTCTAACCTACGTTTGATATATGGAAGTAAAGACAACCATGCAACGAGAACCATATCATAGATCATCAATGAGTTTATCCTAACTCTAGTTTAAAATAGATGGCGTTTATTAATTTTTGTTTGTAAATAATTGATGTTTTAGTTTTTCTAGACAATATTTTCCACCAAATGTCTTTATTGATTGCTTATCGGTAACCACCAAGTGAAGCTTCGGATGGCTGAAGCCAGTCTTTTTAAACTTTGGCTATCATTATCTCTACAAATATTTAGATTGGACATATGAAAATATCGAGTTTTTAATAATATGTTACAACAAAAATTACTAGTCAAAGTTACATTTTGAAGACTGTATCAGTTTCCAAAACATCACTTCTTTGTGATTGGCAAAGTAGATAAGCAAACAATTATCAGGGGCTAATCATGAAACCCAAAGTACTAGCTTTCCTTGTCTTATGTGTATGGAGCTAAATTGACAAGTAGTTTGGACCAGAGATAATATTATGTTGATTCAAAACACCTTTAAGCAATAAAACAACTAAAGATTTTAGCAAAATATTCACGACACAAATATGACAACTGATGTGATCTTCTACCTACTATAAATAAGTTTTGTTGTAAACATGACAGTGTGATTAAAACGTTCCGTAACTGTCTCAATTGTTTTGGCGATCAAATAGATTGTCCCAAATTGTAGTTCACGTATCTGATCACTTTACACGGTATGACACGACACAAGCCTATGCAACATTACTTGTTGACAGCTTTAGTCCATCGTCCGGCTGCATGCAATTACTTCCTGTCCGAATGGCTTCCCTGTTCGCTAAGACCTATCCACACCACACTTCGGACGAGCATGCACATATCATTGTCAGGGTATCAAACTGATAGCACACTGACTACAAGAGATGGAAACAGAAATGGTTCTGTAGTAGGATTCTTGCACCAGTACTACTGAAACAGCCATTTCATTGAGAAGAAAAGTACAAAAGAAGTATAGGAAAAAGCCCTCTCAGACAAGACTACACGTTGCACTTGTAGAAATCTCTTCGCTCCGGGCCTGCTTCTGCTTCTTGAAAAAGCACAAAAAGCTGGAACATCAGCACAACCATGAGCATCTACATGGAACAGCGAAAGAAGGCCAACAGTTCACTCTCTTATCGCATCTGCTTTCTGCTGTTTGTGGAAGGAAACAGAAGAAACCACTGAAGTAAATTAGAGACAAAATAGATATTTCATCGTCACTTGTCGCCCATCCTCTTGAGTAATTTCCCGATGTCGTAACATATCTGGATCTTATCTTCCTTGATCTGTTGACGGAGCGAACGGTTCGTCTTACCAGCTGCCAAATACGTCCGCAGGAGGGACTCGTATGCTTTGCCGTCGATGCACCCTAGAGTCCTCAATCATTTGCAGAACCTATTGGCACCTTCCACATCTTTGTGTTCTTCAAAGTACTTCAAGAACTTGCAGATCTTCTCCCGATCTAGCTTCCCTGCTTTCTTGGGGAGTTTCGCCATGTTCTCGACCCAGTTCAGTGCTGATTCCATGTCCCCTGCCCCCATGTAATGATCGAGAAACAACTCGCATGTTTTAGAGTCAAAATCTGCACCTTTTTCCTTGGCCTTCTCCCAGAATAGCTCAGCTTCTTTGGTCATGCCACTCTTCAGATGGGCTCGAGTAATCATATTTGTCAGCTTCACATCATAGATTTCATAATTAGATTCCCAATCCTCATAAATCTGCTTCATGCGATCGGCATCATTGAGTTTATAAAGTGCTTGAAGCATGCTGAGGTAGCTTGTGTTAGTCACTTTTGAGAAAGTGGCCTTCACCACGGCCCACACTCTGTTGACCTCGCTCAAATTGCCTACTGAAGCATATAGGCTCATAAGGAAATCAAAAGGCTGCCTGCCATCACGAACAACAACAAGCCCCTCGAGTTTCTTCAGAGCAGACTCTGCTTTTTCAACCAGACCAGCACTTGCGTAGATGGAAGCAAGTGTGCTATATGCAGACCACCCTAGATCCACATCCTTTTCTTTCATTTCTTTTAAAACTTCTTCAACAGAGTCTATCTTGTTCAATGCTGCATAGCTGGTCATCAGAATGCAGCATGTGAGGTTATCCGGTTTAATATTCTTCACTTTCATCCCCTCAAACAGGCCAGTAACCTTCTTATGCTGGCCCAACTTCATGTAAAGGGACATCAGATTGTTGATGGGCAGACTACTGGATGATATGCCAAGCTCATCCATTTTGCAATAGAGGTCTGTCGCTTTCTCTTCCATTTTTGCCGAGCAATAACAATTCAGAAGTGCACCATGAGTTCGATGGTTCTTGGCTGGATCAGGGAGTCCGGCAAAATAATTTTCAGCTGCCTCGATGCCACGCACTTTGTAAATGAGATCCAAACGTATCGCATGGTTAGTGTGTGACATGTTCATACCCTTTGTATGAACCATCCAATCCATCAACTGCCATAAAACCAAGACAAAATCTTGCCTAAGTACTATAAACATAATTAAAACACCAATAGCAGAAGTACAAGCAGAAAAGGTGTGAAACGAGAAGAGTTGAGAACTTCAGAAATACTAATATTTCCTGAACCTTGACAACTGAGCACATAGTTGTGACTTGTGACAACATACTATTGCATATATTACTATTGCAATATGGGGCAGCAAACATATTTATTCTCCTCCTCACTGTGCTTAACAACATATTATTCTAAGCACAAAACCAAAACTATGAAACAAAACCAACAGTCAAAGGGCCAACTGTCAGCAGGTCGGTTTGGCGCTGCTGTGGTGTGCTGCAGTGCACCATCAAATATAGTTTGGAGATTCTTTACCAATTGTCCAATTCTAGTAAAAGTTTCTGTTATGGCTAAAGAGGAGGTTATCAGTTTCAAACAAGCCTTCACACAGACAGCTTTCGAGTCAAAATTACACCTCGGGTGCACAGGCAATGCTATGCAGTTGAAACCAAGAAAGCAAAAGAAAAAGAAAAACTGTGAAAACGGTTTGAAACACATGAGTTTTACATGAAACGGTTCAATTCCCACAGGAATCTGGAAAGATTGTTGCGTTCCAAATGGGGCCCAAAGGGTTCCAAGTGAATTGGGCCTAGCACAGATTTCACAAAATCCAAAAGTAAACTACAAGGCTTCCAAATTTAAGAACATGAGAATAATTTGTGTATTTCGAATAATGGATGTCCAATACAAAGAAAGCAATCTAGCAAGTGACATGGTCAAAATTCAAAACAAAGCTAAACAAACCATTTAACAAAATAAACCAAGCTAAACCAACTAACCAAGCCAAGCTAACCACCATGTTAAGATTATCATTACCTACTGAAAGCAAGCGACGTGATCGTAAAATCGCAATATTGACGCAAAATTAAGCAAGCATAAGCACTAAACTAAACGCATACAGTAAGGCATATTACAATCACTCATCCCCCCACCCAAACCGGTGTAACTAATCGCACAGCAAAAGAGGCAGCTCCTGTGCTTAATTGAAAACACTGGAGGAGGCAACTCCCCTGCAGTGCTACACACCGCATCATCTCGACTGCTACTCACTGCTGCAAAATCGCATCTTTTCTCTACCAACTGCGGCCCAAACACCATTAATCAAGAAGAGAACGCGAACGAGCGTGTTTCGGGGTGGCAAGGCGAGGGAGGTATGTACCTCGAGGGCTTGGGCGTGGCGCTTGTACTTGCGGAGCTCCCTGACGTACTTGGCGAGGTCCACGGCGCGCGCCTCCCCACCCTCCCGCACCCACTTGTTCAGCACGCGCGACACGCTCCCCGCCTCCGCGTTCCCCAGCGCCGACAGCCGCCGGTACAACGGCCGGGCGTCCTTTGCGACGGGGCGCGGCGCCGCCTCCGCCGCCGCCTCGGCGGCCGTGGAGAGGAGGCGACGGAGGAAGCGGGCGGCGGAGGACGGAGCCATGGGGTTTAGGGTTCTGGGGTTTCGAAATTTGGAGCGAAGAGGAGGGGAATTCGGTGACGACGGAGTCCTGAGCGCCGGTTTGTTATGCGGGGGGGCGTTTGCGTCATTTCTCATCTGCCAGTGCCGTTGCTAAAAACGGATTCGTTTATGGAAATCGCTAGGCATACAACCTTTTACGGTACGATACTCTTACGACCGGACTCCGGAGCACTGATCCGTGTGGGCCCGCTTTACCTTCCTCTTCCTTATTGTCTGGGCATAGTACGAGAAGCTGTGGTACGTATAGCAGCGCTGTTCTTTTATATCTATTTACGAAACATTTTTATGATACATGAGATACTAGTGAAGAAGGCGTGGGGACGGAGGCCGTGGTGGCGGTAGCCAGGGTTCAAAAACTCGGAACCAGACCAAATTCTGGTGAGGGTCTGGGAATGGTAACCGATCGGTTACCGAAGATCTTGGTGGAAAACTGGATGAATTTCGTTCAAATAAATTTGAATTTGAGATGTTTTCGTTGGAATTTTGAATTTGAATTTGAATATGAAAGATTTTCGGCCGGGATTCAAAATCCCAGACCCCACCGGGAAATCCGGTAACCGGCCGATTTTTTGTTCCATGACAGTCGCCTCAACAGCAGGGACGGAGCTTTCTGAAGGCTAATGTGGGCTGTGGCCCCTCAGCTTCAATTGAAACAATAAATGATAATGAGAAAGTAATGTTTGTGAACCAAATTGCTAGTATATGAAACAAATGACAATGAGAGCACTCTTGAGTATGTAGTAGCAATTTGGTCCATATACTATCAAACCCATTGCTAGTTAGCGCTGATCCGTCCCATTACTATCAAGCCCATTGCAAATTATTTTTATGACGATCCTTCAACGCATTCTCCCTCATTGCTTCAATTGGAACAACAAAATCAGAATGAAAGGCATCGAACAAATGAAAAATCATATAGTAGTATGGTTTGCATTGCCCTTGGCAGTTTGGCCTCCTTTGGAATCTCGCACAAGCTCCGTCACTGCTTAACAGCGCACGGCAACTAGGTTTTCTTCCCACAGTTTCTCCTCCAAGACCTCGCCTAAATGTTGTGTTTCACAAATTATATTCTGAAACTTAAGCTTCTACCTTTGCTCCCTCGCTGGAAACTTTCGAGCCTGAAACTTGCTTGGAACTCAACTTTCCAACTTGAGGTTTCAGTCTCGATACCTCCTATCCCGTTGGCAAGGCTTTCTATGTTACGCTGTGCGCCAGTCTCCTGATTATGGCGCAGGGAGCTGTGATATTGCTCCTTGTGTCAGACTGAAAAAAAATCTTGTTTCTCCTTGTGATATTTCTTTTCCTCGTAAATAATGTACACAATACTTCGATAGAATTCGCATCAAATGTAATTATGTAATGCCAGAAATCTTCCACTTGGACACTGATAATAAATATTGGTGGTTGCAAAAAAATAATAATCATCAATACCATGTACAGAAAGTGCCACCTCTTCGCCTCAAAAAGAAAGAAAGAAAGAAAATACTACCTCTTTTTCACGAGATAATAACAGCATTTCACTCTTCGCCGTGAGTCAAAGTACTCTAGAATGGATGTGGAGTAACTATAGGAGTCTCAACTCAACTTCTTCAAGAAACACCTTCCTTTCCCGTTTTTAACCGCCGGAGACACCTCTAAGCATTTCTACCATCTCAGGTCCAATCTCAACCCTGTCGTCCTGCATGCGCTGAGCAATGGTTGGATTTGTTCTACCAGCAGATATATAGGTTCGGATCAAGGCCTCGTAAGCTTCTGCATCAAGGCACTCGAGCTTCTTCAGGCACTCGCAGAACAACTCCATTCCGTCCACATCCTTTGACTCCTCGTAATGCTTCACAAATCTGTTCACAAGGTCCTTCGATGGCACCCAATTCTGCGTCTTAACTATATTCTTTGCATCTCTCCAGACCTCCAGTGCTGCGTTAAATTTAGATTTCTCCAAATAGGACTCAGCAAATATGTAAAATGTCATTTCATTGAAATGACCCTGAGCCATGGCTGTCTGACGGATAGCCTCAGCTTCGTCTATCATGTCCTTATCAAGGTAAGCTTTAATCACAACATTTGGTATCCTCATGTCATATTGTTCGTGAGTTGATACCCACTCCTGAAAGATTTTCTGCAAGGAGTCAAAATCATCTAACGTTCTCAGAGCTGAAAGCATCACCAGATAGCTTCTGTTTGAACATTTCTTGAAAACCAACTTCATAAACTCCCATGTCCTCTTGACCTCAGACAAATTGCCAGAACTGGCATAGAGGGAGAGAAGATTATGCCAAGGGGGCATCTCCCATCCGTTCAAAACTCCCTCAATTTTCTTTAGGGTCAATTCCGCCTTGTCAAACTGCCCCCGCTTATTGTAATTGTCAGCCATCATAGTGTACAAGGACCAGTGAACTGAAGTTGCCTTCTGAAGTTCTTCCAGGACATTCTCAGCGGACTCCAGGTCATTCATCATAATATAGCTTTCTATCAGCACATAGTATGTAAAATTGTGTGCGTAGCTTTCTGTCAGCACATAGTATGCAAAATTGTCTGCGCGTATACCACCTTCTCGCATTTCTTCAAATGTGGTGGGAATTTTCTCTGGCTGACCGTCTTCAGGTACAAGGCCATCAAGTTGTTGTACACCAGTGTATTCGGAACAATGTTCATGGCTTTCATATTTTCATAGAGTTCCAGGCCTTTGTCTGCCTTCCTGTGTTCCGCATAGCACTAAAGCAGAGTGGAATAAGTTTTTATTGATTTAAATATATCCGGAAGGCTTGAGAAGTATTCTTCGGCAGCTTGTATCCCATTCACTTTGGAAATGAGGTCAACCCGTATTGCATGATGCCTGAGCGGCAAGTTTACTCCACGAGCCTCCATCCAGTCCATCAGCTGTGAACATAGCAACACGACCAATCATTATATAGTGAACACAAATATACCTTGCACAAAAAGGGGCTCCGTTTATTACCAAAACAGCAGATAAATTCCCAAACTAGAATGTTCATCTCTTCCAATGGTTCCAGTACAGAACCCTAAAGGAAAGGAAATAGTTTTTGTGAACCAGAATATTCATCTCTTCCAGTGAGTCCATCCGTACAAAACATTCAAGGAACAGTGATGCCATCTTTGCTTTTGCAAACCCCACTCGGTCAACACTTTTCCATTAATTACAATGTTATATAATAAAAAAACATTGATAGATAGTCATTAGCATGTATGGTCTCATGCGACATGTTTGTGCCACTATATTATGCCCACATTTGCATATGGGAGAGGGAAACAAGAGCAAAGAGTTATAGCTTATAAGACAATGGAAATAAAATAAGTTTTATTGAAAATTATAGTCACTGACATGTGGGCCCATATTATTAGTGACAACTTCTTAAGTTTTCAATGGTTTGTTCGGACAAAAAAAAAGCCGATTAAGTAATGGCAGGGGGGATTTGCAAATAGAGGGAACTTGTGGGGGGTGTAAGTGCCATAAACTAAGTTATATTGGAAATAGGACTGAAGGGGCCCTTTATGTAGTATATAGTTATCGCTTATTTATTAAAGCACTTTAGGAAAATTAACCTCAACATTTTATTGTCGAGACACAACACACCTATTTAGACAATCATCATCTTCAGAATTCATTTCTTGTGACACTGTTAATTCGTGAAAACTATGTCAGGTACACTATTTCTTCATAGATTCAATGGTAACAATTGATATGCGTGTTTGAAAATAGAATATGAACCAGTTGAATTGGCATCCCTCTTTTTTTTTTCATATAAAATAGAAATAATATAACCATTGCTATGTTATGCCTATCGGGACCTCTTAAGGGTTTGTTTGGACAGAAGGGATTAGAACCAATCCTTTCGGATTGGAAGGGATTTTAGTTTAAATTCCGAGTCAATCCGAAAGGATTGGATCACAATGTATCCAACAAGCCCTAAAGGTGGAATATGCTGGAACAACTTTTTCGTCACCCACATCTAAAAATACACCCGAAATTAAAATGACCATCAAATGCAAAAGATGGATCTTTAATCGAAACCCTCGCGTGTCAATCCCTAAGCTGCTATGAAGAGGAGATCCCCACATCTCGTGTCCAATGTCCAAGCACACCACGTCATTCACCTCGTCTCTCATAGAAAGTTCGGCGCAAAAACCCTAAAAATGAAGCACCAAAGAACCAAACAAACACATATGCCGATCCAGATCATGCCGGCATTTCGCAGGGGCCTGGGGTTTGGGGGCTCACGTCGAGGGCGCGCTTGTGATGCCTGAACTTGCGGAGCTTGCGGACGTCGGCGAGGAGCTGCTCTTCCGAGAGAGGGCGTCTACTGCGGAGCCAACCATCAAGCTCCGCCGCGACGCTTCCCGACGGCGCGGCCGGGGGGAGCGCCGACAGCCGTAGGTACAACGGAACCCACGATGCCTGCAGGGCTGGCCGCTCCGGGCCCGCGCTCGGTGGCGCGTGCACCGATCTTGCCGGAGCCAGCGAGATGCGCCACCGCGCCGCCGCCGCCGCAAACGCCGCCTCGCGCCGCATGTGTAGTTCTCGGCTGTTCGGTTTGGGTTTTAGGGAGAGACTGGCTGCTCGTCGGGCTTACTCGGAAACTTTTGTTAGGATAGTTTGCTACACATGTACTCGGCAACTTTTGTATTTCCGAACCGCTCCTCGATGGAGTGATTTCTTGGGATTTTTTATACATGATATCCTATCGTGAGTTGAACAACCGGAGACAGAAAGTCTTTCTGTCGTAAGTTGAATTGACAACTGTGAGTTGGACCGACGATAGAGGATCAAGAGGGTTCTTGTCGCTAGTATAGGGAATTATTTTTTGTAATTTTTTAGGATGGTTATTTATTTTTCTAATTATCTTTTAAAATAATATTATTTAAAAAATTCAACAGTTCACTCTCTTATCACATCTGCTTTCGGCTGTTTGTGGAAGGAAACAGAAGAAACCACTGAAGTAAATTAGAGACAAAATAGATATTTCCTCGTCACTTGTCGCCCATCCTCTTGCGTAATTTCCGGATGTAGTAAATAATAAGTCCGCATGATGTCCTCGTATGATTTGCCGTCGATGCACCCTAGAGTCATCAAGCATTTGTAGAACCCCTCGGCACCTTCCACATCCTTGTGTTCTTCAAAGTACTTCAAGAACTTGCAGATCTTCTCCCAATCTAGCTTCCCTTCTTTCTTGGGGAGTTTCGTCATGTTCTCGACCCAGTTCAGTGCTGATTTCATGTCCCCTGCCCCCATGTAATGATCGAGAAACAACTTGCATGTTTTATAGTCAAAATGTGCACCTTTTTCCTTGGCCTTCTCCCACGATAGCTCAGCTTTGTCTGTCATGTCCTTATCAAGGTAAGCTTTAATCACAACAGTTGGTATCCTCATGTCATATTGTACGTGAGTTGATACCCACTCCTCAAAGATTTTCTGCAAGGAGTCAAAATAATCTAACCTTCTCAGAGCTGAAAGCATTACCAGATAGCTTCTGTTTGAACATTTCTTGAAAGCCAACTTCAGAGACTCCCATATCCTCTTGACCCCAGACAAATTGCCAGAACTGGCATAGAGGGAGAGAAGCTTATGCCAAGGGGGCATCTCCCTTTTCTCCAGAACTTCCTCAGCTTTCTTTAGGGTCAATTCCGCCTTGTCAAACTGCCCCCGCTTAATGTAATTGTTAGCCATCAAAGTGTACAAGGACCAGTGAACTGAAGTTGCCTTCTGAACTTCTTCCAGGACATTCTCAGCGGACTCCAGGTCATTCATCTTTATATATCTTTCTGTCAGCACATAGTATGTAAAATTGTCTGCGCGTATACCACATTCTTGCATTTCTTCAAATGTGGTGGGAATTTCCTCTCGCTGACCCGTCTTCAGGTACAAGGCCATCACGTTGTTGTACACCTGTGTATTCAAAACAATGTTCATGGCTTTCATAATTTTATAGAGGTCCAGGCCTTTGAATGCCTTCCTGTGTTCCGCATAGCAGTTAAGCAGGGAGGAATAAGTTTCTATTGATTTAAATATATCCGGAAGCCTCCGGAAGTATTCTTCGGCAGCTTTTATCCCATTCACTTTGGAAACGAGGTCAATCCGTATTGCATGATGCCTGAGCTGCAAGTTTACTCCACGAGCCTCCATCCAGTCCATCAGCTGTGAACATAGCAACATGACCAATCATTATATAGTGAACACAAATATACCTTGCACAAAAAGGGGGCTCCGTTTATTACCAAAACAGCAGATAAATTCCCAAACTAGAATGTTCATCTCTTCCAATGGTTCCAGTACAGAACCCTAAAGGAAAGGAAATAGTTTTTTGTGAACCAGAATATTCATCTCTTCCAGTGAGTCCATCCGTACAAAACATTCAAGGAACAATGATGCCATCTTTGCTTTTGCAAACCCCACTAGGTCAACACTTTTCCATTAATTACAATGTTATATAATAAAAAACACTTCATAGACAGTCATTAGCATGCACGGTCTCATGCGACATGTTTGCGCCACTATATTATGCTCACATTTGCATACGGGAGAAGGAAACAAGAGCAAGGAGTTATAGCTTATAAGACAATGGATATAAAAGAAGTTTTATTGAAAATTATAGTCACTGACATGTGGGCCCATATTATTAGTGACGTCTTCTTAAGTCTTCAATGGTTTGTTCGGACAAAAAAAAAACCGATTAAGTAATGGCAGGGGGGACTCACAAATAGAGGGAACTTGTGGGGGTGTAAGTGCCATAAAATAAGCTATATTGGAAATAGGACTGAAGGGGCCCTTTAGAGCACTCACAATGCAGACTCTACCATAGTTTCTAAGTCTATTTATTACCCTCCTATTTACTGCATTTTGTTGATGTGGCAGTATATTTATTGAAGAGAGAGGGAGAAAAACCAAGAAATTGTTTCTTGATAAGAAACCGAGTCTACGATTCGTTCGAGGTCGGTAGAAACCACCAGATGCGCGTTGGGAGAGATCAGCTTTGTTTCTATGGATCCCGTACGCCATCCACCCCCGCCGCCGCGATTCCTCCCCTCTTCCGCGCGCGCTCGCTTCTCCCGCGCGCTCGCCCGAGCCCGCCATCTCCCGCGCGCGCCCGCTCGCTTCTCCCGCGCGCCATCTCTCGCGCTTGCGCCCGCTCGCTTCGCGCCCGCTCGCTTCTCCCGCGCGCCATCTCCCGCGCTTGCGCCCGCTCACTTCGCGCCCGCTCACTTCTCCCGCGCGCCATCTCCTCCCCCATCCACTGTGACCCAAAAACATCCCCAAATCTCACAGATGAATCGATTAACAAAGAATGATTCTGGGCGAGGCAGAGGTGTCCGTAGAACCCATTCTCCATCCGTCCGTGCTGCTGGGACTTGTGCTCCAGTCGCCGGAGCTGCTGCAACCCATGCTCAAGCTGGAGCCACTGGTGTTCCTCAAGATGCTGCAACCCGTGCTCAACCCGTTGGTGGATGGTGGCCAACGTCATCTCCTAGTGAAGGGTAAGTCGTTAGAGAAGTGGTTCTGTGGATTATAGATTGTTTATCTGCATTGTGTAATCAGGCTGACATATGCAGTGCAAACTGTTTCATTTTCAGTGACTAGTTGTGTATGGCATACTATGCTATTTTGGTGAAGATATAATGAGCATGGGAATTCATATGCTTGCAGGTTATACCCAACTGGAGGGTTCACAAATTATCTGCAGTCAAACCCATTTGCTAACCATCCTAATGGAAATGAAAATTTTCACTTTGTTGGTGCTGCAATGAGTCAGTCTTCAATGTCTCCAATTGACCTGGGTGCTAGAACTCCCTCTCCGGCACAGCAAACTGATGATGTAGTGGATGATGTAGATGCACAAGAAACTGAAACAATTAACGTCGATGAGGATTTTAGAACCGACAAGCGTTTGAACTGGTCGGTTGATGAAGACAAACGATTGGTAGGTTGAAACAATTATCTGCATGCACACTTGAAGATAAACGATTGTCTTTTATTCATTCTGTTTTTTTGTTGTTTCTGTAATTGTAGGCCAGTGCTTGGTTGCATAATTCAAAGGACCCAGTTGATGGAATTGGCAGGAAGGCAGATGCTTATTGGGCAGATGTTACTGAAGAATACAACAAGACCACAGAAAATAGTCGTAAGAGGAACCGGAACCAACTGAAAATACGTTGGGATCGTGTTAAGAAACCATTAACTGATTTTCATGGATGTTGGGTAAATGCCGGTAGAGTGTGGCAAAGTGGGATGAGTGACGACCAGTTGACTGACAAAGCATTAGAGGTTTATGCCGGTCAAAATAGTGGTAAGGCCTTCCCTCTGCTGCATATGTGGAAGGTAGTACGTGGTGAACAGAAGTGGTCTGCATATCTGAATAGGTTGAAGAAGGAAAAGGAAAAGAGTGCAAAGGCTAACCCAGCTCAAGTGGTGAATTTGGAATTAGATGGAGAAAAGAGACCTATGGGACATAAGAAAGCAAAAAATGAACGCAATGGCAAAAAGAAGGCAACTGATGTTTTGTCTGATTTCAGTGGAAAACTTGAGAAGTTCATTGAAGCAAGCACCAAGAATAGGGAAGACAGAGAGAAGATGACTGAAATTCAGCAAAGCTTGGCTAATAAGAAGATTGAAGCAGCTAAGTTTAATCATGAAGCAGCTCATGAACAAACTAAAGTAGCTCATGAACAAACTAAGTGTAAAATGCTAGAAACTTACACACAGCTACTGCTTGCGCCTACTGATCAGCTTACTGCAGATGCTTTGACTGAGAGAAAGTTGGCACTAGAGAGCCCGAGACTTGCTTTATTTCCTAAGGTATGACACTGTCAACCCTTCTTCAATTGCTATTTTAATTGCTGGGAACTGCTAACTCATAGACTTGTAATTTCCTGGAATTAATTCTGCAGTAGCAAGTGGGTGCATACAAATGTGACCATGCAAGTAATTTCTATAAGGTAACTGAAATCCTTTTAAATCATGTGATCAGTGCTATTTTAATACAAGTGTGAACTCTCTCCACTATTTTTGCATGCAAGTGTGAACTATTTTTGTGAAGCTGAAATGCACACCCATGGCAAGTGTGAACTCCATCCACTAGTTTTTTGCATGCAAGTGTGAATATATACAACCACGGCAAATGTGCATATATACAGCACAGCCACGACACCTTTCAATCACTGCTTCTATTTCTTCTCGGCCCCCTTTCTGCTACTGCTGCCCTTTCTTATCTGCTATTCCCTTTCTTCTACTGCTGCCCACTATTCTTTGCTATCCCTTTTTGTACTCCATGGATGGAGATGGCAACATCGACCCTACTGATCTGTACTCCATGGATGACTATCTTCAAGAGCAAGAAATTATAGATGATTTAGGCGATCATCTAGTAGCTGAAATGCAGTCCCTTGTTGATGATTTACAAGGTGTAAGAACTCAGCGTGGTCCTAGGCGATATGTGGACAGACCTCGTGAACAAGCCAGCCAACAACTAATGGATGATTACTTCTCACCTAATCCAGTCTACAATGAGACACAATTTCGCAGAAGATTTAGGATGAGGAGACCCCTATTTCTGAAGATTGTTGAGGCCTTGAGTGGGTGGTCTGAGTATTTCACCTTATGACCGGATGCTCTGAATCGTCCCGGATTCTCGCCAATTCATAAGTGTACAGTAGCGATTCGTCAACTGGCATATGGCGGCTCTGCAGACCAGCATGATGAATATCTGAAGATGGGAGAAAGTACTGGTGTGGAGTGCTTGAAAATGTTTGTTAGGGGTGTCATTGAAGTATACGGTGAAGTATATTTGAGACGACCCACAGTACAAGATGTAGAACGATTGTTGGAGATCGGTGAGCGTCGTGGTTTTCCTGGCATGATAGGGAGCATTGACTGTATGCATTGGCATTGGGAAAAATGTCCCTATGCATGGAAGGGACAATATACTCGTGGTGATCATGGTGTACCAACAATCATTCTAGAGGCTGTTGCTTCACATGACCGATGGATATGGCATGCTTTCTTTGGAGTGGCAGGATCCAACAATGACATCAATGTGCTGAATCAATCTACTTTGTTTGTCGATCAGTTAAGAGGAGAAGCTCCCCAGGTGCAGTACTATGTGAATGGAAGGCAATATACCAAAGCTTATTATCTTGCAGATGGCATATACCCAGAGTGGGCTGTTTTTGTTAAGTCCACACGTGCACCACAATCAGCTAACCACAAGCTGTTTTCAGAACAACAAGAGGGGGCAAGAAAAGATGTTGAATGTGCATTTGGGATTTTGCAATCTCGTTTTTGCATTTTGCGTCGGCCGGCACGTCTATATGAACAAGGGGATCTTGAGAATATCATGTTAGCTTGTATAATACTTCACAACATGATAATCGAGGATGAGAAGGATATAGAGGGCGATTCCTTTGACTTGAGCGAGGAAGCAACCACGTCTCTGTTCACCATCTACAGTCACTCATGGACATGATCCGGTGATGGAGGAAGTACTACAGAGAAATGCCGAGATTCGTGATCGTGAAGTTCATAGGCAACTTCAATCCGATTTGATTGATCACATCGGCAAAAATTTGGGCATCAAACTAATTAGGTACAATTATGAATATATATATATATATATATATATATATATATATATATATATATATATATATATATATACACACACACACACACACCAGCCTTCATGTTCAAGAACCATTGAGATTTTGTTAATTCAACCTCCTGTATAATTTTTTTTAATTTAATAACCCATTCTCATTTTTTAACAGTTCTGCTTGGAGGATGATGGACATGGAGTTCTGTGTGGAGGATGATGATGGATGGCTTAATATTATCTAAATATTATTATCTATTTAGTTTGCAATTCATATCTAGGTTTCTATTGCTATTGTAATGGATGACTCATGGCTATTATCTAAACTTTCATCGAAGTTCTGTGTGGAGTATGTTTTTTGAAAGTCATTTATATTTTGGATGCTTCTGGTGATATACTACTGTATGCGTTGTGTTCAATTGCCGGTTGATCACATCCATCATATTTTTGGATGCTTCTGGTGATATACTGTTGTATGGTTTACTTGCCGGTTGATCATATCCTATATAGTTCTACAAGGTTACATCCTCATCCTATCGATGATGCATAGCCGTTGAGAGGTGTAGGGTGGATCACATGGTAAAATATGCCACAGCTGATCAGCTTTCTTTGTGTTGCAATAAATTTCTTTATCTATAGGAACTACTATTACAAACTTTGCATTGGGGAGCATGGTTTCTTGTGGTGGTGTCTTCAAGGTATAGAAACTATGGGTAGAGTCTGCATTGTGAGTGCCCTTATGTAGTATATAGTTATTGCTTATTTATAGTTTCAAAAAAAAGAGAGAAGTTATTGCTTATTTATTAAAGCACTTAAGGAAAATTAACCTCAATATTTTAATGTCGAGACACAACACACCTATTTAGACAGTCATCATCTTCAGAATCCATTTCTTGTAACTCTGTTAATTCGTGGAAACTATGTCAGGTACACTATTTCTTCATAGATTCAATGGTAACAATTGATATGTGTGTTTGAAAATAGAATATAAACCAGCTGAATTGGCATCCCTCTTTTATTTTCATATAGAATAGAAATAATATAACCATTGCTATGTTATGCCTATCTGGACCTCTTAAAGGTGGAATACGCTGGACCAACTTTTTTTGTCACCCACATCTAAAAATACACCCGAAATTAAAATGACCATCAAATGCAAAAGATGGATCTTTAAGCGAAACCCTCGCGTGTCAATCCCTAAGCTGCTATGAAGAGGAGATCCCCACATCTCGTGTCCAATGTCCAAGCACACCACGTCATTCACCTCGTCTCTCATAGAAAGTTCGGCGCAAAAACCCTAAAAATGCAGCACCAAAGAACCAAACAAACACATATGCCGATCCAGATCATGCCGGCATTTCGCAGGGGCCTGGGGTTTGGGGGCTCACCTCGAGGGCGCGCTTGTGATGCCTGAACTTGCAGGGCTTGCAGACGTAGGCCAGGAGCTGCTCTTCCGAGAGCAGGCGTCTACTGCGGAGCCAACCGTCAAGCTCCGCCGCGACGCTTCCCGACGGCGCGGCCGGGGGGAGCGCCGACAGCCGTAGGTACAACGGAACCCACGCCGCCTGCAGGGCTGGCCGCTCCGGGCCCGCGCTCGGTTGCGCGTGCAATAATGATCTTGCCAGAGCCAGCGAGATGCGCCGCCGCGCCGCCTCCGCCACCGCCGCCTGCGCCTCCGCCTCCGCAGTCTGCCGCGCCGCCGCCGCCGCAATTATCCTGCGCATCATGGGGTGTTCTCGGATTCCCGACGGCGCGGCCAGGGGGGGTGCCAACAGCCGTCGGTCCAACGGAACCAACGCCGCCGGCGGGGCTGGCCACTCCGGGCCCGCGTTCGGTTGCGCGTGCACCGATCTTGCCAGAACCAGCGAGATGGGCCGCCGCGCCGCCTCCGCAGTCGCCCTCGCCACCGCCGCCCCAAACACCGCGCGCAGCATGGGTAGAGATTGGCTGCTCGTCGGGCTTACTCGGAAACTTTTGTTAGGATAGTTTGCTACACGTTGTCAGCACAACATCTCTCGTACGCCAGGTGGTTCCAATCTCCTGCATGGCTCGGCCTCCTCGCTTACGTCATCTCTGTGATCCTCTTTTCTCTCGGTTTGTTGTACTGTACATGCGCTTGGCAATCTCTAGCGCTCATGGGTATTTCTCGGCTGTTCGGTTTGGGTTTTAGGGAGAGATTGGCTGCTCGTCCGGCTTACTCGGAAACTTTTGTTAGGATAGTTTGCTACACATGTATGTACTTGGGAACTTTTGTATTTCCGGAACTTCATAAATTTAAGAAAAATTCATAAACATCCCTATAAGTCATCTAATTTTTTAATTTGCCCCGTATCTAATTATCGTTTACTTTGCCCCTAGAAAGTTAAGCTGGCGTGCAAATAACCTCAAAGCTGCATATTTGCACTATTTCTTATGGTTTTCGTCAGTGGCGGAGCTACAGGGTGGTCCCTGTGGGCCGCGGACCACCCTGCGGCCTGCGCTCGGCCCAAGCAAAACAACGCCTGCGGCTCCAGGGGACGCATGCACGCGGCTGATTCGCTCGTCGCTCGACGCCTCGATGGCATTGGCCGATGCTGCGGTGCTTGACTGCTATTGGCTGTTGCGTGCGTGTAGAGCCGAGACTGAGAGGCGAGAGCCCGAGAAGGCAAGAACAGAACACGAAAAGCCATCGCCCGCCTCTCCGTCTCGCCTCAGATGGTCAGACTTCGCCTGTAGCCCTGGTCCCCTGGACGCCGCCAGCCCGCCAGCCGCACCTGCCCGCCCGATTGGAGACCTTGCCGGCCACCGGAGCTTCTTCTGGTAATCTCGTGGCTTCTTCCTGTTGTAGTTCCATCTAATCATCATGTATATATATTTTTTTTGACGTAGAATCATCATGTATATCAGTATATATGGTGTACGCACTACCATTAGTAGTTATAGAACGCAAAGATTACATGGTACTATACAGGAACTGAGCGTACTACCCTTAGTTATGCAGATATATACACACGTGAGATTAGTTGTGGAGAGGCAACGAAACACCGGTTACCAGCCAACGAATTGGAATTCGGAAAGGTTGAGTTAGGTATTAATTCTTGTCTTAATTTCCCCCATTTTTCCAATTTTTTTCGAGAAATGAAAATTTTCAACTCGATGAATGATGATTGTTGTTTTCTTCATCAAATGTTAGGATTATAACTTATAAACTTGAAATGTAGGATAAAGAAGAAATAAAGAAAATTATCAATGACATCGTGGTTCATCGTTTCTACGATGCTTCCAAGTCAACTTTTGCTATGGCGCGCAGAATCATTCAATCACAGTGATTATATGTTTTTTTGTAGTATAAGATTATTAGTTTGATAAATTGAAACTTTATATAATTCTCTTGCAGATTTGTTAAAACATGAAGAGGAGTGGTGATATTGCCTCTCTTTTTCAGAAATATGCATCAAAGAAGAAGGTTTCTTCTCCATCTCCTTCCGTGGTATGGTGATCCGGAAGAGCAAATTGAAGAACAAGAAGGTGGATCAGATCAAGATAGAGTGATTGAAGAAAATGTGACTCCAACTCCAATGCCTCCAAGTCCACCTCCAGTCGCTGAAAAAGAACCGGTTTATGATATCAGTCGGCTTCTACTTGATCCAGGGGAGAGGCAATCCATTGCAAATTATCCCGTTAATGATCAAGATGTAGTTCGACGATCATATATTATTAAAGGCCCATTCCAACCTTATGCACATGAATTTGAAAGTAGAAAAATCGGTAATAGGGATAGGCAATTCAATGCTATATGGTTTTATAAATATCCTTGGATTGAATATAGTATCAAGAAGGAAGCTGCATTTTGCTTTGTGTGCTACTTGTTTGCAAAGGAGAAAACTAAGAAATCTGCATTTGTTGAAGGTGGTTGGAGAAATTGGAATAGAAATGATGCACTTGATTTACATGTGGGTGGTGTAACAAGTGCTCACAACGCAGCTCAAGAAAGATACAACTTATTTATGACTCCCCATGGAGCAATTGATGATAAAATTGTGAAGGTGGATAATGAGGAGCGACGTCTCTACAAGATTAGGTTGACTTATTCACTTAGATGTTTGAAGTTTCTTTTGCAACAAAGAGGGATAAAGTTTATCATTGGGTCTATTTACTTATCAAATTGGTATTGCTTCTACCGGTGGCTACCGCAAGTGTTGAAAGAATATTTTCTGCAATGACCTTTATCAATAATAAGTTGCGAAATAAGATGGGTGATAGCCTTCTGGATGATTGTCTAGTCACTTTTATTGAGCGGGATATCTTCTTACAATTGAGTGAAGAAGAGATCATCAACACTTTCATGGCTATTAGAAGGCGTAGGCCTGACAAGAAGAAGAAGTAGTGACGTACTGTTCTTCAACTACTATGGGTATGTAATATTTCAATTCTATGTTAAGAGAGCTATATTCGTCTATTTTATGAAGTTCGTATGTCCTTTTTACCTTAATTGCATTTCGTAATTCATATACTTGCGTACCGACATTTTAATTTTATAGCGGTTAAATAAATTTTAGACAATGGACCACCATAGCTACAAATCCTGACTACGCCACTGGTTTTCGTTATCTGTGACACTTCTTTCAGTGGTGTCAACACTTGGTTTCAACGATGTTAATAATTATTTTGATTATTTGGGTGATCTCAGTACTTGTAATACGCTATTTCATTACTAATATTTCAATACTGAAATTGTGCATTATAAATACCGAAGTCACTCAAATCATTGAAACAAGTATTAATATCACTTAAATAAATATTATAATCATTGAAACATGTGTCAAAGATAATTAAAACTACGATAAAATAATACGAACATACGGGCTAAGGGGTATTTGCAAGCCAACTTAACTTATAGGAAGCAAAGTAAATGAAAATAAGATATGGAGGGAAATTAAAAAAGGAAGGTAACTTATGGGGTGTTTATTGATTTTTTTTTTCTCCGTAAGTTGTAAATTTGAGGAATCCACGAGAGAAAATGACTCTAGCACATACATATCACTAGGTGATGCGACAATTAAAACTATAAGAAAATAATGCGAACATGCGGCCTATTCTAGCTTTTGAATTCTGAAGAGTAAGTTGCACTTTACATCATCTAATGCAACTCCCGTTGCATAAAATACCAGGTTTAAAATTTCTTTGCACATACATAGCCCTAGGTAATGTGAGATTCTGTTGCAATGACAAGGCAAGCCCACCTGCAGGCGCCATGCGCGTGATGATGTGCCCATGCAAGCTGGAAAGGGGAGGCGGGAGTTTTTTTGAGGGCTTCTAATCAGAGGTCGACCGTGAGTTTTGGAGCTCACAGTCGCCTTCCTCCTCCTAGTCCCTAACACCCTCCCCCCTCTTGTTCACCTTGGCTTTGAAAACTTTCAATTGGAGAATATTCAACTCGAATATGGAAACTTTCAATCGATGAAATTTCAGCTCATATTTGAAATCTTTCTACCGGGAAAATTTCAAATTGAGTTTGAAAACTTTCTATTGGAGCAAATTGAGTAGAGAGGCTTCACCTTGGCTTTAAATGAGGCTCTCTTCTTAATTGATGGTGTCAGCGACAGTGGTTCCGCCAGCAGCGGCGAGCACCAATCATGGCAGCGCAAATGCAGTAGCAGTTTGTTAAGGTTCGTGGGTAGGGGAGAAGAGGAAGATCATCGCCGGAGGGAGGAGGAAGCACATCAGGAGATGAGCGATGAGCGCTTGTGGGGAGGTAGAAGTTCTTGGTCTCGATAGCGACGGCGACATAGCATGGGTGGCGCGTGCGAGAAACACTGTTGCTCCTAGGTGTCGACGACGACATGGCATGGGTGGCGCGCGCGAGAAACGCTGTTGCGCCTAGGTGTCGACCCTGGATTGACATCCAGATCCTCTGTGTATTTCGAGTTAGTCTCATGATTAGTAGCTAGCTCACACAGTATAGTATTTAGGGATGAGATTACGGTAATAATGAATAATTATAGTTTAAATTTAAAGTGAAAAGTGTAGTGGTGACACTTCGGGTCTTTGTTAGACTGGGACGTTTCAATACCATTCTTGTACAGTGATTACAACATGTTGTTTTGCTGATTAAACAGCCGATGTATGTTATTGCAATTTAACCTTCCTGTATGAGCACGCGTGCTAAGAAGCACCTCTCAACAATAGAATTATAGTACAGATGATTAAACCTTTGTGGTACTGGTAATAATCCAGTGCATGAACGAAAGAAAGATGATTAAAGCATTACAACATAAATCAGTATTAATTATTTCCGAAAATAGTTCATCCAATAGAAAATAGTCTGATATGAGCAGCTTGCAACCAAATAGTTCATCTACTAGAAAATAGTCTGATATGCACAGCTTGCCTTCTCTGGTTTTCCTTGACGGCGTTCTTCAGTTTGTTCCCCAGAACCTATCAAGTTTAGTTATATTTAAGGAATAAGTAAAGGTTGATTATATCCAGAGCTAAACTCCCAACAGGTTGCTTATAGTACTTTCGTAGTACTTAACCATACATATATAGTTATTGCACTACCGGCAGTACTGAAAGTTAGACTTTTGGAGAAAAAAAATCCACTTTTCAACTCTCAACCATCGCTCGAGTCCACTTTTCAACCTCGAACTCTAAAACAATTTGATTTGGGACCTCCAACTATTGAAACCAGTGCAACCGACCCCCCTCCCCAACCATCCAACCCGGTTTTGACTGATGTGACACCTATGTATCAAAATTCTGCAGACGTGGATGCCACCTCAACCCACAAGTCATCTCTCAAAACAATCTTCTGAATCAATAAAAAAAAAAGATGGGGCCTCATGTCAGACCCCAAATTTGAAATTTGGAATCTTCTGTGTTCACAGCACTAGTTCCTGGATCAGTAGTTAGTGTCCACATTTACATCATTGAATATCAATCACTTATCATGAATATATAAAGCTATTGCATAATAATAAACAGAGCATAAATATACCTTATGACTTTTGATTTGCAAAATGGCCAAATGGACCAAATACCTTTCAAAGAACAACAACGTCGATGATCTAGTATCGATCTTATGAACAGATGTTTGGGGGTTTCCTTGAATTAGATCCACGCAGAGAAAGACACAGGGATTTAGATAGGTTTAGACCTTCTCCTTAGAGAATAATAACTCTACTCCTGTGTTGTTGTATTGACCATGCTTTTACAATCGGAAAGAAGATCACTAAAACTAAAGCTTAATAACTCTTTGCTGTAATCTCCGATCGATCTACCCCAATGTCCACTGACTTTAGCCTTTATATAGCGCGTGAAGGGGTGACAGTTACTCCATGCCAAGAGGCGCCTCAAAGCTTGATGAAATGCGCACGTTGATGGAAGTTATTGTCAGAGAGATAACACCCCACGTCGCCTGGCAGTTATCGTCAGAGACAGAGGCTTAATACGTGCAGTTATCCCACATGATAACATCTCATATTAACTGTCGTGTGTTCTAAACACAGCGCATAAGATTCCTTAGTCAATTAGGCCCATATGTCTGTAGGTTTTGTTGACTATAGGGTAGTCGTAATTGACTCGGTGGTAGAAAGGCTTACGACCATGAGGTGGTCGTTGAAAGGCTTACGACCACCAGGTAGTCGTAGAAAATCTTACGACCATAGAGGGTGGTCGCATGATGGTTTACAACCAGTTAGTTTAAGCTTCTCCTTTATGAATGATAAGGGGTATACTTAAGATTAACATGAGGATATTGCTATCTATAATAACAATTACAGATAAACAACTTAATTAATCAAGGATTATTAGATCCTCGTCATCTAGCCCCCAACTTCAAGTAAAAATAACTCACTTGGAAAGGAGGTTGTAGAATAGTAGTCGGAAGTAAAGTCTTTCCGACTGATATTTCATTTGACCAAAAATAGAATTGGTCAAGAAGGTAATTTCACTTGAGTTGAAAAGACATAACTGCTTTTCCTGAATGGACAGATTAAAGAATTCCAATCGGCTCTCATAGACCTGTCCATTGGAGCGGTTCCCGAAGAGGTGGCAACTGTTGAGTTCCCATGATCTCCAACTCAGACCCGCGGCTATAAAAATTTACCGCGGACGTAACTTAGGATTTTTACTTTCCTCATTTGCTTCAACTGCTCTCGAGTTCTTGTTCTCTCCGCCACCAACCAAGTCACAATCTTTCCCCAAATCTTTCCAAATCCAAATCAATCTCGCTCGAAAGAAATGGCCGAAACTATTTCCAAGTGAAAAAAAATCAGAGATGGATATAGAGAAAATGAAGGCTCTAATCACAGCCGTGAAGATCCCAAAGCGAGCTTATGTGAAGTGGACCAATGCTGAAAGACAGCATTGACCTTCGGGTGAAGATAGCACCATTTCAATATTCCAAGTATACTGTGAATGTGGCTTTCGATTACCCGTTCACCCTTTCCTTATGCTTGTACTTCAACACTTTGGGGTGAAATTAGTGAACTTTGTTCCCAATTCCATCACAATGCTGAGTATATTTGTCTACCTGTGCGAAGCCTATTTGAGAATTTTCTCAGATTTGGAGCTCTTCCAGTACTACCACGGGATGAGCAAGCACAGTGGAATCGTAGGTAGCTGCGGTCTAAAGCTCCACGACGGGAAGTCGAAGGAGTATATTCAGATGTTTACCCCGTCATTATGGCCGGGATGGAAGAAGAGGTGGTTTTACTAGGGAGTGTCCAAGGAAGACCTCTTCTTCACGGGGAAGCCTGCAGAGAAGAGTTCATCCTGGGACTCGACTCCAAGCAACCTCGACTGGATTACCCTCTATATTCAAGCTATCAAGGACTTGAAGGAAGAGGGGCTTACCGGATGACACGTGGTGAGAGACTTCATCACGCGCCGCATCAGTCCTCTGAAGAATCGAGCACATCCCATGTGTATGTACTCGGGGACTATTGACCCGACCAGAGATTACGAAGGAGGTAAAAGAATAATTAACTTAACTCTTTTTGCCAATTTTGAGCATGATTGTTGATTATATCCTTGCAATTGTAGATCTCTCAAAAAAAAAGATTGACGCTCGAGTCAAACTCGTTTGTGAAAAAGCTCTAACACCCACGTCTGGGGTTCCTCGAATCCTGGAGGTCATGTCCGCATAGGAAAGGAAAGAACGTATAAAGGTAATCAAAAGTTGATTTCATCTTTAGGGTTTTGTGGTCGTAGAATTCGACCATTGGGTAATGTTTATTTTCTGGCTTTTACAGAAAGTAGACATGACAGACCATCAAGACAACCAAGAGGTCGAATTGAGGGCTATCGAAGAAGGGTCAGAGGAAGATAGAGTTCCTCTAGACAAAAGGTGTCGCCTTGTGAAGGCCGCCGATAAGAAGGGCGAGGGCTCAAGCTTCGCCCCTCCTCCGACTAGTCCCTTTAGACAATTTTTTGCAGACGTGATCGCTGCAGAAAAAATGGGTGTGGTTGAAGTACTAAAGCACAAAACTCCCGAGACCAAGGTACCTTTCTATTACGAAAACAAGACATTTTCAGTTTCTGCTTCTCATGGCTTTGTCAAGCAACTAGAAAAGGAGAATTGGAAAAGCTTTCTATCTTTTGTGAATGATACCTCTACAACGGCAAAGCCTTTGGTCGAGGAGAGTACTGTCCCTCAAGTGGTCGAAACAAGTTTCGACCATCAAGAGGGGCAGGAAGCTTTGTGAGCGGTAGCTCTCGATAAAGATCTACGACCAGGTGTGGTCATGGCACTACTACAAAACAGGCTATATTGGACGCCTCATCACAGAAGGTTTCTAAAAACCGTCAGTGTTGTAATTATCACAGATGGTTTTACAAGTGTGACCGTCTATGTTACTAGCCCTGGCTAGAACCGTCTGTGATATATCATTATCACAGACGGTTCTTAACAAGAATCGTCTGTGATAATTGCAATTATCACAAACGGTTTTTAATTATAACCGTCTGTGAAGTATCATAGACGGTTCTTAACAAAAACCGTCTATGATAATTGCAATTATCATAGACGGTTCTTATTAAGAACCATCTATGATAATATTGAATCATAGAGTGGGAAATATTTAGCGTCCCCAAATGACTATCACAGACGGTTCTTGTTAAAAACCGTCTGTGATAATATTGAATCACAGAGCGGGAAATATTTCACGTCCCCAAATGCTTATGTATTAATCTCCCCTTCCCCTCCCTCCTCGATCACTATCCACTCCCAAACCACAAATCCTAGGGCTTCATGATTCCTTCCCCTCCGCCCTCGTCGCCCTGCTCCTCCGCTCCGAGGGGTCAAAGAGAAGAAGAAAAGGAAATCTTCCTTGGGGAAGATTTCTTTTGGATTCAAGATTGTTTCCAGAAAGTCGAGGTATGTAAAACTAAAAGCGTAAAAATAGTATTTACCTTTTATTTCCACAACCTGACATGTTTTCTTTTCTCCTTGCGGTTTTAGCCCTGCTTCTCCAGCCCCAGGGATGCTTCTGTTGAGAGGCCCGCAGTTGTTTCTCCTACGGACGAAAAGACGACAATTGTTTCTCCCACAGTCGAAGAGACAACAGCGGAGGTGGTTAGAGAATCGACCATGTCCTTGTGGTGGCGATGGAGGAGGTCGTTGCCTCTGAAGCAGCTACGATCACCGAGGTGGTCGTAGAAGCAAAGGCGAAAACGACTGAAGACCTGGATACTATGGTGATCGAACTGGTTATTGATGATATCAATAATCAGACAAGGGATTTGGTCCTACGATCACTAGAAGCATCTGGTCAAGATGGATGAGGAACCTCCGATCGCTATGCCAGAAAGTAGATAGTAGAGGACGTCCCTCCTGGTCCTCAAGGAGGACTCGTTTTGGTTGTCGACAATAACGAAGAAGAAGACGAAGACTTCTTCGACCTCTTCCCCGAATTCTTCGGTCCACCAATTGTCGAATCTTCTTTATTCAGATCTCGTGACCAAGTCCCACGGCCTAAGGACATTCCAAATAGGGGACATATCTTTGATGACGAGCGTCTTCAAAGAGTATGGTGGAATCAAATCAATGGACTTTATGAACTTCAAGATTCCGAGTTTGTGTATGTCAAGTTTGCTCGAGCATCTATCAGCGTAAGTACTCGATATCAAACATTTTCATATTTGGATATTTTTTCCTTTTACTCACTATCTTTCTTTGTTCAAAGAGCTATCGAACAAGTTGCTACTATTGGTGAATACCACATACAACTAGTTTTGCTGAAGAAGCATCAATCTGAACTCTGCCAACTCGTAGAAATATCGTAAGTTATTGTTACGAGAAGTCATATTTGATTACAACCACTCGTTCAATACTCGTGTCTACTTTAACCTTTGTAAGTCTTAAAGTGAAGAAAGAACCTTAATATCTGCACTTAACCATGTAAAAGCCAAGGCGCAAAGGTTAAGGAATGAGAAAGAAGACCCGCTGAAGAACCTTCAGGAGGCAAATTATGCAGCTTGCGTATTGCAGAATGAAATAAACAGTAAGTTTTGTACTTAAGACTGTTCACCTTAATGACTTTTTTCTTTCTCTAACTCTTTTTTCTTTTAGAAAAAAAGGTTGATATGAGCAAGTTCAAAACCGAGGTCGATTCAGAAACCTTGGTGATCAATGAGCTCACCCGTATCAATAAAGAAAAAGACAAGAGCATAAAGGCGTGGGAGAAGTAGTGCATAAGGAATGTTGCCTCCCACGATAATGAGGTCAAGAAGCTTGATTCTCGTTTAGTAGGTAAGAATTCCTTTACCTATGACCATTTTTATTTACTAGTTGTTGATGATCTAGTATAGAATTTTATGAATGAATATTCGAGGGTCTTCTAGAATCAAAACTACGCCGGGAATGACATAGGGATTTAGACAGGTTCAGACCTTCTCCAAAGAGAATAACAACGTAAGATAACTGCCCTGTGTATTGAACACTATGCGTAAGAGTACCTAACTGTTTGAGCCTACATAACTGCAGGCCTTATCGATTACAAGGTGATCGTGGCTAACCTGGTCGTGGAAAGTCTTACGACCATACAATGGTCGTAGAAGGGCTTACGACCATGGGGGTGGTCGTAGATAAACTTATGACCACTTAGCTAAGCTTCTCCCTTATGGACGCTAAGGGGTATACTTAAGTACCACATGATGGTTTTATCTATCCATAATAAGAATTACAAATAAATAATAAATTTAGGATTATTATATCCTCGTCATCTAGCCCCCCAGTTTCAAGTGAAAATAACTTACTTGGAAAGAAGGTAGTAGAACAGTAGTCGAAAGCAAAGTCTTTTCAAATGGTATTTCATTTAACCAGAAATAGACTTGGTCAAGAAGGTAATTTTACTTGAGTTGTAAAAACAAAATTGCTTTCCCCAAACAGACAAATTTAAGATCCCAATCGACTCTCACAGACCTGTCTGATGAAGCAGTTCCCGAAGCGGTGGCAACTGTTAAGTTCCCACGATCTCCAACTCTGGTGTGCGGCTATGAAAGTCTACTGCAAGAGAGACTTAGGGTTTTTACTTTCTCCATTTTCCTCGACTGTTCTTAGAGTTCTCTCTCCGTCGCCAACCAAATCGCAATCTTTCCTCAAGCTGTTTCCAAATCCAAATCAAACTCACTTAGAGAAGATGGCCGGAATCGCTTCTAAGTGGGAGATATCGGAGATGGATGACGTGAAGATGAAAGCTTTGGTCACCGTCGAGAAGATCCCAAAGAAGGCCTATGTGAAGTGGACCGAAGCTACTGGACAACATTGGCCTTCGGGGTGAGGATGGCACCATTCCAGTATTCCAGGCGTACTGTGAATGTTGCTTTCGATTGCTCGGTCATCCTTTTCTCACACTGGTACTTCAACATTTTGGGTTGAAATTGGTGAATCTTGTTCCCAATTCCATCACAATGTTGAGCGTATTTGTGTACCTGTGTGAAGCATATCTGGGAATTTGCCCAGATTTGGAGCTCTTCTAGTATTACTACATGATGAGTAGGTAGACCGGAATCGTAGGTAGCTGCGATCTGAAGCTTCACGATGGGAAGTCGAATGAGTACATTCAGATATTTACCCAGTTGTCATGGTCATGATGGAAGAAGAAGTGGTTCTACTAGGAGTTATCCAAGGATGACAGCCTCTTCTTCGCGGGGAAGGCTGCAGAGAAGAATTCCTCTTGGGACTTGATTCCGAGCGATCTCAACCAGATCAAGCCATAAAAAACTTGAGAGAAGAAGGGCTTACCGGATGGCACATGGTAAGAGACTTCATCACGTGCCGCATCAGTCCTCTAAAGAACCAAGCACATCCCATGTGGATGTACTCGGGGACTAAAGATTCGACCAGAGATTTCGAGAAAGGTGAATAATCTTTCCACTCAACTCTTATCTTGATTAATTTCGAGCTTGATTGTTGAATGTTTTATTTACCTATGTAGATCTCTCACAGAAGGAGATTGGCACCCGAGTCAAACTCGTTTGTGAAAAAGCTCCACCACCCGCCACCAGGGTTCCTCGAATTCTAGCGGTCATGTCCGCAGAGGAAAGGGAAAAACGCCTAAAGGTAATCAAAATTGATTTTGTCTTTAGGATCTCATAGTCGTGGAATTTGACCATTAAGTAGTGTTTATTTTCTGACTTTTGCAAAAAGTAGGCATGGCAGATCGTCAAGACGACCAAGAGGTCAAATTGATGGCTGTCGTAATGGGGCCAGAGGAAAACAGAGTTCCTCCGGCCAAAAAGCGTCGCCTTGTGAAGGCCGCTGATAAGATGGGTGAGAGCTCAAGCTCTACCCCTCCTTCGACCACTCCCATCAGGCAATTCTTTGCAGACGTGACTGTGGCAGAGAAAAGGGGCCTGGTTGAAGAGTGAAACCACAAAGTCCCCAAGGCCAAGGTGCATTTCTACTATGATAACAAGATACTTTCAGTTTCCACTTCTCGTGGCTTTGTTAAGCAATTATAAAAGGAGGACTGAAAAAGCTTTGTGTCTTTTGTGAAGGATACTGCTGCGACAACAGAGCCTATGGTCGAGGCAAGTGTTGTTCCTCGGATGGTCGAAATAGGTTTCGATCACCAAGAGGAGCACGGAGCTTTGGTAGCTATAGCTCTCGATCAAGATCTACGACCAGACATGGTCGTGGAGACCTCAATCCCTCTACTAGACTTTCGACCAAACGTGGTCGAAGAAACCTCGGCCTCCCAATCTCATGGCACTTTTTTTTTCGAGAACGCGCAAAAGAGTTGCACGCCGTTGTATTAAGTAAGAAAAATGATTACAAGTTTAGTACACCATAAGACAAGCATATAGGAAGAAACCAGGAGAGAAAGTAGAGAGGAAAGAAATGCTAGAGAAAACACTAAAAGCCCACCTAGGAGTTGGAGAAAGGAAGGAAAAAAAGACTACACTAACAAGAGACTACTCAATGAGCGGTAGCTACTGTAGGCAATCTAGTCTGGACGCACGCCAAAGACGGAACTTGTCGAAAGTCTGATGCAGAAGGGCCAGTGAAGAGGCGTCTACTTTTTCGAAAACCCTTGAGTTCCTCTCCTTCCAAATCATCCAAGCAATGAGAATTACGTAGGCAATCTCGTGGCACTGACAGCCTTCCAGAGACCGAAGGTGTTACGAAAAGTGGGATGGCCGAAGAGAAGAAGAAGAAGTCTTCCTTGGGGGAAGGTATCTTCTGTATTCAAGATTGTTGCTAGAAAACTAAGGTATGTAAATATGAAAGCGTAAAAATAGTATTTACCTTTTATTCACAGAACTTGATATGTTTTCTCCTCTCTTTTCAACTTCAGCTCTGCTCCTCCAGCCCGTGGGAGCGTTTCTATCGAGAGACTCACTGTTATTTCTCCTACAGTCGTAGAGAAAACAGCGGAGGTGGTCGAGGAACCAACCATCGTCCTTGTGGTGGCATTAGAGGAAGGCATTGCCGCTGAAGTAGCTACAACCACTGAGGTGGTCGTGGAAACAGAGGCAAAGATGACGAATGATCCTGTTGCTATGGTGATCAAACCGATTATTGAAGATATCAATAATCGGACAAGGGTGTAACGTCCCATTTGTCCAGAGTTTTAAAAAGTTTTCAAAATAAAAATAACCATTGGTTTTGTCAATTGCTCAAGCTTAAATTGAAGATTTTGGAAATTTGGAGATTTAACTTGAACTAATCGAACTTCAATTAACTCTTTTTGGTCGATCTCGAGTTGTTGGAGTTCTCTAGCTTTTAGCCCCTTTTCTCTGTTTGCCCAGTGTGTCCCTCGGCCTAGCTTTCCTCCTCTTAGACCTCCCTTGTGTTTGGACCTCCCTCTTTGGCTTAGATCTTCCTTTTGTCTGGACATCTCCTTATGTCGAGATCTCCTTTTTGTTGGTTCGAATCATCTCTGTTTAGAACTCCCTTTGGTCTAAAACCTTTATCCCTGTAGGACCTCCCCTTTTGCAGATCTTGACCGTCAGGACCTCCCCTTTGCAGATCTTGGCCGTCAGGACCTCCCCCTTTGCAGATCTTGACCGTCAGGACCTCCTCTTTGTAGATCTTGACCGTCAGGACCTCCCCCTTTGCAGATCTTGACCGCTAGGACCTCCCCCTTTGCAGATCTTGACCGTTCAGACCTCCCCCTTTGCAGATCTTGACTGTCAGGACCTCTCCCTTTATAGATCTTAACCGTCATGACCTTCCCTGTGTAAATCTTGACCGTCAGGACCTTCCCTTTGTAGATCTCGACCTTCAGGACCTCCCCCTTTGCAGATCTTGACCGTCAGGACCTCCCCTTTGTAGATCTTGATCGTTAGGAGCTTCCCGTCCCTTGGACCCCTTGTCCTTTGGATCACTTAGCCCTTTGGACCTCCTTGTCCACGGGACCACCTCTGGTCTTTTTGCAAAGACCACCTTTGCTGGTCAGACCACCCTTGTGGTCAGGACCTCTAGTCTTTTTGCAAAAACCTCCCTCCGTGGTCTTTTGCAAAGACCACCCTCTTTTGTCATGACCACCCTAGGAGGTCATGGCCTCTGGTCTTTTTACAAAGACCACCCTCCTGATCGAGATCATTCCCTTGTGATCAGGACCTCCCCTTGATCTTTTTGTAAAAGATCACCCCTGAGGTCATTTTGTAAAGACCACATCCCTAGTCTTTTACAAGGGCCATCCTTCTGGTCATGACCTCCTCTAGGTCACGACTTTCCTCTTGTCAGGACCTCTTTGCCCTCAGGATCTCCAAGTCTCTTTTGCAAAGATTACCCCCTTAGTCTTTGCTGATCTTTTTGCAAAGACCACCCTCTTGGTCGGACATCCTCCCGACCTTCTGGATCTCCTCCCAACGAGTCGAGTCCCTTTCTGGGAACCAGTTTCTTGTTGATGAATCCTAGTTCTTTGCTAGTTGTTCCGAGTTTGGTTTTACTTGGAGTTGTTTAAGCCCTGGTGTTGCCCTTTCCCTCCTTATCTTGCCTCGCGTTCCCCTCGGCTCTACTCTTTGTGATTTAGACCTCCTTCGAGGTTTAGGTCCTTTGTGGTTTAGACCTCCTCTTTGAGTTTAGACCTTTCCCTGTTGGTTTAGACCTCTCCTTTGAGTTTTAGACCTCTTTGTAGGTCTAGATCCCTCCTTGGAATTAGGACCCCCCCTGTTTGGTCCAGACCTTCATCTTCGTTTAGACTTCTAGATACCTCCTTGGAATTAGGGCCCCCATGTTTGGTCCAGACCTTCATCTTCGTTTAGACCTCCATTACGGTTTACACATCCTTTGTGTTTTAGACCTTTTCCTTTGGGTTGGGACCTTCTCTGTGGTTCAGACCTCCTTGTTGGTTACAACCTCTTCTTGGTCACTACCTGTAACATCCCAAAATTATGTTACCAAAATAAAATAAATAAAGTTATTGGATTTTCTGAATTTGACAGAGTTTGATTGTCTTATTTGAAATTATGAAGTTTTAAAAAGTCAAAATTTAAAACTTATTTGAAGTTCTTGAAGTTTCAGTTGATTTGATTTGAAAAATAAAATTCTAAATTATTTCTAGGATTTTCTGAGATTTTAAAAGCTTTTTCCTAAATGTGTTAAAGACAAAGTAATTTATTTTGTCTTAATTAATAGCCAACTTTAAGTTGGAAATATTTTTTATTAAGTCCAAAATACCTCTGGGAATTTCTGTGAATTTTTCCATAATTTTTTGGATTTATTTTGCTATTTTCTAAGGCTATTTTGAATTTCTGGAATTAAATCAATTAATAAATCAATTTAAAACTCAAAACCCTTTTTGGGCCAAATCTCACCAGCCCATCTCTCCCCCTCTCTCGTGCCGGCCCAAGCCAGCCCACTCCACTCCCCCTCACCCGCTCTCTTCCCCACCGTCCGATTGGATCGGACGGCCACCAAATCTCCACACACCCCACTCTCTCCGCACCGTCGGATCAAATCCAACGGCGCACGTCCTTTCGTCCCCGCCGCGTCTCCCTCGCGTCAGGCCCGCACCCCTCCGCCATTACCGCGCCGCTGGAGCTCAATCTCCGCCACCATCCACGCGCCTTGAATCACGCGGCCGTGCGCAACAGCTCCCCCGCGCTCCGCCACCACCAATCTCGGCCTTTCCCCTCTCAACCGTGCGCGGAATCACAGGAACGCCGCAACCGCCGCCGATCTCCTCATCCCGTGCCCCTCCGGCCCTATTTAAGAGAGCCCCGAACGCGCCTTTCTCCACTCATCCCACCGCCGCCACTCACACCACCCCTACCTCCTCCGGCTCGCCGGAATTTGAATTCTTTTGCCGCCGGCCATCATTCCTTTCGCCGCCCCTAGCGCCGCCGTGGTACCTCTCCGGCCGCCCTCACCTCCACCACCGGCATCACCTCGTCGCGGCGCACCCTGTGCGCGCGCCCGTTTCGTCGGACTGCCTCCCGAACGCCACGCCGCCGCGAGCCCGACATCGCCGCCGCCTCTTACCTCACCGCCGGCAAATCCCTCGTGCCCTTGCGCCGCCGTGGTAAGCACCGAGTTCCCCGTCGCCTCCCCTTGCATTTGGTATCACTCACACCCCTCGCTGGAGCTCCTATCGCCGGCGAGCTCGACGCCGTAGCGCCGCCAGCCTAGTGCCGACGTGGCACTTCCACGAGGGCGCCACCTCGGCGCCACCCAGCGCCACGTCGCCACCTTTTGCCCATGTGGCGTCCATGTCAATGCCTGCGTGACACAGCCCACACCCCCCAGTCGATTGCTTGTGGCAGATTGCTGGACTCTACTACATCTTCGTCTTCCGCTGTGTTCTTTATTGTTGGCTGTAAGCCTCTTTTGTAATAAACTCTGTTGAGTATTAATAAAGTCGTGATATGAATTTGTTATCATATTTGTTTACTGTGTGAACTAGCTACTGATCATGGGACTAGTTCAGAAATGCACAGAGGATCTGTGACGTAAATCCCGGGTTCTGACACTACCTCCCCTTTAAGATCAAGACCTCCTTGACCTCTTTTGGATCTCCTCCGTTGGACCTCCTTCTCTGCAGGACCTCTTTGTCCTCCGAACCCCACCGTGGTCTTGTTGCCAGGACCACCTTGTGGATTGAGGCCCCCTTGAGGTGGTCTTTTTGCAAAGACCATCCTTGCGGTTTTGACCTCCCTCGTAGGTCACGACCTCCTATTCGACCTCCTCCCTTGATGTCTCCAGGACCTCCTCTTTGGAGGTTTTGACTGACCTTACTTATCAATCCTGTCAGTACCTTTTCTACCTCTTGTCACATCATTTCTAATGCAAAAGCCTGTACGCATTAAATGCGGTCACTTCGGTGGTACCCCATGGTACTCTCTTGTCACCTCCTTTACCTATTGTAATCCTTTTTGTACCATCTGGCAGTGTGCCTCTGCCACACTACATTGAATCTGGTCACTTCCTCCTTGTTCTTCACTTAACCCTCTCCCTCAATTTCTCTCTGACCTGGTGAGCTCTCCCAGTTTCCTCTGGTTCGGAACTCCTTGGTTTGGACGTCTCCCTCGTTAGATCTCCCTCTCGGACCTCCCTCTCTGTGGACTTCTCCTCCCTCGTTTCCGAGTTAAGTTCTTTCGGTTTTTCTTGAAGTTGTTGTATTTACTTGGTTTCTTTGCAAACGTGTAGATCCCAGTTGCTGTTGAGGAGTTCGCGGATCCAGCCACCTTGACCGAAGTTTTGCTCATCAGCAGAGGCAAGTCATAGGCCTTGATCATTTTGCACCCACTTTACTGAAAAGTGTTCTATTTTATATCAACCTGCATGGCTATTTACGAAATGGTTTGGGCAGTAGTTAACTCCTATTTGATAGTATACCTCCTTGAACTGTTGCACCCGGCATATTGCTATGTTCCCCGTTGACACCTTAGAATGGGTAGTGTGGTTGGCATTGTTTGCTGTTGCCAACTTGGGACCGTAGTTACGCTTAGCTTAGCTTAGAGCCGCGGGTTTTGGGAGAACCTTGTTTTTCATTTTATTTAATTTTGACTAATGAACTATAGAACTTGTGGTGTGATGCCACCTTTGCTAAAACTTGTGTGCCAGGACTTGGTGGTCCTTTGGCTTGGGTAAACCCAAAACTGTTTTAAGCTCGGGCGAGAAGGTCGGGAGTGAGTAGTGGGTGCCTTGTGCACATTTGGGCTGTGGATGATCTCGCATGAGCAACAATTAAGGACTTAACTTTGTGTTCAATGATCTGGGTATTTTCTTGCAACCACAAGATCACTTTATGGGGGTAATCTGGGCTGAATAATTAGCAAGGAGCTGGCTTAGTTCTGTTGTGGTTGAGCGAGTGATTCGCTAGCGCAAGAGGGGGCACCCAATAACCTGGCAGGGGGGAATGGCGAAACCTTAGCGGGCAGCTCTGAGCCAGTTCTAAGCTTTGTAAAGGCCTTGTTGCGCTCTCTATACTACTCATCTTCAGAAATGAGCAAAGGTTTCGATGGGAACTGCCCCGCTAGAGAGGTCGTGAATTGTGAATAAAGTTGTACACCTCTACAGAGTGTAAAATCTATTCGAATAGTCAAGTCCTTGGTCATGGACATTGCCTGGTGATTTTGCGCAAGGGTTAGCCTTTTGTTTTTTTTGTGTTCCTGGGCGCTTCTACGAGAGCTCGTGGCTGCTCTCGAAGAGACCTTGGCCAGCTCCAGAGAGGTCGTGGCTGGCTCAAGAAGAGGTCCAGGGGCTGGTTGCGGGGAGCTCTAGTGTGGTCCTGGATGCTTCGGGGTTGGGGCCCAGAGGAGGTCTTGGAACTCTAGAGTGGTCTTGTGGGTGGTCCTGGCTGTTGGTGCAGCCTAGGCTGTTTGGGAGTGGTCTTGGGAGTGAGTTGGTGCTCATGCCCTCCTTTCAAATAATTGTGCTTTTGTTTTACTCTTTTAAGCTTGAGTTTTGAAATCTATTTATGCTATTTACTGTCAATATTGCTTTCTGCAAACTAACCCTGCAGCTGAACCTTGGCCAGCCTTACATGAATACCTATTGCATACAATTCTGTATGGCTTGCTAAGTACATTCAAAGTACTCATGGCTTGCGCCCTCTGTTTTTAATCAACAGAACAGGAGATTCCAGGGAGCCCAAAGCTCCATGAAGAAGAAGTCTTTGAAGTCCATGCGTGCTAGGGGACATCTACCACTCAATAGTCTGTGGGCTTGTCGATTGGCTCTACGCATTTTGGGTTTTTTATTTCCGCTGCTAAGTGTTCACTGTTGTAAGCCGTGTAGCAAACTCCTGTAAGAAACTTGACCGAAAAGGTCCTTTGTTAATATATGTTAAGTTGTCCATTGCTTCTTCTTTAGCTTGTTGTACGGATTTGATCACACGACTGTATGTCTGTGCAAGCTAGCAGAACTGATCTTGGGACTGGCTCAACATGCACAGAGGCTAGGACCCTCTTGGGTGGTCTTGTAGGACCTCCGGGTGGACTTTCAAAGTTCTCCCAGGTGGTCCTAGAGACCTCCTCGGGTGGTCTTGGAGGACCTCCTGGACCTCCAAGAGGTCTTGTCGGACCCCTGGGAGGTCGCTCCTGGTGCAACCCGAGGGAGATCCTTACAAAGGGACTTGGTCCTACAATCGCTAGAGGCAACTAGCCAGGATGGAGGAGCCTCCTCCGACCGTCGTGTCAGGAAGAAAGTCACGAAAGATGTTCCTCCTGACCCTCAAGAAGAAGTTGCTGTTGTTGTCAGCAACAAAGAAGAAGAAGATGAAGGCTTCGTCGACCTCTTCCCCGAGTTTTTTGGACCACCTGTTGTGGGATCATCTTCATTCAGGTCCCACGGCCGGGTTCCACACCCTAAGGATATTCCTAATAGGGGACGTATTTTTAATGATGAGAGTTCAAAAAGTATGGTGGGACCAAGTCGAGGAGATCGATGAACTTAAAGATTCCCAGAGGGTGTACGCCAACTTTGCTCTATGAACTATTAATGTGAGTACTTGATACCAAAACTTTAGATATTTGAATTTTTTTCCCTACATCTCACTGTCTATTTTTTGTTCAGAGAGCTCTTGAACGAGTTGTCACTGTTGGTGAATATCACAGGCAACTTATGCTGTTAAGACAACAAAGATCTAAACTCTGTGAGCAAGCAATGAGGTGGTAAGTCACTATCATATGTAGTCTTTTTTCCTTTCGACCACGTGTATAGTTTTCATGTCTGCTTTAACCTTTGCTAGTTTAAAAGTGACAAAAAGACCTTGGCTGATGCACTCGACTACGAAAAAGTCGAGACGCAGAAGCTAAGGGAAGAAAAACAAGACTTGCTGAAGAAACTTCAGGAAGCAAATTCTGCAGCTTGTGAGTTGTAGAATGAAATAAATAGTATGTTCTGAACTTAAGATTATTGATATTAATAACTTTCTTTTCTTTCTCTAACTCTTTTCTCTTTTTAGAAAAAGAGGTCGAAATGGGTAAGCTCAAAACCGATGTCACATCAAAGACCTTGGTGGTTAACGAGCTCGCTCGTATCAGTAAAGAAATAGACAAGAGCATAAAGTCATGGGAAGAGCAATGCATAAAGAATGCTGCCTCCCACGACAATGAGGTCAAGAAACTTGACTCTCGACTAGTAGGTAAGAAAACCTTTACCTACGACCAGTTTTGTTTACTAGCCTTAAGAAGTATTGTTCTGACTGATCTTACTCTATTTGCAAAACAAGCAGTCGAAATAAAGCCACTCCAAGAAGATTCGATTCATAGTCAAGGGGAGATGAAGTCGTCGAAGACCAACCTTCAAGACAATATTTCACTCCTTAACAATGTGCTCAGAGGACTTGATGCTAAGGAGGTAACTCCTCTTGGAGACACCATGGTCACTTATACGAGTACAATTGGACAACAAGTCAGAACTTTGGAGGAGTTGATAACGACTCTAAAGACCAATCAAGCTGATTCGATAAGAGAAGCGACCGAAGGTGCAGTGAGTTATGTTCTGGCAAAACTTAAAGCACATGACCATAATCTTAGCCTACAACCAATCGAAGCCGACTTTGACTGCCCTGAAGCAGAAGCAGTATGACTAGGCTTGGTAATGGGCCAGTATTTATCGAGCTGAAAGGGTTGGGCCGGTAAATTGGCTGATATTGGGTTATACCAAACGGGTAAAAATAAAAAGGGTAACGATAGGATTGTGCTAGCTTAAATAGGATTGGACTAGGACTCAGATGTACTAGTAATTTTGGGCCATGTAAGGGCCCAACCCTCTGTCGTAACCCATGGACGGAATAGGGTTGGCTCTCGGCTAGTTGGCGAAGGAAATCCTCACTCATCGCCTCCTCGGTCGAAGCATATCTCCCAATTCCCCCCTCGACAAGCGCCGCCTGCACTGCCTCAAGTGGACGTCGGGTGAGCAGCACCGCCGGAGGGGGCGGCGACGGCAAGGAGGTGGCCACCAGGCGGCGCTACGTTCCGGTGAGCCTTCTTGGCGTTCTTGGTTTCTTTGGGATTTCAATTTTGGACACGAAGATGGGACTGGATGGGATATTGTGGGTTCTTCTTGGATTCCTTTAATTTCTTGGGTTCGATCGGGTGGTTTGTGATCTGGTTGGTTGATGGTTGGTTTGCTTTTCTGTGGATTTAGGCGGCGGTGACCAATCTGGAAGACGCGCATGAGCAGATCGATACGGCCATCGCGACGGCGCTGAGGGAGAGCAAGCTGGTGTACCTCTGCATCAGTTGCAACCTCCCCGTGTTACCTCACCCAACCTTTAGCTGTGATCCCGTCCCCTTCTTCCTCACCCCAAGTGCCTTTCTCTCCTTTTGATTCATGGGCTTTTCTTGGATCATGAAATTCTCCCCAAAATTTATAGTAATTGCTATGTTGTTTCTTGATTCAAGTTCCAGGTGACCCACCAAGTCGCACGACAAAGAAAAGGGCTAAAGTCTGGGAATACGTTGAGTCAGAAACTATAGATGGGAAAGAAAAGACAGTGTGTAAGTATTGTAAGACAAAATTATCTTGTGAACCTGGGCAAGGCACTAATCATCTGAATAGGCATATATGACTTCAATGTCATAATATTCCACATGAAGATAGGGAGAGATTTCTGGTGAGTTGCAAGAGACAGGCCATGGATGGGGATCAGTCTCTCTGACCCTCAAGTGTGTCATGCACTAATTGCCAAGTTTTTCATTAGTGCGGAGATTGCATTTCGAAAAGTTGATGATCCTTATTGGAAGAAGCTGCTGAACTACTTCCATCCATCTTTCGTCGTAGTTGGTAGGCAAACTATTTGTTCAGACTGTCTTGCACTATATGAAGAGGAGAAGAAACGGTTGCTTGATAGTGTAAAAAAATTGGTCTCTCATGTCAATTTGACTGCAGATCTCTGGACATCAAACCAAAACCTAGGGTATCTTTGCGTCACAGCGCACTATATTGATGAGGAATTCAAGCTTCATAAGGTAATAATAGCATTCAAGCAAACTTCCTTTCCACATAGATCTTATGTTGTCCAGGATGCAATTATCTCTTGTTTGACAGAGTGGGACTTAATCAGCAAGTTATTTACATTAACATTGGATAACACAAGTGTTAATGACAAAGCTGCAAAGGATTTGTGTGACACGTTGGGTGCTGAAATGTTTCTTAGAGCTGGGGACTTCCATGTAAGGTGCGCTGCTCATGTGCTGAATATCATGGTTCAAGATGGACTAAATGTGGTTGTTCATGCAATTGGGAGGGCGCGGGACATTGTTAAAATAGTCACATCCTCACCATCATGAATGCAGATATTTATTTTAGTTGTTGAGAGATTGGGCCTCAAAACAAAGTTAGGGCTAGTACTGGATGTCCCTCATAGATGGAACACAACATATGGCATGATCCATGAGGCTTTGGAGTATAAAATTGCTCTCAATAGATATGCTACTGAGCAATACCATGAAGCTCCAACTAAGGGAGATTGGGCAAATGCTCAAGCTCTTCATGGGTTTTTGCAGGCTTTTAGTGATGCCACAAAGGCATTTTCAGCAGATTGACACCCCGCAGCACACCTCTTTTTGAAATTGGTGTTGGCGATTCGGGATGTTTTACTCGATGAAAGATGGAATCAAGATGAGCTTCTAAAGGAGATGGCTCGTGTTATGTATGTCAAGTTTGAGAAGTATTGGTCTAAGCCAAATGTTGTGCTTCTTATTGCAGCTGTGTTGGACCCTTCACAGAAATTTGACTTTCTTAGGTTCTATTTCATACCATTGAACAAGATGTTGAGGAAAAGATGAGGGAGCTGCGTACTTCTGTAGGTAAGTATTATTCAGAGTATGAGAAAATTGTGAGGAGCCGTGCCTTGCCTACATTTGTACAGTCCAATGAACATATGGTTGCTAGTGAGCACTGGTGGCGCCAGGGGGGTGCCCCTGGTGCACGGGCACCCCAAAAAAAATATGCAATTTTTTTACCTAGGTATCATTAGCCATGCTAATGCACATCCATGTTGCTTAGGATGGCTAATCCATTTTTTCAGTACAACTAGCAACCAAGTCAAGTCCATCATGTGATCTTTCAGCCCACCAACCAACGAGTCCCTCAAGTCCTCAACTCTCTAGTTCTAGTCTATAATCTTTCAACTGAGCTCACAAAGACAGAGGCATCGCACCAAGTAGGCAGGCATCAAGACTTTGGCGACCTAGGTGGTTGGACGCCGCACGCCCTCACGTCAATTCGGCCATCGGCGTCGGGCGACCTAGGCATTGCAGCGGACAGCCACTCAAGGGACCTGAGAGCTTAGGTGAAGTCCCATACTCTGATACTCACTCCCATAGTCCCATCTACATTTAAATTTAGGGATTGGATTTGGGTGTTTGGCCAATTAGCGATTACAAAACTGAATGTTTCCTGTGATTTGTATATGTAGGACAAGTTGAATCCTAAGTCAGATGGTAGATATGTGTCTTATAGAAGATCATCACGTTTTTACCTAAAACAAACAAATGATGATCATTTTAGAAGGGAAGTGTATCTTGGCATAATTGATAATGTTCTCCAAGAGCTTGACCATCGGTTTGACAATGTTAATATGGAGTTGCTTGTTTACATATTCGCTTTAAATCTTCTAAATTCATTTGCTTTTTATGATAGGGACAAAGTGATTAGCATTGTCAACTTTTATCCCAATGATTTTTCAAGCACTGATTTAATGAGACTTTCTTTCCATCTTGATAACTTCATTGATGATATGCGAAGCGATGATAGATTTAAGGGCTTAAAGAATCTTGGTGAGCTTTCTACTAAGCTTGATGGAATAAGAAAGTATGACATTTACAAGTTGGTGTGCTTACTTCTCAAATTGGTATTGCTCCTACCGATGGCAACGACGAGCATTGAAAGAGTATTTTCAACGATGAATCTTGTGAAGAACAAGTTGAGAAATAGTATGGGTGATCAAGTATTGAATGATTGTTTAGTCACCATTATAGAGCGAGATATCTTCTCGAAGGTTAGTGATGATGATATAATCAAGTGCTTCCAAGGAATGAGATCGCGTCGTGTGGTATTATGATTTTTATTAGCTATTTAGAACTCTTTTATTCATGTAAGATTTTATTTGAACTATTTGTATTGCATTATTAACTAATTTTGAACTCTTTTGTGTAATTGTGTTAGACTTGTGAAATTACATATGTGTCGTACAAGATTTTTTTATCTTTGAAGTGTGCACCCCCGTTGCTAAATTCTTGGCTCCGCCACTGCTAGTGAGCCTAGTTCTCCAAGAGGTGCATTTTTTGGTAAACGATGGATAGAATTTGCCTTCGCTCGGTTCAGTTCACAAAATCTAGAGGCACATGCACAATTATCTAAATTGGACACATACTTAAAAGATCCAGGGGGGGCCCCTGAACTCTGATGAGAATTTTGATATTTTGGGTTGGTGGAAGAGAAACACAGATGTCTACCCAATCTTGTCTTTGATGGCTAGAGATTTTCTAGCAATTCCTATCAGTACAGTGTCCTCTGAATCAACGTTCAGTGTTGTTGGCAGACTTATTGGTAACAATAGGACTTCATTATCCCCTAAAAGCCTTAAGGCTCTAATCTGTGGCAAAGATTGGTTTATTGGATTTAATGATGATGATGATGAGGTAAATTTATAATTACTGGAGTATTTTACTTTCAGTTTAAGAAGTTGTTGTACCTTCCAATAATATGAACTATTTTCTTATGATTCAATATGTAGGAGAAGCAATGGAAGGATATAGTGCTTGTGAGTTGCAAGAGGACATTTCAAAGTATGTCCGTGACACTGACTGCTAGTGTGTTAAGAGTGGTTTCATCCAAAAAACCTACTGTTTTTAGTTAAGTATCAGGGTGTCTGTACTCTATAGTCTGTATTATATATTGTCGATGTTCCCTTAAAGTTTAGAGCGCGTAGCAATGCCTGGAAGCAAGAAAAGAGAACCATTGATGGTTCTCTAATAAATGTTGTCACTTGTTTAGCTCCGTGTAGTGCAAAACTTCCCCTGTTCATCCCAGGTTTTTGAGCTTTAACAGACTACAGTACTAAGCAATTGGATGGTAATGACGCTGACACTTCATATGCTAGAATCAGGATTATTTGGTGCTTTATACCGTGGCCCCTAGATATAGATTATAAATTCTGAGGTATAAAGGAATGTATTTTTTTTTTATTAATAGTCCCGAGATATAGATTAGTCTCCTTAAAGTTTATATCTATAATCTATGTCTTTCTGTTGTATAAAATTGCATAACCTTTTCGAACCCTGATATGGTATGCACGTGATATTGCTCTAGTAGCTGAGTTACAAATTTCACATGTGAAAGTAATTTGGTTCTATTGGTTCGAAACATCAATCTTATTTATTCAACATAATCTTATTGTATCTTGGTGACCACCGGCTAGTATAATTCATTAGTCATTTGTGTTTCGAATTGGTCCTCTTAAATTGACAACTGCTAAATTTAGTGTCTAGAATACCACTTTATCTAAGTAGTTAAACTCATTAGTAGAATAATTATGTTGTTCTGACTCCACATCTTCAGGACAGACTTCTCATTGGTATTCTAAATTTAATATTGTTAAATTATGTATCTATCTTCTTTCTTTCTTTTGAAACAAATAATTGGATGCTTTTCCTAGTTTTAGTCATCTTTTCACGTACCGAGTAATATCATGCAATCACAAAGGAACCTAATTGTGGCTTCTGTATATTTGTAGAGTTGCTCGGTGAGATGGATTTCACCTGCTTGAAAGACTCTGCTTGAAAGATTGCATAATTACTTGTTACTACATGAAACATAGGAAACTCATTTCACCTGAAAAACTTCGTTTAATTGGATGCTTTTAATGCTTATTACTTGTTACTACTTGTAAGATTGCAGAATTGATGTTTGATTTATGCTCAAATTGTAAGATTGCAGAATTGATGGTGAAATGAGCAAAATCTATGTAATGACTGTTTGCATTCATCTTGTTTGATTTATGATCAAATTGTAAGATTGTTGTTTGCATTCATCTTGTTTGTATTCATCTATCTAGTGTGTATACATGCAAGAGCAAGTATTGATGCATACAGCTGTTATGATCTATCCATATATTTAGTCACAGGATGCGACACAGCCAAACCCATATAATATTGCTGTAATCTTTTCTTTTGCTGTGCCTGGAGAACACAACCAAACTTTGCTGTTTCGGTTGAGTAAACCCATGTACACAAGATGCACCTAGGGAAAACGTCATAGGCAAAATGCATGATGGCAGCGCCCACATGGAAAACAACCCAAGGGCTCAACTGCTTAAGTATTAATGGGTCGGCCCGAGGATCCAACATGGGCTAGGATAGGATTATGATCTTCCTACTTAAAGGGCTAGGCTGGATTGGACATAGTCATTAAGTAGAGGACTGGATGAGGGTTAGGGCCACTCCTCACACTTATGGGGCTAGGGTGGGTTTCGGGCTGGGCACTAGCCCATTACCAGGCCTAAGTATGACTGATTGAAGAAATGCAGCGGTCAGCAAAAAGGATGCGGAGGAGATGCAAATTGGATCTCCCTCATCATAGTAGTTTGTAATAGAGAATTTGTAAAGATAATCTTTTGTTTATGAATATAAACCTTCTTCCTGCAAATTGTCTCATCAAATAGTTAATAACTCATAAAACAAGAAATAGAAAAGAAAATTGAACCTTTAAGACTAAGAATTGAAGTCATATTTATAACTTTATCCTAGCCCCGACTATTTGCTTAGTTTATTTATATAAACTAAGTAAAAAGTGAGAAAATGGTTTGCTTTAAAAAGAGGTTTGTCAATCTTTGTTGTCGATCTTGATTATAATGTACTGGTTACAAGAGTTAGTAACTGATCGACACTAGGAAGTTCCTTCTAGTGGGCATGGCCACATGTAGAAAGGAAAGACTTCGACTAGGTGAGTTGCTTCTCCGACCAGGTTAATCAAATCAAGAGCATCAACATTAGTTGGACAAACGATAATTGATAAGAGTGCTTAAATATTTCGTTCGACCTTTCTGATTAAACTCAATTGTGTTAAACTGATAGCAAGAGTTAGAAACAACACGACGCTAGGAAGTTCCTTCTAGTGGGCAGGACCACATGCAGAGAGAAAAGACTTCTACTAGGTGGTATTACTTCCTCCGACCAGGTTAAACGAATCGAGTTTACTAAATGCAGTCGGACAAATTATAGAAGCCTACTCCACTTAGAGAAATTTTTCTATAAAAAAAAAACTAAGTGAAAAAGAGCTTGCCGTAAATTATTTCGACTACATCTTGTTGAACCTAGTTTCTTTATGTTGGTAACAAAAGTTAGGAACACGTCGACGCTAGGAAGTTCCTTCTAGTGGGCAGAACCACATGCAGAGAGGAAAGACTTCGACTAGGTGATTTTACCTTCTTTTGACCAGTGTAAAGAAAACCAAGTGTTTGAAAAAGAATGGTCGAAAAAATTATCGAAGCATTTCTCAATGTAAGACAATAAAGATTGAAGAAAGCATAAACTTTATTGAGAAAGTAAGAGGTTACACATAGAATTTGCATAGTTGGTCGATATTCGAAGAGTTCGAAAGGATTCAGCCATCTTCCATTGCGAGCCGTACCGAACCTGGTCGCGTAACTTTGACCACTGTGTAAGGACCTTCCATCTTTGGAGAAAGTTTGTTCCTTTTAGACTAGGGTTGAATCTTTTTCAATACCAAGTCACCTACAGCAAGGCTGCGAGGTTGGATCTTACGATCGTAGTATTTGCGCAGGGCTTGTTGGTAGACTGCCGAATGGATTAAGGATTGATTCCTCTTCTCTTCTAGTAGATTGATGTCATATGCTCGAAGTTCTTCCTGGCTAGAGTCGTTGAAATTTTTGACCTTTGTCGACCGAATTTTTAATTCTGGTGGAAGCATGACTTCAGCCCCAAAAACTAGAAAAATAGTGTTTCACATGTAGCCCGACTAGCAGTCATGCGAATTGCCCATAATACTGAGAGTAATTTTTGTACCCAAGCCCCCGAGCGCTTTATAAGCTAGTTGAAGACTCGAGCTTTGATTCCCTGTATAATTTGGTTGTTTGCTCTTTCGACTGCCCCATTACTTTGTGGATGGGCGACAAAGGCATAACACAGTTTGGTCCCCAATTCTTCGCAAAATTCTTGAAATTTTGCGCTTACCATTATCTATAATTATTCGACTTGGAACACCAAATCGAGTAATCATGCTTCTCATCACAAACCTATCAGTTGCTTTTGTTGTTATCCCAGTTACAGGTTCGGCTTCAATCCATTTTGTGAACGTATCAATAGCCACAAAAAGGAAATCGGAGCCTCCTAGTGCTTTTGGGAACAGTCCTAGGATATCGAGACCCCAGGTTGCAAACGGCCAAAAAAGAGGTATAGTTTGCAATACTTGAGCCGGTTGATGGATTTGTGTGCTATGAAACTGGCATTGTACACACTTTTTAACCAACTCTTTGGCATTATGAAGGGCGGTTGGCCAGTAGAAACCTTGTCGAAAGGCTTTTCCAACCGGTGTTCTGTAAGAAGCATGAGGTCCACAGATGCCCCCGTGTATGTCGTGAAGGAGATTTAATCCTTCTCTCTGCGATATACATCACATGAGAACCCCCGAGTACCTCATTTGTAGAGGACACCTTCGACCAAAGTATACATTTTGGCCTTACGGGATAAACGATCAGCCTCAAGATTGTCATTGGGTATTGTACCCTTCTGAAGATACTAATAGATGGGATTCATCCAGGTATCCTCGTATTCTAGAGAGGTTGTCTCAATAGGAGATGTCTCTAGAGCTGTTCCAAGAAGACTCCTTTTAGTACTTGTGATTAGGAAGAAGCCATTCGAGCTAACTGGTCAGCGAAGAAATTATCCTTTCGAGGGATATATTGTACCTCAAAACCGAAAAAATGCTTTTCAAGCTTCCTGACTTCCGATAAGTTACTTTTGTCGACCTGATTCACGACTTGTTGAGTCTCCCCTCACGAGTAGTCGTCGAATCCCAAACGCTTTCGCGGCTCGTATGCCAGCCAATAAACCTTCGTATTTTGCCACGTTATTAGTGGCATGAAAGTTTAATTGAATAGCATACTTTAAGGTCTCTCTGATAGGAGATTCTAGGACCACCCTAGCCCCCGAGCCACTTAGCGTAAGTGACCCATCAAAGTACATTGTCCACTGGTCGTGGGATTTGTACTGGGGATCCTGAACAGGTTTATGATTTGTCCATTCGGTGACAAAGTCTGCCAAGATCTGTAATTTAATGATCGTTCGGGACACGAAATAGAGGTCAAACTCCCCAAGTTCGACCGACCATTTTGCCATGCGTCTTGATGTGTCCCTGTTCTGGAGGACCTCTCTTAAGGGAAACTCAGACATCACAATTATCTTGTGCGCCTGAAAATAATACCTCAGTTTCCTCAAAGACATGTGGAGGGCACACAAGAGTTTTTGAACCTGAGGATATCACTCCTTAGGCCCGTGTAAAACTTCGCTTACGTAGTAAACTGGTCGTTCAATGTTTTCACGTTTGGCAACCAGTACTGCGCTCACTACCTGTGGCGTGACAGCTAGATAAATTAAGAGTGTATCTTCTGGTTTCGGAGAAACTACAACATGAGCACTCGTAAGATACCTCTTGACATCCTCAAAGGCATTGTTTGCCTCTTCTGATCATTCGAAGCCCTCATGTTTCCTTAGAAGTTTATAGAAAGGCACTTGTAAGATACCTCTTGATATCCTCAAAGGCATTGTTTGCCTCTTCTGACTATTCGAAACCCTCATGTTTCCTTAGAAGTTTAAAGAAAGGAAGTCATTTTTCTCCCAGTCGTGCGATGAAACGCCTTAAAGCCGCCATACAACCTGTGAGTTTCTGGACTTCTTTCTTCGTGGTAGGATGACATATTTGTTCAATGGCATTTATCTTCTCAGGATGACGTATTCCACGGGATTTCCGGCGAGCTCCCACCGCCGCCTCACTCTCCTCGATTTCTTTGTAGCCTCCCTACCCTCCTCCGGATCCTCACCCGCCTTGGCATCTCTGCCTTGTCGGTGGCGCTTGGAGGGGAGGTGTCTCATTCCCCTCTCCATAGGTCAAGCAGGTTAGATTATAACTCTATAAGCGTCATTACAATCCCTCGAACAAACCAATTCAATCATGTTAAATGAACAAAAGAACTCATAAGAATCTGTAAGGAAAGAAGAGGGGAACTCCATCGTTGCTGACCTCCCCTGGACATTGATGGGCAGGACGAAGGCCCATCGCCTCACCATGGAGAACCTCTTCGCGTGCCACAGGTACGTGCGCAGCAGCCGCGCGCCGTCGCCGACAACCAAGAACCCCTCCACGGGATTTCCAGCGAGCTCCCGCCGCCGCCTCACTCTCCTCGATTTCTTTGTAGCCACCCTACCCTGCTCCGGATCCTTACCCACCTCGGCATCTCTGCCTCGCCGGTGGCGCTTGGAGGGGAGGTGCCCCGTGGTGTGGCGGCGGGATGAGCGGGGTTGCTGGAAGCGGGCGTCGAGGCGGGCAGATATGGCCGCATGGAGAGAACGGCAGGGGAGGCAAAGGAATAGGGAGGTGAGGCAGAGAAGTGGTAGGAGGAGGGCAGAGTGGGGAGGAGGCACCGACAGGGTGGAAGGTGGGGAGGGAGCGACGACGCCAGTGGAGAGAGGCGGCAAGGGAGGCGGAAGGATGGGGGAGGGGAGGAGGAGGGCAGAGCGGGGAGGAAGCGGCCATCGTACGAGGTGAGGGAGGGGAACGGGAGGAGTGGAATGGAGACGGCGTGGGGCGCAAGGAGAGGGTGCGGCGGCGGGATAAGGGGGCTGCTGGAAGCGGGCGTGCTGGGGGGAGATAGACCGCCACGACGCGACCGCACGTGGTGATCAGAGCGAGCGCGTGCCGAGTGAAGCGACCAACGCGACCGGACGGGCGCAAACACGCAGAGTGGAGATCCGAGGGGCAGGAAAATCTTGTCGATGTGGCCCAGCTCGCTGCGCCTCAAAAAAGCCTCCATTTAGCATGGAGTGATTTACACAACATTTTTATGATACGTGAGATACTAGCGAAGATGGCGTGGGGGAGAACTGAGGCTGCGGTGGCGGTCGCCTCAACAGCGCACGGCGACGAGGTTTTCTTCCAAGAGTTTCTCCTCCAAGACCTCGCCTAAACTCTTGTGTTTCACAAATTATATTCTGAAACTTAAGCTTCTACCTTCGCTACCTCGCTGGAAACTTTCGAGTCTGAAACTTGCTTGGAACTCAACTTTCCAACTTGAGGTTTCAGTCTCGATACCTCCTATCCCGTTAAGGCTTTCTATGTTACGCTGCGCGCCAGTCTCCTGATTATGGCGCAGGGAGCTGTGATATTGCTCCTTGTGTCAGACTGAAAAAAATCTTGCTTCTCCTTGTGATATTTCTTTTCCTCGTAAATAATGTACACAATACTTCGATAGAATTTGCATCAAATGTAATTATGTAATGCCAGAAATCTTCCACTTGGACACTGATAATAAATATTGCAAAAAAATAATAATCATCAATACCATGTACAGAAAGTACCACCTCTTCGCCTCAAAAAGAAAGAAAGAAAGAAAGAAAGAAAATACTACCTCTTTTTCACGAGATAATAACAGCATTTCGCTCTTCGCCGTGAGTCAAAGTACTCTAGAATGGATGTGGAGTAACTATAGGAGTCTCAACTCAACTTCTTCAAGAAACACCTTCCTTTCCCGTTTTTAACCGCCGGAGACACCTCTAAGCATTTCTACCATCTCAGGTCCAATCTCAACCCTGTCGTCCTCCATGCGCTGAGCAATGGATATGGATTTGTTCTACCAGCAGATATATAGGTTCGGATCAAGGCCTCGTAGGCTTCTGCATCAAGGCACTCGAGCTTCTTCAGGCACTCGCAGAACAACTCCATTCCGTCCACATCCTTTGACTCCTCGTAATGCAAACGCCGCCTCGCGCCGCATGTGTAGTTCTCGGCTGTTCGGTTTGGGTTTTAGGGAGAGACTGGCTGCTCGTCGAGCTTACTCGGAAACTTTTGTTAGGATAGTTTGCTACACATGTACTCGGGAACTTTTGTATTTCCGAACCGCTGCTTCATGGAAATGCAATATTTGGGGAGCTTTTTTGGAACTTCATAAATTTAGGAAAAATCCATAAACATCCCTATAAGTCATCTAGTTTTTCAATTTGCCCCTGTATCTAATTATGGTTTACTTTGCCCTCCATAAGTTAAGCTGGCGTGCAAATAACCCCCAAGCGGCATATTCGCACTATTTCTCATGGTTTTCGCTATCTTTGGCTTAATACTTTGTTTCAATGATGTTAATAATTATTTCAATTATTTGAGTGATCTCGGTACTTGAAATACCCTATTTCATTACTAATGTTTCAATGCTGAAATTGTGCATTATAAATACCGAAGTCACTAAAATCATTGAAACAAATATTGATATCACTTAAATAAATATTATAGTCATTGAAACAGGTGTCAAAGATAATTAAAACTACGAGAAAATAATGCGAACATGCGGTTTAAGGGGTATTTGCAAGCCAACTTAACTTATGGGAAACAAAGTAAATGAAAATAAGATATGGAGGGAAATTAAAAAGGCAGGTAACTTATGGGGTGTTTATGGATTTTTCTTTTCCATAAATTGTAAATTTGAAGAATCCACGAGAGAAAATGACTCTAGCACATACATAACACTAGGTAATGTGATAATTAAAACTATAAGAAAATAATGCGAACATGCGGCCTATTCTAGCTTTTGGATTCTAAAGAGTAAGTTGCATTTTGCATCACCTAATGTGACATTCTGTTGATAGGGCAATCCCACCTGCAGGCGCCATGCGTGCGATGATGTGCCTGTTGAGGGACCATCGCTGGCGAGTCCAGTCCGAGCGATTATGATGTGGATCCAACTAGCAAGCTAGCGGGATCGCGTTGTTTGGCCCTGATCTTTCACGGTACACCTTGATAGTAGCCTCCTAACCCTTGCGCAGCACAAGAACAACAAAGCCTCCTTGATAAACCTTCTCCCACGCACACCTCAGCACGTGAACAAAGAGTAATAGAACCGAAGTTCTAGCGAGCAAAATCCAACATCTCAATTAGATTCAACACACCAAAGAGTAATTTCTCTTGAAAATCTCAAGATCACGTCAATCATGCTACCAAAACTATCATAATTTTTTGGTATCTATTCCTTAACTCGTAACATAACTTCGACATGGCTTTATAGCCTAAAAACACACGCACACCCCTAGACCAACCGGCATGCATGCACCCACCTAGAGCCTAACACGAACACGTTACAAGATATTTGATCTTTAACTAAGACTCTATCTCTAATAACACAACCTGGATGCCATCTTGGATTGGTGGGGTCGGACTGCAAGTGGACCCCAGCGTTGGTTCTCTGGATTTGATTTCCTCCAAAACAGAAATTTGCATGCCGGTGGGCCCCATCCTAATGCACGCAACGAAAGGAATGTGCGCACTGATAGAAAACAAACTTGCGCTTGCCCCTTCCGGATTTCTTGCCTTTTATCTGCTGATATTTCCTTATCTCCTCCCGGGTCCCAAACACATGCATGCATAGGCACCTGCACAGGTAGACGCGCCACACGCACTAGCTCTTGCCCACATGCCGCCTTCCCTGGGAAAAAAAAATCTTCATCAATGTAGATCAACTTTATCACGTGACACGTATCTTTTCACGAATCTCAAAGCATGACATGCTAGCCTTCAGTATTAAATTCGTGAAAATTCACATCAGTGATTTATGAGGCTGTGCGCTTTGAGATTCGTGAAAAGACACGTGTCACACGATAGAGTTGGTCTACATTGATGGAGTTGTGGACCAGGTCCTATAGGATTTTTTTCCCTTCCCTGATTCTAGTTCCACGAATGCATATGGCAGCCCGTGCGCCGCGGGACTCGACACACACACATGCACGTTACGGATAGGTTTAGTAACCGCACGCATAGCCCCCTCCACTCCTCTAGTCACCTTCCCATGCATAGTAAGAATTAATGTTTCTTGGGCCGCATCAGATTACCTCGTAGACAAACTCAGAATCGTAAGAACAATGCAAAAATACAAAAACAGAATAATAGATTGAACACAGAGATATGAGAGGACTTCAGGCTTCTCTTTATTGCTTACGACTGGGTACTGGTCGTAGAAAAACTTACGACCGGACGTAATCGTAGCAAGACTTACGATTACACCATAGTCATAGAAACACTTACGACTAGGGGGGTGGTCGTAGAAAACCTTACGACCACCTATCTTACTAGGGGGGGTATACCATGTGACGTCATATTACATGATTATGGAATAATAAAATGAGGATCATCATATCCTCGTCATCTAACCCCTCAGCTTCAAGTGAGAATAACTTACTTGGTTGAGGAGTCTGAGATGATCTTGCGACCACTAGTGGGTCGTAGAGAAAACGCTGGAGGAAAAACTCTCCAACATATGTTCTCCTCGTCCAGTAAAATGCTTGGTCAAGGAAATTTTGTTGGAAACTTCACAATTACAAAGTAGTCGTAGAAAATCTTACGACTTTGAAGTAATTGTGGCCTTATGATCGGAAGAAAAACCTTTCCGATCGGTATTTCTTTTGATCCGAAGGTCAAGAAGGTAATTTCACTTGAGGTGTGAAAAGAGTCTTGGTACTTTCGAACGGGCAGACCTGTCCGTTGGAGCAATTTCCGAAGCGGTGGGAACCGTTGGGTTTCCACGGCGTTTCATTTCAAACACACGGTTATAAAACGGACGGCGGGGACGGACTTAGGGTTTTTTACCTTTCCTCCAATTCTCCCGACTGTTCATTGCTTTCTCGCTCCTTCCGCCGCCGATGGTACTGTGTATTTTCTTGGAGCTTTCCCAAATCCGATTCTTCCCACCTTTGAGAGGAAAAAATGGCTAGGGTTGTCTCTGAGTGGGCTGAGTCGGAAATGGACGACGCGAAGATTGAGGCCCTGGTTGCTGCCGAGAAAATCCCTGGGGACTACTCGTGAAGTGGATTGCGGCGAATGAGCAGCACTGGCCGTCAGGTGAGGAGGGTCAAATTTTGATTTTCCAGGCGTACTGAGAGTGTGGCCTCCGATTGCCTGCTCATCCCTTCCTCACACTCGTGCTCAAGCACTTCGAGGTGGAATTAGTGAACCTTGGTCCTAATTCCATCACAATATTGAGCGTGTTTGTGTACTTGTGTGAGGCTTACCTGGGGATTCCAGCGGATCTCGAGCTTTTCCAGTACTACTACGGAATGGCTCGGCAAGCCGGGATTGCTGGTAGCTGTGGTCTGAAGCTCCAAGACGGTAAGTCGAAGTAGTATATTCAGATGTTTACCCGGTCGTCGTGGCCGGGGTGGAAAAAGAAGTAGTTTTACTGGGATGTTACCAAGGAAGACAGCCTCTCCTTCATCGGGAAGGCCGCCGAGAGGTCCTCTTCCTGGGATTCGACCCCCAGTAATCTCGACCGGATAGCCCTCTACATTCAAGCCATCAAAGACTTGAAGTCGGAGGGGCTTACCGGCTGGCACGTGGTGAGGGACTTCATCACACGCCGTATCAGCCCTCTGAAGGCACGAGTTCCTCCTATGTGGAGGTACTCGGGAAAAGAAGACCCAACCAGGGATTATAAGGATGGTGAGTAGAAAAATTTACTTTTTTGGCTTTGTCCTTGGTTAATCCCGATTTAGTCTGCTAATCGTGCTATTTATGTGTACAGATCTTCCGCAGGCGGAGGTTGACGCGCGTGTCAGGGTCATCTGCGAGAAGCATCCGTCCAACATTGCGGCTCCTCAAATCCTTGCGGTTTTGACCGCGGAAAAGAAAGAGGAGCGCCTAAAGGTAATTGAACAAACGATTTTGTCTTTAGGCGTTCTGTTGTCGAAAAACGATGTACGACTAACGGGCTTGCCGTAGAAAATCTTACGACTGGATACTGATCGTAGAAAGACTTACGACCGGACATAATCGTAACAGGACTTACGATTATACAATGTCGTAGAAATACTTACGACTTTTGAGCTGGTCGTACTTACGACCGGCTAGTGACCGTAGAAAATCTTACGACCAGCTAGTGACCGTAGAAGATCTTACGACCACCTTCTTTTTCTGTTTTTCAACAGAAAATAGGCATGGAGAACCGCCGAGATGACGAGGAAGTCGATTTGGTGGTCATCGGGGCGACTGCGTAGGCGGAGTCAGCGAAGTCCCCTCCAACCAAGAAACGTCGACTGGTAAAAGTCGGCGACAAGGGTGGTTCGAGTTCGGCCCCTCCTGCTCCTTTTGCTAAATTTGCCGCAGACTTGGCTGCGGAGAAGAAGAAAGCAGAAGAAGAGGCCTTTGCCCTTAAGCGCAAGGTCCCCAAGGTTAAGGTACCCTTCTATTACGACAACAAGTCATTTGCAGTTTCAGCTTCTCGTGGCTTCATAAGGCAGCTAGAAAAGGAGAACTGGAAGAACTTCATGTCTTTTGTGAAGGAAACTGCTGCTCGAGCGGGATCTGCGGCCGAGGGGAGCAGCGCTCTTAAGATGGTCGAGACAGGTCTCGGCCACCCGGGAAGTCGGGAAGAGGAAACTCCCGTTGTCCCGAGTGAATCTCGACCAGTGATGGTTGAGAAGAAGTCGAAGAAACCCTCCGTTGGGAAAGTTACTCCCAAGTTTCGAGTCAGGTCCAGTGCGCAGAGGTATGTAAAAAATATAAGTGTAAGAATTGCATTTACTCTTTGTTTTTTACGAGTTGACTTACTTCTGCGTTTTGTGATCTTAGCCCAACGTCTTCAGCCCCCAGGGATGCTTCTATGGAGAAGCCCGCTGTCACCTCTTTAAGTGTAGAAAATGCGACTGCGGCGGTAGCTGAAGGTCCAGCTTCCATTCCCGTGGCAGAGGAAGTTGTGGCTGCCGAAGTCGCTGCGACCACCGAGGTTGTCGAAATCGCTACGACTACCGAGGCTATCGTAGAGACTGAAGAGGATGTGACAGAGGCCTCGAGGGAAATACCGGAGGCCAGTGGCGGTGAGAATTCAGACCGTCACACCGGTAAGGAGGTTGTCGAGGACCTTCCTTCCGGCCCTCCAGGTGGAGCTCCCATCACCGAGTCAGAAGAAGAAGAATACTTCAACTTTTGTTCTGATTTCTTTGGCCCTGATTCTATCGTAGGATCTTCTACCTATCGATCTCGAGACCAAGTTCCTCACCCCAGTAGCATTCCCAATTGCGGGGATGTCTTCGACAATGAACGTCTTGGGAGGGTTTGGTGGAAACGAGTCGAGGAGATGGATGGGCTGAAAGATCCATCACGGATAATGTCCATGTTTGCTTGGTCAAACATGAATGTAAGTATTCTTCGATACTCACATATGGTTTTATCTCTATCTCTCATCATTTTTCTCCCTTGTAGAGAGTCGTGGAGCAAGTCGCTACGATTTGCGAATATAATCGACAACTTGTCAAACTACGACAAGAGAAAGCAGTACTCTGCGAGCAAGCAGAGAGGTGGTGAGTAACCGATTTTAGTAATCGTTTCTACAAACTGATTACTTTCTCAGTACTCATAGAAGGTTGTCGTAGAAAATTTACGACTTAGTTCTAGTCATAGAATAACTTACGACCAGGGGGTGATCGTAGAAAAACTTACGATCATCCATCGGCCGTAGAAATACTTACGACCACTTGTCTGTGTGTTCATATCTTCCCTTAACCTTACAGGTTTAAGAGTGACGAAAAGACCTTAGCTGATTCACTCGACTTTGAGAAAGCCGGGTCGAAAAAGCTAAGGGGTAAGGCCGACGACCTCCTGAAAAAGCTTTAGGAGGCTAACTCTGCAACTCAGCGGTTGCAGAAAAAAAAATAAACAGTACGTGCAGTCACAACTGCTCTTGATCTTGATCTCTGCCTTCTTAACCTCTCATTCTTTTGTAGATAAAGAAGCCGAAAATAAGGCCCTTCAGGCCGAGGTGGGATCTCTCCAGATCGAGGTTCAGGAGAAATCCTCGGTTGTCCACGAGATTGAGAGCTTAGGTTCTCAATTAGCGGGTAAGTAGAACTTTACCTGCTATTGATTTGTTTTATCTTCTCGTAGAATTGTTTCATCTAATCAATCTTAACTCTTTCCATATCAATTGATTGAAATAAAACAACTCCACGAGACTTTGACTTATTCCCAGGAGGAGACGAAGTCAATGAAGATGAGTCTTCAAGACAACATCTCACTTCTGAATAATGTACTCGATGGACTTCGTGTTGGGAGGGTTGCTCCTCGCGACGACACGATGGCCGCTCATACGAGTGCCATTGGGGAACAGGTCGGTACCTTGCAAGATTTGGTGTCTACTCTGAAGACCAATCAGAATGATTCGATAAGGGAAGCGGTTAAAGGAGCTGTGAGCTTTGTTTTAGCAAAAATCAAGGCCCGTGATCCTAACCTTAATCCACATTCTGTTGAAGCCGACTTCAATTGCACCGAATCTGAAGCAGAAAAGCTAATCGAAGAGATGCAGTCGGTTGACGAGATGGTCGTGGAGGAGATGCAGATAGAGTCTCCTTCATCAGAGTAGTTTGTAATATGAACTTGCAAATACAAGTCTTTTTTGGTGATGTATAGATATATGATCCTTTCTTCTTCCTGCAAATCATCTCGTAGAGTAGTTAGTAACTCGTAAGATAATAAAAAAGGAAAAATAATCAGACCAGATACGGGTGATTCCTCCTTTCTCCTTCTTTTTCCCTGCGAATCATCTTGTAGAGTAGTTAGTAACTCCTAAGATGATAACTCGGAAAAACTAAGACTAAGAAATGAAGTCATGTTTATAACTTTATCCTAACCTCCGACTATTTACTTAGTTTATTGGGAATAAACTAAGAAAATAGTAAAGAAAGGGTTTCTGAAAACAGAGAGGTTTGTTCGACTTATAGTTCTTTAGTATCGACTATCTTGCACTAGTCGAAAGAGTGGAAACAGATCGACGCTAGGAAGTTCCCTTTAGTGGGCAAGACCACGTGCAGAGAAAAAAGGCTTCGACTAGGTGATGTTACCATCTTCGACTAGATTAATCAAATCAATAACGATCACTTGAGTAAAACAAACATCTGGAGGACCTTAAAAATTCATTCGACTGTTTTTGTTGTACCTAACAAAGTTGCCCTGGCAGCAAAAGTAGGAAACAGAACGACGCTAAGAAGTTCCTTCTAGTGGGCAGGACCACGTGCAGAAAGGAGAAGCTTCGACTAGGTGTGTTTCTTCCTCCGGCCAGTTAAAACCAATCAAGTTAATCGGACAGCAGTCGAACGAATCTTAAAAGTGCACTCTTCTTAGAGTATTTTTTGAAATGAATAAATAAACTAAGGTGACATGAATTTGCTTTATAGTTTTCGACCATGTTTCTGAGCCCAAAAGCTTTGTACTGGTAGCAATAGTTAAGAACAAGGCGACATTAGGAAGCTCCTTCCAGCGGGCAGAACCACAAGCAGAGAGGAGAGACTTCGACTAGATGTGATGTGATGTCCTTTCTCCGACCAGTGTAAAGGGGGAATGAGCATATAAAAAAATGGTCGAAAATAAAAGCGAAATTCAAAAAGAGACAAAAAAAGATAGGGAGAACCTGATACTTTATTGTTGTAGAAGATTGTTACACATAAAATTTACGTAACTGGTCAATGTTCCAAGAATTGGAGAGAACGCGGCCATCTCCCATTGCAAGTCGTACCGATCCTGGACGCGTAACTTCGACCACAGTGTAAGGACCTTCCCACTTGGGGGAAAGTTTGTTCCGATTAGGCGGGATTGGATAAGCCTCAATACCAAGTCACCTACAAAGAAAGTCGCGAGGTTGGACCTTACGATCGTAGTATCCGTGCGGGGCTTGTTGGTAGGCTGGCGATCCGATTAAGGCACGGTCCCTTTTTCCTCGGCGAGTTAATGTCGTCCGCTCGAAGTTGTTCTTGAATGGAGTCGTTAAACTTTTCGACTCGTGCTGACCTGATCTTTAGTTCTGGCGGAAGCATGACTTCGGCACCGAAAACTAGAAAGAAAGGTGTTTCTCCTGTAGCTCGGCTAGGTGTCGTACGAATTGCCCATAATACTGAAGATAATTCTTGTACCCAAGCCCCCGAGCACTTGACAAGCTGATCGAAGACTCGGGTCTTGATTCCCTTCATTATCTGGCCATTCGCTCTTTCGACTGCCCCGTTGCTTTGGGGGTCGGCAACAGACGCGTAACATAAACGAGTTCCCAACTCGTCGCAAAATTCCTGAAATGTTGTGCTTGCAAATTGTTTGCCATTGTCTGTAATGATTCGACTTGGTACTCCAAACCGAGTTATCACGCATCTCATCATGAACCGTTTTGCTGCTTCCGTTGTTATCCCAGTTACAGGTTCGGTTTCTATCCATTTTGTAAACGTATCAATAGCCATAAAAAGGAATTCGAATCCACCTGGAGCTCTGGGTAACGGTCCTAGGAGATCAAGACCCCAGGTTGCAAAAGGCCAAGATAAAGGAATTGTTTGCAATACCTGAGCCGGTTGGTGTATTTGCCTGCTATGAAACTAGCACTTGTAACACTTTTTGACCAACTCCTTGGCATCATAGAGGGCTGTTGGCCAATAAAAATCTTGTCGAAAGGCTTTACCGACCAGTGTTCTGTAAGAAGCATGAGTTCCACAGATCCCTCCGTGTATGTCGTGAAGGAGTTTTAATCCTTCGCTCTGCGGAATACATCGCATGAGTACCCCTTGGGTTCCCCTTTTATAAAGGACACCTTCGACCAAAGTATACATTTTGGCCTTTCGGGATAGTCGATCTGCTTCTAGATCGTCATCAGGTACGGAACCCGTCTGAAGGTACTCGTAGATGGGTGTCATCCATGTATCTTCGTACTCTAGAGAGGTTGTTTCTATAGGAAGCGTCTCCAGTTCTTCAACTATAGACGGCTTTTAAAGCTGCTCCAGAAACACCCCTTTCGGTACCAGGGATCGAGAAGAAGCTAGGTGAGCCAGTTGGTCTGCGAGAAAATTATCCTTTCGAGGGATAAATTGTACCTCAAAGTCAAAAAAGTGCTTTTCTAACTTTCGAACTTCCTATAAGTACCGGGACATGGTCGGATTAGAGCACTTGTACTCTTTTTCGACTTGATTCACGACTAGTTGAGAGTCTCCTCTCACGAGTAGTCATCGAATCGACAGCGCTTTTGTGGCTCGTATGCCAGCTAGCAAACCTTCATACTCTGCCACATTATTAGTGGCCTGAAAGTTTAATTGTATGGCATACTTTAAGGTCTCTCTGGTAGGAGATTCCAGGACCACCCCAGCCCCCGAGCCACTTATATAAAGCGACCCGTCAAAGTACATCATCCACTGGTCGTGGGAATCGTACTGGGGATCCTGAACAGGTTCAGGATTTGTCCATTCGGCGACAAAGTCTGCCAAGATCTGGGATTTAATGGCCGTTCGGGACACGAAGTGGATGTCGAACGCCCCAAGTTCGACTGACCATTTTGCCATGCGTCCCGTTGTTTCCCTATTCTGGATGATCGCTCCCAAGGGAAACTCAGACGCCACAGCTAGTTTGTGCGCCTGAAAATAATGCCGCAGTTTCCTCGAAGACATGAGGAGGGCATATAGAAGTTTTTGAACCTGAGGGTAACGCTCCTTAGGTCTGTGTAAAACTTCGCTGACGAAGTAAACTTGTCGTTGTACATTTTCACGTTCTACGACCAGTACTGCGCTCACTACTTGTGGCGTGGCAGCTAAATAAATTAAGAGCGTCTCTCCTGGTTTCGGGGAAACCAGAACAGGAGCACTCGTAAGATATCTCTTGACTTCCTCGAAGGCTAGATTAGCCTCTTCTGACCACTCAAAGCCCTCATGTTTCCTTAGAAGTTTGAAGAAAGGCAGTCATTTTTCTCCCAGACGTGCGATGAAACGACTTAATGCCGCCATGCATCCTGTGAGTTTCTGGACTTCTTTTTTCGTGGTCGGGGGGCGCATCTGAGTGATGGCTTTTTATCTTTTCAGGATTTGCTTCGATTCCTCGTGCAGAGACCAAGAATCCAAGCAATTTCCCTGAAGATACCCCGAACACACACTTCTTAGGATTAAGTTTCAAGTGGTGTTTTCTGAGGTTGTCGAAAGTCTCCTGTAGGTCTGTGATATGATTGAGCCATTTGCTGCTTTTTACGACCAGATCATCAACGTAGGCTTCCAAGTTTCAACCTAATTGAGGAGCAAAAGTTGTTTGCATCAAACGCTGAAAGGAAGCCCCGGAATTTTTTAAGCCAAATGGCATATTGACATAGCAAAATATTCCAAATGGTGTAATAAATGCGGTCTTCTCTTCATCTTCTCGACACATACTAATCTGGTGGTAACCAGAGTATGCATCTAGAAAACTCAACATCTCACATCCTGCAGTAGAGTCAACCAGCTAATCGATACGAGGTAAAGGGAAATCATCTTTTGGACAAGCTTTATTAAGATCAGTAAAGTCTACGCACATACGCCATTTGCCGTTCGACTTTCTAACCATTACAGGGTTGGCCAACCACTCTGGGTGGTTGACTTCTCTTATGAAGCCTGCTTTAAGCAATTTGTTCAATTGTGACCTAATAGCATCTCGTCGATCAGGGGCAAATCTCTGTAACTTTTGTTTTATAGGTACTTTGTTAGGCCGTAAGGCTAGCCTGTGCTCGATCACTTCCCTGGGGACTCCGGGCATGTCGGATGCTTGCCACGCGAAGACATCTGCGTTTGCCCGGAGGAAAGTGATGAGGGCGTCTTCCTATTTGGGGTGGGAAGAATCCCCAATGCGAACAGTCTTCGAGGGCTCTCCTGCGTCTAGAGGAACCTCTTTGACCTGGTCGTTCGGCTTAGGTGCAGCTTTAGGCTTCGACTTACTAGTCGAAGGCTAACTTTCATCTCGAGTTGGTAGTTGTCCAACCATCTCGAGGGAGCGACGGTCACAGGAGTGCGCCATCTTCTTGTCACAATATATTGTGATTACTCCTTTGGGACCTGGCATCTTAAGACATTGATACCCATAATGAGTAGCTATTAAGAATCTTGCCAAAGTAGGTCGTCCGAGTATGACATTATATGCCGTATCGAAATCGACCACATCAAAGGAGACCTTCTCTGTCCTGAAATTGCTTGGTGAGCCAAACGTTAAAGGAAGAGAAACTTGGCCAATGGGTTTAGCCGAGGACCCCGGTACGATTCCATGAAATGAATATCGTACCGGCCTTACCTTTGTCCTAGGTACCTGCATCTCGTCCAGGGTGCGCGTAAACAATATGTTTAGCGAGCTTCCACCATCAACTAAAACTCGATTGACTCGACAATTGTTGATGGTGGGTTCGACCACAATCGAAAATCGACCTGGTCTAGTTGAAGGGATCGGACAATCACCTTTCTCAAAATTAATGGTGACTTCCGACCACTTCGGTAATTTATTGACAAGAGGGGAGTCGATTGTGTTTACCTCACGCTCGACAGCTTTCAGCTGTCTCTGCGATTCACATGCCGAAGATCCCCCATATATGTGATCAATGGTGTGTTGCGGATCCTGGAACGGCATCCCCTCATCATCCGACTCCTTCTGTCCACTTGTTTGGCCTACCTGTTGAAGAGTAGGAAGTGGCCCCTTGCCAGAGTAATAGTCTTCGAGTTTCCGTAGGAAAACTCGGCAGTTACGAAGATCATGCCCTTCTTTTTTATGAAAAGGACACCCCCTGAGTTTGTCGTTTCTACGATCTTGGCGCTTACCTTTGCCTCGATTGGGGTTCTGTTTGGGGTTGCGCGACTCTTTGTCACTTACGGCCAGGACCTCCTTAGAATCGGCAACTGGAGATTTATGTCTCTTTGCCTTGTTCTTAGACTTCCTAGCCTTTTTATCCTTTTTCTTACCACTTTCACCTGCCTCCTGAGGGATGTTATCTTCACGATTGATAGTATTGTTCCATTCGACTGCTTCGGCAGCGGTTGCATATCTATCGGCCATCTCAAAGAGTTCGGCTACGGTGGCGGGTGGATGTAAAGCGATGTCCTCTGTTATTCTCCTACTACGGACTCCCTACTTGAAAGTCGTGATCACGGATGAGTCAGAAACTTCCGGAATAGAATTTCGAACCTAACTGAAGCGCCTGATGAATTGGCGTAGCGTTTCATGGTCGTTCTGCCTTATCCGGTGCAGGTCATCCTCTTTTCCAGGGCGGTTGTAAGTGCCTTGAAAATTTGCCAGCAAAGGATCACAGAGGTGTTGCCACGAGTAGATTGATTCAAATGGCTGGTTTAAAAGCCATGATCGTGTCGATCCTTCGAGCACAGTCGGAAGGTAATTCGCCATGACATGCTCTCCTCCTCCTGCAGCTCGGATAGCTGTAGTGTAAATCTGGAGGAACTCGATGGGATTCTGGGTTCCATCGAATTTCTCCATATTCACTGGTCGGAAACGAGGCGGCCAGCAAACTGCTCGAAGGTCAGGTGAAAATACCCGACACCCTGAGATAACTTCTTGCCTCCTTCTTTGCAAAAAAATAAGGGTTAATATCGCTGGGTGATCGTACTCGTCGATACCCAGCCACAGGAGGGCTGGACCTATGATAGGTCTCAGCTTTATGAGGGAAATACTCCTCGTATTCCACTTGTCTCCGTGCATCCCGTCGCCGAAGTGGTGAAAGATCACCTCTCCTGGGGGCTTGTTGTGTCTTCCTCAAGTCGGGAGAACAACGTGAGTGAAGGTCATGCCGCCTTCGATGCGACGAGTTATCTGAACAGCTGGCAGAAGATAGAGTCGTACTGCTACGACTTCCTAGTTGTGGTCGACGAAGACGCTCAAGTTTGGCCATCGTGTCGCGAAGCCTTTGTGTGATATCTTCTGCAAAGAGATCATACCCTGATGCTCGAACGAGTTCTTGGGTCGGATTTTCCAGCAAGTCGTTGATGTGCTGGAGCTCTTGAGCCTCTTCCGACTGGAAATAAGCACGCTCAGGGAGATTCTTCTGAGCTGCTATCTTTCTTCGTTGGGTTGCCTCAGAATGGTCTACATCAGACCCCTGAGTTGATTTTAATGGAGTACGAGAATGTTGAGGATGTCTCGCACGTTCATTAAAGTGTTGGTCTCGTTCGTCAGTGATGGCTCCCCTGCCATTGCCACGAGGGGGTGTAGAGTATGCTCGTCGGGGAGCATCGTCAATCCTTCTCCTGGGAGAATGATTCTTATTAGAGGGAAGGACGAAGACCTCCCGTGGATGACCTCCACTTGCGCTTGAGGCCTCCTCGCTTGAGAAGTAGTCGAGCGACACCATCTGGCGACTTGGAGTAAACCCCTCCAGGTAGGGGAACTCTGGGTTATAACTGTCTCCATCCGTAGGTGGACCCTGCGTCGGGATGGTTGGACTTGGAGGAACAGCGTGCTCGATCCTCTTCTCTGCGGAATTACCCGGAAAAAGAGGACCATTAGATGTCGATGGAGCTCCGGAATGATGGCTTCGAACTGTCTTGCCAAGTCGTGCGCCTTGGGGGGACTCGAACAATTAGAGGAAAAACTCTCGTTGTGTTGCGAATCTGTCCCGAGGTAGCCCTGTTGGTGGTCGATGACCCTTGCCCCCGAGGAAGCGGAGTTCCTCGGTGGGCGTCTGATTGTAGGGGATAAGGATCCTCGACCTCCGATGGTGGCGTAGTCTCGAGATCGATAGAAGATCTCGAGGCGCAATACCGTCAGAAGATTCGATACTCGGCTCGTAGTCGAAACCGGCATCCATGTCGACGTCTACGTAATCGGTCAAGTCGAACCAATTCTCCTCATTCCATTCTCCTGCCATGGTAGCATCAAAGAGAAAAAAAAGAACTGTTAACAAGAAATTACCACAAGATCCCCACGGACGGCGCCAACTGTCGGTGTTTTAGAACCGATCTTACGTAAAGATTATTTGATTCGGGGAGTCTCCACAATTGATCACATAGACGAGAGAGACACGACGATTTTTATACGGGTTCGGGCCTTCTCTTGAGAGAATAACAACCCTACTCATGTGTGTATTGTATTGGGTATCCTGATTATAATCAGTGGAAAGACTTACGCTAATGTTGCTACTAATTGTCCCTCAAAAAACCTTCCTCTCTCACTATCTCTAAAAGATACCTATTTATACTATACTGTTGGGGCAGTTGTCGTTCCAGGCTAATTAAGCTCATTATTGCGTAATAATGAGAGTAATTACCGGAGTAGTAACCCCCCACGCTGTTCAACGGTTATCAATCAGAGATAGTGGGGAATTATCTGTAGTTATTTCGGGTATAACTACGTAATTTGACTGCTCAGGTCCTCACTAGTAAATGGGTCTTCTGACGGGTGGACCCAGCTAATTGTGAGGAAATCGTAGCAGGGCTAATCGTAGCAGAACTTACGATCAGGGGGTAGTCATAGAAAAAACTTACGACTGGGTACTGGTCGTAGAAAGACTTACGACCGGACGTAATTGTAGCAGGACTTACGATTACACCATAGTCGTAGAAACACTTACGACTAGGGGGGTGGTCGTAGAAGACTTTACGGCCACCTATCTTACTCTTCCCTTAAAATATTAAGGGGTATACCATGTGACGTCATATTACATGATTATGGAATAATAAAATGAGGATCATCATATCCTCGTCAAGAGGTTTTTTGAGGGCTTCTAATCAGAGGTCGACCGTGAGTTTTGGAGCTCACGGTCACCTTCTTCCTTCTAGCCCCAAACACACTCCCCCTCTTGTTCACCTTGGCTTTGAAAACTTTCAATTGGAGAATATTCAACTCGAATTTGGAAATTTTCAATCAAGGAAATTTCAGCTCGTATTTGAAATCTTTCAACCGGGAAAATTTTCAAATCGAGTTTGAAAACTTTCTATTGGAGAAAATTGAGTAGAGAGGCTTCACCTTGGCTTTAAATGAGGCTCTCTTCTTAATTATGGTGTCAGCGACGGTGGTTCCGCCAGCGGCAGCGAAGCACCAATCATGGCAGCGCAAATGCAGTAGCAGTTTGTTAGGGTTTGTGGGTAGGGGAGAAGAGGAAGATCATCACCGGAGGGAGAAGGAGGAAGCACATCGGGAGATGAGGGACGAGCGCTTGTGGGGAGGTAGAAGTTCTTGGTCTCGGTAGCAGCGGCGACATAGCATGGGCGGTGCGCGCGAGAAACGCTGTTGCGCCTAGGTGTTGGGCCCGGATTTGCATCTAGATTCTCTGTGTATTTTGAGTTAGTTTTATGATTAGTAGCTAGCTCACATAGTACAATATTTAGGGATGAGATTGTGGTAATAATGAATAATTATGGTTTAAATTTAAAGTGAAAAGTGTAGTGGTGACACTTCGGGCTCTTTGTTACACTGGGGTGTTACAATACCATTCTCGTACAGTGATTACAACATGTTGTTTTGCCGATTAAACAGCCAATGTATGTTATTGCAATTTAACCTTCCCGTATGAGCACACGTGCTAAGAAGAACATCTCAACAATAGAATTATAGTACAGATTGTAACAGCCCCAATTCTAGGGACCGCTAAACTCTTCGCAACCGCCCAGGATGTACAGTTGCGAAGCAAATAGTATCTCACGCAAGCTTCCGATTGCAACAAAAACCAGACTTTTATTATACAAAGCTAAGGTTTAACAAACTGTTTTGACCTGACATGGGCAACCAAGCCCAAAGTTAACTATAATACAAGACAAAAGAACTTCAAACCATAGGTACGCTTGAGCGCAGTCGAGACCTACTAATAGTAGTCGTTGCCTTCTGGGGTCCACCAAAATCTTGCTCACAAGGGTCCTCTGCACTTTCCCAAGTTTCTTCTGTAGATGTTTTGCAATTTGCAAGAATGAGTACTACCGCCGTACTCAACAAGCCGCATGGAAATGCTAAATAATTACATGCAAGGAGTTCAATGGATGGTTAGGGTTTACCATACTTGGCATATGTGGATGCACTTTGCATTTAAAACAATTTATAAAACAGTAAAACAATAATAAGTAATAGCATCAGGGGTTTATCAACAACCTCGATCACCAACTTAACATCTCAAAACTCTACTTATGCCTTTGTACTAGAATCACCCATTGACACAGCTTCATTAGCCGGAAGCACAGCGTATTCGAATACCTTTGATTATTCACTCTGCAGAGTTGCCCAACTTTACCCACAAGATATCTCATGCTCATACTGTCAGATCATATACACGCAACACGTTAGCGTGCGACTGAGCTGAGATAACAAAGCCTTTTCACTGCTCAACCTTTCTAGTCTCTACCCGGTAGGTTCTTACTCCATACAGCTCGGGAAACCACTAACCGTTAGTGGAATCCTCACTCCGAGGCTGATGGGCCCATACCGCATGTGTGTAGACTACCGAGTGTCCACTTCCGGCCCACTCCTGTCACACCCCAGTTCCGCGCTGCTCTATCATACAAGAGCACACGTCTTTCCATGTAGATATTCAATCGGGAGAGCAGTGTACTTAGCCAGGGAGTAATGACCACGCTTATGGTTGAGCGGTTTCTATGTCTGTTACTTTGGCACAAGGTTCTTGTCCTTACCTGTCATCCAGTGAGGCGATGGCCCAACACCAACTCGTGGCTGTCCACCTCCAGATCTCACTGATGACTCACTTTCACCAAGTCTATTGGGTTGCCCAACTTCCTGGACACAACCCTCAACTCTGCACCAAAACCATTGGAGAGTAGCCAATACTTGCTTTTGATTGATGAACACATTTTTGGTGATAAAGTTATTTATAGTATTCTATGTAAACTAAGCTTGTCAAGGTGAATATGGCCTACAAGAGTTTGGTGGGTTTGTTTGTGGGGTATTTAGGATTTATCTAATTGTCATGTCATTCAAAAGTATTATTTCAATATTTAAAGTAATTGGCATAAATACAGTAATGAAAGTAATAAGTACATGTATGAAATGTACGTTCAAAATGATCAAAGAATGCGACTTGCCTTCTTGCACAAAGTCTTCTGGATGCTGGTCTTGTTCGACGTCTTCCGGAGTCTAGTCGTCAAAGTCGTGACCTAGCGTGAAACAGAACAATAAAACAATTCAAATAAAATCCGGCTCGACAAGGAATGAGCTGGGAACAACATGCAAGTAAATAAAACCAGAAAAGAAACACAGAGAAAGGTAGATGGTGCGAGATGGTAGGAGTTTTATCTGGTGTTTGATTGGATTGAATGGAGCTGGGATTTGGATCCAAGTACAACAAAAATATTGTAAATGGATATAGAATCATAAAAGAAGGTGGTGTGTGATATTTGGGGCTTCATATGGCCGAACAGAGTTGAGATTTGGACTCACGGGCTCAAAACGGTTAAATTTGACATAAAATGTCAAATTAGGGTTTTAGGCAAAAATGGTGTCGGACAATGAATAGTACCATTTTACTATTTATGTATGACAATGGATCAGTGGGTAATGACTGGAATCAGTGTTTCTGGTTTGAAGTGAACAATAGATAGGGTTTGCTGTTTTCAGCTGAAATGAACAGTGGACTTTTCGACTTGCGAATAGTGTTTTGGTTTTCAGATAAACAGTAAATAAATTATTGTACAACGGGATAATGAAAGGCTGAAATAGGTGAACATATCCGAACCACTATTCATAAATGAGATTTGGCCATGAATAGTAATTAGGGTCACTGTTTTCGGACGAATATGAATAGCACAAACCATTTTTCGGGCAATGAATAGTAATGAGTTTACTGTGTAATGGTCAGTGTTTGGGCTGATTTAAAGGAATAGACAGTGAGTGGGTTTTCTGGGTTCGAGGTGGTCAACTTTGACACGTAATGTCAAATTAGGGTCTTGGGTGAAAAGGCGTCGGATGATGAATAGTACTATTTTACTATTCATACCTGAAAATGAGTCAGTGGACAATAATAGGATTTACTGTTTTGGTTAATGAACAGCAAATAATCTGAACATTAAGGGGTTTCACTGTTTTTGGATCATGAATAGTGTTTTTGTTTTTTTCCAGATGAACAGTAAATGAAATCACTATGCGGTGAACAGTGTTTGGACCGAATTGAGTGAACAGTAAATGGTTTCACTGTTCACGGGTTGTGAACAGTGTTGGGCTGAGCCCAATGCTTAAATGGGCCTCGGCCCAATTCGACCAGGCCATAAAGGCCCACGCCCCGCGGCTTGAGCCGCGGCGAAAGCGCAGCGCGCGCCGCCCGGCAGAGGAGGCGAACGCCGGCGGCGCTCCGGCAGCTCCGGTGGCCGGCGACGAAGGTGGGTGGTGCGGGAAGCATCAGGGAGTCAAGGTGAACCCATTTTGGGGATTTGAACGGGTGGTGGAGATGCGGGAATGGGGTGGCGGCGGAGGTGGCGGTCGGCCGGGGTAGAGGACGAGGCCGGCGGCGCTAGGGCGGCGTTCCGGCCAAGGGAAGGGGTGAGGAAGCATCAGTGAGGCAGTAGGAGCTTGGGGGTGGTGGTGCGGGTGCTCGGGGTGGTCAGAGGTGGCTTGGCGACGTGAGCCGTGAGGAGGGCGGCGGGGAGAGACGGTGCCGGCGAGGTTCCGGCGGGATTGGGAGGTGGGGAAGGTGGGGAAAAGAAGCGGGGTGGAGAGGGGAAGCTATAGCCGGGTTCGGAAGGGGAGGGAAAGAATGGGGGAGGCGAATTTCACCTGAGGCTCGTCGGGGAAGAAAGGGGAGGCGGCGGCGGGAACTCGAATTGAGCCGGCTCTGGAGAAGATGAAGCGGAGGGGAGGTGGTGTGGTGGAAGATGAAGATGAGGGCATGCTCTGGGTGCCCTTTTTATAGGTCGAGGAGGCGGTTGCGCTAGTAGGGCGGCGGTAACAGGGAGGCGGCGGGAGCAGGGCGTGGCGGCGACGTGGCTGGCGGGGAGAGGGGAGATGGCTGGGTGAGGTGGAGGCGGCGAAGGCGGTGGAAGGCGATGGAGGTGGCGTGCTAGCGCGACGGTCGTCGATTGCGGCGCCGCAAAAATCGCAGCAGTGGCGGCGGCGTGAGGAGGAAGGAAGGAGGAGAGGGAGGAAGAAGGGAGGAGGCGCCCGGGAGAGAAGGCGCTTTCAGGAGGAGAAGGCGGAAAGCCGAAAATGGAAAGCGGAAAGGAGATGAGTTTTGCCGAATTGGGAAAGAAATCCGAAAATCCAGTAAAAGATTTCAAAAATTTTGAAATCTGAATTTTTGGGTTATTTCACATATGATTAAACCTTTGTGGTAATAATCCAGCGCATGAATGAAAGAAAGAGGATTAAAGCATTACGGCATAAATCAGTATTAATTATTTCAGAAAATAGTTTGGCATGCGCAGCTTGCAACCAAATAGTTCATCCAATAGAAAATAGTCTGAGATATGCACTGCTTGCCTTCTCTGTTTTTCCTTGACGGCGTTCTTCAGTTTGTTCCCCAGAACCTATCGAGTTAAGTTATATTTAAGGAATAAGTAAAGGTTGATTATATCCAGAGTTAAACTCTGAATGGCATTTGGTAGGTAATTTTAGCGAATTTTAGTGACAAAGGGTTATTCTATTCCACAAAAGCCAAAAATAGCACATCTTCCATGGCTTTTAGCTTATAGACTTAAAATGGCTTAAATTTTTTAGAAGCTACATGAAAAGGCACCCTTTGTATTTTCTTTCACCCCTTTGTTTAGTCTTTACCTTTTTGCTTATAAGCCAAACAAAAAGCCTAAACAAATAGGACCTAAATACAGGTTGTTTTTTACTTTTCATAGTCCCAGTCAAAGCTCCAAACGATTGACCGTACGGGTCCCACCGCGATATATACTTAGAGACCGAGGGAGTGATTAACAAAAGAGCTATGCCACGACCTGTTGTTTTTATTAGGAAACCGGGCCCGGCCAGGAGTCCGGGTCCGGGTGGGCACCTCATCCACCGTAGACTATATATAGGAGGGGGGACCCCCCCAAGCAATGTACACAATTGATTATTGGAAGAGCAATAAAGCGAAGCCTGCAGTCCCCTCTCATACCTGTGTTTCATCTATTGTTGTGTTCTTGTGTTCTTGCATTGTTCTTACGATTCTGATCTTGTATACGAGGTAATCGCTCGGACTGGACTCGCCAGCGACGGTTCCTCAACACGTTATCAGCACGATCGACTCTCCTCGCATCGAAAAGGTAACCGTCGATGAACGACACTCGTATATTGAATCGTTTTCTAGATTGCTTTCAATTCTGCAAATTTGGCTTTCTAGACTTGTTTCCTACGGTGCAAATTTACTCTAATCTGTCGCGAGCCGACTTGAAGTCGCCGGCACAATGCCGATCGACAGATTGCATGAAAGAGCGGATGTCGATTGTACCGTAGATTGGAAATTGCAAATCCGTTCTAACCTACCGCAAGCTGACTCGAAGTCGCCGGCAAAGCCGATCGGTGGTTACATGAAAGAACCGATGTCGATTGCACTCTATTACATTGCATCGCATTGCATACACACATGAAAAAAAATTACGGCTCGATTGCTCTGCTGACACGCGGCCGCACGCCAACCCTACCACGCGCCCGGCGCCGCGCCTCCACGATCGCCGCTTGAAAGCCGCGCGCGCGCCGCCGCGCCCGCCGGCCGCCGCCGCTTGACGTGGCGCGCGCCATGGCGCGCGCGCGCGCCGTTGTCTCTTGCGCGAGCGCCGCCGCCATCGTTTGGGTCGAGTCGGAGCCGCCACTTCGCTCCCGCCGTGGCGGAGCGGCCGGGCCGCCGACGCCGCACGCCGCGCGCCGCCCACGACGCCACCCGGAACGCGCGCGCCGCCGCCGACGGATGGGCCGCAGGCCACCCCGCCGCCACTTGCGAGCACGGCGCGGCGCGGGCACCGCCGCCGTCCTATGCGCGCGTCGCCGCCGCCGCCTCAAGCGGTTCCTCCGCGCTCGGCGGCGTTCGCCGCCGCCGCCGCGCGCGCCGCCTTGAAGGCGTCTGCGCCACCATCGCGCGCCGACTACCTCGTCGCCGCCGAAGGCACCGCCGCCCCTCACGCCAAAGACGGCCACCGCCGCGCCGCGCGGGCCAACCGCCGCCCAAGACGGCCACCCCGCGCGCCTCGTGCTCCATTAGGAGCCGCCGCCACCTTAATGGGGAAACCCTAAAGGTCCCCCCCACCTCTCCCTCTCTTATTCGGCTGGGCTGGGCCAAGAAGGCCGGCCCAAAGAAAATGGCGCACGGGCCGAAAGAAAGAAAGAAAAAAAAAAAAAAAACATGCGAAAAATCAGAATTTTGCAAAAAGGGCCTTGAAGTTTTTCGTAATTACGCGCAAGTTTTTCGCATATAATGAAATTTTGCAGAAACCCCCTCGGAAAATATGAAATTTACGCGCAAATTCTCTCGAGGCGAGATTTCGCGTTTAACCCCGAAACTTGCGTTTTCGTAGAAAAGTAACTTTTCCACAGAAAAGGCCTCGGGAATCCGAATTTTTGCATATTTTTGAAATTTGATGCATATTTATTTTTGCTATTGTTATTTCTATGCAATTTATTTTCTGTATTTACTGTTTTGATTATTTGTAATTATTTATATTGCTTTTAATCACTGAAATAGCAGTAAATCTTGAAAATGCGTAGAAAAATACAGGAATATTATGGGAATTCTTGCAACCTTTTATGTACATTACAGTGATAATCTTATGCATTCCTTGCATGAATATGCAGATGACTGGAATTACGAACCGGGAGTTCGAGGAGCTGGCCCAGCATGGCCAGAATTATTTGACTTGGGCATCAGATGTCGAGATTGTCTTGGGAGCCAAGAAGCTCCGTGCTGCTATTGGACTCGGCGCCTTGCAGGATGTCGTTCCAACTGCTGAGGAAAATGATCAGGCACTTCATTTCCTCAGACATCATCTTTGTCTAACTCTCAAGAATGAGTATATGGCAGAGAAGAGCGCACTGGCTTTATGGACCGCCCTAAAGAAGCGGTTCGAGAAACTGAAGTACACCATCCTGCCCCGGGCAGAGCAGGAATGGACTCGACTACGTTTTGCTGACTATAAGACCGTGGGGGAGTACAACTCTGCTTTGCACAGAATTTGTACAAATCTTCAGCTTTGTGGTAAAGTAATCACAGATGCAGAGAGGATTGAGAAAACCCTATCTACCTTTCACCCAAATGCGGTGCAATCCGCACGCAACTATCGTCAGGATGGTTTCAAGGAATATGCCGAACTGATTGATATTATGCAAGTTGCGGAAGCTCAAGATGAGGTTCTCAGAAAGAACTACATCTCATGACCACCTAGTAGCAAAGTTGGCCATGAAGTCAATGCTAGCGACTACAGGAGAAAGCCTCACTCAGCGAGAGGCGGGAAGGGTAAGGTCATGAGCCACAAAACTAAGCAAAATGCTCAAGTCAAGAAAGGCGACCAAAAGAAGCGCGATGAGAAGCCCTATGGTCGCAGGACCAAAGCGCTACAAATGTGGCACTTGGGGACATTGGTCACGTGTCTGCCGTGAACCGCAAAGACGTGATTGATGCTTTCAAGGCAAAGAAGAAGGGCAAGGACAGACGAGGCGCACCTCGCCATTACGAGCATAGAAGATCCACGGTCATTGGCTGCACCTATGGATGTGGACATGCCTACAAGAGCTCCTACCACTCCTTCTTTGGACATTGCAGCGCCGCACTCGTAGTTGCCAAGAAGAAAACATAGAAGTAGATGAAATTGATGAAGTTAATTCTTACTACGATTCGATTTAGTGCATGCATGGCACTTAGTTTCTGATCATTTGCGGTTTATGTTAGGATTTTATTGAATAAAGGTTGTAAGCTCTAGAAGAGCATTTGCAATAAATTCTTATGATATGTCCGACAAGACTTTTCCGTATTAATAAAGCAAGTTTTGTTCTGTTTTGAAGTATGTTTTATGTGTGGATTGTTTTGCTCCATATTGATAAATACCTTATATATCGAGCAGCGTGTGGCGCCCTATGGAGGAAGTGTGTCTAGCGGATAGCGCACAACGAATACCATACTAAGAGAAACAAAATTTTTCCATCGATCGGCAAGAATCTTTGGTAGTCTTCGACAATCGTGGGAGCGATATTTGTATAATAGGCTCGGGAAGAGCCACAATTATACTCCCAATGGGCACGACATTGGTCATTGAAGAAGCCTTGTTGTACCGGAATCGACTAGAACTCTCTTAAGTTTTAAAGATATTCGCGCTAACGGTCTCCATGTAGAGCGAAGAAGAGTATGGTAAGGAATACTGCTCATTACAAAGCGTGAAGAGAATGGGAAAAGGGTATTAGAACGACTTCCTTCATATGAATCGGGCTATACTACACTCATATTAGGGCACTGCGACCTATCTTGTCCTGAAAACATCTTTTAGAAGCTCGAACTTTTCTGTCTCTGGCATGATAGATTAGGCCACCCCGGTCTTAGAATGATGAGAAATATAATTAACAATTCTCAGGGACATAATATCAATGTAAAGAATTTCCCGAATCCAGAAGATTTCGTGTGCCCTGCATGTGCCACCGGGAAATTAATTACTAGACCTTCTACTCTGAAAGTGAAGGATGAAATCCCTGCATTCCTGGACCGAATCCAGGGAGATATTTGCGGTCCTATTCAGCCCCTGTCAGGGCCATTTAGGTACTTTATGGTGCTCATCGATGCTTCCTCGAAATGGTCGCATGTATGCCTGTTATCTACAAGAAATCATGCTTTTGCAAAGCTGATCTCGCAGATAATTAAAATAAAGAATAATTTTCCTGATCATCATGTGAAGTCCATCAGAATGGACAACGCCGGAGAATTTACTTCAAAGGCATTTGATGATTATTGCATGGCAACGGGAATTACCGTTGAGCACTCGGTACCACATGTCCACACTCAGAATGGACTAGCAGAAGCATTGATTAAAAGAATTAAATTCATTGCCCGACCGCTTTACGGTGTAACTTACCAACTACGTGTTGGGGACACGCAGTCCTGCATGCAGCAACTCTCATCAATTTTAGACCGTCAGCATACAACATCCATTCACCTATGCAACTAGCGCAAGGGTCACCACCGAAAATCTCTCATCTTCGAAGGTTTGGTTGCAAGGTTTATGTACCTATACCACCACCGCAGCGAACTGCAATGGGCCCTCTCCGAAAATCTGGGATATACGTTGGTTATGAGACTGCATCCATAATCAGGTATCTGGACCCAATGACTGGAGATTTGCATACAGCCCGTTTCGCTGATAGCATATTTGATGAGGATAGTTTCCCGTCATTAGGGGGAGGAAATCAACCTCTTGATGAAAAATGTCGGGAAATAACGTGGCAAGCCACGGGAATTAATGCACATGACCCACGCACTAGTGAAGCAGATAGAGAAGTCCAGAAGATAATTGATTTGCAAGCATTAGCGAATCAACTGCCTGACCACTTTAGTGATTTGAAGAGCGTGACCAAGTCGCATGTGCCTGCACGCAATGCACCGGAGAGGGTTGAAATACCAAAGAAAATAGAAGGTATCCCTAATCCCGTCCAGAGGCCTCAGAATAAAAGGACGAGAACTCCGGCCCCTCGAATCTCAAGTAACCGGGGACGCCTGGCGAAAAAGGATAAGAAGGACTTGTCACAGCCGATCACTGAAGTTCCCACAAGCGAAGGGGAGCCGTTGAGACTGCACCGTATGGAACCTTCAGTAAAAGACATACCAGATTTGAATATTCCCACGGAGGGAGACATCAGCATGGATGTGTGCGCACACATCGGAGCTGAAAAACTAAAGGGACTTGCCCCCGCAATTGAAAGCAGCGGTGAGCAAGTAGAAGCATTAGCAGAACCGCCTTATGAAGAAATAGCTATAAATTATGTGACCACGGGAGAATCTATGAATAGAGCAACAGCTAATGTCGACATTTATTTTGCAAAGAAAATTGCCACAATTATTGATCTTGATCCAGAGCCTGCATCGCTCGCTGAATGCAAGAAGAGATCAGATTGGAAAGATTGGAAAAAGGCAATAGAAGCAGAATTAATATCTCTGAATAAAAGAGAGGTGTTTGGGCCTGTAAGCCGCACACCTCCCCATGTGCACCCTGTAGGGCATAAATGGGTATTTGTTCGAAAGAGAAATGAAAGAAATGAAGTTGTCAGATATAAAGCAAGGCTTGTTGCACAAGGTTTCACTCAAAGACCAGGAGTCGATTATGAAGAAACCTATTCCCCGGTCATGGGCGGAACTACCTTTAGATACTTAATCTCAATGGCAGTGAATCTGAATTTGAAAATGAAATTGATGGATGTGGTAACTGCATACCTTTATGGGAACTTGGATTCGGAAATTTATATGAAGGTACCTGAAGGTATCCCTGTACCGAACCAAGATAGAGCGAATAGAAATCTATACAGTGTGCAGCTCAGAAAGTCACTGTATGGACTAAAGCAATCAGGCAGGATGTGGTATAATCGCCTAAGCGACTTTCTCTGCAAGAAAGGCTACACGAACAGTGAGGATTGTCCCTGTGTTTTTATACGGCGATCCCAGGATGGATTCTGTATAATCTCAGTATATGTAGATGATCTGAATATCATCGGGACTTTGGAAGATATTGAAAAAGCAAGCTCTTACTTGGAGTCGGAGTTCGAAATGAAAGATTTGGGTAAAACCAAATATTGCTTAGGCTTGCAGCTTGAGCATACCCCTGAAGGAATTTTAGTACATCAGTCAACCTACACTCAGAAGGTGTTGGAAAGGTTCGGCTTTGAAAAGGCATATCCTTCAAAAGTGCCAATGATCGGAAGATCCTTGCAGCAAGACAAGGACCCGTTCAGACCTAAAGAAGAGGGGGAGGAAGTCCTGGGACCAGAATTCCCATACTTGAGCGCAGTTGGAGCACTCATGTATTTAGCAAACTGCACTAGACCGGACATTGCTTTGCAGATGAATCTTTTAGCAAGATATAGTGCAGAACCTACCAAAAGGCATTGGCGAGGGAATAAAGGGCGTCTTCCGATACCTCCAAGGAAGTAAAGATCTTGGCATGTTTTACAGAAGAACCAGACCTTACAATGACTGGCTATGCAGATGCTGGGTACTTGTCGACCCGCATACAGCTAAGTCGCAAACAGGCTATGTATTCTGTGTGGTGGAACTGCAATTTCATGGAAATCATCTAAGCAGAGTTTGGTATCAACTTCGACGAACCATTCAGAAATTATAGCACTGCATGCGAGGCGCGACGGAATGCTCTTGGCCGGCGGATGATTCACCACATCCAGCAGTCATGTGGATTGAATACCGCACAAACCCCCACTATTATCTATGAAGATAATGCAGCTTGTGTTGCACAAGTACAGATGGGTTATGTGAAGAGTCCTCTCACAAAGCATATCAACCCCAAATTCTTCTATGCTCATGAAATGCAAAAGATGGACGAAATTAAGGTACTGCATACTAAGTCATGTGAAAATCTTGCAGATTTGTTCACTAAGTCACTTCCAGCATCTAGCTTTGAAAGGTGCATACGTGGAATTGGAATGATAAGACTTAGAAGTGCAGAGAGTGGGGAGAACCTTCACAAACTCATTACTGAAGCTTGATTACGAAGATCGAGTACCCAAAAGAGCAAATCCTGGAGATTAAATAAATTGGGTGAATTGTACTCTTTTTCCCTTGACGAGTTTTTCCTGAAGTTTCTCGGTTAAGGTTTTTAATGAGGCAATTCGTGCGACATAGCAGAACGTGATCTATGTACTCTTTCTCCAAATTTTTCCCACTGGGTTTTTATGGAGTTTTAGCGAGGCATGGACATGAAGGATGAGAGCCCAAGGGGGAGTATTAGGAAACCGGGCCCGGCCAGGAGTCCGGGTCCGGGTGGGCACCTCATCCACCGTAGACTATATATAGGAGGGGGGACCCCCCCAAGCAATGTACACAATTGATTATTGGAAGAGCAATAAAGCGAAGCCTGCAGTCCCCTCTCATACCTGTGTTTCATCTATTGTTGTGTTCTTGTGTTCTTGCATTGTTCTTACGATTCTGATCTTGTATACGAGGTAATCGCTCGGACTGGACTCGCCAGCGACGGTTCCTCAACAGTTTTTAACGAAGAAAGATGTGAAGCACAAGAGTGGACTCATCCGTACGTATGAACTAGCTAGACAGAGGCTAGACCTCTTATCGGTGAGGTAAAAATGCATCCCCGGCCGGCAATATCGACTTTGAAATAAACTACATGTATAAGCGCAACGGCGGAGCAAGTTCATTGAGCGTGTGATAATTACGTACATATATACCATGCATGGTAACAAGCAGCGGTTAATTATTTGTACTGACAGTGACCGTACACATGTATAGAATAGATCACGCAAGCTTTTGGCGTAAACTATGGCGAATAACAAAGCCACACACATATACGCAGTTATGCAAATACATGCATCATGATCGACAAGGCCGGGCAAACAAACAAACGTAGCTCCAATCCAAGCAAGCGAAGCCTCCAACTCCATGCACGCAGCACGCTCGAGGGCACAGCACACACGCACGCCTTGTCTGATGAGATGTAGTAGCTGGCCGTACTAGTGCTGCTGCGGCACCAGGCTGATGTAGGTCTGCAGGACGGTGGAGGCGAAGACGAAGAGGGTGACGATCATGGCGATGAGGCCCCACGGCGAGCTGAAGTACTTCTTCTTGAACGTGCGGATCCACGCGTACATGGGGTTCTTGCTGCGCTCCATCAGCGTCTCGAACACGTAGCTCAGGTAGTTGCCTTCCAGCTCCAGCTTGTTCCCCCTGCACAGCTTGTTGAAGTAGGTCACCACCTGATCGTTAACGAGCGTGCACGTTTAGTTAGTCCATCAACACATGGCTGGCTAGCTTGATTTCTCGAGCAGCTAGCTGCGAATTCAGCCAGATTCAAGAAGGCGTACCGCCTTGTGGCTCCCGAGGTTGCTCTTGAGGATGCCCTCGGCCTCGAGCAGCGCGACGTCGGCGGGGTTGGCGACCAGGTTGTCCATGAAGAAGGCGTAGCAGGAGCAGTCGTCGGGGAGCTCCGGCGTGGCCTGTTCCAGCGCGATCAGGTTCTGCAGCTGCGGCGCCGTGAACTGCTCGATGTTCACCATGGGGATCACCAGCGTGTCCCCGTTCTCCAGCCGCACGTCCAGGAACCCGCCGTCCGGCCGCCGCGGCGCCCGCTTGAAATTGATCCCCACCCTCTGCAGGTCCGTCGCGCTCGGTATGTTGGGAAGCTTCACCACCCCCTCCTCCTCCTCCTCCTCGTCCCCGCCGGCGCACAGCAGGTAGGCCACGGGGGTGAGCACGATGATGGGGAGCCTCCAGAGCGCGCGCCCCATTTTGGTGCTCCACCCCGCGTGCGCGCTAGGGCGCACCATCCGCGCCGCCGTGAGCGACAGGCTGTACAGGTGAAGCATGTGGAACACCTCCTCGCTCGGCTTGAGGTCCTTGAGCTCCTGGTCGTCCTTGCGGAGGAGGTAGTGCACCCCGAGGCTGCGCAGGAAGTCGCGGCGCTCCGCCCGGCACACCTCGAAGTCCTGGCACAGCGGCGAGCGCGCGAGCAGCTCGGCGAGGACGAAGAAGGGGACCTGGTTCTCGAAGCAGATGAGGTCGGCGTGCAGCTGCGATGGCGCCCAGTGGTTTTTGTGCAGCTGCGGCTCCTCGAACCCCATGGCGCAGTTGAGCATGTGCTCGAGGATGAAGCAGCCGTCCAGCACCAGCATGTCCACGAACTCCTCGGAGCCGAGGCCCACCCGCTCGGCGTAGAACGCGCGGGCCTCATCCTCGTGCTCCGCAACGCCGGCCTTGTAGTTGAGCAGAGCGGCCAGGATGCCGACGTCGTCGACGGGGCCCGGGCGGCGGGCGATGAGGGCGTGGAGGTAGGCGAGCTTCAGGTCCTGGCTGTGCTGGCGGAGCGTCTCTTTGGCGTGGTGGATCGGGCCGATGGAGACGAACCTCGGGGTGTAGGCGTCGCCGTCCGTGCTGCGGACGTGCGGCGGGACGCGGCCGACGCGGGCTCTGTGCTCCGCCGTCTCGGACTGGCCGTAGGACTGGTGGTAATCTATGAGGGTTTGGGTAAGGCCTTGCTCGAGATCGGCGGCCGCGTCGGGTCGGCCATTGCTCTGCTTGCTCTTCTCCATTGGCGCGCTCACACAGTCGATCGCACAGACAGCGTGCTCACGGCGCGCACATGCATACGAGGATGCGCAGGCGTCCGAGTAGCGTGGCAACATATATATATATATAGGGAGTGTCTATACAACGTGCGACTGATTTTTTCTTGGAAATCAGTCACTTTTTGAACCATCAGATGGAGATCTAATGCCTCAAATATCACCCCTACCCCTATATCCTTAACCCAATCTCACTTCCCACCCTCTCTCCCTCTCTCTCACCAATCACAGAGTGCTAAAATCGCAAGATGTATAGCAGTTCTCATATATATATAGCGCGGCTTGGGGCTGAAGATTTTTATGGAGCTGAAACTAGAAATTTTCCAAAAACCTTTTTATGGAGCTGAAGCTAGAAATTTTCCAAACACTTTCGTTCTAGGCTTAATTAGCTTCTAATTACTATTTCGGGTTTGCTATTTCACGGCTGTCTGAAATTTTGCAAAATCACAATCGATTTTCTCACCTTCGGATTGGCGTGAAGATTCGTGCTCTGGCGACGGTGGTGGCGGAGGCCGGCGGATTAGGGTTAGAGTTCACCCGTTTATGGTTCAAGTTTGCCGGTGCCCCCCGGGCTTAGAGGGACGCTAGGGCGACGGCGGACCGGCGGTGGATGGTGGTGTGTCCAGGCAGGAATGGCGCCGCCGGACGCAGGCGAGGAGGCGGGCGGTGGGTGGGGTTGATCGAGGGTAACGACGACTGAAGTGGTTAGGAGGTGGCGGCGGATCGGTGGGTGAGTTATATAGGTGAGAGAGTAAGAGATGTGGGCCGCATGATCTTGATTCAACGGTGGAAAAAAGTGATGGTGATTTCCTAAATTTTCAGGCGCTTGTGAAATAGACGCCCCTAACTCTTTAGAGAATTGCTATGTAACTTTCGACAGTTTTTTGAAGTCAAAACTGTCATTTTTCTGTTCGTTGAATGTGCTATAAGATTCGTGTTGTTGATGTGCTCAACCTCTCAAAGTACATGTGAAGAACATAACAGGTTCACCATATTGTCGTATTTTGTTAGTATATAATTTTATTTTTTGTCTTTATTTTTGCTCAACCTCTCAAAGTACTTGTGAAGAACATAACGAGTTCACCACATTGTCGTCTTCTGTTGGTGTATAATTTTATTTTTTATCTTAGTTTTTGCTTAACCTCTCAAAGTACATGTGAAGAATATAATGGGAAGAGGCGTTGAGGAGATTTTTTATTTTTTATCTTTGTTATTGCTCAACCGCTCAAAGTACATGTGAAGAACATAACAAGTTCACCACATTGTCGTATTTTGTTGGTATATAATTTCATTTTTTTTTATCTTTGTTTTTACTCAACCTCTCAAAGTACATGTGAAGAACATAATGGGTTCACCACATTGTCGTCTTTTGTTGGTATATAATTTTATTTTTTGTATTTGTTTTTACTCAACCTCTCAAAATACATGTGAGATTTTGAACCATGTGATCGAAATATGAGTTATTAAGACTTTCAAGAATAATTACAGTGACTAAGAACAAAAATTACATAAATAATTTACTATAATTTATGTATAATAGAGTTGTAAATAAACTTTCAGAACGTGATAGTTTTTTACAAAAAAAAAAAAAACAATCGAGTTCTGTGTAGACAGACCTTACTATTTAAGGCTCCTCGCTAGAGCAAAAGCAGCGGAAGAAACGTGGAGCCGGAGCCGGAGCCAAGCCACAACCAGGGCGTAGCTATAATCGTCCGTGATACTATCTGCGTTGTACTCAAAAATAAGTTTTTTCTTGTCATCGGCATACGGTAGTAGAATGATCGTACGTGGTTGTGTGGCGCCCGTGGTTTGCACCTTGGCCTTGGTGTTTTGCACGCTTAGCCCAAAATATTCTATATGAAACTTACGTAACACACAACATATATATATGTGGGTCCTGAGCCATCTCAGACCTCGTGCATGCATGCAACGAATATATTCCTGCATGCAACTTCTGATTACTGATTAGGCCAAAGCCGTACGCAATTACTTTCACACTTTTAATCAACACTAAAAATTCCCTTTTTTTTTTTTCTCTTTTGCAGGTCTGTCTGCACGCCGTGAACAGTTCGCATCAATAATGCATGACAAGCTGGCTAGGCCGAACAAGAGAGCGATTTCTTATTTGTCATCCAAAGTTTATATCATCCTGTTTATACCGCTCGTCGGGAAATTTTCAGTGGCATATCAAGAACGGATTTGCTATTTCTAAATCGTCTGAAATTTTCTTAAGTTTAAATCAATTGTTGTGACCATTGGTTTTGTGTAGAGGCTGATGTGTCATATGAAAAAATATTGATTCAATAGATAAAATATGTGACTTATACTTAATAAAATTTCAGTCACTTTAAGAATAGACAATCCTATAAAGAACTACCCCAAACAAAAAAAAAGGATCTGGCTACTGACTAGACCCGGCTGAACTGTGATGTCCTTGTGCTGACTTGTCAGGTAAATTATGCTTAGTTAGCCCGGTCTGTTCCCACTACTCTAGCTTCACTTCTCGGTTCTCCAGCTTTTTTTTAGACTAAGGATAAAGCTTTCAGGTTCAGGTTCTCCAACTTATGCTTTTTCGTCTGGCGAGATTTTATGAAGAACGTGTGACGTAGGACTTCATTCTAATGGTGACGCACAGCCTTCTTTAGGGCTCTGAGATGCTATCGGTACGAACAGTGGCGGAGCTCCAGAAGAAATAAATTAACGAGAGGAGAGTTCACTTATGGCGATGAAATACCATTTTTTTAAATAAATAAAAAAAACAGCCAAACATTTTTGGAAAAAAAAAAACTGACCATTGGATTCAAGAATCGATGGTTATCACTGGTTTTTTTAGCTTTATTATATCTGGAACTTTATATATATATTTTTGGCTTCGTAACTACCATACAGAGTCTCGCAAAGGAATAAGCATATAGAGTTGTCAGGGACAAAAGAGGAACTAATTTGGTCTATATAAAGCTCCGGTTGGATCGCAAAGATTACATAAGAGAATTTACCTAGCTATGTCAAGTTCTTTCGACTTGCACGATATGCAGGAAAATTTGCAACATTGTTTGTTTTTTTAAGTACACGCAGGACGCCACTCACGCACACACACCACACGTATACCCACACACATGTGGGTGCGTTCTAAACACACGTCTAATCTACAGCGAGAGCTGAACCCCACAGAGTGTAGGCACACGTTTTGACCACTGAATGTAACCACGTGTGTATGTACTATTTTAAACCACCGAAATGACTTTTCAGTGAGATAACCTAGGATCGATCCCAGACAGGCTGCCCGCTCGACGACGAGACGAGCCAACCGAGCTACGCTCGGTCCTCGCAACATTGTTTGTTATGTATTTGAAAGATGCGCACGGTTTTCACGTGATGATCGTATAAGACCAAGTAGGTGGCGGCATCGAATCGACTCGAAGTGGGGAATCAAGTCACCCACCACTAAACAAGGAGCTAATTAATCAGCCTGAATTGGGGCATCACGTTCGCTAATAAATCATGGCATGGAAGCGACGTCTCTTCCTTGTCATTTGGAGCATAAAGCTGCCACATTAGCATAGCATATATTGATATATAGTGTAGGCGTATTGCCCCTGTCTGTCGAGGCATCCATGGAATTCTTCAAGGAGCGGAGATCGATCGTGATGAAGTACAATCAATGGAGTCTTTTCCTCCGTACATTTGTCTAGGTTGTTTTTACAATGTTAGATTGTAGCTTTCTTCTTCAAACGAGGTATGTTGGATTGTAGAATAGGCGTGGGTCAATAGTCGTAGTAAGTAACGGCGGATCTAGAAGAAAACAACCGAATGTTCCCATACATATCATTACATGCATATAGAGTCACTGAGTTTATGTTACGGGGTGCACATCTATGTATGCAGTGGTTTTGATAAGGTAAAATAAAATCGGATCTGGTGTCCTGTGCACCCCAGTATTACCTAGATCCGCCCATGGTTATAAGGACGGGTTGTGGCCTTGTGAGCCTCCACAAAATTTCTAGCATGTGTTGTGGAAACGCATGCGTGAGTGGGGTGTGCATCCTTCGTGTACATGCGCTCTCTCAAAATAATCATGCACGTTGTTGTCTTTGCTCGATTGTAGACAAGAATTGTAGAATAGGCATGAGTCAATAGTCAGGCACGGTTCTTTTTTAAGAAGAAGAAGGAGCGCACAACCAGGACCTACAAACCGTGACATGCAACCTTGTGCCTACGCTCCACAAGAATACACATTGGCTCAGCTACAGAGTTACTGGCCTGGGTCATAAAGCAAATAGACAGGTGACGAAAAGCTTAGTTCTGGATTGGAGAGGACATCTGCTCTGGAGGGAAGTATTGGGTAAATTAGAGTATGGTGTATCGTCTAAAAAAGTTCGGCGGGCTAGGGGTTTTGGCCCTCGAACCTTTCAGCCGCATACTCCGCCTTCGATAGCTTTGGTATTAATGGAAGGAGCCGAAAAAGCATTGGAATGGGATGCCGCTGCCGATAACAGAGACAGACCAAGCTTTGTTTCGGGCATCTACAACGATAAGCATTGGTAATGGTGATAAAGCAATTTTTTGGCAGGACAAGTGGCTAGGTTCAAGGCCACTGAAAGAACTGGTCCCGGGAGTATTTCGCATTGCGGCAAGGAAAAATCGAATGATGCAGGACGCAATGCACGGAGAAAAATGGATAGCCGACTTACGGAGAAGAATTACCATACAACTACTGCAGGACTTTGTCAAAATTTATACCATGGTTCGTCAAGTCACACTATCTCAAAACATGGATGACATATCTTGGAAGTGGACAGCCTCAGGAGATTACTCAGCCAAGTCGGCATACGACATGCAATTCTTGGGGGGGGCAGTGGAGGCTCCGTTCCAAAAGCTAATCTGGAACATCTAGGCATCACAAAAGTGCAAAAAATTTGTATGGATTCTCGTTTAGCACCGATTACCAACAGCAGACGTCCTAACCCACCACCATATGCAAAACGATCACTGGTGTCTACTATGTACAAACAACTCGGAAATAACTATGCACCTATTCGTGGAGTGTTCTTATGCCAGACATATCTGGTCTTTAGTGGCTACCTGGGTGTAGCGAGCTAACCTAAACCCCTCACAGTGGACAACTCGGCTAACAATGGTTGACTGGTGGACCGACTTCTTCCATTCCGGAGATGGCAACTATAAAAAAGGCTAAGTCTCGTTGATAGTTCTTACCCTCTGGCAAATATAGAAATAAAGAAATAGATAGATCTTTCAACACCTCAGACAATCCCCAACAGGGCTGCTGGCAATCATCAAAGAAGAGGCCTAGGTATGGATGCAAAGTGGAGCGACCAAGCTACAAATCTATCTGCAAGGCGGGGAGGATTCTCACGCCAGAGAACCGGCATAAGCGAGGAAGTATTTTTGTGTATCGGTTTTGTTTGTTTTGTTCTCTTTTCTTGTTCTTTTCTCTTTTGTATGTGATTTACTACTCTTTTTAATACAATAACGGCATTCTTGTCGTTTCCTAAATAAAAAAAATACATTGGCTCAACTGTATAAAAGGTGCTCCAATAATACGGTGATATCGAGGTGTGCGATAGACAGCAGCCTCCCATTTCAGCAGGACTAATCACGCCTCATTAAGAATTTTTCTTCTTTTCCTTTCTTTTCGCCACCTTTTTTTGGTTCAAGTATGAATGGATTTTATCAAAGCGAGAGTGGCTTCAACTCCAACTCTCAATTATACCGCCAAAATCAAACTATACTTATGCGGCCAACTTGCGTAGGTAGAGTACCTTGGCTCAGGGGTGGAGCTAGGATTTGATCATAGGGGCTAATAGCTCGACAAGAGACATAAATTTATTGTCGTCCAATTTAAGGTACTTACGAAAGAGAAAATTGAAATTTTCACACTTGTAAGTTCCTTGATTTAGGATTTGACACCTGGAAGTTTCTTCTTGATAATTTGCCCCTCCTAAGCACCAAATACATGTGATTTGACATCCCGAGCGTATTTCAGGATTTCTGTTTTTATTTTGCAGCAAAATCCATTTTGAAAAGACACATTTACCCCTATCTATTCAAGAAGAAACTTAGGGGGTGACAAATCTTAAATCAAGGTGCTTAGGAGTGACAAATCCTCGGTTTTCCCTTATAAAAAAATAAAAGTTTTCATATGAGAAAAGTATTAAAAAAGCAATAGAAAATAAATAATGATTATGCTCGATGATAACTTGAGCTTGGTGGAGTTTGGTGCACACTTCACCGAGCCACAGAAAATGTGACAGAAGCCATATACGGCAAAAAAGTGTTTAATCACACTAAACATGTAGAGAGATGAAATATCATACACTTGTATGATACAAATTAGACTCAATAATAGTTTAAAATTTTAAGAACAAAATATAATCTAGATGCTACATAGATGGATTGAAAGGTAGTACGTACAAAATCATGAGGGGGCCTGGCAGGGCCCCTGCTAGCCCCCCTTGTCTCTGCCCCTGGCTCGGCCACTAGAGCCTTTGAGGTACGTGCTCGCACCAACGTCCGCAGCCACCCTAGACGAGGCCAAGGGCCACATGTGGGGTATGCCTCAAGAGGATCCGCGAGTAGATGTATCAGTAGAGTTATGTAAATATTATTTTATGTACGACTTATATTATGTTAGTCTCGTGTTTATGATATTATTTGTTCTTGTTATGCGTACAAGTAACCATGTGAGGGACTCAGTATTGTGACACCCCACACCACCCTACTTCTTGCTTTTTCGTACGCGAAATGACCACACCCTCATTTTCAAGTTATTCTCTCTAAGATTTCGTTCGAAACTCTCAAATAAATCGGTTCAGCAAACGGATAATTGCATTACAAAAAAAAACACTTCAATATTTTTTTATTGCGCCGCCGAAGGGGGCTATTTTTATATTGCGCCGACGAAATCGCATTCCAAATATATTTGGTCGCACCGGAACTTCTAAATTGTTCTCTACTTCATATTTCCTTATCTTTTCGAAAATTATCGTTTGCGCGGACACTTAAAGATATTATCAATATTATAAATATAATTTAATCTAAAAAATGGACTCGTGTTGGCGATAGGGATCATGTCGCCAGTTGAAATGGCAACATAACTGTTTCAATGGCGACAGGGCTCCCGTCGCCATTTCAACCAGCGACAGGCTCATGTCGTCATTTTTGTATTAAAAAAATGACTATTTATTTTTGTAATTATTTATTAAAATAATATTATTTTAAAAATTCTTAGATTAGCTTCATCCTCTTGAATCCAATGGTTAGTTGTTCTTGTTTTTTTTTTGGGCAACCTTGTGCCTACAATCCACAAGAATACATTGGCTCCATTGTATAAAAGGTGCTCCAATAATACGGTGGTATCGAGGTGTGAGATAGACAGCAGCCTCGCATTTCATCAGGACTAATCATGCCTTATTAAGAATTTTGTTCTTTTCCTTTCTTCTCACCACCTTCTTTTGGTTCAAGTATGAATGGGTTTTATCAAAGCGAGAGTGGCTTCAACTCCAACTCTCAAGTATTATACCTCCAAAATCAAACTAAACCACCAATATAGAACCTCTGACCTACCACACTTGCGATCGATGATAATCTGATTCCATTGTCTTCAGGAAGTTACCAAGAACTCTTTTTTTTCTGTTCGTTCGTGGATGTAATTGTCATAGACTAACAAGATAGCAAATTCGATCGATCATTGCGACAGGGAGAGGGGAAAAAATGAAAGGAGAATAATGTTGTCTCATTTCGCTTACTCTGCAGCCTTCGCAAATGAACAAGCTGACACTATAATCTGGTCACCACAAATTAATCAGATCAGACGGCATCAGATGCCGGCAATCGAAGAGAGATCTCACCGGGGACCAGGCAGGAGAGATGGCCGGCACGAATCTCTGCGCATTTTCGTGTAAATATTCGTTCGGCCACTTAGCTCCATTTAAGCCTCCTCACTTAGCTCCATTTAAGCCTCCTAGCTTGTCATTGTGTGCAAACAACATATAGCTAGCTGATCCATAGGAGAAAACAACACACAAAACTCTCATCGAGTAGCCAACAACATCTCTCCACAGGCGAAACATGGTATACGCAAACTCTCGTCTCTCTGTTACCGGTGTCCATTTCTACTGAATTTTCCCTATCCTCTCTCTTAATTTTTTTTTTCCGCAGGCTTTGCGCGTTCCGAAAAATATCAGATAATCGCTAGTTGCAGCATTTTGTTCAAAATAGCACTTAAGAATTATTCTTAATGCCAACTGTTATACCTTGTTGTAAAGGGTTTTTTCTGAACATGTGAATTGAGGCCATCTTCTTATTACTGTTCGTTTCTCTTAGGATCCCGCTGAGAGGGTGGTGAAGGCGTCATGGTACCATGGAGTCACCAATCATAAGGCGAAACCTATTTCGCCTACCGTTAACCAAAGCAAGAACAAGAACAAGAACAAGCATACCAAGAAGGCCCAACCTGCGCCCAAGAAGTGAAGCTAGCGCCAGTGGCTGTGTATGCAAACCAACGAGAGGAAGGACTACGTATATGTTGGAATAAAATATCGTTGACATACTTAGTTTGTAATATGAGCTCTAATGAAATCTGGGAATAAATTGTTTGACACCGTGTTGTAAACAATATCGCATCAGCTTTCCTTTTTTACTTTCTTGATTAGCAAGTAGTCCTTCTGGGTTAAGAGTAAGAAAAAGAAAAAGAAAGACGGCAATTCGATGGGCAATCTTTAGGTCAGATCTTGCTTACTGAAACCGGCTTTCGTCAGACCTTTACATAGACGGGAAAAAATCGGGTATGATGGTAACAGGATCATGATACTAATAATCCTACGTGCGGTACGTACCTGAGATACCTAGCAGAAAAGGCATAAAATTGATCAGCTTATTCACTGAAGTGTATGTATTATAGCTAAGAACGACACTCGAATTAATATTTACCGGTACATGCATAGTACGTTTCATTCTCATGCATTTGATTCACCCATTCACGAATCACGATGCCTTAAAAGTTGAAGCCCGTCTTCATCGATGCGAGTGAGGAGGCCGTTTTACAAAGAGAAGAGGCTTTTGCTTGGCCCATCTTTAACGCATGAGGCTTTTGTTCGTGTTGTTACTGCACCCAGATAAAGATTTGGCTCCATGTGCTCCAGATCTTAGATTAGCTGCACCCAGAATCCAAGGTCGCCACCTCATGAATTTTTCTCCAGCTGCATCGACTATCGGCTCATTTGAATTTTCTTTTAATGAACCGAATAGCAAATCTAGCCTCATCGCGTCTGAAATGATAAAAATAACATATTTACCGTGCTCCCCGTGCGCCGCACCCCCTATCGTGATCCCCGTGCACGGCAGGCCACCTGTCATGCTCCTGGTGTGCGCCATGCTACCGTCGCGCTCCTAGTCCGCAGCAAGAACATACCTGTCTGTTGTGCCCGCATGCACATGTCATCAGGGGCGGAGGCAGGGGAGGGCCAGCAGGGGCCATGGCCCCACCCAATGTTTGGTGCAAAAAAAACTGATACTCCAAGCCCATGTTTGGATCCCAGAGATTCATTCAGCTCATTGAAAATTGATGATGTGTGCTCTCTAGTTTCAAAGTTCTACCCTGCTGATTTTTCAGAGCAAGAAAGAGTTACATTAAGACAACAGTTACAACATTATGAACTTGATGTACCTACAAATCCTAGATTTCAGAATTTGACAACCATTGCCGAGCTTTGTCGTCGGTTAGCTGAAACAGGGAAATCAGATGACTACTATTTGATCGACAGGTCTGCATTATACAATATTTAGTTGATTATTTTGTCTTTAAAGAATCATAGTCATGCTTATTTACTGATAATATTTTTCCTTGGCAGATTGATTCGGCTTGTGCTAACTCTACCAGTTCCTTTAACCATTTATGCTTATCGTTATATTTTTCATCGCAAAATTATCACAACATGCATAATTAATTATTTAATAGAGATTTTGGTGTTTCAATATATGATCGAACTCTCTATCTATCTATCTATCTATCTATATATATATATATATATATATATATATATATATATTGAAATTTATGTTATACTATATGTATTTGATTGTCCGGCCCCCACTATATATAATTCTTGGCTCCGCCACTGCATGTCATCCTACCGCGAACCAGAGAGCAGCAGATATGTCGCACACTATGAGTGCGGCAGGTGTCATGCTGCGCACAGGGAGCGCAGAAGGTGGCTTCAGTGGACTGGAAGCACGAAAGGGGACATGTGTCGCCTGACTAACATATCGTAATACTATTTTTACCATTTCAATCGCTATTTCGTTTAAAAAGAGACAGACGAGCCAATAACTCCTATCCTAGCCGGCTAAACAACCGATAGTACGTGACTGCGAGTAGCACCAACAAGAAACAAAACGCCTACGCCCACACTCTTTCGTTCTTGACGTACCTGAGGCCCCCCCTTTCGTTGGGCCTTTGTGCAATTTTTAGGGCTCTTTGCCCTTTCCATCTCTTGCCGCACCATCTTCCCATGTACTTTGTATTCTCACCTTCTTCTTTGGGCAAGAGTTCTTTGTCCCAAAGCTCACAGTAATCACTGTATCTGTTGGACTAATTAAACCACACCATCCATCATACTTTATGGAGCTATAAACAAATGAGGTGCTGCCGCTCAAGACAGTGCATGTGCACCCAGAAGATGGAAATAATTGCAGCAGATCTTCCATATCATGGCTCCATTAGGCCATCCCTTTCACCTCTCAAATCTCGATTTTTTTTAAAAAAAAAAAATATTATTATTATTATTTAAAAAAATTATAAAAATAAATAGTCAAAATGGCGACAGGCTCTATCACCACTCCAACTAGCGACAAGACCCTGTCGCTATGAAATTTTCTTGTCACTATTCCAAATAACGACAGTAGCATAGGCAATATCGACAGAGCCTAGAACAATGCATAGAGGTTCCTGTCGTCAGTTAAAATAGTGACATGTTCTATCGCCACTCTAACTGACAACATGACCCTATCGCCATTTCAACTGGTGATAGGGATCCCATGAACCCCTAAATTTTTTTAATATTAAAATTTAGAAAAACCACTATTTCAAATGGCGACAGGGAACCTGCAAGTCCTTGCCGCCATTCCAAATGGCGGCACAATCTACCATATAAAATACCCTAAAATTCTGGCATAACTCACTTTTATTTAGAAAAAAAAAAGAGAAAGAGGGGAGGGAAGGGAGAGGAGGAGAGAAGCTAGTGAAACGCTGCCTATCCGGTCGTTCACCTTTCTGGTAATTTTTTTAACCAAATAGATTACATAGTTTTAGATGTACGGTTATATAGTGTAGTATGTTGTATATAATCTTTTTTAGTGGATAGTTTAGTTTTAAATATATGGTTAATTGTGGAAATCTTGTTTACGATGCAGTATGTTAAATATATCGGACGCCACCAATTTTAAAATTTACTACGTGCATAGGACTATTCTTGAGGGTCCTGATGGAATTGATTTACGTTATTTTTAATCGACGACCGTGACCCTAACAAGACCAGAGCAGCATGCATAAGGCGTTATGATGCGGTGGTTAGCCATTTCACTGGCTATTCGATCTGAGAGTAACTTATATAGGCCGCAGACATTGTTAGGCTGAAGGAAAAGGTTGACCGGCGGTACAACTTATCAGGAATGATATGGACGGAGCAAAAGCCAGACGTCGTACGAAGAAATACTCCATTTGCAGAAAGTATGGAGACACTTTTAAGAAATAACATACGAGAAATCTACAGAATGAAGGAGACATCGGCAGTTCGAACGGCGCCGCGGGGACCTCGTCTAACCGCCCCACTCGAGGAGGTTGACATGGCGGACGTTGAGGTCGCGGCCACAAGAAATGTTCGTCTTGTTGAAATATGTAGTATTCAATGCTTTGTAATCTCATTTTGATTTGTCGAAAAACTAGGTAATAACATTGCGCTGAATGTTTTGTAATATCAGTATGATTTATCGATAAAATATGTGAGAACGTTGTGTTGAATGTTCTGTAATATCATTATGATTTGTCGACAAAAAAATATTGTAATATCATTGTGATTTGCCTACAAAATATATGGTCGAAAATATACAGTAAAAAACAGGCAACGGTTCCTATCGCCAGTTGAAATAGCTATAAGGCCTTGTCGCCATTTCAACTGGTAACAGGGATATCTTTGCACTGTTCTAGGCTCTGTCGCCATTTGTAATGGTGACAGAAAAATTTCACCATTTCAAATGACGATAATAACCTAGTTTTGTAAAAAAAAACTGATAATTTATTTTTATAATTTTTAAAAATAATATTATTTCAAAAAAAATTCCTGATGTCTCAGCCCACTAATCATTTGCCCTATCAATTATGTACATGCAAATCTGATGAGGTGTACCTTGGGGGAAAGGGTTTTGTGAAAGACATGCCCAAGAGTAATTCAATCGTCATTATTCTAATATAAGCATACCCTCTCGATGCTTTCTCCGTTTCTCGGGACTTCAAGATTGACCATCATATATAATGGCGCTTTTGTTTAGTACTCGACAACACAAGTTCCGGAAGCCCTCGAGTCCTGGAAATCATATATATGGATGATTAGACGTTATAAGAGCATCTTTAGTATAATAAACTGACATCGATTTAAAGAGATGTTATATAAGTATTTAATGAACTGAGTTTATTTTTTTTCTAATGTATTGATCCAATTGCTTATATTAAAAACCACAAAAAAAAAATCCTATCTCAACCGCTCTCTCTCTATTTCATAACTGCGCTTTTAATGCTTTGAATCGACTCTTAAGCAGAGTCCGGTTTCAAAAACTTTTTTTTGTTAGAATCGACCCCTCCAATGTATTGAATCAATTCAATGTCTTTTCTTTCTCCTTTAAACCGGCTAAAACACAATGTTCGAGATGGTCTAATCTGGACTAGCTTTTGCAAGGTACTGTCATCGATGATAAAAGAGGGACGTTTTAGATTTTGACTTGATCTCTAGAACGCAGTTTTTACAATTATTTTACAATAGTTAAACAATATTACGAAAGAATTTTTTGAGACAAATCTACACGTATAATCTTTACGTAACAATATAAATATTCATAGAAAAAAAACATAATATAAATTAGTATAATCGTGTATTCAAAAGCATCACTTTTTTGTTTGTTTTTTTTTTCTGAAGGGAGTACAACATTTGGCCCGAGTGGTATCTCCACTCCGGAAGACCATGGAAAGTTAAATTGTCAAAAACTTTTGGCCCGAGTGAATAATCACTGTAACATTCTCCGTAATTTGACTTCCAAGGTCATTTAATAAAAGATAGTTCACCATTTAGTTTAATTAGGGGAGCTGGTATCTTTAGCTAAAATGACACGCTTTTAAAATACAATAGCAAATCTATCCCATTCGCACCCAAAATAATAAAAATGGCATCTCTATCGTGCAATTTGTCGTGTCAGGCCACATGCCGTGATCCTAGACCACGGCAGGCCATCTGCTGTGCATCCACACGGCAACAGGACTATAGACAGGTGCGACAGGAGCATGCGTATGCCACCTGCCATGGATTGGGAAAATCGCGTCAGGTAGGGATGCCATTTTGAACGTGAGGGGTTAGTTTTGCTATTACGTTTCAATAAGATACTAAATTAGCCCAAAAACTGTGGGAGCTGCTATATAGCAAGTACATAGTTTTCTCCCAAATTTGAAACAGGATTTGTACTGTTGACCGTATTTGAATATTTGTGTTCCAGTTAGAGCAAGTATAATGGTGTGCTGCCAGTTGTCTATAAGTCTTGACATATAGGACACGAGATGATGTGAAGGAGAGAGGAGGAGCATAGAGAATTATGACATCTCTTTATGCAGTAGTCGACTGTAACACGAGAAAACAAGACATATTATACATGGAGGAGTTGTCTATAGAGATATGTTAAAAAACTACTCATTTTAGAAGCTGTCTTTAGTGATGTCTATTGATGACATAAAGGAATATATAGACAACAGTTATCTATACCATTATACATGCGGAAAAAATCTTATAGGACCTGATCCACAACTCCAATAATGTAGACCAGCTCCACCGTGTGACACGTGTCTTTTTACTAATCTCAAAGTGCACAGACCCACAAATCACTGATATGAATTTTTCACGAATTAAATACTGAAGGCTAGCATGTCACGCTTTGATATTCGCGAAAAGATATGTGTCATAAGATAAAATTGATTTATATTATTAGAGTTATGAACTAGATTTTATATAAAAAAAATCCTATACATGCCTTTAGACCTCACGGGTTCACTGAAGTCAAACCTTAGAATTCAGTGAGTGGTGGCAACCCGGCGGTGGGGAGTAGTTGGCAACGGAGCCGGGTTGACAGGGAGTGACAGTGACCGCGAATGGCGAGCTTGGTGTTGCGACAGTGGGGAGATGGGCATTGGCATTATATGGCAGAAATCAGGTACCTGTTGCCTACCACTCATTCCATTTCAAAATAGTTGTACAGTTTATTGGAATTTGTGGTTTCAAAATAGTAGTTCACTGTAGAATCAGGGGTGTATTTGTTACCATTTTTCGTTTTAGGTCTCTTCTTTTAATTGTGTGAAAGAAGCTGAGGAGTCGAAATACATCGTGTTTAACAGGTGTAAGCATGATCCAATTCCATAAACAATCGCTTAGGTCGCTTTACATTGTTTTCAGAATATTTTGATCTACTTCCACTCTTTGCTATCCCCATCTACAAGGCAGTGGTCCTGAATGATCTGCGTTGCATTCTGTTCCTACATATCATCTGACTGAAGATCTCAACGTGCTTTTGCTGTGGACGATTGGGTCCGACTCCGAGGAAGTCGTTTGTGGTCCAGCCGCAACGTAACCTGACCGTTTGTGGTCCAGACTCTTGCATCAACTGTCCCACAGCTGCAAACATCCCCAGATCGATTCAGATCCTCGAGACCATCGTCAGATTAGCTACTTGTTTCTACGGCTTCAGCCTTCAGCAGTAGCAGTCCTGCAGCTGCTGCATACGTTTGGTAGGCAGCTGCAATGGCCTCGTTGCGTCCCTGGACTTGAGTTGTTGGGCTGTTGCTTTTCTGCTCTGCGACTCGCGTGTGTGATGGCATTTGGAATTCGGAAGTACGTAGGATTCAGCAGATGCACGGGTGCGCATGCAGCAGGTACGACTGCCAGTGCCAGCTATGGCGTGGTGGTACACTCGTACTCCTGTCTGGCCTTTTCTCCTGGTGCCCTTGTGTCCGTGACCATGTCGGCGTGCAGATAGACCCTGCGTCTCCACGAGTGGGCCGACTGCTAACGAATTGCGGAGACCATCTCGCGTGTTCTAACTTTACTGTTGAACGATTGGTATCGGTGTCGAGGTATTTAGTCAAAAACTCTCAGTTTAGTAAAATGTCGTTTTTGCTGTCAGGGAGACGAAAGTCTGATCGGCCCTGCTAGGCGGCTAGACCAGCCAAAGGTGGCGATCAGACCGGCGGTATAGAGTTTCTAGGATTGAGCACCAAACACTTGTGTAACATTTGTGTAGAAGTGTTTGAGATTGAGTTTGCATCTGGTGCCTTTAAAAACGGAGACTAGACGCGAAACTATATAGAGTTTTGCCAAAAACCCTAGAGAGGGTTCTTCTGAGTTTTGGGAAGCGATTTGACCGGTAAGATGTTAGCGGTCAAACCGATCCCCTGTTATCAGGGCTGGCAGTCAGACCGACCGAGGGCCAACAGTTTGACCAACCAAGGCAAGTTCATGCACAATGAGTCGTGGTGAATCTGCGGATTTGATCAAAGTCATGTGATTCAGTGCATAAGTGTTGCATGATGCATGTTTTTGTTAACATGGGTTAAGTCGAAGAATTTGTGTTTGGAATCGATTTCTTGATCTATTGTTGTGTAGGGTTGTTTAGAGTCAATTATGGTCAACGACGAGGATGATCGGGACTAGTCTAGGAGTGCTGAGGTCTAGAATGATCGAGAATGCCAGGTGAAATGGTTGGACTCAAACATAACGCAATATGGGCAACAACGACCAAACGAGAAGTTCAGTACAACGGGTTGCATCAAGTGACTTGCGATCGATGCATATGCCAACGTGGTTCGGTAGGAGCCGAATAAGAGAGACTTGCCGAATAAGAAAGATATGGATGAACCTATGTGTGACGAAGCATGAAATTGCTTCATGATGATTGAACTCAGTCATAGAGATTTGATCTTGAAGGGGTATTTTGGTATATTCACCAAAATACTGGATTGATGGCTTTGAAGAGAAGGAGGAGTAGTTTATGTCAAGAGAAGGAGAAGATCACGAAGAAACGGATTTGCAAGACTCAGGTCGTCATTCGCTTTGAGAACCGTACGTGAGTGTAGATCCGTTTTGTGTGGGGTTAACGGGTACTCGTTAGGGTTTTCTTTCTAGACCTAGTCTCCACTATATAAAGGTTAGTGTATGATTTGCACAACCAAGTATTGGAAACCCTAATTTGATATTTGAGAAAAGTGAAGAAAATAGAGGATGCTAGGGTCTGAGAGAGATATGTATTGAGAGATTGGGTGTTCATGAGTGAGTTTTTGTCCTCCATAGTGGAGCGGTTGTAAACCTACAATCCCTCTAATCAATCAAATCAAGTTTGTTCTAAGATAAGTTCTCTTTTGTTATTAGTCTTTCTTTGGTGATTTTGGTGTTTTTGTGTTCTAAATTTTTGCCTTATTCTCTTACTGCGGTCTAGCTTAGGACTTATGGGATCTAATCTAAAGTCATCTTGACCATCTTTCACCCATAAGTAAGCCTTTGAATCAAGTTTAGATTTTCTCCATGGTTTTGAGCTTTTTTGCTCTTATTCAAGAAATTTGTAGAACCTTGGCAACGATCATCTCGACCGTTGATTGTAATAGGTTCCCGACCTTTTTGTTGAGAAATGTTTGGAATCTCAGGGGATTTTGATCACTAGATCAAAAGTTATGTTGTTTTATGAATCCTTCATCGTGCTGATTTTCACGTAGCGGCCACACCAGCGCTGGCAATCAGACCGGCCTTAGCTCGATGGTCAAATCGGCAGAGGGTGTTGAGAGTTGATCTTCTCGATTTCAGCTCAAGTCTTCCGTTGAGATCTTGAGGCCTTAATCTTCATAACTTCTCATAGCTATTGAACATAAAAGATACTTAAATGACGAGGTGAAAAAGAGCGAGCTCCTGTTCACCCTTAGTCGCTATTTCGGTTCAACACAAATTCTACTCTCGGTGCTTCTGAATTACAGGTAACTTGCAAAAGAAAACAATGCAATGCTTATATTAGGTATTCAACAGGGTGATATTATAATAACAAAAATAAAAATAAAAAATAGGGTGACATTATGTAGGACAAGAATAATTGCTCCTGATTCTAAACTAACCGGCCATGAAGGTAGACATCCGTCGGATGACGCCGAAAGATGGTAGGATCAAATGCGGAGGGCGGGACATAGCTTGTATTAGCTTTGAGAGAGAGAGAGAGAGAGAGAGAGAGGAATAAGTCCATTTTACTTCCTCCAACTATCAGAAAAGTCTGGTTTACCCCTTAAAGTTCAAAACCGGTTATTTAACACCCTGAACTTGCGAAATCCGGTCAATACACCCCTCGGGCTGGTTTCAAGTGGCGGTTTTGCTGATGTGGCACATATTTTGCCACATGGATGTCCACATCACCCTCTCTCTTCTTCTCTCTCCCAGTCAACATGTATGTGTCCTATTTCTTCATCATCTCTCCTTTCTTCTCTTTTTCCCTCCATTAATTCCCTCTTGAGCTCCTCGGTTCCCCCTTCCACCGGTCGGCCCAGCTCCTAGTGTCACCACCGCCGCGCTCGCCCGCCACCGCCGCCGCTAAGCCGCCGCCGCCACCGCCGCTTGGCCGCCGCCGCCGCCGTCCCCTCTGGTGCGCCCTCGGCTCCTCGCGTCATGGCGCATGCGGCCCGGCTCAGCTCGCCTCGCATGCACCGCCGCTCCATGGGCCCTGCTTGGCCCCCGCTCCCTGGAGTCGGCGCTGAAGAATGACATCTCCTCGGCGACGCTGGCCAAGCAAGTAGAGCCCAAGTCGAGGGGAACTGAGGCGGCGCACGGTGGACCGAGCTAGGATCGAGCGTGGCCGAGCCCAGCAGCGGTGCCAGAGAGATAGAGGGAGAGGGAGAGAGCCGAGTCGACGAGTGGTGAGGGAGTCGGGCCAGCGGGCGGACGTAGGGAGACGGGAATGGACCGGAGAGGCGGCGCAGGTGGCAGCGGGCGCGGTGTAGGAGCTCGAAGGAGAGGGTGGCGCCGTGGGGAGACCATAGGGGAAGAGAGAGAGAGAGAGGCGCCGGAGGTGGCGGTGACAGCGGCGCCAGGAGCCGGGCCAGCCGGAGGAAGGGGGGAGGAGCAAAGCTCTAGAGGGAGTTTATGAGGGAGAGAGAGAACCATGGGAATGAGAGGTGATTGGGGAAGAAAGAAAGCAAATGAAGAAGATGGTGGCTTTCTCGTCTCTCTCTCTCTCTCTCTGTCAATAAAACCACTGTCATATCACCAAAACTGCCACTTAAAACCGGCCCAAGGGATATATTGACTGGATTTCGCAAGTTCAGGAAGTTAAATAACTAGTTTTGTAGTTCAGGGTGAAAACCGGACTTTTATGATAGTTGGAGGGAGTAAAATGGACTTATTCCCCCTCCCCCCACACACACACACACACACACACACATATATATATATATATATATATATATATATATATATATGTATGTATGTATGTATGTATATATATAGGTATACTGGTACTATAAATTAAGGGGTATTACTGCATATTAAAGTGGAGTGGGTGCTAAAAAAAAGGTGAAATAAAGGTCAATTTTAAAGCATTGCTACTTTTGTTTTCTATCTCATCTCATCCGTCCTTTCCTGCATCACCTATCCGATCAACCAAAGTAATATTTCAACTAAGCCCGCGTCATCTCAGACAACAACCAAGCAATATATCACGTCGACTTCAATTAGCACAAAAGACAGCACGTCGACAACAACCAAGCAAGTTGTTGTCTATAGTAATTCTTTATATCACGTATAGATAGCATTAAACACAGTTTATATAATAATTATGATGATACAGTTGACTACAAAACTATAGACAACACACAATCTTTTAATGCTTTTCTTGTTTATGGTGATACAGCCGGCTAGAGGATTGTAGACATCGTCTTTCTCTCTCTTCATTCTCTTCCACCCATATTAGTAAAAATCTTATGTATCAGTGACTATAAATATCTGACATAATCCCACCATACGTACTCCTAAGCACTCACGGCTATAGTTGCCCACCGATTCGGAGGGAATTGTGCCACAAATCCAATTCCATTTCTACACAACTAGTGTTTTTTTTTTCAAAAAAAAAAGAAAAAGAAAAAGAAAAGAGTAACTTGGATGGATGCCTTGTTCTAATCTCACAATCCTCGGCCTAATTCCAAGGAGGGAAAAAGAAACGACGAGACCGTGGCAGGGCCACCACCACGACGCAACGAAAAAGGACGAAAAGCGAAGCCAGTGGCACGCGGATACGTGGCGGGCCGTCACGTCGGTGCTCACTGACGATTGGACGGCCGGAAATTCGGGCGGGCCCCGTGAGACTGACATGTCGCCCAACAGTCCCTGGGGCCCACAAATCATTGAGAGCAGTCCACTCCCACGTGCGAGGGGATCCTTCCTCCCCTTTCCTGTGCTACGCTAGCTCGGTGGCTCCAACCCCCGCTCCGCTTTTAATTGCTGCCTTTTTTTTCTTCCACGTACTCGATGGGAAATAAATTCTACGATGAGGCTCTCCCCGTAGCCGTCGATCCTCTCCCCTTATATATGTGCTACAGTGAATATCTCATGGGATGGGCAGCTTCTCCGTAGAATTTATTTCCTATTCGATACCATTTGGCCATTGACGGAGAGAGCTACAGTACTATGTATCAGTGTACGCCTCATCACATTGCTGAATACTGATGCTACAGTATTTGAAAAGTGTTTTCCGCCGACCTCTGCATCCGGAGCCTTTGATTTTTTTTTATCTAACGGTCTGGGCGAGTAATGCACACTACTGTAACGGTGTGAATTTCCCTGTACTAATGCACTAGCCTAGCCATATATGCCGTTTTTTTTCAGAAAGAAGGGTGCATAGCTGGTTGTGTCTATCTTCTGTACTTAATCGAATGGCATGCATGATCTTTGTAGCGCTACTCCGCTAATTTGAGACTTGCTATCACGTGCACTTTTTTTTTTAAAAAAAAATAAGTTTTTTAAAGGTCTGCAATTTTACTTGCATGTATTTTTAGTAGTTTTAGATGATCGATATATATATACATGCGGACACCAGCAATCTCGTCGTAGATCATGAGTTACGAACTAGCTTCGGCATGAGTATTTCATATATTTATTATAGTATGGTTTTGCCAATTTCTAAAATATTGATGGAATTTTGCAAGTGCTCAGAAGCATCTCAGCTACTGGCTACTATCAATAGATTAGGCAATGCTTTTTATAAAGGGGGAAAAGACTTGCCTATAGCATGACGGGGTGTTTCACTAGCTCTAAGAATTTTTTTATTTATTTAATTTTGTTTTGAATTTATTTGACCGAACAGCACAAACTAATAGAAAACTTTCACTTCATTAAGAGAAAAACATGCACAAAAATGATCATGTTAAGAAAGGAGGATCCATGCCTGAATGATCAAGTTGCTATTCTGGTAGGAACAGATGTCACAGCGCAGTTAAAAGTTACGAAAGCAAGATTCTCTACCGTTGGTCTCCGCCACCAGCCACCAGAACCGCTGTCAGAAAGGGAGCCGATGTAGGGACCGAAGAAATCACCGGCCAGCATCGTCATGGCTCCCGCTACTTGCGGAGAGCTTCTTCCCCTTCGTCAAGTTAAGTGCTCAAATACAGAGAGGGGGGCTGCAGAGTGAGAGAGAGAGAATGCACGCTTCATATTCCAAAAGAAAAAAAAAATTAAAGGCTTTGCATCGAAGATCATGGCTGCTTTGTATCAGTGCTAAGGAGATAGTTTTTCTGCGAGTGCTTAATAATGTGACAATACCCTCTCTCTTTAAGTATATGTGTATAAGCACTTTGCGTTGTACATTCAACTATTCGAATTTTCCACGCAACGGGTCTAGCTACTGCAACGCATATGCTTTTATTTGAAAGCAGATTTGTATTTGCTATGCAACTATAATGTTTATGATTGAAGTAGAGTTGTATTCCTTATATATATATATATGCGTGATTAATCTGCATGTTATAATCTAGACCTATCAAAATTAACGGTGTAGATTTTTTTCTTTCTCTTTTTTCTTCAATTTATGTGGAAATTTCTATTTCTTTAAGTGCCAACAGGATGCTTCCTTTTCTATTGTTTTAATAATATAATAGATAGATAATTTTAGACGTTAAACTCCAACATCATCTTGTACATTTTTTTTGCATAGATATGTCTCCGCTATCTTGTACTTGTGATGATACAGTTCTTTAAAAAGGGGAACCGTGAAAATCCGCAAAATCGAATAATTATAATATATTACTAGTATGATGCATTTTCCTCTTTATGGAACTTTGTTGCTAACATGGGGTGTTCCAACATCAATGATTCTCTTGAAATAAGATTTTCTATTTAGATATGGGATGAAGCATATCTACAATATTCTATTATAAACTTTATGATAAAAAAAAAAACTAATGATAAATTTATAGAACTGTCTGTAGAAGGGGATAACGCATGGGAGGAAACCATGTTCAATTCGGGTTATAATCAACTCCATCCTTGTCCAAATCCAGCTCGCACAAGGAGCCAACCCTGCAAATCAACAAATCAACAAGACAATTACGACCCTCCTTTCCCAATCTCTCTCTCCTCCCCGTCCATCCTTCCTGATCCTGGCTCCCATGTATTCCCCTGCAGATATCACAAGCTGCTGCTGCTGCTGCACCTTCTCCAGCTGCAGTGCAAACAGCTGCTAAATTCCCCATAAGCCTCTGCCTTCCTGCCCCCTCCCCTCTAGACTTTCTTGGAACCCCAACACAACACAAGAACCGCTCACTACAGTGGCGCCAGATTACCACTTGTGCGCGTAGAGTCACATACAGCTGTGATGCGTGGGTGAGCTAGCTGCTGCCGCTACTACTACATGGAGGATCTGTACAGCATACACCCGGGGATCTCGCGGGTCGGCGGCGCGGCGAGCGAGGCGTCCGGGGTGGGCGTCGGCGTCGGCGGGTCCTCGCCGTCGGATCTGACGGAGCTCATGAAGGCGCAGATCGCCAGCCACCCGCGCTACCCCTCCCTCCTCTCCGCCTACATCGAATGCCGCAAGGTATGTCGACGTGAGATTTGCGAGGTGTGCATGCTGAGAATTGAGGAAAAGACGTCGGTCAGAGATGATATAAAGAGTACGTGTATATATGTATTGTGCGTACGTGTATGCGTCTACATGCGTGTGGTTCTTGATTTCAGGTGGGGGCGCCTCCGGAGGTGGCGTCGCTGCTGGAGGAGATCGGCCGGGAGAGGCGCGCCGGCGGCGGCGGCGGCGCCGGGGAGATCGGCGTCGATCCCGAGCTCGACGAGTTCATGGTTCGCTATTGGATTAGTGTCGTATTATATCTAGCATTCTAGCTACGCTTGTACAGAGATAATTAATCTAGTGATTTCTGTGGCGGCAACTAGATTTGCTTCTGATTTGTTATTACATGTGCACATGGGGTGCGTGTGATTCCAGGAGTCGTACTGCCGGGTGCTGGTGCGGTACAAGGAGGAGCTGTCGCGGCCGTTCGACGAGGCCGCGTCGTTCCTCAGCAGCATCCAAACGCAGCTCAGCAACCTCTGCAGCGGCGGCAGCTCGCCGGCCGCCACCGCCACCCACTCCGGTAACGAAACCAATCGCCCATCACCCATCTCAATTTCCACACACACCCCTCTTGTGCAAGATAGTAGATACACGGTGGTAAGAAGTTGCCACTGCACATTTTAGATGTCACATTGCATTGTGTTGCACAATGGTTTCGAGAGTGCTTGTGCTTTTGTTGTGGTGCGTGTATTAAAAGAAGGAAGCCTTTGAAAGTATTCGCGTGTGTATGCACGTGTCATGTGTCGTGTGTGTTCTTGAGAGGTCAAATCGTGTCCATGCAAACGGGGCGCAGGAGTGTCAGAGGGCGGCCAGGGGTGGAGTAAAGCATTAGGAGGATGCTCGTGTAGGGTTTTGTCCAAGGTTGTATAGCTAGGCTTCTTCCCCCCTCTCTCTCTCCCTCTCTAGCCGTCTCATCTCCACCCTTCGCCTCTCTCTCTCTCTCTCTCTCTCTAGCCTTTAGCAGCTAGGCTCTCGTTGATGGAACTTGAGAGTGTACTGTGGTGGCGGAGTGACTGAGCTTGCCTGGATTGGATGGATGGCTTTGCCAAAAGAGAGAATCTTGCTCTTGCTTGCTGGCTTCCTGCTTGCATGCCTGCTGGTTGCTACCAGAGTGGTACTGCACAATGGTGAAAATTCTTGTAAAAAAAAGGCTTTTATTAGAGCTCGTGCGTAGGAGATCTCTTGCCGGATTCGGTTGTTGTGCTTTGACAAGACGTATCGATATCACCACGGTAGTGGCAATTTTTGGTGGTGCGGTTTCTTTTCTACGTTGTTTTATTGCTTGGAATTTAGTACAGCCTTGTTAATCGCTATTTCCTTTTCCCCCTTTCGTCTTCCCGGATATACGGCTAAAATAAGGAGGCGTGCTAGGATGATCGTTTGCTCATGCAGCTTGCATTACGGATGAGGAGTGAAAGAATAGCAATGCTGACCAATATTTGACTAGGAAATATGCTACTCTAACTATCGAGATCCACTATTTTATGGAGATAACTGCTGTTTTCCCACCATAAACGGATGAGTCGAAGTCATGAACACCGATGAGCCTTTAGAAGCACATGATTTCTGATGATGTATGGGATAGTGTAGGCATGCAAAACATTTGATGCTACCAACAAGCAGTGTATATTACTTGCAGCTTGGCCATTTTTTTGTCATCTTTCTTGCCATTAAGGATGAGCAAGTTAGTATGAACGGATATAGTTAAGATGTTATTTTCTGAAGTGAAGTTCTCTATCTTCCTTGGCAACTAAACTTATATGCAGTATACCAATAAATAAAACGATTTTATTGGAACAGTAAAGATGAATTTGCTTTCTGTCAGTTCCATCAAATCCTTGCCAAAAACATGAGAATCGCTGCGGGCATTAAAAAACAAAATAAAATACATACATGGGACTCTTTTGTTTGGCCGGGGTTCTCGGTACCAATACTTTACGAGGAGACGACAATGCTATGTTTTGATTTGACAAGACCTTGTGGTGTCCCATTTTTTCTGATGCAGCATTGACGTTTCGATCCAACTTCTGCAGTCTGTGAGGATTCTTGTAGATTGAGATCACATAATGGAGATAGATACCCTTTACTAATTGAAATCCTAGGAAATAAAAAAGCTAGAAATCCCCAAGTTCATCCGAAAAAAACAAAAAAAAAACTAGGAATTCGTACGTTAATTGTAAAAAAAGAACACATCGTAACCATCCAACTTTTCTAATACAATCATCCTATGGCTTATACCATGCAATGCAATGAAAGAGTTTGATTGAAATTGGGAACATGTCATTAATAAGCTGGCCTATCCGAGTCAAACTACAAAACGTACCATATGCACTCAGCCGGATAAACCAAGTTTCCTTATAGCCAAATCGGGACAGAAGATCAATACGTGTACACAAGAGGAAGAGTTATGTATGCAAATTACAATGGTTGAATGTAAGCACGCACGTGAATAAAAAATCTGAAATATTTGCAAGGAAATGTTGGGCTGGTCAGCCGTAAAAAAGGGTGGCTGTTCTCATGGGAGTATATTTAAATCTAGAACATATAAATTCAAATTTCAAAGCCATAATTTTGGAATTAAAATTGAAACAGATTAAAATTAGGAAAAATCGTTAATTCATCATGAATTAATATTAAATACGGATTTAAAGGAAATTAGGACATAAAGGTTAATATGGAATAATAACAAATCAGGAAGTAAAATCCAATTTGACAAAAAAATAAATAAATTCATAATTACAATTAAATTTGGGATTACATTAAATCTGTAATAAAGCCTAATTCGAAATGCATACCTTTATATTTGTTGTTAAAATGAAATCCAAAATAAAGTTAAACTAGGGATAAATATTAAATTGAAATTAGATTATACTCATATAAATTTTAATATGAAACAAACTTAAATTCAGAATTAGTACCAAATTAAGAATATATAAATGTAAAGTAGGAGTTAGCATTAATCCAAACTAAATTAACTTACGGATATTCATATGTATAAATATATATATTCGGATGTTGTTGGAATGGCTGCAAATATTGTTTCAGATAAGTGAAAACTAAATTATATAAAATTTTGATCCAAAATATAATTTATTTCGGAATTGAAGTTAAACCTAGAAGAAAATTAGATTCAGAATATAAAAAATCTAAATATGGAATCTAAAGCAAATTATATAAATATGCTATCCTAATTTATACAGCCATGGAACTAAAGTAGTTTGAAGTTGTATATTGAAATGCAATATGTAACATATTTAAATTATAGATTGCCTTTGGAGTCAATATCTGCAGTCCATCATGCCAATTAATGAAATATGTCTGACCAATTCAAACTAGGTAATAGCCCTATGGTTGATCCTAATTTGATTATATTCTAAATTTTGTGAATCTATTATATTGTCACATGGTCCCAATATAGAAGCAATACTGTTATTTTGATACATCCTAGCCACTAATACTATTAGTGTATGGATCTAGATGTGGAGTACAAAAATTCTGATATTATCATATATATAAATTCGAAATCAAAATCTTCAAAACATTGTAGTTCGTATCAAAGCATATGTAATTCCCAATAATTGTGTTAGCCAGACTTCAAAGATATATATGTATTTGGAATAAGAATTTTTATGTCACGATATATAAATATATATATTCAGAATTGTGTATTCCAAAACAAATGCTATATACAAATATATAATTTCGTAATTAGAAATTGTAAAAATTGTGGTCACCAAACATATAAACTAGAAATATATAAAAATTAGAGAATTTAACGTTTAAATATTATAATTCTGGAAAAAAAAATTGATCTAAATTTTGCTAGTACGATTTTTCTATATATTATCAATAACAGAGTATTGTTGAAACTTTGCATCCCGTGCAGATGCACGGGTTAATAACTAGTATCTTTAAATCTATGGTCGAGGACAACTGCATATATAAACATGGTAATCATATTCATAAAAATAAATAACTATGTGGCATGCATGTGCTGCCAATAAATAACTATGTGGCATGCATGTGTTTGGCAGCCCTTAAACAACTAATTTGCTAGGGTTGATTGGCAGATTCCAGGAATGCTGATTTTTACACGTGCTTGTTCTTTATACATGAGATTCTATATAAAATGATGAAATTCTGTGGCATGGAAAGACTGATAACGTGTACTGATGACGTGTTTGATGCTGCATATTATCTTGATCTATTTGGAAAAACACTCTTTAGATTACATGAAAAATGCACAACGTTTATCCAACCAATAACGTAAAAAAGAGTGTTTATTGTCCATAGCTGTAAGCTTGCATAGTAACAATATGGATGTTTAATTGTAGTTTCAAATAAGCTTTGTGAGATAATAACTTTTGATGTATCTGCAAAGGTACACTGCTTAAGAACCCCTAGATCCTGATTGTCTAGTTTATCTCATATTTGCCATGGAACACTGCCTCTCAAGGTATTTCACGTCAGTTTTCCAATAAATTTGTTGGTTTGTATCCAACTGATATTTATTCTCACAAAATGTGGCATCACTGTTCTGTCCTCGGCATGCTATGTTCCTTAGGCGGCTCACCGCATGCTTTTGATGCTGTTAGTCATAGCTCCTGCTAATAGCATGTTTGAATATGAACTGGATGGAATTAAAGAAAGTAAGGTTGTTGACTTGTGTAAAATAAACAGCTATTGTCTTGTACATCTCAAGGAGAAATTACTGAACTAATAACTCTACAAAGATAGAACCATCAAGAACCATATTTCAGCCTAGTGATAATATACCTACAATGTAGGCCCCACCAGAAGTGATAGATCATGTATGGTTGCGGCAGCCTAACCTCCCAATATTATACGGGAAGAATGGAAACTTATCCTGTCTGGTAAAAAAAAAGTGAAATATGGGCAGAGGTTTGTGCCATATGAACTCAGATGATGACTGACAGGTGGTAGAGGCTATCTTGGCCTCATTTGACTCATATATGTCCGTTTTACCAGTTCTGTCAATTTTTAGTTGAGAATTTTGCTTTTCACCACTGGAAAAGTGAATTTCGGAAATCTCATCACCTTTTGCGGTACTGGTTTTCTGCCTCTGGAATAAGAAAATTCTTTGAAAATTCGATGGGGGTAGGAGCACTTTTGGTATTCTTCAAAAGTAAAGTCAATGATGGCCTTTTTTAGATTTTCTGTTTTAGGATTCTAGTGGTGTGAGACCAACAAGACAAAAACAGATCACATTTGTTTGAAATGTGTTTTTTTTAGTGGCACATACTAAAAATTATACCATATGAAGCTCAAAGATTGTGGACGTTTTCTGTTGAACAACTCCAAAGAAGCATTGTTGAGCTGATGAGAACATCATGGGTGGATAGTTGTTGGGCCGGCACGAGGAGTATTTGTGTAATAGTTCAATCACTTAATTTATGTACTATTAAATATGTGACATTTTGAGTTTAGGTGACAAATGGTATATATGTGGTGCCTGCCGTAATATGTTTGTTAGACCGAAATAGCGACTAGAGGGGAGGGGAGGGGGGGGGGGGGCATTGCTAAACCAAGGGTTTGATCCCCAAACACCTCGACAACGATGACAATTGTTCAACAGTAAGATTAGGAACAACCTACATGGTCTCTACAACGTTTTTAACTGAAGTTTCTTCCACATTCTTTTTTTTAAAAGTTTCTTCGGCGACTTGATACATGAGGCATTTGTGGTCTCCAATAGTTTGATTCTTGGATACTTCTCTGTAATTTGGATCAGGTCTGGCTGAAGTGAGTAAAATGACCTAAGCTTCAATGTTTATTTAGAGACTGTTTTTTCTGTCCAATTTAGCAGCGCATTTGATGAGGACATATTCTGTGTGGAATGTTGTCATGCAAAATAATCTACAGCCTTATGTACCTCTGCAAATCTTCAAGTTGATTGTTTAACATGGCCTTGGTTCTGCACGTGCCCTTTCTTGCTACTGTCCGAAGTCCAAACAGCTAACTATCTGCTTTTCAGCTTGTCACATTGCTGCTTCTGTAGAAGTTCAGGAGACATTTCTTTCTTTATGCAATAATCAGTATATCACGTGAATTAGTGGCACACCAAGAAAATGATTTTCGGTAGATACTAGTTCTTGAAAGAAAATTACTGGACGTGCTCAAGTTGATCCCTACCAATCTGTGTCACTACAGGTCGTGTTGGTCCCTGTTTTTTCTTCCTCAGCTGCCAAGCATGTTCTACAGATGACAAAACTGTTATGAATATTGTGTATGTACTGCAATAGTCCAGTAGACAATATATAGAGTACAAAGGGACACAAGACTAAACCTTGAACAATAGGAAATACCCCTAATATCCTTAACACCCACTCTCAAATGCAAGACGCATGCAATGGTTTGTATTTGGAAAGGGTTGATATTGCAATAGGGAAAATTTAAAATTTGAGTCTTGATAATGTCGTCGTAGCATGTAGCTTTTGAAAAATATGTCAAGTATCAAAAGATCTCCTATCTGGGCTCGTGTGATAGCCTATAAAGCACAAGGTGTAGGAGCTGAGAAAGTAGAGACAAACGGAAGCAATCGACTGACTGACAATAAATTTGTAGACTCGTATGACTTAGATGAACTCAAAGATAGGAAAACGCCACGAAAAAAGAAAATACTCAAAGGATAGCTAGCAACAATAGCAACAGATGCCCAAGCACATCTGCACAAACTAGAGATCTGAGACAGAGCTCGTTGCCTCCTCCCTCCCAGCCCCCCACCCCCACCCCCACCCACATCCCTATCCCCTTCCCCACCCACATCCCTATCCCCTTCCTGGCCTCCTCGCGAGGAGAGGTAGGGATGAAGCAATAGATGAGTAGGAAGATGGAAGTGAAGGAGTAGATGCCGACGTTGAGGTACGCCACCAGCTATAGGAACATGAGCTTCCGCGACGCCAGGAACGTGTTCCGCGAGAAGATCTCCACCGACCCCATCGCCTACCGCAACACCTGGTGGAGTCGGTCGGTGAGGTTTATGGGGGCGGTGCCGAGGAAGGCGTCGCGCTTGGTCATTCAATAGACAGAGCACTAGCCACGGTTGTGCATCCGGTAGCCGGTGACGACATCCTCGGTGACGGAGCCATAGATTCAGCCGACGCGGTCATCCCACTCGGTCTTGTCCTCGTACCAGCAGAAGATGACGGACACGGCCTCGGCCACGGTGTCGCTGGGAGCTCGGTAGAGCAGGGCACTTGGGCCAGGGACGAGCGCAGACGGAGCAAGTGCGCCGGGTGTCAGTGTCGGCTCGGGGAGACAGCGTCGGTCGTCGGCGCTCGGGGGCGAGCAGAGGTGGCGCGGCGGCGACTGGATTCGAGCGAGGCGACGTCGCCAAGGAGGCGGCGGCTCGATCCAGGGCGGATCTGGACAGAGGTAGCGGTGGAGGTCAGCGTGCCCCGCCTCTGGCCGCTGGATCCGAAGGCCAGGCGGTGCCTGGGGACGACGGTGACCTTTCTTCTCGCTGATGACGATCACGCCGTTGCCCGCTAGGACGCCGAGGGCCAAGCCGGCATTGTCGATCGATTTATTTCGGTTTGCAAGGGTTAGAAAGGCTGCTGCTTTTGCTTCTACGAAACTACGACTAATGTGGGCGCCCCTAGGAGTGGAGATTGCTCTCGCGGGGGCAGCGGAAGCAGCCGGAGGCTAGGTTGGAGGCTAGGGTTTTAACTTTGTTCTGATATCATGTTATGAATATTGTGTATGTATTGCAATAGCCCAATGGGCAATATATAATACAAAAGGACACAAAACTGAACCCTAGAAAAATAGGAAATACCACTAATACCCTTAACAAAAACTAGGTTGACACATGCTAATTGTTGCAGCTCAACACAATTGATGGATATGACATTCACTTTCATGTATTTAACTCTGAAAAAGTTATAGTATCTTAATTCTGTGAACTGTCAAGATGATCTCTTTTTAGTGAATAGATTATTACATTGTGAATTGCAACTCGGATCTTTTTGCTGTGGAAATCATGATCATCTCTGCTTGTTTCGTTCTTTTCATTTACTTTATGAAAACATAATTTTCAGGACATATGTAGGCATCTACAATCCGGACTTGTAGATGTCGTGAAAATGATTATTTCTTACTTGATCCTTATTTATACCACCATTCCAGATGAAATGGTGGGGTCCTCTGATGATGAACAATGCTCGGGGGAGACTGATGCGCTAGACATGGGTCAAGAGCACAGCTCCCGCTTAGCTGACCATGAACTGAAGGAAATGCTTCTCAAGAAGTATAGCGGCCGTCTCAGTCGACTTCGGTCTGAGTTCCTAAAGAAGCGGAAGAAAGGGAAGCTACCGAAGGATGCACGAACAGCGCTGCTGGAGTGGTGGAACACGCACTACCGCTGGCCATATCCTACGGTAGGTAAATGATGTGAAACACGGTCTTTCTATAACTGAAACCTGGGGTACATTTGGCCAATGTCTGATGTTTTGCGGTGCGTACAGGAAGAAGATAAGGTGAGGCTTGCAGCCTTGACCGGTCTCGACCCAAGGCAGATCAACAATTGGTTCATCAACCAGCGGAAGAGGCACTGGAAGCCGTCGGAGGACATGCGGTTCGCACTAATGGAGGGCGTCGCAGGTGGATCCTCTGGGACGACGCTCTACTTCGACACAGGCACAATTGGACCGTGATTTGGTGCAGTTCTCCTGCAGAAAATCGGCCAACCCAATCAGTAATAGACCTGGTGTGTGATGACGATGATGATCATCAATCGCTCAGGTCAAAATTGGTCAGGATCAATCCATTGCCTCATTATTTTGCTAGATCATGTGTACATGGCATCGTACCAAAAAGCGATTTCAAGTGACCTGCAAATGCTGTTATTAGGTCTTTCATGATGCCCGAGGATTGTACGTAATCTGTATCCATACTGGCTGCCCAATTTAACTGTTAGATAGGGCCGAGGACTTATAAAAGTAACTTTACTTGTACTAAAGAATTGCCTTCTTTTTTCTGTCTATACTTATTTTTTCTATTTCTTTGCCCTTCGTATGTTTAGTGAGGTTTATATCAACTGGTTTAGTCATATAAGTTGTCATTTCAATATCTTGTACAAATTGGCTTTACTTTCGGCTCAAAATTTTGGACTGAGTTAAACTAGTCATTTGAGGAAGAAGACTCTAATAGAGAGCCTTTTGTCTGAAATCCGGAGCTGGCTCCCATTGAATTGCCCAACCCTAGCTTGTCATTGTCGTGATGTGGTAGAAAGTCTTGCCACGCCTGTTCATAGGGAAGAAAAATCTGCTTTGTATGACGTCTCGGATATGTGACGTGCAGATTTTTCATGGCTGAATTTGCGTATAGCTTGTCTTCATCCATAAAAAAATTGTCGCTTAACTGTCAAGAAAAAAAGGGTTGCGTGATTGTAAATGAAAATAAATAAATCCAAATTTGATTTGTCCACAAAAACGTGCGACGTTTTCCAGAATTTTCTCCAGGATTCGCTGCAAGTAAAATCGGCTTGGTCCTCTTCGTGCAACAAGGCTTGCCCAAGTACGTAGAAAAGCAGTCATATATGCCCAAACGGATTCGGATTCAGTGACTTTGCAGAGCAAAGTCACGGTGTGACTTTGCAGATCTGGACGCTCCAGATGACATCTGACGGCTGGATCTAGATTGAGTGATTAGAGGGAGAAAAAAAAAACAAGATGGACAGATTGATCCAGCCGTCAGATGTCATCTGGAGGGTCCAGATCTGCAAAGTCACACCGTGACTTTGCTCTGCAAAGTCACTGAATCCGGATCCATGCCAAACTAGCAGAGTGGTCACGCATTTGCGCAACTAGATTTATTTCAAAATTTATATAAATACTTGAGAATATATTTACATATATTGTAGGCTATTTATACTTTTAAGATATCATAAAACATTAAAATGATAACAAAAACTTGAAGAAAATTACAACATTAGGAATGTAATCGAAGTATGAGTTTTGGCAGAAGAAAATCATTAAACATAATAGGTTATTGGGGTTCTTGAAAACTAATCAGTCTCCATCATGCATAGATCATGTATAATGTATTATCTTATTAGTTTACAACGTATAATGTATTAGACTACATTCCTCACACATACATCGATGGATCATAAGAAACATACCTTGAACTTACCTTCCATCGTACGCCGGTTGCCCCACCAAACCGTGTGGCTTCTATATCTTCTCGTCGTTACTGTTTTTTTTTTTTTTGCTTCAACCTGCAATAGTAAGCCCAAATCTTGATCGATCCCTCAGCTGCTACCACCTCCAATACAATACTTTACCAAATAGTTCTTTCACTTCTCTCTAATTATTACTTATTGTTAACCATTGCGATATTAACACACATACACATGCAACCATTGTCGATCCCAGCTGGGGACATATGTCACACTCTCTCTGGTGACCCCGAGGATATTCCCCACGGTTGTGCCATCTCTACTCTAAATTTTTTGCTCATCTGTCTTTGTACGCCCGCGTTTCTATTCATACGGATGCATGTATGTACATACGAATGCATGATGTTACACATGCTCGACGTCATTTTCTCTCGTGTTGATTGTTCCTTTTTCGACGTTGGCCAAATCAACATTGTGGCTTCCTCGCTAACCGTGGTGACCTCTTATCTTGTAGGACCCGGATTTTTAAATCCAGAATCATTTGTGAAAAAGCCGTGCTATTCCTTGGATCAGTAGATAGCACTAACAGAATACATCACTGAATCAATTCATACATGATGCAACTAAATCATACATTAATTTAACACATCAGAGTTTACACAGACCGCGTCAGGTCGGGTTTTATAATAAGAGCTGAACAAGCCAAAAGATTACATTACAAAAGTAGCGGAACTACAGCGGAAGCAAAAGGGTGAGAGCACATCTCTCCACAGGCAAGCGACTAGGGAAATCCGTGTGCGACCAATATTACCCAAAGACTCAGATAATATAGGATGCACGCAAGCACCAACGGAGTCAGCTGGACTGAGGCGAGACCTAGACTAAAGGAACTAAACTACTCCTCATCATCTCCTGGGCCTCCAACTTCTGGATCCTCATAGTAGTCGTAATCTCCCGGATTTCCTGCTTCTAAGGGTTTTGGGGGAGAGAGAGCAAGAATGAGCACAACTTCCGTGCTCACGAGCCAACATACAATATAATAATATACATGGAAAGCTTAACAAGGATGGCTCGGGTTCTTTTATTTACTAAAGCAATGTTTTCAATTATCATATTTACAAATTCCTATCACTTAGCATTTTAACCCAAATTGTATTTTATTAAAGAGAGTAATTATGCAATATTTATATCAACAGAGGTTCCCTCCGTCGGAAACTTTAACTTATGCTTATTTGATTGGGGCTATCCCCACTTATTAACATCGCTGAGTACGGCGACCCAGGAAAAACCAACTCTAGGGCTAGGTGAGCCTGCCATATTTTTCATCCGGCCCACAAGGGTTTTTGAAATAGAACTATCTCTAGTTAAGTTCCCATGCCCGCATTTGACCCTAGGCACGGCTGTTTAAATAGTTTAAACTCTGCAGAGGTTGTACACTTTACCCATAAGAGACAATCATACTCGTTACCCCGCATGATTCCTTAGTCATGTAGTTAAGTGATCGTCACAGTAACCTTTCTAAATATCTCGCCCCTTCCGTCATCTCACCCATATGGGCCGCGCTTGCGGTGGGTCCCATAAGTTGTACGGGATGTCACCCCCACGACTAGTCGTACCAGGCAACTTCACCATCGGTGTCCCTTTCCAGCTCACGCTTGCACATCCTTACTCCTCCACCAGTGAGATGACTTTCAAGGTCTAATAAAATTACTAAGCCAAGTTGCACTTTGCATACTTATGGTAGTACTTGTTTTACACGAGAGGTCATGACAAGATTAAGTCTTTAGGGTTATCTGGGCAGTTCATTCCACATACCATCCACGAAACAACAATCCTTGGGCTACATCAGCACCCACTGTTGTACCATCCATCATACCAACCGCCTAGATGGTAATAGCAGGTTATTAGGGGTTTGAGGAGGAAAACCAAATTACCACAACTATTTCAGTCATTTGCCCCAATGACTGACCAAAACCACATTTATGTTTAAAAGAGATGATGAATAGGACATTTTAATGTCCCGGTACTTAAGCAAGACTAGCATGTCGCTTAAGTACACCCTATAGCTAGTATTTACCATATAGTTACTAAGGTGACAAAGATTTAAGGGATTCAAATTGTCAAGGATGGCATATTAACTAATTAATCATCAAATGGGTATTCAACTACCTTAAGGTGTAACATACATTTGCTTAAAGAATTAAAGCATGCAATTTTATATTTTTAAAAGAATGTAATTTGCATAAAATGTAGACTTAAAATGATCAAAGTATTGACTCACCTTGGTTATAGGTAAGAAAGTCTTGAAAATCTTGTGCTTGATCGAAGTGGTGATCTTCCGCGTCTTCGAATCCTAATCGAACGATTGTACCGAAAAAAGACACAAACAAGCCAAGAGAGCAAATAAATACTAAAACAACAACAAATGAACTCCAAATTAAACAAGATCTATTCCATTAGCAAGATCTTGAATTAACAAAATTTTAGAAACAAGTTTCATAATTTTTGGAGTTAAAACGAGGGAGAAATGAATTTTTGAAGCCTCTCTTTTGAATTAAAATAGAAAAGAAAAAAGAAAAACAAAACAAAAAAGAAAACAGGCGGCGGCCCATGGCGCACGTTTTGGCCCAGCCCATAGCTTGGGCCAAAACCCAGTGCACGGCCCACGGGGGGGCTGGCCTGCCAATAAAAGAAAAGAGGGGGGGTGTAACATCCCAATTTTCTGAGCTTAAAAATCTTTTAAATAGTTAGTAGGGAAAATTTCACCATTTGGATTTATTTGAATTTAATTCAAAAGCTTAATATTGGACTTTATAATAAAAAAAACTTTTAATGTGAATAATCCCAACATGAACAATAGCCAAAACTATTTTATTTGGGTTCTATGTGCTCAGATATATTTTCTAGAATTTTCTAGAATTTTTCTGAGTTCATTTGCTATATTCTATTGCCTATTTGAATTTCTGGTATTTTCTAAATTAGAAAACCTATTTAAAATCTCAGAAAATCAATCGGGCTGAATTCCTAAACCCCGGCCCATTCTCCCGTCGGCACCATTGACTCAGCGGCCCGGCTAGCTTCATTGCCGTCTCCACTTTGATATGCGGGCCCGCATGTCGCTCTCTCTCTCTCTCTCTTGGGCGCGCGATCATCCTCCACCGTTGGATCAAGGATGAACGGCTAGATGCGCGTAAGGCAACCGGAGTTGTCCGAATGTTTCTTGGATTGTGGGCCGTTCGATCAAGATCCAACGGTCAGATCTCGAGTCTGTTTTGCAGCCGCGCCGTTTCGCACGCGGACTCACGCGAGCTGTGTCACTGACGTGTGGGTCCCAGCTTGCCACGTCGTCTTCGTTCCCGAATCCGTTAGGGATACGATCTCCGTCGCCGCCTCCGTTTTGGGCGTCCGTGCCCTGGACTCTCCCAAGCCGCCGCCTATATAAGGAGGGGTAGCCCTCGGTCTCCGCATCTCAACCCTAGCCGCCGTCACCCTCGCGCTGAACCCTAGCCGCCGCAAGAGCCCGAAGATCGATCTGCGCCGCCGCCAGCTCCGACGAGCTCGTTCTCCGCCGTCGGTGCCGCCCGCGCCTCTTCGTCTGCACCGTTGGCATCGCACGGAGCTCCTCTACCTCCTGGTGGCTTTCGTCTCGCCGGAGCGTCACCGGAGCGCCGTTGTCGTCAAACCCGAAGCCTCTCCGCCGCTCTTTGCTCGCCGCCGACCACCTCCGTTGTCCCCGACCACCGGAGTTGCACCCGCAGGTTCGCAATAGCGAGAGCTACACGCCGGCATTTCACTCACCGCGGTGTATCGCGCGCCGTTCGCTGCCGCGGAACCGAGCGCCGCGCGTCGATGTCGACCACGTCACCGCCACCTCAGCCCTCGCGCTTGCGTGTCGTCCCACGTGGCGCTGCGTCAGCGTCCACGTGCGTGCCCATGTGGCATGGTCCACGGGTTCCCGAGTCCAGAGGCTCGGTGGACCTAGTCCACCGTGAGCCTAGCCTCTGACGTGTGGGTCCCACATGTCAGAGATTTCTTTTTATTTATCTTTTTCCGAAATCCCGAGGGCTGACGCCAGCATTTCGCAATAATCTGATTTTCCTTTAGGAAAATAATTCGGGAAATTCATGAAATACTGATTTTCAGTATTTTATGTATTTTCAATCTTCCAAAGGCCATAACTTTTGCATCCTAACTCCAATTGAGCCCATTCAAATTTCTAAATTTGTCTAAATTCGAGATCTACCTAATTATTATTTTTATTTAATTTTTGGAGTTTGTTTTGCCTCTGTTATTTATTTGTTTTGGTTGTTTTGCTTCGTTTGTGCGTAGACGTCGATACTTCGGGGGTTTTCGTCGAAGAAGGCTTCAACCAAGTTCAAGACCAGTACATAGACCTATTCCAAGGCAAGTCATACCTTTGATCATATTGAATCCCAGTTTTCCCAAATTATATTGTGTTAAATTATTGCATTTACTTTAATTATGTATTTAAATGCTTTTGGGCTAGTTATTGATCCCACTTGTTATGTTCACCTTGCCTACCTGTATACCTTCATCTTTGTCGCCCTAGATTGGTTTATTACTTAGTTGGTATTAACATATTGCCGACATGGTTGGTTAGACCGACTAGAATTGCTTAGCCATGCTACGAGTCATCATCTCATATGAGTGCAATTATGAAACTGACTAAGTGATTATGGAACTGTGTGATAAAACTGTGTGTCTTTGTGTGCTATTACTCGTGATGGCATGTGTTGCACTAAACCAACTGGGTGGTAAAAGATTTAGACCGAGGCAAGTGGTGGATCTTGTGTGGCTGGTGGCTTTGTGATTGGGATTTATCTGTGTGGTTTAGCTAGAAAAGCTGGAAGTCTTGCCTTGGTCAATTAAGGACTTAACTTTGTGCGCCATTGGCTGAGCTATCTTTGCACGACCACATGTCCGTGACAGCTTAACTTAGTAGGTTACGGAGTTTCAACATTGGGGTTCGGTGGATAGGTTAAGCTTTGTGATATGGGACTGTGTGAATAGGAACGTCAATGTTGAGACAAAGTTGCCGAACTGTTATGTTACGATTAGTGCTAGCTACATTAGTTGTATCGTGTGGGTAAAGTGTACAAACCTCTGCAGAGTGTTAATCAATCTATTCGAATAGCGCGTCCTCGGTCATGGACAACGCCAGGATTTCACATGAGGGTAGTGTTCATAAAATGTGGGATTGGGAGCTGTGTGATCTCAATCGTATGGCTGTGTGAATCAATCAGTTTAGCTGTGTGTCTTTGTGGAAACAACTGTTAAATTAATATTGCTTATTTGTTTTAAATTATACTTTCAATCTATTATTTGTATTCAATTGCAAATGTTGCGTTTCTGCAAAATAACCACAGAAGCCTTTCCTTTGGAATAAGCCTGCATCTATATATTGCATTCTGTGGTATGATTTGCGAGTATGGTTGTGTACTCACGCTTGTTGTAAAACTTGCGTCCAAACCTCTGAATGGAGGAGTCTTCGCACTTTTGAGGAGGAGTTTGTGGAAGAAGGTTGATCGCTAGGTCATCGATCCCGATCGGTTGCCTCGGTGTCTTGATTGAGTTTGCCGAGTTTATTTTCGTTCCGCTGCAGTATTTCTTTAGTGTTAGCCCTGCGTGGCTTAATAAGTTGTAACCCCGACCTTAAGGTCAAAACTCTAAGTTGTTACTCAAACTATTCGTTTATGTTATATTTCGTTTGTGTGGATTGATATTCACCTATGTTACCGCTGTGTGCACTAGCGTGATCCTGGACTAGTGTAGAATACACAGAGGGTCCAGAATTGCATTTTTGGGTCCCGACAGGGGGGCTCTCGACCCGGCCGATTACGAGAGAGAGAGGGGGAAAGATGGAGGAGTGGCGCTGCACGGGGAAGAAGGGGGGTCCCCAGGGGCGTGCGGTGGTGGCGGGCTTGGCCGGCGGTGAACGGCGGCAGGAGAGGACGAAGAGGGCACCCCGGCGGTTCGGGTGCGACAAGAAGGCGGAGCGGCGCAGGAACCCAAGGGGACACGCGGTGGCAGCACCGGTGGAGGTGGCGGCGTGTAGGAGGAAGCAGCGCCGGCACGACCGGCTAGAGGTGAGTGCTGCTCTTCTTGTTCAGTGACTTACCGAGAGGGAGGAGGGGTGAAGGGGGGCAAGAGGAGCTCCCGGGGGCTCTTATAGCCGGCGAAAAAGGGGAGGAAGCCGTCTAAGGGGGGAACAAGTGCCGGCGGGAGCAGTGGCCGTGGGGATGGGCATATCCTGGGTGGTCAAGGTGACGGGACGAGGGCATGGTCTCTAACGCAAAAAAGCTAGGACGGGACGCGCGTTGACGCGAGGATGCGGGATGGGATGGCTCGGCGGTGACGTGGGGGCGTCGGGACGTGACGCGAGTGGCCCGGAGCTGACGGTACCAGCGGGCGCGAAGCCGAAGGAGTCGGGACAGGATGCCCTATGGGCAAGGAGACTCGGTGATGCGACCAAGTAAGGGAGGCGACGCCTCTAACACGGGCAGGTGGAGTAGGTGGGAGTTGACGGGAAGGGGCGACGAGCAGGTGGGGCATCATGGCAGGCGCAGGCGCGCATGGTGTGGGCATGCATGGGGCGTGGCCAGGACACGGGCAGGGGCGTGCTGAAGCGGGCGACGACATTAACTGGCTCGACCAGGGAAGAAGACAAGGGGTTGAGCCCAGGAGAGAAGAAATTAAGTTTTTGATTTTGAACTCGAAGCAAAACTTGAGAGATTTTGAAATTCTGAAGATAGATGTTACATATCTTCACTAATGTAAGCATGTCTGCGTTAGTCGTTATCTAACAATATGGAGAATCCTTTCGCTATTGCCGGCGACGATGCTCCCTTGAAGAATCTAGACCCGCTATTATGAGTTAATAGAGTATTTTGGTGATTAATGACAAATCTAAATGTGAGACTAACTCGTTTGTTAATTATGATATTATTTAGTCTCATTTAGATGAAAAAGGTGAAAATCATGGAGGTATACACTCGACATCATATTCCTATATCTTGTTGCATTCATCGTATCCAAAACTTTAACTTGAATATGTGTATATATTTTTATTACACATTCTTGTATGCACACATTTAGGGGGGTTCACTCTATGTTTTGTGGTTTCATTAGTATTGATCCATATTCTTTTATCCACTTATATTGGAGATCTCTACTTTAAAACATATCCTTTGAGTATGTAAAACTTGTGTAGTTCATATATACTCATATTACTTTATATCCAATTATTTGCAATTGTGTTATGGGACTAATGTGTGTGCTAAGATGTTTTGAAGGTTTAGTCCCACATTATAGATAACAATATGGAAATGGCAATACAAAGACAATAAAGGGATCATGGCTAGTAGCTTGAGTCATGCATTGCACTTAGAATTGCTTCTGGAGAATTTTAGTGGAAATTGGTATGATCGCAATTGGTGAGCGGTACTACCATTGTGCGGTAGTACCGGGTTTTATTTAGTGGTATGTATTTTTCAGAGAGCATATTTTTGGGAGTTTTGATCTCCCTTGAAAATCGGTATGACCGCATTCCTTGAGCGGTACTACCGCAAGTCGGTAGTACCGTTTTTTACATGGCGGTACGTTATTTTCAGATAAGGTGTTTTTCTTAATTCTTAAACCTCTGGATATTAGTAGTACCGCACATGACAATGGTACTACTGGAGAGCGGTAGTACTGAAGTTTAGTTGGTGGTTGTACCACACCTATCAGAAATGGCTAGTTCAGAAGTATTTATGCAGGTATATCTTGGTAATTAATGCCAATCTTGTGGGACTAACATTTTTCATGAGTTGGTTAAATTGGTTATGTTTCATGATGATCGAGACTTTAGATGGGCATCATGAGTTGATCATCATCAAGTTAAGGTTCAAGAAGAGGATGCATCATATGCTGCTGCATATCAAGATCTCGAAGAGGAGATGATCATCAAGTAAAGAGAAGACCCATCATGTATTGATGGAAGGCACGTAAAGGATGCATCATAGGTTGATGCATATCAAGACAATGACCCGGACTTGAAGTGAAGATATGCGTCATCAAACTTTAAAAGAATGCTCAAGGTAAAGGTATAACTAGTTAGGGCTAAGGATATGTTCCTAATCTTTTACCGGTCTCGGTGTTTGGTTGGAAGACCGAATTGCTAGTATAGAATTACCATACTATTAAGATGGTCTTGTTTAGTAGCTTGAGTCTCATCATGTGTTTATAGCTCAATCTCGCTTGCTCTAGTTCTCCGTGGCATTATACTATTATTTGCGAATGTGTTTTGCAAATAGTTGATGTTCATGCATCGCTTGCTCCAGCTCTCCGTGGCATGATGCTATACTTTGCAAATGTATTTTGCAAATGGTTGAAGTCCATGTACCTACTCCTTGGGGAAAGATCTAAGTTTGCAAATGTGTTTTGCAAATTATTAGGATTCATGTATTTTCCATTGGCATAGTCTAAGAGTGCTTATTGTTATTTCTTTGGACTTAGACCATAGTAGTGACTCTTTGAAGTTTTTGTGCTTGTTGCATTGATCTAATGTGTTAGATCATACAAACAGGTGGGTTGTGTAGCTATCTGAATAAGCTTTCAATAGAGTCTAAGATCACTCAATTTTGTCATCCGAGTCAAAAGTTATGACCTTTTTTTGGAGTGTCGTTTGTGCTGAAATTGGACTACGATAATACTGCCGAGAGGAGTGGTACTACCGTAGAACGGTAGTACAGGATTTATACAGCGGTACTACCGCACCAAAACAAAAAATGGCTAGTTTTTGAGCATTTAATGCACCCTTTTCGACCGTTGAACAGTAAGTGCGGTAGTACCGGGTTTGTACAACGGTACTACTGCAAATACTGATTTTTTTCAGGAAACTGCTTCCAACGGCTAGTTTTTGTTGTGGAGGCTATAAATATCCTCTTGGCCAGTTGAGAGACATTCTTTGACATCCCATTTCACTCTCTTGAGCTAGTGTGGGCTTCTTCTCTCAATTGTGTATGTGTTACACATTGTGAGTAAGGAGGGAGGTCTCTAGTTTCATGTGTTGCATCTAGAGGTGCATTTCGTATCCACTTGAGCTTGTGCATTCGTTGCATGTGGTGAGAGTCAAGCAAGTGTCTTGGCTTATTACTCTTAGTGTCACCTAGACGGCGTGGAGGCGTCGTGGTCCGGTGATCTTCTCAAGAAGTTTGTGAGAAGGCCCAGCGTGCTGTGAGTGGTTTGGTGCTTGCTATCTCTGGATTGGAGGAAGAGCAACCCCAAGTGGATCGATGTGTTGGTTCAAGTTGTGAGCCGGTCCAATTTGGTTGGACTTACCTCGGAGGTGTTTGGCTTAATTCGTGGAGCCAGTCCAATTAATTTGAGCTTACTGTAGTACCCCGAAACTCGATTAGAGAGAATATTATTCGGAAAGGGAATTTCATTAAAATGCAGTTTTTGGAGAAATTTTGGGGTCTTGGGCTTCCGGCCCAAGCCAAAGGGGGCCTTGTTGGGCTGAAATCTAGTGGGCCAAGGGGGGAGGCGCCTCCTAACCCTAGCTGTCCCTCCCCCTTTCCCATCCTCCCTTGGCTGAAATCTTTTCCCTACCTCCTCCCCTTTCCTTTCCCCAAGCTGCCATTTTTCCTTGCCCAAGCCGCCGGCCCTCCAGCACTTGGTGCTGCCCCTCCCCTCCAGCAGTTGGTGCTGCCCCTCCCCTCCAGCTCTTGGCGCTGCCCTCCTCCATTGGTGCTGCCCCTCCCCAACTCCTCCTTCCCTTGCTGCCCCAAGCTGCCGGCCAGCAAGAAGAGGGGAGAAAGGGAGGAGAAGAAGGATCCTTGGGTTTGATCTACTTGCTGCAGGTATTCAATGGTCTCAAGTGATTTTCTCACTGTTTTGATTGTTGTAGATTCCTATTTTGGCTTTGATTGGTAGATCGAGTCACTGCTACGATTTGAGCAGTTTCTGTCCCGTTCTTGTGCGACTGGTTTCGGGTGTTTAGTGTCCGAATCTGAAGATCTCACCTCCTAGAGTTATGTGGGATCCGTTCTTGTCTTTCGGTAGACGCAAAGTTCACTCAAATCCGATTTACGATTTAAAAGTTATGGTCTTTTTCGTTGCTGCTGTCCAGAACCTGTCAAGAACACAGTAGAAATGTTCACGGTTCAATTTCAAACTGTTAAGGGCCGATTCAGGCTGTCCACCAAAACGAATATTGTAGTGATTTATCTTATCTTTCCAGATTGATAAAGAACACCCTTTTTGGATATGTAGAACAAAAGTTATGAGCGTTTCAATTTGACTGTCCAGATTGTGTGTTGGTTTCCGACAGTAATTTTGACTCGTGGGCCACATTTTGTTAAAAGCAAAATCTGGGTTTCATGCTAACTAGACTTTTGAAGTTTTTGTTCTTAGCTTTCTATAATGACAAGAATCTTGGTTTTTGGTTAGGCCAATCAAAAGATATGACTGTTTCCTTACTGCTGTCCAATTATGTTTGACAGATTTTAGATCAGACTTTCAGTTGAATCTTAGCCTAGGTTCTTGGCCGAATTGGAGGTTCTAGCCAACTAGACTATCGTGGAGGCTCTTGTTACCTTTCCATAGGATCAGAGATCACCCCGTTTCGAGTCTCAGAGCAAAACATATGAATGTTTTAGTATTGTTGTCCCGAATAGAGTTCTATTTAGCACGTTGTCTAGCTTGAGTAGATCAAGTGTTTAACTTGGGTTATGGGAAACCGTTGTAGAGCGCGGTGAGTAATGTCTTGTTATGCATGGTTGATTGATGCCTAGTATTCATTCTTGGTTGCCAGGTGGTGGTGAACCCCGATGCTAGGGCGTTTCGCCTTTCGTCTTCTGTCTTACGGTTGAGGCAAGTGCAAGTATTAGTAATGAGTTGTTATATTACATACTTGATGAATGACATAGTTTCATGACGATGCTTACTGCTTAGTAATGTTGACGAGCATGAGTGGCATAGTTTAATGATAATGTTTTTATAACGATGCTTATGTGGTGAAGATTACATGGAAATGTTTACATGACAATGCGTGCTAATGTTTATGTGATGACGCTTCCACGGTGGTGTTTACACGGGAATGCTTACATGTCAATGTTTAAATGATGAGGTTTACATGGTAATGGTTTCATGATTGATGGTAATATTGATGGGCCAAGGTGAGCAATGAGACTACCTTGACAATGATGAACCATGATGAGTTGATATCATGCTTTACATTCTGCATCATGGCATTGGATCCCTGTGCCTGGAGGGCACATGCCTTGAGTATGTATTGGATCCCCATCATGCTTTGGACAGGCTTTGGTCCCCCACACTCGTGGAGTGTGGGCTTTGGATCCCTGTGCCTAGAGGGCACAGGCCTAGAGTATGTATTGACGGATACACTACTCGGCATTACCGGTAATTGCTAAGAAGTGAAGAGATGCATTCATGACATGTTCATTGCATTCCTGCATAAGGTTTGGATTTGTGGTATATAATGCTGTTGTTCATGATGGGATTGTTTGTTCCCTTTGACTACTTATGATGCTATCATAAGAGATGGATTTGTGGTATATAATGTTGTTGTTCATGATAAGATTGTTTACTCCCTTTGGTTGATTATGATGCTATGTTATTTGTTGCTATTGCACTTTGCTGAGTCGTAGACTCACTCTTGCTGTGTTGTGCTTTCTAAGTACCTCTCGAGACAGCGGTATGCATGGGAAGGGGTAGACTTGGTGCACGTCACATAAACACAAACCACAATGAATAAACTAGTCCCATTAATCCTCAGTTCATATTCTTGATAATTGCTTTAGTTTCAGTTTGTGACCATCCTTCGTTGTGGATGTTTGAGTGTGATCATGGATGATCTAGTTATGTTCTTAATTCCTCATGGTTTAAGTTCATTTAATTCTAGTTGATGAATTAGAAAGTTCGAGTTGATTATTCAACCATCCTCGTTATTTTGATGACCTTTGAAGCTTGAGTTGTATCTACTTGCTAATGGATGCCCTTTGATTTATGCTCTAGTTGATTAGTATAATTTGGATGAGCTGTGATGATTAGTTTGAAATTGGGTGATTGAAAATATTGATTGATGCTATATGAGAATGTTAGAACCTCTGGTATAGTCACCTATACAAAGGAGGTTCTGCCGAATTTTAAAGAATGGTCTTAGTTTTATTTGGCTAAAATGTTAGTTCAGTAGCAGTTAATTGGTTAGATGATATGCTTCCATTAAGTAATTATAGATTGTGCTAGTGTTGAAAATTAGTTTATGTCATTCATGAATGAATGTTTGGTTGATGGTTTAAATAGATGTTGATGGCTGATATTATTATTCTTCATGATATAGTTGAAATTATTTAGTATTGTTGTTGTATGTTAGTCTTCTAGGTAACATCTTGGCTTTCGCATAGTTAGGGTGTTACACTTACCTCAACGTGGATTAGGGGAGACCGGCAAGTCTCTGAACACCACGGTAAAAACATCATCGTGTCATTGTGGTTTGTTCTCTTGTGTTTTACTTTGTGCAATTTACATTTCTAGAATTAAATTGCTTAAGTATCTTTGTATGTTTGTTGTCTTGTCAATAGTCTTATATTGTTGGTGCACTTAGTCAAGACTAGATGATTTAGGTTTTAATTGAGCAAAATCGAACATTCTGTATAAAACTAGGTTTTAGCCAAAACATTTTAAAACCACCTATTTACCCCCTCTAGTCGGCCTCCTCGATCTTGCAACCCCTCACTAGTGAGGGCACGCTCCTAGCTACCCGATAGCCCCATATCGTCTATAGCCCATCTTCAATACAAAACTTCATCTCCTCTCTGCCAGGGCATTCTCATCATCGAGTTTCTTTGACCACTAATTTCTTCAACAACGCGCACGTTTACCACTTATCATCGCGGTCCTTTGCTCCTTCAACACTAAACTTTCTCTTCAATGGCTCCAGCTAGTAACACGGCATTGTTCTCATCTCCGTCGTCGCCGCCTCGACGTTTCACTTCCCTGTGGGTCAATGTCTTCTTGCAGGACAGATCGATGCCATTGCACTCTTTCGTGGCGTCCTCTAACACCATCCGTTCTATCCTTGTTATAATTTGTATTTTTCAGTCAAAATTTTAGTTATTTTTTATTTTTCTTACATAGGAAGCAACAATAGGAACACGTGACGTTGAGAGCGAACGCGGTGACTTCTTTTGTGTCTCATCCGACACCATTCATGTCATCCTCATTATAACTTTTATTTTTATTCAATATTTTAGTTATTTTTATTGGAGTTCATATACAAGTCAAATTGCTAAATTTATTTAATTTATCCCAAATTTTTAGTTATTTAGAGATTTTACTTTAGAATTCGTATGGAAATCAATTTGCAAATTTTCTTTTATTCTTTATTCAGAATTTCAATTCTTTTTTTCTTGGAATTTATATTCGAATCCAATTACTAATTTTCCTTAATTTTTATTCTGAATTACAGTTATTTAGGGATTTTATTTTGGAATTCGTATTGTAATCAAATTGCTAATTTTATTTTATTCTTATTCTGGATTTTAGTTTTGTTTGTTGTATTTCGTATACAAATATCCCTTTCAATTATTGTTTAATTTTTATTTCAAATTATAATTATTCGAATTCGTATTGAAATCAAATTGCTTATTTTATTTTATTTTTTCTCCGAGTTTCTTTCTTTTTGTTGGATTTCGTATACAAATATAATTTTAGGTCGCGCTTGAAACGCTAATTTTTTTTCTAATTCATACGCGAATTAGATTGTTTCATGTGAAATTGCTAGATTCCAAACTCTCAAAATTAGAGCCTTAGGGCTTTAGGAGGAGAAGGCTGGACATAATTGGCCCCCTACAGCACCATAATTCCTAAAGTAGCCCCACTAAAATCAAAATTCCGTTTTTAGTCCCTTCATCGACGCGGTCGTCTTCCGACGGCAAAGAACTCACTTGTCGCGATCGTCGCTGCGCGGCATCCAAATGTCGCGATCGGATTCTAAGAAGCACCAAAGTCTTCGCACTGGATCGGCAGAACCAACTTGTCGCCGTCGGGCTCGGCGACAAGTTGAAGCGGCGACTCCACGCGCGCGCGACCACGGGCGACCCCATTGCCTCGCTCCCGATCGCAGTGCAGAGGCTGTTGGGCGTTGCAGCGTCTTTGCCAGTGCGGCGGCAACTTCATCTTCGCGGTATGGCTTGGCAACATGTTGGGTGCTGCCAATTGGCACGACAACACCTATATGCTGCCGAGTGATATGGTATGAACTCGGTTCCTGCTGTCCTCGACGGTAGCAGGTACTAGGATGAGGCTAAAACTGGAATTTTAACGTTAAAGAGACTAATTTAGGAATTAATTTGCGCTACATGGCCAAGACAGTCCACATTTCTTAGGAGGATGATGGCGTAGACGCAGAAAAACGGTTGAATTGATGGGTGGCACTCCGAATCTATTGCGAGTTCGTTCGGCAATGGGCTAAATTTCCTAAATATATTGCGAGTCCATCAAGCAGCCGATTTGTTGGGCCAGGCGGGCCGGATTTATAAATGTCCAATTCATGCTAGAATAAATCCATTACAATTCAATAAACCATCTAATGAACCATTTTTAGAGTGAGAACAGCTAAGCTAGCGTGTCATCTAAAACCTCAACCACATGTCACACGATCAAATCCTAAAAATTAAAATAAAAAACCCCACATCAATAACATACCTAACATTAGTTTATGGGAATCAATATCTGTCTGTCGAAAAAAAAAACGAGGTTAAAGAACAAGGTTTGACATGGGAAAACAATTTAGCCGCCGAAATTTCGGTGATTTCGCCCCTCCGAAATTTTTATAATTTATTCAAAAAAATCAAAAATATTTGAATTTGGACAAATTACATCCTAATTTTGATTTTGGACAAATTTTGTCCCAATTTCAAGTTCAATTTCGTCTAATTTGAAAACCCACCAAAATTTTGAACCGAAATTTCAAAATTTCGGTGATTTCAGACCACAACGATTTTTTTTCAAAAACGAAATAAAGTTCCCTGGTTTGACACAATATAGAGAGAAGTTTCCACATGGTTCCTGATGGAAAACTTGATGGTTTATTTTCCCTTTATATCAACATATACAAATATATTAACTAATGAACAGTAATACAGGTAGGAAAACACCCTAAAGTTCCATGCCAATTAATTCATTCACCCAGGTATAGAACCTTTTTCACTTTCCCCCTTCAGGTACTACCTTAAATACCATGAGCCCCCTCTGTCGTCTCCGTCTTCAGCTGTCGTAGGTGCGGCACTCGTCGGTCTCGGGGTTCTCCTTGCAGTAGTTCTCCAGCGGGTCGGACTCCTTGAGCTTGTCGCGGGCGTGGCTCGCCGCGGCGCTGATCTCCTCCACCTCGTCCCACGCCGCCGCGCACTCCCCGCTGGCCTTGTCGTCCGCGCACGCCTCCTCCGCCTGCTTGATGCTCTCCGACATCTTCTCCGAGATGCCCGGCGGCGTGGACGGCCCGCTCGCCATGGCGACGGCGCGGCGGGCGCGGCGGTTCGTCGCCCGGAACGTGACGCGGGCGACCTGCGGCCTCGCGAGGTCGCCCGTGGTGGCCACGAAGGTCGCGGGCGCAGAGAGGCTCGCGTTGGTTAGCGTAGACGCCATCGGGAGCTTGGTGCGATTCTTCTCTGCGATGTGGTGTGGCTTTGCTTGTGCTGCCTTGGTGTGACGAGGCCTTGCAGTTGCATTGAAGCGCCGAGGCTTTATATGCAGCTTCGTCTCGGAAGGGAAAGCTTTACGTGCACTCGCTTCTTATCACCTCTTAGCCAATCGCTGTGCTCCACGTCGTCTGCCTTAGGGAGATATTTCGAGCAATTGGGACTCCTCCTGTTCTATGAAAGGGAACATTTGGGAATCTTTTGGGACCTGGGAGCAAGATCTTTTTCTCTTCCGGAAAGATTTGTTCAGTAACACTGTAAAGAAAATAATATTTGATTATTTAACCTTTAGTGTGAGAGGATGACAGGTAGTCTATAGGGTCACATGTGTTTTTCAGCTTGTGAGATCGTTGTAGTGTTACTACGCAAATTACCCTTTATCTTTCCGTTTGGGATATCTTAGGTGAGGAAGGAGTTTTTGACCGTAAAAACTGGCGGCGTGCATGCGTTCTTCGTTGCTTGTGCATGTAAAAGTTCATGTTGAATACGAAATTCATGCGAGGTTCATGTTGTGCCAGCTAAATCATGGTTTTGTACAAACGTGAATTCGAGCGATGTGGTGAGAAAAATCATTTTCAGTGTCAAAATATCTGAGATAGCATGAAAGGTTGGAGAAGAGCAAGCAAACGTGCATTCTAGATGTCTGGACTTTTCAGCGGAACAAATTTATTTAGCAGGGTTACTATTTCTGGAATATATTTTAGAACTAATCAATTTCATTTCCAAAAAAAAAAAAAGAAGCAAATCCCCTTACTTTATAACCAGTAGAAAGGCCAGTTCATTGTTGTGAGCTAACATAAAAAACGATTAGGGTGAAATACATATACACAGGAACAAAGCCTAGGTAATATACATGTTGAACCATTATTACAATTTTGTGCATATAGTTAATTACCCATGTGTTGCTACTTGTTACGGAAGAAAGATGTATTAACTCTGTACGTTAGCCTGTCGCCGCCGTGCTCCGCCTACACCATGTGCCACACCTCTGGCTCCGCCGTCCCGCCAGGTCGAGCTCCTTCACGGCCCGCGTCATGGCTCGCCTGCCATGCTCCGTCTAATCCACGTCCTCGGCTTCGCCGTGCGCTTGGCTAAGCTCCACCATATCCTATGTCATGGCCCTGCTGCCCCGCACGCTTGGCATGTGCCATTGTGCAAATTGGCCCCTACTGGGGTCTGGAGTGGCGGTCGCACTATGTTGACGAAGAGGATGGGTCTAGGAGGAAACATATCATCTGACATTAAGCAATAATGACGTGGTGCTATTATCTCCGTGGATCGTTGGAACAGAAAGGAACGTGTGAGATTCATCATGCACTGTAGTAAACAATACAGCAATATTGTAGCAAACACTGTAGAAGTTGATCCAACCTGTTCTTCCCTAATCGGATGTCTGAGATTGTCCTAATGTCACGGTATTGTGCTCCTCTGTCATTGCCAATGCAATTCTGGTTTAGGAGCGGCGAAATTCTCAGCAACCTTGTTTAACCAGACATAGTTTGATTATTTTTAATTGAAATATGAGTTTTTCAACATTTGATGTTTGGACCATATTTAAGAAGGTAAAATAAAACTATTTAAGAAGGTAAAATAAAACTACTCTGCCAAAGAAAAAGAGTTGAATGGATTTAGGACCCCCAAAAGGTACCCCTGAGATTTATGTTTTTACCGTTAACCGGCCAACAATTTTTTCCGTGGGTCGCAGCAGTTATTGTAAACTTCACCGTGGCGACAAATAAGAAGATGATATTACTCACGATTCATGAAAGCGATGTCACTAAACTGATTCCGAACATATGACATTAGTTCAACACCAGAAAAGTGAGAAATCAAAGAGTGAGCTTGTGGTGAATTAGAAGCCCACCTGAGGTAGCTTTAGATGGGGGAAAAGTGCAGATCCAATAAAGAGAACAATAACTGATAAACTTGAAGTGTGGTTTGCTCAAGAACACGAGTTAGGTCTCTCTAGGCGTGTGTTAAGGGGGCGCACTCGCGCCCGCGTATGTGTCTTTTGTAACGGCCCAAATTTTGGCTCTATTCTAAAAATGCGTGATTTTCAAAAACTTTGGTTGCATTTCAAATTTCCAAAAGCCTTGCCTCCCAATTTTAAAATTTAAAACAATTTCCTTGCCTCAAAAGTCGGATTTGCAAAAACATAAATTTATTTGTGTGCAAACCCAAAATAATTAAAACCTGGTTGTTGTAGAATCTTTTCAAAATTTAAATTCAAATCAAAGTTGCAAAGCAAATAAAAAATTTTAAACCTTTTTCCTTTTCCTCTCTCCACCTCGAGTCGAAATCCACCGAGACACCACTTCTTTCTTCCTCCCCCCTATCTTCCCCGCAGCCAAGCCCAGCCGGCCCGTGTCGTCGCCACTCCCTCCTTTCATTCTCTCCTGCCATGGCCCAGTTGGCCCGCGATCGAGTCGAGCCCACCAAGCCGCTGCGGCCGCCAGCCCAACTCCCTCTCCTCTCTCGTGCGCTCACTGGAGAGAGGGCCCCGACCCCACCTGACAGCGTAGAGGGAGAGACACTATTTGTTTTCTCCCTCACGCCAGCTCGCTCGCTCTCGCTTGCCTGTTGCGCCGTACGCACGCGTGTCGCGCGACACAGTGCTGACACTGCGTCAGCATCTCCCTGCCACCTCGAACACACCCCGCCACGACCTTGTCAACACACGAACACGTCCAGCTCATGCGCGCCGCTCACGCGATCTCGTGCATGAGCCGAGCCATGTCGTTGTGTTCGTCTCCCCCCTTTTTCTCTCTATTTAAGTCGTGGTCGAGCATGTCACTTTGCTCGCCCACTCCTCCTCTGCATTTCCCCCTATTTCTCTCCTCCTCTTCGTCTTGGGTGGAAGAGAACTTGAGCTACGCCGGTCATCTTCTCCAACTCCAGTTGCCGTCTTCGCTGTCAATTCCAACCGTTGAGCTGAGCCTCCCCCTCCCTTGTCCTGCACATCTTGGCTGTCTCGACCTCCTCTTTCTAATGTGTGTTTTCATCTTCCTTGCCATGCACCACTAGTGCAGTCGGAATGCACTTTCGTCACCGTCGTCGGCTCGTAGCACGCGACCCTCGCCACCATCATCGATCTCCTTCCTCGCTCGGCGCCCGGGTGAGTCTATCTGTTCCCATTCGTTCCGGTGTCTTTCAAACGTTGTAGGCTAGTCAATGTCATATCTAGATGACCATAGTGTCATCGCCTCGTAGCACCTCGTCGCGCCGCTGTGGAGAGCTTGGCACACCGCTTCATCTTGAGCGTTGAGGGCTCCTTTAACTTAGTTGTAGCAAGTAGATGTTAATGCCTAATTCAATTTGTAGTTTCTAGTTGCTAATACCCTCGCCTACAGTAGCATTACCGTCATCCTTGCCATACCGCCGCCACCTTAGATTGTGTCCCGCCGCACCATCGTAGCTGTTAGAGTCGTTGTGGTCACCGCATCTCATTTTGAGGGTCGCGGGTGGACGCCAGAGCCTCCCTTGGCAGCACCGAGCTCGGCCCGAGCCAACAATGGCCTCCCTCCTGGTAGGAAGAAGATGACGAGAGATGTTGATGTGTGTGCCCCACCTAGGAGTTTATATTATATTAATTAGTGATTAATTGGTAGTTAGTGTTAGTATGACATGTGAGCCCTCAGTAATTAGAAAATATAATTAAGAGATAGTTTAGTGTCTGATTGTATGGCATGCAGGCGCTATAACTTAAAACTCCATGTGTAGACTTAGTCTGTAGACCGAAGCCGCTAACTTGTGGCCCCTCGCCCTGTGAACCGTCAGGTGGAGCGAGTCCATGTGGACCGCGACCCTACCTATCAGTCTCTCGATTTTTATTAAATAAAATATTTGAAAAATAAAATAAAATCTAGCTGGACCCCACCTATCAGGCGTAGAGGATTTTTCTTAAATAAAATAATTGATAAAAGAAATCAAAATTTGGCCAGACCCACCTGTCAGGATTTCTCGTTTTTCTGGAATTTCCTGTAGGGTCAAACTTTCGAGAGCCCGTCCCCCCTCGTTTTAAATCCAAATAACTTGATTTTTTGTTTCTAAATTCATATAAATTCAAACCTTTCCAGAAGTACTGAAATCATATTTTTTTTTTTGGAGTTCATGTCAATTTGTATTGAATTTTGTTATGTTTGCTATTATAGACTTTGTCGCTTCGGACACCAGCGTCGTTGTTGATGAAGACCAAGTGATATCCACTTGTAACAGCCCCAAGTTAGGGTTTGTATTTCAAATGTAAATTATGAGGAGAAATAAAAACTTTTGTTGCCTCATGAAATCATTTGAAAGTCTCCTACATTTTTTCCCTAGCATTTACCCCCTTTCTTTAATCTTGTTCTTGTGAATGATAGTAGTTATCAACAAAATTGTCAACCTCAAACTTGTGATCATCCTCTGGGAATATTTTTCCTATCATCTTGATCATCCTATCTACCTCCCTGAAAAATTTCACAATTTTTAGATTTTATTTGCTATTTCAAAAGAGCAAGTCAAGCTTTTCCAAATTCTGGTCAAACCCTTAGGCAGCAGCTTGTGAATTTTATTGGGAGAAATATATTGTATGAAAACTCCTGGAAAAATTACACAAGGTTGTCCTCTGTCCCAAGTAGCTACCATACAAATTTCGGAATTTTTGGAGCTCGGGAGCTATCTCTAAAAATTCCCCAAACCCGCTCAGCCTTTTGAAATCAATTCTGAAATCACTGTTTATCGGGCTCGAACCCAACTCGAGCTCGAATCCGACCGCACCTAAGTGACTCGGTCGCACCGCCTAGCTGCACTGCGCGAGCCCGATGGCTATCAGCCGTCCGATGGAGATCGCACGGTCCACATTGCTTGTCTCGTCGACCTGTCCGAATGCATACATTGATCTCGGCCGTCCATCCTAGATCCAACGGTCGACATTTTCTTGATCGAGTCAGACCAAATCGCTGAACCACACTTGGTCCGACTCGCACCGCTTCGTCGCCGTCGCTGACAAGTGGGCCCTCCTTGTCAGCAACGTCCTCGTCTTCTCCGCGTCTCACCGGAGCTCTCGGTCGCGCGCATGCTCGCCACGTACCTCGTCGCTGCCACCTTTTTGCCATCGTGTCCGGCTGGGAGGCATCGCCGCGACTTCATAAAGCCCCTGAGCGCACCCACTTTTTCTCCCTTGCTTCCTCGTGCTTTCTCCGCCCGTTTCTTTGTCTCGGCCGGAGTTGAAGCCGAAGGCAGCGCCGCCGTGTTAGCGCCTCTCTCGAGCCCGCGGCCCCGAAGCTGTGTTCCTCTCACCTCGCCGCGTCCATTTTGCCCAACCCGGACCCTCGGTGTCCAGTGTATCTCTTGGAGCGACTTCGTCGTCTCCACCTCCGGTGATCTCGGCTCCGCGAGCTTTTTGGTGCTCTAGTGAGTTTCTAGCTTCGACACTTGGTCCCTTATGATCGCATCGCCTCACTGAGTCTAACCGTGTCCTCACTTTGCTCTTTCGTGCATCACCGAGGCTGTGCGACCGTTTCTTCCTCGCGCGCGGTGATTCGTCGCCGCAGCAATTCCGGCCACCTCGGGCCTCCATCGTCGACTCGATCGTGTGCTTATTGCTCCTGGTGTTGAGGCGAAGCTTAAGCACACCTTTCGGAGTCTTCTAGAAGTCCGTATCGCCTTCTCCGCGCGAGCCGTGTCTTCTTCTCCGCCTCCGTTCGCCGCCAGCTCGCCGCCGGCATCCTCGAGGGTCCGCGTCACCGCCATCGTGTTCGCAAGATCTTCGCGAAACTGAAGGTATCACCGCGCCGCCGAAACTCTTTGGTTTGCTTGATCACGCGCGCGCGCCGCCGCCCCGTCGCGCGGGTGGTGAGCCGGTGGCGTTTAGCTTAAGCTCTAATCTCTGTTAGTTGTGTGTATGCCATGTGGGCCCTCTCTGATTAATCGCGTTTAGAAAACTTTAATCCAACCGTTATGTTTTACCTCTGAGTCACTGTCTTGTGGGCCATGCTGTCAGTTAGGTTTGTGTAAACTTTGTTTATGTGTTTTCTCTGTTGGGAAGCGTATATCTCTGGGCGTATGTGTTAGGATTACGTTTTTGCTAAGCCGAAGACGTATTCTTAGAATACGCCTTCGACGTCACCTTCAAGCAGTCGGTGTCTGTCGGTCGGCGCTCGCCGTGAGCCCATTGTCGATGGCTGTGGCTAGCTGGTTGTCGGTAGAAAAAGTATTGAATGCTTTAGTAATTCATTCTAAAATGTGTTTTCTATTGCACTGTTAATTCAATTAAAATTAGAAAATGCATAACTAATTCAATTTTTCTCCAAATCGCATGAAACCAGTTCTGTTAATTTTTATTTTAATTGTAGTATTTACTAAAATTAGATTCAACTTTGTCTCTATTAGCATAAATATGTTGATTGATTAAATGGTGTATTATGTATTATCCAAATTAGAAAATTCATATCTTTCTAAAAAATTGTCCAAATCCAATGAATCCAATTTTGTAAATTTTCATTTTTAGTGAACTAATTATCAGAATAGGTTTTGGGTATGTTTCTGTTATTAAAATTTTGCTAAGTATTTAACTAGTGCTTTAGTGTGTATGTTAGCTTAGGAAATTGCTAGAAATTCATCACCACTTCAAATAATTATTTCCCTGTTTCTAATAATGTGTTAGAACATGTTTAGGCTGCTGTGTAAAGCTTGGAATGTTTTGATGTTGTGTATGTTTGAGTTTTGTCGGTGTTATTCGTTCTTATTCGTTGTTATTTGTTCAATCGTTAGGCTACGACATTTGCGGTAACCCTGAGAGCGATCCTCTGCAACAGGTTGAGCATTCTGAGCAACAGCAGCCAGGCAAGCAGTTTGATCATGTTTATCCCAGTATTTTAAAGTCTAATATTTTGTTTCAGCTGTATGTATGCATTGCTTAATTTGTGTTAAATTGATTAGTTAAATCCGTAGCTGCATATCCTGTAGGTGAAATATTGATCTCTACTATTTGAGCCTAGGTTACTCGCTGTGATTAGAGTTCGTTGGATGAACTCTTATCACTTAGTAGATTACGAGTTCAGTTGCTTAGCCATGCTTAGTTTCCGGTAGACTTGGGCGATCATCGACTTAGTCGATGATCCTGATCACATGAAATTATTACTGTTCTTATGATCCATCTTGTGCTATATTAATTGCAAAACTAAAATTGAAAACAAAAAATGATTTAAACGCGGGCACAATGGTAAGATGGGTGTGATCATTGGGTGTGATCGAAAGGTGCCCGGTCAATTAAGGACCGAACATCTTGTGAGTGAATTTTTATCCAGCATTTCGTGCTAACCACACTAGAGTATATGGGACCTCTCTTGACCTAGTACTTTGGCGTGTATTGGCTGGGTCGCAGGAGGTCGCAGGAGGGATGGTGTTGGGAGCATGGTAGTTGTCCAAAAGCTTTATCCTGAGTGGGTAGTTGTCTTTTCGGCTTTACCATGTAAGCGTATGGATTTCTATCCATACGAGCGGCTCGTAGTTAATACACAATATTGGAAAAAGTCTCGTAGGACTTAGCTGTGCCAGCATACCTTCGGAAGTGTGTTTTGGCTTAAAGGCGGTCTGAAGTGTGGGTACAGTGGTACACCCCTGCAGGGTTAAAAACTATTCGAATAGCCTCGTCCTAGGTGATGGACACGCTTGAGTAAGCTTTTCAAGAGTTAGACTACAACCTTTTAATTAAAATTTGACGGGTGGTATGAATCCGGGATTCGTGCTATTGTTGTGGTGACTATTGGGGTAGTCACTTCTAGGTTGTTTTCCTTTTCTCTTTTGTTATTATTACCTTTACTGTATTTCAACATTAAAAATGAATTGCAAACTTGCCTTTAAACTGTATTACATTATTGCAAACAAATCTGGCTTTGTGCAAATGAAACATATGGCCTCCACCAGATAAGCCTGCATGTAGCTTATGAACAGGTCTACTAGTTCACACGTAAGTCTTGCGAGTACAAAGACAATCTTTGTACTCATTGGCTTTGCTTAATGTTTTTGTTGCAGAGGAAGAAGGTGAGCCCCAAGGGCCTCACTTCTGTGAGTTGTGCTGCCTCTTCGTGTTCGACGACTAGGCTTGGCGGTCCGGTTAGATGCCTTGTGGGTGAAGGCACGCTGATTGGCTTTGTTTATAGCCATCTTATGGCACTTTTGCTTCCGCTGTCGTTCTTCTGGTATTTTTGTATCTTTTGGCCGGTCGGCCATTGTCTGTAATAACTCTTCTGTTGTTTACCTTCTGTTTGTAGTGTAATGTTTGGACTCTATGTTTGGAATGGAGTTGATGCATAATTTTGTGGCGGGGTGTGTATACTGCATTCTGGGAAGTATACATATCTCGAGGTTCGGTTTATTTGATTTGTGATGCTAGGGCCAGGTGGTTGGTTAAGCATTACAAGCCAAATAAATTGGGGTCCTCACACCACTATTGAGCAAGAAAGTCCTTACAAGTGATCATATTAGCCCTACTTTTCAAATACAAATTACTTTGTTTTAAAGTATTACTTGCATGTTTATTATTATGTATGAAATGTTATGTTAAATTTTGATGCATGGTTACTCAACATGTTGTTACCTAGTATTGTTCTCCTTGATTGTTGATGTTATGACTACCTTGTCACCGTAGGCTTATTATCATAATAAGGTTGCGTTTGGTTAAGTAAACTTGGATAATGGTTATGCCTAGATATGCTTAGTGGTTAATTTGATTATGGCACAAACATTGCCATTACAACAATTGGGACATAATATGATTTGTAGTATGGTAATGTCTAACATGGGTTTCCAGTCGAAACAGGGAAAATGTTTTATAAAATAGTTGAGACTTCGGCGAGTAGATGGTTTGAGACCAGTGCAATGGCTGCACAAGAGTTGGGTTTGTGTATTGTCTTGCTTGAGTCGATTAAGGACCTAATCATGTGCCGTATTTCTAAACTAATAATCGTGCAACCCTAAGTCATGTATGGGCGCGACTTAGCCAAGTACTTTGCTTAGTTTTGACATAACTCCCGTATATAGTCGTAGGTTAGATTTCTATAGTCGACAAGGGATGCAAATTTCCCTCAAAGCGATGGGTTCCTCATTGAAAATGTAGCCATTGATAGGAGTATTCTAGGTGTGCCCTGTAATGGTCATTGTCTTAGTGTCGATGGGTTCACCCACCGAACGGGAAAAGTGTCGGGATTAGGTACCAAAAAAGCCTTGTTATGACCGTTTCTGTCGCACGTCTAAGGAAGCGTGTCACTGGTCGGCATTATGAGTTGATCATATCTTGTGTGTAAGTTGTACAACCTCTGTATAGTGTATGATCTATTCGAATAGTCATGCCCTTGGTTATAGGTATTGTGAAAAATGCCACACTTGGTTAGTTTTGATAAAATGTAGGATGAGGGTATGTTGACGTAAAAATGGTTGTAGCGATGATCTTGAGAGAGGTGGATGGAACCTCAAGAGTAGTAATAGGTGGATGGAATCTTGTTTTATGATAAAACTTGCCCATACAATGTCACTTTAGTTTTAAGTTGAAATGGCCATGTTATATGCTTGGAAAATAATTACGATACTTGAGCTAAAATTGGCTTTATGCTAAAATAACATAAGGTCCATCATTTGACAAGCCAAGTATCTATATAATTGCATTTGGTGTAAGGGCTTGCTAATTACCTTTGCACTAATTGTTTCTCAAATATGTGGATTCAGACTGCGAGACTCAAGACCCGGTGTATGGATATTTCTATGCGTCCGGGTTTGGAAACGAAGACGGCGGCGATAACTAGGTCGTAATCCCAGTCGATTACCTATGGCAGATCATGGATGCCCTTTTGGTTTATTTACCTTTTGTTGTTGTTTCCTCTTTTTGACTCATCGGCCTATCGGCCTGTTATGTAATAACTTCTTCCTAAGGCTTATTACGACTATTTATGCATTATTAAGTACTATTTTACTTAAGTGCATGTATGGATACGATATCCATCGATGTTGTACTATGTGAGCTAGCTACTGATCATAGAAGTAGCTCGGTATACGCAGAGGGTTTAGATACAAATCCGGGTCCCAAAAAGGCAACTCTGTCAAACCTTGCTGGAGGCGTGTGTGTTGGTGGTGGCAAGGTGTCGATGTGTCATCGGAGGCACTTGGCCGGAGCCTACCGGAGGGGTTCGCCAGAGAGATCTCGACTGGAGTTCGCTGGTGGCGGCTTGACTAGAGTTCGTCGAGGCGAATTCCTAGAGGCAGGGAGGTAGGGAGGGAAACAGGGGGATGGTGTCATGGGGATGCTTGCGGAGGTGAAAATATCTCTATGACACTCTTTGGTCATTTTACACATGGGACTTAATCGAAAGGGTTTATTTTAAGGAAACCTGGAGGATTAGAAGATTAAAAAGAGAAAATGTGAGATCGAGAGTAGAATCAAATATACTATACTTAAGTTCTGTGCTTCTAAACAATATAAAGCCATGTCTGATGCTAAGACGTTTAGATAGACGCTTAAAAGAGAGAGAAACAATGCCACATCATGAAGCATCTATACAACAGCCACATCCTCCAATGCAAACAACTATTTTACGAATGCTGTTGAGGTTGAGTGTGATATGAATTAAGTTTGATTGTTTACTGAGCTTCATGAAAGTACGATTTGCACTACAATATTCTGCGACAATCAAAATGCTATTTTCCTTACGAAGAATTAGATGTCTCATGAGAGAATGAAACACTTTGACATCATATATAATTACATTCTAGGTGTCATTATTAAATGTGACATTAGTTCAACAAGATAAGTACTCATGATAATCCAGCTGCTACAATAACAAAGCTAGTTCCTACTGATAAGTTTGAGCTTTACTCAGATTTAGTTGGTATCATTCGGTAGTCTTATGGACGTTCGACACACATGATGTTCATGCTAATCTATTTGGAAGAGATTACGTCTTGTTTTTGCTTTTTTCTTGGTAGAAGGTTTGTACCCCATTTCCATTAAGGAAACACCATTATAAAAGTTCCAAGGCAACACAGAATATATACAAAGCTGAAAACTAAAAAACCAGGCACTAAGAGCTAAGGGTAGCTTAACAAAATAAAGGGGCACAGACATCCCCTTAAGCGCAGAACAGAAACAACATCATCCATGGGATATTCTGCTTGTCCATGACGCCCATCTGCTCCTGACTCCAAAAACTTCACTAGCAATCTTTCCAATAGCTCTAGCGCCCTTGAGAAGCACCTCCTGTCCTCCCTCCTTCTGTAGATTGGACCACAGGTCAAGCCAATGACATATATTATGAATTATTGAGATAGGTTCGGTAGGCCATTTTTTATGGATACACGCTGTATTACGTACTTTCCAAATGCCCCACAAAATAGCTGCTACCCCAACTATCACCAATTCCCTGGTTTTTCTAGCAAACTGCCCTAGCCATACAGAGAACAGCCGAGCCGTATCTGCTGGAGGGCTAGGCAGGCCAAAAGTATAGCTTATAATATTCCAAATGTACCTTGACAAAGGACACATCAAGAACAAATGGTCAATGCTTTCATCAGCTCCACAAAACATACATTTTTTGTTTCTCACCCAACCCCTGTGAGTAAGGATATCTTTGGTCAGAATGCTTTGTTTCAGAATTAGCCAGATAAACACTTTAAGCCTTAGGGGGGAGTTTAACATCCCAGATGAACTTATGGGGGAACTCAACCCTCTTAGTCCTCACAAAGTTATAGAAGGATTTGACAGAAAATGTCCCCGAAGGAGACAACAGCCACACCAGCCTATCATTTCCCTCCTTTAGTGTCACACCATTGCAATCTGCAATAAGCCTATTCCACAGAACAAGCCCTTCTCCACACACCAACCTTCGAAAACGGATATTTTGATACCCGTGCTCAAAGACCTTCGCTACCGAGGTGTTTTTGGATATGGCAATATTGTAAAGTCTTGTTTTTGCTACAGGAAGAATTCGTCTCGAGGTGGAGATTGTTGATGTTTTAGGGGCGGCCCACCGGCCCCCGCGGCCAGGCAAGCACCCAAACGTGTCGGCCCCGCTAGAAGGGCCCCGGAGGCGGCCGAAGGGGGCAGTCGCCCGGACGCCCAGAGGGTTTCGGCTGGAGAGAATGCCCCGCGTCCTCCTGCTGCAACAGTCCCGCTGGACCAGGTGCACTAGCCTGGTGAGCCGGGACCAGGACGCTCCACCAAGGACCAAAGGCTACACTTAGGGGTAGGAGAAGACCCTGCAGCCCCTACTTAGGTGGGGCCATGTAGGGGTAGACTTGTAATCTCACATACGGAGAGGAATGGCTATAAGTAGCCATCCCTCCCATGTAAAGGGTGGTCCCTTTTGGTTTAGAAGAACTATACTAAAGTCATTTTCCTTACAGCTGGTCCCCTATCCTAGGATACCCTGGTCCCCTGGGGACGCCGGGGTTCCCCCTTCTCTTACTGTCTAGTCTTTTTCTACTACGACAGTTGAGTTTGAGTGTGATACGAATTTCGTTTCTTACTCCAACTCATAGTTTTACTCCTACACGGAGTCTTTTATGTACCATTATAAATATATCCTCGTAATCCAGAGAGAAGAGTAATAGCTTCATTGTAAACATCTCCTCATATAATTTTATTGCCTCCGTGCGTCTATGATTTTTCCCTAAATAGTTTTCCGTGTAAAATTCGTGTTTTCCGTAACTTTTTCCCTATGCATTATTTACGACGTATGCTTATATGTAACTTGAGATGCTGGTAAGAATCGAGAACTTCCACCGTGTGCGAACAGGACTGTTCATGGCGACCCGGCCACTTACTTGACCAAGCTCGATCATGTCGAACAAGGCTTGGGATGGAAGTTCTACCTAAAAGAAACTCTACCAGCCAAATCCCAAAAACAATTTAAAAAATGAAAATATATTATTTTAATTCTGAAAATAAATTAAAGAATATTTTTTAAAAAAAAAATTAAAAAAATATATTTTAATAAAAAATTCAATTTTTCGGACCAAGCCGGGCGGGCCGGGATCGGGGCTGCCAGCCCGGCCTGGCATTTTGAACAGGTCTAGTGCGAACCATGTCTGCGGTGGCAAGTAAAGGCAGTTATTTGGGCTAGGAGCCCAGTTTAGCAGCGTCGTTGCACGTGGCGACAAGGCTAGTCGTGCGTAGAGGTGCTTGTACCACGACCTGAGCTGAGGAGGTTACCGAAACCGGCAGCACGGACATCGGAGTGACTAGGCTGGGTGGGTGAGCGGGTGGAGCTATCAAGTTTCACAGGTTTGTCTGCGGTTTTACCCTTCCAATTCCAATTCCAATTCCAATTCCAGTTCCAGTTCCAGTTCCTCCCCTCCAACCGAGCGGCGAGCTCCCATTTCTCCCCCAGCACAGCGACTCAGCGACGCGCCACCGCTGGCGTCGGCGAGCTCCCGCGGTCAGCGGCATCGCACGCCCTCCTGCTTCCACTCCTCCCCGCGAGATCGAGATCTGATCCCGCCGCTGCGCTGCCAGATCCACCCATCCCGAGGGGCACTCCTCCCGGATGGCGGCGACGGTGGAGGAGCAGATGGTGGTGAAGGCGATCCGGGAGGAGTGCCCGTGGGATTCGCTCCCCAGGCGCCTCCAGTCCACGCTCCACACCAAGGAAGAGTGGCACCGCAGGTACTCACTACCCCTCCCCTCCACCTCCCCTCCATGGATTTGCTCTGCTGCAAGCTGCAACCTAGCCTATGCTGGTTACTTTTGAGCTCTAAGAGCTATACATCAGTATTCAGTAGAGGCAATGCCGTTTGGAGCGCTGCATAGGTGACACTCGTGCAAGTGCAACGATCGGGGGGCGTGAATTTACCAAAATACCTTGCCCTTGCCTAGATCTATCTCATCCTCACTAGCCGCATTTAATCATGGTGGGGGACGAGACATTCGCAGGGTTAGCCTTTAGAATAGCTGGTAGGCGACTCATTACGTCTTTGTAGTTACTTCTCGAACAAACTTATGTAACCTTGCCTTTTCTAATGAAGACAGAGTGGGAGAAGTGTAATTGAACCAAGACAGAGTGCTTCTCAAAAAAAGAAAAGTGTCTGCAAAAGCCCTTTCAAGCTAATGTATTCATGTGCACATTGTGGTTCCTTCCTCACCTATAGTTAGCGCCTTAGTGGCGTATTGGGGTGCCATGTCAGTGTGGATTCCTTCATAAAGGACCTTCTCGAACAACCCTGCTCAAGTATTTAAAGTGCCTGAATTGCATATCCTAATTCCTGTTGTTGATATAGAGTGCAATTTCCAGGCCTAATCTCCTGTTACTAATTTTGATGGCAGGATTGTGGATTATTGCATTCGAAAACGATTACAATGGAACATATGCTTTGCCCGTAGAGTGTGCAGAGAAGGGGAATACTATGAAGAAATGATGCAATACCTCCGGAGGAATCTTGCAGTATGTGCCTCATACTTCCCGCTTCCTGATAACATTTTAAGCTGACGATTATGCAAAAGCTTGGTCACACCTTGTTCGCGCCATTTTTTTTTACTTATCTGTTGATAAACACCTCCTAACATTATTATACACATGTTTGTGATTATTTAGATACTTTGTTTTGCACACCACATATCTGCTCAGTTACTGCTTCTGTTAATTTTTCTGTAATTACTTCTGCAAACTTGTATGGATCTTCTATTGATGTGTTAAATTATGTACAGAGTAACACTGTTCTCCCATGTTTGAATAGTTTACCCGAAAGCGTAGATGATCTTTACTTGATATACAATGTTTTGCAGTTATACCCATACCATCTTGCAGACTATATATGCCGAGTATTGAGGATCTCGCCATTCAGATATTACTGTGATATACTGTTTGAAACTATGAAGAATGGTAATCCCTCATTAACACCAAGAATTTCTTTCATGACGTTCCTACAGATCACTCTTGATTGTTCAATTTTTTTTTTTTCTGCTGGCAAAATGCCACATAAAATAGAATAGAACTAATAAATGGTTAATGGTGGTATCCTGCTGTTTAGATTTAATGAGAGTGCAATTTTGGGCAATGCCTGGCCTAAGCTGGTAGCCCAAATTGACCAAATATATTCTTTTGAATTCTTTTTTGTTTCGTTTTAGTTGCAGAACAGGGCAATGTACTGATAGGTGATTGCCAGCCTGAAACATTTTTTTTCTCTCACTATTTTGAGTTTTCCGCCTCTTGCTTTTTCACTATGGTTCCATGAGTACCTAAGGCACTTGGGTGTTTAGCATGGCCAGTTATCACCTTTGAGGTGTCAGGTTCAATACCCACTAATGGAGTAATGGTTGAAGAACAAAATATTCCTTTATCAGTCTTCTAATAAATTTCACATAGGTCCTGGTGTAGAACATGCAGGTTTCACAAAATTGCTATTTGTACCCTACACAACTTTCTCAAAATATCGTGCAAGTATATATATATATATATCTATATATATATATATATATATATATATATATATATATATATATATATATATAGGGACGTATCTAGTGCAAATGGGTATTTGAGTGCTAAGGTGCAAATGCCAATCAGGAGCGTTAGATCTAGAATAAACAGCCAAGATTTAGGTGCTAATCCCACCTCCAATCCACTTATCCTTTTGCACTAAGCCCTCACCCACACATTTATCATCTCCTTTCTATTCCCATTTCTTCTCCCCTTTCCTTATCTCCTGCGTGTGCTGCCGCCTCTGAGCGGCTCCGCTGGGCCCCCAGGTCTCCACCTTCGCGACGCCGCCATCCCCGGCGCGGCTCACCCTCGGGCCCCCTCGGGTCTCTGCCTTCGCGGCGCCGCCACCCCAGGAGCGACATCCCCTTCGGCCCCGTCGGCCCCACCTCACGCGGATGCCAAGGTCGCGGTGTCCTCGCGCTGCGCGCCCGCCTCGGCCTCCTCGCGCCTCGGGCCCCTCGCCACCTCCGGTCCTCCTCGCTGCGCCTCGGGGTCCTCGCGCCGGCGGAGCACCTCTCCGGCCGCCGAAGCCCATCGCGGCACCCCGGCCCGAGCTCACGTCGCGCTCGAAGCGGCGAGGTCGCCTCCGCTTCCTAGGCTTGAGCACCGCCGGCCGTGCCGCCGGATCGCCGCCTCGCCGCTCCGCGCGTCCTCGGCCGCCAAGCCACCACCAGCACCTCGCCGGGCGAACTCCGCGTCGCGTCCGGCGGCGAGGTCGCCTCCGCCGAGGAGGCGCGATCGGGAGGAAGAGGCGGCGGCGCTAGGGGGAGGCGCGCCGTGGAGGAGAGGGCGCGGCCGGGAGGAAAGCGGCGGTGGCGCCAGGGGGAGGCGGCGCCCGTGGAGGGAGAGAGGTCGGAGGCTTAAATAAGAAAAAAATAGGACGTTCGGGAGGGGGCGTTATCGCAAAAAGGATAAGTGGATTGGAGGTGGGATTAGCACCTAAATCTTGGCTGTTTATTCTAGATCCGACGCTTCTGATTGACATTTGCACTTTAGCACTCAAATACCCATTTGCACTAGATACCTTTTTCCTACTCCCGGGAGTAGTTACTCCCTATTCCGTATCTCACATATCTCACAACGTAGGGAGTATCTTGCGCAACCGAGAGTATGTATGCGTAGTATACGAGTATATAAGACCACTTAGGTGGTATTTACACCTTTTTAGGGTGGTATGTACATTTTTTCAACATATTTCTTTTTATGTGCGAATACGAATGTATTTACAAAATATGCTAAAAACTATGGACTCTCCTGCAAATTTTTTGTGCAGTTCGCATTGGAGTATCTTATAATTAGTATACGAGTATACCCAAAGTGATAAAGAAATATGTTAATTTCTTTTAGGTGGTATATCAGAGGTGGGACTAACTACACTTGGGAGTAGAAAGTATTAATCTGTATGTATATATATATATATATATATATATATATATATATATATATATATATATATATATATATATATATATATTATACTACGATTTAAGTGGTATTATATGACAAATTCTTGTGTAGATTGCGTTGGGTTACAATCATCTATGGTATTGTCATTTAGCTTTTTATAATTAATAACCATTCTTGACTTGCCTCTAGCTCTTTCAGAATGATTTCTATTTTCTAACTATAAAAGCGGTCGACCTATGCGGGCTTCTGCTTTATTTAAACAGGACTAGATGGCATAGGCTTCATTGGCCTAAGGATAGAGTTCTTTTTTCTTTTATGCCGTGATGAATATTCTTCTGGTGTATGTATGATTTGGCCTTCTGGTGTGTGTATGATGTAGCCTACACGCACGCACCAGAAGGGTAGATCATGCATGCGCCAGAAGAATATTCATCATTGACATAAAAGAAAAAAAGGACAATTGAAGTCATATCATGAAGAAGGATTCTATCCTATCCTAGGGTGCATAAGAATGTTCTTCTTTGAAAATCCCTTAAGCCTTTTTAATTTGACCATATGAGACAAGGTTTTATGCTAGGGACCCTGTAGGAGAAAACTCTTCGGCGGTTCTCTGGTGAGCCCTGAGTTTGGCACAACCATTGTAGGGTAGGGAGAACGTTGTGACCATAGAGAAGTGTTCCCTTCGGGTGGAAATGCCTGAGGTGACGATGAAAAATTATCCTACATTATTATGACTAGGAACGCCTAGGAAAAGTTTAGTTACTTCTGAAATAGATTAGCAAGAAATATGGTAAGTACCGAGTAGGATTTCTAAACCACTGTTGCACAAACAGTTGTCTTATTGGTTTTGCCAACCTGCAAGATCCTGATAAAAGTTACTATTCAATTTTGATTAAAAGCATCGAATAGTAAATGTATACTATTCACTATTTATGAAATACTATTCACTAAATAGTAATCAGAATATTTTGAATAGGAATCGCATATTATAGTCATCATACCATATCTTAATGGTATATTCACCATATCGTACCATAGTGCATTGAATAGCAGGAATATTATTCTCAAAGAGGAATTTCAAGTGACCAGATCATATATATCTAAATATCTCATGAAGAAAGAAGGATTCTGTCCTATCCTTAGGCCAATGAAGCCTACGCCATTGAGTCCAAATTAAATAAAGAAGAAGGCTCCTCCTGCAGCTATAAAAGGGATGTCAGCCAGCAGAGGAGGGTATTAGAACATCGAGCAAGCAAGAGCATTCAGTCTAAAACTAGCATAAGAGAGATATTTAGATATATATGAGAGAGATATATAATCTGGTCACTTGATATTGCTTTTTGAGAATAATGTTCCTGCTATTCAATGCACTATGGTATGGTATGATGGATATACCACTAAGGTATGGTATGGTGGCTATACTATGCAATTCCTATCAAAGAATTCTGGCTACTATTTAGTGAATAGTATTTCGTAAATAGTAAATAGTATTTCATGTGTGTGTGGGTATTATCATGCGATTTAAGTGGTATATGAGAAGTGGGAGTACGTAGAACGCCCATTTCGTACTCCTGGGAGTATGTACTCTCACTTCTAATATATCACTTAAACGAACATATGATACTTCTTTATCACTTTCAGTATACTTAAATACCAATTATAAGATACTCTAATGCGGCTTGATTGAAAAAATTCATTGAAGCTCTTTATTTTTTTTTCTATATACCCTTTCTAATATATAAAAGAAGTATATACACAAATTTTGCTATAAAAAGTGGACTTTAATGAAAATTTTCAAGGAACTCACTTTGGGGTATCTTTTAATCATTATTGGAGTATGCTCAAATTGATAAAGAGGTATCATCATACGATTTAAGTGGTATATACGAAGTGGAAGTACTATATATAGGACGCCTGTTTCGTAATCCCAGAAGTACATACTCCCACTTCCAATATACCACTTAAACGAACATATTATATTTATTTATCACTTTCGGTATACTTAAATACCAATTATAAGATACTCCAATACGACTTTATTTAAAAAATTTCATTGGAGCCCTTTATTTTTGCTATACACACACACATACGGATTTTGCTATATAAAGTGGACTTTAATGAAATTTTTTATGAAACTCACTTTAGTGTATCTTAAAATCATTATTGGAGTATATATATACGTACTCCCATCTCTCGTATACCACTTAAATCGTTTGATGATATATCTTTATCAATTTGAGCATACTTTAATAATGATTATAAGATACCTCAAAGTGAGTTCTATAAAAAATTTCATGAAAATCCACTTTTTCTACCAAAATCTGTGTATATACTTATTTTATATATGAAAAAGGGTATATAGCAAAAATAAAGGGCTCTAATAATTTTTTTTCAATCAAGTCGTATTGAAAGATCTTATAATTGGTATTTAAGTATACTGAAAGTGATAAAGAAATATAACATACACACACACAAACACACATCCTGTTTTTTGAAAGTTAATGGGATACCACTGGTAGCAGCCTGGAAAAAGAATTGTGAGCAATAACCCCTCTTTTGCCAAATCTACAATAAAAGGTGACATTACCGCATCATTCTTAATATACTGACATTAGCAATGATTTTGAAAATCTGCCAGACGATTACCAATTACATGCTTATGCACTCCAGCTTATAAAATTGATCTATCCTGTTAGGTCGTGACACACCCTTATGTTTGATAATGTTGACTGAAGTTGGATTGTTTCTGCTCTACATTGTGGATTTATTTCTGTAATCTTAGCGAAGTACTGTACTCTTTAAGTTTGTACAGTGAACTTCTTAACATTGGGTTTTTACTTATGATTTCTGATAATAGTAAGTTAGTATTAGTAACCCTCTGAAGCAGAGGTGGATATCATCACTGAGGAAACTTCCATTTGCTTTATTCACGGACAACATTCCTGTTTATGTTTCTAACATGTTTGGCTATATTGCAGAACAACCATATGATAGTATTCCAAACTTCACTGCTGCTGATACCCTAAGGCTTACTGGTGTCGGAAGAAATGAATTTATTGATATAATGAACAAATGCAGATCAAAGGTAGTATCATCGATAATCTCATGGCCTTTGCACAATATCACTTGCTCTTGCAATCTTGTGAAACATACAATACTAGATATTCTCACAAAGAATAACAAAAATCAATCACAATCTGTGGATCCGAATTACAACTGAACTAACAATCGGATGTTATCCTGAACATATTTCAACTAAAAAGATAACAAAATCCTAAATTATAAAAATAAATCTCCCTCAGATATACTCCTAAATCAAATTTGAGTTGTAAAAGAATAGAGGTCTCTGTAATATACTAGACCATGCCATGCAATTGCGTGGACCAGTCAGTCTAGTTCGTGTGAATAATCATGAGTGTACTATCAGGTTATTGTTCTCAGTAAACCTGGAGTGACCTTTCATGCTCTAGTAAATAGTATGTCGCAGCAAGGTTTATCATGCTAGCAGGTAATGGTTTTTCTTCTGTTGAATTCTTCAGAAACTAATGTGGAAGCTGAACAAATCGATCGCAAAAGAATTACTGCCTACACAGCCTGTTGACTTCCCAATCGAGCCATGGTGGGGAGTTTATCTTGTTAACTTTACATTGGAAGAGTTTAAGGTCAGGTTTGCCACAACATATCTCTCTTGTTGTTGTTATTGCTGCACAATATTACACTTTTGGTAAAATAATATATTAATATGGTGAAGCTTCTCCCTTTTCTTAGTATGGAAGATACAGTCTGGTCTTTCTTGAGTTTTCTTTTTTCTAATATGAAGCTAATATTTCTTTATGAAGTCTTACATAGCACCAATGAGAGCTGATATTATTGGAATATTGGTTTATTGTAGAAACTTTCAGAAGAAGAGACAGCAACAATAGACAAAATATGCAAAGAGGAAGCCAATTCATATGTTCTTTTTGATCCGAAGGTTATAGATGGCCTTTATAAAAGAGGGTTAGTGTACTTTGATGTGCCTGTGTACCCCGACGACCGTTTCAAAGGTATTCCTGAAATATTTCCATGGATACTCATGAAATGCTTAGGTTGATTGGTGTAGTGCTCAAACTTTGAACTCATGTATAATGGAATTAAGCTAGTTGATTGGCATTGTTGCTCGTGTTGTCTTTGTCCTAGATTATATATTCATTCTTTCTCCTCATCTCACGACTTGCGCCATCAAGGATGATGTGAATGTAATATCTCATTCCATGACTGCCAAGAAATGTTTTGGACAGCCTTTTTCCATTTCATCCCGTTATGGCCTAAATTCTCTCTTTAAAATTACCTTTTTGCTGGCAGAAACCAAACATCTAGATTGCACAAAGATCCTAGTACATAGTTTTGCTATTTTGACATGTGCTCAGCATTCTTCACACTTCACAGCTACAACACATTTTAAAGAAGTACCAGTTATTTCTGCTTTAAAAGAAACAAATTCTGTTCTCCAACATAGTGATGACGCATCACCAATAGACAAGAGTTTGACACTTCGCATTATGTGTCTGCTGTATAAGCTAGTTTGTGGTTCATACAAAAAGGCAATGCTAGTGTTGGATAAAAAAAAAATAACATTTTGATTCTTCTATATGTGATATGCAAAATCAAACATGATAGCTCAGAATGTTGGTATTTTTGGAGAAAGTATAATGTGATGGCGTTAGTGTAACCTTGCTAAACAGCATGTCAAAATACCCTGATCATGAGCCTCCTTTGTTAGAATAAATGGTAAACTGTGCATGTAAGTTTGTTCGTTTTGACTGAAGTGATAAGCATGTGTTGAGCTGATTTGTGCTAAGAAAACTTGTATTCAGGTTACTAATCTAGTTTATCAAATATTTTATATTGTTGCTGTTTGTTCAGTTTCCAGGCTTGAAGGCTTTGTTTCTAACAAGGAGCAATCATATGAAGACCCAATTGAAGAGTAAGTGCCCGTAATTCTTCTATCTGACGACCTTCATTTGCTATTCAAATCTATTTCACTTGTAATTCTCTATTGCCATCATAGTGATTACGTGGTTTTCTCTATTGCAGGCTACTTTATGCTGTATTTGTTGTGTCGAGTGCTAATGCTACTGTTGCTGAATTGGCTGCAACTTTACAAGCCGACCTTAATCAGCTACAGGCAGCTGCATCATTTGCTTGTCGACTGGGCTGGGCTGTAAAACTTATGGATGCAGACTCTGTACTTGATGAAGGTGCCTCTGCATTTCCCAGTAATATTCTTAGTGATGATGAAGAAGGTTCAAATGCAAGTATCAACTCAGAAAAATCTGGTCAACAATTGCTTAGCATCGATGCTGATGGACCCAGGAAAATCTCTGGGATTGCTCATGTAGGCTTTGTTGTGGATGCCAATGTTACTTCATACTTGATGATGGGTTCATTGTCCCCAGGTTAGAGATTCTCTTTATTTCAAATGCAGAATATGTAAGATTTTGAGCTGAAATCTCTTTAAGATCATTGACTTGGAATACTCATGTTCTACAGTTAAGATTCTTAGATTTTTTTTCCCACTTCTTTATATTTTACGCAATATAGAGATGTAGTGATCTCTTGTTCTCTTGTACATTGGTAATTCAAATGACAGGTTTGCAGTAATGATTAATAGTTTGATACATAGTCAACTGCCTTAATAGATACTGCACTGAGCACCTTCATCAACTGCTGCAGGTTTAAAATCTCATGCTGTCACTCTATACGAAGCTGGAAAATTAGGTGATTCTTGCATTGCGGAACTATGCAGTGATCTGGCTAGTTTAGAGGGAAAGAAATTTGAGGGTGTGCTAGAGGAGTTTGCTAATCATGCATTCAGTCTGCGATGCTTCCTGGAGTGCTTACAGTCTGGTGGAGTTTCTACAAATGAGAATAATGATAAAGCTGGTGAAGAAAAGATTCGAACAAGCTCCTTGCATGACAGTGTTACTGCCCATTTGACCAAGGTAAACATTGAGGACACTGCTGAGGATGACCATGATGAATTGCCCCAGAATAACCACTCTATAGGTGATTTAGATAATAAAGATGGGAATATATTGCCACCGTCAATGGCTTTATCAGAAAGCGGGGAAAGCATGTTGAGAAATGACTCTGAAAATTGTGGGACTACACAACTAGATGGCTCTACTGACACTAATATGTTGAAGATTAAAAGGAAGTACAGAGTTGATATTCTTCGATGTGAGAGCTTAGCTTCGCTTGCTCCAGCAACACTGGAGCGGCTATTTCTCCGGGACTATGACATTATTGTGTCAATGGTTCCTCTTCCTTCTTCATCAGTTCTTCCCGGTCCTTCAGGCCCAATTCATTTTGGTCCACCCTCTTATTCGTCCATGACACCTTGGTTGAAGCTAGTATTGTATACAGCAGGGCATTGTGGACCATTGTCTACTGTTTTCATGAAAGGACAACGCTTTAGATTGCTGCCTGAACCATTAGCTGGTTGTGAAAAGGCACTGATATGGTCTTGGGATTGCTCTGTGGTTGGTGGACTAGGAGGGAAGTTTGAAGGGAACTTAGTCAAGGGCAACCTACTGTTACACTGCTTGAACTCGATGCTTAAACAATCTGCTGTGCTGGTGCAACCACTTAGCATAAATGATCTTAACGCATCAGGAAACCTTGTAACTGTGGATATCCCATTGCCCCTGAAGAATGATGACCGGTCAATTGCATCTGTGGTAGCTCAAACTAATTTGCCAAAGGAACATGTCTTAAATTTGACCTCAGTATTGAAAGACCTATCCAGTAAATTTGAGTTGAGCACACTTGGCTACCTTCGTTTATTAAGACTTCACAGGCTTGTTGAATCAGATAAATTTTGCCCAGAAAATGGAAGTTATCAGTGGGTGCCTTTGAGCTTGGAGTTTGGAATTCCCTTGTTCAATCCAAAGTTATGTGAGAGGATTTGTGAAAAGGTGGTTGCATCCCATATACTTCAGAAAGATGATCTCACTGAACATTATAATGTGATGCAAAATGTAAGATGGCGGCTGAGAGAGCTTTGTAGTGAATATCAAGCAACTGGTCCAATAGCAAAGCTATTTAACAAGCGGGGAAGCTCAAGGGACTCACCCCGCGTTTTAATCAATAGTATTAGTGGCAGATGGAATCCTATTAATGATCCTTCAATACCAACCAACGGAGGAGCCCCAAGTGAACACGAGAGGCTGAAACTTGCTGGACGGCAGAGATGCCGCACAGAAGTTGTGGGCTTTGATGGGAGCATTGTCAGGTATCTGTGAATTTGTTATATTCTTTGGAGTTCATGATTTCATGCCATAAGTTTCATACGGTTTTTCTCATATTTATTTACTGGTGACTAATGTTTATGTTCTGATCCTCAAAAGGTCATATGCACTTCCTGAGCACGACGATGCTGCCACCAAACCCATCTCTGAAGAACAACCATCTACCCATGAAGGAAAACCGGATCCAGAAGACGCAGACAGCAAGGATGTAGTCTTACCGGGAGTAAATCTTATATTTGATGGAGCAGAATTACATCCCTTCGATATCGGTGCCTGCCTTCAAGCACGACAACCTCTCTGGCTGATAGCTGAGGCATCAGCGGCTTCATCAACCATGATATGATGCGTCCATGTAGCCATGATCGCTCCAGTATCTCCGTCTATGTTGGTAGGTGCAGAATTGATTTTTTGCAAGGTGTGCTTCTCAAAAGGGTGATGTCGTCAGTCTCAAAGACTCTTTGAGGGAAGATTTTGTTGTTCCAATACTTCAATGGGCTGCTGCTTTTTTATGCACTGTGACCAAAATGCCAAATGATGCCGCCTTTCATATGTATTGGCTAGCTGGTGCTCATTGTTGGTATTTTGGGAAAATAATCATGTGCATCCCTCAGGATCCTCGTACTCTTTATTTATAGTCTAAAAGTTGAATCCAGCTCTAATACAAGGTTAGATCCGACTCTAACATAGACTCGTTATTTAGATCCGAATATTAACTCACCAACATTCCCTCTCAAGATGGGCCAAAGATATTAATAATGTCTATTTTGTTACATATTGTAGCACTCTTATTATGATCTAACTCTTTAGTGAAACAGTGAACCAACTATTCACCAAACTTACATACTCTAACTTCAGTATCTTGCTAACGGGTTTTTCCTTGATTAAAAATCTACCAATCTTAACGTGCCGGGTACGGTCGTGTTGAACTGAGTTGTTAGCAATGTTGATTTAGATTTATTATCACAATGCAACACCAAGATTTTGTTTCTTCACACCCAAAGCTTAGACAATAAACTCTTCATTCATATTATTTCATTCACACTCAACGTCATTATTTTGTACTCTATCTTTGCAGTAGATCGAGTCATAACCTTTTGTTTCTTACTCTTCCATAACATAAGGTTACTTCCTACAAAAATGCAATATCTAGGTAGACTTTCTGTTATCCACATTGTTTGTAGTTGAATCTCCACTTGTATCATAGCCGAAATAGCATCCTCTATAGTAGGCAAGTTTGCTAAGTGAAACATGGCGGCCCTTTTGCTCTCAAATTTTGGATTGGGTCCCTTCAAAAAGTGTGTAATCCGTCTGCATTGTAACTACACCCTGGCAGCCTCAATATCACCAGCATATGTTAATATCAGTGGATCATAGTGATCTAAGTTTGCACATAGTTGTTGCTGCTCACTAGCATACTCCTAGACGGTCTTCTTGCCCTATTGCAGGGCCTCCACCTTGCTTTGGACTTCCACCATCATTATCACATTTTCTGCCCCAGAGTACATGTTGCTCAACATCTTCTATATTGCTGGTGCATTTTGAATCATTTCCACCATCCGAGTAATGGATGGAGCCATCGAAGTTAGCAACCAAACCACTATCACAGAGTTGATGGTGTTCCACACCCTCTTGTCTGCAGGCTCAACACAAGTCTTCCGCAGGTAGTGTTCCATTTCCTTCATCTTCAGAATTAGCTGAACCCTTCTGGATCAACTCTGGTAATTCTTGCTCTCGTCCATCTTTGCATCATTTGGCATTAACTCTAGTTTTAATTCAAATGACTCTACACTAACTCTCAGACCTATCATACCCATCGCGAAGAGGTCCTGCAACATTCTTCTCATATCACCTTGCGTGAACAACGGGAAAGTAGTCTCAACAACCGTCTTCCTCTTCTCTTCTACTATCCTCGTTGCGGCTTCTTTCTCTTCCTTGCAGTCTCAATCTCCTTAGGAGTCATTATCTCAAACAACCGAAGCAATACCTATCACTACCAAGATATGTCGTGCGTATCTCCTATTATCGCAGCAATCTTTTACGTATTAACGTTCTGTCAAACCTTAATGACTTCCAAATCATGCGGAGCTGTAATTTTTTTTCCCCCGAACAGACCTCCTTTTTATCCCCTCCCGAACAGACCTTTTTCTTTCTTTCTCCCGAACAGAGAACCTCCTTTTTGTTTTTTCTTCTTCTGTCAGCTCCTTCCTCTTTCTTTCAGATCAAGCCAAAGCCGTTAGCCCAGCCTTCCCCTATCTCAATTCTTCCCCTATTTTTCAGATGGGATAATTCATAATATGCCACTCAATAGAACAACTTTCTCAACTTTGCTATTATATAGATTGTAATAATTTATTTGTCACTCCATACAATTTTTAATTATTCTTTTGCCACTTTGGATTTTTTTATCTTATTTTTCAAGCCAATTACCCCCACCGGAAGTTACCAAAATGCCCCTAGGTGCATCTTCCTCTCCCCTGGGTCACATGCCGATTCTCATTTGCTTTTCTCTCCCCAACTCCTTCCTCTCCCCTTCTTCATCTCCACCTCCTCCATGGTGCCTCTTCTCCCGCTTGGCTCGATGTTGCGCCTTTCCGTCGGCACGCCGGCGCCGCTACCCCCAGGCTGCTCCCGGCTCAGCTCCGTCGCTCTGCTCCGGCTTGACCCGCGCCGTGGTCACCCTAGGCTCCTGCGCCGCCTGCCCTCCTGGTGCTACTGCTGGCCCGCCTCCTCCTGCCTGGTTCGACCTTGACGCCTCCCTGCCGCCACCGCCTGCGCCCTCGCCTGGCCCTTCTCCAGCTGTCGGCTGCGCCGCCCGGTCTTGGCCGCCTCCTTGCACCGCCGGAGCTCGAGCGCTGCGTGCTGGCGACCCCAAGGGAGGCGGTGGTTCTTGCCATGGCGAAGGCCGAAGGGGGGATAGGAGCGTGGAGGGAGGGCGGCGGCTGCCCCTGGAGGAGGTGCAGCGTGGAGTCGGCGCCGGAGGTGAGGCAGAGGGAATTGGCGAGGAGTAAGTCCGTGACGGCGTTGCACAGGGCGAAGGGGTGCGCAGCGAGGAGGGAGGGCACGAGGCGGGCGAGGCGGTGGCAGCGAAGGAACGGGCCCAGGAGGGCGTTGAGGTGTGCGGCAGTGGGTGACGGGGTGGTGGAGAGGAGTGCGGAGGCGCGGTCGGGGAGGCCAACCGAGGAGAGGGCAGAGGGTGCGGCGACGGGTGGGACGGGAGGAGCGGCGCAAGGCAACGTCGATGTCGTCCAGGCGGCCCGCACGGGCGAGGCTGCGGAGGTGGGCGAGCGGGACGGGGAGCTCGGTGTTTGCGGCGGTGGAGAGGAGGCGACGGCTGCCCCTAGGGGAGGTGCATCTAGATGAAGAAGGGAAAGTGGAAGAGAGAAGAGGGTAGTATGGTCATTTCACGTGGCCGAAAAATAAAAATGGGGATAAAAACTCACAAGTGGCAAAAAAATGATTGCAAATTGTATGGAGTGACAAATAAAGGATTACAATCTATATAGTGGCAAAGCTGAGAAGACCACTCTATAGAGTGGCAAATTCTTAAATCCCCCTTTTCAGATCCGATCGGTTCCAGATCGAGCCTCCTCTTGAGCTGTCCCCTATCTTCTTCATATCCATCCCCTGCTGACGGCTTCTCCGTGGCGACGGCTCGGGCAGCCCGAGGTGGCTGACACCCGGCGACTCGAGGCGGCTGCGGCCCGCCGCGGGTGTTGAAGACAACGACCAACGACAGCAACGGTGGTGGATGGTGATGACGGTGGTGGCAGATGGCGATGACGACGACGACAGTGGTTCACCACAACCGACAATGTAGATCTTTTAATTTCCCCCAACTAATTAACGTGGTAATTTCTAGCACTCGAAAGTGCACGTGACGTCTTCATTTTTCGTTGTGTACCTGCGCAATTGTGCTGCTAGTCTTAATAATTTTTTGACACCCTCCTGTGTATTTGCTTTTAAGAACATAGATGGCAACAAAAGGAAAAACGGAATATCATGAAGTGGATAACAATATAATTCTCGTGACACTTGGCAGTGGAATATCAGAAAAAATGTTGTGGTGTTCGACTTGTCTAAATAAAAAGTTCTTGTATTCGGCTTAGTCACGATGTTGTACTTGTAGACTCTCTTACAGCATGCAAGTCATGCTAATTATGTTGTCTAATTTGATCAAGCTATGTAGGACCATGTGGTATGATCTTAATCTAGATGTTGAATAATTGACATCGTTGTCGAGGAGTTTGGGGAGTGAACTCTAAGTTTTGCAATTTGTCGGATTGCTTTCAGGGTGTAGGCAGTCTGACCGGTGGTGCAATATTTGGGGAATTAGACACCAACCACTTGTGTGGGGGGTGTTTGAGGATGTATTTGCATCAGATGCCATTGAAAATAGAGATTGGACGCGAAACTAGATGGAGTTTTGCCGAAAAGTCCAGAAAGGGTGTTATCTGAAAATAGGAAGTGATCTGACCGGCCGTTGGTTAACAGTTAGACCGATAGTGGTTTGACCAGTCCCCTGTTACCAGGGAGTGTGGTCAAACTGGTCTAGGGTGGTCAGACCGGCCATGGCAGTTTAAGGCACAATGAGTTGTGCTAATTTGTGGATGTGGCCAAAGTCATGGGGTTAGTGCATATGTCACTACTACAAAAAGGCTAATACTGGACGCCTTATCACAGATGGTTGATCAAAACCGTTCGTATTACATGCAATCACAGACAGTTTTGGTTTAGAGACCGTTTGTGTTATTGTCTGCGCTAAAAACTGTATGTGAAGAGATAATATCACAGATGATTCATGATGAAAACCGTCTGTGAAGTATCATAGACGGTTCTTAACAATAACCGTCTATGATATTTAGAAATATCACATACGATTTTCAACAAACAACCGTCTGTGATATTTCACAAATGGTTCTTAATACGAACAGTCTGTGATAATTGTACACTTCACAGACGGTTTTTAATTATAATTGTCTGTGATAATATTGCTACAGTTTTTGGCGAGTTTCTTCGTCGCCGTCGTCGTCGATGTGTCTCTTCGTTTTTTGTACCAAATTTATTCCTTGTTTTATAAAAAAAGATCATTCGCCATCGAAGATGATCGATCATCCCCACATATAAACTCTACAATATATACTTCTAAAGCAGAAATAGCCCCCTCTTCTGTTTTCTTGTCGCAGAAATAGCCCCCTCTTCTGTTTTCTTGTCGTCGGCATTGATGGCATTCCTAGCCATACTGTACGAGCACCTCTCCGGCCGTACGTTGGCAGATGCTGCGGAAGGACACTGTTTCTACAGTGTCCTCACTACTATGCCCAGGATTTGTCGGAGCAGGTGACAGCCATCTTCCGCTATCTTGGCATCCTCCTCCGCCGCGTCTTCCAGGTGATCTCCCACTTCTGGCAAGTGTACTGTGTCATTGACGTGGTCCTCCACAACGACGTTGCACGTCTCCAAGAGGCTTATCGTCACTTGGACTGCTTAATCATTGTGGCGGGCGGCTGAATCGACCAAGCCGAGACCCCTCAAGCAAGAGAAGAGAGTCTATGGGCTCAATTCTTCTTGATTCGACAGTACGAGGGTCTTCGGGAGACACTCGAACAAGCGCGTCAGCGGGTGGACGCATTTCGGGCTTCGTTCGTTGATGATCACGAACCGTCCGATGCCGATGCCGTCGCTTACGAAGTTTTGAAGACGAAGATAGTAGCCTACATCTGCCACTAGAAAAACTTTGTTTATTTAGGTTTCTACTTTTTTTAATCTTTGTAAGAAGTGACTAGCCACGCTGTTTAGCCATATGTAAATTCCAAAATGGAAAAAATCTAGTTTGGAGGTGAAGTTACTATATTATATGTTGAATTATATATCACACAGACAGTTTAGTGGAATAAATACCCGTCTATGAAATGTATCATAGTTAAGCAAATTTTCAACAATATTTAAATGACAAAATTGACATATAAACATGTAATTTTTTCATGTCACGTAAATGTATACATGATAATATACTCAAAACATAGAACTTGAGAACAACCATATCACAGACGGTTCCATAATAGAACCGTCTGTGATATGAGACCATATCACGGATGGTTCTATTATGGAACTGTCAGTGATAAGCATCACTCTTTATTAGTAGTAGTCCGCTAGGATTTGCGTCCTAACTGGTCACTCCTCAACGCCCTTACTCTCGCCCGTTCCCCTCCCCACCTGAGTGCCGCCGACCTCGACGTCGTCGCCTGACGCCCGTCGCCGACGTCGCCCTTCTTCCCGTTGCCGTCGGTTGTGACACTACGGTTCACTGCACAAGACACTCGTACGATTAGAGTATCTTGTGCAGTGTCACTGTCGTGCCACAACTACGGTGACGCTGTCTTTCCCTCTTCCTCCTCCCCTCAGCGTGCGCCACCCCGACTACCTCTCCACCGACCTCCCCCAGCTACCTCTCCACCGACCTCGGCCTCGGCTACCTCACCATCGACACCGACGATGTCGAGGTAAGATAGATCTATCACCCATTGGTTTGTGCTGTTGGTATTCATGTGAACTATGCTACAATGTGGGTTGATGGTCGGTTTGGACACCCTTGGCCTTATTGTCTTGCCCTCTGTGACTGCTGGCTGGCTAGATGGATGGATGGATCTGGAGGTGGGGAATGGGGTTGTGTTCGGGTGTGACTGCTGGTGCTGCTAGTTGTGGATAGAAATATTTGTATGCTCTGTGTGATTTGTCTGTGTCTAGCACTGGGAGGTATTGTAAATTGGTATTTGCATGCTCTATTGAACTGCTCAATAATGTTAATAGTCTTATGTTGAAATTGAATCGATAATTAGTTCATATTTGAGCTCTAATGATTTGCTCTTTCTGTTATTTTAGTTTCATGCTTGAGCTTGTTTTGGTTTACTGATGTGAGTTGATTATTTACTGATGTGAGTTAATTTATTGATTAAGCATGGTAAATGAAATAGAGGTGGGTTAATGCATGGTGGAGGTGTTGCCGCTGGTATTGCATCATATACATACAATTTTTTGTACATGTAACTAATCTTATGGTATGTTCCTATATGGTATTGTATGTAACCGTGTTCATACCGGTCAAGTTCTCCTTCTTTGCGTCCCAGGTAAATTCTACCATTTCATTCCTGATCTCTTCTCTATAAAGTCTCCAAGCAGTGGCTGCTTATGCCTTTAAAACCGGCTTCATATATATGTATTATATATATATATATATATTGTTTGTAGTCCCCAGCCACTTTTGGGGGTCGTGAGGAGGATAAGACAGCAGCCACGGGCAACCTCATCGAGCCTGCAAGTTCAAGAAACATGGTTGCCAGGAGAGCGTGTGGACATTCAATTACCTGGATGTCGTCAATAGGTAAATAGACTTGACATCAAGGAATGGTTGGTTGTTGATACATGAAGCCAATTCCCAGTCGGAGTACCTACGCGTCCATGCCATGTTCAGAAAGTGGCGTGAATGCGCATGTAACATCCCAATTTGGGCTTGTGTTTCAAATGTAAGAAAATGAGTAGAAATTAAAACTTTTTCTTACATCATGTATTTCCTTTGTGTACTAAACAAGTATTGTACCAAAGGTTATGGAAGTACGAAGTCACAAGTCTTTTGATCCAAATCTTGTTCTTCCAAAAACAATCTTGTCAAATCTTATGATCATCCTCTGGATATATTTTTCCTAAGTCTCTGTGGTGGTATGTGACCCCTCTGAAAAATTTCACAATTTTTAGAAATTGTTTGAATATTTTTAGAGGCAGTCAAACCTGTTTGACTCTCAGTCAAACATTAAAACAGAGCCTTGCAGAATTTTTGGAGATTTATTCGCAGCATAAAACTCTCTGAAAATTTTACACAAGGTCAATGTCTCAGTCAGCAAGCTCCTGTAAAAATTTCAGAATTTTTGGAGTTATTTTGCTACCCCAATTAAATCCTCAAAAGTCTCAGCTTAATTAAAACCTAAAAACCAAATTCACTATTCATTGGGTTCGAGTCGGACTCGAGTCCGAACCACTTGACTCGGTTGAACCACCTAACTGCACCAAGCCGCGGTTCAAAACGCGCGTGCAATCTCAGCCGTTGGATTCAGATCGCGTGGCCCACGTTCGTGTGAGCATTCGGACCCTCCGGTTACATTAACAAATTGGGACCGTTGGATCTCGATCCAACCGTCCAGATTCCTGAGGGCAACCGGACTGTCCGGCGAACTCGTTTAATCGTGACCGTCCATTTTTAATCCAACGGTCGTGGTTTATCTTCTCTGTTCTTCTTCCTCCTCGGCTTCTCCGGGCGCGCGGGCGTTCATGGCAGAGAGAAAGAGAGAGCATGGGGGGCTTGTGGTGTCACCTCAAGTTGCTTTCGTCAACGTCTCTCTGCAATGCATTTAATGCGCAACAGGCTTTCTCCTCCATGGTCACCGTGCTCACTTGCTCCCATCATTTCGTGGTCCATGGCCGCACCATGAACCGAGCTCACCATGGGCTCATGTTCTTGCTCGAAACCCTAATTCATTTCCTATAAATAGCCCCTCTAGGTCCTCCTGGTGTTCTTTTGCACTACACCTAGCTACTCTCTGTGTTTGAGCTCAAAACCATCTCAAACCTTCAATCCACCATTGTTGACCCGAGTGCTTCCATGGCGGCCTTGGTGTCCAGTGGTTCATCTTCAACATTTCTTGCACCCTTTTGAACTCCTCAACCTCCTTTATATTTCCCCTAACTTGATTTTGGGTTGCATTCACAGGAATCACTCAATTTTAAGTTTGGAGATTTTTGGTTGGTTTCACCCCCTTTCTTCTCCACTACGGTAAGTGATTCTTTTTGCAATTACTTGCTTTTGGAGCCTCTTTGAGCTATAATGAAGCTGTGGTGATAATTTGGTTCCACTCATTTTGCTCAGAACCTCGTCTTCCACTTCGTCTTCTTCGGCTCCGGTGGACTTCATCGTGTTCAAGTCTTCCCCGGCCATCTTTGAAGCTCCTCTCGGATAAGGTAGCTTCTATATAGCCCCTAGAAGTCATGGCACCCGCATCCTAGGTCTGCAGCTGAGCTTTTCGCTATTTTCGTGTTTAGCCGTAGGGTTCCCGTTTTCGTTTTCCGGCTAGCCGGCGTTCTAGTCCCTCGTCGCCGGCGAGAATGCTACCCTTAGGTTCGTATTGTTATTGCGAATCCATTTTGGGTCTTGTTCGGCTCCGCGCCGGCGCGACCGGAGTCACGGCGACAAGCCGTCAAAGCCACTCGGGTTTCTTGGGTTGAGAAGCTCGTTTCGTCATCGATTAGGGCACATTAATTGCTAATCATTAGTTGTTAATTGTGTCTTAATCATTATTGTTGAGCCAGCGACTAGTGGGCCCAACATCCTTTAATCACTCTACGGTTCAATCGCTTTGTTCGACATCATTAATGCTTAATCATTGATTAATAAAAATGTCGACTTAATCTGTCGGAAACCTTCTGGGTCGTGACTTGTGGGCGAGGAGTTAAGATCAAATCTCGAGAGTCATTAGTGTTTAATTAATGGTAATCATTAGAAGCATTAATCTCGCCCTAACCGCCACTCTCGATCGATGACAAGTGGGCCCGAGACCTTGTGCGCGTGGGTTAAATCGTTGCGGTTGTGACTCGTGATCACCGACATGCGGTCCCACTCGTTAGTACCTCTTTTGAACTTCGATCTATAGCCGCCGTCCATCTTGCGATCTGCGCCCGGATCTTATATGCATTCGGACCATCCGGTTCCCCTCATCATCTGGGACCGTCCATCTCGTGATCTGCGGTGAGATCATGTGTGCTGTCGGACCTTCCGGTTAGATTTGGGTTACGAGCCGTTCATCTTTAGATCTGCGGTCGTGGTTCGTCGAGGTAACCGCACCCTCGGTTGCATGCTTCCTCGTGGCCGTTGGATCTTGATCCAACGGTGAGTTTCGTTATGAATCGCGCGCGCGCTGCTTTCCGTCGCGTGTGGCTCGTTGGATTTCGATCGACGGCCCACGGCGTCCACGTCGCTTAGTTTGGTTGAGTTGGTTTTATTTCGTAAGTAATTACTTATCAAGCGAAAATTGTATCAAAACTTTAGAAATTCATAACTAATTCTAGATAAATCCTTTTTACATGAAACCAACTGCGATAAATTTGTATTTCACTAAAGTTTAATATAAAAATGCTTTTAGCTATGCTTCTGTAGTAGAAAATTCTGTAATCTTTAATAGCTTGTTTTACGCTATTTTTATATATTCGAATTGTATTAAAACTTGGAAAATGCATATCTTTTCTCGTATATCTGCTAATTGAATGATTTTAACTTTGATAAATTTGTTATTAACTAAACTTTAATCTAAAAATGGTGGAAGGTCTAAATCAGACTGAGAAAAATATGTTAATAGATTTAACCTTATTAGCGACACTTAAAAATTCATTTAATGATGTAATAGACACCAGTAATTCTCTGTAAATCCTAAAAATAGAAATTTGATGTTAGAAATCCCTCTGTTATCATTCCATAATGCGAAATAGGTTTTGCACATGTTTATATTTGGAAAGAGCATAATGCTAGTTTTGCATCTTAGAAAATCATAACTAAATCATTTTAGCTCAAATGACCTGAAATTTTATATGGGTTACCTCTATACCAGTAGGTAGCTACCATAAAATTTCAGCTTCAAAATCTTTCTAGAAAATATTTTTGCTACAGTGCTAATTATGGTAGAAAATGGTTTTTTAGGTAATATCTTTTGCACCACAAATCCAAATTAGGTTTTTCCAGTTTCTATGTCTTGGTATATTCGTATTTCACCTTGTGTATAAGTTTCGTCGCATTTGGATAATTGTTGCTTGCTCATTGGTTTATTTGTGGTTCGTCTTATTGGTTGTTCTTGGTTCTTTTTGCCTCTCGCTTAGGATTCGACATTTGCGGTAATCCGAGAACGACCCTCATAACAGTTTGAGCAACAGCAAGAAGGCAAGCAGTTTGATCATGTTAATCCCAGTATTTTAAGTATTTATGTTGATTACAAATTTCATGTATGCATTGCTACTTTGTTTTAATAGTCGGCCTAGTAGATGCATGTCCTTAGCAAATGATTATCCTCTACTACCATGAGCCTAGGTTACTTGCTGTGATTTAGAGTTCATGGATGGGCTCTTGTCCCTTAGTAGTTGCGAATTAATTGCTTAGCCATGCTTAGCTTCGGTAGAAATGGGCGGTTATCGACTTGTCGATAACCTTGATCACACAAAACTTATTATGATTATGATTTCCACCTTGTGCCATGTCTACTTATGAAAACTAAAACTGAAAGCAAAATGATTTAGACTTGGGCACAATGGTATGTTGGTGTGATTTTTGGGTGTGACTGGAATGGTGCCCGGGTCAACAAGGACCGAACATCTTGTTACACTAAACCAAGCATTTTAGCGTGCTAACCACATTAGAGGGTATGGGACCTCTCTTGACTTAGTACTTTGGCGTGTATTGGCTCCGAGTCGCAGGGAGTCGCAGGAGGGATGGTGTTGGGAGCATTGTAGTGTCCGAAAGGCTTCACCCGTTGTAACACCCCAGCTCCGCATGAGCCTAGAATGCTACAAGACTTACACTAACTAGAACAATCTATAAATTTTCGACAGAGCTTCCTTTGTAATAACAACAAAATCGTGGTAACAACAGATAACCATGGCATTTATTATCAATTCTATAATCCAGATCTTTCATGCAAATAAGATAACCATACGATTGTAAACAATTAACTTCCGTCACATAACCAAGAGTAATCCAACCATCAACATCAAAAACATCCATATATAGTCACCACACAGTTATTTATTCTTAAATGACGCTAATTAGCAATTGCATAAGTAGTGTGAGGTAGTGCGTGCTTTCCAAAGTCTACTCCCTCCCATGCATGACGTTCTTGCCTGTTGTACCTATAACAAGACAAAGCAAGGGTGAGCCAAACGACTCAGCAAGTACCAACAAGGTTGCATAATCATAAAGACATGACAGCATAAACAACTTTAATCAACTTCATTCATGGCATTTCAAATATTAGAAACTTAATGATCATGCTATGCACTCTTTGTTCTTTATCTCTTTACGCATTTTACCGGTAATGCGGGGTATTCATCCGTCGATGAGTACCCTTGCCTGTGCCCTTTGGCACAGGGACCAAAACCTATACATCACATGTATAGGGACCTTTGCCCGTCATCACAATGACGGGGACCTCTGTATCCATTGCCCACATTCCATGAATATGGGGACCTCAAGCTGTCATTACATGACGGGGACCTCAACAATATACTCTTGATCACCACGTGACCAAGTCTCAATATGCTCAAACATGCACAAGTACTACCACATCATACTTTCAATAACATAAATCAATATGTATCAGAGTATGTAAACAATAGCATCATGAAGGAACCTCAGGTAAAACTTGCAAACATCAACACAACTAGAATCATCTCCACAACACAATCACATAGCAATGATGAACAACACACCATTCAATTATGACATGCAACCAATTCTACACATAAACCCGAATACTTGCCTCAACCGCGAGAGCGGCGGACGTGAAGTGGGTGCTGCCCTTGGGACCTCGCTGCCACCTGGACAAGAATAAAACCCCAAACTAAGACTAGCTTACTGGACCAAATCCATACTTAACATCACAATCGAAATCGCTAACTTTTTAACATTTTCAACTTTTCTAATTTCTAGCGATAGGTCACTGCAAACAGCATACTTCAAAAATTCATAACTTCCTGCTCAGGGGTCCAAATGAGATGATCTTGGACTTTCTGAAAAGATAATTGAGTTGCCTAAATAAACCTAGTTGGGGTGACCCTCTGATTCGGCCATCTTCTACCCCTACCAATCCCTTTAGTCAGAGCAGCTCAACAGCATTCAGTTTCTGGACAGAAATAAATAAAATAGCATAACTTTCTCTACGTTCATCCAAATTTAGTGATCTTTAGTTTTCCTGAAAGCTAAGAGGATTAGCCTCATTTTTCGTTATGGTGAGACCCTCTGGAAACTCCTCTAACCATGTGTTTAGGTCAGGTTAATTAGCCTCTGTCCAATCAGTCACCCACCAGAAACCTACTAACACTAGAAAAATCATAACTTTGGCTACCGAAGTCCAAACGACTTGATTCTTGTCGGCAATGAAAGGTAACTACGATATCTACAACTTTCTAGGAGACACCCAGACCCAAATCTGACCATAACCTAATAAAAAACAACGATCTTCACTGCTGCAAAATACCGACGAACTGGCACCCGAAAATAAAACAACTAGAAAAAGACCTAAAACGACGAACCACGAGTTACCCTTGCCGAAACGAGGAGAGCACACAGCGGTGATGAAGATCTCCACAATTCCGCTGCGGATCCCTTCTTCTCCCTCTTCTTCTCTTCTCTTCTTCCTCTCCTTCTTCCCCCTTCTCTTCTTTTCTCCTTCCCCTTCTTTCTTGACCGGCTGCAAGGGGGATCCTTCTCCTCCTTGGCCAGCAACAATGGGGGGGTGGTGTGGGGAGGTGGAGAGGTGGGGAGGTGGGGAGGTGGGGTGGAGAGGAGTGGCGGCCGAAAAAGGAGTGGGGGGGGGAGGGAAGGGGGGGGAAAGGGGTTCGGCTAGGGTTGGTGGGAGGGGAGCCCCCCTTGGCCGGCCACCCCACATGGGCCTTGGCCCAGGCCCAAGTTGCCGCGAAGATGCGATTTTCCCCCTCTAAAGCTGCACTGACTCCCAACCCAAAAAGTCCCTCCCGGCGTTCTGTTTGATCCTTCCCCGAATAATCGATCTCTCCCGAAACCAAAATTTAATCTTCCTCGATTCAAAACTTAACTCACTTTCGGGGTATTACATTCTACCCCCCTTAACAGGATTCGACCCGAATCTAAGCGTCTCTGAACACAAGAGAAAGCGAGGGTGAACACTTAACAAACAATGGATACACACAAGTGAATAATTAGGATAAATCTCGCGCATGCGAATTCCAATTCCATGTAGCTTCCGCTCGATCTGCTGTGACCAAAGTACCTTAACATACTTCAGGTCTTGTTCCTTAGTGCCTTCTCGACTTTTCCAATATTCTTACCGGCTTGGACTCGAAGGACAGATCTTGTTCAATGGTTAAAGGTTCCAATGAAATGTGATGTTCGGATCTCGCAAGTACTTCCTCAACATGGATACATGAAACACGTTGTGCACACCCTCATGGACTCGGAGGTCCAGCGGTATGCCAACTTCCCAATCCGGGCGAGGATGGCGAATGGACCAATGTACCTCGGGCTAAGCTTCCTTTGGTACCAAATCTTACCACTCCTTTTGTGGGTGACACCCTCAAGAGTACTGGTCACCCACTTCAAATTCTAAGTCCGTCTCCTTACATCCGCATAACTTTTACATGCGCTCGAGCCGCTAATAAGTTACGCCTCACCAAGGCCACTCGTTCCACCGTCTTTTGTACCCAATCGGGCCCGAGGCGCCTTCTCACCTGACTTCCCAGCAAAGGGGTGATCTACACTACGTCCATACAAAACCTCAAGCGGGCGGCCTTTATCTTTGGAGTGATAAGCTGTTATTATAAGCAAATTTCGCCAAAGGCAAGCCGATCTTCAGCTACCCTTCCAAGATAGGACACGGGTTCTCAACATATCCTCCAAGGTCCGAATAGTGCGCTCTGTTTGTCCATCATGCGAGGATGAAAAGCGGTACTCAAGCGGAGTTGTGTGCCCAAAGCATTCTGCAAACTCTCCCAAAACTTGGATACAAACTTAGCATCCACATCGAAATGATGGTTTTGGCACTCCATGCAATCTCACAATCTCACGTACATAGATAGGGGCCAAATCACTAGCCGAGTTCGTCGAGCGGACAGAATAAAATGTGCGACTTGCTGAATCGGTCCACTATAACCCAAATTGCATCCTTACCTCGCGCGGCGAGGCATTCAACAACAAAATCCATAGAGATATCATCCCATGGCCATTGGGGTACCTCCAAAGGTTGTAATAATCCGGCGGGACGTTTATGTTCACCTTTACTGTGACAAACACCACAAGAAGCTACATAATTGGCAATATCCACCTTCATTCTTTTCCACCGAAATTCCGCTTCAAATCACGGTACATCTTCGTCTCTCTGGATGAGCGATATCTGAGTGCGATGTGCCTCCTTTAAAATGTCATCCTTAACTCCCGCTACGTGGCACACATAATCGTCCCTTGAATCGCAATGCTCCAAACCCATCCAAACTGAAATTCCTTCCTTTCCCGAGTCCAAGCGCTTCGACCCTCTGCAAAAATGGGTCATTTTTTGTGCTTCTTGTACTCATTGTGGAATGGTGACCCCAAAATCATTGCGTCTCGGTATGGCGATCCCTGCATAGCAATACGATATCTCCATGCGGTCAAAATCCGCAATAAGACAATCCAAAGTAGCGGTGCCGCCTTGCGACTAAGAGCATCACCACCACGTTAGCTTTGCGGGATGATCTTGAATTGTGAGATCATAATCTTTGATCAGCTCTAACCATCTTGTTGTCTTAGATTCAAATCCTCGTGTAAAAATGTACTTAAGACTCTTGTGATCGGTAAAGATATCACAAGATTCGCCATAAAGATAATGCCTCCAAAGCTTCAAGCGAACACTCTGCGACCAATTCTAAATCATGAGTTGGATAATTCGCTCATGCTTCTTGGTGTCTAGACGCATAAGCGAACCTTCCCATCTGCATGAGCACACAACCCAAACCAACTCGGGATGCATCAGTACTGTGAATCGCTTCGTGCTCGGGAATAGTAAGAACCGGAGCGATCACCAACTTTTCCTTCAAAGTCGAAAGCTGCGCTCACAATCATCGTCCCACAAAACTTCACATCTTTACGAGTGAGCACGGACAACGGCTTTGCAATGATGGAGAAATCTTGCACAAAGCGCCGTAATAGCACGCCATACCAGAAAACTTCTCACTTCCTTGACATTGGTCGGTCTTGCCCATTCAACCACTTGTGGAAATTTTCCTGGATCGTGATATACCTTTATCATTGATAATATGCCCCAAAAACCCACTTGGACATCCGAACTCGCACTTTTGAACTTGGCATAGAACCTATTTTCTCTTAGTGTTTCCAACACCAACCTCGGATAGCGCTCATGATCCACTTCAGTCTTTGAATAGATCAAAATATCATCAATAAAAACTACGACAAAATCATCCAGGTACTCATGCAGTATCCTGTTCATAGTTTCCATAAAAACAGCAGGGGCATTTGTTAGTCCAAAAGACATAACTTTGAACTCAAAGTGCCCATACCTTGTGGAGAACGCCGTTTTCTCAATATCCTCCTCTCGGACTGGAATTTGGTTGTAACCTGACTGAAGATCTATCTTTGAAAACACCTTTGCCCCTCTCAACTGATCAAATAAGTCTTCAATGCGAGGCAAAGGATATTTATTCTTGATGGTCAGCTGGTTAAGAGCACGATAATCGATACACATCGCCAACTACCATCCTTCTTCTTGGTAAACAATACAGGAGCTCCCCACGGAGACACACTAGGTCGAATAAGATCTTTCGCTTTTAGATCATCCAAGCTGTTTCTTTAATTCCTCCTGGAATGGGCGCTTGACAGTGCGGGGTCATGGAAACCGGTTGAGCACCGGTATCAAATCAATCCAAACTCCACGGGACGAGGAGGGGGCATCCCTGGCAACTCTGCTGGAAAAACATCTAAGAACTCCCGAACCACGGAACTAACTCTGAAGCCAAAGAAGAACTTGGCTTCCCAATTAGAGACAAAAGAAATCCACTCTTCGCAATTCGGCACGGAAAGCAGACTAGCCAACACGCAAAGGGAGTAGGAAGGGCACCACCCGAAAAACCACCTCATGACCGGAAGGTGCCAGTGAGTTCTTGTCTTCCAAAAACATGATATAAGCGCTCAAAACTATGCAACCAGTCCATACCCAAAATAACATCAAATGGCTCCATTTTCGGGACCATTAAATTAGCAATGAAATCTTCCCATCCAATGAGATCACACAACCCGGATGATGTGGAGCTAGCAAGAATTCCACGGGAGAATTGACTACAATCGATCGAGATAAAGCGCATACTCAAATTGGCCCGACTAGCAAACTCTAAAGATACAAAAAGAAAGTAGCTCTGAATCAAAAGAACATAAGCCTCCATCGAGTCCACTAAGGCGTACTGTCACCACATCGGGACGACTGCCGACTCTGCCGTCGGCATGGCATAGGAAGCTGCTGCTCTTTGGTGCGGTAGGAACTCGACACCACGAGAAGGCGCGGCAGCTGCGGGAGGTCTTTGAAGGCCTTTGGACAGAAAGCGGTCTTTGAAGGCACCTGGTGGCCAAAAGTACCGGCGGCATCCTCCGAGGATCTTTGAAAATAGGCGAGGTGACCCCAAGGCCGAGTAGGTGTGGTGCTAACATCCGAATCGACCCTCGCGAACGCCGCTGCTCGTCTTGACGCTGGTTCGGTTCCCATTTGATATCTTGGCGGGATTCGCGCCGACAAACCAATGCCTTGTGGCCCTCCCGACCACAGTGGCGACAAGATCTGACCAAGAACACTCGGCGCCGATGCTCATTGCCACACTTGAAACATTTCATACCGCCTACAATCAGGCGCAACCTAGGCCCACTCACTGCGATCGGAAGTAAAGATGGCGTGGCCTTGTGGTTCTGGACTTGAAGGAATTCTGCTGCCCTTGAACTTCTTGAAGGCGGCCAGAGATGACCCACTTCCTCCTCCAAAATTCTTCTTACAGCGCCACTAGCTCCATCTGAACCATGGTACCTCCTGCACTGTAGATCCTCCCAAGCTGCATCTCTAGCTCCATGCCCTGGCTTGCTCTACCAGGAGCTAAAATCACGCAATTCTAGCGCTCCCAAAACTGACGGAACTCTGCTGAGCCCCTCTGAAACCTCTTAGCCTTTTCGCCTCATCATTTGCCTTTGCGGTACAAAGCGGATCGGGTTGTTAAAACCGCTTCATACTCCGACAACGACATCTTACCACCTTGTAGCTCTGCGAGACTTCCATCCTCTCCACAAAGATCTTGGATAAAACCTCCTCAGCTGTTCCACAAACACTTCCCATGTAACAGGCCATGAGCGGCCGTCCTAGCTGTCAAAACTCCTCCCACGGATGTCCGCTTGCCTAAGGTGAAATGCCACAAGCTGCCCTCAACTCGACGACATCCCCAAAGCACCAAAGTGCCTCTCCATGTGACGACCGGTTGGCGCATCCACTGGAGTGCCCAAACCATCAAAAGTGTCAAGCGCGAGCGTTCCCGATGCGATCCCATAGTAGCGCGCGGGTACTACGCGGGGACCACCATTGGGGCGACAACGGAGCATTGGAGGAGCTCGATCCCGAGAGCTGCTGATGCAACCTCTTCCTCGACCTCGCGGGACTTGCTTCACCGACTCTGACTCGAACCTGGCGGGGCATTGCGGCCTCGCCGGCACCTGCGCCACGACCACGACCTCGCCTCTTGCCATCTAAGAACACTACAACAAAACTAACCACGAGTGAGCAAAGAATAACTAGAACGAAACTCTAGAATAAACATACAATGACAATAGCGTAGTGCAATGCAAAAGAAAACCCAATCCCACCCCTCTGTGCTTAGTGTGTCAAAATTAATATTTCGATGCGCGGACCTCTGACCAGCTCGATACCAAGCAGTAACACCCGACTCCGCATGAGCCTAGAATGCTACAAGACTTACACTAACTAGAACAATCTATAAATTTTAATGAGCTTCCTTTGTAATAACAACAAAATCGTGGTAACAACAGATAACCATGGCATTTATTATCAATTCTATAATCCGGATCTTTCATGCAAATAAGATAACCATACGATTGTAAACAATTAACTTAGTCACATAACCAAGAGTAATCCAACCATCAACATCAAAAACATCCATATATAGTCACCACACGTTATTTATTCTTAAATGGCGCTAATTAGCAATTGCATAAGTAGTGTGAGGTAGTGCGTGCTTTCCAAAGTCTACTCCCTCCCATGCATGGCGTTCTTGCTGTTGTACCTATAACAAGACAAAGCAAGGGTGAGCCAAACGACTCAGCAAGTACCAACAAGGTTGCATAATCATAAAGACATGACAGCATAAACAACTTTAATCAACTTCATTCATGGCATTTCAAATATTAGAAACTTAATGATCATGCTATGCACTCTTTGTTCTTTATCTCTTTACGCATTTTACCGTAATGCGGGTATTCATCCGTCGATGAGTACCCTTGCCTGTGCCCTTTGGCACAGGGACCAAGAGCCTATACATCACATGTATAGGGACCTTTGCCCGTCATCACAATGACGGGGACCTCTGTATCCATTGCCCACATTCCATGAATATGGGGACCTCAAGCCTGTCATTACATGACAGGGACCTCAACAATATACTCTTGATCACCACGTGACCAAGTCTCAATATGCTCAAACATGCACAAGTACTACCACATCATACTTTCAATAACATAAATCAATATGTATCAGAGTATGTAAACAATAGCATCATGAAGGAACCTCAGGTAAAACTTGCAAACATCAACACAACTAGAATCATCTCCACAACACAATCACATAGCAATGATGAACAACACACCATTCAATTATGACATGCAACCAATTCTACACATAAACCCGAATACTTGCCTCAACCGCGAGCAGCGGACGTGAAGTGGGTGCTGCCCTTGGGACCTCGCTGCCACCTGGACAAGAATAAAACCCCAAACTAAGACTAGCTTACTGGACCAAATCCATACTTAACATCACAATCGAAATCGCTAACTTTTTAACATTTTCAACTTTTCTAATTTCTAGCGATAGGTCACTGCAAACAGCATACTTCAAAATTCATAACTTCCTGCTCAGGGTCCAAATGAGATGATCTTGGACTTTCTGAAAAGATAATTGAGTTGCCTAAATAAACCTAGTTGGGGTGACCCTCTGATTCGGCCATCTTCTACCCCTACCAATCCCTTTAGTCAGAGCAGCTCAACAGCATTCAGTTTCTGGACAGAAATAAAGAAAATAGCATAACTTTCTCTACGTTCATCCAAATTTAGTGATCTTTAGTTTTCCTGAAAGCTAAGAGGATTAGCCTCATTTTCGTTATGGTGAGACCCTCTGGAAACTCCTCTAACCATGTGTTTAGGTCAGGTTAATTAGCCTCTGTCCAATCAGTCACCCACCAGAAACCTACTAACACTAGAAAAATCATAACTTTGGCTACCGAAGTCCAAACGACTTGATTCTTGTCGGCACTGAAAGGTAACTACGATATCTACAACTTTCTAGGAGACACCCAGACCCAAATCTGACCATAACCTAATAAAAACAACGATCTTCACTGCTGCAAAATACCGACGAACTGGCACCCGAAAATAAAACAACTAGAAAAGACCTAAAGCGACGAACCACGAGTTACCCTTGCCGAAAGCGAGGAGAGCACACAGCGGTGATGAAGATCTCCACAATTCCGCTGCGGATCCCTTCTTCTCCCTCTTCTTCTCTTCTCTTCTTCCTCTCCTTCTTCCCCTTCTCTTCTTTTCTCCTTCCCTTCTTTCTTGACCGGCTGCAAGGGGATCCTTCTCCTCCTTGGCCAGCAACAATGGGGGTGGTGTGGGAGGTGGAGAGGTGGGAGAGGAGGTGGAGAGGTGGGGAGGTGGGGAGGTGGGGTGGAGAGGAGTGGCGGCGAAAAGGAGTGGGGGGAGGGAAGGGGGGAAAGGGGGGTTCGGCTAGGGTTGGTGGGAGGGGAGCCCCCCTTGGCCGGCCACCCCACATGGGCCTTGGCCCAGGCCCAAGTTGCCGCGAAGATGCGATTTTCCCCTCTAAAACTGCAGACCGACTCCCAACCCAAAAGTCCCTCCCGCGTTCTGTTTGATCCTTCCCGAATAATCGATCTCTCCCGAAACCAAAATTTAATCTTCCTCGATTCAAAACTTAACTCACTTTCGGGGTATTACACCCGTGATGGGATTTGTTGACTTTCGGCTTGCAATGTAAGCGTATGGTGTTTCTACCCATACGAGCGGCTCGTAGTTAATACACAAGATTGGAAATGTCTCGTAGGACTTAGCGTGCGGCATACCTTGATAGTGTGCTTGTGGCTTAAAGGCGGTGCGAAGTGTGGGTACATTGGTACACCTGCAGGTTAAAACTATTCGAATAGCCTCGCCCTAGGTTATGGACACGCTTGGCAAGGTCTTTCAAGAGTTAGACTACAACCTTTTAAATTAAAACTTGATGGGTGGTACGAATCGGGATTAGTGCTATGTTGTGGTGGCTATTGGGATAGTCACTTCCAGTGGTTACTTGTATGTATCTTTACTTACTTCATTACTTTGATAACAAAGCAGATTTGCAAACTTGCTTTTAAAATGTATTACATTATTGCAAATAAAGTTGGCTTTGTGCAAAATGAGACATACAACCTCCACCTAAATAAGCTTGCATGTAGTTTATGAATAGGTCTGCTATTCCACACGTCGATCTTGCGGGTACAAAGACAATCTTTGTACTCGGATGCTATGCTTAATTGTTTCATTGCGAGAGGAAGAAGGTGAGCTGAGGGCCTCACTTTTGTGAGTGTGTTGTGGTAGCTTGGGCGACTAGCTTAGCGGCCCGGTCGGTTGCCTTGTGGGTGTATGGCTAACCGGTCGACTTTTGTTCTAGCCATCTTATGGCGCTACCTTCATTGTCATTCTTGTATATTGTTCTATTTGGCGGTCGGCTCTCTTTTGTAATAACTTTACTTTATGTATGTCGTTGTTAAACTTAGTCTTTGTATGTTGTATGGAAATGATGTGTAATTTTGTGATGATGTACATATGCTGCAATTCAGGAAACATATGTCCATCGAGGCTTAGAATGTTTAATTAGTAACGCTAGAACCAATTGGAGGTTAAGTGTTACTAGTTAAATATTCGGTCCTCACAAAGTTGGTATCGAGCCATCTTGACCGTAGAAACCCTAGCTTGGTAGCCTTGTAGGATGTTACAAAACCTATTTTCAAGAGTCAAATGGTTTATGAAAATTAAGTAAGTTATCTGATTTTACTCCTTATCTATCTTAGTTTTCTTCTCTCATCTTGTTCTAGTTTGAGTTTTGAAAATTGTTTTCCTCTCATCTTCTTGTCAAGGATAGTCCTTATCGTTTAATTTGGGTTTGGGAACCAATGAGTTTGGCAAATTGAAGTGTTGGCTGCCCTTCTACAAGGTTTTGAAGCTTCTGGAATGGAGAATTTCGACTAGGAGCTTGGATGCAAAATCTGGACAGCAAGCGTCAATTTCCGGACAGCAAGCTCAAAGGTTCCAAAGAAGGTAGGAAATGAGAGGTGAAGTCAACTAAAACTTGTGGGAATGAAAGGGTAAGAAGTGATATGAGATTAGCTAATGCCTATACTCGATTAGGTGGTTATACCTTGATTTTTGGACTGTTTTGAGCCAGATTTTAGTTCTGAAATTTTGGGTCTTCTCAAACGATTACTCGTTCTTCCATACGGGTTAGTCATTTCGGGAAGTGGATTCGGTGACTTATGATCTCATGTTCTTTTGTGGCTGTTAGTGGGTCATTTTAACTAAGTTTGGATTTACGTGCTCTTGGGTCTTGAAGCGTATCTAACTTGTCTTAGTAAATCGGGATGGTGGTGGGACACGAGCGGCGGAATCACCGGTAGTCCCGATGAGGAGCTTCCCCTCCTCCGACCATGGCGGAAGTCCTTATGCAGATCGAACGCAATCGTTCGGAGGACCGCAGGGTGTTGGAGGTTATCGCCAGAAACACCTCCACTCCCTCTGGTGCCTCTGGATCTGGAGGTGGTCACCAGGCTCGTGGGGGACTTGCGGAGTTCCTCCGTACTCAGCCTCCTACCTTCTCCCGGTCTGAGGACCCCTTGGACTTGACGCGGCGGCTGCGTCTGGTTGGCGGAAGCTCAACGTTGCTCGATGCCGGGAGGGAGCGGGCACTTTTCGCATCCCATCAGCTGGAGGGTGCGGCACTCTCATGGTGGGAGAATTTCCTCGCCATGCAGCCTGCGGGACACGTGGTCTCGTGGGAAGAGTTCCGGTCAGCTTTCCGTCGGGCCCATGTCCCTGCCGGCCTGGTGAAGCTGAAGAAGAAGGAGTTCCTTGCGCTCAAACAGGGGCGCAAGTCTGTGACTGAGTACCTTCACGAGTTCAACCATCTCGCGAGGTACGCTCCTGCTGAGGTGGCCACTGATGAGGCCAAGCAGGAGAAGTTCATGGAGGGCTTGTCTGAGGAGCTGCAGGACAAGCTCTCTATTGTGGACTTCCCCGACTTCCAGACCTTGGTGGACAAGGCCATCATCGCCGAGCACAAGGCGAGAGCGCTGGGCGAGTCCCGCAAGCGCAAGTGGGAGGCTCGGCGATGCTGCGTGGTGGCCTCGTTCGTCCCGAGTTGGGCTGCACGGTGGCCCGTTCTTTGGCTTCACCACCGCCGAGGTCTTGGCACCAGCTCCACGTCCTCCGCGGTCGTGACTCGATCCGGCGCTGCGACCACCGCGCGGCGTTCCCGCAACCCGCGGCCGGCGTCACCGCTTCTCGCCACAACAAGGGCCACTACGCGAGTAGTTGTCCTAAGAAGGCTGAGGCCCCTCGTCCTAATGGAGGGCGCGGCGGGAGTGGTCACCCACGACCGAAGACCCGGGCTTGGGAAGCGGCGAGTCAATCACATCTCGGTGAGGAGGCACAGGAGGCGCCCGGCGTGGTGTTGGGTACGCTCCTTGTTAATTTGCGTCCTGCTACTGATTTTATTTGACTCGGGGCCTCGCATTCTTTTATTTCGAGGTCTTTTTTGTTGATTGTGGGCTTCTTTGTGTTCCTCTGGGATTCCACTGCTGATTCGCTCTCGGGTTGGAAATGAGAGCGACCTAGTATGTCGGGATGTTCCTATCCACATCGAAGGAGTGGGATTCTTGGCGAATCTTATCCTACTCGACTCGGCGCTTGGATGTGATTCTTGGCATGGATTGGTTGTCCCAACACTTGGGGCAAATCGATTGTGCGGGAAGATTGTCTACCTCACGACCCTTGGTGAGCAGGTTGGGTTTTCACCGCGAGCTAGAACCCCACCTTTTGCCCTTGAAGCAAAGCGGCGTTGGAGATTCACGATGTCCCCACGGTGTGTGACTTCACGGATGTCTTTCACGAAGATTTGCAGGATGCCTCTGTTCGAGATCTGGAGTTTGTGATAGAGTTGCTGCCGGTCGCCCCTATTTCTAAGAGGCCGTATCGCATGCCTCCTAATGAGTTGGAGGAGTGAAGAAGCAACTGGGTGAGCTGCAAGAGAAGGGTTTTATCCGTCTAGCTCATCTCCTTGGGGTTGTCGATTATCTTTGTGAAGAAGAAGGACAAGACCTTGCGCATGTGTGTTGATTACCGTCAAGCTTAATGAGGTGACGGTAAAGAACAAGTATCCTTTGCCCGTATTGATGATCTTTTCGATCGGTTGGCCGAGCACGAGTCTTCTCAAGATTGACTTGAGGTGGGCTATCATCAAGTCGATCGGGGCGAGGATATTCCTAAGACGGCTTTTGCTACTCGTTATGGCCTTTACGAGTACACCGTCATGTCTTTTGGTTTGACTAATGCTCCTGCTTTATTCATGAATCTTATGAACTCGGTATTCATGGAGTATTTGGATAGGTTCGTGGTGGTATTCATCGATGATATCCTTATCTACTCCAAGAGTGAAGAAGAGCATGTTGAGCATCTTAAGCTTGTGTTGGGCAAGCTGCGTGAGCACCAGCTGTATGCCAAATTCAGCAAGTGCGAGTTCTGGTTGAAGGAAGTGGCATTCTTGGGCCATGTTCTTTCAGCAGGAGGTGTGGCTGTGGATCCTAGCAAGGTCAGTGATGTGCTATCTTGGGGTCAGCCCAAGTCGGTCACCGATGTGCGGAGTTTTCTTGGTTTGGCGGGCTACTATCGCCGTTTTATCGAGAATTTCTCCAAGATTGCGAAACCTATGACCGAATTGCTTAAGAAAGACAAGAAATTTGAGTGGTCCGCTGCTTGTGATGTGAGTTTGCAGGAACTCAAGAAGCGGTTGACCTCAGCCCCAGTGCTTGTTCTCCCTGATATTCACAAGAGTTTTGATATTTATTGTGATGCTTCTCGCCAGGGTCTTGGTTGTGTTCTTATGCAGGAGGGCAAGGTTGTGGCCTATGCATCGCGGCAGTTGAGGCCTCATGAACTCAACTATCCTACTCATGACTTGGAGTTAGCTGCTGTGGTCCATGCACTCAAGATTTGGCGGCATTATCTGATGGGTAACCGTTGTGAGGTGTATTCTGACCACAAGAGCTTGAAGTACTTGTTCACCCAGCCAGATCTGAACCTCAGGCAAAGAAGATGGTTGGAGTTGATCAAGGACTATGACATGGGTATTCAGTATCATCCGGGCAAGGCCAATGTCGTTGCTGATGCACTCAGTCGGAAGGTGTATTGTAACATGTTGATGCTCCAAGAACAGCAGCCTGCTCTTATTTCAGAGTTTCAGCGCCTTAATTTGGGTTTGATCGAACACGGTTCTCTTGCTACATTGGTTGTGCAACCAACCTTGGTGGACCAAATCAAGGCGCACGTGAGCGGATGCGGTGTGAACCAAATCAAGCGAACATCAAGGATGGGATAGCCAAGTGCTTTTCAGAGGGCGAGCATGGCGTTGTGTGGTTTGGGGGCGTCTTGTGGTTCCTAAAGTCATGGAATTGCGAATTTGGTTCTCCGCGAAGCCCATGATTCTCCTTTGTCTATTCACCGGGGCTACCAAGATGTATCGGGATCTTCGCGAGAGATTACGGTGGACCCGAATGAAGCGCGAGATTGCGGGTTCGTTGCGAGTGCGGCGTGTCTTTGTCGTGTGAAGGCGAGCATCGGCGTCCGCGAGTCTTCTTGACCTTTGCGGTGCGAGTGGAAGTGGGATTCCGTTGGCATGGACTTCATCACCGGATTGCCCCGCTCGTCCAAAGGGAATGATGCTATTTGGGTCGTGATCGACAGGTTGACTAAAGTGGCACATTTCCTTCCCGTCAAGACGCGACCGTGTGGGGCCTTTAGCGAACTTTATGTCTCGAGGATTGTGAGTCTTCACGGTGTACGAAGACGATTATTTCGATCGTGGTGCGCTTTTCACCTCGCGGTTTTGGCATAGTGCGCAGAGGCTATGGGAACCCGCCTTCACTTGATCTGACCTTTCATCCTCGGATCGATGGTCAGACGGAGCGAGTCAACCAAGTGTTGGAAGATATGCTCCGTGCTTGTGTTCTTTCCTATGGGAAGAAGTGGGAGAAATGCCTACCATTTCTTGAGTTCTCCTACAACAACGACTTTCGAGCCGATCTTGGCATGGCACCATTTGAGGCTTTGTATGGGAGGAGATGCGAACCCCATTGAACTGGTCGAGAGGCGGTGGCGGCGCTTTTCGGCCCGATTCGATCAATGAGGCGAGAGTCAAGTTCGATTGATCGCGAGCATCTGCGCACGCCCGATCCGGACAAAGAGCTATGCGGATCGTCGTCGCCGTGAGTTGAGCTTTGAGCCCAGCGACTTTGTGTATCTCAAAGTCTCACCCTTGAAGGGCCATCGGCGTTTTGGCATCAAGGGCAAGTTGGCTCCTCGATATGTTGGGCCTTATCGTATCGTCGAGAGTTGGGCGATTGCATATAGATTGGGTCATCATTTGCACTTGAGGGTGCATGATGTGTTCCATGTTTCACACACGAAGAAGTGCCTCCGTGTCCCAAGCGAGGAAACTCGTTGGAAACTCTCGATGTGCGGAGGATTTGACCTATCGCGAGCATCTGTTCGCATTCTTGAGAATCGAGCGGAGAACAAGGAACCGTGTCATCAAGTTCCTTAAGGTTGAGTGGTCAAACCATTAGAAGATGAAGCAACTTGGGAGCGAGAAGATCGCCGCCGTGCAGATTTTCCTTCTTTCTTCTCAGAGTAAGCGGAATCTCGGTCGAGATTCTTGTAAGGGGGGGAGAGTTGTAACATCCCAATTTGGACTTGTGTTTCAAATGTAAGAAAATGAGTAGAAATTAAAACTTTTTCTTACATCATGTATTTCCTTTGTGTACTAAACAAGTATTGTACCAAAGGTTATGGAAATACGAAGTCACAAGTCTTTTGATCCAAATCTTGTTCTTCCAAAAACAATCTTGTCAAATCTATGATCATCCTCTGGATATATTTTTCCTAAGTCTCTGTGGTGGTATGTGACCCCTCTGAAAAATTTCACAATTTTTAGAAATTGTTTGAATATTTTTAGAAGCGATCAAACCTGTTTGACTCTCAGTCAAACATTAAAACAGAGCCTTGCAGAATTTTTGGAGATTTATTCGCAGCATAAAACTCTCTGAAAATTTTACACAAGGTCAATGTCTCAGTCAGCAAGCTCCTGTAAAAATTTCAGAATTTTTGGAGTTATTTTGCTACCCCAATTAAATCCTCAAAAGTCTCAACTTAATTAAAACCTAAAACCAAATTCACTATTCATTGGGTTCGAGTCGGACTCGAGTCGAACCACTTGACTCGGTTGAACCACCTAAGCGCACCAAGCCGCGGTTCAAAAGCGCGTGCAATCTCACCGTTGGATTGGATCGCGTGGCCCACGTTCGTGTGAGCATTCGGACCCTCGGTTACATTAACAAATTGGGACCGTTGGATCTCGATCCAACCGCCCGTATTCGAGGGCAACCGATCGTCCGCGAACTCGTTTAATCGTGACCGTCCATTTTTAATCCAACGGTCGTGGTTTATCTTCTCTGTTCTTCTTCCTCCTCGGCTTCTCCGGCGCGCGGGCGTTCATGGCGAGAGAAAGAGAGCATGGGGGCTTGTGGTGTCACCTCAAGTTGCTTTAAATCAACGTCTCTCGCAATGCATTTAATGCGCAATGAGCTTTCTCCTCCATGGTCACCGTGCTCACTTGCTCCCATCATTTCGTGGTCCATGGCGCACCATGAACCGAGCTCACCATGGGCTCATGTTCTTGCTCGAAACCTAATTCATTTCCTATAAATAGCCCCTCTAGGTCCTCACAGTGTTCTTTTGCACTACACCTAGCTACTCTCGTGTTTGAGCTCAAAACCATCTCAAACCTTCAATCCACCATTGTTGACCCGAGTGCTTCCATGGCGGCCTTGGTGTCCAGTGGTTCATCTTCAACATTTCTTGCACCCTTTTGAACTCCTCAACCTCCTTTATATTTCCCCTAACTTGATTTTGGGTTGCATTCACAGAATCACTCAATTTTAAGTTTGGAGATTTTCAGTTGGTTTCACCCCCTTTCTTCTCCAGCTCCGGTAAGTGATTCTTTTTGCAATTACTTGCTTTTGGAGCCTCTTTGAGCTATAATGAAGCTGTGGTGATAATTTGGTTCCACTCATTTTGCTCAGAACCTCGTCTTCCACTTCGTCTTCTTCGGCTCCGGTGGACTTCATCGTGTTCAAGTCTTCCCCGGCCATCTTTGAAGCTCCTCTCGGATAAGGTAGCTTCTATATAGCCCCTAGAAGTCATGGCACCGCATCCTAGGTCTGCGGTGAGCTTTCGCTATTTTCGTGTTTAGCCGTAGGGTTCCGTTTCGTTTTCGGCTAGCCGGCGTTCTAGTCCTCGTCGCGCGAGAATGCTACCCTTAGGTTCGTATTGTTATTGCGAATCCATTTTGGGTCTTGTTGGCGCGCATGGCCAAGAGTCGCGGCGACAAGCCGTCAAAGCCACTCGGGTTTCTTGGGTTGAGAAGCTCCGTTTCGTCATCGATTAGGGCACATTAATTGCTAATCATTAGTTGTTAATTGTGTCTTAATCATTATTGTTGAGCCAGCGACTAGTGGGCCCAACATCCTTTAATCACTCTCGGTTCAATCTCGCATGTTCGACATCATTAATGCTTAATCATTGATTAATAAAAATGTCGGCACTTAATCTGTCGGAAACCTTCTGCGGGTCGCTGACTTGTGGGCCCGAGGAGTTAAGATCAAATCTCAGGAGTCATTAGTGTTTAATTAATGGTAATCATTAGAAGCATTAATCCTGTCCTAACCGCCACTCTCAGTCGATGACAAGTGGGCCCAGTACACTGTGCACGTGGGTTAAATCGTTGCGGTTGTGACTCGTAGTCACTGACATGCGGTCCCACTCGTTAGTACCTCTTTTTGAACTTCGATCTATAGCCGCCGTCCATCTTGCGATCTGCGGCCCAGATCTTATATGCATTCGGACCATCCGGTTCCCCTCATCATCCTGGACCGTCCATCTCGTGATCTGCGGCTGAGATCATGTGTGCAATCGGACCTTCCGGTTAGATTTGGGTTCTGAGCCGTTCATCTTTAGATCTGCGGTCGTGGTTCGTCGAGGTAACCGCACCCTCCGGTTGCATGCTTCCTCGTGAGCCGTTGGATCTTGATCCAACGGTGAGTTCTGTTATGAATCGCGCGTGCGCTGTTTTCCGTGCGTGTGGCTCGTTGGATTTCGCATCGACGGCCCACGAGCGTCCACGTCGTTTAGTTTCGGTTGAGTTGGTTTTTATTTCTGTAAGTAATTACTTATCAACTGAAAATTGTATCAAAACTTTAGAAATTCATAACTAATTCTAGATAAATCCTTTTTACATGAAACCAACTGCGATAAATTTGTATTTCACTAAAGTTTAATATAAAAATGCTTTTAGCTATGCTACGTAGTAGAAAATTACGTAATCTTTAATAGCTCGTTTTACGCTATTTTTATATATTCGTAATTGTATTAAAACTTGAAAAATGCATATCTTTTCTCGTATATCTGCTAATTGAATGATTTTAACTTTGATAAATTTGTTATTAACTAAACTTTAATCTAAAAATGGTGGAAGGTCTAAATCACACGAGAAAAATATGTTAATAGATTTAACCTTATTATGAGCACTTAAAAATTCATTTAATGATGTAATAGACACCAGTAATTCTCTGTAAATCCTAAAAATAGAAATTTGATGTTAGGAAATCCCTCTGTTATCATTCCATAATGCGAAATAGGTTTTGCACATGTTTATATTTCTGGAAAGAGCATAATGCTAGTTTTGCATCTTAGAAAAATCATAACTAAATCATTTTAGCTCCAAATGACCTGAAATTTTATATGGGTTACCTCTATACCAGTAGGTAGCTACCATAAAAATTTCAGCTTCAAAATCTTTCTAGAAAATATTTTTGCTACAGTCAGCAATTATGGTAGAAAATGGTTTTTAGGTAATATCTTTTGCACCACAAATCCAAATTAGGTTTTCCAGTTTCTATGTCTTGGTATATTCGTATTTCACCTTGTGTATAAGTTTAAATCGCATTTGGATAATTGTTGCTTGCTCATTGGTTTATTTGTGGCTCGTCTTATTGGTTGTTCTTGGTTCTTTTTGCCTCTCGCTTAGGATTCGACATTTGCGGTAATCCCGAGAACGACCCTCCGCAACAGTTTGAGCAACAGCAAGAAGGCAAGCAGTTTGATCATGTTAATCCCAGTATTTTAAGTATTTATGTTGATTACAAATTTCATGTATGCATTGCTACTTTGTTTTAATAGTCGGCCTAGTAGATGCATGTCCTTAGCAAATGATTATCCTCTACTACCATGAGCCTAGGTTACTTGCTGTGATTTAGAGTTCATGGATGGGCTCTTGTCCCTTAGTAGTTGCGAATTAATTGCTTAGCCATGCTTAGCCGGTAGAAATGGGGTTATCGACTTGTCGATAACCTTGATCACACAAAACTTATTATGATTATGATTTCCACCTTGTGCCATGTCTACTTATGAAAACTAAAACTGAAAGCAAAATGATTTAGACTTGGGCACAATGGTATGTTGGTGTGATTTTGGGTGTGATGGAATGGTGCCGGTCAACAAGGACCGAACATCTTGTTACACTAAACCAAGCATTTTAGCGTGCTAACCACATTAGAGGGTATGGGACCTCTCTTGACTTAGTACTTTGGCGTGTATTGGCTCTGAGTCGCAGGGAGTCGCGGGAGGGATGGTGTTGGGAGCATTGTAGTGTCCGAAAGGCTTCACCGTGATGGGATTTGTTGACTTTCGCTTGCAATGTAGCGTATGGTGTTTCTACCCATCGAGCGGCTCGTAGTTAATACACAAGATTGGAAATGTCTCGTAGGACTTAGCCGTGCAGCATACCTTGATAGTGTGCTTGTGGCTTAAAGCGATGCAAGTGTGGGTACATTGGTACACCTGCAGGTTAAAACTATTCGAATAGCCTCGCCCTAGGTTATGGACACGCTTGGCAAGGTCTTTCAAGAGTTAGACTACAACCTTTTAAATTAAAACTTGATGGGTGGTACGAATCGGGATTCGTGCTATGTTGTGGTGGCTATTGGGATAGTCACTTCAGTGTGGTTACTTGTATGTATCTTTACTTCATGTTACTTTGATAACAAAACAGATTTGCAAACTTGCTTTTAAAATGTATTACATTATTGCAAATAAAGTTGGCTTTGTGCAAAATGAGACATACAACCTCCACCTAAATAAGCTTGCATGTAGTTTATGAATAGGTGCGCTATTCCACACGTCGATCTTGCGGGTACAAAGACAATCTTTGTACTCGGATGCTATGCTTAATTGTTCATTGCGAGAGGAAGAAGGTGAGCACGAGGGCCTCACTTTTGTGAGTGTGTTGTGGTAGCTTATGGGCGACTAGCTTAGCGGCGGTCGGTTGCCTTGTGGGTGTATGGCTAACCGGTCGACTTTTGTTCTAGCCATCTTATGGCGCACGCTCATTGTCATTCTTGTATATTGTTCTATTTGGCCGGTCGGCTCTCTTTTGTAATAACTTTACTTTATGTATGTCGTTGTTAAACTTAGTGCTGTATGTTGTATGGAAATGATGTGTAATTTTGTGATGATGTACATATGCTGCAATTCTGGGAAACATATGTCCATCGAGGCTTAGAATGTTTAATTAGTAACGCTAGAACCAATTGGAGGTTAAGTGTTACTAGTTAAATATTCCGGGTCCTCACAAAGTTGGTATCAGAGCCATACTGACCGTAGAAACCCCTAGCTTGGTCGCCTTGTAGGATGTTCTGAAAACCTATTTTCAAGAGTCAAATGGTTTATGAAAATTAAGTAAGTTATCTGATTTTACTCCTTATCTATCTTAGTTTTCTTCTCTCATCTTGTTCTAGTTTGAGTTTTGAAAATTGTTTTCCTCTCATCTTCTTCCAAAGGATAGTCCTTATCGTTTAATTTGGGTTTTGGGAACCAATGAGTTTGGCAAATTGAAGTGTTGGCTGCCCTTCTACAAGGTTTTGAAGCTTCTGGAATGGAGAATTTCGACTAGGAGCTTGGATGCAAAATCTGGACAGCAGCGTCAATTTCGGACAGCAAGCTCAAAGGTTCCAAAGAAGGTAGGAAATGAGAGGTGAAGTCAACTAAAACTTGTGGGAATGAAAGGGTAAGAAGTGATATGAGATTAGCTAATGCCTATACTCGATTAGGTGGTTATACCTTGATTTTTGGACTGTTTTGAGCCAGATTTTAGTTCTGAAATTTTGGGTCTTCTCAAACGATTACTCGTTCTTCCATACGGGTTAGTCATTTCGGGAAGTGGATTCGGTGACTTATGATCTCATGTTCTTTTGTGGCTGTTCGTGGGTCATTTTAACTAAGTTTGGATTTCTGTGCTCTTGGGTCTTGAACTGTATCTAACTTGTCTTAGTAAATCAGGATGGCTGGTGGGACACGTAGCGGCCGGAATCAGCCGGGTAGTCCCGATGAGGAGCTTCCCCCTCCTCCGACCATGGCGGAAGTCCTTATGCAGATCGAACGCAATCGTTCGGAGGACCGCAGGGTGTTGGAGGTTATCGCCAGAAACACCTCCACTCCCTCTGGTGCCTCGGATGCGGAGGTGGTCACGTGCTCGTGGGGACTTGCGGAGTTCCTCCGTGCTCGACCTCCTACCTTCTCCCGGTCGAGGACCCCTTGGACGCAGACGATCGGTTGCGTCGGTTGGCGGAAGCTCAACGTTGCTCGATGCCGGAGCGGGGCGGGCACTTTTCGCATCCCATCGGTGGAGGGTGCAGCACTCTCATGGTGGGAGAATTTCCTCGCCATGCGACTGCGGGACACGTGGTCTCGTGGGAAGAGTTCGGTCGACTTTCCGTCGGGCCCATGTCCTGCCGGCTGGTGAAGTCAAGAAGAAGGAGTTCCTTGCGCTCAAGCGGGCGCAAGTGCGTGATCGAGTACCTTCACGAGTTCAACCATCTCGCGAGGTGCGCTCTGCCGAGGTGGCCACCGATGAGGCCAAGCGGGAGAAGTTCATGGAGGGCTTGTGCGAGGAGCTGCGGACAAGCTCTCTATTGTGGACTTCCCGACTTCGGACCTTGGTGGACAAGGCCATCATCGCCGAGCACAAGGCGAGAGCGCTGGCGAGTCATAGCGCAAGTGGGAGGCTCGATGCTGCGTAGGTGGCCTCGTTCGTCCCGAGTTGGGCTGCACCGGTGGCCCGTTCTTTGGCTTCACCACCGCCGAGGTCTTGGCACCAGCTCCACGTCCTCCGCGGTCGTGACTCGATCCTGGCGCTGCGACCCACCGCGCGGCGTTCCCGCAACCCGCGGCCGGCGTCACCGCTTCATCGCCACAACAAGGGCCACTACGCGAGTAGTTGTCCTAAGAAGCTCGAGCGGCCCCTCGTCCTAATGGAGGACGCGCGAGGGAGTGGTCACCCACGACGTAAGACCCCTGGCTTGGGAAGCGGCGAGTCAATCACATCTCTACCGAGGAGGCACGAGGCGCCCGGCGTGGTGTTGATGCGCTCCTTGTTAATTTGCGTCTGCTACGATTTTATTTGACTCTGGGGCCTCGCATTCTTTTATTTCGAGGTCTTTTCTTTGTTGATTGTGGGCTTCTTTGTGTTCCTCTGGGATTCCACTGTTGATTCGCTCTCGGGTTGGAAATGAGGCGACCTAGTATCTTGGGATGTTCCTATCCACATCGAAGGAGTGGGATTCTTGGCGAATCTTATCCTACTCGACTCGGCGCTTGGATGTGATTCTTGGCATGGATTGGTTGTCCCAACACTTGGGGCAAATCGATTGTGCGGAAGATTGTCTACCTCACGACCCTTGGTGAGCAGGTTGGGTTTTCACCGCGATTGCGAGAACCCCACCTTTTGCCCTTGAAGCAAAGCGGCGTTGGAGATTCACGATGTCCCCACGGTGTGTGACTTCACGGATGTCTTTCCCGAAGATTTGCCGGGATGCCTCTGTTCGAGATCAGAGTTTGTGATAGAGTTGCTGCCCTGCATCCCCTATTTCTAAGAGGCCGATCGCATGCCTCCTAATGAGTTGGAGGAGTGAAGAAGCAAGCGGGTGAGCTGCAAGAGAAGGGTTTTATCCGTCCTAGCTCATCTCCTTGGGGTTGTCGATTATCTTTGTGAAGAAGAAGGACAAGACCTTGCGCATGTGTGTTGATTACCGTCCGCTTAATGAGGTGACGGTAAAGAACAAGTATCCTTTGCCCGTATTGATGATCTTTTCGATCGTTGACCGAGCACGAGTCTTCTCCAAGATTGACTTGAGGTGGGCTATCATCAAGTCGAGGATCGAGGCCGAGGATATTCCTAAGGCGGCTTTTGCTACTCGTTATGGCCTTTACGAGTACACCGTCATGTCTTTTGGTTTGACTAATGCTCCTGCTTTATTCATGAATCTTATGAACTCGGTATTCATGGAGTATTTGGATAGGTTCGTGGTGGTATTCATCGATGATATCCTTATCTACTCCAAGAGTGAAGAAGAGCATGTTGAGCATCTTAAGCTTGTGTTGGGCAAGCTGCGTGAGCACCTGTTGTATGCCAAATTCGGCAAGTGCGAGTTCGTTGAAGAAGTGGCATTCTTGGGCCATGTTCTTTCAGCGAGGAGGTGTGGCTGTGGATCCTAGCAAGGTCAGTGATGTGCTATCTTGGGGTCAGCCCAAGTCGGTCACCGATGTGCGGAGTTTTCTTGGTTTGGCGGGCTACTATCGCCGTTTTATCGAGAATTTCTCCAAGATTGCGAAACCTATGACCGAATTGCTTAAGAAAGACAAGAAATTTGAGTGGTCATTGCTTGTGATGTGAGTTTGCGGGAACTCAAGAAGCGGTTGACCTCGGCCCAGTGCTTGTTCTCCCGATATTCACAAGAGTTTTGATATTTATTGTGATGCTTCTCGCGTGGTCTTGGTTGTGTTCTTATGCGGGAGGCAAGGTTGTGGCCTATGCATCGCGGCGCTTGAGGCCTCATGAACTCAACTATCCTACTCATGACTTGAGTTAGGCTGCGTGGTCCATGCACTCAAGATTTGGCGGCATTATCTGATGGGTAACCGTTGTGAGGTGTATTCTGACCACAAGAGCTTGAAGTACTTGTTCACCCAGCCAGATCTGAACCTCAGGCAAAGAAGATGGTTGGAGTTGATCAAGGACTATGACATGGGTATTCAGTATCATCCGGGCAAGGCCAATGTCGTTGCTGATGCACTCAGTCGGAAGGTGTATTGTAACATGTTGATGCTCCAAGAACAGCAGCCTGCTCTTATTTCAGAGTTTCAGCGCCTTAATTTGGGTTTGATCGAACACGGTTCTCTTGCTACATTGGTTGTGCAACCAACCTTGGTGGACCAAATCAAGGCGGCACAGCAGACAGATGCCGGTGTGAACCAAATCAAGCAGAACATCAAGGATGGGATAGCCAAGTGCTTTTCAGAGGACGAGCATGGCGTTGTGTGGTTTGGGCAGCGTCTTGTGGTTCCTAAAGTCATGGAATTGCGGAATTTGGTTCTCCGCGAAGCCCATGATTCTCCTTTGTCTATTCACCCCGGGGCTACCAAGATGTATCAGGATCTTCGCCAGAGATTCTGGTGGACCCGAATGAAGCGCGAGATTGCCAGGTTCGTTGTCGAGTGCGGCGTGTCTTTGTCGTGTGAAGGCCGAGCATCGGCGTCAGCGAGTCTTCTTGACCTTTGCGGTGCGAGTGGAAGTGGGATTCCGTTGGCATGGACTTCATCACCGGATTGCCCCTTCGTCCAAAGGGAATGATGCTATTTGGGTCGTGATCGACGGGTTGACTAAAGTGGCACATTTCCTTCCGTCAAGACGCGACCGTGTGGGGCCTTTAGCCGAACTTTATGTCTCGAGGATTGTGAGTCTTCACGGTGTACGAAGACGATTATTTCGATCGTGGTGCGCTTTTCACCTCGCGGTTTGGCATAGTCGCAGAGGCTATGGGAACCCGCCTTCACTTGATCTGACCTTTCATCCTCGGGATCGATGGTCGACGGAGCGAGTCAACCAAGTGTTGGAAGATATGCTCGTGCTTGTGTTCTTTCCTATGGGAAGAAGTGGGAGAAATGCCTACCATTTCTTGAGTTCTCCTACAACAACGACTTTCGAGGCGATCTTGGCATGGCACCATTTGAGGCTTTGTATGGGAGGAGATGCGAACCCCATTGAACCGGTCGAGGCGGTGGCGGCGATTTCGGCCCGATTCGATCAATGAGGCCGAGTCAAGTTCGATTGATCCGCGAGCATCTGCGCACGCCCCGATCGGACAAAGAGCTATGCGGATCGTCGTCGCCGTGAGTTGAGCTTTGAGCCCAACGACTTTGTGTATCTCAAAGTCTCACCCTTGAAGGGCCATCGGCGTTTTGGCATCAAGGGCAAGTTGGCTCCTCGATATGTTGGGCCTTATCGTATCGTCGAGAGAGTTGGAGCGATTGCATATAGATTGGAGCTGCCGGTGCACTTGAGGGGTGCATGATGTGTTCCATGTTTCACACGAAGAAGTGCCTCCGTGTCCCAATCGAGGAAACTCCGTTGGAAACTCGATGTGCGGGAGGATTTGACCTATCGCGAGCATCCTGCTCGCATTCTTGAGAATCGAGCGGAGAACAAGGAACCGTGTCATCAAGTTCCTTAAGGTTCAGTGGTCAAACCATTCGAAGATGAAGCAACTTGGGAGCGAGAAGATCGCCTTCGTGCAGATTTTCCTTCTTTCTTCTCAGAGTAAACGGAATCTCGGTCGAGATTCTTGTAAGGGGGGGAGAGTTGTAACATCCCAATTTGGGCTTGTGTTTCAAATGTAAGAAAATGAGTAGAAATTAAAACTTTTTCTTACATCATGTATTTCCTTTGTGTACTAAACAAGTATTGTACCAAAGGTTATGGAAGTACGAAGTCACAAGTCTTTTGATCCAAATCTTGTTCTTCCAAAAACAATCTTGTCAAATCTTATGATCATCCTCTGGATATATTTTCCTAAGTCTCTGTGGTGGTATGTGACCCCTCTGAAAAATTTCACAATTTTTAGAAATTGTTTTAATATTTTTAGAGCGATCAAACTGTTTGACTCTCAGTCAAACATTAAAACAGAGCCTTGCAGAATTTTTGGAGATTTATTCGCAGCATAAAACTCTCTGAAAATTTTACACAAGGTCAATGTCTCAGTCAGCAAGCTCCTGTAAAAATTTCAGAATTTTTGGAGTTATTTTGCTACCCCAATTAAATCCTCAAAAGTCTCACTTAATTAAAACCTAAAACCAAATTCACTATTCATTGGGTTCGAGTCGGACTCGAGTCCGAACCACTTGACTCGGTTGAACCACCTAACTGCACCAAGCCGCGGTTCAAAACGCGCGTGCAATCTCAGCCGTTGGATTCAGATCGCGTGGCCCACGTTCGTGTGAGCATTCGGACCCTCCGGTTACATTAACAAATTGGGACCGTTGGATCTCGATCCAACCGTCCAGATTCCTGAGGGCAACCGGACTGTCCGGCGAACTCGTTTAATCGTGACCGTCCATTTTTAATCCAACGGTCGTGGTTTATCTTCTCTGTTCTTCTTCCTCCTCGGCTTCTCCGGGCGCGCGGGCGTTCATGGCGAGAGAAAGAGAGCATGGGGGCTTGTGGTGTCACCTCAAGTTGCTTTCGTCAACGTCTCTCTGCAATGCATTTAATGCGCAACAGGCTTTCTCCTCCATGGTCACCGTGCTCACTTGCTCCCATCATTTCGTGGTCCATGGCCGCACCATGAACCGAGCTCACCATGGGCTCATGTTCTTGCTCGAAACCCTAATTCATTTCCTATAAATAGCCCCTCTAGGTCCTCCTGGTGTTCTTTTGCACTACACCTAGCTACTCTCTGTGTTTGAGCTCAAAACCATCTCAAACCTTCAATCCACCATTGTTGACCCGAGTGCTTCCATGGCGGCCTTGGTGTCCAGTGGTTCATCTTCAACATTTCTTGCACCCTTTTGAACTCCTCAACCTCCTTTATATTTCCCCTAACTTGATTTTGGGTTGCATTCACAGGAATCACTCAATTTTAAGTTTGGAGATTTTCGGTTGGTTTCACCCCCTTTCTTCTCCAGCTCCGGTAAGTGATTCTTTTTGCAATTACTTGCTTTTGGAGCCTCTTTGAGCTATAATGAAGCTGTGGTGATAATTTGGTTCCACTCATTTTGCTCAGAACCTCGTCTTCCACTTCGTCTTCTTCGGCTCCGGTGGACTTCATCGTGTTCAAGTCTTCCCCGGCCATCTTTGAAGCTCCTCTCGGATAAGGTAGCTTCTATATAGCCCCTAGAAGTCATGGCACCCGCATCCTAGGTGCGGTGAGCTTTCGCTATTTTCGTGTTTAGCCGTAGGGTTCCGTTTCTTTCCGCCAGCTGGCGGCGTTCTAGTCCTCGCCGCGCGAGAATGCTACCCTTAGGTTCGTATTGTTATTGCGAATCCATTTTGGGTCTTGTTCGCGCCGCATGATCGAGTCGCGGCGACAAGCCGTCAAAGCCACTCGGGTTTGCGGGTTGAGAAGCTCGTTTTCGTCATCGATTAGGGCACATTAATTGCTAATCATTAGTTGTTAATTGTGTCTTAATCATTATTGTTGAGCCACTGACTAGTGGGCCCAACATCCTTTAATCACTCTCTGGTTCAATCCCGCACTGTTCCGACATCATTAATGCTTAATCATTGATTAATAAAAATGTCGGCACTTAATCCTGTCGGAAACCTTCTCTGGGTCGCTGACTTGTGGGCCCGAGGAGTTAAGATCAAATCTCAGGAGTCATTAGTGTTTAATTAATGGTAATCATTAGAAGCATTAATCCTGTCCTAACCGCCACTCTCAGTCGATGACAAGTGGGCCCAGTACACTGTGCACTTGGGTTAAATCGTTGCGGTCGTGACTCGTAGTCACTGACATGCGGTCCCACTCGTTAGTACCTCTTTTTGAACTTCGATCTATAGCCGCTGTCCATCTTGCGATCTGCGGCCCAGATCTTATATGCATTCGGACCATCCGGTTCCCCTCATCATCCTGGACCGTCCATCTCGTGATCTGCGGCTGAGATCATGTGTGCAATCGGACCTTCCGGTTAGATTTGGGTTCTGAGCCGTTCATCTTTAGATCTGCGGTCGTGGTTCGTCGAGGTAACCGCACCCTCCGGTTGCATGCTTCCTCGTGAGCCGTTGGATCTTGATCCAACGGTGAGTTTCTGTTATGAATCGCGCGCGTGCGCTGTTTTCCGTGCGTGTGGCTCGTTGGATTTCGCATCGACGGCCCACGAGCGTCCACGTCGTTTAGTTTCGGTTGAGTTGGTTTTTATTTCTGTAAGTAATTACTTATCAACTGAAAATTGTATCAAAACTTTAGAAATTCATAACTAATTCTAGATAAATCCTTTTTACATGAAACCAACTGCGATAAATTTGTATTTCACTAAAGTTTAATATAAAAATGCTTTTAGCTATGCTTCTGTAGTAGAAAATTCTGTAATCTTTAATAGCTCGTTTTCTGCTATTTTTATATATTCCAGAATTGTATTAAAACTTGAAAAATGCATATCTTTTTCTGTATATCTGCTAATTGAATGATTTTAACTTTGATAAATTTGTTATTAACTAAACTTTAATCTAAAAATGGTGGAAGGTCTAAATCATTTTGAGAAAAATATGTTAATAGATTTAACCTTATTAGCAGCACTTAAAAATTCATTTAATGATGTAATAGACACCAGTAATTCTCTGTAAATCCTAAAAATAGAAATTTGATGTTAGGAAATCCCTCTGTTATCATTCCATAATGCGAAATAGGTTTTGCACATGTTTATATTTCTGGAAAGAGCATAATGCTAGTTTTGCATCTTAGAAAAATCATAACTAAATAATTTTAGCTCCAAATGACCTGAAATTTTATATGGGTTACCTCTATACCAGTAGGTAGCTACCATAAAAATTTCAGCTTCAAAATCTTTCTAGAAAATATTTTTGCTACAGTGCGAATTATGGCCGAAAATGGGTTTTTAGGTAATATCTTTTGCACCACAAATCCAAATTAGGTTTTTCCAGTTTCTATGTCTTGGTATATTCGTATTTCACCTTGTGTATAAGTTTCGTCGCATTTGGATAATTGTTGCTTGCTCATTGGTTTATTTGTGGCTCGTCTTATTGGTTGTTCTTGGTTCTTTTTGCCTCTCGCTTAGGATTCGACATTTGCGGTAATCCCGAGAACGACCCTCCGCAACAGTTTGAGCAACAGCAAGAAGGCAAGCAGTTTGATCATGTTAATCCCATATTTTAAGTATTTATGTTGATTACAAATTTCATGTATGCATTGCTACTTTGTTTTAATAGTCGGCCTAGTAGATGCATGTCCTTAGCAAATGATTATCCTCTACTACCATGAGCCTAGGTTACTTGCTGTGATTTAGAGTTCATGGATGGGCTCTTGTCACTTAGTAGTTGCGAATTAATTGCTTAGCCATGCTTAGCTTCGGTAGAAATGGGCGGTTATCGACTTGTCGATAACCTTGATCACACAAAACTTATTATGATTATGATTTCCACCTTGTGCCATGTCTACTTATGAAAACTAAAACTGAAAGCAAAATGATTTAGACTTGGGCACAATGGTATGTTGGTGTGATTTTTGGGTGTGACTGGAATGGTGCCCGGGTCAACAAGGACCGAACATCTTGTTACACTAAACCAAGCATTTTAGCGTGCTAACCACATTAGAGGGTATGGGACCTCTCTTGACTTAGTACTTTGGCGTGTATTGGCTCCAGTCGCAGGAGTCGCGGGAGGGATGGTGTTGGGAGCATTGTAGTGTCCGAAAGGCTTCACCCGTGATGGGATTTGTTGACTTTCGGCTTGCAATGTAAGCGTATGGTGTTTCTACCCATACGAGCGGCTCGTAGTTAATACACAAGATTGGAAATGTCTCGTAGGACTTAGCCGTGCGGCATACCTTGATAGTGTGCTTGTGGCTTAAAGGCGATGCGAAGTGTGGGTACATTGGTACACCCTGCAGGTTAAAACTATTCGAATAGCCTCGCCCTAGGTTATGGACACGCTTGGCAAGGTCTTTCAAGAGTTAGACTACAACCTTTTAAATTAAAACTTGATGGGTGGTACGAATCGGGATTCGTGCTATGTTGTGGTGGCTATTGGGATAGTCACTTCCGGTGGTTACTTGTATGTATCTTTACTTACATTACTTTGATAACAAACAGATTTGCAAACTTGCTTTTAAAATGTATTACATTATTGCAAATAAAGTTGGCTTTGTGCAAATGAGACATACAACCTCCACCTAAATAAGCTTGCATGTAGTTTATGAATAGGTCTGCTATTCCACACGTCGATCTTGCGGGTACAAAGACAATCTTTGTACTCGGATGCTATGCTTAATTGTTCATTGCGGAGGAAGAAGGTGAGCACGAGGGCCTCACTTTTGTGAGTCTGTGTTGTGGTAGCTATGGGCGACTAGCTTGGCGGCCCGGTCGGTTGCCTTGTGGGTGTATGGCTAACCGGTCGACTTTTGTTCTAGCCATCTTATGGCGCACCTTCATTGTCATTCTTGTATATTGTTCTATTTGGCGGTCGGCTCTCTTTTGTAATAACTTTACTTTATGTATGTCGTTGTTAAACTTAGTCTTTGTATGTTGTATGGAAATGATGTGTAATTTTGTGATGATGTACATATCTTTGCAATTCTGGGAAACATATGTCCATCGAGGCTTAGAATGTTTAATTAGTAACGCTAGAACCAATTGGAGGTTAAGTGTTACTAGTTAAATATTCCAGGTCCTCACAGCGCAGGTACTCCGACTGGGAAGTGGCTTCATGTATCAGCAATCAACCATTCCTTGATGTCAAGTCTAGTTACCTATCGACGACATACAAGTAATTGTATGTCCACGCACTCTCCTGGCAACCATGTTTCTTGAACTTGTAGGCTCGATGAAGTTCCCATAGCTACTGTCTCATCCTCCTCATGATCCTTCGAAAGTGGCTGGGGTACTACAGACAATATATATATAGAGAATAATATATCACAAGTAGCCGGCTTTAAAGGCACAAGTAGCCACTGCTTGGAGACTTTATAGAGAATAATATATCACAAACGGTTTCATCTATAAACCGTTTGCGATACATAGACCATCACAAACCGTCTATGATAGGCAACTATCACAGACGGTTCTGAGTTAATAACCGTCTGTGATAGTATGCATCACAGACGGTTCGAAAACCTTCTATGATGATCTTATGTCATCACTGACTCATAAACTCAGACGGCTCACGAAACCGTTTGTGATGACGTTTTTGAACCGTCTGTGAAGACCTTTTCTGTAGTAGTGTGTGTTACATGATGCATATTTTAGCTAACGTGGGTCAAGTTGCGAAGAACTTGTACCCGAAATCAATTTCTTGGTCAATTGTTGTGCAGGGAAGCTTAGAGGCAACTACAGTCAACAACGAGGATGACCGAGACTTGGTTTGATAAAGTCAAGGTCTAGAACGATCGAGAATGCCAGGTGAAATAGTTAGTCTCAAGCAAGGTACAAGATGGACAAGAACGACAAGAATGAGAAGTTTGGTGCAATGAATTGCATCAAGTGGCTTGACCCATTGCAAGTGTTGAGCCGATCAGGTGGGAGCCGGGTGTAAGATCGAGTAGGCCGACTAGAGGGGGGGTGAATAGGCGTTTTAATACTTTTATGCACTAAAACCGATTTCTAATGCGGAAGTTAATATTAATACGGTTTTGCACAATTAAGACCTAAAATCACTAGTCTCAACTAAGTGCTCCAACAATACAAATATAAAGGTAATAATCAATAGAGCATGAACTTGTAAGCTTTCAACTAATGATATGATCAATCAAGCACATACACGATAGCAATCAAATAAATAAGCAATTATACAATGAATGTAAATTGCAATAAGGTAAAGCTCAAGAAAGTAAACCACAATTGACACGGCGATATTTTTCCCGTGGTGATCGAAGACTTGCCGGTCTCCCCTAATCCACGTTGAGGTAAGTTCAACCTTTTGGATCGGCTCCAAAACGTGAGGCAACACCTCCGAGGTAAGTCCAAACAACTTGGACCGGTTCCAACCGAACCAACACCTCTAAGTGAGTTCAACCGCTTGGACCGACTCCAACTTGAACTTATCACCCCAATCCACTAGGGTTGCTCTTACTCCGCTCCGGAGATGGCGAGCACCAAGCCACTCACAAATCGCCCGGGTCTTCTCACAAGCTTCACTTGAGAAGATCACCGACGCACAACGTCTCCACGCCGTCTAGGTGTCGGCAAACACCAAGAGTAACAAGACTCAACTTTCACTTGAACCAATCAAGTGCCAAAGCTCTATGGATAAGCAATCCACAACCTAATGCAACACATGCACTTAGGGTTTGCTCTCAATCACTCACTAAGTGCAACACATGCACACAAGAGTATGAGAGGCTTGCTCTTAGCTCAAAGAAACTCAATGGGGCACCAGCAACAACATTTCCTCACACAGCCAAGGTGGGTATTTATAGCCCACACTCAAAAACTAGCCGTTGGGAAAAGATTCCAGAGGCTCTGGACAAAATCGGTCAGACCGCCAACTAATGGCGGTCGGACCGCTAAGTGCCAACGGCTATAAAACTAGCCGTTGGACTCACAATCGGTCGACCGCCAACCAATGGCGGTCGGATCGCTCAACCGGCCGATCGCGAGGGGCGATCGGATCGCTCAAGCGAGCACGAGCAAAACTAGAAAACAACCTTCTGGAAAACACGTACCGCCAAACAAAGTTCGGTACTACCGCACTCCGGTAGTACCACTTCAAACTCCCGGTACTACCGCACCCCGGTAGTACCGATTCTTATGGCCGGTACACACAAGAATCGGTCAGACCGCCCAACCCATGGCGGTCAGACCGCTACCACCGGTCAGACCGCTACCAGGGGCGGTCAGACCGCCAGCAGTCAACAAGACTGAAAGTAGGCTTTGTACATTTGCCTCAACTCAATTTGCAAAACATATTTGCCAAATTGATGTAACATGTACACAAGAGAAGAAAGCTAGATTCTCAACAAGTTGCAAAACACATTTGCCGACTTTTAGAATCATTGCCACAAGGAATAAGGTACATGGACTTAAACCGTTTGCAAAACACATTCGCAAACTAAAGTCACATACTACAAGGATTAATCATGAGCCACAACCATTTGCAAAACGCATTCGCAAATATAGGCAACATGTTGAGTTGAGCTAGAGCAAACACAATGAGCTATCAACACATGACTAACTCAAGCTACTAATTAAGACCCCTCTTAATAGTACGGCAACCTATTCTAGCAATCCGATCTCTCAACCAAACACCGAGATCGGTAAAAGACTAGGAACAAATCCTTAGCCCTAGCTAGTCATACCTTAGCCTTGCACATCTTTTGAAGCTTGACAATCATCAACGCATGATGATTTCCTTTGCTTCATGATTTCGACTTGATGTCCATCAACACATGATGACACCTTCTCTTGTCTTGATGATCAACCAATGATCACCTCATCTTCTTGAACTTGATACGCATCAACTCATGATGCATCCTTTACTTCAAGCTCTTCACTTCAAGAATCACGACTTGATGACAATCAACATATGATGTCATCCAAAGTCTTCAAACACCTAGAACATAACCTATTCATCCAACTCAAGGAGAAACGTTAGTTCCATAATGTGATTATCATTAATTACCACAATATACCATTAACTCATAATGGTTGGAACAAGATACCAAAATCTTCCCCTCTTTGGTAATTGATGATAACCAACACAATTACAGATAATTGAATGTAATTGGTATGAGTATATATAAACTACATAAGTTACATATATACTCAAGAGTTATGTTTCAAAGTAGATCACAAAGATCAATACTAATGAAACAACAAGGACATGAGTATATATAAACTACACAAGTTATATATACCAAAATGAGTGTATACAAACTACACAAGTTGTATATACTCATATGAATATATTAACTACACAAGTTAAATATATTCAAGGATATATTTCAAGGTAAAGATCCTTGATATATGTGGACAAAGAATTATGGATCAATACTAATGAAACCACAAGATATAGATTGAACTCCCCCTAAATGTGTGCATACACGAGTGTGTAAATAAAACATATGCACATTTACAAGTTTTCCTTTTTGGTGAAGTTCAACCTATATATTGGATCCGAGGAATGCAGCAAGATATAATTAGATGTTGTCGAATGCATACCTCTTTGATCTTTGAATCCAATTGAGACTAAACAATAGGTATATCAACAAGAGTGTTAGTCTCACAAAGCATTTGTCATTAATAACCAAAATACCATTAACACATAATGGCGGATCTAGATTCTTCACCGGGTGAGAGAGACTTACTGGCATGAAGAAAACCATTGATGAACCTATACATGGCGAAGCATGAGATTGCTTCACGATGATTGGATTCGGTCAAGGATGGAAGGATCGAGAAGGGGTATTTACCAAAATACCAGGGTGGTAACCTTGGAGAAACTGCGGCGCATGACGGTGTAACGGAGAAGCGGTTTAGGTCATGAGAAGTACAAGATCACGTAGAGACGGATTCGGAGGCACCGGATCGTCACCCGCTTTGAGAAGCATGTGTGAGTGACTCATTTGTATGTGGACTTAACGGATGCCTGTTAAGGTTTTTCAATAGACCTAGGCTCCACTATGCACACCTTACGTAAGGAAGTCAAGAAACCCTATTATATGATTTGGGGAAAGTTGAGATAATAGAGGAGGCTAGGGTTTAATAGAGATGTATTAGAAACCCTATTATATGATTTGGGAAAAGTTGAGATAATAGAGGAGGCTAGGGTTTGATAGAGATGTATTGAGAGAAAAAATTATGGGATTGAGTGCTCATGAGTGAGCTTTTGTCCTCCATGGTTGAGTGGTTGTAAACCTTCAATCCCTCAATACCAATCCAATCAATTCGTGCAAAGATGAGTTCCTTCTGGTTCTTCCTATCTTGTGATTATGTAGTTCTGGTGTTCTATGGGTTTTGCCTTGTTTTTTTGCTTTGATCTAACTTGTTAGGACTTGTGGGATCTGATCTAAGGTTATCCTGACCATCTTTCATCCACGAAGTAGGCCTTTAGATCAAGTTTTGGTTTTCACCCGGCTTTGTGCTCTCTTGTCCTCAATCAAGAAATTCATGGAATCTAGGCTCGATCGTCTCGATCTTCGATTAGAATAAGTTCCTGACTTTCTTATTGAGCCATGTTTGAAACCTCAAGTGATTTGATCTCTGGATCAAAAGTTGGGTCGTTTTATGAATCCATCGTCGTGCTGTTTTTCTGTCAGGGGGTGATCATACCGGCCTCCATGAGCAGTCAGACCACCGGTTGCTTGCTGGTCAGACTGGCCGAGGGGCGTTGAAGTCTAATTTTCTTGATTTCAGCTCAAATGTTCCACTGTGATTTTAAGACATCGATCTTCGTAGTTTTATGTAGCTATTGGAGTGAAAAATAAGTTGAATACTAAAGAAAAAATAGGCTCAAATTCAGCCCCTCTAGTCACAATTTCGGTTCAACAAGCTGATTAGGGCTTCACGTAACAGTCTTTGGTCTAGCCAAAATCGCGTCTATGTGCGTCTGAACTTAGCAAATTACACCAGTAACTTCTTATATTTTGCTTAGCTTGCATGCGAGTGATGCAAATTATGTTGTCTAATTCGATCAAAAGCTGATTAGGGCTTCACGTACCAGTCTTTGGTCCCAAAATCGCGTTTGTGTGCGTCTGAAATTAGTAAATTGCACCGGTAGTTTCTTAAGTTTCAACTAACATTAGTTCTTGGTTGCATGGAAAGCTGGATCTATATTGTTCTTAGGCGTACGTGATGTCTACATGCTTACATCTTCAGCTTATTTAGAGCCACTGCAAAGTCCGTAGCTTATGGAGCAGATCGAATTCAACTCAAATATGATTACATACCAAAGAAATTAAATGCTTGCATGCATGATTGTATCCAGACTCACTGATTAAATACTAAGTGGAAGATCATCATGCTCTTTGCAGATCGCTAATTACATGGGAGGTTCAGTCGTGCATCCAGTCGTCAACGCTAATCTCGCGTAAAAATCACCGAGCGTTATTCATCAGTTCCCATACTTGTAAAAACGTTTGGGCCATTAGGCAATGTCTTCTTGTTGCTTGACATTCAATGCCGATTAGCATTAGCCATCGTGCCTCACGCACGTTTGGGCCAACCCCACTTCAAAGCTGCCATGGATGCAGCAGTTTTTCTAGAACGCTGCCTCCACATCTATCCTTCCGTTTCCTTAACTCTACACCACAAATTACAAACCTCTCTTAATCTATCCCCTCTTTTCGTTTCTAAATTAGGAAGTAATATATATCTTTAGGGTAATGATATGACACGTCCGTACAGAACAAGATTTTTTCTCGGATGCCAAAATTTGCTCCACTTCGCTTTATCTTGAGTCGCTCACTGCGAGTCTCACTGCGAGTCACAAGCTACTTTTGCTATACATTAAGTGGTCAGCTTCCAAGCAAAGTGAGGAGAAACTAACTTGCTAGGTGCAGTGTGTGATTTGTGTCACCGCGTGTGTCCAACTTAGCAATCATGGGATCGATGGCGCCGGAGGCGGCGTGGAGGCCGCACGCCGTGATGATCCGTGCATCGCGCAGGCCACATCACGCGCGATGCCGGCTGGCCAGCAGCTCCACGCCCGGGCTTCCACGTCACTTTGTCAACACCGAGTTCAACCACCGCCGTCTCCTCAGCTCGCGCGGGCCGCGCTTCGGCGGCTTCCGGGTTCGGTTCGCCGCCATCCCGGACGGGCTCCCACCATCCGACGCCGACGCCACCCAGGACATCCCCACGCTCTGCTATGTTGCGACCAGGTAAAAGAAAGTTGCAACCGTGGAAAAAAAATGTTGCACACGAGGGAAAAAAATGTTGCACACATGGGTAAAAAATATTGCATTTGATTTTCTGAGATGTTGCATCTTTTTTTTTTGATATGTTGGGCAGATGTTGTGCGTATGTTGATTCTTTTTCCCGAAGCAGGATGTTTCATCTAAGAATGTTGCGACCGCCGATTTTTTTTGTTGCGGCCGTTGAAATTTTTTGTTGCGGCCGTTGAAATTTTTTATTGCAACTATTAAAAATAATGTTGCAATGAGAGAAGCTAATCTCAGATGTTGTGCCCTTTTGAGCATTCGATGAATGTTGCGGCCGTTGAAATTTTTTTTTGCGGCCGTTGAAATTTTTTATTGCGGCCGTTGAAATTTTTTATTGCAACTATTGAAAATAATGTTGCAATGAGAGAAGCTAATCTCAGATGTTGTGCCCTTTTGAGCATTCGATGAATGTTGCGGCCGTTGAAATTTTTTGTTGCGGCCGTTGAAATTTTTTACTGCAACTATTGAAAATAATGTTGCAATGAGAGAAACTAATCTCAGATGTTGTGCCCTTTTGAGCATTCGATGTATGCGCCAGGTTCTTCATTTTTGTAGCACATGTTCTTCATTTTTTGAGATATCTGAAATGTTGCGTATGATTTTTTTGATATGTTGCAATGATTGAAAAAATGTTGCAAACGACTTCATTTTTTGTTGTATCTAGCACACGCCCATGTTGGATGCTGGAGGTCGGGCGTACGGGGCAGAGGCGATTGGGATTGGGCAACGAGGAAGCTTGGAGATGCAGTAATGGGGGAGTTTTGGTGCTGTCTGTGGCTGCGCTGCACATGAAGTTCAGGAGCTCTAGATGGACGGTTGGAAAGCATCTACCATAATCCAACGGTCCGTTGTTGCGTACGATGGCTAGCGCTCGGACGTACGTCCAAGTGCTAGTCGCTCCCATATCTTTAAGTAATAAGATCCTAAGGGCAAGATGTTTATTATTATTATTTCTAGCATATTTCTTTTTTTTTTCTAATATGGTCGCTACAATCCTTTTTTTCTTCTTCTAATAGATCGTAAGGGGTTGAATGCATACTATAGTGTGCTACATAAGGGGTTGAATGCACACTGTAGTCTGTACTCAAAGTTGCCAGTGAATTTGTGCAATTGCTTTCTCGCTGTCCTGCCCCCAACATTTTCATGTATATATGCCTAGGGGTGGAAAATGGTAAAGGATAATCCGTTTTATCCGATATTCGTATCCGAGAAAACACAAATGTGAAAAGTAAAAATCCGCATTCGATACTATTCATATCCGTATCCGGTGTTATTCGCATCCGTATTCGGTGTTATTCGTATCCGGGAAAAATTGGATAGTATTCGTATCCGTATTCGGTGTTATTCGTATCCGGGGAAAAAACCCAGATAGTATCCGAAAAAACAAATACTGTCCAGGAAAAACGAATACGAATACTATCTGTTTTTTCCCGAATACGAATACGAATACTATTTGTTCTACCGAGATTTGTCACAAAAGTTGTAGGATATTCGCATTTGACCGAATTGAGTACATATTCGATTCGAATTCGTATTCGTTACGACATTCGATTCGTATTCGTATTCGAGAATATTCGAATTCGTATTCGTATTCGTTTAAAAAATAGGGATTCGTATCCGTATCCGTATTCGTTTAAAAAATAGGGATTCGTATTCGTATTCGGGACTATTTGATTCGTATTCGATCCGTTTCCATCCCTATATATGCCTCACACCTTTGTGTGGAGACATGCAGAGAGAAGCAAGTATGCATCTCAATTAGGGTAGGAAACAAGCCGAACCGAGCCGGCTCGAGCCAAGCTCGTCCAAGCTCGTTTCGGTGGCTCGGCTCGGCTCGTTTTGAGCACGAGCCAAGCTCGCCCAAGCTTATTTTGGGCGCCATTCTGGAGTTCGAGTAATGGATTAGAAAGCTATTTGCATGGCCAGGACTCAAAACAAGATGTGCGGCAATTTGTGAACCAATGCTCAATATGAAAACAAGCGAAGGCAGAACATGTGCGCTACCCTGGGTTGTTACAACCTTTGCCAGTTCCAAATCATGCATGACAGATTATATCGATGGATTTCATCTAAGGATTACCTCGTTCATCAGGCTTCAATTGCATTATGGTAGTGGTTGACAAATTCTCAAAATATGCCCATTTCATAGCTATAGCGCATCTCTTCACTGCATTCCAAGTAGCCCAATTATTTATACAACATGTCTTCAGACTTCATGGATTACCTCTATCTATCATTTCCGATGGAGATCGGGTGTTCACAAGCTTGCTGTGGAAGGAACTCTTTCGAGCAGCCCAGACACAGCTGAGAATGAGTTCGGTATATCATCCACAGACGGATGGACAAACCGAACGTGTTAATCAATGTGTTGAAGTGTATCTATGTTGCTTTGTTTATGCATGCCCAAGTAAATGGTTCAATTGGTTAGCATTGTCAGAACATCGACACAGTACTGCATTACACTCTACTCTTGGAAAGATTCCCTTTGAGGTCCTGTATGGCTACAACCCTAGGCACTTTGGAATCAAAACAACTGCAGTTTGTCGGAACCAAGAGTTGTCAGATTGGTTGCAGAAAAGGAAACTCATGACCGAGTTACTGAAGCAACATCTTAACATCGAGACAGTACTGCATTACACTCTACTCTTGGAAAGATTCCCTTTGAGGTCCTGTATGGCTACAACCCTAGGCACTTTGGAATCAAAACAACTGCAGTTTGTCGGAACCAAGAGTTGTCAGATTGGTTGCAGGAAAGGAAACTCATGACCGAGTTACTGAAGCAACATCTTAATCGGGCAAATCAACACAAGAAAACTAAAGCAGATAAAAAGATCTAGCAACATCTTAATCGGGCAAATCAACACATGAAAACTAAAGCAGATAAAAAGAGATCTGATAGAACATTTCAAGGAGACTGGGTGTACTTGAAGCTTCAACCATACATTCAGAGTTCAGTTGCAGCTCGAGCTAACCATAAACTAGCATTTCGATATTTTGGTCCTTTTCAGGTGGAGAAGATTGGTCCAGTTGCATATAAACTCTTGTTGCCGGCTACATCGTCAATTCATCATCCGGTGATTCATGTGTCCCAGCTCCGGAAGGCAGTTCATCCTTCAGCGTTGGTACAACCTGAACTCCCAAGTCCAAATGAAGACCAGCAGATTCCAATCAGAGTGCTTCATCGGCTTCGTGACAAAGGCTTAACATCAACTACGCAAGTCAAGTACAATGGTCGGGATCATCGACTCCGATGACAACATGAGAAGACCTGGATGACCTGACCTGGATGACCTGCAAGCTTGATACCCATACGCTCCGGCTTGGGGACAAGCACAAGCTGAAACTGGAGGGAGGGGCAATGTCATGCCTGCGGCAGAGTCTACACGGGAGAAGGTGCTGCCCGGGAATAGAGCAGGCCAGAGAACTAGGAAGCCCAACATCCATTTTACTTCAGCCGAATGGGCCATTTAACATTGGGCTGTCCATGTGTAGTATCGTAGGGGCTTGGAGTTGTCGTATTCTTAAATACCTGGCCTGCATGCCGGAAGGGGTATGATCTGATTTGTAAAGACTGAAACTACTTCATCTATCTACTTCCTTCCTCACCTCCGATCTCTACTTCTCAACCCAGCTTCTTGCTTTTCATGCTATCTCATCCCTCCTCATCCCCAGGAACATAAAACACCTTTGCGTGGAGACATGCAGAGAGAAGCAAGTATGCATGCAAACATTTGACCCAAAAACACAAACGGGACATATCATATATGCATATCTAGTCATGTAGAACACAAACGAAGCAAACATTACATTGATTGGAGTTGCTTAGTTCCAGGCTAGCAAGCTAGGTGCAGATCAACATGGAGATGGGAGCACATTCATGGTTCATCAGCTGAAACATTTGACCCAAATTCTTAATCCTAACCCCCCATACAGGCATACACTAGGCTTAAAATATGGCAGAGAGCAGGCTTGCAGCGCTGGAAAGGGCCGCGCCGGTGATGGCGAAATGGACGATGTGGTCGGCATGCCTGGTGTCCCCGATCAGCGCCACCGCGGCGCCAGCGATTGCACCTGCGATCGCGCTGTTCTTCTGCAGCACCAGGTAAATATCAGCAGTCTGCTACTGTGTTTCTGTAAAGTTGATGGTAGTTTACATTCGACTAAAACAGCAATTAGATTAGGAAATGGCACCCACCCAGTCATGGCATCCTCTGGCCTCCCTCAGGCCGTACGTTAACCCAGAGTACACTCCGGCTGCCAATCCTGTCACAAAACCAGGGATACATATATTCATTTTTAAAAGATACTACAAGATGCCAAAAAAATTCTGCGTTTAGAACCCGGCTGCACATCGGTATTCTTTCTGTGTTGAGAACCCGGCTGCACATCAGTATTCTTTCTTTGTTGCAGTATGGCAAGGGGTAACATTGATTCCATTTTTTGTACGCTTTCCCCACTTTTTCACTAGTAACAAATCTCTCTTAGAATTGCTTGTACTCACCCCACTGGAAGGCCTCCTTGCCCGCCGATTTTACCTGCAAGTTAAGGTGTGAGAAGTCATCAGAGGTAGAAGAAAGCAGTGAAAGAAATTCCACTTGTGAAATGTTGCTCTTGGCCACTTACCACTGCATCAAGCGACTTCTGGCCGTCATCCCCTGTGCCAAATAGTGTCGAACCGAACACGTCAACTTCAGCATAACGCAAATACAGAACTAGACGGCATTTGCTCTAATGATCAGTACCTCTGATGCTTGAGAAATGGCTCCTCTTGCCGTTGTTGTCCAACCCAGCTGTGTCTCCTCCAAGACCTGCATATTGTTGCTCAACTCATAGGATTGTCATGCTACTACTACTACAATACACAAACGGGGCCATCTCACAAGATCAGCTTACCTTCGACGGTGACGAAGTAGGCCTCCCGCGACACCGCTCGGGCCGCCCCGACCTTTGGTATCATCAAGGAAAGGTGTCAGCAACAGAAACCAGTTAAGCACACGACACGGGCACAAACTGCGTACCCCCGCGGCGCGGATGAAGCTGTCGGCGACGCGGTTGAGGAGCGGGTGGCCGAGGTCGAGGAGCCAGCCCTTGTCCATGCTCGCCACCTCGTCCTTGAGCGTCCGCGCGTCCAGCCTGCCGCCGCTCATTTCTCCTGGCTTTCTGCTTGCTCTAGCCTTGTGGTCAATCAGTCTCTCACGGGCTGCACGTACGGTTCGAGGCGACGAGATGCCGGGTTTAATGCGGGGAGGGGCGTGGTCGGGGAGCACAACACGTGTGCGCGGGAGCGGCACGCGTCCGCCGTCGTGGCGAGCTCTCCGTGCAGACGGCGGGGTTTCCACGGGCTTTCTGCCCTGAAACCGGCGCGTGGCATCTATAAAGGCGCCGCCGCCGCCGCGTGTTGGGTTGTACAACTGAACTGGCTCTACGTACGGGCCTAACCGGCAGAACTTGGCACGCCGCCGCGCGGCGGTCACTTGTGGACTCGGCCCTCTCTCACGTCCACCACCGCTCACCGCGGATTTTTCCGGGGCGGCCGGGAAACCAGGCACACTGTCGACGACGGGCCTCACGCAGACTCTCATGGAATGGGCCAGATGAGAATGGGCCTCTCTCTTGCTCCCTTCCTCTCGTCTTCTCCAATGATCTTGTGATCTCTTGCTGTTCTATCCCCGAATTCTTTGCCCTTCCCGGCGCGCTACGCCGCGCAATGTATGATATTTGACAGTTGTTTGCACGGTATTTGGTATGTTAGTCTGTTATGTAGTGTATGAAATGGATTAGAGGCAATTTTGTTGAAGACATCGCGGTATGAACAAAAGAAAGACTTCAGTTCAGCATTGGTGCTGCTGGATCATTGAATAGAACAGTTCAAGGCACTTTGAATGTGGTTAGTTCTGCCCAAACAAGCGAGGTGGTCCATGTTGAACTCTTGAACATTAAAAAATTCAATGCAGTCGAAGCACGAAAACTAGTGGTAGCGGCTGAATTAACAAGAGATACCACTAATGGAATAGAACTACTACTATTGGTAGCAATGCAGTGCAGCAAATCAAGTTCATCCAAGAAGTACTGTTAATGGAATAGAACTACTACTATCGGTAATGGTTACTGTCGGTCAGTAACAAAAGGTGCATCAAGCTAGCATGTAGCTAAAATATTAGCGGGACAATATGTAGCGGTGTTGTACAGGAAACGTACAAGTACGGATATATGTTCTTGGTACAAGTACGTATTAGTGGGACAATATGTAGCATGTAGCTAGCATGATTTGTACGGTGTTGTACAAATCATGTAAGCACAGTACTAAGCGGAGCGGTGGTACAAAAGTAATCTAAGCTGCCTCATGTGTAAAGGCAGGTTTTAGGGACAAACATGGGGGAAAACCTGAAGAATGAGTAAGTGCACTGCAGTCTAGATTCAGATCATATCGTGGCATAGATTGACTGTACCTCCTACAGATCGTATTGTAATGCAAGAATCTATTCCACAATATGGTGAACAATTACTACTAATTGTAGTGCACTTAAAGCATTACTACTCCAAGAATCAACAATTTACTACTGATAAAATAAATGTACTCCCAGTTGTCTTATATGAAAAAAAGGAAACATATTTCTCAGTCAATAGATATCTACACAAACCAATCTATATTAATAGCGATCCAAATGAAATAAAAAGGTAATGATTGTTTGGTATTGGTAAAGTACAAGAGAGAATCGAACAAAGCAAAAGTAGCTGATGAAAGGTGCCCCTTGGCACAAATGAGAGGCAGTAAGAACCTTCAAGATTCACAAAGCTCTTTATCATGTCAATTTCATTGATGAGCAGAGTTTTGAGACAATATTGGGTCAGAATATTGTAATGCATGGTCAATCTATGCCACAATATTGTAATGCAGGCCACTGAAATATTGTAATGCGGTTCACTTATTCAAATATTGTAATGCAGTTCTAACATAGATTGATTATATCTCCTACTTGGAATGAGTAAGTGCACTACAGTTCGAAAGGTAAATAAATCTGCAAATATATAAAAGAACATCAGAAACTATCATGGAAGTCAAATAAAATCCTTGCTTATCCGATTCTCTGTGGCACATTGCTAAGTTGTTAACACATAGAAAAAAAAAGAAAGCCATGGGGTAGAAAATGCTGATACTGTAATGCAGTTTTGACGTATAGATACAGAGCTGAGGACCAAAAGTAATAGCAGCTACAATGACTACAATAGTGTGATGATTGACAGCGATTTAAGAACGATTGACACTGTGATGATTGACTAAAAGTAATAACAGCTACAATGACTACCATCATTGTCAATCCTGGGAGCAAACATGACAGTACAGATTCTTCATTTCTCACAGTGTGATGATTGACAGTGATTTTGTATCGGACTGAATGACATGTAATGATAATCTAATTTGGGTTCATTGAGGTAAATTAATTGGAAACAAAGTTTAAATTATAAAAAGGCAATGTGCTGCGCAAGTCATTAGGAGTTCTCTCTGAATTTCGCAGTGAACTAAAATGTAAATAATATGGAGCTGATCTGAACCAAAATTAAATAATCAGTAAATAAAGCTTAAATCATCACAGAATTATGCAAGTGGTATGATATTTGTGATTTGGAGTACTGTAGCAGCGTGGCCAATCCAAATCGGAAAAGAAGCAATATGCTACAATACTAATAAATTGGAGTTGATATTTATTGTGCAGTACACTAAAACGCAAATGATAAGGATCTGACTTCAACGAATATTAAATAATAGGTGAATAAAGTTTAAATCATTACAAAATTACGTAAGTAGTAGGGTATTTCTAAATTGGAGTATTGTAGCATGTTGGCCAATCCAAATTGGAGAAGATGCAATATGGCAGAATACTGAGGAGTTCATATCTATGATGCACGGATATGGATACATCGACACGACACGACATCGACACGGGGATTCGTTATTTTCTTAAAAATACTGATATGACGACACGGCTATATATATTTAAATAATAAGAATAAATTACACATGTATTATTTAATTATGTTTCTTCATGCTTATCAAACTGAAATATGTAAAGTGTAAAGTAAACTCGAAATATGCACCTCTCAAAGATGACCTTTGCCTATTTATTCTTCTTCCAGTCAATTTATGATATGTTCAATTGTTCATATGAATACCATTTCCAGAAATCAAAATTTCATTAATCTGGGAAAAGAAGTAACATGATCAGCAAGACTACAAAGATAACATGTATACTTGATTCTTGAACAATCAAAGCAATAGAGCAACAACAATTGATAAATGATAAGTGATAAAAATTAACAAGTAGCCAAGTTCAAACATAGAAACTTAAATGCAGGGTTTAACCAAAAGCATGTAGCCACTAGCCAACATAGGAGTGGCTCAACTTAAGTTGCATAACAAACTCAAATTCAAGTGGCACGGCTAATTAAAAGATAGCATGAAACTCCTAGACTTCAACTTCATCCTCATTTTCTTGTTGGATCATCACAGTAGACTCAGCTTCAAACAACTCTGGTCCTTCAAGAGAGAGATGAGCAACTTTTAGAATGCCAACGCTAGTTAGAGATTCAAAGTTGTCTACTCCCACATCCCACATTCTAGTTGCCCCTGTTTTATATGCTTCTGTTCTTCTTGATAGAAGCCTTAAATTGTTATGCACAAATACCAAATCTTCAGCACGCTTAGGAGTTAATTTGTTTCTTTTCATGTTGTTGGTGAAGCTATATGTGCTCCAGTTTCTTCCATAACAAGAAGATGAGGCCGGTTGGTTAACCAATTTGAGAGTCAAACTTTGCAGCACAGGAATGGATTGTCCATGATTCGCCCACCAATTCATTGGATCAAGGATCCATCTGTCATAAATGGAATCAAAATCATTGAATTCTCCAGAACAAGTGGTAAAATCTTGCATATTCTTCTTTCACTTTCTTGAAATCTTCAAGTACATGGAAGAACTTTTTGAAGCACTTCATTCTCATTTGTGAAATTTGTAGGATCGCGGGAAGGCTACGATAGCACAAACAGAAAAATTTACCGCGCAACCAAGAAACCTCCGCTAGTAATAGATCACGAGATTACCACTAGACGTGCCGACTCGTAGCGGAAGTAGAGTCGATGTAGCGAGTTGAAGCAGTCGTAGTCGTACTTGCCGCACGCCTTCTCCTCCTACTCCGATGAACGTTGTGAGTCGCGGATCGTCCTAGTACTGATGCTTCGCAACAGCACCTCCAAGGTATCCACACGTACGGGGCAGGGACACCACGCGCAGGAGTGCTAGCACCGGCGGCGTGGTTGAGGAGAGCGTGGCTATTAGGGTTTCAGGATTTCTTTCAGAAAGATTGATCAATCATATCCCATGCCACCGCCCCTCAATATATAGGCATCCATATTGGGTCCTCAACCCGTGGCCTATTAGCAACTCGTGGCCTACAAGAATTCAGATCTCCATCCAAATCAAATCATATCCCTTTAAGTGTGTGACCCTATAGGTTCGTGTGTAATCGGTTGTGACTCGGAAACTCTTTCCTGATCACGAGTCGTCAGCGGTACCTAGCAGCACATAACGATTCCCGAACACACACAGAATACATCGGACGAACCTTAATGCAATATGATCTACGACCAGGTCCTTATCACTTACAACTAGCTCGTACTTAGTCACGACCAGTTCATAATTAGTTACAACCAGTTCGTAACTCCTTACGACCAGTTAGTATCTAACTACGACCAGTTTGCAACTCCTTACGACCAGTTGGTGATTATGTTCGAGTAGTCTTCGACTAGGTCGCATCTCCATACGACTTCGACCAGTCTACGACCACGGCAACTAACGACCTGCTTGTGTATTCTCCCTTTGCCTTACGACATCTGGTTGAACTCCAGGTGAGATAATATGTCATCCATGGACTATTCAATACTTTCTCGATCAAGTGTCGAATAACTTCATGTGGTCGACACTTCGACCACTAGTGGCATGGCCATGCACTTTCTTTATTCGACCACAACGAGGGGCCTAGAGACATCTCTCCCGTTATGTTAGGAGGGGCAAATCCCATATCTGACCAGTCACATTCCTCCTCATATTCCATAGCATACCCGAAAGCTACCTTTATAACTACCCAGTTACGGAGTAGCGTTTGGCAACCCCTAAGAGTGTTATTACACATGTAGGAAACTATGCTGATCTCAGGTCTAAGGATTATACATCATCATTGCTTGAGACCAACTAACGACACATAGAATCATAACAATCTCAATAGTGTCTCAAGGTGGGTCTTATCCAACACTATGTTCTCTGACATGTGTCCACATTATTGATTCGATATCTCTATATCCATGACCGGTGAAACATGATCATCAATCAATACATGTACTGGTCGTAGAGTCACTAGTGTTCCGACCAGTGACATTCGACCAGTGATACTTTTAGAACGACATCATATAAGATAAAGAGTTTCACCAATAAGTCACATACTCATTGATCTATATAACTAATGATTCATTCAAGGAACAAGATAACATATTATCAAAAGTTATGAACATAATGAAATATAATCATCTCTATGATTGCCTCTAGGGCATATTTCCAACAGTCTCCCACTTGCATTAGAGTCAATCATTTAAGTATCTAATACCGATAGCTCTTGTGTGCGCCTCATGCTTTGGCTGAGTGAGAGACTTTGTCAACGGATCAGCAACATTTAAATCCGTATGAATTTTGCATATCTTAACATCTCCTCTATCCACCAATTCGCGAATAAGGTGGTAACGCCTGAGTATATGCTTGGACTTCTGATGGGATCTAGGCTCCTTAGCTTGCGCAATGGCTCCATTATTGTCACAATAGAGATCCATTGGCCCCGAGGCACTCGGAACCATACCCAATTCAGCAATGAAATTTCTTATCCAAACACCTTCCTTCGCAGCTTCAGAAGCCGCAATGTACTCGGCTTCCGTCGTAGAATCAGCAACCGTCCCTTGCTTGGAACTTTTCCAGCTCACTGCTCCTAAATTCAAAATGAATACATAACCAGATTGCGAACGATAGTCATCTTTGTCGGTTTGGAAGCTTGCATTGGTGTAACCATTTACAACGAGCTCTTCATCACCGCCATAAACTAGGAACGCATCCTTAGTCCTTCTCAAGTACTTAAGAATGTTTTTCACAGCTGTCCAGTGACCTTCACCGAGATCAGCTTGGTATCTACTCGTAACACTTAGAGCATATGATACATCTGGTCGAGTACATATCATGGCATATATGATGGATCCAATAGCTGAAGCATACGGAATACCATTCATACGGTCTCGCTCATCAGTTGTCGAAGGACACTGACTCTTGCTAAGACTTATGCCATGTGACATAGGCAAGAACCCTTTCTTGGCATCCTGCATGCTGAACCGAATCAACATCTTGTCAATATAAGTACTTTGGCTTAATCCAATTAGACTTCTTGATCTATCTCTATAGATCTTTATTCCTAAGATATATGCTTGCTACCCCTTCTTCTTCGACTACACCGATGATTTCTGCTTCGACTACAATCCCTCCTCAATTGTCTGTTTTCGCTTCTGTTTTTGCATCAACTGGGGTTTAGTGCAATTATTGTAAGAACTTCAGGCACGACTATCAGCATTGTGCGGTGTGAAAAAAGTAGAACAAGGCACGTGGGGCTGGACGACCCAAGGGGGGCTGGGAGGCCCTTCCTCGACGGGAGGATAGACCAACACGTTAGGAACTTCTCAGTGAGGTGACTCTTTTCAGCAGTTCTGCCAAGCTATACTTCAACACTCTCTCACAGCTCAGCAGGTTCTGCCAGTCTAGCTCAGACATCTCCTCTAGGTACTTCTTAGGTTCTGGATTCTAGTGCCTTTTTCCACATGACACCGGACTCCACATCTCTCACTTCAGTAGGACCTCCTGTGTTTCCTATCTCTGTTTAGACAGCTGACGGTACTCCTCTATCTGCTAGCTATCAGGGCACTCTTTTGTCCACTAACCTTTCTGTTCCAACTGTTTTCCATGTTCCTCAGCTTATCATGAAGCTTCTCTCAGTGGGTCAGCTTACCGATCTTGGTTGTAGGGTTGGTTTTGACTCTCACATCTGTTTCATCCAGGATCGACAAACAGGGATGGTACTTGGGACTAGCCGGCACCGTAGGGATCGTGAGGGTCTCTACATCCTTGATCGCCTCCACCTTCTGTCCACTTTAGTTGCTCCTATCACCTCTACGTCTACTTTCACTGCCACTGTTGCCACCACCTCTGGAGTTTTTGCGCGGTGGCATCACCGTTTAGGTCACTTGTGTGGGTCCTGTATTTCTTCATTAGTTCGTCAATGTGTTCTTGGACGTGTTACTGTTGACACGGCCATATTTTTTCAGGGGTGTAAGCTGGGTAAGCAGCTACAACTTCCTTATCATTCTATTGAGTCCTTGTCTTCTCGTCCTTTTGACTTAGTTCATTCAGATGTATGGGACCTGTGCCTATTATCTCTAAAGGCGGGCATAAATCTTATGTTATCTTCATTGATGATTATTCTCGTTTTACATGGATTTTCCCTATGTCTAATCGTAGTCAGTTTCTTGGGATCTCTTGTAGCTTTGCAACGATGGTTCGTACTCAGTTTGATTCTACCATCCGTACTTTTCACTGTGATTCTGCTGGCGAGTACGGTTCTGGCGCTTTTCGATAGTTTCTTTCTGAGCAGGGCACTCTTTACCAGTCTTCTTGTCCTAGTGCCTATGCTCAGAATGGGGTTGCTAAGCGCAAACATCGTCATCTGATTGAGAATGCCCGTACTCCTCCTTGCCTCTCACGTTCTACCACAGTTCTAGGCTAAGGCTATTTCTATGGCTGCATATCTCATCAATATGCAGCCTTCCACTGCTCTTAAGGGTGTTAGTCCTATAGAGCGTCTCTACTCGCGAGCCCCCCAGTACACTCACCTTCGTGTTTTTTGTTGTGCTTGTTTTGTTCTACTGTAGCCTCGTGAGTGCACTAAACTATTGGCTCAGTCAGTTGAGTATGTGTTTTTTGGTTATAGTTCTAAGCACAAGGGTTATCGTTGTTGGGATCCTTTTGCTCGACGGATCAGGATCTCACGAGACGTTGTTTTTGACGAATCTCGACCTTTCTTCTATCGAGATTTGACTCCTCCTGTTTTCATCGTTGAGTCGATTTCATGGTTATCTCTTTCTGACTCTTCACCCATTTCTCCACTATCACAGTCTTCCCCTAGTCTGTCTCTAGTGGTTCCTTCTGTACCTCTGCCTCCGGTGCTGCCTCCTGCAGCACCGCCTCTTATTCTTGCAGCACCACCGTCTCGTTTCTCTGGTATTCACTACTCTAGGCGTTCTCATCCTTCACCAGTCTCCTTCCCTGGTATCTTGTCGACACCCACATCTGATCCTCCTGATGATCCTCCTCATTACGTCATTCATGATCGGACATCCCTTCAACCTCCTGATCGTCTTGGATTTGCTCCGATAGCTCATACTCTCTCTGTCACTGAGCCTAGTTCTTATCATGAGGCTACTCCTCATTCTGAGTGGTAGCTCGCTATGGCAGAGGAGCTTGATGCTCTTCGACGTACGAAGACTTGGGATATTGTACCGATACCTATGCATGCTCGTCCGATCACATGCAAGCGGGCGTACAAGATTATGACCCGGTCTGATGGTACTATCGAGCGCTACAATGCTCGTCTTGTGGCTCGTGGCTTTCAGTAGGAGTACGATTGTGACTACGATGAGACTTTTTCCCCTGTTGCCCATATGACCACTGTTCACACTCTTGTTGCAGTTACTTCTGTTCGCTGGTGGTCTATCTCTCAGCTGTATGTTAAGAATATCTTTCTTAATGTTGTTTTGCATGAGGAGGTCTACATGCAGCCACAACCTGGGTATTCTGTTCCCGATGGGCACGTCTGTCGTCTTCGTCGTGCTCTTTATAGCCTCAAACAAGCTCCTTGTGCTGGTTTGTGTGTTTTACCTCAGTGATTACTGCTGTCGGTTTCACTGTCAATTCCCATGATCCTGCTCTTTTTGTCTATGTCTCATCTCAGGGTAGTACACTGCTTCTTCTGTATATTGATGATATACTTATCACTGGTGATGATTCCTCATTCATCACGTATGTGAAGAAGCATCTCAGTGAGCAATTTTTGATGACTCATCTTGGTTTTCCTTACGTACTTACTTGAGATTGAGGTCTCTTCCATGCCTGAGGGCTACTACCTCTCCTAGCAGAAGTATGTCCAGGATCTTCTTGATCGGTCTGGTCTAACTGACACTCGCACTGCTAAGACTCCCATAGAGCTATCCCTACAGCTTCGTGCCACTGATGGTGATCTTCTTGAGGATCCTACTCGATATCGCCATCTTGTTAGGAGTTTGGTGTATCTTGTGAGCACTCGCCCTGATATTGCTTATGCTATCCAAATCTTGAGTCAATTCATGGCCCATCCTACCCATGTTCACTACAGTGACCTTCTTCGTGTTCTTCGCTACTTGCGTGGGACTATCTCTCGCTGTTTGTTTTTCCCTAGCTCTACCTCACTAAAGCTTCAGGCATACTCCGTTGCGACCTGGGCTAGTGATCCTTCTGATCGTCGTTCTCTTTCTGTTTATTGTGTTTTTCTTGACTCCTCCCTGATTGTCTAGAAGACTAAGAAGCAGACTACAGTTTTCTGTTCGAGTACAGAGGCTAAGTTGAGAGCTATGGCAGCAGTGATAGCAGAGATTACTTGGTTGAGGTGGCAACTTGCAGATTTTGGAGTGTCTGTGATGGGACCTACGACTATTTTATCTGACAGTACATGTGCTATCAGTATTGCCCAGGACCTAGTGAAGCATGAGCTCACCAAACATATTGGTGTGGAAGTTTCATACACTCGCTCACAGGTGCAGGAGGGGGTACTTGCTTTACAGTTTGTGCCGTCAGAGTTACAGGGCGCCGACTTCTTCACAAAGTCACAGACTAGGGCACAACATTTGTATTTTCTCTCCAAACTCAGTATGTGTGATCCACCATGAGTTTAAGGGGGGTGTTAAAATAAGACTCATTTTGTATTTCCTTATCTGTATATGTCTATCCCCTTATACTCCCTATACATATTGCACATTGAGCCTCTTGAATAGATACATACAATATTCATAACAACGAGAAGGTGGAGTCACTGGAAGCAAAATTCAGGAAGAGGTTTTTTGTTGGTGGCAGCATTCATTACCATGCCTAAGGCTGAGCATTATTCTCGTGCCATGGTTTGTGAGCTGTGTAAGTGCTACAGGAAGATTCTTTATGCTTGTGTGCAGTTGAGAGCAACATTCTCTGATGTATGCTGCTGAAAGTTGAGGTGCACTGAACAAGTTGAGGTGCACTGAACAGCCGGCCTCATTCCAGGATGGTGCAGTACAGTCAAAAGCAAACTTGATGCTGGCCTAAATGTCAGCACAGTATTTTGCATGCTTTGTGATCTGAGATCTAGCTCCACAGTGGTGGTCCTTTAGCATCTGGCCGTTGGGCCTTTCAGCAGTAAAGCTGCGCTGTGCTCTTCTCAACTGACTCATAGTGGGCGCTGCATAAGCTCACTGCGCTTTCGACAGTCCAGAGGTCTCTCTTTATTCTTGCGAAGTTATTAAGCTTCCCATGCTGTACTTGCTTGTCATTTCTCACCTGTCAACTGTTCCCTTGTAGTAGTGTATTACTAATGTGTCCCTGTAGCAGGATTTACATGAGAACAGCTCTTAATAACGTGAGTTTGTGGTAATCACATGCCACACTTTCTGATATATCATGTGCTGATCATTTCCAATTTTTGTACTTTCATGTTTGGTATAGATGTGCTAATGTTCACAACAGAATTGCTTACTGATCTGAGTATTGTCACACTCACACCAAAGTAGTATATGCATCTTGTACTGTTGTCTTTGGCTGACTGACTTTGCTCTGAACCTAGTCGTTTCTTAATTGCACGTTACTGCCAATCTGCCATAACATCCATGTAATTCTGTGTAGACATTACTTATGTGGCCCTTGCGTGAATTGTCATAGGCTCATATTTTGAAGTAAAAAAGCAAATTTGGTGGGTGGATCTATGCAGGGTTACTGTCGTGCTCTTATTTTAGTATCCTGCAGTGATACAGTGACGTCACGATCCAAGAATTTGCTATAATCTAGTACTCCAGTTGATATTGTTGTCGCATTATCGGGAGGAAAAAAAGTTTCAGAGTGTAATTTATGTTGATTTGGAGCAGTATTGAGATTTCAAGCATCCAACTACCCATGGTCCTGGCAACAAGGCGAGATTTGCGTCTCTTTGAGGCAGTCATCACTGCAAGAATGTGCATACATACATATACTGGAAGCTTGTAAACAATAGTTTCTCTGCATATTTTTTCCCTGAACAATAATACATTTTACAATCTTCTACAGGTTTAGTCACTTCATTCTCTTGCTCAGCGAACTAGAATTACATGCTGTTGCTGTTCCTGACCCTGCAACCTGAGCATTCTTGATGCATTTCTTCTTTGCTCCTGCATCAATTATTACAGGTAGGGAACAAGAAAAGGTCAGCACTTCTTCAGCCAACATCTCTAGCATGAATCGATGTTGAGAAGTCACAACTAACCTGGAGCAGCTGCAGCCGGTACTGCCGCTGTCCCTGCTGAACCGCGGAGATCAAACGCATGACAGCGTAGAACGGCAGCAAGATCCCACTGGCCCTGAGCAAGTATATCTTCAAAGAAAAGAAACACACCATGTTATAATTCACCGCAGCAACTACTCCGAATCTCTTATTTTCCTATACAAAATGGGAAGAGCACCCAGATGGAATGGAACTCACTGTTAAGAGGCTGAAGGCATACTGGTTAGCTGCTCCAACCGTCACCAAGGCGATGAGGTGCCTCAACAGCAGTACGACTGTGAACTGCATAGACAAGCGGAATTTTCGTAGTTCAGGCATACTGCATTGCACATATCTGAACCTGACAATGTCGTTTCAGTTTATGTCAGTTATGTACCGTCACCACCACAGACCGGCACCAGGAAGCGCTTCTGCCGGCAGCACGGGCGCACTCAGCGTAGTCTGGGTCGCCAACCACCGCGTCGGATCCTATCAACAGCGCATCCTCATGCTCGTAGGGCACCTCAAGGTTCCCTCTGCAGCACAAGCATCAGTTAACAATTGGTACATTTGGTAGCTGAGCTAGACACAGGCGAAACATTTGACCCTGCATCCATTTCTCTCATCTCATTGCATTATTAGTTGTATTGTAGTACAGATGAAGATACAGTTTTGACTCATTTGCAAGGCTGCAAGAGTATAGGACACGGTTGTAAAGATGTGCAAGGCATCTTATCTGCCATCTCATGAAGGGAATATTTAGGACTTGGTGGTTGGTACATGGGCGGCTAACGAAACAGCTAGATCGGACCCACCTACCAGCCAGTCCACCATGATCCCCCACAATATCCTTGGCTCCCTTTGTCTTTTATTTTCCCCTTCCTAAAGAAAGAAGATGCTGCAATAGCTGCCAAAGAGAATGGCCCGGACCACTACTGTTTGATTGGAATTTGATGCATCAATGTTTGTTTGTTTTGCCTGAATAATTTGTGTTGAGTGTACTGTTTGGGTTCAGTGTTCTAAATCCTTAGTCCCATCTGGCATTCATGTTGAGATCAGAATATATCTACACTGGCATGTGGGGCATGGGTTTCTTGCACAGGCAACCATGTTGGAACTTGATTTCTTTGCCTTGCTTGTCAGAAGAGCCATCTTGGAATTTGGTAGCAGTAGTGTTAAGAGCTGTCTGGTCGTCTAATAAGTGGTTTTCTGGCTGGCCACTTTGCAAACAGTATCAATGCAAGTTAGGTTGGTTAGCAACTAAGCCAAATAACATTTCCTGATACTGTTGTTTGGAAACAATGAAATGACTGATTTATTTTCCTGTCTTGAGGCGTACAATCGAACTTTGTCAAGGGACTTCGTTGACACACCCATTGAGGGGAGGCTCCTCCATATTGGTAATGGTGATTACATGAATTTAAATTTTAATCCAACATTCACCTTGTTCTATAACCTCTTTGTGCCTACTAGTACCAGTGCCCATTTTCCAACGAGAGAGAGAGAGAGAGAGAGAGAGAGAGAGAAAGAGACCCACCTGATGGTGACTGCGACATCATCAACTTGAGCTTTCTTGGGAGGAACGGTGTAGCCAGGCTCGAAATTCTGACGGCAAAACAAAACATGTTGTTAAAAAGAAAGGCAAAAGTATCATGCAAGGAACAAGCTTGCAGAGAGCTCTATGAAATTTTGTTGGTTACTTTTGTTTTGGCCAAAAGTAAAATTTTGGGCAGCAAACTGTACTTGATGCGATAAAAAAGGTAGACTTGCTTAGTTTAGTCTCAAAGAAATCTCTATTCTTTACAAAAGTATTACTCATACAGGTCTTAATTCTTCATGGAAAAGGAAGAGGAAAGACGACGATCAATAGCTTAATCCTCCTGGAAATTGGAAAATTTCCGAGTAAAAAAGGCAAACTTTCACGGACAAAACAGTAGGAAACAGTGATCAAGCAAAGAAACAGACAAGGAAACATCTCAATGCAATTTTCGCAAGAGAATGGAAAGGAAATGCAAGGCTGAGTCAACTCTGCAAACCTGAAGGCAAATCTCACAGAGGGTGCTCCCCTTCTCATCGCACCATCTCTGCACACATCCCCTGTGAGCGTACTACAGGCACAAGAACATACACTCAGATTAACCATCAAGAAGCCTTCACAAGAGAAACCAAGTAACTGAGCTGAACAAAAGCTCAAGAAACAAGAATCCAGCATACCTTGAGGGAGCCAGAGCATGCACAGGGGGACTCCATGCTTGTGCAGCCCTCATCCTCCTCCTCATGGCAAATCCTGCACTGCCTCGAGGAGCAAGAACAGCACAACTCTTCTCGCTCCATTCTTCTTCTCTTAATTTTCAGCCTGCCTCTCCTCTGCCTCTTTCGCTATTGGTTGCTTTGCGCTCTCTCTCTCTCTCCCCCTTCTCTGAATGGAGGAGGCTTAAAATAACTTGAGGAAGAAAGAAAAACTGAAAGGAGCCACGTAATGAGGAGGAAATCCGAACGTGAGAGTTGGGGCGTACTACACTAGAGCAGCTTCGTAGTTAGTTCTGGTCCTCCACAACAAGCATCACTTCAATTAGCTCCTGCGCACTACAGGAGTGAAGGACCAGCCTCATCGATCTGGGGCTCGACTCGATGTGTATGCAATATGTTGTGCTTGAGTAAATTGTTGCCATGCTGCCATACATGTGTAGGTACTAGTAGTACTGAAGGCCACTTTTTGTTATGTCAGGTTATGTTCTTTGATTAGAGTATATTTTTTAAAAAAATACTTTTTTTGTGCACCAAGAAAAGTTCCAATATTTAGTGCCAGTGAGAGTTGATTTAGTCAAGAATTGAGGCAATTGTTTATTTAGAAATTCGGCAAATTTAGTCTATTCTTGCAAAAAAAAAACTTTTACATTTTCTTTCTCTAAGTTTAAGGAGCATCCATAACCTCGTTTTCCCCATTTTAAATATAGCCTTCATTCTCCACTTGTCTTTATTTCTAAATGTAAGGCTCTGACAAAAATCAAGCTGCACTTAAATTGTTCCCTACTTATACCCTCACTTATGTTAACATCATTAAATAATTAAATACACATGTTTCTCTTATTGGCTTCAACATTAATTTGTCTATGTGAAAAGGGAAACATAGCATTATATTTCTAAAACGGATGGAGTATAGGACCCCACCCCACAGGTGATACTCGACTCGAGGCAGGGGCGGCCCCAACAAGGGTCATGGGTGTTCACTTGAACACCCATTCTTTTTTAAAAATACTTTCATTGAGTAGATATATTATATATATATTGATAATTAGATCAAATACTTCACATTTATACCCAATAGATTTTAGTTCACTCTCACACCTCTCTCCAATTTACCTCAATTAGTGCGGCTCAACCCACCAACCAAATAGTTTTCAGCCTATTCGGAGACCCCCTCCCCTCCCTCTCAAACCAAGTCATAACCTCTCACTCAAGGCTATTAGGCGGCGCTAGCGCACGACCCCACGAGGCAATGTGATTTGGGGCCAAGCAAGAAGACGGGGGCGAGCTCTGGGCTCCGGTTTGACCTCGCCGGCAGCGTGTTGGATAGAAGGTAGGAGCAAGGTAGCAAGCGCCAAGAAAACGGGCATCGAGTGGGACCTAACCGGGCCGTTGGGGCTTGTGAGGTAGGCCGCACACGTCGATAGCAGCACATGTGTATCCCTATTCCTCGGTCCCAAATCCTAAATTCCCAATTCAACAATTTTGTCTTAATTATTTTGTAATTTCTCTAAATTTTTTGTGGTGTTGTCTCTAATATAAAAAATTTGTACTTTGATATTTGCTATTCTGAACCTTTAATTTTTCTATTGAACAATATTTTATTAACTCCGAACACCCATCCGATAAATCCTGGGTCCGCCTCTGACTCGAGGTAGCTACAACATTTTTACGGTATGTGCAACTATCCTATTCTTAAAAAAAAAATACAATAGCACTTATCCATAACTGTAATTTTATCGTGAAAATTGAACTATTTTGTAGGGATTGGCATTCCAAACAAACCCTAGGTTGCAAGAAAGAAGCTTTCAAAATATAAGAATAGATGTCGGTGTTTGTTGCAGCACATACTGGTGACCTGAGCATTTTGCTGGGAACAAGAGATGGTTGCTGCTGCTGGCGGCCAACCGAGTGGCTTCAGTTCTAGGGGTAAGGCCGTGAATCCGTGATAGATTCGCAATCACGGAGCCCCAATATTGCTACATGCCAATCCAATGGTGACTCTTGGGTCAGTGAATTGCCTTGTTCTTCCCTCTCTCTCACACATATCATTTTGCACCATTACCATTACAAATAAAAGACTTTGTTTGATTTTGTAATGTAAATCTAACCGTGTCTGGCCGTCTGGGCGACTGAACCTATATTCTGACAGCTAGTCTTCAAGAAGATGAAACAAAGCACCTTTGAAAACAATTGTCAAAACACCCAACCTTTGCTCCTACTTCCTAGCCGTTTGCTCAACGCGGCAATAGAAGCTAGCAGACTAGTACCATTTCACGTACACTATCAGTCTAGCATTGTGGGACCCACTATTCAGCCACAAGAAATTATAATGAGATGTTATTTCTTTAGCTTTATGTATGGTGATAGGAGTATGTTTGTCCCAAGAGAAGAGTTGGCAACAACTAATCTGGTCGGCCACACCAGCTAATTTAGGGGCATTTGGCGTAGCAATTGTAGATCATGCCAAAGAACACCAGCTATGTGCACCGGGGCCATGCGCACAACTGGACATATATGTTCGTGTCATCCAGGGGCGGATCTGGGCCTCGGGCAGGGTAGGCTGTAGCCCGAGGCCCAACAAAAATAGCAATGCAAATTTTTTTTGATACATGGCCCCAACAAAAACATCAACGAGCCGGCCGAGGCTCGGCCAAAGATGCCCGAGGTCCACGGCAGTCGCGACCACGCCTCCCTCCCAAACTCCCTGCGGCGGTCGGTCCAGAATCCTCCAAGCCCATATCCGCCCCGCGCCGCTCGGGCGCTTGGCTCTCCATCCTCCAAGCCCAAGTCCCAGCTCGCTCAGACCTAATCCCCCTCCAAATCTCCACCTCCACCTCCACTCCCACTCTCCCAGTCCCCGTCGCCGCCGCCGGCCGCCCCGGCGCCCCTCCAGGCTCCCTCCGCGACTCCGCGACTCCGCGTCCGCGCCCTCCCAGCCTCCCTCATGCGGTCACGCCGGCGGCGCGCCGCCCATCGCCTCCACGCCAGCGCGCGCGCCGCCATTACCGATCGGCCGGCTTCCTCGCGTCGCGCCCTCTGCCTCCTTCACGCCGGCGCGCCGCGCCTCTCGGCGGCTCCTCGTGTCTCGCCGTCGCGCGCACTCCTCACGCCGCCACGCGGTCACGCCCGCTCCATTCGGTGGCGCTCCTCGCGTCGCGCCCTCGCCTCCTTCACGCCGGCGCGCCATCGCCTCCACGCCGACCGAGCGCCGCCATCGCCTCTGGCCGCTCTCTCGCGTCGCGCACTCCCTCACGCCGTCACACCTCACGCGGTCACGCCCGGCACCGCGGCCGCCACTGCCTCCACGGCTAGATGCCTCCACGCCCGGCGCCGCGGCCGCCCCTCCCGGCTCCGGGCTCCCTCCGCATCCGCTTCTTGCCGGCTGCTGCCCTCCCTCCAGGCCTCCACTGCTGTTTGCTCACACGCTCGGGTGCTCGGCTCAAGCTCAGCTACTCAAGTGCTCAGGTAGTTGTCCAGTAGTGCAGGGGGGCTCAGGGCTGGCTGCAATCCTTTGGTTGATTGATTCACTTGATTCAATTGTAGAGTGTAGACTACTAGACTTGTAGTTCAGAGAAGAGATGATCTACTCAGTTATTAAGGCACATTGCTTGTCTTGATCCAAAGAATTCTTTTGCCAACTTTGATGAAGATAAATTAATTGAACTTGCTAGGATGTATGCTGTTGATTTCTCCCAATATGACTGTGTAGTCCTTAGAGACCAACTAGGCATATTTATTACTGATGTGAGGGATGATCTAGATTTTGCAAATTGTACTGATCTTGGAAATCTTACTGTTAAGATGGTTCAGACCGATAGACACACAATTTTTTATTGGTATATCGTCTCATTGAATTGACTTTGATTTTGCCAATAGCAACAGCAACTGTAGAAAGAGCCTTTTCAGCTATGAGCATTATTAAAACTGATTTGCGGAATAAGATGAATGATGAATGGATGAATCATAGCATGGTATGCTATATTGAGCGAGGCATATTTGCAAGCACTAAAGATGATAAAATTTTGGAGCGTTTTCAAGGAATAAGGCCACGTAAGAAACAACTATCTCGCGATAGTGGTAAGTTCGGTTCTTACAAATCTAAATTTCATGTTTTTTGTATTTAATCATACCTCTTTTTGATTTATTTTTTTATGTTGTCTTTGTAGGTTCTGGTACTTGTCCAACTATTGACGAAGAAATGGTGGACTAGGTTAGAGATGAAATCTTCGTTATTTAGATACTCAATTTGTATCTCTAAGATGCTATATTATTTATATTTTGTCATGTTTTTCTTATTATATTTTATGTTGAAGTATTTTTTTTTTTATAAAGTTTTACGCCAATGAAGTATGTGTGGCTTATTTTTTGTTATGTCTTGCTGTGGGTAGAAATTAGCGTTAGTTTTTAGATGCTAGCCTATTAGAATTTAGCCCGAGGCGTGATCTAATCCTGGATCCGCCACTGGTGTCATCCAACTCTCAATACTTTACTTGACGTTAGCAGCCAAAGCTGGCTTTAAGAAGAGGAGAGCACATTGTGGGGGAAAGAATTGTAAACAAAGATTAATCAATCTATCAAGGCCTGACGAGGATCTTGCGTAGTATCCGTTTGTGGGGATGTGTTGTCCAAATTTCCATGTTGTTCTCTTCTCTTGCTTGGAAAGCATGTTGGATTGTACCAACTGGACCATCGTTACATCCTTTCCACTTCGGAGCCAGACCCATACCGGCCTCCAAAAACCACCATTTCTATAATTTGAGTTTGATTTTTCCCTAGGATTTTTTTTATGTTTAGGGCTTCAACTGATTAATTACAAAAAAAAAAACAGAAAATTCATGCAATACCATGTCGACGATCAAATCGCCGATCTTACGAAATAAAATAAGAAAATTGGCTAAGAGTTCCTGAAAGAAAATGAGTGTTCCTCTTTATTGCAATGAACTGGCTATTACAAAGAGGCCTTAAACAAGGCGACAGACTAGCCCTAACTACACTGAGTATATTGCTTGCTACACTTTGGTTTGCTTCAATTGTCTTCATATAGAATCCAATTGCCTTCTTCTTCTCCCTCTGTTGTTCGTCATCCACCTTTAAATAATTAGCGAAGAGGTGGTAGTTACTCTTGGAGAAGATACCTCTTAGAATTGACATGTCTGGTCAGGGAGACAGTTACAGTCAGTGAAATGCTAACCGATCGCCAGTTGGTGTTAGCAAAAGGCGCAATAACTATGATCTAGTTATTATCGGTGACTTAGGGCTGTAAACGTCGTGTGGTTTGGGGCTAATAAGACACATGTCCTATTCTTCACATGGATGAAATGTATTTGGAATCGAGTTCAAATACCAGTCCAAAGACTCTTCAAGCAGTCGTCTTGTTGAGCAATGAGTACAGGGTCCCCTCCGACCAGGTTACTCACAGAGCAACCTCTGGAGTTCTAACGATCACAGGGGTCGTTAGCCACGAGGTTCACGACCACATAGGGCATGTGGCTTTTAATTAAATGTAAAACCAATATTTAGGAATTTAATCCTCATCAGCTAGCCCTCGAACTTTTAAGTGAATTTGTAATGTGAAACCTCTTCCGACGGAATCTGTATCGGGAAAACCCTCGTTTAATAGCGTAGATAGCGAGGTGGTCTGTATTCACTTTAAAGTTGAGGAACTACCTGGGAAACCAAAGAGGTTTGTTTCCGTTGGGCTTCGGGCAACTCTCTTTTGCAGTTAAAGAGGTGCGGCTATAAAATCCCCTCAGTGTATTGCTTTAGGGTTTTTATGCTCTCAAAATTTTCTTCAACTTCTGATATGAGGTCGCCCGATCTTCTTGACGTAGGATCAAGATACTCACGTATAGCCTCTCGAATAGTAGTGATCCTCCGTTGCCAATGCAAGAACGAACACTCTTTAATTCGCAAGAACACACGCGCCGAACTTCACGACCACCAAGCGAAGCCCTATCGCGCTTCCAATTCCCAGCAGAAAGGTTGAACGATCTTGATTAGCGAAAAACTCCCAATTCCTATCATAAACATGGTTCGACCATGCTTGGAGAAACAAGAACTGAAATCAATCTATTATCTCAAAAATATATGGTCTGCCTCGCATTGCCCTGTGTTAGCGGTTTAAACAGATGACATGCGCTAGCTATTTGAGCAAACAAGGCAAGTGCTAGCGGCTGATTGCCAGGGCCCTTTCTTTCCTATTCCTTGCCAATTACTACTGAAAAGAAACATGCCTAATTTGTTACTACTGAACACATTGATTCGGTCCAGTGCTAATTTGGTCTAGTGCATGGCATAGTCCATTGCCCATCACGTAGGATGTTCCATGTGATTTGGTAAAAGCCGAAGCTTCCTTGATGTACTTTCTTGCATGCAAAAGTCTTCTTCCTGTTATTTCCTCACAGTCAGCATTTAATCCACGCACTTGTATCCTCAAGCGTTTTAGCAACATCTAGAATTTTCCTTGACTTCCACCAACTGAAATTCTTCTATCGTTGAATCTTCAAACCTGAGTACAATCAAAATACTATCTTTAGGTAGTATAAAATCCTTGTTAAAATTAATGACATGGTCATTAAGGAGCAAGTTCACCTGATCTTGTAGTTTCTTGGCATGTGCTCTTGTAATTGGTCTAATCGGGATGTCCTTATCATTCTCCCCTTCTTCAAAAAAAGTTGTCATAGGCTTTTGGTAACCTTAAAGTGTACTAAACAAAGAGAACAATGTATATGCATGGTATATGTATTTATCATCCGTTTTACCATCCCTTTTGTTTTGCAAATCATGAATAGTACAACAATAGCCATTAGATAGATGTGATGTATTCATCTCAACACTCCTTTCATCCACATTATTTTTTAAGTGAATTTGTAATGTGAAACCTCTTCCGACGGAATCTGTATCGGGAAAACCCTCGTTTAATAGCGTAGATAGCGAGGTGGTCTATATTCACTTTAAAGTTGAGGAACTGCCTGGGAAACCAAAGAGGTTTGTTTCTGTTGGGCTTCGGGCAACTCTCTTTTGCAGTGAAAGAGGTGCGGCTATAAAATCCCCTCAGTGTATTTCTTTAGTGTTTTTATGCTCTCAAAAATTTCTTCAACTTCCTTTCATCTTCTCGTCAAAAACCAACAATGTCGGATTCAATCTACAACTAGCTAGTTTCCGATTTGACAGAAAAGAAGCTTAAAGCTATGGAAAAAAAACTAAGATTCTTCCCGACCAGACCTTGATCTCTTAGAGATAGGCGATCAGGGAGTATTTTCCTAGCCGCAACGAGGGAGAAATCCCTCTCTTTTTTTTGCATACATCGAGTGCAGGTTTAGGGTACCATCGCATCCGTTCCTCTCCAAGGTTCTTGAGTACTATGGAGTTGAACTGGTAAACCTTGCTCCCAACTCGATCGCCAACCTTAGCATCTTCATCTATCTTTGTGAAGCATACCTGGGGATCCCGCCATATCTGAAGGTCTTCAGGTACTTTTACAAGGAGGTCGGGGAAGTCAACTTCGGAGCCAAACCCATACCGGCTTCCAAAAACCGCCATTTCTATAATTTGAGTTTGATTTTCCCTAGGATTTTTTTTTATGTTTAGGGCCTCAACTGGTTAATTATAAAAATGGAAAAATCATGCAATACCACGACAACAAAAAAACGACGACTCTTAAAATACCACTCTAAAGATCGACCTTCGTACTATACCACTAAAAAAATATGTTGATGTACCAAAATACCATTTCATGCCCTTCATTGCATTTTTCGGCTTTTTCGTTTTTCTTGGCAAGACAAAATGACCTATTTACCCTCGGTTGGACACACCGGGTCTGACCCATCTGGCTGGTCCCTTCCGTCTAGCAACGAGTGGGAACACTTTATCAAGCCTTCATCTTTGATGTGAAATTCACCAAGCCCTCCACCACCAGCCACAATTCATCAAGTCCTCAACTAGATGCTACAAAACCCTAGCTACCAACCACAACTCCGTCAATCCGCCACGAGCCCCTCTTACCGTTGTTGAGTGGGTAGGGGACTCGTTGAATTCCAAAAGTAATTTTAGATTTCTTTAGTTTCTTCTATTTTGTTTCCTGGATCAATTTGTTCTAATTTTGTTCTTCTTGGTGTGTTCTTAGCCGAATTTTCTTAACCTACCACAGGTTTTATCGGACCGACTAACCTAGACAACTGCGATGCCTACGTTTGAGATCGACACCTGGTCAAGTTAAGTATAAAGAAATCCCCTCTGATTTTTTTCGACAAACAACACTACTAACCAGGCGTAGGTTCTACACATCAATGGAGATCATCACCATTCTACTTCCTGCTGACGTGATTGTCAGCAATCATGACACCGTTGCAAGATGCAGAGTCTACGATGAGGAAGATAAAAAAAAAGTCCAGCACGTTCGTCGACTCAAGGACTTGATGGTGTCATCTAGAAAATGTAAATTTAGGTACTCATATACTTTACATAAGTTATTAACTCAAGGACTTGATGGTGTCATCTAGAAAATGTAAAGTTAAGTACTCATGTACTTTACATAAGTTATTGATATAAGTCAGAAGTTTTTTTCCTCAAAAAAGAAATTCATCAAGGTGGTATTTCATGAATTTTCCAAACGTTGCCGTGGACTTTTACCCGTAACCATGGAGGTGTAACTGATACATGACATGCATCTCAATCCTTGTTTGGCGGATTTAATTCTATCAAACAACTTGACAATTTTTCACTAGTAGACATAGTATTTTATTGTAGGGTTATATTTTTCTTCAACCTTTATAACTTTTCTACTAAAGTACTAATCTAAAAGAACATTCTGACTTGAATGCCACTGCATGAACAAAGTGGGATCTTGTGGGGGCTCGCTTGACACCTCCCCAAATTTTCTGGACTTGTGAGGGACTATATACCAAGTTATCGCATCCCCAGTTCCTCTTTTATTTACTGATGCTAACGACTTGTTTTTGGGTCCTCTCCAATCAATTCCCAACTATGTGCAAATTCTACAGCATGTGTGTCGTGCAATGCTTATCCTCGAATCTCCAATTATTATCCTACTTTTCTACAAATTGTATCATCTTATCTAGGATCGTTCCATCCACCCTGTACCATCCCATCACATTCACCCTGGTTCACCCAACCAAATGCTCCCTAAGGCAGTGGCATGCGTCGCTTACTCACTTTGTGTGACTTGGATGTGGTCACGGAGCTTTCGCAAGCAGTGTGTCCTTTTGTTTTGGCTCACCTAGTAGCACAGGCAGTTCGATCGATGGCTACCACCTTTGTATAATCTCTACTACTTAAAAATAGGACTCAGTGGTCGTTTGTCCCCCCCCTCCTCGTACCTACACAGCACACTCCTCCCGTCCACACACCACACCCAATATAGCCCCCTGAAAAACCGGCTCTCAAAAAACTGAAAAAACCAAGGATGCACGGATAGGCGGACCTTTCTTTCCCTGAGCGTCAACCATCTCGCCAACTATATCTTTCTCTACAGCTGCCTGCCCAGTACATCTCCCCTCATTAAACGAAACAACTACCCACACTTCTCCCTCTTTCTCGTGCAATTTTCATTGCAACTCGTATTGTCCAATGTGATGCCGTGGTGCAGACAATGGCGCGGCACCGGATAAGGGGGAAGGGGTATGGGGATGGTAGATAAGGGCTCGAGGCATGTGCACATGGCTTGGCAAGACTGCCCAGTGAACTGTGAAGGCCTCCCTACATCTGCATGCCGTGGGCGTGACCGTCAGCTATCGACGAAGGTGAGAAGCGATGTCCTTGATTTGAGGCTGTAGTGGTTGGCCCTGACATTGGCAGATGCATCAAGGATCGAAGTCTGCGGCAATGTCGTAGGTTGCAGCCAGTGGTGGATGGAGACGAGCGACAAGGCTGCCATTGTGATTGCAGCTGTCGAATGTCCACACGAACTGTTGTCCATGTCATCGCAAGAAGATGGTTGAAGCGATGAGGACGAGGGCAGCCACTGAGGAGATGAGAGTAGGAGGCGACCTCGGCTGAGCACAATGGTGACGGCCTCACAGTTCACAAACTATGGAGCAATGGCATCATGCATCTCACCGTCGACCAGGTCCCTCCAACGGTAGCTGGTTCATGGATGGTGAGAACTAAGCACAAATTGGCACACCACTAGTTACTTCCTTCTATTCCATACTTACCTTCCTTAGGTTTTTGACAAATTTCTATTCTTTTTAATTTGCAGCCTTCATTGACATTAATTGGAACAACCGAAGAAGGTTCTTGACGAGTCAACAATCTGATACATTCAAAAGGTAATTCTCGTGTACTAAATTGATGGCTGCGTAGCAGTGGAATATTGTTCTCAGATTGTGTCAGACTTTGATTGCTTCGTGTGAAAGAATTGGATTACTCGTTGCAGACACAGGATGACTGGAAGTGGGCAACGACTACTAATCAGAGGTAGCCAACATGGTGGTCGGTGGCATTGTGCCATTAGAGGAGTAGATAACACTCGAGCTGATGGGGATCAGGGTTATACGTTGTCCAAGATGTGGATGGTGCTCGCCGGCATGTAGTGTGATATCTGGAGCACCAAGATGTGGAAACACAACATGCGCGTCGCGACCGTCGTGCACATCACGGACATGGGCCCTGGTGGTGGGGCAGCGAGACCAAGGATGAGGATGGCATCATGAACATCACCTGGCGCCTTGGCAGCCTGCAGCAGCAGCATCACCGTTAAGCCTAACACACAAGGAGTGTTTGCTGCACCGAATGATGTTTGACAATCGGGACTATAACGTAGCTTGTGCCCACGATGCTAGCCTACCTTCACAAAGGTCTTTGTCGCACATGAGCCAAGTGCAGGCACACGGTTGTCGTGGTTTGGTTGAAGGACTGGCCCAAGCTATAGTTATTTAACCCACTTTGCTATTGTGAAGTTCTTTCTAGAAAAACAAAAGTGACATGAATACTTTCTAAACTGGTATAGGTTGTCGGCATTTGGTTTGAATTATAGAATATAGAGCAAACTAAGTAATCCTTCTAGTGAGTGTTCGCTTTAGGATTGTTATAGTAACAAGTAATATAGGTGTTTTGCCCGTTGTCTCCCACACCCTACCTTATCCTTGATGATGGACTTCTTGCAAAGTAACTAAATGTATTTGGATTGTATAATTTGTATACAAAGGAAATAAGTATTATGTATTTTACTAGCCTTTTCTAGGGATGGCAATTGGGCACGGTGAGCATAGGTAGTGCTTACTCGTACCCATTCCTGCCACCCTATTTCTTTTGCCCATGGGAATGCCCGCAAAGAGACACGGGCAGAGAACCTCACCCATGCCCATCAGCCACGAGCATGCCTGTGTGCTGCTAGTGCCAATCGAGCAGAGGAGCAAGGTGAGGGGCGAGATGAAGTGCGGCATCGATGACTGAGGGGTTGAGCACGACATTGATGACTGGGGATGGAGCATAGCGTCAACGACCGAGGGTGGAGGACAACGTTGTCGGCAGAGAGGCAGGGCAAAGCACAACGTCACCGGCCGAGGGAGGGACACGAGGGGCGATGGTGGCCACTGGAGGGACACGAGGAGAGGCAGCAACGACTACCGAAGGGAGGCCAGGAGCGCGCAGCGGCCACTGGAGGGAGGTGCGGAGCGGCGACGGTGACCATGAGAGGGAGGTGAGGACCCACAGTGGCGGTCACTGGAGAGAGGCGAGGAGTGACGATGGTGACCAAGAGAGGGATGCGAGGATCTGCGATGGCCACCGTTGGAGGAAGGCGAGGAGCGACGACGACGGTCAATGGAGGGAGGCGAGGGTTTGGAGGGAGCGGTCGAGTGGGGGCACTAGAGGGAGGCGACAGAGGCCTGTGGATTGGGAGGGAGCTAGAGTGAGTGTGGGAGGGATTGGGGAATGGGATGGGGGGTTCGTGGCTTCGGGAGTGGGATGGCGGGTAATCGAGCGAAGCCAGCACTGGTGGAGCTCGCCCATGCTCGCGCCCGTTTGCTTGATGGGCAAGGAATTGTGCCTATTTCCATGCATGTGGGCAAAGAAAGACTCTCATACCTACCTCCATTAGGGTATTTTCTCATGGGAACGTGGGTAGATGGCGACGCTTTCTACGTGAATGATCTATAGCAGGCATCTGGTGTGGTGGTGCATGATGATCTTGGCTGCTCCCTTGTACCTAGGGTGAGATGGTACTCGTAGGTTCTCGAATGCACTGGCGAGGGGCGATCCTAGTGTAGATCAATGAGGGTCGTGGCTCCCTCTTTCACTTTAGTGATTGTATATACGCTAATGGAATATCAAAACCTTATACTACATGTTAAGATCGAAATCTATTAGATTTTCGCTCTCCATACTACCCAATTTGAAGTATGAACCATAGTGTCTCAAAGTTGATGTTTCGTGCCTTTAAGTGGCCCTTCTTTGTTTCTTCTCACACTCAGCTCTGTCACTACCAGTGACAGTAGCGATGGCCTGTCGAGATGGCATCCAACCAGCTATGGAGTGGGGTGTCGGACCCAGATTTCGTAATCCAGAATTCTCTATGAAAATACTATGCTATTCCCTGGATCGGTAGATAGCACTCACAGATACATCACCGAATCAATTCATATATGGCGTAGAACCATACCATTCATTAATTTAACACATCAGAGTTTACATAGACCGTATCGGGTCAGGCTTTTTACAATAAGGGCCGAACAGACCAAACTGATTATAGTACAAAAGCGGAAGCGACAACGGAAGCAAAAGAGTGAGAGCACATCTCTCCACAGGCAAGCGACTGGGGAAACCCGTGTGTGTCTAATATTACCCAAAGACTCAGATAATATAGGATGCACACAAGCACCAACAAGAGTCAGCTGGACTGAGGCGAGACTAGAACAACTAAAGACTACACTACGCTTCATCATCTCCTGGGCCTCCAACTTCTGGATCCTTATAGTAGTCGTAATCTTCAGGATTTCCTGCTTCTGAGGGTTTTGGAGGAAGAGCGAGAATGAGCACAACTTCCGTGCTCGTGAGACAACACACAATGCAATAATATACATACAAGGCTTAATAAGAATGGCTCTGGTTCTTTTATTTGCTAAATTAATGTTTTCAATTATCATAATTACAAATTCCTAGTACTTAGCATTTTAACAAAATTGTATTTTATTAAAGATAGTAATTATACAATATTAAATAACAGCAGAGGTTCCCTCTATCAGAAACTCTACCTGATGCTTATTTGACTGGGGCTAACCCCATTATTAACATCACTGAGTCTAAAAAGTCAGGAAAAATCCAACCTAGGGCTAGGTGAGCCCGCGATAATTTTCATACCACCCACCAAGGTTTTCGAAATAGAACTAACTCAAGTTAGGTTCCCCTGTCCGCCTTTGACCGTAGGCACGGCTGTTTAAACAGTTTGATACTCTGCAGAGATTGTACACTTTACCCACAAGAGATAATCGTCTTGATATGTACACACGTTTTCGTAGACATGTGAATCAAGGAGATATCATCATAAGGCCTTTACAATGCATCCCTCAGTATTTGTTACACTTCGCTAAGGTTTCGTCTACGAAGGGTTACGCTCTTTTGGATCCGTTAACCCTTACTCAGACCCTCTCTTGCATCATCCAATGACTTACGTCGCACACCCCGACACCCTTCGCCACAGAGGCTTACGGCGTCGCGGATCATCTATCTGATGCAACTCATACTGGTGGATACAAATTATTTAGTCAGGTTGACTTATGGTTGTACTTGTTTTACACGGGAGGTCGTGACAAGATTAAGTCCTTAGGGTTGTCTGGGCAGTTCATTCCACATACCAACCACAAACAACAGTCCTTGGGCTACATTAGCACCCACTGTCATATGATCCACCTTATTGTTCGCCCAGACAGGGTAATACCAATTTAGGATTTTGAGGAGTAAAACCAAATTACCGCATTTATCTTAGTCATGGACCACCAATGACTGCTCAAACCATTTTCATGTTTGAAGAGATGATGATTGGGACATTTTAATGTCCTGGTACTTAAGCAAGATTAGCATGTCGCTTAAGTACAACTTATAGCTAGTATTACCACATAGTTACTAGGTGACAAGGATTAAGGGATTCAAATTGTCAAGGATGGCATATTAAATAGTTAATCAACAAATGGGTATTTAACTACCTTAAGCTTTAACATACATTTTCTTAAAGAATTAAAGCATACAATTTGCTATTTTAAAAGAATATAATTTGCATAAAATGTAGGCTCAATATGATCAAAGTATTGACTCGCCTGGGTTAAAGGCAAGAGGGTCTTGATATTCTTGTGCTTGATCGAAGTTGAGATCCTCCGTATCTTCAAATCCTAATCGGACGAACGCACTGGAAAAGGCACAGACAAGCAAAAAGAACAAATAAATACTACGCAACAACAAAAGAGCTCTAATTTAAACAAGACCTATGTCGTTAGTAAGATCTTGAATTAACTAAATTTTAGAAATAAATTTCATAATTTTTGGAATTATAACGGAGGAGAACGGGATTTACGAAAATTGAATTGAATTGAAAGAAAGAGAGGGGGGATGGGTGCATGGCACAATGCGTGGAACCGGTTCATGCGCACTAAACCACTGGTCCAAGGGAACAGTGGCGTAGGGGCCCACTGGTCAGTGAAATGGAGGGGGGATCGGGTGATTTACTTAAATGGCCACCATTACTATGCGCGGGGCCCAATGGCAGTGAGCCAATGGGGGATTAAGACATCATTTAAGGTCAATGATTAATTAGGGTTTAAAGGTTAGTCATTAAGGCTGAATTATGAGGGAACAGGGGCAGTTTGAAGGTGCCATGCGCGGGTGCTCCTCGGGTGCTGGCCGCTGGAGCTTGCCACCGGCGGGAGAGGAGGCGGCGGCGGCGGGCACGGTTAGGGTTGGGGAGCCCTCGGCAAGGCGGACCCGGTGACGGTGAAGGCGGCGCCGGAGGGGAGCTGTGGCCGACGGCGGGTGGGGCTAAGCGACGACGGCTTAGCCACGGCGAGAAGGGTGCTCCGGTGACGACCTGAGTTGGGGAGGGGAGCATGGTGTAGCCCTCGGCGAGGCGGTCCTACCGGGATGAAGAAGGGGACCGGAGGATGACTGTGTACAGCGGCGCGTGGTGGAGAAGACAATGGCCCGAGGTGAGGAAGGAAGTGAAATCCGGCGGCTACGGCGGTGGATCTTCAAGAGGAGTTGAGGGGAAAGCCTCTTGGTGGTGAGTGGCGCACGGTGATGGGGGTGGCGCAGTAGGAGAGTGGTCGGAGCGGCTAGACGCCAGTGGGGGCAGCGGCGGCCAAAAAAGGGAAACAATGGTGGCAGCTCTGTGGACTTACCAGGAGCAAATGGAGCGGCGTAGGGAGAATAAGGGGCACAGGGGAGCTCTTAAATAGCCGAAGGGGGGGTTGTGGCCACACGGTCGTGATGCAGCGGCATGGCGGGCTCTAACACGAGCGTGTGCTACACATGGCTTGGACCGACCAAGGACGGGTGTGGGGGCCGCGGTATGAGGCAAAGACTTTAGGCGTCCATGCTGGCGTGAGTGCGCGCGTGCGCTGCGTAGCGCGCACGACTTGGTCCCAGAGCTCCTACGCGGTGAGGATAGCAAGGACAAGCATGACGCGGGCGCGCAGCTTGGACCAGGCAAATGAGTGCGATAAGGACTTGCGGCACACCATGGAGTGGGCGCGGTGCTCAGACCGGTCAATCGAGGGAAGCGAGGACGAGCGTGATGCAGCCGTGCTCGATAGAGAGGACAGGGCAAGGCGGTGGGCTCCATAGTCGCGGGGTGGGGCGGCGGCTCAGAGAGCTCGTGGAGGAGGGTGGCGCTCTCAGGGAGCTCGTGGAGCTTGTGGTAGCAGAGGCGGCTAGAGGAGGATGGTGGCAAGTGGCAGCGCGCAAGAGAGAGGGAAGGGAGCAGGTGGCTCAGTACGGCTTGACCCGAGAAAGGGGACGACCGAGCGTGTGGCTGGCCAAGTGGCTGTGGCTGGGCCTAGAGGGAGGATGGGCTGAATGGTAAGAAGGAGGGGCTAGGTGGGCCAAGGATGTTGGGCCAGCCCAAAAAAAGAAAGGAGGCCCAACGAGAAAGGGCCTAAGAATTCAAAAGAAGGAAATTCAAACTTGAATTTGAATTTCAAGGTTCAAGGATGTTTGAAATACAAACCCGAGCTTAAAGAAGCAAGGAGATTCTAAAAAATAGTTGAATTTGAAATACGAATGAAAAACGAAAATCGAATTAGCATCTACTAATACTCGTCCGAAAACGGGAAGTTACATGGGGTGTCCAACAGGTTGTTTTTGAAACCGATTCTCAGAGTGTTGTCAATATGTGGAATACTAGGGGTCGGCACCGAGCAGAGATCACTCCAATTCATGGTGAGACCGAGGAGCTTAAATTGTAGGGGTTTTATTGTAATATATTCCATTTTGGAAGCTTTTTGTCTGAAGTTCAAAATGCAATTCGAATTCAAAGTGTTCATCTTATTTTCTCTCAAAAATTCAAAATTTGCAAATCTTTTTTCCCTCTTCGGGCTCAGCCCATCCCCCTGCCTTCCCTGCCCCCTGACCCGCGCCTTGCGTCGCGCCGCGCATGTTCCTTGGCCATTCCCGCCACGTCGTGCGCGCCCCCAGCGCCGCTCTTGCCACGCCTCCTGTGCCATCTTTGTCGACCATAGCGGACCCCCTCCCCCCCCCGCTCCCTTCTCCCCCTGCTACATGCCCCCGACCCGCTCCCGCCGAGCCGCGCCACACGACCATCAAACCCCCAATGGCTCCCTCTTTCCCTTGGCTATAAATGGAGCCTCAGCACCTCCTTCGCCCCTCCTCATCCTCTCCAACCCTCATACTTCCAGAGCACCGACGTCGCCAGAATCGTCATCTTCCTGAAGTCCGGCTGCCACCTCGACTCACATTCCTGTCGATCCGGTGAGCCTCTTGCTTGTCCAACTGCGTCACGTCGTGTTCCCGAGCACCATGATCTTTTCCCCTCAAACAATTTTGGATTTCATGCAGTTCTTCGTTGGAATTTCGTCATTTCTTCCTCAAGGCCGATTTCAACTCCGTTGATCGATCCCTTGCTCCGGTGAGTATTTTGTCAAATTGACCGCGTCACCATGTGTTCTCGGGCCTCTTCTACCTAACCCCTACCTCACTTTCCTTTTTCTTGTAGTCGGAGTACGCCACCATCGTTGCTCCTTCCTTGCCACCACCAGCCACCGTGGCCCTACCACCTCGGCCAACATTCGGCCTCCCCGAGCGGCCCAGCGCCTTCCCCACCTTTGGGCATAGTACATGCTCACCCTACTTTCTCCAAAGCACCGTCGCGCCACTATTTCTGTCGTGAGCTCCATGCATCGCCGCCGCTCTTTGCAGCGTCGCCGCCACCTCAGGTCACCACCAGCAACGCCACTACTACCCGTGGGATCCCCATCCTTGTGGGGTTCCATTTTGCCCCTTGCCGCCGACCGCCGCCCCTCTCCTCATCGGCACCGCCGTTCTTCCCATGCACCTCCTCCTTCCTTTGTTTCTCCCTGTGTTGCTGCTCTCCATGAAGTGTGAAGTGAGTCAATGATAGGGTGGTCCCACATGTCATGCTCTGAGTTTCTTGCTTCTTTCTCTTTGTTGTCTCACTTACAAGTGGGCCATGGCCCACGAGTGTCATGCCCTGAATGGCTTTGTTGTAAAATACCAGAACAGTGATTCCAGAATATTGCATTTTCAAAATTTCCATCATTTCATGTGAAAATCAAACTTCTGGATGTTCGTCCTTCCTCATACGAAGTCTGATTCCGTCGATTTTTGTTTCTAAAATGTTCTAAATTCAAGATCTTTCTGTTGGAAGTGTTTTTTTTTACTTAGTTCATTTGAGTTTTCTTTGTATTTATTTACTTTACTCACTTGTTTGTTCTATTTCCAGTGCGATCATCCGAGTAGAGTTTAAAGGTGCGGAAGAGCCCCCTGTTTGACAAGCGCAAGAATTTCAAGACCAACTTGCTTTTGACCCAGACAAGTAAACACTTTGATCATATTGAACCTACATTTGTGCAAATTTTATATTTATTTAAGAGTAAAGTACACTGTGGGTCCCTAAACTTATCAGCGTTGTTCACTTGGGTCCCTAATTTATGAAACTATCCAATCCGGTACCTACACCTATTTAAGTGGGTCATCAAAGGTCCAAAAGTGCCTGGGCTGGCCTTGACCGCTGACGTGGAAGGTTGACCGTGATGTGGACTCTGTAGCATGGGCTACAGCTCAATGGCTCATCGATCCCTGAGGCGAATGACTCCCTGGTTCTTCCCCATTCATCCCCATCCAATCTCCCATTTCTCCTTCTCCACTCCTCTTTCCCCTAGTGGATTTCTTCGGCGCCACCCCCATGGCTCTCATCTGGCCGCCTTCTTGCACCCACCGCCACCAGCTGCAGCGCCGCCCCGACGCGGCCCGCTCCCACTCCCTACGCCTGGTCCTCCGGCGCATCCCCGGCTTGCGCCCTTGGCTCCTCCCCGACCCCATGGTGCCGCCGCCTTTCGCGTCCACCCCGGCTTGCTGTCACCTTCTCGGCCTGCGTGTGTCGGTCTGCAACCATGCCCCTACCCTCGGTGCTCCAGTAGCTTGGCCGGCCCGGCCTGCGACCCCCAGCCCTTGCCCCTCTTGTTCTACACAACATGCTATAGGTTCCCCTTTCCCCCTTTACGATTTCTTCTCTGATACTTTCAAAGTGTATATGTGTGCTTTGATTTAACCACTAATGCTTGACGATGGTGGTTTACTTGTGGATTTTAGTTCGATTCTCTCCAACGTGTGATTTTGTGGGTGTGCAGCATTGTGTCCATCGATCCCTGAGGCGCTGCAGGATTTGAGATGACGTCGACGGTGTACTCGTGGCCGTCCAAGCTGTCAGGCGGAGGCTACCGCCGCGGCTGATGAGGAGCCTCACCACCAAGATCGAGCCCAAGAAGCTCAGTGTCGGCCTCATCACCGGCTGCTACCTCACACTCCTCACCTACGTCTCCCTTGCCAAGCTCTTCGCCATCTACTCCCTGTATTGTTATACATTCAATTAATTTGGGTTGGATTAGTTAGAAATGCGCGAGATCTATCATGTTTTAACGGGGATTTGTTGGTAATCTTGTTGGTTAATTCAGCTGAGGTGGGGGATGAAAAGAAGAGCAATGGCGACACGGCGTCGGATATCAGGGTGGCAAAGATGATGTGTGACGAGAACGGCGTGGATGAGGACTTCTCATACGCGTGGTCGATGGTGTGCGAGCTCTCCAGCGACATCTGCGTAAGCCCCAAGCAGAAGACCATGTACCTCGTGAACCCATCCAATGCTGGCGGCTTCGACGAGTGCGGCGAGAAGCGGCTCCGCCTCTACGCTCGCAAGGACAATTTCCTCCCCTCGGGCGTCGTGGAGGTGACTGTGAAGTCCATCCCCTCCGTGGCTAACGCGCCACAGTGCACGAAGCGCCGCCTTGTCCCCGTGGTGGTGTTCTTCGTCGCCGGGTACACGGACAATGCTGCAGGCCACGCTGGAGAGTCCACATCACGGTCAACCTTCCACGTCAGCGGTCAAGACCAGTCCATTCACTTTTGGACCTCTGATGACCCACTTAAATAGGTTTAGGTACCGAATTGGACAGTTTCATAGATTAGGGACCCAAGTGAGTGAACAACGCTGACAAGTTTAGGGAGCCACATTGTACTTTACTCTTTATTTAAATTAGCAAATTGCATGCTTAATTCGTTATGTAAATGTATGTTAAATCTTTAAGATAGTTACATACCGATTTGTTACTTTAATATTATTATTATACCATCCCTTGACATTTGAATCACATAATCCTTGTCACCCTAGATAATTAAGTGGTAACTTTACTAGCTATTAGTCGTACTTAAGCATCATGCTAGTCTTGCTTAAGTACCAGGGCATTAATTGCCCTAATCATCATATTTTAAACATGAAATTATTTTGGACAGTCATTGGAGGTAAATGACTGGAATATTTGAGATAATTTGATTTATGCTCCTCAAAACCCTAATAACTTGTTGTTACCACATCTGGGTGGATGGTATGATGGTTGGTGTGGATGTAGCATGAGAAATGGTGGTATGTGGTATGCACCGTCCAGATGACTTTAATGACTTAATCCTATGATGACCTCCCAATGTAAAATAGTGCAATCACAAGTCTATAATGGTGTTGATCTGACTAAATAATTTATATCCATCAGTATGAGTTGCACCATTAGAGTGACCCAAGAGTCATGTCGCTGGTGTAAGCCATCGTGGACACGGGTCTGTCACTGGTGTAAGCCGTCGTGGACACGGGTTATGTCGCTGGTGTAAGCCGTCATGTGGCGCAAGAGGGGGTCTGGGTGTGGTAGACATAACCACTCTCAGATGAAAACCTTGGTGGGTGTAACTTACACTAGGGGGTGTATTGTAAAGGCTTTGTGATGATCTCCTTGATTTACATGTCTAAGGAAATGTATGAAATATAACGAGTTGATTGTCTCTTGTGGGTAAAATATACAGTCTCTGCAGAGTATAAACTGTTCGAACAACCGTGCCCACGGTCAAGGGCGGACATAAGAACTTGCTTGAGTTAGTTTTTATTTCAAAAACCTTTGTGGGTGGAATGAAAACTCGTCGGGTGGATGTACCCCTGATTTTGTTTCTCCTTGGTGGATGTACCCCAGTGTTGCTAATAAGGTGGATGTAACCCTAATCAAAAATAAGCATATGGTGTATGGAGCCATGTAACTGGTGGATGGAACATATATCGTTATAAATATTGCATAACTTCTCTCTTTAATAAAATATGATTTGGTTAAATTATTATCTCATAGGAGTTTCTAATTACTATAATTAAAAATGTTACTTTTAGCAAATAAAAAACCCTGAACTATCCTTGTTAAACCCTACATGTATAATTATTGCATTCTGTGTGTTGGATTGCGGAGCACTGTTACTTGTGCTCATCCTTACTCCCCAAATCCATCAAAGCCCGTGGGTCAAGAGCACTGCGCGTATTACGAAGATCAGAAGATGACGGATATGGAGACGGAGGAGCTTGGATTAGTCTCCAGTAGTCTAGGTCCGACATTTGTGGATTATAAATTGTGCTTTACCATCGTAATGCTAATACGGCGGTCCATCTTTGTGGCAAGCAGGCTTCAGAAAGTATAGACAACGGTGAGACACGACGTAGGATGAGAGGGGACTTTTAAATAGTTAGTAGGAGAAAATTCACCATTTGAATTTTATTTGAATTTAATTTCAAAAGCTTAATATTGGAATTTACAATAAAAAACATTTAATGTGAATAATCCCAATATGAACATTAACCAAAACTATTTTATTTGGGTTCTATGTGCTCAGATATATTTTTTAGATTTTTCTAGAATTTTTCTGATTCATTTGCTATTTTCTATTGCCCATTTGAATTTCTGGTATTTTCTAAATTAGAAAAAACTATTAAAATCTCATAAAACCCTTTTGGGCCGAATCCCAGCCCAAATCCCATCTCCTCCGCTTGCCGGCTGGCCGCCACAGGCCGCCTCAGCCGATGATGGACCCCACCGCCGGTCTCGCCTCTCTTCTTTCCTCACGGAGCGCCCCGATCATCCTCCACCGTTCGATCAGGGATGGACGGTTGGATGTGCTCGATCGATTCGGGCTGCCCGAACGCCCCACTGATTGTGAGCCGTTCGATCTCGGACGGACGATCAGATCTTCGGAGTCCGTTTCACGGTCATACCGTTTCGCACGCGATCACGCCCGAGCCGCAGCCGCTGACAAGCGGGTCCCACCGAGGCACTATTCATCGTCTCCGAGTCGGGGACGATCGACTCGCCGCCGCCCGCTTTTTCGCCGTCTGCGTGCCTAGACCTCCTCGAGCCGCCTATATAAAGGGAGCTAGCCCTCGGTCTCGCGCTCCAACCGCGCGGCCGCCGCCAAAACCCTAACCCTAGCCGCGCAAAGCTCTGAGAAGCAATCTGCACCGCCGCAACTCCGACGAGCTTGTTCTCCGCCGTCGGTGCCGCCCGCGCCTCTTCGTCTGCACCCTCGGCATCGCACGGAGCTCCTCTACCTCCTGGTGGCCTTGGTCTCGCCGGAAGACCACCGGAGCCCCGATCCCGACGAGCCCGAGACTTCGCCGCCGGCCACCCTGGTTGTCCCCGTGCACCAGTGAGCACACCCGCGTGATCCTCGTGTCACCCTCTACCTCCCAGTGCCATCCGCCGCCACCGGCGAGCCGCCGTTCGCCGGATCCCTGGGTCCCCGAGCGCCGCCGCCGTTCATCTGACGTGTCCGCGTGCGTGGCCAGCCACCTCAGCCGCCAGCTCCCCCCTTGCGCCACGTGTCGCCCGGTCACTGGTCCACCTCAGCCCGCGTGCCACCTCAGGCCGTGCGCCGATCCAGATGGCTCGGTGGACCTAGTCCACCGTCAGCCGTGCCACTGACATGTGGGCCCCACATGTCAGAGATTTCTTTTTATTATTTCTTTTCCGGAAATCCTCGCTGACATCATCATTGCGCATTAATCCGAATTTTCTTTAGAGAAATAATTCGGGAAATCCAGAAAATCCAAATTAGGGTTTCTTTTAGATTTCCAATCTTCCAAAGCCCATAACTTTTGTGTCCTAACTCCGATTGAGCCCATTCAAATTTCTAAATTTGTCTAAATTCAAGCCCCATTTATCTGAGATTTTTATTTAATTTTTGGAGCTTATCTTGCCTCTGTTATTTATTTGTTTTGTTTGTTTGTGTCTCGTTTGCGAGTAGACGTCGATTCGTCGGGGAATTTTGTGGAAGAAGGAGCACCCCAAGATCAAGACCAGTATATAGACCTTTTCCAAGGCAAGTCATACCTTTGATCATCTTGAACCCAGTTTTCAAATTACTTTGTGTTAAATTATTGCATTCTATTTTAATTATTTATTTAAATGCTTTGGGCATAGTTACTATCCAAATTGTTATCACACCTTAGCCTTATATGTCATAATTCCTTGTCACCCTAGATTGGTTATTAGTTGGTATTATTATAGCACTAACATGGGATGGTTAGATGCGAGTACAATTGCTTAGCCATGCTACGAGTCTCACATCTCATGTAAGTTGCAAATATTAATTATGACTAAGTGACTATGGAACTTTGTGTAAAACTGTGTGCTATGTGTTATTACTTTGTGATGGCATGTGTTGCACTAAAACCAACTGGGTGGTAAAGAATTTAGACTGAGGCAAGTGGTGGAGACTGTGTGACATGGTGGTCTATGTGATGGGAATGATGGTCTTTGTGACTTAGTTAGAAAATGGAAGTCTTGCCTTGGTCAATTAAGGACTTAACTTTGTGCGCCATTGAACTGAGCTTCATCAGCACGACCACATGCCCGGTATGGGACGGGCCTAACTTAGTAAGTTATGGATTCTCGGCATTGATGTTCAGTGGATAGGTTAGGTGTGTGACAGGTGGAGGTGTGACTACTTGGTGGTTGCATCGCGGGACGATTCGTCTTCCCCGTGTCGGCGGTGTGTGTTATACCAATTCTATGTGAGTTTGGTATAACGGTTTGTAAGCACACTGGGAACGTCAATGTTTGAGATAAAGTTTTCGAACTGTTTTGTTACGATTGGTGCTTGCTACACTAGTTGTATCTTGTGGGTAAAGTGTCTGACCTCTGCAGAGTGTTAAATCAATCTATTCGAATAGCGCGTCATGATCATGGACATGCTCGGGGATTTCACACGAGGGGTAGTTTTCATAAAATGTGGGAATGGGAGCTGTGTGATTTAATCATATGGCTATATGAAATAATCTGTTTAGCTGTGTGTCTTTGTGAAAACAACTGTTAAATTAATATTGTCTATTTGTTTTGAATTATGCTTTCAATCTATTATTTGTATTCAATTGCAAATGTTGCTTTCATGCAAAAGAACCACAGAAACCTTTTCTTTGGAATAAGCCTGCATCTATACATTGCATTCTGTGGTATGATTTGCGAGTACAGTTGTGTACTCACGCTTGTTGTAAAACTTGCGTCCAAACCTCTGTAAGAGGAGGAGTCACGCCGCTTTGAGGAGGAGTTCGTTGAAGGCTGATCGTTCGTTAAGGTCTGGATCCCAGTCGGTTGCCTGTTGTGAATTGGTGGGATCTACGCTGGAGTTTTCCGTTCCGCTGCTGTTTATTTCCTGTTAGCCCTGCGTGGCTTAATAAGTGTAAACTCGACCATAAGGTCAAAACCCTTATTTGTTATTCAAACTAATCGTTTACTTTATTTACCGTTTGTGTGGATCGATATTTACCTATGTTAACCCTGTGTGCACTAGCGTGATCCTGGACTAGTGCAGTATACACAGAGGGTTCCAGAATCATAGTTCTGGGTCCCGACAGTGTCCAAAAGGTTGTTTTTGAAACCGATTCTCAGAGTGTTGTCAATCTGTGGAATACTCAAGGTCGGCACCGAGCAGAGATCACTCCAATTCATGGTGAGATTGAGGAGCTTAAATTGTAGGGGTTTTTTTGTAACATCCCATTTTGGAAGCTTTTTGTCTGATTCAAAATGCAATTTGAATTCAAAGTGTTCATCTTGTTTTCGCTCAAAAATTCAAAATTTGCAAATCTCTTTTCCCTCTTCGGGCTCAGCCCATCCCCCTGCCCCCTGACCCGCACCCTGCGCCACGCTGCGTGCACCCAGGGTGCGCTGCGTGTGTTCCTTGGCCGCTCCCGTTGCACCATGTGTGCCCCCAGCGTCGCTCCTGACACACTGCCCGTGTCATCCATGTTGGCCACGCCTGGACCCCCCACTCCCTTCTCTCCCCGCTACATGCCCCGACCCACTCCCGTTAAGCCGTGCCATGCGGCCATCAAGCCCCCAACGGCTCCCTCTTTCCCTTGGCTATAAATGGAGCCTCAGCACCTCCTTCACCCCCTCATCATCCTCTCCAACCCTCGTAGCTTCCGGAGCACCGACACCATTAGAATCGTCATCTTCCCGAAGTTTGGCCGCCACCCCGACTCACATTCCCGTCGATCCGGTGAGCCTCTTGCTTGTCCAACCGCGTCACGTCGTGTTCCCGAGCACCGTGATCTTTTCCCTTCAAACAATTTTGGATTTCAGGTTGTTCTTCATCGGAATTTCGTCGTTTCTTCCTCAAGGCCGATTTCAACTCCATCAATCGATCCCTTGCTTCGGTGAGTATTTTGTTAAATCGACTGTGTCACCTCACTTTCCTTTTTCCTGTAACCGGAGTACACCACCACTGTTGCTCCTTCCTTGCCACCGCCGGTCACTGTGGCGCCGCCACCTCGACCAACACCCGACCTCCTCGAGCGGCCCAGCGCCTTCGCCACCTTCGGGCGCAACCCATGCTCACCCTACTTTCTCCAGTGCACCACCGCGCCACTGTTTCTACCGTGAGCTCCGTTCGTCACCGCCGCTCTTTGCAGCAACGCCGCCACCTTGGGTCATCACTGGCGACGCCACTGCTACCCGTGGGATCCCCGTCCTCATGGGGTTCCATTTTGCCCCTTGCCACCGATCGCCGTCCTTCCCCTTATCGGCGCCACCGTTCTTCCCGTGCGCCTCCTCCTTCCTCTGTTTTCTCTCTGTGTTGTTGCTCTCTGTGAAGTGCGGAGTGAGTCATCAATGACAGGGTGGTCCCACATGTCATGCTCTGAGTCTCTTCCTTCTTTCTCTCTGTTGTCTCACTTACAAGTGGGCTACGGGTGTCATGCCCTCAATGGCTTTGTTGTAAAATACCAGAACAGTGATTCCAGAATAGTGTATTTTCAGAATTTCCACATTTTATGTGAAAATCAAACTTCCAGATGTTTGTCGTCCTTCATACGAACTCCGATTCCATCGATTCTTGTTTCTAAAATATTCTAAATTCAAGATCTTTATGTTGGGAGTGGTTTTGTTCAATTTGAAGTTCATTTGAATTTTCTTTATATTTATTTGTTTTGCTCGCTTGTTTGTTCTTTTTCCGACGTGATCGTCCGAGTAGAGTTCGAAGGTGCGGAAGAGCCCCCTGTTCGAACAAGCGCAAGAATTTTAAGACCAACTTGCTTTTGACCCAGGCGAGTCAGCACTTTGATCATATTGAACCTATATTTGTGCAAATTTTATATTTATTTAAATTAGCAAATTGCATACTTAATTATTTATGCAAATGTATGTTAAATCTTTAAGGTAGTTACATACCAATTTGTTACTTTAATATTATTATACCATCCCTTGACATTTGAATCACATAATCTTTATCACCCTAGATAATTAAGTGGTAACTTTACGAGCTATTAGTCGTACTTAAGCGTCATGCTAGTCTTGCTTAAGTACTAAGACATTAATTGCCCTAATCATTATATTTTAAACATGAAATTGTTTTGGGCAGTCATTGGAGGTAAATGGCTGAAATATTTGAGATAATTTAATTTATGCTCCTCAAAACCCTAATAACTTGCTGTTATCACATCTGGGCGAATGGTATGATGGTTGGTGTGGATTTAGTATGAGAAATGGTGGTATGTGGTATGCACCGCCCAGATGACTTTAAGGACTTAATCCTGTAATGACCTCTCAATGTAAAATAGTGCAACCACAAGTCTATAATGATGTTGATCTGACTAAATAATTTGTATCCACCAGTGCGAGTTGCACCATTGGAGTGACCCACGAGTTGTGTCGCTGGTGTAAGCCGTCGTAGACACGGGTCATGTCACTGGTGTAAGACGTCATGTGGCGTAAGAAGGGGTCTGGGTGTGGTAGACGTAACCACCCTCAGATGAAAACCTTAGTGGGTGTAACTTACACTGGGGGATGCATTGTAAAGGCTTTGTGATGATCTCCTTGGTTCACATGTTTAAGAAAACATGTGAAATATAACGAGCTAATTATCTCTTATGGGTAAAGTGTACAGTCTCTATAGAGTATAAACTGTTCGAACAGCCGTGTCCACTGTCAAGGATGGGCATGTGAACTTGCTCGAGTTAGTTTCTATTTCAAAAACTTTTGTGGATGGAATGAAAACTCGTCGGGTGGATGTACCCTTGATTTTGTTTTTTCCTTGGTGGATGTACCTAGTGTTGCTAATAAGGTGGATGTAACCCTAATCAAAATTAAGCATATTGGTGTATGGAGCCATGTAACTGGTGCATGGAACATGTACCATTATAAATATTGCACAACTTCTCTCTTTAATAAAATATGATTTGGTTAAATTGCTAAGTCTTACGAGTTTCTAATTACTGTAATAAAAAATATTGCTTATAGCAAATAAAAGAATCCAAGCCATCCTTGTTAAACACTGCATGTATAATTATTGTATTCTGTGTGTTGGATCGTGGAGCACTGTTGCTTGTGCTCACTCTCGCTCCCCAAATCCATCAAAGCCTATGGGTCAATAGCACTACGCGTATTACGAAGATCCAGAAGTTGATAGGCACGGAGAGTCGGAGACGGAGGAGCTTAGATTAGTCTCTAGTAGTCTAGGTCTCACCCCAATCTAGCCAGCTAAGTCATTACTTGCATACACTAATATTATCCAAATCTTTGGGTAATATTGATCGCACACAGGTTATGATGAACCCGAAGGTCCTATTGTTGGCCCAATCTTTCGATGAGAACGATAAATTCGGTAGGCGTCGCTCAACTCTCACGATCCTGGCTACGAACACGCAAGGCTCGAAACCACACAATCGCTGAACTGCTCTAAACTTTAATCAACAAAACCCGCCGAACAAAAGGGGCGGTGGCCACTATCTATAGGAGGAAGAGGGAGGGGCGGTGGTACTGTTCATGCATGAATAGTACCATATGAACAGTACCATGAAACCCTAGGGGGCAGCTATATGGGCCATATGGGCCAATGTGGCCAAAACAACCCATTCGTTACATAATTTATGGGCCAACAATTGGTGACGCAGCACCATGACATGTAAACGTAGCCCGACATGTATGAGTAGGAGCAGTAGATGTAGCCCGGCATATATGTGTAGAGGTAGCTCGGTCCAACTGGAAAATATGGCAATGCAGTCGCCGAAAGTCCGATCGAAGATGTGGATGTAGCGTAGCGAGTCGAAGCAGTGGGTGCAGTTGAAGCAGGGGATGCAGTCGAAGCAATGGATGCATCCTTAGAGTTGATGTCCTCATCAGGTTACCTTAGTCGCTTACCTGTGACGAGATGTGCCTTCCCATTTTACTTTCGCTACCGCTTTTATGTAATATATCCATTTGGTCAGATCGGCACTATTGTAAATTTGAGCCGATGCGGTCTATGTGAACTCTGATGTTTTGTAATTAATGTATGGTATGATTTACGTCACGTATGAAATGATTCAGTATCTACTGGTTCAGGGAATAATAGAGTGGATTTACGTAGGATTCTGAATTGGCTAAATTCAGATCCAACATTTGTGGATTATAAATTGTGCTTTACCCATCGTAATGCTAATACGGCGGTCCATCTTTGTGGCAAGCAGACTTCAGAAGTCCATCTTTGTGGCAAGCAGGCCTCAGAAGGTAGATAATGGTAAGACACGACGTAGGATGAGAGGGGACGTCAGCTCGGCGACCACCAGGAAACCGACATGGAAAGTTGTTGAGAGGGGATGACGGGATGCGCCCCACAGGGTAGTGATATGCATACGCGGCATGCATCCTGGCCCACAGATTGGGTCAGTTCATCTGGATAGACTGAGGCCTCCTACCTGTGGGCGTGTTCCCCGGTTTGATTCTTCCTCTCTGCGTCCTGCTGCAGCCTGGGCCAAATTCGGAAAATAATCTTATAAGATCTGGTCTATAACTCTATTGATATGGAGCAACTCTATCATGTGACATATGTTCTTTTACGAATCTCAAAACACACAGTCTCATAAATCACTGATATGAATTTTCACGAATTGAATACTGAAGACTATTACGTCACACTTTAAGATTCGTGAAAAAACATGTGAAGTTGATCCACATCAATAGAGTTGTGAACCAGATCTAATATCTTATATGATTATTTTCCGCCAAATCCAGCGGCGGCCGCGCCAAAACCCACCCACAGAAAGACACCAGCCCCAGGAACGGCCCCCTCATCTTCTTTAACGCAATCCTCTCCGCCCTCCTCTCTCTCCCTGCCTGCCTTCGCATCGACCGCAATTCGCACCCGCAGCTTAATTAGATCCAAGAACCCGTCGTCTCCTGCGCGGTGCTGCCTGCGGTCTACATGGCATCTGCCCCTGCCTCTCATCCCCCCGCTGCCGCCGGCCGCCGCATCGTGGTGGCCGTGGACGAGGGCGAGGAGAGCACGCACGCCCTCTCCTGGTGCCTCGCCAACGTCGTCTCCTCCTCCGGCGCCCAGGACACGCTCGTGCTCCTCCACGTCCGGCGCCCGCGCCCCGTCTACGCCGCCATGGACAGCTCAGGTACGTACGAGCCGCTGGATTGGACGCGCGTGGTTTAAGCATAGCAAATGAGTCGCTGCATGCAGGGTACATGCTGTCTTCGGACCTGATGGCGAGCGTGGAGAGGCACGCCAGCGCCGTCTCGGCGGCGGCGGTCGACAAGGCCAACCACATCTGCGCCGCGTACCCCCACGTAAGTATTTATTTACCACTAGTATTTTGTTAACTCCAAATCCAATCGCGTATGTATATGAATCTGTACTCAATAGGCTAAAATGATAGTGATTCGCGACGAAATAGCAAAAATGGTGGGTCTGAATGCCTGATCCGTGTCATGGACGTGCGCAGGTGAAGGTGGAGACGTTGGTGGAGGGCGGGGACCCGCGCGACGTGATCTGCGACGCCACTGACAAGATGGGCGCCGATCTGCTGGTCATGGGCAGCCATGGATATGGCCTCATCCAGAGGTGACACTAATTAATCGCTCTTATTTATTTACTCATTAATTGTTATTACACGTATCCATCTGAATGATACTCCACAAATAGTAGATAAGGATTAAGGGCGGCTGTACGTGAAAATGACGTGCTTATTAGGCTTTTTTTTTCCTTTCGAAAGGACCATACTCTTGTGTTTTAGTACTAGTACTGTTTTACATATTTTAGCTTATTATGCTAAGACTTTTAAACTCGTCTTAGCTTCCCCCTAAACTTTTTTTTATGCCACTCAAGCTGTCATGATTGAGCAGCTCTCTCAAAAACTATAGTCACTATATATTCTTTTGGGAATCCTTACTCTTTTGGAAATCCTTACCTAGTGTTGGCGTCCCCTCTCTTGGCACCGGTGTCGATGTCTTTTTTTTTTTCTGGGCATGTAATTTTCTCTTCACCTTAGAATGAATGGTAGAGCTTTTGTTTTGTTTAAAAAAACTATATAATCTTTAGTCTTGTTATTTTTAAGTCGTCTGAAATTTTTTTAAGTTTAAATCACTTGTTATGACCATTGAATTTGTATAGAAATTGATGTGTCATGTGATTAGATATTGATTTTATGGATAAAAAATATGATTTATACTTAAGAAAATTTCAGTCACATTATGAATAGACAGTCCTATAATCTTTTAGTGACTTTTAGGTAGAAGCTGAAAGTCTGAAAGCCTTTGTATGGTTCACCGGTTTTTCTTTTCGTCTTTTCTGCTCCGATGGGACTACGATTCTCTACTGTTATTTCTCGCTGAGCTTCTTGAGTTCTTGAGCTAGCCAGAAATTGCATCTGCATGTTACATCTTGTGTGCCTTAAACTTGTGCTTTCCTTCAATTTTCATGGCCATTTTGGCACATACTTACGTGTGTGCAAAAAAATTGCAGGGCGTTCCTGGGCAGCGTAAGCAATCACTGTGCGCAGAACTGCAAATGCCCGGTCCTGATTGTCAAGAGGCCGAAAGAGTAATCCTAGTAACACTAGAAGCTCGACATATGTATGTATACATAAGCGTGGCATGATGGTCTCTTGCCCAAGAACAAAGATCGAGTTGCTATGACAGTGTAATTCTGGCTGATCTCTTGTAATACGAACTGCGTGGGACATCGAGTCATCTTTATTTGTTCTTCCCATCGATCCGTTGGACGCCGTCATAAGTGGTGGATTCAGGACTAAAATTTAGATGCCGCCATAAGTGGTAGATCTAGGACTAAAATTCAGAGGTGCTAATAGGACTTACTTGCTTACGTTTTGCCGAATATTGTGTTGTTGGCTAGTGGTAGTATAACTGAACTCAGCTGAATTGAGGTGCTAGAGGGTAACACCATGAGCTGACCGTTAGTAGGAGCGCCAGCCTCGGCTGCCTCCCTTGGTCCACCCCTGGATGGCATGCTCAATTGATGTCGAAATTGTGCATATATCGTATATGTTGGTGACATGTATACATCCAGCAGACGCACGCGCGGATGTGCCAAATTCGGGTGTGGTGTCTTAAGACTAACAAAGCACAAGGCATCACGGCAAAACGATTAGATCAAGACGTGATGCATTAACGTTGATTCTTTAGTAAACGAGTTGACTTAGACACCATTACATTATACGTCCGAAACAATCTAGCTAGACACCATTACATTATACGTCCGAAACAATCTAGCTAGCTCACTTTAACAGTTAGAAGAAGAAAAAAACACCAAGCATCTTTGATCCAAACCGCTGTTTCTTTGATGCAAAGTGCAGAGGGAATCGTATACTTCGCCATGGCATGGTAATGGCAGAGAAGAGCGGAACAGAGAGGGGGCGAATGGCAGAGCAGTGTAGCGATGTACTGTGCAAAGTGCTACGATGTCCTGCAGTCTACAGACTCCACGCTTGGTTGCAGCCCTGCAGGTCCGGCCGGGGAGGAGCGGCGCACGCAGGCAAGCATTTATTCAAGGATCGCCCAACGTAAGTGCCATTGTGATAATGGTAGTTGCTTGTTCTGCTAATGCCGTTTTTATTTATCGCTTGGCGGTAAGTAGGTACATGAACACAAGCAGCTATCAGCTATTTCTAGTTGACTGACGATTCAATCGCAGGAACATCAAATGCTCAATCCATAGATAGATGCAGCGACGCGGATAAATTTCTCAAGGTTCTCGTACGAACCCTCGCGGTTGTCACTCGTTCCTCAGTTATCTTGTTGGCTTAGTTGTTCTTTCCATCGATCCATTGGATGCTGTCTGCGTCGATTCAATTGATGCCCAAAGTGCGCATATATTAATACGGAATTGCTAAAAAAAAACAGTCGAATTTCTGGCATTCGATGCTTTGCGTGGAGATTTGTGCTCGGCCAGCAACGTTGTCTTCTCTGGCGGCGGCGAGTTAGGATGGAGCTTCGCCGGATTAGAGCTAGGGTTCACCAGGGCCAAACTATAGAGGGAGGGAGGGGTGGCGGAGGCGGAAGGGCGACGAGGCGACGATGGCGCAACCGCGGATCGGAGGAGGGCGGTGGGTGGTGGAGGTCGGCGGGGGAGCACGAGAATCAACTAGAAATTAGGAGGCGGAGGTGACAGTGGCGGATCCGGCGGCGGTAGCCGCCAGAGACGGGGAAGAAGGCGGCTGCAGGGGAGGCAGGCGAGGAGGAGGCCGACGGTAGAAGAAATTAGAAGGCGGGAGTGGCGATGGCAGATCCAACGGTAGTAGCCGCCGGAGACGGGGAAGAAGGCGGCAGTGGGGGAGGCAGGAGAGGAGGAGGCTGGCGGCGGAAGCAGCAAGGCGGTGGGGTGGGAGGGAGACGGGAGGAGAGATTAGGGTTATGCAGCTGCTTTAATAGGGAAGTTGGGGGAGGGAATGACCTTTAGATCTCCATCCAACGACTGAGAAATCTGAATATTTTTTACTCCGAAAACAGTCAAAAGTTGAGTAGACAGACCCATATTAATATGCTGGTGTATACGCGACCTGACAAAGCGTGTGCCCGTCCAACGACTGAATTAGCCTCTTGATTTTGCAGGCGAGCAGAAGAATCCTACCAAACGCTCATCGTTTCGTGTTAAACTTGTGCTCCGTTGCAAACCTGAAAAGTGTGTCCAAGATCCTTTTCTCTTTTAATAATTTTTTTTTTGATAGAAACCCATTAAGTGGTAATATTATGAAAGTATTTTTTTTTTCAAAACAAACATATACACGTGACTTTCATGCATTTAGCACTACTACACACAGCCTCATCACGAGCGGTTCGAGCGGTCATCACGAGCGGTTCGAACCGCTCGTGTTTTTATACGTCTGTGATAAGCTGCGGTTATCACAGACGGTTAAACATCCGTCTGTGATAAGTCACAACACAGACGGTTCTAATTATAAAACCGTCTGTGATATCTAATTATCACAGACGGCTCTATTCAAGAACAAATCATTATAGACGCATATCACGCACGGCTCTATTTACTGAACCGTCTATGATATACACATATCCCAGACGGTTACCATTATATAACCGTCTGTGATAATACACATATCCCAGACGGTTCGTAAATAGAACCGTCTGTGATAAAAAGGATATCTCAGACGGTTATATTTACGAACCGTCTGGGATACGTGTATATCACAGACGGTTATATAATAGAGCCGTCGGGATTATACATATCACGAGCGGTTTGATTGATAAACCGTCTGTGATAGTTATTTCAGCATAACTATTTTTAAAAATTTCGCTAGCCTCGGGATTGCTAACCATGCCCTCTCGAAAATAAGCGGCGAGAAAATAGATACATCACGGATATCAATCGTTGACAACCCAAAGTGATCATTGTCATACAAGCGAACATATATCAAATACTGATCAAACATTGTAATATCAACTCGTCGAGAAAATATTGTCATACAACCCAAAGTGACAACCCAAAGTTTACCATTGAATCACAACTATTCAAAGTGAATTTCAACTATATCAAATATATTAATTGTTTCAAGGTCGTTCAAGAGTGAAACTCTCCGTTGGCCGCAATGATATCCGTCGTGATGAAGGTGCGAGCCTCCTCGAACATCCGAGATCTCTTTACGAGCAGTGAATCTAAATCTATATTCAAAACCTACAAACAAGAGTAAAGTGTTACACATATATATTTAAATTTATAATTAGCAATTATTGCGAGATTGACCAACCTCGGGATCCGGCAACCTAGCACTCATGAGAATGCATATGATGGCAAGCGTAGAATGCACATTCTTACGCTTTTCTTGGCGGCACTGAAAAATAGAATTACATATATAGGTATAGTCGGTTCGAGACGCATTATTACGAGTATGATATAGGATTATTGTGTTGTAGCACGTCATCGGAAATCGCGCCCCGTGATTAAGTGTGGCGTTCGTTCCCTTGTATAGCCCTCCTCGGCAATATAGGAGATGAGCGACCTACATGTTTCCAAAAGTTAACCTCGGCCATTTCAAGCGAAGGAAGACTACAATAGAGTTATGTATGGAGGAAATGAGCACACACATCGACTACTTCTTGCACAAGGGTGAAGTCGTGGCCTTTTTCATTAGGGAATCAAGGTATAGTACGATTCCTCTTTGGTATAATGACTAGAAGGATCCAGTGATGCCTACTCATGTATGTCGCTATAGTCATTAAACCTAAGTTCATACTGCGTATAAAGTACAAATGAAATTTGTATAGCAAGTAGTGAAGCACTTACTTCTGGTTGTAGGGCACCATTATGTAGTCCACGTAGTTTTGAGCAAGCAATCCTGCCGTTATGTATTTCTCGACGTAGGATGTGTCTGCCAAGATGGTTTGCTCAGAGACCACGTGTGGGTCGAGGAAACCCACCGGTTCTTTCAATCGCCGGGCAGTTTTAATCATGTATCTATACATAAGCAATGAGTTGTTATATTACGTGAATGTACGTGAATGTAGAACTTGATTGTACACACTTACGATGTCAAAGATCGTAGAAGTGAGGCATCGAGGGCTTTGAGGTTGAATAGGTCGAACAAGTCGTGAAGCCCACGATGAAGGGCGGCTCGTGGAGAAATAGTCCTCCGTGTATCTAACGGTGATTCCATCAGCGCACCCTTTCTCTTTGGTCTTCTTCAAGTACCGGCTATGCAAACTCGACAACCTAATCCAGCGTGAGGCTAATCATCGTGCTCGTCGCCAGCGGACTTCGAAAGAGTATTTCTTAGGGTTAGGAGGCGGAGCGCCTTAATGTTCTTCGATTTCGATTTGTTACGAGCGACTTGCGCGCTACGCGTCTTCCTCTGTCGACGATTCGGGAGGCGTACGGCGCACGCTTTTTGTTCGTTCGGTGTCTTCTCCACGGAACCGATGAGGCGGGCTTCTCAGCGAAGGTTGAGGTGCGATCATGGAGGGTCTGTTGGAGAGACATGGTCGTGTCGAGGTGGTTGGGGTAGAGTCATCAAAGGTTGAGGCGACGCATCGCAGGTCCGGGCGATGTCCTTCAAAAGTTGAATTGGAGGGCATGGTCGTGTGGAGATGGTTGGGGTGGAGTCATCGAAGGTTGAGGCGCACTGCGCAGGTCGAGCGATGTCCTTCTTTGGCCTGAATAAAGCATGCAGGCATCCCCTAGTGTTATGATTTCGTCGTTGGGCGAATCTCGGTAGGATGGCCCTAAAATTATCATGTACCATGTCCACCTGGACCCTGGCGTAACCCTGCGTCACCTGGGCACCGTGCTGCACTATCCCTTCATTGCATGGATACACCACCCCCCGCCCAGCCTCAATAGACATCCCAACCATCCTCACTTGGAGTGTGCGGTCGTCGGCTCCTACAAAGCGACACGCAATTAGCTAAGGCGTCCTATAGGTCTATCTTTGGAGCATTCCAGAGATGTACATTACCTTGATGTCGTCGATAGGTAATTGGACATCATCGTGTTCACAATTTTGCGTGGACGCGACGCTACTCCGATGTTGAGGAGGACTACCTACCAAAACAACGGGCGACTGGTTGTTGAGGAGTAGTAGTTGATTCACTTGGTCCTGCAATCTTGCTATCTTTTCTTCAAATTTTGCGATAAGCACCGTTCTCTTCCTTCAAATTTTGAAGTAAGCACATGTTCCAACAACGTGTCGTACTCGGCCTTGGATCTCTTCCTGCTCCTATCGTGCGATGAGTCGTGCAGAATCCATCCCTCCAAGATCGTTAACCCCTTTGCCTCGCGTGCGACCAGGTGCTCCTTGTTTCCCAGGGCCGTAGTTAGTATATCCTTCTCCCTATCTGCTTGGAAGGAGCCTTCGGAACATGCGGAACTCAATTCTTGCTGCAAGAGGTCATCATGTTATTATATACATTATGAAGTTATAGACTTATTAACAACTAGGTAGTTCGAAGACATTTACCACACGGTTGGCCACATCCCGGTCTGCCGGGTTTGTGAAAGAGATTTCGCCGAAGAGCGTGGCGATGCCTCGCTCTTAACCGGGAGAGAGCGCGATGCGTGATCTCGACAAATGGCCTTGTTTCGTTCGCGTCCTCGCGCCCATTGCGCGGTTTTACCCGCGTACCAGCCGTGCCGAGTTTGTGGGGTGAGTGTTAAGTGTCCGAGAGCCTTGCGCGTCGCACTTTCCTCACGAAATTCGGCGTCGTCTTCATTTGCACAAAGGCGTCCCATATATCCCGCGACAAGAATTTATACGCCGTGAAGGGCGTTCGACCGTGTTCACGTACCTTGTGACAAGCACGCTCTTGAAGGTCCTCCACGCCTTCCGATCGAGAGCAACGCGCTGTTCGTTCCACGCGCGCCAGTGTCTGCGGTGGGAAAGTGAGCGATTTTAAAACTTCGTCCCACGGTGGCTTCTCAGAACATCCGACACGGTGTCGGCTCGGTGTGGTGATGGGGACCGTTCCCTTCCAAGTATCCCGCACAAGGTTCGAATCTCGCCTGCTTTGGGGACTCACAGGGATCCCATTGGCATTGACCTCCGTGACGGTCATTATGCCTGGAGGAATTCTCGATGTTCCTCTGCCATCTCGCGTACGTACCACTTTCCTCGGAGATCCAGACGGCGGCGAAGATGGTGCGGACGCCATGTCGCTTACTTGCTATCTATATATGCACGAAGCAATATGCGTAAGCTCTAAGCGACCCGATTCAAGCGGTTACTCAACTTAACCGAAAATGATGCACAAGCGTATAATATATAAAGAAGGATTGATGGTAGTTTGTGCTCTCGTAGGAGAGTTGCAAAAGAACAAGTCTTTGCCATCTCAATCCTATTGTCTATACTCTTCATTAAATGAATATGATAGTATAAATTCAAACTATGAGCTCTAAACAATACTTTGCTTAACTGTCAAATGATCTCAACTGTTACCGAAAATGATCTCTTAAAACATTCAATCTCAGTATAAGAGAAAAGTTCATCACAGGCGAACAGAACAAAGCCCATCGATCAATTTGATTCACATTATCAAAGACTATCAAAGTCACATCACGGAGGGTTCGTCAATACAATAGAGCTCATGAATGAACTAACGATATATCAAATTGTGGATGCATTCAACCGTCTGTGATAACTAGCATTCAACGAAAGTAACAAATTAACGTATATGAAATTGTGATAGCAAGTAATTTGTACAATAGAGCTCAAGAATCAACTAACTATCACATTCAATCTCGGTATAAGACGAGTTCATCACGAGCATGTCAACAAAGCCCATCGATCAATTTGCGGATCTTTAGGAATACTCACAGAGGATGCCGCACAACAACTCACGGTGCAAGGAGGAGGCCGGCAGGGGAGGAGGCCGACGCGGGGAGGAGGGAGAGGCGCGGGAGGAGGCCGACACGGGAGGAGGACGGCGCGGGAGGAGGCCGGTGCGAGAGGAGGAGGCCGACACGGGAGGAGGCGGTGCAGAGAGGAGGAGGCCGACACGGGAGGAGGCGCGTCGAGCGGCGGAGGCGTCGTCGATGAAGGGCGGCGGCGTCGGGTCTTACGGACGGGGAGGTGAGCAGGCGAACCCTAGAGGAGCCGAGAGAGCGCGCGAGCCTAAGAAGCGCGGGAGGCGAAGTGACGAGTAAAGAGCAAAACCCTAGGTGCGCCTTTTGATAAAGAATATCACGACGGCTCTATTAATGAACCGCTCGAGATATCATCAATATCACGACGGCTCTATTTAAACACCGTGCGTGATAATATCCTGACGGTTTGCTAAAAGAATCGTGCGAGATATCTCAATATCACGACGGTTCTTGAATGGCACCGTGCGCGATATTGAGGATATCTCGAATGGTTCTTTAATCAAACCGTCGTGATATTATCACATACGGTGCTTAAATAGAGCGTCGTGATATTGATGATATCTCGACGGTTCTTTAATAGAGCCGTCTGATAATATATCTGACGGATCCATTATAGAGCCGTCGTGCTATGGATCTCATTCCCTTCATCTCCGCGCGAGTGTCTCTTCGTCTCTGCTCCGGCTTTTATATAAATAGACAACCCTTATCAAAGGATTCTCACGAAGCTCCTTGATCATCCCCTCTCTCCACAAATTCCAAATGGCTTCCTCTCTCGCCCCATTGTCTTGGCCTACATTTTGGTTGTGTACTCGCACTCTCTCGATCGCAACTTTGGCCCAAGCTGCGAACAAGGCGTCCGTTCGCAATGCAATCCGTTGTAGACCCTCCCATCTACAGGAGACCATAACGGCGCTCATCGGTCGATTGGAGCTCCTCCTCCAACAGACGGTCACGAGGCTCTCGGCATCCGGCGAGTAAACCTCGTCGTGGGATTGTCTATGGAACTCTTTGGTCCGCACCGAGGATGCAGCCAGAGAGTCGAGGACGACATCGACATTGCGGGAGAGCGGGTCCGCCTAGCCGAGACCGTGGAGACCGGGGTTGATGGCCTCGGGCTATATGGGACTTGATTACGAGTCCGAACATCTACAAGAGGAAATTGGCGTGCAAGGTCACGGTGGAGGCGTTTGGTGAGACGATCGGTGATCCGCTCCCACCGAAGCCGGCGAGAATGCGTCACGAAGATTTGAAGACTAAGATAGGATCGCTCATCCTTTTTATAAATGCGTGATGTAAAAGCGATAAGGCGATCTATTATGCATGCGTGATGTAAATATGGTCTTTTGTCATTGATGATATGGTCTTTTTATAAATGCGTGATGATATGGTCTTTTATCATCTAATTATTCTTGGGCAAATCATGCGCTATCACGAGACGGTTGAATAAAGAACCGTGCAGTGATAATATACTCATCACGACGGTTCCTCTCATTAAATGCGTGTTGACCATCACTGACGGCTCCATGTGGAACCGTGCGTGATATCCTCCATATCACGAGCGGTTAATAAGTATAACAAATGCAGATATTGAGTATATCACGACGGTTCCACATGGAGCCGTCTATGAAAGTTCAACACAGGCGGTTTGTGTAGAACCGTCGTGATATACTCGTATCACGAGCGGTTGGAAATAAGAACCGTCGTGATATTTCACCTATAAATATAAAGACCGACAGAGGCCCCCCCTAGCGCGCCTCGATCTCTTCTTTGGAATAGAGGGCTTGAGAAGCTTTGCTCTGTGTTGGTGTAGGAGGCTTGTTTATTTGACTTGCCTTGTTCTTGGTTGTGGGTTGCCCTAGCAACTTATGGTCATTGGCTTGCATGCATGCTTGCTTTGTGAGGCTTTGGTGGTAGCTCTCGGTTTGGGTGTTGTGAATGAGTGTTTTTGTGAGTGGGATAAGTGGTGTATTTCGATTGTGGCTCTCTTGCCTGTTCATTGGCACGAAGGAGAAGGACGGTGAGAATCTCATGGGATATTAGGAATTTTAAGTCGTGAGCTCCGAGGGTAACGATCTTTAACTCTTTATATTTGCTTAATAGGAGGAGTAACGTATTTGCGATTAATAGGAGGAGTAACGTATTTGCGTTTATTAATATAATTTAACACCACTAATTGTTACATGTGTAGCGTAGATGGACCGAGCTGGATGTGCGGTGCGAACCGTGTGAGTGAAGAGTACATTAATGGCGTGATTGCTTTTAAAAGAGCGCGGGCGGATATCTTGAATAAGGGGATAGAATTTATGTCTTGTCCATGCATTGATTGCGATAATCGAAGATTTTTAACAACCCGCGCGATCGTAGGGCACTTGATTGAAGGGGTTTCAAAAAGGGTATACATGTTGGACCGATCCACGGTGAAGAGCGATTATCTGAAGTTAATAATGATGACATCGACGAGAATTCAACGATATGCGGATGTGGATATGTTTTTGATGGCGATAGGTCGTGCGATGACAATCTGGATCGGATGCTACGCGATGCGAAGGAAACTACGATGAGAGAGAGTTTTGTAAATTCGGCGCTTAATGGAGGACTCGGGAAACCTTTGTTCCTGGGCGCAAGCCGGAATACACAAGATTGTCAACCGTACTTGAACTGCTGAAATTGAAGGCGAGCAATGGTTGGTCCGACAAGAGTTTCACGGCGTTGTTAGGTCTCTAGCGGACATTCTTCCGGAGGAGAAGCGTGTTGCCAGCACCACCTACCAAGCCAAGAAGGTTCTTTGTCCATTGGGAATGGAAGTAGAAAGAATACATGCATGTCCGAACGATTGTATCTGTATCGTAAAGAGTATGCAGACTTGCATGTATGTCCGTGTGCAAAGCATCCCGATACAAGCGTAAGAATACTACTAAGGTGAAGCAAGGACCTCTGCTAAGGTGTTGTGGTATCTGCTGTGATCCCACGTTTGAAGCGTTTATTTGCGAACCGAAAGGAGGCAAGATTGCTGCGTTGGCACTCGGAGGAGCGTAAGAAAGATGGAAAACTAAGACACCCTGCGATTCTGCGCGGTGGAGAAACTTGATCGAACCTTCAAAGAGTTCGGTGCGGAACCGAGGAACATAAGGTTAGGGTTGAGTACAGATGGAATGAATCCTTTCGGTAACATGAGCGTGACATAGCACATGGCCCGTGAACCTATGTATGTACAACCTTCCTCCTTGGTGTGTATGAAGCGGAAGTACATTTTGATGTCACTACTTATCCAAGGGCGAAGCAACACTGGGAGCGATATTGATGTGTACCTAGCACCATTCTTGGATGATCTTGTGACCTTTGTGGAGCGAAGGGGTACAAGTATGGGATGCGTACAAGCGAGAGAACTTCTCTTTACGCGTCATGTTGTTCTGCACTATCAATGATTTTCCCGCCCTTGGTAACTGTCGGGCTTGATGCGAAAGGAGCCAAAGCTGTCACTTTGCTTAGATGCTACGAGAGTGTATGGTGAACAACTCGCAGAAAGCGTGTATATGCGTCACCGTAGGTTCCTTTCAGAGTCACCCATACCGCAAGATGAAAAAACAATTCGCGGAAATAAGGAGGACGATTCGGCTCAAGGGCTTTTAGAGGAAAGAGGTCTATGATATGGTTAAGGATATCCATGTTGTGCTTGGGAAGGGATGTAAATTAAAAACCCGTCGGAAGAACATCCGGAAGAAGCGGTCAATTTTTGGGACTTGCCTTATTGGGAGCACTTAGAAGTTAAATCCTTTGCATCGACGTCATGCACGTGGAGAAGAATGTATGTGAAAGCTTGATTGGTCTCTTCTTGAACATTAGTGGCAAAACAAAGGATGGTGTTAACGCACGCGCGACTTGGTTGATATGAACATAAGGACCGAGTTAGCACCGAAAGAGACCGATAAAGGGCGAACATACCTTCCACCGACTTGCTACACTATGTCCAAGGCGAGAGAAATGAATTGTGCCAAAGCTTGCATGGTGTCAAAGTCCCGTCTGGTTACTCCGCTAACATTAAGAAACTTGTTTCTATGCAAGATTTGAAATTAATTGGTATGAAGTCTCATGATTGTCATGTCTTGATGACACAAATGCTTCTGTTGCTATTAGGGGTATCTTGCAGAACAAGGTCCGAGTGGCAATCTTGAGGTGTGTTATTTCTTCAACAATTGCTCGAAGGTCATCGATCCCGAAGGACTAGATGCTCTACAGCCGAGGTGGTGACGACTCTATGTCAACTTGAGATGTATTTCCCTCCGTCATTTTTCGATATTATGGTCCATCTCATTGTTCATCTTGTGAAAGAGATAAAGATATGCGGTCCTGTGTTCCTCGTCATATGTACCGTTCGAGAGGTATATGGGAATTCTCAAGTCCTACGTGCGGAATCGATCTCGACCGAGGGCGGCATCATCGAAGGTTATGCAACCGAAGAGGTCATTGAGTTCTGCGTCGACTACATGGCTCGGTGGAACCGATAGGTGTGCCTCTATCTCGTCATGAGGGAAGGTGGATGGTATCGGGACCATCGGAAGAAATCAATCACTCCCGATCTGGATACGTGCGCTCAAGCCCATTTCACGGTCTTGCAACACATGACCCAACCGCCCCCGTACATCGGCGAGCACAAAGACATGGTACGCCAATGAGAATCCGGCCGGTCGGAGGTTTGGATCACGAGAGCACAACCGTCGGTTCAACGAATGGGTAAAGGTGCGAATCATGGTGGGAGGTCATCAAGTGATGATCTGTTGCTATGGTTGGCAAAGGGCCACAATTTACAATTGTCACATGGCAAGGATCGACATAAATGGGTACACATTTTATACGGCACTCGGAGATAGGAAGAGCACGATCCGAAGCTGCGGTGTCGCATAGATGCATTCGATGCCGATGGTGAGGAGCTCGTACTATGGGCAAATAGAGGAGATATAGGAGCTCGACTACGTGCTTTTCAAGATCCCCTATTTCGGTGCCGTTGGGTCCATCTCCCACATGTGAAGGTCGACAAATGCGGCGTCACTACCGTGGACCTCGATCGTGTCGGATACAAAGAGCGAACCATTAAATCTTGGCTAACCAAGTTGTTCAAGTCTTCTATGTAACCGACCGGCAAATAAGAAGCGTCACGTAGTTCTTCATGGAAAAGAAAGATTGTCGGAGTTGAGAATGTAGTGGGCGAGGAAGAATACAATCAATTTGACGAGTTGCCTCCTTTCGGAGACGGCATCAGGCTCGAGGAAGAACCCAGCGAGGAAGCTAGCTATATGCGCGTCGATCATCGTGAAGGACTATATTTTAATTAAGAAATTACTCCATTGTAATTAATTTATTCCATAACATCATGTGTTATGAACTTGTAATATGTCGTACGTATATTTTGATGTCAACGTGGAATTGTAATCGCTCCTGTCCTTGTGGACCGTATAATTTGGTGCATTAAAAATTCATTTCATTTGGAAAATAGTCCAGCTGCACTACCTTTCTAGAAACCTAAAAAACTAAAATTTCATGGCAAATAGTCTAACACCTTTGCAAAGAAAGCGGTATACTCATGCCTAATCCTGCGATCGTCATCTGCAGAAGGCGACGTAGTCGTCCCACCCTTCCACACCGCACCAATGCTCGTGCGGTGGCCATCCTCGACGGCGCGCCACACCCGCCCGGTGGCGGCCTTCTTCCCCACGCGCGCTGGACCATGTCGCGGCGAGCCTCGCACCGCTGCACTCCGGTTGGTCTTGGCCGTCTCGCACCGCCGCCGGTCGGCTCGTCCTCGACTTGGGCGATGTAGTGCTTCCCAACGTCGCGCGTCTCGTCGGTGTGTAGAGAGAGACCGAGCACGAGGCGCGCCTTGTGGCGGCCATGGCCGCCGTTCAAGGAACATGAGGCGCGCCGCATGTCTTGGGCGCGAACAAGCCCGAGGCCGGCGATGAAACAAGCCCGGGTTGCCGGCGGCGGCGGTGGTTGGCGGCGGCGAGTAGCGCTCGTTGTCTGCCACTTCATCGCCTCCTCTCGCTCGGCGCCACGCGCCTCCCCCGGCGCGTTCCTTGGACACCTTGTACAAGGCCTTACAACTATACATACATACATTCAAGATGTTAGAATAAATAGTAGTATGTGCGTCGTATATTGTAGACATAAAGATGTACGTACATTAATCGTAGGTGCATAGGTCCTCCATGGGCTGAGAGAGCTCGCGGCCACCACGGCCGGCGATGTCGGCGCGACATCGTGAGAAAGAGCGGCGATCACCGACCTCCTCGCCTTGGTCTTGCTTTGGCGCTCGCATGCTAACCTTGGCGATTGGCGTACTCAAAACCGTGAGACGAAGGCGATGGGAGGAGTTTAATCTTGGTGATTATTCCGTCTTATATCAAGAATTAGGAGTAAGCGCACGTGAGACGAAGAGGCGCATGTATCGTCGGCGTGCGAGGCGAAAAGACGGTTGTGCGATGGTGAAGAGACACATCGCGGGAGGCGGATATCACGACGGCTCTATATGGGAACCGTGCGTGATAATAATATCACCAGCGGTTATTTAATAGAGCCGTGCGTGATACTAGTATATTACGAGCGGTCTCAAATTGAACCGTGCGTGATATTTCCTGACGGTTTTATTTCCAAACCGTCGTGATAAGCGTCCTCATCACAGGCGGTTCATATTACCAACCGTGCGTGATACTTCCTGACGGTTGGTAATATGAACCGTGCGTGATATGTCCTCATCACACACGGGTCATATTACGAACCGTCGTGAAGTATCACAAGCGGTTGGTAATAAGAACCGTCGTGATGAGGACATATCACGAGCAGTTCCCGAGGCATTCAAAGGGAACCGTCTGTATAAGTTCAACACAGACGGCTCCTTTGGAACCGTCTGTGATGAGGTGTCTGCTATTGCCTGTTTTGTAGTAGTGTAGTCTAAATATGTAAAAAGGTATTGATACCTAAACTTTCATATATTCAATCTAAATCTGTAAAAACATATTAATACCTAAGGTTTTGAAAGTTTGATTGCGTGTATCCAAAACAACATGTTTTTTTACTAAAGAGAGTCGTTTTCAAGAGCAAAGAAGCACGCCTCTCTCAGTTTTACTACGAGAAACAGCACGCACCATCATTTTCTTTTTTAGTTGAAGCGCAGCTTGTTGGTGTCACTTTTCTCTTAACTCTTAAAAAGTACAATCGGAACCCGACGCACCACCGAAGGATCATCTAGATTTGGGGCCAAAATGCAGAAGCACTACAGCGCGTGCGTTAGCAGCAGCTCCCAGCCGTCAGATCGAGACACGGAGGATCAGATCAACTGCTACAGGCTCATTGCTACAGTACCATTTCATCTACATTTTAAAGGTTCACTAGTTAAGTGCCAGTGCGTTGCTACGAAATATCTTATGGATGTAATCATTTATCAATTACGTAGATATAATATATATCAATTTGTCAAGGCGCGCGGAGCAGAGCAGAAGAACGGGTGAGGAGAGGAGGATGTGAGACCCGTCCGGATCCGACCAATAGAAGCGACGACAGGTGACAGGGCGACGTGCGTGGATCAGAGCAGAAGAGCGGGGGTGAAGGCAAGGACGGAGAGGAGGATGAAGCGCAGACGACATCACAGGCGATGCCAGGAGAGAAGGAGCAGGGAACGCACGATGTGAGGAGATAGTTTGTTGATAACGTGACTCACATGTTAGTAGAGAAGAACGATCATCAACTCTAATTTTTAAGTAATAGAGATTATAGGGGAAGGTGGAGCCGATAGGGAACCACTTCCTGTTAAGCGCGGGGCGGCGGATGTGCGCCGGCGCGCGCATGGGGCACGTCCTCGTGCAGTAAATGCCGGTGGCGCTGGTGCACGCCTTCGACTGAGAGCTGCCGGAGGGGGCGGGAGAGATGGACACGGAGGAGTTCGGGCTCGCGCTGCAGAAGAAGGTGCCGGTCAGGGCCGTCGTGTGGCCGCCGGTGCGTACAAGTGATCGCCGCGGCTGGGTGTGCATGCTGTGCATCTGGCTGGCTGTCTGTGAGTGGATTTTGTGCGTGGCGAAGAATAATGGACGTGTGATGAGGTTTCCTCGTTTGTATTGTAACGACCGAACGAGTCAGTGGCTTTACGCTTAAATAAAGTGAGACATCTTGGGGCAGCCTGTGAGCTGTGATTAGCCCGTAGTGTCAGTAACTACATTTTGCTAACTTTGCAAACTGCTGCAAAATTCAGAAGTTTAGCTCAACAAAAAGTATGTATGCGAACCAGTCTCGCATACGGGAGCGGATCTGAGTAGACTATAGTTCGAGACCTATAACGAAAAGTCCATAAAAAATTTCTTAATAAATTACCAGAAATTCAAAGGAATAGAATGATTAGACCAAAGAAAGTCAGCACCCGAAGCATAGCCCATCGTTGACTGCCCCACTCCTCGCATAGGACCATGGGCGGAGCCAGCAGTGGCGCTCGGTATGCCTAGACACACCCAAAAATCAAAAAACAATTCCTGAGATTAGTTTTGTATTTGGACCATATTTGTAGCATTCCTTAGTGTGCTCCTTCTTGAAAGCCTAGCCCACAACCCATGATCCGCTCATACCCCCACTAGCCCACAACCACCTCACCACTCACCAGTCCACAGCCATCTCCATCTGCAATACTTCAACTACTCCCCAATATCCAACCCTAAATCCCTGATCCTCTGCTCTCCTCCCCACTTGGTCTTTGCGGCTTGGTGGCTCAGCAGCTGACGCAAGGCGGGGAGCAGCAACAGGCGACTCGACGCAGCGCGGGAGCAGTAGGCGACGCGACACTCACTAGCGCACAGCCACAATAACTCAATGCTTAATTTGTGGATTTCGATTGGAAAATATCCCTCCCTAAAGAATGAGGGGGAAAGCACATGCTATGATGGTATGCTTTGGATCTTTTGATTTTATTTTCATATAAAACTTGATGCTATTCAATCGGACTGAAATTAGATAGAGAACTTGGTATGCACCTGTCGTGGCCGGCAATACATCACGGCAAGGCGGCGCATGGCAGCCAGTAGGGCAAGTGGGCGGCCGGTGACCTCACTAAGGCCAGCGGTTTTGCAAGTGTGCATGGTGGCAGTGGCGGACACAGGATTAAAATCTAGGTTGGGCGGAATAATATGTTGCAATCACTTTCAATAGAGCATATAACACTAAATGGAACAGAGATGCAATATGGCCATCAGGGCCCATTCCCATAAGCATGAGATCAAGCCTGGGAAACCCACTTGCTTGTGACATTGCAATCACGCCATTCTTAACAAGTTGCTTCAAGCAAGTTTCATAGTCATCGGCTGCTCCCTCAGCTGACAAGGCATCATTTATAGCATAAACTTGGCCAGTAGGAATTGGCACCTACAAAGTTGAAAGACAGCACCCAGTTAAGTAGTTCTGAATACATAACAAATTACAGACCTGAAAAGTGAAAACTGATGATAATGGAAGACTAGACATAAGAACGCATCTCTGATTGCAACTTCAACAAAATCTTATCTAAATACGAACACTTCTATTGATGTTATCGCCCATTCCTCTAGAAACACCAATATAGTAGATAAGGTCATTTTATGGTATGTTTCAAGAGCTTGCACATATTTGAGCATGAATACATCTAGTGGATTGTAGAAGCCCAGTGCTGAATAAAATGTATCATCGCTGATGATTTGCATATGCTTCTCCATCACAAATATGCTGCTAATTCACAGAACACAGGCGGAACAGTAGAGGTTTCAGAATCTGAGATGAGAAGCTTCAACTTTTTATTAATGACTCATCTAAACTGTTAACAAGGAATAAAAAATTTCTGCAACCACTTTCCATAAACTTGAAAATCTGGATCTATTCTTCACATATCATTTTGAGAAATTGATCCATAGATTCAAGTTTCATAGTCCACGGTATCTAAAGAACCTTAACAAAATTAGTAGTAAAAATAGAAAGTTTTCACTTGATCCTCACCTCACCGACGCGGCGACGCCGGCACGCCGCCGGTCCCCCCCCCCCCCTCTGGCCTCGCTCGCGTCTACGCCGCTGCTGCCAGCCACCGCCTGCTAGGGTTGGAGAGTGGAGTTTGCAAATTGGGGGACCGGGGAAGTGAGCCAGCCAGTAGATGTAGAGATTTGGAAGATGGGCTATTGGGCTTAGCTGAGCCTAGCGTAGGATTTGGTTTGGGCTGTGGCATAACTAGCAAGGGAGCAGCCGAGCGGCGAGCAGGGACCGCCGGCGCTGGGGTGGGGGGACCACCGGCGCTGGGGGTGGGGGTTCGGCCGGTGTTGGCTACCTCGGGCGGCCGCCCACCCTCGCCATATAGCTGGGACCGCCCCTGCATGGTGATGAGTTCACGGGAATGGATTCATACTTCACATGTCACATCCATTCATTTTTTCCTCTCTTCTATTGATTTAAGATTTAATAGTGAAATGCAGTTGCAATACTAAATCAATACATATAGCAACTTTTTTTCTCACATTCAGATTATTATGCAAACCATTTTCTAAATTTATTACTATAGTGATGACATGTGAAAAGATACTAGTAGACTATTACCTCTGTTTTTTTACTTAACGTTTTTGACTTCTAAAAGGCAAATTCTTAGTTTCGTTGAACGATATATAATTTGAACTAATAGTACCAAGCATTGCTTGGTGTGTGCACTCCTATCGTCTAAATCCTATCTCCACCACTGCGTAGGACTGGTGAGGCCTAAGTTGGCACTTGGCAGCGAGCATAGGCAAGTCTACTGACAGCAGCGGGTAGCTGCTCAACTGCACACGGCGTCGCGGCCGTGACAACACAATCGCATCTCAGTGACAATTGACAACTATATGCAGAACGGGTAGCACAAAACAAGAGCCTATTGACGGCAGGAGGAACTGGCAGTTGTACAGCGCAACTCAAACCGGCCAGTCACACCGTAAGACAAGTACAACGCAGGCATCCATAGTATTTCATAGATTTTCGCATCTACAAAAATTACATGGTTCAGCTTCATTGATACCAGCAAGGTTATCGGTGTCACGATACGGATCGTAGTATTGTACGCATCCTATGATCAAACTAGTAGAATCGCTAGTATCGCGACAAAAATACGATTTAGTGTGATCCCACACCAGGGGAAAAACCACCCATTTGATTGGGATCCAATGGTTCAGATTGCAGTACTATTCGGACACATGACCTCGTTAGAAACCCTTGGACGGAGAGAGAAGGATGAGGGAGCGGCGGCCATGGTAGAGGGGTTGGGAGCGATTCCCTTCACGTCGGCCGACGGCTCCATCTCCACCATGCACCGCCGTGTGCCACATGCTCTCCATCTTGCTGGACTCTCAGATCTGGAGCTTCCTCACCGGATCCCTGCGCCGCACGACGAACTTCACGGCCTCACCGGAGCTGCTGCCTTGCTGAAGCCTGCATGTGGGGCCTCGGTGCTGCACATTCTTCGTGCCTGCATCTCCAGGCCCCCATGAGTCCATGACTCCACGTCTTCATCTCCAGATTCTCCACATCCTTCACTCTTTTCAATACTAAACTCTGCACTTTTGTCTATATGTGTTTCGATTCTTGTCTTTACAGAAAACAAGGTTCATCTGCCCAAGTAATTTGGATTAAGAACTTATATAGTAGTACTTATATAGTAGTCATAATCTCGCAAGGAAACTCTCGCGAATCATGTGTTTCTATTATTTAGGAATTGGGGTTAAAGGAAAAATGTCAATGGGAGGCAACACTAATATTGCTAGTGTTAGCACAGCACAGGTGGATCTAGCTAGGGTGCCGGGTGTGTACCGGCGTTCCCAAAATTTGCAAAATCTACTAGAGAGTGGTTATTCTATTGGAATGAAATTGGAGACGGTAGCTCAGGCCGGCAGTTTTGCAGGTGCACATGATGGTAAGTTACAGAAAGAAATCCTCAGAAGTCACATCTATTTATTTCTCCATCTCTTCTATTGATTTAGGATTTAATAGTGAAATATAGTTGCAATACTAAATCAATACACGAAGCACATTTCATTTTTTTTTCTCACATTCAGATATTATGCAATTTAATTTTCAAATTGATTACTATAGTGATGACATATGAAAAGATGCCAGTAGACTATTATATAGTATAGTGCTTCTCAGAATGAAAATATTTTCAAATGATGAATTTGCAAACCCTTCATATTTTCAAATGATGAATTTAGAAACCGCTCGATAATACATAGTTTGAATTAATCGTACTAGACGTGCTTTGTGTGTGCACCCCAACGCTGATTCCTAGCTCCACCACTGCAACACAGCGGGAGAAAATGTGCATACTTACTGCTGCTTGTTGCATTCTTGTAACCTTTCGAAGTATGCTGTAGCGCTGCTAGTTAAGTTCTCCAACGTCAGAACTAACTTTGTATGCGTTTCAGACTTTCAGTGTCTGTAGCCTGTACAGTAAGAGTACATCTTTAATGACACCATTAGTGTGTAGTATTGTTAGTTGTGACAGATATCATCCTATTTCTGAGTAATGATATTAGTACATACTGTTCGTTACTCTGTTTTATATAGGATTTAGAAACAGGTGTGCTTTGTGTGTGCATCCCAACGCTGATTCCTAGCTCCACCACTGTAACACAGGCGGGAGAAAAATGTGCATACTTGACTGCTGCTTGTTGCATTGTTGTAACCTTTCGAAGTATATGCTGTAGTGCTGCTAGTTCAGTTCTCCAACGTCAGAACTCTAACTTTGTATGCGTTTCAGACTTTCAGTGTCTGTAGCCTGTACAGTAAGAGTACATCTTTAATGACACCATTAGTGTGTAGTATTGTTAGTTGTGACAGATATCATCCTATTTCTGAGTAATGATATTAGTACATACTGTTCGTTACTCTGTTTTATATAGGATTGTGATCGGCAACCCATGTAGGCCATTTTTTTGGTATAATAGGTAATTTTATTATACTTAATATTAGAAAACCTCATATCACGATCCGATCCTACGATCCCCTCACGGAAAAACAATCCTACCTATTTGATTTGTAATTTTGTACACGCATTTCATGACGTTAGAAGAGCTTTCATCAACTTGTAAAAAACTGCAACACTCTGCAAGAAAAATATCTGGGCACCACAAACCCAAGCATAGGACCCAGAAACAAGCAATTCTGTCCCAAAACAGCAGTAACCAACCAGTTGACAGGCATACCCATGCAAATAACCAGCATACTACTATGGAATGGAACTGATTGCAAGATCAAAACTTCAAAAACAATACTCATATGGCTGAAGTTGATATATCCCAGTGCATAATTCAAATAGTATGTAATTCAACCGGTAGCATAAACTGAAAAGCATAATAGAATAATGCTCAGGCGGCAAAAAAGATCCTTGTAATCATACATAATAGCATATAAGTTCCGTCTTTAATGAAACTCTATATCCTAAAGGTACTGAGTTAAAACAGGGGAACCACACTTGCTTCTCCATGAGCATAAACCTCCATCTTACTCCTCAGCTTCAGCCTTACCGCTCTTCTTGTTGTGCTTCCTGGAATACCTCAGGTTCTTCAGGAACTTGGGGTCCATCTACAGATATCGAGAAAGGGAGAAAGCAGATGTTAATGGAAGAAGTGAATGAAGGTGCTAGAGTACAACTTGCATAAAAGGCAGTCCCTGAACAGAGGCAAAACTAATCATCAAGCGCTAAGAATTCAAAATAATGCAAGCATACAAATTTCAAGAATTACATCCGTTCGATAAAAATCACAGGTTGAAAGGAAACTTCACAAACAGAATAGCTGGACAAACACTTCCAGAGAAAAGGACTGGATGACACTGGTTCAATATGAATCTCCATAGTTAGAGGATCTATCAAGAATTATTATCCTAATTAATTGGACCACCACACATATATGCAGAAATGCTGCACTTTTAATAGTCAAAAGGACAACAGCAATGGTAACTGCAACATTATGTCCGTAGCAAAGGAGACAGCCACCAATATGAATCCAAATCACCGAATACAACAAGTACTTAAAAGAAGAGTGGTAAAAATCTGATGGAATCGAACAAAGAAGCAACATAAACTTAAATGAACGCTAGTAATTAGTACTGCCATATTACTAACCCAAACCCAAACAAAACATAGCTAAGGAATCACATCATTCTGCTACTAGATTTATTTCACTACCTGGCATCCACAAACTAGCAGCAAACCCTCAAGGGTAACAAACCAAGATGGCGCGCATCTATCTGAAACATCCACCAGCACTACACGCCGACATTAAGCTGGGTGCAACAACACGAATTACTCGCATCTACGCAGCTAGGCGATTCGACGAGAACGACAAGCCTATATAACCTCAAGCCAAGAAACAGATCGCACGATCCGAAGCCGAAGTGGGAATAGGAGGAGGAGGAGGAGGAGGAGGTGCGTTGCTTACCCCCTTGGTGGAGCTCTGGCGGTGGCGCTTGGGCTTCTTGATGCCGTTCCTGTGCGCCTTGTACGACTGGTTGTGCGCCGTGTGGTTCTTCGACTTGGCCATCTCCAAAATCCTTCAAGCAAGAAACAAAAAAAGAAGAGCGAATCAGAGGAGAAGAAGATCACGTAGGAGCAGATCGAAACAAGTGGGGGAATGGAGTTGTTGTGAAAAGCTACCGAGCGGAGAGCTCGCGAGTAGAGGAGGGCGGCGGAGGCTGCGTCAGGGGCTAGGTTTTCGCAAGTGGCGAGAGGGGAGGCTTATACAGGGGACGGCGTGCTTCTCTCAATGACTATTGATCTTCTGCCCTTCTCTCTGGTTGTGGGGATCTCAAAGTAGGCCCGGTAGCAATTGTGCCTTATGTCTACGGGCCAAGGGGTTAGGGCCGAGGCCCAATAGCTTTCTTGGAAAGTTTGAATAGGATTGGCTGCCGTTCAAAAGCAAATCGTACTAGAAAAAACGATTATTTTGTCTTAGGCCCGACAAAGTAAGCTAGGCATAGGAATTTTTCAAGGACAAAAAATTAGTAATTTTTTACTAAAAAAAAATCATTTCCTCCAAAATCCCTACTGAATTTCTGTGTTAGGCCTCACGTGAATTTGAAGAGAGATTAAGTGCAAGATACAAGTTGGTGTATAGGTCGAGAGTTGTACTTTCATTATCTAAAAAAAATGCAAGATACAAAGGGCATTTCCTATGTGGTCTAACACATGCCTAAATTACTCCAAACTCCACATAAATTACATATAAATTCTAGGATGGAATTCCTTTGTTCCAAAACTGTACGAGAAGTTTTCTCAAAAAATATACCATTTTTAAACACATCAGAAGTTGTCGTGGAAGACTTTGGTTTTACAAACAAAATATTCTCAATTACTCTAGACAATACCGCTGCGAACTTTAAGGCCATGGATATTCTTACTCTAGTCTTCAGTACATACGCCGATTCTTTCTTACTACATCATCGATGTGCTTGTCATGTTATTAACCTTATAGTCAAATCCGGTTTGAAGAGGTTGGATGTGTATCTTAAATCTTTTCGCGATGTGATATATTTCTTGAATAATTCTAACATAAGAATATTAGCATAGAATAACTTCTATAGGGCAATGGGTGCAAGTCCAAGAAAGTTTGGTTTGGACATATCGGTAAGATGGAATTCTTCTTACCTGATGCTTAAGAGTCTTTTATCATATAATAGCACTTTTTCTATTTTTATTCAAACGCACTATTAGAGCACTAACGGTAGTATACTTTTGACTAAGCAACATTGGTTCGTTGCTGAGAAGATACTACAATTTTTAGAAATTTTTTATGAGGCCACTATTGCTTTGTCCGATGTCTACTATCCAACATATCCTATTATTATGCATAGTATTTTATAGATTGTTACTCAACTGAAAATATATGAAAATGACTCAGCTTTACGTGAGGCTATTGTTGTTATAAAAACCAAATACCTTAAATATTAAAGAAAAATTCCTTTCCTATATGCATTTGTATTTATTTTAGATCCTAAAAGTAAAATTAAAATATTTGCTAATGTTCTTGATCTTCTTAGTGATCATGCTACGTTATGAAACAGACAGATAAATGCTTCTCTTTCAAATGTTTTTAGGAGCCGACTTCTCGAATGCGGTGATATACCGTGTCAACTTTGAGAAGGCCGATCTCCAAGGGGCAATCTTCGAGAACACGCTCTTGTCAGGATTGACCTTTGATTATGCTAAAGTTGGAAGATGACGTCTATAGAGCCGACATATGAAAAGAAGTGCCCTTTTTCGATATATATGCATGTAAAAACCTCTGTATATAAATATTCAGCAATAATGTACCACACTTATGTAATCTTAACTTGTGCAAATAGCCAAATACCACATACACAAAAGGAAGAGCTGTGTTTCCCACATATATATTGTTCACAAATCACAATTCAGTGATAACATTACTGATGATGCATTGCCTGGATGCAAGCATGGTTTATTCCACGCCACTAGTAACCACACCCTACAATACTTTGTGCGCTCGCTTGCCAACATTATTGCCTCCTTGGTTGGCTTGTTGCCTCCTGCCATGTCTGCGCATTCCAGTATGCCGATATTTTTTTTTATTTTTTTTCTATTTTAAATTAATTATTTATCTAATTAATTGTTTATTGTAATAATTATTTATTACAATTATTTATGTAATAATTATCGTTAATTAAGTTAATTATTGTGAATTGCATTAGTTGTGATCTATTGCGTTAATTGCTGTGAGTTGTGTTAATTGTCGTTACTTGACGCTAATTGCTGTTAATTATCATTAATTACAGTGGTTGTCGTCAACTGCGTTAATTATCGTTAATTGCCATCAATTATATTAATTGCCGTTAAACGGCATTAAACAAGTCATCATTTGTCTTAAGAGCATTTCAGATATTTTTTTTATCTCAAATGCTGTATCCAACCTACCTAAACGCCAGACAGCCAAACATCCAGCCTTTTCAGCTCAGCTATTCAGCCATGCAACCAACCGAAAACCGCTTTTCAAAAAAGTTACCGCCACGCCAAGCAGGCCCTAAATACAATGCAAGGATGGACCTGTGTTGAGATATCTACAACATATGACTATTTTCTTCCTCATAAAATAACAAAGAAATCATATGGTTAATATTCTACAGAAGGCAGAAACAGGGGAAAAAAACAATAATAGAATCAGCATTGGAGCTTTTATATATGGCGAACCGCTTCTTTACAAAATTTCTATAAACCATGTATTTTCTATCCGTGTGAATGTCTTGATTTCGAAAAAGAATGAAGCTAATGTTAATTGTTATTACGCATGCATCGATCTGTACAGACATATCCACACACTCCCAGGTAGAACTCCAAGTCGATGATTTCAAACTTGAGCAGTAGAATCCATGCAGCATCTGCTCAACCATCACGCTAGAACGGTACAGCCACCAAAATGCCCTTGGCTAGAACCTCCAAATATGCATCTAATCATGTGAAAAGTGTGACAACATCTCTTCTGTATCCCCTAACTATCAACATCCGTGGGACGTTCTCTACAAGCAGATCCATGTATTCCATGTAGCAGTAGGCTGGGTGGTTCAGTGGTGGTGGTGGGAGGCTCACTAGCACCACAGCTGCCATCCTGGAGTACCTTAGTATCGTGGCATTCAGTTTCAGCATCGTGAAGAGGAACTTATCGACCTTCTGTTCATTAACCACAACTTGCTTGCCACCCTCCATCAAGGGGCGCCCTTCTCGTTGCGCAGCTTCCTTCATCTCAGAAATGTATGTCCTGATTCTGCGTTGTGCACTTGTATATGCTTCTTGAGGGTCATCCTTCTTAGAACCACCACCGCTCTCTGCATGGGCTTCCCATGACTTCATAGTCACGACGATAACCTCAGCTTGCATCCTAAGATCGTACAAGAACTTTTTGACATCAGCCTTTAGCTCCTCAGCTTCAGTGTCCTCTTCAGCTATGCAGAAGACCTGAATTTTGCAGCTCTCAAAGCTGTCTTTGGTGAGTAGGAGCTGAGACAAAAGAAGCATTAATCCTCCATCCCTCACGATCCAGTATAGGTCAATGGTCCCATACTGTCTCTGGTACTCATTAGGCCACTCATCCAGTCCTTTCACAATGACAACAGCCTTGCTTGCAATGATGCAATCATTTATGATGCTGACAAATGTCGATGGTATCTGTGTCAGATTCTCGCGACGCCAGATTTCAGGGTAACGCATCACAACAATGTTAGGCTTCAAGTTACCTAGGCCCATTGTCTGAACAATGCTGCGAAAACCATCAGACATTGAGGGCGCTACGATGATCTCCGCAACACCCTCGCAGCGCTTGTAGTCAATATAAGTGCTTAGTTGACGGCAGGCCATCTTTGCATCCTCAACCGATTCATGGTAGTCACCATCAATTATTGACACAAATATCGACATACCACGGCCCTTTTTCTTCATGCAATTCGCAAAATCCGCAAGTTTTGGATGGCATGGGACATTTTCTGGAAGTTTACCCCAAGGGCGGCAGAATATGAGAGGAATAGGGTACCAATTCTTAGGATGAACTTGATTTGCTGCAAGAAAAATGGTCAGAATTATGTAACATGGTGCTTAAAGTTATAGTGAGGATTGTTTGGTTGCCATGCAAAAAAACTGTACCTCCCAGTGATCGAAGACTTCGCAGAGCCAGTTGAAAGTATGCACTCTTAAATCCATCACCCCAGTCCCCAGCCTTTCCTTTTAAGCTGACATAGTAGTAGATGAGGCTTGCAAGGGCAAGGGAGACCACAGTAAAAGTCCAAGAGATCATAAACATGATAACTGGAAATTAAGAGGAAAAATCATCTGTCAATGGACTGCACCTTCATAATATATTCAATTCAACTTAAGGATGCAATTTTTATTTAATTATATTAGCAAAAACATGGGTGTACAAGAGAATTAGTACAACAAATTTTGAAAGATGACTGACAGCCCCAACTCCAACACAGAATCTTGGCCAAAAAATAAATAAAATTATTTCATAAGCATACAGTTCACAATTTATAAACACTTCATTAGCTGCTCAGCATTATAATGTCCATAATTTCGGTACGTGTTATGTGAGTAATATTTACTGATATTAACGTGTCATAAATGTAAATATACGAATGGGCAAGCATACCAACACAGAGCAATGCACCGATGAGAGAAAGGCTCCAATGGTGAAACTTCCATCGAGGACGCCAGCTAGGAGCATCGAGGAGGTCAAGCAGAAAGCATGACAAGTTCACACCAGCGTAACATAGAAGGAAAAACATAGTGATAGTGGGTGTAATTAGATCTAAGTTCCCAATCACAACACAACCAATACAGATGAAGCTTGTAAACAGAGTTGCCACGTGAGGCTCAGACCCTTCATAAGCCTTAAAATAATTAAGAACAGGAAGAATGTCATCATTCGCTATTGCTGCAAGTAACCTTGGAGCCCCTGTCAGACTCTGTAGTGCTGCACCTAAAGTGGACAGAATGATACCAATGTAAATTACTGCTGGAGCAGGCCAAGCAACTGTAGCAGTAAGAAGCCTGCAATGTTGGGCATATTTGTGAGCAGACCACACGGGACAAAAGTAGTTTTACCAACTCAAAGCAATTCAAGATGTCAAATATTTAGAATTGTGTAATAGCAGATTGTAGTGACACACTGCATAAAAACATGAGCATTTCCTCACTAGGTTCATCATACATGATATGTTCCTAATTGATTGAAGCAATCATAAAAACCATCTGATGCAATTTTTTCCCTTCAATTTTCAGATATGAAGGAAAGGGAATACGGCGATTGTTGTGAAGCCATGAGTATGTATAAATTATCATTATGCAGGTTTTTCTATGACAGAATCAATACAAGATAAATATAATAACCACTAAAAATTGTTGGCAATGTGTCATGTGGGGTTGCGTCTACAGCCGACGACCCAAGGCAAGGGGGCGGCCGGCCCTAGGCGCCGAAGGGAAAGGGCAGCCGGCCCTAGGCGCCGAAATAATCAGCCCAGATGGCTGATTGTGATTCCCTTATATCTCTTTAGGAAGTTTAAATCTGTTTTATCTCTTTAGGAAGGTTTAAATTAAGAAAGTATCTTTAGGAAAGAGTCTAAGTTAAGGAAGGATAATACTTTCTATTTGTAATCAGATTGTACTCCTATATATAGGAGATAAGAGGTTAATAGAAAATCAGCAAAGGATTGGGTTATTTCCCAATCTCCCTTGCGCCAAAACCCACTGCTCCCCATTGTTCCGTGTGTACTGTTCACCTGTGTGCACTGTTCATTGCTACTGTTCATCCACGCCTCCACCATTGCTTCCCGACGCAATCCGCATCCGCCCGAGTTAATCCTTCCCTTCCGCCTCCGCTCTCAACGCCCATCCCCTGACATCTTGGTATCAGAGCCAATTGTTGCTCCTTTCACCATGTCGAGCAACGGTGGTGACGATGATTTCCAACAGATGATGCGCCAATTCGCCGAGGACACGGCGAAATCCCTTGCGAGCATCAACGACCAACTCGCTCGGCATGCCGGATTGATTGAGACCAACATCAATCAGCTATCTAGGTACGACCAACGTCTGGCGCGCATGGAAGGACAGCCCTCCAGCGAGGAGGGCAGCGAAGCAGGAGCCGCGGCTACGCGGGCGGTAACCGAAGAGGAGCTGCCACCGAGCCAGCACCGCGCCAGTGCAGGCTCGGGCATTGCCCCCGCGGCTGCCCCCGCGGCATTGCCTCCTCGCCCTCCGCCATCTCACGCCGCTGCCCCAGGAGCCGGGCAGCCTCGGAACCCGCCGCGCTACATCAAACTCAACTTCCCATCCTTCGGCGGCAAGGAGGATCCAATACCATGGATCAACCGCTGCGAACAGTTTTTTCGCGCCCAACAAACACCCATGGAAGATCGGGTGTGGCTCGCTACGTACCACATGATAGGCGTGGCACATCTGTGGTACATGCGCGTGGAGCGCATGGATGGTATGCCTAACTGGCGGCACTTTACCGACCTCGTCCATCGTCGGTTCAATATGCTCACACACCACAATCCGCTAGGCACTCTGACGAACCTCCGGCGTACATCATCGATGGCCGACTTCACTGAAATTTTTTTGACCCTCCTCGCTCGTTGCGGCCACTTGGACGAGGAGCAGCAGGTGATGCTGTTCACGGCAGGACTAGGCGAGCCCCTGCAGACGAATGTCGAGCTCTAGAGGCCGACCAACCTAGAGGTCGCCATGGACCTCGCCAGAGCCTATCAACGTCTCGCCTCGCTACCCCTGGCACCCGCAGCACCCTCGGCATTCACCAAGCCGGCGAGCTCCCGAACCCCCCATCCGCGGCCGACCGCCTCAGGGGCGTCCGGGGTCGGCTCATCGGCGCCTTCGACGCTGACCACCGGGGCGTCCGACTCGACCAAGCCATTCGGCGCCTCACACCAACCGAGATGGAGGAGCGCCGTAGCAAAGGCCTTTGCTATAACTGCGATGAAAAATTTGTGCCAGGCCACCAGTGTTTCTGTAAACGCATCTTTATGCTGCAGGTTGAGCCAGACGATGACGATCTCGGGGAAGAGGAAGCGGATGCCACCATCTCCCTCCTCGCCCTCACCGGGATTCGCAAGTCCCAAACGATGCAGCTTCCGGTGATGATCCACGGCTTCCAGTTGATGGCCCTAATCGACTCGGGCTCCACCCATAACTTCATCGCTGCGGAGCTCGTCGCTGAGGTTGGGTTGACCCTGGCGCCACGTACAGGCCTCTCCGTGGCCGTGGCCAACGGCGACAAGGTGGCAAGCGGCGGGGTGTGCTACGCGACACCCCTCTCCATCGACCATGAACACTTCGTCCTCGACTTGCTCACCATACCACTTGGCGGCTTCCACATCGTCCTCGGGGTCCAGTGGCTCCGCTCCTTGGGACCGATTGTCTGGAATTTCAATCGCCTGACGATGCGTTTCCAACGCCAGGACCGGGAGATCATCTGGCGCGGCGTGGCTCCATCCCGACCCTCACCGCACCTCCATTCCACCTCGTGGCCACAGGAGATCTCATGGAGGAGCTACTCGCCAACTTTGCGCCGGTCTTCGACACACCTCGCGGCCTGCCACCCCCGCGCGGCCGCGACCACCGGATCCACCTCCTCCCCGGCACCAGTGCGGTGGTGGTTCGGCCATACCGATACCCGACTACTCAAAAAGATGAGCTAGAGCGCCAATGCGCTGCCATGCTGGAGCAGGGCATTATTCGGCGCAGTAGCTCAGCTTTTTCGACGCCCGTGCTCCTCGTCAAGAAGGACTCATCTTGGCGTTTCTGCGTCGACTACCGCGCCTTGAATGACAAAACCATCAAGGACAAATTTCCCATACCAGTGGTTGAAGAGCTCCTTGATGAGCTCAAGGGAGCACGGTTCTTCACCAAGCTAGACCTTTGCTCCGGCTATCACCAAGTCCGGATGGCTCCGGAAGACGTGGAGAAGACCGCTTTTCGTACACATGAGGGCTTATTTGAATTTTTGGTCATGGCTTTCGGGCTCACCAATGCCCCGGCCACCTTTCAAGCTCTCATGAACGAGGTTCTGCGGCCATACGTACGTCGTTTTGTACTTGTGTTCTTTGACGATATCTTGATTTACAGTTCCTCATAGGCGGATCATCTACGACACGTGCGGGCGGTGCTCCAATGTCTCCAACGACAGCAGCTTTTCCTCAAAAGATCCAAGTGCCTTTTTGGGGATACCTCGGTGACATACCTCGGCCATGTCATCCGTGCCGAGGGCGTCGCCATGGAACCATCCAAGGTGGTCGGCGTCCTGTACTGGCCGCGCCCCCATTCGGTGCGTGCTCTCCGCGGCTTCTTGGGGCTGGCCGGTTACTACCGGCGCTTCATCAAGGACTTCGGCACCATTGCGGCGCCTCTGACACGCCTCCTTCGCAAGGAGGGTTTTGTTTGGTCGGCTGAGGCCGATTCGGCGTTCACCGCACTCAAGGGGGCGCTTACCACAGCTCCGGTCCTCCAACTACCGGACTTTGCGGCTCAGTTCGTGGTCGAGTGCGACGCCTCGGGCACGGGTTTCGGTGTTGTACTGCATCAAGGCACGGGCACCATTGCCTTCTTCAGTCGGTCGATTGCCGCACGCCACGCCAAGCTCACGGCGTATGAGCGTGAGCTGATTGGCCTTGTCCAAGCCGTGCGAGATTGGCGACCATACCTGTGGGGGCGCCCGTTCAAGGTCTGCACGGATCATTACGCCCTCAAGTTCCTGCTGGATCAACGGCTTTCCACGATACCGCAGCATCAATGGGTGAGCAAACTGTTTGGCTTTGATTTTGCTGTTGAGTTTAAGCCAGGTCGCCAAAACATCGTGGCCGACGCGCTCTCTCGAAAGGACGCGGAACCAGCGCTCGCCTTCACCCTCACCGGCCCTCGGTTTGCCTTATTCGCTAAACTTCGCCAAGCCGCACTCACGGAGCCCGAACTGTCGGCGATCCGCAGCCGCATCGAGACAGGCGAGCTCAACACGCCGTGGTCCTTGGTGGACGGCATCGTCTGCTTTCACCGGCGCGCCCACGTTCCGGCCACATCGCCCCTTCACTCGGCGGTTCTCGCTGCCGTCCATGATGGTCCACATGAGGGTATTCAGAAGACGTTGCACCGCCTGCGCCAAAATTTCCATCTCCTTCAGGACCGGGCGGTGGTGCAGTATTCGTCGAACTCGCGCGTGTGTCGGCGCAACAAAGCGGAGTAACCGGTAAGCGAGGTTATTGCGCCCTTTGGAGGTTCCATGCCGCATTTGGTCCGACATATCCATGGATTTCATTGAAGGCTTGCCGAAGGTGGTCGGGAAATCGGTCATCTTGACTGTGGTGGATCGATTCTCAAAGTATGCTCACTTCCTTCCTTTGGCACACCCTTATTCAGCATCGTCCGTCGCCCGTGTGTTCTTTGCGGAGATTGTTCGACTGCATGGCATCCCGATCTCTATTGTGTCCGAAAGGGATCCAGTCTTCACCTCAAATTTTTGGAAGGATCTGTTCGCCCAGTGTGGCACCACCTTGAATATGAGCACGGCGTTTCATCCCCAATCTGATGGGCAATCCGAGGTGGTCAATAAGGTCATCACTATGTATCTCCGTTGTATGACAGGCAATCGTCCTCGGCAGTAGACCCGTTGGTTACCTTGGGCCGAATTCATCTACAACACCTACCATTCCGCGCTGCATACGACCCCGTTCCGGGTCGTGTATGGGCGGGATCCACCATCCTTTCAGGATTATGAGCCCGGCGGAGCACACACGTCGGCCGTCGATCAGGAGCTTCAGGACCGCGACCTTTTTCTATCTGATGTACGTGGTCGCCTACAAAATGCTCAAGAGTGTTACAAAAAATTCTATCACTGCAAGCATCGCCGCATCGACTTCGCCGTGGGAGAGTTCGTATGGCTTTGTCTTCACCATCGCTCGGCCGCCACCTTGCCAGGCGCGCGTCGTGGGAAGCTGGGACCTATGTACTATGGGCCACATCGCGTTATCTCGAAGATAAATGAGGTTGCTTATCAATTGGATTTGCCCAAGTCAGCTCGCTTACATGACGTATTTCATGTGAATCTCCTTAAGAAGTATGAAGGCATTCCTCCTGCAGCTCAGCCACCATTGCCACCTCTTCTACATGGTCGGGTTATCCCCACGCTGGCCACGGTGATACGTGCACGCTTAGCTCGGGATAAGTGGCAGATTCTCGTTCAATGGGAGGGACTTTCCGCTGCCGATGCGTCTTGGGAGGATGTTGTGGCATTCAAGGCATCATATCCTTCTTTTCAGCTCGAGGACGAGCTATTTGTCAACGGCGGGAGAGATGTCATGTGGGGTCGCGTCTACAGCCGACGACCCAAGGCAAGGGGGCGGCCGGCCCTAGGCGCCGAAGGGAAAGGGCAGCCGGCCCTAGGCGCCGAAATAATCAGCCCAAATTAAGAAAGTATCTTTAGGAAAAAGTCTAAGTTAAGGAAGGATAATACTTTCTATTTGTAATCAGATTGTAATCCTATATATAGGAGATAAGAGGTTAATAGAAAATCAGCAAAGGATTGGGTTATTTCCTAATCTCCCTTGCGCCAAAACCCACTGCTCCCCATTGTTCTGTGTGCACTGTTCACCTGCGTGCACTGTTCATTGCTACTGTTCATCCACGCCTCCACCATTGCTTCCCGACGCAATCCGCATCCGCCCGAGTTAATCCTTCCCTTCCGCCTCCGCTCTCAACGCCCATTCCCTGACACAATGGCACTCGAACAAGCTCGGCAGGGGGATTGATAAATAGGAAACAAGCAATTTTACCAAAATTGATGCGACTATTGATTCTCTACTAATAGTGCGTGTGTGTTTTTTTGCTGCTGACGCTCGTCGTTTTTATTTAAAAATATTCCAATTAGTGTAGTAATAAATAATGCAATCTATGTATCTTCCGTTATTCTGTATATTTATTATTCAACATGCACTTGCTAACAGTTTTCTATTTTCTTTCAGCCAGCGCAATGTTAGGTCTCTTTTTAGAGAGAGGGAGACAGAGAGTTGAACTTGAGCCAAAAAAGATTGATGATACTCTGCCAAGAAAGATTGATGATACTCTGCCAAGAAAGCTCAGACCTGTCAGTTAAAAGCTCTTCTCTTGTAACCAAGGCTCCAAATAGAAACACAGACAGTAGATACATGACAGTAGTTGAAAGCGTAGCATGTAATGTTCCAACTGGTATTGAACGTTGTGTGTCTTTCAGTGAAGCAGATCGGTTCGAACCAGCCATGATTCCTGTAACAGCTGGGAAAAAGAGACCTAACAATGCGCTGAAAGAAAATAGAAAACTGTTAGCAAGTGCACATTGAATATACAGAATAATGAAAGATACATAAATTGCATTATTTATTACATCACAATTGGAATATTTTTAAATACGAGCATCAGCAGCAAAGAAAAGCACGCACTTAAAATCCCAATATATAGACCCATTTGGATCAGGAACTCCAGCATTGTTTGTACGTTGGTACTGTGAACTCCAGTTGTCTCTAAGTGTAGTTATGCTCAACCCAGTGATCCGCTCTAGGTAGGAAAAACATCAACAACAATTTAGCACAAAATGTGTTTTCAAAAAGAAAAAAGAGAACAATTAGCGCAAATAAAGAAAATTCAACACAGTAATTGGCAAAGGGCTACTTACTTGAAGCGTTAGGCCTTGGTGCAATGAAGACACCAATGTATATGCAGAGTATTGAGAAGAGGACTGGTATTAAGAAAGCAGGTGCGACCTTGTTGATAATTTTGACACCACCAAATACAATAAAACAGAGCAGTATGGTTACGATAATGCCGTAGACCTGGAGGTCATGCAAGCTGGGTGTTGATATAGTTGTTGCACCGGTTACTGCTGTATCATTTACTAATGTATTGTTGACCACTGTTACACTCTCTGCTTTTTAAAATCGCTACAAGTTAATTCAAATAAAAAATGACAAAACATCAAAACTTAAATAAATGAAATAAATCGTGTGTGTGTGTGTGTGTGTGTATATACACACACACCAATACAGAAGTAAGCATTTGCAAAATTACCACTTCAAAGAAAGAAATTTCCTCTGTACCTCTCAAAAACTGATATAACTCTGTTCATACCACTAAAAGAAATTATCACTCAATTATTGCTTTAAGAAAGTTCTATTTCATTTAAGTGTTTACTCACAATTCCAATTCTAAACCATCTATCTTATCAAAATTTCTTGCTAAAACCAGCTGTACCCTGAAATTTAGAAGTGATTAGTCAAGATTAGGGATAAATTAGTGTTAGTGAGGCAAATTTTGGGGAACTTGGTCTGGTTAATTGGTTAAATTTGTAAAAAGGGGGAAACAGTTTTTGAGGTGGTATACACCTAATTCCCTAGATAAATATAGCCATAACAAGCATAAGCTGAGAGATTTTTCCTTGTATAAGTTTTATTCAAATTTGGCATACATTACTTCTATTCAAAACATATACGCACTGCACACATACTTGCAAACATAAACCATGGCTAACAAGTCGGCAATTACATGCACTTTTTGCAGCAATGAGCATAAAACTGTAGATGTTTGGTGTTGCCTAATCAAATGTGCAAATTAATTGATCTACACATAGGATCCTCAAAAACAAACCAACAGCAAGTGTGTTGATTTGAATTTGAATGATCAATAACAGAGCACCTTGAAAAAATCCAGCAGAAGGAACAGCATCCAAAAAGGTTTCTACAGCTCCCAGCACATACCTGAAAATAGCGTTCTCATAAAAACAACAAAGTAGGTCATAATGAATCTCAGGGAGGGGTGGAGAGACAAATACTAAAGTGTGCATGCACGCCACTCACGAAAGAAAGGAATAATGCATTGAAAGCTGCAACACTCTAAATCTCAATTAGCACAATTGCACAATAGCCATTTTTCTATTCTGTAATATTCTCTGATATTTCCTCTTACGGTCCTACATAGACGGCCTTTCTTACCAGCAATAAAGGTTTTTTTTTCTATTGAGAATACATACCAACATAAAGGTTCAGTCCCAAACTACAATATTGCCTAAGATCCAAATATGGCACTAAGCCACTAACATTTCACCAGTTTCATTCTACCAAAAAATATTCTACTCATTATATATAACTGCACTGACAAGAAACATAGCTCGCATGCCTGCCTCCAAGTAGGTGTAGTAACAAGTCTAGAATACAATACCATCTTTGGCCAAAAATAAGCATGAAGCAAAAATAAATCTTCGGAAGGACACCATCAAGTAGTTGGGATGATGTAATGCAGACTTACATAGCTCCAGCAACTGCATTTCCAAGGAAGAAACACAATCCAATACTTACTCCAACTTCTGGACCAAGTGCACGGCCAATTAGATAGTAAGGCCCACCACCCTGAGGAACAAAAAAAAAGTGCACGAGTACATTGGCTTTTAAATGTGTGGTTCAGCAAAGTGGAGTTCAAACAACAAACTCTTGTTCCTTTGTTTTTACAAATGATGGACTGAAAATACAGAAAGGCTGACATTTAAGCAGTAAGATGGCCCTCAAAGGATATGCAATACAAACTATTCTCCTATATTCTAACTTTCCAATTTTGAATTTATTGAAAATTTACTGTCTATTGGATGTTGAGCCTTTGGCCACATTGCCTATTGTGTTCCACAAACAAAAAACAAAACCAAAATAAAGTCGATGAGACATGTAGAGCCTAATTAAAGGATATATCACCTACTACAAATTCTGCAGATATTCAACATACCTTCATTGCCCCATTCGTTGCGATTGCACTTAATGATATTCCAGTTAAAAATGTGCATGCACCGCAGAATGCGACTAAAACAAGGGACTGCCATATGCCTCCCATACCCACGATCCTACAAAAAAAACAGAAAATAATTGATTGTTGAACACTTGAACAGATTGGTAATTCATGCATAAGAGTACAATGAGTGACATGAACCACAAATTTTAAAATGCAAAATCTTCGATATAGAAATATCAAACAATATAAAGTATATCAAGGTCCTCGAATGGGCAAATACTTTGAGGCACCAGTTCCCACAATGGAGATCAATATTCACAGCTTTACATTACTGTGTCTAAACTTTGTTAACTAAACTTTGTTAACTAAAGTCACACATGCATTATAAGGTCCTTGATTACAGTGGAGAAATGCATATATGATTGTTGGAATGGGACTTGCTCTATTCCAATGGGCCAAAAGGCCAATATAACATATACATGGTTGGTCAATATGCTTGCATTACAAGGTCCTTGATTACAATGGAAAAATACATATATGATTGTTGGACTGGGACTTGCTCTATTCCAATGAGCCAAAATGCCAATATAACATGTACATGGTTGGTCAATATGCAAAGAACATCATAAGCTATATACATATCTAACACCCCCCCCCCCCCTCCAAAACTCATGGCGGATCAACAACATTGGTAGAAGCTATGCTGAAATCTAGTGTGTGCCTTGGTGAAGAAATCTGCTAACTAAAACTCCGAAGGCACATACTGAAGAACAATAAATTGGTCTTGCACCGACGATCTCATGTACGAAGCATCCACTCCAATATGCTTGGTGAGCTCATGTTTCATGGGATCTCGAGCAATGTTGATCGCGCCAGTACTGTCTGATAAGAGAAGAGTTGGTGCAGAATCTGAAACATCGAAATCCTCAAGTAGCCACCGAAGCTAGGTGATCTCAGTTGTCAACGAAGCCATAGCTCTCAACTCGGCCTCAGCACTCGAAAGGGAAACGGCAGTCTGCTTCTTGGTCTTCCAGGCAATCAAGGAGGAACCAAGGAAAACACAATAGGCAGAAAGAGACCGACGATCAGAATGATCGCTAGCCTAGGTCGCATCAGAGTACGCCTGAAGCTACAAAGAACTAGAGCGAGGAAAAAAAAAGGCGACAGGTGATGGAAGCGAGTGGGGTCCTCAAAAGGCTCACCATCAGTAGGCTAAACGTGAACACCAAGCTCCATAGGAGTATCTATCCGCCATGTGCTGATCAGTGAGACAAGCGCGAACAAGGATATCCTGAATGTACTTCTCCTGGGAGAGGTAGTAGCCCTCAAGCATAGAAGTGACCTCAATTCCAAGGAAGTACCGAAGAGGACCCAAATCAGACATCAAGAACTGCTCATTGAGACACTCCTTCACAAAGGCAATGTACTGATAGTCATCTCCAATAATGATCATATCATCCATATATAGAAGGAGCATCCGACTCCAAGGAAAGGTGTGTACAAAGAGAGCAGGGTTGTGATCACTAGCGGAGAAGACGACAGCAGTGACAATAGAGGAGAAGCGGTCGAACCAAGCACGAAGGGCTTGTTTGAGTCCATAAAGAGAGCGACAAATGCGACAAATCATAGCATCAGGGATAGAATACCCAGGGGCGGTTGCATGTAGACCTCACACAACTCACTATTGAGAAAGGCATTCTTGACGTCCAACTGAGAGATGAGCCACTATCGAACAGAGGCCACAACAAGGAGAGTGCGAACAGTGGTCATGTGAGTAACAGGAGCGAAGGTCTCATCGTAGTCATGAGTCATGACCATGCACCTGCTAAAAACCACGCGCCACAAGACGACCATCCGAGCGGATCTTGATCTTGTACACCCATTTGCACGTGATGGGAGTGACACGCGTAGGTAAGAGCACAAGATTCCAAGTGACAGTACGCTCTAAAGCAACAATCTCCTCAGACATCGCGAGCTGCCACTCAGGGTGAGCAGCAGCCTCACGGTAGGTCATAGGTTAAGAAAGAGCAGAGGCTGCAAAGCCGTAGCACTCAGGAAGCTTGACAGTGTGACGATCACGAAAATCATATTTGGGAGAAGGCGGAGCGGGACCCAGCAAGGACGGAAAAGAAGAGCTGGGAACAGGGCCCAGCAAAGACGAAGGCTCAACTGGAGAAGGAGTTGGCTGAGAACGGCGGGAGTAGTGCAGAGGAAAGGGTAGAATCTCAACAAAAGAGTAGGAAGGAAACTTCGTCGGAGGGGGAACAGGTCGAAGGAGAGGGAGGCAAAGGTAGAGGTTAAAGAGAAACAGTAGTGGAAGGCTGAGAGTCAAGAAAAGTCAGAAAGGAGACCGACTCAACAAGAGAATCTAAGCTGACAGTGGGGGAACGAGGGTAGTAAGGTCGGGACTCATTGAAAATGACATCCCGAGAGATCCTCATCTCGCGAGCAATAGGGTCGTAGCAACAATAACCTTTATGCTCAAGACTGTAGCCAAGAAAAACACACTCAACTGATTGAGCAGTCAGCTTGGTGAGCTCATGAGGTAGAAGAAGGACGAAACAGACATCCGAAACTGCGAAGGTGACTATACTCTGGAGCTCGACTATAGAGACCCTCGACAAGAGTAGAACCCTGAAGAGCAGTGGAAGACTGCATGTTGATTTGAAAAGCAACAGTGGAGACAGCCTCAGCCCAAAAGTGAGGTGGAACAGAAGAGGCAAGTATGAGAGCGCGAGTTGTCTCAAGTAAGTGACGATGCTTACACTCAGAGACACTGTTCTGAGCGTGAGCACCAGGACAAGAGTACTAGGGAAGAGTAACCTACTCAGCGAGAAAGCGACGCAAAGCAGCAGATAGGTACTCGCCAGTAGAGTAGGCACGAAACACATGAATGGCCAAATCAAACTGAGTGCGAACCATAGTGGCTAACATCTGGTAAATAGAGAGAACCTGACTGCGAGAGGACATGAAATAGATCCAAGTATGATTAGAATAATCATCAACAAAGATCACATAGTATCGATGACTCCCTTTCGAAACGAAGGGAGCCGGACCCCAAATATCGGAGTGAACAAGATCAAAAGGACGAGTAGAAACAGAATCACTAGAGGGGTAAGGGGCTGCAGCTGCTTGGCAAGCTTGCAACCTATACAATGTAAAGAAGTGTCTCCAGAAACAGACCCAAGAACACAACGACCTACTAATGATGATAGACGCGATCCGCAGAGATGACCCCAACGATGGTGCCACTGAGCGAAGGAAATAGTGGAGGACGCAACAAAACCAGAGGCAGTGGTAGTGGCTGACTGGCTAGTGGATACTACGGAAGGAAGATGCAGCCAGTCGAGCTCCCAAAGACGTTGCGAATCATGGCGCCGAGGGCCAGTACCAAGTAGAATTCCCGTGCGACGGTCTTAGACATAACAAGAGTCAGACTCACGAACAACACGACAGTCATGATCAGTAATCTGACTAGCCGACATAAGCTGCATAGTAAGCTGAGGAACATGAGACTGCAAGAACATGAAAAGAAAAAGTGGAAAGAATGCCTCAACCTGGAACAGGAAGAGAGGTACCATCTGCAGTCTGAACAGTAGAAGGAAGAGCTGTAGGATTCACAAAAGTGAGATGGGTAGAATTTGGTGTCATGTGAAAGGAAGCACTAGAGTCCAAGATCCACAAAGACATGATACCTGACGAGGGAGGAGACAGGGGTGTGGAAGACTGCTGAGAAGCAAGAGCCAGACGAGTAGAACCCGAGGAGTCTGAGGACGAGCCGATACCGAGACACTGGAGTAGGGAGAGGAGCTGTTGTGTGGCGTTACCGGAGGAACCCTGGAGAGAAGCGTCAGCTCCTGAGCCCTGGCGAGAGGCGCCATCTCCTGAGTGAGAGGGACCCCTAGAGCCCTTCAGAGGGCGTCCACCCCAGCGACCTTGGTCCCTCTTCCGCTTAGCGATTCGATACGATGTCAAATCACGCGGCGATGAGGTGCGATGAGACCCGCGAGAGGCAGCAACCACTGGTGCCCCGGGAGCGGGAGGGACCATGGTCGATGCTGAAGGAGCAGGTGCTAAAGCAGACAAGACAGCCTGCATCTGAGCAGCGCCACAGTGACAAGTCTCCTCAGCACGCACACCTATGAGGGCCTCCACCAAGCTCAGGCGTGGGTGGCGAATCAGGAGTTGAGCACACACAGTCTCAAACTCAGGTCGGAGACACGCCAGGAAGTCGTAGAGACGGTGAGTCACCTGGTGAGTGCGGAGCCGCACACATCAGAGAAAGGTCCGGCTAACATCCAGCCGTAGAGAGTTAAGCTGATGCCACACCTCAGATATTTGCTGGTAGAAGTCATCCACGATGGCATCGAACTGCTGAAGAGAATGAGCTTGGTGCACAACTGAGAAGTACATAGCATCACTCATCGGCTAGTAGTGAGCTCAGAGGCGCTCCCACATAAGCTGAGTCGTCGGTAGCTCCGCCACATCCATAGAGATGGCCACAAGCATGTTGCCCACCAGGATGGAGGTAGCACGAGCCTCAGTATCCTGCCATCTCTCACAGGCGTGCAGCTCAGACTGGTAAAGCTCCAGAGCCTATTCCAGTGCAGCATTGATGGCCTCCTAAGCCGCCCGATCCGCACTACTAGGAAGAGCTAGCAGAACTGGCAGCGTAGGGCGAGGTGGACAGGGGTGCTCGTCGGTGAGATGACCCCAGAGGCGCTGACTGTTAAGGTGAATCCTCAAGTGCACATCGCACTCCCAGAAGTTCGTCCCATCAAAATGAACCGAAGGGAGTGGGATGGCGAAAGGGCCGCCGGCGGAAGCCATCCGGAGCATAGCGATGGCTCAAATGCATTGCGGAGTCGAGGACGAGGTGGCTCAGAATCGCGATCCGGGCCGAGGGCGGATCGGGAGCAGTGGCGGAGCTAGCGGGACGATCGAAGTCGGCCAGCAACGTCTTTGCGGCGGCGGCCGGCGGCGTCTTTGGCGGGTTGACGTGGAGCTAACTAGTAGCGGCAGCGTGAAGCTCACAGCAGAGCACGGGAAGGGAGATCCCAGGTCCGGCGCGCTCGGGGGAGTTGAGCCGCTCGGGAGGCAATGGCGACCGCGCACCGTCGAGGATGTGGCGGCGTGACGTCGAGACGACCTGGATCCGGTGAGGAGCAGAGGAATCGCGCTCGGGTGACGGTGAAGGCAAGGACACTGGATCCGGCGGCGGGTACACTAGATCTGATGGCAGGTGGGCTCCGGCGGCACGTGGCGTGGAGAGCAGAGCGGAGTTGTTGGAGGCAGAAGAAAAGAAAAACAGAGGATTGAGGGCTGGGGGACGACAACGGCCGTCGGCAACGGTAGCTGGGGCTAGGGATCAAGTGTCTAGGGTTTCCATGACTCTGATACCATGTTGGAATGGGACTTGCTCCATTCTAATGGGCCAAAAGACCAATATAACATGTATAGGGTTGGTCAATATACAAAGAATACCCTAAGCTATATACATATCTAACAATGATTACCAACATAACATCTTTATGCTGCAGAAACCAACTAGAAACTAATGCAAGATGCACAATAACAAGGAACAGACACAAAAGTTTACCAAGTAAAACGAATGTAATATATTATTCCCAAGATGTTCTGCAAGCACGGCACAAAGACACCCATCATGGTACCAAGTTTAGGGTCAGTTTCCTGCATAGCAAATAAAATAAATGTAATCAACAATGCAGTTCTACAACTGGTCACAATTAAAATGGAATAAATCAGAAGCAGTAATAAAATCCAACCAAACAGAATGAGCTGGTCTAGAAAATAGAGAATAAATGAAATGTAATGATGATTGGCTGCATTGGATAAGGAAAACAAATGAAATGTAATGATGATTGGCTGCCTTGGATAAGGAAAACAACCTTAGGGCGTCTGATGGTAATACCCACATCCTCACTGTCCGCAGGACTAGCAGGTGCCTGAGCTTGTTCTCCTGCCATACTGTGCAGATTCAATCAGACGTATGGCATGGTTCTAGCAAATTGTACAGTAAAAATACATGGTAATAGGCTTCTTGCGATTTCCTTAAATAGAGTATGGTTAACACGAGATAAAGTATAAACATATATGCATGTACAAACTTTCGAGTTCTAAATTCTAATTAATATAAAGCAAATCCATACAACAAATGATGATACCTCTTAAGTCCCAAAATATTGACCAGAGAATCAAAACCAAAGAGCTCGAGCTTTGAATCGCTTTGACATCCATTAGATGTACCATAACCATTTGAAGAAGCCACTTGCATTCTTGGATTAATGCTTCGGTTAGCGCCAGGCTTAATGTACCTATCATATAGATAATTAAATGTGTTAGTTGTTGCACATTTCCCACGAATAAACCATTTTTTTCAGAATTCATAACCAGATAATTAGGGGAGCAGGAAACCAGTAGCGATGATAATTTCAATGCTGCAGAAGAGCCACTACCTTGGAAAAAAAAATAGGCAAGATTGTGTGCACTGATGTATTTGTTTCCAACCAATCTACCCGCCTCCATACGTAACTACCTCCGTTCCTAAATGTGTGTGTGTATAGGAAAATGGTATGGTACTCCTGGGAGTACATACTCCCACTTGTTATATATCACTTAAATCGTATGATGATATCTCGTTATCAATTCGAGCATACTCCAATAATGATTATAAGATACCCCAAAGTGAGTTCTATGAAAAATTTCATTAAAGTTCACATTTTATAACAAAAATTGTGTATATACTTCTTTTATATATGAAAAAGGGTATATAGCAAAAATAAAGTGCTCCAATGAAAAATTTCCAGTCAAGTCGTATCGAAGTATCTTATAATTGATATTTAAGTATACTGAAAATGATAAAAAGTATAATATATTCGTTTAAGTGGTATATTGGTGAGAGTATATATTCCCAAGAGTACGAAACGGGCATATATATATATATATGAAAATGGTACCACTTAAATCGTATCATGATATCTCTTTATCAATTTGAGCATACTCCAATAATGATTATAAGATATCCCAAAGTGAGTTCCATGAAAAAATTCATCAAAGTCCACCTTTTATAGCAAAATTTGTGTATGTACTTCTTTTATATATGAAAAAGGGTATATAGCAAAAATAAAAGGCTCCAATGAAAAAAAATTAATCAAGTCGCATTGGAGTACCTTATGATTGGTATTTAAGTATACCGAAAATGATAAAGAAGTATAATATATTCGTTTAAGTGATATATTCGAAGTGGGAGTGTGTACTCGTGGGAGTACGAAACGGGCGTGGGTGTGTGTATGAGATCAAAGTCTACACACTAAATGCAGAGTCCTGAATCAAAACATCAGGTCTTTAATAGCTCAATTCATGAATCCAAATAGTCACACTACAGCAATTTCAAATGACAAGAAGAATGAGCTTAAATTTGAATAATTTCTTTCAACCAAAGCAGCCAACATAATGGCTAACTCTGACTATGGCAACAACAATATTTCACACCGGTTCTTTTACAAGCTATATTAGTTTCTAAATTAGAAATACTAGTATCATTATCCATAGATCCTCTAAATAAAAGAACAAGCTTATACTACCTCACATTTGATGACACTGAACATTACAGGTGCAGTATGCTAATCAAAAGAACATAAACATACCTACATGAATTCCGCAACCATACTCCTAGACAATGTCCACAACTCTAAGGCTCTAAGCTATAGCAACCATCTTAAAATGTTAAAATAAATGAGTTCATTACCAAAGCAGGACAATGTGACTTAACTAACCAAGTAGTCGTCACATAAATGTTATTCCAAACTTCACAGTACCAAATCAACATGTCTGCAACTCTGGCGTCTGAATGTACCACTTGGCAGCTATGTATTCCTTCATTTAGAACTCCAATCAAACAATCAGTATTTGGATGCAGTACTACAAGTGTAAAAATTACGGAAATAATTGTGTGTTGTCCCACAGGACCCCCCACACCCTTTATTTATAGTCTATAGATTGAATCTGACTCTAACATAAGATCGAATCCAGCTCTAACACGACTCTATATTAAATCCTAATACTAACCAACAACAAGTCTACAATAGCTCAATTTACAGCTGATTTGGCCAAACTTTGTATGACTAACATGCACAATGGATGGAAACGTTTATTAGCAACCAAGGTCAGTTATTAAAGGCAGGCACAGATGGGCCTTTCTATTTGGTTCTAAACATATAGCTCTGTGACCAAGCCACCATGGCATAATTAGACCAATATGTAGTAACATGTATGTGTATTTGCAACATCAAGGCAACAAAACAAATATAATCATGATTTGGCAAAATAGAAGTGCCAGAATCCTCAGTAGCTGTTCTTGCTTGATAGGATGCGCATGAAATTGCTCCTACATTTCCAGCGGAAACGAAAATATACTCATAACTTCATGCAACATACGCAACAAGTGTGATCCAACATAATGCAAACAACCCACCAATATCTCAACCCCGCCAAACTAAACCGCGGTACAGTATGAGAGGTATGATCCACTCATGCATCCTAACATCACACGATGCTCTCTCTCGGTCTCTGCAATAGCAGAACACCTCCATCATCTACCATAGGAACAGGAAGACTGGAAGAACCCTCCAATAGCTCACTCCACTCACCACACAATAAAATGCATCCGACTTTCCCTGTGATCAATGCAAGGCCTAGGCAAATCCATATCAACAATGCCGATGATCCCCGCACAGGTGCACCTCCCTCACAGTAACACACGAAACGCGCGCGAAATGTGCATCATGCCATCACCTGGGCACCGCGGAGGCGTCGGTGGAGGATCCGGGCTCCATGGACGCCATCTGAACGACGGCGCGGTCATGCGACTCCACCGGGGCCTCCTCGTCGGCGCCCCTGATCTCCATTCCTGAAGGATCGACCAACTGCGCGGCACAGGGCGGTCGATGTGAGATCCAGGTACCAGGGTTAGTTAGAAGAGGCTAGGAGGTCGGGACACTGTGCCGATGCATCGGCATCGGCATTGGCATTGGCATTGGCGTGATTGCAGGATCCAGATCCAGGGGCGGGCGCAGGGTGGGGCTCGGTAGAGGAGGACGTGGGCCGACGGAGGGCGAGGGGAGGAGGCGTCGGGTGCGGGAGCCGAAGTGGCGGGGAAAAGAACGGGCGGAGAGGAGGAAGGAAATAAAAGGAGGTGTAATTATATATGAATGGTATTTTGTGGTTAATTTTAGCCAAGTTTAGTGTTAAAGGGGGTACTTCCTCTAATTTTATATGTTTCACGTCGTATAGCTTTAGTTTATATTCCAAAACATCATCCTTTTGGAAACGGAGGGAGTATTTTATTATACAAAAGTCAAAAGAAAGTACATCTTTCATGGCAGCATATCAGGTGAACATGATCAATTGTATGAATATGGACAAAAGCAATCTGGGCACTCCATCACGGATTTGACGGCCTAGGATGAGCGCGCGCACACGGCAACGAGAGCAAGCGACACTTTTGCGCCCCCCCCCCTCGGCGCGAACGAGCACCAACTTTTTCCTTTGTTCCACGCCCCCGCCCGAATGAGCGAACCACCCTGGAGAGCTCATGGTGTAGGGTTCCTCTCCACTGCGTCGTGACGCTGCCGGCCGCCGCGCCGCCGACTCCTCCCGTGTTGCCTCGAGTCCGAGCCCCCGACCCGCCTTGTGTCGTGCCGTCGCCCTCCTCCCGAGTTGCCCCGAGTTCGAGCCCCCGAGCCGCCTTGTGTCGCGTCGCCGCCCCCGCGTCGCGCAGCTGCTGTGCGTCGCACCCCCAACTTCGCCCCATTCGCCCCTCCTCTCGAGTACGCTGCGCCGCCGACTTTGCCCCACTGGCCTGCTCTCTGATATGTAAACTGTTGTCTCATATGAACTGTTGTCTCATATGAACTTTTGTCTTATTGTGGATTGTGTTGTCTGATATGAACAATTGATATGAATTGTTGTCTGATTGTGGATTTGTGTTGTCTGATAGTTCACAATTGATATGAAGTGTTGTCTGGTTGTGGATTGTTTATTTTTGTTTTGATGTGCAGCCTCGTGGACGAAATGGAAGATGTGAGCGTGTAACATCCCAAACTTTGGTTTTTGTTTCAAATGTATAAAAATGTGAGAAATTCAAAAACTTTTGTTAAAAACATTTAAGCTAGCTTTAAATTCCAAACTTTTGACTTGAAATCAAGTTCCTTCTTGTTTCCAGATAATTGTGTGTATAAAAATTGCTGTAAATAATTTTATAAAATACTAGATTATTTACAACAGATTAATATATATTTTCTCAAATTTTTGGAAGATAATTTGACCTCATCAAAATTCTAACCATGTTACTAAGGTTGATTTGGAAAAAAAAATTATTTTAGTTAAATGGAAATTGTAAAGTAGCCGAAATAAATTTTCCTATGTCTTACATGAATCTGAGAAAACCTTAAAAAAAAATTCAGAATTTTTGGAAATTTATTTCCATTTTTATTTTTCTAGTCAAACTAGTTTTATTTCGGTCAAATTGGAATCCAAACCAAAACCTAACCCAACCGCACCCGAGTCTGACTCCGATCGCGCCAAACTCGCGTTTGGTTCAGCCCAACCCACTCGCGTACCGTCTCAACGTGCCAATCTTTGTGCACCGTTCGATGCTGATCGCACGGTTCGCATCTGGACCCTCCGATGTGCATCGAACGACTCACGTCGCTTGTTCCGTTCGAACCGACCTAGTAAATTGTTTAATTTGGTTGGACCACGTCGTTTGGCTAAGCTCAAGTCAAACTCAGACTCGAGCCACTTCTCACACCCATTCATCACTGACGCTGACGAGTGGGGCCCGCTTGTCAATTTTGTCATCTTCATTGCACTGCTCACGCGAGCGCCGCTGGCGTCGCTGGTGTCGCCGCTACGCGCCACGACGGCGCCACTAGCTGTTCATTCTTGCCACCTCGCGCTTCTTTGACCACTCTAGAAGCATCGCTCGGGTGCATTGAACCTCCCGAGCTTATCCTTTTCCTCTCTCTCGCACTCTCTCACCCTCCTTGCTCAATTCTTTGTTTCAACCATGAGAGAAGCCGGAGAGCTAGAGCTTACCTCAGGGCCGCTCTTGAGCCCGCGACCTCACCGCCAGGTTCCTCTCTGGACGCTGCCTCCGTTTTGCCAAAATCGGAGCCTTTTGTCCAGTGAATCGCTGGGAGCCACTTCGTCGTTCTCGACTCCAGTGACTTTGACCCCATAAGCTCGCAGGAGTTCAAGTGAGTCCTTTCCACCACCGTTTTGTCCTTTGGGATCGCATTACCTTATTTAGTTTACCGCCGAAGTTAATCTGGATTTGGTGCATCACTGAGGTTGTGCGCCCTCTTTCTTTCTCAGATTCGGTGGAGCGCCGCCACGTTGATTTCGGCCACTTCCGACCTCCTCCGCCGTCATCAACTTGGGAGTTTTGCTCTTGGAGCTGAAGCGATCCCGAGGCGCGTATTCCCGAGCCTTCTAGAAGCTTGACATGCTGTAACATCCCAAATTTTGGCTTGTGTTTCAAATGTAAGAAATTGAGGGTAAATTAAAACTTTTCCTTCATCCTTTTACTCTTGAAACTTTTCTGAAATTCGTGTAAAGGAATTTTGGGAAATTCAAAATCAAAAGCCTCATTTATCAAGCCAACAACCTCCTTGGTGAAATCTGGTTTCAAACCCTTGGAAATAATTTTTCTTGGTTCTAGGGTTGCTTGGTAACACCTCTGAATTATTTCATAATTTTTGGAAATTAATTGAAATATTTTAGAGGCAAGTCAAACCTTGGTCAAACCTCTGATTTAACCTTCTGGAATTTCTTGAGAAAATTCTAGTGCACAAAAATCTCTGGAAATTTTATGGAAGGTTAACCCTGAGGTCAGGAAGCTCCAGTTAAAATTTCATAAATTTTGGAGTGGATTTGATACCTCAATTAAATCCCCAAAGTTTCAGCTTCAAAAATCAAATCCTATCCGGTCTACATCGCTCATTGCGCGAGTCGACTCGGGCTCGAGCCAACCGCTCGGTCGAGTCAACTAACAAAGACACCGGCGCGGTCGAGCGAAGCGCGCGTCGTCGACCGTTGGATCTCCATCGAACGGCTCACGCCCGTGTATGCATTCGGACAACTCCGGTTGTTCTCGCTCTCGACCGCTGGATTTCCATCGGACGGTGGACGTTTGCTCACGGCCGTTTCAACGCGATCGCGTGATAGCCGTTGGATGCGAATCGGACGGCTGGCTGTCGTCGCCTTCCTCTCGCTCGCGCGGCGCAGCGCCAGAGCTCGCGTCAGCAGCGCCATGGCAGGGGGTGGTTGGAGCGCAGAGCTAGGTCACCTCGCAACGGGTCTCTGCAGTGCATTTAATGCTCGTCGTGCGGCGCCCCCGAAAGTCCACTGCTCACCTGCTCCGTCGCTCGTCACGACCGTGGAGAGGCGCGGGCGTCCGAGGCTTGCTGCCGTTGCTCCTTGCCTTCCTCTCCTACTTAAGCTCCCAGCCTCCTCCCTTGGCTTCCTTTACCCACCCTTGAGCTCCAGCTTGCACTCTCTCTGCTTGCTTGAGCCCAAATCTCCGAACCCTTTCGCCGCCATTGTTGAGTGGAGCTCCTCGGTGCAACCCGCGCTCCAGTGGCTTTTCTTCCCTTCTTTTTGCTTCGGTTTGTGTCCTCACTTCTTGGAGCAAAACCCCTAACTTAATTGTAGTTGCTTTTCACAGGAGCAGCTCAATTTTGGGGATTTCCTCTTTTCGGCCGTGAGCACCCCCTTCTTCCTCACCGCCGGTAAGAAGCTCCATTTCCTAATTCTTTGCTCAGCAAGCATATATAGGCTATTGTGGAGTCAGAGTGATGACCCGGTCTCACCCCGTTGCTCAGTCGTCATCTACACTTCTTCTTCGGTGCCGACGCCGTTCTTCGTCGCCGAGCCACCTCGACCACCTCCGAGCTCCACCGCTCAGTACCCTTCTAGTAGCCCCTAGAAGCTTGGGCACCACTGGATTGGTTTATTGCGGAGCTTTGGTCATTATGCATTTCGCCGCTTTGGTCACCGCCATCATCGTCGGCTAGCCGTCGCTCGGGCACTATTGCCGTGTGAGTGATACCGATGGGTGCGCAATGCTATTGCGATTCCATTTTGGCACTTAGCTTCCTCCGCTGCGCCTTGGGTCGCGGCGACAAGCCGAGGGTGCCCTCGGTTTTGTGTCGGACGAAACGGCGGTGCCGTAATATCGTTCGGACACGAATGACGTTCATTAATGCTAATCATTGTTAATCATGGGTTAGTAATCATTAGCTGTCCTAAACCCACCTCCTCGGCCACCGACTGCAGGCCCTATTGTCGGTAGTCCTGCTCAAATCGTGAACGGCTCAGCAACCTCGGTAGCTCGATCTTGGATCTATGGCCGGATCGTGGGAGCAATTGGATCGTCAGAAGGCTCCTCAATCCCACCCTTCATCGCTTGATCGACGGCCCAGATGGGCGGGCATCCGCTTCGGTCCGATTGCCATCTCGATCTGGATCGTTGGATCTTGATCCAACGGTGAGCCTCCGTGGTGCTGTGGCGGGTGTCTTTGTCTTGCGCGCTGCGTGCGCGTGGCCGCTCGATCCAGATCGACGGTCCATAATCAACCACGTCTTTTCTTTCGGTTAAGGGATATAATTTCCTCGGTAGCTTTATCTTTCCACTGAAAATGTTGTTAAAACTTTAGAAATTCATATCTTTTCATTATAGGTCCTTTTGGGTGATTTTAGTAGTGTTAATTTTCTTTTAGGCTAGAGATTAATCTAGAAATGTTTTCCGCCCTGTTAAGAACCGAAATGTTGTGAATCGATTTTAGCCTTTTCACCCCTTTTAAATATTCCAAAATGCTATAAAACTTAGAAAATCTATAACTTGTTCTCTGTAAGTCCAAATAGAGCGAACTAAATTTTGGTAATTTCCTTTAGGGATGAACTTTAGTGAAGGACCAGTTTGCTAGTGGTCTTTGCTACTGATATAGAGGATGTCCTAGTTTTAGAACTTAGAAAAATCATAACTAATTCGTTGTAACTTCAAATGACCTGAAAATTTATATGGATTATCACTATACCAGTAGGTAGCTACCATAAAAATTTCAGTTTCAAAACCTTTCTAGAAAATATTTTTGCTACAGTGCTAATTATGGCCGAAAATAGGTTTTTAGGGAATATCTTTTGCACCACAAATCCAAATTAGGTTTTTCCAGTTCCTATGTCTAGGTATAACCGTATTCTACCTTGTGTATAAATTTCGTCGCATTTGGATAATTTTTGCTTGCTCTTTTGTTTAAGTGTTGCTCGTCTTATTGGTTGTTTTCGCTCTTTCGCTTAGGATTCGATATTTGCGGTAACCCGAGAACGACCCTCCGCAACAAGTTGAGCAACGACAAGCGAGCAAGCAGTTTGATCATTTCCCATTGATCCCATTACTTTCAAAGTCTAATATTTTGTTTAACTTCTATGTATGCATTGCTACTTTGTTGTTAAATTGATTAGTTAGACCTCTAGTTGCATAATCTGTAGGTAAATGGTTATCCTCTACTACCCGAGCCTAGGTTATTTCTTTGTGGTTAGAGTTCGATGGATGAACTCTTATCACTTAGTAGATTACGAATGAATATTGCTTAGCCATGCCTAGTTATCGGTAGTATTGGGCGATCATCGACTTAGTCGGTGATCTTGATCACACAACTACTTATACTACTCCATTATGTCCAACCCTTGTGTCTTAATGATTTACAAATCAAAACGAAAACAAAACTATATCTTGACTTGGGCACAATGGTATGTTGATGTGATCTGTTGGGTGTGTGGAATGGTGCCTAAGTCCCCAAGGACCGAGTTACTTGTGTCACTAAGCCAGCGCTTATTGCGTGCTAACCACACGAGGGGATATGGAACCTCTCTTGACTAAGTACTTTGGGAGGTGCTAATTATGATGGTCGGTGGGTGTGTTCTTGTGGGTGTGTTTTGGAGGAGCATTAGCGGACCGGTTAGGTCATCTAATGTGTCCTTCTCCGTGGGTTGCGGCTCTTAATTAGCATCGCCCATTGGAAAGCGCCTTGTTAGACTTAGCCATGCCCGCATACCAAAGGAAGTGTGCTAACCGTGGTCGGTGGAAAGGCGGTCTATCGTGTGGGTACATTGGTACACCCCGCAGGTTAAAACTATTCGAATAGCCTCGCCCTAGGTTATGGACATGCTTGGTAAGGTCGCAAGAACTAGACTACAACCTTTTAAAAACTTAAACTTGACATGGGTAGTATGAAGGGTACTTCATGCTATTGTTGTGGTGACTATGGGTTAGTCACTTCTAGGTTGGTGTTGTCATCTACCTATTGTTATAATTGTCTCTCTTTATTTGAACAATAAAAGTTAATTGCAAACTTGCTTTGAATCTATTACCCTATTGCAAATGAAAGCTTGCTTTATGTGAAAATAAGTCCAAAGCCTCATCCACTTAAATAAAGCTTGCATGTAGTTAATTATAGTTCGTTATCTCACACGTCGGTCTTGCAGTACAAAAACAAGTTTTGTACTCATCCGCTTTGCTTAATATTAATTGTGCAGAGGAAGAAGGTGAGCCCAAGGGCCTCACTTTTGTGAGTCGTGTTGCGCTGTTTGGGACGATTAGCTTGGCGGTCCGGTTGGTTGCCTTGTGGGTAAAGGCACACCGATTGGCTTTTGTTCATCGCCATCTTATGGCCACTTTGCTTCATTGTGTATTTCCTTATTTGTATGACTTTTGGCCGGTTGGCCTCTCTTGTGTAATAACTCTCTTTATATTATCTATGTCTTTCGCTTGTTGCTTTTGTTTCGCTCTATGTGTATGAATGGAATTGATGCATGATTTTGTAACGGGTGTGTATACTGCAGTGCAGGAAGTATACATATCTCGAGGCTTGGTTTATTTGATTTGTACCGTTAGGACCAAGTGGATGGTTAAACAGTACAAGTTTAATAAACCGGGTCCTCACAAAGTTTTGTATCGAGCCATTCGACCGTAGTAACTCAAGCTTGATCGTCTTTAGGATATTTTGGAAAACTTAATTTCAAAGTATCAAATGATTTATGAAAGCTTAAGTAAGTTCTCGATTTTATTCCTTACCTATCTTAGCTTTCTATCTCCTCTTGCTCTAATTGAGTTTTTTAAAAAATTGTTTTCTTCTCATCTTCTTCTAAAGATAGTTGTTATCGGTTAATTGGGTTTTGGGACCAATGAGTTTGGCAAATTGAAATGTTAGCTGCCCTCTACAAGGTTTTGAAGTTTCCAAAGTTGAAGATTTCAATTAGGAGGCTTGGATGCGAAATCGGACAGCGATCATTCAATTTCCGGACAGCAGCTCAAAGGTTCTAAACGGGTAGAAAATGAGAGGTTAACCAAGTAAAACTTGTGGGAATAAAAGGGTAAGATGTGATACTAGTTAGCTAAGTATCTAACGTTATTTTTATCGCCTCAACCTTGTTCTTGAAGTAGTGTTAGGCTGGTTGTAGTGTGCTGAAATTTTTATCTTCTCACACTATTACTCGTTCATTCAATACGGGTTAATGGCATCGAGAAGTTGAGCTTGGTTTGGAGTTTCCTTGCTGTTTTGGAGCTTCTTTGGAAACATTTAAAGTTGTTAATTGCTGTTTTTGGCATTCGGTTAGGGTGATGTCTCATTTCCCCTAATCGTTAGCTTTTCGCTTTCATCAACTTCTAATGTTAGTGCTTTGGTTTCTAACCTAAGTTTCTTAAAGCAGGATGGCTGGAGGTACTCGAGCGGTCGTGGTCGCGGCACTGGTTTGATGAGGAGCTCGCCTCCTCCGACCATGGCTGAGGTCCTTCTTCAGATAGAGCGCAACCGTTCAGAGGACAGGAGGGTCCTGCTGGATGTTATTGCGCGCAACACCTCCGCCCTTTCCGGTGCCTCAGGATCCGGGCAGGGGGGCGGACATCAGTCTCGTGGGGGCCTTGCTGAGTTTCTTCGCACTCAACCCCCCACGTTCTCCAGGTCTGAGGACCCATTGGACGCAGATGACTGGCTGCGTCAGGTTGAGCGTAAGCTCGACGTTGCTCAGTGCCTGGACCAGGACAAGGCACTCTTTGCCTCCCATCACCGCAGGGAGCAAAGACTCTCTGGTGGGAGAACTTTGGCCATGCAGCCCGCCGCCACATCGCTCTCTTGGGATGAGTTCCGACGGCGTTCGCCGAGCTCACATCCCGCCGCTTGATGAAGTCAAGAAGAAGGAGTTTCTCGCGCCAAGCAAGGGCGTAAGTCGCTGATGGAGTATCATGACGAGTTCAACCACTTGGCTCGTTATGCTCCATCCGAGGTGGCCACCGATGAGGCCAAGCAGAGAAGTTCATGGAGGGCTTGTCCGAGGAGCCGCAAGACAGCTCTCCATTGTGGACTTTGTCGACTTCCGTGCCTTGGTAGACAAGGCCATTGTTGCCGAGCACAAGGCGAAGGCGCTGGCGAATCCATAGCGCAAGTGGGAGGCCCGGTGATGTCCGCACACAGCCGCCTCTCGCCCCCGTGTCGGGCCTACCCGGGGCCCGCTCGGTGGCTTCACTACCACCGAGGCCGCCAAAGCACCAGCCTCTCGCCCTCCGCAGCCGTGCCCGCCACGTGCGCTGCGAACCGCCAGGTGGCCCCGCAATCCGGCCGCCGGGTCACTTGCTTTTCATGCAACCGAAGGGCATTATGCCAATGCTTGCCCTAACAGATCGGAGCGCCCTCGTCCTAATGGAGGACGCGGCAGGAGGTGGTTCTTCTCGTGATCGAAGGTTGTCCCGCTACCCAAGGCGTGGGTAGTGGCGCGTCAACCTCATCTCCGCGGAGGAGGCACAGGAGGCACCGACGTCGTGTTGGGTACCCTTTCTGCTAACTCTTTCCCGCTACGATTTTGTTTGATTCAGCGCATCTCATTCTTTTGTTTCGAGTCTTTTCTTCTTGTGGGAGGTCTTCTTTTACTCCATTGTTGGTCCCGCTGCTCATTCGCTCTCCGGTTCGGAGTTGAGAGTCGAGTCCAGGTGTAGGGATGTCCTGTTGAGATAGAAGGGTAGGATTCTTGGCAAACCTTATCCTCCTTCGATCGGCGAGCTTAGATGTAATCCTAGGCATGGATTGGTTGTCTCAGCACATGGGACAAATTGATTGCGCTAGGAGGCTCATCTACCTCACTAGTCCTTCCGGCGAGCAGTTCGCTTTGCGCCGAAGCTGCGGGATCCGCATCTCTTCGCGCTCGAAGCGAAGCCAGCTCTAGATATTAGTGAAGTCCCAGTGGTTTGTGACTTTGTTGATGTCTTCCCCGACGACCTTCCAGGGATGCCACCAGTTCGAGACCTCGAGTTTGTCATTGAGTTGGTTCCTGCATCGCCCGATCTCAAGAGGCCTTACCGAATGGACCCAATTGAGTTGGTGGAGTTGAAGAAGCAGCTAGGTGAGCTTCAAGAGAAGGGTTTCATCCGCCTAGCTCATCTCTCTTGGGGATGCTCACCATCTTTGTCCCGAAAAGGACAAGACGCTGCAGATAAAGCGTTGATTACCGCCCACTTAATGAAGTAACGGTAAAGAACAAGTACCCTTTGCCCCGTATCGATGACCTTTTCGATCAATTAAGCGAGCTCGAGTTTTCTCAAGATTGATCGAGAGTGGGATATCACCGTGTTCGGATTCGACCGAGGATATTCCAAAGACGGCTTTTTCTACTCGTTATGGTTTGTACGAGTATACCGTCATGTCATTCGCTTAACCAATGCCCCGCCTTGTTCATGAACCTCATGAATTCGGTGTTCATGGAGTATTTGGATAGGTTCGTTGTGGTCTTCATCGATGATATCCTTATTTACTCCAAGAGTGATGAGGAACACACCGAGCATTTGAAGCTTGTGTTGGGCAAGCGCGAGCACAAACCGTATGCAAAGTTAAGCAAGTGCGCGTTCGTTGAAGGAAGTAGCCTTCTTAGGCCATATTCTTTCGGCAGAGGCGAGTTGTGGATCCTAGCAAGATCGACGTGCTTTCTCGAGTCACCACTTCACCACCGGTTCAAGTTTTCTTGGTTTAGCGGGATATTATCGCCGCTTCATCGAGAATTTCTCCAAGATAGCGGCCGATGACGGAGTTGCTCAAGAAGGACAAGAAGTTCTCGTGGTCCGCTGATTGCAGGAAAGTTTCAAGCACTTAAAAGCGATTGACCACCGCTCCCGTTCTTGTTCTCCCGATGTCCGTCGAAGCTTCGATATCTTTTGTGACGCTCGCCGAGGCCTCGGTTGTGTCCTTATGCAAGAAGGCAAGGTAGTGGCCTATGCATCAAGGCAATTGAGACCTCATGAACTCAACTACCCTACCCATGATGCAGAGTTGGCGGCCGTGATCCATGCACTTAAGATTTGGCGACATTACCTAATCGGTAATCGCTTGCGAAGCGTATTCGGATCACAAAAGCTTAAAGTATTTGTTCACCCAACCAGATCTGAACCTCGTGCAAAGGAGATGGTTGGAGTTGATCAAGGACTATGACATGGGTATTCACTACCATCCGGCAAGGCCAATGTCGTTGCGGATGCGCTTAGTCGCAGCGCATTGCAATGCCTTGTTGCTTCAAGAGCCTCACCACTCTTACGGAGGAGTTCCAGCTGTCTCAACTTGGGTTTGGTTGAGCATGGTTCCTCGCCGCCTTGGTTGTACAACCAACCTTGGTGGATCGGATTAAGTGCGCTTTCGTGATCGGATGTTGGAGTAAACCGCATCAAGGAAAATGTCAAGAAGGAACGACCAAGTGCTTCTCCGTAGATGAGCTTGGTGTCGTGAGGTTCGGGCAACGCCTGGTGGTTCCAAAGGACATGGAGTTGCGGGAATTGATCCTCCGCGAAGCCCACGATTCTCCCTTGTCCATTCACCCCGGGGCCACGAAGATGTATCATGATCTCCGACAGAGATTTTGGTGGACCCGAATGAAGAGGGAGATCGCAAGGTTCGTTGCCGAGTGCGACGTGTGTCGTCGTGTCAAGGCCGAGCATCAGCGTCCAGCTGGATTGCTTCAGCCCTTACCAATTCCGGAGTGGAAGTGGGATTCGGTCGGGATGGACTTTATCACTGGTCTACCCCGGTCTCCAAAGAAGAATGATGCCATCCGGTCGCCATCGATCGATTGACTAAGGTGGCTCATTTTCTTCCTGTCAAGACTGACCTTCGAGTAGGTTTTCTGGCGGATCTCTACATAGCCCGCATCGTGAGTTTGCATGGTGTGCCAAAGACGATTGTGTCAGATCGTGGTTCGCTGTTCACGTCTCGATTTTGGCATAGCCTGCAAGAGGCTATGGGAACTCGCCTTTCTTTCATTTCAAGATTTCACCCCAAGCAGATGGTCGGGCGAGAGGGTCAACCAAGTTTTGGAGGACATGCTGCGAGCTTGTGTCCTTTCCTATGGGAAGCATTGGGAGAAGTGCTTGCCATTCGCCGAGTTTTCTTATAACAACAGTTTCCAAGCCAGTCTCGGCATGGCACCATTCGAGGCCTTATACGGAAGAAAGTGTAGAACCTCGTTGAACTGGTCCGAGACGGTGAAAGACCTTTCTTTGGCGGGCTCGATTAATGAGGCGAGAGTCAAGTCCACTCATTCGTGATCGCTGCGCACGGCTCAATCCAGCGAAGAGCTATGCGGATCGTCGCCGTCGTGAGTTAAGCTTTGAGCCCAATGACTTCGCTTATCTCAAGGTTTCTCCTCCGAAGGGTCACCAGCGTTTTGGTGTCGGGCAAGTTAGCTCCTCGATATGTCGGTCCCCACCGTATTATCGAGAAGAAAGGAGCCTATCGCCTACAAGTTGGAATTGCTGCTGCACTTGCGGGGTACATGATGTTTTCCATGTGTCCCAGCTAAAGAAGTGCCTCCGTGTTCCAACAGAGGAAGCTCGTTGGAAACCCCGGATGTTCGTGAAGATTTGACCTATCGCGAGCACCCTGCTCGCATACTCGAGGAGGCCGAGCGAAGAACAAGGAACAAGACCATCAAGTTCATTAAAGTTCAGTGGTCGAACCATTACGAGGATGAGGCTACTTGGGAGCGAGAAGATCGTCTCCGCAAGTGCACTACCCTCTTTCTTTTCCGAGTGAACCAAATCTCTGGACGAGATTTTTGTAAGGGGAGGTTTGTAACATCCCAAATTTTGGCTTGTGTTTCAAATGTAAGAAATTGAGGGTAAATTAAAACTTTTCCTTCATCCTTTTACTCTTGAAACTTTTCTGAAATTGTAAAGGAATTTTGGGAAATTCAAAATCAAAAGCCTCATTTATCAAGCCAACAACCTCCTTGGTGAAATCTGGTTTCAAACCCTTGAAATAATTTTTCTTGGTTCTAGGGTTGCTTGGTAACACCTCTGAATTATTTCATAATTTTTGGAAATTAATTGAAATATTTTAGAGGCAAGTCAAACCTTGGTCAAACTCTCGATTTAACCTTCTGGAATTTCTTGAGAAAATTCTAGTGCACAAAAATCTCTGGAAATTTTATGGAAGGTTAACCTGAGGTCAGGAAGCTCCAGTTAAAATTTCATAAATTTTGGAGTGGATTTGATACCTCAATTAAATCCCCAAAGTTTCAGCTTCAAAAATCAAATCCTATCCGGTCTACATCGTTCATTGTGCGAGTCGACTTCGCTCGAGCCAACCGGCTCGGATCGAGTCAACTAACAGACCGGCGCGTCGAGCGGGCGCGGCGTCGTCGACCATTGGATCTCCATCGAACGGCTCACGCCCGTGTATGCATTCGGACAACTCCGGTTGCCCTCGTCTCTCGACCGCTGGATTTACCGGACGGTGGACGTTGCTCACGGCCGTTTCAACGCGATCGCGTGATAGCCGTTGGATGCGATCGGACGGCCGGGTTGTCGTCGCCTTCCTCTCGCGCGGGCGCAGCTGCGAGCTCGCGCCAGCCGCCATGGCGGGGGTGGTTGGAGCGCGAGCTAGGTCACCTCGCAACGGGTCTCGCAGTGCATTTAATGCTCGTCGTGCGCCGCCCGAAAGTCCATCGCCACTGCTCCGTCGCCGTCACGACCGTGGAGAGGCGCGGCGCCCGAGGCTTGCTTGCCGTTGCTCCTTGCCTTCCTCTCCTACTTAAGCTCCCAGCCTCCTCCCTTGGCTTCCTTTACCCACCCTTGAGCTCCAGCTTGCACTCTCTCGCTTGCTTGAGCCCAAATCTCCGTAACCCTTTCGCCGCCATTGTTGAGTGGGAGCTCCTCGGTGCAACCGCGCCTCAGTGGCTTTTCTTCCCTTCTTTTTGCTTCGGTTTGTGTCCTCACTTCTTGGAGCAAAACCCTAACTTAATTGTAGTTGCTTTTCACAGAGCGGCTCAATTTTGGGATTTCTCTTTCGGCCGTGAGCACCCCTTCTTCCTCACCGGAAGAAGCTCCATTTCTAATTCTTTGCTCAAGAAGCATATATAGGCTATTGTGGAGTCAGTAGTGATGACCCGGCCTCACCCGGTTGCTCAGTCGTCATCTACACTTCTTCTTCTTGGTGCCGACGCCGTTCTTCGTCGCCGGAGCCACCTCGACCACCTCCGAGCTCCACGGCGCTCAGTACCCTTCTAGTAGCCCCTAGAAGCTTGGGCACCATTGGATTGGTTTATTGCGAGCTTTGGTCATTATGCATTTCGCCGCTTTGGTCATCGCGCTCATCGTCGGCCAGCCGCCGCTCGGGGCACTATTGCGGTGTGAGTGATACCGATGGGTGCGCAATGCTATTGCGATTCCATTTTGGCACTTAGCTTCCTCCGCGTGCCTTGGGTCGCGGCGACAAGCCGGAGGGTGCCTCGGTTTTGTGTCGGATTTAAACGGCGGTGCCGTAATATCGTTCGGACACGCGAATGACGCTCATTAATGCTAATCATTGTTAATCATGGGTTAGTAATCATTAGCTGTCCTAAACCCACCTCCTCGGTCACCGACCAGGCCCCTATTGTCGGTAGTCCTGCTCAAATAAAGAACGGCTCAGCAACCTCAGCCGTTCGATCTTGGATCTATGGCCGGGATCGTGGGAGCAATTGGATCGTCCGAAGGCTCCTCAATCCCACCCTTCATCGCTTGATCGACGGCCCAGATGGGCGGGCATCCGCTTCGATCCGATTGCCATCTCGATGCGGATCGTTGGATCTTGATCCAACGGTGAGCCTCCGTGGGTCTTTGTCGGGTGTCTTTGTGCGCGCGCATGCGTGTGGCCGTTCGATCCAGATCGACGGTCCATAATCAACCACGTCTTTTCTTTCGGTTAAGGGATATAATTTCCTCGGTAAGCTTTATCTTTCCACCAAAATGTTGTTAAAACTTTAGAAATTCATATCTTTTCATTATAGGTCCTTTTGGGTGATTTTAGTAGTGTTAATTTTCTTTTAGGCTAGAGATTAATCTAGAAATGTTTTCCGCCCTGTTAAGAACCGAAATGTTGTGAATCGATTTTAGCCTTTTCACCCCTTTTAAATATTCCAAAATGCTATAAAAACTTAGAAAATCTATAACTTGTTCTCTGTAAGTCCAAATAGAGCGAACTAAATTTTGGTAATTTCCTTTAGGGATGAACTTTAGTGAAGGACCAGTTTGCTAGTGGTCTTTGCTAACGATATAGAGGATGTCCTAGTTTTAGAACTTAGAAAAATCATAACTAATTCGTTGTAACTTCAAATGACCTGAAAATTTATATGGATTATCACTATACCAGTAGGTAGCTACCATAAAAATTTCAGTTTCAAAACCTTTCTAGAAAATATTTTTGCTACAAATTGCTAATTATGGTAGAAAATAGGTTTTTAGGGAATATCTTTTGCACCACAAATCCAAATTAGGTTTTTCCAGTTCCTATGTCTAGGTATAACCGTATTCTACCTTGTGTATAAATTTCGTCGCATTTGGATAATTTTTGCTTGCTCTTTTGTTTAAGTGTTGCTCGTCTTATTGGTTGTTTTCGCTCTTTCGCTTAGGATTCGATATTTGCGGTAACCCCGAGAACGACCCTCCGCAACAAGTTGAGCAACAGCAAGCAGGCAAGCAGTTTGATCATTTCCCATTGATCCCATTACTTTCAAAGTCTAATATTTTGTTTAACTTCTATGTATGCATTGCTACTTTGTTGTTAAATTGATTAGTTAGACCTCTAGTTGCATAATCTGTAGGTAAATGGTTATCCTCTACTACCTGAGCCTAGGTTATTTGTTGTGGTTAGAGTTCGATGGATGAACTCTTATCACTTAGTAGATTACTGAATGAATATTGCTTAGCCATGCCTAGTTATCGGTAGTATTGGGCGATCATCGACTTAGTCGGTGATCTTGATCACACAACTACTTATACTACTCCATTATGTCCAACCCTTGTGTCTTAATGATTTACAAATCAAAAACGAAAACAAAACTATATCTTGACTTGGGCACAATGGTATGTTGATGTGATCTGTTGGGTGTGTGGAATGGTGCCTAAGTCCCCAAGGACCGAGTTACTTGTGTCACTAAGCCAGCGCTTATTGCGTGCTAACCACACGAGGGGATATGGAACCTCTCTTGACTAAGTACTTTGGGAGGTGCTAATTATGAGCCGGTCGGTGGGTGTGTTCTTGTGGGTGTGTTTTGGGGGAGCATTAGCGCACCGGTTAGGTCATCTAATGTGTCCTTCTCCCGTGGGTTATGCTCTTAATTAGCATCGTCCATTGGAAAGCGTCTTGTTAGACTTAGCCATGCCCGCATACCAAAGGAAGTGTGCTAACCGTGGTGGTGGAAAGGCGGTCTATCGTGTGGGTACATTGGTACACCTGCGCAGGTTAAAACTATTCGAATAGCCTCGCCCTAGGTTATGGACATGCTTGGTAAGGTCGTGCAAGAACTAGACTACAACCTTTTAAAAACTTAAACTTGACATGGGTAGTATGAAGGGTACTTCATGCTATTGTTGTGGTGACTATGGGTTAGTCACTTCTAGGTTGGTGTTGTCATCTACCTATTGTTATAATTGTCTCTCTTTATTTGAACAATAAAAGTTAATTGCAAACTTGCTTTGAATCTATTACCCTATTGCAAATGAAAGCTTGCTTTATTTGAAAATAAGTCCAAAGCCTCATCCACTTAAATAAAGCTTGCATGTAGTTAATTATAGTTCGTTATCTCACACGTCGTCTTCTTGCAGTACAAAACAAGTTTTGTACTCATCCGCTTGCTTAATATTAATTGTCGCAGAGGAAGAAGGTGAGCCCCAAGGGCCTCACTTTTGTGAGTCAGTGTTATTGTACTGTTTGGGACGATTAGCTTGGCGGTCCGGTTGGTTGCCTTGTGGGTAAAGGCACACCGATTGGCTTTTGTTCATCGCCATCTTATGGCCACTTTGCTTCCGCTGTGTATTTCCTTATTTGTATGACTTTTGGCCGGTTGGCCTCTCTTGTGTAATAACTCTCTTTATATTATCTATGTCTTTCAGTTGTTGCTTTTTGTTTCGGCTCTATGTGTATGAATGGAATTGATGCATGATTTTGTAACAGGTGTGTATACTGCACTGGAAGTATACATATCTCGAGGCTTGGTTTATTTGATTTGTACTGTTAGGACCAAGTGGATGGTTAAACAGTACAAGCCGAATAAACCGGGGTCCTCACACATGCCTTCTCCATGGGAGCAGCTCCTTCGTCTCCGCCTCCGATCGTCACCAACTTGCCATCGGCCTCCTCTAGGACCCGTGTCACCGTCACCAACTTCGTGTGGTCGCTGTGAACCTGGTGAGGCCATCCCCAAGCCCAAAGACCCACTCTAGCACCAGATTCGTTACCTCGTTGCCGCGCTCGCGCGTGGGAACATTGTTAAGCCGCCGGCAGGCTTAGGGTTAAACTTGAATTAAGTGTTAACCCTTTCTTAGTAGTGTGTGTATGACTTGTGAGCCCTCTGGTTAATTGTGTTTAACGTGTTAAGTTAAGGCAATTTAAATCCTCTTGAGTCTCTGACATGTGGGGCCACCCGGCTAGTTAAGTGATGGTGTAATTTGTTAAAGCCATTTTCACTTAATGAAAGTGTATTTTCTTATGAGCTTAGAGGGAGTTTGCGTGTTTGTAAGCCGAAGACATATTCAAAGAATACGCCATCGACGTCACCCTCAGCCGAGGCTGGGTCAAAGATTGACCCAGTCAAGCCCTCACTGTGGGTCCCATCGGTTAGTGACCGTGGGTCAGCTGAGCGCGAGTCAGAAAAGTTGTAAAACCTTTTAGAAATTCCGAATCAAATTATTCTTACACTGAAAATTCAAATGACTTAGAAAATGCATAACTAATTCAATTTTACTCCAAATGAAGTAAAACCAATTTTGCTAGTTTTCATTTTTAATGTAATTTTAAGTGGAATAGGTTGCAAATATACTTCTACTCCCAAAAATATTGGTTAGTTAAAAAGAATTGTTGTTATATTAGAAAATGGGATAAACATCAAAACTTCATAAGTATTTCATCCTAACTCCAAATCAAGTGAAATTAATTTTGTTAATTTTTTTTTCTGAACTTTAGCATAGCATAAGTTTGATTCTTATTGCTATGTTAGAAAATGTTGGTAATTATTTTAATTGTGTAATTATGTCTTTACCCTGTTAAAATCCTAGGAAATCTTAATAAGTTCCTGTTACACTGAAACTTTCACTTAAAAATCTTTAGAAATCAAACCCTACCTATTGTGTGTAGTTGAATTTTGATGTCGTTGGTGTTAGTCATTCTTATTCGCCCTTTTACTCAATCGATAGATTACGACGATTCGGGTATTGACGAGAGTGGTCCTCAGTAGTAAGAAGACTTTCTTCAACAAGGCAAGCAACCCTTCATTTGATGATCCCATTATTTGCGCATGCTAATATTTTCATTTGTATGCATGCTATGTTGGTAAGTTATTTTGCAGTTCGCGGTAGTTCACCTAAATAGTTACTTGAACTGTAGTTAAATATCCATCCTTTACCAGTGAACCTAGGTGTATTTTCGTTGTGAGTTAGAGCTCGTTGGATGGGCCCTAGTCACTTTATATTAATATACGAGTTGTTGTCGCTTAGCCATGCTTAGACGGTAGTTTGGGGATCATCGCCTCGGCGATGGTCATACAACATCACTTTAAATACTTGAGTCGGGGTGCTCATGTATGTACTCTATTTGCAAAAACTAAAAACTGAAAACAAAAAGATTTAGACTTGGGCATATGGATGATGGTGTGATTTTCGGGTGTGTGGTTGTATGCCAAAGTCAACAAGGACCAAACATCTCATCCCACTAAACCAAGCATTATTGCGTACATCCACATGAGAGCATATGGGAACCCTCTTGACCTAGTACTTTGGCGTGTGTTGGCTCCGAGTCGTAGGAGGAGGGTGTGTGTTGTGTGAAAAAGGGATTGTGTTTATGTGTTGGGTGCACGGGAGTGGAATCCTTTCTAGGTTCTCCACACCGAGTAGCATTGTAGTTGTCCGGCTGCTTTACCCTATATGGGTAGTTGACTTTCGGCTTTACAATGACTCCGATGCAACATATGGGTTTCTATCCATACGGGCGACTCGTAGTTAATACACAATATTGGAAAACGTCTCGTAGGACTTATTCGTGCCGGCATACCTAAGGAAGTGTGCTTCATAACTTGGCACAAAGGCGGTCTAACATGTGGGTAAAGTTGTACACCCCTGGAGGGCTAAAACTATTCGAATAGCCAAGTCCTTGGTTATGAACACGCTTAGGGAGGTCTTTCGAGAGTTAGACTATAACATTTTGATAAAACTTGAGATGGGTGGTACGAATGGGTAATTCGTGCTATTGATGTGGTGGCTAGGGTTAGTCACCTCTAGGATGTTAATTATGCTATTAATTGTTGTCACTGATATTTGATCAATTAAAACTGTTTTGATAAATTGCCTTCAATCTATTTAACTATTGCAAATGAAATGTTGCTTTACGCTGAAAATAAACTCTAAAGCCATCTCCACTGAATCAAACCTGCATGTAGCTATGTACAGGTTAGTTATTCGTAAGTCTTGCGAGTACAATTAGTCTGCTCAGCTGCTTTGTCTATTTGCTGCAGAGGAGGTTCACCCCCAAGGGGTTAATGAGGGTGAGGCCGACTTCACCTCCGACTTCGACGACTAGCTGGATGTTTTCGGTCGGTTGCCTTGTGGGCTAAAGGGCAGCTGGTTGGCTTTTGTTACTGCCATCTTATGGCTTATGATTTCCGCTGCAAACTTAACCTTTGTATGAATTTAGTAGTTGTTGAATATGTTGTAAATTATGAAGAACTCGGTAATGTAATATCTTGTGTATGGAGTTGATGCTTATTTTTGTACGGTGTGTGTGTGTGTACTGTATTTCTGGGAAGTACATATTCACCGAGAGCGGGGAAATTTGATTTGTGGTGCTAGGACCAATGGAGAGGTTAAGCATTACAAATTAAATCGCCCAACGGCTCTCAGAGAGCAGCTCCGTGCGGCCACTAGCTTTGCCTAGTCCCAAACCCGAAATGGCCGATGCACAGTCTCTCATTGCGATATGGGATTGTAAAACCCCTCAGAAGGCGCCTAGCATCCCATTTTGCGTGAGTGTGTGCACAATTTTTAATTTACATGATTAATATCGTTCTAGGGCTAAATCGTCGTTACCGCTATAGGGATCGTCATCCGCACCAGTAGTTACTGACTCTTCGACACCTACCAAGGGGATGATTTTTGAAGATGAGGACGTTGCCCTGAAGTTTTACAAAGCATACGCGCATGTTGCGAGCTTCTTCGTTCGTATCGGACAGCGGACGACTATGAATGGGGTGTTGCAATGGAGGCGGTACTATTGTGCCAGATGTGGGTGGAAGGAAGAAAGAGGTAAGGGCAAGGTGGAGGTCAAAGTGAAGAGGACATATGAGTCTAAATTGAGTAGATACGGTTGTGAGGTTATGTTTGGTATCAAACAGACTAAGGACAATAAGTTCATATTAGAGACATTTGTCGAAGTCCATAACCATGGTTTTGTCTCACCTAGTAAGCAGCATTTGATACGTTCTAATAGACAAGTAACTGAGAAGGCTAAGACTACACTGTTCGCATGTCGTCGGGCTAGCATTGGCACTTCTGGGGCATTTAGATATCTTCATGTCAATGAGGGTGGATTCCAGAATGTAGGATGCACAATGAGGGACTTACAAAATTATCATTGTACTTTGAGAATTACATTCATTTTGGTGAGTTGCTCTCATTCGATACAACATATAATATAAACCAATACGACATGATATTTGCACCATTCATGGGAGTGAATAACCATAGGGGATGTGTTCTATTTGGGGCTGCATTGCTGCTCAATCAGACGATTGAAATGTTCAAATAGTTGTTTCGTACTTTCTTAAGATGTATGAGAGGTGTTGCCTCTAGACTTATAATAACTAACGAAGATGCGGCCATGAAGAAGACAATTGAGCATGTCTTCTCAACTAGCATGCATAGGTTATGTATGTGACACATATTGAACAAACTTCCAAGTAATATAAGACTAGATTTGAGGGATAACCAAATGTTTTACAGTCATATCAATTCATGTGTATATCTCTCAGAAACTCCAGAAGAATTTGAGTCACAGTGGACAGCTATTATTTCTGAGTTTGGTTTGGAAGATAATGAGTGGCTCACTGGTCAGTATAGGATTCGGGCCTCTTAGGTACCAGCCTACTCTATGGACGTACCCTTGGCAGGAATTCTTAGAACAACTTCAAGGTCTAAAAGTGTTAATTCTTTTTTCAATTGCTTTATTGGTTACAAACATGCTTTGGTTGAGTTATGGATCCGGTTCAACACTGCAGTGGACAAACAAAGGCAAAAGGAGCTAAGAGAAGACCATGCTACCTTTCACACTAAGCCTCAGTTGAAGACACTATGGGCATTAGAGCAGCATGGTAGTGAAGTATTCACCCATATGGTGTTCGCTAAATTTCAGAAGGAGGTTATTGCGTCCAAGGACAAGTGTAACAGCTCAAATCTGGGTTTGTGTTTCAAATGTAAGAAAATGAGTAGAAATTAAAAAAATTTCTTGCATCTTGAAGTTTTTGAGCTTTTCTGTAATTCTTGTAATGGAATTGTGGGAAATCAAAAACCCAAGCCTCCAAATTGACTAAAGTCATGACTCTTCTTTTCCATCCCTTGTCAAATCTTGTGATCATCCTCTGGAAATAATTTTCCTTGGGTCTAGGGATGTTGTGTGACCCCTCTGAAAAATTTCATAATTTTTAGAAATTGTTTGAATATTTTAAGAGGCAGTCAAACCAGTTGGACCTTTGGTCAAACCCTAACTCGGAACCTTGAGAAATTTCTGGAGAAAAATGCTCAGCATAAAAACCTCTGAAAAATTTATGCAAGGTTTATCCTGGAATTAGTAACCTCCAGTTAAAATTTTAGAATTTTTGAAGTTAGGTTGCTACCTCTAAAATTCTTCCAAGTTTTCAACCTATTTAAAACCCTAAGTCAAAGTCCTATTGGACTCGAGTCAGACTCGAGCTCAACCTTTCTCTTGGTTGAACCCAACCCTTTCCCGCGCCTGGGTCAGCCCTGTTCAATGCACGATCTTTCTCCGCCGTTGGATCTTCATCGAGCCGCCCTCAGCGCACGTGCCCTTCGGATCTTCGATCCCGCCACCGTTGGGAGTCGTTGGATCTTAATCCAACGTGTGCGTTTGCGCTCGGTCGTTTTGAATCAAAATGACCCGAGCCAGTTTCAAGTTGTTGGTTGAGCCCAATCCACTAATTGTACTCGGGCTCGAGCCACTTGGCGTGTCAATTGGACCGTTGGATTTTAATCCAACGATCAAGATCGCCTGTGCCGTTCAGACCTCCGATCATCTCGGTCAATCTCAGCCGTTGGATCTTCATCGGACGCTTCAGATTGCTTTGAAACATTTGGACCTCAGAGTTGAAGGATCAATCTCAACCGTCCGTTTCTAATCCAGTAGTCAAAAAGCTTTGACTCAGGTCAATTGGTTCGGCTCAACCCATTTGTGAGTTTAGGCCCGAGCCACATTGAATTATGTCGCTGACAAGTGGGCCCGCGCCGTACCTGTTCTTCCCCTACCTCTTGCCCACGACATTGCCAGCGCACGAACATGGGAGAGGCAATGCCTTGTCAATTCCATGGAGACCTTTAAATGGCTCTTTGCTGCAAACATTTAATACGCATAAGAGCTTCTCCCTTGAAAGTCCTGGTCTTACCTGCTCCCGTCACTCAACTTGTCCATGGCAGTGCTATGAGCCGAGTTCACCGTGGAATTTTGCTTTGCTCAAAACCCTAGTCCTCCAGCTATATAAAGCCCTTGAGCTCCTCCTGGTGTTCTTTTTAACACCACCATAGCTTTGCCTTGCTTTCTCTCTGCTTGTTGAGCTCAAAACCCCCGAAATCCCCAAATTCACCATTGTTGGACCTTGAGAGCTCTTCGGTGCCGACAGTGCTCCAAGGGTTCTTTTGGCGATCTTTTGTTTCAGTTTGTTCCTCTCATCATCCTTAGCAAAACCCCTAACTTAATTTTGTTTGGCATTCGCAGAGATTGTCAAATTTGGGGTTTGTTCAAATTCGGCCGAAATCATCCCCTTTCTTCCTCGACTCCGGTAAGGCGTTTCATTTCTCAATTAAATACTTATGGACCATCTATGAGCTATAATGAAGCTAACCCTACCATTCTTTTATGTTCATTTTGCTCAGACCTCACTATCTCCATCATCTTCTCCAACTCCGGCAAGCAACTTGGTCGTCGGAGCTCCTCCAGCTATTTTCTTGCCCTCTCCGTGCTCAGGTAACCTCCTGGTAGTCCCTAGAAGCTTAGCACTCGCTTCTTTGAACAATGCAGAGCTCTTTTGCGTTTTTCATTTTAGCCGTGCTTGTCCCCACCTTTCAACTCCGGCTCGCCGGCATTCTAGGCCTCCGCCGTCGCGGTGAATGCTACCAGTGGGTGCGCGTTGCTATTACGGACCGAGGGGTACTCTTGGTTTGTGCCGCCATGGCCGGAGCCGCCGGTGGCGATTTGTTGTTTACTCTCGGGTGCGTTGTCGGGCGCGTAAGCCCCGTGCCGTTGTCATTTAGGACAAAGATTCGATGATTAAATGCTAATCATTGTCTAATCACTGTTAATCATTGGTTAATAATTAATGATGTCCTAAATTGGGCCTTGAGTGCCACTGACAGTGGGCCTAGCTACTTAAACACCCCCTCTCGCACTGTGCGTTATCGATTAGGACATCATTAATGCTAATCATCAGTTAATCATTGCTAATCATTGGTTTAGCAATAAATGTCTGTCCTAAAATGACTTATTGAGTCACTGCCATGGGGGCCCAGTGCCACTCAACCCTCCTGAGCACGTGTGTTACACCGTGTAATTGTGGACCGTTGGATTTAAAACCAACGGTCCAGATCCCGTGAGCATTTGAACCCTGGAGGTTCCAATCCCTGCGAGCTGTCAAATCTTGACTAACGGTCTAGATCTGTTTGGCCGTTCGACCACCCTATCGGCCCTAGTCAACGTGGGCTGTCCATCTCGCGATCTGCGGCTGAGATGGTGAGTGCATTCGGACTTCCAAAGGTTACTTCAATCTCAGCCTTCAATTTCCCGATCCACGACCCAAAATCGATGGAGACATTCGCACCTCCGTAACGCCTCGATCAATGTGGTTCGTTGGATCTTGATCCAACGGTGGGGTCCGGTGAGTGCGCGTGCACATGCGCCGTGTTTCAGTGCGCGTGGGCCGTTAGATTTGATCTCAACGGCCCACGTTTTGCCACGTCGTTTCCAAGTTGAGTTGGTTTAGTAAATTCCCAGTAAACTTTATTTATCAACTGAAAATTGTATTAAACTTCAAAATTTTATAACTAATTCATTTTAATTCTTTTTCGGTTGATTCAAATTTTGTTAATTTTGGCTTTAACTTAGCTTTAATCTAAAAATGTTGGTAGGCTTAGTTTAGCTCCAGAAAAATTTGTTAATATATTTATAATAGGTTTAACTTTAATTGTGACTTTAAAAATTCATTTAATTTTGTAAAAGACACAAGTAATTCCCTGTAACTTCAAATTGAGCAAACTAAAATTTGTTAGAATCCTCTATTCCTATGCTATAGTGTAGAATAGGTTCTAATATTATCCTTGCCACTGAAATTAATTGAGCCCTAGTGTCCTAACTTTAAAAAATCCTAACTAATTCATTTTAAGTCCAAATGAAGTAAACTCAATTTTGCTAACCTTAGCATGTCATCATCTGCCTACCATAAAATTTTCAAGTTTAAAATCTTTCTAGAAATTTGTGCGATGAACAGTAATCAAAAGTATTTAATTTGGATTTTCCCAGCCGATTCAACTTGTTTAGTATATAACTTTTGCACACTTAATCCAAATTGAATTATTTTTGTTGCTAAATTTACCTAAAATCATGCTCTAGCTGCTGTGTAAATTTCATGGATTTTGGAGTACTTTGGATTTTGAGTCTTTTTCGGTGTTCGTCGTTTTTATTGGGTTTTCTCGTTCTTGCGATAGGTTCTGAAGAGATTGTTGATTGTGAGAGCGACCCTCTGCAGCAAACAAGTGGTCCTCAGCAAGGCAAGCAGATGTAGCATCATTTGATCATATGTCTCCTATTACTTTTAAAGTCTAATATCTTGTTTGAAAAAACTAAGTATGCATGCTTCTTGTGTCAAAGTTAATTTTTGTCGATTAGAGGTAGTTAGTCCTAATGCATAGTTTCCTTGAAATTGTTCACCCCGTCATTGCCCTAGGTTATTATCCTCACTGGTGAATTAGAGCCCGGTGAATGATTTATGGTCTTTTTATTGTTTTTACGATATGATGCTTAGCAATGCTTAGTTACCGGTAGAATTGGGCGGTTATCGACTTAGTCGATGACCTTGATCACATAAAACTTATTATTACTTATGATCAATACCTTGTGCTTGTTTATTTGAGAAAACAAAAAAAACTGAAAACAAAGTGATTTAAACTTGGGCACAATGGTAAGTTGGTGTGCTTTTTGGTGTGAATGGTTGGTGCCCGAGTCAACAAGGACCGAACATCTTGTTACACTAAACCAAGCATTTCTGTATGCTAACCACACTAGATGGTATGGGACCTCTCTTGACTTAGTACTTTGGGGGTGTTAATTAATGAGTCGCGTGGTGGGTTGTATATTTCTATATGCAACGTGGGACAAGGAAAAGAGGGGAGTGCCCACAACGGCTTGAGCTGAGTCAGTGCATCCTACTCTACGTATTGGTCCTTGTGATCTATTTCGCCGGCAGGTCACTAAGGGTTAACCCCTATGCGTGCAGCTCTTAATTAGCATTTTCCATTGGAAACGTCTCGTAGGATTTAGCCGTGCCGGCATACCAAAGGAAGCGTGCTTAATAGCTTGGCAAAAAGGCGGTCTGAAGTGTGGGTACATTGGTACACCCCTGCAGGGTTTCAAACTATTCGAATAGCCTCGTCCTAGGTTATGGACACGCTTGGGGAGGTCTTTCAAGAGTTAGACTACAACCTTTTAATTAAAACTTGATGTGGGTGGTACGAATGGGTAATTCGTGCTATTGTTGTGATGGCTATTGGGTTAGTCATCTCCAGGTTGTCTTTATGTTACTACTTTATGTCTCGCTGTTATTTGAACAAATAAAATTCAGATTGTTAAGACTGCCTTCAATCTATTACTTATTGCAAATAAAATCTGCTTTATGCTGAAAATAAACTTTGAGCCTTCTCCTTTGATTAAAGTCTGCATGTAGTAATAACTAGGTTTGTCACTCGTAAGTCTTGCGAGTACATTTTTGTACTCATTTGCTTTGCTTAATTGTTGCAGAGGAGGTTGATCCCCAAGGGATCGACTTTTGTGAGTTTTGCTGCGGTATGGACGACTAGCTTGGCGGCCCAGTCGGATTGCCTTGTGGGTGTATGGAAAACCAGTTGGCTTTTGTTCATAGCCATCTTATGGCATTTTGCTTCCGCTGTTGTTTAACTCTTTTAGCTTGTTCTTGGACGATTGACTTCTCTTTTGTAATAACTTTATGATATGTCTTTTGTTTGTAGAGCTTAAGCTTTGGTTCTATGTGTTGTATGGAATTGATGCAATATTTTGTAAAAGGGTATGTATACTGTAATTCTGGGAAGTATACATTTTCCCGAGGCACGAAATATTTTGTTTGTGATGCTAGAGTCAATGTAAGACTAAGCATTATAAGCTAAATACACCGGGGTCTCACAACAAGTGTGTTGTCGAGAGCACGACGCAATTATGTGACCTTAAGGTAACAGCGATCAATAAGGATGGCAAGAAGGTAAGAAAAGTCACATGTGACACTAACACCATGATTGCCCAGTGCTCCTGTATGTTGTTTGGCACTCATGGGATTCCTTGCCATCACATTATCCTCGTATTGCCGAATGAGCTTCCAAGTCATTATGTTTTGAAAAGGTGGACTGCAAATTGCAAGAGGGATGTTGTGTTTGATGAGAATGGCAATATTCTTGAGGAAAAACCAAAAGATCCCACGGAGGAAAAAAAATAAAAAAGTTGGCTTCGGAGATGCGCAAGGACTTAGAAGAATTGATACATCGTGCTACACCTTCACTACCTTACATGCAGAATGCGAGAGGGAAACTTAAACAGTTTATGCAGAACATAAACCAGAAAATTCTTGCCCGACCACAAAGTAGAGTGGAGGAGGTTGAAGCATATCTTGGGTGTGGCATCCCTCATGACATCAATATATTGCCTCCTATCGACAATCTCACTAGAGGCAAATGCAAGAGGAATCGGCCTGGAGAGAGCAAACCGAAGAAGTTGAAGGGAAAGGTAGCCCGCATGTGCAGGACTTGCAATGGGTTCAGCACCCATGACAGCCGCAACTGCCCTTTAAGGAAACAAGCAAAATAATGATGCAATGCAGCATTTTAATTTCTATCACTTCACTTGTGGCTCCTCTTATTACACACTAACTCAAAATATGTGTTTGTTTTCTATGGGCGGGCAAACTAGATGACTGAATCTTGGAGTAATCAGCTGTTGCAATCTAGGAGTAATGCAGTCTTAAGTCTGTAATGAAATGCAGCCCGAATTCTGATGTAATCTGCTATGAATTCTGAACTGTTGCCCGATTGCAGTCCGAATTCTGAATTGTCTCAATTAAAATCTGAACCGTTGTCTGAATTTGTCGTGTGAAATATTGTGTATGTCCTGTACAAATGCAATCTGAATTTGTTGTCTCAAATCTGTACTGACTGTATGAGTGTATGACATTCATATTTGTAATCTTGAAATGTTGTGTATGTCCTGTACTTATTTCAATTTTTCTTCAAATAAGTTCAGCATAGATAAGTTCAGATTTTGTGTGTATATGCTGTGTATATGCTTTCAGTTCTGTGAATGTTGTATGAAATTTAGTTGTCTGAAATTCTAGATGAAATGCAGTCTGAATTCCCTCTGAAATTTACTTCTGAAATGCAGTCTAGGTGAATGCAGTCCAAATTCACTCTGACTCTGCATTACATCTGTCCAAGCTCAGCTGGGCTGAAATTTCTGAATTTCTGACTACTGTCCAATTCAGTAATGCAGCTCAACTGGGCTGAAATTTCAAAATTTCTGACTATTGTCCAAATTCAGTAATGCAGCTCAGCTGGGCTGAAAGCACAGCTAGGTTCTGGATTTGTGACAAAGCAAAGATCTAGTATTGTTGTTTGTTCAATTTTCTCTGTCAAAACTGAAATGCGAACTAAAAAGCAAAGAATACAGAATGAACTATCTGGACACCTCTAACACCTCTTACTGAACACTAGATTTCAGACACCACATGTCAATGCTATCTGGACACATCTTACACCTCTTACCACAACCAAATTCTAGACACCAAATTTCAATGCTATCTGGACACCTCTTACTACAACCAGATTGCAAAGAATCCAGAAATGCTATCTGCACACCACATTTTAGACAACACTCCAGATTTCAATCAGACAATAACCAGATTTCAAATGCTCATATTTCAATCAAACAATAATCAACACAATTGAGAGAACATTTCAGCTCAGTTGAAGCAACATTTCACTACATAGTTCAAACAACATTTCAAATTGCCAATATTACCAGTGCAAATTCTTATTACATATTACATTACATAAGACTACTACACAACAAAATTACAAACCCAGTTCCCAATCTTCCCAATGCTAATTCCTACTAGCAAGAAAAAAATACAACAATAATCATTTTGAACTTTTCATCTGCAACACTAGATTTCTTGATTGACTTGGTGATATGCTCGTTGATATGGTCCAATGAGGTTTTCATCGCATCTAAATATTCCAATACATGGTGGCCAACTTGCAACACAAACTCCTTGCCATTGCTCAACTTCACACGACAATCCAAAGGCTCATCTCTTCTCTCCGGTTCCACCAGATGCATCCCACTCAAAAGGCTCTTGTATTGGTCTTTCCACATGAATGTGTTGCATCCCCCGGAATACATCTAGACCAAAACAAAGCACCCAACTTCATCATCAAAATGCATAAAGTGCAACCGCCTGGCAATTCAAAACCATATTCGAACATCAAAATCAAGAGAAAAGAGAGTTTCTTACTCCATCGTTTCTAGGGCATTTGTAGTACTCTTTTCCTCAACTCTTTGGGCTTTTGGACACAGCCTAGATCATCATCGTGTGGCACTTAGGGCATGGCATGAGAGGTAGGCCACCACTAGGGCCTGTCACTGACCACTCGGAGTGCCTCTCCGCGTGAGATTTCTTGTTCTCCATGTTGTGGCAACGTGCAAGGGAGCGGTGCTCAAGGGCGAAGGCGCAGAGGGTCACCTGTTGGTCGAGGTGTACCACAGGCCCCAACCCTAGCTAGCTTTGGGGGGGGCGAGACCTAGTGGGAGTGAGGCGGAGACGCATGGAGCACAAGGGGGAGGCAGAGCGACGCTCAAGGGGGAGGCGAAGCAGCTAGAGGACCGGCGCCGCCACGGTTGCCTCGGCCGAATTGGGACGAGAGCAAGATTGGGGATCGAGGGTAAGGGATTGGGGGATCAGGGAATGGACTGGTGCTCGTTCGCTCAATCGGGCGAGGGGGGGACGCAAAAGTGTCGCTCGCTCTTGCTACCACACACGCGTGCTCACCCTGGGTCGTCGAATCCGTGATAGAGTGCTTGGATTTCTTTTGTCCATATGTTCACACAACTGGTCATGTGTACTTGATATGCCACCATCTTTCATGGCTTTTAGCCTATAGGATTAAATTGGCTTAAGGCGCAACTAGCGCATTCCCATCGTATGCTCTCAGCTCCTTTCGCACAACATGTCCATAACACATGCAACAAAAAAAATCAACATATGCAGCAAAGTACTTGGATCTCAAAAAATGATAAGGGGTCCGTATTCTTGTCAAAATTCACTTAAAAAATTAAAGATCACATTAGCATACATAGATATACTTGACAAATTACCCTAGAAGTTTGAAAAACATTAATTAATGATGTTGTAACCTTTACAATAGTTTGAAAATACATATGCAACAATTTAGGGGATACTTGCAACAAATTATTAGAACCACTGCAATAAATTTTCAAGTATCAGACATCTCAAGCAGCCCAACATTTGAGGCTAGTTTATAAAACAATTTCACTGTAACATTAAAAAATACAGTCCCTAACATTTCAAATCACCTATTGCAACAAAAAAAATTCTATAACAGCAACAAACACCTAACTCACCGGCCTCGCCCTCAACTAGGGGTGAAAACGGGTTGAATATGGACGTGTATTGCCTTTCCTGTATCCTAACCCATATTTTTTATACTGGAGTCAGATACAGATACAAATACAGGTTTTTCGGGATATGGGCACAGGGCGAGTGCAGGTCGGATTCAAATCGGTCATGAATAGCTTGACGGATAGTGTACATAAAAAGAAAAATATAACTTCACCAATGAAAGTATGAAATTATACTACCTATTAGATAATTATTTATCATACTTAACAACATAAATATAATCAAATATAAATTCATATTATATATTAGTCAATGACTAGAAAATCATAGAGGATATTGATGCTTATCGGATATCCTATAAAACACGGATCGGATATTGCTCTTCCTATATCCTAACCCATATTTCATGAGATTTTTCGGATAATGATACGAATAATATCGGGATGCTAGTCGGGACTAAAACATGGTACCCCAGGCGGATTTTTTCTGGGTACGGATATGGATAATATCGAATGTGGATCGAGACTAAAACATGGTACCCTGGGTGGATTTTTTCCGGATACTGTATTAGATCAAGCGGGAATTATCCACCCCGTTTTCACCCTACCCTCAGCGACGGCACTGGAACACTCGGTGCTCGCCCTTAGGCTCCGGACAGCATGGCGACCTCAACAGAGGAGGTGGCTGAGCGCAGTGGTGACAGTGTGTAGGGAGGCCAGGGCATGGGGAGGCAGGGGCGGCTGGGCGCGGGGAGTCCGGGGCGTAGGGCTGGGGGAGTGGGCATCAACGCCGTTCATATTGAAGCTATGCTTGAATGCCTAAACTGTATACATGGAGATGTAACACAGTGTGTTATTTCCTAAACCTCTCTCTCAGCTCAGCAATAATGGATAAGAACTCAGTGGCGGACCCAGGATTTTTAGGATGGGTGTTCGAACTTCGAAGCTAGGTTGTCCAGATACGCCGATACCAATATGCTGATACCATGAAATGTCATTTCCCTCCAAAAACACTGATACGATGATACATGTATATATAATAAAATACAAAAAATATAGAAATTAATGATTTCATACGAGGAATTAGACGATATAAGGCAAGCATAACGGCATAAATTAAACAGTAAATTATAGATATCAATGACAGTTGAGGAGGTGAAAACTAGGAATAGAGCTATTTTTGCTCGAGGCTTCTTATTTTTACTGATTTATGTTATTGTTACAGCGTGCGGCCAAGACCTGTGCTTAGTGCTTGACCGTTGTTGTTTTCTTTATTTTTCTGTTCTGGGCTGTAGTAGCTATACCATTAAATCTTATTTGCTTCCTCTAATAGTGATTGGTAGAGGCCATGTCTTCTTCTTTTTTTTAAAAAAAAAAAACTTGTGAAAGAAAATGTGTTCTTGGTTGTTGTTGTTTTCTCATTTTTTTTCTGTTCCAGGTTATAGCAGCTAGACTGCTAAAACTTATTTTCTTTCTCTAATAGTGATCAGCAGAGCACCTACCTTCTTTTTTAATTTTTTTGACAGATACATACCTTGCTGATCATGCTCTTTTTTGCTTTTTTTTCCCATCAGCAAGAACCACATCTAAGAATGTTCCTTCCGTAGAGCAAAAATTAGCATGTAAACATATGTAACAAGGACCCAACTATCTGTTCATTGCCCAAGGCAAATATTGTATTTTTGTACAATATCCATTAGAAAGAACCAAGAAAGCAGAGAAAGAGGCTAGACTCTAGAAAGAACTGGAGCTAGAGCTGGAGCAGAGTAGAGCCAGGGAGAAGAACTGGAGTGCGCAGAACACACCTAGATCTGGAGAGAGGACGATGACGGTGAGCTGAATATACTGCTCCCTTCCCACCGCCACGCTCCCCCCGGCCACCGCGTTGCTCTCTTGGTGTTGTTCACTCCCTTCCTCCCTTTTTGTTACGCTACCACCCACTTGCTCGCGTCACATTTCTGTTCGCCCGCTCAGGTGCTTTGTCGCACACTCGCCCTGCGCCGCCTCACGCCTGCTTGCCATCGCGTCGTAGCGCCGCTCGTTCGCCACTTGGAGGCCAGAGCGCCCCCCCCAACACACACAGACAACCACATGATGAGAGAGAGAATAGATATTAGGGTTTGGTGGGCTAAAGTAGCAAGAAAAATGGGCCTAATGTGTTACATGAGGAGTGTGAGCTGAATTCATTTGCGGACACATATATATAGTTTTGACCTAACTAATAACATATACATCAAATATACCTATTATATACCAGATATTTTGAAGAAAAAAATAGGTGTTCAGCTAAACACCCATGAACCCTTGAGGGTTCACCCATGTAAGAACTTTTGTATACATGAAGGCGAGAGATATGTGAGAGGATAGAGAGAAGAAAAGAAAGCAAGTGGGGAGCAGCTAGACGAAAGTGACTGATAAAAGTAAAGTGGCTGGGGAAGTGAGTGGTGTAACACCCCAAAAGTTTCTAAATACAAAAATGCGGGATTTTTAAAAACTTTTTGTGTGCACTATCTGTTGTTGTTGCGCCTGCGTGCTTTTTGGGAGTTATTTCGTGTGTGTACATTCCCCGGAACATACTGAGAGAAACTAAAACCCTAAAATCTAGAAACCTAAGTTCAGTCTAGCCTTTGGAATACTTAAATTCAAACAAGAGGTTGTAAGCGAGAACCGAAATACAACTAGAACCCAAAATGTTGCCCATCATTGTTAGTTTCCTGTTTTCCCTTTTTCCTTTTCCTTTCCTTTTCTCTTTTCTTTCCTTTCCTTGTGTCTTAGCTGAGCCGGCCTCGGCCCGTTTTTCCTTTTCTTGCGCAACCCAGCCTACCAGCCACCCCAGTTCCTTTCTCCTCCTGTTTCTTCCACACGCCACCTGCACCCCATGCCAGCGCTGGCGCCATGCCGCGTCGCCGCTTCACTGGTGCCGCATGCACGGAAGTGACGTCGCTTTCCTCACCACCTGTGCTTGTGATAGCCATCACACTGTCATTGCTCGACCGTCCCTCCCCGTCACTCGGTAGCACTGCTAACACGCCACCCCGTCGGTAGCCTTCCTGTTGCTCCACATCCTCTGCCGGCACCCCAATTTCCCCCCCACACCTATAAATGGCTTCCCTAGCCTTCCACATGCCTTTCTCGGCCATTCCTATCCCTCCATCCCTTCTCCACCAAGCACAAGCGCGAAGAGGTGCACGCTCCATTTTCGGCTGCCGTGCCGCCACTACACCACCAGTGCTCCGGTGAGATCCTCTCCCCGCCACCTATGCCACCCCGTATTCCGGGGCACGAGGAACACCTCCCCCTATTAATTTTGCCTTTTACCCACAGGATCGTGCCGATGCCTTCATCTTCCCTTCTCCCAGTCAATAGAACCAAATTCGTCGTCATGTCACCTCCGGTGAGCTCCCCTCCAATTCCTCCCTCTCCTATGGCCTCCTCACCTCCCGTTAGCTTCCCTGGTGGATGATTGCACCTCCCTCCTCTCAGGTCGCCACTGCCACGTGAAGACTGTCATGCCGCCGTAGGTTAACGTCGCTAGCTCTCCTCCGAGCACCTTCGTCATCACTCTTGGCACCGGTAGGTTCCCCACACCCTGCAGATACTTGTGCGGGCGAAAGTTTGTTGAGAGTTCCACCGGGTTGTAAAAGTCATGGTAGCCCTGAACACCGCCGCTGCAAGGACTCGTCATGCCACCGCTACATGCCACCCTGGCCCTCGCCGTAGGCACCGACAGGACCGCCTGCCGATGGGGATTCCATTTTTGGCTTTGCCGGCTGCCCTCATGGCCTGACTCGTCGGTGGCAAGAATGGTCGTGAGCTCCTCTGCTTCGGTTCAAATGGGGAAGACACACTGTAGCTCAATCATTAGTAGTAACCGCATCATTAGGATAAGGTTGGTTAGGAGATAAGTAGTGTGACATGTGGGCCCAATTAAGTAAAGGGTAATTAAAAAGTAAATCGAGTGCATAGCCTCGTGGACCGACACAATAGTCATAGGCCTCCGGTCTACGCTCTGTTCATGTGAACCAAGTCCGTGACAGTTAGACCCCACCTGTCATTTGGTAGATTTTCTTTAGGAGAATAAATGAAAAAGAAAAAGAAATGGTAGGGCCCATCTGTCATTCACTGATGCATTTTCCAGTTAGAAAATAAAACAAAAGGAAAAGAAAAGGGCATCGGGCCCTACATGTTGGAGAGAGGAGTCTCTCTCTCCTTTTCTTTTTCTAGATTTAATTTTGGGATGGAACTTCAGAGGTTTCGTTCTCCCTCGTTTTTACTGCAAATCGAATGTTTTTGTTTCTAAATTTATCTAAATTTAACATCTACCCAACTAATCTGAAAACACCCATTTTGGAGTTCATTTGGATTTTTTTATTACAGTATGAGTCTTTTTGTGCTTATTTGGATTTTTGGTTGTTTTCATGTATATAGACATCGAGGCTTCCGAAGGACATCAAGTCGAGCAAGACCAACACCTGCAAGACCTAAAACAAGGTGAGCAAGACCTAGAACAAGGTGAGTCAACACTTTGATCATTTTGCTCCTAAGTCTTAATGCAATTTATGTTGTGTTCAAAATATGAAAGTGCATTGCTATGTTTTATACATGTATGTTGCTTTAGTTAGGGGTGGATAACAAGTTGGCTCAGCTCAACTCGTTAAGGCTCGTTAAGGAAACAAGCTCAGCTCGGCTTGGCTCGTTAAGCTAACGAGCAGAATAACAAGCTCGGCTCATTCAAACTCGTTAACTCGGCTCATTAGGCTCGTTACTAACAATTGAAGCTAAACTCATTACTAACAAACTCATTAACTCAGCTCGTTAAGGCTCGTTAACTCGGCACTGTGCACAGTGGGCTGGGCCTGGTTTTCTTAACGAGCTAAACGAGCAACTCGCGAGCCAGCTCGAACTCGGCTCGTTAAGAAAAGGAGCTAAATTGCCTGCTCAGCTCGGCTCGTTAAGGAACCGAGTTCGAGCCGAGTTGGCTCGCGAGTTTTGGGCTTTTTTCCACCCTTAGCTTTAGTTCATAGATAATGCCTTAACTAATACTGAGTATAAATTTCCAATCCTTGAACTTGGATATTATCCTTTGTCACCTTAGATTAATGGAATACTTGATAGCCACTAAATATGTACTTAAGAGTCTTGCTTAGCTTGGTATAGTGACATTGACATGCGGGCAGTAAATTACCCTAACATCATTAAACCTTTGGAAAATGATATTGGGAAGTCGGGGCTGGAGTCTGGCTGGTATGTTGAGCTAGAAAAGTATTTTAAAATGAAGGAAAACAAAAAATAGATTTTGACTCGGGTGACTGAGAAGAATGGTAGATGCGCATTTGAGTACGCCAGAATGGGTATGGGGAAGTACCGCCCGAGTCAATAAAAGACCGAGTTCTTGTGACGACCTCTCGTATAAAAACAGTGCAACCACAAGTCTATAATAGGTACAACCTGGCTAACTAATTTGTTCGCCTCAGTGTTGCTTCATCATCCCGCTCATGTGGAATGTATTACAGTCTTAGTTGACAACCACTCCGAGGTGGCGCAGCTATAATGCATTACGAAACCACTACGACACAAAAGGGGGCTACGGAGGGTGGCATGCTGTTGGGACCCCGGGTATGCTACCCCGGGACCTTCTGTGCATTCCGAACTAGTCCCAGATCAGTAGTTAGCTCGCACAATTGTAACATTGGTGTACTCTTAACCATACAACAACACAGCTAAAGAAGCAGACATTTTAATATTACTCAACAGCAAAAGGACCTTATGGTCAAGGTTTTACGGAGTTTGCCACACAGGACTAAAGACAAAAGATACACTTGCAGCGGAAACCGAACAACTCATAGCGGCCATTCGACATGCCCACAGGCAATCGAGTGGAGGACGTTACCTAGTTCGCATAGTCTTAGGAGTAGTCCTCCTCGTAGAACTCAGTGCTCCCTGGGTCTTCTTCGACGACTGATCAACAAAGGGTGCAAAGCCGTGAGTACATAACATACTCAGCAAGTCGTAGGGAATAATATGCAAATAGTATTCATGCAAGGCTTGACAAGGATAGCTTTATGTTTAATTTGCAGAAAGCAGTATTGACAGTAAATATAGTAAGTAGATTGCAAAGCACAATTTGAAAGATTATTACATAAATAATCTAGTAAATAAATACAGTAAGTAGATTTGCAGAAAGCAGTATTTGTGCCTCGTTCGTTTTCTCTCTCGTTTAGATAACGATTTCCAAGGAGTGGGAGCAGGATTTGAAGATCAAAGTGTGGTACCCGAGTAAGACCAAGGCAAATCATAACCTTTGATCATGGTGTACCCAGATTTGCCAAAGTATATTATTTTATATCAACATGCATGCTATTTTAATATCAACTATTTCTGGGATTAGTTAAATGCCTTGTTGCTTATTATGCCACTTTGATTATCTTGAATGCCATATATCCATTGTCACCATAGGTTGGGATATTAGTAGTTGGACATAATTTTACTACCAACATGGGTTGACGCTTATCCATACTTAGTTGTACGATGGGCTCATATTCACGTGATTAGTTATTATATCGATTTGACTTAATGAGATATAGAATTGTGGTGCGATGTCACTATTATAAAATTTGTGGTGCCATGGCAGGGGATGTCATTGGTCTTTGTTAATCAAAATAGTTTCATGCTCAGGTGAATGGTCGTGTAGTAAAGGGGTGCGATTAGCACATTTGGGATGTGGTTATCTCGCTTGGGTAAACACTAAGGACGTAACTTTGTGCGTCATTGAACTAAGCCATATTGTACAATCACTTATCCAGTATGGGATGGATCTAGCTGATAAATTTGTAATGTCTTGACTTTGGTACTACCATGTGGTGGTGTGGGTTCCGGGATTGGGTAGACTCACACGGTGCAAGAGGAGGCCCCAACTGTGGTAGATGTAGCCCTTAAGTGGTGAAGCCTTAGCAGGCGGGAATGGGTTGAGACGGAGCATTGTAAAGGTATTGTTATGATCGCTCAATCGCATGCCTCTGTATGGCGAGTCATGGCAGATATGATGTGTTGATTGTATCTTGTGGATAAAGTTGTATAACCTCTGTATAGTGTTAAAACTATCTGAACATCCGTGTCCTCGATTATGGATAATACCTGGGAATTTCACACGAGGTATGGAGTTTTCACAAAGATTCACTATAAGAAAACCACTCCATAGAAACACTTTTCATTTTTTTTCTCTAAAATAAGGAGTTATATAGTCTAGATGCACCTTTTAGAGACACTTTAAAAACCGCCCCAAAATTTTGGAAGTTAGAGACGGTTTTGAGACGTTTTCGAGACACATACATAATTTTATCTTGTGATATATTTTTTAGACGCTCTCTAATTGTGTTAATACATTTTTTTTGAGACGCTTTCCAACTCTCTAGATGCGTTTTTCAGTGGTTGATATGTATTAAAAGAACTACATAATAATATTACAGCACACAACTAAACACGTGAGGTTGAGGTGGCTAGTTTGATAAGTCTAAGAGAAGTATTTTCCTATAAGGTCTTGAGTTCAAGTACCAACCTTTGCAAGGGTGTACATATTTTATTTGTTGAAACACAGTGCAACGTCGCTTATCCCATTGAGACAACACTACTGTCATAGCAACGTGAGAAGACATTTATGAGGCATTTAAAAAAAACGCCTCTACAACTGCCTAGCGGCGAAAAAAGTGCCTCTACCATACAAAGAAATCATCTTTACAAGCTAGTTCTATTGTAGTGATTTTGGATGGTGAAATGGTTGGAAAGTGAACGAGTAGTTCACTGGTTGTTAATAGCAATTGTTTACTTTATTTATTATATCTTTTCAAATATGCTTTACAATATATTTACTGTATTACTATCAACACTTGCTTTCTACAAAAGAACCCTATAATTATTCCTTTGCTCGAGCCTTGCATTAATATATAAATGAATAATGTTCCCTACGACTTGTTGAGTACTCTATGCACTCATGGCTATATACATTCTTGATCAGATGCTAAGAATGAACAAGGGAACTCAGAGTTCTATGTGCAAGAGTACTATGAAGACTTTGCAAACTAGGATATGCCCCCCCACTCGATTGAATGTTGGTATGTCGGATGATCACCACAAATTATTTTATTTCCATTGCAAGAGTTTTATTTGTTCCTTAAGCCCTATGTGGCAAATTAAGTAAACTTTGACCATAAGGTCTAGTTGTTACTATTTAATAATAATTTACTACTTTCTTAGTTATTTTGTTGAATGATTGATATTTCATCGATGTTGTTACTGTGTGCATTAAAGTGATCCTGGACTAGTATAGACTACATAGAGGGTTTCGGATTTAATAATTCGGGTCCCGACATTACTGCACGTCAGTCAGAGTGATACTACATTACCACTAGAGTGTTATTGCACGAATGACATCGAACTCGAATCTGAATCGGTTGTAACTTATTAAGTGAGTCCGAACCAAATTTAGCGATTTGTGTATGTGTCTCGAGGGAATCAAGTAGTACTCGATCTCTCCTAGTCTCTAGTTGGCCCTTAGCCTATATATTTTCTCGTAGGTACTCTTTGGGTTCTATACGCTTGCTTTTCTCCTATGTATCACACCGTTGCAATTAGAGAGGTAGCTGAGTGTTCTCACCCGTTGTTCTTGTGATTCCTTATGTTTTGCCAGTGTAACAACACATCTACTTGGTGTGATTGAGTAGACGAGAATCGAAGCGTGTGGTTGAGCGAATTTAAGTGTCGTGGGTTGCTGTAATCGGGATAGTAATTGGCACCGTCGTTCGTCAGGTTGCACAGACCTAAGTTATCATAATTCTACGTCGTGTAGATCGGGTATCCCGTACCAAATTGACCCGCGGTTACGTCAAAAAAAATTTATTGTTACGTCGAAAAAAAAATGACACGCGGACGGGGCGCCCACCTGCGGACAAAGCCACTTGTCGGTCGCGACAGCTGCCGCCTCGGAGAGGCGTGGCACGTCGCACGTATTTTGGATGGACCAGGCCACCTACGCACACCTTGCGACGCTGTGTGAGTTGTGACATACCATACCACCAAGCTCACACGCTTCCCCTCCCTCTGAGCGCAAGTGTTTGGATCGGTTCACTTGAGACGGTTTAAATTTCCTCGTTTCCTAGAAGAAGCTGATGGCATCCTTCGTCTACCACTACCAGAACCAGAGCGTCCTCCTTTGACGAGGTTCGCATGAATATCTGTCCTCCTTTGACGAGGTTTGCATGAATATCTTCCTGCCTATCTCATATCTATCAGTGTGAGAGCCATCGCAATTCACGCTACTATTCGTTCTTCCACCCTTCGAGAAGAAGGCCCACACGCAAAAGCTTCGCGTAATCGCATCGTTTCCCCTTTCCCTTCTCTCCCTCTCTCTGTTTCTTTGGTACAAGGTGCTGCTTCCCTTCTTAACCTCCTCACCTACCTACCTCCTATATCTTCTCTTCGGCTGCGATACAGATATATACAAGTCCGAGACGATCTCTTCTTCTTCTTCTTCTTCTTCTGTTTTTTTTCCTACCCTCTTTCTCTGGTTCAATTGTGCAGAGGGTTTTAAACTTTTTGTATAGGAGGAGAAAGAGGAGGAGCCGTGGAGATGGCGAGCTTGAATGAAGAGAACAGGGCTGCTCCGCAGAGGGAAGAGGTATTCATTCATCTCTCCGTGCTATCTTCATGCCTTTCTCTTCCTCCTGAGTTTGTCGTTTGAGATGGAGAGGTAACTATATGTGTCTCTTGAAAAAGATCGTTCATTAGATAGAATCGTAGAAATATCCGCCTACCATGCCAGGAACAGTTCTTGTTTTCAGAGATTAATCACAAGAAAGTTTTTTTTTTTTGGTATGCGATTATGTGGTGATCGTCTGATCGAGAAGGGAAATATTGGGTGAATTCTTGTCAGATAGATAGCTTTAGAATTCGGGAAATGATCATACCGATAGGCACTAGAAATATTTCAATTCATCCGCCGCAGGGAAGAGCTATATCTTGAGACAGAAATTCCGAAAAGGGTTCATATATCAGCTCAAATGGGATTCCAAAGGTCGTCTTCTTGTTCTTCAAACAGTTGCTGGATGGTCGAGATTAAGGTGGATGATAAATTTAGGTGTATAGTTCTTTTGTGACAAAATTTGAATTTCTTATCCTTGTCCGTTCCGCGCGTTGATTTCCCATCAGATGAACAGGGAAAAAGGATCTTTAAACGTCACGTCTCACGTGGCATTTGAAAACAGGTTAGAAATCAAATGAGAGAAGAGGGTGCCAATTTGGTCTTGCTAATTGTTGTTGTTGTTTTCACGGGGGTAAGAATAATCAACACTCAAACGTAGGACGCCGTCCATTCAACAAGAATATTCCGTGAAGAATTATTTATGCCTCCTTGTACTTACGACTTTTGTAGGTCAGCCGTGGGTACTGTATGAATTTTTCAGTAAATCTGGTCCTCAGATTGCAGTTGAATTGCTGCCGACCAAGATCTTTGGTCCATACCTCAAGAATCCTGGACGAAAGGGCAGGCGGCTTTTCGCGAAATAAATCGTATTAGATTTTGAAATTTCCAGGACTGAATTCAGTCTTTATACAGTTCTTTATTTGACTTCAGAAACTAGGTCAAACTTTGATGCCTCTTAATATTGCTAATTTGCAACCTACTTGATAGACCATGAAAACTGGCGTAAACCAGGACTAACCACTGTTCTTTGTTATCTATATTCTCATCTGCCTGTCACTTTGAGGCACACATAGTATTTAACTACGAGGAACTATTAGAAAAACTTGAAACAGATACTTATGTTTCTTTCGCTTCAGAAGCAAATCTGGCGAGTATTGCCTTGAGAGTGTAACTATTCATCACGTTTTACTGTGAAGCTTCTCTAACAAGAAACATGTGCACAAATTTTTATGATTCACAAGTGAAAAGGGTCTATTTTTGAAATCCGACATTTACCTGTTCCCAATCTAAACGATGTGACAGTGATTTTGTCCTTATTTTTCTTGGATTTTAAATAAAGAAGGTTGCACAAAGCTACAAATATCATCCTTCCAACAATCATCAGCCAATCAGGATCCAGCCTTCTAGGAGCCAAACGCAGTGATCGGAGATGACGATAGATTGCGGGTAGCACATCCTTATCTTGAACAAACACAGCATCCTATCAAGCAAAAGGAAAGAACAGAAGAATTTGATGCAACTTGATTGGTCAGTGTGGCAAGAAATACTTGAGGACCACCATGATAAGAGAAAAAAGAAGTTGGTCCGCGCCATCCTTTTCCTTTACCTATCGTGGCCAAGAGCCTTGCCGTATTACATATTTCTAACATGTGAGCTAAATTATTGTTCGGTGAATGTCAGGGATGGAATGCCTTGCCCCACGGTTTCTATCATAATCCTATTATACCAGTTTTTGATGTGATGTTCAACTAAGCACCAGCCTGCGGTTTGGCAGAAGTGTAAAACTGAATATTTCCGCTTATGTAACTGCTGAATTTTGGTGTGGTTGTTCATTTGTATTTTGTTTGCAGCCACCTTTCCAGAGCAAATATGGAGGAATTTCTCCCAAGAAACCCCTCATCAGTAAGGTATGTTAAGATCATGTACATCGTTTTGCTTTCCTTTAGAAGAGCAGATCAGATTGCAGGTTACAATATGGACCAGGAAGCATTTGACTTCGAAGAAACTGATTGCCGTGCTGCAACATTTTTTCAGGACCACGAGCGTGCCTACTTCGATTCCGCCGACTGGGTCCTTGGCAAGGTAATGGATGAAACCAGCAAGTGTGCCTCCAGGGGACTGAGGAAAGGATTCCATAGTATTCATGGTCAAGTTTTAGTTCCAAACTTGTACTGGTGATCAAAATTCCCACCTCTCTTTTTCTGCAGCAAGCCGCAGGCAACAGCGCTGAAGGCCCTACCGAGCCACTGAAGCCAAAGACGCAGGTACAAAAAAAAAAAAAACTCTGATGAGATTGCTGATATGGTACTACAAAATAGAGTTGGGAATAATTCATGACCCAGAATGCTACTTTTGTTACTGCACTGTTTAAGCAAACAGCATTGATCTTCTGAACAACTTACATTTTAAAAAGACATTCCACCACTTCCCATCTGATTTTTTTTCGCTTGATGTGACATATGTTGCCGTTTTTCTCAGTTTTCAAGGTAGCACAGTGTCCATCAAGCAAAAACCAAAGTGTAAAATTATATTATCTTACCATCAAGATAAGCAATTCGTACTACTTTTTAACTCTTTTGACTCCTTCCCCCCTCCCCTGTTCACCTCTGAAGCGTACAGCATACCACCAGCTTCCCCCGCGAAGGCCCGCGTGCTCCGATCTTTCCCGAGCAAAATGAAGCTTAGTTGCCTGGACTCTCAGGGTTAGATGATCTTTGTAAGTCTGGTAGTTTGAGCCAATTGGGATTGTAAATATGGATGTCATCAGTGTGGAGTTATGTACTTATGTGAAATGAAATTAGGGCCCCTATCAATCGCCTTCTCCTCTTTTTCCTTCTTCAGTGGACTCACTCGCGCTGATTGTCGTCTGCCTTCTCTTTTTAGTTCTTCAGTGGACTCTCCCACTCCAATATGTGAGGCGGGCCCGTTCAATGCATGCTCAACTATTTGGATTGGCTGGTTAGGCCGGTGAGACAAATGCACAGGACCAAAATCGGCCGACTTATATGGCTGTGCACAATGGGCTACAATGCTATCTCTGTTTTTTTTTACTTGGGCTGAAGCTGATAGTATGATAGTATGCCCCTTGGCATCCCTTTCAGAACTTCATACAGTCAGTTTCAGCCGAAGTTCATTTTATGGATATGATTGCAACTGAATTTCTCACTATTTTCAAATTGAGCAAAACATGCAATGATCCCGGCTTTACGCAGACGATTAATAAATTTTTTGTTGTGTTTGGTCCCTCCGGTTCACATAGGTAATAATTTGACTGGATTCTAGGAATCTGTAGCCTCCGCATTTCAAGACATATGCTTAGCCCACATATTTACGTGTGGCGCACGTGCATGTGCATCCTCGTTACAATCGCAAAAAAGAAAAGAAAAGGTAATTGGCTAGATTCCAAAACGTCAATTGTCGAAGCCTACAATCAACTCATCCATGACATGATTCTAAAAAAAAGGAAAGAAACGTGCTAGTGTTTGCTAACGAGAAGATCGAGCTAGCTAGTAGATGCCACGTTACTGAGCGATGATTTCTACGATAGGGATGATTGTATCATTTTTTATATCTATAAACTTATGAATAAGTGTTATTATATTATCTGGATGAGTTATCGTTGGTAAAGATTAGCAAATGTGTGACTTGTTGATGAAGCTCTTTATTTATATGATGTTATTCTAAAAGGATCCCCGGTTGGATGTTATTGGTTGGGACACTAGTGATGTAACGATCGGCACATGTATTGGTTGATGACCACGTTTCACCGGCTATAGATATTGGGATATCGAATGGATAATGTGAACATATGTTAGGGAACGTGGTGTTGGATTGATCCATTTTGATATAGTATTGAGATTGTTATGTTTCTATGTGTCATCGGTTGATCTCAAGTAATGATGATAATATAATCCTTCGACCTGAGATCAGCATAGTATCCTACATGTGTAATAGTACACTTAGGGGTTGTCAAACGCTACTTCGTAACTAGATAGTTATAAAGTTAGCTTTCGGGTATGCTATGAAGCATGCATAGAAATGTGATTGGTCAGATGGGATTTGCTCCTCCTACATAACAAGAGATCTCTCTCTGGGACCCTCGATGTGGTTGGATAAAGGAAATGCATGGTCATACCACGAGTGGTCGAAGAGTCTACTACTGGAAGTTATCCATCACTAGATCAGAAAAGATTGAACTATCCATGGATAACATGTATCTCACTTAGACCTGTTCAAGCGTCGGGCTGTGCTGGGCTTCGGGCTAGGCCTGAAAAGGCTAGTCTCGAACGGGCAGGCCCGAGCTCGACTTGAAAAATGTATTTTTCATTTAAAAATATTGTTTTAATTTTTTTTTGAATAAAAATTCATATGAATTCATTTTGAGAAAAAATAGTTTTTTTATTATTTTAATTGCATTTGATTAGGCTTTTGGGCTGAGCATTTCATCGCATTTCATATTTAATTCATTTTGAGAAAAATATAGTTTTTTTATTTTAATTGCATTGTTTTATTCTTTTAACCAGGGCTTGGTCGGGCCACCCGTGAATAGGTCTAATCTCACTTGTAGTTCGAGTAGATGTTGTGAGGAAAAGGAGAATACATACACAAGTTGTTTAGTCCCATCAGTGATCAGTGCCCGACCAAAAACCGACTGTAGTTCGAGTAGATGTTGTGAGGAAAAGGGGAATACATACACAAGTTGTTTAGTCCCATCGGTGATCAGTGCGCGACCAAAAACCGACTGGTCGTAAAGGTTACAGACTGGTTGTGAGCTGGTCGTACATGATCATCAACCGGTCTATATGTGTCACGACCGGTTGTAAAGAGTTACTACTTAGTTGTGATCGGATACGAACTGGTTGTAAAGAGTTGTGAACTAGTTGTGATTAACTATGACCGGGTTGCAGATCATACGTCATAAGGTTTGCCTGATTTGATCTTTATGTATGCTCGGGGGTCATTACGTCCTGCTAAGGACCATTATCGACCATTGATCGAAAAAAGGTTTTCTGGTTGCGGCTGAACATATATGAACCTACTGGATCACACACTTAATGGGTTGAAACAATAAGGGTTCATAATGGATAAGGATCCGGTTGGAGTACGAGTGGGATACGATCTCACTTGTAATGGATTTGGATCCAGTTGGACGCTCTATATAAAGAGAGGTGTGGTGGACATGCAAGATATGTGAAGCACATGTGAGACATGCGTAACATCTAGAAACCCTAGTCGGCATGCACCTCCACTCTAGACCTAGTTGCTCGTGTTGGTGCTAGCACACCGATGTGAAGCGTTCTACCCCAGAACGTATGGATATCGATAGAGACCCTGCTACTACTGCGGTGCTGGTTGGGACGAGCAAGTCACTGCTATACGAGGAGACGAACCGGTCAGATTGATCGACTACAACGGCGGGCGTGTGACTAGTTGGATCGGCCATTCCAACCTTTTTTCCGCGGCACTACACATCTAGTGGTAACAATTTATGATGTATTACTTGCATGGCTTACTGATATTTGTGATAGAAAATTTGAATTTATGCTAGCGTAGTCTATCCGTAACTGAATTACGTAGAAGCCACCCTGCACTGTGGTAGGGGATAATTTTGTGTGGTGACTTAGAGCTTGATGTGGAGACATTCTCTCCTCAAACCACCGCCTTGTGTTGGCATACGCTGTGGATGCCCTTACGGCTACAAAACTCAAAACGTCGCTCATCTCCTGCTAGTGCTACGGGCTACTGCTAGTCCATGCAGGTGTCCCCCGGTTTCTGCTGCTAAGCAACGAGTGAAGCGAGAAACGCGGGGGAAGCCTCGCACTCCAATCATCCGGTGCCCGCGCACGAGAAACACGCGCATCACAGCGTCGATATCATCGTTCAGGAGAGGAGCTAGGCGTGGGGCTCGATCGAGCAGGAGGTTCGTGGAGTGCGTTCGTAGATTCTACTAACTAGCTAGGAGGATCCTGCCAACGAACAAAAGCGACCATGTGATGGAGTGACGACGATGGCATCCATGGAGCCTCTCCATCTGCGCTCTGCACAGGTTCGGGTAGGATCCTTGGCGCCAGCCTAGCTAAGCTACCGGCCGCTTCTGCCATCCCTCACCGTTTCCCTCCATGCATGTTCTGTACTCCATGTCAACCCGCACGGTTTTCAGCTTAATTCATGGGTTCTCCGCTGCGATTCGGCTGTGTTTACTTGACAATCCGGAAAGACAAACACATGGGCCGGGTGAGAACAGCAACAGAAAACCTGTTAGAAATTGGCCCATATGAGTGAGGCCCATTTTCTATAATTCCAAAGCATTTATGGGTTAGTACTATATCTCATACGCAAAGTGGAAGTGACCAACATATAAGGTGGAGTCCTTGCACACTCAAACATGTAACACATGGATGGATGAGGATGGCATGAGGAGGGCTCGGCTAAACACACACACGCACGCACGCGCGCGCTGCTCGCAGATTTTCGCGTGAAAATCGCGTGACTTGTGACTTTGCGACGCGCGCCGCGCCGTGGCGTGGCACGCCATTTGGCGCACCAAGTCCATCTTATTTTTGCTGAACCATGCATCTCTCTCTCGCTTGAATGAGGTTCAAATGTTTAAATTTCGAGCTTTATTGAGTGATGATGACGATTAGCTATGGGTAAATGATGGTTAAGTGTGACGATTACGATGGGTAAAAGGCTGGTTAAGTGTGACGATTACGATGGGTAAATGGTGGTTAAGTGTGTCGATTACGATGGGTAAATGGTCATTTATCTGTCGATTACTACCGCATCTATATATGTCCGAGACGCCCGGTGCATAGTGAGTACAAGAATAGCCTCCATTTCTTCTTCCTTCTAATGCAGGTGCTGCATCGCGCGCGTCGAACCTCGCCGACTCTTCTTCTCGGCGTGCACCGTGAAGAAGGGAAGCGGTATCTCCGAACCGTTCTCGCTGTGGAGACTTGCACGAGGCGGCAATAAGGTTTCGGCGCGATCTGCGCGACCGCTTGTCGCGATCTGCGACATCTACGCTTCGCGATCGCATCAACTCTGTACGCTTCTGCTCTTCATCGGACCCATCCGTAAGTCTACTGTGTGATTGATAGACTTGTTTACATCCCGGTTTTCATATATTGTGAAGTACAATGAGTTGTCGCTAGCGATCTTGTTTTATGCATCATTAGTCTTTTGCAATATTTGCCTTCTAATAAAATTTGGAATTAAAATATTGCCCTCATTTTTAACAAATTCGAAACCTTATTGTAAACTTTGTTGCAACACAACTATGGTCGAGCTTCGATGCTATGAAACCCGAGAGGTTTTCTCGTCGACTTCAGAGATGGCGCACTAGAGCCAAGTTCGCTCATGTCTTTGAAATGTGGTGGGTAATCCACCCACGATCCGTTCTGATTGACCAAAGATATGCGATTCGATAATGCGAACAACATCGCTCTTGGCGCCTTCGACCATTCCGCGGATCGCTCTATGATGTGTACATGGACTATAAGTCCGCCACGAGTTGTGGGATGCACTAGAGCACAAATATGCAGAGGCAGAGGCAGTCGTTGGCTCTATATGTGTGAGCAATTCTTCGACTTTACCATGGATGAGGCTAAGTCCATAGTTGGACAAGCTCATGATCTCCACTATTGGTTGGTGAGATTGCGATCCGGCCGTGTGTTGCCTCCTAAGTTTGTGGTCGGGCATTGTCGCCAAACTTCCTGTTTCTTGGCGGATTTTGCCACTAGCTTGAAACACAAGAGGAAGAGATTTGTTGAAGATCTCATTGCCGCCTCGATATGGAAGAAAAGGCAAGAGCAAAAGATGCACCCAGATTTCCGGTCGAACAATGCAAATTTTATAGAGAAAAGATCATTGCAAAGAAGTACAAATCCAACAAAACGAACAAGACAACTAGCTTTAAGAAGAAAAGCGAGAAAAGGATATGAAGAACATCACCGCTTTGTGTGTGGGAAAACGGTCATATGGCGAAAGACTGTCATTTCCGCAAAGCGAGAGATGGTGAACGACCAAAGAAGAAGGTCATCAACGTGATCATAAGCGAGGCCTCGACTTCGAGGAGGGTATAGTAATTCTCCTGTTGTTTTTTCAGCATGTCAATCCACTGATTGGTGGGTTGATACTGGTGCTAATGTTCACGTATGTTCTGATATTTCCTTGTTTTCTTCTTACCAGGCAGCAGGGGCTTCCTCCGTCATAATGGGAAACGGATCGCATGCTTCTGTTCTTGGTGTTGGCACGGTAGAACTGAAGCTTACTTCGTGGAAGACCGCCCACTTGAAGAACGTGCAAAGATGCTCCTACAATAAACAAGAACCTCGTTAGTGGTTACATTCTATGCAGGGACGGTTATAAGCTAGTCTTTGAGTCAAATAAAATTGTAATGTCTAAGTTCGGGAATTTTGTTGGTAAAGGCTATGAGAGCGGAGGCTTGTTCCGCCTAAGTACTTTAGAGTCTTGTTATAATCTGAATGTTGCAACTGGTTTAAATAAATGTGAGGCAAATATTTGGCATTCTCGTTTCTGTCATATTGGTTTTGATAGTATTGCTAGAATGTCCAGATTAGATTTAATTCCAAAATGTGAAATTGTCAAAGGATCAAAGTGCTAGTCATGTGTGCAAGCAAAGCAGCCTCGCAAACCCTTTAAGGGATTAGAGGACGAAAAGAACTTGGCACCATTAGATCTTGTTCATTCAGATTTGTGTGAAATGAATGGATTGTTGACAAAAGGAGGCAAAAGATATTTTTTAACTTTTATTGATGATGCAACACGCTACTGCTATGTGTATTTGCTAAAAACTAAGGATGAAGCTTTAAACTACTTTAAGACTTATAAGGCCGAGGTTGAGAACCAACTAGAGAAGAAAATAAAAGACTAAGGTCCGATCGTGGAGGAGAGTACATCTCTCATGAATTTTCTCAATCTGCATTACGAGCATGGAATAGTCCATGAATTTACACCACCATATTCACCCCAATCAAATGGGGTAGCTGAGAGGAAAACCGCACACTAACGGACTTGGTTAATGCCATGTTAGAGAGTTTGGTATGCCTAAGACATGGTGGGGAAGCTATATTGACAAAGAACTTTCGTCCTAAACAGAGTAATCACTAAAAAGAGTGATATTACTCCATATGAGGGATGGAAGGGGAGAAAACCCAATGTCAATTTTCTGCGAACTTGGGGGTGTTTGGCCAAGGTCAATATACCATTGCAGAAAAAGAGAAAGCTTGGACCTAAAACAATCGATTGTATTTTTCTAGGATATGCTCATAATAGCACGGCCTATAGATTTTTAGTAGTTAAATCAGAAATTCCTGAGATTATTGCTAACACAATAATGGAGTCTAGAGATGCTTCATTCTTTGAGGATTATTTTCCTATGAGAATAGCAGGCAGTACTTCACAAACCGAGAATGTTCAAATTGAAAATAATCAAACTTCTGAACTTCCCACCATCTCTGAACCAATATGTGATATCCCTGAGGAGGATAACAATCTAGTCACAGAAGCTCTTCGTAGGAGCAAGAGACAAAGGGTTGAGAAAACCTTTGGTGATGACTTTATTGTATACCTCGTGGATGATGTGCCAAAGACCCTTTCAGAGGCTTATGCATCTTCGATCTTGAGTATTGGAAAGAAGCGATCCAGTAGCGAGATGGACTCTATCATGGCTAATGGGACTTGGGAGATCACCGATCGTCCTATCGGTGCAAACACAGTAGGATGTAAGTGGATCTTTAAAAGAAACTAAGACCGATGGTACTATTGAGAAGTACAAGGCAAGACTTGTGGCCAAGGGTTACACCCGAGAAAGAGGAGAAGATTTCTTTGATACCTATTCTCCTGTCGCTGGACTAACCACCATCGAGTGCTCCTTGCGTTAGCATCCTCTTATGGTCTACATGTCCATCAAATGGATGTAAAGACAGCTTTTCTTAATGGAGAGTTGGAGGAAGAAATCTATATGGATCAACTTTGATGGTTTTGTGATTTCGGACAGAAAATAAGGTATGTAGATTATTGAAATCATTATATGGTCTAAAGCAAGCACCTAAACAATGGCACGAGAAATTTGATAAAACTTTAACATCTGTGGCTTTGTTGTGAATGAAGTCGATAAATGTGTATACTATCGTTATGGTGGGGTCAAGGAGTGATCTTGTGCCTATATGTAGATGACATACTTATATTTGGAACAAACATCGCAGTAATTGACGAGGTCAAATCTTTTTATCTCGATGCTTTGATATGAAAGACTTAGGAGAGGCGGATGTTATTCGAATATTAAATTAATCAAGAACGAGGATGGGATCACTTTGAGTCAATCCCATTATCGAGAAAATCTTAAGCCGTTTTGGCTATGAGAATTGTAAAATTTCTCCAACTCCCTATGATGCAAGCATTAAGCTTGAAAGAATCAAGGGTTAGGAAAAGATCAATTAAGATTTTCACAAATTATTGGATCACTTATGTATCTATCTGGTGCCACAAGACTGACATATCATTTCTTTGTGAGCAAATTAAGTCGGTTTACTTCTAACCCGGAGATGATCACTGGAGGCACTTGAGAGAGTGTTGCGCTATTTGAGAGGCACAACCTCATACGGAATTCACTATCTGGGCATCCTTACGTATTAGAAGGATATAGTGATTCAAATTGGATCTCGATGCGAGATGAGATCAAAGCTACAAGTGGTTATGTCTTTACACTAGCAGAGCTGCAGTTTCATGGAGGTCGTGTAAGCAGACTATATTGACGAGGTCAACTATGGAAGCGTAACTTGTAGCACTAGACACGACTCTTCGTTGAGGTGAATGGCTTAGAGAGCTTGTTGGACTTGCCACTTTGGTTGCGAAACCAATACCGGCAATCCTAATGTCTTGTGATAATCAACAAGTGTTGATTAAGGTTACAAGTACTAAGGATAACATGAAGTCCTCCGGACATGTGAAGCGAGGCTTAAATCATCGAAAATTGAGGAACTCCGGAGTGATTACTGTGAATTATATACGCACTGAGAAAAATCTGGCAGACCCTTTCACAAAGGGGCTAGCACGGAAGGCGATTTCCGTTGCGTCTATGGACATGGGAATGAGGCCCATTGGAGTTACAACTCAACAGTAACCCATACCTTTTTGATCGGAGATCCCGTGACTTAGGCAATGGGAAAAACAAGTTCATGTTGTAACAAGAGAGTATATATTCTTTGAATCCATGTCCTAATAGACAAATTACTCTCATTGTATGGAAGGATGGCATAAAGCCTTAATATATTCTGTTGTCCAAATGAGGAAAAGGTATTAGCCTGCAGGATACCTAGAAAGAATATACCTACTTGAGCCCAACTGTGAGGTCGCAGTTCACGAGAATAGGGCATTCTCTAGAAAGCTCATGAGCAGATAAGGGAGCATGACCAAATAACGCTCCGTTTAGGCGCGGTTCTTTGACAGCCTAGTATCAGTTGAGATTTCAAGTGAAATCTAATCACAAAAAGCTGTGAATTCAAGGCATGGTCCATTCATCACCGTGAGAAGATGAATCTTGTCATTCTAGGTGCAAGTTCAACCGTGCAGGGACTTACACTAAAAGACGGTATATTAACAAGATTTCAAAGACAATATCTTTGATATCCTTTTTGCTTCTTGCTTTGGAATTGGTGGGGATTGTTAGAAATTGGCCCATATGAGTGAGGCCCATTTTCTATAATTCCAAAGCATTTATGGGTTAGTACCATATTGCTAAGGCAAAGTGGAAGTGACCAACATATAAGGTGGAGTCCTTGCCACTCCTTGAAACATGTAACACATGGATGGATGAGGATGGCATGAGGAGGGCTCGGCTAAACACACACACGCACTGCGCTTGCGCGCGCGTCACGTATTTTCGCGTGAAAAATCGCGTGACTTGTGACTTGCGACGCGCGACCGTGCCGTGACGTGGCACGCCATTTGGCAGACCAAGTCCATCTTATTTTTGCTGAACCATGCATCTCTCTCTCTCTGTTTGAATGAGGTTCAAATGTTTAAATTTCAGGCTTTATTGAGTGATGATGATGACGATTACAGTGGGTAAATGGCGGTTAAGTGTAACGATTACCGATGGGTAAAAGGCTGGTTAAGTGTGACAGTTACCAGTGGGTAAATGGCTGGTTAAGTGTGTCAGTTACCAGTGGGTAAATGGCTGTTTAATCTGTCAGTTACCAGTCTGCATCTATATATGTCTGGAGACGTCCAGTGCATAGTGAGTACAAGAATAGCCTCCATTTCTTCTTCCTTCTAATCTGTGCTGCTGTACTGCGCCGTCTGAACCCTGCCGACTCTTCTTCTCGGCGTGCACCGTGAAGAAGGGAAGCGGTATCTCCGAACCGTTGCTGCCGTGGAGACTTGCACGAGGGCGGCAATAAGGTTTCTGGGCAGCGCATCTGCGCGACCGCTTGCTGCACTGCGACATCTACGTTTACGCGATCGCATCAACTCTGCGCCGCTTCGCTCTTCATCGGACCCATCGTAAGTCTCTTGTGTGATTGATAGACTTGTTTACATCCCGGTTTTCATATATTGTGAAGTACAATGAGTTGTGCGCTAGCGATCTTGTTTTATGCATCATTAGTCTTTTGCAATATTTGCCTTCTAATAAAATTTGGAATTAAAATATTGCCTCATTTTTAACATTCCGTAAACCTTATTGTAAACTTTGTTGCAACACAACTATGGTGGAGCTTCGATGCTATGAAACACGAGAGGTTTTCGTCGAAATTTCAGTAGATGGCGCACTAGAGCCAAGTTCGCTCATGTCTTTGAGGGTGTGGTGGGTAATCCACCCACGATATCCGTTCTGATTGACCAATATATGCGATTCGATAATGCGAACAACATCGCTCTTGGCGCCTTCGACCATTCCGCGGATCGGCTCTATGATGTGTACATGGACTATAAGTCCGCCACGAGTTGTGGGATGCACTAGAGCACAAATATGCAGAGGCGAGGCGGTCGTTGGCTCTATATGTGTGAGCAATTCTTCGACTTTACCATGGATGAGGCTAAGTCCATAGTTGGACAAGCTCATGATCTCCACTATTGGTTGGTGAGATTGCGCATCCGGGCCGTGTGTTGCCTCCTAAGTTTGTGGTGCGGGCATTGTCGCCAAACTTCTGTTTCTTGGCGGGATTTTGCCACTAGCTTGAAACACAAGAGGAAGAGATTTGTTGAAGATCTCATTGCCGCCTCGATATGGAAGAAAAGGCAAGAGCAAAAGATGCACCCAGTACTTACAGTCGAACAATGCAAATTTTATAGAGAAAAAGATTGCAAAGAAGTACAAATCCAACAAAACGAACAAGACAACTAGCTTTAAGAAGAAAAGCGAGAAAAAGGATATGAAGAACATCACCGCTTTGTGTGTGGGAAAACGGTCATATGGCGAAAAGCTGTCATTTCATAAAAGCGAGATGGTGAACGACCAAAGAAGAAGGTCATTAGCGTGATCATAGGCGAGGCCTCGACTTCGTGAGGGTATAGTAATTCTCTGTTGTTTTTTCAGCATGTCAATCCACCGATTGGTGGGTTGATCTGGTGCTAATGTTCACGTATGTTCGATATTTCCTTGTTTTCTTCTTACCAGCAGGAGCTTCCTCCGTCATAATGGGAAGCGGATCGCATGCTTCATTCTTGGTGTTGGCACGGTAGGCTGAAGCTTACTTCAGGAAGACCGCCCACTTGAAGAACGTGCGGCATGCTCCTACAATAAACAAGAACCTCGTTAGTGGTTACGTTCTATGTAGGGACGGTTATAAGCTAGTCTTTGAGTCAAATAAAATTGTAATGTCTAAGTTCGGAATTTTGTTGGTAAAGGCTATGAGAGCGGAGGCTTGTTCCGCTAAGTACTTTAGAGTCTTGTTATAATCAATGTTGCAACTGGTTTAAATAAATGTGAGGCAAATATTTGGCATTCTCGTTTCGTCATATTGGTTTTGATAGTATTGCTAGAATGTCCAGATTAGATTTAATTCCAAAATGTGAAATTGTCAAAGGATCAAAGTGCAGTCATGTGTGCAAGCAAAGCGACCTCGCAAACCCTTTAAGGGATTAGAGGACTAAAAGAACTTGGCACCATTAGATCTTGTTCATTGATTTGTGTGAAATGAATGGATTGTTGACAAAAGGAGGCAAAAGATATTTTTAACTTTTATTGATGATGCAACACGCCTTTGCTATGTGTATTTGCTAAAAACTAAGGATGAAGCTTTATACTACTTTAAGACTTATAAGGCCGAGGTTGAGAACCAACTAGAGAAGAAAATAAAAGACTAAGGTCCGATCGTGGAGGAGAGTACATCTCTCATGAATTTTCTCAATTGCATTCGAGCATGGAATAGTCCATGAATTTACACCACCATATTCACCCCAATCAAATGGGGTAGTGAGAGGAAAAACCGCACACTAACGGACTTGGTTAATGCCATGTTAGAGAGTCTTTGGTATGCCTAAGACATGGTGGGGAAGCTATATTGATGACAACTTTCGTCCTAAACAGAGTAATCACTAAAAGAGTGATATTACTCCATATGAGGATGGAAGGGAGAAAACCCAATGTCAATTTTCTGCGAACTTGGGGTGTTTGGCCAAGGTCAATATACCATTGCGTAAAAGAGAAAGCTTGGACCTAAAACAATCGATTGTATTTTTCTAGGATATGCTCATAATAGCACGGCCTATAGATTTTTAGTAGTTAAATCGAAATTCTGAGATTATTGCTAACACAATAATGGAGTCTAGAGATGCTTCATTCTTTGAGGATTATTTTCCTATGAGAATAGCGAAAAGACTTCACAAACCGAGAATGTTCAAATTGAAAATAATCAAACTTCCGAACTTCCCACCATCTACGAACCAATATGTGATATCCACGAGGAGGATAACAATCTAGTCACGAAGCTCTTCGTAGGAGCAAGAGACAAAGGGTTGAGAAAACCTTTGGTGATGACTTTATTGTATACCTCGTGGATGATGTGCCAAAGACCCTTTCAGAGGCTTATGCATCTTCCGATCTTGAGTATTGGAAAGAAGCGATCCGAGCGAGATGGACTCTATCATGGCTAATGGGACTTGGGAGATCACCGATCGTCCTATCGGTGCAAACACAGTAGGATGTAAGTGGATCTTTAAAAGAAACTAAGACCGATGGTACTATTGAGAAGTACAAGGCAAGACTTGTGGCCAAGGGTTACACCCGAGAAAGAGGGAGAAGATTTCTTTGATACCTATTCTCCTGTCGCGGACTAACCACCATCGAGTGCTCCTTGCGTTAGCATCCTCTTATGGTCTACATGTCCATCAAATGGATGTAAAGACAGCTTTTCTTAATGGAGAGTTGGAGGAAGAAATCTATATGGATCAACCCGATGGTTTTGTGATTTACGGACAGAAAATAAGGTATGTAGATTATTGAAATCATTATATGGTCTAAAGCAAGCACCTAAACAATGGCACGAGAAATTTGATAAAACTTTAACATCCTGGCTTTGTTGTGAATGAAGGCGATAAATGTGTATACTATCGTTATGGTGGGGTCAAGGAGTGATCTTGTGCCTATATGTAGATGACATACTTATATTTGGAACAAACAACTGCCAGTAATTGACGAGGTCAAATCTTTTTATCTCGATGCTTTGATATGAAAGACTTAGGAGGCGGATGTTATTCGAATATTAAATTAATCAAGAACGAGGATGGGATCACTTTGAGTCAATCCCATTATCTTCGAGAAAATCTTAAGCCGTTTTGGCTATGAGAATTGTAAAATTTCTCCAACTCCCTATGATGCAAGCATTAAGCTTCGAAAGAATCAAGGGTTAGGAAAAGATCAATTAAGATTTTCACAAATTATTGGATCACTTATGTATCTATCTGGTGCCACAAGACCTGACATATCATTTGTTGTGAGCAAATTAAGTCGGTTTACTTCTAACCCAGGAGATGATCACTGGGAGGCACTTGAGAGAGTGTTGCGCTATTTGAGAGGCACAACCTCATACGAATTCACTATCTTGGGCATCCTACGTATTAGAAGGATATAGTGATTCAAATTGGATCTCGATGCGAGATGAGATCAAAGCTACAAGTGGTTATGTCTTTACACTAGCAGAGTGCAGTTTCATGGAGGTCGTGTAAATGACTATATTGACGAGGTCAACTATGGAAGCGGAACTTGTAGCACTAGACACGACTCTTGTTGAGGGTGAATGGCTTAGAGAGCTTCGTTGGACTTGCCACCGTTGCGAAACCAATACCAGCAATCCTAATGTACTGTGATAATCAAACAGTGTTGATTAAGGTTACAAGTACTAAGGATAACATGAAGTCCTCCAGACATGTGAAGCGTAGGCTTAAATCTGTCAGAAAATTGAGGAACTCGGGTGATTACCGTGAATTATATACGTCATCGAAAAAATCGCGACCCTTTCACAAGGGGCTAGCACGGAAGGCGATTTCGTTGCGTCTATGGACATGGGAATGAGGCCCATTGGAGTTACAACTCAACAGTAACCCATACCTTTTTGATCGGAGATCCCGTGACTTAGGCAATGGGAAAAACAAGTTCATGTTGTAACAAGAGAGTATATATTCTTTGAATCCATGTCCTAATAGACAAATTACTCTCGACTGTATGGAAGGATGGCATAAAGTCTTAATATATTCTGTTGTCCAAATGAGGAAAAGGTATTAGCTGCAGGATACCTAGAAAGAATATACCTACTTGAGCCCAAGCTGTGAGGTCGCGATTCACGAGAATAGGCATTCTCTAGAAAGCTCATGAGCGAGATAAGGAGCATGACCAAATAACGCTCCGTTTAGCGCGGTTCTTTGACGACCTAGTATCGCTTGAGATTTCAAGTGAAATCTAATCACAAAAAGCTGTGAATTCAAGGCATGGTCCATTCATCACCGTGAGAAGATGAATCTTGTCATTCTAGGTGCAAGTTCAACCGTGCAGGACTTACACTAAAAGAGCGGTATATTAACAAGATTTCTTGAGACAATATCTTTGATATCCTTTTTGCTTCTTGCTTTGGAATTGGTGGGGATTGTTAGAAATTGGCCCATATGAGTGAGGCCCATTTTCTATAATTCCAAAGCATTTATGGGTTAGTACCATATTGCTAAGGCAAAGTGGAAGTGACCAACATATAAGGTGGAGTCCTTGCCACTCCTTGAAACATGTAACACATGGATGGATGAGGATGGCATGAGGAGGGCTCGGCTAAACACACACTGCGCGCGCCGCGCTGCTGCGTTCGCGTATTTTCGCGTGAAAAATCGCGTGACTTGTGACTTGCGGACGCGGCGAGTGCCGTGGCGTGGCACGCCATTTGGCGAACCAAGTCCATCTTATTTTTCTTTGAACCATGCATCTCTCTCTCTCTGTTTGAATGAGGTTCAAATGTTTAAATTTCAGGCTTTATTGAGTGATGATGACGATTACAGTGGGTAAATGATCGTTAAGTGTGACGATTACGATGGGTAAAAGGCTGGTTAAGTGTGACGATTACGATGGGTAAATGGCTGGTTAAGTGTGTCGATTACGGTGGGTAAATGGTCATTTAATCTGTCGATTACGATGCGCATCTATATATGTGCGAGGCGTCCGATTGCATAGTGAGTACAAGAATAGCCTCCATTTCTTCTTCCTTCTAATCGTAACTGCATTTGCTTCGCGCGCGTCGAACCTCGCCGACTCTTCTTCTCGGCGTGCACCGTGAAGAAGGAAGCGGTATCTCGAACCGTTGTCGCCGTGGAGACTTGCACGAGGGCGGCAATAAGGTTTCTGGCAGCGCATCTGCGCGACCGCTTGCTGTGATCGCGACATCTACGTTTCGCATCGCATCAACTCTGCGGCGCTTCGCTCTTCATCGGACCCATCCGTAAGTCTCTTGTGTGATTGATAGACTTGTTTACATCACGGTTTTCATATATTGTGAAGTACAATGAGTTGTGCGCTAGCGATCTTGTTTTATGCATCATTAGTCTTTTGCAATATTTGCCTTCTAATAAAATTTGGAATTAAAATATTGCCCTCATTTTTAACATTCCGAAACCTTATTGTAAACTTTGTTGCAACACAACTATGGTCGAGCTTCGATGCTATGAAACACGAGAGGTTTTTCGTCGAATTTCGTAGATGGCGGACTAGAGCCAAGTTCGCTCATGTCTTTGGGGCGTGGTGGGTAATCCACCACACGATCCGTTCTGATTGACCAATATATGCGATTCGATAATGCGAACAACACTTTGCTCTTGGTCGCCTTCCGACCATTACGCGGATCACTCTATGATGTGTACATGGACTATAAGTCCGCCACGAGTTGTGGGATGCACTAGAGCACAAATATGCGAGCGAGAGGCGGTCGTTGGCTCTATATGTGTGAGCAATTCTTCGACTTTACCATGGATGAGGCTAAGTCCATAGTTGGACAAGCTCATGATCTCCACTATTGGTTGGTGAGATTGCGCATCCGGGTGTGTGTTGCCTCCTAAGTTTGTGGTCGGGCATTGTCGCCAAACTTCTGTTTCTTGGCGGGATTTTGCCACTAGCTTGAAACACAAGAGGAAGAGATTTGTTGAAGATCTCATTGCCGCCCTCGATATGGAAGAAAAGGCAAGAGCAAAAGATGCACCCAGTACTTAGTCGAACAATGCAAATTTTATAGAAAAAGATGTTGCAAAGAAGTACAAATCCAACAAAACGAACAAGACAACTAGCTTTAAGAAGAAAAGCGAGAAAAAGGATATGAAGAACATCACCGCTTGTGTGTGGGAAAACGGTCATATGGCTTAAAGACTGTCATTTCCAAAAGCGAGATGGTGAAACGACCAAAGAAGAAGGTCATCAACGTGATCATAAGCGAGGCCTCGACTTCGGGAGGGTATAGTAATTCTCCGTTGTTTTTTCAGCATGTCAATCCACCGATTGGTGGGTTGATCTGGTGCTAATGTTCACGTATGTTACGATATTTCCTTGTTTTCTTCTTACCGAGCAGAGGGCTTCCTCCGTCATAATGGGAAGCGGATCGCATGCTTCATTCTTGGTGTTGGCACGGTGAGAACTGAAGCTTACTTCGTGGAAGACCGCCCACTTGAAGAACGTAAAGATGCTCCTACAATAAACAAGAACCTCGTTAGTGGTTCTGTTCTATGCAGGGACGGTTATAAGCTAGTCTTTGAGTCAAATAAAATTGTAATGTCTAAGTTCGGGAATTTTGTTGGTAAAGGCTATGAGAGCGGAGGCTTGTTCCGCCTAAGTACTTTAGAGTCTTGTTATAATCAATGTTGCAATGGTTTAAATAAATGTGAGGCAAATATTTGGCATTCTCGTTTACATCATATTGGTTTTGATAGTATTGCTAGAATGTCCAGTTAGATTTAATTCCAAAATGTGAAATTGTCAAAGGATCAAAGTGCTAGTCATGTGTGCAAGCAAAGCAGCCTCGCAAACCCTTTAAGGGATTAGAGGACGAAAAGAACTTGGCACCATTAGATCTTGTTCATTCAGATTTGTGTGAAATGAATGGATTGTTGACAAAAGGAGGCAAAAGATATTTTTTAACTTTTATTGATGATGCAACACGCTACTGCTATGTGTATTTGCTAAAAACTAAGGATGAAGCTTTATACTACTTTAAGACTTATAAGGCCGAGGTTGAGAACCAACTAGAGAAGAAAATAAAAGACTAAGGTCCGATCGTGGAGGAGAGTACATCTCTCATGAATTTTCTCAAGTGCATTACGAGCATGGAATAGTCCATGAATTTACACCACCATATTCACCCCAATCAAATGGGGTAGCTGAGAGGAAAAACGCACACTAACGGACTTGGTTAATGCCATGTTAGAGAGTCTTTGGTATGCCTAAGACATGGTGGGGAAGCTATATTGACAACAACTTTCGTCCTAAACAGAGTAATCACTAAAAGAGTGATATTACTCCATATGAGGGATGGAAGGAGAAAACCCAATGTCAATTTTCTGCGAACTTGGGGTGTTTGGCCAAGGTCAATATACCATTGCGTAAAAGAGAAAGCTTGGACCTAAAACAATCGATTGTATTTTTCTAGGATATGCTCATAATAGCACGGCCTATAGATTTTTAGTAGTTAAATCGAAATTCTCGAGATTATTGCTAACACAATAATGGAGTCTAGAGATGCTTCATTCTTTGAGGATTATTTTCCTATGAGAATAGCAGCAAGACTTCACAAACCGAGAATGTTCAAATTGAAAATAATCAAACTTCGAACTTCCCACCATCTCGAACCAATATGTGATATCACGAGGAGGATAACAATCTAGTCACGAAGCTCTTCGTAGGAGCAAGAGACAAAGGGTTGAGAAAACCTTTGGTGATGACTTTATTGTATACCTCGTGGATGATGTGCCAAAGACCCTTTCAGAGGCTTATGCATCTTCGATCTTGAGTATTGGAAAGAAGCGATCCGAAGCGAGATGGACTCTATCATGGCTAATGGGACTTGGGAGATCACCGATCGTCCTATCGGTGCAAACCCAGTAGGATGTAAGTGGATCTTTAAAAGAAACTAAGACCGATGGTACTATTGAGAAGTACAAGGCAAGACTTGTGGCCAAGGGTTACACCTGTAAAGAGGAGAAGATTTCTTTGATACCTATTCTCCGTCGCTGGACTAACCACCATCGAGTGCTCCTTGCGTTAGCATCCTCTTATGGTCTACATGTCCATCAAATGGATGTAAAGATGACTTTTCTTAATGGAGAGTTGGAGGAAGAAATCTATATGGATCAACTTTGATGGTTTTGTGATTTACGGACGGGAAAATAAGGTATGTAGATTATTGAAATCATTATATGGTCTAAAGCAAGCACCTAAACAATGGCACGAGAAATTTGATAAAACTTTAACATCTCTTGGCTTTGTTGTGAATGAAGTCGATAAATGTGTATACTATCGTTATGGTGGGGTCAAGGAGTGATCTTGTGCCTATATGTAGATGACATACTTATATTTGGAACAAACAACTGCAGTAATTGACGAGGTCAAATCTTTTTATCTCGATGCTTTGATATGAAAGACTTAGGAGAGCGGATGTTATTCAATATTAAATTAATCAAGAACGAGGATGGGATCACTTTGAGTCAATCCCATTATCTTTGAGAAAATCTTAAGCCGTTTTGGCTATGAGAATTGTAAAATTTCTCCAACTCCCTATGATGCAAGCATTAAGCTTCAAAGAATCAAGGGTTAGGAAAAGATCAATTAAGATTTTCACAAATTATTGGATCACTTATGTATCTATCTGGTGCCACAAGACTCGACATATCATTTGTGTGAGCAAATTAAGTCGGTTTACTTCTAACCCGGGAGATGATCACGGGAGGCACTTGAGAGAGTGTTGCGCTATTTGAGAGGCACAACCTCATACGGAATTCACTATCTTGGGCATCATACGTATTAGAAGGATATAGTGATTCAAATTGGATCTCGATGCGAGATGAGATCAAAGCTACAAGTGGTTATGTCTTTACACTAGCGAGAGCGGTTTCATGGAGGTCGTGTAAGCAGACTATATTGACGAGGTCAACTATGGAAGCGTAACTTGTAGCACTAGACACGCCATCGTTGAGGTGAATGGCTTAGAGAGCTTCGTTGGACTTGCCACCGGTTGCGAAACCAATACCGGCAATCCTAATGTACCGTGATAATCAAACGGTGTTGATTAAGGTTACAAGTACTAAGGATAACATGAAGTCCTCCGGACATGTGAAGCGTAGGCTTAAATCGTCGAGAAAATTGAGGAACTCGAGTGATTATCGTGAATTATATACGCATCGAGAAAATCGCGGACCCTTTCAAAGGGGCTAGCACGGAAGGCGATTTCGTTGCGTCTATGGACATGGGAATGAGGCCCATTGGAGTTACAACTCAACAAAGAACCCATACCTTTTTGATCTGAGATCCCGTGACTTAGGCAATGGGAAAAACAAGTTCATGTTGTAACAAGAGAGTATATATTCTTTGAATCCATGTCCTAATAGACAAATTACTCTCGATCAGATGGAAGGATGGCATAAAGTCTTAATATATTCTCGTTGTCCAAATGAGGAAAAGGTATTAGCTGCAGGATACCTAGAAAGAATGCTCTAATGTTTAAATTGAGCGCTTATTTCATGAACGATTCCGATGCGTATGCGCTTTAGTGCTCACGAATTCGTGGGTAAGCTTTAAGTTTGCGACATGTAATCGTTGCATTCGTGGAAGTTATCGGCATTACGTCCGTCATTAAATGTGAGTCTAGTGCTGTCAGAATCCATATGCTATGTCTCTCAATTGACTCTTCCTTAACGTGGATGGTAGAATTCCGTCATTTCTTTTGACGTAGCAATGCCAGTATACCTATGAGTCTGGACTTGCTGCGATTGACCGTTGCCTAATAAGCTGACGAATTCCTTCATTGATAACTTGTGGACGTTGACTGTATGGCATAGTGCTGGAGTCAAGTCTGGCTTTATCAGATGGCTCTTATGTAGCTGCTGAGTTTGCGGATGCGACATCTGTTGCGCATCATTTGCATCCTTAATCAGCATTAGTAGTATCAGCTGCATGTTGAGACTATGTAGCAATTTGCTAATCACTTATGATAGAGTGTAGTACATAGTGACTACAATTGTTAGCTTGAGTACATATGACGATAGCCTAATTGAAGCTTGCAATATCTTGTAATGCCGGATAGTCATCCGATATGAGCTCAATGACAAGGAGATGCTTGAGAGATTACGACATGAGCCTTAAGTTGAATTCGCTTGTAGGATCCTGTAATGAGAGTGTAAGCTGCAGATCTTATTTGACGGATACATAGCACTTATAGAGAAGAATGAACGATAGTACGTGCGACATTGCTTGACAAATACTGCAGATTTGACCATATGAGCAACGTGCTTGACGAAGTTTACGATAGATATAATCTCAGATCAATTGTTGACAGTCTAAGTGACAGAGGTTTGCTAAGTCTAGCTCTGTGCTTATACGTCGTGGTGAAATTGTCAATTTGCATTAGCGTGATTGTTATGATGGTAATCATGTGACATAGTTCATCATTATGTAAGTGAGATGCATGGTCAGTGATCAGTGGTCAAGAGTCTCGAATTTCTCAGTTGGCATTAGACTTACGAAGTCTTGCACTTATGTGACAGAAGATTTAGATAAGAGAATATTAGTGACTCTGATGTGATAGAACTACATATGATAGTGAATATGAAAATTAAAGTTTGGAAAAACTGTCTAGAAGACTGACTTTAAGTAAGCTGTATAACTATATAAGATTTAGACAATGGAATGGTATAATTGATTCTAATGGTCTTAGATGGTCATAGAACTTATTCAGATGTCTAATATCTCTTAGGTATTGAGTAAGAATCAAAGTGACTTGGTCAATCCAGATCTGAGCAAATTTTGAGTCTGATTGCAATTGTAAACTGTATTGTAATTGGTTGATAGTACATTAAGATGATCACATCAGATGACTGTAGTTGTCATGAGTATAATGATTCAATGACAAGATAGACATAGTAATCTATCTGGAAAGTGTTGGTAATGAATAGTGAGCTGTACGAGGAAGTCATTGCTCACTGAAACTTGACTAAGCATAAGATCATGATGAGTGTTAACTGCATCAATCACGGTGAGCATTCCTAGAGATGTAACTTTGAGTATATCTCTAAGATGTGGTAGTAAATATTGAAGGTCAATGTAGCATGTATAGCAAGTACTAGATTCTATGAGCTGACTAACAGATTCTAAGGAAAGTAATTATGCTGAGATTGGTGTAGACGCAGGCAATTGGATTTGCTCAAGATTGAGAGGTATTTCCAAAGTGAATCATAAGTATGTGACAGCTTTCAAATGAATATTGCTAAATACTTTAGGTTAAGGAGAATCTTAATATTGTGCTTGAGATTGAGCAATCAATTAATGGAATAATAAAGCTAAATTGAAACTGGAAGTTTAGATCTGATGAATTTCAAGTGAATAGCATCGAATTACGACTAATTAAGCTAGATACTTCAACTTGTAGTAGTATGCTGAGAATGAAATGATGACTGGACATATGCATTATGATAACTTAATTAGCATTGAGTAAATTTGGGAATAAGTCTACTAGAACTGATTAGCAGCAAACCTAGATGCATAGTTACATAAACTGAGTGATGATTTGATCTAACAATGACAACTTGACATCTGTGTAATTGCGATGATCTATGCATTAGGATGCTAATGGGAATCTAATGCAATGTAGATATATATCACTAAGAGCGTATTATCAAATGTAGATGATCGAAGTAAGTGCTATTTCAGCAAATGTTGTAGAAGTTGAACAGCATAATAGTAAACATTGAAACTGATGTCTTGAGCTAATTTACATCAGAATTGTCATATGTAATGAATACTAATATGTCTAACAAATTGCAGTTAGAGACATAGTAATGTAGAAGTAGTTGGAAAAATATTGAAGTGCTATTATCTTCTGAGAATTGAGGATATGTATATCTGAGATTAATGCATTATTGACAAACTTAATTGGAGATCTAATCTCGACATACTAGTTGAATTTCAATAATAGCATATGGAACCTTGTAGTGATTCAAAATTATATAGTGATCATATTGGATACAAGGAGTATAACCTTGTGCAATGTAGATTAATACTAGTAGGAATTCTTGATAAGATCATTGGATTAATGATCTCTGATGATTAAGTCAATGTATCAATGGATTAGTCGAGCTTAATCTAACTTGAGATGATTGGCAAGATTTAGCGATCATCAGTCAGACTAGATTAAGGAAGAATTGAATAATCTGAGATGACGTCTATGCAAACAATGGATGAGTAATGAGATTACACGTTAGATAAGGCAGAGATACTATTGGACAATATGACTTCATGTATGCATGCTTAATGGCTTAATCTAGTAGATCTCACTATTACGTGAGCTTATAATGAATAATAGTCATTGCTTAATTCATACTAGTGAGTCTGATATGCACACTTATAGAGAAATTAAGTGCATGGTTATTGTCATGAGGTTCATTCGTGAGCTAGCAGTAACAACAGTAATAGATATATCATGCTAGATATTGGATCATTAGTACATGGAAACATATGAGAATTAATATCTTAGCAACATGTTAATCGTTAATTAACGAAAGTGTATTCTGTATGGAGTGAGGTCTTACATACGTAATGAGATCTATGATTGGAATATATAAGAGGATGCAGATTCTTATCTTCGAGGTATACATGAGCAATGCTTAGGAAGGATCTACGTAGAGGCTATACAGAGACATGAACTAGCCTAGGCTATAGCATGTAATTGTGAATTCTAGATCCATGCAAGCTTGTAAGAATTGCCAAGCTGAGATGCACTTAGAAGTTCATAGTAACAGAAACGATTGTACAGATACAATATTAATCTTGTATCTTGCTTATGTTTCAGACTAATGGATGATATGAATGATTGCACATATTGAGTAGTCACTATAGATGTATATCATTTAGGATATTTCAAGGCATAGGAAGTGATTCATATAGGATTGAGCTGGTATACGTGCAAGTCAATGTTAGATGCTAATACGAGCTAGAACGGTCACACTACCTGGACGTTATGATATAGCAGAGGCATCGATCAATGTTGACGAATCCTCTTACATTGGTCCATCGTGAGAGAGCATGACTATAGCTCTTTGCTAATCACTGACTCAGAGTTGTAGCAAGAGCATTGAGTGGAGTAACTGACTAGCCGATCGTCGTCTGGAGTTGCGTCGCGTAATGCGAATAGCAGAATGCGTGAAGGACACGGTAAATCGTCTGCAGCGTTTGACTACAGTAGATTCGTAATGACATCTATATGAACTTGGACCGATCGCTTAATTGTCGAAAGTGCATGACTGGCATAGTTCGTACACAGAAATGGAATGCATGTTTGATTCTGTGAGCATGAAATGCACTACGGTCTTGATTAGTCGAAAGCTTCATAGGTATTAACATAGCTCAATTACTTGACCTATACATCGAGTGTGACGATATCTGTAATATGATATATGATGCGATAGAGCATCAGAATGAACGCGCTTAAATGCGGTATGCTAGTTATTCGAATTACGAATTAGCTAAATGCGTATCCGATGCTATCATGCAAGATCTATCGTGTAATAATCTCATGCATTATGATGCATGTTTATATGACGATAGACTAGGTATTTATTGTTCATAGCCTTATAGCTGATTCTATGCTTATACGTCGATGTGTAATGAATGCCATAGGGATGCCATGTCAGTTGTCAGAGGTGACGATTAAGTATGCAAGCGTCTTAGCGTGAGTATGATAATGCAGCTTCTATCTGTGACAGATACTGATATGCTAACGCTCTGCATCTGCTCGGGTCTGGATACTGTGGCATGCTGTCGCCATTGGCTGAAATCTAAGCTATTGTAGACTGTCTGGAGCTGCAAGTGTGCACATTGACCTCATCGACAAGCCTTTGAACAACTGTATGGTATGGACATAGAGCTTGGAATGCTAGCTAATTGTAGATTTGCAACTGTATCGTTAGTGCCTTTAGTGAGATCAATTGCAAGGAGCGGTGCCATAGCGCAATCACAATTTGGCATGAGAAAATCGATGATGCAAATTTTAGCATGAAGAGTATGCAATGATGTATCAAGAACATCTAGCATAGCTATTAAAGACAGCATAGATGGTAATGCTAGGAACCATTGCGATCAGTTGATTGAAAGAGATAAGACGATCGATGAAAGCAGTGAGTCATTGAGCGTCACTCGATGCTAGATTGCAGTTTCAGACTTGTCTATTGGATCAATGTGCCTCATCATGGAGGCTTGTCTTTGCACGGCTGTTTACATGCAGATCGTTGTGGATCAGTATGATGCTTTCTACATGATTGTAGATTGCCCAGTTCAAGCTTCCTGTCAATTATATTGACTATGCGTCATTCTTGATCTTATTGAGTAAGTTGATTTTGACAACAGAGCCTTAGTCAATATGTTGCAGTATTTGTAATGTCTAAGCTAATGAAGTATGAGTTGAGATCTGTGAGATCAGAGTTAAGGTTCAGATCAATTGTATATGTTGATGCAAGTAATAGTTGTTCACCTATGCTATGACAGAGGAACTGACCTATAGTAACGCATTTAGACTGTATCAAATGTCAATTGGTTGAAAAGGAGTCTAAGAATTATATGATTCAGCAAGTCGACTAGTGATTTAACAGTGCAGTATATCGTATGTAGAATTCAATCCATTTGTTGCCAATATGTCAAGATTTGATAACGATGCGTCATGTTGAGTCTTACATATGTTATCATAGGAAGATTACTGAGATCACAGATAAATGACCTTGATGACAATAGTCGAGCGTCGGTGGTACATGTGTATGAGAAAGACTACTAAGATGAGAGTGTACATGTAAGCTATGATGTCAAGCTTGAGTATGCAAATGTATCTACTATATGAAATCGGTGAGTGTAACAGTAGATCTTGGGATGGTTTCCGCAAGGGAATCTACGAAATCAAAAGTGGAGCTACAGAGTCGATTCAGAGGATCATTTGAGAGTCAGATTCTCAATTGTATCATCGAGTGATGACATGATCACTGATAGCATTCATGCTAAGTAGTATTACCAAATGTAGCAATCGTCGACTACTGTTAATGCATAGTAAATCGTATGAGGACTTAAATGACATGGACTGTACAGTTATACAGAATTAGGTAACATATGGAATATGTTAAGCAAGTAAAGTCGATAATTGATTCGTGAATATGACATATGAGTGAATGAGATGCAGAATAGGATTGTATATCTCAAGGTAGAGTGAATGTATCGCTTTGGACAATAGATTGTAGCAAATCTGACTTGACTTCATGATCAGATCATAAGGTGGAATGCATTTATACATCAGGTGCATCATGTCTAGTAGAACCTACATACTATGTCAATAAATAGATTGAAAGTCTTGAATTAAACTTATTCGAATTTACATTGTGAGATAAATAGGATTCAAGAGAGAGTTAGAATTTTAATTGTACAAGATTACGAGAATTTGACAAATGACTTTGAGAATTATCGTATTTAACTAGTTGAGTGAAGAATGGATTAGAGAATAGGATATTCTGGAATGCAGTAATTGAAGATCTATATAGACTATATGAGAGCATGTCAATTATGCATCAGTGGTCAAGTGACATCATAGTGCAAGACTAGGTTAATGCATAGAGCATTGAGACTAGACTTGAGCATAGTTGACTAGCAATGAGGTCATGAAGTTTTAGGACATATGACTATGGACTAGACTGATGCAGATGCTTTACGGAAATCAACTGAATGTGGTAGGATTAGATGGCAAGCAAGATTAGACAATAGTGTCGTGATAGGAACTAGTGCATATCAGATTAGACTGATACATCAAGACTCATGTAGATATTACCAATAGATCGAGGTACATTGAGATTACAACGACAGCGATGTGACTATGTTAAATCGATTATCATGACTATAGACTATGACTATCTGATGAAGATACTTAAATGGATTAACGAAGTCAGTAGATTAAGTGAAATCTAGTATGATAGATGAGTGTACTGATCAATTAAAACTGAGAATGATGCTTATTGGAGAACTAGAATGCAGAAACTATTGATGAAGCTTTGAGACATAGACATATATTTGCATGCTAATGATCAGTAAGACTATGATAGTGAAAGTATTTATCGAATGAATGAAAACTTAAGATTGTATCTTAATTGATCATTAGAATGATCTGATAGCAAGGATACTAGATATCATTAATACTAATTATGTCTAAGTCATAATGCACGAAGCATCTTAAATGTTACATTGCACAAGAATTAGCTACATTGCTTGAGACTCTAGATGAAGATTGTAAGAAGATTGATAGGAATGTCTTCAATGCATAAAATGTATGATTATGTACAGTCATTATTGGTGACAGACACTAGTAGCATTGACAGAAGCGTAATTTAAGCAAACTATCGTGGAACTTGGGATTGAGCTATGAATGGATGTGATTAGGAAATCAACGTACTTGCTAGGTACTTAAGACTTTATGCATTGACAGACTAGCTATGGAGAGCCAAATCTAGCTCACTTGGATTGGTCATGGATTGAGACTTGAGAACATGCACAGTGTTAAATTCGACAGTGGATACTTTGGGGATGCCTTGGAGAAACTATGACGCATTGCTAAGCATTCTAGATTCGAATGCAACTCATGTAAAGGTTATCAAGATCAAGATAGAATATCTCGAATGTGAGGAGTTAAATCTAATACTTAAATGATGTGAATCTACGGGTAAGTCGAAAATGCTAGTGTATAAATCGAACCTTAGATGATATCACGAGACTGCATCTTACTGGGAATGAGAATGTCTGCATCACCATTTTGATGACACCTAGAGGATGAACAGTCATCACGTTGACAAGTATGTGAGAAGCTAGATTCATGACATCAGTCCTGATGGAATCAGTAAGTTCTATGTCTGTCATTAGGTCAATCTAATCTCGTGTGTGATAGATTTATGACATGTTTGAATATTCTGATATACATGTTTAGCAGTGGATCATTGCATTGAATAGATCTTTAATAGCTTTGCATAGTGATAATTGAATGTAATCATGATACACTAATTGTGATTGCAGTATCGAATAGACAGTTAAGATTAAATCTATAGGCATACTACATCAGGCCTGACAGTAAATGTAGTGAATACCGTGCGACATTTGAATGTATCGGTTTTCTTATAATGTCTATGGATGAATTGCATTGGGCATTTAATCTAAATTGTACTTGTTATGGATACATAATGATGAGCTAGCTATTAAGAAGATCAATGAGAGGAGCTGTGCCACATGAGCATCAATACATGTTGTTTACATGGCAGGGAAGTGCATGATTAACCAAGTAGCAATTGCTATGTCTTGGCATATTCATGAATGGATTTGTGACAATTTGTTGGAAGGCTGTGTGCTACCATGGCAACATTCTTGATTACGTGAAAGTGGTTTTCGAATAGAAAAGGTTCCTGCATAGCTATGTTTAATTGGGCTTTGATATGAATAAGTACTTCATTAGACGCTAGTGAAGGTTTGGTAAACTGGAAGATTGACGTTCTAGAATTGTAATTGATTTGCATGGAAAGTCTTGAACATGATTAATTGGTCCTTCATGACAATGCTCATGATGAATGATTAATTCTTTATTAATGCTTGACTAGACTATGCTATTGCAGCTGACATTCTGATAAAATATATGCGTTTTGAACTGTGGTTCTGACTGGAGATTGGATAGTGACATTGCTGAATTCAGAGCATTAGTTTGTAGTAATTGCATGTCAACACGGACCAATAGTTATAGTGTGAAATTGACATCTTTCTTATGATGGAAATTGCATAAGGTTATATAGCATGGAGTACTGTAGAATTCTACAAAGTCTTCTTGACAGATCAATGGGCATGCTTAGAGCGGAAACACATACGCCTTATTTTTAAATGCATCTTGTTCGTCTTGATGCTTCAAAATGTTAATTTTAAGGTTTTATTTGTGAATTTATGCATCATTAGTCTTTTGCAATATTTGCCTTCTAATAAAATTTGGAATTAAAATATTGCCCTCATTTTTAACAAAACCAACAAACTATCGTTGATTACCATCTTTTTTCTGTAGAATTCGCTGGAAAACACGTAAGACTGACTTTACGACGGCGCGTGAAAAGTCGCAAATAGTATCCATGTGTCCAAATGCACGCCATGAAAAGGGCCAGAAAGGCTGTGTTTAGTTTTGGTTGCTAACGGTTGGACCGAAACGACGAGGAGAGTAGGATGAATAGGAGCATTATGTCTTTTTCATCTTGATCGGATTCAAATTAATTTTTAATCCAATAGCTATGAAACCTATAAATGTCAATGTATAAGTACAACAGAAGTCTTGTATTGAATCCAATCGAAACCCTGAAGTACAACAACCAAAATCACCGAAAACTCAAAACAGGATGAGTTGGCATGGTCAGACCTCTCAGGATGGGTGGTCTGACCGATGCCCTGACGGTCTGACCTCCAGAATGATAAACAGTGAAATTAGCACGATTTCAAAATAACAAATCAACTCAACTTTTAATCCAGTGATCCAAATACCCTCAAATTTTAACTATAGCTCATTAAGATGGTCAGAAACCTATTTCCATCGACGATCGAGAAGATTAAGGCCAAAATTCTATAATTTTCTTAGATGAGGGAAGAGGGCATAAGAACCTAAGAAAATCAAACTTTAATCCTAAAACTTGCTTGTGGGTAGATGATGATCAAGATGATCATCGATGTATTCCCACATGTCACAGCAAGTAAGATCACAACAAGAAACCAAAGGAACACCAAAATCCCAGAAGTCACCAAAAGTGAGAACAAGAATAATAAAAGACTCATCTTGAAGGAATCTTGCTTGAATTGATTCGAGATAGATGCTGATTTACAACCATTCCACCATAGAGGACAAAAGCTCAAACACTCAAGCACACAATCAATCCATCTCTCACAAACCCCAGCCTCAACTATTCTAAAATCCACAAATTAGAGTTTTTCTTTTGGAAGGACTTGAGAACTCCACATCTGGACATTCCCTTTTATAGTGGAGGTTAGGCTGAGAGAGAAGACCCTAACGGGCACCCGTTAAGCCTACACATAAATGGATCTACACTCATGCACGCTTCTCAAAGCGAATGACGAACCGGGCTTCCCAAATCTGTTTCTTCATGATCTTTATCTCCTCTTGACCTAAACCGCCTCTTGTTGCACCGTCTTGAACCGTGGTTTAGCCAAACGTCACCAATGTGGTATTTTGGTGAAGTTACCAAAATACCCCTTCACGATCCTTCTCGGAGGACCGAGTCCAATCTTCATGAAGCAATCACATGCTTCGCCACGTGTAGATTGATCAACGACTCTCTTCATGTCGGCAAGTCTCTCTCATCCGGCTCCCACCGAAACTACCATGACACTTGCACCGACCCCACGCCGCTTGATGCAAACCCGTTGCACCGAATTTCCCGTTCAGTCATCATTGTCCATTTTGCGTCATACTTGAGTTCACTGACTTCATCCGGCATCCTCAATCATTCTGGTCCTCAGCTCTCCAAGCCTAGTCACGATCATCCTCATCGTTGACTGTCGTTGACCTCCAAGCCTCCTGCACAACAATAGACCAAGAAATCGATTTCGGACATAAGTTCTTCATAACTTGACCTACGTTAGTCAAAACATGCATCATGCAACACATATACACTAAAACTATGAATTTGACCTAACCTACGAACATCACCACCTTGCTGGCCAGCAAACAAGATAAAATCGCTCAGACTGTCACCCCTAGCCAGTCTGACCGCCAACATAGGGACGTAGTCAGATTTTCTCCCTAAAAATCTGAAACCTCTCTGAGAATTTTAAATGAATAGAACTTTTGGCTCGAAACTCCAAAAATCATGAGATCAGGTGCAGAGGAACCATCTCTCTTGTCTACACCCTCTTTTTTTGGCCCGACACTAAACTTGAAAGTCACCTTTTTGCCCAGTCAGACCGCCATCCATGGCCGGTCTGACCGCCAGTGGTGGCCGGTCAAACGACCAGCTAGGCTGGTCTGATCGCCAGTGGTGGTTGATCAAACCGCCAGCTAGGCTGGTTAAACCGCTTGAAGTATGACAGAATCTGAATTTTGCCGAAAACACTTGCTTCGACAAACTCTCGCAACCATTGCCAATTGTATCATCATCCTACGATCACGAGCATACCCTTATGATATTCACACTAACATTCCGGGTCCCTTGAACAGTGAACACTTATCTACGTATGTACTCTCACCATCGTGCCCAATTTAAAAAACGAGAGAGCGAGGTGTGACACAATGACATCCCCGTAGGCCATAACAAGCAAAAAAGCAACGCAATGAGAAACGGAGAAGGAGCCGTGTCGTGCATGCTGTCGAGTCCAGACTTCTCTATTGTGCAATTACCCTGACAGACGACAAATTAAGAGGTCGCCGGCGTGCTCTGACCCAAAAGCTCCACAAGTCGTGTTCACACCCATGCGTGATGCAGAAGCCTGGCCTGGCCCATCGCAAGTCCAACAGAATTTGAACGAGTGAAGATGACCTTAAATAGCACCGAAGACGACCTTTGCATAATATCAGATGCACTCACAGGTCGCATCCCTAAATTCCAGGTAAGTGCCGATAAAAGAGTTTACTAACACACCAGGAGAAGAGAAGACAAACTGAAACAAAAGGGAAAAAGAACAATAACCATTTCAGAGACTGCATGACAAAAAGTTCCTATACAGAGTAGCCAAAATACAGGGGACGCTAGCTGCCCATCTTGGCCTACATGAAGGCCCGTCTCCTGCTCTCCGTTGAAAATAGTGTAGCCAGCAAAAGGAGGGAAGAAGCTACAATAGCTTGTAGGGGCGAACGGCGAAATTATAACTTGCTGGATGAAAAACTCCATAACTTGTAGCTATTATGCTATTTTTAAAAAAAAAGAAAAAAAGAAAAAGAAAATCCTATATAAATATATATAGCAAGACCGTGATATGACCAAAGCGTGAGCAGGCTAAGCGCTGCAGGTGAGATGGAGCATCAAGGATCAAATATAGGATTTGCTTACAAGAATGAATTTTGTTATTAGTACAAGTCGGATGATCTTCAACTGCGGCTGCAATGATGCCGTGCAGAAGTACAGCATGACGCGAGTGGAATCCCTACGAAGATCCCCGGCCGGTGCTGTTGGAACAAAAGAAAAATGGATTGCGTACTGCTAACCTCTTTCTTATATCTTATTGCCTGTACCACAGACAGATTCTCATGATGCAGGAGAAATATTAGTTTGCAGATCACATGTGTCCACGCTGTCACGTATGAATCCAGATGAAAATACAAAAAGATTTTGCACGTAATTTAAGCACATCCATAGTTTTATGAAAGAAGCCCGCTTGACTCGGCATCCATTGCGTGCGAAACCGGCACGAGATATTAAAGGGTTGTTGTCTGTCGTGGCATGACGTGCCACGCCATTGGAATGAGCACAACAAGGTCGTGTAACCATCTAAGACACCCTTCGAGATGCACATCGCAAACGGCACGTCCTCGGCCGGTGGTATGGAGACGATGACCACGAAGCGGCGACCCTCTCCTTTGATGGTGGCAGTGGCGATGTTGGCATTAGGGGCAACGTAGCTCTGTCCATTGTTGCCATCATCTTCTCCAGGATAGCCTTCATCTTCTCGGTGGTGGCCATCATCTTCTTAGTGGTGACCATCATCTTCTCATTGTTAGCCTTCATTAGGGCCAACAACTCAGCAGTAGAAGCCATGGTGAGTGGTTCTGATACCAAATGTAATGTACATATAGGGGTGCAAATGAAGCGGATAATTCCCATCCGACTGAAGGCATGCAGAGTGAATACGGAAGGGATAAATGGATGTTCGACACTATCTGTGCTTAACTCCGACTTCGAGAAAAAAATACGGAATATGATATGAGATGAGCGATATCCGTTCATATGTGTCCGTATATCAGGTTGTATGAGGAAAGACTGTTGTGACTACACTTAGCAACATAATTAAAGATAGGTGGAGTGCTGCATCTAAGCAGGCAAGTGATTTTTTCCTTTGACAGTTCATCAATTAGTCTCTCCGTGTTTGCTCTAATTGCACTCCTATTGTCCAATGTCTTGTGTAGGGGTGTAAAAGAAGCAGATAATTTTCATCCGACCGACCAACCGAAGGCTCACAGAGTGAATACGTGATGAAAAAAAAGGTATCCGATATTATCCGTGTCCGACTCAAGATGAGCGATATCTATCCGTTTCCGCTCCGATTGCACCACTATGTACCTAGTACATTACAAGGGATAGACACCGTGGAAAGAAGATCGACGGCGGCGGCTTGAAGGAAGAACAATGCTTAGAGGAGAGGACACCTTTTGGGGTAGAGAGAAACTAGACTAGGGAGAGGAACCTGAGACTAATTCATCTTCTTGCTTGAGAATATTGAATACAATAGGCCTACTTATATAGAGGGCTCTTTTAAAAATTATGGATAAGATCAATCTAAATAATATCTTTCCTAACTAATGGATAAGATGTCAAACAACTAATCTTTATCTTATAAAACTAATCAAACTATTAAGAAAATAGATAACTTGGTAGGGAAGAAACCTAATCTAATCTTTAATTGCGCTGATTTCATGTGCATTATTTTCTGCACTTGACAACTTCTCCGCTCCTTGACAAGCAGCCCATTCTCGATGTGTGGCGGCGGCTATGGCTACAACCCTTGGTAACCCTATGATGCTGAAATGCCATGACGTTGACACAATGCCGCGCGCGAGAACATCTACACTCCAGCGACGTTTGACGATGACAACGGGAAGCCTGTGTCACTCGGCATCCATTGCGTGTAAAACCAACAAGAGACGTCAAATGGTTGTTGTCTGTCGTGGCATGCCACGCCATTAGAATGAGCACAATGAAGTCATGTCCCCATCCGAGACACCCTTCGCAATGCACATCGCAAATGGCACAGCCTTGGTCAGTGGTATGGAGACGATGGCCGCAAAGCGGCAACCCTCTCCTTTGATGGTGGCAGTGGCGATGTTGGCACTAGGGGCAACGCCGCTCTATCCACTGTTGCCATCATCTTCTCTAGGGCGGCCATCATCTAGTCGGTGGTGGCCATCATCTTCTCATTATCGATCTTCATCAAGGCCAACAACTAAGCAGTAGAAGCAATAGTAAGAGGCTCTGATACCAAATGTAATGTATCTAGTACATTATAAGGGATAAACACCGTGGAAAGGAGACCGACGGCGGCAGCTTGAAGTAAGAACGATGCTTAGAGGATGCTTAGAGGAGAGGGCACCTATTGGGGTAGAGAGAAACTAGACTAAGGAGAGGAACTTGAGACTAATTCATCTTCTTGTTTGAGAATAATTATTACAATAAACATATTTATATAGAGGGCTCTTCTAACAATTATAGGTAAGGTCAATATAAATAATATATTTCCTAACTAATGAATAAAATGACAAACAACTAATCCTTATCTTAGGAAACTAATCAAACTATTAAGGTAATAGATAATTTGGTAGATGAGGAACCTAATCTAATCCTTAATTGCGCCGACTTTCATGCGCATTATTTTCGGCCCATGACATATAGGATTTGCTTACAAGAATTAATTTTCTTATTAGGACAAGGGGGATCTTCAGCTGCAGCAGCAATGATGCCACCGTGCATGAGGACAGCATGATACGAGTGGAATCCCTACGAAGATCCCCTGTGCTGTTGGAGCAAAAGAAAAATGGATTGAGTACTGCCAGCCTCTTTCTCATATTTTACTGCCCGTACCACAAACAGACTCGTGATGCAGGAGAAATATTAGTTTGCAAACCATGTGTCCACGCTGTCAGATACGAATCCGGATGAAAATACAAAAAAGAATTTGCACGTAATTTGAGCACATCCATGGTTTTATGAAAGAAACGGGCAATTGGGACTTAAATTAGATGGGGCGCAAGAACATGGGTCATTGTCCAGAGAGTTGGCGACAGGTAGTAAGAGAATATACCACCATTTCTCCAATCATGCGAGGCTCCAAGTAGCGATCAGCCATTAAGACGGTAATTGAATTCGCAGTATCTGTGATTGAAGAGTTGGACCGCTACCTCTCAAACTTCTCCATCGCCTCTCTGTTAAATGATAGGAGGAAGATCATCTTGGTAGGTTTTCCTTCTTCAATAATATTAATAACAGTGATAGGACAAGATTTTGCAGTTGGGAGCTTAGTAAAATGAAATCTAACCTCGACTGATCTCGGTGACGACGAGACAAGATCCAAACATGACTACGTTTTGACTGACTGAAATTTTGACTGGTTTTTTTAGGAGAATGCATCCAACTTCCCTGCAAGCTAGCACAGAAATGAGCACATGCAGATGTAGTAGGGTGTACCACTTGTCTGTGTGGCCGCAGGTGCAGAAATGGCAGGATCACAGCAAGAGACGGGACCGTGGAATAGTCAGCACGACGATAGGCCGTACGACGTTGGTTTTTTGCTTCTTCTTCTGTCAAAAAGGCGTGGAAAGCAAAGCAGAAAAGTAGAGTGACTTCAGTTCTGGGGCGCGTCCATCACGCGAAAAGTTGTCCAACTTTTCGAAGCAAAAGAGAGAGGCACAAGGGTAGGAGGAGCTACTGCTAAATCCTAATTCCGAACATGGTGGTAGTCTGATCTAATTGGAGTAATTGCAATTCAAGATTTTTTTTTTCTGTCCATGGATCGATTACTGATTGTATCCAGCATGCTGCCTGCTTTTGGAAGGAAATAACACATGAATATAAGCTGAAACAGCTGCGATTTTCAATTTATGTTGGTTTGTTTTTTTATTTCTATTAATCAGATCTCTACACATATATCCCACGTAGCGTCCACAACATTTGGATTATTATCCTTGTGCAGTTGTGCTCTTCAACTTCAATAGTTAGGTCCTCTATTGGTTCAAATGTTCCAAATTTCTCTAAAAAGTGTTTTATGAGCTACACAGTTCGTCTCCCATGGTCTGTCATTGCTTTGTCTCTTTGTAGCAAGCTTCTTTTTATTATTATATTATCTATGTTATACTCAAACAAAAAGGCAACATTGCTTTAGTCTAGAGCTCAACTTACATTTTTTTTTTTAGAAAATGAGATTGACATATTAGCAACAAGACCTACAACTTAAATCGCGAGATCATACTACAGCGACATACCACGCCTATCAAAATCACCCAAGATTCTATTCCTAAATGGCACTGAATACCACCACCTCATGCAGAAATTACATAATTCCATCGCCGCGCTGGACCGTAGTGCTTCTCGTGGAGCCCGTGGGGTGCACGTAAGGACGAGGTCCCATCCAATGTCCCTGACGTGCCACGTGTCACTCTCATCACCGCGCGTGAACTGTGGCCACACTTTTGCTGTTACGTGCCCCCGGCGACTCGTCCCAAACAAATCGGACAGCAATTGGTATCATCCGCCTCCCTCCCAGTATATTTACGCGAGGACCCCCAACCCAACTCCAAACCCCTCTTTTTTTGGACTTGTGTTCCACCCATTCAGCTCACTCCACAGCCCACACAAGAAGTCACCTTCTTGTAGCGGTGATCCCTCCTCCTCTTCTTCTTCTTCTTCTTCTTCTTCTTCTTTCCAATGGGGAGAGCGCCGTGCTGTGAGAAGGTAGGGTTGAAGAAGGGGAGATGGACGAGGGAGGAGGACGAGATCTTGGCCAAGTACATCAAGGAGCATGGGGAAGGGTCCTGGAGATCATTGCCCAAGAATGCTGGTACAGAAGAGAAAGAAGCCTGAAAAGTTGCAGCCTTTTGGGTCAGAATTAGTTCCTGATCGATCATTTGGTTCTTGCTAAACCTTGCAGGGTTGCTGAGATGTGGGAAGAGCTGCAGGCTGAGATGGATAAACTACCTGAGGGCGGATCTCAAGAGGGGCAACATCTCGGGGGAGGAGGAGGAGATGATCATCAAGCTCCATGCCACCCTTGGCAACAGGTACTACCGATGAGATATTCAGCTCACCCATCTGCTTGTGTCTGCAAACCTTTTGGGTTGGATTGCTGCATTAAGCAACTTAATTTGGTAACACCTGTTGCATAGTTGGATAGTTTATGCATATGATTTTTGTGATTCCTTGGTGTCTCTGGATGTCTAGATGAAGAACTTTGTGACGGGCTAGGCAATAAGCTTGAAACATTGCATCTGTTTGGTCGGCAGGAAAAATCGAACAGCGCCTTAGTACAAAGTATACACATACTCTGTACATTTATGCTTATATTGGAAACAGATGATATTGTAAAATCAAATTTGATTTATACATAGGTACTCAAGACCCTAAAGTTAATAAGGGAAGATAGAAGTCTTTTTCGTTTAAGCAACGAGAAAAATCAAATCCAATTTTGGTTCTCTGTCAGTATCTAGAACAAAGAGTCACAAAAGAAGGCTTGCAACCTTTCGGTGTTTTCTTGCAACCTCTCGCTTGGTTCTTAGCCAAAAATATTGACAAAACACCTTACCTTTTTTTTTTTTTACAACTGATAACACTATTCATTAGCATTTCCTATCAAACAAAACCAAAGTAATTGCTTCTGCCTTTTGTTTTTGTCGCTAGTTTCCTTCCTCCTAGCCCAAGGAAAACCGGACCTCTGTCATTTGACTTCTTTTAACAAATCTAGTCATCTCGTGTGCCTGAAATAACAAAAATGACGCCTTTAGTGTGCTCCCGTGCACAACATCCCTTCTACTACGGTCCCTGTGTGCAGTATCCCCTCTACCGCGATCCCTGTGCGCGACAGGCCATCTGCCGTGCTTCTAGTCCACAGCAGGAAACTGCCTATGTGCATATGTCATCCTGTCGTGTATGACAAGGGCGAAACTAGAACGAAAATGACCGGGGTTCACCACTTCACTATACATATAACAGTATATATAATTTTTAAGCGACACTCTAATAAATAGTAATTTATGCGGCACACATTGATAAAAATGCATCATTCGGCCTCAATGACCAATAAAAAGAGAATGAAATGACTAAAAATTTTGGGCTAAGGGGTGCAAAGCTTTTGGGCTAGAGGGCGTATGCATAGTATATACATGATAATATTTGCTATTTTTTTTAGACCCGGTGTCCTGTAACACCGGGTGAACCCAATTGGCTCCGTCTCTGGCGCATGGGGAGAGTGGTAAGTGGCCTGCCGCGCACTAGGAGAGCGGAAGGTGGCTTCAGTGGACTAGAAAATGTGAGGGGGAGACACGTGTCGCTTGTCTAACCTATCGTGATACTATTTTTGTTATTTCGGTCACAGAAGCTACATTTGCTATTTCGTTTCAAAACGAGACTGAGGAGAAAAAAAACACTCGTGAGTGGCCTCCATTTCTAGCCCTCCTAGCTCCTGCATCCATCGTGTGTGTGATATTTTTCTTTTCTCCCTCGTTCGCCTCGTGCGCATGCCGCACAGTATCAGCGTCCTGCTTGGGTTTGGCGCGAAAAAAAGGACACAAGAAAAGAGAGCAAGCCTGACCCACGCCACGTACACACCGGTTTCCCTTGGACGTGTGAGTGACCGATGGCTAGATCATTCGCCCACTGTTGCCCAACAGCGCCGGCATCTCTTCATGTTAGGGAGAGATTACCTGTCGGCAAACAATGTTCACAAAGTACTACATCTCACCATAGCTACTGTATAAAACTTGTACCGTAGTACTAAATCACCAGCTAGAATATTACTTCTACCAGATTCAGTAAATGGCTTCAATTACCCACATGGTACATATTACCTTAGATTGATGCCATGGCATTGGTATTTACTTATGGAATGCATTGCCCACTTGCTGGTAGAAACAGAGTTTGTAACTAGAAGAGGAAGCCGACTAAAAGAAGGTTTGGTTCTTGCCATTGCCGTACTGTGTTGGTTCACTGTACAAAGGGGATTAACTGTTCCTCTGTCTCAATGAACTTAAGAAGGGGATTCTGTTTGTTTCTATCGACTATCATCGCATCATTGAGTGCAAGCGCGGGCAAACTGCCTGCTGAGTGCTGACACAACATAAAGCATTGTGGGACTAGGCAACCAGTACTCGTAAATGCGGTGAATGGAACTAAAAACAATCAGTGTTCCTGATCTGATCGCACAAATAAATGGAGTAGCGCTAGCAGTGCTGTCAAATGCTACAGACGCATATTGATTGCCACATGTGCCTGCAAGCATGCATGCAATGCACTGCCATGCTGCCAATGACCTGTTGTAACACTCGCATTTACACCATGTATGTCCTTGTGCAAGACAGTGTTGTTAATTCCCTGTGAAATTTCGTCTCCTGCTCAGGTGGTCCCTGATCGCCGGCCACCTGCCCGGCCGCACGGACAACGAGATCAAGAACTACTGGAACTCGCACCTGAGCAGGAGGGCGCCCGACTTCCGGAAGGGCGCCGTCGTCAACGTCGACCTCAGCAAGCTGCCCGGCGGCGGCAAGCGCCGGGGCGGGCTGGCGAACCGCGCCGCCGCCGCCGCCGCCGCCGCCACGGTGAAGGGGAAGGGGAGGAAGGCCGGGAAAGAGAAGGACAACAAGGTCGCAGAAGCGGAGCATCATCGCAAAGAGGAGGAGGAGGATGGCAGCATGAACAACAGCATCTCAACACCAAGCGGCTGCGAGCTCTGCACTGCGGCCCTGCAGGGTGACTCCGAGCAAGCGCAAGCCAGTGCCAGTGGTGTGACATCTGACGGGCTCGAGAATGGCCCGCCGGGCCTCAGCGAGGAGAGGGGGAGTGGGCTTCTTGGCCCAGAAAGCCCAAAGCAGGAGGTGGGCCGCGATGGGTCTTGCATCTATGAGGGCGAGAGTGGGCCGGCCGAGGCTGTGGGTCAGGGCGAGCTGGGTGACAGGGCCATGGAGTGGGACCTGATGGGGCTGGACGATGGCTTGGCCGACGATGACATGTGGGGCTCACTGGTGTGGGACTACGACGACATGGTGGTCCCGGATGAATGCCAGCAGCAGGAGGAGGTGATGTCAGGCCTCTTCTTCTTGGATAGCTTTTAGAGTGGCCATCGACTGACCTGTGTATCACCATCCTCATCTCTTGCCCTTTTGGGGTGTGTGTGTGTGTGTGTTTTTTTCTCTTCTTTACTTTTTTGAGTTTTGATTTGCTTAGTCTGATGAGTTTGGTGAGTGAGATAGTGGAGTAATTGGTGGCGTTTTTTTAGCGGCAAAATTGGATATATGTCACTCTAAAATACGCCACTTCGAGATGAAAATGCTTTGTTGGTCTTGGCTGATGAGTTGGGGGAGGAAAAAAAGAAGAAGGAAAAAGAAGAAGGAAAATGACATGTCACGATCATGATTCATGGGTGGGATCATGGATCATGGTGCAGCTTCAGCATACGGCTGCTAGGTGCTGCAACCATGTCCATAAAATAGACTGATACTTATACTATTGCAAAAGGAACTATTACATCGTTTGCACATGGAATTCGGCATGTAAAGTTTGCAGAGCCTAATCGGTTCGTCATAGACAATCTCAAGGGTACTACTACCGCTGAATCTTGCAGCAGCAGTAAAACTACACTTGGACTAGGTATACACATAACCATCTCATAGTTCAGTAATCAGTAGTCACTAAACAGTGGAGCAGTAGTAAACGATGCAGAGTTCAGTAATCAGTAGTCACTAAACAGTGGAGCAGTAGTAAACGATGCAGAGTTCAGTAATCAGTAGTCACTAAACAGTGGAGCAGTAGTAAACGATGCAGAGTTCAGTAATCACTAGTCACTGGACAGTTCAGAATAGAGACACGATGACCATCTATCTAATTCAGTAGCCACTAATCATCGCAACAATAGTAGTACCTAGAGTAGCAGAGTTTGCTGCTTCTTGGCCTTGTTCGACCCCATCTTCCTCCTCCCCTTAGGTTTCTCTTGTCACCAACTCCAGATTCACCACTCTGCATTCCAGCCATCACCGGCACCCTGCTGTCGTCTCTGTTCCGGCCGTCCGCAGCTGCAAGCTTGCGTGCCCCAGTTCCCTCCGTTCCGGCCGAGTTGCAGCTCTTCTTGGAACTCCAGCAAGAGGAACTGCCGCCCTCACCGACGTTCAGTTCGCCAAAGACTCTCCTCCTGCCCTGATCTGCCACCGGCCGGACCTGCGGCGCGGACACACCCCCGGCGCATTTCCTTTTGCCGCCCCATGCGCCGCTGTAGCTGACGGGCGGCGCGTTGGTCCTGCGATGGCACATGGGCGTCGTCGAGGGCCCCCGCGTCTCGCTTCCCCTGCGCGCGCGTCCTGGACACACGCACTCAGTCGATCAGCCATGGAGCAAATCGATTAACGACGCGATGCTGCTGCTCAATTTCGCTGCGTTTGGTATGTACCTGCAGCAGGTGGCGGTGCGTTGGGAGGCGTCGAGCTCGCAGTCGCGGTCGCGGTCGCGCGCGCGCCAGTCGACGCCTTTCTCGGCCAGCACCAGCTCCCACGGCCGCGGCCCGCCGAACGGGTCAGCCTTGACCCGCTCCCCCTTCAAGTTGCGAAACCGGCGCTCGAGAAGGTTGCAACGGTCGCCGCAGCACGCGGTGAGCCCAGCCATGCCCGCCAGTACGACAGCGGCTGGGTGAGGCACAGTGTTCTGACGGAAACGCCCATGTCCCTCCTGTTGGTATGGCTATTGTTCTTAGAACTTTGCCCTTGCTTCTCCTTCCTCGTTGCTACTGCGTTTGGCTCAGCCCAAAATGAACAAAGCAACAACCCGGCTCATTTCTAAATTATTCATGGCTAACTGGCTGAAAAGGAGAGAGAGAAAAGTTCGTAAGCATCAGGCCATCAGCACTTCAGCAGTAGTGGAGCAGGTTCGAGATGATCTGCCTGCCTTGTTAACTCCATCCATGGCCCACGACTTGTTGTATTGGAGAATTCCGTTCATTCCAGTCAGAAAAAAAAAGGGAAGATATTTGTCAATTTTACTAACGGTAGAGGAGGAACAGGAAGCGAAGGCAAATCCCAAAGCATCAGAAGTGCACAAATGGCTGACCAAAAAGTGATGTAACTGGCTAAAGAATTAGCGACCTAACATGTAAATAGGTAACCAGATAAGAGAGACCAAGCCAGGCCTTTGAATGATAATGCTATGTTTCATTACCAAGATACCAACCTGATAATAACACCACAGGTCGGTTCTAAAAAAAAACAGGTTAGTTCTCAACAAAAAAAAAAAACACCACAGTTCCACGACAGCAGCGCAAATCACCTGCCGAAAGAGTTCAATACAAAAAAAAAAAACAGAAGGCTCCAAAAAAAAAAAAACAGCATTGTTTTGATGATGGCGATGGTGATCACCAAATATATCAATCGCTGCTGACATATGTTGTTTCAAAGTTTCAAGAAATTCCAAAGCATGAAAATTCCAAGAATGACCTTTGCCATCTGTACCAGTAAACGAAAACTCCAAGAATGACCTTACAAGACATTTACCTGATATATGAGCTCAGGACACAAGTGGAATTTTAGCGGGGCCACCTTGTATCAGTAAATGAAAATTTTACAAGGATTCTGTACTTAGGCAAATAGTTACTAAAAGAGAATAGGTGTACAAAATATTCTATAAGAGCATGTACAATGGGCTTATGTCAGCCGTCTATAACATTTGCCACATAGGACTTTTGGTGACGTGGATGAAAGAGAATGAAGAGAGAGAATATTCTTTGTCTATAATCCGCAATGATCGTTGAAGACCAAAACCAAGAAAAGCATTAAAGATTGTGTGTTGTCTACAATCCTATAGCCGATCAGTATCATCACAACCCATTGTATGAGTTTGGTTTTAGTCTTTGTCTATAGGTGACATGGATAGTTCTATAGACAAGAAATTGTCTGCATCTATCAGTACACGCCTAAGAGATGTATTACGTCATCTAGAATACTCAATTTTTGTATTGTGAAAACCAAAAAAATGGTCCAATTTAAGATTGGGATGCATGACATTCCAAATCAATAAAAACAATTTAGCCAAACAAGGCAAAAGTATCGGAACTTGCAACAAACCTTGACAGAAATTTTCTTTTAATGTTTCAGAGAAGAAAATATTTTAGAATAAACCTCTACATCGATGCAGTTTAATATCAATCTACGGGACCAGCATTTCTTCGTCGTTGCATTGGATGGCTGATGGCATGTGGGCTTTGCCATTAATCGTCACCACCGGTTCCGCAAATTATTGAACTAAATTGGTTCGATATTTCTTCCAGAAATTCATTCTTTCTTTTTAATGAGAAGTTCCCGAGTTGTTGTAACTTCAAAATTATTTTGGTTCACTATGTTCTTATTCAAAAGAATGCATCATATTCCATTTGTTGAGACGCTCACGTGCACACAAGCACCACAAGATTAACAGATATTCCAGAAGAAATATGGCAATCATCATGGTGATATGATTGGCATTCACACATGCATGAATCATGATGCATCCAAACAGAAATTATAAAAGAAGAAGATCATAGTATTGATCAAATATCTTCCATTCTTGGATGTTTGATTCCAAATCCAATTGTGGATCAACCACCCAGGCCCAGACATCTATGATCCCCCAAGAGCAACACGGCAATTCTTATTTTCTATGCAGCATGCAGTCTGGTGTCCTGGATGATGATAACTGATGAGGTTTACAACCTCTGGAAAATTTATCTGGAATCTACGGGATTGATCCTTTTTTAATTCAATAAATCGTACACCTTCTTGATCAATCCACTAATAGGCACCCGCGACCCCGAATCCGCCCAATTAGTAGCACGAGTGCGTGGTGACGTTATTGTAGCCCAAAGAACCCTTAAACCTTCCAAGAAGAAGAATAGGGGGAGCCGCACGGTGGTCAGACACGGAAGATGCCGGAGCACTTGTGCTTGAACCACCGGAGCCCCCGGCGGAGCGAGGCCTTCACCTTCCCCTCCACCGCGTACGCCTTGTAGCCGGCAACCCGCCGCCGCCGCTTCATCTCCGGGTCGCTGAAGCACCCCACGCTGACCGCGCGCCAGCGGCCGCCCCGCCTCGTGGCGGCCGGGGGCGGGGTGGACGGGGCCGGCAGCGCCAGGGCGAACTGCTGCCGCGGCGGCTGCGGTGGCGGTGGCGCGGTCGTGTATATCTCCCGGGGGAAGGGGTTCTTGGTGGCGGATCCGAACACGCTGCCGTGGTAAGGGAGGGTGGCGGAGTCGTGCGCGGAGGATGGCCGGAAGAAATCGCCCCGGTACGGGCGGTGGAGATCGGCCATGGAGAAAAAGTTGGAGACGCGAAAAGGGGAGGGAATACGGGGGAGGAGGATCAACGTGGGGCTGAGGCCTGTGGCCCTCTTGGCTTAATTCGGAGCATCATATATTAGCTATTAAAAGAAGGCAACGTATCATGTGCACATGGTCATATTGGTGAATATATAGACATACTTGCTCAGAGCTGTTGAATCCAAAACGGGCGAACAGGATGAGGAGGACAAACAGACACACGAGGGGGTTTTCGAAAAATGTCGAGTGCTCGGGGGGCAAAACGTAAGATGGCATAAGTGGAGTGGGGAGTTCCGCCGCTTTGTGCCCCCAGCAGGTCTTGTAAGAACATCTGTATCTTTTGGTATTAGCTTTTAAAAAGCTGAGTGGATCCTGTTTTTTTAAAAAAAGTTTCACCGCTTTCGATCTTGTTTGCCCGTTTTGGATCCAACGGCCCTGAACGAGTATGTCCACATATTCACTAATATGGTCATGTACACTTGATTGCCATAAAAGGAGTTTACCTTGCCCTGCTAGACAATGTCCTTTCTTTCATGCACTTGGTTGGCATCTTCGATCTCTCCTATATTCCTCATCGAGGTACACCAACATTTGGACCAACCTGATAGGGATAAGATGTACCAACATTTAGACCCAAACTGACAGGGACAAGGTCTCGCCCTGCTATCCTCCATGACTCGTAAACATATCCATTGCCTCAATTCTTCTGCAATCACCCAAATCGTCGCCGCCCCACTTCTTCTTCACATGCACACACTGAAATTCATCGACGTCCCAATCCTTCCTATCTCGTGTCGCGACTTGCCATCTGCGCTCATCCAACATTCACTTCGCGCCTCGGAGATCCCAACCCCTTCCGGCACTCAGTCCACTGGTTGAAACGACGGCGTGCATGAAGATGAGGGAATCCGACAACGTAGGAGGCGACGGTGTGGGGAGGTAGCGCCAACGACAGGAGGAGGTAGCGAGGAGGGAGGCGGCGTCGGGGATGGGAGAAGGCACTGGGAGGCGGTGTTGGGGGATGGGAGAAGGCGCTAGGAGGGAGGCGAGAAAAGAAGGAGGCAATATCATTCTTATCTTATCTTAACTAATAAAAGAAGGAGTTTACCTCTGCGTAGCGGGACGATGTCCTTTCTCCTACGCACATGGTTGGCCTCTCCCACCCCTCCTAAATAACTCATCGAGGTGCACTAACATATGGACACAACATGTCAGGAACAAGGTCTCGCCTCGCCATCTCCCGTGAATTGTGAACATATTCATGCCCCCACTTCTTCCGCAACCACCTAAACCGTCATCGCCCCACTTCTTCCGCAACCACCTAAACCGTCGTCACCCCACTTCTTCTTCACATGCACACACCAAAATTCGTTGTCGTACCAATCATTCCTATCTCGTGTCGTGACTCGCCACCTGCGTCCATCTGACATTCGCTTCGTACCTCAGAGATCCCGACCCCCTCCGGCACTCAGTCCGTGGATTGCAATGGCGACGTACATGAAGATGAGGGGATCCAACAACGTAGCAGGTGGCGGCGCGGGGAGGTAGCTCCAGCGACATGAGGAGGTAGCAGGGAGGGGAAGAGGCGTAGGGGACGAGAGAAGGAATTGGGAGGGAAGGGAGGAAAGGAGGAGGCGATACCTTGGAGGAGAAATGGTGGCGACGAGGAAGGGAGGGGAGGCAGTGACGACGAATGAGGAATAGGCAGAGACGAAGGCATCCTTCCCTTGTCACGCCACCGTCTCGAGTTCACCACACCGTATCCTCTTCATCCTAATTCTCCCTTGCGGCACCACTGCCTCCTGCTCCACGCCGACTGAGCAAGCATTGCCGCCGCCTCCTCGCTTACCACCACGACGCCACTATCGCCTCCTCCCCCGGCCTCCCACCTTCTCTCCACAATGTGCCTGGCGAGGGCTGCAGAGGCCAATGGCCGTGAGAATCGAGTCGTGGCTTGGGTTCAGGGTGGAAGAATGTGGCCATCGACACGTAGCCATCTTCCTTGTCAGCCGACAATTGCTAGAAATAGATAGCACATCGGAAAGGGAAGTTGGCATCAACTTCAACTTCTAAAGATAAACAATCTATGAGCTCACAATTTTAATTTTCATGTAGTAATAGGAGTAGTAGGTGATGCAATAGGCGGTGTTAATTTATATGTGTGTGAAAGAAAATTGATATTTATTATGCGGTTTAGGCCATCGTCTACTGATATGTATCACTCTCTTTTGGATTTCCGTTGCAACGCACGGGCACTCTACCAGTCTCATGTAAAAAAGAGTATCTCATTTGGGGCATTATCAAGTCATGGCCAAACAGACGACCTGACCCGATTAAGTATGGTCCGAAAGGGCCCGCCAGCTAATCGTGCCATGCCATGATGACCCATGGGTCGGGGTCCTGACCCAAGCACAACACACCGGTGCCTCAGGCTGTGTCGGGCTAGCCTGGGTATAATTGGCCTGACGGGATGTGGTCAACCCATTTAGTCCGTTTGGCTTGAAAATTTCAAAAAAAAAAAGAATCCAAAAAACTTAGAAAAATGTGTACAAATTCAAAAACCCATATCTTTTCCCTCTTTTCTTTTCTTTCTATTTTTCTTTCCCCCTTTCCACCAATTTTCCTTCATTTACTTTTCCTCCCTTTTCTTTTTTTCTTTTCTCCTGGTTTTGTTCCCTAGCCCTTCTTCTTTCTTCCTCTTTCTCTTCGTTTTCACTTTTCACCTCCTCTAGTTGCCCCTGCCCTTCACTTCTCGCGCCCCCGCCCCTGCCTCTGTCGCTCCACACGGCCTCACCCCATTGCCTCGCTGCCTCCTCCTCCTCAGCGCTGACCTTGCCCTGCCATCGGCGCGCCCACCGCTCGGCCTCCTCATCCTCTCTTTGGTCTCCACTCTCGGACTCCTCCTCCTCCGCTTCTTCTCGGTATCTCTAAGCCAGTCTTCCGCTTCGAGGGGTTCACTTGCTGCAGCAAAGGTGAGGGGTCTGGTCCTGAGAAAGTCTGCAAGTTTGGAGTTGCGACTGGCTGCTCCAGCCTGTTGATTGTTGAGTAAAGCTTGGAGGATCTGAGACTGCTGGTACATGACTTGTGCCATCGTTGGGTTTGCTGGGGGTGGAGGAAGCAGATCTTGTCCTCGGCCTTGGCCACGACCACACCCACGACCTCTTCCTCGGCCTGTGGCAAAGGCACCACGGACTGGAGCGACGGCTCTTCTTGGCGGCATCCTGAGGAAACTATGAAGCTTAGAACTAGAGGGAGTAAATATGAGGGTTATTAGTCCCCTAGAGCACAACAGAAGAACTCCAAAACAACGAAGAAAAAGATCAAACACAATACCAAGCCTAGAATGGCTGCATTATATTAAGAGGGTTAGGTGTTACATGACTCTTGAAACATAGCATATACGCTAAGCTAAGTCATGACACATGATACAAACACAACGTCTACAAAAGAAAGAACACAAAAGTGCTTGCAACCCAAAAGACTGCCTAGCAAGCACTGCTAGCTATCCTAGTCTAATCTAACAACTACTCTACCGGGGACTGACCACAGGAGGTACAGTTGCCCGGGGAGCGGGAACGAGAACGTCTCTGACTGAAGTTCGGCGAGCGGGAGCAGGAGCGGGAACGGCTGAGGTGGCGCCCACGGTTGGACTTGTCGAATCCGGGCGGCGGACTGGGGCTGCATCCACGACTGGACTCTCCCAAGCGGCGGTCGGACGGCGGCGGGCGCACCTTCTTGCGTGCTGTGAGGCGGAGACGGGGTCCTCTGGATGGGGAACGTCAGCCTGGCACCGGGAGGTCGGGGGCGACAGCGTGTGCAACAGGGGCTGGGGCGGGGATCGCAGCGGCGGCTCTGAGGCGTGCCAACTCGGCAAGGGCAGCATCCCTCTCCCGCACTGCAACATCCCTCTCCTGCACTGCAGCAGAGTTAGCTTCATCACTCCGGATCATGTTGTTGCGGAGGGTGTCGCAGTGGGCGTAACTGCCTGTGAGGAGTGTCCGAAGCTGTCTGATCTCGTCCATGGCGGAGCTGATGGTGGTTGTCATCGCCTGCGTAAGATGGACCTGGGACGTCATGCGGGGATCATCATCTCTAGTGTCGAAGACTGCCGGGACACGCTCTTCCTCAGGGAGGTACGGGTAGAAACAGAAGGGTGATCTTAGCAGAAGATCCTCATACTTCCAGCACAAGCGAGTGGAGGCGACGCGTGCGACGTCCTGAATGGTGTCAAGACTGCTGCGCCGGGGTGCCTCAGCCTTGAAGAGATAGGCAGTAAACTCGCCAACCCTGGCGGAGAGGTACACCTCCATCGTACAGGATTCGCGGGTCTCGATCCTCGTCATCCTACCTCGGAACATAGGCTGACAGGGAAAGCCGAGGTATTGCATCAGCTGGCGGAGTATGTCCGCGAACCCTCCCTCGTTCTCGCCGTGAACAAGGAGGTCCCACGGGCCATCGGAGGACGGGACAACCATCTACAAATTTTTGAAAACAAGAGGAGGTCAGCAACAAGGTAAAACTCAAGTGAAGTAAGGATAAGTACAGAACTAAGAGTGATGAGTAAGAGCAGTAAATACTCTATATTGTAGCAAAAGCTTTTTCTTAATTTTTGAAAATAAGATCCAAGTCCTTAAGGTAACGACCAATCTAGCTAAGACTCTACAGTCGTATGCTCTGATACCAGCTCTGTCAGACCCGGATTTTCTAATCCGAATCCTCTGTGAAAACACTGTGTTATTCCCTAGATCAGTAGATAGCACTCACAGGCATTGCTGAATCATTCATACATGGCGTGGACTAAAGTACCAAATTTATTACAACCAACAGAGTGACATAGACCACGTCGGGTCGAGTTTTACAAAAGGGACCGATCAGGCCAAATTGATTACATTACAGAATACCGAATACGATAGCGGAAGCAAAAGGGTAGAGCTCATTTCTTTACAGGCAAGCGACTGGGGCAACCTGTGTACGACTGATATTACCCAAGGACCTGGATAATATCGGTTGTACGCAAGTACCAACGAGTCCGCTAGATTGGGACGAGACCTAAACTACAGAACTAGTCTACACTTCATCAATTCCTTGCCCATTGACTTCTGGATCCTCGTAGTAGGCATAGTCTCCTTCATCGGCGTTATCTGAAGGGTTTAGGGGAGAGCGAGAATGAGCACAACTTCCGTGCTCGCGAGCTAATACATAATGCAATATTATACATGCAAGGCTTACAAGGGTGGCTCAGTTCTTTTATTTGCGAAAGCAATATTTTTCAATTATCATAATTACAAATTCCTTTCACTTAGCATTTTTAACAAATTGTATTTTATTTAAAGAGAGTAGTTGTGCAATATGTATTAACAGTAGAGGTTCCCTCCACCTTATGCTTAACTTGATTGGGGTTAACCCCATATATTAACATCACTGAGTCTGAAAACTCAGAGAAAATCCAACCCAGGGCTAGGTGAGCCCGCCAAAATTTTCATACCACCCACAAAGGATTTTTGAAATAGAACTAACTCAAGTTAAGTTCCCATGTCCGCCTTTGACTGTAGGCACGGCTGTTTAAACAGTTTTTAACTCTGCAGAGATTGTACACTTTACCCACAAGAGACGATTAACTCGTTGTCCTACATGATTCCTTGGTCATGTAGTCGAGAGGTCGTCACAATAACCTTTCTAAATATCTCGTCCCTTCCATCGTCTCACCCATATAGGGTTACGCCCATACGTTGCCCGGGATGTCCACCTCAGCGACTGGCGAACTTCACCCTTGTCTCGGTGTCCCATCAAGCCCGACATACCCAGAGCTTGTGCCCCTTTATTCCTCCAGTGAGATGACTTTCAGGATTCGATAAATTTACTAAGCCAAGTCGCAGTTTGTTGCAGACTTATGGTTGTACTTATTTTACACGGGAGGTCGTGACAAGATTAAGTCCTTAGGGTTGTCTGGGCGGTTCATTCCACATACCATCCACAAAATAACATTCCCTGGGCTACATTAGCACCCAATGTTATACCATCCACCTCTCCATCCACCCAGACAGGGTAATAGCAATTTTAGGGTTTTTGAGAAGTAAAAATACAACAACTCAACCATCTCAGTCATTTACCCGCAATGACTGCCCAAACCATTTTCATGCTTGAAGAGATGATGATTGGGACAGTTTAATGTCCCGGTACTTAAGCAAGGCTAGCATGTCGCTTAAGTACAACCTATAGCTAGTATTACCATATAGTTACTAGGGTGACAAGGATTATTGGATTCAAATTGTCAAGGATGGTATAATAATTTATTATTCATCAAATGGTATTTAACTATCTTAAGCTTTAACATACATTTGTTTACAGAATTAAAGCATGCAATTTGCTATTTTAAAAGAATATACTTTTCATAAAATGTAGGCTCAATATGATCAAAGTATTGACTCGCCTTGATTGAAGGGAAGAGGGTCCTGGTAGTCTTGTTCTTGATCACCCTGGAGATCTCCGGCGTCCTCGAACTCTATGCGGGCGAAGTACCGGAAAAATAAACAACAAGCAATAAGAGCAAATAAATACACGAGAATACACAAATGAACTCCAAATTGAACAAGACCTATGCCATTAGCAAGATCTTGATTTTACAAATTTTTAAAAATTTATTTTATAATTTTTAGAGCTAAAATGAGGGAGATATGAATTTTTAAATCCTTCTTTGGAAATAAAAAAAATAAAAGAGAAAAAGGAAAATCAAACAAAAAGAAAACCGGTGCAGCCCACGGGGCAAGAAGTGGCCCAGCCCAAGGCCTTGGGCCTAACAGGCGCGCGGCCCACGGGGGGCGCGGGCACACGGCCCAGGTGTCGTCGCCCTAAAAGGGCTCGGGGCGAGAGGGGAGGAGGGGGCGGCGGCGCGCGGGGAGTGAGGGCTTGGGAGCGGCGGCGGCGTGCGGGGATGACGGCGATCGGAGGGGAGGTGCGGCTAGGGGCGCAGCGACGCGAGGCTCACCGACGGCGGCGGCGACCAGAGGAGGTAAGGGCTTCGGCTCCGGCCTTCTCCTTCCTCTTCCCTTCTTCTTGCTCTTCTTCCTCTCGGGTTCTTGCTTGGGGACGAACAAGGGGGGAGACGGGGAGAAACGGGGGAGGACGGGAACGGAGGTGCCGGGGCGGGGGCTTTTAAAGCCGAAGAGGGGAGGTGCGGGGAGGCTCGGGGGAGGGGGCCCCGAGCGAGCGTGCGCACGAAGATGATGATGGCGTCTCGGTGGAGTGCGGGAGGGCACAGCAAGGGAGCAGGCGGAGTAGGTGGCGGCACGGCACCGGGCATGCGAAGGGAGGGGGGTCCGGGCGGGGGTACGGTGCCGGGGTGATGATGGAGCTACGACGCTCTCTACGCACGGAGGCGACAAGTCGGGGAGGTAGGAGGGGAAGACCGAGCAGACGAGTGCAGGCGGTGCGCGTGCGCAAGCGCAGTGCGACGACGTCAGGGAGTAGGCGGGAGAGAGCGCCAGGAGGTGGCGTGCGTGCGGCGGCGACGCAGAGCACGCGAGGGGGGCCGGGAGGTAGGTGAGGTGCAGGCGGCGGCGTGCGCACGAGAGGAGAGAAGAGGGTGGGACAGGCGGAGACGGCCAAGAGGAAGAGGACAATGGGAGGGGAGAACCGGGCCGGAGCGGCAGAGGGAAGGGAACCGGGGGGGGGGGGGGTCCGGCGGGAGGGGAGTTGACCCGAGGAAGAAGGAAAAAGGGGCGCTACAAGTATGTATTTTCACTTCCAATATACCACTTAAATATACATATTATACTTTTTTTTTTTTATCATTTTCAGTATACTTAAATACCAATTATAAGATACTCTAATGTGTCTTAATTGGAAAATTTCATTGGAGCTATCTGTTTTTTTTGCTATATACCATTTTTCATATATAAAAGAAGTATATATATAAATTTTACTATAAAAAGTGGACTTTAATGAAATTTTTCATAAAACTCACTTTAGGGTATCTTATAATCATTATTGGAGTATGTTCAAATAGATAAAGAGATATCATCATACGATTTAATGTATATAAGAAGTGGGAGTACGTACTCCCAAGAGTACCATACCATTTATATGTATGTATGTAGCGTGTGTGTATATACACACACGCTTTTTTTCTACTCCCTACGTTGTGAGATATGGAATAGAGAGTAGTAACTACTCGTGGGATACCACCAATTTGTTTTTCCCAAACTGGTACTCCAATCACAAATACGTGTTGTTTTGGATATTGATATGGTCTGCAAAACATAACTCTGACCACCAATTTCTATCGCAACATATTCGTAAAACATAATAAAAATATGACATAATTATGAAAGTATTTGTCGAGGCAAATTTACTATACCATTGTCACATGAACGATCTAGATATTTATAACGATATCGTTGGTTAATGTTAAAATAGTTTGACTACAGGGAGCTGACACTTATTTTTGATCGGAGAATAATTCGTAAGAAATGCCAAGTTTGATTCGTTGCTTTATGTCCATGAGACACTTTAGGTACGTGGATCCACATGCAAAGACTTGCACAGGCTCGATGAAGTTGTCCGTGGCTACTGTCTCATCCTCCTCATACTGCGTGGATGACCCCCCGAAAGTGGTGAGGACTACGAACAATATATATATATATATATATATATATATATATATATATATATATATATATATATATATATATATATATATATGCGTTTTAAAGGCACAAGCGACCATTGCTTGGAGACTTTATAGAGAAAATCATTACAGATGGTTTCAGCTACAAACCGTCTATAGAGAAAAGTCATCACAGACTATTTCAGCTACAAACCGTCTATAGAGACACCACAGACGGTTTCAGCTACAAACCGCATGTGATAGTTCCCTATCACAGACGGTTTTATCAACAAACTGTTTGTGATAGTTACCTATCACAGACGGTCAGAACCGTCTGTGACAGTATGACACATATCATCATTGACCCATAGACTCAGACAGCTCACGAAACCGTCTATGATGACGTTTTCAACCGTCTATAAAGACCCTTTTCGTAACAATGTATATGTGTGTGTGTATATATATATATATATATATATATATATATATATATATATATATATATATATATATATATATATATATGTATGTATGACATATGTATATATGCATGTATGTATATACATACATACATACATAATATATGTATATATATGTGTGTGTGTGTGTGTGTTATGTATATATATGTGTGTGTGTGTATGTATATGTATGTATGTAGCGTGTATGTGCATATACACACTTTTTTTCTACTCCCTACGTTGTGAGATACGGAATAGAGAGTAACTACTCGTGGGATACCACCAATTTGTTTTGGCCAAGCTGATACTCCAATCACAAATACGTGTTGTTTTGGACATTGACACGGTCTGCAAAACATAACCTTGACCACCAATTTCTATTGCAACATATTCGTAAAACATAATAAAAATACAACATAATTTTGAAAGTATTTGTCGAGTCACATTAACTGTATCATTGTCACATAAACGATCTAGATATTTATAACGATATCGTTGGTTAATGTTAAAATAGTTTAACTGCAGGGAGCTGACACTTATTTTTGATCGGAGAATAATTCGTAAGAAATGCCAAGTTTGATTCGTTGCTTTATGTCCATGAGACACTTTAGGTACGTGGATCCACATGCAAAGACTGCACAACCGCACAATTGTTCCTTTCATGGCTAGATAAAATATAAATAATTTCCCAGTCATATATTCCTTTAATTAGTTTAATAAATCAACAGATTCCCTTGAGATACTAGTATTAGATTAGAAACCACAAGCAAAAAAGACCCAAAAAATATGACTATCTGATAAATCGTGGAGACAGCATCATAATATAGTACGTGCTGAGCAAATCTCATATATGGAAAAAAAAAAAAGTTAGTCTAGGTTTCCCTGAGACCTCAATCCACGATGGTAGCTTTGGCGAGGATAACTCTTTTCTTTTCCTTCCTCCAGTTGCAGTTCCCGATGTCGTTAATCATCATAGTTATATTTCACGCGATTGCTTTAGAGCCATGCATCCGGAATCGTTCCTCAGTGGCTTGTACTCTTGTGTCCTGAATCAATCTATAGAAATTCGAGTTCATCAGTATTCATGGGTATTCATTTTATTTATTTATTTTGCACAATTGCTCTCAGATATGGATTACTGAGTCTCGAGGGCGGATTATATAGAGTACAATGCTTGGAAGACAAGAAGCCTCTCCTAAAAATAAGACAGGTATCTGAGATTACAATCAATCCTAAACTACTATATCTGGAGATATCCTAACATACTCTAACAATTTTATTGTAAATTGTACCGTAAGGGTTGAGGATGCTCTGCAGTGAGTCTGTACGTCTGTATGTACACAGCGAACGGTAACTAATCCTTCCTTCTATACAAAAGGAGGCTGGAATGGGGGCGCAGCGTGGCTATCCACGTCGGTGATTTTTTCCCAGCGTTGTTTTTCTAGATCGCTTTCTTCCCTCCGCCGTCGATGCTGCATGTTGTGTTCTCGCCAAACGGTTCGATGAAGTGTTGGGGTGGTCTCACTCTCACACCGGCGGTTCGCTTCGCCACGTGGTTCGGTGCTTCGTTTCCCGTGATGCTTCCCTCGTTTTCTTCCCCACCGCGTTGGTTCTTCCGCTTCGTTCTTGTCTTCTTTCTCGAGTCTTTCTTGTTCTTTTCACCCGCCTACGTCGTCCGTTGCCATTTCTGCCGTTTGTCCTTCGCTCGTTCGCCGCTTCCCCTCTTTATTTCCACGGCTTTCTACCAGTGCTCCCTGTTTTTCCCGTTGTTTTCTTTTCCCGTTTCTTGCTTGTGGGGAGGGACTGTCTCCTCATAGATTTGCGCATTTCTGTTCTCTCCAGCCTCTTCTCTGTGGCTTCTGTTCCGATTTGTTTCCTTTGTTCTTCGCTGATCCAACACGTCATTTGCAAACTGTCCGATATAGCCATTATCTTCCCCTCTCTCCACGCCTCACAAGATCCGCCAACTATTCATCTTCTTCCCCAGTCCTGACGGCTCCGAGCTTGAGCGAGGGCAGCAGCGGGTGCGAGCAAGGTGCAGCGGCACCGACTTGGGCGAGCTAGGGGGCGGCACGCTAGAGTGAGGCCCAATTTGTCCTCCCCACACAGCCACACTGGAGCATTGCCGGTCAATTCGTCCTTGGCGCTGGCAGACGACATGCTCTGCAGCCCCGACAGCTCCGGACCACGTCCTCCTCGTCGTCATTGCCGCAGGTGACTCTAGCTGTGCCTCCAGATCCGTATAATACCATTCTTATTTGTGTTTGGCCAAACAAATTAATTGGACGAAACAATTCATCGTCGTTTGCGGAAAGGTTTCAGTTTCCTTGCAAGGGATCTATGGTTTTTCGGAGGTGTTAATTCTTGAATTGACATGGATGTTTTGCTGCTTTGTTGTTGCATTGCTTCGATCAGACACAATTCTTCAATCCTGAGCTGGAGGGAGGAGCTTCTGTTGGTCCTCGACGTGGACGACATCACGGATGCAGCGTCGACGTCTTTGAGGCACGACAGCATCGCCATGTACGCCATGGTCTTCTTGAAGAGCGGGTTCTCGGCGCGCGAGCGGGCGGCCGAAGCGATACGTGTGCTAGCGAACGGGCAAATAGCGAGATGTGGTGGGCTATTGGGAACGAGGACAACAGAAACTCATTTTTAGAAAAACTACTGAAGAAGAGGAACATATGCAGTATGTTTCTATTACTTCGCTGTAACTATTGTGCTCTAATATTTGAGACCTGTGTACACATATTTAATGTGATAATTTTTATTTCGGATTTGCTATTTCTAAATCACCTGAAATTTTCTTAAGTTTAAATCAATTATTGTGATCATTAAATTTGTGTAGAGATTTATGTGTCATATAATTAGGTATTGATCCAATGGATAAAACATATAACTTATACTCAATAAAATTTTAATCATCTTATGAATATACGATCCCTTTTTATTTTTCATGACAACAGATCAAAGGGGCTCATGTCGCATTACCCTCAACACGAAAGAGACTTTTTTGAATCATTCTCTACTTCGCAGCAGGTAGTTCGTCATATCGTCTTACCCACCTCCTTGTGGCTACTTACATATTGATTCTTTATAGAGCATGCATGCTGAACATCACACAGAAGATAATTCCTGCTCCACCGACAAAGCAAGTTCCGCTGAACCGTCTGAAAAAAGACCTGAGTGATGTAAGTGCTTACTGATAAAAGGTTCTCTATTGTTACGTGCTGTTGTTTCCCTTCTTCTTACATCTTTACTATGTTGTGCCCCACTGCAGTTCTTAATATTTGTTATATTTCTATACACTACACTTCTGTACAATACTATAGCTCGCTACCTGTTTAGAGCAGTTAGCATGCAAGACTGCCTTGTTATACATGAAAGATACATCGTATATACCTTACACAGTTTTTTATTCCTCTTGCTAGAGATCACGCTTCGGTACAATCCTATAGTAGTCTACCCGTTTAGTTAGTTAACGAGACCATATTGCTATGTATAAAAGATTAGTTTTCTGCATCATACACAAGATCTTGGTTAGTTGATTTCGATGTCTCTTAGATCTTTTGCATCATACACAAGATCTTTTGCCTTTCAGAACTTACAGAATTCATAGGTACCCAAATGGTTGGCATGCTACATAAGTATGTGCCGATGTACACTCGAACCTAACGAGGAACTCTCGACGTATTGACATGACTGTACCTGTGTGATAGCATCATTATACCCAAATGTACATTCATGTTATCTATATGGTGCTATCACATATATACATGCTCATATTATTCAAGAGGTACCAACTCAGCATGTATAAGTCACTTCAGAACTGAACAGGTGAAAACCTAGATTAAAAAAACATTTGCGAAGAAGGGTCGTGTAGCTAAAAACACAACTGAATTTAGGTACTTTGTCTATACTCAGCTCTTGGATCGTTTATATTCATTTCCTGTTCAACACAGATTCTCGTCGACAATATTAAACAACTAATACTGTGGATATCATGCGGATATGCTCACGATCTTAAGGTGATGTTACAAGTGGCAATGACACTTTTGGTTTGTCAATTCACGCGTTTTCGTCAAAGTCTGAATTGCTGTCAGGTCAAGGGCGGTCTGACCGGCCAGGGAGCGGTCAGACCGGTCATTGAATGGCGGTCTGACTGGTTTTGTGCTGAATGTTGATTTTATTGGTTAAGTGATTTTGGGATAGGTCATATCCATATTTATCTTTGCATATGTGTTGCATATTGCATGTTTTCACTAACGTGGGTCAAGTTGTGAAGAACTTATTTCCGGAGACGATTTCTCTGTCTATTGCTGTGCAGGTGGCTTGCAGGTCAACGACGGTCAACAGCGAGGAGGATCGGGACTAAGCTTAGAGAGCTGAGGTCCAGAACAATCATGCATGGATGCCGGGTGAGGTCAAGTGACTCAAGAGTGGTTGAATCTAATATTAAACCAAAAATTTGGTTGAGCTCCTATTCACCCCCCTCTAGTCGCCTTTCCGGTCCTACAAGTGGTATCAGAGCCCGGTTAGCTCTTCTCATAGATCTTAACCGGTCTTTGGAGCCATGGCGACTGACAAGTATTCAACCAAACCACATATTTTTGATGGATCTGATTTTTCTTACTGGAAGGCTCGTATGCAAGCCTACATCGAGGCTCAAGGGCACGCTATTTGGCTTAAGGTAAAAAATCCATATGTTGTGCCAGCCAATGACTATGTAATCACTCCAGATGTTGAGGCTAATAGCAAGGCTCAAAACTTTCTGATTCAAGGGCTTAGTCGATATGAGTTTGAGCGTATGGCTCATTTGAGGTCTGCTCACGAGATCTGGAAGACCCTTTGTGAATATCACGAGGGCTCTACTACAATCAAGGAAGTGAGACAACAAACTCAAGAAAGAATACTCAAAGATTGAGCAAAGGCCTGGTGAATCTTTAGATGAGCTGTGGGGGAGGTTCTCCAAGATTATTTCTGATCTTCGCGCTGTGGATCTTGTTTTCACTGAGTCTGAGAATGCACGCCAACTCTTGGGTGCTCTTGATGTGAGAGTTTGGGGGATGAAGATCACTTCCATCAATGACAACACTATCATGAGTGAGCTTACCATGGATAAGTTCTACTCGAGGTTGAAGACGCATGAGATTGACTTTATCTTGCGTCTCCCCAAGACAGAGTCGATGGCTTTAGTGGTCGACCCATCTAAGGGTAGTTCTTCTGATTTCTTGGATTCTGGCTTTTCTTTGTCTGCTTTGCACTCTATGAGCGATGAGCAACTTGAGAGGATACATAAGGATGATTTAGCCCTCCTATCCACCAGATTCTCGAGAGCATATAACAAAGTGAGGAATAGGAGGAGAGGAGGCCCTATCACCTGCTTTGAGTGTGGTGAACCAAACCACATTCGCTCCAAGTGCCCCAAGCTGAAGGGCAAAGAGAAGGACTCTCGGAGGCGTCCTCAAGCTAAGGATGCAAAAGCTAAGAAGCCCAACTATCGCAAGTTCGTCAGCTGGGTCCTTGCCGCTCTTGAAAGTGTTGATATGAGCGATGTGGACTCAGGGACGGAGGACGACGACGACGACTCCCATGGCAAGAAGAAGACTCAAGACTTCACGGGCATGTGCTTCATGGCCCGGGACAGCCACGACGTCGACTCCTCCAACGATGACGATCTTTTCAGCGATCCCGACGAGGTATGTCCATTACCAAATGAAATAAAATGTGCTTTGGTTATTGCTGAACAAAAACTGAAGAAGCAAACTAAAAAGATAAAGAAACAGGACACCATGATTGAAGACTTGAACCTAGAAGTTGTTAGGCTCAAATCTATTAATCCTACCAATGATTGTGATTCTTGTATTAGCTTGATGTTTGATTTGACCAATCTACAAACTGCTCATTCCTCTGTTGTAAATCAATTAAAAGATGCTCTAAATGAACTAGAATCCCTCAAGTCCAGCCCTGTGTGCATGGATGCTATTGCCCTAGATGTAACTCATGTAGATGCTATTCCTTCACCATGCTCAAATTGCGCTTTGCTTGAATTGAAATTGGATAGCACTACAAAGGAATTGCAAAAATTTGATCCTAGTCACACTTGCTCTCATTGTAAGAAAAACAAGATTAAAATGAAGGAAATGGGTGAAATGGTTCTTTATTCTAAAACTGCTTCATGTGAAAATTGCCCTAAACTCACAATTGAGAATGATGCCTTAAACAAGACTCTAATGGATAAAGCTAAAATTGAACAATCCATGCTCTCTACTGCTTCCAAGAAAGTTATTGACTCTACTTGTTGTGTCTTGTGTACTGAAATTGGAATGAATATAGATAAGATACAAGAGGCATTTAGAGATAAATTTAAGGAGCAGTTGAATAGGATTAGAGATTCCTATTGCGTGTCTTGTGAGGCATTGAAAGTTGAGGTAGCACTTCTTAAGAGCGAGTATGATGAATTCAAGTCATGAAAGTGTGCTACCTGTGAGGATCTAGCCAAAGAAATTGATTACTACAAAAAGACTCTTGAGAGATTCACTAGTGGAGAGAAGAAACTCAACATGATTCTCGATAAATCTAAGGTGAGTGTGAAGAATAGTGGCATAGGATTTAATTCCCTAGAATATTCCAAGAACCACCCACCTAATGCTGTGAGAGCTGTTGAGAGTGGCTTGTTTGAGGTAGAACCCCTTGAGCCATCTAAGATAGTTTTTAGATCTGCAGGTTTTGCCCAAACCCCTTCTAGCATGACAGGTGCTTCTACTTCAGCAGGTAAGACCCCTCAAAAGGTCAAGTACCATTGCACCTTCTGCAAGAAGGATGGCCACATTGTTGAGTTCTGCTTCCGTAGAGCTAAGATTGAGAGGAAGGGGAGGATGAGTGCTTTGAGGTCCGTTAGAGGAGTCCCTTCACCTACTGTAGTCTTTAGAGCCAGGCAACCTGTCTTTCCTGCTAGACATAGGCCTAGGTTTGTAGACGACTTCTTTGACTCCTTTGGAGGTTCTAGGCAGCGTTCTGGTTTAGGATATCATGGGGAGAGACCACAGGTAGCATCTAGACAGGGGGAGTACCGACCTTTTGGTAGGTCGATTCGGAGAGGTCTAGGTGTTTCTCGTGTGCATTCTTATGATGTTTCTTCTAACCATTTTATTGCTGCTTCTGTTGGTGTTCCCAAGCATCGTGTGGCTCAGTACTGGATTCCCAAGTCCTTTATCACTAACCGCAGTACTGAGGCACATATGTTTCCTGCTTATGCCCTGTAGGTCCGTCGTGTGAGGAAGGAGGACATATGACTTGTTGACTCTGGATGTTCTCGACACATGACTGGAGATTCTAGATGGTTCTCCTCCCTCACACGTGCATCCGACAATGAGTTGATCACATTTGGGGATGCTTCTACCGGGACCGTGACAGCCAAGGGCACAGTGCGTGTCAATAACAAGTTCATGCTCAAGGACATCGCTTTGGTAAGTAAGCTAAGGTATAATCTTTTATCTATTTCCCAGCTTCTTGATGAGGGTCTGGAGGTGAGGTTTAAGAGTGGTGAGTGCAGAGTTCTAGATTCCTCGGGTGAGCTTGCCTTTGAGATTTCCAGGTTTGAGAGGATCTTTTGTGTTGATTTCAGTGTCTCTTCTGCTTCCAGCCCTAGATGTCTCGTGGCTTCTGACTCCCATGATCTAGTGTTGTGGCATCGTAGGCTTGGACACATAGGTTTCGACCATTTGACTAAAGTCAGTTGCAAGGACTTGATTAGAGGTTTGCCTAGGCTGAAGGTTGTTAGAGACCTAGTTTGTGCACCATGTAGACATGGTAAGATGGTTTCTGCTTCTCATCCACCTCTTACTTTAGTAATGATTGATGGTCCAGGTCAGCTCTTGCACTTAGACACCGTTGGCCCTTCTAGAGTACAGTCTGCAGGTGGAAAATGGTATGTGCTTGTGATTGTGGATGATTTCTCCAGGTATTCTTGGGTTTATTTTCTTGTTTCTAAGGACGAGGCTTTTGGATTTTTTAGAGATTTGGTCCTTAGACTAGCTGTTGATCTTCCTGGAGCCTTGAGAGCCATTAGGAGTGACAATGGGACAGAATTTAAGAACTCTTCTTTTGCCACTTTCTGCACTGATAGGGGAATTGAGCACCAGTTCTCTTCACCTAGAGTTCCCCAACAGAATGGGGTTGTAGAAAGGAAGAACAAAACCCTGGTAGAGATGACTAGAACCATGTTAGATGAGCATTCCACACCTAGGAGGTTTTGGGCTGAGGCGATCTCTACTGCTTGTTATGTCTCTAATAGGGTTTTTTTGAGATCTGTAATTGACAAGACTTCTTATGAGCTTAGATTTGGTCATAGGCATAAAGTTTCTCATTTCAAGATTTTTGGTTGCAAATGCTTCATTCTTAAACATGGCAACCTTGATAAATTTGAATCTAGATGTTCTGATGGCATATTTCTTGGATATCCTGCTCATTCTTGTGGCTATCGTGTATTTAATTTAGATACTAACAAAATTGTTGAGACTTGCGAAGTCACTTTTGATGAGGCTAGTCCTGGTACTAGACTCGATGCTGCAGGTACACAGGTTTCTGATATTCGAGAAAGCATCTTCGTCGACGATGACTCTGAGGATGAGGACTCAATCCATCCTCAAGTCCCTTCTAAGATGGTTGGAGAGCCTGCTTCCACTACTCCAACTTCAGCTGAGCAGCCTTCTCCTATCTTCACTGACGACCTGAGTGGCTCTGCTCCTACCTCCACAGCCCATGAGGTAGAGGCCACTTCTGCACCAGGAGTTCCTCTTCATATTCAGCGACGACACCCACCTGAGCAGATGATTGGGGATCTCAATGAGCGAGTCACTCGCTCCAGGTTTATTTCTCCTGATTCTCATGCACATTCTGCTTTTGTCGCGTCTTTTGAACCCCGAGATGTCACCCATGCTTTATCTGATTCCTCTTGGGTCAATGCTATGCATGAAGAGCTTGAAAATTTTGAAAGAAACAAAGTCTAGATCTTAGGTGAACCTCCACCTAATATTCATGTAATGAGAACAAAATGGATTTTCAAAAATAAGCAAAGTGAGGATGGGTTGGTAGTTCGCAACAAGGCTAGGCTTGTAGCTCAAGGTTATTCCCAGGTAGAAGGCTTAGATTTTGAAGAGACCTTTGCTCCTGTAGCCAGGTTGGAAGCCATTTGTATTTTGCTAGCATTTGCGGCATCTAAAGGTTTTAAGCTTTTTAAAATAGATGTCAAAAGTGCTTTCCTTAATGGTTTCATAGAAGAAGAGGTCTATGTCAAGCAACCCCCTGGTTTTGAAAATCACAAGTTCCCAAATCATGTTTTTAAACTCTCCAAAGCCTTATATGGATTAAAGCAAGCCCCTAGAGCTTGGTATGATAGGCTTAAGAGTTTCATGCTTGTTAATGAGTTCAAAATGTGAATGGTTGATAAAACCTTGTTCACTCTCAAGCATGGCAGTGATTTTTTATTGGTTCAGATTTATGTGGATGATATCATATTCGGTGGTTCTTCTCATACTTTGGTGTCTAGATTTTTAGATTCTATGAGCAACGAGTTCGAGATGAGCATGATGGGAGAATTGACTTTCTTCCTTGGTCTTCAAGTCAAGCAACTGCAAGAATGCACCTTCATTCATCAAAGTATACAAAGGACCTTCTTCGGCGCTTTGACATGGGAAGCAGTAGACCAATGTCTACTCCCATTGCCACAACCACCGTGCTGGACCCTGATGAGGATGGAGAGCCCGTGGATCAGAAGGAGTACCGCAGCATGATCGGCTCCCTCCTCTACCTCACGCGTCGGCGGATATACAATTCGCTGTGTGTCTGTGCGCTCGATTTCAGGCTTCCCCTCGTGCTTCTCATCGTCAAGCAGTGCGGCGCATATTCAGGTACCTCCAAGACACTCTTGATTTTGGACTATGATTTTCTTCTGATTCTGCTCTCTCTATTCGGGCTTTTTCTGATGCTGATTTTGCGGGGTGTAGAGTGGATAGGAAGAGTACTTCTGGCACTTGTCATTTTTTGGGCACATCTCTTATTTCTTGGTCTTCTTGAAAACAGTCCTCTGTTGCACAGTCCACTGCCGAGGCTGAGTATGTAGCTGCAGCAAGCAGTTGCTTTTAGGTTCTCTGGATCTTGTCTACTTTGCATGACTATGGGTTATTTTTGGATAGTGTTCCTCTTTTCTGTGACAACACTAGTGCCATAAATATTGTCAAAAACCCAGTGCAACACTCTAGGACCAAACACATTGATATTCGATATCATTTTCTTAGAGACCATGTTGAGAAAGGTGATGTTGTGCTTCATTTTGTTGAGTCTGAGCAGTAGATGCTGATATTTTCACTAAAACTCTTGATTCTTCTCATTTTGCTACTTTGCGGGGAGAGTTAGCGGTTATTAGTCCTCTTGGCCTGTTTCGAGGGGGAGTTTGCTCTTAGGTCAAGCAAATGAAAAATGAGCTTTTCTGTGCGAAAAAACCGATGTCACCAATTCTTTCTCATGATACGGCTTGTCATTGCACTAAGCATGAACTCAGGGGGAGTTTTGGATGACCTAGATCACTCTCTTAAGCTTCTTGCTTGGGATGGTCGCGGCAAGGCTTGAGGTCTAGCACAATGCTAAGAAAACAAATTGTCTTTTGGTTGAAACTTAGGAGGCAGTTGTGGATGGCTCCTAGTCCAGCACTTGCTTTATTAAGATAAAACCTGAAATCTTTCAGCAAAGTGCTAAAATGTGTTAAATTCCAAATGCTTGAACATTTTGATTCAAAATTAAACTCATACTGCTCAAAATTGACTCTTTTTCTAGTTTCTGGCTCCATTTTGCTTATAGACATGGCTTAACTCATTTTTGGATACCTTTAGTTAAACTATGATCTTGAGCATCTTGTCTTGCTAAACCTTTATTTCAACTTAGATTATTGCTCTGTTGGCTTTAGCTTGCTATATATGTTTTGCCATGATGGAACATTGCTACTTCCCATAATATGGCTTGGTGTAATACTTGTCTAGTCTTCTTGGATAATTCTCATGGTTCCTGTTGCTAAAAAAAAATGAAAAACACAAAAATTGCAGCCATTCTATTCCATTCATGCTCTATCTTCTTCCATGTATCTTGATGACTACATTGTCAAAGGGGGAGAAAGATTGGTAAAAATGTAGTTATAGAGCTTTTTGGAGTCTATGGAGAGTGATTTTTTTTTTTGAAAATTGGTGATCATTGCGAGTGGGAGTATCTCTATTCCATTCTCTTGGTTTTATTGTCTGTTCTGAATTTGAATTGCAATTCTTAAAAACTCAGAATGATCGAAGGTCATATAGAATAATTGTTCTTTCATATGGACCTTAAGTGAGATTTTTGGCGATTCTCTAGAAATTGAAGCTTTTGTACTTTCCTTTGCCTTATCTCACTTTCCTATGCTATTCTGAAGCCAGTTTGGTCATTTCCATGGCTTTCTCTTGCTTATGGACCAAGTTGTGACTTTGCGCGAAAACGACGAGTTTTTTTACTTTTCAAACCTCAAACTTACATTTTCTAGGAGATTGCCAATGTGTTCATCAAGGGGGAGATTGTGGATATCATGCGGATATGCTCACGATCTTAAGGTGATGTTACGATTGGCAATGACACTTTTGGTTTGTCAATTCACGCGTTTTCGTCAAAGTCTGAATTGCTGTCAGGTCAAGGGCGGTCTAACCAGCCAGGGAGCGGTAAGACCGACCAGGGCGATCAGACCGGCCATTGAATGGCGGTCTGACTGGTTTTGTGCTGAATGTTGATTTTATTGGCTAAGTGATTTTGGGATAGGTCATATCCATATTTATCTTTGCATATGTGTTGCATATTGCATGTTTTCACTAACGTGGGTCAAATTGTGAAGAACTTATTCCCGGAGACGATTTCTCTGTCTATTGCTGTGCAGGTGGCTTGCAGGTCAACGATGGTTAACGGCGAGGAGGATCGGGACTAAACTTGGAGAGCTGAGGTCTAGAACGATCATGGATGTCGGGTGAGGTCAAGTGACTCAAGCGTGGTGCAGAATGGATGAGGATGATCGAACGGGCAGTTCGATGCAGCAGGTTGGATCAAGCGGCGTGGGGGTCGATGCAAGTGCCTTGGTGGTTCCGGTGGGATCCGGACGGGAGAGACTTGCCGATATGATGAGAGCCGTTGATCAACCTACACGTGGCGGAGCAGACGGTTGCTTCGACAGGATGGGACTCAGTTTTTGGAGAAGGATCGAGAAGGGGTATTTTGGTAATTTACCAAATACCGACTTTGTGACTTGTTGGCTAAACCACGACGTTTGGAGAAGTGGTTTAGGTCAACCGAAAATGAAGATGACGCTTTAAAATGCGTGCGTATGTGTCACGTTTGTTGTTGGGCCTTAACGGAAGCCCATTAGAGAAACTCTTCTAGAAACTAGGCCTCTAGTATAAATAGGAGGGGTGCTGCCATACAGCCCCCAAGCACTTCATTTGTAAAGCGTAGTTTGGTTTTAGGGACTTAGAGAGAAAGGGAGAGGCTTAGGATTCTAGGGAGATGAGTTGATTGTGTGCTCATGGATTAAGCTCTTGTCCTCCTTGAGGAGTGGTCAGAACAAGAACAATCACGAATCAATCCATGGATGATTTCCCAAAGATGTGTCTTTTTGTGTTCTTCCTTCTTGTTTTGTGATTTTGAGTCCATCTTTGATTCTTCTTGCCCTCTTCTACCTTACTGTGATGTGTGGAAATACATCTAGAATCATCTAGACCATCAATCTCTCACGAGCAAGTGTTTAGATCAAGTTTTCGTTTTTACTCAGTTTTGAACCTTCCTTCGGTAAAACTGAAAAAGGTCTAAACTTTGACGTGGATCTACTCAATCGTTGCTTGGAATAGGTTCCTAATATCCTTAGGAAGGTGTGTACCAAATTTGGTCAAGTTTGGCTGTGTAGATCAAAAGTTAGATCAATTTTCGTTTTTGAAATAGTGCTGAAATTCACGTTTTGTGCTGATTTTACTATTTATTGGTCTGACCGCTACTGTTCCCGGTCTGACCATTACTGTTCATCAGTACTGTTTATCATACTGTTTTTTTGTGTTTCTGGTTGTTTCTTTTGGAGGTTTGAAGGGAATTCAACATAAGTCTTCCACTGTGTTTATCTATTGATCTTCATAGCTCTCATAGCTATTGGAGTGAAATTTGTGTTGAATCTAATCTTAAAATAAAAATTTGGTTGAACTCCTATTCACCCCCCTTTAGTCGTATTTCCGGTCCTACAAATACAAATGTATTTTCCTCTTTCTGCAGCATCTCCTACCAAACATGTTGCTATGACGTAGCTTTTGTTTTGCTCCTATCCTAGACAGCTTTGCTGTATGCTATCTATTAAGAGCATTAAAGTATCTGGCTTATGTTAGTGTCTTACCGTTATGTACTACATATATGACTGTATGCTGGTCTCTCCCTTAAAAAAATATGTACTATGTGGTTTAACTTGCGCTGAAGCTCCACACTCTGTCCTTTTTATCGGACTCAACAACTTATTTTTTTTTTATATTACCTCTCTATGGGTTGTTTACTGCCGTCTTCAAATAGATTAGCACAGGTCTCAAATTTTGGTACTATATTCTTACATAGTCATATTGTGTTAATGAACAGATCCAATTGTTTTACAACCTGCCGTTCACCGTTCACGATTCCTCAAAAAGGATTGTCCAGACAGAAAAACAACTTAATTTAGAACCATTTACGTTCTTTTCCCGTTCAACACAGATTCCTCTGTCATGTACCTACTTATTCACTACCACGTTTGGTGTTTAGTTAACCCGGAAAATTAGCTCAGTGACATCGTATTGGGACATAATCGGAGGAACGATATTTCGTTCGTGATGCATTGGAAAATAACACCGCAAACACACAAAATTATGTCGAATGGTATCGCCGTCAGTTACTTCTGTTTGCAAAATTTTTTAAATATAGAAACTGAGCTCAACAAATTATCAATTTTTTTGGAGCCTCCCGACACAGTTTAATTGCTTGTGTATTTTTTTTAAAAAAAATTATACGTTCTGATTTTATCTCTAAAATTCATTTAAGTATTATACTATTTGTAGGATTTTCTAATATAGAAAATGAAGTCAAAACATTATGATTTTTTCAGTCTCCTTACATAGTGCACTTGATTGTGTAATTTTTTTTTTCAGAATTTTTACAAAATTAATTAATGCAATTTCCTAATTACTGCGTCCGAATCGGTGTCCCGCATAGGCGGGGCGAAAAAGGCGAGGAACGGCAGGAAGGCGCTAACGTTGGAGTGCGCGGGCACAACCCCCACGTCGATACACGCAAAGTTCCCGAACTCTTCGGCGCAGCCGGTGCAGGAGGAGACCACAATACCGGCCACAGCAGTGTCACCTTCGTCGGTCGTGGTGACGGCAACCCCAACATTTGTCGATACTACCATCCGGGCAGTAGCATCGCCGTCTGCCTCGTCCTTGGAGACAACAGCCCCCGTTCTAGCATCTACAGAATTGCCTGCATCCCAAATGCCGGTTGATCCCGCCACCCTAGCTGTAACGGCACCGATCGCTCCCATGTAGCTTCATCCTCGGAATGGTTTGACCACTGAACTTTAAGGAACTTAATGGAACGATTCCTAGTTCTTCATTCAGCCTCCTCGAGTATGCGAACAGGGTGCTCGCGATAGGTCAAATCTTCTTGGACGTCTAGAGTTTCCAACGGAGTTTCCTCAGTTGAACACGGAGGCACTTCTTTAGCTGGGACACATGGAACACATCATGTACCCCCGCAAGTGCAGCAGGCAACTTCAACTTGTAGGCAACGGCTCCCTTCTTCTCGATGACGCGGTAGGGACCGACATATTGAGGAGCCAACTTGCCCTTGACGCCGAAATGTTGATGGCCCTTCAAAGGGGAGACTTTGAGATAAACAAAGTCATTGGGCTCAAAACTCAACTCGCGACGACGGCGATCCGCATAGCTCTTCTGCCTGGATTGAGCTGTGCGCAGATGATCACGAATAAGCTCGACTTGACTCTCGGCCTCATTGATTGAGTCCGGGCCAAAGAAAGGTCTTTCGCCGGTTTCAGACCAGTTCAACGGGGTTCTACACTTCCTCCCGTATAAGGCCTCGAAGGGTGCCATGCCGAGACTGGCTTGAAAGCCGTTGTTGTAGGAAAACTCGGCGAATGGCAAGCATTTCTCCCAATGCTTTCCATAAGACAGAACACATGCACGAAGCATGTCTTCCAACACTTGGTTGACCCTCTCGGTCTGACCATCAGTTTGCGGGTGATACGCGGAGCTGAAGGAAAGGTGGGTTCCCATAGCCTCTTGCAGGCTATGCTAAAATCGCGAAGTGAACAGCGAACCACGATCTGACACAATCGTCTTGGGCACACCATGCAAACTCACGATGCGGGCTATGTAGAGATCCGCCAGAAGACCTACTCGAAGGTTAGTCTTGACAGGAAGGAAATGAGCCACTTTAGTCAATCGATCGATGACAACCCAGATGTCATCATTCTTTTTGGGAGACCGGGGTAAACCAGTGATGAAGTCCATCCCGATCGAATCCCACTTCCACTCCGGAATGGGTAAGGGCTGAAGCAGTCCGGCTGGACGCTGATGCTCGGCCTTGACACGACGACACACGTCGCACTCGGCAACGAACCTTGCGATCTCTCTCTTCATTCGGGTCCACCAAAACCTCTGCCGGAGATCTTGATACATCTTTGTGGCTCCGGGATGAATGGATAAAGGAGAATCATGGGCTTCGCGGAGAATCAAATCCCACAATTCCATATCCTTTGGAACCACAAGGCGTTGCCCGAATCTCAAGACACCAAACTCATCTTCGGAGAAGCACTTGGCTGTTCCGTTCTTGACATTCTCCTTGATGCGGTTCACTCCCACATCTGACTGCTGAGCGGACTTGATCCGATCCACCAAGGTTGGCTGTACAACCAAGGCAGCGAGGGAACCATGCTCAACCAGACCCAAGTTGAGACGCTGAAATTCCTCCAAAAGGGTGGGCGGATGCTCTTGGAGCAACAATGCATTGCAATGCGCTTTGCGACTAAGCGCATCCGCAACGACATTGGCCTTGCCCGGATGGTAGTGAATACCCATGTCATAGTCCTTGATCAACTCCAACCATCTCCTTTGCCTGAGGTTCAGATCTGGTTGGGTGAACAAATACTTTAAGCTCTTGTGATCCGAATACACTTCACAACGGTTACCGATTAGGTAATATCGCCAAATCTTAAGTGCATGGATCACAGCGGCTAGCTCTAAGTCATGGGTAGGATAGTTGAGTTCATGAGGTCTCAATTGCCTTGATGCATAGGCCACTACCTTGCCTTCTTGCATAAGGACACATCCGAGGTCTCGACGAGAAGCGTCGCAAAAGATATCGAAGCTTCGATGGACATCGGGAAGAACAAGAACAGGAGCGGTGGTCAACCGCTTCTTGAGTACTTGGAAACTTTCCTCGCAATCAGCAGACCACGAGAACTTCTTGTCCTTCTTGAGCAACTCCGTCATTGGCTTCGCTATCTTGGAGAAGTTCTCGATAAAGCGACGATAATATCCCGCTAAACCAAGAAAACTCCGGACTTCAGTGACCGAAGTGGGCTGACTCCAGGAAAGCACATCGCTGATCTTGCTAGGATCCACAGCTACGCCTCCTGCTGAAAGAACATGGCCTAAGAAGGCCACTTCCTTCAACCAGAATGCGCACTTGCTGAACTTCGCATACAGCTGGTGCTCACGAAGCTTGCCCAACACAAGCCTCAGATGCTCAGCGTGTTCCTCATCGTTCTTGGAGTAGATAAGAATATCATCGATGAAGACCACAACAAACTTATCCAAATACTCCATAAACACCGAATTCATGAGATTCATGAACAAGGCAGGAGCATTGGTTAAGCCGAACGACATGACGGTATACTCGTACAAGCCATAACGAGTAGAGAAGGCCGTCTTTGGGATATCCTTCGGTCGAATCCGAACTTGATGATATCCCACTCTTAAATCAATCTTGGAGAAGACTCGAGCTCCAGTTAATTGATCGAAGAGATCGTCGATGCGAGGCAAGGGATACTTGTTCTTTACCGTCACTTCATTAAGTGGCCGGTAATCCACGCACATGCGCAGAGTATTGTCCTTCTTCTTTACAAAGATTGCCGGACAACCCCACGGAGATGAGCTAGGACGGATGAAACCCTTCTCTTGAAGCTCCCGATTGCTTCTTCAACTCCACCAACTCGTTTGGAGCCATCCGGTAGCGCCTCTTCGAAATCGGAGCAGTACCGGGAACCAACTCAATGGCAAACTTGAGGTCACGGATGGCGGCATCCACGGAGGTTTTCGGGAAGACATCAGCGAAGTCACATACCGTAGGGACTTCACTAATATCTAGAGTCGGCCGCCGAGCACGAAGAGATGCGGACCTTGCGGCCTTCGGCGAAGCGAACCCGCCGCTGAAGGATGGTGAGGTAGATGAGCCTCATAGCGCAATCAATTTGTCCCATGTGCTGAGACAACCAATCCATGCCCAAGATTACATCTAAGCTCGCCGATCGAAGGAGGATAAGGTTCGCTAAAAACCCTACCCCCTCTATCTCAACAGGGACATCCCTACACTCAGACTCGGCTCTCAACTCCGAACCGGGTGAGCGAATGAGCAGCGGGACCAACAATGGAGTAAAAAGAAGATCTCCCACAGCAGCAAAAGACTCAGAAACAAACGAATGAGATGCTCCTGAATCGAACAAGACAACAGCAGGATGGGAGTTAACCGAAAGCGTACCCAACACGACGTCGGGTGCTTCCTGTGCCTCCTCCGCGGAGATGAGGTTGACGCGGCCACTACCCACGCCTTGGGTAGCGGGGACAACCTTCTGATCCTGGGAAGGACCACCTCCTTGCCCACGTCCTCCATTAGGACGAGGGACTGCTCCAGTCCTGTTAGGGCAATTATTTGCATAATGGCCCTTTTGGTTGCAGGAAAAGCAAGTGACCCCGGCAGCCGGATTGCGGGGGCCACCCTGCTGGTTCGCAGGTGCACGTGACTGGGGCATGGCCTGCAGAGGGCGAGGAGCTGGTGCCGACGGCCTCGGTGGTGGTGAGGCCAAAGAACGGCCCCTGGTGCAGGCCCAACTCAGGGACGGGGAAGGCCGGCCTGTGCAGACCGCTGGGCCTCCCACTTGCGCTTGCGGGACTCGCCTAGCGCCTTCGCCTTGTGCTAAAAAACAATGGCCTTGTCCACCAAGGTCTGAAAGTCGGCAAAATCCACAATGGATAGCTTGTCTTGCAACTCCTCAGACAAGCCCTCCATGAACTTCTCCTGCTTGGCCTCATCAGTGGCCACCTCAGATGGAGCATAACGAGCCAAGTGGTTGAACTCGTAAAGGTACTCCATCACTGACTTACGCCCTTGCTTGAGCGCGAGAAATTCCTTCTTCTTCAGCTTCATCAAGCCGGCAGGGATGTGAGCTCGACGGAACGCAGTCCGGAACTCCTCCCAAGAGACGGTGTGGCCGGCGGGCTGCATGGCCAAGAAATTCTCCCACCAAGAGAGTGCTGCCCCCTGCAGCTGATGGGAGGCAAAGAGTGCCTTGTCGTGGTCCTGGCACTGGGCAACGTCGAGCTTCCGCTCAACCTGACGCAGCCAGTCATCTGCGTCCAGTGGGTCCTCGGACCTGGAGAAGGTGGGGGGCTGAGTGCGAAGAAACTCAGCAAGACCCCCACGAGGCTGATGTCCACCCCTTGCCGGATCACGAGGCACCGGTAAGAGGCGGAGCTGTGCGCGCAATAACATCCAACAGACCCTCCTGCCCTCCGAGCAGTTGCGCTCGATCGTAGAAGAACCTCGGCCATGGTCGGAGGAGGCGGAGCTCCTCATCCAAACTGCATCACGACCACGGCGCCACGAGTACCTCCAACCATCCTGGGACAAGGAAATTTGGGTTAGCAACAAAACCTTAAATCTAGAAGTTGATGAAAGCGAAAAGCTAACGATTAGGGGAATGAGGTATCACCCTAAACGAAAGCCAAAATAACAAGCATAAAAACTTTAAATGCTTCCAAAGAGGCTCCAAAACAGAAAGGGGAACACCAAACCAAATCTCAACTTCTCGATGCCATTAACCCGTATTGAATGAACGAGCAATGGGTTGAAAAGATAAAATTTCAGCACCCTACATCAAGTCTAACACTACTCAAGAGTAAGGTTGAGGCGGCAAAAATATTGCTAGATACTTAGCTAACTAGCATCACATCTTACCCTTTTATTCCCACAAGTTTTAGTTGATTAACCTCTCGTTTCCTACCCTATTTAGGACCATTGAGCTTGCTGTCCGGAAATTGAATGATCGCTGTCCAGATTTTGCATCCAAGCCTCCTAGTCGAAACTTTCAACTTCGGAAGCTTCAAAACCAAGAAAAGGGCGGCTAACACTTCAATTTGCCAAACTCATTGGTTCCCAAACCCAATTAATCGATAACAACAATCTTTGGAGGGAGGGAGAGGAAAACAACTTTTAAAACTCAAATTAGAGCAAGATGAGAAAAGAAAGCTAAAATAGGTAAGGAATAAAATCTGAGAATTTACTTAAGCTTTCATAATTTATTTGATACTTTGAAAATAAGGTTTCCAAAATATCCTAAGGACGACCAAGCTTGGGTTACTACGGTCGGAATGGCTCTGATACCAACTTTGTGAGGACCCCAGTTTATTTGGCTTGTAATGCTTAACCATCCACTTGGTCCTAACATTACAAATCAAATAAACCAAACCTCGAGATATGTATACTTCCCAGAAGTGCAGTATACACACCTCGCTACAAAATGGTGCATCAATCCCATTCATTCACATAGAACCGAAGCACAACACAAGTTCAAAAGACATACATAATATAAAGAGTTATTACAAACAAGAGGCCGATCGGCCAAATGACATACAACTAATAAGTAAACAGCGGAAGCAAAAGGACCATAAGATGACGATAAACAAAAGCCAATCAGTGTGCCTTTACCCACAAGGCAACCAACCGGACCGCCAGGCTAGTCGTCCCAAACACCACCGCAACACAACTCACAAAAGTGAGGCCCTTGGGGCTCACCTTCTTCCTCTACAACAAAACAATTAAGCAAAGCATCTGAGTACAAAAATTGTTTTTGTACTCGCAAGACTGACGTATAAGATAACAGAACTATAATTAACTACATGCAAGCTTTATTTAAGTGGAGGAGGCTCTGGACTTATTTTCAGCATAAAGCAAGTTTTATTTGCAATAATGTAATACATTAAAAGCAAGTTTGCAATTAATTTTTATTGTTCAAAGAACAGAGAGACAGATTTAACAGTAGATAGATGACAACAACATCTTGGAAGTGACTAACCCAATAGTCACCACAACAATAGCATGAAGTACCCCTTCATACCACCCATGTCAAGTTTTAAGTTTTTAAAAGGTTGTAGTCTAGTTCTTGCACGACCTTACCAAGCATGTCCATAACCTAGGACGAGGCTATTCGAATAGATTTAACCCTGCAGGGGTGTACCAATGTACCCACACGATAGACCGCCTTTCCACCAGCCACGGTTAGCATACTACCTTTGGTATGCAGGCACGGCTAAGTCTAACAAGACATTTTCCAATGGATGATGCTAATTAAGAGCCGCAACCCACGGGAGAAGGACACATTAGACAACCTAACCGGTCTGCTAATGCTCCCCTCCAAACACCACACACAAAACACCCACTAACCAGCTCCTAATTAACACCTTCCAAAGTACTTAGCCAAGAGAGGTCCCATATCCCCCTCGTGTGGTTAGCACGCATTAAGCGCTTGGCTTAGTGACACAAGTAACTCGGTCCTTGGGGACTTAGGCACCATTCCAATCACACCCAACAGATCACACCAACATACCATTGTGCCCAAGTCAAGATATATTTTTTGTTTTCAGGTTTTACTTTGCAAATTAGTAAAACACAAGGTTGGACATAATGGAATAATAGTAACATTAGTGTGATCAAGATCATCGACTAAGTCGATGATCGCCCAATACTACCGATAACTAGGCATGACTAAGCAATATTTATTCGTAATCTACTAAGTGACAAGAGCTCATCCAACGAACTCTAATCACAGCAAATAACCTAGGCTCAGGTAGTAGAGGATAATTATTTACCTACAGATTATGCAACTAGAGGATTAACTAATCAATTTAACAACAAAATAGCAATGCATACATACAAGTTAAATAAAGTATTAGACTTTAAAAGTAATGGGATTAAATGGGAAATGATCAAACTGCTTGCCTGGCTGTTGTTGCTCACTATGCTGCGGAGGATCACTCTCAAGGATGGCACAATCGTCGGAACCTACCGAAAGAGCGAAAAAGAACCGATAAGAACAAAGAAAACGAAAAAGACTCTAAAACCAACTTGATCCAAATGCTCTGAAAATTTTACAGCAGCAAGGGCATGGTTTATAACAAATTTAGAAACAAGAACCAACTGATTTGGACTCTTAATGCAAAAGTTATGATCAAAACAAGTTTGCTCAGCTGGAAAAAATTGCAAGCTGTTACTGTTCATCATAATTAAATTATTTGGCAAAAATTTCTAGAAAGGTGGTGCAGCTGAAATTTTTATGGTAGAACAAGCACCTCAAAAGATGAACAACCCAATTGGATTCATCTCATTTAGAGTTAAAATGATTTAGTTATGATTTTTCAAGTTATAAAAATGAACAAAACTAAATTGCATATGAACTCTTGCTGAAAATAGTAAGATGCCTAAATTCAATTTTAACAACAATTTTATTATTAGAGGAAGCCAACAGAATTGGATTTACTCATAAAGGATTTACAGAGAATTAGTTATGCATTTTACAAATTTCAATGAATTCTAAACCACATTTTAGGTTGAAACAAGTTAACAACGATTATACTATTTTCTGCTACAGAAAAGAGTTCAAAATCATACTCAATTTAAAGTTCATTCTACTACAAAGCTAACACAACTTGAATTTCTCAAAAAGGAGTTGAAATGAAATAGTTATGCACCTTTGAAATCTAGAACATTTAAAAACTTTGAAAATTTGGAGCTCTCAGGAGGTCTGAGGGAAATGACAGAATTGGGGAGGTCGGAACCGCTGATGCGAGATCCAACGGCCTCAGGGCACCGATCGCACAGCGCACGCAAAGGACCTCCTTGCGCACTGAGGAGGTCGTGGCCGTCAGATCTGGATCTGGCGGCCCAGAGCTCCAGGAGGAGGTCCTAAGGCCCACTCACAAGGGGAGGTCTGGACGGCTAAGATCTCCTGAGGGGAGGTCCTAGCGGTCCAGATCTGAACGAGGAGGTCCTAAGCGATAAGCTTCACAGTGAGAGGTCTTGACGGCTAGGATCTCACCGAGGAGATCCTAACGGTAAAGATCTATGCGGAAGGAGGTCTGGACGGCTAGGATCTTACCGAGGAGGTCCTAACGGTCAAGATCTCAATGAGGAGGTCCTCCAAAATAGTGCTTTAACCGAGAGAGGTCTGGACGGCTTAGATCTCCCTGGGGAGGTCATAAACGGTCCAGATCTCAACGAGGAGGTCGTCCAAAGCAATGCTTTAACAGAGAGAGGTCTGGACGGCTAGGATCTCACCGAGGAGGTCCTAACGGTCCAGATCTGTGCGGAGGGAGGTCTTGCGGTCTTTTTCACAAAGGACCAGAGGTCTTTTGCAAAGAGGACCCCAAGGGGAGGTCCTAGAGGGTGGTTTTGATAAAAACGACCAGGGGTGGTCTTTTTGCACAGCGGACCTCAAGGAGGTCTTTTGCAAAGAGGACCCCAAGGCGGAGGGTGATCCTAGCGGCTGAGATTTAACCTACTGAGGTCTTTAACGGCCAGATGCAGGTTAGGGAGGTCCTAGCGACTCAGATTGAAACTCAAGGAGCTCGTGGACGGCCAGGATTACACAAGGGGGTTTTAGCTCTTAATCTTTTCAGAACAGGGATCAACGGTCTAGATCTAAACGCTAAGGTTCTTTTACGGCCACGAAGCAACCGAGGAGGTCCTGAGATCCGACAAAAACTCGGCAACAGGACAGAGCACCGCACTCTGGTCGCCAGCTCGTCGCCGGCGACCATGACCACGGCGGCGCGGGCCAACGGGGCAAAATGTTCGCAATACTATTGCGAACATTGTGAGTGCACTTTTGTCGTCGGAGACGACCCACATCGCCGGCGAGCCGGAACGAGGCGGAGACCAAAGTACGGGAAAAGTGAAAACAGCGAAAAGCCTCGCCGCGACCTAAATCAAGAGGCGCTTGAGTTCGGGGGGCAAAAAGGAACTCACCGAGACAAGGCCGAGGTCGGAGGGGAGCTGAGTAGGCCCTAGCGGCGGAGAGGCTTGCTGGCCGAGAGGACGATGATGAGGACAAGGCGGCTTGAGCAAAAAGAGTAAGGCCGCAACATCAAAATAGGTTCCATATAGCTCCGGGGTGCTCCCAGAGCAAAGAATTGGAGGGAGGAGCTCTTCTGGAGTGGGACGAAGGGGTGTGTTCCACCAAAGAGTGGAACCCAGTGGTGCGCGCCTACGGAGACAAACCAAATTTAATTAGGGTTATCAACCACTGGGGTGAGAGGAAGGATTTGGAGCAAGAAGTGGAGCAATAGAGCCACTGGAGTACTAGATGCACCGAGGAGCTCCAAGCTTCAGTAATGGCGGCCAAGTGATTTGAGTGATTCGAGCTCAAGCAAGTAAGGTGGGTGCAAACTAGGGCTGCGGAAGGGTGAAAGGAGGGCAAAGAAGGAGAGCGGGGTGCTAAGTAGCAGAGGGGAGCACAGGCTCAACAACGGCTCTCTCTCTCGGGTGGTCAAGCCGCTATCTCACGCGAGCTGAGCGACGGGGGCAGGTAAGAGGCAGAGAGGGTGGACTTCGGGGGCGGTAGCACGCCGTGCAATTAATGCAGGGCAGCAAGGAGCGGTTGGGAGGTGACTAGGCGCTGCCTCCCCCGCTGACCTTACTCTGACACGCATGCACGCACGCACGCGGGCGAGAGGAGGAAGATGACCAGCGACGGTGGCCCCACCTGTAAGCGGAACAAGGTGGCTCGGGCCCAAAGTGTTCCAGTGGGTTGAGCCCAACCCAGAAGCACAAGTCCAACGACATCAGCGGTAGGATAGAAAACGGACGGCCAGGATTCAAAGCGGGGACGTGGAGGCTCCAAACGCTCCCAAGCAATCTTGACCGTTTGATCAAGGATGAACAGTTGCGATGGATCGGGCCGAGAGCGGCGCCGAGTTGGCTGGGTTGGACCGAGAAAGAGAACGGGCTCGAGTCTGACTTGAGCCCGAGGAACAGTGCAAGTCAAATAGGGTTTTGATTTTGAGGCTGAAACTTAGGAGAATTAATTGAGGTAACAAACTAACTCCAAAAATTCTGAAATTTTTACAGGAGCTTTCTAACTTAAATAGGGACCTTGTATAAAATTTTCAGAGGTTTTTGTGCTGTACATTTTCCTCCAAAATTATACAATGTGCTGAGCTAGGGTTTGACTGACCCTTAAAAATATTCAAACAATTTCTAAAAATTGTGAAATTTTTCAGAGGGGTCACATATCAACCCTAGGACTTAGGAAAAATTCTGAAATTTGACAAGAGGATTTTTGGAAAGGCAGGGTTTAAGGTCAAAATGACTTGTGACTCGTATTTCCATAATTCTTATTACAAGAATTTCCCAAACATACTGGAATTACAAGATGTAAGAAAAAGTTTTAATTTCTACCCCTTTTCTTACATTTGAAACACAAGTTGAAAATGGGGATGTTACATGTAGGCCAGGTGAGGAGGACACTTGAGCCTGCCACCCTAGCTGCAACGGCACTGGCACCAGCGTTGTCGTCCCCTCTGGGTTATCCAATAGTAGGTTTCGTCTACGTCCCTGTGTTGTCACTGTTCCATCTGACTCATGAAGAGAGGGAGGGCGACGAACCTCAAGGTACGCACTGCATCACAGTAAAACATTCTAACATGAGTAATAAATAGATACATTATACATAGTAAACAACAACATACATAGTAAACTAACAAAGCGAACACAACAGTAAAAACAAGGCACAGGCAGTAATTGTGTTTTCTCAACATAGTAATCATTAAAGCAACATGCAGCAAATTACTGATTAAGTGCATATGTTCTTTTGCAGGTGAGAGGTGGCGATGTCGAGTTAAGCGTCGACAACATAATAGACTTGATCGAAGCCGACACAATCCCGGGGTTGCACCTCGCCACATACACTACACAGACCCCAATCGAACCGACAGTTGCGGCAGGCCACGAGTTACTTCTCACCATCCCGGAGCAAGCCGAGGTCCTAAATGCAGTAAAACACGTACGTATGGTCAAGTTAGGTTGGTCATTCTTACAGTAATTCATATCTAATTCATTTTTATCGTAGGCGACAGTAAACAAGGGATCCATCGATGTTCCGTTAAAGCACCCGATAGTAGAGCACACGGAGGTAACAACACAGTAAAACCTGAGGGGAGAAAGAAGTAATTTTACATACTTTTGACAGTAACGTGATCCATTTTTTTAATTTTTTTGAAGGTGCCAGTAAAGGAGACCGAAACCACCCCAACAGTAAAGGAGGGAGAAGAGGCCCCTACTGCCGTGAGCAAAGTCAAGGAGGCACAAGTGGCTAGCACCAGCGAGCCAGAGGTACATACTGGGACCACTGGCAGTATTATACTATGTTATATACAGTAATTTGGTGGACACATGTTAGGCAGTGGAGGCGCGTACCGATGCTCGCAAAGACCCGCTGGGTAGACCCAGCATGGCAAAGGTGTAGGGTTCATTGCAGTAATTTATCACAATTTTTTCAGTAAAGACATGTATAACACGATAGTAAAATAAAGAGATATGAGTCCTTTATCCGCAGGATAGCGTCGCCGAGCCAAAGCTCAAAATAAAACTCGCCGATCCCAGGCTAGCAAAGACAACAGGCACAACGGTGACCAAAAAGGGGGCGCCTGTGGAGAAGACTACCGTAGGGAAGATAGTTCCCTCCTTAGCCCAGAGGGACATCGATGACACCGGTGCATTTGGAAAGAGGCTAACAAAAGCTCTCAGCAAGCTGGTATCGCCATTCAAGCCGTACAAAAGGCGACCGGAAGTGCTCGTAGCTATGGCCATGGATGTGAGGGAGCTAATATGCAACGATGAGAGCCTCAAAAGGTAGGAGAATATCGCCACGCTTTTACTGATACGTGAATGTTTTTTTACTACTATATCAATAGAGAGTTTACTCGGTTGAAAGACGTTTATTTATTGCGCCCATTTTTTTACAGAGAATACACTTATGTTTTACTGCTATAACGAACGACTTTTTTTACTACAACATTGCTCTACTACAATCCAGTGATGGATTCATAGTGGCCGCAGGAAAAAACATGGCAGAGTCATTCAAGGACGGACAGATGACTGAAGACATGTTCATCTCTCAGTTCATCGAGTGTTTGCGTCAAGACGATGCCGACCTGAGGCCTCAAAGCAACGGGTATTGGGTGTTCCTCCCTATCGAACTGTTGGTAAGTTGTTGATTTATTGCACAAAGCCTTTTTATTTTCATAGTAAATGATTACTCGCGTAGCAGTAAATCTTGTCGCCTCAATTGGTAAATTTTAAAATACTCTGTTTTGCTCGTTGACAGAAATTGCTAAACGTAGAGGAGTACGTTAAAAACGAGTAGTACAGTGGTGAACAGGCCGTAAGCATGCTGAAGGAGCACATGGCCACGGTAGACATCACGCGTGTAAAGATGGTAAGCAATTTTTGCCTATCCAACGCACATCTAGTAAATATTATTCATGATCTTGTAAATTACCTATTTTCATTATAGTAAATCTTTCAATAGTTTCGTGTTTTTTTGCATATTTTTTATGGTTTTTTATCCCCTTTGCAACTCTTCCTCCCAGTTTTACACAAACAACACTGGTCCATTTGCTGCTTCAACATAGCGCAGAAGTGCTGGACTACAACGACTACAAGTAGAAGGGCACAAAATTAACGGCCCACCACAATCTAGTGAGGAAAAGGATCATCCCCCATCTACGCGCGGCCCTGCAGGCCGTGACTATTGGGGAATTCCCAATCATCGTGAACTGGAGGACGCACAACATGGGGACACCAAAGCAAGTCCTAGAGAACGACTGTGCCTTCTTCGTAATGAAGTACTTGAAGTTCTGAGATGGTGAAAGCTCAACACTGGCAACATTGATAGAGCCAGTAAGAATCCCCCACCACCCGCAACATGTAGCATTTTTTTTTACTATTATATAGCGTCTGACATGCGACATTTTTTTTATTATGTGTATGCAGGAGAAGGGGAACGAGTACAGGGCTCAGATGATGTTTTAACTGTTGTTCCACAAGGTCAACAGCGTCAGGCCCCTCCCTGAAGCTCTGGAGAAGTATAGGTCGCTCAGCAAACAGATGTAATTTTTTTCGTGTTTACGACCATATATCAAGTAAATTTTTTTGTAACTGACAGTAATACGTGTTACATTTGACAGTAAAATGTATGATTATGGAAGAACTTTTGCGTAACAAATAGTAAATTCATGTTTTTCACGGGGTATACCAGTAATGTTGTCTTCAAACAGAAGTAAAATGTTATCAAACTCACAGTAACTACCAAAAAACACAAAGCGCAAGCTTGTTACAGCAGTAACACGACATGCCTTTCGAAGTAATAATAGATATCACTTACGGTAAATGATAACATTTACTGGATCAGCAAACGTGACACATTTTCAACAATAAAACCAGCATCTTGAATATTACAGTCATCTCTTCCTCACCGAAACAACAATAAAACCTTTTTATATAACGACACAGGGTGACGCGTGATCATTTTACTGACAATATTTCACCACCATTTGCGTGTTGGTGGGTTTTTACTATCAATCTAGAATAGCAACAATCAACTTTTACGGCTTTATTCGATGCGCGCGCAGGTTTTACTGTCGACTCGAGCAGGTGGTGAGGGCGCTGGCGCGCGAGGGGTTTGCTGTCGTTTTTAGTGCGCGCGTGAGGGTTTTACTACAATTTTTGACGCGCGTGTGAGAGTTTTACTACCGATCTGCGGGAGGCGTGAGTGCTGGTGCACCGCGCGTAGCGCGGGGGGAAGCGTGGGCTGCTTAGCCGTGCGCAGCGTGGTCCAAGCTGCAACCCACGTGCAGAATAAGCTATTCAGCATGCGAGCGCTAAATAATGTTATATATATATATATATATATATATATATATATATATATATATATATATATATATATATGATTAATACATTCTACTCCCGGGTGTAGTTACTTCCACCTCTAATATATCACCTAAAAGAACTTAACATACTCCTTTATCACTTTGGATATATTCATATACTAATTATAAGATACTCCAATATGAATCACACGAAAAATTTGTAAGGGAGTCTATAGTTTTTAGCATATTTTGTAAATACTTCATATTCGCACATAAAAAGAGTATGTCTAAAAAAATATACATACCACCCCTGAAAAGGTGTAAATACCACCTAGGTGGTCTTATATATTCGTATACTATACATATATACTCTTGGTTGCGTAAGATACTCCCTATGTTGTAAGTTACGAAATAGGGAGTAACTACTCCCGGAAGTAGAAAAAAAACTTTATATATATATATATATATATATATATATATAGAGAGAGAGGAAAATGGTATGGTACTCCTGGGAGTACGTACTCCCACCTCTCATATACCACTTAAACTGTATGATTATATATATATATCCCGGAGGGATAGTGATAGGAACCGGGGGCGAGCTTCTTGCCGTTGTCGGTGGTCGGGCTAGGACCACATTTTGTCCCTATGACGTAATTGCGCTACGATTTTGCACCGCCGATGTCGATGCTGGAGATGGCGAAGGTCGGAGCCGCTATCGCGCTGCGCGGTATTAGGTTTTTATTATGATATATTTGAAACAATTTACACAAGAGTATAATATTGGAAATTTTTTATGACAAGTTTACACGTGTTACTTTCATGTGCCCAAATTAGAAAATACTCATAGCTAGTGATACCTTTGGGCAAAGTTATTATGACTTGACTGCATGCATTACATGGTGTTGTAACTTTTTTGGCAAGAAATATTTAGGCAAAGTTGCCCTATAAGCCCCTGAACTATTCCATTTTGTTCAATCGAGCCCCTGTATTATTAATCTGCTGATTTGAGCTTTGTCTAATCGAGCCCTTTCTCCAGTATTAACGGACATGTCAGAAACCAGCTAGTGGAAGTGATGGAAGTGATTGATCAGACAGAGCTTGACAATTTGAGGGCTCAAATAAACAAGTTAACATTATAAGGGTTTTATTGAACAAAATGGAGTAATTGAGAGGCTTGTAGTGTAATTTTTCCAGATATTTTTCGGTTGCATACAAAAGTAAGTGTGTATGTGTAAAACCTTATATATCCTGGCTAGTACGGTCGATTGATTAATTGGTGTGTTTTGTATGCACCGAATTAAGGAGTTAAGCTAGTAATTTCCGACATATCCGTCCTCTTGCCGGGGAATGAAAAAGATTTTTTTTTTCATTTCTATCTAGGAAAGCGGATTCTTTCTATCGAAAGTGAGAGAGCCACTATGCAAGAATTTTTTTATGGTACATTCTACTAGCCAACCAATTGATTGTAACTACAAACTTGAAGAAAATTGAATCTCAAAAAAGAAAAACTTGAAGTAAATTGAATGGAGCATGCATGCATGCATATTTACAATAAACTTTTCCTTGGACATGGTGGAGTGTAATAGATGAAACGTCATATAAAAGCGTAAATTTAGATTGTTCCTTAGCGTCGCTTAATCTCTGTGCAAACTTTCTTTTATAAATTAAATATTCAAATAATACAATCAATTTTGACCACCTGTACGTGCCACACTAACTTCGAGCTTTTTCCAAGATAGACAAATTAACATTCTGTATTTCCTAATTTTAGAAAAGGAAAATAATAATGCTGGTTAAATTATAGTATATAATGTCATATCGAAATAGACCCATTTATCTTGATTATACTACTCGTAGAGACTAAAAGCAAAAGATATCATTATCTTTGAATAGCTGTGGCGACATTTTTCTCATTGCCTGCATGCTCTTGCAAAACGAAAAGAAAAGTTCACTCTTAAAGACTATATTGATTAATTCTTTTTGCGAAGACCATTGATACAAAATTTTAACATTTTATTTTCTATACCAAAAAGTTTAACATTTTCGTTATTATTTTAGGTCCTTTTAACCCCTGGGCTTCTCCGCAAATGCTTGCATACATTGTACTCCCTTGATTTGTTCGTACATGTAAATCGGACGTTTCCTAGCTAGCTAGTATAAATATTGCTCCATATTGTGCTTCCTTTTCTTCTTTTTTTAATGTACTAAAACACACTCATTGCAAGTGGGTGTAGTTTTTTTTTTTTCATGCATGATTTGTTCTCTTTTCCATTCCTCACATTTCTTGCCTCCAATTAATTTGCAAGAATATAAACAACGAGGTTAATTGGCGATCCTAATTGTATCTTTTTGCCGTTTCAGTTTTGAAAGAATCAGTTGCATTGGATAGTACAGTAGTTGCTGCTACGCTCACCAGCTCAACATCGATTGCGCACCAACGGAACATTGATTTCTTCCACCTGATTTAATTTATTCATCTGTAAATTTGTTAGCTCTACTATGAGAAGCGCTAAATGGTCTTTATGTAATAGGTATCTTTAAAATCGACGACACGTGATTTATAGTTGCTAAGGAAATTAAAAGAATAACTATGCTAGAAATTCTCACGAAAAAGAAAAATATCCGACCTTTTATTTGATGGACTCTAATTTTAGAGGTTTAGGTTTGCTCTATTACTTGTATATTGATTTATTTACAAAAATATCATACATCAAAACGGGGGCGGACCACAATTTGTCCCTTTGACGTAATTGCGCTATGATTCTGGACCGCCGACGTCGATGCTGTAGCTGGAGACGGCGAAGATCGGAGCCGTCGTCGCGCTGTGCGGCATTAGATTTTATTATCATATATTTAAAACAATTTACACAAGATTATAATGTTGGAATTTTTTTATGACAAGTTTACACGTGTTACTTTCATGTGGCCAAATTAGAAAATACTCATAGCTAGTGATACCTTTGGGCAAAGTTAATATGACTTGACTGCATGCATTACATGGTGTTGTAACTTTTTTTGGCAAGAAATATTTAGGCAAAGTTGCACTATAAGCCCCTGAACTGTTCCATTTTGTTCAATCGAGCCCCTTGTATTATTAATCTGCTGATTTGAGCTTTGTCTAATCGAGCCCTTCCTCCAGTATTAACGGACATGTCAGAAACCAGCTAGTGAAAGTGATTGATCAGACAGAGCTTGACAATTTGAGGGCTCAATTAAACAAGTTAACATTATAGGGCCGTGTTTGATTGAACAAAATGGATTAATTCAGAGGCTTGTAGTGTAATTTTTTCCAAATATTTATTGGTTACATACAAAAGTAAGTGTGTACGTGTAAAACCTTATCCTCATGTTCTATGTTTTAAGTATATTATCCTGTTAATTGACTTGAGAAGTTTACATTCTAAACTCATTAGTTATATGTTATTTATGTCATTCAAATGCTGCTAGAAATATGTTTTTATATTTATAATTGTTGATGAAATTATTTCTGAATATTTGCTAAAACCGCTAATTTTACAGCACATTCTACTAACCAACCAATTGATTGTAACTACAAACTTCAAGAAAAATGAATTTCAAAAAAGAAAAATTTGAAGTAAATTGAATGGAGAATGCATGCATGCATATTCACAATAAACTTTTCCTTGGACATGGTAGAGTGTAATAGATGAAACGACATACAAAAGCGTAAATTTAGATTGTTCCTTAGCATCGCTTAATCTGTGCAAACTTTCTTTTATAAATTAAATATTCAAATAATGCAATCAATTTTGACCACCTGTACGTGCCACACTAACGTCGAGCTTTTTCCAAGATGGACAAATTAACATTCTGTATTTCCTAATTTTAGAAAAGGAAAATAATAATGCTGGTTAAATTATAGTATATAATGTCATATCGAAATAGATCCATTTATCTTGATTATACTACTCGTAGAGACTAAAAGCAAAAGATATCATTATCTTTGAATAGCTGTGGCGACATTTTTCTCATTGCCTGCATGCTCTTGCAAAACGAAAAGAAAAGTTCACACTTAAAGACTATATTGATTAATTCTTTCTGCGAAGACCATTGATACCAAAATTTTAACATTTTCTTTTCTATACCAAAAAGTTTAACATTTTCGTTATTATTTTAGGTCCTTTTAACCCCTGGGCTTCTCCGCAAATGCTTGCGCATACATTGTACTCCCTTGATTTGTTCGGAATTTTTGGCGGATACAACAACTTTTGAACTCGTATTTACACTTCTAACCAACTTTGCAGCGTATTTGCAAATATAGCAACGCTGGCGACGCGCATCGCGCTACCGCAACGTAGGCGCGACAGGTACCCTGCGGGCGCGCGCCCACCCAGGGCCCGCCCTTGTTCCCCGCCACCTCAGCGCCCCCTCCCGCCACCCCGCCACGCCGGCGAGGCCCCGCCGCCACCTCACCGCGCCCACCCCACCACGACACCATGTGGTGCGCCGCCGCGCGCACGCTCCACGTGGCGCCGCGCTCGGCATCGCCTCGGGCCGCAGCTCACCCCGCGCCCACCCTCCATGCCCTCCACGTGGCGCGCCCGCGCGCGGCACTCTCGCCGCGACGCAGCCCCACCCCGCGCCACCCTCACGCCTCCACGTGGCGGCCACTGCTCCCGGGCCGCAGGCTGACCCCGCGCCCACCCCTCCACGTGGCCCGAGCCGCCCGCACTGCTCTCGGGCGCAGGGTCACCCCGCGCCCACCCCTATGCTAATTAGGGTAATTAGGGTTAGGGTATATAATTAGGGTTAGAAGAGTTTGAAGGAATTTTAAAATATACAAATGAGTTCAAAAAATTATGAAATTTTTTGTGTAGCCTCGTGACACCCTGTATTTGTTTGTATAATTTTTTTATAATTTTATTCATTGAGATTTTTTATTGCAAATTGGTATGACTGTATCATTAGTAATACGTGTTGATTGAGCAGAGATTTGAACCAGACCCCCCTCCATTTGCAGCAGGCCCTCCCTCTATTTGCAGCAGGTGTTGATTGTTCAAAGATTTGAATCAGGCCCTTTCTCTATTTGAGCCATGTGTTGATTGTTAAAAGATGTGAAAGAGGTCCTCCCTGCATTTTTCCACCGAAAGCATCGATCCGTCACGTCCTGTCTCAAATCATTGTGCACCGACATTTATGGCTTAATTTACGCGCGGGATAAGGATTCTCTTTAAAAGAAGTGGCGAGCTAGCTCGATTGCACTTCCAGTAGTCCAATTAGTCCATTTCATATCGTAGTGAGCTTGCGGCAGAGAAGGGAGAAGCCAATCAGAGAGAAGTTGGAGTTGGCTGAGTTAGGGAAGTTGTGCATCGTCTTGTGAGCACCTAGAAAAGTGTTGTGGGCACCTAGAAAAGGTAAGTGTCATTCGCATTCGGCTATAGTTTTAGCTAGTTTTAGCAATGTGATTAGGATGTAATTAGATGAATTGTAGTTTGTTATTGTAGGAACTGAGTAGTTATAGTTGTGTAGTCGGTGTATTTTGACTTAGTGTTCGAACATTAAATTGGAAGATTTAGTGTGATTAGCACGTAATTAGAAGACTTAGTAGTTAGCAATGTGATTAGCATATTTATTGTTGTTAGTGTTGTAAATTTTAACTCGGTGATTTGCATAGTATGAGGAACCTAACCGTAAAATATTAAAATATTTGAAGGTCGTTAAACGAAATTGAAATAGAATTGGAATAGAGTGTTAGCAGACTTAAAATTGAAACGAAATTAAAAGCTGAGGAGGCAGAGTGTTAGCAGACTTAGCAGAGTCTTATCTTTTCAATTAGTTGACTTAGCAGACTTATTGTTGTTAGTGTTAACAGACTTAGCAGAGTCTTGTCTTTTCAATTAGTTGACTTAGCAGAGTTATTGTTGTTAGTGTTGTAAATTTTAACTCGATGATTTGCATAGTGTGAGGAACCTGGTCGTAAAATATTAAAATTTTAACTCGGTGTTAGCAGAACATGCACTATGGCATGGACGGAGTCAATGACAAACGGGCCCCACTCCAATTTTTTTGAAACCAATTGTGTTGGTTTCCTTTTGGAGGTCGTTAAACGAAATTGAAATAGAATTGGAATAGAGTGTTAGCAGACTGACTTAGAATTGAAACGAAATTAAAAGCTGAGGAGGCGGAGTGTTAGCAGACTTATTGTTGTTAGTGTTAGTGTTAGTGTTAGTGTTAGCAGACTTAGCAGAGTCTTGTCTTTTCAATTAGTTGACTTAGCAGACTTATTGTTGTTAGTGTTGTAAATTTTAACTCGGTGATTTGCATAGTGTGAGGAACCTGACCGTAAAATATTAAAATTTTAAAATTTTAACTCGGTGTTACCAGAACATGCACTATGGCATGTACCGAGTCAATGACAAATGGGCCCCACTCCAATTTTTTTGAAACCAATTGTGTTGGTTTCCTTTTTTTATTGTACTTTAGCTTAGAATAGGTTTGAAACTTATTACTACCACAGAAAAATTTGGAATTGGAATTAATTTACAATCGTTTATGTTCATTAGCCACATTCTCTCTAATGTTCTCTATCCATGTGTTGCTAGGCATGTCTCTACCGAAGCTACTGGAACAATTCTACGATGACGACCACCGGTGCAAGCTGTGGCTCACTGCTGATGCGGATGACCCTCCGCCCCTGGCGCTTCGGGCGGGGAGGGACTGGTGGGCGCTGCATGATCGTTACGCCCCGATCCTCCGGGAGACGGGCTTGTTGCCCTTTGCGAGGATGGTCTCCGTCGAATGCGGGTTCACCCTCGACGGCAGTCTGCTATCCGCACTTGTCGACAGGTGGAGGCCCGAGACGCACACCTTCCACTTTCGGTGGGGTGAGATGACGGTCACCCTACAGAACGTGTCGTTATTGACAGGTCTCCCGATCCGGGGTGTGCCGCTTGTTCCGGACCCTCCGAGTGCGGACTGGAAGGCCATGCTGGAGCAGCGCTTTGGGCAATCTATCCCGAAGGGTGCACGTGGCGTCCCCCGGGCTTGGCTGAGGCAGTTCGGGAAATGCCCGGAGGGTGCACCTGACGAGGTCGTTAGGATGTACCTCGTTGCTTACCTTCTCCAGCTCTTTGGTTGGGTCATGTTTCCAACCTCAAAGGGGGATGTTTTGAACCCCAGCTTCATCTCCATCGCCGAGTCTTTGGTTTGACGGTGGCCGATCGACATCAGGTACCGAGGATCACCGTCCTTGCGCCACATACCGGGGGTTGTGTGACGCTTCGCGGCATGGTACCACTACTACCAACCTGGTCGTCTGCTACGTGCTCCTGCAGCTGTGGAGTTGGGAGCACTTCCCTATTGGGCAGCCGACCATTGAGATAGCAGTGCATCCGTACCCTATAGTCGGAACCCCCCCACATGACGTCGTAGACGCGCCCACCATGGGCTTACGGTGGAGTGCTACCAGTCTGCGCTGGGCCAGCGCAAGACCGGCGAGGTGCTACTCGTTGGACCACAACGAGTTCGAGTCGTTGCACGAGAGCGACATCATTTGGTGTCCATGGTATCCTGATTATCTGCTCGCGGTAGCGCCGCACAGGCTGTCTGTGCAATGCATCCAGGACACACTACTGTGGAGAACGACCTGCCACTTGGTGTTCTCACATATGGTGGAGCCTCACGCGTGGCAACGCGTAACACGACAGTTTGGTCTGTGCCAGTCTGTGCCCCCCTAGACGGCAGGCTCCTAGAGCGAGCCGTACACATATGAGTCAAATTTCATCTAAGTAATGTTCGCAGTCCTTACGTCTTCTTTCTCTAACATTAATCTTTCCAGAAATGCAGGCAATTGAGGTGGGGCGGGCAGATTCGGGACTGGCCAATGCACCAGCAGGAGTGGACTATAACATGGATGAACATGGCGCACGTGGATGTCTGGCATGAGCAGCGTCCGTACGACCGTGAGTCGTATGGTGCGTACATGGAGTGGTACGTGCCATGAACGCGTGCAAGACTGACCATTCCTCCTCCGGAGTGCCTAGAGGAGGTGACACAGCCGACGCACCACGAGGAGAGCCTCCGCCGCACATACGACCGTCACATCACTTCCCGACTTGACGACGCCGTACGACACTTACCACCTCTCGCAGTTTCATTGACGACATTCGTACCTTTTGTTAATAAACCTATTACGTATGTCACTGCAGTTGGAGCGGGCGCTGCACATCCAGAGCGCGTCGAACAACGCCCTCAGCAGCCCAGATAGAACCCCAGCGGGGTATAAAAAAGTTTTGAAGCACATCTCGGTGGAGATGAAGAAAATAGTAAAGAACTTGAGCTGCGTTCGTTCAAGGGACGACACCCTGCGCATCGGGCTCGAAGTGGGGGGGGGGGCGTGCTCACCCGCTAGGTCAGCACGACCTAGCAAGTCCAGCAGGTGTCGTAGTATTTCCCGTCGGTCATCCGCGGGACAGGTCGCAGCGGGGGTAAGTCGCTATGTTCAAATTTACGTTCTGTTTTTTGCTTTATGCCTTACGTACCGCTAACATCATGTCGTTCTCTCGCCGTAGGTCCGTCGGGATGAATCACTTCATTGTCGGGCCGGTATACGATCGCGCGCCCCTCGCTTATCTGCAGTGCACATCCGGGAGGTACGAGGTTCTTAGTTTACGTCCAGAGTGTTTACTTGTACTAACATCGTCCCGTCTTGCAGCCTTTAGTTGCCCGTGGGGGTGACGGCCAGTTCACGTCGACTGATGACGAGGATATGGGCCTCCCAGCTCGTGTGAGGGAGAAGTACACGACGCTAGGGCACGATCAATGGCAGCCAGGGTTCCTAGCGTACTCAGGGTAGAGCTCCTCTGGGTTCGGTGCCCCATGATACGTTCCAGGCCAGAGCTCCTCTGGGTACGCGGGAACCCTGTACATCCAAGGCCTGACTTCATCCGAGCAACCGGAGTTGCAGGCATCGTACCCCCAGAGTGGTTTAATAGCCTCCGTCGTGGATGAATTCCTCGGAGTTGTCCCCCAGGTCGGCATGGCTGATCACGACGACATGTACGCCTACCAGGCTCTGCTCCAGAGTCAGCCTACTGGTCCACCTCCACCTCAACGGTCTCCCTACCCCCTCCGCACAGACACGCGCTCTCCGGACCGGTGGACGTATTCCACGGGTCATGCTCGGCGCAAAACAAGGCCGCGCACACGGACGCAACCGCACCAGGCAGAGAGTAGTAGCTCAGACGAGTGAGCCATGTAGTATCGCGTGTTATGCGATTTTATTTTACTATATTTGTACACGTATTTTTGTTGTTATGTGTGTACTTGCTTGTGTAAATTTTTAATAATTTTATTCGTTTAGAATTTTTATCACTATTTCGTATAAGTGTCTTGTTCGTATTAATCAATAAACGTACAAACGCGAAAAATCCAATAAGAGCGACGGACACCGAAAAAGACCTAAAAACCAAAGTCATCCAAAATCCATGAAATTTACACAATAGGAAGATCATGATTTTAAATGAATTAAGCAACAAGAATCAATCAATTTGGACTAAACATGCAAAAGTTATAGACTAAACAGTTTTTCAGAATGTTTTTGAACATAAAATTTTTATGGTAGGGAGAGCAAGGCATCCTAAGAACAACAAAATTGGGTTTACTTCATTTGGATTAAAAATCAATTTCTTATGATTTTTCTAAGTTATCAAACTAGTGCACAACATTTTTTAGAGACAATGACCTAAATAAAATCTATTCTATACTAAAACATATTAACAGAGGAGAGTTAGGTTTTTTATTTCCCACAATTCCTTTACAAGAATTACAGAAAAGTTTAAAAACAACAAGATGCAAGAAAAGATTTAACTCCTTCTCATTTTCTTACATTTGAAACATAGACCCATATTTGGGATGTTACAGAGCTGAGGAGGCAGGGTGTTGTCACGTCTTACTTTGCAGGGAGCTGTCATGTGCTGCTTTGCACAGTCTTGTCTTTTCGATCTAAAAAGCTGAGGAGGCAGAGTGTTGTCACGTCTTACTTTGCAGGGAGCTGTCACGTCTGGTCTCGTCATCTGCAAGCTAACGCATTACCCGCTTTATAAGCCTCCCCCGTGGCCTATAAAATGCACGCCCCACACGACGAAAGTAGGACCACTTGACCCTCTAAACCGTAGGAAGAAAAACCTTCTCCGTCTTACAGTAACATACCATGGCAGACGAAGAAATGGGACCATTCCAACCGGGGTCGCCAAAGCAAGACCTTCCCCTTCAAAGGAGGGAGGACTTCGGGCCTAACTACCGGTTGATGCCGAACAAGCGTGCTCAACCGGTATGGCCGAAATGCGAACACAGGGAGGACACTGTCATGCAGGTATTGGACGGCCTTTTCGATGGCGGACGACGTTTCTTCCGATGCCCACACTATGGGGTACATTTAGTAAGTTGTTTCCTTTATATTACTGCTAATAGAGCCTCCTTGTTAACCCTCCTTTCCAGCAGATGGTGAAATGCGACTTTGTCCGCTGGATCGATCCTCCCCATGAACGACATGTTGCGATGTACCTGGATAGATTGTGGAACCGAATATTTGAGTTGGAGGCACGGATTGACGATCTCAACAAGGAAAACGATGACCACCGCCAATAGATGCAGTGCGAGAGGGGCAACGAGGAGGTCGTCAACATAGGAAGTTCCTATGATCCCACATGCTGCTGCGCGAACCTTAGCTGCATATGTGCATGCAACTACAACGACGGCAACCCACGTCCGAGGCGCCCCCGTGAACAACACTACTACAACGACGGCAACCCACGTCCGAGGCGCCCCCGTGAACAACACTCTATGTGGGTAGCGTGAGACACCTTCTACCATTAGACACGACCAGAGAAGCTTGTACCTCCGTACTCGTCCCCTTATTTACGCAATTATGTTCAATCTCGTGAACCATGTAACTTAATGGTCGATGCGTCATTGCGGTTGCCTTTTATCGAGTGGACTGCTTCATGTCATTGCGGTTGCCTTTTATCGAGTGGACTGCTTAATGGATGCGTCGTGTGCATTGCGTATCGACATCTCCAATGGACTTGCAATTTAGCTTTTTATTTAGACAACATTCCAAGTAAGGGAAAGTATAGTATATTTGGAATATCCCACAACCTTCTCTAGACCGCAAATATACCTTGCTGTCGAGACATTTATCACCAAAATGTAACCCGGCAAATCTCAAATACATTCCAAGTCACATGAAATCATGAAACCCTAATATCGAAAACATAAAATCCAAATTCTCATGAACTAAATACTAATTTTTTTTAGAGAATACCAGAAAACATAAAATTACCAAAATATTACACAATCAAGTCATACTAATTAGCGATAAAAAATCTGAACGAATAAAATTATGAAAAATTTAGACAACATTCCAAGTAAGGGAAAGTATAGCATATTCGGAATATCCCACAACCTTCTCTAGACCGCAAATATACCTTGTTGTCAAGACATTTATCAACAAAATATAATCTGGCAAATCTCAAATACATTCCAAGTCACATGAAATCATGAAACCCTAATATCCAAAACCTTAAATCCAAATTCTCGCGACCTAAATACTAAATTTTTTAGAGAATATCAGAACACATATAAAATTACCAAAATATTACACAATCAAGTCCACTCTAGCATAGTCATACCAATTAACGATATAAAATCTGAACGAATAAAATTATAAAAAATTTATACAAGCAAGTACACAATGTTAGGAGGCTACACAAAAATTTTTGTAATTTTTAGAACTCATTTACTATATTTTAAAATTATTCCTAACCCTAACCCTAATTTCAATTTCAGAATTTCTAATTATCCTAACCCTAACCCTAACCGTAACCTAACTAACTAACGAACCTACTACAGGGCTGGGCGCGGGCTGGCCGTGCGGCGCCGCAGCAGTGCACGGGTGGGCGCGGCGCGGGTGGAGCTGCGCGCGCCGCAGCAGTGGTCGCGTGCCGCGTGGTGGGGTAGGGGTGGTCGCGGGGAGTCGGGCGCGCGGGTGCACGGAGTGGTGAGGTGGCGGGGAACAGGGGCGGGCGCGGGGTGGGCGCGCGCCCACGTTGCGGGCGCGCGGTTGCCGTGCGCCCGGATTGCTATATTTGCAAATACGTTGCAAAGTTGGTTAGAAGTGTAAATACGAGTTCAAAAGTGGTCGTATCTGCCAAAAACTCGATTTGTTCGTACATGTAAATCGGACGTTTCCTAGCTGGCTAGTATAAATATTGCTCCATATTGTGCTTCCTTTTCTGGTTTTTTAAGTACTAAAACACACTCATTGCAAGTCGGTGCAATATTTTTTTTCATGCATGATTTGTTTTCTTTTCCATTCCTCACATTTCTTGCCTCCAATTTGCAAGAATATAAACAACGAGGTTAATTGACGTTCCTAATTGTATCTTTTTGCCGTTTCAGTTTTAAAAGAATCTAGTTGCATTGAACTTATTATTATTATAATTTAACCTATTTTAAAAAAATATTTTAAAGATAACATCTATCTAACTTTATGTTTAATTCTGACCCCTTTGACCACGCCACAACGTGTGGCATGGCAAAAGCACGTCGTCACGTTACGGATCTCGGCGTAGCAAACGAGTGTTGTTACGCCACTCCTCTTGGCATGACAGGACTTAGTTCAAAAACAGACACGTGTTGGCTCGGAGGTCTAATTTGATCACACCACGGGTCATAACGTTCGTTTATGCCGACCTCCTCATGCTGCCGCTGGATGCCACCGCAACCACAACCTCAGCCGCAGACGCAACCCAAGAACGCACCTGTAGTCCTACCATGGCACGAGTTTTTTTTTTGTTTAATTGGCACAGGCGAAATAGCAAAACCAGTTCCCCTCACAAGCCAATTGGCAAAAATAGCACCGCAGATATGCCGACATGCCACACGTGCCCTCTGTCGTGCCCCCACTCTTAACTTTGCACATAAACTTTTCATTTATGGTCATAAATGTGATGGAATTTTCTTAAGTATAAATCATATTATTTTATATCCATCGGATGAATATCCAATCATATAGCACATCAATCTTCGTACAAATTCAATGATCACAAAATTGTTTTAAAAAATCAGACAACTTACAAATAACAAAACTGTATCCCATACTCCCTTTGTCCCAAAACATAAGTCCATTATGACTTTTCACGGTCTCCAATGTAACATTTCGACTTTGATTTTGTATCACGATATACTAGCATATAAAAGTAATTTGTAAGATAAATCAAATGACATTGTTTTTATTTAGTCAATTTATATACTTTAAAAATATATAAATGACCGCATGGATGCCAAACGGTCTTATACTATGGGACGGAAAAAGTAGTGTAGGTACCGCTCTGGAATTTTGATTGCCTCTCATTGCGATTGGACTATTAAATTGTAACTTGTCATCACTAAACTAATGCCCTATAGTTCATAGCTCTTTTCCGAGAATCGTCTATATATCTTGAACTCCTTTCTGTTATGCTGAAAGCATCTTCCCAGTTAAGTGAAGCATTTGGGGCAAAAGCATTGGTTTTCTTTCACGTTTCTGTACTATGATTCTTCGGGCACATGAACATTAAGATGGGACGAATGAGAGATTAAAGTAAAATGAAGGGTACAAGTGAGTGTGCCCATCCGGTCTCTGCAATCAATCCATGCAAACAAGCCATAGCATGATATGCTGATATCAATGAATGGCTCTAGCTGGTAAAATGATGGTGCAATTTTCCTTTTCATCCAGATAGCAAGAGGTCCCATTAACTGTAAGTAGGGTTTGTTATTTTAGATTTTTTAGCATTTGATCTCATATTGCCAACTGCCAATGTCTCTACAAGTCTACATAGACTAAAGTTGCTCTAGTTATTACCGAGTTTTTAGCTAAAATAGCACTGTTTATGATCTCAATACCAAATCTGGCACTCTACCCGCCAAAATTGCAAAAAATAGCACCAAATCTGTGCCCCAGGGACATGGACTTCTCCTCCACGCGCCACGTGGCCTGAGTCCGTGCCGCAAGCGCATGGACGAGTCGCTCACCCGCACTGTGCCGTGCCCGCTTGCGCCCTCGCTCACCCACACTTGCTTGCACCCGCCTGCACCCCCGCTCGCCTGCACTTGCACCGCACCAGTGCGCGCTCGCCCGCCCCCGCACACGATCTCTCTCGCTAGTGAGCCCCAAGCCGAGTTATGCGCGTCATCTCGTGTCCCCGTGCATCCTCCACCTTTCCCCTCTCCATTCGGTCGCTACATCGCCGTGGAGCGCCGCCACCACCATCTTCCACCACACTGGCGCTAGCGCCCTGCAACCTCAGTTCCTCTCCGGCCTCCACGAGTCACCCGGCACGACCCCATCGTCGGTGCCAAGCCCATGCTCGCGTCAATTTCTGGAGAACACTGCTGTGCACCCGTGCACCTAAGCCGCCGCCACCGTGCCGCTCCACCCGCGCCACCACCACCTGGAAGACCCCCGAGATGTCGTCATTCCATTTTGCTCCTAGCCGGCCTCTCCCACGCCACCGTCCACTACCGGATCCGTGCGCTATAGCCGCCGCTGTCCCTCCTCTATTTTCCTCCTCTGTTCCTCCCTCTCTCCCATTGACTGCGGGCCCATCGAGTACGTGCGCCTGGGGCATGGATTCGGACCACGTGGCGCACTGAACTCGTCTGTGCGTAAGGCACGGACTCAGGCAACGTGGCGTGCAGAGAAGAAGTCCGCGCGCCTAGATTTGATGCTATTTTTGCTATTACGAACAGTGGCGGAGCTGGGCCTCGGGCCTCTGGGGCAATGGCGCTATTTTTGCTATTACGAACAGTGGCGGAGCTGGGCCTCGGGCCTCTGGGGCAATGGCCCGAGGCCCAGTTTCAAATTCCCACTTGAAATTTTTGAAGGAGACAAAAAAAATTCCATATTAACAAAAACACAAGCTAGGCCACGGCTGGACCGGCCTGAGGTCAGGCTATGGGCTGGCTACGCCCCTGATTACGAAGAGACATATTTGCTATTGAGGTCACGAGGAGGTGTGTCAAATTAGCCAAAAACTGTTTGTTACCTAGGTGAACAAATGTCGTTTTGCTACTGTGTATTGATTAGATGTGTGACAAGTGACATACAATATTGAATGGCATCTACTGGAGTCTCAAAAAGAAAGGGAAAAAAGAGAGAGCATCTTACCATGTGTTTGTTCAAGTTAATGTACGACTGTTTTTCTTAAACTTTCTGCAAAAGTTGCAACCATGCATGTCCTAAATCCTGTCCATCAGTTCCCCTTACTTTTCAGCCCAGTCCAATGGAAAGACAAGGCTTGCCTAGTTGCTACAATTAATTCATGACCCCTCTTTTGTCAGTTTCGCAAGTATGCACACTTTATTCGATTAATTGGGCACAAGAGATTTGAAATCTTATTTGTTCTTAGGAAACACTAGCCATGTCCATAGATCCCTAGTAATCTCTTTCTTGGAAAAGAAACTTCTATTCGGGGCAAGTTTAACAATACTGGCCAAACAACCAAATTTGGATGCTTTTCCCTAGTAATCTAAACAATTAGCAATGATCGTGCATATGTTATCATCTTCCCATTGAGTTGCAAAGTACTCTCGACAACTTTGTATCCTCCAATGGTGGACTTGGAGCACTAGATTCTTGCAAAGATTAGAAAAAAAAAAAGAAATGCGCAGAAGAGCAGAAATAAAAGGGAGAAAAGGATCGTCAACTTGTTAGTACAAATTTGGGGCAATGAAAGAACGGATCTTGCATGCATGCAGGCATAAAAATATCGACGCGATTTGCATACATGAGTAACTGAAGCCTGTAACAATTCCCTCAAAAAAATCAAATAGGAAGTGAAGCTTGTAACACTAAAAAGTGGTTGCAATTTCTGTCTTGACTGTTCATTCACTTATATGAACAATACAGTACTGCAAGGTACTCGGCAAAGAGGACATTTTTCAATGTGCTCTGCCACTAAGTTACATGCATGGGTGTTCCCGGTACAAACTTATCGACTATAAAAGAACTAAATATCGTATATATATATATATATATATATTACTACGGATGTCATGAATCTTAGTTTATCGGGGTAAATACCGTACAGAGGAGGACCGACACGGCTCGACTGAAGGAGAAGGGGTCTTAGGAGAAAGGAGGGACCATGGAGTGGGACGATGTACCTTGGGAGAGACTAGATTATTTCTTCTTACTTGATTAATAATACATACATACTATCTCTTTTATATGGACGACCGGACTTGACTTCTAAGAAACAATCTCTATTTCTAAAGAAACCTATATCTATTTGATGGAATATATCTCTAAGAAAGTAAACCCAACTAACAAGGAAACTAACTATTCTTATCTTTATTTCCCAACTAATAATGCACTCGCGGGCTGGCATAAACAGTGTGTGGTGCTACAGTGTCACACATACTATTCATGCTCGTGAATAGTATTCCCGCGCGTGACAACTTCTCCCCCCCTCGGCAACAACTCGTCCTCGAGCTGTGGCGCGACCATGGCTGAAGTCCTAGGTGACCCTATGTTGACAACAGGTTGCGATGGCGACATGACTCCTTGGAGATTATTGCCTCCACGTGCGGTTGCGACTAACTCACCGGTTGATGTGTTAGGCATGGAAGCAACCCTGGCAACGCCGTGGTGGCCACGATGCACTTTGGCAGGGGTGCGACAGGCTCCGATAGCTTCACGACAAGACGTGGCAGCACCGCTAAAGGTTTTGGTTCTGTTGTGGTAGGCTTCCGCGACGCCATGGCAGGATGCCGTAGTGCCACCATAGGTTCCGACAGCGTTGTTGTGGTTGCTGGGTACGCCACTACCTCTTGTTGCGCTTTCTTCTCCTTCTGATCCACGATCTTCTCTAAAGTAGCATGCATGTCGAGGAAGATAGCTGTCATCTTCTTGTCGTTGTCGTTGGTACTCATGGTCATCTTGTTGGCGTAAACCTTTATCATGGCCAACGACTTAGCGGCAAATATGATTGTCTGATCTGTCGCCATAACCATGATAGCAGAAGTCGTGGGAATAGATCGACTACTCTGATACCAAGTTGTCATGAGCCTTAGTTCACTTGGGTAAATACCATATAGAGCAGATCCGGCACTACTCGGCTGAAGGAGAAGGGGTATTAGGAGAAAGGAGGGACCATGGACTGGGATGATAAACCTTGGGAGATACTAGATTATTTCTTCTTACTTGATTGATAATATAATAGATACATTCTATCCCTTTTATATAGATGACCCGACTTAATCCTTAAAAAACAATCTCTATTTCTAAGAAATATATCTCTATTAGGTGGAATATATCTTTAAATAAGTAAACACAACTAATAAGGAAACTAATTATTCTTATCTTTATTTTCCAACTACTAATGCACCCGCGTGCTCGGCACAAACAGCTCGAGGTGCTACAGTATCACACGTGCTTTTCACGCTCATGAACAGTATCCCACACGTGACAACGGAGGAAATAAAAATAGCATGATGCACTCCATATGTTTTTTAAAAAGGAATAAGTCCAGTTTACCCCCTCCAACTATCAGAAAAGTCTGGTTTACCCCCCTGAACTTCAAAACTGGTTATTTAACCCTCTGAATTTGTGAAATCCGGTCATTTAACCCCTCATGCCGGTTTGAATGGGTGGTTTTGCACACGTGGCAGCAGTTTTGACATGTTAGTGCTTATGTCACCAAAATTCGCTGACATGGCAGTGGTTTCGCTGATATGATAGTCATCGACATAAAGACAGAGCAACAGACATAGAGGAGGAGGCGCGCTCGGCTCTAGAGGCGGCGGCGACGGCGAGCGACAGCCTGGGAGGTAGCGCCGGCGGCAAAAATGGGTCCCCGAGACGATGAGGAGTCAAGCGGTGGTGGCAGTACTCTTCGAGGTGGCCCATGGCAATGGGGGCGCAAGGCCGAGCGACTGCCGGTACTGGGGAAGGAGATGGGCGGCAGCGCTGGCGGGGGAGAAGAGGAAAAAGAAGGCACACACGAGCATTTATGGGCTGAAAAGGTCTCACCGATGCAGATGGTGGGGCGGAGGAGAGCCGACGCGAGCTGGCAGCATGAGCCCATGGCAGCGTGGTTGGCTCATCGTGGAGGCTGCGACCTGGGGAGGGAGGGCACAAATCAGAAGTTTGGAGAGGAAGAGCGATTCTAGGGGGTGCTCCAGGGAGAGGAATCGGAGGGGATCTCACCGGGAAAGGAATGGTGATGGTGGCGGTGCTTTTTGGTCGAAAACGGTGAAGATGGAGTTGACGGCGACTTCCTGCAAACAAGAGGTGAAATTGAGTTGGGGGGGAAGAAGAGGAGGCTCGGGAACACAACGTGACGCCATCGGTTTTGGACGAAGCTTGCCGGGTTGACGGGGACGGTGAGGGTGAGGCAGCGGCCGCGAACGGGGGGGGAGGGGGGATGGTGCATTCTCGATGCTCCTGCTCAGGGAAGAAGAATTGGAGGTGAGGGATGGATTGAGGTGGCCGAGGCGGTGCTAGAGGGCACGACGGTGGCGACTGGAGCTCACTGGGGCAGTTATGGCACACATTTTTTGGGTGGCGGTGCTAAAGGGGGAGGAGCCATGGCGCGGCAGTGGAGGCGGATGTGGGGGCGGATGCGAAGGTAGAGGAGGCGGAGGTTGCGGTGACTGAGCACGATGAAGAAGAGGAGGGGAGCGACGGGTGGGCGGAGTCCGAAAGGGAGTGGGAGGAGGCCAGGCGCGTCATACTGGAGGAAGAAGGAAAGGGGGGAGGAGGAGGCGACGGCTGACAGGCGAGGCCCACGGGTTAGAGAGAGGGAGGAGGAGAAAACAGGTCAGGTGCTGACTGGGAGAGAGAGAGAGAGAAGAGAGAGAGTGACGTAGATGTCCACGTGGTAAAATATGTGCTACATCAGCAAAACCACTGCCACGTCAGCAAAACCACCGCTGTGAAGAGTTAATTGACTGGTTTTCACAAATTTAGGGGGTTAAATGACCGGTTTTGTAGTTCAAAAGGTAAATCAGACTTTTCTAATAGTTCGAGAGAGTAAAACGAACTTTTTCTAATAAAAAATAGCCAAGAGCTCTAGCATTCACCCAAGGGGTGGGCATCTGGGTGGATCCGACGGAAATAGATTTTATTTCCCTAGGACTGGAACCCGGGCAGGCGAGCGAGAGGTATGCACCGGCACCTGTTTACTCCATATCTCCGTATACATTCAGGAACTAACAGGGGTCACATACTGACATTCAGTGTTAAACATCAAATATTATGCAGTGTCATGTCCTGCTCTAGATCTAGCGTTCTGAACTTGTTATTCCCTCTCCACTTGTGACGCTGGCCACAGAAAATAATATACTAACGGTGCAAGCTAGGCTCAAGAGTTGAAAACCTCGTGCCCTTCCACGGTGTCAGTTGCTAGCACAGACTTGCCTATAAAAGGGTTCTTAGCACACATGTACTAAGGCATCACATCTCCTGTCAGCACTGAGCAGACCAACCTCTCCTGCCCTCTCGCAAACATAACAGGCAGGCACTAGACCATTCCAGCAATGGCAAGATCCTTCGCCGCAGCACTCCTCCTTGCCCTCCTGCCCGTGCATCTCTTGGCCGCGGCCTGCGCGCGACACGCGCCGGCGGAGCCCAAGGGTTCCGGCAGTGGCCGTAGCGTCGACGTGCTGTATACCCCACCCACCAACGACGGCCCTAGCCCTGCTGGCGGCCACGGGAACCAGCCATCAGCCGATGATGTGGCTCCAAGCGGCACGCTCAATGGCGCCTCCGCGTCGGAGGCCCGTGCCACGTTCAGCCCGAGCCCGCGCGTCTCCCGTGGCGGCCCGCCGGCAACTCTCAAGAGCCCAGATGATGTGAAGCAGCTCGGCGCCGGCGATGGAGAGGCCTCAGGTGCCCGCCCCTGAAAGCCACCGACCGCCAAAGTATACACTTGACCAGCTGCTGTGTTATATTGCGGTGTGCTTCTGTTCTGCCTTGTTTTGTCGTCCATGGACCATGCATGTTGTTGTAGGCATGGTCTTGCTATCTGGTCTGTTCGTCTCCTCAGGGAGTGTGTATGATCCTGCGGAGATCCTGGTCTAAAAATGTCCTAATTTCTTAACTAATAAAAGAAGTGGTCAGTGGGAAATCGTCCCACACCTTTCTCCTCCCGCGACTCACGAACGTGTCCATACCCTCACTTCTTCCGTAACCATCGAAACAGTCATTGCCCCACTATTTCGGCCGAAATTTTCAAATCGAAATTTGATTTATTTTTTTTTGGTTTTTAAATAAAAAAAATCAAATTCAAGCAAAATTCAAACAAAATCGTTTTTTACAAAATTCATCTAAATCTATTTTTTTGGACCGGTTTGTATTCTTACCGACCCTCATCGGTAAAACTGAAATTTCTAATTTTTGGCCAAAATTCTGAACACTAGCAGGGAGGGGAGGCGGCGACGTCAGGGACGAGAGAAGGTACCAGGAAGGAAGGGAGGAGAGGCAGAGATGAATGCGTCCTTCCATCGTCGCGCGGCCGTCTCGAGTTCACCGAACCGTGTCCTCTTCATCATAATCCTCCCCCTATGTCGTCACCGTCTCCTGCTCTGCACCTACTGAGCAAGCATCGTCACCTCCTTCTTGCTTACCACCGCAACACCACCACCGCCTCCTCCTCTGACCTCCCACCTCCTCGTCGTGATGTGCCTAAGGAGGGCTGCCGAGGCCAACGGCAGTGAGAATCGAGTTGCTGCTTAGATTCAGGGTGAAAGAAGGTGGCCGTTGATGCGTAGCCTTCTTTCTTGTCGGCCGACGGTGATCGTCGATACGTGGCCCTCTTCCTTGCCAGCTGGCAAAGGAAAGTCAGTATCAACTTCAACTTCCAAAGGTAAACAATCTATGAACTCAAAACTTTAATTTATGGGTAGTAGTAGCAGGTGATGCAATAGACCGAGTCAATGTTTCTGTTTTATGTGTGTGAAAAAAATTGATATTTATTATACAGTTAGCATCCCATCTGCTCATATATATCACTATATTTTGAGATCTCGTTGTAACGCACATACACCCTACTAGTAATCTTCAAATATAGGGTGCTCTTGCTCTTTTAGTGAACCATGCTTTCGGATGACGCCCTTAACCCAGAGAATGCCCTCACTCCGGTACAACTGACAAGTAACAACTACCACATCAGTTATGTGCTACTTCCTCTCTTCAAGAATATACGTCGTTTTGGGCATCAAAACGGTTACCAACATGCAACTTTAAGTATTACTTTTTATATGAATATATCTATAAAATAATATAAAATTACTATCCTATGAAAATATTTTTCATGACTAATCTAATGATACTATTTTCACATTACCAATACTTTCACATGACCAATACAAATAGTTAAATAGTTTTTTATATATTAGTGGTCAAAATTAAGGAAGTTTGACTGCACGCTTTCTAAAACGTCATATATTTCTGAACATAGAAGACGGAACGCAGAAAAACAGAATGATGTAGAATGTTTCAAACCAGTATATTTCATTATAATCTCGAACTCGTAAAACGTAAGTTACAATTATCTCAACCCCAATCAGGGTACCAATGAAAATCAATATGTTGAAACTGCAAAATAATTTATCGTCATCATCACTGTATCTAAGCACAATCTCTGAAGCACACCGATGTACACCACTCTAATCGTTCACTACCTAGCTCTGCTGCACACCATCCACCCCCAAAGCAGCTTATTTGCTACTGAAAATATCAAACTAGTTCCTATGAAGCAACTCCAAAACAACAGTTACCTAATCCAGACCTAGAAATCAATCAATATGGGGCTATAACGTAAATAAAGCCCCGTCAATGACAATATAAAAAAAAAAGATATCAATACTTGTGCCCGTGGAGTTTATGGGTGTACGTTAAGTTCCTAGATTAATTAGTGGGCATCTGCCTGAAGTATTTGCCAAAGCGTAGGGAGTTTTCACAAAGACGCGGTCTAGTGTGAGAGGAAGAAACGGTAATCTGGGTGATCTACTCGTCGCTGGCAAAGCCAGTCATCTGCAGATTTCAAAAGCGCTGTAGTTAACTGCTGCTCATGCTGCTGATTTGATGTCCACATGGAACCACTAAATTTGTATGAAGCTAGACCAATGAGAGGCAGTGTGATCTTCTCAGGAACATCAGCAATTATATTGTTATGAAAGTCATCTGTCTCAGGATGCCCACTTAATGTACCTGCCCAACGTTGCATCTTGATTAGTGACATGATTCCAGATTCTTGATTCTTCCGAAAATTTTCTTTTAAAATGTAATGAAACGTGTAACTTGTACATGATAGGAAATGCAATTGGTATTGATAAGTTGAGCGTTTTGAACCAAAGAAAGAAGAGTGTTTACCTTCAGGTGGTGTTGACAGTGAATGAAATGTTAAAAAGCAAGCATCCAAGTCTTGTAACGTGGGTCCTGTTGGTATCCTGTATATGGGATACCTGCACTCAACTTCCATTCGGTAAGACAAACCTGTGAGTAATGATCTAGTAGCTAACGGGGTAACAGGGAATACCAGGCTACAGAAATCCAACTGGATGGCAGCAGATCACAGCTCCTATATGTCCTCAAATCGGGAAACCTACTTGCAAGTATTGATATCTGCAGGCATTAACAAAACAAAACTCATCATATAGGTTGCAGAAGCAATATTTGGTTGAACAAAAAACAAAACGAAAATTCATCATATAGGTTGCAGATGCAATATTTGGTTGAACAAAAAACAAAAAGCCTCATACCATGTCTGCTAAAGGTTGTCTCCTATACGGTGCATCATGCTCCAAGTATTGGAAAACAGGGTACGATTCCTGGTTGCCAGACTCACTGTCACCACTGGAGAAACCTTCTTGATCAGCAGAAATATTGTTCACTAAACTTCGGCCTCTTATTCCAATGGGCCGCTCATGATCACTCTCACTGCTTATATCACTGCTTGTGTCCTGAGCATTGTCACTGTCACTGTCTTCACCAAGTCGTCTGAAATTGACAAAACAAAGGGCAGTTTCCTAGTATCATCATCACATAGGGCAACATAAATAGAAAAGTGTAGCAATAATATAAATCAAATGAAATTTGATGATTATTGCACAAGAAAACAACATACATTATTTTAAAAATGTCTCCAGTTGACGAGAGCCAAACACAATTAAGCATTCTAATCTATTGATATCTGCTAACTAGTTTCTTTTAGTGTGTACAGATGTCCTGTTTATACCTTTTCCATAAACAACCTTAAAAGCACTTAGATTAACGTCCAAACAATAACAAATCAGAAACTTCTGGGGAAATTATGTTCTATAAGATCTAAAAAATCATGCCATTGAGGGAAGCCCCAATTATAAATTTATGTAGCTTTGAGGAAGCCAACCAAAGAGTTCTCAGTCAAGCTGCAATCTAGGCGACCTGTATCTTCACTAAGACAAAATAGTACAATCACACAATCGGTTTATCTGAATTCTAACAACTCCAGTTGACAGGTTGTTTTGAATTAGTACTGAAATAAAATCACAGTTCTATAATATCACTCGGAAAATGAAAAAGGGAACAATGAAAATGAGGCCCCATTTGGAACAAAGGAGGCTATCTAGATTCCTGCAGGAATTAAATTGTTTCCTGTGAAATTCTATGAAATTCCTGTGTTCCAAATAGGCACTGAATATTATCATAGGTGAACAATTATCACTTACCATGCTTCAGACAGGTTTGCAGTCAATGGAGATAACAGCTAGTAATTCAATGCACCAAACTATGATAATGGGAAAACCATTATTCTGAATGCTGAGCATCACACTAAATCCCACATCAGGTAAAACATCCAATGGAAATTCAGATGAAGATACAACATGACCTAAACTAACTTTAGTTAACATTCGAAAAGTTATTCCACATTATAGCAGTACATGGTTGCTTTGTGTTCTTTATTATAATTAGACATGGAACAAATAATAAGTTCACTGTTAATAAGGATAGGAAATTTAGTTCAAGAAAACACCAAGATACCACATGAAAAGTTGATCTGCTGACAGAAGAAAAATCATCCTAGAAGATTTCGGTGCGTTTTACTGGGATAAGATACCTTGCCTGAATTATTGGTTTATTACTAGTATAACAGTACAATCATGCAACAAATGAGTCATTTTTTTAGAAAAGGAATTCCAGAGTAATGTTGAAGAAAAATAAATAAACATTGTACAACAAATAATGTACATCCCAATACCCATCCAAGCCTAACTACAGAAAATTGGAAAATATTTACTCGTATTTGGAAATTGGGATGGACTGCAAAGACCAGCCATAGGTACTACTAAAGATGCACGTTGAAAGCTAGTATCACACTGCTCAAGATATAAGAAAGTGGCTAATCCCATATTGAAATAGGCTCCAACTAACAAATATAGCCTCTAAAGACTAGTCGTATGTATAATCAGTGTTCTAAAAGGTGGCCAGCATAATTTGCCAGAATGCAGTGTTCTTATTTCAGGAAAGCACAATTTCATACCCCAATTAACCTAGACTCCTAGTCATGAATGTTTTCAACTGTCCATGATACCATGCTTCCCAACAGCTAGCCAGACCATGAGACACGAGTACATGACCTTATGCGACATCATAAGTAAGAGACCTTCTTTCATATGTTAATTTTCAAACTGGTGTCTTGATATGTTTCATGTTACAAAGGTTGAATTAGCACAGCCAAAAATGCAAGCCTTACTCATCAGCAGCCAGATGTCCACTCAGCTTTTATACTACTTGAAAGTTGAAAGAAAAAAAATACAGCCCCCACTTCTCCATCCAAATGCCATTTCTATAATTCCACTGCAAATCTTCATACACTATTTACAACCACTAGTGGTGCGTAAAAGCTGCTGAGTTTAGTATGATAGAAAATGCATTATCAATCAACAAAAAAGAAAAGTACCCCCATTTCACACATGATGACAGATGATAGGCCTTCCCAACCTGCACAACCTAACATCTCCACAACCACAAAGCCAACCACAAAACAGAGTCGGCCATTGTCCACCAATGTTCAACCATTGATTCTACAACATTCCATCGGTATTCACCAATTCCATCAGGTAATCTTTTTTAGGTGAACTCCATCAGGTAGGCTTAGGCATATCAAGGTGCCGTTCCAACAAGGCAACAATAGCTCCGGTCCTGACCACTTACACTACAGTAGTGACATTCCAACAAACAGAACACAGTTCATAATTAGTAAAAGGTTTATTATACCTTTTGCTCGACGGCGGCGGCCGGGACTTATAGAGCTGGATAGCCGACAGGAAGGGGACGTGGTACTGCACGACGCCGTCCGTCCCATTGAGCACGAGCGGCACGCCGGCGCCGTACGCGCTCCACTCCCTGAACGCCTCCCACAGATCCGCGAGCTCGTAGTACGCCGCGCCCGTCGCTCCCCTCCCCCGCTCGCTCGTCTGCATGCGAGCACACGCCCCACGAAACTCGTCATCAGTTGCCACAAAAGGGCATCAAATTACCCCAAGCCGCAAGGAAGCGCTCGAGGACGCACCCGGGGGAGGCGCTGCGCCGGCACGCGGAAGGCGGTGGAGGCGATGAAGCTCTCGAGGTTGGTCTCCTCCGGCGGCGGCTTCGCGGGCTGCTCGGCCGCCACCGGTGGCGACTTCTGCTGCTGCTGCTGCCGGAGGAGGTGGCGGCGCGGCGGCGGGCAGTAGAAGCTGTCGGCGGCGCGGGAGGCGACGCCGGGGACGGACATGGCTGCTGGCGGCGGGCGCTGGAGCTGGGCGCGCGGGTGGTGAGCCGGATTCGTTCGGGAGCAGATGAGAGTGAGGAGAGACGGTGGGAGATGGGTGGGCTGGGACTGGGAGGAAGGAGAGAGAGAGAGGCTGCGGCTGCTGTGAGCGAGGGACCAAGGGCGTAGCTACTAGCTACGAGTAGAAACTCCTTGTGGGGAAGATGGGCGGCAATTGTTTACTTATTAAGGTGTCCTTTTTTTGAAAAAAAAAAAACTATTGCTATTCTTTTCAAGAGTTTTGGATATAAGAAATGCTAGTTCAACGTGACCGGAGCCAATTCAGTGAGCCCTACTGCTGTAGTTTCTCAGCTGACTTTAAAAAAAAAATTGCTAAAATCTTTTTTTAGAGTAGATTGAAATGTAGCCGGTTGATTATTTAGTACTATCAAACTGAGTTTTGTACTCCGTCTGGTATTAAACTCATGTTATTCCTTATATGTTATTCTAGCCTTTTTCATTTTGTTACTACATAGTAAATACCTTCTCCATTTCAAAATAGAAAGCATGTGGTATTTTCTTTTCTTTTCCTTTCCTTTCTTTTCTTTTTTTGTTTGTGGGTGATTATTTTTCCAATCTAGTTGATCAACTGTAGTTTGGTATTGTACCTTAGCAACCAACTAAAACTTTCTAGGTAAATTTTTTAGCTCCTTAGTCTTTTTAAATAGGTATTTTACGTTCTTGTATATCCGAAATACTTTTAGAGGTGATTGTCGTTGCCAGGTACTAATTAATCTTGTGGTCATTGGCACTGAAAAATGTCACATTCATCGTTGCTTTGCAATTCTTCAGTCTCCACCGTGAGCTTCGTTGCGACATGACCATATCTAATATTCTTTTTTTTTCTCGTATTTTTTCTCTCTGACTTGATCCAAACGGTAAGCAGGTGCGACTTTCAAAGGTACCTTGGCATCTCCACTGCTCAGTAACAATTGTTCGGCATTGACGTGAACCCAGCATAATCTAAATTAATTATAGGAAGAAGAGGAAATTAACAGGAAAAAGTGAGAGACAGCAACCAACAAACACGTCGTCCAACGCTGATTAAATTCGAAGAACGAACTCAGCTTCACATTAGTGATTCAGAGGAAACTGAGAAGTCCGGTTTGGAACGCATAATTCTCACAAGAATTCCGTGGAAAATCCTATCTCTCTACATTTCTTTTTCTCCAAAATTCTAACAGTCAAAAAGTCAGCTTCAATGAATAGTACTCCCTCCATAAAAAAAATATAGAGGTATTTTATCTTGGACATAAATAGACCTGTTTATAGGCGGCCCGGCCCGAGCTCGACGTTGTTCGGGTCAGACTTGGGACTGAAAAGTCGACCCGAAAGAAGCCCGGTCCGGCCCGAAATCCCGTAAAAATAATTAAAAAACAAAAATCTATTTATTTAATGCTGAAAAATGAATTAAATATTAGTTTTTTATTCCAAAAAATAATTAAAATAATTTTTTTTAACTGAAAATGCGATTTTCGGGCCGAGCCAGGCCGGGCTCGAGCCTACTAATTTTTGGCCGGGCTTTTCAAGCCCGGCCTGAAGCCCGATCTAGCCCGGCATTTGAACATATCTACACATAAACCAATGAGACATTGAAAATGACTAGACTACCCCTAATTATTGTCTCTAAGCACTATATTTAATACATGTATGTCGGCAATACAAAGTAAATTTGGATATTTATTAGGGGTATAGAGGAAAAAACAAACCTATTTTGCATTGGATGAAACACGCCCTATATTCGGGAACAAGACCATTCAAAAAATATATCCTATATTATTGGGCGGAGGGAGTATCTAAGAAGCACTTCAACCCCTCCCTTCGTCTCACAAAAGGGCAGCAGGAGGCAACCACAAAAGGCCACCAAACGCTTCCCCCACTGTTCGGCCCCCTTGCCGCCATCGCGGAGGCGATGGTGGGCCACCCTTTACATTCCCCCTTTCCCTTCTCCTTCTGTCCTTCTCTCCCTCTTTTTTAAGCTTTGGAACCTAGATCCGTTTTTGTGTGTTGTTGTCGTAGCACTGTCGTTGCGTGCGCTGGCAACGCTGGCACCGAAGTGGAGGGCCTCCTCTTGTCCCCATCTGTCTACCCCCAGACCAGGACGTCTGCTGGTGTTTTCCCTACCGACCGACTGTTTCCCGACCAGATCTGGCATTGGTAGGTCGGTATCATCGTCCTCAAGCTCTTCCTCGTTGCCTGTGGCCCTCTGCCTCGTCGCCGCCTTAGGGCCACCACGCTGCGGCTCGAGGCCGTTGTGCCCCCCTGTGACCGGTGCATGCACCGCCTCCTTGACCTCGCTGATGTCCTCCGTCGCGCTACTGTTGGTGATATGCCCTAGAGGCAATCATAGAGATGATTGTATCACGTCTATGTTTATGAGTTATTGAATAACTATTATTCTATTCCTTGAATGAATCACTAGTTATATAGATCAACAAGTATGTGACTTGTTGGTGAAGGTCTTTTAACTTATATGATGTCGTTCTAAATGTATCATTGATCGGATGTCACTGGTCGGAACACTAGTGACTTATCGACCAGCACATATATTGATTGATGACCATGTTCCACCGGTCATGAATATAGGGATATCGAATCAATAATGTGAGCACATGTTAGAGAACATGATATTGGATTGACTCGCCTTGAGACACTGTTGAGATTGTTATGATTCTATGTGTAATCAGTTGGTCTCAAGCAATGATGATGTATAATCCTTAGACCTGATATCAGCATGGCTTCCTACATGTGTAATAACACTCTTAGGGGTTGCCAAACGCTACTCCCTAACTGGGTAGTTATAAAGGTTGCTTTTAGGTATATTATGAAACATGCGAAGGGATGTGACTAGTCGGATATGGAATTTGCCCCTCCTAACAAAATAGGAGAGATATCTTTGGGCCCCTCGAAGTGGTCGGATAAAGAAAGTGCATGGCCATACCACTGGTGGTCGAAGAGTTCGACCACATAAGGTTCTCCAACACTCGGTCGAGAAAATATTGAACAACCCATGGATGACAAATATCTCCCCTGGAGTTCAACCAAATATCATGAGGCAAAGGGAGAATACACAAGAAGATCTTTCAGTTCGATCAGATACAGACTAGTCGTATGGAGATACGAGCTGGTCATAGGCTGGTCAAACATGATCACTAAGTGGTCAAACCTGGTCGTAAGGAGTTACGAACTGGTCGAGACCAAATATGAACTGGTTGTGTAGTAATACGAGTTGGTCGTTAGTGATATAGACTTGGTCGTAGATCATATTGCATTAAGGTTCGTTCGATATAATTTATGTGTATTCGGGAATCGTTATGTACTGCTTGGTACCACTAACGACTCGTGGTCGAAAAAGGTTTCCGAGTCACAACCAAACTACTCATGAACTTACAAGGTCACACACTTAACGGGTTGGAACAAAACGTGTTCAGATAGGATCCATCATTGGAACTATATAAAGAGATGTTTGAGGCTATTGAGATGACATGCGAGACACGTGAGTTGCTCCACCGAAACCCTAGCCGCCATCTTCCCGAGAGAGCCCTGTCTTGCGACTTGGTGCTAGCACACTAGTGCTCGGTGTTCCTTCCCTAGACGTGTGGATACCGTAGAGACGCTACTGCAGTTGCTGTTGCGCTTGAGGACAATCCACGATCTTCAAAAAGGAACTGCAGAGGTTGCTGGAGGAGACGATCGACTACGACCACTTCACTGACACACTCTACGTTGGATTGGTCTACTCCAACTCTTCTTCCGCTGCATTGCGCGTCTGGTGGTAACGATCTATGATCTCTTGCTTGCATGGCTTCCTAGTTTACGTGGTAGAATTTTTGAATTACCAGCTATCATAGCCTACCTGTATCCCTTCAGCTACAACCCGTGCCTGTGCGGAGAAGGAGAAGGGGGGAGTCATTGATCACGGTGGTGGTGCTTGATCTGTGCTCCCCCCATAGTGGGGTCTTCTGGATCGCCTCCTCATCCTCATCGGTGACCCCGTCTGCCTCCACCTCGCCACCGCCTTAGAGATGGAGCCATGGCCTGTGGCCGCCGTGCCGCCCCCATACCATGCGAACGGGTAGAAGGTGGAGGCGTCGCTCGCGGCGCGGACATGCTTGAGGTTCCACTGCCCTCCCATCAACCGGCGTGCTTGCGAAGGTGGGTCGACCAAGTTGCGTTGTTGGGTCATCATCTTGAGATGCAAGGCATCAGTTGGTGTAGCAGCTTGTCCAAGTACTTTGAGTAGACAGTCCTCTATCGGTGGGCTTTGTAGAGAAGGGTGTAGAGTTGGGGCCGTTGGCTTCTCCGTCATGGCGTTTGTCGTGATTTGAGCAGAGGGCACGCTTCCTCGCCTGCTTCATTCTGAAGCCTTCTAGTTGTCCTGATGGTGTATTGCGCTTGCTATGGTTCCTTGTGCTTTTTGTTGTGGCTTGTCTGTTGGTGTTGTCATTCGTTGTTGGTGTAGTGTTGGTGCTAGTGCGGCTGGGTGGGTTCTAGTGAGTCGTGGTGTTGCTATTGTCGTGGTGAGCACTTTGGCATAGCTGCATTTCAAGCCCTTACAAGAGACGTGTTTCTTAAGCTTTGTGCAATGTCTCATTTGGATACCTAGTTGTTTTCTGTTGTAAGCCGGGCAAGGTCCTCTCAGTATCTTGGCAGGTGGCAGTAGTTAGTTTCGGGGGGAGGGGCGTTTTTGGTGTTGCTCCACATGGTGCTTGGTATAATTGTTGTCATGTTTCGGTAGGAGTCCCAGTTTGGGGCTCTTCCTCAGTGTTGGTGTCTCCCCACTTGGGGTAAGTGTTGGTGTCTTTGTTGTATCTCCTTCGAGGCTAGTGCTTGTAGTTTTATTCTTCTTGAAATGAATAGCGGAGCTCTTGCCCTTAGTTTTTTTTTTAAAAAAAAAAAATCATGGATAGTAGATGTGTGTGTCGTGGTAGACAGTTCAATAAGTGGAGTGGTCTCATATTCAATAAGTTTCACTTGCAATTGATGCATCATGAACAACGGGGCTATTTGGTTGCTATCCCAAAAAAACCATACCAAAAATTGGCAGTGACCAAAACCAGGGTATTATCAAAACTTTGGAATCATAGAAGTGTTTGAATTGCAACCCAATAAACCATGCCAAAATTCTCATGATTGTGAGCACGACGTGTGGGTCACATTTTACACCCAATATTTGTAGCGATAATACACATCCAATACTGGTCTTGTTTTGTTGATCTCGTCACAAGAAAATCCAATAGTTTAAACAGATTACAAATCGAATACCCAATTTAAGAAATATGGTCATTTGAAGCTTCATAACCAATCAAACAATGTATTTAATGCAACCAACCAAATGTTGCCACGTCAGCCTTGCAAGGTGCAGTAGCCTTGCAAAAATCTGGCAATCCATTTGCTCGCCCACAAAACTGCGAGTTTTTGGTTCATTTAACCTTGTTTCAAAACGAGATAGTAGCAAAACTAGCTCCCCCTACGTCCGAAATGACATAAATGGTGTTTGAATGAACCCTTGATCTATTACAATGGTCCAAATGGTACATGGTACAAGTGTAGGTAAATATGCAAAGAACACCCTATACAAGAGACATGTCTAACACCCCCTCAAACTCATGGTGTATCCAAAACACTGAGTTTGGATAGGTAGAAGTTATGCTGAGTTCTAGTCTATATCTTGGTAAAGAAATCTGCTAACTGAAGCTCTGAAGGTACATACCAAAGAGCAATAACTTGGTCATGCACATGCGATCTCATATACGAAGTATCTACTCTAATGTGTTTGGTGAGCTCATGCTTCACTGGATCTCGAGCAATGCTAATCGCACCGGTACTATCTGATAAAAGAGGAGTCGGTGCAGAAACTAAAACATTAAAATTCTCAAGTAGACACCGAAGCCAAGTAATCTTAGTTGTCAACACCGTCATGGCTCGAACTCAGCCTCAACACTCAAACGAGAAACAACAATATGGTTCTTGGTCTTCTAGGCAATCAGAGAGGAACCAAAGAAAACACAATAGACAGAAAGAGATCGGTGATCAAAAAAATCACTAGCCATCAGAGTACGCCTGAAGCTGCAGAGAGCTGGAGCGAGAAAAGAAAAGACGAAGACTAATGGTCCCGCAAAGATATCGTGGAACACGGAGAAGGTGACTATAGTGGAGCTGAGTAGGAGCATAAACGAACTGATTCAAAATATAAACTGGGTGAGAAATATCAGGTCGAGTGATCCTAAGGTAGGCGAGGCTCCTAACAAGATGGGGTAGCGAGTGGGATCCCAAGAGGCTCCCCATGGACCCCATCAATGGGCCAAAAGTGAACACTAAGCTCCATAGGAGTGTCCACCATGCGCTGATGAGTGAGACAAGCACGAGCAAAGATATCCTGGATGTACTTCTCCTGAGAGAGGTAGTAGTCCTCAGGCGTAGAAGTGACCTCAATCCTAAGGAAGTAACGAAGAGGACCCAAATCAGACATCAAGAACTACTCACTGAGATGCTCCTTCACAAAAGCAATGTACCGAGAGTCATCCCAGTAATGACCATATCATCCACATAGAGAAGGAGTATTCGACCTCGAGGAGAAGTGTGTACAAAGAGGGCAGGGTCGTGATCACTAGCGGAGAAGCCGATAGTAGTGACAACAGAGGAGAAGCGATCAAACCAAGCACGAGGGGCTTGCTAGAGCCCATAGAGAGAGCGATGAAGGCGACAAACAATACCATCAGGGACAGAATGCCTAGGGGGCGGCTGCATGTAAACTTCCTCACACAGCTCGTCATTGAGAAAAATATTCTTGACGTCTAGCTGAGAGATGGACCACTGTTGAACAGATGCCATAACAAGGAGAGTGATAATAGTGGTCATGTGGGCGACAGGAGCGAAGGTCTTATCGTAGTCACGATCATGCTCCCGCTGAAAACTATACACCACAAGATGAGCCTTATATCACTTAAGAGAGCCATCCGAGCGAGTCTTGATCTTGTATACCCACTTACATGTGATAGGAGTGACATGCGTAGGTAAGGGCACAAGATCCCAAGTGTTAGTACTCTCCAAAGCAGCAATCTTCTCATATATCGTGAGCTGCCACTCAGGGTGAGCAGTAACTTCACAGTAGGTCATAGGCTCAGAAAGAGCAGCGGCTACAAAGCCGTAGCGCTCAACAGGTCTGACAATGCGACGATCACGAAGATCGTATCTGGGAGGATAAGGTGGAGTAGGACCCGGCAAGGGCGGAGAAGAAGAACTGGGAATATGACCCAGCAAAGACGAAGGCTTAACTGGAGAAGGAGTAGACCGAGGACGGCGAGAGTAGTGCATAAGAAAGGGTAAAGAGTTGGAAGGAACATTCGGAGGAGAGGGAACAGGTGGAGCCGGAGGAGAGGGAAGCGGAGAAGGTGGAGGCGGAAGTGAAACAGAAGTGAAAAGCTGAGGGTCAGTAAAAATCATAATGGAGATATATTGACTCAACAAGAGAATCTGAGCTGACAGTAGGGGGATGAGGGTAATAAGGTCAGTATTCATCGAAGGTGACATCCCGAGATATCCTCACCTGGCGAGCAACATGGTCATAGAAGTGATAACCCTTATGCTCAAGACTGTAGCAAAAAAGACACTCAACTGACTGAGCAGTCAGCTTTGAGTGTTCACAAGGTTGAAGAAGGACGAAACAGACACAACGAACACAACGAAGGTGACTGTATTCTGGTGCCCGACCGTAGATACGTTCGACAGGAGTAGAACCCTAAAGAGCAGTGGAAGGCTGCATGTTGATTAGGAAAACGACAATGAAGACAATCTCAGCTTAGAAGTGGGTGGAACAGAAGAGGCAAGCATAATAGCGCGAGCTGTCTTAAGCAAGAGACGATGCTTATGCTCAGAGACACCGTTCTGAGCGTGAGCACCAGGACAAAAGTACTAGGGGAGAATACCCTGCTTTGATACCATATTGGAATGAACCACTGATCTATTCCAATGGACCAAAGGCCAAAATATACATGTTACGAGTGTAGGTAAATATGCAAAGAACACCCTATACAAGAGACATATATAACAAATGGCACCCCTACCGCGCTAATTTGCAGCGGAAAGACACACACCCCACTCCCAAACCATAGCAAGCGACATGCCGCACTCCCGGGTCGCGGTAGGCCACCTGTCGCGCTACCACTCCGCGGCAGGATGGTATGCCAACGCGGCAGGTGGCCTACGCACGTTCCTGCCGTAGTCTGGGAGCAGGGTACGTGGCTTTTTGCGGTAAATTAGCATATTAGGGGTGCTATTTTTGTCATTTCGGATGCAGGAGCTAGTTTTGCTATTGCAGATAAAAAACGTGTCATTTCAACCAAGACTCCAAAAACTGCCTTACGTCTTGGCAACTTTTCTACGTTATGTTACCAAAGTTTTGTGGGCACGCCAAATACCGGTAACAATCCAAATAGTGGCCAAATTTAGTGAGCACTACTAAATTTTGGAATAGTTTGCTAGGGCTCCGAACCAAACCGGAAGCGTTCTGTATAACTAGGATCGGGATCGTGGGATTGTGATAGAATTGTACATTGATACTCGCGATTCTAGAGGTCACAGGATTTGGAATCCCACTTTATAAGTTCTACCTAGTTTATATTCCACAATGATCAGGATCGGTGTACGTAGGGTACAGATTAAGATTCTGATAGCCTCCATCACAAGCTCTTGAGATGACATGCATCGGATATATATGCGGTTGTTATTGCTTTGGCCATATGCGACCAAATGCTTCACGAAGGCAGCAACTGAACTGACCCGCGCGTGCCTTTTACCAAAATACAAACAATACTCCAGTCCACACGTATCAAAGAACGGGTCGACAGCAAAACAAACCCCATGAGGTTGCGAATGCTTGCAAGCATGCATGGAAACGGTCATGTAGACTGACGAGTGCTGCTTGGGTGGTTAAGCCATCCATGCATTGGAAAACTCCGGCACAAGTGTGTGTGTTGTAGGACCAAACCCACTGAATTGGTGGGGCTAATTGGAACAAGTGGGTGTCAGTATATGTCACTTGCTCAGCTGCACCAAAGTCAGCAACTCGATCGTCAATTCTTTTGCTCTGTGCATGCATGCAGCCTAAAATGTACAATTTCCATCATTTTCCAGTTTGACTTATGAACAAACAAACAAGATATTCAGCAGTCAACAGTTCTGGTCAGGTTCGGATCCTACTACTGGAATTCAGTAGGGTTTTCTTAGAGAGAGAAGGAATTCAGTCGTTCAGGCAATTCAGGGTATTAAACGAGAGCCAGTCTGAATTTTTAGCAAAACAACACACATACATACTCCCCAATTTCTGCGAAAGGCCACCTTTTGACAACCAATAATTTCTCCATTTCAAGGTATATTCAGATCAACAGTCACTGATGTAAACCTGCATACCAAATCCCAGAGAAAAGGTCTGTTTCCGTTCTCCTTTTTGTCAAGATAGCTCCCCTTTGCAAACCAATTAAAAGCAAGCCAGTAACATGTCAAAAGTCTTGTGTAGATAAGTGGCAATTCACACAGATAGGCTGAAGATTCGGTGCACAAACAAATGGCCGAGCTTGAAGGGAGGCGCCCAACTTAATTATGCAACCAAGTTGGCCAAATGGACAAAAAAAGTAGAGAACTAGAGATAAGTGGATATTTGGTATCATGCATAGCTTTTACTGAGGCGGCCATATTCTTCCCCTCCCTGTCACAAACTTATTGCCCAAGTGCCCAACAGGATCTGCCATTGTGGAATTCGGAATCTTTGTTCAACCTTTTGGAGATGCATGCTGTGCTCAATCTCTGCCATTGTTGGGGCATTAGTGAACTGTATCACTTTTCTCAATATCCTTCAGTTTTCATGTGAACTAGCCTGAGGCCAGCATGTGATTATGAATAGCCTATAAAACCAAATTTATTTTCAATGATATAAGATATGATGCATATTTTCCTTCGCAAGGCTGTTAGGGATTGATTGTTGGCTAAGCTTGTTTTGGATTTTTTTTTTCTCTCTTCAGTTTTCTTGTTTTTTTATGGTCGATTTGGAAAGGGTTGGTTTGGATCCAAAAATCCTTAGGATTTAGCTTAAATTTGAACTAAATCCTAAAAATCCTAGAGCGAGCAACCCCCTCTTCCAAACTGGAAAATTTGATCATATACCCTCCCCTTAGATGGAAATTCAGGATTTACCCTCCTGGCCCACATGTCATTGACCTACGGTGACCCCACATGTCATTGAGGTGGGAGGGTAAATCCTGAAATTCAGGGAGGGTATATGATCCAATCCCCCTTCTCCTGGTTTTTTTGCGGTTTGGTGTGGGGCGTTGGAGGAGTGAGGCGGATGAACAATGAAACTTTTTTTTAAAAAAAATTCAATTGTATGTGAACGAGATTTTGCACGACACTCATAGCACTACATTTACAGGTCTCCATGGTGATAAAACCATGCCAAATACACAAGGTGCATCAATTATTTTGTTTTCTCCTTATGTCTTGTTGACACTAGGAATGAGAGTGAGTATTGAAACATTGAGCAGGCTACCTGTTTTTTCCTTCACAGCTTAGGCTATATTGAGTAGTGCACCAATTATTTCGAGTCAAAGGAATTCAACACACAACAAAAATGAGATTTGGAACAGATTTGGGACTTTACAATTCCTTTCAGGCAAGTAGCATGCATGCAATGAGCGGGAGTGCTAATGGGCCTGTATTTAGGGCTTTCAGAAGTATAGGAGATGAAGGATTGAGAACCGAGCGGGTTGGCTTGTGGATTGTTGCTCGCCCAACTCGCCCGTGTTCAAGCCATAGGTGTTTTACCGAGTTTTATTCCTTCGGGATAGTACACGCACATGTGGATACGTTCAGTGGTCAAAACACGTGTCCATATTTCGTGGGGTTCAACCTCTGCTCTAGATTAGACGTGTGTGTGCATGAGTGCGTCCATCGTGTACTTAAAAAAAAAAAAGAAGGAGGTGAAGGATTGAAGGCTCATGCAGTCAGGGAAATGATATAATAAAAAGGTGATGATGCGTGGTTAAAAGCTCCTCTGGAAAAATAGTTTGAATTTTTTAAAAGGAAAAGAAAATCATCTAGCCGGCCCTCAATCTAGCAGGCTTGCTGAATGTGCGGTTAAACATTCTTAGAAAAGAGAAGAGAGAGATAAGCTGTAAATTCTCGTAAGAAAAGAACATCGAGCTCTCAACTCTAATCCACAACCATTGGATTTTATATACAACACATTTAAACTCGAAATATAAGAAAGAGTCCTCAATCATAAAAACAGCTTATCAAATATATTCCATGTCATAAAAACATTGTGCAACTGCACGGGCTAAGCAATCTAGCTACCATAAAAGATAAAAGTGAAACGACGAAGAAGATTGCCTCCTATTGGATGGGTTTTACAGGGATTAAAAGAGGAGAGAGCTTACTTGATTTGCTACTGTTAACTATGGATTAGGGAATATTGAGTGCCTAAGAGTATGTATATCACATAGCACCTAAAGTAGGCGCTAAGGTGAACACATCACCTCTCTCTCCACAAGACCGACCATTGTTAACTACTTTTACTCCAACCCTTAGCATCACCTATAGATGCAAAAGTCAGATATTTACCTAGAAAAAATGTAAATGTTCAACTTTTCTGACCTTGGCACTAGCTTCCAAGGTTTGCTTCAGTGTCATGCAATTTAAGCTTAGCACTCACTCCCCCATCCATTGGCATCGGTGCTAAGAAATTTCTCACACATTTAGTATTGCCTTAACACCTAGCTATGCACATGCTCTAAGGAACACCTCTGTCGGTAAAATAAAACAAAAGGCATATATAGCCATACGCCAGTACTTCATCTCTCAACCATCCTTTTCAGCTTTGTTAAGGGGAAAGTGTGCTTTTGCTGGAGGAATCATACCATCATCTGTTTTTTTCCAGGTGAGCTGATCTTCGTCATCCGTTTCCTCCTTTCGCACGCATCCTGAAAGATTGAAGACATGGAACAAGATCTCCTGCACATAACATATCTCCCTAGCTCAGATCAGATACCTTACGTCCTTGCCTATCCTTTCTAGTGCTTGATATAACTTGAACACTTGAGTAGGTGCTGAGCACCTTGGTTTTTTCCTTCTTTTTTTATTTTTTATTTTTATCTTTCCTTGTTTTGTAAATCCTACTTCTATCAATGAAGTTAGCGGCTCTCCTGCTATTTTTTTTTTATTTATAAAAATGAACACTTCACACTTGTTAATGATTCTTTATATTCTCTCAAATCCTCTGCAATGTTCCAAAAATTCATGTTTAATGATCGCGAATATACAAGATAGTTCAGAAGGCCAAATGAATTTATTCCTTCTTTATATTACAAGCGACAGATCTATATTAATTTGGAAGAGGGGCTACGACCCTTCAGTTGTTTGTTTGCCAAATAGAGGAGCATTAGTAGATTTTACTTTATTAGACTCGAGAACACCGTTTTTGTTGTGTTAAAGCAGAGCATTTATCAGAGCAAGGGAAGCCTCCTTTGCAACAACATCAGGTGAAACTTCAGAAAATTCTTGCTTCAGAAAAACAAACACGTCATGGTGCGATATGCTTCAACGAATTCTCCATTGAGCGTATATTGTGGGTAAGGAACAGCATTGCAATTTAAGGCTCTAGCATGGTAAAACGTACACACTCAATACACACCACATTCACACCATCTACACACATATACCCATGTGCGTGTCCTACACACGCTAGAAATCTATCGGATGCACCTAAAGTCTTATAGAGTGTGGGCATACGTTTTTCCACTGAACGTGCACATATGTATGTACTCCTAAAATATGTAAAAATCAACGCTAAGTCTAGAACTTAAACCTTGGTGGGCTGAATACACAACCACACACCTAGCCATCTGGCCCACATGCCAGCTTCCAAGTCTCTAACACTAGCACTGGTCTTATTAAGCTTTTGCATCCAAGATGTGGCACTGTTGTCTTGGGATGGCTCATGTTGACTACTATGTTTTTTTTACTGTGAACAGTAGGGTATATATATATATATATAAAATAGTAAAAAGCTTATGTACATAAAGGAAAAGAAAAGAAAATTACAACCCCTTAGAGGAGAGAGCAATCAAGGAATTGAGTCTAGCCAGCCAAATAAAATTTTCCTATGTTGATCTTTTACTCGATGCACATGCTAGCGAGTTCATTCTTGAACTTGATTTTCCAATTTGAGACGCTTGGTGTGACATTGTCAAAGATCTCCCTATTTCTTTGCTTCCAAATCTCCCATGCTTCAATGATAAAAATTTCCATGTAGAACATAGAGTTAAAGAGTCCTCTCGCACTTTCTACCTTTAATTGGACATTATCTACGTTGTCCCAATTTAAGCCGATGATACTCCAACAGGAGGTGCTGAAGTTGCAGTCAAAAAATAAATGATTGATTGTTTCCTCTTCACAGTTTCAGCATAGGATACAATATTGATCATCATCATCCATGTTATAATGCCTCCTGCGCAGCATGTCCTTGATGTTTAATCTATCCATGAGAAGTAACCAAGCAAACACTTTGAGTTTTATTACACACTTACTCTACCAAATCCATTTTAAAGGCTTCAGCGGATCGATTGAGTTGAAGCCAAATTTATATAATTTCTGTGATGTATACCGTTTCTGTGCCCCAAATGTAAATCCAAGAATCTGGGCAATTGTTTATTGGTAAGAACCTTTTAATACCTTCCATGAGCTGATTATATTCATCAAAAGCCTGCTCACTCAAAGGCAAATTAAATTGTTCTCTTATGTCAGGATTTCGTAGAAACTTCACCACTGAACATTCATTGTCCTTTACAAACATATATAGTTCTGCAAACCAAAGGCAGTAAATGTTGTAGTTCCTTATATCTGACCAAAACAAGGCTGAGGCTCATTTTCCAATTATTGCCATTGCGACACCTCTGTATTTAGTAACCAGTTTCATTATATCTCGCCGCCAAAATGAACCCTGACTTCTTGCACAGTGGGGTACTTGATTACTATAATATTTGATCCAGATTAGTTTTGCCCAAGGTAGGTCATGAGAATTGTAAAATTTATGAAGACTTTTCATTAGTAGGGCTTCATTCCGAGGCTGCAAATTAATCACCCCAAGACACCTTTTCATTAGCTGACTACTATGCTGTTACTCTCTTTCCTTTTTCATAATTTTCCAGTAAGATTATTACTTCAATTATCTATCCATCTTTTCGCTTAGCTTCCCAGACCGCTGTAGGCCATGTGCCACGATCCTAGACTACGAAAGCCACGTGTTGTGATCCCAAACCGCAGCAGGCCATGTGCCGCGATCCCAATCCATGACAAGTGGCATCCGCACATTCCTGCCACACTTGCCTGCCGTCCTGCCTCGGTCTGGGTGCGCGGCACACAAGGACGGACCTTGTTAGGGCGCTAAGCGGGGAGGGCAACCGGGCAGCCCTGCGAGTCGTCTGCAGTCAACGGTAGCGACTCGGCGTCTCGCGCAGCTCTTAAGGAGAAGGTAGTGTGCCATCGTGCGGCCGCGGTACCTAAATTCCAAACAGCGCAGAGGTGAGTTCAATCCGAATTACCAAATCCCAAATTCCCAAATCAATAAAGAGCAAACTCAAATGTCCAAATCAATAATTTTGTTTGTGTTAGTTTGAATTGTGATTAGTAAATATTGTCTTTTCTTGATTATTTTGTAATTTCACTAAATTATTTGAGATGTTGTCATTAGTACGAATAATTTGTATTTATGTTTTACATTGAACAATATTTTTGTAACTTTGAACACTCATTTTGAAAATCCTGGGTCCGCCACTGGTGGCACGTGGCTTCCGCGGCAATTTAGCATGGTAGGCTGTCATTTTTTTTTTTCATTTCGGGCGGGGGGCTAGTTAGCTATTGTGTTTCAAAAAGAGGCTAGACCAGCCAAAAACTCTATGCGGTTGCATGTACATGTGGTGTTGATTTTTTTCGAACTAGAACATATCCAGTGCATCCACTCTTGGTGCATCCTCGTGCATTCTCTTTGAAACATGATGCAAATGGCTATGAAAAAATTCCGATAAAAGTTAACAATATTGACATAAAATCAATCTATCATGCTACAAAAAATCAAATCTAAATTCGATCTACACATGTAGAAACAAAAAAGACAAATCCTGCTGAAAATGAAATCCAAAATTTAAAAATAAAAAATAAAAATACATTATTCACTGAATTTTTTCTTTTTTTTTTGTTTATCCTAATATATGTCATGTTTTTAGTTGAAATTTTGCAGGATGCTTTACGTCAAATTTTTTTAAAAAAATTAATTAATTCGAAAGCCGAGTAGACATGATATATGAATTTCTCTCTAATCCTCACATTCCATTGATTTAGAAATGAATATATGCAAATCAGATAATATCTAAAATACAAAAATGGAGTTCCTATCCATAGAATAGAAACCCTTTTTCTTTTTTCGCAAACCAGTCTTGGTCAAAAGTTTTAAGACCTGTGCTGAAACTAAAAACTTCCTATTCTTTAATCTGGTCATGAAATATAGAATTAGGATACCCCTTTATTTTCTTTTTATTTACGTACTTTAGTTCGATTGCATCATGACTTGTCTAACAATTTTTTTTGAAATTTTTCATGGCCATTCCTATTATGTCTCAAACAAGATGCGCAATGATGTACCAAAAGTGAATGCACTAGATATGTTCTCTTTCCAAACAATGCTGCCCATTTGCAATGGTAGTGGTTATCCACATGTTGTTTGTTAATGGTTGCTAGCGTTTCGTTAGCTTTAATTTTGCAAGCCAAATCAAGGGGTTCACTTGTATTTTCATAGTAAACTACTGAGCACCTACTGCAAGCTCCAATCGTTACCTAGATTTCAGCCGGTGCCTGATGGCACATACCACATTGCATTCTGCGAAAACCGCATGCCCCGCTTTCAGGCCGCGGTATACCACGCTTTCATAGTAAACTGAGCACCTATTGCAGGCTCCAACGTTATACCTAGATTTCAGCCCGTGCCTGATGTTGTGAATAGTAACATTTTTCCTCTTTTTTTTTTTTCTTTTCCTTTTGATTTGTCATAGTTTTTTCAATACTGTTAGTCTGAACGTAGAATGAATTTGAACTCGAAACTTTATACATAGATAGATAGATTAAATTGAGAAGTACAATTTTTTTTTTTAATATTTCGTATTGATTTGGTGCTCAGATGGAAACGATTGCAAGTTTACACCATAAATGGTTATTGCACTTGATGTCCGAGTGAATCAAACAACAATTGTAAATAAAACAAGTAAAATTATTAAAAATGATCGTCCGACTAGAGCAAAAGTTAGAACAAGACTAATACTTGATGAACAGTCCATACATGGGTACAGTGTGGTAACTCAGAATTACTGCATATCAACACGAATCATATGCTGAATCAAATAAAATTTTAATTTTCCAGCTTTACCCTCTACATGTTTTAAATCTTCTGTTCCTAGAGCCTAGCCCAGACTTGATTTGCTTCAAATTTTTACTTAGTGTATCTCGAAGAGTAAGATTAGCAACAAAATTTTGATTCACAATGTACAAAGATAAGCAGTAAAACTAACAGCATGTGTATCCAAATTAGCTTTGACACAATAATCCTGCAGGGAAGACCAAGTAGATGATTCAGTTCTGGTGAAGCAAACAGTAGCACTTGAAAGGCCCATTAAAAAGAAGAAGTGTACAACAAAATGCCCAAGCACGACAAATATGCCAGACATAATTATTGAACTATAATGGTTAATGGTTTTTATACAATGTAGTATCAGGAGGGTATTCAGCATGCTCCTCAAACAAGGAAAACAAGCAACACATGATCAGATAAAGTTGGCAATTTGGCATACATAGTTACAATCTCCTCAATTGTCAGTGTACAAAGAGTGAGGCAACGGCTTTCAATCATCTTTCTGATGTGGAGCACGAGGACTATTACCATTCAGTGCCGCATGATACACACGCTTGTCTGCCAGCCCAAGATTAGAAAGAATTAGATTACCCTGCAGAAAAATAAAGGTTGTTACATGGTGGCAATCATGAACACATTAATTCATACACCATGATGAGTTTTTTTTTTTTAAAAAAAAGGCAGAAGATCATCTTGGAAGCTTAGGAAAGATGGAGAATACCTCTGTTGCAATCAGTTTTCTGACATTGTTGGCATAGAGTTTAGGATCCTTCTTTTCTGGTTCAGAAGGATAGTATACAGGCAAACGAACCACCTCTATGTAATTTACAAATTGACAGAGGAGAAAAAACACATGACGTGCCTGCAAGTTTTATAAGAGAAAATTGTCATTTGTTTCAGAATTTGATTAATCAAGATGAGAGGCTACATTAGTTGTTAGTCGAGAAGACAAATGGAAAAGGCACCACAAAAAATAGACACTAAGCAAACTTTTACCAGTCCACATGCCACATACTTCTGAAAGGTACTATGTAGTAATCATCAATAATTGTTTGGATGTTGCATAGAAAGATGAATGGGTTCTCTAACCATGGTTATCTCATGAACTGTATGAAGTAGCAATATCTTTCTGGAGTGTCAATGTTCTCAATGTGATAGCATGTCTGTTGGAATTTATCGAACTAGGGAAACTTTATGGTTACAATAAGAAAGCAGCAGCCTAGCGATCTTCAACAACATGGGAGACCATGCTTAGCAAAACATGGAAAAGGAGGGTTAAGAAGTATTTTATTGAACAGGGAGGTTCAATATGATATTAACTCAATAGACATGGACAATACTATTGAGCAAAAATAATTATGGCAAAACTCCTAAGTTCATCCCCTAATAAAACCTAAATAAATGGTAGATATCACTACATGGAACAAAATGCTACTCTGGAGTCTGGAAACAGCACGAATTCTACATACAAGGCAGGGATCCAAAAGCCGGTACCGGACCAAATCCCGCCGGGCGGCCGGTAAAAAAAACCGGGCGGTAACTGGCCAGTTACCGGTTTTACCGGGAAAAACCCGGTTGAATTTCGCATGAATTCACTTAAAAACCATCCGAAAATTGAAATTTGAATTTACAAACGCCGGAAAAACCGGCCAGTATTTCACTTCACGGTACCCACCGGTAATCCGGTTACCGGCGGTAACCGGCAGGTTTTTCTATCCCTGATACAAGGTTCCAACATATTGCTCGTGCATTCCTGTGACTACTTGTAGGTTCCTATATTGCCATTTCAAGCAAGCATAAACTTGTAATTGATACTTACCCCATCCATGGAGTCCCAGGCTGGACTAAATCTCCTGTAAGGATATCTCAAAATGACTGGCTGCACTGGTGCTCTTGCAAGAAAGGCTCCTGTCTTAAATGGAAGAAGGTAATCCCCATTTGTAGTAGTACCCTCTGAAAGAAAAAAGAACAAGACTATAAACAAAGGAAAAGCAAGTTTTTGAAGAGCTATAAATGAAAGTAAGACAAAAAGATAAGACAAAATAAGAATGAAAAATTTATTAACACATATCATTTGTGTGTTTGGACTAGAGCATGAAAGATTCTTATTTTTTTTGGGTAATATATAAAAACTAGCATCAGGCTGGAGCACAAACTTGAAAATTGAGGTTGGAAACTGAAAGGTACATCTCATCAAAGTAATGGAAATGTTTGTACAGAGGCAGTGGAACATGGTATTAAATTTGAGCAGAAACTTATAGCTCAAAATGGCTCAATGTCGCTCCCAACCCAGCATAAGTTGATCACAGTACTCAGATAGTAACTGCAAGCTTAGCGACAGTGTCATAAGACAACACAAAGCATGATTATGTAATAAAGGATGACTAATGATTCAGCAGATGGGAAACAGTGCATTCCAAAAGATAGTGCTAATGACATAGAGAATGAGCAACCACTGTACATAAAAAAGTTAGAAAGAAACTGAAAAACAAATGATTATAAACTAACCAGGAAATAGTAACATCATTGGGGAATTCTTATCTTGACAAACCTCTTGGACCCTTTCAGTTACAGCACCTACATAGTATAGACAGTTTGGTATAAAGTGATGAGTAACTATAGGATATTGCAAGTTTCCATGTTGAATCCTGGCTCTAAAAAAAGTTTCCATGTTGAGAAGAATCTTCCTGATTATAAAACAAAATTGGATAACCTGCCTACTTAACAGATTATGGCGCTAATCAACTACTGTGATGAATATCCATACAATATTTGAAGCAGTAGTAAAAATAATCATTCAGTACTAATCATATATTTCAAGAATGCTGGCAACGATCGAGTTTGTTTGGCAAGTGAAGAGTAAGATAAGTACAATGATTAATGACTTCAAGGATTGTATGCCAATATATACCTGAGACACCATTAGAATCTGAAGCTTTGGATTCTCGTTGAACAAAAATGCATCCGAGGCATTTGCTGCATTACAACACGAAACTTCAATCTATTTTATGCAAGATCAACATAAATGGAAAAGGTTGAACACCCGGCATATTTCAAATAAATGATAATGATTAAGGCCATTTTCTCACATATTGTCTGAATAAGACACTGTTTAGAAACATTAAGAGCAAGAAAAGTTACCTTATGAGACCAACCAAGGGCAACTTGGACACCGACTTCTACAATAAGAATAAATTTAAGCATGAACAAGGCATTTAGAACTAAGAACACGTTAATTCATAAAATTTCAACTAACTGTATGGACATGAATAACAGTGTATTTGGCACCTTAGCAACAAAGCTTGGAAAAGAAGCAGACATGTGATAAAGAATATCCACATATGACACGTGATTAGATACAATTGCCCCTGGTCTTTCCAATTCTTCAGACTGATCTTGATGTGCATCCTGAACAAAACATTATACCAACATGATAGGGGAACCAGGGAACAAAATTATATAAGTTCAGCAACATGGACACAAGAGCGGTGATATGCAATACTTTTACAAGGCACTACATAAAAAAGATCACAGGAAACCATTGCCTTTTCGGCTCCTACAAAATTTTGTCCAATAGGACTAACATACCACCCAAGAGGTGCTTGAAAGGACAAGAGATATCTATTGCCAGTAATTGCAACATTTTAAAGAATGATACAATTAAGCTTCCATGTTCTGTATCCCTGACGAATCCAAAACAAAATCAAGACACATTGCAGCCATTTACTTTAGGTTCCATACTGAAAACTTGTTTGGCTAATTGCATATTGATGATAAAGCTTTGCTCCAACACTTTGATAGCTGCTCACAAAGCAAGGGAACATAACTTAATCCAACTTTCACCCCCATGGCCTCGATCGATCTACACTGTTACAAACTGCAAGACCATCCAGTTTTTTTAACAAAGCTATAAATTTCCACTTTGCCTATGAGTCTGTGAACATGCGTTTTTAAGCCAATTAATGGCACTGGACCACTAGGGCACAATTTTCAAAGCACTGGGTTTACCGAAGGAGCCGTTTTTTTTTTGGCAATTTAAAGCCTAGTCCTAATGCCTCTCAGTGCATAGCCCGCAATTCTACATGCTCTGACAAAAAAGAAACCCGAAATCGGTCACCAACTGCCCATGAGCCCCGTGACTGCGTTGGTGCAGCAAAAGCTCTCATGCCCAGCATCAGTGATGCTGCTGTATATGCATTGCCAAATTAGTGGCACACTGGCACCTCAAGAGTCAGTACCAAAGTACCCATCTAACTCAATTGCTACACATTCTGCAATTCACCACGGTTACCACAAAAACAGCTGTTTTCCCAGACTCTTACCATGGCATCATAGATGCAGCTATCTCCCTGTTCCAATCCAGTGCCTTGTTCCACCATTGAACAAACACCACATACATGTGACACCATCACTAAGCAAGTACGTATCCAAAGTTCGAAAAGCAAGCCACATTGACCACATAAATCACATGCTGGAAGCGGAAGGTGGCATACTGACCTCGGCATTGGGGAGGCTTCGGTCGGACACGCGGATCCAGTAGAAGCCGAAGACGAACAGCATTGCCCGCGAGAGCGCCCGGCCGGACCGCAACACGGCCTCCCTCCTCCACCCCTGGAGCCGGGGCCGCCCCTCCTCCACTCCGTCCGCGAAGAGCGTGCACACGCGGCACACGAGGTAGTAGGCCACGAGCAGGAGCACCCCCGCGACGAGCCGGAGCGGGAGGAGGAGCGCGGCCGCGAGCGCCACCCGCGCCGCGGGTAGCGTCCCGCGGCCCATCGGCCCGTACGCGTCCCGGCGCGCGTAGGGAGCGTACCTGGCGTCCAGCTCCTCCGCCTCTGCAGCGGCGCCGCCGCCGGCGAGGAGCGGCCGCAGGGCCTCGGAGGCCGCGGTGGTGGCGTCGAGAGCCATTGGGGATCGAGGCGAGTGGAGAGAGCCGCGATGCCGGGCACTTGACCAGATCGGCGCGATTGGCCGTGGGGGGAGGAGGCGCCCGTGTTTTTACGTGTTTGTGCCGGGGAAGTTAGTTTGGTCGGCGCTGGGGGAGAGGGGAGGCGGTGAGCGTTGGATCTGGATCGGACGGCGAGGAGTCCGTCCTGCACTCCTTGTCCTAAGTCGGGTGGGTTTCAGTTAAGCAGCTGGGATTACGGCGTTGATAGATGCGGCCGGGCATCCGGGCCCACCGCGCAGGAGTGTGAGTATGAGTATCCATTACGAAAAGAAAAGAAAGTAGGACGGGAGGAGGATGGATTTCCTTCCTTCCCCATCTTGTGTAGTACTCCTAGTAATATTCTATGAAATTTTTTACTTTCAAATGGAACTAATATTCTTGTAAATGTCTCCTATCAAGTTGCTTGTTCGAGCAGACAGGCCAGATAGCTGGAAGGTGAGTTGGCCGCATTATCTAATTAAGGATGTCATCCAATGCACATGTTTAAGTTGGTTGCTCTCTGCACATCATGTTTTTGGCTACATTACTAATAACTATGCGGCATACTAGATATGGATTTGTTTTATAATAATCAATTAAAAAAACTACAATTTCAATCAAATTTGTTACAGTTGGATATGCTTAAAGACTTCTACTCCTCTACTTCTCTTTCAGCTCCCGCAAGCGGGAAAAAATGTGGTGGGGAGGGCATGGGGGAGGCCCCTTTCATCCACCGCCCGTTATCACCCCCTCCCCCCCTATAGAGCGGCCCCGGGTGGAGGGCCTCGCAGAGGCTCTCCCTCAGAGAATTTCCTTCCTGACAATCGTGATGCGGTCATTGCCTCCATTGAATGGCACAAGATGCGTAGGGAGACGATAGTGCGGGGAAAGATGAGAAAGATGCACATGGGAGGTGATGGAGACCCGGTGGACTTCGTTTTGAAAAAAAATTGGAGGGGAACAAAACAAACAAAATTTTGATTCAAAATTTTGGTGAGTTTTCAAACTGGACAAAATTTGGACGAATTTTGACCGAATTTTGTTAAAAATCAAATTTAGGTTGTAATTTTTCCAAATTCAAATATTTCTGAATTTTTTTAAACGAATTATAAAATTTTTGGAAGGGGTGCAATAACCAAAATTTTGATGAAATTAATTTCCCTGCCAGCCTCACTAGCACCAACGAAGTGCCATCCGTACCCTCGTTACGTCCAAAGTATCATTTTCTCCACTTGTTCATGCATCGAATTCTGACCCCACCTTGCCGATACTAAGGAAGATGGGGTACCTCACCGTCTTCACCTTCTCATGGCCGCCACCCCCACACCGCCGTGAACTCACACACAACCACCTCATCGAGCAGTTTGATACCCTTCTCCTTGGTCGTCTGATACGCTAACCACGACGTGATGTAAGTAAGGGTGCTAATGGGTTGGGTTCAAATGGGTTAAATGGGTTGGGTCCTTGATTGGGTTGGCTTTGGATGGGTAACAACAGGTTGGAAGAGACAATGGGTTGGGTTGGGTTTCCTCATAGAAAGGGTTAGATTGGGGTGGGGTGGGTTTAGAAATCCTGGTTGAGAACGGGTTGAACCCATGGGTGTTGTAATAGGGTTTGCTCTATGGGTTCGGTGACTCCCCTCCTCCCTCGATCTGCGCTGCTGCTAATCCCGCTCCTCAGCTAGCTCTCCCCATCTGTAACATCCCAAATCAGGGTTTGTATTTCAAATGTATGAAATGAGGAGAATATAAAACTTTTGAGCATGTTTTGGCTTTTTGGAGCATTTGCATGTTTTGGTTGCTTTTGGAACTGTTGAAATCAATTAGAACATACAACTCAAGTCATAACTCCAAAAAGGAAACAGAAACAAAAACTTGTGATCATCATCTGGAAATAATTTATTTAAATCCTATAATATTTATCATGAGTAAATATAATTTTTCTCAAATTTTTGGGACTGATTTAAACCTCAAGAAAATTCAAACACCATTTAATGACCTAGGCTAAGTTTGAATTTATATTATACAAAATATAATATCAAAAGTGAGTTTAATAATTTTTATGAACACTAGGGTGTCCCAGGAGCACCTCTGATTAATTTCAGAATTTTAGGAATTTTATTTCTATTTTTAAGACATTGGTCAAAGTAGAGAATCTAATTTAAATCTCAGTCAGCCCTAGTACTGTTCCTTGGGCTCGGGCTAGACTCCGACTCGAGTCCGACCGCACCACTTGACTCAGCCCAACCGCCTAACTGCACCATTGCATCGAATCGTCTGATCCAAATTCAACGATCCAGATCTCCTGATCTTTAGGACAGCCCGATCGGCCCATTAAATCCCAACCGTCCATTCGAGATCGTGCGGCCCTCGTGGATTCACTTAAAAACAAAAGCGCGCGCGCCATTTTGTTTCACTGACGAGGTGGGCCCACGTTGTCAGTTTCTTCTTCTTCCTCGGCAGAGCCCGATTGCCACGCGGCCGCGCCGTTCTGCTCCGACCCGTTGGCAGATGCTTACACCGTGAATCCACCACCATTGCAACCGATCCTGGAGCTTCGTTGTCTAACACCGTCTCCACTCCGCTATCTCCCCGCGCATAATACCCCTCGGTCCCCCTCCATTTCTCTCATTCTTCCTCTCGGGGCTGAGGAAGAAGAGGCTCTCCTGAGCTCACTACTCCGGTGAGCTTCAACCGTGTGGTCCCTAGTTGTTCTCTGCTCATTCCCATCTCCATTTTTGCTGATGCGAGATCTTTCCATCATTTGTAGTTCCCGGAGCACCTGCGTGTCCTTTTCGGTTCCAAAGCGCGCGCCCGAGGCCGCCGCCGTGCCATCTTATCCTCCGGTGAGTTTCTTGCCCATTTAAGTGCGTCACCGTGTGTCTTGTAGCATAAGGAAGATTTTCCCTCAACCAATTTTAGCTTTCCATCATAGGAATCATCGGAATCAAACTTCTCCCCATTTTTGGCCACTGGAGCCCCTTTCTTCTCCGGCGACGGTACGGTGAGTCCCGGTTCAATTCCTCGCTCTGTGACCATCGCAGTGACCCTATTTAGAGGTTCCGACATCTTTTTCGCTCTTTCTTTGTTCAGGGCGAGCTCTCCTCGGTGAAGCTACCGCCGCCGCCTCGGTTCCTCGCCGCCGGCTCAACTCGGACCACCCCAGTCCCTCCGCGTCATCCTGATAGCTTCCCTGAACCCTCTAGTACCTTATGCGCGCACTAGTTAGCTCATTTAACCACCGGGTGGCGACATGCACCGCAACCGTAGCACCACCTCCGCTCTCCGTCATGGCGCCGCCGCTATGGGCCGCCGTAGAGGTCGCCGTCGGTGCCAGTAGAAGCGCACAGCTATTGTGCTCCCAGCCGTGCCCTTGGATCACGCGGCCGTGGACCATCGTGCTGGCAAACCACCGTGCAAGCGAGCGGAGCGGAAGCTTTGTTGTCGGCCGAGCCGACAGCTCCTGTAGCTCGTCATTAGGAGTTAATGGCGATGATTAGTAATAAATGATGTATCTTTGTCGGCAAACCAATGATTAGCAGACCCCTTTTGTCTCACTTACGCGTGGGCCCGATATATTTTAAGTGCAGTAGGTAACCCCGTGGACCATGAGCTGGGTGCGTGCACTTTAGTCCATGCTCTGTGCTGTGGACCGAGAGTATGACAAGTAGGGCCCACCTGACAGTAGGAAATTTTAATTCGGGTGTTAATTGAAAAATGCACTATGCACTGGACCCCGCTTGTCAGCCTCTAGGGCTAGGTTTAGTCTCGGTAAGAAAAGTATTAATGCGAATGTAAATTCCAAAGTGAATTATAGTTGCACTGAAAAATCAATTAACTTCTAAAATGCATAACTAATTCAGTTTAGCTCCAAAATTGATGATTCAAATTTTGTTAGTTTCTATTTTAAATGTACTTTAATATAAAAATGGTTTGAACCATGTTGCTGCTCCAGAAAATGTTTGTTAATAAAATGACTTTAGTTATAAATAGTAACATGATCATCAACTCAAATATACCTATCTTATATATATGCACTAATAATGTAAAGTCTAGAATAAGAACGCTACTAACAGAAGTAGACATCAACATCATCACATGACAAGTATTTAGGAAGCAAGGCCTAGCCATATCAAATGATATCACCGTGACTTACAGAGAATCGCTCCGATGAAGGTCGCGGTAGAGTCTGATACGAAGAAGACGATGCACAGAGGATGATAGGGAAGGAGAAAGCCGTGAGCAGTCGCGCGAATGCTTACCAAAAACCTAATTCGTCCCAACTCATGCAGGATCATGAGAGATGTCGGCTTCGGAGACACTGCTCTCCCCACGTCGGTGCACGCCGAAGAAGAGATGAAATATCTGAGGTTGCGCAACACAGAGGAACATAACTCTTTATTCTAGGTACTGGTCTCTCTCTTTTTTTTTGTTCTGAGAGAAGAGTCATCTCCCTCATATAGAACCAGCAGCAAGCAAAAGAAACTACCCTCATTACTCTGTTTTAAACGCAGTTAAAACACGCCATAAAAGCCTCATTGAAACAGTGTATTCAGTTTTTTAGTTTCTAATTTCATATGCATGGTTTTGAGGTGCAAAAAAGCTACAGCTCCACAACCAACCGGACACAAAATCACCGAACCATTCACGCGCACGCGGGCGGTGGGGTGGCGTGGCAAGGCGAGTGAGCGAGCGCTCTTCTTTTGCTTGCTTCATCGAGGTAAAGACCAACTTCATCTTATATATTGGTCTCCTACCACCTAGACTAGCAATATAGTACTAAACTTCTCACCTTCCACCATGCATGAGCAGACATTTGGGTTTTTTCTTAGATTTAATTAGAATATTGAATGGGCCAAGCACAAAACTCCAACTGTTGCGCACCTGAGGTGTCTTGTACTCATGTATACATTCAGCTAATGCAATTGTTGAACCGAAACGACGACCACAGGAGTGAATAGAAGCTATACTCTTTTTCGACCCTCGACCGATTTCAGCTCCTTCTCGATAGCTATGGAAGCTATGAAGATCAGAGCACAATCACAACAGAATTATTGTCTTGAAAATGTCGAACCCCGATATCCCTGTTTTCCTTTTTCTCCTTTTGCAGATATTGACGCTTCTATGCTTCGATTATTACTAACAAATGGGTTTCACGAATTGCATAAATATAGGTTGACTTTGAAACAAAGAGAATCGCATGTTCATCAGAGGGCCAATTCTAGAACAATACATAAAAGAGATCAACCGCCTCAAGCACATACTACGAATGAGAGAGCTGTACCGCCTCAAGCAGACTTTGCCACTCCCAACATGTCCCAGCAGCGCATGCAGGCGCCATTGACAACCAGTGCAGAGATCATCAAACCCCCACAGCAAACAGGACAAATATACGGTGGTGCTCATGAGAGAAGGGTAACGTGATAAAATCGTACCAGACATATTAATACAATTCAAATTCATACCTAAATAAAGAAAAAACAATTAGAGAAGAAAAAAATATATTTTGAGACACGTGCATAATTAAGTTACAATTAAGCAGTTTATCTGAGAAAAAAAGTTACAAGTGCCAGCTAGTTGAAGTCCTGAGAAAGAAACCAGGAACATTTTGCTGATCAGGCGGCCATGGGCAGCCGGAGGGTGGCGGCTGCGGCGTTGGCAGGCGCGCCGTCGCCGGCGACTGCGAGGGGCCCGCCGCGCGCGAGTATGGACCTGTAGATCTCGACGAGCACCTTCCCATCGTACTCCTTGAGCTGCCGCGGCCGCGCGAAGGCCTCGGGGCCCGCGGCGCAGTAGGGCGCCCCGGCGCCGTACCCGACAGCGGGGGAGGACGCCAGCCGCAGCATGGCCGAGACGTACGCGTCGCGAATGCTCGTGAGCCACCGCCGCGGCGAGAGCGCGCGCAGCAGGCGCCGACCGAGGCCCCGGCGCACGCGCCACCCGCGGCGCCGGCGACGGAGACCCTCCGGCGCTGGCGCGTCGCCTCCGAGCTGGGCGGTGAGGAGCGGCGGGCGGCGCTGGGCGGCGGCAGCGTCGAGGCGGTAGTACCCGCGCCGCTTCCAGTAGGCCTTGATGCCGCGCTTGTAGGTGCGATCCATGGCTTCTTGTCCCCCGGCCGGCTCTCCCGGGGTTTCTTCGGTTTGGTCGTTTCAGAGGTGAAATGAAGATTGTGACGAGTGTGATGTCTGTCTCTCTATTTAAAATGGTGTACGGGTATAATGGAAAAAGAATAGAGTAGGCAGAATTCTTTTTTGTGTGCAGTTGAGTCCCCGCAAGATTAGCTATTTCAAGAATTAGACACCAAAGCTTTTTTTTTTAAAAAAAAAAAACTTGCCAATTTTTGTGCGGCTAGATTACGTTGTGTGAACGTAGAGTTGTACACTCTCATGTTTATGATAAAAAAATATAGTTATAATCTAAACCCACCAACATCGATATTGTAGAATTTTTTCCCTCCTATTAATATGGGAGTTTCTAACTCTTGAAAGCAAACATGATGTTTTATTTTGCTTTGTTATAACAATATAATATAGTAGGTTGGACATAAATTAGGTATTAACCTACTATATATGTATGAAGGGGTGTGTATTTATTGGTTGTCTTTTTCGCAAAATAGTTTATTTTTTCCATTGTTGGATTAAATCCCGCTGCTCACATCCTCTCCCTCTCATCTATATAAAATTCACCCAAACCCTAACTCTAACCCACTAGTGCCACCCCTCCCTCGCCACTGCCTCTTCTGCCGCCATTTTGCCTCACCTCTGGTTGTACGAGCAACCATTAACAAGCAATCCTAAAGTGAGAGGGTTTGGTCGGGGCGATGCCAAGTGCCATCAGATCCGTCACCACTCGCCAGCTCCCATCACCCTCCTTTCTCATGTTGAACTTGTCACTGGTCCACCCATCATCATCGCCCTGTCGCTCTTCTCCGTCTTGCGACCGAGGCGTCATCAGTGCCACTAGCCACATCGTCACCTCCACCCTTATCCCTCTAAAGTCCGGCGCCAGTGAACACTATATATGTTTACTCAGAGCATCTACAACAGTCCAAGTCACTTGTTACTAAGGGGTTGATACATCAACATTTAGGAGATGTGGAGGAGAGAATGTGAGGTTGTTTCTAGATGAAGAAACTAGCAAATTGTTAATACCAAGACACAAGAAACAATCAAATATTGTATTAGAGACATACTTGTTACTTAAAAACGTGTTTTGTGGGTCTCACTGTCTCCAAGCAAAATATCTACTGAATCACTTGTACAGTCCGACTTCATTATTGATATGATAAATGAGTCAAAACATATAGGCCACAAAGTTATACTTCATTATTGATCATAAAGAATCATGTACATTTGTAGCAATTAAAGTTTTAGACACAAACTCAAGAAACAATCTATTAGAAGACTTATTTCTTTTTATTAGATTGAGTACTCTCTCTCTTCTTAATATTAAACTAAGAAACAAACCACTGTAGATGCTCTCAAGCGCCCGTCGGCAAACTCCCCGAGTTGGTAGCTCCTGCTTGCCGCCATTGCTCGAATCCCTGGGTGATTCAGGTACGTGCAAAGAAGATTTGTTGGACAGACTTACAAAGGAGTAACGTACTCTAAAATTAAGCCTCCGTTCGTCGTATTTTTGCTCTTTCGTTGACTTTGCGTGCAGAAGTTATAACTGTTGGTCGTATAACGCTCGTACGTGCTTTGCTGAGGAGTACTTTTAGACTTATTAGTACATGCATGGTTTTCACATGCCACAAGCTGAATTCAACGTGACTTAACTTCAACAACACGCGCCTTGTTTCAGAGCGAAGAAATCTGATACCATGCTTTAGCCTGCACAGTTCAAGCAACCAGAAGAACAGTTGACCCGGATCTTTTGTATTACTGTGCAGATGCGCGCTGTACAAGCAATGTTTTTTGTGAGGTGGACGATGATCTAAAGTAGGCGCAACAAACTACTGTAGCAACAGTGCATACTGTAATACGGTGATTTACTGTAGCAAAAATAATGTAGCGGGAACACTTCACCAGTTGATTTGTACCCTTGTTTTTCACCGGCAAAGATCACTCCTAATGTTAGATCTTGACAATGCGAGGGCCCCTTTCCAAGAACAGTTGTGCTCTCGGTTTTTACACTGAAAGTCAACTTTCGTAGTACTAGTAGCATCTTAGCTGGAGCAAAATCTTCCTAAACGTACGCATCATTAGCTCAAACGGAGCATCGGTAATTGCAGAAACAGGGAGGGGTGCATGTGAAGAACAAAAGTGTAGGAGAACTAGTGTACTCCTTTAAGGAAGAGGCGGGGAGGTCGTTGGGTATCTGGCTCCCTGCATTCATGGCGATTGGTGAGGAGATCTGGAGATGGGCGGTAACCGCCACATCCAAGCCGTCCACCGTCGTCCCATTCCATGCGGTGGCGGCCAGGCATGTGCGATGTGATCCTGTGTCCGCGTCCGCTCACGCTCGCGCACGAGGGCTCCATGACCGGAGCACGACCCCCCCCCCGGATTTAAGTTCACCGTCCTTTTGGTCTCTCCGGTCGTGAATGGTTGGTGGGTGGTGAAACGCTCGCGGATCGGGAACCTAAGCAGCACTGCACCGAGGCACTGCAGCAACAGTAATTCGAGGGGCGTACTGCAGCGGGGACAGTGCACTGTGGCTATTCCTGTAGGGAACAGTGCAGTTTACCGTTAGTAGAAAATTACGGTAGCTGTTTTGCCGTTTAATACTGTACCAATTTCGGTATAAATTTCACTGTACACATTGATATGACTATATGAACCGTTCCTCGTCGATCAGACGATAGAGAAGAGACCTAATGCCACTGGAACTGCACATCTCTATTGTAGCTAGCTCGCTTAGGCGCTTGGCCAAAGTTGTTAATAACGTACGGCAACCATACCTAGAGGTTGTCAAATTGGGTGGCATAGCTCGGCATGGTATAGACCCGATTAGACACAGTGCGACCGGTCTAGCTAACTAAACGGGTCATGTCGTGTGGGCCCGTGGGCCGAGGTCCTGACCTAGGCACAGCATGACGGCCTCTTGGGCCATTCCGAGTTGGCCTGAGCACGTTAAGCCCGATAGGCCGGGGGTTGGCTCGTGTAGCCTATCTCGGTCCCAAATTTTTTAAAAATCCAGAAAATATATAGAATTAAAAAAAATACAGATTCAAATTATAAAAAATAAGTTCTGTACCTATAAAAAGAGACAAATATATTGAAAAATATAATAAAGATATTTATTAATGTTTACATAGCTGGCTCGTTAAAACCTTTGCCAACTAAAAACTCAACATGAGAAAACCTAGCAAAGGAAAACGAGTATAACCTATAGCTATGCATACATCCATATTCTAAGTGTCATTGTCTAGGTACAGATTTTGAACACGTCTGTCAACTCTGGATTATCTACGAAGTGTTGTTCTCGTGCATCAGCATGTTCCCAGTTTTTGATAGTTAGAAGTAACTCCTCCATTTCACTCGTGAGATTTATTCTCCTCTCCTCCAATATTCTATTCGTGTCGGCCCGGCCGACATAGCCCATTTAGCCACCTCTAGCCATACCGATATGTCCGGTACCAAAATGATATTGATAAGTTTGTGCTTGACGCCCTAATACCACCTGTACCGTACTCACTTTTGAGACTTTTGTTGACCGGCCGGACTTGTCTTGTCCGGCCTATGGCCGGCCGGTTTTGTGGCACGTCGCCAAATCCGGCCCGTGGACAGTCGGACTTCGCCACATGTCGTGACGACGAGTCCGGCCGGTGGCGGTGCGAAAGAGGGGTGAAAATTGCAATTTCCGCACGAGAGGGGCTATTTCTGCCGAAAATTCATCTTATCGGTCCATGTGTTTGTCTTGTCCTCCTGGTTTATGTTTCCTGTATTGGGTTATTTCCCGAACGCATGACAAAGGGGTTAATTGATTCGGCATGTTGTGTAGTTTTGCAAAAGCTAGCGGACCTGATGAAGCAAGAGCAGGCATTGGCTCTTTGCATTGTGTGGTCCATTAATTGGTCCCAGCTTGCTACACACTAGCGTCATTAAATAGCACATTTGCTACTAACAGGAAGCATCATTCATATATAGTACTACTACTACATCTGTGCACGTCAGTTTTAAAGTGCCTCAGCGTGTATCAATCAATTTGGTCGTACACCCAACTACCCTGACGGATTCACGTAGAGCTACAGGATGCACAGGCCAATAGGTTTATAGTTATTTTGCCTTATCATTCAAATCCACTGACTTCGCACACATGTGATAATATATATATATATAGTAACATTCGATCGATTTCGTATCAGATCTGCCACTGCCAACTGCCCCTCACATCAAACATGAGTCGTGTATCAAGTTAGAACTTCTCAAGTTATAAAAATAAAACAACTTCTCAACAGAAACAAATAAGAAAATGAGTGGTTCACGGGAGACGGGACCTACGGTCCGCGCTTACTGGCCCAATAGAGAAATGAGACAAACCGGGCCTCCATCTTCCAACCACGGATTAGTGTAACAACGCAGCCGAAATGTCCACATTTGGGCTTTGAATTACTGGTCATTTTGTTAAAGTCCATTCGCTGTTGCAGTTCTGCCTCAGGCCTACAAGGTTGTCAAATCTCGATTCTAGTATTATGATTCTACGTTCCTACTATCCATATTGATCAGTTTGTCTTCATTTGGTAGAATTTTAATATTATTACGATTCTAAGAAAAAAATAGGATCATGATCAAAATTTTGAAATCGATCCTACGCAATTCTAGTGATTTATTATAAATAATTATTTGCGTATGTCCCTTTCATTGTAAATTTTTAGTTTTTATTTCTTCGTGTCCAGTATAATTTGCATAAATAACAAATGATCTTTCCTTTGCACTATATTTTGGTAAATAAAAGTTCTAAAAATATAGTTTTAAAAATATAGAAGTGTTAAAATACAAGATAGATTTTTAAAATATTTCTTTGATAGAATCGGATAGGATCTTAGATTCTACATCGATCCTACGATTCGTGGCCCTGCTGAATAACCTCTGATCCAATTCAGGACCGCGATTATGACAACTTGGCCGTAACAACCAACAACTAAACTCCCAAAGTCACGTGTCAGCGACAACTCCACTGTCCAGCAAAGAGCTAGTCCGATTTTAAAGCCTATGGAGTTAATCCTCAGGAACAAAAAAATAGTCGTAAGAAGAGATTGCCAAATCTCAAGTCAATCCTGGATCTTCAAGGAGAATTAGCAAGCAACTAACGCATCATGCAACGTGAAGGTGATGGCATAACAGCATCCTTAGCTCCTTACTTCCTTAGTAGCACATCCCAATCCTACGTACCATCGAAATCAGGCAGCACCGTGCAGTCTAGAATCAAGGTTTGCAGAGCATACTTCCACCAGCAGATCGACCAGCGTGATCGGGCCTGACAAAACCCAAGAAAAAGGTGGGTCTCGTTAAAAGATACTCTCTCCGTTCTTTTTTACATGACACAGTTGACTTTTTATGGTCTTCGAGATGTGACTTTGACCACAACTTTTTATAACTTTTACATTAAGATGTACTAATAAAATTATAATATTATGAAAGTATTTTCAATTACAATTCTAATGATATAATTTTCATATAGCCAATCTAGATAGTTTTAAACCTATTGGCGGTCAAACTTTAGAAAGTTTGATCGTAAAAAGTCAACTGTGTCAAATAAAAAAGAACAGAGGGAGTATCAAGAGAATGGTTTGCAACTGACACACCTCGTACCTTCTATTGATCATCTATTTATATACAAGTACATAAGCGTGAACACTACACAAGTATATGACTATATGAGTGGGAACACTCTTACATATGAAACTAAACAAGTACATGAATGAAAACACTCTCCCATATGAATACTAAACACTACTTTTAGTGGGAACATCAGTACTGATAGGAATACCAAACAACAGTGAAAACATACTATCCTAGTTGTTTAACAGGTACAATGAGGATGACGATGACACGCACGCACGCACGTTTCGTTAGAATTAATGATTAAAGCCGTCATGGTGGATGATTTGGTGAAGCCATTCATCCGTTGAGGAGAAGCCAGCTAGCGTCATGGAAGGGATGTCACCGGCAACAGCAACCGGAGCCAATCCTTGAACAGATGCAAATAACTATTTATTACAAATCATTAGAATCGAGATGCAATCGAGGCCTGCAGTTAGCCGCCAGGCAAAAGAAACGGCCATTGGCGATCACAGGTATACTGAAAAGTATACAGTGAGGCAAGTGCTGAATGACCAGTCCATCACTCCTTTTCTTTAAGGGATGACCGCCGGCCTGTAGTGTCTTTGCTTGTAAGCTTTCTATCCTTACGACGTTACAAATTAGTGTGCTTTTCCATCATCAGTACATGACTTGGCAGTGGCACCGACGAACCCGCGCGGCTGGTGTGTAGAAAAAGATCGTTTGAGTGTAACTCTCGCGCTGCTTGTATTCAACTGTAGATGGTGTATTTATACAACAGATGGAGAGAGAGAGAGAGAGAGTAACACAACAGAATTACAAAGTGCATGCATGCAAAGCGGTGGATCTGGATGCATCCGTACGAAGCCCTCCACCCTGGGGACTCGGTGTATTATGTTGTGTTGAGCGGATAGAGCTGTTCCAACAGAAAACGCTAATCATTATCGCGATATTGATCACGGATCAGCGTCAGCTGGTTGCTTGCCATACCGTCAATCAATCGCCAGCTTGAGAAATGGACAAGTCCGAAGGATATTTTTGTACTACAAATGCAGATGTAGACCTGACCATATTAATCAAGGCAAGTATACAGTAGGAGCTGGTGATTGAGATGAGGAAAATGGAAATGTCGTAGCAAAGGCTGCGCCCAACAGACTCTTTACAGAGTGTAAATTTGTAGTTTCCACGATCGGCTTCAGCAGCTGGAATTCAGATACTTGATAGTAGTACTAGTTGGTTGCTACAGTAGATCGATCTGTCCGTTCACCTCCGCCGCCCATTGGCCACCAACCAAAGTAGAGCAGAGCGCGTGAAGAGTGCCTGCCTGGTTGCGCAACTCGCAGCGTCATGAGACCTGGCTTCGAAACCTAGGTGCCTTATTTATCGGGTATTTTTTAGAAATAGTACACGTATACGTAGGTACGTTCAGTGATTAAAACATATGTCCGCGTTTTGTGAGATCTTAGCCTCCGTTCTCTAGATTAGACGTGTGTTTAGAACACATATATGGTGTGTGTATGTAAGTGTATCCCACGTGTATTTAAAAAAAACTCGCAGCGTCCGTCTCCGCCCTGCCACCTCGAGCCTTTGCCCTCCACGCAACAAATTCTACTTTAACCAAGCATGTCGCCGGCCGGCGAGCTTATTTCTAGCGCTCTCTCACACACACACAGTGCGCCAAGATTCCAACGCAGACGCCACCACCACCACCTCACCGCGCGTTTCCTACTCTCCTCTCTTCCATTTGGCTATGTCTAGCAGTTTTACGCGCCGCAGCGTGGGGCCTGGACTGGAAGCATGGGAGTTTGCTATGCTCGCCTGTCATTTTGGCAGCTACGTATACAGGCTTGCCTCCACCCCATGTGCAATGTGTGTTTCGGAAGATGGATCGTCATACAACTTCTGTATGATGATGATGAGTCTGAGGTGTAAAGAGCCACGGCCTACGAAGGACACTATTTGTTGGGAGAAAGATTGCTCTATTTTTTTTTCTCCAGAGTATGGACTTGAAGATCCGGATCCTCTGCGGTAAACGCAAAGGAGATTGTGTGAACAGTGTTTTCACGTTACGTGAAAAGTGCACCGCCGCAACAAAACATCGTAGCAACAGCCGGGAAACGCGGAGTGATTTTACTGTAGTAAACACACTGTAGTGATTGATTTCGCCCTTTGCTTTTTGATCGGACGATTGAGATTGCTCCTAATTTATGTGCATTATAGCACCTCTGCATTAACAGCAGTAATGCAGAGGATGCCCATCCGGAGAAAGATCGATGGCGATCGTGATCGCTGTAGGAGAGGGGGTCTCTTATCATTAGTGACGAACAATTGACACATTTATCGAGTTGGAAATTCAAATTTGCGAAAAGTTCAAAAGTTTTAATCTCCAGCCGGTCTGACCGATTTGTGGGTGCAGTCTGACCAATGTGCATGCGTGGTTAGAGCGGGTTGCAGAGAGATCTGAGGGGTGACAGTCAAACCGGCAACGGTCTAACTGGCATGAGGAGTGCGGTTAGACTGGTGTCCTATTTCCAGAACGAGTGACTCTAGGTTTTGAGTTCGTGCAAGGCTTGGGGAGCCTTGGGTCAATGCATATGGTTGCATGATGCATGTTTGAACTATTGTGGGTCAAGTCGTGAAGAATTTGTGTCCAGACACGATATCTTCGTCATTGGATGTGCAAGAAGCTTGGAGGCAACTATGGTCAATGACAAGGAGGACAGGGACTTGGTTGGGAAACTAAGGTCCAAAACGATCATGGTAACCAGGTGAGATTATTGAGCTGAAGTAAGGCACATGGTGGACAGGGGCGTGGAAGGAAAGGTTTAAGCAACGGGTTGCACTAAATGGCTTTGGGGAAAAAAATAGAGTCACCGTTCACCCATCTGTTTTGCCATACCGACCCTACAATTGCCTTTTGAGTTTCGAGAAGAACAAAAAGGTCTCGTTTCCTCTGCTTGAGTTGAAGAGGTAGCAGCCAGCCAGCTCTAGTTTGTAAGATCTGGTTACTGGATGGTGAAAAATTAGTTTAGTTTATTTCGAACAAACCGTTTATGTATGACCATGTCCGGCCGTTGTGAGCCCTCGTGATCGATCGAGCCATCCTAGAGTTATCCCCAAACCTAATTACTAACTGCGACATGCACGCAGGTCGACTAAATTTCCTATCCTTTTGGCGTAGTATGTAAACTACTCCGGCTTATCGGTGGCCGATCATGCATGCGGAGCGATTATTTAGCCGACCGCCGACGCGGCCGCGGGGACAGCGTCGCTCGTGCTGTCTGCACGCATGGTCCGCGCGCGCGCATGTGATCCGGCCCCTGCGCGCGCATGTGTAAAACGCCAGTGACAGTGTCAGCGGCGCGCCGGGTGTCTATCGACGCAGCTTCCGCTCGCCCTCCCGTCCGGCTACTTCTTCACCACAGGTACTGCACCACCTGCTGCCGCTGCGTGCTCTCGCCTCGGTGCGCTCGCGCGCGCGTTCGGACCGTACGTATCCAAGCCTGCCGATTGTTCCGGCGCGTATGGGCGTGGCTCCCTGTTGTCGTCCATAGATCCGCCGTGTCCGGCTCCGGCCGGCCGCCGGCAGTATCGCATCTTCCTTGCCTGCATGCCACGATGCGCGTATGCATGATCGAGCTGCAGTAGTGGAGTGGCGTACCAGGCCACAGTTAATGTGGTCAAACGGATCGATCTGGAAGGATCCAAGTGCATGGTTGCCTCTCACAACTCTCGTATGGTATTGTCTATTCGTAAGGTAGTTAAAATTTTATTAAGTATAAGTCACATATTTTATCTATTAGATCAATATCTAATCATATGACACATCAATTGATTTAAACTTAAAAAAAATTCAAACAACTTAGAAATAGCAAATCCACTCCCATATATCTCTTACTTTTACTAATCTGTCTCACATACAAACAAACACATACATCTAAAGAAGATGGACACATTTTTTTTTTTGTGGTGCCACAGGCCTCACATCCTTTGCACTATTTTTTTTTCTTTTTTTTTTCTTCTCATTTCAACTAAACAGTATATACAGGGATATATATATAGAGACTCCAGTCTCCTCACGGTAGGCAACCCCACCTCCCCCTAAACGCACGTCATGACTTACTCATCTAGACCACTAACACGTATGGTCATTAACTAAATAATCATAGACCTATTATAACGCAACACCTCCTCCTAAGTGCTCGATCCACTACATGCATACGTTCGGCCACTTGAGTTCTAACCCACACAAACGCATGAACTTTCAACAATCTAACACAAGATGCACATATTTGGACGTCTACGTGACATTCCAGATTAATTCCCAACATCCATATCATATGTATGCATCTAGCTAGAAGCTATATCGTACGCCATTTCTTAGCCGACGACGAGTGATGATATAAAAAAAAAAAAGCTCCGGTGATTTTGCTTTTCAAGAGGAAAGAAAAACTGAAACGACCTGTAGCTCGTTAATTTCACGCGCTAGCTGTGCCTGCAAATTAACCATCTCTTTGCCCAAACAAAAAGGTGGTAGAAACTTAAACTAAATTAGTCCTAGCGATTAAGCAAGCAAACCGAGGTGAGCAACGCGCAGCCGACCACGCCACCTTTCTTTGCGCTGCCGCTCCCTCAAAATGAAGCACCCCTCCACTTCACTCTCACACTCCCACCCACTCACATCCCCATCACCTCTCCCCACCGCCTCCCATGGCTCCCCTCCCCCTCCCCCTACCCGTCCTCCTCCTCCTCCACCTCTCGTCGCTGCTCCTCAATGCCGCGCGCGCCACCGCTCCCGGCGCCACCATCGTGCTCAAGGACGGCACCACCTGCACGCTCTGCGCCTCCTGCGACAACCCCTGCAACCCCTCCTACTACCCGCCTCCCCCTCCTGCGGTCACCCCCACGTCGCAGTGCCCGCCTCCCCCCTCCTATCCCTCCGGCGGCGGCGGCGGCGGCGGAGGCACCATCGTCTACTCTTCCCCGCCCCCTCCTCCCTACGGCGGTGGCGGAGGAATATTCTACCCCCCGCCGACCGGCGGAGGCACCATCGTCTACTCTTCCCCGCCCCCTCCTTCCTTCGGCGGTGGCGGAGGAATAGTCTATCCCCCGCCGACCGGCGGAACGTCCGGGATCTACCCGACACCGCCGCCGCCCAACCCGTTCCTCCCCTACTTCCCCTTCTACTACTACAGCCCGCCGCCGCCGTTCTACGCCAGCAGCTCGGCCGCGGCCGTTTCGTCGCCGGCGGCGACGCCGCTGCTTCTCATGCTCCCCGGGCTCCTACTGTGGTGAGAATGTGGGATAGATTTGCCGAGTTGATGCGCTGTTTTTCACACTAGGTGGGACGGTGATTAAATTGTGGCTTGTGTGATTTTATTCTTGTTTTTTTACTTCTCTCTTGGTGATTTATGTGTTGGTATAAAAACTTGCAGTAGCAAATTGAAGTGTAAAAGAAGGGCAAGTGATAAGCACTAGTACCACAATAGATGGGTCTAATTAAATTGTTCATGCCAAAGAAATGTGTGCTCATTCACTCTCTTTGATTCCAGACGATTATTGGTAAAAAAAAAATGTGTAGCATACATGTGCTTTTTGATGATCTGATCTGATCTGATCACCTTGTCTTGTGCTGACTGCTAGTATCTGAATAGATGCAGCTAGTCTGTGTGAGCTGGTGATTGTTCTGGAGATTTCTCATTTAAGGGGACATCTTGCATCAGGCAACAATGTCTGAACAGATTGTACACCGGTATAGTACTGGAGCGAGTATCTGAATAGATGCATAGCAGCAACTAGAGAAAACAGCACGGCTCTGTGCCAATGCTTGGTCTAGAAATTTTTGTACCTCGAAGGGCCAATCTTTTTTTACTGGTTAAGAAATTTATCTCGTTACACTTTTTTTCTTCTTCTTTTTCTTTTCTTTCCCCCGAAGCGTTCATGGATCTGTGATCGTGAAGAAATCCCTGTTTCCGAAGAAAAATACAAGTGGAATACACACGATCTAGGCATATAGCTAGTTGTCATCACTTTCAGACGAATTTTTTTATTATTTAATCCTTTTTTATTAATATTTTAAAGTTAATCCCTCGCGAACTTTATTTCTAAATCTGACCTCTTTGGTCACGCCACCACCTGTGGCGTGTCCAAAGCGTACTGTCACGCCACCATGAGCGGTGTGACAAAACATGCCACGCAAGCCCTCGGTCGTGCGCCGTGCCAGCGTGGAGGGCTTGCGTGGCCTAAGTCACGCCAGTATATTTGGCGTGACAATGGCGACTAGTCACGCCAGTATATTTGGCGTGACAATGGTTTGGCGTGACAGTGGCACAGCACATATACATAACACCATGTACATGTAACATTTAATAATCCATAACTTAGAAATAGAGAATGTATCTGTGAACCAAAGATAACACCATCATTTTAACTGAAAGTAAATATTTATATGAACTGATAATTTTTTTGTGGAAGTATGGACATATGGTAGACAGTACCGCTGAGGAAACATGCGTAGAATCTTACAGGAATAATAGGTGGTGCTCATTAAGAAATAAGGCACAGAGGTTTGTAAATTACAGTTTCCTTTTCTCGGAAATCAGGGTTTCGTCACAGTTTCCACGCTGTTTGTAATAATTTCAAAATATAGCACATGAGTTTAGGAAAATTACGAAACTTTTTGTGGAGCCTCAGTCATCTTTGTTGTTGCTTAGTAAATTTTGTATAATTTTATTCATTTAGAGAAAGGATGGTTGATAAGAATATCAAACGAGGTATAACCTTGAGGATGTCGTCCAAGCAAACTGTCTGCTGAAACACTTGTTGTACAAACTATTGGAGTCTCTACTCAATAAAGTCGTGTGAACGTATATACACAGGCAGTCGATGAAGTACTTTATGAAGCTTATAGAGAATATTATTGAAGGGGTTGAGAACGCTCGTTGTGATTATGAAGATGCCCTAAAACATGGAGGATTCGATGTCGGTGCGAATGGTTTTTTTCTGGGATTCCACTAGAATAGGCATACTTGCAATATAGGCTTGCTTTGATGGCTTAGCGGAGATACGGGACCGAACTACATTAGAGTCCATGACGAAGCATGTTACACGTAGTGACATGACATGATGGTTCGGCTAATTGCTTTAGTCATCCTCGCTACTACTACGGTACATTGCGACACAAGCATCCGAACCATATAACTATACATGCCTTTAGGGGATAGTAAAAAACATGCGGGGTAGGACGGGGGACTATTACGTAATGACCTGACCTACTGCGTGGACCGGGGCTATTTTCCCTTTCTTGCTAGCACAGCGTTGAACTCCTGGCCGGCGTTCCCCTTCCCCTTGTCGCGGGACTGTCCACGTCGGGCTTGTGTGTCGAAGTCGTCCATGTCCTGTGATTCCATGATGTAAGTGCACCGTATAGTGAAAATCGTAAGAAGGATGTTAATTCTTCATAACTCACGTCGTCGATACGGATTAGGCCCGGACGGCCGGATACGTTTGCGGCGGTAATGCTCACCGCATGAGCCTTCCCTTGTCCTTGTCGCGGACCGCCCACGTCGGCCGGTATGTCGAAGTCGTCCATGTCCTGTGATTCCATGACGTAAGTGCACCGTATAGTGAAAATCGTAAAAAGGATGTTAATTCTTCATAACTCACGTCGTCGATACGGATTAGGCCCGGGCAACCGGATACGTTGTGGCGGCCGGGCTCAGCCGCATGAGCCTTTCCCTTGCCCTTGTCGCGGGACTGTCCACGTCAGGCCGGTATGTCGAAGTCGTCCATGTCCTGCAATTCTATGATGTAAGTACACCGTATAGTGAAAAACGTAATAAGGATGTAAATTCTTCATAACTCACGTCGTCGATATGGATTACGCCGGACGACCATGCGCTCCCGGTGCCTCCTCAGCGGTCCGACGTAAGGTTTCCACCGCACGAAGTTCTCGCCCGCACCGAGTAGTTCAAAGATGTACCTGTTGGATGAATGCCCCGTCGTACATCTCTGGGCCATCGATCTACTGGAAGAAGTGGCAGCGCATCTCGGGCTGCCATCACGTGGGGATGAAGTTAAAAATTGAAGGAATTCAACGTTGATGAAAAAATCGATGCGCGCGAAAGAAACGCTTACGAGGTGGTGCCCGCACGTGTAGTATGCCCGGGCGGCAGTGGCTGGGTGTGTGGATTGAATGATTTCTGCTAGTTCGCCGCACACACACTGCGGGATCGGAGAACGTGGTGGTACTGGAGCATCTTTCATTGAAAAATCTGGGTATTGTAGCTATTTGCTCTTCTGCTTAAGCCACTTTTGCTTCTGCAACATCCTCGCGTAGAAGTTTGCCGAAGAGTCCATAGCTAGGTATCTATTGTGTAGTGTTGTGTAGTGTCGGGTTTGGTTCAACCCCCTTTTATAAGCTCTATGGTTGACATGGTGTCTTTTAGTTTTGAAAAGCTGGAGAGGTAGAATGTTGTCATGTCCATCTGAAAAGCTGGTGAGACGGTCAGGGTTGTCAAGTCGATGTGAAAAGCAGCCCTGTGTGGTCTTGTCACTGCGCAAAGCTGTCTCCTTTGGTCTTATCACTGCGCAAAGCTGCCCCGTGTGGTCTTGTCACTACGCAAAGCTGTCTCCTTTGGTCTTGTCACTGGGCAAAGCTGCCCCGTTTGGTCTTGTCACTGCGCTAAGCTGCTCCGTGTGGTCATGTCACTACGCAAAGCTGTCCCGTGTGGTCATGTCACTACGCAAAGCTGTCTCCTTCGGTCTTATCACTGCAGAAAGCTGCCCCCCCGTTTGGTCTTATCAGCATGCGTAGCTGCTAGCTAACACATTACCCGCTTCATAAGCCTCCCCCCGCGGCTATAAAATGCATGCCCCACGCTCCGAAAGTAGGACCACGAGATACCATGGCAGACGAAGTAATGGGACCATTCCAACCGGGGTCGCCGAAGCAAGACCTTCCCCTCCAAAGGAGGGAGGACTTTGGACCTAACTACCGGTTAATGCCGAACAAGCGTGCTGAACCGGTATGGTCGAAATGCGGACACAAGGAGGACGCTGTCGTGCAGGTCTTAGATGGCCATTTCGACGGCGGACGACGTTTCTTCCGATGCCCACACTCTGGGGTAAAATTAGTAAGTTGTTTGCTTTATGTTACCGCTAATAGAGCCTTCATGTTAACCCTCCTCCTTTCCACAGATGGTAAATGTGACTTTGTCCGCTGGATCGATCCTCCCCATGTACGACATGTTGCGGTGTACCTGGATACATTGTGGAACCGAATCTTTGAGTTGGAGGCGCGGATTGACGATCTCAATGAGCAAAACGAAGACCTCCGCCAGCAGATCATGTGCGAGAGGGGCAACGAGGAGGTCGTGAACATAGGAAGTTCCTATGACCCCACATGCTGCTGCGCAAACCCTAGCTGCATATGTGCGTGCCACTACAACGACGGCCAGCCACGTCCGAGGCGCCCCCCTATACAGCACTCTATGTGGGTAGCGCGGGGCACCTTCCACCATTAGGCACGACGGGAGAAACTTGTATCTCGGTGATTTCCCCTTCTGTACGCAATTATTTTCAATCTCCTAAAGCATGTAACTGAATGGTGGACGCGTCATTGCGGTTGCCTTCTATCTACTGACTGTTTCATCGGTGTGTCATGTGCATTAAGTTGTAGGCGTTGATATGCATTGATGAAACATACATTGTACGAACGAGTCAGGGTTGTCAAGTCGATCTGAGAAGCTTAAACCCACCCTAAAGCTAAACCCTGAGACGTGAAACTTAAAAACCTAAACCCTGAGACCTGAAACCTAAAAACCTAACTTAAACCCTCAGACCTGAAACATGAAAACCCTCAAGGCAAACCCTAAGACCTGAACCCTGATTCAAGCTAAACCCTAATCCTAATTCCCCTAATTCCCCTAGAAACCCAAACCCAAGTCTTGTCACGCCAGTCATACCGGTGTGACAGTTCCTGCCACGGCAAAATTCATGGCGTGGCACTATTGTTGTCACGCCAACCTTCTGAATAATCCAGAGGCGATGCGGGGAGAAGCGCTTCGTTCTGGGGCTAAGTCCTGTCACGCCATTAATCCCGTGGCGATGCACTGCATCGCCACGCCATGCCTTCTGGCGTGGCACTATTGTTGTCACGCCAACCTTGTGAACAATCCAGAGGCGATGCGGGGAGAAGCGCTTCGTTCTGGGGCTAAGTCCTGTCACGCCATTATACCGGCGTGGCGATGCCGCATCGCCACGCCATGCCTTCTGGCGTGGCACTATTGTTGTCACGCCAACCTTCTGAACAATCCAGAGGCGATGCGGGGAGAAGCGCTTCGTTCTGGGGCTAAGTCCTGTCACGCCATTAATGTACTGTACTGTACTGCCACGCCAGAATGCATGGCGTGACAATACCAACTGATGCTACGATGACGACTGAGTTCGTTCCATCGACATTCGAACAACCATTCAAACATTCATTGTTCTGGACTTAACAGAGTTTTAGTTTAGTAGAAACTTATGAACCTCATCAGTTAAAAACAGGGAGTTTTTTGGAGGATATCTCTAGAAGCCCTTATAGTGTAATTGTTGAGGTTGGTCCACGGATGACGTTTTCAACAGCGTTCTCAACCAATGACTTTGCTGCTCAACTTTATTGTAGTTTTGTGATCTATAACTCTCATATTTCTCTAGAAGAGACTAACGCTGTATTGAGATGTGTTAGGCCATACACAGTGGACGAATAACACCAAGAAACAATGAGATGCAAAAAGATCAAAATCCTACACTATCCGAGTCTCTCGTGCTCAGTCACGCTCGAGATCCCGTTCTCGAGACTGCCCAAACCACATGTTTGGGACCGCTCAGAGCTTGCTTCCGAGTGCGACCTACACTACCCTGGATCCACGTGCCCAGGTACGCTCGAGATCCCATTCTCGAGACCGCCCAAACCACGTGTTTGGGACCGCTCAGGGCTCATTCCTGAGTACGCCCAAGACTTCGCTCCTGGGTACGCCAGAGCTACACGCTCAGAGTGCCACGAACCACTCGTTCGGGAAATCTGATATGCAGAAAGGAGATAAGTCATATTTTTTTCGCCCTCAGCCTATATTTGATTTCTATAGAGGTCCTTTGTATACAATGGACCAATGGACCAAAAGATCCTTAAACAAAAAGTAAGATGTGAGAATCATATGGATAACGCAAGGGCATAGTGGTCATTGTACACATGTTATATGTAGTATAATCTATAAAAATTCCAACTGGGTCAGAGTTCTTTTTGTGCTCTAGAGGGACACATGACTCATGACATGATAAACCTAGTAGGTGGTCATGACACCTATGTTTTATGTTTTACATTGATTTTCTTATTCAACTTCAAGAGAGATATACCAGTTTAGAGTAACACATAGGCTTGATTTAGTTTGGATGTACGCCCGTTGTCTTACACTTTGAGAAAAAAAAATATTTCTCATTTCATGGGTGTTGTTGTTCTAGGAAGTAAAGAAAGAAGATGGGGGATGAAGCGATTGATTTAAATGAGCCATCACATGAAAATCAAGGTATGACTGTACTATGAGTGTCATTGTTACAATGGAATAGCCACATCATTTTTGTACATCAGGCTCCCCTGAAAAAATTAAGAGGAAAATACACCCACCCGTACTGTCCAAAATTTACATATTACAAAATCCCACCTGTACATTTAATTTTGATATCTACCATATATACTCCTAGTGTTAAGTCCATATTAATAGTTGTAGTTTTGTACTTTTAATTGCTTACCGATGGATGATAGGCTTAGATAGTGTCCAAGTGCTCACATTAACACACGCTAAATGACTCACATTAACACATGCTAAGCGACTCACATTAACACATACTAAGCGCCAAAATTCCCATTCCTAATTTGCAATTTTCTGAAGGTAGCAGTAAATAGCAAGCAAAAGAAAATAAGAAAAAGAAAAGGTATCGTGTTAATTTGTACTCATTCAAATGTATAAGGGATAATGTTTACATCCAAGTACTGATTGTTAGGTTCTCAAAATTAAAAGAGTGAGAATCGCAAATCTCTAGAAGTACTGAGTTGCTATAGTTTTCAAATTTGGTATCGCTTAAATAATGTCAACATACGTATCCGGTTTTTTCTTAAGTTGAACTTAACACTTATCTCCTATTATGAATGACGATTACTTATATTAGCTTGGTCTTCGCACTATGTTGTACGTGGTAGAATATATTTGCTGCAGAGTGCTGCACAATTTGGCTTGACGGATATATCTTTTTATGTTAGGTGGTGGCTTGAACTATGTATTGTTGCAAAAGGATTCTAAGAACATATGCCGTACCAAAGTTTATGATCCTCCAATACAAGTGTAGGTTGATCTTAATTTTTCCGACCGGTCATCCTAGTGAGTACTTCATATACTAGCTTGGACCAAAACTATTGGTGAATAAAGACACATGTATATACATTAAGTACCCTTAGTTTGATGTATGAAAACGTGCTTTTCGAAAGCAGAAATCCATGTATATATATTGAGAATCAAATACATGCCCTTGTTGTAGGGGAGAAGGGAGCTTATACCTCCTGCGCGCGGAGGGGAGCCGCGTCCGGCGCGGGAGAGCCGCGCGGGACGCAGGGAGAGCCGGCGAGGATGGAGGCGGCGCGACGACGCCGGCGCGGGGAGAGGCCGCGCGGGAGAGCCGACGCGAGCCGGATGCCGCCATGGAGGAGGACCGCGCGGGCGGATGCCGCCATGGGAGGACGACCGGCGCGGAGAGGACCACCGGCTGGACGACGCGCGCGCGAGGGGAGGGCAGCGCGGGGAGAGGCCGCCTTGAGGGGACCGCGCGGGAGAGCCGGCGCGGAGGGGACGGCGCGGGAGGAGGCGCGGAGGGGACGGCTAGGGTTGTCTTGAGGAGAGAGAGAAGATAAAACGTAGAACGGGAGTATAAGTCGCCCCTGTCACGCCAAACATAATGGCGTGACAGTCCCACCTTGTCACGCCATGTACTATGGCGTGACGGATGCCACGCAAGCCCTCCACGCTGGCACGGTGCGCGGCCGAGGGCTTGCGTGGTATGTTTGGTCACGCCGCGTATGGTGGCGTGACAGTACGCTTTGGCCACACCACGGGTCGTGGCGTGACCAAAGAGGTCAGATTTGGAAATAAAATTCGCGAGAGATTAACTTTAAAATATTATTAAAAAAAATTAAATAATAAAAAAATTCCTTTCAGACCCTCGAAAAGCGAAGGCAAGCATCCAAAACCCAAACAATGTGCTCCCACCTCCCACCGAAGCAAGAGAGTTTCTTGCTGCATAATCGCATATGCATTATGCAATCCAGGAAAATATATTATTGCCTTGCCCTTGTCCATGAAAAGGCAAAGATTTTTTTACGGAAACAGTAAGGGAGGTCCTACTGTATACATTAATATAATAATAATAATAAAGGTTTTATCTACGACCGAAAAAGAAAACAAATATGTTACCGCCTCCTAGAGGCAAAGAATTGTTTCCAGCTAATTAAAATAAGTTTGTCTATGATCTTCTTTAACTCGGTGTGTACGTGTAGGGCGAGTTCACTTCTAAAAGTGCTTTTCCAACTAGAAATATTTGACGTCATATTCTCAAACACAAAAAGGCATAGATCTAGCTAGAGGAAAATTACAAATTGTGCAGGCCATGCATGGTATTCCTTGGGCTGTACATGCAAAACTCTCGGTGGAGTAGCTTTCAAAAGGTGTGTGTGTATGATTGACGAGAAATGAAGAAATAGGAAAACACCTTTATGTTGTAGCTAGGAGCTGGATGGGTTTATCGCAGTTTCAAGTCACTAGCATAAAAAAAGAGAGAGAAAAGAAAGAGAAAAAGGTACAAGAGGGTACAGTAGGGAGCAAAAGCGTGCGTGGCATGGTCCGAGTGGAGCTTGATTTAGTCGGATCTTCTAGGGCTGAAAAGTGTAGGATTCTTCCTGCACTTGCACTTTTTTTCTTTGGTAATGAGACGGCCGTTGCCGTCGAGTGAAAAATCCTATTTGTCCTTTGGTCAGAAGAAATGTCCTATTTTGGCAATGTTATATGGCCAGATGCACGCACTCGTGTGGTGTGCCACTTTCTTTAATTGAACTTTTACAGATTTTTTTGAGAGAATTTTGTTACGAATAATGTGTGTGTTTTTATGAGGTCCAATAGACAATATATATATAGTATAAAGGGGACACAAGATTAAACCCTAGTATAAGGGAAATACCATAAATACCCTTAACATTCTCTCTCAAATACAAGACGTATGCAATAGCATTGTATTTAAAAAGAGTTAACACTAAAATAGGGAAAAAAAATCCAAAATCCGAGTCTTGATAATGTCGTTGTAGCATGCAGCTCTTGAAAAATATATCGAGTATCAAAAGATCTCCTCCAATCCAGGGTCGTGTGATAGCTCATAAAGCACAAGGTGCAATGGCTGAGAAAGTAGAGGCAAGCGGGAGCAAAGTCGACCACGGCAACACGACGAAGAAGATGATGAAACCGATAGGAATAAAGAGAGCTATCAAATCAATCCGAAGAGGAATAGCTAGAAGCATGACGGCGCAGATCGAAACCCAGACGGCGGTGGCGCAGTGCACAAGAAGCGCAATGGAGACACAGCGCGGAAGAAGCATGGCGGCCTTAGAAGCTCGGGGTGGTGGCTAAGAGAGAAGTAGCGGCATCATAACGACTTCTACGATCTGCAACATCTCAACGAGAAGAGCGGCGACTGCTGCCATGCAAAAGGAATTCATATGCTTCTATAACTGACAATAAATTTGTGGACTCGCATGACTTAGACGAACTCAAAGATAAAGTGGTACGAACTTGAATAGACACAACAGAAGAAAAAAAGACTCAAAGGGGGCAGTAGATGCTAGCTCTTTAACGGTGAAAGATGTTGTAAGAATCCAGATCTGGTTTATAACCAGATCTCCTCCATAAACCAAATCTCCTTGAGTGGTTCAACACCAACGCGGTGCTTAGGGTCACCCTTAGGGGTGGATAACGAGCCAGCTCGGCTCGACTCGTTAAGGCTCGTTAAGTTAACGAGCTCGGCTCGTTAAGCTAACGAGCAAAAAGTCAGGCTCGGCTAGGTAAAAAACTCGAACTCGGCTCGTTAGGCTCGTTAATGAATTGACATCCAGAATTAATAAAACATCTATGCAAATGAATAAACATCCATGCAAATCAATAAAAAAACATCGATGCAGATCACAAATTCATAATATCACTTGAATGAAGCAGACTGGCATGGAGGGGGCTGAAGAAGTGAAATCGAAGCGAGCTAAACGAGTTAACCAAGTAACTCGCGAGCCAGCTCGGCTCGGCTCGTTAAGATAACGAGTTTTTTTGCCGGCTCGGCTCGGCTCGTTAAGGGACCGAGTTTGAGTCGAGTCGAGCCGAGCCCTTAACGAGCCGATCTGGCTCGCGAGTTTCGAGTTTTTTTTTCCACCCCTAGTCACTCGTTAAGGGATCGAGTTCAAGTCGAGTTGAGCCGAGCCCTTAACGAGCCGAGCTGGCTCGCGAGTTTTGAGCTGTTTTTCCACCCCTAGTCACCCTCAGCAACTTCCTCTTCTTTACATCTCCATCCCCTCCCTAGCATGTGTTCCCCAGGAAACCCCAAATCTGAAGCCATCGTCGAATTCCTTTCCAATCGATTCGATTTGATCGCCTACCGGAGAGAGCCAACCAACCATGTGGCGATATCGTGCCTGGCGTCGTGCTGTGTGGCGTGTGCGTGCGAGGCATGACAGAACGACGGTCGGCAGCATCGACCGCGACGAAGACCAGCTCGACAGCGACGATGCTGACCTGATCCGAAGGGATCCGAGGGTGGCAGCGACGGGGAGGACTGGGCGGCACCGGAGCAGAAGCGGGGTGGCTGCGGAGCCAGTGCGGAGGAGACTCGCCCAGCGACCCCACGACAACTACAGGATAGCGACAGCATGGCCAACGGATCCGACAAGTCCCGATCTAGCTAGAGGCGACGAGGCCAGCCGGGGGGAGGCGACCGACATCGATGGATCCGGCCGTGATTCTTGGACCTCTGCTCTGACGGGCTTCCCTTCTCTACTTCCGGGGCATGGAGCTCGAGGTTGTGCAGTATCCGAGCGGGGATTGTAGCGGCCCGGTCTAGATCGGATCTGGATGGCGGCAGCGGCGGTCCAAGTAGCTCGGAGCGGCGACGACTCGGGAGGCCCGGCGGGAGAGCACGGGCGGCGACGAGAGGCCGCCCCCGGGAGCAGAGATTGCTCCTCCTGGGGGCAGCGGGCAGCGGAAGCGACGAAGGCTAGGTTGTAGGCTAGGGTTTAAACTTTTACTCTGATACCATGTTATGAATAATGTGTATGTATTTATGAGGCCTAATGGACAATATATATAGGGTATAAAGTGGACACAAGACTAAACCCTAGTACAAGGGAAATACCATAAATACCCTTAACAAATTTTACAGATATTTGGAACCAACAATTGGAACTGCGTGCTAGTTTTGTTAGAAGAAAAACTATTGCCTTTTATTACTGAAAGTTCACAGCGAACTTTACGAAAGGAGGAGCATTACACACGGACACACCCATCTTACCATATGAGATTTCATGCTGCACAAACCAATTCATGCGAGGTTGTGTAAGTTTTGTAAGCTCAAACATGCCACCAATTCTAACTTTCGTCTTGCATTTTCTTCCCTTTCTATTTGTAGCTTGCAGCTTTTCCATTTGACCTAACCAGTCCGGCATTCAGTTGCCTACCGGAATGTGAAGCCTCGAGTAGTTCTACCAGTTCGTATGCTCTTCACGCTTAAGCAATAAGCAGTTCTTGAACTAGCCATTTTTCACAGCTTAATTAACTCTAAAGCAATGTAAAAAATAAGTAAAACTGGCACTAACAAGTTCAGTGATGATTTATTGTACCTGCGATCCCGATGGTCAGCATGGCACGGCTGGAGCCACATGCATGGTTGTACTGTTTTTGGGCTTATGTCTGGGCTCTCCGGATCTCCTGCGTAGAAATTTCAAGTACAGACTTTCGTGCAATTATCTAGGCGCTGTTTGGAACGCAAGATTTTTTGTGAGCCATGTGAAAATTGAACTGTCTTATGTGAAATTCCTATATATATATTCCAAACAGATCTTATCTTATGCGAGTTTCGAGTGGGAGAGACTTTCCTTTGGCAATATGAGCACCCCTGATGCCCTGTTTCTATGCCAATCATTGCTAACTTATCTGTTAAACAGCCAAGTCCTTACTAAAGGATGAACTCGCTCCGTAGGTGCACCGAGTTAAAGAAGACAAATACTTTTACTAGCTAGACACCATAAACTAGCTTGCGCGCTCGTGTGAGTAGGGATGGCAATTATGCCTGATTACGCGTGTTCCCACGGGCAAAAACTCTAATGAAGGTGAGTATGTTACTCCTTTTCCGCCCATGAGTATGAACATAGGGGTAAAACTCCACCCAACGGGCAAACGAGCACGAGTATAGGTGAGCTCCATCGGTGCCCGCTTCGCCGATTGCCCACCAACTAGCTCATACGCGGGCTTAGCCCAATAAATCAGTAGCCCAACCCACCAACGCTAGCTCTTACTCCACCATTCAGGCATTCAACAAGCAAAACCTAGTCCATCCCCCATCCTCCCTATGGCCGCCGCCGCTCCTCGCCTCCCTCTCGTGGCCACCGCTCCTCGCCTCCCCCTAGTGGCCGCCGCCGCCGCTCCTCGCCTCCCTCCCGTGGCTGTTGGCGCTGCTCCTCGTCTCCCCCAGTGGATGCTATCGTCGCTCCTCGCCTCCCTCCCATGGACGCTACCGCCGCTCGTCACCTCCCTCCCGTGGACGCCGCTGCCGCTCCTGTCCTCCCTAGTGGATGCTGCTGCTCCTCGCCTCCCTCCCATGGACGTCGCCAAGTGCCTAGGATCTGGCAGAAGTTTGGTGGCGCACGGGCATACCCGCGGACATCGGGCACCCGTGGGCGAAGAGCATGGGCGATGTTCTCTGCCCATTGCCCTTGGCGGGCATGCCCGTGGGAGAAAAATTGGCTAGCAGGTATGAGTATGGGTGACTACTCTTCTTTTTTTCCTGTTTCTGTGAGTCTCTGGTAAATAACCTTCTCCTTTTATTTTTATTTTTATGTATATACAGTAGGAACCTCCCCTATTGTCTTCCCTAAAAAAAAAGCCAAGTCCTTTGTTCAGCTGGAGTACACCACAGATGAACAATGTCCCCTTTGGGGAATAGGCACTGCAGCGGTGAATAGAATTCACCAGTGCTACATTAATATGAATTCGGGTTGCTACAACCTACAGCACCCGTGGTATGTGCTAGTGCTTTAGTGTCAAACCACACACATTCCTCTCTTGATTTTTCTTCAGTAATATTGTAATACAGACTAGATCGAGTTCCTTTTTCCCCCTTTTTGTTACCGGTTACAAGTTACAGCTTTCTAGGTGTACATGTCTCCGGTTAGAATGCATTGAGCTAGCTATACTTGTACATGTGTGAGCGAATGTGTGATGTATCCAGTGAAGTCTTCAGCCTGTCGCTTTGGCCGCCCTTTCTGTCAATGCAAACTGCTCACTGGGAAAAGAGTCTTCTATGTTCTGATTCGTAAGTTTTTCCCTAATAAAAGTTCTACAACTCTTAAAGGGAAATGGGCAAATGGCTTATGCTTTTCTCTGATTCATGGAGGTATCCTGATCCGTGTCCCCTGTCAGGGCCCAGACTCGAACTTATCATGGCCCGACCTCTCCAAGCCAGTTTAATTATTATACTAGTAAGGTATCTGTGCGTTGCAACGGAATTCTAAAAGAGGGTGAGATGTACCAGTAGACATGATTATAAACTATGCAGTAAAATCAATTTTTGGTGAGAGCGTCGATGGCGACGGTGGGAGCCGACCGGAAATATAGAGCGGAAGAGAGGTCGAGACTCGAGCCACTGTCGATGTGGGTCGGCGCGACGAGCCTCTGCCTCTTGTCCCCCTCTACCTCCCTTCGTTGCCACCCTCTCCACTCCCGCCCCCCCCTCGCCTCCATCTCCCTTCCCCACTAGCGCCTCCGCACGTTGATAGCGATGGTGGTGCCCGACCAGAGATGTGGAGCTGAAATGAGGTCAGGGGGGTGAGGTCGGGGAGGGGAAGTGGTGGGCGGTTGGAAGGGAAGAGGAGCGGTTGGGGTGGGCGAAGGACTCGCGAGTAGTTCGGGTTCGTTGGATTTTTTTAATATGAGGGGTGGAATGATCATCCCGCTGCGCAGGAGTAAACCCCTTCTTTTATTAGTTAAGATACGTTTTACGCCGAAACGAGACGGCCCAGCATGTGAAGTTGATGAACTAAATAGAAGTTGCCCACAGTACCCGTGTTACCTTCTGTTGTACTGTTAGACCCAAATGCAACTCTTATTCTCCCGATTTGTATGCTTCAGTCCAGTGGCGGAGCCTAGGTTGCAAACAAGAGGGGGGCAATTTCCCAATGTCAATAAATGGTTATAACGAGTCTCCATGTTGACACTTAAAATCAAGCCTTCAAAATACAAATCCAAGCGCGTATCACAAGATGGGAGGGTTGGATTACTTACAGATCGAATATATCGGACTAAAACTCATGGGAGCATAGGGTCATTTCCTCTCTTCTTCTCCCCCTTCCTCTTCTTCTTTCATAGGACAGCAGTATCTTTGATCTCCTATTCCTCCATTGAAGTAGCATAGCCGGTCCCTTCTATTCTTCCACTTTCCCTACTCTTCTTTCCCTTTCCTCCTCTCTTCACTTCTCTACCTCCCCCCCCCCCCCCGGCTTGACGGCAGTAGCAACAGCTGCAACCTCACATTTTACACAACACACAAACAAGAGGAGTGTATAGAGCCGCATCAACTAGGGGAGAGAGAGACAACCATGGGCCATGGGTGGTGTGTAGTGGGGAGAGGGACATAGGAGTGTCAAAGCGCTCAGCATGGGCCAATAATTTGTTGAATGTAATATGGGCTTAGATATATCTATGAAGGGGAGGCCAAGGCCCTGTTTGGTCCCAACGAGACTCTACCGCTGCTTTTAGTCATTCATTTAGGCTAGTCGTCCAAACCTATGCAGCCTCTTACCCAAAGCACCTTCCGTTCTGATTTGACAGTTGGATCGTGCACCATTTGTCACTGATTCCACGAACATGACTCACGGAGACATGGCAGTAAGGATGGACGGCGATGGTAGAGGGTGGAGGCAATGCGGGTAAGGGAGAGGAGGAAGAGGGATTCAATGGTTCTAGCAGCCGATGCTGGCGACGATGAGGTGGAGTGCTCTGGCTATTTTTTTGTGGAGCTATGGAGGAGATGAGTCTAGGTGGGGAGTGATAAATAAAGGAGAGATAGGGAAAGGAGGCTAAGGGTTTGTTTGGTAGAGCTCTAGATATTTTTTCGGCTTCTAGTCTCGATTCTCCTAGAATTTGCTCATATGAGAATCTGGAGCTAGCTGAGGGAAGTGTTTGGTAGAAGATTGGCTCCTAAAACTCTGAAATTGAGGATTGGAGGGGAAAAGACCATTGCACCCCTAGTTTTAGCGCTTGAAGTCTATTTGGTTCTTACTCCTTTCTACTTGTATAGAAATTTTTTAAAATTGTATGCAACTTTTTTGGTTCCGGCCTATAGTCTATTTGAATACGATACCATATGAATGTGCTGAGAGGGATGCATTTCATATCAATAGTACAACTGATTAATTAGGAGTTTGTTCGAAGCACCACTAAGATGGAATTGTCCATAGGATAAAAGAGCAATAACACATAAAAATATAGAAGTGTTCAAAGATAAATTATTTCTAACAAAGGACCGCAAAATGTCGTATCAACCGGTTTGGCAATCATTGCTGGAACCACAAGCTCTCTTTCCTTTCTTGGCGGTAGGTGATTCATCCTTCTGTTCACTTCCTTATCATCATTCTCATCTTCTTGTTCCTCTAGGTTAATAGCCACATATGGATGTGTGGGCTTTGAGGTAAGCTACCCCTGCCAAAGAACAATGGCCACCCCAATATTGCGAATGTCTTCAAACATCACCTCCAGCAAGTCCTCATTTTGAATGCCGCCTTTATGAAACTTGCTAGATCCTGGAATTTCCTGGCAAAAATAATTAAAATATGTTAGTATTTTTGAGACAAAACTTCACAAGCAAGAAAGAGTGCATTGCATAATTACTACTTACCTCATTTTTCTTCTTCCAGTATTTGATATGTGCATGTTTATCATAATGGAATATGGCATGGAGGTAACCAGTCAGGCAAGAATTCACTGAAACCGGTTCACGTCTAGTTACTGCATGCATTTCAATTATCAAAGGATTGCAATTTTATCACGTTACCACAACTCACATTTTCAGAAATTGAAGCATGTGTTTGAACTGAACTAAAAAGAACTGAGGCAATTACTAATATTTTGTTTATGGGAATATTTACTAACATTGCGTGTAAATTCAGGGTTGGACAATGCTAGGTAATTCAGTGTTGAACATGAACAAGAACTAGGGCCAAATCCTAACAAATCACAACCAAAATAGCTCACAATATCCAACACATTTTCCTCTAATTGCCAAATCCAACATAGATCTACACCACACAAACCAAAGAGGAGGAGAAAGGACAAGGAGCACGAGTGGTGGAGAGCTCTTACCTCCACAGGTCCAAAGGACGAAGTGGCGAGAGGGAGCGGGCTTCCGTCGGGGATCTCTTGCAACGAAGCAGCATAGGACCAGTAAGGGAGAGTAGAAGGCCGAAGAGGAGGCCGCGAGGAGGAGGCAAGCGCAGGGAGCTGGCCGGCAAACTAGCATCAAGGGCGGCGGTAAGCTCTTACCTCCACGAGTCTGAGGGAAGAAGCAATGAGGGGGAGAGGGCAGCCAGCGGGGATCTCATGCAACAAAGCAGCACAAGACTAGTGAGGGGGAGCCGGATACCGCGAGGAGGCAGGGGTAGGGAACCGGCTGACAAACTAATTTTGAGCGGCGACCGCTTACCTTGACGGGAGGCGAGAAGGAAGAGGAGGTCGTTGTGGTGGTCGCTGAGGTCGCCGGTGGAAGCCATGGTGGTCGTCGAGGTCACCAGTGGAAGCCATGGTGGTCGTCGATGTCGGGACCCAAAAATGCAATTCTGGACCCTCTGTGTATTCTGCACTAGTCCAGGATCACGCTAGTGCACACAGAGGTAACATAGGTGAATATCAATCCACACAAGCGAAATATAACATAAACGAATAGTTTGAGTAACAACTTAGAGTTTTGACCTTAAGGTCGGGTTACAACTTATTAAGCCACGCAGGCTAACACTAAAGAAATACCGCAATGAACGAAAAAAAAACTCGCAAACTCCAATCAAGACACCACGTGCAACCGATCGGGATCGATGACCTAGCGATCAACCTTCTTCCACAAACTCCTCCTCGAAAGCAGGCGAAGACTCCTCCACTTCTGTAGGTTTGGACGCAAGTTTTACAACAAGCGTGAGTACACAACCGTACTCGCAAATCATACCACGAATGCAATATATAGATGCAGGCTTATTCCAAAGGAATGGCTTCTGTGGTTATTTTGCAGAAATGCAACATTTGCAATTGAATATGAATAATAGATTGAAAGCATAATTCGAAACAAATAGACGATAATAAATTTTAACAGCTTGTTTCCACAAAGACACAAAGCTAAATGATTGATTCACACACCATATGATTGAGATCACACACCCCAATCCCACATTTTATGAACACTACCCTCATGTGAAATCCCAGCGTTGTCCATGACCGAGAGGCGGCTATTCGAATAGATTGTTTAACACTCGCAGAGGTTTGTACACTTTACCCACACGATACAACTAGTGTAGCTAGCACCAATCGTAATAAAACAGTTCGGAAACTTCGTCTCAACATTGACGTTCTTTATTCACACAGTCCCATGTCACAAAGCTTAACCTATCCACCTGAACCCCAATGTTGAAACTCCGTAACTTACTAAGTTAGGCCTGTCACCAGACATGCGGTCGACAAAGATAGCTCGTTCAATGGCGCACAAAGTTAAGTCCTTAATTGACCAAGGCAAGACTTCCAGCTTTTCTAACTAAACCACACAGATAAATCCCAATCACAAAGCCACCGGCTCACACAAGATCCACCACTTGCCTCGGCCTAAATCTTTTACCACCCAGTTGGTTTAGTGCAACACATGCCATCACGAGTAATAGCACACAGTACACACAGTTTCATCACACAGTTCCATAGTCACTTAGTCATAATTAATATTTGCAACTTACATGTGATGGTGACTCGTGGCATGGCTAAGCAATTGTACTCGCATCTAACCAACCCACGTTGGTGCTATAATATTACCAACTAATAACCAATCTAGGGTGACAAGGAATTATGACATACAAGGCCAAGGTGTGATAACAATTTGGATAATAACTATGCCCAAAGCATTTAAATAAATAATTAAAGTAGAATGCAATAATTCAACACAAAGTAATTTGAAAAAAAACTGGGTTCAAGATGATCAAAGGTATGACTTGCCTTGGAAAAGGTCTATGTACTGGTCTTGAACTTGGTTGAAGCCTTCTTCGACAAAAACCCCCGAAGTATTGACGTCTACGCACAACGAAACAAAACAACCAAAACAAATAAATAACAGCAGCAAAACAAACTCCAAAAATTAAATAAAAATAATAATTAGGTAGATCTCGAATTTAGACAAATTTAGAAATTTGAATGGGCTCAATCGGAGTTAGGATGCAAAAGTTATGAGCTTTGGAAGATTGAAATTACATAAAATGCTGAAAATCAGATTTTATGAATTTACTGAATTATTTTCCTAAAGAAAAATCAGATTTATTACGCATGTCGACGTCGGCGAGACATTCGGACGGGTGATCGTTGATCGGCGACAGTGGGTCCCACTGCCGCTGGCTCGCTCACGGTAGACTAAGTCTCACGAGCCTCGCTCGAACCCGTGGGCGGACCCACGGTGTACCCACGTGGCTGCCACGTAGGTGACACGCAGATCGCGCCGCCGATCCTGGCGATGAGGTGGCTCGCCACGCGGCCGCCACGTCAGTCGGCGGTGACCGAGCGCGTGGCGGCGATAACAACGAGCGGCGGCTCTCGGGCAGCCGAGTGGCACCGGGCGAGGCCGAGGCTATTGCGCACCTAAAGGACCAACTCGGGTGGTCGGTGCATCGAGGTGGCGCGGCGAGCTTGAGGCGCGAGAGAGTACGGTGTTGTCGGACGAGCGCTCGGCGGATCCCGACAGTGAGTGCCACCAAGAGGTAGCTCACGGGCTTGCGAAGGTGGTGGTGTGGTCGAGGGGTTCCGCGGCTCTGGTTGCGCGAGAAGCTCGTCGGAGAAGATGAAGGTGAAGAACCAAAATCGAGAACGGCGCGCGCAGGGCTCTCGGTCCCGGGTTTCGGGGTTTCTGATGCGGGGAGAGAGGCGAACCTCGGGGGCTTTATAGAGGGTCGGGAGGGTGCGAGGAGGCGGCGGCGGGAAAAACCCTAAAAGAGTCCGAGATGAACACTTAAGGAAAATCCGGATTTTGAATATGATTCGGGATAAGATTTTTTATCGGCAAAACGTGCGGGGGAATAGGAGATAGGATTTAGCACGTTTTCTAGAAGGGGTTCTGTTGAAGATATCCCATTGTCGGACGAAGCTCCAGCTTCCAGCAATGGCGACAGAGGCGGGCTCACGCGAGGAGGAAGACGAGCGGAGGTGGACGACGCAGGGGCGGGGCCCACATGTCAGCGGCACAGAGCGGAGGCGCATGCGGGCGAGGCCTCGCGAGGTGGGCATAAGCGGGCTGCGTGTGCGGGAAGCGGTTGGGCGGAGGATTCGCCCGAGAGGATTCTCGAGATTTTAGACGTGTTTTTCATTTTAGAAAATACCAGAAAATCAAATAAGCAAAAGAAAATAGCAAATGAACTCATAAAAATTCTAGAAAAATCTAGAAAATATATCTGAGCACATAGAATCCAAATAAAATAGTTTTGGCTATTGTTCATGTTGGGATTATTCACATTAAATGTTTTTGCTTGTAAAGTCCAATATTAAGCTTTTGAAATTAAATTCAAATAAATCCAAATGGTGAATTTCTCCCTACTAACTATTTAAAAGATTTTTAAGCTCGTAAATTTGGGATGTTACAAACCTCCCCCTTAAAGGAATCTCGACCCGAGATTCAAAGCTAGCTAGAGAAAAGGTTAGGGAACTCGGCTTTGGCTCTTCTTCACGCTCCCACGCCGCTTCTCCTTCGAGTGGTTGCTCCACCGACCTTGCAAAACGAAGCAGCCTTGCTTTCGTGAGGCGCCACGACATCCAAAATCCCGATCGCTGCTCTTTATAGGTAAGATCCTCCTTCAAAATAATTGATTCTAACGGGCTTGCTCTTGGCACACGAAGACACTTCTTCAATGCGAGACATGAAAGACATCATGCACTCCTCGCTAACGATCGCGTAGCTCCACCGTAAGCAACCTCTCCACGGCGCCTGAATCTTGAACGGACCAACATACCTAGGGCAAGCTTCCTTTGGCATGAAACCTTTGACACCTCCGCGGGGTCACTCAAGATAGACAAAATCTTCGGCTCAAATCGAGATCTCGGCGGCGTTATCGCGATAACTCTTACGCCTTGACTGGCTATCTTCAATCTTTCTCTCGATCATAGCCACTTGCTCTTCGCTTCTTGAATGAGATCTGGGCGAACATCGTGCGTTGGTGTCTCACCAATTTAACGCGGTTCGACGAGCACGCCATACAAAGCTTCAAATGGCGACATTTGCGATCGCTTGATAATCGTTGTTGTACGAGAACTCGTGATACGGCAAACTTTTATCCCATCGGTAGCATTCGCTAGAGCGCAAGCTCTCAAGATATCCTCTAATATCGATTGACTCTTTCATCGTCCATCATGCTCGTGGATGATATGCGATCAAATTCGATGGGTACCCAATGCTTCATGCAAACTCTGCCAAAAGCGAGAGGTGAACTGAGATCCTCGATCTGACACTATTTTCTTGGGCACTCCATGCAAACTGACAATTCTGGCCATGTACAACTCCGCAAGGCGATCTCCTGAGTATGTGGTTTTGACTGGCAGAAAATGGGCGACCTTGGTTAGACGATCGACTATTACCCAGATCGAATCGTAACCCGATTGGGTCTTGGGTAGACCGGTGATGAAATCCATTCCGATCTCTTCCCACTTCCATTACGAATCTTCGCCGTTGCAAAGCAAACCTGCTGGTCTCTCGTGTTCGCTTTATTTTCGACGGTGTCGCACAAGGCAACGAACTCGCGACTTTCGTTTCAAATTTGGCCACCAAAATTTATTCTTAACATCCTGGTACATCTTGGTACTTCCAGGGTGAATCGAATACTTTGAATCATGGGCTTCCTTTAAGATTAACTGTCTTAGACCATCGATATCTGGTACACAGATACGACCATTAATCCAGAGTGTATCTTGATCATCCCTCGTGAAATCCTTGAACTTCACTTCGCCATTTTGATCTTGATTTCGACAACACGGATCTTTCGGTTGTGCTTCACGAATCGCTTCTCCGTAGATCTGTACTCTAATTTGGCTACAAATCCTTCTGACACAACTTCTAGCCTTAGCTTTTGAAATTCCTCATAAAGTTAGGCAACTTCCTTTACTTCCAAAGCATTGCAAGAACTCTTACGACTTAGAGCGCCTCAGAACTACGTTGGCCTTTCCGGATGGTAGTGGATTCCAAGATTGTAATCCTTGATCAATTCCAACCATCTTCTCTGTCTCATGTTCAGATCCGATCGGGTGAAGATGTACTTTAGACTCTTATGATCGTGTAGACTTCACACGATACCGATAAGGTAGTGACGCTAAATCTTTAAAGCATGCACTACGGCACTAATTCCGCATCATGAGTAGGGTAATTTCTTCATGTGGTCTTAGTTGTCTTGATGCATACGCCATCGCTCTCCCTTCTTGCATCAGACACACCTAGTCCTTGACGCAAGCATCACAATAGATATCAAAGTCCTTCCGACGCCCGTAGAATCAACAATGGGCCGTGGTCGCGCGTTTCTTCAACTCTTGAAAACTTGTTTCACAAGTCAGTCCAAGTGAACTTCTTCTCCTTCTTCAACAATTGCGTAAGAGACTTAGCAATTGAGGAGAATCCTTCAATGAAGCGGCGGTAGTAACTTGCCATCCCCAAGAAATCGCGAACGGGTTACGCCTTGGGCCGTTCCAGTGTAACATCGCTTACTTTTCCCGGTCAATCGCTACTCCCTCGGCGGTCATCACATGGCCAAGGAAATCCACTTCCTTCTTCTAAAAGTCACACTTACTGAACTTGGCATACAACTGATGCTCCCTGAGTTTCTCCAAAATTAACCTCAGGTGTTCTGCGTGTTCCTCCTCTGATTTGGAATAAACTAGAATATCGTCAATGAACACCACTACAAACTTGTCCAGGTATTCCATGAAGACTTTGTTCATCATGTTCATGAAGTAAGCTGGGGCATTTGTTAGCCCAAATGACATGACCAAGAACTCATAATGTCCATACCGCGTTGAGAAAGCGGTCTTTGGTATATCCCTAGGGTAGATCTTCAACTGATGGTAACCCGATCGCAAGTCGATCTTTGAGAACACTCCGGCTCCCTTCATCTGGTCAAACAGATCGTCTATCCTGGGCAATGGATACTTATTCTTAATAGTGACCTCGTTGAGAGAACGGTAGTCGATACACATCCTCATGCTTCCGTCTTTCTTCTTGACAAACAAGACTGGTGCTCCCCACGGTGACGAACTTGGTCTTACAAAACCTTTCTCGAGAAGTTCTTCAATCTGCTTCTTCATTTCTGCTAACTCGTCAGCTGGCATTCGATAAGGTCGCTTAGAAATTGGCGCTGTCCCTGGCACTAAATCGATGACGAACTCGATGTCACGATCCGTGGCATTCCGTAACTCTTCCGAAACACATCCGGTATTCTCGACTATTGGCACATTCTCCAATGCAATGGTCTTGATTGTTTACTAGCAAGTGTCCTTCACGAACTAATGTGGCTAGAAACTCCACTTTCCTCCCATCGTATTCTCAACAATTACGGCTCTTCGCCACAATCCAAAGACTTTGTGCTTGGTTAGCCAATCCATGCCAAGAATGACATCTAGGGTTTGGGTGTCTAGAACAATTAGGTTGGCTAGAAACTCAACTCCACTATGAGTAACTTAGCTCCTAAACAACCCACTCTAGAGCTTAGCTCGCTCCGAGCGATTGAACTAATAGAGTATGATTAAGTTGTATAGCCTCCAACTTATTCTTAGTTGCAAAACTTGGACACAAAAGAATGCGAAGCCCGTAATCAAATGTAATCGATGCGGTATCGAATTAACCAGAACTTACCCAAGACGACGCCCGGTGCTTCTGTGCTCCTTCCAGGTGACGTGGTTGACACGCTCGGACCACGGACGCGTCCCTCCTCCGGTTGGTTGGGGGCTTGAAAGTTCCTGTTGGTGACCCGTGCTGGTGTCTTATTCGGTGTAGCTCCAAGGTTGAAACGAATCGGAGTGACCGCTCTCTCGTGGACACCGACGGCGAGTGGCTCGTTGACGGCAAGTATAGCACACCCTTGGCTCTTGCGACTTGTTGACCGTTGGATTAGCGTTGGTCGGTCTTTGAAGTGCGAGTGTTCGAGCAACCGGACGAGGTGCCGAGGTTGGTGCGGTGTTCGCGGAGTTTCGTGGGGAAAACCGCTGAACGCGGTGGCGCCGTCCTTGCTCTGTTGGAATTGCTGGCCTCCTCGCCGATCATCCTGCGTTTGCGATTGTCTTCAGTTCCTTGCGCTTATCCTCCATGACTAAAGCTTTATTGATCGTTCTGGAAGTCGGGAAGGTATGTGCAAGGAGATTGACTCAAGTCCAGTGTTGGTCCCTTGAAAACGACTCGCGAGCCTTGTCTGCTGCAACATTTTCGCAAAGATAGCGAGCAAGTTGCGAGAACTTGTTGAGATAGTCGACAACGACAAGCTTCCTTGCTTCGTGGCACGGAATTCATCTTTCTTTAGTTCAATAATTCCTTCAGTACGTGGTATTGGCGGAATGTTGAGAGAATTCCTCCCAAGTGATATTCGTGGTGCCTCATGAGCGGCGCAGGTTCTCCCACCATTCTCGCCGCGATGCCCTCCAACCGTGAGAGGCATAGAGAACTTTTTCATGATCGCCGCATTGAGTGATCGCAGCTTCCTTTCAATCACCCGGCCAATCGCCGCCTTCCACGGTGAGACATGTCCGTAAAATGTTGGTGGACGAGTCCTCATGAATTTCGCAAGTTTGATGGTCCATGGTGACCATGAGCACCGGGCCCGTCTTTGGTGATTGTTGTTGTTATTGTTCTAGTTGTGCATGGCTTGCATCTGAGTCATCATGGTATTTATCAGCTGAGTCTGTGCTGCCATGAAAGCTCCAAAGTTTTGCAAGTCAACTGGGGTGCTTGTGGCGGAATCGCCTCGTAGTGGTTGCTCATTGCCTCTCGATGTCGGGTACCGGAACCACTTGCAACTGTCTGGCGAGTTGTAACCATCTCGCGAAGCTCCAAGGGTTAGATAAGGTAGCAAGCATGGGATGAGTTAAGAACTAAACAGGGGATTGGTTAAACCCAACAACAACTGAGAGAACCAAAAGCAACTTTATTACTTAAGAACTTAGTATGGCTTGCAACAGAAGCCTAAGGGCCTTTGCAGCTCATACTCACACTCAAAGAAAATAGCGAACCTAAGAACACAATCTAGCGCCTAAAGGGCGACACAACTAGGCTTAAACTGACGCGGCTTAACACACCAAGCCTCAATCGCGAACCTAGGCCTTAGCGAACTCGATCCGAGGTAACCTCCACAACCACGGCCGCGCTCCCGCCGGCCAGACCTTGAATCTGGCTTTGGCATCTTCGCAAACCGATCCGGTGCCCCGGATCGTGCAACAGAACAGCGCCGATGGCGCGACAGCTCCTCCTCTGTTCTCGCCCACTTCCTCGGATCTTCCTTAGATTCTTCATGTTCTTCTAGATCTTCTTCCTCTTCTTGGTCCGCCAGGTGGTGGGCGCCCGAGATCTCTTCCAGATGGCGATCTTCTCTTGCCTTGGTGCGTGCTCTTGTAGGCACCGTCTAGATCGCGCCATCATCTCCATGGATTCCTCTTGGCGACGACGCACGGCGAGGTGTACCACCGTGGCATCTTCTTCTCCCTCCGTGGATGGATAGTGTGCGAGTAGCTCCACGGCGTGCCGCGGGGTGGTAGCGAAGACGGTTCCTTGCAACTCGCGCATGTAGATGTGGCAGATCCGGCATGGCCAGCGCGACGATTCCCGTATTCCTTCACTCAAGTGATCCTCCCGACGGAGATGTTCGTGGCCGGGCTTGCCTTGGTGTTCATCCCGGCGATCGTCAAACAACGATCGTACCCCGCTTATGTCCATCCACCATCCAGTTGTTTCCTCGGTACAACGGACGATCAAAACCTCCAAGTACCTGCAGAAGCTTCCAAAGTTCGGCAGCGTAGCCTCCACAACACTCACCATAGGTCCAGACATGCGAGGCATCCGTCCAAAAGACAGAGAGAGGGTAAGAACAACTTAAAAACAGAGGAGAGAGGGGAAAATTCTTAGCAATAGAGGAGTCTAGAGAGACATGAGAGGAGTTAAGCAATAGGTTATTCTTGCAAGTTAGTTTTCCTTTAGAAAATAATTTGGACTCTCTAAAAACGGCCGATCTAACTAAGGTCAAGACTACATACCAACTGGCGCTCGATACCACCTCCGCCGGGACCCAAAATGCACTCGGACCCTCTGTATTCTCGTGACTAGTCCAGATCACGCTAGTGCACACAATGTAACATAGGTGAATATCAATCCACACAAGCGAAATATAACATAAACGAATAGTTTGAGTAACAACTTAGAGTTTTGACCTTAAGGTCGGGTTACAACTTATTAAGCCACGCAGGCTAACACTAAAGAAATACCGCAATGAACGAAAAAAACTCGCAAACTCCAATCAAGACACCACAGCAACCGATCGGGATCGATGACCTAGCGATCAACCTTCTTCCACAAACTCCTCCTCGAAAGCAGGCGAAGACTCCTCCACTTCTGTAGGTTTGGACGCAAGTTTTACAACAAGCGTGAGTACACAACCGTACTCGCAAATCATACCACAGAATGCAATATATAGATGCAGGCTTATTCCAAAGGAATGGCTTCTGTGGTTATTTTGCAGAAATGCAACATTTGCAATTGAATATGAATAATAGATTGAAAGCATAATTCGAAACAAATAGACGATAATAAATTTTAACAGTTGTTTCCACAAAGACACAAAGCTAAACAGATTGATTCACACAGCCATATGATTGAGATCACACAGCCCCCAATCCCACATTTTATGAACACTACCCCTCATGTGAAATCCCCGAGCGTTGTCCATGACCGAGGACGCGGCTATTCGAATAGATTGTTTAACACTCTGCAGAGGTTTGTACACTTTACCCACACGATACAACTAGTGTAGCTAGCACCAATCGTAACAAAACAGTTCGGAAACTTCGTCTCAACATTGACGTTCTTTATTCACACAGTCCCATGTCACAAAGCTTAACCTATCCACCTGAACCCCAATGTTGAAACTCCGTAACTTACTAAGTTAGGCCTGTCACCAGACATGCGGTCGTACAGTATAGCTCAGTTCAATGGCGCACAAAGTTAAGTCCTTAATTGACCAAGGCAAGACTTCCAGTTTTTCTAACTAAACCACACAGATAAATCCCAATCACAAAGCCACCGGTTCACACAAAGATCCACCACTTGCCTCGCCTAAATCTTTTACCACCCGTTGGTTTAGTGCAACACATGCCATCACGAGTAATAGCACACAAGACACACACGCTTTCATCACACGTTCCATAGTCACTTAGTCATAATTAATATTTGCAACTTACATGTGATGGTGACTCGTGGCATGGCTAAGCAATTGTACTCGCATCTAACCAACCCACGTTGGTGCTATAATATTACCAACTAATAACCAATCTAGGGTGACAAGGAATTATGACATACAAGGCCAAGGTGTGATAACAATTTGGATAATAACTATGCCCAAAGCATTTAAATAAATAATTAAAGTAGAATGCAATAATTCAACACAAAGTAATTTGAAAAAAAACTGGGTTCAAGATGATCAAAGGTATGACTTGCCTTGGAAAAGGTCTATGTACTGGTCTTGAACTTGGTTGAAGCCTTCTTCGACAAAAACCCCCGAAGTATCGACGTCTACGCACAACGAAACAAAACAACCAAAACAAATAAATAACAGCAGCAAAACAAACTCCAAAAATTAAATAATAATAATAATTAGGTAGATCTCGAATTTAGACAAATTTAGAAATTTGAATGGGCTCAATCGGAGTTAGGATGCAAAAGTTATGAGCTTTGGAAGATTGAAATTACATAAAATGCTGAAAATCAGATTTTATGAATTTACTGAATTATTTTCCTAAAGGAAAATCAGATTTATTGCGCAAGCTGACGTCAGCGAGGACGTTCGGACGGGTGATCGTTGATCCGGCAGTGGGTCCCACTGCCGCTGGCTCGCTCACGGTAGACTAAGTCTACCGAGCCTCGGGCTCTGGAACCCGGTGGACAGCCCACATGTGTACCCACGTGGCTGCCACGTAGGTGACACGCAGATGCGGCTGCCGATCTGGCGATGAGGTGGCTCGCCACGCGCCGCCACGCCAGTCGGCGGTGACCGAAGCGCGTGGCGGCGATAACAGCAGCGCGGCGGCTCGTCGTCGCGCGAGTGGCATCGGGCGTAGGCGAGGCTATTGCGCACCTAAAGGACCAACTCGGGTGGTCGGGGTGCATCGAGGTGGCCGGCGCGAGCTTGAGGCGCGAGAGAGTACGGTGTTGTTGACGAGCGCCCGCGGATCCCGCGAAGTGAGTGCCACCGGAGGTAGCTCACGGGCTTGCGAAGGTGGTGGTGTGGTCGAGGGGTTCCGCGGCTCTGGTTGCGCGGAGAAGCTCGTCGGAGAAGATGAAGGTGAAGAACCAAAATCGTGAACGGCGGCGCGCGCAGGCTCTCTGTCCCGGGTTTGGGGTTTCGATGCGCGAGAGAGGCGAACCTCGGGGGCTTTTATAGAGGGTCGGGAGGGTGCGAGGCGGCGGCGGGAAAACCCTAAAAGAGTCCGAGATGAACACTTAAGGAAAATCCGGATTTTGAATATGATTCGGATAAGATTTTTATCGGCAAAACGCATGGGAATAGGAGATAGGATTTAGCACGTTTTCTAGAAGGGGTTCGTTGAAGATATCCCATTGTCTGACGAAGCTCCAGCTTCCAAAGAATGGCGATGAGGCGGCTCGCGCGAGGAGGAAGACGAGCGAGGTGGACGACGCAGGCGGGGCCGGATGTCGGGCACAGACAGAGGCGCGCACAGGCGCGAGGCCTCGCGAGGTCAAGCCGCAAGCGGGCTGCGTGTGCGGGAAGCGGCTGGGCGGGAGGATTCGCCCGAGAGGATTCTGAGATTTTAGACAGGTTTTTCATTTTAGAAAATACCAGAAAATCAAATAAGCAAAAGAAAATAGCAAATGAACTCAGAAAAATTCTAGAAAAATCTAGAAAATATATCTGAGCACATAGAATCCAAATAAAATAGTTTTGGCTATTGTTCATGTTGGGATTATTCACATTAAATGTTTTTGCTTGTAAAGTCCAATATTAAGCTTTTGAAATTAAATTCAAATAAATCCAAATGGTGAATTTCTCCCTACTAACTATTTAAAAGATTTTTAAGCTCAGAAATTTGGGATGTTACAGTCGAGGTCGTCGCTCTGTGTCACCTAGTCACCTCTCTTCCACTTTGACCCGACGCGAGATGCGAATGGAGGACTTGCGGGGTGGGAGGAGCGAAGGGGTATACCGGTGGCATATTGCGGGTAAATACTAGCAACTTCAAGGGGGCATATTCATTCGGGTGGGCCCCACCAGAATCAGCCCGAAGGCTGCTCCTCGACGCTAGTTCATTTTGCGCTATGCTCCTGCCCGGATTCTAGGATCAAATTTTAGGGTGCTTGGGTATTTAGCTGGGTTCCAGCTACTCCGATTGAGAATCCGAGATCAGGAGCCCTACCAAATAGGTCTAGAGAATGATGGTGTAACACCCCAGCCCAACATGAGCCTGGAATGGTACTAACGAAGCAATAAACAAAACTAAACTAGGGTAATTTTACTAAATTTCAGCAGAACCTCCCTTGTATAGTTAACTATACGGAGGTTCCAACAGAAATAAGAATATCAAAACTAAATCTTTCAACATCCAATATCATCACTAAGCATTAAGGACATGCTAATCAGTTAAAACATATTCAAGGGTTCCAAAATATGTTATTCATCATTATTACAAAAAAAAACCGATGCATGAAGCATATCCATAACTAATACTTAAGCAGTTTGCTTATTTATTACTGGACATTCTGAAATTTTATCAACTTTTAATGATGCGTGGCAGTGTGTGTATCCACTTAGGTCTACTCTCTCCCATGCATGTCGTTCTTTAAAAGGTACCTAAAACACAACAAAAGTAAGAGTGAGTCTAAAGACTCAGCAAGTACCAAAAATAAAACATTAACTTCACAATTACAACACCAACATTCAATTCTAAAACTTTGCACGGAAACATATCTCATGATGTATGAATGCAGATGTGCAATGCATCTTTTCTCTTTTTCACTCTTTTGCGCATTACACCGGTAATACGGAGTATGCAACCGTCGCTGCGTACCCATGCCTATGCTCGCAAGCGCAGAGACCAGTTGCCCAATACTCTGCAAGTAAAGGGGACCTCAAGCTCACACTCCACAAGTGTGGGGACTATAAGCCCATCGTTTTCATTATGTGGACCTCTCCTCAATGCCCACATTCCACGAAAGTGGGGACCTCAATGTGAGGATCCCAGTTTATTTGGCTTGTAATGCTTAACCAACCACCTGGCCCTAGCATCACAAATCAAATAAACCAAGCCTCGAGATATGTATACTTCCCAGAACTGCAGTATACATACTTCTTCACAAAATTATGCGTCAACTCCATTCTAGACATAGAATCCAAACATCACGATACTAAACAGTAGACAAACCAAGGTAGAGTTATTACAACAGAGGGCCGACCGGCCAAATGACAAACAGATAACAAAGTAAACAGCGGAAGCAAAAGTGCCATAAGATGACTATAAACAAAAGCCAATTAGTGTGCCTTAGCCCACAAGGAACCAATCGGACCGCCAAGCTAGTCGTCCCAAAACCCGCACATCTCACAGAAGTAAGGCCCTTGGGGCTCACCTGCCTCCTCTGCAACAAAAACATTAAGCAAAACAAATGAGTACAAAAATGTACTCGCAAGACTGACGTGTGGACTAGCAGACCTATGCATAACTACATGCAGTCTTATTTGAGTGGAGACTGTATGGCTCATTTTAGCACAAAGCAATCTTTATTTGCAATAATGTAATACATTTAAAAGCAAATTGGTAATTCATTTTTATGGTTGAAATAACAGCGACAGCAATAACAGTAAGTAGATGACAACATCTTGGAAGTGACTAACCCATTAGTCGCCACGACCATAGCATGAATTACCCATTCATGCCACCCATGTCAAATTTTAATTAAAAGGTTGTAGTCTAGTTCTCACGGGGTGTATCCGAGCGTGTCCATAACCTAGGACGAGGCTATTCGAATAGATCAAACCCTGCAGGGGTGTACCAATGTACCCACACTTCAGACCGTCTTTTTGCCACAAAATCACACTTCCGAAGGTATGCCGATACAGCTAAGTCTTACGAGATATTTTCAATATTGTGTATTAACTACGAGCCGCTCGTATGGATAGAAATCCATACGCTTACATGGTAAAGCCGAAAAGACAACTACCCACAAAGGGTAAAGCTTTTCGGACAACTACCATGCTCCCAACACCAACCCTCCTGCGACTCGGAGCCAATACACGCCAAAGTACTAAGTCAAGAGAGGTCTCATACCCTCTAGTGTGGTTAGCACGGAAAATGCTCAGTACGGTGGCGCAAGTAACTCGGTCCTTGTTGACTCGGGCACCATTCCAGTCACACCCAAAAGCACACCAACATACCGTTGTGCCCAAGTCCAAATCATTTTATTTTTAGTTTTTAGTTTTCATAATTAAACATAGCGTAAATACTGAAACACAAAGTTATAATAATTTTGTGTGATCAAGGTTACTGACTAAGTCGATAACCGCCCAATTCTACCGATAACTAAGCATGTCTAAGCAGTTGAATTCGTATCTACTAAGTGACAAGAGATCATCCAACGATCTCTAATCACAGCAAATAACCTAGGCTCAGGTGGTAGAGGAATATCATTTACCTGCAAATTATGCAACTAAAGGGCCCACTAACCATATTTTAACACAAAATAGCAATGCATACATACAAGTTGCAAATAAAATATTAGTTTGAATATAAAAGGATTAACATGATCAAACTGCTTGCCTGGTTGCTGCTGCTCAATATGTTGCTGAGGCTCACTCTCGATAATACCATAATCGTCGCAATCTATCGATCGAGCAAAAAGAACGAATAAGAACAAATAATACCGACAATAACCAAAATTTAATTTAATCCAATGAGTACAAATTTCATACAACAGCTAGAGTATGATTTTACAAAATTTTAGAAACAGAGAACATTTTATTTGGAGTTAAAGAGAATTTTCTAGGAATTTTCCAAGTTAGAAATACATAAAAACATCATTAAATTAATTATCAAAATTTTATGAACAGAGACATATTAAAAACCTATTCTGATAAAAAAATTCATTAAAAATAAAAATTAACAAAATTGGTTTCATTCGATTTGGAGCAAAACTGAAATAGTTATGAATTTTCTAAGTTAATTGAATTAACAGTGCAAAAGAAATTAAATTCGGAAATCCTAAAAGCATTAATTTCTTTTTCTCTGGCCGGTGACCCACGGTCACTGACCAGTGGGACCGAGCGAGGGTGTTGACTGGGTCAACTTTGACCCAGCCGGCGCCAACGGCGACGTCGAAGGCGTATTTTAGGAATACGTCTTCGGCTTACCTAAAACGTAACCCTAACTTAAACATACAGAGAAATACGTTTCCTTAAAGAGAAAGCGTATTCTCAAACTTTACACAAACACTTAATCGGTAACTTGGGCCCACATGTCATGGACTCAGGGAGCTATAAGCGGGGAGATTAACTTTCCTAAATGAATTTTAACACCGCAGGGCCCATCTGCCATAGAGACATTAACAAAATTTTGATTAGCACTAATGACTGTGCTTAGCGCTAAAGACATCGGCGGCTTACCGGCGTTCACGAGGACGGCGGCGCGGCCGCACAGCGGATCTAGCGAACTAGCGAGTCTCTGGGCGAGTGGGTTATACCTCCAGGTCCACTGAGACCTCACGAACTCGATGACGGCGACACAGGCCCTCGAGGACACCGGCGGCGAGCTGATGGCGAACGGAGGCGGAGAAGAAGCTACGGCTTTTGTGGAGAATGTGCTACGGGCTTCGAGAAGACTCCGGAAGGTGCGCCTAGGGATCGCCTCGGCTCCAGGAGCGATACGCCCAAGACAACGTCGCCGAAGGTGGTCCGAGGCGGCCGGAATCGACACGGCGGCGAATCACCGTGATCGGAGAAGAAACGGCCGCACGCCCTCAACGATGCACCAAAAGCGAAAACGAACCCACCGTTAGACTCAGTGGAACAATGCGATCGCAAGGGACCAGGTGCGGAGGTTAGAGACTTACAGGAACGCCCTGACGGCTACGGGGCCGAGGCTGCCGGAGGCGGGGACGACGATGTTGCCCCCAACGACCCCGTGGATGAAACAAGCTCGGACCGGGAAAAATGTATGCGGCGTGGTGAGAGGAACACAGCGGCGGAGTTGCCGGCTCGGGGGCGGCACTAACGCGGCGGCGCTACCTTCGGCTTCAACTCCGGCCGAAACAAGGAATCGGGCGGAGAAAGCACGAGAATGGGTGGGAGGAGAAATGAGTGAGCTCAGAGGATAGATGGACTCCCGGCGATCCTCCGGAGGCGGACACGCGTCCACGATGTGGCAGCGACGAGCTGCGTGGCACGCATGCGCAAATGCCAGCGAGCTCCGGTAGGCAGCGGAGACGGCGAGGACAAATCTGACAAGTGGGGCCCGCCCGCCAGCGACAGTGAGAAAGATGGCGCGGCGAAATGCTTGAGTCGGAGCCTGACTCGGGTTCGGGCGCGGCTGTTAGTTGGTTTGACTCAACCAAGAAGATGTCGATCGCTAGATCTAAAATGGACGGTCGAGATTTGAGGGTGTGGGTTGGACAGTCCGATTAGATCGGACGCATATGGGCCGCACGATTTGCATCGGACGGTGGCGAGCAATCGGGCTTGGGCAGTGCAGCTAGGCGGTGCGGTCGAGCCGAGCGGTGCGGTCGGACTAGAGTCCGAGTTTGAGTCCGAGCCTGATAAATAGTGATTTCAGATTTTGATTTTTAAAAGGCTGAGAAGGTTGGGGAATTTTTAGAGGTAGCTCTGAATCTCCAAAAATTCAGAAATTTTTATGGTAACTCCTTTGGATAGAGAACAATCTTACATAATTTTTTTCAGAAATTTTTATGCACTGCATTGGTCCCAAGAAAATTCACAAGCTGCTGCCCTAGGGATTTGACCAGAATTCAAACTGGTTTGACTTGCTCTTTTCAAATAGCAAAAAAAATCTAAAAATTATGAGATTTTTCAGAGAGGTTACTAGGAAGGTCAAGAAGATAGGAAAAATACTTCCAGATGATGATCACAAAATTAGAGTTGAAAATGTTATTGACAACAACTCCCATCAAAAGAAACATGGTTCTTAGAAAACAGAAATTGCTAGGGGAAAATTCTAGAAAATTTCCAAATGACTTCATGAGGCATCAAAAGTTTTAATTTATCCTCATAATATTACATTTGAAACATAAACCGTTCTTTGGGATGTTACACTCAAGCCCGTCATCTACATGACGGGGACCTCAAATGTGCATTCCTGATCACCACGTAACCAGATCTTATGTATGCTCTCACAATGCACATGAACAATTACAGTTTTGCGATAAGCATAATCAACATCAACACCATACATGAATAACAATCATTCATAGCATAAGCATTCATCATCCTTAACCAGCTTATCACACTCCCAATTAAACACAGCTAATATATATCAAATACTAGCATGTATCATAAGCATTCATCATCTTTAACCAGCATATCACACTATCAATCAAACACAGCTAAGATATATCAAATGCTAGCATGTAATATAAGCATTCATCATCTTTAACCAGCATATCACACTATCAATCAAACATAGCTAATATATATCAAATACTAGCATGCACTGTCAAACCATTCATATTTACTCTACCAAACAGAGTACTTGCCTTAACCGCGCGAGAACGGAGGATGTGAAGAGGGTGCCGCCTCTGGGACCAGTACCCCTCCTAAATTCATTAAAAACATACTAAGACAACATTAATGGATCAAATAAACTATAAAAGCAAACACGAACTCGCAAAAGTTCTTTTATCACAAACCCAACTCCAATTCCTAAATGTTGTTATGTCCCCTCTGTGGACAGTTATGTTCTAAAATTCATATTTTTTAGTACAGGAGTACAAATGAGATGATCTTGGACTTCCTTGAAAGGTTATCAATTTCCCCAACTAAACCTAGTTGGTGGGCCTTCCTGATTCGGCCATCTAATACCCCTACCAAGCCAAATTAAAAGACATCAGTATTCATGTCGGGTTCTCTGGACAGTACACTAAAACCACCATAACTTTTGCTACGAAAGTCAAAATCTTGCGTTCTTTAGCTCTCTGAAAAGGTATGAAAATTACCTACATTTTTCGTTATATCGAGATCCTCTGATTTCTTCTTTAACTAACGTCTTAACCCAGTTTCCTACAAACTGTCCGGATGCTGACAGAACAGCAGGACAGTTAATCGGATTTGGGCGTTCTTGGCGGCCACTGAAAGCTAAGGACATAACCCAGATATCTCTAAGAGAGTGGATCCCCAGATTCTGCTTCTAAATACATGAAAACCGTCGTTCAAAATTCTGGACAGATTGAGATCTAAACAACCGATCTACTAACGAATTCAAATACGCCTTAAATTCAAAACATACAACGAGGGAGGATCTACGTTACCCCTTGAAGAACCGCTATAGATCGCGATGAAGCCCGCGAACCTTCCCTTCCCTCTCTTCTCCCTTCTCTCCTTCTCCCTTCTTTGGCCGGCAACAGCAGCGAGGGATAGAGGCAAGGGCTGCCATGGGGAGGAGGCACCATGATGGTGCTACAGTGGCGATGTGTACTGTAGCACACATGCTACAGTAGAAAATTAGGGTTTTCCCCTCCTTTTCATAGTGGCCATCCCCTCATGGGCCTCTTGGGCTAAGGCCCGAGGCCCAGGTTATCCCAATTATACTGAAAACCCCCTCTCTAACTGTTGATTAAACTATTCTCTATTTGATTCCGCTCCTAATTCGAATATTCTTTTCCAAATTAATTTGGAGTATTACGGATGGGTGGGGTTGATCGGTGAGAATATTAATTATAGAAATGATTGTGTGGGCCAGTGCAAAGATACAATAGATTGTAGGTGTTGTTTTAGAATGGTATCCAGATGACATGGACAGCTTTAGATATGAGATGCATAGTGGATTTGGTTGGTTTGTGCTCAAATCCACGCTAACATTTGTATTTGATGGCGTGTTTATCGTGCATGCCTCGAAGCTAACAAAAGCTAGACTTTTCTGCGATATGCATGGCTTAGCCACCGGCAAGCTCTTCTGTTCAACTTTACACATGAATGCGCTCTCTTTAGCAATCGTCTAGACAGAGGCTGGCTTCTTCCATCTGGCCTAATCAGGAGCCAGTCTGTTAAGTGCTCGTCTCTATCGCTCCTTTCTTTGAGATCTGCCTCAGCCAATGGGTTGAAAACTCTACGATATTACTTGAGACCACGGCCAGATTCTGCTGCATGCAAACTGAAATCGATGTGGACAAGTGAAATGCGCACATTACGGTGATACCGTGGTGCCACCCCAATCGTTAGACCAAGAAATATCTATGAGCTGCTGCTGCTCGCGAGATGCCCGGCGAGTGACGGTGCATGCACAACCAAAACTTTCGGCCGCCGACGATGCTCGTCACTCGTCAGACCACAGGATGAGCTTATTTGCCTAGTTCTGTATGTCTGCAGTTAGTCAGGTACGACGTACACATGCCTGCCAACTCAGTCCTCAGGAACCTTTGCTTGTTTAATTTGAGCTTGGGTTTGGATCCTCTGGTTAATTCCTTTCCAGCACCCTGTTTGGAAGTTGGAGCGCACCGACTTTTCCCGATTTTGTTTGCTGTGAAATTACAATGAAATTCACGCGTCCTAGTCAGGGCCTAAATTCACTGGATGGATTTCAATCCGACTGTCATGTTCAATTAATCCCACCAGGGGAGGAGCCACCTTTGGTCCGGTTAAACTTAGACGGCTATGTCACATGATGAACAGTAAGCTGGAGAAGGAACTTTTATAGACTACCCTATCTGTTTTTCCACTATTTGGCAATTCTATCCCAGCTCAGAGGCCGCTCCGCCAATAAGCTCCAATGGATTTTTCTTAATAAAAAAGGTTTCCTCTGAGATACACTTAAACCCCAAGCCTGGAATTCAAATCCAATAGCTAACACTTGTATCCCAGATTTTTTTTAAAAAAAATAGTCTAGTTTTTATTCAAAATTACAGTAATAATACCATATTTTTTTTCTTTTTATAGAAATAATCATCTGTTGTTCAACCGTTGGACGACTTGGTCCAAATAGTTCAACCGTTGAGCGACTTAGTCCAAGTAGCTCAACGGTTGGTCCTAGTGTACAGTTCACTTAGCTAGCAGGGTATGCATTGTGCCCGTTTGGCGACAAGTGTCCAAGTCGCTCAACCGTTGAACGATAGATGATTATTTCTGTAAAAAAAAGTGGTATTATTACTGTAATTTCGAATAAAAACTAGATTATTTATTAAAAAAATTCTGTATCCCAAGTGTTGAATTCAAAATAAACATGCAGCACTAGGTTAAATCAACTGAATGGATAGCAACAGAGGGACTCCATAAAGGAATTGGATCCATATAAACTCATGATTTACTGTCTGGTATCCGGTGGCAGGGTGCCATAGTTATCTCGTACGTTCTAGATATACACATGTTCGAGTAAAACTTTTGTAACAATTCACTGACGACGAATGGGCGAACAGTCGCTGCGTCGCAAGTGGCAAAGTGCAGTGCAAACAGCAAAAGGAGCCTGAGCTTTTGGAAATGGAGGAATTTCCAAGGGGGGAAGAGATAGGCATGGTTCTTTCGCTCCTTGCATCAACGTCCAGCGCCATGAACCCGACAGGAAAAGGCGCGCTGCAATAATAGAGCTCGCACGACAGAAACTTAGGAAACCGTAGCGTTGACACAAAGATTCTCTCCGACATGAGAATGAGAAGGCGGCACCACAAAGTGACACACCAGCCAAGGATGAAGCTCTATCCAAAAACACATGTCTGATCGACCTCTCCAAATCGCAACCACATTATATATTCAGCAACCATGTTTCTTATCCTACTCGTACAAGAAACATGTGGTGGACAAAGTTTTTAAGCCTAGCATATATCCTATTGTTTGCTTTACTAGGTTTGGAACTTTGGTGAGGAGCTAGTCCGAGGCCTGCGTTCTGTCATGAAAATCTATCTCGAAGACTGACAGTTAAAATCTGCACGTGATCCCAATAAACTCAACTCTAAAATTAGTTTTCATTACAGAAAGAAAGCCACATGAGAGAGCTAGGGGTGGCCGTGATGTGCTAATTTTTATTTTCTAAGAGCTTGGGAGGATTGGATGAGCAGTAAATCAAGGATTCATTCGAGAGTTCAAAAGGTTGCAAAAACTGTGATAGTACGAGAGAGCATCACATATTCATATTCCTCCATTTTCTTCCGAATCTGTTCTAAAATCCTTCTGTTCCCGTGTTAGTTCTCACTTATCGATATTTAAAAAGAGTACAGCTTCAGCTTCAGTTGCCCAGCCCAAAATTCTTGCAAAACAAATGCAATGATCATCCACGATATAGATCGTCTCTAGTGCGACGTCGACGGGCTCGTAGTGCTGGAATCTTTCTTGAATCTCTGACGTGACTGCTACCCTGAAGATTAGAACAACTTCACGGATATTTTATTTATTTATTAGCACTTTTACTGTAACCCTGTCATGACAACAAAAAAGGGTGAGAATTTCCTAGCACTTTTACTGTGACGTTGTAACGACAACCACAAGTTCTTCGACCTCAAGATTAATCGTCTATCATTCAACAATTACGTTGCAACAAAATTTCCCCTGTTCATATGCCAGACAAATTTGGGCATTAGTGGCTACTTGGTGCGGTGGCAAAATCTTTTGCCATCACGGTGGCCGGCTCAATCGAAGATGGCTGACCGATGGATCGACGTCTTCTACTCTGGAGAAGGAAATTGCAGAAAGGGTCAAACTTCCCTGATAATTCTCATTCTTTAGTACATATGAAAAGAAAGAAATAGACAAATTTTTCAGCACCGAGAGAGGTACCAACAGGGCTACTGGCCTTAATCAAAGAAGAAGCTCGGGCATGGGTCCTAAGCGGGGCGACAAGCTTCAGTCCTGCTTATAAGACGAGAATGAGACTCTGATCGGAGAACCGACATAAGCAGGGAATCCTCCGACCTAAGACAAGAGACGGCCGACGTTAGGATCGGCAGCCAATCTTTTTCTTTTATGTTTTGCTGTGTTTTTTTGGTGAGCCATACGTTTTCTTCCTATCTCTTAAATGCAATAACGACGTTCTCTCCGTTTCCTAAAAAAACAAAATTTCCCCTGCCACCGGCCCACCGCTAACCCTCTGGTCTTGATTGTATCAGTAGCACTTCAGCATTTGCCAAGTGTCCGCCAGGTGTAAAAGCACACTCTTGAAGCAGGATTTACAACTTGAACATATTTATGATATTAATTAGAGAACAAATTCTTAAAAAACAGAAACTATTATGTGAATTGATGCACTATAGAATCTAGTTAGTTATAGTCTACAGGAATTTTTACCAATTAAAGTAAAACTATGTTGTACTCACTTAAAAATATGGTTTTCATTAACATCAATGCCCAAAAGTAGAAAAAAGTATAAGTGCTTTTCACAAGCCACGCCAGCCAAATGGAGCCTAAAATTGACATTTCTTTTATAAAATGATGAAATTCCAAAAAGGAAAAGAACATTTTTAATATTCTAGTGGAGGTCCAATCTATCTATAATATTATTAAAAAAATAAAAATACGCCACCATGTTGGCTCTAAATAGCTAGAAATTAACACATAAATTGGAGAAAAAAGAGAAATATCTACACTACTTATGTAACAGCCTCAATTTTCACTTTAAAGCTAAAAATATTTATTTATTTATTTCTAAACTTTTGAGCCATTTTTTGAATTTTCTAGAAAATTAAAATGCTTCCCCCTTTTTTGAGCCTATATAGGATTTTTTTTCAGGTTTATTAAAACAATTTCAAAGTATGAAAATATTTTATTTAGATTTGGAATATTCTAAAGTACCTCTTTGAATTTTTCTCGGTATTTTTGGAGTTTATTTGCAGTTTTTAAGAGTTCAAAAACTATTTCTGGAATTTTCTAAAATCAAAGATCAAGAATAAATTCCCTAACACACTCTAAGCCAAAAAAGTAGCCACAACCCAACCCACCTTCACTTTCGGCCCAACTCCGTCCTTGCCGAAGCCACCTTCAAAAACCGTTTCCTTAACACGAAAGTGTATTTCCGAGGATTGCGCCTCCACTTAATCGGACATGTGGGCCACTGGACCCACCTCTCATTCATTCTCTCCCGATGCTCTCTCTCTCTCTTCTCTCTCGCTTGCTGTCGTCGACGTCTGGGACCCACTTGTCAGCCACTATCGTTTCCGCGTCATCATCCTCCTCTCGCTCGACAGCCATGATGCCACTGTAGCTAGCTCGCGCCCATCCTTTCCACAACGCGATAAGCTCTTCTTTTCACTATCATTGAGCACGCGTCCCTCCTCCCTCCTCTTTCCTCCTTATTTTCCCCTGTCTTTCTCCCCTCTTTCTGTCACGCAAGTCCGCCATGGCCATGCCCTTCTTTTCTGCAGCAGCGGCACTGCACCCATCTTTTCATGCACACCCCACCTCGCCAGGCCCATCTTTTCCTCTCCACAGCGCGCTGAGCCCCTCCTTCCTCCTTTTCTCCTCTCTTTTCCTCACATGAGCTAACCTCACTGCCTCTTTTTTCCATCAACGAACCCGCCTGGCCACCTTTTCCTCCCCCAACCTCTCGGCCCACCCCACCTTCTTACCCTCTCAAGGATTGCACCCTTTACCAAGCCCACGTTACTCCCTCACCCTCCCGCATGTTGCAACCCTTCCCTCACCTGCTTCACACAGTGGCACAACCCCTCTGCTCTGGCTATAAATAGCCCACACCGAGCACGCATTTCTCCTTGCCCCACTTCGCCTCACTTCTTGTTTAGTAGCTCCCTTTGTAGTGCTTTGGTTTGGCCAGAACGCAAAGCTAGATCACGGCGTTGGTAGATGCGCTCCGCCGAGATCTGTCGCAAGCCACCCACGTTCCCGCTTCGTCCGATGAGTCATTTTCTTGCCAACCGAGTCATTTTGCACCACCGAGCCCAAGGATCTTGACCCCCCCTTTCATTTTCACCTTCCCTGCAATATGTTGACATGTCGTGTCGTCTTCCCCATCTCTGGCTTCCACTGCTGCCCTCGCCATTGCCTCCGTCTCTAGTAAGATCCATCCCAATTCTTCATGTCTAGACCATCTCTGTGATCCCAAGATTCTAATGCGCAGCTCCTTTGTAGCTACTCGTTACCGAGACGGTCTGCCACCGAGTGCCTCATTTCCACCACTGCCACCACTGTCGCAAATCGCCCGTCCACCACCGTGCCCCTCTGCCATCATTAACCTCACTAGTGATCTCCCTGTAGTCCTAGGATCATTTTGCGCCACTTAATGTTGCACCCTGTCGAACCCGGGAAAGAAGGATCCCGAATTCCCTGTGTCTATACACTAGTCCAGGATTTCCAGTGTACACAGTCAACAAAAGTGATAGCAAACTCATATCACGCGCTTTATTAATAATATCTCAGAGTTTTATTACAACTGGGCCTGAGGCCAAATGAAAAGAAATAACACAGCGGAAAAAGTAGTAGTAGTAGGCCACACGACTTGCCACAGGCAATCGTCTGGGGACGTAGCCTATTCATCCAGGTCCTCACCGTCCTGATAGAGGTCTTCTCCTGAATAAAGATTATTCAGCAAGAGTAAGCACAACTTCCGTGCTTGCAAGTTACACCCAATATTGAAGATTAATGCATGCATAGGGTAAACAAAGGATAAGGGCAGGGTTGTTTTGCATAAACAACATTTTCAGATTAAATACCATTAATAGTTTTCTAAGGCCAATTTTAATAATATAATTGAAATCAGTAATTAAGATGATAATGAATAGTGGATAACCTCCAATAAATGAATAGTGAATGATACCCTCCTAACACTTGGCTAACCGCCCCATTTTTACCATAGGATTATCCATCCTAAAATCATCTGTGGAAATCATTTTATAAACCAAAAACAAGTCTAACTTAGAGTGGCTTTGCTAGCATGTCCATGACCATGACGCGCTATTCGAATAGTTTCTACTCGCAGAGTTTGTACAACTTTACCCACACGAGATAATATGCTTTTAATGTCGGCCAAAGCACGCCAAGGCGTGTGACTAAGCAATTATCATGAGGCCGTTACAAAGCAGTATCTTAATGTATTTATGCCCGCTAAGGTTTCGCTACCATTGGACTAACCATCCTCCGGAAGCCCCCTCTTGCGCCCGGTGGGACTAATGTCTAACCAACACCCACACATACAACATAGCATAAATATCACTAAGACACCACAGATTATTTAGCCAAATCTGTCCCATTCCAGACATGTGGTGGTACGGTAAGGCGTAGCAAAATATGCTCAAAGACCGGTCCTTAACTGACTTGGGCGACTTTCCATTTAATTAACCCATGGGTCGTAATCCTAACCAGATTAGGCCCGTGCATGAACCTGCACCCACCATACATCCATTACGCCTAAGTCCAAACCCATTTTATTTTATTTAGAGTGAAAAACTCATAAAAAGCCTTTCGTGGTAAAACAATACCTCCGAAACAAATTTAAAATCAAATTGTAAAGGATTTGGCTAAACCTTCCCAAATAAATGTGATCTAAGCATGGCTAAGCATATGACAAATTTTAGTAGTACTTTGCCTAGGGGTGTCATGGTATTCATATTCAATAATCAAATTGGCCATACAATGGAGATTGGGATAACTATACACAAACAGGACATTTAAACAATTATATAAACATATGCATGCAATAGTAATTTAAAACAGGAATTAAATAATTTAAAATACTGGGAATAATATGATCAATAGTGTAATTTGCCTTCGTTGAAGTCTTGAAATTCTAAATCGTTGGAAGGATCTAACTCTCCGGAGTCGTCGAGGTCTATACGTGAAATTACGATAAATTAACTCCAAATTCAAATAAATTCAAAAACTCAGTTCAAAATAACTCCAAATTGAAATATTTTGCTTTAGTTAGCTAGATTATGATTTTAGACAAATTTTGCAACTTGAACCACCCAATTTGGAGTTCAAATGCAAAAGATATGAATTTTAGAAGTTTAATACAAAATCTGGAATTTAATTGAATTCTCTAAATTATTTTTCTAAAGGAAATTCTATTTATTGCACAATGCTGACGCCATCGCTGAATTTTCAGAAATTAAAAGATTTAAAAGAATTTTCTGACGAGCGGGCCCCACGTGTCATAGACACGGCTCACGATGGACTGGTTCCACCGAGCCACGTCGCGGCCGTGCGGTGGACTCGCCACGCGGCGCCGACCGCGCGACACGCGGCAAAGCTTACGCGGGCCGAGGTGGCGGAGCCACGGTGGCTGCCACGAGGGATTGACGGCGGCAAGGCTCGGGTTCGCCCGACAACGGCGAACGGCGGCCCGCCGGCGAGGGTGAGTGATCTCATCGTGTAGAGGGGGTTAATGCGCACCTGTTGGCACTGACCTGGGCACGAGAGGACGTCGGAGTTGGCCGGCGGCGAGCTTTTGGCCGCGAAGGGAATCGGTTGTTGTCGGTCGGAAGCTCCGGCGACCTTTTGGCGACGTGAATGGTCGCCTGAGGTAGAGCAGGGTACGGTGATGATGATGGTGCGGTCGACAGGGAAGGGGCGTCGCTGACGGCGAGGTACTTGGCGGCGAGAGCTTCGGCGGCCGACGAACTAAAACTCAAGTTCCGGCGGCGAGAAGCGGCGAGAGGCTACGGGGTTGCGGGGGATGGAATGAGTGAGCGGAGGCGCTCTCGGGGTGGCCTTTTATAGGGTGCGGGCGTGGCCGGGCTGCCGTGGAGGGCACGAAGACCCGAGGGGTTTCAAACAAATTTAGGGATTTTGGGCGAGAAAGGAAGGAACAAGGCCGAGATGAGTGCGACGTGATACGGGGTCATCAATGCGCGGGGGATCAAGGAAAGTCCCAGTGGATCTGGGCGAGTTTGGAAGGTTTCCAAATCCCGGCAATGGCGGACGCGGCGCGAGGAAAAGGAAAGCGGTGAGGAAGAAGATGGAAAGGAGGACGATGACTCGGCGTCGTCCGATTTTGATCCCACGGTCGAAATTAGATCGCGCGAAACGGTAAGTGATGGTGGAGCGCAGTCGTCGGATTAGAATCGGACGGCTCAGCGAGGGGGAAGGGTTTCGCGCGGGAGGAGCGGGCCGAGTGGGCCGCGGGCGCGCGTGAAGTGGGTTGGACCGAGTGGGTTTCGGCCCAGACACTGTTTTTGTAATTTCTTTTGATTTCTGATTTAAACAATTGCTGATAATTCAATTAGGCTTTAGAATATAGTATATTAAGTCCAAAAATTATGAGAAAATTCACAGAAATTCTCTGGAGCATTTAGGACTCAAGAAAAAATATTTCCAGTATTTTGTGGTAATAGATTTTGCACATAAATTTGTTTAGCTTTAATTTAAATAAGGAAAAGCTTTTGAAAATTCCTCAAAAATCCAATAAAATAATTAAACTTTATTTTCAACTGGAATTTAAAATTTGGGCTGTTACACACCCCACATTGGTTCGCATTGTCGCCATTGTTCCAGTGCTATCGTCGCCGCTTTTCTTCGTCGCCAGCACCACTCCGACAACCATTGGTCCCCGAGCCTACTGCTCTTGCATCGCAATAACCTCCTGAAGCTAAGCGCTTGCCATAGTCCTAGTTTCTTTCTCTCAAGAACCGTTCCCATCACAGTAGCTCAACACCGCTGCCTCTATTCCTCGCCGTCGGCAACACTATGGTGAGCCTCGAGCACCAATGTCGCCACTGTTCGGCTCCCCATGACACCACCATCCCATTTGCCAGTAGCTCATAGTCTCCCACCCCTCCCTCTTCGCTAGCAAGCTCGCCAAGCCAAGCGCCTCCTCCTCCTCTATTTCTCTCTCTCTCTCTTCGCTCTCATTGATCAGCGGGAACCACAAGAGTATTGTTTAATTAACGCTAATGACAATAGTTAGATATAATTAGTCATGGACATGTGGGGGCAACTCATTAAGTTAAATAATTTTCTAATTTAAACTGGTTTTAAAGTTTGTGTCGTTGACATCATGGCCCCATGTATCGGCTCAAAATAAAATTAATCAAAATCTAACCAATAGACCCACATGTCAGTCGTACAACTTTTTCTTGATATTTTCCTTTAGAAAATAAGATATAAAATTAAATTAAAACCCTAACACAATAGTTTCTCTCTCTTTTTCTTTGACTTCCCCTCTTGGCAAAACTTTTGATGTCCCATTTTGCCTCAAGCGAACTCATTTTACCAAAGTTTTGATGTCCCACTTTTGATGTCCCATTTTACCAAAGTTTTGAATTTTGAGTTATGTTTGAATTTATTTGTGTTTCATCTTTCTCTCATATAGACAATGACACGCCGAATAAGTTCGACGTCGAACCAAAGCAAGACCAAGTATTCACCAAGCAAGGCAAGCACCCCATTTGATCATATTGATCCCAATTTTATAATGCTATGTTGTTTTTATTATAAATTAGTTGTTGCATGCTTTATTTGAATAAAATTGCTATATTTTTGCTTAGGACATAGATATTGCCAAGAATTGAAATAAAACTCACCTTGACATTGAAAGTCCTTGCCATTGTCACCCTAGGATTAATTACCCATTTAATATAATTAATTGGTGGGACTTGGTCTAATTTAGGCAATAAATTCTTAGCCACGCTTAATAGAAAATTTGCGAAAAATACTAGAATAGAGATGGCACATTTTGGAAAATCTCTTTTTAAGACATTTTGGACTTAGAAATACTTGTGCAAAAATCTATGTTGTTAAAATGGAAAATGAAAAATGATTTAGATAGGGGCAAGTGGTAAGTTAGTGTGGATTGGGGTTAGTGTTAGTCTCATCCAGGTCGCTTAAGGACCAAACTCAAGTGCCTTTGATCCAATAATATACCATACAACCACGTGCCCTTTGGGGAGGACCCGGCTAAATAATTTACCAAGAACTAGCATTATACCCTTAAGATGTAGATGTAGGTTTATTTTTTTGGCATGCGGACAAATGGTAACATGCATCCATGTCCGACGGCACACTTGCAACCTGAATGCAAGGTTGTCCGGCACAACGATGTATACTCATTGTGATGGTAAAGGGCGTCCATACTTTCAGGGATCATCGCGCGGGTTGATGTTAGGGCTTGGTATTGTAAAGGCCTTATTATGATCATCTTCATCACACTCTATCATGTTGAGTGCATTGGACGACGTATTAGGGTCCTATTTGTTTAGGCTTTTTGTCTGGCTTAAAAGTAAAAAAAAAAAAAGTCTAAGCCTAAACAAAGGGGTGGTTTTTTCATCCAGCTTATAAAAAATTTTAAGTCATTTTAAGCCTAAAAGCCATAAACCATGAGAGACGTGTTTTTTTTTGGCTTTTACGGAATAGAATATCCATTTGCCACCGAACTTCGTTTAAATTACCCTCAAAATGCCATTGGTATATAATTTCAAACCGTTTCATTTTTTGCTCTTATTTTTGATCTTTTCCCCTCCCCTTCGGTCCCCAACCCGACGCCTCCCCTCCCGTTCGGCTCCCAACACCGCCGCCTTCCCTCTCCTCCCCTTCCCATCCCTATCGCCGCCGCCTCCCCTCTCCTCACCCCAACGCCGTCCTCCCCTCTTCTCTACTGAACTTGGTATCAGACACGTCGTCGCCTCCCTTGCCCCGACTCCGCCTCCCGACGGTGCCGCCTCCCGTGCATAGACTTCTGACGCCGCCGCCTCCCCTGCCCCGACTCCGCCTCCCGACGCCGCCTTCTCCCCTGGCACCGACGTCGCCTCCCCTCCTAGATCAAGGTGACTCCAATTGAGTTTTGTTTTTGAAATGATCCTTGAATGCTTGTTCTAATTGTATGATGTGTTTGTGCTAATTGTATGAAGCAATTGTAACATCATGAATTATCACAGTGCAATTTATGGTTGTAGTAATTGAATTATCACAGTGCAATTTATGTGTTTGTGCTAATTGTATGAAGAAATTGATATCATGAATGACCACAGTTCTTGGATAGATTTGGTAGGATTTGTGTAGTGCTGGTGCATGATGTGTCTCTCTCATGGCTATGCTTTTTTTATTGTGATGGATAGAAATTGGTAACATCTGTTGCAATTTGTATGAAGCAATTGTAACATCTGTTGCTTACAAGTGGTTGTTCTCTCCAGTACCATCCATGTTTTGATGGCAAAGGGGTCATCAAGGTGCCTCAGTTTTCATTAGGGATAAGTTAAATTTTCTGGTTGTTGGATGTCAAAAAAATAGCGAAACTGTTAAATAAAACTATGAGTAGAACTAAGTCACTGGCAACTAAAGATGGCTTGAATTCTAGGGACACTATCAGTATGCAGCATTGTTGTTATAAGAGTTCATGAGCTGTTAGTTTTACCATTTTTTTGTAAGTTAAAAGTAATGATTTCTTCTTAATCTGGGTCGCAATATATCCGAATGTGGTATTTCCTGTGCCTCAGCCATTTATCTTGATCTCTGACACTGAACTGGCAATTTTAATACAGAGATCTCCTTGTAGCTTGCTGTTGCCAGATTTCCTACATAGACCTCATGTATTCTACGCTAGTCTTATCCTTGTTCTTGTGTTTAATTGGGTTTGAGCTTCTTATGCGACCTTTCTATTTCTCAGGTGAGGATGAAGCTCGTTAGAAGTTGGCTTCCCGTCCTAAACATCTGCAAGGACATAGTTCAACCCATGCATAGGAGCTCGAGGAGACATTTCTACAGATCATCTCCACCTTGCCTATCCCAGATGCTCAAGAGTTGCTGCAACAATGCCTCGGGTTCTCTACTCGCAACAATGCATCATATATGATCAAATATTATTTTGTTACTGTGTTATTTTGTTTGGTTGGCTGATATTTGCTTTTCTATATTAATTTCTTTCGTTACGCAATGTCCAAAATTAATATATGCATGCACGTACAAGCGATATCTTGCTATGAATAGGTTGTCTGTTATATCCTGGTCTTCTTAGATATACATCTCTGTTAGATGTCGAGATTTGCAATTTATTTAGATAGGCCATGGTACACACACGCATGCACGTACGGGCGAAATCTATTTTGTTTCATATGTACACATGCACGTATCTTCATATTTTCAGATCCCATGCAAAAATCAGTTTAAATACATGCTTAACAAAATACTTTAAACCCTCAAGGGCAATTCACACCTTTTATCATTCACACACAACTCAATAAGTTAACATCTTATAAAAAACCAGATTACCAAACAACAAACCCTGGCTTAAAAACTCAGGGGCTTATAAGCTGATTAAGCCAAAAAGCTGGTTTTAAGCTATAAGCAAAAAAAAACCTAAGCCTAAACAAACATGGCCTACGTTGATCATATTATGTGAGTAAAGTTATACATCCTCTATAGAGTGATAATTAAATCTATTTGAAGAGCAGTGCCCTGGTCATAGGCATCGCGAGGAAAGGCCACACTTGGTTAGACTTTGGTTTTCAGAAAAAGAAGATTTCTAGAAAAAAAAAATGGATTCAATGGGGTAATTGTGTATGGTGCACTAACGGTCTTGTGCCACCATACTAGTGTAGGTATTTGGAATGTACCTTTCAAATTATTATCACTACTTGTTATGTACTTACCATTTGTTAATTACCGCTTTTGCAAAATAATGTTTGGAAATTACTAATGCTCATATTTAAATTGAAAATTGGCTTTGAGCAAACAAGACATGGCCTCCTTTGAATTACCTTACACCTAGTTAATAGCATTTTCTAAAGTCTTGTTGAGTACGCACGTAATCATTGTTGCTTGTTGAACACTATCAGTTAAAGATAAAGATCCAGCAATTGGCTACTTCTACATTGCTGGATTCGATGAAGACGATGAGGTCGAATACTAGGTCACGATCCCTAGTCGGTTGCCTGTAGGCTATGACAAACCACGTGAGCACTACCTTTTGTGCATCTTCCGTCGTGAGATTTTTTATTCATTCTTTTAGCCCATACGGCCTGGATTGTACCCTTGTACTATGTAAGTGCCTCTTTATCTTTACTATTATAAAAGAAAGACATGGTGGTGGTGGTGAGTCTGTCACCCACCCCTTCTTGAGGTGGTGTGATTTTTTGTAGATAATTATGTGTTCACATGTATAAAATACTTGAATGATCTTCTGTGGATAATTAGATTATATGTTTTGTGGTTTTGTGACAAGATTCTATGTGGCTTATTGATTGGATGCAAATTATGTATGAAACTTTTATTTGTAAGGCTAATTACCTTATGTGTGTTGGTATTCTAAATTTATTATGTTTTATTTTGCATCCGTTGCAACATACGGGCAGTTGGCTACAAATGTATGAGTTATCATACTATTCTCTGAGTAACTATGTATGCTTGCCACTAATCATGTGACTAGGATCATGCGACCTCGGGTCCCGACAGCTTATTTTGGTGGGTCCTGATTATAACGGTGTAGATCAATAAGATGTATCTTAGAACGGTTACAATTGTATAATCATGAGCATTTGAATTGGATAACAAATAAACTCTATTTCTAAATATAAACATATGTATTGTACTATCCAACCGCACAATTGCATGTGAAATTCAGCTAGTTTTTCATGAACACTTTGACATACATATTCCAGCAAACTCTTTACTGACCCTCAGCTATGACGGCCACCCTTTTTTATTTAGCAAAAAAGACAAAAACATTGAGGCGCAATTTTATTCTTTTTCATTAAAAAATAAAAATGGAAGGAAGACATGCTTATTCTGATGTGACCACCACAGCGACTAAGGGTAGAAAACTAAACTTATGGCATAACATCTAGCAAAGCCTAATCAGACAAAATTTTCCTTTTCTACATACAGATACAATCGTCCCTTAATTTGAATAAAAAGAAGATGTTGCATTATTGAATAAAGGCCTGACGAATCAATATCAATTCTTTTAGTATGTAATCAAAACAAACTCGTGTTTGCCTGCAATAATCCAAAAGACGCTAACCTCATATTTGAATGGAGCATCTACCATAACATGAGTACCACGAAACTGTTAGAATAGAATTTCTTTTGTATTTCCTTATATGTCTTTTGTATTTTCTTATATGTGTGTGGCATATTTCCTTGTAATATCCTCTCATATACTCACTATATATATTGCCCATTGGACCTTATGAATACATACACAATATTCATAACATAGTATCAGAGTTAGGGCACTAACCTTGCTCTTTCCGCTGCCACATCCATTGCCGCCGCCGCAGTTGCCTGACGTCGCCAGACGCCTTCCTCCTCCGCTGGCCAGAACTGCCCAATGCTACGTCCTCTCCTCCGCCGCCGCCCAAGGTCGCTATTACTGGCACCGTCCATGGGGACTCTAGCCGTTGCCTGTCCCTGACACTGATGCCCAACTCGGGCCACCGCCGCGTCATGTCTGCTCCGCCCAGTACCCTTGCTTCATCCGACACCCTTGAGCAAGTCCACCCCAGGATGACATGGGCCCGACGCCGCTGCACGACTCGAGCCACCGCTGCATCGCATCTACTCCGCCCGGTCGGCCCACGCCACTGCACCACCGTCACCACTCAGGCCGCTGCCGCCAGCAGGGGAAACCCTAGCTTCCCCCTGCACGCGCTCCCCTTGTTTGGCCTGCCTTCACAGGCCGCGAAGGCTATTTTAGTGTGAGTCAGCTCAGCCCAAAAAATAAAAATAAAAAACACAGTACGTCGATCTAACCACCTCATCGTCCAGTACCTGCTGTTAGACTTCATTGCCTTGGTCGCCGCACCGCCTACTGATGGCTTCTGTTCCATCAGCTGTGATCCCATTCTTGGGAACAAAGCTTCATGGGATGAACTACTGGCTGCAGTCTTCACTCATGGAGATCACGCTTGATGGTCTCCACCTCTGGGGACATGTCACTGGTGCTCGACCTTGTCTGTCATCGTCAGTTTAGCCTCCTCCCAGATAGCCTACTTCTGCACCTCCTGCAGAAGATGAAGCCACCAAGAAGGAAGCAGAGGCCGCTGCTACCGCTGACGCTGCTGATGAGGCCTTTCAGTATGTCATAGATGCTTTTGAGCACTAGTGTGCTCATGAGGCCCGTGTTCAAGCCATCCTGGAGATCAGCATCGATGACTCCATCCAGCCAGACATTGTTGGTCTGCGTTCCACTCGTTAGTACTAGGAGTATTTGCGTGAGCGATACCAGTAGAGAAGCAATGCTCATTTCTTTTCGCTTCAACATGAGGGTGTTCTTGCTCCTATCACCTCTACGTCCACCTCCACCACCTCTGCTGCCACCACCTCTGGAGTTTTTTTTTGCATAGTGGCATCATTGTCTAGGTCACTTGTGTGGGTCTCGCCTTTCTTCATTAGTTCGTCAAGATGTTCTTGGACGTGTTACTATTGACATGTCCATGTTTTGTCAGGGTTGTAAACTGGGCAAGCAGTTATAACTTTCTTATCATTCTAGTGAGTCCTTGTCTTCTTATCCTTTTGACTTAGTTCATTCAGATGTATGGGGACCTACGCCTATTATCTCTAAAGACGGGTATAAATTTTATGTGATCGTCATTGATGATTATTCTTTTTTTACATGAATTTTTTCTATGTCTAATCGTGATCAGTTTCTTGAGATCTCGTACTTAGTTTGATTCTTCTATCTGTACTTTTTGTTGTGATTCTGCTGGCGAGTACTGTTCTAGCGCTTTCAGACAGTTTCTTTCTGAGTATGGTACTCTTTACCAATCTTCTTGTCCTGGTGCCCATGCTCAGAATGGGGTTGCTGAGCGCAAATATCGTCATCTAATTGAGACTACCCGTACTCTTCTCCTTGCCTCTCAGGTTCCACCACAGTTCTAAGCCGAGGCTGTTTCTACGGCTGTATATCTCATCAATATACATCCTTCCACTACTCTTAAGGGTGTCAGTCCTATAGAACGTCTCTAGTCTCGAGTCCTCCTAGTACACTCACCTTTGTATTTTTTGTTGTACTTATTTTGTTCTGCTGTAGCCTCGTGAGCGTACCAAACTATCGGCTCAGTCAGCTGAGTGTGTGTTTCTTGGTTATAGTTCTGAGCATAAGGGTTATCGCTGCTATGATCCTTCTACTCGACGGATCAGGATGTCACGAAACGTTGTCTTTGATGAATATCAACCTTTCTTCTATCGAGATTCAGCTCCTTGTCCTGTTTCCACCGTTGAGTCGATTTCATGGTTGTCTCTTTCTGAATCTTCACCCATTTCTCCACTATCACAGTCTTCCCCTGGTCTGTCTATAGTGGTTCCTTCTGTACCTCCGCCTCCGGTGCTGCCTCTTGCAGCACCGTCTCTTGTTCCTGCAGCACCACCGTCTCATTTCTCTAGTATTCACTACTCTGGGCGTTCTCATCCTTCACTAGTCTCCTCTCCTGGTATTTTATCGATATCCACATCTGATCCTCCTAATGATGCTCCCCGTTACGTCCTTCGTGACCGGACATCCCTTCGACCTCCTGATCGTCTTGGATATGCTCCAATAGTTCATGCTTTCTCTGTCACTGAGCCTAGTTCTTATCGTGAGGCTACTCCTCATTCTGAGTGACAGCTCGCTACGACAGAGGTGATTGATGCTCTTCGACGTACAGAGACTTAGGATATTGTACCGACACCTGTGCATATTCGTCTTATCATGTGTAAGTGGGTGTACAAGATTAAGACCTGATCTGATAGTACTATCGAATGCTATAAGGCATGTCTTGTGGGTCGTGGCTTTCAGCAGGATTACGGTCGTGACTACGATGAGACTTTTGCCCCCTTTGCCCATATGACCACTGTTTGCACTCTTGTTGCGGTTGCTTCTGTTCGCTGGTGGTTTATCTCTCAGTTGGATGTTAAGAATGTCTTTCTTAATGGTGTTTTGCATGAGGAGGTTTACATGCAGCCACCACCTGGGTATTCTATTCCCGATGGGTACATCTATCATCTTCGGCATGCTCTTTATGGGCTCAAACAGGCTCCTCGTGCCTAGTTTGCACATTTTACCTTAGTGATTACTACTGTCGGTTTCACTGTCAGTTCCCATGATCCTGCTCTTTTTGTCCATGTCCCATCTTAGGGTAAGACACTGCTTCTTCTATATGTTGATGATATGGCCATCACTGGTATTGATTCCTCATTCATCACGTATGTGAAGAAGCATCTCAGTGAGTAATTTTTTATGACTGATCTTGGTTCTCTTGCGTACTTCTTTGGGATTGAGGTCTCTTCCATACCTGAAGGCTACTACCTCTCCCAGAAGAAGTATGTCTAGAATCTTCTTGATCGGTCTGGTTTGACTGACACTCGCACTGCTAAGACTCCCATAGAGCTATCCCTACAGTTTTGTGCCACTGATGGTGATCCTCTTGAGGATTCTATTCGATATCGTCATCTTGTTGGGAGTTTGGTGTATCTTGTGAGCACTCGTCCTGATATTGCTTATGCTATCTTGTGAGCACTCGTCCTGATATTTCTTATGTTGTTCATATCTTGAGTCAGTTCATGGCTCGTTCTACTCATCTTCACTACAGTCACCTTCTTCGTGTTCTTCGCTACTTGCGTGGGACTATCTCTCGTCGTTTGTTTTTCCCTAGCTCCACCTCACTGCAGCTTCAGGTGTACTCTGATGTGACCTGAGCTAGTGATTCTTCTAATCGTCGTTCTCTTTTTACTTACTGTGATTTTCTTGGCTCCTCCCTGATTGCCTAGAAGACAAACAACAGACTGCAGTTTCTCGTTCGAGTGTAGAGGCTGAGTTGAGAGCTATGGCAGTAGTGACAGCAGAGGTTACTTGGGTGAGGTGGCTACTTACAGATTTTTGAGTGTCTGTGATAGGATCTACGACTCTTTTATCTGACAGTACAGGTGATATCAGTATTGTCTGTGACCCCGTGAAGTATGAGCTCAACAAATACATTGGTGTGGATGCTTCATATACTCGCTCACAGGTGCAGGAGAGAGTATTTGCTTTACAGTTTGTGTCCTCAGAGTTACAGATTGCTGACTTCTTCACGAAGCCACAGATTATGGCACAACATTTGTATTTTCTCTCCAAACTCTGTGTGTATGATTCACCATGAGTTTGACCCAGGGGGTTAAATAGAAATTCTTTTGTATTTTTTTATATGTATATGTCATATTCCTCTGTAATATTTTCTTTGTGCTCTCTACATATATTGCTCATTAGACCTCGTGAATACATATACAATATTGCATAAAATAGCATATAGGAATATAAATAGGATGAGTTTTAACCAGGGTTACATAGAGACAAATACTTTTCTTTAGCTGAGGGGATTCCCGAGGAGTAGATATCCTCCACCTCTCAAAAGAGCTCTTCTTTTGACCAAAGGGAGCCCCTATCGTATCTCTTGTCATGCTTTTATCTTCTCTTGGCCGGCTAGGGGATATTCCCATCCGCACTCCAATCAATGGACGCCAAATTGCACTAAAGCCAACCCCTAAATGCAGATGATAAAACCTAGCTGCAAAAACCAACCACATCCAGGGCCCCAAGAGAGAATATAATGTTGACTGTTTTGAGTGAAGAAAGTGAAACTCTCAACTATATATGGAGAAACCAATCACTTACAGAGCGTTTCTTGAGACTCGGCTAGCTCCATCCCACAGGGCAACCGGATTTAGTAAGATCACTGCTATTCCGAAGTCCAAACATGAAGCAAGGAACATCATCCTACGAGGCTATGACTTAAAACAAACAGAACTAATATCGTATCTGCTCAAGACAACACGAAAAGACAATAGAAGGAACTAAAGAAACTTACATAACGATTATGATGAAGCTCAAAATTCTATATCAACGCAAACAGAGGTGACTCATCAGTAGAACTGGTGTTTCTTAATTCATGTATAACAGTTTAAGCTATTAGAATTGGGATGTAGAAACAAAAAGATTACTCAATAACCCATACGGAGGAAGATTTGTCGCAGCAGTTCGTGCCATCCATGAAGCTGGCACATTTATCATGATGGACAAAGGTGTCCCTGATACCGGCACTAACTAAAATCCCAACCACACTTATTTAGCTCTAGTTAGTTACCTTGAGTTACTAATGAGTTTCACTGATTCCATCCAACCTTCATACTATTTTTTATTCTAACTATAACATTTCATTCAATAGTATCATTCGGAAAAACTGGAATCATGCAATAGTCCAATGATGTACCGAGTCCCATTGTAAATTCACCAAAAGCAGGTTCATTTTGCCTTAGTTTCTGGCCATAGTTGCAGGCACCGTTGATGAATGGAACGGTGTTCCATCTAGTAATAGAGAAATTACTATCAGTGAATAACAACCATTATGAAACTGGTCCGACCTAGCTATAACCGGTCTAACGATAACCGGTTCGGTTTTGGTTCTATAAACCTTCGGACGAATGACTATGATTGGAGCCAATTGTTAGCACGCCTTAGAACCCACTTGCGGATACGACTACAACACATGGAAAAGAAGAGGAGCTTATACCAAGATGGTGATATCAAAGGGCCCCTCTTTTCACTTTCCAGTGATTCTTTGGGTGACCCTCACAAATTGGCCTCAAAATATTCCGTTTCAGTCCATCAAGCATTGCCATATAAATGCAACTCCTTGCATGACTCCATGGCTCCAAGCTTCCTTGTCCTAAGGTCTTCAGAGTTCCTCCATTAGGACTTCGAGCTTGGAGCCCCAACCTAACTCTCCAATTCAAAGCCTCAATAATGACTTCAGAATCAGAGGTTTGTGAGCTCAGCAATCTCTATAGCTCAACTCATTTTTCAGAATCAGGCTAGGAACTTATGATTTGTTTACTTTCTGATAGTTTAACCATGTACATGTAACTACAACAATATTATGTTCATGGTATTTAGGCCTGTAGCGTGACTGTAGTGTGACGTAATGAAACTAATCTCCATGAGCTGATGAACACATGTTTCCTTCACAGTGATTGTACTAATCGTTCTGTGTAAAACTGCAGACGCCGCGAATAACAGAGCTTCATGTAAGGATGGACTGCAATGGCTGTGTGCATAAGATCAGGAAGACCCTGAGTGGCATTGAGGGTAAACCATTCTGATCCTTCTATGCAGAAACGCTACAGTTCTTTGACTCCCCCTCATCCATGCGTCCAGTTTGCCATCTCAAATGCATTTTGGGAACATCTAGAGAATGTACTCGACTGCAAGCTTGTCCGCAACATCTCACACAAGCTATGAAATGGCCTTGTGCAGGTATCAGCGAGGTCTATGTTGATCAAGCTAGCCACAAGATCACAGTGGTGGGGATTGCTGATCCTGAGAGGATTGTCAAGGCCATCAGGAAGACCAAGAAGGTTCCTACCATCTGCTCACACACCGACCCTGCGGCCGAGGCTCAGCCTCCGGCGCCACCCGCAGAAGGGGAGGCCCCGCCGCCGCCTGCTGACCCAACAGCCGATGCGCCTCCGCCGGCAGAAGCGGCACCGGCGGAACCGGCACCGGAAAACAAGGAGGCGCCACCGGCTGAAACCCCGGCCACAGTAGCCACCGTGATACACATGGTGCATGACTACCCATACAGCCACCAAGTGTACCGGGAGCACTGGGCAAACCATCCTAGCAGCAACACGCATGGCATAAGATACGATGCTGCACCTTATTATGTGACTCATAGTTACAGTCACAGGCAAAGTCCTTACATGTCAGAGTACGGACATGTGGCCTCTCCAGTCCAAGAAGGCAGATACTACAGCCATGACTACTATCCAGCTGCTAGGGGGAAAGGAGATGGAAGCCAGATCACTTCAATGTTCAGTGATGAGAACCCTAATGCATGCAGCATAGCGTAAAATTAAGAGGCAATTTGCATAAGGAATCTGTTTATGTAGACCGTTAAGGCCAAAGAAGGTTGCAGCGACAGGTTTTGCTTTTGCCGATGGAGAAGTATAATAGATAGTGTTTAGTGTTAAGCTGTAACGTGGGATTTGTGTAGGATATTGATACGGGAAGACGTCCGGTCCGAGAGCAACCATCGGACGCCTCACTCATTCTCGGCTCCCACACCTACTCTCTCTTCTTTCTCCCTCACTCATTCGCGTTTCTTCTCTCCTCCTCTCCCAAGGCCAGATCCATATCCATCCATCCGCCCATCGCCCTGGCCTCCTCGACACCGCCACCTGCCGCCTCGCATCCGCACCCGGCTTCATCCGCCGCACACCAGCAGCACCCCCGCCCCACGCTCTGGCCTCCCCACGCTCGGCCGCCTCCGCCGCGCCCCTGCCGCCCCGCACGCTCGGACTCCCTACTCCTCGGCCTACTCTGCCGCCCCGCCCTAGCCGCACCCGCCGTCCCTCACTCGACTGCCTCTACCGCACCCCCGCCGCCCCGCCTCCACAGTGGCGGCGCCGAAGCATCCGCAAGTCGATGTCTCCATGGTGGCCGACTCCGGGGACGGTCGTCGAAGCAGGTTGTTGCAGGCGTTTCTTTAATGTGTTGCAGTCCTTTTATGAAATTGTTGCATAAAGTCTTTTTTTTTTGTTGCAATTCGACCTTTTCTGAAATTGTTGTACAAAGTGTTTCATTTGTTGCAATGTATTTTCTTAAATGTTTCATCAACTTTTCCAAACTATATTGTGTCCGAAATGTTGCAATAGATCAGAAGTTTCCTCCTTTTGTTTTGATTGACAATTTTTGAGATCCTATCCTCTTCTTTTGAAATGTTGTATCTAGGATTTTGAGATGTTACATCGTCTTCTTTGAATCCTCCCCACAACATCTTTCTTTGATTGAAACCCTACGTCACCACAATGATTCCTGATTTTATTGCGACCGTTGAAAAAATTTTGTTGCACGTGTTCTTCCTATTTGTTGCATCGGAGTGTACGATGGGAAGCCTCCCATCGTACGTCTGAGCACTAGTTGCACCTGTTTGTGTAATATAGTAGGGGAAATTGGCTGCAGGGCACTGCGAATTTGCCTCCTTTGCCAATGGACATCCAAAAAACATGGTGCAGCCAAAAGACACTGTAAAAATATGTAATTTTGCTGTAGGGCATTGACCCTATTAAAATATTATTTTTGGACTGAAGAGGAGAGAGAAAGGCAGTGAAAAATCTGTTTTACCCTTGGTTCTCTCTCTCCCTCATAAACTCCCTCTGGAGCTTTGCTCCTTCCCCCCTTCCTCCGGCTGGCCCGGCTCCTGGCGCCGCCACCGCCGCTCGCCTGGCCCCGCCGTCAACGCCGCCTCCGGTGCCTCTCTCTCTTCCCCCCAGGGCCTCCCCACGGCGCCGCCCTCTCCTCCGCCACCACCTCGTCGCCCTCCTCCTCCCCGTCGTGCCCCCTCGACGGGCACGCCGCCAACGGCCTCCTTTGCCGCCGCCTCCGCGCCCGCACACCCCTTCCTCGTCAAGGCCCTCCTCCGCCTCCGCGCCCGCATGCCCCTCCTCACACTCCGCCTCCTCCAGGCCGCCCCGCTCGTCCCCTCCCTCCCCAACTACAACCGCCTCCTCGCCCTCCTCTGCGGAGGTGCCGCCTCCGCGTGCCCGCTCCTCCTCCTCCTCGCCCACTGCTTCCTCCTCCTCCTCCTAGCCCACCGCTTCCTCCTCCGCATGCACGTGCCGCCGGACACCGCCTCCTACGCCATGCTCCTCGACGGCTACGCCCACGTCCCCGACCCCCACGCCGCCCAGAAGCTGCTCGACGAAATGCCCCACGGCGGGGTGGCTCCAAGCTCCCTCGCGCGCACCTCCCTCGTCAAGGCCCTCCTTCGCAGCCGCGATGTCCACGGGGTGGAGAGGATGGAGAGGAGGAGGAGAGCTGGCCGGAGGATGAAGAGGAGGCCCTCCTTCACATCTTTCCCAATGTTCATGGTCGTGGGCCACCGGATCCGATCGTCGCCGTGCAGCCTCAGGCCACCGCCACCGCCAGCGCTCACGTCGCCACCTCCGTCAACTCCGCCAACTCCCCCTCTTCGCACGACCGGCGCGAAGACATGAGGAGCTGCGCAGGGGCGTGGAGGTGAGGAGAGGAAGGCCGAGGCGCTCATCGAGGGGGCGAAGGCGCTGCAGCGCGCGGCGAGGGCGCGCCGGGCCGCGGCCGTGGCGAGGCTAGAGGCGGCTCGCGCCAGGAGGCAGTTCGTGTATTGAGATGAATCTCTTCGTGTAGTTCTCATCTGTAATTCTTCTTGTAGCTATTCAGTGTAAGCTTGCGTTGAATTTCTTGATGCATATTGAGATGATGAAGGATGCTTATCTGCTAGTACGGAACTTGAGAAGTTATATTTGAATTTAAAATTTCAAAATTTCAAAAAAATAAAAAGAAGTCAGCGCGAGCCTAGGGTTCAAACCCAGGTCTCACCATCGCTGCTGACGTAGGCATACCACGGAGCTACCAGCATGCTATTGATATATTAGCTGCGTTCACTCTCTTTAACCCTCAAAATTCAACCCCTGTCTCAGCCAAGTACGACTGAAGGGCAAAATTGACATTTTCAAAATTTTCTCTCTCCCCTCTGACCGGAAATGATAAAATAGTCGTCTCAGTGCCCTACAGCAAAATTACATGTTTTTACCGTGTCTTTTGGCCGCACCATATTTTTTGGATGTCTATTATCAAAGGAGGCAATTTTGCAGTGCCCTGTAGCCAATTTCCCTATAGTAGTAAGAGACTAAGAGGGGAGTAAGATTACGAATATTTTTTTTTAAAAAAATAAACCATTCTTAATATATTTTACAAATATAAACCATGACTTTTTTTTAATGAAAATAACCCTCAGTCACTGGCCCACCAAGTGACTATGCCCAATCGTGCAGTGGGCCAACAATTTGAGCCCAGCTTGTCCACAATCGCGGACTCGTCGTGCAACTGAGGCCTATCGATACCCAGTCGCGCGACGAGCCAACGACGTTGAGCCAAGTCACCTAGCTAGTCACGCCTCCGTCGCACGGTTGGCAGACGCTTGACTCCAGTCGCACCACGCTATCGCGACTAAGGGCCAATATAGTGTCGGCTAATTCCAATCTGAATTGACTCGCGCGACAGAAAGGTGGGAAGGGGGGAGAGCGCCGGTGGTAGAGAAGAAGAGAGGAGAAGAATGGAGAGGGGAGGAGGGGAGGGGGGAGGCGGAGGAGACTTTGCCCTTGGATAGGCGCGCCTCTTTGTACTCGTCCTTTTGCGGCGAGTTCATTGTGCTCATGTAATTTGTTGGTCACTTCATTAAAAATATATTAAGTTAGCAACAATAAACATAGCTTAGTGGTAGAACTAGGGTTTGTAATCGTAGATCGATAATTTTAGGGTTAATGTTGCGTATAGTGTTGCAATGTAGGATATCATAAAAACATTAGTGTACCTCTATTAGTAGATCTATTATTGGAAGACATAGGCTGCTTAGGTTTAGATCGCAAGACCTAGGAATACCACTTTAGGTTATTTATATATATTTTTTAATTTAATTAAAACATTTACAGTCGCATATAAGGCTTAGAGGACCACAACAGAACACCGTGTAGATTAAGGATGCAATTAAGAGTTAAGTACATGCACATCAGCACATAGCTAGGGTTTTGCTACATGCACGAACCATTATTGATAAGTATATGTGAGAACTTGACATTGTCACATGTACTCTCTTCTCTTTCTTCCCTGCTTTTTTTTTTATTTTTTAATTTCGTACCTCTTTTGGTACAAAATTTCATCAAATACAAAGCACGGAAGCAATGTGTTTCGCTATTTCAAATTTCGATAAGCTTCAGTCATCAGGTGGTATTGTCTGAAAATATGGTATGAAACTTCAGCAGAAACTTGAGTCATCAGTAATGTATGTACGCAGAAAGGTAGAGATACTCATTTCAAAATTAATTAATAAATAAATAGACAGATTGTAGAAATGAACAAATGCAAAGACAGAGACAACAGAAGGAAACATATCAGCAAAAGAAACTATCGATACCTTGCTATATTTCAGCAGTGACCGTAAAAAGAATGGGCTGGTGAGTAATATTAGATCTAATAAGGAGCATTGTTAGAGACAGATTTAATGTTGTGTTAGAGTTAGATTCAATATTTAGACTATAATTAAAGGATGTAAAGATCCTACAGAAAACACACAATTATTCTCCTAATTTAGAAACATGGTATCAGCGCTAAACCCGAGTTCAGACTTACCAAAGATCCAGTCTGCCGCTGCCATCCAGATCCCCTGCTGTCCATCCACAGCCGCCGTCACCCACCGCTCGGGCCTCGTTCGGCCGCCGTCGCCTCCGCCACACGTTCAGTAATTTTTGTTTGAGCAAAGAGGTTCTTGAGTTTTCAAGAGAGAGAGAGGTTCTTGTGGTTGGCAAGTGGCAACGAAGATAAAATTCTAACCAGTACCACATGCCCCTCCCCATGCTTATGGAGCAATGCAATTAAACATTTACACAATCCGGAGGAACGAGTAAAAAGGTTTGATGTTTGTAGCTTACATGAAACGAAAGACATCTTGAAAGAAATGAGAAAGTTTGGGAAATTCCACTTGTGTAACATGGTATTTTGCTAGACTAAAACAGCAAAAAGGCTAAACTGTACTATAGACTCCTAAACTATGTCTCGTAGATTATTAATGATGGGTACTAGTCAACGGTGAATTCAGAACGAAATCGATAGGTGTCACCATTCATATCACTATATGTATGTAGAGTGAGTATGTATAAATTACGGGTGCATATTTATGCATTTGCAGGGAAAATTATATCGGTTAGGAAATTTTATCGGACCCCACAGATAGGGTCGGTAACCGCCGGTTACCGGATATTTCGTTGAAATTTTGGACGAAAATTTTGAATTTTCCAGATGTAAAGATAAAATTATCTAAATCTTGAATTAAAATTTGAATTTGGATGAAAATTAGATAAATCAGAATTTTTTTGTTCGGTATGAAATTTTATCGGATCTCACTGATAACATTGGTAATCAGCAGTTACCGTCAAAATTTGGCAATCTAATTTTTCATGTACGTTTGTGATTTTTGATAAATAAAACAGTATTAAATCCGATATCCCGTGTACCTGAAGCTTCACCAGGATCGCACCTGGTACTGGCTACTAGTGTGCTCTCTCGTAAGCAAAACTTGGAAATTTTATTTGTCTAAGAAACGAAGCATATCCGTTTTCTCTCTGGGGAGCTGTATTAATCCAAGCCACTGTGGTTAGGACAAGTAATTAATACTCCTACTAACCGCATCATTAGCCTTAATTGGTAGTAAAGCGGAACATCCGGTCCATCTCCTCCTCGTCGTTGTTAGCAGCAGGCGCGGCGAAGCAAACCATTACCAACCCGTTTGCCTACGCCTGCGCGGCGGGGAAGAAACCGAAGAGAATTCTTGCAGGTTAGTCCCTACAAAATCTTGGGGGTCACAGAGAGCCCCTCACCGCGTCGAGACCCAGGGGGTGAGGGGTGAGTCGCCATGGGGACGGCGACGATGGCGACGGCGGTGGGCGCGGCCATGGTGCTCTACTTCGTGCTGAGCCGGCGGCTGGCCCGCGAGGAAGCTGCCGGGGAGGTGGAGGGCCGAAGCGGCGGAGGGGGCGCGCGGCGCGGCGGCCGGCGCAGCCGCCGGCGACGTGGATCGAGGCGGTGGGCACGCTCGCGGAGACGCTGCGGTTCACCTACTCGGAGACGCTCGGGAAGTGGCCCATCGGGGACCTCGCCTTCGGGATCAAGTACCTCATGCGCCGCCAGGTGAGAGGGCTCTCTCTTGTGGTTACTTCTCGGATCCGAGAGAAATGCCACGGCTTCGTTTCGGATGTGTTTCGAGCGAAATGTGTTTTGGATCTGAAATGGGACTTCTTTTTGTTCGAATTACGTCTCCGAAGCTGCGTGCTGCGTTGCTGGTTTAGGGTAGACGCGTTTAGCGATTGATCGGAAGTAGAGTCGCGTGCTAAGAATTTGGTGAATTGGGTGCTGATTGGTCTCCATACCAAATAAAAATCGCAAATTTGGAGGTTTGGAGCTGTGGGTTTTGTGCAGGAACGAGGACTATTCTGGTGTTACACAGTATAGCAGTAGTGGTCGATATGTTAAGGTTGAAGTGGTTTTTGTTTTGCTGGTGAATATTTCTCTCTGTGGTGAGTCCACGGCTGGGAGCATTATACTTGTGCTCTACCCAAGGATCAGAAAACCGTTACCGGCTCAAATCCCGCCAGGCGTCCGGTAACGGTTACCGGCCGGTAACCGGAATTTCCGAAAAAAACTCAGTCAAAATTCATCCAAATAAATTTGAATTTGGGACGTTTCCGCCGGAATTTTGAATTTAAAGTTTTCCGGCCGGTATTTGGAATCCCGGTTCCCACTGGCGATAACCGGCCGGGTTTTTCATCCCTGGCTCTACCTATCAAGCTGCTTACTGAATAGATGAATGTGCAGTATTGAAATATGGACATATCTTTTTATACCTTTCATTTGAGGGATGCAGAGCTGATTAACTGTTCACAACAAAGGAAATCAGAGCTTATGTACTATTCCTTTTCGTGTATTCTGTGGCAGCTACTGATTCTTGAGTGCAACTTTACTAGTATCTTGGTAGATCATAAAAAGCATTTGGTGTGTTTTTAATTAATCATTCATTGTAATCTTGGTGTTACTTTTCAGGGCAATTTACATGTCGCCAGTGTATATGCTGGAAGCAATTGCATTGAACTGAAAGGACCTGAAATCATGGAAGAGATGATTGTTCTGCGACGTTTGATCGACATGTGCTTTCTTTTCTCTAAAAAACCATTTCCCGTGTTCCTGGAATTGGCTGGATTTTCCCAAGAGGATGTTCTCATTGAGGAACCTAAGGCGGGGGTGAGTAAGTATTGGTAGCAATTTATGTTTTCTCTTCATTTATGTATGATTAGTTTCTAGCGGTTATAAAAATATAACCGCCTGGTATTTTTCTCAATTCCTATCTTGCATTGTACTCTTTACAGATTTTGAAGCCTGCCCATACAATTCTGTGTGATGAGTGCACCAAATCCTTTCTTGTTTTGATTCGAGGGACTCATAGCATGAAAGACACTCTGACTGCTGCTACTGGTGCTGTAGTACCATTTCACCACTCACTATTAGATGAAGGTGGTGTCAGCAAGTTAGTGTTAGGATATGCGCACTGTGGGATGGTCGCGGCAGCCCGCTGGATTGCAAGAGGTATAACACCATGCCTCCGTCAAGCAGTCAGTCAATGCCCAGACTACCAAATCAAGGTGCATGCTTATTTTTGGTTTATGGTTTCAGAACTCAAGTGGATCCTATCTCAGAGTAATGTTTGGCTCTTGAAATTGTTTTAGTTCATGATGTTTTTGCGTAGTTCTCTTGTCAATTTACTATGTGGTTTCTATGCTACCAATAAAAGGCTCCAGAATTCTGTGAAAATAATAATAATAAAAGGCTCCAGGAGCAAAATATTTACCATGGATACCCGTTTACCATGCCAATTAACTTGAAACCTGGTGATCGTAGTCATTTTTGTTTTCTCTGTATAAAAAGCATACATATTTTTCGGTCCATAGGAGAATTGCAAAATTCAAATTGTTCATACCTGGTTGTGTTCATATGATCGTTAGGATATGGTATGGATGATGGAAATTGTCTTGTCATTTTGTTTCAATCATACATCCTCCACTATTTTGTTTTTTGATAGCTGAATTTCTTCTGTTAGATTGTTGGTCATTCGTTGGGTGGTGGTACTGCTGCATTACTGACCTACATCCTGAGAGAACACAAAGAGTTTTCTTCAACAATTTGTGTTGCTTTTGCACCAGGTATGTCACTGTTGTTTCGTATGCATTAAATTGAGTTGAGCAATTTGGTAACAGTTGAATTTTTCTTGTCAGCTTCATGCATGACATGGGAGTTAGCAGAGTCAGGCAAGCACTTTGTGACCACTATTGTCAATGGTGCTGATCTGGTTCCTACAGTATCAACTGCATCTATTGATGATCTCCGTTCTGAGGTAGCTCCATTTTCATGATGTGCTGTTTCTCCCCTATTTACCCCCCTGCTGATGTGTTTCCTTAAGTAATGTTATTATTTTTTGGGGGGAAATGTAATCCCTTTGTTATATTTGTGGTCCATTTGAATGCACTGTCGACATGGGTAGAATACAATGCCATGCTCTCCTTTTTTCAAAATTTAGCAGCAACGAATTTCACTGCCTCTAATCCTCCTGTCTTATCCCTAATCCAGGTAACAGCATCTTCATGGTTGAATGATTTGAGGGATCAGATACAGCAGACACGTTTCCTAAATGTTGTTTATCGGTCTGCTACTGCATTAGGAACTCGCCTGCAATCTTTCTCTGGTGCCAGAGAGAGGGTTGCAGGTGCTGGGGCACTGCTACGTCCTGTTTCAAGCAAAACCCAGGTAAAATATTTAAACCAAAAGCTGATAAACTGTAATATGTAGATGAATTAATATTTCGTACCGCATAATGTTTTGTTGTTCAGTGGGAATGGGTTAGGACCTGTGATGTTTGCACCTTACTGGTTTTCTATTGTCAGGCTAAGCATTCTCAGTTGTACAATATGAAGTTTGACATGGCTGTTTCTGTTAGATATGTATATAATTTAGGATGTTCTTTGCATGTTGACAACCATGTACATGTTATATATTGGTCTTTTGGCCTATTGGAATGAACAAGCCTCATTCTAACATGGTATCAGAGTTAGGGTTAGGATTTCCCCGTGATAGCCGCCGCCACCGCTGTCCCCGCGCCTGAGCCTTCTTTCCCATCCTCCGTTTTTCCTCTGCTTCCACCTCCTTCTCTGTTTTCCAAAGCAGAGGACCGTCGCCGCCTGCGCACTGGGCTCCTCCCTGTGTGAGTAGCGGCAGCAGCACCACCTGATCCAGTGACCCCGTGTTGGATCCAGCCTACCATATGTTGCGGCCGGATCCGCGCGCTGCGCGGATCAGCGCCTCCCGCGCCGCCCGAGCGGATCCGTGTCGCTGCTCGGATCCACACCCGAGCCGGATCCGCGCTGCCTGCGTCGGATCCTACCATCGGGGCCTGTCGTAGCAGGGCCCCATGGGGTGCCCCGCACCCTAGGGTCGTCAGGAATACCGGTGTGCCGTCAGGAATACTATACATATGTAGACCTAGCTTGTATAGTGTATTTTAGGCCCATATACCTAAATACCCCTTGTCTCTTTCTCGCCTATGGGGGCAAGAAGTTAAATGTCCCTTCTTGCCCCCTATAAGTAGAGCCCCATGGGCATGTAACAGGGGGGGTTGGCTCTCATTCAAACACACAAGCAATACATATCTTCATTCAGTGTCTTTAGCCCCTCTCTTCCTTCGGTCTTTCTCCAAGACAAAAGGGTACGGAGGGTCCTCGCATACGGAGGGTCCCCGTACCCACTGTCTAGCCTCTTTACGCTACGACAGGGCCCGAGACACCGCCGCTGCTTCCCTTCTCGACCGTTCTTCCTCCCGTGCGAGCAGCAGCAACGACTGATCCTTCATTTTCTTCACCTCCCACTCTGGCTCCACATGTCCCCCCTACCCCCCGCCGGAGTTTCCTTCCCGCTCTTTTGTTGAGATTCCACCTTTTCCTCTGCACTACTCTCGCTGTCCTCGGCTTCCAACTTCCCTTGTTGAGTCTCCGTCTTTGCTAGGCCCTGTTCTAAGTTCTTCTCTGTCTTTGCTGGGTCCAGTTCCGCCTTCTCCTCCCAGATACGATCTTTGTGATCGTCACACCGTTAGGCTGTCTGAGAGCTACGGCTTTGCAGCTGTTGCTCTTTCTGAGCCTACGACCTACCGTGAGGCTGCTGCTCTTTGGAGCGTACTGGCACTTGGGATCTTGTGCCCTTACCTGCACGTCATTCCCATCATGTGCAAGTGGGTGTACAAGATCAAGACTTGTTCGGATGGTTCCCTTGAGCACTACAAGGCTCGTCTTGTGGCGTGTGGTTTTCAGCATGAGCATGGTTGTGACTACGATGAGACTTTCGCCCATGTTGCTCACATGACCACTGTTTGCACTCTCCTTGTTGTGATCTTTGTTCGATAGTGGCCCATCTCTCAGTTGGACATTAAGAATGTCTTTCTGAATGGCGAGTTGCGTGAGGAGGTCTACATGCAGCCGCCCCCTGGGTATTTTGTCCCTGATGGTATGGTTTGTCGTCTTCGTCGCTCTCTATGGGCTCAAACATGCCTCTCGTGCTTGGTTTGACCGCTTCTCCTTTGTTGTTACTGCTGCCGGCTTCTCCGCCAGTGATCACGACCCTATCCTCTTTGTACACACCTCTTCTCGGGGTCGAACACTTCTCCTTCTTTATGTGGATGATATGATCATTACTGGAGATGACCTTTAGTACATTGCCTTTGTGAAGGAGCGTTTTAGTGAGCAGTTCTTAATGTCTGATTTGGGTCATCTTCGTTACTTCCTTGGGATTGAGAATCACTTCTACATCTGAGGGCTACTATCTCTCCCAGGAGAAGTACATTCAGGATATCTTTACTCGTGCTTGTCTCACTGATTAGTGTGTGGTGGATACTCCTATGGAGTTAGGTGTTCACCTTCGGCCTATTGATGGTTCTCTTGAGGATCCCACTCGCTACCGCCATCTTGTCAGGAGTCTTGTCTACCTTGGGATCACTCGCCCTGACATCTCTCACCCAGTTCACATCTTCAATTAGTTCGTCTCTGCTCCCACTCAGATCCATTATAGTTACCTTCTTCGTGTTCTGCGATATCTTCGTGGGACCATCACTCGTCGCCTTTTCTTTCCTCGCGCCAGTTCTTTGCAGCTTCAGGCGTACTCTGATACGACCTAGGCTAGCGATCATTTTGATCGCCGACCTCTTTCTGCCTATTATGTTTTTTTTGGTTCCTCCTTGATTGCTTGAAAGACCAAGAAGCAGACTGCCGTTTCCCGTTCGAGAGCGTTGAGGTTGAGTGGAGTGCCATGGCGTCGTTGACAGCTGAGGTCACTTGGTTTCGGTGGCTACTTGAGGATTTTGGTGTTTCCACTTCTGCACCGACTCCTCTCTTATCATATAGTACTAGTGCGATCAGCATTGCTCGAGATTCCATGAAGCATGAGCTCACCAAGCACATTTGAGTGGATGCTTCGTACATGTGATCACAGGTGCAAGACCAAGTTATTGATCTTCAGTATGTGCCTTCGAAGTTTCAGCTTGCAGATTTCTTCATCAAGGCACAGACTAGAGTTTAGAGCATAGCTTCTACCTCTCCAAACTTAGTGTTGTTGATTTATTATGAGTTTGAAGAGGGTGTTAGATATGTATATAGTCTAGGATGTTCTTTGCATGTTGATAACCCTGTACATGTTATATATTAGCCTTTAGGCCCATTGGAATGAACAAGCCTCATTCTAACAGTTTCAACTAAACAACTAAAAGTGCTGAAGGATACGCCCAAATACTCAATGCATGAAAGATGTGCATTCCATCACTCCGTGATAGCTTTGTCTCTAGTTAATATCTAGAAATATTACATCCACCAAACCCAAAGAGTTATTGCAAAATTGCTACCTTCCTGATAAAGATTTCCATGCAGGTTGTGATGAAACAAGCACAGAATGTTGCACAGGCTGTTGCTAGAAGTCGGTCAGCACTGTCTTCATGGTCATGCATGGGTGCACGCCGTAGAGGTGTAGGCGTAGTAGCTGCAAGTCCTAAGGATGAAATGGCCGCAGAAACCCATGTTACATCTACAGTGGATTCAGAGTCCTTTGTTGTAGAACAACGTGGCACCAATGTCGTGGAGGAGCTGCAGTATACTGCAACTAGTGTTTCAGTTTATGAAGAAACAGAAGAAGAGGCCCTTCTGAGTGAACATGAAACCTCTAGGGAGCATGCAGAAGGCGAAATAACGGAGGGCGAGCTGTGGTTTGAGTTCGAGAAGGACCTGGATCGGCAGGCTGAAGTGGAGGCACAGACCCGGGAGGAAGAGGCAGCTGCTGCCAAGGAAATTATGGAGGAGGAAAGTGCTGTCTTAAAGAATGTAGAGGACAGGCAATCCTTTTCATCAGATAGCTTGGAGAGGCAGCAATTCTACCCCCCTGGTAGAATCATGCACATGGTTGCCATGCCTCCTCCAGATGCTGGTCCGGATGATCCGGTTGCCTCTGATGAGTGCACTGTTGGAATTTACGAAACTCAGAGAGATCTTTACAGTAAGATTAGACTATCGAATACCATGATCAATGACCATTACATGCCAATGTACAAGAAAATGATGGAAATATTGATCGAGAAGTTTGCGAACAACGACGACAACTTTTGTATAGATTCTACAGTAGAATAATATGGATGACTTATACGTCATTAGTGTACAGCAGTTTCCTTTCTGTTTAGTTGTCATTAGCCATTATCTGATATTACAGTATACATGAGATATGCTGCCCTGATCTGTCCAAACAGATTCTAGTTAGGATTGTGAGTGCAAGTTGTAAATGGAAAAGAAATTAGAATTAGTAATTTGACATTTTTTCAGTCATGTTTCCTTCCGGGCTTCTTCTACTGCTGTTACTACTATTTTGAAAAGGATCTTCAGGCCTTTGGAATTCAAAACCAAGTGTTTATAAATGTCGATCGTTTTGGTATTTCAAAGTCATATTAGGTGTACCTTTGACTATTAATTTGTATAATTATATATTTGCAAAAGCTTATAACATCATTTTCAAAATATTTTGTAAAAAATGTATTGCTGTCATTTTATGACCAAAGAAGTTTCAAAATGCGCTCAATGATTTTGGATTATCCAGCTCGCGGTTGTCGTGCTATAATATGAATTTTTTCTTACTAGTAGGGTGCCTGTGCGTTGCAACAGAACACAAACTTTACAGAAATAATATTTCCCTTAAACACATAAAGCGATTCAAATAATTAAAAGATGGTGATACATATATCTACGAGCATCACATTAGTGCAACATGGTAGAACAAGAACTTTGTGTGACAATTATAGAAATGAACGGTAGCAAACAATACATTTCCATAGTTTACTTCAATACTTGTACCTATACACAAGATCTCATTGCTTATTGCAGTCATTTACAGGCCGGTACAACAAAGTTTTCTACAAAATAAAATCATGACAATACTTGTAAGATACGCGGTATTGTAAATTAGGAAGTTTGTTGCAGTACTTCGTCGGTGAAGGAGGTGGCCACCGTGCTGTCATCAGGACACGCTGTCGGTGGAGAAGCGACGCCTCTCTCAGTCGCCCTCCATGGCCAGCCGCCCGCCATGGCTAGCCACTGCACCGCAGCCGCCCGCCGCACCCATCGACCCACCGGCGCCGCCCATCGTTGGTGGGGGGGAGGGGATGCAAGGAGCGGAAGGTGGATGCGAGGTGCATGTCGGGTGGGGCGTTGTGGTGCGTGACTGACACGGTGGTCCACGCTATTGCTGAGAAAGAAAAAATGGGAGGGGAAGAGGGCAAGAAGGTGAAGGCTGGCACCACGCGGTGGTCTTTATGAAGGATGGAGAGAAGCGCGAGATGATGCGAGCAGTTCGTGGCGACGAGGGCGGAGGTTTGACATAGACGATTTGGCGTGGCGTGGGATCGGACAGGACGATCGTCCCCACTGTGTGGGGTGAGGGTGGGACGATTGGGGGTAAACCCCAATCTTTAGTAGTTAAGAAAATGTAAGGAAATTGAATTGTATGTTACAAGAATCAGGCAGAACATATGTCTGCAGTCCATGTTTTTCATAAAGTAGCATGGATATTGAGGTTCAAAATCATATGATCCCCCGGTGTAAGCCTTAGTAGATAATGCAATTTAATTTTTAGGAATGTATAGTTAAAATTAAAATTCAGAAGAACAACACTCTGTATTGATCTAACAATCTTTAAATCCAGGAAATTTGTCTGAACTCTGAACTGGCCAATAAAAGTCTCCATATCACTGAGGATAGCAGAAATTATGTGTCATACCTTGAGACGTTTAGAATCAGGGAAAGAAATTCCATATACTCTCTGCAGGCTTTCACGGTATGCTTTTCCTCTCCAATATGATGATGAAGCCTGACTATTTACATGTAAATTCAAATATGAATTACTTATTCCATCAAGAAGAGAAGAGAACCTAGAGATTAATGCATAGCAAAAGAAGAATTACCTTGAGGCAAGCAAAACCTTTAACAAAGGAGGTATTCGGGATGTGTGGCCCACGACAAAGGTCAACTAAAGGACAACACCTGTATACTGTGATGGTCTTGTCCTCATGTAATTCATTAATGATTTCAACCTGAACATATAGTTTAGAAATACTTAGAAATGAGTAAAAAGTTCTCACATAGGTGACATAAGCAGCAATTAGATATTAATATGGTACAAAAGATCAAAAGAAACAAGATACGAACGAGGAAGGTTGCCTTAAATTTATTTTCAGCAAACATTTCAAGAGCTTCCACCCTGGATACTTCAATGCGTTCAAATGGTTGCTTTTCCTGCATTAAGTTATGTTGAAGTCACACGTTATTAAGTTGCTAGAGCAGTTCAATTATGTCATAGAGATAACATAAGACACCATTAGGGATTCCAATCACCACATAAAGGTGCATTGAAATACGCTATATTGGTAGATAGTGTCCACAAAATAAAGGTAAACATAAACTTGGATAAAATGAGTTAAACATGATAACATACTGCAACAGCTTTTTGAGTCTGGGTTTGAATGAGACCAAAATGCGCCTCATTCAATGTCACATCATTGTAGTAGGCATCATAGTAGAAACCCTTAACGGGTAAAGTGGAAACATTTGAAAAATGAGTATAATCACTAAAAAGAGGGCTAATCTATCGTCTTGCACTAACCCCAAGTTAGACTACTTATATACCTCCCCTCTTGTAGTACAAGGCCCAATACACAGCTTGCAGCCATATGCCCACTCAAGAGACTACAAATGTAATATTGAGTTAAAAAAAACTTGAATTCAAAATGAATTATTAGATAATGCTAACAAAATTATTAGATGCTCACTACATAACTAACACATAATTTTCTCATAAACAAAAATCATGCTCAAAGATAACTTGTGAAGCTTTAACTCACTTCCCTAAGAATATGAGCACTCGAGTGCTAGAGGGTGTCACGCCCTTCATTGCTATCAAACTTGAACAACTTCAATTCACAATCACCTTCCAGTGGCCTCGCCATATCCCACAGTGTTCCGTTCACTTGAGCTATCAAACAACTAGCTACTAACCCACTTGATATATCCTTAGCAATGTCCATTGGGGCTGATATCCACTTGCTTTCCTTGACTGCGCTATCAGACAGAGTTATCTTGAAGAACATTACGGGAAAACAACATTACAAATGAAGAACTCAATGCCATTATGTAAAGCAGATGATTGCACGTGTACTTGAATTTTATTACTCCCAAGAAAAGGTATACTACAAAAAAAAAATGTAAGGAAATTAAATTGTATGTTACAGTAATTAGGCAAAACATATGTCTGCAGTCCATGTTTTTCATAAAGTAGCATGGATATTGAGGTTCAAAATCATATGATCCCCCAGTGTTCAAAATCATATGATCCCCCAGTGTAAGCCTTAGTAGATAGTGCAATTTAATTGAACACTGAAGCAGTTCGGATAGTTTTCTTTCTCAACAATAGTGTAATCCTGATATCTCATCAACAAGCAATTGTTCTAGTAAACTACTCCAAAAGCTGATCTGAAATATGTAGTAGAAAGCAATTGTTCTAGTAAACTACTCCAAAAGCTGATCTGAAATATGTAGTAGAAAGTTTGTCTATTGAATTCCCCTATGTTACATCTCAATGCCTGATTTATCTGCCCTCCATCTACCCCTTAATCATTTCATAACGTGCGGCACACCCACGCTGCTACACAACTCCCGATTCAACTGTTCCATATTCACTACGCTAATTATACAACAAACATCCCAAGCAGATCGTGAGAGCACTCACTTGATGGGCTCGCTGCCGATGTTGAGGTGCTCAAGGTCCTGCCTCATATAGCTCCTCGAATAAGCGGATCCACTTTTGTGTCATCACCACGGAGTTCTCTCCCATCACGACTGTGGTGGAAGGAGGAAAGGAAAAGGAGACGAGTGGGGTGGACGACGACAATGAAGAATATGACGAGACAAGCGAAAAGACAGGAGGGGGAGGACAAGCACGGATGGGACGATCAAAGTAAACTCCAATCATAAGAAGAAAAAAACGTGTTAGTAATATACATTCATGCTCGCTAAAACATTCATAAAATGAAGCATTTTGACTCAGGTGGGATTTTTTTATAAAAACCGCGCGAGCCCGCCCAAAGTAGGAGCGGGGCATCGCTCGCACCTGGCAAAACGTGTTCGGTTTGTGGGTGTCGGCACGACACGTCAGTCTCAATACGATCATCGACGCGCCGCCTCTCACCCCCGCAGGGACGGGTTAGGGCATCTCCAATAGTTTGTCTATTAGTTTGTCTCTAATATCCTTTATGTCATCTTGAGATAATATTAGAGACAACTATTCCAATAGTTTGTCTCTTAGGTTGTCTCTAACACCTTCACAAGCATTTAAGCTTTACATGAATCAAATAATCACACTGATCAATACTAACTTCAATCTTTGTGACCCACATGTATTGTTTGGTTACATCTACAAAGAAAAGCTTCCCAAAGAGAGGCCCCCATGACTCATATCCATTATTGATCGCATTGTAGTTCAACAATAGCATTATAGCAGTGTACTTGGAGGTATCAGCAAGGTAGTCCACTTGAACGTATATAGCTCTGAGAAGTCTTCGTCATCTCCAGCCTTTGATGTCACAGTGAAGCTGGTATCAACACCGGCAAGGACCTTCAGAAGTCCTTGGAATACAGCAAAGAGATGTGCAGAAACACCTCCAATGACCCAAAACTGCTCATTTCTCCACCAATCATCAATGGCCACACCACTCCATCTCATTTCAAGGATGCTTGTGGCAAAAATACAGATGAAAAGTGACATTTAACCAACCTTAGTGACAAACGGTAGTGGAAGAAGAAACCCAAAACCACCAACCGCATGTTCAAAGACAAATCAAACATTTGCATTTGTTTTCTGGAGTCTTTCCAACTATATCCTTATGTGCACGAATTTTGCAAACCACATGTCATGATTAATACAACAATCGCTTTTTTAACACTATACCATCAAATGAGACTGAATAACAACCTTATCTGTGTTTACTGTTTAGCTAGAGCCTAGAGATTAGCAATTTAAGAAAGTATAGCATTAGGCTCCAGAAGAGTATGAAATCTTTAGTGCAATCACCACCGCCCTCGCTCCTGAGCTGATGAAGCCTCTCCTGCTTCTGCTTCCATCCTTCCATCCTCTCCTTCCAGGCCACGCTCCCGTACCCGTAGGCGGCCAGATCCTTGGACGGGTCCATGGATCTCGGTTGCGCTGCAGCACCAAGACTACCATCAGCACACACGCCACCAGCACAAGTAATTCAACACTGCCAGATTCCGACCCAAATAACCCACCCGGAAGGCTCGGATCTGCGAACGGGAGCGGGTGGATCCTCTTTCCCCCACCGCCGCCGCCACCCATGTACGAAGGCACCAGCGCGTGCTGCTCCGGTGGGATGTCGTCAACCTGCAAGATTCACAGCCCAGAATCGAATTCAACTAAGGGCAATGCAAGAAGCAGCAGCACAGGAAGGGCAAGAAGAGGAGGAATCTGCACCATCTGGCCGTTGGTGAGGAGCGGCACATTGGGGATGGGCTGGAACGGCTGTGGGTCGCCGCCGCGGGGAAGGCGTGGGGAAGAGCAAACAACGACGCGCTCCAACAGAGAAACAATTCGTCGCTTATGCCTCGTTTTTGTTAAGCGACGATCGTTTCCTGAGAGGACCATTTGTTCTCTCTCCTCCTTTACTCTCCGCCATGTCATCAAAAAAAATTACGTGACATCTTTTAGAGACAAGTAAAATAGACTATTAGAGATACCCTTAGGTTTCCTCCAATCCCCCGCGCGCTCTCTTATAGTGACCCGGACACCCCGCGCCTCGCTTCGCTTCACGAGGTGGTACTAAAATCCAACGAGCAAGAGCAAACAAACAGACCGCGGGCGGTCTCACCGTGTGCCTGCTAAAATGGAACGGCCCGGGCCAACCTGAAATATTTAGACCTAGCCTCCCCAATTTGAGGCTTTAACCACTACCTCCTTTTGCAAAACCTACTACGCTGTTTTGACTCCATGGGTTTGACAGTGATAAGAGATGCATATTTAGCTTCAGGCCTTGTTTGGGAGGTGGGGGATAAATTCCGGGGGCCAACACCTGGAGGGAATTTTATAGGCTCAAGCAGTCTCCTTTCCACCGATGGGGTTAAATTCTCTGGAGGGAAAACAAATCCCGGCTGCTGTTTGGGAGAGGAGAGGAGAGAGCATCCTGACCATTAAAAAAATCAGAAAAATCAAGAAAAAAAAATGAAAACTATGCGGAAAGAACTAGAAAATTCAAATACAACTAAAAAAACTTAAAAATAAATAAATCAGGAACATGGCATCCATTCGAGTAGTTCTTCAATGCTCTCCCATAAACAGTCACATCAGCCATAAACAGTGACGGCCGCATTCAGCAGTAAAGTATCAAGCTTGAAGTAAGTCTTTATAGCAAAACAATGAACCTCCTTAGCCACTCTCAGCTGCCCTAATGATGAACAAACCTGCAGCAGGCTAGGTATAGCTGACTGGTGAATTGCCGTATTTTCCATGATCATTTCCCGAAAAATCTCAACTGCCTCCATGTTGCATCCATTCAGTGCATAAGCTACAAGTAGCGAAGTACTGGAGAATGCATCATGCCTTACTCGACAAGCCAACCTAGCTATCTCATCCACTCCACCGCATCTACCATACATTGCCATAAGGGCAGTTCCTAAAGCAGGATCAACCTCAATCCCCATCTTCACCAAGCAGCCATGAACTTGCTTCCCACCGGGGAGCAACTCAGGTGCATCAAACACCTTCAGGATGCAAGAAAATGTCGCATTTGTTGGCCAAACCTTCAAGGCCAACATCTTCTTGAACAGGACAATCGCTGCGTCATGGTGCCCTGAACACCCGTGGTTGACAAGGCAGGCGATCATGCTCGTCCAACTCACGACGCTCCTCTGCGGTGTGAGCGCAAAGCATGTCGGAGTGAAAGCGGAAAGTGATTCACACAATTGATTGATTGATTGTTCAAGGTACACGGGTTACACATATATATAACCAGTCGAGGCTGGTGTGAACACGAGATCGAACCGAACAGTCGGTGTGAACACGACATTGGTGTGAACACCGGTATGAACACGACATTGATGTGAACACCGGTGTGAACACGACATTGGTGTGAACATGCACAAGACCGGTGTGAACACGATTACATAGCTAACACTCCACCGCAGTCGATACGGTCGAAGGATGAACGTTGAGGCTGGATCGAATTGTGAAAACGGGCGACGGAAGTCCCTTGGTGAAGATGTCGGCGTACTGTCAGGACGTAGGCACATGAAGAACGCGAACTTGGCCAAGGGCGACGTGCTCACGAACGAAGTGTAGATCAATCTCCACGTGCTTGGTCCGCTGATGTTGAATCGGATTGGTGGAGAGATAGACTGCACTGATGTTGTCACAGTAAACAAGTGTGGCCCGATGGAGTGAAGAATGAAGCTCAGCGAGGAGTTGGCGTAACGGCTCGCCTCGGCAACGCCGTTAATACGAAGACGACCTCGCACTAGACCGTGAGGCGGTGTTCGCGCAGAGGACCAAGAGATGAGGCATCGCAGAAAAACACCATAGCCAGACGTCGATTTCCGTGTATCGGGGCACCCAGCCCAGTCAGCATCGGTGTAGACGACCAAATTTTCTGGAGAAGTCCGGTGCACCAGAAGACCATGATCAAGAGTGCCACGGAGATACCAAAGAATGCGCTTCACTAGCGCAAGATGAGGCACTCGGGGTCGTGCATAAACAAGCAAACTTGCTGAACAGCATACGCAATGTTGGGCCGAGTAAAGGTCACGTACTGTAAGGCACCAGCGAGGCTGCGGTAATGGGTGGCATCTGAAAAGCATCTAGGCCCCTAAAAATATGTTTTGGTAATTTATGATAATATGTGAAAATGGGACTTATTGGTTTGTTGAGTTTTACAAGGACTAGTCCCATTGGAAAATATGATCTTGAAGATGCATGCTAAAAGTTCTATGAAGATCAAGTACAGCTCAAGGATAAGGTACAAGTGGTTTCGAAATTATTTTTACCGGTGCGAGGAGAAATAGATGGAAGACCGGATGATAGGTTAAATGTCGTACTATTAAGAGGGATCATGTCCTGTAGCTTGAAGACATGTCTTGTGCTTTATGGATCAATTTAGGATCATGCATGCATAAGGATTCTCTCTCTAAATCAAAATTGTGCACTGTCAGGACAATCGGTAGTACCGGCATTGTCTGTGCGGTACTACCGCACTCTGGTTGTTCCGGTCGTTAGTTGGCGGTATGTTTTTTACAGAGAGTCTCTTTTCTAGTTTCGGTGCCAAAACCTAAGCGCGGTAGTACCGCCAGTGTTCATGCGGTATGACCGATATACGGTAGTCTGCGGTGTTAAGCGGAACTACCGCATGCCGGTTATTCCGAATGAGAAGCGGTATGTTTTTTCCAGAATGCACCCTTTCTTTCTCTCCTTGGAAACGGTAGTACCGCACTCACATTTCGGTATGACCGCTCTGCGGTAGTACCGCTCGTCAGTTGGCGGTAGTACCGCTCTGGCAGATAAAACGGCTATGTCAGGTCATTTAATGCGTCTGTTATAGCCGTTGCTGTATTGGTTGGAGAAGTGCGGTAGTACCGCCCCTTGCATGGCGGTAGTACCGCATATGGCTGAAAAGCAGGTTTTTCTTCCCCAACGGCTCTAATTGTTGTTGGGAGGTATAAATACTTCCCCACCTGCTCAAGGACAGGGTGCTAGACCACATTTAACATCTTTAGAGCCTTGTGCATTCATTCAACTCCTCAAACTCATTTTGTTCACTCTTTGAAAGGTTGTTGAGCTCATTCAAAGTGCATTCATCATTCTAGTTGATCCTATTGCACTTGAGTGTCGTCAAGCGAAGGTCTTGGTTTGTTACTCTTGGAGTTTTGCCGAACTCCTAGACGGCTTGGCGGTGATTGCACGGTGATCTCTTCAAGAAGATTGTGAAGAGGCCCGGTGCCCATATTGTGAGTGGTTTGGTGTTCACCATCTCCGGAGTGGAGGAAGAACAACCAATAGTGATCGAGGAAAGGCTTAATTGGTGGAGCCGCTTGATTGGTTCAAGCTCCTCAACGTGGACTAGTGAAGACCGGCAAGTCTTCGATACCACGGGAAAACATCGTTGTCTCTTTGTGGTTATTCCTAGTCTTTACTCTTCCGCATTTATATTTCTAGCTTGATCTTTGTGCTTGTATTGCTTAGCTAGGAGTATAACTTGTTTAGATTAAATTGTTAATTAGCTTAACTCTCACATTTGTGAAAAAGTTTTAAAACCTCCTATTCACCCCCCTCTAGTCGGTTATCCTTGATCCTACAAGTGGTATCAGAGCTTGGTCTCTCAATTTGTTAGACTTTACCGTCTAAGAGAGAAAGGATGGCTAGTGAGGGTATGCATCTAGGAAAGGCTCCCTTGTTTGATGGCTCAAATTATTCTTATTGGAAAATTAGAATGTCTATTTTCTTAAAAGCCATGAGTTCAAACATATGGAAAATTGTAAATGAGGGTTACGTTATGCCTCTTGATCCAACAATCCTCACGGTTCAAGATGAACGTAATGCTCATTTAGATGCTCAAGCTATGAATGCTCTCTTTGGTGCTTTGAGCGGATGAGTTCAATAGGGTGAGCAATTTGGAAACCGCTCATGCTATTTGGACTACCCTCTCCGAAATTCATGAGGGCACATCCACGGTCAAAGAAGCCAAATTGCATAGGCTTGGATTAAATATGAGACATTCATAATGTTGCCTCATGAAAACATCACCGAGATGTACTCAAGACTCAACAACATTGTGAATGAACTCAAAGGCCTTGATACTAACCTTCTTGATGTTGATGTTGTGCGCAAAATGCTTAGGGCCCTTCCGGATAAATATGAGACGTTGGTGACATTATTTCTCAACTCTCCCGAGTTGCCAAGAATGACACCAACCGGACTTTGGGCAACCTCATCACTAACGAGCTATACAAGAAGGACAAGGAAGAGCTATTGGAATCATCTTCATCTAAGAAGAAAATTACCGCTTTCAAAGCTAAAGCCGAATCAAGTGATGATGAAGATGAAGATGAAGACTCGGATGAGGAGTACGCTCTTCTTGTGAGGAAAATGAAGAAATTCATGAAAAGACGCCCACATCGAAACTTCAACTTCAACAAATTCAAGAAAGGGCAATCCTCAAGTGACAACAAGCGATATAGCAACATTCGTTGTTATGGATGTGATGAGAAGGGGCACATAATCTCAAATTGCCCCAACAAGAAGGATGACAAAGATAAATCATCAAAGAAGAAAGAATTCGATGGAAAGAAGAAGCTTTTCAAAAGGCTTCACAAAAAGGGCAAAAATGAAGCTCATATTGGAGAATGGGATTCCGACGAAGAATATTCGGATTCCGATTCCGAATCAAGTGATGAAGAGTCTTCTAAGAAAAGAGGACTTGTAGGCATCGCCATAAAGGAAGCTCCATCACTCTTCTCGTCTCCTACATGTCTTATGGCAAAAGGAGATAAGGTAAAATCCTTTGATGATGATGCTCCTTCATATGATGAACTAATGGACATGGTAGAAGATTTAAATGAATATGTTGGAAAGGAGAAATCTAAATTTAAAGTCTTAAAAAGGAGTATATCTCTCTAAAGACTCTTATGAGGAGCTAAAGGAAGCTCATGATTCTCTCCTCCCAAAAGATATAGAAAAATCACATTCAAATATTGGTATTACGTGTGATTTAATAAATGAGATGCATAGAGTAGAAAGTATGTCAAATGCAAAATCCATGTCTAGTACTTCTACTTCTTGTGATGATTTGCTATCCATGCCTTGTTACTCAAATAATGATTCAATTGCAAATACTTGTGATCCTTTGTTAATTGTTGAAAATCATGAGTTAAAAGAGCAAGTCACCAAGCTAAGCAAGAGCTTAGAAAGATGCTTCAAGGGTAAAGCAACCCTTGACAAATTATTGAGTGAGCAAAGGTGCTCATTCAATAAGGAAGGACTTGGGTATGTACCCAAGAAAGGTAAGAAACCGGTTAACAAGCCTCCAAGTTTTATTAAGCAAAATGGTAAATATTGCAATAAATGTGGTAAGGTAGGACACATGTCAAATACTTGTTTAAATATTAATGTTAAAACCTATGGCATTTATGATTCTTGCTACATGCTTAAGAAATCCATTGATGGTAAAATAATTGCAAGATTTATTGGCACTTCGATTTTAGGCGCTAAAAAGAATGCTATTTGGGTGCCTAAAACCTTGGTCACTAATCTCCAAGGACCCAAACAAATTTGGGTACCTAAAAGAAATTGATTCTTGTTTTGTAGGTGAACTACAAGACCGGTGGAAAACATTGGGTGCTTGATAGTGGATGCACTCAACACATGACCGGTGATAGAAAAATGTTCACCACATTCGAGAACGTAAAAGGAAGTGACAGGATCACCTTTGGAGATAATAGTAAAGGAAAGGTAGTAGGATTGGGTAAAATTGCTATCTCAAATGACCTTTCCATTTCGAATGTATCTTTAGTTGAATCACTTAATTTCAATTTATTATCCGTTGCCCAAATTTGTGATCTTGATTTAATTTGCTCCTTCTCAAATGAAGGTGTGTCAATTTCAAGTGTAAAGGATAATGCTTTAGTTTTCAAAGGCTTTAGATTTGGAAATCTTTACTTGGTTGATTTTTCCACAAATGCTTCATGCTTACAAACTTGTTTAATTGCAAAAACTTCCTTGGGTTGGCTTTGGCATAGAAGGCTAGCTCATGTTGGCATGATTCAACTTAAAAAGCTTTTCAAACATGATCTAGTTGTTGGCTTGAAAGATGTGAAGTTTGAGAAAATCGACTTTGTAGTGCTTGTCAAGCGGTAAACAAGTCGCAAGCTCTCACCCTTCCAAGAGTATCATGTCAACCTCTAGACCATTGGAACTCTTACATATAGATTTGTTTGGGCCAACAACCTATAAGAGTATCGGGGGAAATAGCTATTGTTTAGTTATCGTAGATGATCACTCTAGATATTCATGGGTGTTCTTTCTAGATGACAAGAGCGAAACCTCCGAAATTTTCAAAAACTTTGCTAAAAGGGCTCAAAATGAATTTGATTTCAAAATAAAGAAAATCCGTAGTGATAATGGTTCCGAGTTCAAAAATACTAAAGTTGAAGACTTTTGTGATGAACTTGGAATAAAGCACTAATTTTCCACGACCTACACTCCGGAGCAAAATGGAGTTGTAGAAAGGAAAAATCGTACATTAATTGAAATGGCTAGGACAATGCTTGATGAATATAATACTTAGATAGTTTTGGCGAAGCAATTAACACCGCTTGTCATGCCATAAATCGTCTCTATTTGCATCGCCTTTTGAAAAAGACTTCCTATGAACTCCTTGTTGGAAGAAAACCGAACATCTCTTATTTTCGAGTTTTCGGTTGTAAGTGTTACATTTTGAAGAAAGGTGTTCATCTTTCAAAATTTGATAGTCGTTGCGATGTTGGCTTCTTACTTGGGTATTCATTTAATAGTAAAGCATACCGTGTCTTCAACAAAAACTCCGGTTTAGTTGAGGAAAGACATGATGTGCAATTTGATGAAACTAATGGCTCTCAAGAAGAGCATGAGAATTTGGATGATGTAGGTCACGAAGCACTAAGAAAAGCAATGGAATACATGCAAATAGGTGACATCAAGCCCGAAGATAATCCATCATCTTCCACTCAAGTTGAGCCTTCCACCTCTTCCTCAAGTCAAATACAACTAAATGGAGAGGACAATAAGGAAGATGATCAACCATCAAACCTACCACCAAGAATTCACAATGCAATTTCAAAAGATCATCCAATAGATCAAATATTGGGTGATGTAAGTAAGGGTGTTCAAACTCGATCTCGTGTTGCTTCATTTTGTGAACATTACTCTTTTGTCTCTTCACTTGAGCCAAAGAATATAGATGAAGCACTTGAAGATCCGGATTGGATGATTGCAATGCATGAAGAGCTCAATAATTTCATTCGAAACGAAGTTTGGACATTAGTGGATAGACCCAAAGAACACAATATCATTGGTACAAGATGGGTGTTTAGAAACAAGCAAGATGAAAATGGCATGGTAGTAAGAAACAAAGCAAGATTGGTCGCACAAGGTTTTCACAAGTCGAAGGTTTGGATTTTGGTGAAACTTTTGCTCCGTAGCTAGACTTGAGTCAATTCAGATACTACTTGCTTTTGCATCATGCTTTGATATTAAATTATTTCAAATGGATGTCAAAAGTGCTTTTTTAAATGGAAAAATATCCGAACTTGTGTTTGTTGAACAACCACCCGGTTTTGAAGATCCTAAGAATCCTAATCATGTCTATAAACTCTCCAAGGCGCTCTATGGTCTTAAACAAGCTCCTAGAGCATGGTATGAACGCCTCGAGAGATTTTCTAGTTTCAAAAGGGTTCAAAATTGGGAAAATTGATTCAACCTTGTTCACCAAAATCTTAGATGATGATTTCTTTGTATGTCAAATTTATGTTGATGATATCATTTTGGATCTACTAATCAAGACTTTTGCAAAGAATTTGGTGATATGATGTCTAGGGAATTTGAAATGTCCATGATTGGAGAGCTTAGCTATTTCCTTGGACTTCAAATCAAACAACTCAAAGATGGAACTTTTGTAAGTCAAACAAAGTATGCAAAGGACTTGATCAAGAGATTTGGCATGGAAGATGCAAAACCTATCAAGACTCCCATGGCAACCAACGGTCATCTCGACCTTAATGAGGGAGGTAAATCGGTAGATTTAAAGCTTTATAGGTCTATGATTGGTAGTTTACTTTATCTTACCGCATCTAGGCCCGATATCATGTTTAGTGTTTGCATGTGTGCACGGTTTCAAGCATCTCCAAAAGAGTGTCATTTAATGGTCGTAAAAGAATACTAAGATATTTAAAGCATTCCTCCGGCATTGGCCTATGGTTCCCTAAAGGTGCTAAATTTGATTTAATTGGATACTCGGACTCGATTATGCGGGTTGCAAAGTGGATAGAAAAAGCACCTCGAAATTGTCAATTCTTAGGAGATCTTTAGTATCATGGTCATCCAAGAAATAAAACTCCATAGCTTTATCCACCGAAAGCGAATATGTCTCGCGGGTAGTTGTTGTGCTCAATTGCTATGGATGAGGCAAACCCTGATGGATTATGGAATTAAAATTAATAAAATGCCTCTTTTGTGTGATAATGATAGTGCGGTGAAAATAGCAAATAATCCTGTTCAACACTCAAGAACCAAGCATATCGACATTCGCCACCATTTCTTGAGAGATCATGTGGGCAAGGGAGATATTGAAATTAGCCACATCCGAACCGAAGATCAATTAGCGGACATTTTCACCAAACCATTAGATGAAGGCCGGTTTTGCAAATTGAGGAATGAATTAAATGTCATAGACTATTCAAACATTTGTTGAAACATTTGCCTCATGCATTGTGTTTGATTTGATGTTATTCAAAAGCTTTCTGTAAGAAAAATATTTTCAAAATGTTATAACGATTATCTATGTTCATAAAAATTATATTCTTGTATAGACATTAGTCTATTCTATGCATAATGATCCCTAATGACTCTTAAATTGATTGCAAAACTAAGGGTCATTTGCAAATAATCTCATCTCATCCTTATCCAGAACTGTTTTTGAAGTTCCAGGATAATCGGTATGACCGGCGGGTTATGTGCGGTATGACCACAGTGCGGTACTACCGGCACAAAAACCACGGTACTACCGCTTTGCGGTATTATCGACGGCCAAAGGGCGGAACTACCGCATCAGTTTCGAAAGAAAAGTAACCCCAGAGGTCATTTTTCTCCCGTGTCTCTCTTCTTTTTCTCTCTCTTCTCTTTCTCTCCCGAAAATCCTCTCTCCCAAAACTCCTTTCCACTCGGTTGTTTCTCAAATCTTGGTGAACCCTTGCATCTCTAGGGTTTAACTCCTCCATCTCTCAAGGTAAAACATCCTTAAATCCTCGTTTTACCGTTTGATTCAAACCCTATGTCACTTTCTAGTTGATTTGAAATGCGGATGTTTTTGTGTGATTCTAGTTGGGCAAAATAGCAAGATTGGTGTTTAATGATGTTAGTACATCTATTTCTTGGATTCAAACCAAAAGAAACATCAATTTTGGTTAGATTCAACGCCCAAGGTCGAGTCAGTAAAGCGGTACTACTGCGTTCATACTGTGTGAATGCAGGGAGCAGTATACTGGCGGACAATGGCGGTACTACGCACCTCGGTACTACCGGCTGAGGAATTGCGGTACTACCGATTTTACTGACAGAACAGAAAATCATTCAAATTCAAATTAACTCCAGATTGCTTGATCTTTTGAACTTCTTGTAACCTATCCTCTCTTTGTAAAGATGCCGAGGACAAGATTGGGAACTCGTCAAGGGCAATCTTCCTCTCTACCTTCAGGCCCTTTGGATGATCCATCGTGCAAAGGAAAAGGGCCTGCAACAGATGACTCCGAAAGTGAGGAAGGATCTCTTCCTCATGAGTCAGGTTCTGATTCCGAGCCTGACACAGAAGAAGAAACCCAGGCTCAATCAGATGAAGAGATGGAAGATCAAGAAGAACCTCAAATTGATCTCAGGCTCATATCAGCTGATGATTATGCAATCTTGAGACACAAAGATCAATATCTTCTGCCCTCCAACTCAATCAATCCCGATTCCACACCAAGTTCCGGAGCAAGTCTATGAGCGATTTATGATCATCACAGAAGTTTGCAGATCATAAATGCATAAAGTGGTCACACATAAACTCCCTAGAAAAATATGATGGAGTGTATCGTCTTTTTGACAAGTTGGTCTTCATGATTTTGTGGCTCTCGAAATGACTATGATGAAGAAATCATAAGACAATTCTGTGCTACTTTGTATGTATCTCGACTTTAAGAAAATGAAGTGGATGACAGATTACGGTATGTGGAGTGCACTAAGGGTGATTTTGAGCGTGTCGAGGATGCACTCTGAAATTGGGATAAGCTTTTGACAGACCAGCTCTACTTGTTCTGCACGACGAGTTTTATGATCGAATGTCGTACACTCCAGGAAAATTCATGGCTGCTACCTATTCCCGTTTGATTAATAGGATTATTAATCACACTTTTCTTCCCAAGAGTGGTAATTTTGATCTTTGTTCGAGGACATGTTTGGAATATCATTGATAATATTATGCATGGGAGAAAGTTTGATGTTGTGGATGTCATCATCGGGAATTGTCTCTTCTAAGAATGACAGGTAAAGCGGATTTATCATGCTCCTTACATCATGGCCCTAATTCTTAGTAAGATTGAATATCGAGGTGGTTTGGGATCACCTCATAAGTTTTACAAACCTAGAGAAAATCCCCATTCGATTTGAGCACAGCGAGCACAAAGCAAGCACAAAGAAGAAGAAATTGCCCAGAGGAGGCGGTGCAGAAGGCTCTCACAGTCAAGCTACTCTTGCTCGATTCTTACCACTCGGACTCTCATTCTTAATAATCGATGCGGTTGAAAGTCTCTCGGCGGAGATGAGGCGGTTCTTACAGACTTTCGAATGAGACTAACAACGAGACTTGCCGTCCGACGAGACGATTGACTCTATGGAACAGCGTCTTCCACCTCTTCCACGTCCTTCGTCTCCAATACGGTTCAGCGTCGTCGCCCTCATCTGTTTCCCAGTCTCTCGGCTCAGCGGCAGCTCCGCTTCTCGGATCCCGCGCCTTTTCCCCGGTCTCTTGACTCCAGTGGCCGGCTCCTGCCCCTCGAGATCCAATGCTTGATGTTTGTTTTTGGTACTTTGATGCCAAAGGGGGAGAAGTAGAAAGTAGCTTTAAGGATTATGGGTGTCAGACTTTATAGTCTTTTGATGTTTTATTATTTACCTTGTTCAGAACTTGTTGGTTGTCTTAATTATCAAATGTGATATTATCTCTGACTTCATCCTAATATTACCTTGTTCAGAACTTGTTGGTTGTCTTAATTATCAAATGTGATATTATCTCTACTGAAATTTCTTATATGACAATTCCTTATCATTGCAAGTTGTTTCCTCAGTTCCAACGAGTTAAAAGAAACTCTGCCAAAATTTTTGTCATAATTCTCTTCATGTGCTCTCAAAATGTTCTATCTATTTCATGCACATGTTTAGGGGGAGCTTTCTTTGTGTTAAGTCATCAAAAGAATATACACTTGTTTCACAATCTTGGATATTTTCAAAACTCCTCTTCTCACACATTAACTAGGTTGTCATCAATTACCAAAAAGGGGGAGATTGAAAAGCATCTAGGCCCCTAAAAATATGTTTTGGTAATTTATGATAATATGTGAAAATGGGACTTATTGGTTTGTTGAGTTTTACAAGGACTAGTCCCATTGGAAAATATGATCTTGAAGATGCATGCTAAAAGTTCTATGAAGATCAAGTGCTGACTCAAGGATAAGGTACAAGTGGTTTGAAATTATTTTTTACCTATTCGAGGAGAAATAGATGGAAGACCGGATGATAGGTTAAATGTCGTACTATTAAGAGAGATCATGTCCTGTAGCTTGAAGACATGTCTTGTGCTTTATGGATCAATTTAGGATCATGCATGCATAAGGATTCTCTCTCTAAATCAAAATTGTGCCTTGTCAGGACAATCGGTAGTCTCAGGCATTGTGCATGCGGTACTACCGCACTCTGGTTGTTCCGGTCGTTAGTTGGCGGTATGTTTTTCAGAGAGTCTCTTTTCTAGTTTGGTGCCAAAACCTAAGCGCGGTAGTACGCCGATGTTCATGCGGTATGACCGATATACGGTAATCCGCAGTGTTAAGCGGAACTACCGCATGCGGTTATTCGAATGAGAAGCGGTATGTTTTTTCCAGAATGCACCCTTTCTTTCTCTCCTTGGAAACGGTAGTACCGCACTCACATTTCGGTATGACCGCTCTGCGGTAGTACCGCTCGTCAGTTGGCGGTAGTACCGCTCTGGCAGATAAAACGGCTATGTCAGGTCATTTAATGCGTCTCATTATAGCCGTTCTTTGTATTGGTTGGAGAAGTGCGGTACCGCTTCCTTGCATGGCGGTAGTACCGCATATGGCTTAAAAGCAGGTTTTTCTTCCCCAACGGCTCTAATTGTTGTTGGGAGGTATAAATACTTCCCCACCTGCTCAAGGACAGGGTGCTAGACCACATTTAACATCTTTAGAGCCTTGTGCATTCATTCAACTCCTCAAACTCATTTTGTTCACTCTTTGAAAGGTTGTTGAGCTCATTCAAAGTGCATTCATCATTCTAGTTGATCCTATTGCACTTGAGTGTCGTCAAGCGAAGGTCTTGGTTTGTTACTCTTGGAGTTTTGCCGAACTCCTAGACGGCTTGGCGGTGATTGCACGGTGATCTCTTCAAGAAGATTGTGAAGAGGCCCGGTGCCCATATTGTGAGTGGTTTGGTGTTCACCATCTCCGGAGTGGAGGAAGAACAACCAATAGTGATCGAGGAAAGGCTTAATTGGTGGAGCCGGCTTGATTGGTTCAAGCTCCCTCAACGTGGACTAGTGAAGACCGGCAAGTCTTCGATACCACGGGAAAACATCGTTGTCTCTTTGTGGTTATTCCTAGTCTTTACTCTTCCGCATTTATATTTCTAGCTTGATCTTTGTGCTTGTATTGCTTAGCTAGGAGTATAACTTGTTTAGATTAAATTGTTAATTAGCTTAACTCTCACATTTGTGAAAAAGTTTTAAAACCTCCTATTCACCCCCCTCTAGTCGGTTATCCTTGATCCTACAGCATCCTCGACAGGAGCTCCGTCACTGGAAAGCTTAGAGTGTGTGTCGACTGGAGTGCTGCACGGCTTGCAATCTGACATGCCAGCTCGCTCGAGTATTTCAAGAATATAGTGACGCTGAGAAAGATGCATGGAGCCATGTTGTCTGGTCACGGATAATCCCAGGAAGTGATGAAGCGGCCCCAGATCTTTCATAGAAAATTCGTGCTGAAGAGCAATGATAGTACGACGAAGAAGAGCATCCGAGGAGGTCATCGGGACTATGTCATCCACATATAGTAACAAGTAGACCGTGTCGGTGCCTCGGCGAAATATGAACAATGATGTATCGGACTTGGCTTCAACAAAACCGGAGAAAGAAGAAAGCCGAAGAAACGATCGTACCATGCACGTGGAGCCTGCTTGAGCCCGTAGAGAGACTTGTTGAGTCGGCATACATAATCAGGATGAGCCGGTCGACGGCCGAGGGCGCATACGCACATCGCTTGTTTGAGAGAGTCCCATGCGTAAAAGCATTCTTCACATCAAGTGGTGAAACAGGCGATCCACGGAGAGAGCCAGAGTTAGAACTGTCCGGATGGTAGCTGGTTTCACCACAGGGTTGAATGTCTCATCAAAGTCAATGCCGAGGTGCTGTGTAAAACCGCGGAGAACCCACCGAGCCTTGTAGCGATCAAGAGACCCATCGGGATGAAATTTGTGGCGAAAGACCCACTTGCCAGTCACAAGGTTGACGCCAGGCGGTCGAGGAAGAAGATCCCAAGTGTTGTTTGCCTGAAGAGCATCAAACTCCTCGGTCATGGCGGCTCGCCAATTGGGATCGGCAAGAGCCCCACGATACGTCTTGGGAACAGGCGAGAGCACTGAAGCGTGGAGATTCATCCGGTCTACTGAAAGACGGAAACCGATCTTGCCTCGAGTGGTCATGTGGTGTGCATTAACGACAGGAGGAACAGGGATCACCACAGGAGGTGCACTGGTGCGACTGCGTGCAGCTGGGGCTAGTGCAGGAGACGGCCTGGGGTCATGGGAGGAACTGGGCATGGCGCCAACAGTCCCGCGCCGAGCCAGCCGACGAGCGTGTCGAATCGGGGCGGCCGTGGATCGCCTCACCAGTCGGCGTGTTGAGCCTGACCAGTATTGTGATGAGGAAGGCTCACGGGTGCCGGGCTGGACATCGGTGACAGCAGTCGGTGGCGTGACGGTCCGGCTCGGCGCAACCGCCGTGGTGGTGATCCAACGGGGGCAGCAGGGCCGGACCGGGGAGTACCTGCAGGGAAGCATGGCCCAATGGGCAGCGGCGAGCACTCCATATCCAATAAAAAATCAAGGTTAGCATCAGCAGACGGCGATGTGGCGCCATGTTACCAAAGGAAAATAATTTCGTCGAAAGTAACGTGACGAGAAATAATGACCCGATTGGAGCTCATATCTAGACACCGGTAACCTTTGTGCTCGAGGAGTAACCAAGAAAGACACAGCGTGGAGCGCGTGAGAGTTTGTTGGCAATGGTGGCGGAAAGGTTAGGATAGCATCGACAGCCGAAAACTCGTAGATGATCATATGAGGGAGGAGAGCCGTACAGGGCAAGGTGTGGGGTGGAAAACTGAAGGGTTTTCGTGGGGTGTCGATTTATGAGATATGTGGCGGCATGAAGAGCTTCGACCCAATACTGAGGCGGCATGCGAGCTTCAATTAAAAGAGTGCGAACAACATTATTGATCGTCCTAATGGAACGCTTAGTCTTGCCATTCTGTTGGGATGTATATGGGCACGACATGCGGAGTGCAACACCGTGTGTGAGAAAGAACGAGCGGGCGGAGAGATTATCGAACTCACATCCGTTGTCACACTGGACTGTTTTAATGGTGGTGCCGAACTGATTTTGGACATATGCGAAAAAGTGGGAAAGAGTGGGAAAGGTTTCCGACTTCAAGCGCAAGGGAAACGTCCAAAGAAAATGTGAACAGTCGTCAAGAATCACCAAATAATACTTGTAACCAAAGACGCTAGCAACAGGGGAGGTCCAAAGGTCACAATGAATTAAAACAAAATTTTGAGTAGCACGAGAAGTAGAAGAAGAAAAAGGTAGACGAATGTGTCGACCCAGTTGACATGCATGACAAAGAGTATCAATGGAGCTCTTGTTACATGAGATAGGCGTGGAGCTAGCTAAATGGTGGAGAGCTTGGTGCCGAGGTGACCAAGGCAGCGGTGCCAAAGAGTGGGCGGTGGCGACCATGGCATGTGGTGGGTGAAGACGGCACTAGAGGGTAAAGGTCTCGGTGCTATTGTACTGGCGATCTCGCTCTCGTGCGAAGGTCCTTCACGAGAAGGCGGATGGGTCAAACTCGACGGAACAATTATTATCAATGGTGAAGCGACGAACGAAATTAAATTCTTGATAATTTGAGGTGTAACTAGAACGTTAGAAGGGTGAAGGGACCATGTGGAGCAGGGATATGTGTGGAGCCAATAGAGGTGATAGGAACCAAGGAACCATTGCCAACTATGATACTGGAAGGAAAAGCATTGGATGGTGGATGAGAAGTGGGAAGATTACCGTTGTCCGATGTCATATGGTTGCTAGCACCAGAGTCCATGTACCAGTTGGTCGATGGAGGTTGTTGCAACTGCATGGTGCTGAACGCGTTGGCGAGTGCAGCTTGATCCCAGCCTCCGTTGGCACCAGGGTTGCCCATGGCAGGGGCGGTGTACTGGAGAACATGCCCAGGCAAAGCAGGCATGTTTCTTGGCAGCACGACGCCGGGACCGTAGGGAGCGATGTAAGGGGGAATGTCGTAGCCGGGTGGCAGGCCGGCATACCCAGCGTGCGCAGCAAGCGCATGCGGCTGGGGCGCAGTGCGCGGAGCGTGGTCACTAGAGGGAGGGCGGGGTGCACCTGCAGGCCAGACCTGCACGGTGCCCGTCCAAGGGTTGAAGAAGGATGGTGGCCAGCCGCCTTGCTGTGCGCCGGCCTTCCTGTCGCCACCGTTGTTGCGGTTGTTGCGACGGCGACGATTGTTCTGTCAATTGCCGTCGATCGTAGTGAAGGTGTTGTTGCCACGCGCGGCACCCTGGGCGCTGGGCTCACCATGGGCAGCGCCCTGTGCGCCACCGGACGTGGTGCCTGGCGCACCAGCAGGGGGATGGCGAGCACCCTGGCTGCCGGTGGAGAGGAGGGCTGTCGACGGTGTGGAGGCCCAGTCGTTGAAGGTGATTTCTTCGAGGAGAAGGTCGTTGCGGACGGCATCAAACGATGGGAATGGCCTCTGGCGCTTGAGGAGAGCTGCCATATGAGTGAACCTCTCATTGAGGCCACGTAAGGTAGCCAAAACAAGGGTTCGGTCGAGCATGGGTTCGCCCAAACTGCCGAGTTGATCTGCCATGGTTTTAAGTTTGCGACAGTAATCTGAAATATTGAGATCACCTTGGACGAAAGTTCGAAACTCCATGTCGAGGATCAAGGCACGGGCCTCCTTATTGCCGACGAACATGTCCTCAAGAGCAAGCCAGACTTCCCGGCTGGTGGCTTGCCGGTCGGTGTCGCTGGGGGTCATGACGAGCTCGAGGAGATTGGCAGAGATGGTGCCAAAAATCCAAGAGACCACGACGCAATCCATGCGATGCCACGGCGCGACATCGGGAAAGGTGTTGTCGGAGAGAACGTGTTCGGTGAGCGCGTATTTGCCGAGGGGTGATGAGATGGAGACCGCGCCACTTGGGGTAGGAGATGGAGCCGACCTCGAGGACAACGGGGACCAAAGCCCGGATGTTCGAGACGGCGACTGCCTGTGCATGCAGGTTGGCGATGAGAAGGGCGTCGGCCTCGGCTTCCTGACGGCGACGGTCTTCTTCCTCGCGCTGGGCCTCCAATCGGCATTGGTTAGCAGCAGCAAGTGCAGCAGCATGCCGCTGCTCTTCCTCAGCACGCCGCTGGTCTCCCTCGGCGCGGCGGGTGGCCTCCGTGCGGAGCAACTCGATCTCCTGGCGCAGGAGCTCGAGCTCGGTCGGATTGCCGGCCATGGGGACGCGCAGGAGCGGCGGCGGCGAGGTTAGGTGCGGAAGCGGTAGGTCACAGGAGCGGGGTGCTCTGATACCATGAAAGCGGAAAGTGATTCACACAATTGATTGATTGATTGTTCAAGGTACACGGGTTACACATATATATAGCCAGTCGAGGCTGGTGTGAACACGAGATCGAACCGAACAGTCGGTGTGAACACGACATTGGTGTGAACACCGGTGTGAACACGACATTAATGTGAACACCGGTGTGAACACGATATTGGTGTGAACATGCACAAGACCGGTGTGAACACGATTACATAGCTAACACGGATAACAGCAAGAACACCTCGCCGAGGACGGCGAGTCGGGAGGCGCCGGAGATGAGGACGGACCAGGAGATGAGATTGCGACGGGGCATTTCGTCGAACGCCCGGCGTGGTAGGAGAGGAGGTTGTTGGAGAGGTAGGTGGAGGTGAGGCAGCCGAGTACGGCGCGCGAGTGGCGGCCGCTGCGGCCCCGGAGGAGGGCGGCGAGATGGTCGTGCATTGGTGCTTGGTATCAGCCGCACGCTCGCCTCGTCTATTGCCCCCGTCCGCGTTCCAGCAATGGTTGTCATCTACTGACCTGGGCGTTTCTTCCCCCACCCCGGCCACCGTGCACCACCGGCCAGCTGCAACCGACCACCTCGAGCCAAACCACTACCACCTATAGGACCGCTGTCTGCCACCGTGCCTTGGCCGCCTCCTTTTGTTCTCCTCTGCTATGTGCTCTCTCCGGGTGACGCATGCTGACGGAGTAGGAGGACTATAGGAGGAAGCACACGCCGCAGGAATGGCGGTGGAGGCAGTTGCGAGAGGAAGCAACGCGACGGAAAGATTTTTCCCGAGGTGCGAAGATGAGAACTTTTTCCCGTGGAAACAAAGTGAATCGGGCCAAGAAATCCCTATGGTCTTCCAAACATGCTTTCTATCTGAGCTGGGGATTATTCCCACATGGGTTTCCACTTAGGGGAATAGATCGGAATCCCAAAGGGATTTGGACTCCCAAACAAGCCCTCATTGTCGTCGTTTCAAACAAAAGTAGCTTCATTGTCATACAAAATACCAAATATACCCATCGAACTCCACTAAAAAGAAGAAGAAAAATTGTCAATGGCGCGTGTATATGTTTTGCACTGAGAAAGAATGAATTGAACAGAGTAACATTTCTTGCCCAACATAGTTGTGGCGAAAGAACTATACATTGCTTGGGCATCATATCCTCTAAGGATCTGATTCTCTGTTTGCTTTTCTTTTCTCTCGCTATTTTTTTGTAAGACATGGTGTGCATCTACAATTGTAAATACAACCTACGATCCTATGGGGAAACTTGTACCAGAGGAGAAGCTACTGCATCGTATTTGAGAGAAGAAAAACAGAAGCTAATGGAAAACTTGTGGGGACGTATAAAACTCGCTCTCGCTGAAGAATGGTCTCAAGTCCTCTTGGCACATGAACTCCAACGGGAAGGAAACAACGTGGCCTCTGACGGCCTGCAATTTCTCCATAGGATCGGTGCCTATCAGGTCTCCATCCTGGCGAGTTTCCGGTTTCTCTAGGGCAACACCCAGGTCGATGGTTGTGTGGCCAATTTCCTCCTTCCGGTGTGCAAAGCTTTGCCGAAATTGGGCCCTGCAAGAGGTCAAACATCGTTTCAGCGACAAGAGAACATGATGCTCCAACAGAAACGCAATCGAACTGGGAGACGGGTCCTCCGTTCCAAACCTAGAGTGGATGTGATCATTGGGAACGCATGAGAACACATACTGGTATATCATGGTGTTCGCCTGCCATACAGTATATCAGTTTGTTCAGTTAGAGCAAAAATGATAAAAGTTTTCAGGATGATTGCAATCCTATCAGCAGAAAATGGAGAGGAAAATCATCAACTCTTGAAGATGGAAACGTTAAAGAATACAGTGCAGTGCCAGAATGGTCATATTCAAATGGTTTTGCAGGCTGAGCGGTTAGTTTAAAGGTTAAGATACCATATCTCCATTACCGACCTTAGCAGTGGCCATCCAGATGTTTTTGTACGTCGAATCGTCCACAGGATCCATAATTTGGCTAACCTGTTAGTGAGAAAGAAGCATAGTGAGCGGAATGAAACTTACACAGCTCTATTTTGCATACGCACAATCCAACACTGTTATGCACTGTCAAAAACATAAATGCTTCCTACAAGAATTCCCTTATATTGTTATATATATGGAACCACTCGTCAAGTAAAGTTTACATGGAATGTTCTTCGAGAGTGGCTGACTGAAGCGACCACAATATGGAAGGATTTTCACATACCCCCAACCCTTCCCGGGACCTAAATTTTCAGCAAAGCAACCATAGAATGCAAGAAGTTTCCTCATTTCCCCACTTCAAAACAAGAAAACAGGTGGCACAGCTGCACAAGCTAGTCCGCACTGATGACATGGAACCCCTGGCATCTTGGGCAAGATAGCAGGATAGACGTTTCCAGTACAACTAATACCAAGTAAATGGATGTAAATGGTGTCATAATCAGTTAAATCTAACATAATCAGCAAAAATAGGTGGAACAGGAAAGGTTAGCTGCATCTTTCCTTTAGCACTAGTGACAGTAGTTGAAACAAAACATCAGACATGCTCTAACAAACGGATACCAAATGGAAAGTACACAAATAGGCAGATTGCAGAGAAAATGAAGCCCATAGAGCAAACCAGAAGAAAATTAGGCTGAAGTTTCCACTTTGGCATTTGAACACGACTTAGATATCACACAAACTAGTGGGGAAAAAAATGACAAAAACACAGACTATAAGTCATGCTTTCCCTCATTCCACTGCCTACAAATTTATTATATGTAATACCCCGTTGGATTAAAGATTTAGAAAGGAAATAGAAAGAGAATAAAGAGGAAAGGATAGGTGAGGAGGGAAGGATGTGGGCCGGATTGGGCCCCCAACTGAGTCCTAGTTAGACTCGGCATGAGGGGGGCTGGGCCACCCTTTAACCGAGTCCCTAGCCGCCTCTCTGCCCTGCCGCTGCCCCTCAGCCACCCCTGCCCTTCTGCCTCTGTGCTGCTGCCTCTGCAACCGCCGCTCCATCTCCTCTGCTACTGCCGGCTGGAAGGAAGCAAGGAAGAAGACCAGCAAAGGAGAAGGAGGGCAAGAAGAGGAAGAAGGAAGTTGAAGAAGGAAGAGAAGAGGAGGAACTAAGGTTTCGTGATCTATCCCCGATCATCGTCCAATTTCGAGGGGAAACGATATGGAAATCATTACCATGCTATTAGATTGATGCTTAATCGAAGTTTAGAGTAGATTGATCGTGGAATTGGTAGATTGGTGATGTCATGTTTCAGTTAGTTGCACTGCAAACCTTGCGAGGGAGTTTTAGGGTATCTCCATCTTGTTTCATAACTTTTCCATATTAGGAAAGTTGTAGATAATTGTCTAAGTTTTCCATAAAGCACAAGATTACTAGATTTGGTAAGCGGTTTACAAGTTATGGCTTCTGGTGTGCTGCTGTCCAGAATTCCGTCGCCGTTAACAGCAGTTGTGTAGATTACTTTATTATGTGCAGTAGATGGTCGAATTAAATTATGGTCATAATTAGGTTTAGTTAGATAATTCTCCGTAGTTTCCAGAAGTGGTATGGTTTTCTGTTTTTCATGTGATATAAAAATATATATATAATTATGAAGTCTGCTGTTCTGTAATCTCCCAGTTTGACCTTCGGGGTTAAAAACGGGGATTTAGATGACGTAATCCGAGAATTTGCATAACTAGGAAAGTGTAGAAAATTTTGTACAGATTCTAAAAAAATATAGAGTTTTCTATATTTGGATTCCAGGAGTAAAAGTTATAGATGTTTGATCACCGGGACAGCGGGTGATTGCCCGGTGAAGAGGGATTACTTGTGTTGAGTTTGCGCGTAGGAGCGATGTTGAATTGTTTGATGTTCATGTACAACGGGTGATTGCCCGGTGAAGAGGGATTACTTGTGTTGAGTTTGCGCGTAGGAGCGATGTTGAATTGTTTGATGCTCATGTACTGTTGTTGCATGTTTTTGAGGTGGATTATTGGTTTTGTCTAGATAGTGTTGCTTCAAGTTCGATACCGCCTTCGTATCGTTCGGGTTTTCGTGGCTAAAAGGCAAGTGTATGGTAGAGCTGTAGACATCGGTTTATTTGCCGTTGTTTTTTACAATTATATTGCCATGATATTTATTTATGCTTATTTAAATGCCATGAAAACGATTATGATATGATGATGGTATTACCGTGACGATGACATGGTAACGATGGTAATGGAACATGTTAATGGATAATGATTTCTTGCATCACGTGCACAATCATTGCATAATAGAGATCACTTACAATGATCATATGATATCTACCTTGGTGGTAGAGACTCCACGGGAGTGGAGAGATCTCCGGTTCCTTGTTGGACGAGCTCGAGAAAGGGTGAACATTGCGCGGGTGTTCACTCATGCTATACCAGCATGAGCGATGAGATGAGCAAATGAGCATGTAAAGTAGAAATAAATTGCATTAATGGAAAGATAATGATATAACTTGGACAAATGAATAATAATGATATTAATTCTTATGGTTGATAAGCTGGATGCTTATTGTTTTATTATGTACTTACTGAGTCTTGGACTCCCCCTTGTTTTGTTATTGCTTTTAGGTGATCATTCAAGGCGACATGCATGAGATGGAGTAGCACATGTACTTCACATGCAAGCGATCACACATTCTTTATTTAGTTTGCTTTCACTAATCTAGAGATATGATGTTTTCATTTAGAATTGATTATTAGACTTGTTTATCATTAGTTTAATGATTAGAACTTTGGTTGGTTTCATATTAGTTTGATTATATTATTTTGTTGCTAACCAATATTCCCGGGAGCATGATTCCGGGCGTTTCTCGGACGCATGTGACCCGAGCGTTTCTCAGGCGCGGGTGACCTGAGCGTTATTGGGCACATGGTTCCAAGTCGTGAAAGTTAGTCATTTATTCATTTATATTGTTATGTTTGTTGTTATCTGACCCATTGTGGGGTTTTATTCCATATATTGCTTGCTGGAATTATTGGTAATTATGATTTAAATTATTAATGAGAATGATTTAGATGATATTTTGAGCTCAGTGTTGGACCAGGGTGTTACATTATAGCTTTCAACTTAAAGCCTCAAGTTGTGATTTAAGTCAAGTGAAACATTGTCCAAACCTCTCCTGGACGAAGGCCAAGGTGTTCTGCCCATAGAGAAAGTCGTAGGCTGAGAGAGAACTTTCCAGCTTCCCAATGTCTTCCGTCCATTGCTGAACTGACAACCTCTTTATCTTCAATAATCATACCAATCTAAAAAGATAGAAAAACAACCCATTATAGTCAAAGTCAACAAGAGGCCAGAGCATATTACCCAAACAATCCATTAACCCAATAAGCATGTCATTTAATGTCGACTAATTGCACCTTAGATCTGACCAAGAAAGAAAGTACTTTCCACAAAAGCAAAATTTCTATTCAGAAAATTAGTTATTCTGTATGTAATAAGCCATGTGTATATTCAGAAAATTAGTTTATCTGTTTTTCATGCCATGGGAGCATTCCACTATCTGACCTAATAATATTAGAGTAGGATGGAAATCTACAGAAGCATACAGAAGTGGTACTTGAGAAAGCCATACCTCAGAATCCCTTGATCCAAGCAAGCTTCTATCATTTATGTTTGCTGAGCCAATCAGTGTCATGCGATCGTCAATGATCATCAACTTACTGTGTACATATATCTGCAAAATTCAGACTGTTAGCAAAAGAAAGAAGAGAAAGAAAATAAATTGACAATTAGCCTAAAGCCATGACCTGGGAGGGTAACATACTCTCAGAAAGTGGCTCAAACTGAGGCCTATTTACCTGATTGGTGACCACAGGACCTCCATCACCTAGTCTGCCATGTGCTCTAAGGCCATAAAAGGATATATAATCATGTGCTTTGGAGCCAACCACATCATATAGATTCTGAAGTATTGAATTAGACCCTCTGCAGATAGTCCGGTATTGCCAGTGCATAATTGCCCTCACAGATGCAGCTCCACCATCATCAATGCCTCCCTGTAATTAAATATGTAAATAACCAGCCACTACGAAGCGCCCAAACATCAATAATTACTACAACAGCACATTACCTGAAAACCAGGTAAAAGTGGTATGACGATGATAACCCGGAAGCACTTCTTCTCTTTTTCTGCTCTAAGTATACGCCTGTATAATGCTTCTAATACACGGTTTTTTATTGTATCATCCCCTGAAAGACCTGATATGAAAAATTGATTCTGCAAACACCAGTAGAAGTTTAGACTTTAGACTAGTGATTTGAGTCTGTACTGTAATTATACACATAGAAATGTCGATGATCAATTGATTCTCAACTATATTACCACAATACTCGCAATACCAAATATTATGCTGAAGTTTGGACGCTTAAAAATTAAAATTGTCAGGTAAATAAAAATAGAAAGGATACAATACCTCAATGTACACAAAATGTTCTGCTTTCTCAATGAGAGAAAAATAGGCATTGTGGATGCTTCCTTCAATTTGAGTTGTTCCTGCTGACCACGGACCAACACTTCTCACAACCTGAATCATAAGAAATTTATTAATTAGTAAGACATATTTAATATAGTTGAGAATAGTTTCTATTGTTACTCTGTTAGTATACAAGTTAATGCCTGAGAGGACAATAATAACATGTTTCACCACTTCAATTCGAAATTCTTCGTTGAATATGTTAAGGGTATTTGTGGTATTCCACTCCTAGTCTAGGGTTTACTCTGTTAAGGGTATTTGTAGTATTCCACTCCTAGTCTAGGGTCAGTGCTTCCTTAGACGCCCACCTAGGCGCTAGGTGTAGCCCTCCCGCCTAGCCAATTTATCTTGTTAGATATGTAGATAGTGTAGGGTGTTCTTTGCATAATTGTAAACCCTATACATGTTATATATTGGTCTCTTGGCCCATTGGAATAGACATGCTTCATTCCAACATGGTATCAGAGCAAGGTTAGGATTAGGGTTAGGGTTTGCTAGCTGCCACCGCCGCCTACTACCGCTGACCCTATCCGTGCCTTCCCCTGCCCCTGCTCCCGACTGCAGCGCGAAAGCAAAGCTGATCTGCTTCTCTCGCGCTATGTTGCCCCTCTTCCCGCCGCCGGATCATGCTCTCTGCCGCCGGATCCTGCGGCCGAGGTCTTCCCCGCCGCCGGATCCGTGCCGTCAGTCGCCGGCCCCGAGCTCCTTCGCTTCCCAACAACCGGACCCGAAGACTCTCCTGCCACCGCGCCTTCTGGGCTGCGCCCGCAGCTCCTCCACTCTGGCCAGCCTCCCTCCTCGCCGTCGTCGCCGCAACCGGACGTCGTCCCTGACGCCACCAGCCGAAGCACCTCCCGTCGCTCCTCAACCTAAGCAGAGCAAACCAGAGGCCGCTCAGGCTTCACCGAGCCGGCGGCTCGATTCCATCTGGCTCATACTGGGCGGCGGGCTTCTGCTGCTGGCTTCAGCTGAGCCAACGATCTTAGCCGACTTCGTGCGCTCGGCTTCTCTGGTATTTAAAAGAGAGAGAGAGAGAGAGGCTCCAGCTATATCTCCTGAGCACATCGACTTCCAACTCCGGATCCGGTCAAGTCATCCCTGATGGCTTCTACCTGAGACTCCTTCGCCATCCCGCTCCCCCTAGTTCAGTTCGATGGGACAAACTTTCGGGAGTGGGCCGTTCACTTGAGGATCCACCTCAACAGCCAGCGTCTCTGGGGTCATCTCACCGGCGAGCACCCTTGTCCGCCTAACCCTAGACCGCTCTCTGCTAGTGCGGATCAGGCGACTCAAGAGGCCGCCAATGCTGCACTGGAGGAGGCCCTTGAGCTCTACCCGTCTGAGCTGCACGCCTACGAGCGCTGGCAGGAGGCCGAGGCTCGTGCTACCGCCATTCTGGTGGGTAGCATGCCCGTGACCATTTCCATGGATGTGGCGGAGCTACCAATGACACAGCTTATATGGAAGCGCCTCCGAGCTCACTACCAGCCGACAAGTGATGCTATGTATCTCTCAGTCGTGCACCAGGCGCATTCTCTTCAGCAGCTCGATGCCACCGTGGATGGTTTCTACCAGAAGCTATCTGAGGTGTGGTGTTAGCTTGACTCTCTAGGGCCGGATGTCTGCCGGACCTGTCCCTGCTGTGTGCGGCTCCGCGCTCACCAGGAGACTCACCGTCTCTACGACTTCTTGATGCGTCTCCGGCCTGAGTTCGAGACTGTGCGTGCTTAGCTCCTGACTCGGCACCCACGCCCGAGCTTGGTGCAGGCTCTCTTGGGTGTGCGTGCTGAGGAGACTTGTCACCATGGTGTGGCCCACTCCTTCCTTTTCGCATGGCCGCAGCCGTCGCTCTTCTCTCTGAGCTGCTGTAAATCGTAGAAGTCAGCCCCGAGCATCTAAGGTCGTCGCGTTTCTTCTGCACTGCGCCGCCGTCGTCTCAAGCTTCGATCTGCGCCGCCATGTTTCTATCTATTCCTCTTCGGTTTGATTTGACAGCTCTCTATTCCTGTCGATTTCATCATCTTCGTCGTGTTGCCGTGGTCGACTTTGCTCCCGCTTGCCTCAGCTTTCTCAGCCCCTGCACCTTGTGCTTTATGGGCTGTCACACGACCCAGAAGGGAGATCTTTTGATACTCAACATATTTTCTAAGAGTTGCATACTTCGACAACATTATCAAGACTCGGACTTTGGATTTTTCCTATTTTAGTGTCAACCATTTTCAAATGCAATGCTATTGCATGTCTTGTATTTTTTTTGTGGGGGGGTGGGGGGGTTAAGGGTACTTGTGGTACTCCACTCCTACTCTAGGGTTTACTCTGTTAAGGGTATTTGTAGTATTCCACTCCTAGTCTAGGGTTTACTTTTATGTGTCCTTGTATTATGTATTGCCCCTTGGGCCATTGCAATACAACTAACTTTTGCACTCCCCCTCTCCATCTAACAGAATAGAGATACACCAATATCATGTTTCAAAGGTTCAGTTTATGTATCAGTATCACATTTACTTCTGTTAAAAGCAAAATGCATGCTATAGAGAGTTGCAGAAGTATTTCACCAAAAGCTTTATTGCAGTTGCTATGCGCCTATGCCAAATTCGTTACCAATTAAGTATGCAGATCACTTAGCTCAAAGAAAAAGTGTACAGATCACTAGTTTAGAGGATGATTGCAACTCCTCGGCCCATTTTGCCCACGTTCAAGCTGGAGGTGGTGGTTTTAGTCCCACATGGATGGTTGTAGTTGCATATAAACCTTGGGGAACCATCCATACCAACCGGACTAACCCTTTTAGGCGAAACAAGGACAAATGCCTAAGTGTTGGTATGGGTTGGATATACTTACAGTGATGCAAAAGCCTGTCATACCCAGAAAGGCAGAAAATCACATATAAATGGGAATTCCTATAACATTCTGCAGAAGGGTCCAAACCCCTAGCCAAACAACATGAAAGCATTAAACTGCATTTTTTTTTACCAGAGAAGCGTTAACTACATTAGTTGGTAGTCCCTCTGTTCTTTTTTATTTGACGTCCTGGATCCGTGCTAAAGTTTGACCACCTATATGTTTAAAACTATTTAGATTGGCTATATGAAAACTATAGCATTAGATTTGTCAATAAAACTACTTCATAATATTATTATTTTATTAGTATACGGTCAAAAACACATCTCGGGGACCGTGAAAAGTAAAAAACATCAAATAAAAAAGAATGGAGGGAGTACAGTCTAAAGTAGAAAAGTCAAATTATGTTTCTTTGCTGCTAAGTAGGTATCGAAAGACACCATCTGCACAAAGACATGGAAGGATCTTCAGCGCATGTTTAAGTAGCTTTAGCAATAGCTTCCCTTATCTCATTTTCTCATATGATAGCCATATTTTCAAATTTCATAAAAGGCCTCTCGAGCTTATGTGTCAACAAAATCTTCTTCTACCATCAACTCTCAAATTAAATAGCTCATTGCTTATATGTAATCCATATTAGATATAATAAGTATAACATGAAACCAAACAATGCAAAAGTAGAAATAAAGAAAAATGATATGAAACAGAAATTGGAATGTGAGAATTTGAAAGAAAAAAAAAATTTATTTGAATATGGCAATAATAGCTTTGGCAAGAAAAGAGTGTGAATGGAGTCTCAAGCTGCTCTTGTTATCTCCATTATTGATAGAAACTTGAAATATGTTTATCTTTATAAAAAAAGGAATAAGTCCATTTTACCCCTTGAACTATGGTGCGAGTCCAAAAAACACCCCGAACTACAAAACCGTTCGCTTTACACCCCCAATTGTCAAAACCAGATCAAATTACACTCTAGGTTGGTTTCATTGGTGGTTTTAGCCTTGTTGGTAGTCACATCATTGGTTTTGTCTTACGTGGCATCTAAATCAGCTATAGCAGCCCCATGGGTCCCACATGTCAGCCCCATCTCTTTCTTCTCCTCTAGGCTGGATCGCATCGGCACGCCGCCTCCGCCTCGCACCACCTCGGGGCCGCCTCGCTGGATCTGCTTCCACCACCACGCGGCACCCCCACCTTGGGCCCCCCTCAACGCCGCCAGCTTCGCCCAGGCGTCGCCACCTCTGGAGCCCCACTACTTCGTCGGCCTCACCTCCGACTCGTCGCGCCCCCGACGCTAGCTTCGGGCCCCCTCGGGTGCGGACCCCCTCTGCGACTCCGCCCACCCCAACCCCATCTGCACATGGTCATCGAGAAGGTCTGGTGGAGCCGATAAGCTCAAGGTGGAGCAAAAGCAGCACAAGTCCTCAAAGCTTAACACAAATCGAGCTCGAAGTTTGGAATCTGTCATCACAGTAGTAGCCAGCCACATTTACACCCACCATACTTAAGCTAAAGTCCACAATCATCAAAAACGAATCAACCACCAACAGTAAAGTAGATCAAGTTCAGAACATGAAAAACTGAAATCGCAGTGAGGGAAAATAGGGGAGGAACCGGGCAAAGGCGCCAGCGGCTGGGAGGCCGAGCCGGCCGGGCCGGAGCGCACCGAGCCGGGAACCTAGCCAAGGCAGCGCTGGCCATCCGGCCGCGCCGAGAGAAAAAGGAGGTGGCATCGGGCGCACAGGGGTGCCAGAGGCACCGGTGGCGGCAGTAGGAGGGAAGAGGCACCGGAGGGAGAGGTCGGCCGAAGGCGGCGGAGCCAGAGGCGGCTGGGCGAAGGAGCGACGCTGGATCGACGACCGAGAGCCAGGCAGGCGCAAAGAGAGGCGTGGCGGCGCTGGGCCAAGCCAGAGTGGAGCCGGAGACGGCGGCACCCGAGGGAGGAGGCGTTGGGGCTGGAGCCGGTGGAGAGTGGCGCCGTGGGAAAAAGGGGAGAGGAGTGAATGTGGAGTGGAGCCAGTGTAGTCTGGCCAAAGAAGAAGGGTATCAGTACGCCATATCAATGAACTATGTCCATGTGGACGCCACGTCGTCCAAAACCGGGGTGGTTTAGGGTGAGGGGGTGATTTGATCTGGTTTTGATAATTGGGGGTGTAAAGTGAACGGTTTTGTAGTTCGAAGTGTTTTTTGGACTCATAGTTCAAATGTGTAAAATGGACTTATTCCTATAAAAAAAATGACTCTCTTAGTGAAGGTTATATACCATAAACAACTCCACGTAACAAACACTAGCACATGATCACAATAAAGAAATCAAGTTAGTTTCAAGATTTTCCATTAAGATGTTTATGGGGAGAAAATTATATTCATGGTAAGATACATAACACCCTAAAATGAAAATGAGGATGTGCACATGCAAGGATATGTCTATGAATGTCTCAACTACTGGTTTATCTGTTGGTAAGACAAGTTATAATCTCAGTCAGTGTGAAATTTTTGACATAAAATATGACTTGCCAATTTTGTTGCCTTCAAATATGACTTGCCAATTTTGTTGCCTTCTAATAAGGCATTTATCATGGATATATATCTTATTCTCAGAGAAAGGAGTTAAGTTTCTGCCTGTCAAACCACTATTGCTAAAGGTGATATGTGCAATGATGAATAACTCTGAGCTGCATATGGTATAGCACAAAGTCTTGGATGCCTAAATTTGTGAGTCGGTAACTCGGTATAACATTAGGAAAACAGTATAGACACCAAGAAAATATTGTATCTATTTAGTCACCAGTGCAAATGGCATAAACTGACCTGACAACGACAAGTTGCTCGGGGACCAACTTCTCCAATATCAAGCACAGAGGCAACCTGGTCTCCTCGCTCCTGTGTCTCCCACCACTCCTTATCCATGTGATGCATATTTGGTTTTGAGGTGTCATAATTTGTAACAAGTGAAACCTCAGGGGATCCAAGATTGTCCACAAAGCCTTTCATTTGTAAATCTTGAAGAGAAAGATCTTGTTTGGCCTTTCGGTTGGACAGTGTCTGGTTCCAATTGGTTTTATTTTGATGATCTGAAAGACCATGATTGATATCCAAACCATTTAGACCTAAATCTCCATTAGGCAATGCCTGGTGATCAGGCTCTTGAGGCAAAAGCAACGGAATGTCCTGGCATGATGCTGGTGTTGTCAAGGAACTTAGCCTCTTAACTTTAATATCCTTATCATGAGTCTGTTTAGTCTCTGTCTCACCATTTGATTCTTTGTTTTTGCCCATGTAATGGGGAATTACCATGTGATGATGAGGCATTAGTAAGGGAATTGCTTGCTCATTTGGTGCTTTATTCCTCTGCAAAAGGTGGGATTGTCAAGTGTCAACTTCAACAATGATAGAGATGAAAAATATTTCTACAGCCAGTAAACTGACCTTTGCATAGTTCCAGCGCTGAACAAAATGCCTTGCTACATCTCGACAAGCTGGGCCATAAAGAGCACACTGAACATCATGCCAGGGCATGCGAGGATATTTTGCACGATCAAGTTCATCTTTCATTGTGTCCTCCCAAGAATTTGGCTCAGATTCCCTTAACAAGTTAAAAAACAACAATAAGATAGAGAAACAAGCCGAGTAAATAGTCATTAGAAAACATCATGCCACAATCCGAGCTACAAATATGATGAACACAAAAAATTACCTGGGGTTGTAGTAATCCTTTCCTGGCCATATTGAAGGAGGAAAATCCATAACTTTATGCTCGGGAGTATCATAACGACCAAAGCATAAATCAAGACCTCCGATATAGCATACTTGGTTATCAACAATAACGATTTTCTCATGGTGAGACCTACAAGCCATTAGCAAAGAGTTGAACTATAAGAATTTAATCAACTTCTACAGACAGATTAAACAAATATAATTTCTTATCGTACCATAAGTATATGCCAGTTGAGAAATGATCAGGGTATCGCAGAACTTTAACATTCTCATGAATGTTAAGCAGCCTTCGTTTACTGTACATGCTGTTAATTTTCAACGCAAGAGAAACTTCCTTGTACAAAAGAATATAAATCTGCAAAACAATATCACATTTCATAGTTATATGAGACTTTACATTTGATATTATAACCGATTACCGTCATCAATCGGAATCTAATTTATGCTTTGCAAAAGTTGATTGCTTCAATAGAAACGAACTACCGTGATAAGCAAACACGTTTCAGTATCATGCATGATACAGTGATACCAACAAAATAAATGCTGCCAAGCAGCAAGATTACTCTAAGACACAGTGCACAACTGAACAAGGTTATAACAGTTCATTTGATGAAAAACACCATAAAGCAATCATATACCTGTACACCTTGCTTTGCTCTGGATTCCAGAAGAATATCAAGCCTAGAGGACCCATGATAGTGGAAAGGGCGTCGAAGATACAATTCTGGGCAGAGCCACCAGTTAGTAATAAATATCTGCATTAAACATTTAATTATCTTCCATGACATGACCAAGATTTTAACTTTCTGCAAAAACTGTAGTGGAATTGAAGTAAACTGACCTCTGATTTGGCTTCCTCAATGGAAGACGCAATAGCATCAAACACAGCTTGCCCATCTATAAACCATTGTACGATACTACCATCTTCAGTCAAGCCCCTAGGTGGTGCAAATGAACCAAAGCGATGTGGGTGACACCAGCCCTCTGGGGGTCGCCGAGCAGCATTTATTGCAGTAACCCAATCTTTTACCTTAGAAGAACTTTTTGTTCTCAACTTCATTGTCCGGCCTCCATAAGAGACCTACGACAAGAAACAGCATTAAGAAAATTGTGCTGAAAAAACCAAATGCCATATTTATTCTTTATTACCATGTTGCTTGCCCAATGCCCATAGAAATATCAAGGCCAGTATCAAATAAGAGCTGGGGTCATTTTTATTCTTTTCTATTTGAGATACATAATGTTGGAATATGGCTTGTATGCATTCCAATGGGCCAAGAGGCCAATATATAACATGTACAGGGTTTATAATTATGCAAAGAACACCACACCCTACATTATCAACATATCTAACACCCCCTCTCCTCTCAAACTCATGGTGGATCAACAACACTGAGTTTGGAAAGATAGAATCTATGCTGAATTCTAGTCTGTGTCTTGGTGAAGAAATCTGCTAACTGAAACTGTAAAGGCACATACTGAAGATCAATAACTTGGTCTTGCACCTGCGATCGCATATACGAGCATGGTTATTAAGGCGGTAAGGCGAGGCGACCCACCCCCCTCACACCTTTTAAGCGCTAAGGCGTGAGGCGAGGCGACGCCTTAAGCATCATAAGGCGCTAAGGCTTTGTGTGTAAATAGTTTATCTCCTGTGATGCAAAGTAGTTTTGTGCTTTTATTCCATCCACAGTATATGGGCCGAAATTAAGCCCATACAAATTTGTGCATCATCCGAGCTATATCAGGCCCAACTCCAAGGAAAAGAACCCCACATTCGTACGCGTCATCAGGCCAAGCAAAAATATCTCCTCGCCTCTCTCATCTCATGCTCTTATCGTCGCCATCCACGCCAAGTCCACATCATCTATCTGTAGAAGTTCACACAAGCTGGAGAGGGCAACGGGCGACGGGGATGGCCGCGCAGATCCGCCGTAGCCGGAGGCCGGAGCTGCAAGGGACGGGATCGGCGAGATGGAGGCGCCGCCGCCTAGGGTTCCAGGTGACTGCTACTCCCCAGCCTGCCGTTCCCCTGCTCCCTCGACTCGCCGTCGGGTCTCCTCGCTCTCGACGCGCGCCGCGGGCCTCCTCGCTTCCCGACGTGTCGCTGAAGCTTCCCTGCTCCCCTCTCGCTCGCTCCGCCCAGCCGTCCCAAGGTCTCGCCGGATCGGCTCGCAACACCGCACGGGCGACGGCAAGGCGACGAGCAACGGCAAGGTGGGGGCGACGCCTTGACCTCCGGCGGCGCCTTACCGCTTAGGCGACGCCTAAGCGACGCCTTAATAACCCTGTATACGAGGCATCCACTCCAATGTGCTTGGTGAACTCATGCTTCACAGGATCTCGAGCAATACTGATCGCACCAGTACTATCTGATAAGAGAGGAGTCAGTGCAGAAGCGGAAACACCGAAATCCTCAAGTAGCCACCGAAGCCAGATGATCTCAGCTGTCAACGACGCCATGGCTCTCAACTCAGCCTCAGCGCTCGAACGGCAAACTACAGTCTGTTTCTTGGTCTTCCAGGCAATCAAGGAGGAACGAAGAAAAACACAATAGGTAGAAAGAAACCGGCGATCAGAATGATCGCTAGCCCAGGTCGCATCAGAGTATGCCTGAAGCTGCAAAGAACTGGAGCGAGGAAAGAACAGGCGATGAGTGATGGTCCCGCGAAGATATCTCCGAACACGAAGAAGATCAGTGTAGTGAAGCTGAGTGGGAGCAGAGACGAACTGACTCAGGATGTGAACTGGGTGAGATATGTCATGGTGAGTGATCCCAAGGTAAACGAGGCTCCTGACAAGATGGCGGTAGGGAGTGGGATCCTCAAGAGGCTCACTATCAGTAGGCTGAAGGGGAACACCAAGCTCCATTAGAGTATCCACCACGCGCTGATCAGTGAGACAAGCGCGAGTAAGGATATCCTGAATGTACTTCTCCTGTGAGAGATAGTAGCCCGTAGGCGTAGAAGTGATCCCTATCCCAAAGAAGTAACGAAGAGGACCCAAATCAGACATCAAGATACTCACTAGCAGATAGATACTCACCAGCAGATAAATACTCACCAGTAGAGTCGGCACGAAACACACGAACGGCCGAATCAAACCGAGTGCGAACCATAGTGACGAACATCTGATAAATAGAGAGAACCTGACTGCGAGAGGACATGAAATAGATCCAAGTATAACGAAAATAATCATCAATAAAGATCACATAGTAGCGATGACCCACTTTCGAAACGAAAGGAGCCAGACCCCAAACATCATAGTGAACAAGATCAAAATGACAAGTAGAAATAGAATCACTAGAGGGATAGGGGAGCTGCAGTAGCTTGGGATGACCGAGACGATGGTGCCACTGAGCGAAGGAGGGAGTGGAGGATGCGGCAAGACCAGAGGTAGTGGTAGTGGCTAACTGGCTGATGGAGACAGCGGAAGGAAGATAAAGCCAGTCGAGCTCCCAAAGACGCTGCGAATCACGGTGCCGAGGGCCAGTACCAAGCAGAGTCTCCGTGCGGCAGGCCTGAACACAACGAGAGTCGGACTCAAGAACAACATGACAGTCGTGATCAGTGATCTAACCAGCCGACATAAGCCGCATAGTAAGCTAAGGAACATGAGAGACTGAAGGAACATGAAAAGAAGAAGTGGAAAGGGTGCCTCGACTTGCAACAGGAAGAGGTACCATCTGCAGTCTGAACAGTGGAAGAAAAATATGTGGAAAGCACGGAAGAAGGTGGGTAGAATCTAGTGTCATGTGAAAAGAAGCACCAGAGTCCAAGATCCTCAGAGACAAGATACCTGACGAGGGAGACTGCTGAGAAGCAAGAGCCAGACGAGCAGAGCCCGAGGAGTCTGAGGACGAGCCGACACCGAGGCACTGAGGCAGTGAGAGGAGCTACTGTGTGGCGTCACCAGAGGAGCCCTAACGAGAGGCGCCAGCTCCTGAGTGAGAGGAACCTCCAAAACCCTTCATGGGACGTCCACCCCGACGACCCTGGTCCCTCCTCCGCTTGTAGCAATCCTGATACCTGTGGTCGTCACGGTGACAATAGGTGCAGTGGAGACCCGCAGTAGAAGCAGCAACCACCGGAGGAGCTGGGAGAGGGATCACGGTCGGTGCTGAAGAAACCGACGAAGGAGCAGGTGCTGAAGCAGACAAGACAGACTGCATCTGAGCCGCACCACGGTGACGAGTCTCCTCAGCACGCACACTCGTGAGAGCCTCAACCAAGCTCGGGCGCGGGTGGCGAGTCAGGAGCTGAGCACGCATAGTCTCGAACTCAGGCCAAAGACGCGTCAGGAAGTTGTAGAGACGGTGAGTCTCCTGATGAGCGTGGAGCCGCACACAGCAGGGACAGGTTCGGCAGACATCCGACCCCAGAGAATCAAGCTGACGCCACACCTCAGACAACTTCTGGTAGAAGTCATCCACGGTGACATCGAGCTGCTGAAGAGAATGCGCCTGGTGCACGACTGAGAGATACATAGCATCACTCGTCGGCTGGTAGTGAGCTCGGAGGCGCTCCCACATAAACTGTGTCGTCGGCAGCTCCACCGCATCCATGGAGATGGTCACGGGCATGCTACCCACTAGGATGGCGGTAGCACGAGCCTCGGCCTCCTGTCAGCGCTCGTAGGCGTGCATCTCAGACTGGTAAAGCTCTAGGACCTTCTCCAGTGTAGCATCGGCGACTTCACGGCGTACCGACCGCACCAGAGAGAGCGGCGAGCGAAGCAGGCGGTGTAGGGCAAGGCGGACAGGGGTGCTCACCGGTGAGATGACCCCAGAGACGCTGGCTGTTGAGGTGAATCCTCATGTGAACAGCCCACTCTCAGAAGTTTGTCCCGTCGAACCGAATTGGGGGGAGTGGGATGGCAAAGGAGCCTCCGGCAGAAACCATCAGTGATGACTTGACCGGATCTGGAGTCGGGAGTCGGATTTTTTTCCCGGTGAAGACGAGCTTGATTCGGAGGAGGCAAAGTCGAGGGACGTCGAGTCGGCGGGAACTGGAGGCGGCGACGCTGTTCATACATCGGGAGGCTCGATCGGGGGCGGCAGCAGCACGGAATCACGGGATCCGAGCGAAGCCGCGCTCGATCTGGCGGGATCTGAGCGAAGCCGAGCGGGGAGCGTTGATCCAAAGGCGACGGCGTCGATCTGGCGTCAGGGAAACGTCGATCCGAAGGAGACGGCGTCGAGGGAGCGTCGATCCGGCGTCGACTCGTCGGGATCCGGAGTGGCGGCTGAGCGTGCGCAAAGCATAGAGCAAGGTGCGCTCCAGGCGACACGAGGCAAAACCGCGAGGTAGCAGGGCTTGGGCGGCGGCGGCGTGAAAAAGAAGCGCGGATCCGGCGACGGGATCTAGCAGCGAAAGACTGGTAGCGGCGGAAAACTCGCAGAGCTCGCACGGGAGGGTGGGCAGCAGCGGCGGTAGAAAAAACAGAGGACACGGGGAGGGTGGCGGCGGTGGCTGGCGGCGGCGGCGGCAAAACCCTAACCCTAACCTTGCTCTGATACCATGTTGGAACAAGACTTCTTGTCTATTCCAATGGGCCAAAAGACCAATATATAACATGTACTGGGTTGTCAATATGCAAAGAACACCCTAGTCTATATCCATATCTAACAACCATAACTTGTTGTGAAGTGCCAGGCAGATGAAATGTGATCAAAGTGGCCCATGTCTTTCTCTACAACATTTAGCCTTTTATTCAACCATGTCACCTCCACACTAAAGACTAAATGTTACAATAAAATGGGAAACTGGGATATGCTAGTTGAGTTTGTCTGGAGCAGGGAAAACCCTACCGTTTAAAAAAATTTACCGGGGGTCACCAGTAAGACCAATATGCCTTACCGACCTAGTTACCGCCAAAATTTTTCAATCACATTTGAATTTTAAACTTCGAAATTAAGGATAAAAAACCTCAACTGTTATATAATCATACAAATGCAACTAGCCTAGTGGCACATGTGCATGCAGGAGGTCTTGGGTTTGACTCCCCACCTCCCAAATTGCTATTTTTCCATCTCCTTGGCATGTCACAAGTCGAATTTACCAAAAAAAAGTTGGAGGCAGAGCTGGGATTTGATCCCTGGACCGAGCGCACGCAAGGCATGAGCTTTGCTGCCGTGCTAGCTGCTGTGTTGTGCCTATTTTAGGGCTTTCCATGGTCATTAACCCTTTAAATTTGAAATTAAAACGTTTTTTGTCCGGTTTAAATTTTAATGAGACCCACCGGTAAGGCCTGTAACCACCAGTTTTCATCGAAATTTTGCCGGTAAGAATTTTGCTGGTCTGCACAACTCATAAGCATGCTTGTTGTCGCTAATTTAGAAGTTACCATAAAACAAGATTTTACAATCTTGTAAGCCCAATCGAAAATATTTTGTTTTGACTGAACTTAAGTTTATCTAGGTTAGTTAGGCTAAAGAGACCCTTAAGTCAATTAAGTCTTAGGGTTAAGGGGAGGATGCTCAATTTTTTTACTGTTTCATTGGAAGGAGGCGTGTCATGGGCCGGGTTACTGTTCGGGGTACTGAGACACCGGGATTAAGAAGGGATTACCTTCCCCAATAAGAATATATATTTCTCTAAATAGTTGATTAGTTTCCTTGTATAAGGATTAGTTAATCGGAAAGGTTATCTATTAGTTAGAAAGGTTATCTGTTAGTTAGGAAGGTCATCGGTTAGATTAATTTTATCCATAATTATTAGAAGAGCTCTCTATATAAGGAGGTTTATTGTAATCATTGGCATTAAGCAATGAGAATACAATAGTCTAAGTCTCAATCCCCTTCGTCTTCCCTCTCCCCTAGCAGTCGACGCCACCCGGCTATTCTCCCGGTGATGTTTACCCCTATGATCTAAGGATTATAACAGGCGTCAAGCTGTTAGACCAAGATTTATAAAGGGAAAGAGGTACACATACCTCAAATCCAAAATGCAATGGATTACGTTCCTTGATCTCCTTTGCTAGAGTGATTTGGCCTTCTCCATTTCTATATGTGTGAGGTGACACATCAAAGATAACTATATCCAAAAGCTTTGGATCAAATGGATCTTGGAGCAAAGCCAAGAATCCCGGCTTCAGTACAACCCAAACCTGTTAAAAAATGTTCAATTTCACAGCTCAAATACAAGGACAGCATCATGGTAAGATACAAAATAAAATAACAGTACATTGATCTATACCTTTTGCCAGCTACTTTTGCAGAAACTAAAACAGCCGCGTGAACAACATTTGTCTTTACTTTCTGTGTCAATTTTTGGTAAGTGTCTAACTGTAACATAATCTTCCTTTAGCTTAGGCCCATACTCGGGCAAAAACGATAACAGCGAAACTTCCAAAAATTTGCAAACCTGCATTTTAACAGATGTTACAGTCTAAAAGAGGAGCAGCAGGATGATTCGTTCTAATTGACATACGCAATGTTTTGGTGATGTATAGACATTTCTATTAAAACTAAAAGTACAAAACTATAGAGAAAAAGGTCTTTTGGTACCTCTCTTGAGTTCACAATATCCAAGTTCCCCAAGAAATGGTTCAGATATTCTTGCATTGCAACCTTTGCACGATCAGAAATGGATTGCTGACGACCAAGAGCTGGTCGAATGACAGGCAAAACAGCACTTGAGGGAACATTTCTGCAACAATACTAAAACAGTTTAAGTTCCTTTCTTAATTCTTTCTACTACCTCTGTTGCAACTAGATGTCATTTGGACATTGACAAGGTCTTCTCCAATACACACCTTTGACCATTACTTTATCTAACTATGCGTTAGTAAATTTATTAAAAAGATAATGATTTGGAAGTACTCTTGATGAAAAATCTACTAGTATCATTTCCATGCAACAAATCTACATACTTTTATATACATTAGTGGTAAAAGTTTGACTACACACATTCTAAAACAACATTTATTTCGGAACGGAGGTACTATACGCATGGGTGAACTTATGGGAAGTCAAGTAGTCAACAGCTCCAGGTGCATCAATATATTGTTTGCAAAGATTTCATCATTGAAGTTTCCATCGCTTTAGACTTTTAGTCCATTGGGCCAACATCAATAATAAGGACAACAATTTACCTATTTTTTACAGAGTGTTCATCATGTTGTGAAGGAACATGCAGATCATCTGCTTCATCATCATCATGCACAACTGGCATATGCTCCCCGATTCCCAAATTTTGAAGCCATTCTTTGACCTTTAATAACAAAAGAATCCTGGAGATTAGTTCAGTGTTTTGTGCTTGAAAAGGAAGCTTTCTCCAATAATATTGATATCTCTCTGAGTATGAATTGGCAGTCAAATAAAGAGAGTGTGAAAAAGATCAGAGGAAGCCTCATTTTTAGAATGCATCCTTGCATGGATATAATATTAGAAGGCATGGAATCCTAAAGAAGATTGCAATAAATCAACATACGTTTACCCAAGAAAGTGGGAAATGGTAGAAAACATGAAGTGCAAAACAGTAAACCAGAGGCAATTCTATATTTCTAATGTGGTTACAAATTAAATATCCGAATAACTGCCAAGAAAAAGTGTTGCAAAAGTTCTTCAACTGTAACAGATATTCGTAATGAGCAATTGCAGCATTCACTTTCAGTGCTTCACCAGAAGGACATATAAATTCAAATATAGCTAAAATTAACTGTGATGAATATGTAACCAACCTGCTCCTGTTTCTCATGGAATTCTTCAAGAAATGCACGTCTCTTCAACGCAAAATGTAGATACAGAACATGTGAGGCCTTCTTATACAGAAGCCACCTAAACTGATAGAAGAACTAGTTAACATTATTGAATGCATTTAAACAGTTCATATTTTACAGGATCACAAAACCTCAACAATGCAACAGATGAAACAAAAACAGCAAGTTCAGCGTGATAAATAGGCTCTAAGCTCCTGGGATCAGTTTTTTACAGCATCCATCAACTACACATATGATGACCTGATGAGTTGTGCATTTGCAATGATGTGGTTGTACTGTTTATCTTCCTCTCAAAAAGTAAAGGTTGTACTGCTTACCCTGGTTAAGTTTACATCCTTGTGTTTTCTTTTTATGTGTGTGTTTACGATTTATGCTTCACAAAGAAACAAATGATTGCAAATCTAGATCAGAGGAATTACATAAAAGGAACCGTAAATTGTAATGAGCAGTTCATTTTCCAATGATGTAACTTGCACTGTTTATCCTGGTTAAATTTTCCTCCTTTTGGTTTCTCTGATATAAGTGTGTGTTTAATTGGCTTCACACTACTTAAGTGATTGATTTATGCTTTCACATGTGTTTAATTGGCTTCACACTACTTAAGTGATTGATTTATGCTTTCACAAAGAAGGAAATGATCGCCTGTCCAGGTCAGAGACCAGAAATTGTAGTAACAACAAAAGCATATAGTACACGGTTGGGGCTAAAATACGTAAACATGAAAGTCTTTTTGCAGTATGACCAGTCAGATTGGTGGTAATGGTGCTAAATACGTAATTTTGGGTGAAACTTCCCACTACATCAGCTCTCACTAGGTGTTTCTTTTTCCTACACAATTAACTTTAACAAACAGCGTGTTACCTTTTATCCACCATTGCTAATTTATACAAACATAAAAATAAACAGCATTATAACCCACTAATGGTATAAAAAAAACATGCTGATGAACATACACACAAGTCCAGATGCAAAAGGCCAATCTTTAAAAGGGAAACCCAACCTACCAAACTGCTTCAACCACACCTAACCATATAGAAATGCAGAATGAGATGCCAAATATATGTATTCCTTATTTCCTTCCGATTCAAATACCAGCACCCAAATTCACATGATGCTCGCTCCAATCGACCATTTTGCCCGCTGTTTTGCCTAACAATATCGCACCAAACACCTTATCCATTCCTCCACTAAATCGCAACCTAACATTTCCACAAATCCAAAAACTAACCTTCCTTTGACCACCAAAAAAAAAAGAACAAACCGAATTCCACAGTAGCATAGTAAGTCGGGACTAAACTTGCCCAAAAAGAACACAAATTTTTTACACCAACCAACATGGAATTTATCTCCCAACGCAAAGAATTTGCCAGCATTTGCATAAAACTGCTAAAATTCGGGGCCCACGAATCAGAGAAACAAGCACCAACCACCCTTCCGTGCAAGCATTGAACTACTCGCTGGCATCCCCAAAACAGAAAGCGGCTTTTTTTTTCCAATCTTCTTTTCTTCGGGGCAGTGAAGGTAGAGGTAAGCCGCATAAAGTTTTTATTTTAAAAAATCCATTGGAAATCAGTTAGAAAAAAACTAAAGCGCAGGCATCGGAGAAACAAATCACGCAACGCCCAATTTACGCAGCAATCCTAAACCGCGAATGCCAAGCAGCACGGACGCCGCCTAATCGAAAGCAGAGCACCAAACCACGCATTCCTAACCAGCAACTGAACAACGACATCAAAAATCAGAAGTGGAGGAGGAGGAGGAGGAGGAGGAGGAGCCCACGGACCTGCTTGTACTGGACCTCGATGGTGTAGGAGAGCAGCATGGGTGTGATGTCCCCGGCGTCGGGGCGCGACACCCCCACGATCCTGGCCCGCGGCAGCTCGTCGAACACCCGTGCCGACTCCGGCAGGCGGAACGACGCCACCGCCGGGTCCCCGTCCGGCTCCGGCGTCATCCGCACGTAGCGGTGCCCGTGCTGCTGCTCCTCCTCCTCGGGTCGCTCCCCGCTCATAGAACCCGACCCCAAATGCACGCCCCGCCAATTGCAATTTTCCGCTCGTTTTTTTTGCAGGGAAAGTGCGGGGAGAAGGCGTGCGAGGGTGGGGGTGCGGCGAGTTTATATAGTTTCGAAGGCGAGAGACGAATCGGAAAAGGGGCAGCTCGATGGAAGGGATGACCGGCAGGGGGAGGGTAGGGTAGGGTAGGGGTGTGCCTGCCAGATTTGGGTTTTTGTCTGCTCTTGGATTGCTCATCTATTTTGGGGTCCGGATTCTGGACTAGGAAGTGCGTGCGTGGGTGGACAGATGGACGTGTTTGCCCCCGCCGGTTGATCTGACGTGGCACGAGGGTTGTATGTTAGTATTCTACAATAGTTTATTTCTTACCTTATTACTAAGGAGAGAAAAAATATTCAATATAATAAAAAGAAACAAATCTTCCTTGAGTTTGTATTTAAGACTTTAATTCTTACTTTAATTGATATACACAAAACAGATTTTTAGGTAACAAGCAAGTCTCCGATAGCTATTTTGTTGTTTCTTGTGTCTTGGTGTCAACAATTTGTTTGTTTTTTTATCTAAAAACAAACTCATATTCTCTCACCACCTTCTCTCCATATCATATCATCTAAATGCTGGTGTGTTCACCTATTAGTAACAAGTGATATAGACTATTATGGATGCTCTTAGAGCATCTCCGCGTCATCGTGTAGGCGAGCGTCTCGCTCTACGGTGGACCATTGGATACCCACAAGTAGACCTATTCGTGGCAGCCCGGCCCGATTTTTTGGGCTTGGACCAGGCCAAGCTCGGGCCCTGATTTCCAGCCCGTAAGCCTGAAAAAGCCAATGATTAAAATGGTTATTTTTATTCAGGAAAATAATTTAAAACCAATAGTTTCTTCGGGGGAAAATAATTTTTAACTATGGCATTGTTTCTTAAGGAGATCATACTATTTCTCAAAAACTGTATTTTTCATACGTTATTTTTTTTCTTTAGTAGCACCACATTAATTTCAACATTTCAAATACCCCAACTCCCCCATTTGGATGGATTTATAGATGCCGGCCAAGCAACACCTATCTAAAGTCAGCTCTAGTTTAAGCTAAGATAGCACCGCGAAAGGGCAAAGTGACACAAAAATGAGATCCTTGTTTACAAACTCTGTTTAGATGATTGATTGTTTTTTTTTAAAAAAAAAACACTGTTTAGACTCTAGGGCACGTGGACAGCATTGCAAATCTAGACAGCCATGGCCCATGGACGAGAAGAGGCTATTACGGTGAAGAAAAAAAAATCCCATTCGTCTTTCTTTAAGCGCAAACGGCTCTCTGGTCCAAATGAGGAGCAAGTAGCGATTTGAGAAGCAAAAGGCAAGCTAACCAAGTGCTCCGGTATGAATGATATGGACCGATGGCGATGGGATGTGAGGGGATCCCACGGAAGGACCGCGCGAATATGCGGAATTCGGTGCGGAGATCATTCCTTGCAAGATACCGTCTGACGCGCGTTGCGTACTTGCGCGCGCGCATATGATTTGGTCATGGGATTCGGAGCGACACGGCATCTTGCTTGCTTGGGGTTGGGAGATTGGCTTTACGTGGGGGCGATCGGAACATGATGTCCCTGTCCTGTGCTAGATTAATCTTTCTCGGCTGCTTTTCTCCGAAAGCTTTGTGCTTGCTTTGTTTCTGAGTACGCTGAAACTGTAGTAGGGATAAGTCAGGATGAGGGTGAAAACACCCTTGTTTGCTGTCTAGCTTAAGGCTAGCGTGTTGGATTGATGAGAATGATTTATCGTGGAAATCTGAGATTTGACTGTGTGGCCTTGAGCCAGGGGCAGAGTTTAGTGAGGCTAAGTTGTCTGGCTTAAGGCTAGCTAGCATGTTAGATGGATTTATCGTGGAAATTCATATTTGATTGACCTTAAGCCAGGGGAAGAGCTTAGTGATGGTTAACCTGAAAATACACTCACCTCCTCCATATGCAAATTCATTCCCTTCATGGGTTATTGGGTCGAATCCCTGCCTGTTTGGATGCGTAGAGATTAGCCTCAATCCCTCAAGATAAGCAAGAATTTTAGTTTAGTTTTTCTGCCCATCGGATCATAGCCCCTTCTTAATTTGTGCCAAGCTCCACCGTAACCTTTGGCTTCCTAGCCTAAGCGACTGTTTTTTTGAGCCATCAACGAGTACGTGAACGTGATGCAAATTTACGATTGTCTATTCACCCTTCGTGGATATTAATGCATAGATAATATAGTTGTGTATACTAAACCCTTTGGAACTGTCTATTCATAAGTTGCCTGAAATTTTATTAAACTTAAGTCACTTGTTGTGACCATTGGATCAATATCTAATCATATGACATCTATTAGATCAATATCCAATCATATGATAATCATATGACACATCAATCTCTACACAAATCCAATAGTCACAACAAGTGACTTAAACTTAAGAAAATTTCAGGCAACTTAAAACTAGCAAAACAGTAGATAATATGATTGTGTCTACTAACCCTTCGTGGATATTAATGCACAGATAATACTCTACTAATTCAAGAAGGATGTAGGGGTGTAAACGGTCGAATTCGAATCGGATATTGGTCAAACCATATTCGTTTCCATATAACTTTAGTCGGATTCGAATGTTAATCGGATGTACACCGAATTCGAATTCGAATCGAATGTGCACCGAATACGAATTCGAATCGGATTTTGGACTCAATTCGATCGAATTCGAATGTCTTTCATGTTTTAGAACAAATTGAAAGGATTTTTCTGGAGCATTGCAATTGTATCATGAGAGCTAATAAAACGTATCACTAGATGACTATAACTATTAGAGGCAATGTTTCATGAGAGCAATATTATAGTACCACCACTAATCCAACCGTGTGGTGAATAATTGATGACATAACAAGAGGGCATAATATATGTTAGTTCCTACATGCAGCCATCCAAGTTCCAAAATAACAACACACACGCACAAGCGCCTCCACTAGTCTGTCTTTGCGCTATTGGGTCGCACCAGACTGCACCGAGTGGCCCCGAAAGCAGAAGCAGCGCACATATCTCTCGCTAGGCCACACCGAGCCATAAGAGGACGATCCACGGAGACATAACACATTGCCGGCAATTGGCCATTTTGGGAGTACCGACGAGTGTTATTAAGTCGGAAATCATTCGGATATTCGAATTCGAATTCGAATTTGACAGGGTGTGTCCTACCATATTCGAATTCGATTAAGTATTCGGATGCTGAAATCCATACCGTATTCGAATTCGATTGAGTATTCGGATGCTGAAATTCATACCATATAAGGATTTTATCGGATTCGGATGTCGGATATTTCGGATTATCCATTACCAACTTGCACCCCTAGAAGGATGTATCACGGTCCCTTTGGGGACATCCCAAACATATCTATCATGATCCAGTCTTTAGCCTGCGACACAGTTTTTTTGCAATCAATTCAAGGCCTAGCTCCATCTCAACAAAAAAAGGGCCTAGCTGAAGCCGAGTTTCTTAGCCCAGGAAGGGAAAGCCCAGATTTTCCGTGACTACATTTGCTCTTTTCCCAATTCCCTGAGGAATCAGCACAATATTTTTTTTTTCAGAAAATTGAAAGCTTCGACCTTCTGACCCAGGTTTTATTCAGAACACACAGGATGGAAGACTGCCTATCCGTCCGTGAGAACACATTCATCCGTCGGACAGCCCGACAGAAGTAAAGTCTTACAGCCCCAGGTTTTGCCAGCAAATCCCCAGTTAGCACATCCATAATCCGTCAGGTACAAAGCCAGAATCAACAAGGAAACCGTAAAAAGCTACAGGTCTGCAAGATGGGAATGGATTAGAAGATTGCCCCAATAGGGCCATCCTCCTGGTGCTGATACAAAACAGAGGATCCCTACAAATCCAGACTGTCCAGCTTGCTGCTACTGAGTGAGATATGATGCGTCGGCTGTATGGTCATTATTTTTCTCGTTGTTCAGACTTCAGAGCAATCTTCCATCGTGGGAAAAAAAATTCAGTGGGGGTGTGGCTGGAGCGAGGTCACGCTGTATCCACCGTTCATCCGACTCCCTCGAATCCAATGGCCCCTCCCTAGAGAATTTCCTTCCTCCATCATGGTGGACAACTGCAACAGTTACGCTGTAGTGAATTGGAACAAAAATATTACAAGTTATTGCCACTCAACAGAATATACGGACGTGGCTCAGTAGTTAGGCGACATATCAGGTGCATATGCAACATTCTGCGCACATATACACATGAGAGATCCTATCCATCCATCTAGCGATCCACGGATGTCCTCGCACCCACCTCCCACTCACTGCCCATTTTGCGAAAAAACCCCCGCCCGAAACCATTGTTTCTCAGTTCTCCCTGCCGAATTGTCCTCATCCTCTAGCACCTCCCGCGCCGGCCCCTACGTCACCCACGGCTTCCTGTGCCTCTGCCCCCGCACCTACGCCGCGTCCTGCGCCGAGCCGCCGCCGCCTCCTGTGCCTCCGCACCGAGCCAACGCGCCGCCCCTCTGCGCCTAGCCTACGACGACGCCTCCTGCACCTCCCCCCCCCCCCCGTGCCTCCCCCTGAGTCTCTGCCCCCGCATCGAGCCGATGCGCCGCCTCCTGCGCCTCCCGCATCAAGTTCCCCCACTGAGGTCCATTTGAATTCAATTCTTGTATGATTTCAATTCTTGTATAAGTGAATGAGCTGCCAGATTTCAGTTCTTGCATGATTTGAATTTTTGAAATGTCTGAAATTGAAATCATGGCAGTGTGTGTGCAAGATTTCGTTGGAGGCAATGGAAGTAACATTGTGATTTCGGGCGGAAAAGCATCGGAAGCAACATCATGATACTTAAAATGTTTGATGGCAGTTGGTAGTTCTTTTAGGGGAAAGAGTAGTCTTGACAGTACTCAGTTGATGGAGAAGAAAAAAGTTTGTTTGTAAACTGTAATGTGTCATGTATCCGTCAACTGTAATGCGCTACACCATGTAGTATTGACTAGCAAATAATGTTTGTTTTCAATTCTTGTATGAGTGAATGAGCTGCATGGTTTGTGTTGTATGAATGATCGTCATGTCTGAACTTGAGTTGACTTGTTATTCTTAATACTTGAAATGTATGAACTTGAAATCATGGCAGTGTGGGCGCCAACGGTGTGTGTGTGCCAGATTTCGTTGGAGGCAACGGAGGCAAGAAACTGAGTGAACCGAAACTGAGTATTAGAAACTAAGTGAACTTGAAATCATCGTAGTGCGTGTGCCAGATTTCGGTTTTTTCTGGTATTAGAAACAAAACTAGGAACCTGATACTGTATACATCAAGATTGGTTTTCTGATTGCATAAATCAAGATTTTCTGATTAGTTTTTTGATTGCATACATCAAGATGTCCATGACTCTTAGTTCAAAACCAATTACCTTTCTGATTGCATACATCAAGATGTCCATGACTCTTAGTTCAAAACCAATTACCTTTCTGATTGCATACATCAAGAATTTCTGGAGAAGGAGATAATTGGTTTCACACTCAACAGATTTTCTGATGGCAGTGTGTTTCATCTTCTGATTGCATGCATTCGAAACCAATTACCTTTCAGACTCAACCCAAGATTTTAAGAATGATTATCATCAGGACTGCAGTGTACCTTTTAGACACAGCAGCACTTCATCCAAACAAACTTGAAGAAGCAACCTCCCATACATCATGACTACAAAATTCTGATACTATTTAGCATTTTTAGGAAAAATTCTGATACTATTCAGCATTCTGATACAATCATGATGTTCTGGGCATGTTCAGGAGCAAAATTTCAAAAAAATTCTGATACTATTCAGCTGGCACATGCACCTGATACTATTCAGCATAATTCTGAGCAGCATAATTCTGAGCAAGCACCTGATACTGTTTTGAGCAAAACTCTGAGCAAGCACCTGACATTGTTTTGAGCAAAACTCTGAACAATGCTTACAACTGAGGAGACTTACAAGCAATAATACACATAGAAAGTTACAGATTCACTTAAGACACAGGCACACATCCATTCATCTCACCATAATTTAGAACATGCACTTCCATTCACCAAAAAAAAAAATCATGGAATTGCAAATTTCATGGTAACAAGCATTCAGGCCATTGCAAACAAAATTTTCATTAATTCTAATTCATGGAACTTCATTGATTCCCATTACAAAATTAGCTGATACTATACATGGAACTGAATACATGGTTCTTACTCTGGAAATTTTCTTCTTCAACATGTACTCTGAATAAACGGTGTCAAGTAGCTTATTTGTGATCAAGGAGATATAAGCTATTCCACTGACCATGTTTAGATTTTTTTTTTTAGACTATGTTAATTCACTGAACCTGATACTGTGGACTTCTAGGCTTCTAGCACTCACATGCTTTCAGTTTGGTAAGGAAACTTGATACTGTACAACTGCAAAAGGATGGCACTCACACAAACCTGACACTTTCATTTAGGCACTCACACAGGCTTTCACTTTATCATTGTGTCATGTACGAAAGAGACCATTATAAACGGTATTAGGTGCTTTGTTTCTATAGATTTTTGTTGCCAAGCATGTTTATTTTGCAAGCTATATTATTACGCCATCATCAAGGAGTTCATTACATCAAGGAATCCCAAGCAGATTCATTACACAATCAAAGATTACATATTGCAAGGAAAATAGGGACTGTATTATTGTTCTTCTTCATCCTTCCCCACAGCTCCTACGGCATGCCATTGTTGTTGTCCATGTTCTTCACAAATGTTGGATATATGGATCCAGTGGAGTATATCTGCACCAATCATAGCCAAAAAAAAAAATGAAAAACTAAAGAACTGATGATCATATACAAGGCTTCAGCTACCAACTTCCTTTGGAGAACAGTGTCAAGCTCACTAAAAAGCAAGGGGACCAAGGGGACTCGGCGCAAGGGAAGGGGGTTGCTTACCTCACACAAGGCCTCGTCGCTAGCAGAAGTGGGGCGACGGGCGGCGCGGAGACTCAGCTGGGGCGCAGGGTGACTAGGCGCAGCCAACTTGGAGCGGTGTAGACGGGGCGGCGGGGCCATTGCACGGAGACTCGGCTGGGGCGACTTGGCGCGGTGCAGAAGGGGCGACGACGGCACGGCGCACGAGTGGGGATAGGCTTAGGGCGCTGCTAGGGAATCGTAACCCTAGCTCACAAGTCGCAAGGAGCATTGGGGAATCGAGGAGGAGGGCCGGCTCAGCGAGCCGCTCGTTGACTCAATTGGCTCATGAGGCCATTAAGGCCCAGTCTCCAGTGCCCTTCGACCCTTCCCCTTCCTCTTGATTGAACTCGATCCCCAACCCCAGTTGGCCAGTTCGCCCTTCCCCAATCCCCCACCCGATCCTCTTCCTCCCGAGACTCCCAATCCCCTCCGCGTCGCCGCCCTCTCCCTCCGCCGCGCTCCCCAGGCCCCGTGCTCCACCACGCCCTGTCGCCTCCGCCTCTGTCAGGTCTTTGAAATCAGCAAGTTCAGAAAACCTAACCTTGTCGGGAAGATGAGCAGTGAAGGTAAGTCGGCGGCCAACATACCGTTTCGTCGACTTCACGTAAGGAGAAATGGAGGGCTAGGATCTGCGGCTGTGCGCTGAGAACTGATCCAAAGGCTCAAGACTTATATAAGTTTTACTGTGTTGAATTTACTGTTGTCGTTTTGTTTCGAACTTCTTTTTCCTTTCGTCTGTAAGCAAATTGGCGGTAAAAACTGGGTTATATACCAGCAGCCGAGTAAGGAAGAGGTATCAAAGAACAACATATTAGCCTACTTTAGTTTGTTAGCTGGTAGAACACTAGCGCACTTTCCCCTCTCTCGTATTGGGCGATTTCTTCTTACCAGATTTCCTGAACGGATTCTCTGATTATTCAGAACTTGTCAATGGTATCAGAGCCTACACAATCCTTGGCCGAGAGTTTGTGTTAGTGAGGGTTGGAGCGATCAGTCGATTCGCGTCCGTAAAATTCCTGAGCTTAGCCAGATACGGGATTTGAATGGTGCCGAAGACTAGATCACACGGGTCGGTGGAAGAAGCAGAGGTCGAAATGGAGAATCGAGCGGAGATCCGCAAGATTCAAGCGAAGCTGATGGAGCTGGAATCGTTGAAATCTGATGTGGCGGAGATCAAGAGCCTATTATTCGCTCAGTTTTCTCATCTGTCGAGGGCAGATGCAGACGTTGTGGCGACCGGGTCCAGAGAAGAAGGACTGAGGCCACCAGATCTGGGAGCGGGTACGTCCTGGAATCATGAGCAGAGCAGGAGGACTGGAACTCCAACGACTTTCTTTGTAGAGCCAAATACGGTAATACCCAATGCTCCACCCGTTTTCTCGACAACAATTAGAAACACATCACAAGTGGACTTGAGTGAAAGGGGAGGTGAAGCTCTAAGGAGAACATTACAGCCGACTGTAGCAGCACACATGATGAGCAGTTCAGGTTTTCATCAGGGACCTGGAATACCTACGGTTCCACCTTGGAATTGGCAAACTAATGCTCCAACTACGGCAGCTCCGACATATTATCACCCAGCGATGAGTACTAACCCGAACAATGATGCTGTTTTAACCGTTCAAGGAGGAGTGTTTACATCAATTTATCCGGGTATGAACTTGATAGGCCCGACTGGAGGAATGAACCGGAATCTCAACAATGGGGGTCATCAGTATGCGGATGCAGTTATAAGGGGCCCAAAGCTTGAACTACCCTTATTCTCTAGAGAAGAACCGAGGGGGTGGCTGGAGCAGTGCGAAAGGTTTTTTGAGATGGCTGGAACGCCGAGGGATCAGTGGGTGAATCTTGCTACTGGGCACTTTACAGGAAAAGCTCATACTTGGTTTAAAGGAATTGGCATTACGTGGCAAGTTCTGAATTGGCAACAATTGGAAGCGATGTTGGCAGATCATTTTTCAGAAGCTAGTGCACATGAAGCAGTGGAGAAATTGCAAACCATGAGACATATGGGCAATGTCAGTAAATATATTGATTATTATGAGAAGTGTGTGGAGTTAGTGAGAAGAGATCATCCGTACTTGCAAGAAGCTTTCCTATTGAGCTGTTTTATTGGGGGTTTGAAGGAAGAAATCAAATATGGAGTCAGTATGCATCAACCGAAGGGATTGTTAGAGGCATATTGGTTGGCTAAGTTAGAGGAAAAGGCAGTACATGCAAAGAAATCTAGTCACCCGGGTGTCTTAATAGAAACAAAACTAATATTCCAAATGTCAGGGCTGTTCCAGCGAGAGGCATGGTTGCTGATGGTAACGATAAAGGAAAACTACAGTTCCAAGAAGGAAAAAAGAGGACTTGTTGGCATTGTAATGAGCCATGGGTCCCCGGGCATAATCTGAAGTGCAAGGTCAAAAAGGCATTGCATGTTATTTTGATGCAAGGTGAAGAGGAGGAAGCAAAAAGTACTGAAGAGATTGAGTTGGTTAAAGAACCGGGGTTTGTTACAGCTCCTGGAAGCCCAGATATGGCTGAAGAAAAACAAGAGGGTGAGCAATTGTTGGTAATTTCTAATACTGCTATGAGTGGGGTTTCTAGTCCTGCTACTTTTTCTTTGAGGACAGTAATTGGGGGAAAAACAGCCATTATGTTAGTGGATAGTGGTAGTACCACTTCATTTATGGATTATGAGTTCGCGGTCAGATGTAACTGCAAGTTGATATATCAGCCGTCAAAGAAGGTGACAGTGGCCGGGGGAAGTGAATTGTCCACTAATGCTAGAACTGAGAAAGTGGCTTACAAGGTGCAAGGTTGCATTTTTTTCAACTTCATTTCAGTTATTGAAACTTGGGAGATATGATGTTATCCTTGGAGCGGATTGGATCTATGATTATAGTCCTATGGGGATGAATTTAAAGACTAGAGAATTGTCGATTTACAAAGAGGGCAAGACTATAGTTTTCAAAGACAATACATTTTCAGAGAAACACCATCTGGTGGGTGCCTCTAAATTGGAAAAAATGTTCAGAACAGAATTGCTGGGCTGCATGATTCACCTTAACTGGGTTCAAGAATCTGAACCTCAAGAATTCAAGGAATTACCAAGAGAGGTGCAGGGACTGTTACAGCTATATGCGGAGGTGTTCGATGAGCCAAAGGGCCTACCGCCTAAGAGAGAGTGTGATCACTCGATACCATTAAAAGGCAAGGAAGATCCTCCAAATATTAGACCCTATAGAACTCCTCATCATCAAAGGGATGCCATGGAGGATATCATTCGGCAGCTCCTAGAGTCTGAAGAGATCCGAACCAGTGTGAGCCCATATTCCTCTCCAGCTATAATGGTTAGGAAGAAGGATGGCTCTTGGAGGTTGTGTGTGGACTACCGGCAACTCAACTCAATGACAGTTAAGAACAAATTTCCTATGCCTATCATAGAGGATCTACTGGATGAATTACATGGCGCAACCATTTTCTCCAAGTTAGACCTCAGGTCAGGGTATCACCAAATCAGAATGGTGGAGGCAGACATATCTAAGACAACCTTTAGAACTCATATGGGTCATTATGAGTATACGGTCATGCCATTTGGGTTAACTAATGCACCAGCTACCTTCCAGTCACTCATGAACCAAATTTTCTGTAATCAATTGAGGAAGTTCATCCTGGTATTCTTCGATGATATCTTGGTGTATAGCAAGAACCTAACCGATCATGTAGAGCATTTACAGCAGGTTTTGCAAATACTGATACAGAACCAACTTAAGGCCAGAAAAAGTAAATGTTGTTTTGCCATGGCAGAGATAGGATACCTGGGTCATGTTATCAATGGAATGGGAGTGGCTACTGATCCTAGAAAGATAGCCGATGTGTTGAATTGGCCAACACCCAATACTATAACTAAGTTGAAAGGATTTCTGGGTCTAACTGGTTACTATAGAAGGTTTGTGAGAGGTTATGGGAAGATTTGCAAACCACTTTTTGAGGTTTTGAAGAAAGATTCATTTAGCTGGGGAGAAGCACAATCTATAGCCTTTGATACATTAAAAAGAGTCATGACCACATGTCCAGTGTTAGCTCTACCTGATTTTTCTAAACTATTCATATTAGAAACTGATGCTTGTGGTACTGGATTGGGAGCAGTCTTGATGCAAGAGGGCAAACCGATTGCGTTCTATAGCAAGACATTGGGATTAAGAGCAGCGGCTCAATCAGTATATGAGAAAGAAGCCATGGCGATACTAGAAGCATTAAAAAAATGGAGACACTATCTTTTGGGCAATCAGGTGGTGATCAGGACTGATCAGAAGAGCTTAAAATACATAACAACACAGAGGTTAGTGGAAGGAATACAACACAAATTACTTCTTAAGCTATTAGAATTTGATTACTTGGTGGAATATAAAAAGGGGAAAGAAAATATTGCAGCTGATGCATTATCTAGAAAAGATAGTAGTTCACAGGAAGGAGAAGAGACTTGCCAAGCCATGGTTACCATTATCCCTGAGTGGGTGGAAGATGTGAAAAATAGTTATGTGGGAGACCCTCAATATGAGAAGATGGTCATTAATAATCAGATTCAAGCTGAGTTGGACAGAAGCTACACCTTTGAATCAGGGTTGGTAAAGTATAAAGGAAGAATATATGTGGGAGTGGGAACTGATAGCAGATCAAAGATTATAGAATCTTTTCATGCATCACCTTTGGGAGGTCATTCAGGGATGAGGGCTACATACCAAAGGATTAAAAGGTTGTTTTATTGGCCTAAGCTCAAAAAGAATGTCAAAGAACAGGTTGCAGAATGCCCGGTTTGTCAGATTACGAAATCTGAACATATACACATTCCAGGATTGTTGAATCCACTGGAGATACCCGATATGGCTTGGTCACACATCAGCATGGATTTCATAGAAGGTCTACCTAAATCCAAAGGAAAAGAGGTAATTTTGGTAGTAGTAGTAGACCGATTCACAAAATATGCTCACTTTTTATCATTGTCTCATCCATATTCTGTGCAACAAGTAGTTCAAATTTTCATGGACAACATCTTTAAACTGCATGGGATGCCAATTGCAATAGTGACAGATCGAGACAGAATTTTCACTAGCCATTTGTTTCAAGAGATTTTCAGTTTGATGAGAGTTTCATTAAGGTTGAGTAGTGCATATCATCCACAAATGGATGGGCAAACAGAAAGAGTAAACCAATGCTTAGAATCATACTTGAGAAGTATGACATTTCAGGAACCGAGAGAGTGGATGAATTGGCTAACTTTGGCCGAATGGTGGTATTACACATCATATCATACATCATTGAAGATTACTCCCTTCCAGGCTTTATATGGTTACCCTCCGCCACAAGTGGGAGAATTCAGCCTTCCTTGTACTGTGTCCGAAGAGGCCAGAGTTACTGTAGAGCAAAAAGAGAAAATGTTGGAGCAGCTCAAAGAGAATCTGCGCAAGGCACAAGAAAGAATGAAATATTTCGTTGATAAAACCAGATCGAAGAGGGAATTACAAGTGGGAGACATGGTATATCTTAAAATGCAACCTTACAGGTAATCAGCTTTTGGCATACGTGGATCACTGAAGCTCCGGTCAAAGTTCTATGGACCGTTCCGAGTTTTGGAGAGAATTGGAACTGTAGCTTACAGATTATTGCTGCCCGAGCAGACCTTGATCCATCCAGTGTTCCACGTGAGTCAGTTGAAGAAGCACCTGGGGTCACGTGCAGTACCAATTCCTGGAATCCCACTGGTAGGAGAGAACGACAAGATCAAGACTGAGCCGGTTACAATCTTAGACAGAAGAGTTGTGCCCCGCCGAAACGAGCCGGTGGCGCAGTGGCTTATTCAATGGTTAAACCTTGGACCAGAGGATGCTACCTGGGAGGACACTACTTTCATCCAGACCACCTTTCCCAATTTTATTCCTTGAGGACAAGGATGTATTCAAGAGGGGAGGAATTGTCAGGTCTTTGAAATCAGCAAGTTCAGAAAAACTAAACCTTGTCGGGAAGATGAGCAGTGAAGGTAAGTCGGCGGCCAACATACCGTTTCGGCGCCTTCACGTAAGGAGAAATGGAGGGCTAGGATCTGCGGTGTCATGCGCGAGAAGCGATCCAAAGGCTCAAGGCTTATATAAGTTTCTTGTGTTGAATTTATTGTTGTCGTTTTGCTTGAACTTCTTTTTCCTTTCTTGTGTAAGCAAGCGGCGGTAAAAGCGGGTTATATACCAAGAATGAGTAAGGAAGAGGTATCAAAGAACAGCATATTAGCCTACTTTAGTTTGTTAGCTGGTAGAACACTAGCGCACTTTCCCCTCTCTCGTATTGGGCGATTTCTTCTTACCAGATTTCCTGAACGGATTCTCTGATTATTCAGAACTTGTCAGCCTCCCCCTCGCCCAGCTCCACCTGCCGCCTCCGCCTCCCCCTTGCCCATCTCCACCCGCCGCCTCCGCCCCCCTCGCCTAACTCCACCCACCGCCTCTGCCTCCCCCTCGCCCCGCTCGCCCCTCCCACCACCTCCCCATCGCCCCTCACGTCCAAAGGGAGGCCATTGATTGGATTTGGAAAGTAGGTGGTTGATTGATATGGGGATTGGCTTCATTTTTGCATTGTTTCTAAGAATGGTGTCAATTTTTTTTATGTACATTTAGCTCTGTTCATTTAGAAAGGTGTGTTTTTTCTTCTTTTTTGGATTCAAGCACATGATGCACTTTCTTTGGCTACAAAGACCCAAGAGCCCAAGATGGAGGAAAGCGCCTCCGCAATCTCGGACCTTGGTGGCGACAAACTATGCACCGGCCTGCGCATTGTGTTTGTTTGATCTTTATCTTGTTCTAAGCATTGCTGGATTGTGACGATCAGGTCGACAAAGCTTGGTTTGTGTTCGACGTGAAGACGGTCCAGAGAATGGAGCTTCTTGTTCTGCAACATGATTCTATTAGTGAAATTTATTTTGATCAAACCATTCTGTATTCTGTATTCTATCCACGCATGTTTCTTGAAATTTATATGGATCAAATCATTATGTGGATTGAACAGCGGGCGTCGAATCTTGGGCTGGGTGGTTATTGGCTCGGGAGAGCTCGCGAGCCGGCTCGAGCTCCATTTCGAGCCGAGCCGAGCCCAGGTTTCTGCTCGTTTCCAAAACAAGCCGAGTTGTGCCGAGCCACAGCTCAGACCGAGCCTGGCTGAGCTTGGCTCGAGCCGGCTCGGCTCGGCTCGGCTCGTTTCCATGCTTCACCGGTGCTGCGCAGTAGCAGGCTTAGAGCCTTGACGATGCGGCTCATGTCGAGTCGGAAGGCCGCATGGCACTCCAAGCACAGGGCAGCTACAGTACCATCTGCTGGACAAAATACAGTAAGAATCAAAAAAAAATGTTGGTTTCCTTAGAGTGCCTTCAGCCTTTTCTATGGAAGTTGAGCTAAGGTTGAATTATGTCCAAAAGAGGGCAATTTATTTTTTCAAAGTGGAAAAAAGAAGGTAGTGTATATATATATATATATATATATATATATATATATATATATATATATATATATATATATATATATATATATAGGATTAACACCTTCTACTCCCGGGTGTAGTTACCCCCTGATATACCACCTAAAAGAACTTGACATACTCCTTTATCACTTTGGGTACACTCATATACTAATTATAAGATACTCCAATATCAACCACACAAAAAATTTACAAGAGAGTCCATAGTTTTTAGCATATTTTGTAAATACCTTCATATTTGCACATAAAAAGGACTATATCTAAAAAATTGTACATACCACACATAAAAAGGTGTAAATATCACCTAGGTGGTCTTATATACTTATATACTACACACACATACTCTCGGTTGCGTAAGATACTCGCTACGTTGTGAGATACGGAATAAGGAGTAACCACTCCTAAGAGTAGAAAAAAGGCGTCCTTTACAAAATATGCTAAAATCTACGGACTCTCTTGCAAATTTTTCGTGTAGTTCACAATGAAGTATCTTATAATTAGTATATGAGTATACCCAAAGTGATAAAGGAGTATGTCAAGTTCTTTTAGGTAGTATATCAGAGGTGGAGGTGTAACTACACTCGGGAGTAGAAAGTATTAGTCATATATAAAAGAAGTACATACTCCCACTTCGAATATACCATTTAAACCAATATATTATATTTCTTTATCATTTTTAGTATACTTTAAGCACCAATTATAAGATACTCCGATGTGACTTGATTGAAAAGTTTTCATTGGAGCCTTTTATTTTTGCTATATACCCTTTTTCATATATAAAAGAAGTATATAAATAAATTTTGCTATAAAAGGTGGACTTTAATGATTTTTTTTCATGTAACTCACTTTGAGGTATCTTATAATCATTATTGAAGTATGCTCAAATTGATAAAGAGGTATCATAAAACGAGTTAAGTGGTATATGAGAAGTGAGAGTACGTACTCCCAGAAGTACCATACCATTTTCATATATATATACTATGGAATTGTTGGCGAGGATCGTCCGGTTATACTGAAAAACCTTGACTCACATTTCCTTGTTCCCCTTTGCAGAGCTTTTCTAACCATTCTTAGATTGTCTGCTACTTCAACAATTTTCGGACGCATTTTGACATCCAACTTCAAGCATTTAACTGCTAGCTTTCCGATGCCTTCAAGAAACTTCATGTTTTTTTGTGTCCGCAATTTCTTCGTCGAACATCTGCCTCACCTTTTTCGGTTCAAGTGCCTAAAAACCGGATATCCAGTTTTACACTCTGAATTTATTCGAACAGAACTATCCGCTCTGTTTACACCCCTACACCACAGGTCCACAACAGTTGTGCAATAGGGAATTAATTGGAACATAATATAATGAGTTATTGCCTCTTACAGAAATATATGGTTATGGCTTCAGCAGTAACAGAGCAAGAGAATGATTTTTTTTTTGTAATTCGGCCCTGTGTTGCCATCTTAATTGCAAAAACAACCTCCTTGGTCTCAAAATTGCAAATCTAGCCCCCTGCAGAGCGCAAAAGCACTAGAGCTTGACACGTGTGTAATGTCCCAAAATTTGGCTTTTCAAAAATCTTTTGAGTAGTTTAGGTCCTTGGAAAATTTCACCAATTTTATTTGAATTAATAAATCTTAATTGGGAATTTTCTAAATTAAAAATATTTAATTTGAATAATCTAAACATTAATTAAATAAAAACTTGTGTTATTTGGCTTCCTTGTCTTTCAAGGAATTTCTGGGTATTTTCTGAGATTTTTTCGGATTTATTTGCTATTTATTTGATCTCCTTGATTTTTGATCTTTTATTTTAATTCCAAAAATCAGCCTTTTCTCTCTCCTGCCCATGTGCTACAGTCAATCGTGAGTTGTTCATCCACAACCTCCAGGCGAGCACTTGAACGTATATGAAACTAACTCAAAACTTCCCAAAAGCATAACTTTCTCCATGGTGCATATAAAAACGAACGGTTTGCGCTCACGTGTCCGTCTTGATCTCCTTTTCCAATCCCCTGATTTGGTTTTCTCCGAATCAATCTATTTTCGTTGCAATCTCCAGAAAACCGAGCTCCAACCGAAGGTCTTCTTGTGACTCGCGCCGTCCGACGTCCCGCGGCGAACCGTCTGCGGCGTTGGCCGGCGTCGTCGCCTCTACGTCATGGTTCCATCCCCTTCGCCCGAAGATCGCCGGAGCACCGTCGGCCATTAAAGCCAAACCGTGTTCATCGCGTTGCTCGCTTCCTCGGTGAGTTTTTCCAAAATCCGACCGCGCCATCGCGTCCGGCTCGTCGTTTCCTTTCCGTTTTGCCCCTTCGCCGGTGCCGCGTCGCTGCCGTCAGCCGGCCACACCGTGCGCTTAAATGAGCCATGTCCTGTAGCTTTCTTGTTCTGTAGCTTTTCTTTTGCCTGCGTTCTGAATCAGTTCGGTGGCCTCCTTTGGAATTCTATCTTGGCTAATCCATTATCTAATCCTTGTTGCCATGACAGTGCCGAACTCATGCCGTCCATCCTGTGCACCAAAATCATCTTCTGTTGCCATCACCTCCTGCCATGCGCAAGAACCAAAGGTAGCAGCTCTTGTTCTCTGTTGCTTGCGTTCCTGTTCATGCCTATTGATCCTTTTATTTGTGCAGTGCGTGTATTCTCAGTTGGTCCATCCTCTCTGTTAATTCTTCCTCTATTCATTGTCAATTCCATGCAACATAACCAGCTGATGCTCCCTGTTCTTTGCTCTCTGTTGAAGCGTTTCTATTAGCTAATGCTTCTTTGGTTGGCTCCCTTCCATGTGGGTCCCAATATCTATTGTGATATATCTCTCTGCCAATTGTTTTGCCATTCAACACCGACATCTATGTCTCCATGCGCCAGATCAGCCTGAGAGTTGTTGCTTTTGTTTTCTTCTCTTAGCATCTAACGCAGGCTGCTCTGTTAATTCTTTGTCTCTATTGAATTGGCCCCACTTGCTATTCAATTAATTCAAGCCATATATATATCTCCTCTCTCTTCCATGTAGACCCCACATGTCATTCACCCAATTGAAAAAAAACCCTAATTATTTCTCTCACTTACATGCGGATTCCGCATGTCAGTCAACTCTTGGTCAACCCTGTTCATGAGCTTGGTCCGCCGTGGACTAGCATATCTCTGTGGACCTGGTCCATAGACCAGTGACCCATATGTCAACCCCTAATCCTATTTTCGAGAATTAATTTAATTCTTGAAAAGCCTTTTATCTTATTGGTCCCACTTGTCACTCTCTCTACCTTATTTCTGGAATTATTTTAATTCTAGAAATTCATAAATACCAGTCGGTCTCACCTATCATACACTCATTCTTTTTCTAATATTTTCGGAATAGAATATTCTGAGAATATTCCGTAGAGCTTTTTCATCATTTCATGTGAATTCCAATCTTCCGAGAGCCATATCTTCTTCATCAGAATTCCGATTGAAGTTTCTAAATTCATCTAAATTCAATATCTATCTTCCAGTACCATTCAATTTCAGTTTGGAGTTTATTTGATTTGTCTTTTAAATTTAGTTTGTTTTGCGTTTTCTTTCTCATTAGACGTTGAAGTCTCGGAATCGTCTGAAGGAGCTGAAGGTCAAGCAAGTAGAAGATTGAAGATAAAATAAGATCATCATTGCTATAGCAAGGCAAGTTATACCCTTGATCATATTGAATCCCAGTTTTTAAAATTACTTTGGTTTAAATTATTGCATTTACTTTAAGTAATTATTTAAATGCTTTTGGGTTTAGCTATTAATCCAATTTGTTATATTCACTTTGTCTATTGTATGTCATAATCTTTTGTCACCCTAGATTGGTTCATATTTAGTTGGTGCTATAGTATTACCAACGTGGGTTGGTTAGTACGAGTAGATTTCTTAGCTATGCAACGAGTCATCATCATCATCATCTGAGTTGTAATTATAAATTTGACTAAGTGATTATGGAACTTTGTAATAAAACGGAGTGTGCTATGTGTTATTACTTTGTGATAGCATGTGTTGTACTAAACCAACAGGGTGGGAAAGGATTTAGACTGAGGCAAGTGGTGGATACTAAGTGATTGGTGGACTTCGTGAATAGGAATGATAATCTTTGTGGCATAGTTAGAAAATGAAAGTCTTGCCTTGGTCAATTAAGGACTTAACTTTGTGCGCCATTGAACTGAGCCTTACTGTACGACCACATGCCTGATGGGACGGGCCTAACGTAGTAGGTTATGGATTCTTGGCATTGATTACTCAGGCTGTAGGTTAGGCTATGAGTGGAGATGTGTACTGCAAGGTAGTCGCATCGCGAGGCAATTCGCCGTGTCCCTGTCCAACGATGTGTGTTATGCCAAAGCACTTCGTTTGGGTTGGCATAGCGGTTTGTAAGTACATCGGGAGTGCCAATGTTAAGATGAAGTTTCTGAACCGTTTTGTTATGATCAGTGCGGCCACACTGGTTATATCGTGTGGGTAAAGTGTACAACCTCTGCAGAGTGTTAAACAATCTATTCGAATAGCGCGTCATGATCATGGACATACTCGGGATTTCACACGAGGGGTAGATTTTCATAAAACTATTGGGAAGGGACAGCTGTGTGATTTAGGTCATATGGCTGTGTGAAAGAATTTGATTAGGCTATGTGTCTTTATGAAAACAAATGCTAAATTAATATTATCTATTTGTTTTGAATTATGCTTTCAACCTATTATTCATATTCAATTGCAAATGTTGCATTTCTGCAAAATAACCACAGAAGCCATTTCCTTTGGAATAAGCCTGCATCTATACATTGCATTCTGTGGTATGACTTGCGAGTACGGTTGTGTACTCACGCTTGTTGTAAAACTTGCGCCCAAATCTACAGAAGTGGAGGAATCGTCGATCAACAAGGTCTACTTCAAGGATCGAGAAGAACTAGGTCGCGCACCCCAGCCGATTGCCTGTGGGCATATGGATAGGCTTCACTGAAGTTATTCCGTTTCGTTCCGCTGCAGCTTCATTGAGCTATTCGCTTTCTGAAGTATTAATTGTAAGTTTTGACCTTAAGGTCTTTACTCTGATATTTATTGTTATTTGTCTATTTATTAGTCATCTTTGTATATAAAAATGATATTTCATCGATGTTGCCACTGTGTGCACTAGCGTGATCCTGGACTAGTGCAGTATACATAGAGGGTCCAGAATCGTAATTTTGGGTCCCGACAACGTGTCACTTTCCGCGCCGAGGGTGTGCAGAACCGCGATGACTGCATGGAATGTCAGGGGGACGCGGGAACGAGGGGATTAGCGCGGAAGGTGGCAGGCCCGGGCTAATTCCGTTTCACTGGAGCGCGACAAGCATGTGGCGACCTTCCGCTCCACGCGAGCGCGGTAGGAGGCTGACAATTCGCTTGATTGGCATTGAATGCTTGATTGAAAGCAAAAGAATTACACGGTTGCAAGCATTGAATGCTTTGATTGTAAGCATTCTAGCACATGAAGAGCCTCCTGCCCTGCTCGGGTGTCGCGAAAGGCCGCCGCCTGCTTGCCGCGCTCCAGTGGTGCGGAAGCAACTTGGGCCTGCCACCTTCTGCGCTAATCCCCTTGTTCCCGCACCCGCCCGACATTCCGCGCAGTTGCCACGGTTCTGCGCTCCCCCGACGCGAAAAGTGACACGTGTCACGCTCTGGTGCTTTCGCGCTCAGTAGGGGGCTAGATTTGCAAGTTTGAGACCAATGAGGCTATTTTTGTAATTAAGGTGGCAGCACGGGGCCAAATTAAGAAAAAATTCTAAGAGAATAGCAGGTGCACTGTGTGCGTTAACCAAACCAAATGTGTCGTAGTTCATGACTATTTCGTGACTATCTATTGCTCACTTTAGACTTCAGAGAGAGAGAGAGGCGCATAATACACGCAGGAATCAAAACTTACAAAGTACAGATCAGAGGGCAGATGGTGTGGAGACCTTGTGGTATTGTCCTAATCTAGGTGTTGAACAACTGGCATAATTGTCGAGGAGTTTAGGGAGTAAACTCTAAGTTTTGAAAACTATCAGGTTTGCTGCAGGTGACCAGCGGTCCGATCGGCCCTGGGACGGTTTGATCGGCCCTAGGGGCGATTTGACCAGCTGAGATTGGGCGGTCTGACCGACCATGGGCGTCAGTCAGACCGGTGGTACTAGCTTTTGAGGAATGGACATCTAAAACTTGTGTGTGAGTGTTTAGATATGTGTTTGCACCAGGCGCTATTGAAAATAGAAATTGGACGTGAAACTAGATAGAGTTTTTTCAAAAAAGTCTAGAGAAGGGTGTTTTCTGGTTTGGAAAGTGGTATGATCGGCCGTTGGTTGGTGGTCAGACCAGTGGCGGTCTGACTGATCCCCCTGTTACGGGGGAGTACGGTCAGAATGGGCAGGGGTGATCAGATCAGCCATGGGCTGGTGGTTTGACCTTCCAAAGGCTGGCGGTCAGACCGGGCCAGGGCTGGTAGTTTGTCCGGCCAAAACCTAGCGGTCACATCAGCCATGGCGAGTTCAGTGCAGTGTGTTGTGCTGGATTTTGTGGATCTGGCCAAGGTCATGGGATTCCGTGCATATGTATTGCATGATGTATGTTCTGGCTAACGTGGGTGAAGTTCGAGGAATTTGTGTCTGGAATCAATTTCTTGGTCTATTGTTGTGCATGGAGGTTTGGAGTCAACTGCAGTCAACATGCGAGAATTATCGGGACCAAGCTAGAAGGGTTGAGGTCTAGAATGATTGAGGATACTAGGTAAAGTGGTTGGTCTCAAATAAGGCCAAAGATGAACAAGAATGACAAGAACAGAAAGTTCGGTGCAATAGGTTGCATCCAGTGGGTAGGGCTAGTTCAAGTGTTGAGGCGGTTCCGTGGGAGTCGATGGAGAGACTTGCCGGCATAAAGAAAGTCATTGATGAACTTACGCGTAGCGAAACATGGGATTGCTTTACGACGATTGGACTCGGTAAAGATGGAAGGATCGAGGAGTATTTTGGTATCTTCGTAAAAATACCAGGTTGGTGACCTTGAAGAAATCACAGCACATGGCGATGCAAAAGAGAAACAGTTTAGGTCATGAGAACAACAAGATCATGAAGAGACAGATTTAGCAGACCCGAATCATCATCCACTTTGAGAAATGAGCGTGAGTGTAGATCTGTTTGTGTGTGGACTTAAAGGGTGCTCACTATACTTTTCTCTCTAGACCTAGCCTCCACTATATAAGTGGGTGCTGTAGGATTTGCACATCCATCCAAGTCTTGGAAACCATAATTTGAGTTTTGAAGAAAGTGGAGAGAATAGAAGAGGGTAGAGTTTGAGATAGATGTATTGAGAGAAAAATTTTGGGATTAGGTGCTTATGAGTGAGATTTTGTCCTCTATGGTGGAGTGGTCGTAAACCTTTAATCCTCAATATCAATCCAATCATATTCGTGCAAAGATAAGTTCCCTCTTGTTTTTGCTCTATCTTTCGAGATTTTGGGGCTCTTGTGTTCTAGGTGATTTTCCTTGGTATTTTGTTGTGAACTTGCTCACTAGGACATGTGGTAGTTGATCTAAGGTCATCTTAACTATCTTTCATCTATGAGCAAGCCTTTAGATCAAGTTTAGGTTTTTCTCCAGTTTGGTGCCTTCTTGCCCTGAATCAAGAAATTTTTGGAATCTTGGCTATGATCATCTTGATATTTGATTGGAATAGTTTCCTGGCCTTCTTATTGGGTTACATCTGAAACCTCAAGTGATTTGGATCTATATATCAAAAGTTATGTCGTTTTGTTGATCCATCATCGTATTGTTTTTTTTTTGTCAGCAGGGGGTTGCGGTCAGACCGGACTCTAGAGTGGTCAGACCTTCTGAGCCGTAGTGTAGTATGATTTTCTTAGTTTTAGCTCGTCTTTCACACCCCTCTAGACCGGCTGAGACCTTGATCTTCATAGCTTTGCATTATTGTTGGAGTGAAAAGTAAGTTGAATACCAATGAGAAAATGAGTAGGCTCCTGTTCAACCCCCTCTAGTCACTATTTCGGTCCAACAGACGACAATGAATATCTTCTGTTCCACACAAAGTCATCACTCACCAACATGAAACCCCGTATCACATAATCTTTGAATTAATAATCTCATGCTAGAAATATTGAGTTGCATGTAGAACCAATTCACCCAAAAGTTTAAGTTGATGAAAAAAGGTGGCAATATACTTCAACACTCCTCTCATGTCTAGGCTCTACCAGGCCTAAGACGTAGACTAGAAACGAGCCGCAATTATTATTATTTATACTGTGTTAGCTAGGTCTTGAACTTAAAACCTCTTGACTCTGATACTATATTGATTTGCGTGCATTAATCAGTTCACTCAAAGGATTAAGTTGACAAGAAACATCACATCACACTCCACATGCTTCACCGGCACCATGGAGATTGCTTGACGTGCTGTGTGGTAATTGCCTCAGAGCCTTGACGACTATGCTCATGATGGGCCTCAAGTCCGCCTCGCATTGCACGTAGAGGCCTGCGATTGCAACTAGACCTGTTCGTGGGTGTTCTGGCCAGAGCCTAGGCCGAACTCGGGACTTGATTTTCGACATGAAAAACATATTAGATATAATAAAAAAAATCTATTTCTATATTTTTGAAATGAATTAAATATTACTTTTTATTTCAAAGAAATTAAAATAATTTTTTTAACTAAAAAATTATTTTTCGGGTCGGGCTAGGCTCGAGCCTGCCCATTTGAGGTCAGGCCTGAAAAGCCTGCCCTGGTGTTTGAACAGATCTAATTGCAGCCATTTGTTTGACAAAATGCGCCAAGAACAAAGAAAACATTTGGGGTTGTTTGGTTCATGGCCAATGAACCAAACCGAAATTTGGTCTAGCAAAATTTAACTAAGCCAAAATTTGGCGGAAAAAACATTGTTTTCATTGCAGCTAAGCCAAATTTTTGTGAGCGATTTTCTCATCTTTGGATTGTCCGCGTGCAACATTAGATTTTGTTGGCGTTACCAAATTTTTATTGGCACTACCAATATTAGTAGCAAACCAAACTATAACTAGTTTTTATTGGCATTACCAAAATTTGGTTTAATTGAAGTTGATAAGTGTTGGTAACTAACCAAACAAGCCCTCGGTTTTGAGAGCAGTACTGTGAGAACCAATAAATTGAGAATTTTTACGGTTAACTGTACTCCCTCGAATAGATGTAGAGATTAAATCTAACCCTTGATTTGCCAGGGGCATACTTCTTATAAGCTAATTTTAAAGCGGTTATTTGACAGCTAGATGACCTTTTCTTTCTTTCTTTCTTTCTATAGTACCATTTTGTACTAGTTTATGGTTGCATCGATCCTGTGGAACAGTAATCTCTGTTTTTGTAGCAGCCCAGTAGATTTGCTGATCAGAGATGTTCTTCAGGGTACTCGCACAAGACAGCGACTTCGTCCATACGATCAGGACATCGATCGGTTTCCTTCTGTGTGGTGACTCCGGTGAATTTTCCTTGATGGGACACATCACTAGTTTTCGCTTTTGACAATTCCTTGCTTGACCCTTTTGAGTTTGACGAGTTCCCTCCATGCTGCCAGGAAAGTAGATGAGAACAGAAAGGAAGAGGTTATTGGAGGCGTTTTGCATCGTGAGCAGGTGGCGCTTGTTGGATTGGATGTCGCAATTGTTCGATGAATAGCTTGATCATGATTTGTTCGGTTGTCGCAATCTACAGTGCCACATATCATAAGCTGATCGGTACCGTTCAATTGAAAAAGAAATGTTTAGATCAACTGTTATAGTATTTTTGATACAGTAAAATCGCTACGATACACACTGCATTGTTCCTATAGTATCTGCTATAGTGCTATGTTGAGTACTGTTCACAGTAGCAAGCTACTGTTCCTACCTCTTTTTGCATTGAAACGAATTCTCTGAAAGAATATCTCAGTGTGAGGCCCCTCCCGACCCTTGAATTGCAGGAGGTTGAAATGTGTGGAGACCGAGGAAGGACCTCCCTCAAAGCTCTGATTGCGTGGCCCAAATGCCGACGTCGTCCCATACGAAGATACGCCGACAAGTGCTGTCCGGAGGGGCCTGTTTGTCTGTGACTCGTTACCGTGTGTTTGTACCCACTCAATCTGCTGGATTAGCGTCGCATTTCCGGGTCGGATCCGCGCGTACCACAGAGCAGCGTGGGCTCCGTCCGTACTTCCATGGGTCTGCCTTTCGTTTTCCGGCGGGTGTAGGTGAGATGAGATCCGGTTCTTCTTTCTCGCGAGCTAGACAGGTTAAAATATGCGAGAGATCCTCCTGCCGTCGCACCCGGGCCGTGGCTCACGCAATGCCGACGAGCGCGGTGTTTCCAGGAACTTCCCCGCACTGACTGATACGACGACCGACTTTGGAAACGGGGAGTCCCCGCGGCCGCGTTGGCCCGCACGCTGTCCCCCCGCGGAAATGTTCGCAGGTCCAAGTCGCGGCGAGAAGCGACTTCCAAGTTGTAAACACTGAAGAAAACGACCTCCAATTAAGCCATAACCCATAAGCCAAGCACTGACTGGGAGTCAACTCTGACCTTGAACGACTGACCTCCATGCCCGCCTGCCGAGCGTGCCCCTCACGGCCCGGCGAAACCAAAACTCCGATGATACCCTTTATTAGCCTTCCGTTGTCGCGGTATTAGCGAGGGCATTTTAGTCCTAAATTTACGTATAAGATACTGCACTAACCAACAAACAGCACGCTCCCCAAACGCCAAATCAGCGACGAGTTCGCAGCCGTTTGCTTTGCAGCTCACTACAGTGAAGTCCATGGCCGCCGGTAACTCGAAGATCACATGTAGCGTGTTCCACGGCAGCTGCTACCCGAGGGACCCATCTCCATTGAAGCCGACGAAGGACGTGTCTAGGGCCGCACAGGTGGAAGGGCCGTCGAGTTACGGCATCACCGGCAAGCTCCTGCTCGCCGCGTCCGGGGCGTTCGCGGGCATCCTGCTGGCGCTCATTGCACTGCACATGTATTACAGAGGCGAGCGCCGGCACTTCCGCGACCGCCGGAGGCTGCTCCGGAGCCTGGCCATCTCCGGCGGCGCCGGCGAGGAGCGCGACGGCGGAGCGGCCCCGTCGCCGCGCGGGCTCGACCCCGCGGTTCTCCGTGCGCTCCCCGTGGTCGCCGCGGGCCCCGGGGCCGGGGACTGCGCGGTCTGCCTCGCGGAGTTCGGGAACGGCGAGAAGGCGCGCGCGCTGCCGCGGTGCGGGCACCGATTCCACGTGGAGTGCATCGACGCGTGGTTCCGGGAGAACTCCACGTGCCCGCTCTGCCGCGGCGACGTCGAGGCGCCAGACGCCGCTGCCGACGCCCAGCCGGAGGTGCGCATAGATGTTGCCGAGGACGCCGCCGCGGCGGCGAAGGGCAGGGCGCCGGCGATGGGGAGGCTGCCGAGCGGCACGGACCTTGAGAAGACGAGGCGGATCTTTTCTTCGACCCGATCCGCTTCCTTCTGACAGGACAGGCTCGGATTGGATCTTTGGATGGCAGAAGCTTCAAGGTTCCTCCTCGCTTCTTGCTGCACAGATCTCCACGCGCGTCGTGGATCATCTCTTTGGAGCGTTCGTCCACTCGACTGACTGTACATAGATGATAGATTTGGCTCTGGGTGTACCTGGTTTTGTACAATTTCTGGCAGATGAGTCGTATTTTTGGGTCTCGAGTTATCAGTGGACGTGATTCTGGTACCTGCTTCGTATTATTATGACCGGTGGTTTTATTTACCATACTTGTAAAGTTGTACTTGCTCTATCCGGCAAGAGGGGACTGGGAAAGTTAGATTAGGAGAGATACAGAGGTTTTGTCGACCATGTTGTCATGAGACTTGATGTCTTCACAAGTATTTTCAGTTGTACCTGTGCGGCTGAATTCATTTATGGTGTGTTTGGTTGTATCCGTATCTCTAGTTTGGTTTGTATAGGTCGTACAGGTTGAATGGATGCAATGGTGAGTTATTTGGTTGCTTGTTTCTACTAGATCAGACTGTACTGAGATGTTGTTTGATTGACTCTATCAGGACAGTGGATATATGAATAGATGGAATATTAGGTTGTTTGGTTGCCTGCACACGACAGAGTGTGCTTATCTCTTCTAGTGGGCGGTGAGAATACTTTTTTGGTAGAAGAGAAGAGAAAAAAAAAATATGGCATATAACAACAGAAACTTAACTGTGAGTGGCATTTTACAAAATTTGTGATTCTTAAATGAGTTGGGACCGTTCATTTCTGAAAGTAATTTTACGTTTAGTTTCTTTAGTTTTCTTCTCCGCTAGTTTTGTTCTTCTCTTATGAGTTATTAGCCAAACTACCTTTACCTGTGATGGATTTAATCGGATCTGCTCAACAAGACAAAGATGGCGAGAACTTCTTTTATTAATTAACCCATTTTTAATTTATTTTTATTACTAACTAATCGCCAACTTTATTTTTAATTATGACCTTTTTGGTCACGCCACCATTCATAGCATAGCAAAACAACATTGGTGTGGCCAAATCATGTCACTATACCACCAGTGGTGTGGTAAAAAGTGATATTTAGCTAGATTTTACCCTGTGGCATGACGGTGTTGTGTTGCCACACCACGAGTTATGGCGTGATCAAAAGAATCAGATTTGATAATAAAGTTGCCAATGGGTTAATAATTAATTTTTTTAAAAAAATAGTTTAATTAATAAAAAAGTCAAATGGCGACACCTATGCCAGAAATAGTTAATTTGTTGGAATACTAAAAAAAAAATGTGTGTAAAGTAAACTTATTTTGTTGGGTCGTGTTTTTTTTCCTTTTTTTTTTCTTTTATCACAGATAGTAGATGAATGCCCACACGTTACTACGGATAAAAGCATATATTGAAAAGTTATACAAATTTATAAAAGACATAGTTAACCAATTAGCAGATAGGCAAAAGGTTGTATCAGGTGTTGTGCTAATTGGAAGATATGATTATATGAATCATCAACAAATATGGTATAGTTATGAAAATATATGAAATGCATTATCACGTTTACTGGTGGTGGCAATCAAATATGCAGAGCATTTATTTTTATACTACTGAACAAATTCAGTTGTTGAAAGCCTGGCTGGCAAGCACTAATATTTGAGCCATGAACATCGTTTTCTACCACCAGCTTATGTTAAGGCTTTTAAATTTCTTGTGCAGCTCTCGGCTGCCGCAAGCGTCCTTCGAACTACTTGCATACATCGCCCTAATAAATATTTCATCAAACTCTTTCAGTATTAAGTAATGTTTGCTTGCTGGGATAAAAACTTCATGAGTTAATAAATTAATGTCAAGTTAGCTTTTATATCGTTACAATCCAAATTGAAAGCAAATGCACAATCATCGCAGGAGCTAGTGCAATTAACAATTCCTAAATTTTCACAATAAACCTATTGAGAGCTAACCCGACTGATACAGACGTACCACATGTCCACGCAGAGAGGTAAAGACAGGGAGAGGGGGGCATATCTTACCGTAAGCCCGCCAATTGCCATGCTGCTCTGCGTGCTCCCCCGACCGGCCACGCCGGCCCTCAACCTATTGTGCTTGCATCGCGTGTGGCCTTTCCCTTCGGTCAGCCGAGCCTGCGCCGCATGTCCCTCACCCTCAGCTTGCCTACTGTTGACGTTGTGCAGTCATGCCCCTCTCCGCCTGACCACCACATGCTTTCTATCATTGTGAGAAAGGAGAGTGGGAGTGGGATTATATGTCGAGGAGAGGTAAGAGCGATCAAATAAGAAAATAATGAACAAGGCATTTCATCAAGTGACTAGTTGGTAGTGAAATAGTGAGTTGTTGGGTGATTTGGGGTCGTGGTGAGCCGCAAAGCCCGCCAACTTCATGACATCAAGGACGGAGGAGCTTGAGCTTGCCTGTGGAGTACCGGAAGCAACCGCACGTAATGGTGCTGGTCGAGGAATGGTGTGAGGGTGGCGAGCACTGCGTCACAATGCTTTGACGGCGATGGCAAACACGACATTGAGGATAGAGGGCGTACACGAGAGTGGTGTTGGGGGCGGGTGTCACATCCCCAAATCAATAAAGAGGATTACTATGCATCTCATCAGCATGCATCATTATTTTGAAACATTCATTATATACATTGCACTTTGAAATATCAAACAAAGATGGAACATACACATTAAATTGAACTCAAAAGAAAACCCGAAGCAAATGCTACTGAAGTTCCTCTGGAAATAATTTATTAAAATATTATATTAATTATCTTGAATTGATATAATTTTTCCCAAATTTTTGGGACTAGTTGAGACCCTAAGAAAAATCCAACACAATTTAAAGACACACAATAAGATTGAATTTATATTACACACTTTATATCATGGATAGTGATGCTCAATAATTTTTATGGGCATTAGACCATCCCAGAAACATCTGTGATTTATTTCACATTTTTCTGAATTCTATTTCTATTTTTAAAGCTCTGGTCAAAGTGGAGGAAATTAAATTATATCTCAGTCAAACCCTAACCCTAACCGACCACCACTGTTCCTCGGGCTCGAGTCTGACTAAGTAAACCAGCTCAGCCCAACCCCCTAAAAATGCACCCTCACATGCAAGCGTTGGATCTACGTCCAACGGTCCGAACATCACCGAAGATCGTGAGCCACGTGATCCAAATCCAATGGCCATGACCTCCTTCTGCCTCTTAACACTCATTCCCGCCTTGGTGATCGTGAGCCATTTGATCTAGATCCAATGGCCCACGACCTCCCATGTATTATAACCCTCGCGCTCGCCTTAGTGATCGTGACCCGTTTGATTTACATCCAACGGTCCACGACCTCCCCTTTCTCTTTTGACTCGCGCGCGCACGATTGTGACACTGTCGCCGTGGGCCCGCGTTGTCAGACTCGTCTCTGACCTTGCGCAGGAGCTCCTCGCCATGTGTCCAAGCTTCTCCGATGTGCTCAGAACTGCCCCGTCGACGCCGTCAATCCACCGCCCCTTTTGACCTATCCTAGAGCTTCCCCACTTGACGCCACCTCCATTGCCATCATCTTTTGGGTATAATACCCCCTACGAACCCTAGTTTCCCTCACTTCTCCTCTTTTCGGCTGAGGAGAGGGGAGCTTGTTGTGTTCATCTTTTGGGTAAGCTGATAGCTGATGGTTCCTCTCTACTCTAAGTTCTGAGCCATTTCATTTTTGCTAATGCGAAGCTCTCATTTTGCTTGTAGTAATTGGTTCTTAGTTGAGCTTCTCTGGTTCTTCGAAGAACACATTCGAGGACCTCTCCTTCACATTTCCATCCTCGGTGAGTCTCATCCTCAATTTTGTGGGTAGCTTTGTGTCTTAGGATATTATAAAGTTTTCCCCTCAATCAATTTTACAAATGCACGGACAGGATCTGGTGAATTTGGAGCTTGGACTATTTTCGGCCGTAAGCAACCTTTTCACCTTCCACTTCTTTTTGATAAGATACTATCGTGTTCTTTGCTCCTTTAGCATGTCCTTAAGATGCTGGAGTTACCTAGAGTACCTACTCTTTGTGTTCTTCGCATGATTTCTTCTTTTTGCGAAACTGTGTTGTCATTAACTACTTCTCCGGTGCCGAATTTGCTCCGGCCAAACTCCAGCTTTCTCCGAGCACTTTTCTCCGCTCAGGTAGCATCCTATTAGTCCCTAGGAGCTAAGGCACACGCTTAAGATGTCGCTGTGGAGCTTTTGTGTATTTCACACTTTTGCCGTAATTACTTATGTTGCTCAACTCCGGCTAGCCGTCGGTAACGGCCGGCTCCGCCGTCGAGATTGTCACCAGGAGGTGCGCAACACTATTGCCTAGATATTGCGGCCCTTCGCCGGCTCCGCCGGGCAAGCCTGCTGTACAAATCTCATTGTCGTATTCGGACAAACACTGTAGCAGGAGATCTGGAGTTAATAGGTAATCATTAGCAACCCTTGTCGTATTTATCTGTACAACCTCTGCAAGGTGTCAAGAACTATTCGAATAGCCGTGTCCACGGCCATGGACATGCTAGCAAAGCCACTCAAAGTTAGACTTTGGTTTTTGTTTGAAAAAGACTTCTTCAAAACTGGTTTATCTAAATGGGAATTGGGTAGGAAGCCATGTGATAGGAGGGTATCCTTCACCATTCATGTGTGAATGTTATCTGACTATAAAACTGAGAATTTATAAAATAATTTATAGTTATAGAGTAATTGCTTTGGAACTTAGTACCAGTATTTAAAGAAAATGCTGCTTTATTCAAATTAACTATATAAACCATCCTTTGTTACATCCATATATGCATGTCATTCTGTTATTTGATGGGTGTAACTTGCGAGCACGAAAGTTGTGCTCATCCTTGCTTCATGCAAATAAATTTCAGAGAAGAAGGACTCTGTTGTACAAATCCCGTTGTCGTATTCCATAATAAATCCTGAAGGCAAAAGTAATGGCAAGGTCCCGACGGCTAACGCAGCAACCCTTGCTTTATTCCCGACGCGAAGATCCATCTCGCCTCTTGCAACTCTCCTAATCCTTGTTAGACTCTGCATCGAATTGCAAATATGAGCAACCGATCCGGTATCAAATACCCATGAGTTAACAGAAGAATCAGCAAGAAAAACATCTATAACATTAATACCTGAAGTGGAAGGTTTAGTCTCACCATTCTTTTTCAGATCAGCCAGGTATTTCTTGCAGTTCCTCTTCCAATGGCCTAGCTCCTTGCGATAAAGCATTCATTCTCTTGAGTCGGGCGGACTTAGTCTTGGGCTTAGGCTTATTGGTTTGGATCCTATCCAAGCTTTAGCCTTACCCTTTCCATTGACCTTAGTCTTAGCTTTCTTCTTGAAGCTCAGACTCTTTTGCACCATCATCACATGATTGTTGCTTTTCTTATCTTGTCTTCCGGATCTTGAGCATCATATGCGATTCGGTGAGATTCTTGTCTAAACTATTCATACGGAAGTTCGAATGACCGCCCATAGCTTGCGTGAAGCGAAGCAAGAATCAAATCAGTAGCCAACTCTTGACTAAGTGCAAAACCAAGTTTTCCAAGCTCGTGTGTAACCAACCATCTTGATTACATGTGGGCTCACCGGACTACCCTCAGCTAGCTTGCACCCAAACAATTTCTTTGAGATCTCATATCTCTCAGTTCTTGCCTGTGTCTCAAACATGCCTTTGCGCGCCACGATCATATCGTAGGCCTCAATGTTCTCAACCGCTTCGAAGGTGCGAGTTCATAGCGGCAAGCATGAGACGGCTAACATCAAGGGACTCATCACATGCCTTTTATAGGCGCTTTTAAGAGCAAGCAGCAGCATTTTCATGAACACATCCGGAATTGGTTCCTCTAGAACATGTTTCTTTTTATCTTGCCTAAGAACAATTCTTAGGTTGCGGGGCCAATCCGCAAAATTTGTTCCATTCAGTTTTTCCTTATCAAGTACCGAACGTAAAGCAAAACTAGATGTTGGTACAGCAGTTGGTGCCATGATCTACAACATAAAATATGCAAAACTAAGACATATGTTCAAAAAGTAACTTGTATTAAACAATTTAATAAAGATACTCCCACTAAATACCATATCCCTCTTATGACATTCTAGTGATTCAAGATCCATAATTAATTAATTTCCTAGTGAGCTTTGGCATCACTGCTAGAAGATTAATGAATATGGTAAGCAACCCTTTGCTAATCATATCTCTATATGACTCTTGTTGTTGGGCAACATCTCTATACTCCGACACCCAACCCTATGCCCCAAGGTCCATAACCGTTATGATGACCTTGTCAAGTTAGACCAATGCTAAGTGTGTAAGTGTCTGATACAAACCCATCTAGTCAAGGAGAGTTAATGGTACTCTGCTTTGGCAAGATCTACCATTAAAATATAAGACTTTGGATGGTGCAGCAAATTGGGAGAGCATCAATTTTAACTCAATATTAAGTGAGGGAAATTTACTTCTACCATGTCAAGAGCATTCAAAGCAATTAAATAACATGCATAGAAATAAATGACAGAAAAGAAAGGCATTCACAGATAATCACATTGCATTGTGATATAGTATGACCCTTCCACGTGGTGATCTCCATCGCCGTGCTTCCTGTTCGCCATGACTCCAAGTGGCCAAGACCTCCAAGTACTCCCACTAAACTATTACTACTAATAGCATTAGTGATAAAATACAAAGAGTGAAGAAGCATCACAAGTCGACACGCAGGCCGTTATACAAAAACAGACAGCCTTGGGCTACAATAAGCATGACACGCAGGTCATGAGCATTACACACATACATGCATCTCATACATTATGGGTCATACTATTCACAAAATCATGTAAAAACAAGTTAGGCATAGAATCGCATTCTATCTAACGTATGGCGTGAATTAGCAATACTTAAACCAAGTTAAGGTCCTAATCCATAGGAGTGGCAACTCGCACCAAAAGGGCGGAAACCCTATCTATATTCCAAGGTCCTGCTCGGCGGTTGTAAATTTTCGGACAATGTAGATCCAATCTACTGCACCGTCCATGTAAATCGCATTGGATTAATCACATTAACCCTTTCCGATCGCAACTCTGATTCGATCAACCAGATTGATCTTCGCGTGCTCCATGGATTTACGACCACTGTCTGCCCCGATGGCGGAAACCCGACCGGTAGAGGCAAGTCGTGATACGACCATGAACACACGATCACAGAATAACGATCATCAAACACCTTACGACCACCGCGCATGGACAATCATATCGACCATCGCCAAGAATGATCTATCACATAGAACGACCAACAGAAATAGAAATAGATCACATCTATGACCCCCCCGCATATCACCATATGCATCTAATCCGAATCTAAAACTAAACGGGATGGCTCTGATACCACTGAAGGATCGCGGGAAGGCTACGATAGCACAAACAAAAATTTACCGCGCAACCAAGGAACCACCACAAGTAATAGATCACGAGATTACCACTAGACGTGCCGACTCGTAGCGGAAGTAGAGTTGATGTAGCGAGTTGAAGTAGTCGTAGTCGTAATTGCCGCACGCCTTCTCCTCCTACTCCGATGAACGTCGTGAGTCGCGGATAAATCTAGTGCCGATGCCGCATGCGGCACCTCCAAGGTATCCACACGTACGGGGCAGGGACACCACGCGCAGGAGTGCTAGCGCCGGCGGCGTGGTTGAGGAGAGTGTGGCTATTAGGGTTTCAGGATTTCTTCCAGAAAAGGTTTTTTTCGATCCCTCACCCTATGCCACCACCCTTCTATATATAGGCATCCATAATGGGTCCCGAACAGAAGGCCCATTAGGAACACGTGGCCTATAAGAATTCGGATCACCATCCAAATCACATCCTAGCCTTTAAGTGTGTGACCCTATAGGTTCGTGTGTAATCAGTTGTGACTCGGAAACTCTTTCCCGATCATGAGTCGTCAGCGGTACCTAGCAGCACATAACGATTCTCGAACACACACAGAAAATATCGGACGAACCTTAATGCAATATGATCTATGACCAGGTCCTTATCACTTACAACCAGCTCGTACTTAGTCACGACCAGTTCATAATCAGTTACAACCAGTTCGTAACTCCTTACGACCAGTTAGTATCTAACTACGACCAATTTGCAACTCCTTACGACCAGTTGGTGATTATGTTCGAGTAGTCTTCGACTAGGTCGCATCTCCATACGACTTCGACCATTCTACGACATCGGCCGGTCTACGACTTTGGCCAGTCTACGACTTCGGTCAGTCTACGACTTCAAGAACTGATCGACCTGCTTGTGTATTCTCCCTTTGCCTCACGACATCTGGTTGAACTCCAGGTGAGATAATATGTCATCCATGGACTGTTTAATACTTTCTCGATCAAGTGTCGAATAACTTCATGTGGTCGACACTTCGACCACTAGTGGCATGGTCATGCACTTTCTTTATTCGACCACAACGAGGGGCCCAGAGACATCTCTCCCGTTATGTTAGGAGGGGCAAATCTCATATCCGACCAGTCATATTCCTCCGCATATTTCATAGCATACCCGAAAGCTACCTTTATAACTACCCAGTTACGGAGTAACGTTTGGCAACCCCTAAGAGTGCTATTACACATGTAGGAAACCATGCTGATCTCAGGTCTAAGAATTATACATCATCATTGCTTGAGACCAACTAACGACACATAGAATCATAACAATCTCAATAGTGTCTCAAGGTGGGTCTTATCCAACACTATGTTCTCTAACATGTGTCCACATTATTGACTCGATATCTCTATATCCATGACCGGTGAAACATGGTCATCAATCAATACATGTACTAGTCGAAAAGTCACTGGTGTTCCGACCAGTGACATTCGACCAGGGATACTTTTAGAACGACATCATATAAGATAAAGAGTTTCACCAACAAGTCACATACTCATTGATCTATATAACTGATGATTCATTCAAGTAACAAGAAAACATATTATCAAATGTTATGAACATAATGAAATACAATCATCTCTATGATTGCCTCTAGGGCATATTTCCAACAATATCCTAATTCATTGAGGTTATCCTTGAATTATTCCAGCACCATATGCGACCGTGCCGTGACGTGGCGCGTCATTTGGCAGACCAAGTTCACCTTAATTTTGCTTTTGCTGAACCATTCATCTCTCTATCTCTGTTTGAATGAGATTCAAATGTTTGAATTTGAGGCTTTATTGGGTGATGATGACAGGCAGTTACTAGTGGGTAAATAGCTGGTTAAGTGTGTGATTACGATGGGTAAATGGTTGGTTAAGTGTACGATTACCGATGGGTAAATGATCGTTAAGTGTAATGATTACCGATGGGTAAATGGTCAGTTAAGTGTCGATTACGATGAGGTAAATGGTCAAGTTAATCTGTCGATTACCGATGCATATATATATATATATATATATATATATATATATATATATATATATATATATATATATATATATATATATATATATATATATATATATATATGCGCTAGAGACGCGTCGATGCATAGCGTGTAGAAGAATAGCCTTCATTCCTTCCTTCTAATCTGTGCTGTTGTACTGTGCCGTCTGAACCTCGCCGACTCTTCTTCTCGGCGTGCACCGTGAAGAAGGGAAGCGCTATCTCCGAGCCGTTGCTGCCGTGAAGACCTGCACGGGGGTGGCAATAAGGTTTCTGGGCAGCGCATCTGCGCGACCGCTTTCTGCACTACGACATCTACGTTTCTACACTGCATCAAGTCTGCGCTGCTTCCTGTTCTTCATCAGACCCATCTGTAAGTCTATCGTGAGATTGATTGACTTGTTTACATCCTGTTTTTCATATATTGTGAAGTACAATGAGTTGTCTGCTGTCAGTATTGTTTTATGCATCATTAGTCTTTTGCAATATTTGTCTTTTAATAAAATCTGGAATTAAAATATTGCCCTCATTTTCAACAGGTCTCACTGGGGTTTCATCGTCTGCCTAGTTCGCGGCCAAGGCGGAGGCTTACGTGCGGAAATCGCCAAATCAGCCGCAAAAGAAGCTTTTTTTTTCACCCTTACTTTTTGTCTAACGAAGAGTAGTCACTGCTCACTCCTCTATACCACCAGTGGCGTGATAAAAAGTGATATTTAGCTAGATTTTACCCTGTTGCATGACGTGATCAAAAGAATCAGATTTGATAATAAAGTTGCCAATGGGTTAATAATTAAAAAAAAATTGAAAATAGTTTAATTAATAAAAAAAGTCAAATGGCGACACCTATGCCAGAAATAGTTAATTTGTTGGAATACTAAAAAAAAATGTGTGTAAAGTAAACTTATTTTGTTGGGTCGTGTTTTTTTCCTTTTTTTTCTTTTATCACAGATAGTAGCTGAATGCCCACACGTTACTACGGATAAAAGCATATATTGAAAAGTTATACAAATTTATAAAAGACATAGTTAACCAATTAGCCGATAGGCAAAAGGTTGTATCAGGTGTTGTGCTAATTGGAAGATATGATTATATGAATCATCAACAAATATGGTATAGTTATGAAAATATATGAAATGCATTATCACGTTTACTGGTGGTGGCAATCAAATATGCAGAGCATTTATTTTTATACTACTGAACAAATTCAGTTGTTGAAGCCTGGCTGGCAAGCACTAATATTTGAGCCATGAACATCGTTTTCTACCACCAGCTTATGTTAAGGCTTTTAAATTTCTTGTGCAGCTCTCGGCTGCCGCAAGCGTCCTTCGAACTACTTGCACACATCGCCCTAATAAATATTTCATCAAACTCTTTCAGTATTAAGTAATGTTTGCTTGCTGGGATAAAAACTTCATGAGTTAATAAATTAATGTCAAGTTAGCTTTTATATCGTTACAATCCAAATTGAAAGCAAATGCACAATCATCGCAGGAGCTAGTGCAATTAACAATTCCTAAATTTTCACAACAAACCCATTGAGAGCTAACCCGACTGATACAGACGTACCACATGTCCACGCAGAGAGGTAAAGACAGGGAGAGGGGGGCATATCTTACCGTAAGCCCGCCAATTGCCATGCTGCTCTGCGTGCTCCCCCGACCGGCCACGCCGGCCCTCAACCTATTGTGCTTGCATCGCGTGTGGCCTTTCCCTTCGGTCAGCCGAGCCTGCGCCGCATGTCCCTCACCCTCAGCTTGCCTACTGTTGACGTTGTGCAGTCATGCCCCTCTCCGCCTGACCACCACATGCTTTCTATCATTGTGAGAAAGGAGAGTGGGAGTGGGATTATATGTCGAGGAGAGGTAAGAGCGATCAAATAAGAAAATAATGAACAAGGCATTTCATCAAGTGACTAGTTGGTAGTGAAATAGTGAGTTGTTGGACTGATTTGGGGTCGTGGGCTGAGCTTCGCAAAGCCTGCCAACTTCATGACATCAAGGACGGAGGAGCTTGAGCTTGCCTGTGGAGTACCGGAAGCAACCGCACGTAATGGTGCTGGTCGAGGAATGGTGTGAGGGTGGCGAGCACTGCGTCACAATGCTTTGACGGCGATGGCAAACACGACATTGAGGATAGAGGGCGTACACGAGAGTGGTGTTGGGGGCGGGTGTCACATCCCCAAATCAATAAAGAGGATTACTATGCATCTCATCAGCATGCATCATTATTTTGAAACATTCATTATATACATTGCACTTTGAAATATCAAACAAAGATGGAACATACACATTAAATTGAACTCAAAAGAAAACCCGAAGCAAATGCTACTGAAGTTCCTCTGGAAATAATTTATTAAAATATTATATTAATTATCTTGAATTGATATAATTTTCCCCAAATTTTTGGGACTAGTTGAGACCCTAAGAAAAATCCAACACAATTTAAAGACAGACAATAAGATTGAATTTATATTACACACTTTATATCATGTATAGTGATGCTCAATAATTTTTATGGGCATTAGACCATCCCAGGAACCGCTGTGATTTATTTCACATTTTTCTGAAATCTATTTCTATTTTTAAAGCTCTGGTCAAAGTGGAGGAAATTAAATTATATCTCAGTCAAACCCTAACCCTAACCGACCACCACTGTTCCTCGGGCTCGAGTCTGACTAAGTAAACCAGCTCAGCCCAACCCCCTAAAAACGCACCCTCGCATGGGACCGTTGGATCTACGTCCAACGGTCCAGACCTCCCTAACCTGTTCGGCCGTCCGAACATCACCGTAGATCGTGAGCCACTTGATCCAAGTCCAACGGCCACGACCTCCTTCTGCCTCTTAACACTCATTCCCGCCTTGGTGATCGTGAGCCATTTGATCTAGATCCAATGGCCCACGACCTCCCATGTCTTATAACCCTCACGCCCGCCTTAGTGATCGTGAGCCGTTTGATTTACATCCAACGGTCAACGACCTCCCCTTTCCCTTTTGACTCACGCGCGCACGATTGTGACGCTGTCGCCGTGGGCCCGCGTTGTCAGACTCGTCTCTGACCTCGCGTAGGAGCTCCTCGCCATGTGTCCAAGCTTCTTCGACGTGCTCAGAACTGCCCCGTCGACGCTGTCAATCCACCGCCCCTTTTGACCTATCCTGGAGCTTCCCTACTTGACGCCACCTCCATTGTCGTCATATTTCGGGTATAATTCCCCCTACGAACCCTAGTTTCCCTCACTTCTCCTCTTTTCGGCTGAGGAGAGGGGAGCTTGTTGTGTTCATCTTTTGGGTAAGCTGATAGCTGATGGTTCCTCTCTACTCTAAGTTCTGAGCCATTTCATTTTTGCTAATGTGAAGCTCTCATTTTGCTTGTAGTAATTGGTTCTTAGTTGAGCTTCTCTGGTTCTTCGAAGAACACATCCGAGGACCTCTCCTTCACATTTCCATCCTCGGTGAGTCTCATCCTCAATCTTGTGGGTAGCTTTGTGTCTTAGGACATTATAAAGTTTTCCCCTCAATCAATTTTACAAATGCACGACAGGATCTGGTGAATTTGGAGCTTGGACCATTTTCGGCCGTAAGCAACCTTTTCACCTTCCACTTCTTTTTGATAAGATACTATCGTGTTCTTTGCTCCTTTAGCTTGTCCTTAAGATCCTGGAGTTACCTAGAGCACCTACTCTTTGTGTTCTTCGCAGGATTTCTTCTTTTTGTGAAACTGTGTTGTCATCATCTACTTCTCCGGCGCCGACTTTGCTCCGGCCAAACTCCAGCTTTCTTCGAGCACTTTTCTCCGCTCAGGTAGCATCCTATTAGTCCCTAGGAGCTAAGGCACATGCTTAAGATATCGCTGCGGAGCTTTTGTGTATTTCGCACTTTTGCCGTAATTACTTATGTTGCTCAACTCCGGCTAGCTTCGGTAATGGCCGGCTCCGCCGTCGAGATTGTCACCAGGAGGTGCGCAATACTATTGCCTAGATATTGCGGCCCTTCGCCGGCGAGCCGCCGGGCAAGCCTGCTGTACAAATTCCGTTGTCGTATTCGGACAAACACTGTAGCAGGAGATCTGGAGTTAATAGGTAATCATTAGCATTAAGTGTTGTCTTAACGGAAGTCCTTAAGCAACCGACTCGTGGGCCCAAATCTTTAAAAACCCCGCGCCCTGTAGTTGTCTCGCAAAGGACCTCCCTCGGGGTCGTCTTTGCAAAAGTATCACCCCGCAAGACCTCCCCCTATTTCAATCTGGACCGTCCAGACCTCCTTAGGTTCATCCTGACCGCTGGGACCTCTTAAATCTCATATCAGCCGCCAGGACCTCCTTGAGCTAATATCAGCCGTCCATGACCTCCTTGAGCTAATCTCAGCCGTCCAGCACCTCTTTACTCAAACCTACTGCAAGGACCTCCCTGTGGTTGTTTGACAATAACAACTCTCAGGACCTCCTTGTGGCCCTCTTTCCAGGACCATCCTAAAGACCTCTTCGTGATCATTTTACGAAGACCACCCTCAGTTCTTTTTCTATATACAAAAAATTGTATTAACTTGATGAATTCATAACTTCCTCAATTCAACTCCAAATTAAGTGGAACCACTTCTGATAATTTTCATTTTCAATGTACTTTATTTAAAAATAGGTTTTAAACTGGTCTTAGTAACAGAGAATGTACTTTTGGAAAATTCTCTATTAACTGCATTATTTGGACAATAGGAAAAGGCTGATAATTTTAAAAATGCATAACTAATTCATAAAAACTCCAAATGAGATGAACCAATTCAATTTGAGTTTATCTTGGTATCCACTATTTAACTATGTAATCCTTATAACCACCACTACTCTGCAAATTTTCACCAAATAATTAAAATCTATGAGTAGTGACAGATTCCAATTAAATTGGAATTTCCAGCAAACTGAAATTCAAACTGCCATAACTTCCACATACTAAGTCCAAATGGAATAATGTTTCCACCTAAATTCATCTAAAATCATGACTTAGCTACTGTAGAAAAATCATGCATTTTTAGCACCTTGATTTTTGGAGTATTTCTTGGTGTTTATATCGGTCTCTATTCTTTAGATTCCGAAGCAATCGATATTGACTCTTACGCTAATGAGAGTGACCAACTACTTTTTCAGCAAGGTAAGCATCCTTTGAACTTTCTTTTTGCATCATATTTTATCCCAGTTTTGTTAAGATAGTGCAATGATAATTGCTTGCATGCTATTTTGATAAGGTCGCTATTTTTTTGTGATGTGTAGTTTAGTTATATCCTCATTCATTGAGGTTATCCTTGAATTATTCCAGCACCATATGCGACCGTGCCGTGACGTGGTGCGCCATTTGGCAGACCAAGTCCACCTTAATTTTGCTTTTGCTGAACCATTCATCTCTCGATCTCTGTTTGAATGAGATTCAAATGTTTGAATTTGAGGCTTTATTGGGTGATGATGATAAGCGATTCATCGTGGGTAAATAATCGGTTAAGTGACAGATTACAGTGGGTAAATGGTGGTTAAGTGTACAGATTACCGTGGGTAAATGGTCGTTAAGTGTGTCGATTACGGTGGGTAAATGGTCATTTAATCTGTCGATTACCGACCGCATCTATATATATATGCTTGGAGACGTCCAGTGCATAGCGTGTAGAAGAATGGCCTTCATTCCTTCTTCCTTCTAATCTGTGTTGTTGTACTGCGCCGTCTGAACCTCGCCGACTCTTCTTCTCGGCGTGCACTGTGAAGAAGGGAAGCGGTATCTCCGAGCCATTGCTGCCGTGAAGACCTGCACGGGGGCGGCAATAAGGTTTCTGGGCAGCGCATCTGCGCGATCGTTTTCTGCACTGCGACATCTACGTTTCTACATTGCATCAAGTCTGCGCTGCTTCCTGTTCTTCATCAAACCCATATGTAAGTCTATCGTGGGATTGATTGACTTGTTTACATCCTGTTTTTCATATATTGTGAAGTACAATGAGTTGTCTGATGTCAGTATTGTTTCATACATCATTAGTCTTTTGCAATATTTGTCTTTTAATAAAATCTTGAATTAAAATATTGCCCTCGTTTTCAACAGGTCTCACTGGGGTTTCATCGTCTGCCTAGTTCGCGGCCAAGGCGGAGGCTTACGTGCGGAAATCGCCAAATCAGCCGCAAAAGAAGATTTTTTCACCCTTACTTTTTGTCTAACGAAGAGTAGTCACTGCTCACTCCTCTCAGACTTAGTTCATTTTTTGAAATTTTAGCTATAGATATCTTTAAAATATTTAGATTGCACATTTAAAAATTATATGTGTAAGATTTGTCTCGAAAAATACTTTCATAAAATTATAATTTTATTAATCTCAACATGTGACTCACACATATGTCTAGGGATTGATTAAAAGAAAATCATAGACTAGTCTATCTAATCATGGTTAAGATTAGACTCGGCAGAATTGAACTTGAAAACAAGAGCTTAAAAATAAGTTTACCGGGAAGAAACGAGGAATACAAAAAGGTTACATCTCTTAACCTCAAAGAGCATTGTGAACGGCATCATGCAAAAATCCGAGAGAGGGATAGGCCATCTTTCCGCTCCACGAAACATATTAAGAGATCCAATAACAGCGTAGGGGTGCTGCAGTTACTGGAGTTGGGGAAGAACAGGAGTGTTAGCAAAGAAGGGCAAAAATGTTTCCTCGTCCTTTTAATGGAGGCCAACAGTGTTTGACCAGATGGAAGTGGCAAAAAGAAAGAAAGCACATGACGCAAGTGTGACGAAAGAGATAAGTGCATAGTCTTCGATGGTAGAAAGAATAAACGAGTGGCAAACGAAATTTTCTCTCTATATCCTTTTTCATTGTTGAGGACTTATGGTCAGCCAGAAAGATAAAGTAGGGAGTCAAACCACACCAACCCCAGATGAAAACATAAACAACAAAAGGATCACTAAACACATTAAGGACATGCCAATATGGTGGAATCAAAGATATTGGTTTCTGTCCGGTCAGCGGCCGGGTTCGATCTTTAGGATGCGTGACTTATTTAATCATAGTACACACAAGTATGTGCGTTTAGTGAGAAAACAATTGCTCATGCTCTATAAGGCACTGGAGCATCTGAAAAATTCCTAGTAGGGTGTGCTTGTTCATGCACTATAAGAATAACCACGTTGCCCTCCATGTTCGCTGTCAATAACATGTGACCACATAGTGCAAACGCTGAAAATGTTATTTCAGACTGAAACGTCTATTTACAACAGAGAGGATTATCTCATTGCTTCAGTTCCTCGAGTGCAATAAGCAGGCAACAGCTATCTCCCTGAAATCTGAATTCCTGATGTATGAAGAAATTTTAGGACCAGCAACTTGTGTAATTACAGGCTTTATCTCTTTCCAGCTTGATTAGCTCGTAATATGCAGATAATTTCTTATTTTAAACAACTCTTTCCAACTTAATTAGCTCGTAATGGCCAGATAGTTTCTAATTTAAACGGTTTGAGATATCAATATGACGAACTTCACAAAGCTCAAGTCGGTCACAAGGAGGCACACACTGCCAGATTACCCCGCTTCATAGGAATTTCGTGGGAAACTCGGTGACAATAAAGGTTTACTTCCCTACAAAATTCTTATGGAATTATCACGTTTCAAACAAGGCTTAAAATGAGCTAAACAAACCCTGATCGAACCAGCTTTGGTTCTGCTCAATGTACAAGTATCCGAATCCTGTCAACATAAAACCACTTAGCTTAATACTTAGCTCAGCTGGGAAAAAAATTATAGCTGATTATTGATGCCAGAACCGGACAGATATAACTTTTTTTCCAGTAAAGCAGACAGTGCATCAATCAAGCAACCTTTTTTCTACCCTTTTTTTCTGCCTTTCCTAATAAAAAAACGGCAGTAGAAGACTTCGACAAAATTTCAAGAAACACTGCTGCAAAACCTTAAACACAAACAAGCGGATCTCGAAGGCAATTGTCCGTTATATAATCCACTGGAAGAGCTGCTGAAAAAACCATTACAACAGATCTAAAAAATTGCCGTATAGGGCGTCTGGTGCCAGCTAACCACACTTTACAATGCATATTCATCTCGTTTCAAAAATTTTGGTAGCCTTTCAAACACTTACCCCTACATCAGCAGAAGACAAACATGCTCTTGTCTGAAGAAATCAACCTTCGTGCAGCAGAGGTTCCAACAATTCGCTCTAACTGCAAATTCATAGGAACTCAGCTCAGTCAAAGAATAACTAAAATGCTGGTGGAGATTAACTCATGTAAGCGATGGAATACATCTGAAATTTAGGAAGATACTATACAAGAAATGGAATAAATAGAGGACCTAGATGTCAATGTTTTGCATCACATATAGGCCACTGCTGTCAATTATCAATAACTTAAATAGGTGAGACCAGCTTACAAACAAAATCTCAAATTTGAGTGAGTGTTATTTTCCTCAGAAGTTTTGACCGTAAAATCCAGACAATATGAATTAGATTTTTTTTATAGTACGAAATGAATTGCTGAACTACACAATACAATGGAACACAAACTAAACGAAAGCATTTTATAAATGACCCAGATGAATTTTGCTACAGCATGAACTTAATAGCTGAACTAAGACTATAGTCTTGTTCATGGAACCAAACTATGTGAAACAGTGACCTCACCTTGAGAATGTCCAAACGAGAAAAAAGGGCATTGCACTTCCCGTTCATTGATTTACTGAGCATGTTTACAAGCTGAAATGAAGATAGGGACCCGGGAGATAAATTTTTTGAATCTCTTTCACAAATCACAATACAACTTCAGACAGAGTACATAGAAAGGCAATTTAGTCAATACCTCCGGATAAAATTCCTTTCTACCAGGCAATGAGTAGATAACCAAATGCTTTGTTCCCCTAATCTGCATGTTATAATGATAAAGAGTTTAGACTTTACACTAATAGACATTCAAGTGCATGTTTGTGAAATGACAGCAAGAGCAATATGCTGTTTTGTTTCATATACATGTGGTATATGTTGAGCATTTCTTTAAATGTAAATGACTTGGAGGATTTACATTTAATTATGTTAATTTGGTCATTTAAATGTTGGTGGATTAATGCTCTTTTGACTTATGCTTATGCTGGGATTACTTTTGTTTGTTTGCTAAAACCGCATATTATACAACAAAAACAACCGAAATCACCGAAATTTCGGAATTTCTGTCCGAATTTTCAGTGAAGTGGTCGAACTGGCGCTTGAAACCTAGCCGAAATCTGACCAAATTCTGGTCAAAATTTGACCGAAATTTCATTCAAAAAAATTATTTTCAGCAGCTAACATCAAACAACAGCTCCAAAATAAGCTAACGTCAAACAGCAGCTCCAAAATAAGCTAACATCAAACAGCAGCTCCGAAAGCTAACATTAAAGCTGATCAAACAGCAGCTCTAAAGGTAAATCTTCAACATCAAACATCAACTACAGAGTCCAGATCATCTCCATATCATCTTATCAAACATCAAAAATCGGTGCAGATTCAACATCAAACAAATTTACCATCAAGTTTCTCGACAAAAATTGGTCCTCAGTTTCTCAACAAATACGATCTGAACACTGCTAATAGCTCAATGAGCTGGTTACCTGCTAGATGGTGAATGGCGGTATCAACAAAGCAAGAAAGTTCTCCAGTAGGATGATTCTCGATGCCAGAATCAAGATAAAGGAGAGGAGGCGAAAGTGCTACCTGGGCGTGGGAGTCTCGGAGAGTCGGAACCTCATCAGCAGGCCGTGCCGGCGGGCGTCGGCCGCGTTTGGTGCGGCTGGCTGACGCTACCGCCGCTGGTGTCGACGAGCTGCGGTTTCTTGTGCTTCTTCTTGTTGTAGTTGACGCCGAGCGCGCGGGCCTGGTGCTCTTGGACGGCGGACCTCGCGGAGGTAGAGGCGCACCGCACGGACGGCGAAGGGGTTCGATTCCGGGCGGCCGCCGTTCTCCTCGAACACTGCTAATAGCTCAATGAGCTGGTTACGTGCTAGATGGTTGTAACAGCCCAAATTTCAAATTCCAGTTGAAAATAAAGTTTAATTGTTTTATTGGATTTTTGTGGATTTTCAAAAGCTTTTCCTTAATTATTTTAAATCTAAACAAATTTATTTGCAAAATCTATTGCCAAATATTAGTTGAAAATATTTTATTTAAATCCTAAATGCCTCAGAGAATTTCTATGAATTTTCTCATAATTTTTGGACTTAAATTGCTATATTCTAAAGCCTAATTGAATTATCAGTATTAAATTAATTAGAAAATCAAAAGAAATTCCCAAACAGTCAGTGGGCCGAAACCCAGCTCGGCCCACATCTCTTCCGCGCGCGCACGGCCCGCTTCACCGCGCCATCGCCGTCAGCCGTAGGATTAAAATCCAACGGCAACCCTCAATTCCCACTTACCGTTTCACGCGATCTGATTTCGGTCGCTCAATCAAGATCCAACGGCTACGCCCGATCCCCACTTACCGATTCGCTAGTTCTATCTCCGCCGTCCGATCAAAATCGGGCGACTCCGAGTCGTCGTCTACCTTCCTTTCTTCCCCACCCTACCTTCCTTTCTCGCCCGCGAAGTCCGCCGTGGATGCGAATCGGGGAACGTCCATACACGGCCAAATCCCGAGCAAATCACCAGAATCTCGCACGCATTGAAGTCCCTGATCTGCTTCGCCTCCGACACGGCCGTGTCTTTCCATCCCTGTAGCCCCAAATCCCAGATTCACCGCCGCCGTGCCGCACGACCTTCGTGCGCTCCACGTTGAACCATCCACGCCCGCGCCGTATAAATAGGTGCGCCGGGAGCGCCTCCTTCACCGCACCTCAAAGCCACCATCCACGCCTCCCCCTTGAAGCGCCGGGTCGAGTTCTTCGCCGGCGACTGCAAAGGCTTCGAGCTCCGTTTTCGCCGCCACCGAAGCTCCTCCGCCCTCATTGTCAACACCATCGTCATCGCCTTGTCGTCGCAAAGACGGTACCGCCATCCACCTCGCCAAAGGCCCTCGGGAACACTGTAACATCCCAATTTTCAGAGCTTAAAAATCTTTTAATAGTTAGTAGGGAGAAAATTCACCATTTGGATTTTATTTGAATTTAATTTCAAAAGCTTAATATTGGACTTCATAATCAAAAACATTTAATGTGAATAATCCCAACATGAATAATAGCCAAAACTATTTTATTTGGGTTCTATGTGCTCAGATATATTTTCTAGATTTTTCTAGAATTTTTCTGAGTTCATTTGCTATTTTCTATTGCTTATTTGAATTTCTGGTATTTTCTAAATTGGAAAACCTATTAAAATCTCAGAAATAGTCTCGGGCCGAATTTCCCGCCTCTGGCCCATTCCCTCATTGTCTTTGGCCCATCTCCCGCCCGCCGCTTCGCCATGTGTGCCGCCTCTGCCAGCGGCGTGTGGGCCCATACGTCGGTCTTCGCGCCGCGCCGGCCGTCTTCGCGCGCCGCGCGCCGCCGCCATGTTTCCGAGCTCCAAGCCCGTACGACAACGCATCCTTTCCAACTAAACTCCTTCTAGAAAACGTGCCAAATCTTATCCCCATCTCAACCGCACCTATTGCCGGTAAAATCATATCCCGAATCTGGTTCAAAATCGGAAATCTATCTCGTGGTTGTTTTGGACTCTTTTAGGGTTTTCACCGCCGCACGCCACCAGAGCCCTCCCGACCCCCTATAAAAGGCCCCCGAGGATCGCCTCTCTCCCCGCATCAGAAACCCCCAAACCCCAGAACCCGAGAGCCCCTGCGCCGCCGTCCCCGCCGATTCTAGGGTTTTCACCTGCAAGGACTCCGGTGAGCTCTTCCGCCGCCGTCAGTGCCGTCCGGAGCCCGCCGACCGCATCACCAGCATCGCACGAGCATAAGCAATCTCCTGGTGCCATCCACTTCGCGGAGCCGCCATTGCCGTCCGACAAAACCGTGACCCCTCGCGCCTCCAGCCGCGCGGCCACTCGAACCCCTCCGCTCGTGAGTGCATCCCCGGTTTCGCTTTAACGAGGGCTACCTTCTGGTACCACCCGGTCCCGCCGGAGCGCCGCCGATCGCCGTTGCCGGGTCGCCCGAGCATCGTCGCCGTCGGGTGACTGGCCGCTGCGTGTCACACCACCTCGACCAGATGCGTGCGTGGCGCCACGTGGCGACCACGTGTGTGCACACGCGTGCAACCCACCGGACCCCGAGTCCCGAGGCTCGGTGGACCTAGTCCACCGTGAGCCTAGCCTCTGACATGTGGGTCCCACATGTCAGAGATTTCTTTTTATTATTCTTTTCCGAAATCTCACGACGTCGACTGCATGATTAAATCTGATTTTCCTTTAGGAAAATAATTGATAAATTCATAAAATCTGATTTTCAGCATTTTATGTAATTTCAATCTTCCAGAGCTCATAACTTTTGCATCCTAACTCCGATTGAGCCCATTCAAATTTCTAAATTTGTCTAAATTCAAGCTCTATTTATCTGAGATTTATATTAAATTTTTGGAGTTTGTTTTGCCTCTGTTATTTATTTGTTTTGTTTGTTTTTGTTTCGTTTGCGAGTAGACGTCGATTCGTCGGGAAATTTTGTGGAAGAAGGAGCACCCCAAGATCAAGACCAGTACATAGACCTTTTCCAAGGCAAGTCATACCTTTGATCATCTTGAACCCAGTTTTCAAATTACTTTGTGTTAAATTATTGCATTCTACTTTAATTATTTATTTAAATGCTTTGGGTATAGTTATTATCCAAATTGTTATCACACCTTGGCCTTGTATGTCATAATTCCTTGTCACCCTAGATTGGTTACGAGTTGGTAATATTATAGCACCAACGTGGGTTGGTTAGATGCGAGTACAATTGCTTAGCCATGCTACGAGTCTCACATCTCATGAAAGTTGCAAATATGAACTATGACTAAGTGACTATGGAACTTCGTGTAAAGCGTGTGCTATGTGTTATTACTTCGTGATGGCATGTGTTGCACTAAAACCAGCCGGGTGGTAAAGGATTTAGACCGAGGCAAGTGGTGGAGGCGTGTGACATGGTGGTCTATGTGATGGGAATGATGGTCTTTGTGACTTAGTTAGAACATGGAAGTCTTGCCTTGGTCAATTAAGGACTTAACTTTGTGCACCATTGAATCGAGCCTTCACATGCGACCACATGCCCGGTATGGGACGGGCCTAACTTAGTAAGTTATGGATTCTCGCATTGATGTTCGGGTGGATAGGTTAGGTGTGTGACAGGTGGAGGTGTGACTACTTGGTGGTTGCATCGCGGGACGATTCGTCTTCCACGCCCCGGCGGTGTGTGTTATACCAATTCTATGTGAGTGGTATAGCGGTTTGTAAGCACACCGGGAATGTCAATGTTTGAGATGAAGTTTCCAACTGCTTTGTCACGATTGGTGCTTGCTACACTAGTTGTATCTTGTGGGTAAAGTGTACAACCTCTGCAGAGTGTTAATTAATCTATTCGAATAGCGCGTCATGGATCATGGACACGCTCGGGGATTTCACATGAGGGGTAGTTTTCATAAAATGTGGGAATGGGAGCTGTGTGACCTCAATCATATGGCTATGTGAAATAATCTGTTTAGCTGTGTGTGTCTTTGTGAAAACAACTGTTAAATTTATATTATTTATTTGTTTTGAATTATGCTTTCAATCTATTATTTGTATTCAATTGCAAATGTTGCTTTTATGCAAAAGAACCACAGAAGCCTTTTTCTTTGGAATAAATCTGCATCTATACATTGCATTCTGTGGTATGATTTGCGAGTACGGTTGTGTACTCACGCTTGTTGTAAAACTTGCGCCCAAACCTACAGAAGAGGAGGAGTCCACGCCTGCTTTCGAGGAGGAGTTCGTTGAAGGCTGATCGTTCGTTAAGGTCTGGATCCTAGTCGGTTGCCTGTGGTGAATTGGTGGGATCTACACTGGAGTTTTCCGTTCCGCTGCTGTTTATTTCTCTGTTAGCCCTGCGTGGCTTAATAAGTGTAACTCGACCATAAGGTCAAAACCCTTATTTGTTATTCAAACTAATCGTTTACTTTATTTATCGCTTGTGTGGATCGATATTTACCTGTGTTAACCCTGTGTGCACTAGCGTGATCCTGGACTAGTGCAAGATATACGAGGGTCCGAATCGTAATCGGGTCCCGACAAACACCTTCGTCGTCGTCGACCTCAAACCGCCGCCGCTCTCCAGCTCGCCGCCGGCGACCTCGTCACGCCCCGCCACCGCAAGATAGTGCTCTAGCATCAGCATCACACCAGCTTCATTTTGCGCGCGACCATTTGGCTCGCCGCGGCGTAGAACGCTGGCGAGCTCGAGCCCTAACACTGCCGCTCACCGAGCCGACGTGGCTCGGCCACGTCGCGGCCAGGTCAGCGCCACCTTGACCAGCAAGCCTACGTGGCTGCCCGCGTGTCGGCCACATCAACCGGTCCACCCCGTCCCTCCGAACCAAAAGCCGTAGGCTTGGTTCACGTAGACCGTGTCTATGACACGTGGGGCCCGCATGTCAGGAATTAATTCAATTCCTTTAACTTCCGGAAATTCATCGCTGGCGTCAGCATTGCGCAATAAAGGATTTTCTAGTAGAAAATTAATTCCAGAAATTCAATTAAAATTGCAGATTTAGTTTCAAACTTCTAAAATTCATATCTTTTGCATCTGAACTCCAAATTGGGTGGTTCAAGTTGCAAAATTTGTCTAAAATCATAATCTAGCTAACTAAAGTAAAATATTTCAATTTGGAGTTATTTTGAGCTGAGTTTTTGAATTTTATTTGAATTTGAAGTAATTTGTCGTATTTTCGCGTATAGACCTCGACGACTCCGGAGAGTTAGATCCTTCCGACGATTTAGAATTTCAAGACTTCAACGAAGGCAAGTTACACTATTGATCATGTTGTTCCCAGTATTTTAAATTATTTAATTTCTGTCTTTAAATTACTATTGCATGCATATGTTTATATATTGTTTAAATGTCCTGTTTGTATATAGTTATTCCAATCTCCATTGTACGGCCAATTTGATTATTGAATATGAATACCATGTCACCCTTATGCAAAATACTACTAAAATTTGTCATATGCTTAGCCATGCTTAGATCACATTTATTTGGGAAGGTTTAGTCAAATCCTTTACAATTTGATTTTAAATTGATTCGATGGTATTGTTTTACCACGAAAGGCTTATTAAGAGGTTTTTACTCCAAATAAAATAAAATGGGTTTGGACTTGGGCGAGATGGATGTATGGTGGGTGCAGGTTCATGCACGGGCTTAATCTGGTTAGGATTAAGGCCCATGGGTTTATTTCAATGGAAAGTCGCCCAAGTCAATTAAGAACCGGTCTTTGAGCGTATTTTGCTACGCCTAACCGTACCACCACATGTCCGAAGGATGATTTGGCTAAATAATCTGTGGTGTCTTAGTGTTATTTATGCTATGTTGTATGTGTGGGGGTTGGTCAGACATTAGTCCCACCGGGCGCAAGAGGGGGCTTCCGGAGGATGGTTAGTCCAATGGTAGCGAAACCTTAGCGGGCATGAATACATTAAGACACTGCTTTGTAACGGCCTCATGATAATTGCTTAGTCACACGCCTTCGGAAGCGTGCATTGGCTGACATTAAAAGCATATTATCTCGTGTGGGTAAAGTTGTACAAACTCTGCAGAGTAGAAACTATTCGAATAGCGCGTCATGATCATGGACATCTTTGGCAAAGCCACTCTAAGTTAGACTTGTTTTTGGTTTATAAAATGATTTCCACACATGATTTTAGGATGTATAATCCTATGGTAAAATGGGGCGGTTAGCCAAGTGTTAGGAGGGTATCCTTCACTATTCATTTAATGGAGGTTATCCACTATTCATTGTCATCTTAATCGCTGATTTCAGTTATATTATTAAAACTGGCCTTAGAAAATTACTAATAGTATTTAATCTGAAAATGCTTTTTATGCAAAATAACCCTGCCATTATCCTTTGTTTACCCTATGCATGCATTAACTTTTAATATTGGGTGTAACTTGCAAGCACGGAAGTTGTGCTTACTCTTGCTGAATAATCTTTATTCAGGGGAAGACTTCTATCAGGACGGTGAGGATCTAGACGAATAGGCTACGTCCCCAGACGATTGCCTGTGGCAAGTCGTGTGGCCTACTACTACTACTTTTCCGCTGTGTTATCTCTTTTCTATTTGGCCTCAGGCCCTTTTTGTAATAAACTCAGAATTATTATTAATAAAGAGCGTGATATGATTTTGCTATCACTTTTGTGGACTGTGTACACTGGAAATCCTGGACTAGTGTATAAACACTTTTGTCGAACCCGGGAGCGAAGGATCCGAATTCTCTGTTTTCACTTTACTTTCAGCTTCTTTGATCAACTCAGGTCCAAGGAGTTGACGCTCTCCTACCTGATCCCATAGGAGCGGGGTTCGGCACTTCCTACCATACAGAGCTTCAAAGGGAGCCATCTGCAAACTGGCTTGGTAGCTATTATTGTATGAGAACTCGACATATGGCAGGTCCTTGTCCCAACCTTTCCCGAAGTCTAGGGCACAGGCTCGAAGTATATCTTCAAGAACTTGATTCGTGCGTTCTGTCTGCCCATCCGTCTGGGGATGGTATGCCGTCTTGGGTTGAGTCGGGTTCCCGTGCTTCATGCGGACTTTTCGAGCAACCGAGAGGTGGCGAGAACCTCTGTCAGACACAATCTTTTTGGGTACTCCATGCAGGCAGACGATCCTGGCCATGTACAACTCTACTAGCTTGCTGCTCTGGTAGGTGGTCTTGACAGGAATAAAGTGAGCTACTTTAGTTAACCGGTCAATTACTACCCAGATGGAGTCATATCCTGATTGGGTCCTGGGGAGTCCGGTGATGAAATCCATACCAACTTCTTCCCACTTCCACTCGGGAATTGGTAATGGCCGCAATGCATCAGTGGGTCTTTGGTGTTGTGCCTTGACTCTTTGTGAGACGTCACAGCAGGCGATGAAATCAGCAATTTCACGCTTCATGCTGACCCACCAATATTTCTCCTTTAAGTCCTGGTACATTTTGGTGCTACCAGGATGTATGGAGTATGGCGACTCATGAGCTTCTTTCAGAATCGACTCCTTTATTTCCCGCTGGTTGGGCACACAGATGCGGTCTCCGAACTGCATCGTCCCTCGCTCATCCTCTGAGAAACCCGAGCTTTGCCTCTTCTCATATTTTTTTTGATTTCTTGGATGTCTTCATCTTCTAACTGCTTTGTTCTGATTTGACCCTGAAGAGTCGGTTGAACTTCCAAAGCGTTTACGCAACCTTGGTTGACAATCTCCAGATTCAGGTGCTTCAGTTCTTCATACAGCTCTGGCTGATTTTGTTGTACCATGATGGTGTTGCAATATGCTTTCCTGCTCAAGGCATCTGCTACCACATTGGCTTTGCCCGGATGATAATGGATCCCGAGATCGTAATCCTTTATCAATTCCAACCATCTCCTTTGTCGGAGATTGAGCTCGGACTACGTGAATATATATTTCAGGCTTTTATGGTCTGTGAAAATCTCTGTGATTTACCAATGAGATAATGTCGCTGATTTTTAGAGCATGCACAATTGCTGCTAACTCCAGATCGTGAGTCGGGTAATTCCCTTTGTGCGGCCTCAACTGCCGGGATGCATAAGCTACCACTTTGCCTTCCTGCATCAGTACACATCCGAGGCCTTGACGGGATGCGTCACAAAAGATCTCAAAATCCTTGCGGATGTCCGGTAATATTAACACCGGTGCTGAGACTAGCCTCTTTTTCAGCTCTTGGAAGCTTTCTTCACAAACGCTTGACCATTCAAACTTCTTCTCTTTCTTCAGAAGTTGAGTCATGGGTTTGGCAAGTTTCGAGAAACCTTCGATGAACCGGCGATAATAGCCTGCCAATCCAAGGAAACTTCTCACCTCAGTGACTGATCTGGGTTGTTTCCAGTCCATTACTGCCACAACCTTGGCGGGGTCTACTGCAATTCCTCCTGCGGATACAATATGTCCAAGGAATGCAACTTGATTTAGCCAGAATTCGCTTTTGCTGAACTTGGCATAAAGTTGGTGCTCCCTGAGCTTGTCTAGGATCATCCTGAGATGCTTCTCGTGCTCTTCTTCGTCCTTCGAATAGATGAGAATATCGTCAATAAAGACGACCACGAATTTATCCAGGAATTCCATGAACACTTTGTTCATCATATTCATGAAGTAGGCAGGGGCGTTGGTTAGTCCGAAGGACATTACTGTAAACTCATACAGTCCATATCTTGTGGTGAAGGCGGTCTTCGGAATATCTTCTGGTCTGATCTTCAGTTGATGATAACCGGATCTCAGATCAATCTTCGAGAAGACGCTTGCTCCCTTCAACCGATCGAACAGATCATCGATTCTGGGTAACGGGTATTTGTTCTTGATGGTCACCTCATTGAGTGATCGGTAATCAACGCACATTCTCACACTATTGTCTTTCTTCTTGACGAATAGTACTGGTGCTCCCCATGGCGAGGAACTGGGTCGAATGTACCCTTTGCTTCGCAGCTCTTCGATTTGTTTCTTCAGTTCTGCTAACCCGTTGGCTGGCATTCTGTAGGACCTCTTCGAGATCGGAGCTGTCCCGGGAACCAGGTCAATTAGGAACATGATGTCCCTATCTGGTGGCATGCCGAGTAGATCATCTGGAAAGACATCAGGATATTCCCGTGCCACAGGTATGTCTTCCAGTTTTACTTCCTTCAAGCTGGTAAGCAAGGAGCTTCCTTCAGTGCGGGTCTCGGGTTTGAATTCAACAGACACACCTTGCTCATTAATAAGGGTGATGGATCTATTGGCACAATCTATTTGACCGTGATTTTTGGCTAGCCAGTCCATTCCAAGTATTACATCCAGACCTTGGGAGTGTAAAACTATCAGATCTGCTAGAAAAGTTACTCCGGATATCTCAAGGGTGATATTAGGGCATAGAGAACTGGTTCTCATTTCCGAGCCCGGGGAATGGATTATCATGGGGGTGGTTAAGGAGGATACAGGTAACCCATATTTTCCCACAAACTTATTTGACACGAAAGAATGTGAAGCTCCGGAATCAAATAAGACAGATGCTGGTACTGAATGGCGGTATCAACAAAGCAAGAAAGTTCTCCAGTAGGATGATTCTCGATGCAAGAATCAAGATAAAGGAAAGGACGCGAAAGAGCTACCTGGGCGTGGGAGTCTCGGAGAGTCGGAACCTCCTCAGCAGGCTGCGTCGGCGGGCGTCGGCGGCGTTTGGTGCGGCTGGCTGACGCTGCCGCCGCTGGTGTCGACGAGCTGCGGTTTCTTGTGCTTCTTCTTATCGTAGTTGACGCCAAGCGCGCGGGCCTGGTGCTCTTGGACGGCAGACCTCGCGGAGGTAGAGGCGCACCGCACGGACGGCGAAGGGGTTCGACTCTAGGCGGACGCCGTTCTCCTCGAAGGCGGCATGGCGGCGGCCGACAAGCGTGTGGGACGCCGGAGACGGAGGCGTCGCGTAGTGGATCGGGGAGGAATGGAGGAACGAGGATTCGAGGGCGAGTGGGCGTCGGCGGCGACACGGACTGGAACGAGAGGGACTTGGGAGCCACGGGGGGTTAGGGCTAGGGACTAGGGAGTCACGGGGCGAGTGGCCGAGTGGGCTTGGTGGACCGGCCGGGGACGGGGTTTGTAACGTTTGTTCGGCCTGCGGGGCAAATTCGAACTTTTGAACGAAAGATAGTTCTTTCGGGGAGCGGCGAAACGGACGAAAGAACCCATTGGGGAGAGATTGAGAGAGGAGCCGGGCCGGGTGTTAGGCTGTGGGCTTTGGTTGTCTGTTTGATGGGCTTCGATTCCTCGACACTAGGGGCGGAAGCGCACGTCACGGCGGGCCTCAAGGACGCGGCTTCAAAGCAGAAAATCGCGGTGGCGGCCTACTCGCGCAGACGAGGCAGAGGGTGGCGGCATGGTCGCGCAGGCGGAGGCGGAGGTAGCCGCCAGCGAGTCGGTGATGGCGGCCCGGCGGACGGAATTCGTGAATCCCATTATTTGATCTGACACAACAACAAATAGCGGTCTGGTTTGTTTGCTTTTGGAGTGCTTGGCCTCTTCCCGTTTTGTTCATTTCATCTGAAGCAACGACTGGATTATGTGAGGAAAGATGGGAAAAATAAGAGAAATAGATGAGAGATGGCAGAAGAGGAGAAAAAAAACAACAAGGCATATAGCAACGGAAACTTGATTGTGAGTGGCATTTTACAAAATTTGTGATTCTTAAATGAGTTGGGACCGTTCATTTCTGAAAATAATTTTACCTTTAGGTTCTTTAGTTTTCTTCTCCGCTAGTTTTGTTCTTCTCTTATGAGTTATTAGCTGTAACATCCCAAAGTTCTGTTACCAAAATAAAAATCAAATAAAGTTATTGTTTTATTGGATTTTCTGAAATTTCAAAGAGTTTGATTGCTTTATTTGAATTCCTGAAGTTTTAAAAGTCAAAAATAAAATTTATTAAAGTTTTTAAAGTTTTGTTTGAGTTTAAGTTGAAAAACAAAAAATAAATTAAGTTTGAGAATTTTTCTGAGATTTTAAAAGCTTTTTCCTAAATGTCTTAAAGCCAAAATAATTTATCTGCAAAATTAAAAGCCATATTTAATTTGGAAATAATTTTATTAAGTTCAAAATAATTCAGGAAATTTCCTTGAATTTTTTCTAGAATTTTCGAACTCTATTTGGTATTTTCTAAAAGTCCCTTTTTTATTTTTGTAATATCTAGTAATTAAAAATGAATTACTGTCCGCAAATAAATACCAAATTTGTGTTGAAAATACTTTATTTAAGCTCAAAACACCCTATTTAAGCTTAAAACACCCTAAGCAGTAGCGGACGTTGTCATTCCAGGCTAATTAGTCGCTCATTATTGTGCAATAATGAGAGTAATTACCGGAGTAGTAATCTCCCCATGCTGTCAAACGGTTACCAGTCAGAGATAGTGGGGAATTATCTGTAGTTATATCAAAGATAACTAAGTATTTTGACTGCTTGGATTCTCACTCTTTAATGGGTCCTCTGACAGGTGGACTCAGTAAGTCGTGAGGAATTCGTAGTAGACCTAGTCGTAGTAAAAAGCTTACGACTAGGGGTAGTCGTAGAAGAGCTTACGACCAGACGTAGTCGTAGCGATTTCTCCCTAGTCGTGGAAGAACTCACAACTAGGGGGTAGTCGTAGGGTGACCAACGACTTCCTGACTCGTTCTTCCCTTATGATATTTAAGGGGTATGTTATGTGATGTCATATTTCCTGATTATAGAATAATAAATGAGGATTATTTAGATCCTCGTCATCTAGCCCCCCAGCTTTAAGTGAAAATAAATTACTTGAGCGAAGGGTCATAGACAATCCTTTGACCATTAAGGGGTCGTTAGGAAAACGTTGAAGGAAAAACTCTTCAACCCTTGTTTCTCTCGACTAGGAATATGCTTGATCGAGGTAATTTGTTAAGACTACCACGATTACAAGAGGTCGTAGGATATCTTACGACTTCAAAGCAATCATAGCCTTAAGACCGGAAACAAGATTTTTCCGATCGGTCTTTCATTTGACCCGAGGGTCAAGATGGTAATTTCACTTGAGGTGTGAAAAAGGTGTCTTGGGACTTTCCATCGGGCAGGTTAAAAGCCTGTCCGTTGAAGCAATTCCCGAAGCGGTGGCGACTGTTGGGATTTCGCGACGTTTCATCTCAATTGAGCGGTTATAAAACGGGCCGCAGGGGAAGAACTTAGGGTTCTTACCTTTTTACCCAACAGTCCGTTGCTTTCTCGTCTCTTCCGCCGCCGGTGATTCCGTACACTTTCTTGAAGCTTTCCCAACCTCAAATCTTCTCATTCCTGAGAGAAAAATGGCCAAGATTGTCTCTGACTGGGCCGAGTCGGAGATGGACGATGCAAAGATGACTGTTTTGGTCGCCGGCGAGAAGATCCCTGAGGGTCTTCTCGTGAAGTGGATTGCGCGAACGGCAAAGATTGGCCGTCGGGAGAGGTAGACCAAATTCCGTTTTCCGTGCTTATTGTGAGTGTGGCCTTGATTGCTGCTCACACCTTCCTCACACTCGTGCTCGAAAGACTTCTGGGTGGAATTAGTGAACCTTGGTCCTAATTCCATCACGATGCTAAGCGTGTTCGTGTACTTGTGTGAGGCCTACCTGGGGATTCCGGCGGACCTCGAGCTTTTCCAATATTATTATGGATTGGCTCGTCAAGCCGGGATCGCTGGTAGCTGTGGTCTGAAGCTCCACGGCAGCAAATCGAAGGAGTACATTCAGATGTTTACCCGGTCATCATGGCCGGGTTGGAAGAAGAAGTGGTTCTACTAGGAGGTTACCAAGGAAGATAGCCTCTCGTTCGTCGGAAAGGCCGCCGAGCGATCTTCTTCCTGGGACTCGACTCCCACTAATCTCGACCGGATAGCTCCCTATATTCAAGCTGTCAAAGACTTGAAGTCGGAGGGGCTCACCGGTTGGCACGTGGTGAAGGACTTCATCATGCGCCGGATCAGTCCTTTAAAGGCAAGGGTCCCTCCCATGTGGAGGTACTCAGGAAAGGACGACCCAACCAGGGACTACAAGGACGGTGAGTAGTAAGGCTTACTCCTTTGGCTTCATCCTTGATTAGTCCTGTTTTAGTCCGCTTAATTGTATTGTCCATACTCCCAGATCTTTTGCAGGCGGAGGTTGACGCACGTGTCAGGCTCATCTGCGAGAAGCATCCAGTGAATACGGCGGCTCCTCAAATCCTCGTGGTTTCGACCACAGAGGAGAAAGAAAGGCGCCTAAAGGTAATCGAATAATTTTACCTTTAGGCGTTTTGTTGTCGTAGGATGGAATTACGACTAACTAGTTTGTCGTAGGAAAACTTACGACTGGGTACTGATCGTAGGAAATCTTACGACCGAATGTAATCGTAGAATAACTTACAATTAGGCAATGTCGTAGAAAAACTTACGACTTAACGTAATCGTAGAATAACTTACGATTAGACAATGTCGTAGAAATACTTACGACTTTTGAGCTGGTCGTACTGATGACCGGTTTAGTGATCGTAAAAAGATCTTTACGACCACTTTTCCCCTTCTTCAACAGAAAGTTGGTATGGAAAACCGCCAAGATGACGAAGAAGTCGAGTTGGTGGTTGTTGGGGCGACTGCGCAGGTGGAGTCAGCGAAGTCCCCTCCATCTAAGAAGCGTCGACTGGTAAAAGTCGGCGACAAGGGGGGTTCGAGCTCGGCTCCTCCTGCTCTTTTTGCTAAGTTTGCCGCAGACCTAGCCGCGGCAAAGAAGAGAGCAGAAGAAGAGGCCTTTGCCCTTAAGCGCAAGGTCCCCAAAGTTAAGGTACCTTTCTATTATGATGACAAGTCCTTCGCAGTTTCAGCTTCTCGCGGCTTTGTAAGACAGCTAGAAAAGGAGAACTGGAAGGAGTTCATGTCTTTTGTGAAGGAAACTGCTGCTCCGGTGGGATCTGAAGCCGAGGGAAGCAGCACTCTCAGGGTGGTTGAAACTAATCTCGTCCACCCAGGAAGTCGGGAGGAGGTGACTCCTGGTGTCCCGAGTGCATCTCGACCAGTGGTGGTCGAGAAGAAGTCGAAGAAATCTTCCATCGGGAAGGTTGCTCCCAAGTTTCGGGTTAAGTCCAGCGCGCAGAGGTATGTAAAAATGCGTAAGTGTAGTAACTACTTACTGCTTGTTTTTTTGACTTACTTCTGTGTTTTGTGATTTTAGCCCGGTGTCCTCAGCTCCCAGGGATACTCTTACAGAGGATCCCGTTTTCACTCCTTCAACCGATAGGAGTATGACAACGATAGTAGCTGAAGATCTAGCTACTATCCCCTTGGCGGAGGGAGCTGCGGTTGCTGAAGTCGCTGCGGCGGCCAAAGGGGCTGAAGTCGATACGACAACCGGAGTTGGCGTAGAGACTGCGGTGGAGGCGACACAGGCCTCGAGGGAGATACCAGAGGTAGACGGCAGCGAGAGCGCTGACCGCCGTGCCGGCAAGGAGGTTGTCGAGGACGTTCCCTCCGGCCCTCCAGGTGTAGTTCATGTCACAGAGTCAGAGGAAGAGGAGTATTTCAATTTTGCTCTGATTTCTTTGGCCCTGACTCCATCGTAGGATCTTCCGCCTACCGCTCCCGCGATCGAGTTCCCCACCCAGCAGCATTGTCAATTGCGGAGATGTATTTGACAATGAACGACTTGAAGGGGTATGGTAGAAGCGAGTCGAGGAGATGGATGGGCTGAAGGATCCATCATGAATAGTCTCCATGTTTGCTTGGTCAAACATGAACGTAAGTATTCATCGATACTCACTTAAGGTTTTATCTCTTTATCTTATCGTTTTTCTCTTTTTCAGAGAGTCGTAGAGCAAGTCGCTAGGATTTGCGAATATAATCGGCAACTTGTCAAGCTTCGATAAGAAAAGGCAACACTCTGCGAGCAAGCAGAGAGGTGGTGAGTGACTGATTATCATAATCGTTCCGATTATTTATTCAATACTCGTAACCATTTGTCGTAGAAAACTTACGACTTGTACTAGTCGTAGAAAAACTTACGACTAGGGGGTGGTCGTAGAATAACTTACGATTACCCATCGGTCATAGAAATACTTACAACCACTTGTTTAATTGTGTTCATGTCTGCTCTTTATTCTTTCAGGTTCAAGAGCGACGAAAAGACCTTAGCTGATTCACTCAACTTTGAAAAAGCCGAGTCAAAGAAGCTAAGGGATAAAGTTACCGACCTCCTGAAGAAGCTTCAGGAGGCTAACTCGCACTAAGCGGTTGCGGGAAAAAATAAGCGATGCGTGTAATTACGACTGCTTCGGTCTTGGTTTCGCGCTCCCCTCTTTTAACCTCTCATTCTTTTGCAGAAAAAGAAGTCGAAAATAAGGCCCTTCAGGCCGATGTGGGGACTCTCCGGACCGAGGTTCACGAGAAAACCTCTGTTGTCTGTGAAATCTCCCGCATCACGAAGGAGAAAGACCAAGAAATTGGGAACTTGAGTTCTCAATTAGCTGGTAAGCAGAACTTTTACCTGTTATTTTTTTTATTTTATCTTCTCATAGGATCGTTTTTCTTATTCAACCCTCGCTCTTACCAGATCGATTGACTGAAATAAAACGACTCCATGAGGCTTCAACTTATTCCCAGGAGGAGACAAAATCAATGAAGATTAATCTTCAAGATAATATTTCACTTCTGAACAATGTACTCGATGGGCTTCGTGCCGGGAGGGTTGCTCCTCGCGATGACACGATGGTCGCTCATACGAGTGCCATTGGGGAACAAGTCGGTACTCTGAACGAGTTGGTATCTACTCTGAAGGCCAATCAGAATGATTCAATAAGGGAAGCAGACAAAGGAGCTGTGAGTTTTGTTTTAGCAAAACTCAAGGCTTGTGATCCTAACCTTAATCTTCATTCTATTGAAGCCGACTTCGACTGCACCGAAGCCAAAGCCGAGAAGCTGATCGAAGAGATGCAGTTGGTTGGCGAGAAGGTCGCGGAGGAGATGCAAATAGAATCTCCCTAGACAGAGTAGTCTTGTAATATAATTTTGTAGGGACAAGTCTTTTTTGGTGGTGACGCATAAATATATGATCCTTTCTTTTTTTTCCTACAAATTATCTTGTGGAGTAGTTAGTAACTCGTAAGATAAAGGAAGAAATAATTAGACCAGATATGAGCAATTCCTCCTTTCTCCTTTATTTTCTCTGCGAATCATCTCATAGAGTAGTTAGTAACTCGTAGGATGATAACTTCAGAAAAACTAGACTAAGAAATGAAGTCATGTTTATAACTTTATCCTAGCCCCCGACTGCTTACTTAGTTTATTAGAAATAAACTAAGGAAGTAGTAAAGAAAGGGTTCTGAAAAAACAGAGAGGTTTGTTCATCTCAGAGTTGTCAAGTATCGACTTGTTTGCACTAGTCGAAAGAGCGGAGACAGATCGACGCTAGGAAGTTCCCTCTAGTGGGCAGGACCACGTGCAGAGAAAAAAGGCTTCGACTAGGTGATGTTACCATCTCCGACCAGATTAATCAACTCGATAATGACGACTAGAGTGAAACAAACATCCCGAGTACCTTAAGAATTCATTCGACTTCATTCATTTTTCCTGACTAAGTCGTCCTGGCAGCAAAAGTAGGAAACAGAACGACGCTAGGAAGTTCCTTCTAGTGGGCGGGACCACGTGCAGATAGGAGAGGCTTCGACTAGGTGTGGTTCTTCCTTCGACCAGTGAAACCACTCAAGTTATTTGAAAAGGTAGTCGAATGGATCTCAAAAAGGTCACTCAAGTTATTTGAAAAGGTAGTCGAATGAATTCGCTTAACAACTTTCGACCATTTTCATGAGCTCAATAAGCTTTGTACTGATTGTTTAGCAATGAAGTGACATTAGGAAGCTCCTTCCAGCGGGCAGGACCACATGCAGAGAGGAGAGACTTCGACTAAATGTATCGTCCTTTTGCTAACCATTGTACAGGAAGGATGAGCATAAAAATGGTTGAAAATAAAAGCGAGATTCAAAAAATAGACAAAAAAGATAGGGAGAACCTGTCACTTTATTGTCGTTGAAGTTTGTTACACATAAAATTTGCGTAACTGGTCAATGTTCCAAGAATTTGAGAGAACACGGCCGTCTTCCATTGCAAGTCGTACTGATCCTGGACGCGTTACTTCGACGACAGTGTAAGGACCTTCCCACTTGGGGGAAAGTTTGTTCCGATTAGACTGGGATTGGATAAGTCTCAATACCAAGTCACCTTCAGCGAGGCTACAAGGTTGGACCTTACGATCATAGTATATGCGCAGGGCTTGTTGGTAGACTGCAGAACGGAATAAAGCTTTGTTCCTCTGTTCTTCGAGCAGGTTAATGTCGTCTGCTCGAAGATGTTCTTGAGTTGAGTCGTTAAACTTGTCGACTCTTGCTGACCTGATCTTTAGTTCTGGTGGAAGCATGGCTTCGGCACCAAAAACTAGAAAGAAAGGTGTTTCTCCTGTAGCTCGGCTAGCTATCGTACAAATTGCCCATAATACTGAAGGTAATTCCTGTACCCAAGCCCCCGAGCGCTTTACCAGCTGATCGAAGACTCGGGTTTTGATTCCCTTCATTATTTGGTCATTCGCTCTCTCGACTGCCCCGTTGCTTTGGGGGTGTGCGACAGAAGCGTAACACAAACGAGTTCCCAACTCGTCGCAAAATTCTTGAAATTTTACGCTTGTAAACTGTTTACCGTTGTCTGTGATAATTCGACTTGGTACTCCAAATCGAGTGATCACGCATCTCATCATGAACCGTTTTGCTACTTTCGTTGTTATCCCAGTCACAGGTTCGGCTTCTATTCATTTTGTGAACGTATCAATAGCCACAAAAAGGAACTCGAAACCTCCTAGAGCTCTGGGTAACGGTCCTAGGATATCAAGACCCCAAGTTGCAAAAGGCCACGACAAAGGGATTGTTCGCAACGCCTGAGCTGGTTGGTGTATTTGCCGGCTATGAAACTGGCACTGTACACACTTTTTAACCATCTTCTTGGCATCGTAGAGGGCTCTTGCCCAATAAAAACCTTGTCGAAAAGCTTTACCAACCAGTGTTCTGTAGGAAGCATGAGTTCCACAGATCCCTCCGTGTATGTCGTGAAGGAGTTCTAATCCTTCGCTCTGCGGAATACATCGCATGAGCACCCCTTGGGTTCCTTTTTTATAAAGGACACCTTCGACCAAAGTATACATTTTGGCCTTTTGGGATAATCGATCTGATTCTAGATCGTCATCGGGTAAGGAACCCACCTGAAGATACTCGTAGATGGGTGCCATCCATGTATCTTCGTACTCTAGAGAGGCGGTTTCTATAGAAGGTATCTCTAGTTCATCGACTATAGATGGTTTTTGAAGCGTTTCCAAAAACACCCCTTTCGGTACCAAAGATCGAGAGGAAGCTAGACGAGTCACTTAGTCTGCGAGGAAATTATCCTTTCGAGGGATAAATTGTACCTCAAAGCCCAAAAAATGTTTTTCTAACTTTCGTACTTCCGGTAGGTACTGAGACATAGTCGGATTGGAGCACTGGTACTCCTTTCCGACTTGATTCACGACTAGCTGAGAGTCTCCTCTTACGAGCAGTCGTCGAATCGAGAGCGCTCTCGCAGCTCGTATACCAGCTAGCAAACCTTCGTATTCTGCCACGTTATTAGTGGCCTGAAAGTTTAATTGTATGGCATACTTTAAGGTTTCTCCGGTAGGAGATTCCAGGACCACCCCAGCCCCCGAGCCACTTATCGTGAGCAAGGTTCAAGAAAGCGCTAGGCGCTAGGCGGGCGGTGGCCCGAGGCCTAGCGCCTAGGCGGACTAGGCGGTGCCTAGGCGGTGACTAGGCGGTGCCAGTGATCGGCTTGGCTACGATGCAGATAAACCCACAATAGGAATAATTTGATGAATTGAGCAAGCATTAAGCATCAAATTGAGCAAGATAGAATGAAAATTACCTGAAGTCCTGAAGAAGCAAAGACATGTGCAATTTGATATAGTCATATTCTGATATTCATATATATTATCTCCCCTCCAAGGCTCCAAGAGCTTAATGTAAACATGTATGTATTGTAATCAAATAATGATGTAAACCTGCATATTTAATCAATGATGAATTGATGAGTCATTTTGCTATTGTGTTGTGTACTTGTGTGAAAGAATGAATGAATGATTGATGAATCATGAATGAATGATAGTATAAAACATATGCACCACACGTCTCAAAGACTTGAGTACTTGACATTGAAAATAATCAAAATATCATAAGTTCATAACATGACAGTGCCAACTCCACATAGCAAGCAAAATACTAATATAGTTTTTGATGAATTGGTAAGATGACTCAATCTATCAATCATGAGTTAGTGTCTTCGTCCTCCTCCTCATAATTCCTGGTAACAACCACTTCCTCTTGGTCAGACTCGAACTCAATGTCGTCCTCCCCCTCATTGACACCTTCTTCGGAATCAGACGAGAAATCATCTTCATAGAGGTCTCTCACTCTTGTGCTCCTACGAGGTTGTATGGCTTCACTAGCCCCAGATGCTTCATCAATGGCCTAAACTTATGCCAGTCCTCATTAAGCACTTGAGCTTGCATTTCATCATGATCATGATAAAATGTTTCAACACATTCAAATAATGCATCCATGAGATTTGTATCTTGCAAGATGGTTTTATCGTTGTAACTGTAATATGGATTCAGAAGGTACGCTGTCAAGTGCAATGAAGAATCAAGCCTCCCTGCCATCTTTACATCAATTGCATCCATGATCAATTTGTAGTTGTTGTCCAAATTGTTCAATGCCTCTTTTATTTGCTTCTTTGCTTGTAGTATTTCTCCATAAACAAATGCTAAAGATGGACCATCCCCATCTACCATGCGAAGAACTTTCACCAATGGTTCAAAAACCTTCAATCAATACAATATACAAGGTTATGAAATAGCAAACAAGGCAAGAATCACATATATGATAATAGACATCACATATTCATAAGGATATGTTGATTGGCTATACCTTCAAACAAGTAGACACACCATTCCAAAAGGCCCTACTCATTAGTGTACTAGTTGCCGTCTTGCCTTTTTGTGTTTTAGTTTGAATGTTATCCTCCCATTCCGAACTAAGTGCCATCGACCTTAGTGCATCCTTCTTCTCAATCAAACTTTGCAAAGTAAGAAAAGCCGATGCAAATCTAGTCACCCCCGGCCTTATTATATCTCTTCTCTTTGTGTGTTTCCTCATTAAGGCCAATGTCCTATGATGTGCATAGACAAATATGGTGAATGCCTTTGCTTGATCGATTGTCTTCTTATACTTTGGCATATTCTTGACAATGGCTTCTAGCATCAAGTTAATGGTGTGAGTTGCACATGAGCTCCAAAATATATTTGGTCTTTTCTCCTTCAATAATGTCTTTGCTCCCATGTTGTTGGAAGCATTATGCGTGACTACTTGCACAATATTTGTTGGACCTAGTTGTTCAATGCAAGTATCTATGTACTCGAATATGTACTCACTTGTGTGTGCATAATCAAGCGCCTCCTTTGATTGTATAAAGCTTGTCCCCAATTTGCAATGCACACACATTCATGATGCTCCTCCTCTTTTGATCGGTCCAAGCATCGGTCATGATGGAGCACCGGTCAAAGCTCTCTCTTCTTCATGTGTTTTCAACAAATCCTTTGTTCTTTCCACTTCCTCCTTCAACAACTTCTCCGACAATCATATTGAGAAGGACCTACAAACCCGGTCCAAAGCGACCAATAGCCTCACACATTTGTTTGAACTCGTCGTTGTTGATGGCATTGAAAGGACACCTAAACATAAAAACATACAATGCAAAATGAGGCTAATAATCAGCAGTTCAACGAAGCGATATGAGGATATCAATCATGAAAGAATGAGAGTTGCAAATATACCATGAGCATAAAGCCATCTCACAACATATTGTTTCACCTTATGAATTCTTTCTTTCCAAAGTGCATCTTTAATATTTTGTTGCCGGGTTGTCAAAGCAATGGAAGTATCAATAGGGCAAGCAAACTTATCCATTGGTCCTAATGTACGAGGTGCCGAACCTCCAACAACTTCAAGCTCTCCATCTTCATTAGGGTCATCTTGTTTTTCAATTATCACTTCATTTCTAAGCTCTTGCTCTTTTGCTTTCTTTGCCTTCTTCAATGCTTGTGCATCCTCTATAGATTTCCTACATTTCGTTTGTTCTTCTTGTGTGGACTTTGGACATCTAGCAACGTTCCCGCGAATATGACCAATATGTTGTTTGAGCCTATACACCCCTCCGTGAATTACCTTTTGACACAAGCGACACTTCACTCTATCCAAGTTATTTGGATCATCTAAATACCCAAATTCCCATCCTATATCTTCAGAATTCCTTTTAAGGACGCTTGAACTTGCTGGCGTTGTTGCACCTCCGGAAGCAACGGATGACATCTTGAATTCTTGACAAAATGACAAATTAACAATAAGTCATAAGTCATAACATACATCTATATTTACAAATCATCAATCCTACTTCATAGTTCATACACATCAATGTAATGTAATAAATTTCATTGTGAGGAAGGTTACATATTTACTTCGAAACTACAGAACAGCAGTGGCCTCCAAATAAAATGTATGATGTACATGTAACATGGCTGCCTATCAACTATCAAGTACAAAAAATCCGAAATCAACTAGAACACAACAAGCATCTTCAAGTGTTAACATGGCTGCCTATCATGTTCTTTTGGTTGTCATTCTTGATCTTGTTCAACCTCCGCAACGCAGTAAAGTGAACTCAGACAAGAGCATTCCAAAATCAAATCAACTAGAAGTCTAGAACACAACAATGACTCATTAACCTCAAGTCCTCAATACTAATTCCTTTTAATGCTCTAGGGGATTAACTAAAAAATGACTGCAAATTCATCTCAGAGAGTAGAGACATATATGCTAAACAAATTAGAGCTTACGTTAGAAAACTACACCAATATTTGGGAATGCTTCTTATAGATGTAGAGAAGGTTCATGAATTCGGTACACCATATATGGAGCGGTGTGTTCGGATTAGGTGAACCATGTCACGATTGGAAATGTTTCATAGTAGCATTTCCTCGATAAAACCAAAGAAATGGTGCAGACCATTAGGTTATAACCGATATCCACGAAACAAATGAATACTTTGTGCGGATATTCTAGTCTTCTTGTCTTAGCAATTGTGATTTCAATGTACGGTCCAACTCGGATATGACACAAACAATTTCTCGCATCCGTTGTCGAATCTTACGAATTTGGCGTTCTTTCACGAAAGATACTTGGAAACGATTAAAAGCGAAGTTGGTATCTTGGACTTGATTGCATAGCATCAAGTTCTTCTTTGGTATGATGCATCGATTGATTCCTTACGGAACAAATTACAGAATATGGCAATATGCAAAGCTGCAAGCATATGTATAAAGTATAATAATGTATTATACAGCTAGGGGGAGCAGAGAAGAGAAGGGAAGCGGCAAAGGTGAGAGCCGGCGAGGGGAAAGGGAAGAGAGGGGAGGGGAGCGTGGCGACGCGAGTGCGGAGCAGAGAAGGGGAGGTCGTCGGCGCCGGAGAACTGAGAAGAGAGAAGGAGGGGAGGGTGGCGGCGCGGGAGAAGTGAAGAACTGAGCAGAGAAGGGGGCATCGGAGGAGGAGGCGGCGGGCGGGCGAGAAGAGAGGGGAGACTGGAGAGGGGAAAGCAGCGGCGCTAGAGAGGGAGCATAGCGGGGGGAGGGCGGCGGCGCTGGCGGGGGGACCAGAGAGGGGAGGTTGGCGGCGGAGGAGAAGAGGGAAGAGGCATACCGCATACGAACCTCTACTCAATGGCGGGGACGACCGTGTTTTGGAGGCGGCGACCTTGATTCGGTGGCGGAGATGGCGGCTTGGGCTCGAATCGTCGGCGGCGAGGTCCAACCGGCGGCGCAAGATGGTCGGAACCAGGGCGAGCTTGACTCGGCGGCGGGGAGGAAGAACCCTAGGTGCGCAAATTGCATCGGAGTCGGTATTGTTCTTCTTATGTGCCGCCTCGGCGCCCGCCTCGCCTATCGCCGCCTCGCGCCGCTGACGACCGCCTCGGACCGCCGACGACCGCCTCAGACCGCCTCGACGCCAATCCCGCCTGGAGCAGCGACTCGGTGGAAAGCGCCCGTGAGAGGCGAGCAGTAGCAGTCGGCGCCTAGTAGGCGCTTAATACCGATTTTTACAACCTTGATCGTGAGTGACCCGTCAAAGTACATCGTCCACTGGTCGTGGGAATTGTATTGGGGATCCTGAACAGGTTCAGGATTTGTCCATTCGGCGACAAAGTCTGCCAAGATCTGGGATTTAACGGCCGTTCGGGACACGAAATGGATGTCGAACGCCCCAAGTTCGACTGACCACTTTGCCATGCGTCCCGCTGTTTCCCTATTCTAGAGGATCGCTCCCAAGGGAAACTCAGACGACACAGCTAGTTTGTGCGTCTGAAAATAATGTCGCAGTTTCCTCGAAGACATGAGGAGGGCATAAAGAAGTTTTTGAACACGAGGGTGCGCCCTTAGGTCCGTGCAAAACCTCACTCACATAGTATCTTTGGTCGTTGTATGTTCTCACGTTCTACGACCGATCGCGCGCTCTTATGCGTGGCGTGGCAGCAAGGTAAACTAAGAGCGTCTCTCCTAGCTTCGGGGAAGCTAGGACAGGAGCACTCGTAAGATACCTCTTAACTTCCTCAAAGGCTAGGTTAGCCTCTTCTGACCACTCGAAACCTTCGTGTTTCCTTAGAAGTTTGAAGAAAGGCAATCCTTTTTCTCCCAGTCGTGCTATGAAATGACTTAACGCCGCCATGCACCCTGTGAGTTTCTGGACTTCTTTTTTCGTGGTTGAGGGGCGCATCTGAGTTATGGCTTTGATCTTTTCGGGATTTGCTTCGATTCCTCGTTCAGAAACCAGGAATCCAAGCAATTTTCCTGAAGAGACCCCGAACACACACTTCTCGGGATTCAGTTTCAATTGGTGTTTTCTGAGGTTGTCGAAAGTCTCCTGCAAGTCTGTGATATGGTTGAGTCGTTTGGTGCTTTTTACGACTAGGTCGTCAACATAGGCTTCCAAGTTTCGGCCTAGTTGAGGAGCGAAAGTTGTTTGCGTCAAACGTTGAAAAGAAGCTCCAGCATTTTTTAGGCCGAATGGCATTTTGACATAGCAAAATACCCCAAACGGTGTAATAAATGCGGTCTTTTCTTCATCTTCTCGATGCATACTAATCTGATGATAACCAGAGTATGCATCTAGAAAACTCAACATCTCACATCTGCGATGAGAGTCAACCGGTGATCGATCGAGGTAAAGGAAATCATCTTTTGGACAAGATTTATTGAGATCAGTAAAGTCTACGCACATACGCCATTTGCCGTTAGACTTTCTAACCATTACAGGGTTGGCCAACCACTCTGGGTGGTTGACTTCTCTTATAAAGCCTGCCTTAAGCAACTTGTCTAATTCTGACCTAATAGGATCTCGTCGATCAGGGGCAAATCTCTGTAACTTTTGTTTTACGGGTAGTTTATCAGGCCGTAGAGCTAGCCTGTGCTCGATCACATTCCTTGGGACTCCGGGCATGTCAGATGCTTCTCACGCGAAGACATCAGCGTTTGCCTGGAGGAAGGTGATGAGGGTGTCTTCCTATTTGGGGTCGGAAGAATCCCCAATGCGAACAGTCTTCGAGGGCTCCCCGGCGTCCAGAGGAACCTCTTTGACCTGGTCGTTCGGCTTAGGTGCAGCTTTAGGCTTCGACTTGCTAGTTGAAGGCTGACTTTCATCTCGAGTTGGTAGTTGTCCAACCATCTCAAGAGAACGATGGTCGCAGGAATGCGCCATCTTCTTGTCACAATATATCGTGATCACCCCTTTGGGACCTGGCATCTTAAGACATTGGTACCCATAGTGAGTAGCTATCAAAAATTTTGCCAAAGTAGGTCATCCGAGTACGGCGTTATATGCCATATCGAAATCAACTACATCAAAGGAAACCTTCTCTGTCCTGAAATTGCTTGGTGATCCAAACGTTAAAGGAAGAGAAACTTGGCCAATGGGTTTGGCCAAAGACCCCGGTACGATTCCATGAAATGAATATCGTACCGGCCTTACCTTTGTCCTAGGTACCTGCATCTCGTCCAGGGTACTCGTAAACAGTATGTTTAGCGAGCTTCCACGATCAACCAAAAGTCGATTGACTCGACAATTGTTGATGGTGGGTTCGACCACTATCGGAAATCGACCTGGTATAGTTGAAGGTATCGGACAATCACCTTTCTCAAAAGCAAGGGTGACTTTCGACCACTTCGGTAATTTATTGACAAGATGGGAGTCGATTGTATTTACCTCACGTTCGACTGCTTTCAGTTGTCTCCATGATTCGTATGTCGAAGACCCCCCATAGATGTGATCAATGGTGTGTTGTGGATCCTGGAACGGCATCTCCTCATCATCTGACTCCTTTTGTCCACTGGTTTGACCTACCTGTTCAAGAGTAGGAAGTGGCCCTTTGCCAGAATAATAGTCCTCGAGTTTTCGTAAGAAAACTTCGTGGATCTGAGATCATGCCCTTCTTTTTTATGAAAAGGACACCACCTGGGTTTGTCGTTTCTCCGATCTTGGCGTTTACCTTTACCCTGATCGGGATTTTGCTTGGGGTTGCGTGGCTCCTTATCACTCACGGCTAGGACCTCCTTAGAACCGGCAACTGGAGATTTTTTACTTTTCACCTTGTTCTTAGATTTCCTAGCCTTTTTATCCTTTTTCTTACCACTTTCGCCTACTTCCTGGGGGATGTCGTCTTTGAGATCGATGGTATTGTTCCATTCGACCGCTTCAGCAGCAGTCGCATATCTACCAGCCATCTCAAAGAGCTCAGCGACGGTAGCAGGTGGATGTAAAGCGATGTCCTCTGTTATTCTCCGGCTACGGACTCCCTGCTTGAAAGCCCTAATTACAGACGAGTCAGAAACTTCCGGAATAGAATTTCGAACCTGACTGAAGCGCCTGATGAATTGACGTAGCGTTTCATGGTTGTTCTGCCTTATTCGGTGCAGGTCGTCTTCCTTTCCTGGGCGATTGTAAGTGCCCTGGAAATTCGCCAGCAATAGATCATAGAGGTGTTGCCACGAGTAGATCGACTCAAATGGCTGGTTTAGAAGCCATGATCGCGCTGATCCTTCGAGCACAGTCGGAAGGTAATTTGCCATGACATGCTCTCCTCCTCCTGCAGCTCGGATAGCTGTAGTGTAGATTCGGAGGAACTCGATGGGGTTTTGAGTTCCATCGAATTTCTCCATATTCGTTGGTCGAAATCGAGGCGGCCAACGAACTGCTCGAAGGTCAGGTGAGAACGCCCGACACCCCGAGATAACCTCTTGCCTTCTTCTTTGCAGAAACGAAGGATTAATGTCACCGGGTGATCGAACTCGTCGATACCCAGCCATAGGGGGACTAGGCCTACAATAGGCCTCAGTCTTACGGGGGAAATACTCCTCGTACCCCACTTGCCGCCGTGCGTCTTGTCGCCGAAGTGGTGAAAGATCACCTCTCCCGTGGGCTTGTGGCATTTTCCTCATGTCGGGAGAACGACATGAGGGAGAGTCGTGCCGCCTTCTATGCGACGAGTTTCCTGAACGGCTGGCAGAAGAAGTAGCCGTACTATTACGACTTCTTGGTTGTGGTCGACGCAGTCGTTCGAGTTTGGCCATCGTGTCACGAAGCCTTTGTGTTATCTCCTCTGCAAAGAGGTCATAACCTGGTGCTCGAGCAAGTTCTTGGGTCGGGTTTTCCAGCAAATCATTGATGTGCTGGAGCTCTTGGGCTTCCTCCGACTGAAAATAAGCGCGTTCAGGGAGGTTCTTCTGAGCCACTATTTTCTTCCGTCTGGTTGCCTCAGAATGGTCTATTTCAGACCCCTGAGCTTGCTTTAATGGAGTGCGAGAATGTTGAGGATGTCCCGCACGTTCGTTAAAGTGTTCGTTTTGTTTGCCAGCTGTGGTGTCCTTGCCATTACGACGAGGTGGTGTAGAGTATGCTCGGCGGGAAGCATGTCCAATCCCTCTTCTAGGAGAACGATCCTTATCAGAGGGAAGGACGAAGACCTCCTGTGGATGACCTCCACTTGCGCTCGAGACCTCCTCACTTGAGGAGTAGTCGAGCGACACCATCTGGTGACTTGGAGTAAACCCCTCTAGGTAGGGGAACTCCGGGTTATTACCGTCTCTGTCTGCAGGTGGGTCCTACGTCAGGACGGTTGGATTTGGATGAACAACATGTTCGATCCTCTTCCCTGCGAAAATACTCGGAGAGAGAGGATCATCAGATGTCGATGGAGCTCCAGAATGATGACCTCCATAACTTGTCTTGCTAACTCGTACTGCCTTGGGGGGACTCGAACACTTGGAGGAAAAACTCTCGTCGTGTTGCGAGTTTGCCCTGAGACAAGCCTGTTGCTGGTCGGATTGACCCTTGCCCCCGAGGAAGTTGGTCCTCGATCATTGGGCGTCTTGTCGTGGGGATAAGGATCCTCCTCGACTCGAGAGTGATGCGATCTCGAGATCGATAGAAGATCTCCAGAGGCGGCAACACCGTCAGAAGATTCAATACTCGGTTCGTAGTCGAAACCGGCATCCATGTCGACGTCTGCGTAATTGGCCAAATCGAACCAATTTTCCTCGTTCCATTCTCTTGCCATGGTAGCATCAAAGATAAAAGAAAGAACTGTTGACAAGGAATTACCAGAAGATCCCCACGGTCGGCGCCAACTGTCGGTGTTTTAGAACCGATCTTACGTAAAGATTGTTTGATTCGGGGGGTTTCCACAATTGATCACGCAGACAAAGGAAACACGGGGATTTTTATACAGGTTCGGGCCTTCTCAGGTGAGAATAACAATCCTACTCCTGTGTATCTTGTATTTGCTCTCTGGATTACAATCAACTGAGGGTTTTCCTAATTGTTCTCCAGAAAAGGCTCTCTTGCTTCTCAAAAAGCCCTCCTCTCCCCTCTCTATCTCTAAAAGACACCTATTTATACTAAGCAGTAGCGGACGTTGTCATTCCAGGCTAATTAGTCGCTCATTATTGTGCAATAATGAGAGTAATTATCGGAGTAGTAACCTCCCCATGCTGTCAAACGGTTACCAGTCAGAGATAGTGGGGAATTATCTGTAGTTACATCAAAGATAACTACGTATTTTGACTGCTTGGATTCTCACTCTTTAATGGGTCCTCTGACAGGTGGACTCAGTAAGTCATCAGGAATTCGTAGTAGACCTAGTCGTAGTAAAAAGCTTACGACTAGGGGTAGTCGTAGAAGAGCTTACGACCAGACGTAGTCGTAGTGATTTCTCCCTAGTCGTGGAAGAACTCACAACTAGGGGGTAGTCGTAGGGTGACCTACGACTTCCTGACTCGTTCTTCCCTTATGATATTTAAGGGATATGTTCTGTGACGTCATATTTCCTGATTATAGAATAATAAATGAGGATTATTTAGATCCTCGTCAAGTGTTATTTGAATTTAGCTCGTTTTCGCGTATAGATTTCGACGACTTCGGACGACCGGATTACGACGCCATTTAAGAACAAAGTCTAATCAAGCAAGGCAAGTTATACCCTTGATCATATCGATCCCATTATTTTAAATTTATTTAATTATGTTTTTAAATTACTATTGCATGCATAATTTTTATCCAGTTATTTTAATCCCCTGTTTAAATACTTAGTTATTCCAATTCCTTGTGTATAGCCAGCAGATTTGAATATTGATTATCTTGTCCTTGTCACCATTAGATAAAATAATGTTGGAAATAATTAGCCAATGCTTAGATCAAATCTTGTATTTGAGAAGTTTTAGCCAAATCTTTCAAATGTGATTTAAACTGGGTCTATGGTATTGTTTTGCCATAGAAGGTTTATAAAATGCCTTACCTGGAAAATAAAATGAAAATGGGTTTGGATTTGGGCATAATGGATGTTTGGTGGGTGCATGTTCTTGCACGGGCTCAATCGGGTATGGTTGAGGCCTATGGGTTTTTGTTGGAAAGTTGCCCAAGTCAGTTAAGGACCGGTCTTTGAGTGTATGATGCTAAGCCATACCGTACCACCACATGTCCTCAGTATGGGGAGTAGGACCTGGCTAATTAATCTGCAATGTTCCATCGTGGTCGTTCCCTACAGATGCAATGAGTAGTCATGTTACGACTTATGTTAGTCCCACCTAGCGCAAGAGTGGGCCCGAACCCGGAGGTCTTTATTCCAAAGGGGGTGGCGAAACCTTAGCGAGGGGCAACTACGGTGGAATGACGCTTTGTAAAGGCATTGTCACGTGCTCTAGACTGCTTACCTACGATAGTCAGCGGTGGTATCGACGGATGCCGAACAAACTAGAGAAATCGTGTCTTGTGGGTAAAGCTGTACAACCTCTGCAGAGTGTAAAACTATTCGAATAGCCGTGTCCACGGTCATGGACATGCTAGCAGAACTGCTCAAAGTTAGACTTTGGTTTTGTTTGAAAAAGACTTCTTCGAAACTGGTTATCCAAATGAGAATTGGACAGGAAGCCATGTGATAGGAGGGTATCCTTCACCATTCATGTGTGAATGTTATCTGACTATAAAATTGAGAATTTATAAAATAAATTTTAGTTATGGAATAACTGCTTTGGAAGTTAGTACAAGTATTTAAAGAAAATGCTGCTTTATGCAAATCAACCAATATGCCATCCTTTGTTACATCCATGTATGCATGTCATTCTGTTATTTCACGGGTGTAACTTGCGAGCACGGAAGTTGTGCTCATTCTTGCTTTATGCAAATAAAATTTCAAAGGAGAAAGACTTTGCTTCTGGTGAGGATCTCAACGACTAGGCCGCTACCCCAGTCGATTGCCTGTGGCAGATTAACTGGACCCTACTATTTCTTCGTCTTCCGCTGTGTTTATTTATTGTTGGCCTGTAAGCCTCCCTTTGTAATAAACTCTGTTGATTATTAATAAAGTTGTGATATGAGTTTGTTACCATATTTGTTTACTGTGTGAACTAGCGACTGATCATGGGACTAGTTCAGAAATGCACAGAGGATTCAGGAGTATTAATTCCCGGGTCTGACAAAGTGGTATCAGAGCCATATCGACTGTAGGTCATGACATAGTTAGAATGGCCGTTAGTTGAAAATTTTCAAAAACTTATTTTATAACAAAAAAAAACAAATTGTTCTCTCCTCATCTTGGTCATCTGTCTGTAGCTTCTTCGTAGCAATTCTTTCTCACCTAATTCTCTCTTCACTATTTTATAGGTAGTCAACACGTTTCTTACCTATACGTTGAAGATCACAAGACGTGAAGCTGTCAAAAGAACGTCGTCATGCAAGATTCATCGAACTAAAGATGCGATGCCAGCCAAACCATATAGTTTAAGTTTACCAAGGCTCATTCTGTGTATTGAGTCGTTTCACCAGCTTACGAGTATCGATCGAGTAGAACGTTGTATTGTTTCTTAACTTGTATGGTATGTTTTCTTTTGGTATGTCGTATATAGATCTTTTGATCTTGTGTACAACGTTTGCTTTAAATGGGTAGACTTCTTCCTTCATAGCTTTCTCTCCCACCCTTTGCTATTTTCCTCTTCTCTAACAATTCATTGGACTCCTAACCTATCGATGCGCTTGGAACTTGAAAGACGAGTCGACACTTCAAAACTTCGAACAACTCAAAACCCCTGTACGTAAAGCCAACTTAAAGATAGACTCTTGCTATCTCTCAATTCATTTATCCTTTGTCCATCTTCTTTCTTTCTAGCCTTTTCGAATCTCGGGGACGAGATTCCTTTTAATGGGGGTAGTTTGTAACATCCCAAAGTTCTGTTACCAAAATAAAAATCAAATAAAGTTATTGTTTTATTGGATTTTCTGAAATTTCAAAGAGTTTGATTGCTTTATTTGAATTCCTGAAGTTTTAAAAGTCAAAAATAAAATTTATTAAAGTTTTTAAAGTTTTGTTTGAGTTTAAGTTGAAAAACAAAAATTAAATTAAGTTTGAGAATTTTTCTGAGATTTTAAAAGCTTTTTCCTAAATATCTTAAAGCCAAAATAATTTATCTGCAAAATTAAAAGCCATATTTAATTTGGAAATAATTTTATTAAGTTCAAAATAATTCCGGAAATTTCCTTGATTTTTTTTCTAGAATTTTCGAACTCTATTTGGTATTTTTTAAAAGTCCCTTTTTGATTTTTGTAATATCTAGCAATTAAAAATGAATTACTGTCCGCAAATAAATATGAAATTTGTGTTGAAAATACTTTATTTAAGCTCAAAACACCCTATTTAACTACTCTGGAAATTCATTGAATTTTTAGACCTATATTACTATTTTTCAAGTTTAGAAACAATTTTTAGCAAATATAAAAATAATTACTGTGTAATAATAAAATTGTTATTATTATTATTAATATTTTATTTGAATTCAAAATGTTGTATTTAATGTCTGTGATTTATTTCGGATTGTTTGGAATTAATTTGCTATTTTTCCGGAATTAATTGGTGTCTTTCCGAATTTTCAAAAGGAATATTCCTTAGAAATTCCTTGGAATATTCTGTTGGCTACAGTAACTCCGGCGAATGCGTAATTTCCGGCCATAACTACGGCGAGCAAGTCCCGCCAAACCATTACTCCTTTGCCCCTATAAATTGAACAGTAGCCTCTCCACTCCATTCCCCACATGCCTCTCGCTCACATTTGCCAAAATCCTCCTGGAACCCCCTCGGCTAGCCCTTCTTCTCCAACTCCGGCGACAATTCCAGCGAGCCCGATCTCCTCATCCGTGGCTCCGTTGTGCGCCAAGTTTTACCGCTGAGTTCCTATTGAGATTCTCTACATTTCTATTCAAGCCGAATTTTGATTATCCTGTTGGTTCACCGCGGCCACAAAAGTACCGACGGTCTTCTTCTCCAACTCCGGCGACAACTCCGGCAAGCCCGATCTCCTCATCCGTTGCTCCGTGGGCTGAGCTTCGCAAAGCCTGCCAACTTCATGACATCAAGGATGGAGGAGCTTGAGCTTGCCTGTGGAGTACCGGAAGCAACCACACGTGATGGTGCTGGTCGAGGAATGGTGTGAGAGTGGCGAGCACTGCGTCACAATGCTTTGACGGCGATGGCAAACACGACATTGAGGATAGAGGGCGTACACGAGAGTGGTGTTGGGGGCGTCACAATGCTAGGGGTAAGGATGTGTTCCTAGTTTTTTACCGGTCTTGGTGTTTGGTTGTAAACCGGATTGCTAGTATAGGTTGCCGTACTATTAAGAGGGGTCTTGATTAGTAGTTGGAGTTAGTCATGTGTTGATAGCTCATTGTGTTTGCTCTAGCTCAACTTAACATGTTGCCTATATTTGCGAATGCGTTTTGCAAATAGTTGTGGCTCATGGATAATCCTTGTAGCATGTGACTTGAGTTTGCAAATGTGTTTTACAAATGGTTTAAGTCCATGTACCTTATTCCTTGTGGCGTTGATTCTAAAGGTTGGCAAATGTGTTTTGCAACTTGTTGAGAATCTCGCTTTTATCGTTGTTTGCATCGCTTGACAATTGTGCAAATGTGTTTTGCAAATTTAGTTGAAGCGAAGTGCAATTTGAGGTGTGATTCTAAAAGTTGGCAAATGTGTTTTGCAACTTGTTGAGAATCTTGCCTACATGCCTTTTTTGCATTTCATATCTTTTGCAAATGTGTTTTGCAAATTTGAGTTGAAAAAGAAATGCAAAATCCTGAGTTAAATATCTGGTGCGGTCTGACCGGCGTTGTATGGCGGTCGACGGACTCATGATAATTGCGCGGTTAGCTTTTTTCGAAAGTCGTTTTTCGAAATTGGTGGCGGTCTGACCGGCGTTATAAGTGCGTCGACGGACCCGGTCAAGGACCCGTCGGCTTTCCAGAGTGATTTTACGATTTGGTGATGTGCGGTCGGCCGGCGTGTTACGAGCGGCTCGGCGGCGGCGATCGGCCCGACCGGCCGATGGTTGGCGGTCAGACCGGATGTACCCCAACGGCTAGTTTTCTGACCGTTGGAGGGGGTGCGGTCTGACCGACCGTTGCTCATGATCCGACCAGCCCGGCGATTTTTAGCAGACTTGCTCCCAACGGCTAGTTTTTGTGTGTGGGCTATAAATACCCACCTTGGCCGTGTGAGGAGGGTGAGCTGGTGCCCCTAGACATTCTATTGAGCTAAGAGCAAGCCTCTCATACTCTAGTGTGCATGTGTTGCACTTAGTGAGTGATTGAGAGCAAACCCTAAGTGCATGTGTTGCATTAGGTTGTGGATTTTGTATCCATAGAGTTTTGGCACTTGATTGGTTCAAGTGAAAGTTGAGTCTTGTTACTCTTGCTGTTTGCCGACACCTAGACGGCGTGGAGGCGTCGTGGTCCGGTGATCTTCTCAAGTGAAGCTTGTGAGAAGGCCCGGTGTTTGTGAGTGGCTTGGTGCTCGCCATCTCCGGAGTGGAGTAAGAGGAACCCTAGTGGAGCGAGGTGTTTGATACCTTGGAGGAAGGCTTAATTGGTGGAGCCGGCCCAATAGGTTTGGGTTTCCCTCAACGTGGACTATGGGAGACCGGCAAGTCTCCGACCACCACGGTAAAACATCATTGTGTCCCATGTGCTTCTTGTGATTAGTTTTCATATGCTTTACTTTGTGCAATTTACATTCATTGTATAATTGTTTATTCATTTGTATGAATGTTATCTTGTATGTGCTTGATTGATCATATCATTAGTTGATAGCTTACAAGTCTTTGCTAAATTGCTCTATTTATTATCGACTTGTATTGTTGGTGCACCTAGTTGAACATAGGGGATTTAGGCATTAATTGTGCAAAACCGTATTTGTATTAGCTTCCGCATTAGAAATTGGTTTTAGCGCATAGAAGTTTTAAATTGACTATTCACCCCCCTCTAGTCGGCCTCCTCGATCTTACACCTGTTTTAATTGCCTAGTTATTCCAATCTTCCTTGTATAGCCAAATTGAATATTGAACGTGAATACCTTGTCACCATTAGGCAAAATGGTACTAAAATTACCCATACGCTTAGCCAATGCTTAGATCAAATCTTGTATTTGAGAAAGTTTTAGCCAAATCTTCCAAATTTGATTTAACTTGGTTCTATGGTATTGTTTTACCATAGAAGGTTTATAAAATGCTTTTACTTGGAAAATACAATGAAAATGGGTTTGGACTTGGGCGAAATAGATGATTGGTGGGTGCAGGTTTATGCACGGGCTTAATCTGGTTAGGGTTAAGGCTCAGGGTTTTATTTGGAAGACGTCCAAGTCAGTTAAGGACCGGTCTTCGAGCGCATGATGCTATGCCTTATCGTACTACCACATGTCCTGTGTGGGCGGGACCTGGCCAACTAATTTGCAACGTTTCATTGTTAGCTGTGCCATTTTGGTGTGTCGGTGTTGGTTAGACAGTATTCCCACTTGGCGCAAGAGGGGACTTCTGGCGGATGGTTAGTCCAAAAGAAGTGAAACCTTAGCGGGCATAACTACTTTAGAATGACGCATTGTAAAGGCCTCGTGATAATCACTTAGTCGCACACCTTCGAAAGTGTGTCAGACGGACATTAAAAGTTGATTATCTCTTGTGGGTAAAGCTCTACAACCTCTGCAGAGTGTAAAACTATTCGAATAGCCGTGTCCACGGTTACGGACATGCTAGCAGAACTACTCAAAGTTAGACTTTGGTTTTTGTTCGAAAAAGACTTCTTCAAACTGGTTTATCCAAATGGGAATTGGGCAGGAAGTCATGTGATAGGAGGGTATCCTTCACCATTCTTGTGTGAATGTTATCTGACTATAAAACTGAGAATTTATAAAATGATTTGTAGTTATAAAACTTCTGCTTTGGAACTTAGTACAAGTATTTAAAGAAAGTGCTGCTTTATGCAAATCAACCAATATGTCATCCTTTGTTACATCCATATATGCATGTCATTCTGTTATTTGACGGGTGTAACTTACGAGTACGGAAGTTGTGCTCATACTTGCTTTATGCAAACAAAATTTCAGAGGAGAAGGACTTCGCTATCAGTGTGGATCTCGACGACTAGGCCGCTACCCCAGTCGATTGTCTTTGGCAGATTGCTGGACCCTACTACTTCTTCGTCTTCCGCTGTGTTCTTTATTGCTGGCTTGTAAGCCTCTTTGTAATAAATTCTGTTGATTATTAATAAAGTTGTGATATTAATTTGTTAACATATTTGTTTACTGTGTGAACTAGCTACTGATCATGGGACTAGTTCAGAAATGCACAGAGGATCTGAGATGTTAAACCCGGGTTCTGACAAATTGGTATCAGAGCCATATCGACTGTAGGTCGTGACCTAGTTAGAATGGGCGTTAGTTGAAAACTTCAAAACTTATTTTATAACAAGAAAAAGAATAATTTGTTCTCTCCTCATCCTGGTCATCTATCTGTAGCTTCTTCATAGCAATTCTTTCTTACCTAATCCTTTCTTCACCATTTTATAATGTTAAATGGATCCTCTCCCCCTTGGAAATTTCTATAGATGGTCAACACGTTTCTTAACCCTTACGTTCGAGACTACAAGACATGGAGCCATCGAGAAAGTATCGTCGTCTCCACCATCCAAGGACAATGGACAAGATATACCGAAGATCGTTTTGTTAGCCAAGCCATATAGCTTAAGTGTGCCAAGACTCATTCTGTGTATTGAGTCGTTTCACCAGCTTACGAGTATCGATCGAGTAGAACATTGTATTGTTTCTTAACTTGTATGGCATGTTTTCTTTTGGTACGTCGTATATAGATCTTTTGATCTTGTGTACAACGTTTGCTTTAAATGGGTAAACTTCTTCCCTCATAGCTTTCTCTCTCACCCTTTGCTATTTTCCTCTTCTCTAACAATCCATTCGACTCCTAACCTATCGATGCACCTAGAGGAGTCGACACTTCAAAACTTCGGACAATTCAAAACCGCTGGATGTAAAGCCAACTTGAAGATAGACTCTCTATCTCTCAATTCATATATCCTTTGTCCGTCTTCTTCCTCTCTAGCCTCTCCGAATCTCGGGGACGAGATTTCTTTTAAGGGGGGTAGTTTGTAACATCCAAAGTTCTGTTACCAAAATAAATAAAAATAAAAATATTATTTCATTGGATTTTTTTTGAAATTTGAAAGAGTTTCATTGCTTTATTTGAATTTCTGAAGTTTTAAAGTCAAAAGAAAAATTCATTTGAAATTCTTGAAGTTTTATTTGGTTTGATCTGAAAAATAAAAATTTAATTAATTTCTAGAATTTTCTGGAATTTTAAAAGTTTTTTCCTAAATATTTTAAAGCCAAAATAATTTATTTGCAAAAACTATTACCAATTATAAGTTGGAACTATTTTATTTAAGTCCAAAATAACTCTAGGAATTTCTCTGAATTTTTCTAGAATTTTTGGATTTTATTTGCTATTTTTTAAAAGTCTCTTTTTTATTTTTGTAATATCTTGCAATTAAAAATGAATTGCTGTCCGCAAATAAAAACCAAATTTGTGTTGAAAATATTTTATTTAAGCTCAAAATACCCTATTTAACTACTCTAAAAATTCATTGAATTTTTAGACCTATATTATTATTTTTCAAGTTTAAAAACAATTTTTAGCAATATAAAAATAATTACTATGTAATAATAAAATTGTTATTATTATTATTATTATTATTATTTTATTTGAGTTCAGAATGTTGTGTTTAATATCTGTGATTTATTTCGGATGTTTTGGAATTAATTTGCTATTTTTCCGGAATTATTTGGTGTCTTTCCGAATTTTGAAAAAGAATATTCCCTATAATATTCTGTCTGCTACAGTAACTCCGGCGAAGGCGTAATTTCCGGCAATAACTCCGTCGAGCAATTTCCGCCAAACCGTTACTCCTTTGCCCTCTATAAATTGAACCGTAGCCTCTCCACCCTATTCCCACATCCTCTCGCCGGATTTGCCAAAATCCTCCGGAGCCCCTCTGCTAGCCCTTCTTCTCCAACTCCGGCGACAACTCCGGCGAGCCCGATCTCCTCATCCGCAGCTCCGTTGTTCGCCAAATTTTACCGGTGAGTTCCTCTCGAGATTCTCTACATTTCTATTCAAGCCGAATTTTGATTATCCTGTTGGTTCACCGCGACCACAAAAGTACCGACGGTCTTCTTCTCCAACTCCGGCGAGCCCGATCTCTTCATCTGTTGCTCTGTTGTGCACCAAATTTGACCAGTGAGTTCCTATTAAGATTATCCACATTTCTATTCAAGTGGAATTTTGATTTACTTAATTTTTCACCACCGGCCACATCTTCTTCCCCAAATCCGACGAGAACTTCGTCGAGCCCGATCTCTTCATCCGTTGGGTAATTGCTCGAACCCTTTTACCTACATGTTCCTTTCAATATTATCTACCTTTCTATTCAAACAAAATTTTGAATTTCACAATAATTCGTCACTGCCATGTCACAGCCACCTCACCGCCCCAAGCCCAAGTGGCAGCCCACGTGTGCGCTTGCGTGGCTGACACTATTCCTTGGACCGATCCACCGTGGACCAAACCTATTTTCGTGGACAATAGTTTAGTTTATACTCTTCATTAAATGATCATGGCAATAGTTTCAATTCTTGAGCTTTAAACAAATTTACTACGCTGTCAAGATAACTCGACTGTTAAAGATCACAGTATGAACTTCCAGTTCAAAACAGTAGATCAAAGGATCACAAAATGATCTCAAGATAACAAACAGTAAAAGAATACTCTCTTAATCAACTGATAAAAAGTGCACAAGATCAGGAATAAGAGCCACAAATGCTAACATAGCAATCAGACTGTAAAGCAAGAGATCACACGAATCTTCAGATTCAATATAATTGTATAACTCTGGAAGTAACAGAGCGACTGCAGGTCTAATAACAGGAGGTCTTAGAGAGAGTAGCAAATAAATCACTAGAGCTCAAGTATCAACTAATTGTCAGGATCAATTTCAGTATGAGACTAATTTAATCACTGAGCATTAACAGAGCCCACAGGTTAACTTGCAATATCTCCAGAACTAGTCTCAAATACAAAGTACACAGGTCAAGACTATCAACTAGAACTGCAATGTATATATATGCAAGTATCAACCGAACTGTCAAAGAGGTGTAATACTCACTGAAGCGTTGGTACTAAAAACCACCAAGATGCAATCGACAAGGCGTGTCGATAGACACTGACCCAGAAAAACTATTGCCCTGCAACACCGAGCAAAGGACGAAGTAATCGGAGATACAATGCCGCTCTTCCTTCTTCGGAATATACCAAAGAACGAAGCCGAGGAACTAGGAGATTGCCACACAAGCCCACCAAGAGAGTGCTTCGGCCAAAAGCACTAATCAGCACCAATCAATCAAGCTAGATGATCCTTCACCACCGAAACTCACTCCAGATCAGTTAGGAACCGGACTCCTAACACAAAAGTCTCAAATCTCCCTCCAGGCCTCCAAAATCCCGAAAGGCCCAAGAGGGGATTAGACCAAATGTGCAAAGGAGTAGAGCTCAGAACCGAACCACCACCAGGAATCAGGATCCAAGGCGTCACCAGGAGTGGAAGGAAAAACCAGATCAGATCGGTAGTGGGAGTATCAAAAATCGGAAAATCAATGGGGATTTCTTCTGTTCTTGGATTTATCTGGAGGTGTTACTTCTCATCTTTTCAAGAGAGGAGCTTAAGAGAGCGACCCGGTGGCTGCCAAAAATCCCGGCGCAGGAAGCGCTCGGGCCTGTTTGTGCCTCCCATCTCGCCCAGATCGCCGCCATCTTCGGGAGGAAAGCCGAAGGGCAAAGCAACCGAACGAGAATGAAAAAGCACCGAGTCTTATCTCCTCCTCCTCTTTTGACATAGAGCACCCACGCAGACTCCCTTTTCTTTCTTTAATCCTTTTCTCAAAATGAGAATTTACAAGAAAGCCCTTGAAACAGCCAACAGTTTCGGACCCTGACGAAATTTTTTGGAAACGAAAAAGTTTTACCTTCTCCCCATTGAACCTGACCGGTCACCATCACCGCTGCCGCCTCGGTGCGTCCCTCCTCCTTAAAACCCTACTTCTTCTGCAGTGCCCCCTCTCCACCGACTACGAGGCATCGTGGAACGCCCGCCAGTTCGCCGGCCAATGGGGAAGCCAAAGCCCATCTCCGCCACAGCTGCTCCTCGAGGTACGAAAGCCTAGCTGTCCAATCCCACCACCATCTTTTGTCAGAAGCTTCGAATTTGCATCATACTTGCTCTCCCCTCCTCTTTTTGCTTTGCTTTGGTCTCAGGGAAGAAGATGCGGGCGAAGAGGACAAGGCCTGCGAAGCAGGGAGCTGAGTTGCGTGAGGAGAAGCCCAAAAGGCGGGAGCTTGATGGCGGTCTGCCCGCAGTGGCGCCGCCGGACTCTGGTTCAGGTTCGGTTCTTGTTGTGTGTTAATCATTTCAAAATATTCTTTGCATAATGATGTGCAAGTGCACCATCAGGCCTTTTTTCCTTTCCCGATGCTTTCTTGCTTCATGCTGCTTGCATCTATTGTTACTGAACTTGAGCACTGCATGCAGCTGAAATCTTCAGTACTGAATCTAGGGCAATGGAGGTTGCTCAAAGTGAGAAACAATCCAATGGGAGCTTTCAAGGCCTAGAGCAGAGCGATGAAGATGACATAGAAGATCATTCATGGTTGGTGCTATTTGTACTACACTCTTCACATCCTTTTTCTGCATTGACTAGAAGGGTTAATGACTGTATTGCAAAACTGATTCGAGACTCTCCGAACATGTAGTATATTTTTATATGATATATCAACTATTCTTTATTTTTTGGTTATGCCTCCATCTTTGTCCTATATGGTTAGCTTTCAGAATGCTTGCTTAATGTCACCTGTTTACTATATTTTTGGTTCAGCAGTAGTACAGTTTTGCTAGTAATTTTGTATGATCTTTCTCAATTAATGGTTAGAGATCTTTTATCATCCAATAATTTGTTTTATTGCCATTTTGATCTGAGGAAGTTTGTCCTTGTCATTTTTTATTGTGGAAAAGTAACTGTGCAAGCACTTGTCTTGAAAAACTCCATATATTCTTATCGATTAGCAGAATTTGAAAAGGATGTCTATCCTAGCCATTTGTTTTCCATTTTCTTTTCTTGATGCATGATCTTTTCTTATACCTCTTTCTAACACCACCCTCTCTTTTGTATGTTCCAGTTCATTTCAACGTCATGTTAGTCACATCATAACAAATGGAGAAGTCAATGCATTAATGAAGCAGAAGTATAAATTTAATTGGGAGATGCCTGCAGAGGACATTCCAAAATCCAAATGGGTTGGAACAGGTGAAAAATTGCAGGTACTTTGGGGAATTACACCTTGATGAGTTATTGATTAAAACACAAGTAATGTAATTTGAATTTATATGCTCAGTCAACTGCTTGAAGAGTATTTTTGATTCACTTCAAAAAGTCAGTTTTTGTTAGTTTTTCATGTGAGGTAATATTTTGCGGGTTTCCAAGATTGAAGACTAAATCAGACCTTGTACATCATATAAACAGAAGGGTTATTTTGATATTATTTTTCCTTGAAATGTGGGTTACGGAACCTAAGTCCTTGATAGTCGTATGTGTAGTTCAAGTCAAAATTTTCAAGATTATTTACTCTTCAAGTTTAGCATGTGTTTAGATCACCTTATGACCTATATTCAGTTCTGGAACTTACCTATATTTTTGAGGAGTGAGTGTGGTGCATGTGTTTGTACCACAGCCATCCCCATGTTTTCCTGATTTCTTATATATTTTCATTGTTATGCAAAATGTGCTTTGTCAAGGCAGGGCCTGCTGAAATATTAGTTCCTGTTCCTTCCAATCTGGCTTTGAGTTAATGCGTTTGCCTCTTTGCTTCACTATAGTGGATGTCATACTAAAATGATTTTTGCTGAGTTATTCAACCACTTCTTCATGACTCAGCATGGATGATTTTCTAAGTAGTTAAAGAACCCCTCCTTAATGCTTTTTTCTTTCAGGGAGTTTATAGTGATATTCTTGATGTCAAAGGGAAGTTGAGGGACCATTGGCAAAATACCCTCTCTGACCACTTGAATTCTAGACTGAGGTTTTTCTCACTTTGTAAGTTCTCTTCATTGTTGTCTCACAATTAGTGCCTTATTTCACAACGTTTTACTAGTTTTGGATATATTAACAAATCAATAGTTGCTTCTTTAGAGGAATATAACAGAACTATTTTGCTAGAATTAGTAAATATTCCTATTACTGACTAGATTTTGCAGCACATCCCAGCAATGGCATTGTGGCCATAAGTTTAATTGGATAATGACTTCACATGATCCCACATCAAAATACTTCTTTTACATGATTTATGTTTGTTACAACTCCATCACTTGTATCCAATGGAAACTAGTTAGAAAATATTTTATTAGAAATAAGTTAGGTTCTATTTTTTGCCTTTGCTGAACCTGTAAATACGGTACATCCCTTCTTTAAACTGGTAATGTTAGAAATGCCCCTGAGAAGTGGCGATATCTACTAATCCTACCCCTTCAGGTGCTCGTATTGTTAATTGTGGCATATAGAAACATAAAGTACCTTTTGCGTTTCCCTTATCCTAAAGATTATTTTGTGTGAGTGTCTGTATTCGATCCAGGTTCTAGCCATTTGTGAGGAAAAGAATGGTCACCAATATGGTTTTAGCACCACCAACTCCATTTTCATCCCTAGTTTCTCCTATACTGGAGCAAAACTAAGCCAAATTAGGGCTTCATGTCATATTTCCTCACTAAAATGATGTATGGTGCACACTTCCACTTATATTAAGTGTAATTTTAATCCTAATTATTTATTACAGGCAATAGTTATCGTGACATAATGCAATGTAATAAGAAGCCATTTTATCTCAAGGGTAGTGCGGTGGATTCCAGTACTATGGATGCATATCTTATGCATGCTGTAAGTTTTACTATCCCTATTTGGTCATATTATTACTGAATCTGTAGTGATGCTGACTAATGTGCAATGTTATTATGTTTGCAGTTGAATCATGTTCATAGAACAAGAGATGTTGTCATTAAAAATGATGCGAAGCTTAGGAATGCTCCTAACGAAGATATTTTGGATGATAACTCATACCTTGATCAGGGTTTTACACGTCCAAAGGTATTTTTTTTCACACATATATTGAAAAACCAGGAATCCCTTCTGTTGTCATGCACACACTTAAATATAGTTAGCACTATCTGTGTAACACCTCGGCTTAACACTGAGCCTAGAATGTCACATAAACCTTTTTCACTCCTAATTTGAGATCGTGTGAAGGATGTATCAACACCAATGTACATTGTCAGCTCATGCTTGACTGGATCACTAGCAATTTGAATGACACATATATTGTCACAAAACAAAGTGTAGGAATATCACAATGGACACCGAGATCAATCAAGAGCCGTCGAAGCCAAATGATCTCTGAGGTGGTAGCAGCAAGAGAGTGTGACACCACAATATGCTTCTTGGACTTCCAAGCAATGAGCGAAGTACCAAGAGAGATACAATAGCCAGTGATAGATCGGCGATCAGCAGGATCACTCGCCAAAGTGGAGTCATAGTAAGCGTGGAGTTGGAGCTGACTCGTACTGGCATAGATCGGACGTCTGGACGCAGCTCCCCTCAAGTATCTCAGCACACGAAGAACATGACTATAGTGAACTGAGGTGAGAGCACTAACAAACTGGCTGAGGATATAAATAGCATGAACAATGTCTGTCCTAGTGACAGTGAGATAAACAAGGCTCCCAACGAGCTGACGATAGCGAGAAGGATCTGTCAGTGGTACACCGTCTGTAGGTCGAAGCTGTTGGTGGAGCTCCATGGGTGTCACAACATTGCGTGTATCAGTCATATCAAAGCGAGCTGGCAGATCCTAAACGTAGCGATGCTGAGAGAGATAGTAGCCATCACTATCAGAATGAACCTCTATCCCCATAAAATAGCTCAATGGTCTCAAATCGGGCATCATAACCTGTTCACTCAATTTTCTTCTTGACAAAAGCCACATAGTTAATGTCGTCTCCTGTGATTAGCATATCATCTACATATAGCAGAAGCAAAGTACGACACCGCTGAGAAGTGTGAATAAAAAAGGTAGGATCATGCTCACTCGGAGTGAAGCCTGCAGCTCAAATCACAGAACTGAAACACTCAAACCAAGTACGAGGAGCCTGCTTGAGACCATATAGAGCACGCCTAAGATGACAGACATAGCCTGTAGGAGCCTTAACACCTAGGGGTGGTTGCATATAAACCTCCTCATGTAGATCACCGTGTAGAAAAGCATTCTTGACATCAATATGAGATATAGTCCATGAGCGTACGGGTGCAACAGTGATGAGAGTATAGACTATTCATATGAGCAACTGGAGCAAAAGTTTCATCAAAATCTCGACCATAAGCCTACTGAAAACCTCTTGCAACAAGAGTGGCGTGTCACGACGCAGCAGTAGGTGGTGGCGCAGTAGCAAGCGGCGGCGGTTGCAGGGGAGTAGCGGCTGCAAGGGGGAAGGGTGGAGGCGCAAGGGGGCAGGGGCTAGGGTTGTTGCCGCCCCCTGGACCCTCTTAAGGCGCCGGCCCACCTTGGGCCTTGGTGCCGTGGGCCGGAAGCCCATGGCCCAGGTTTTGACAAATTTTCAGAAAACCCCTTTTAATCTTTTTCGTTCTCTCACTAATGCGTTTCGGAGTATTACAAGAAGGTTTAAGAGAAATGGAAGTCTTAGGATCAGAAGAAATTCTCTGTCGGCAACTTAGCAAAAGGGAAAAGTGGAAGTGTCAGAAATTGGTGGAGTTGGAGACACACTAAAAGATAAAACTGGTGGAGAAGGCAAGTCTGATGAAGGAATGGGAGGTAGACACAAAGAGGTGGAATCTGTAGGAGTAATATGTAGAAGGATGATAAAAGAAGGGTTGACCCTCATCAAAGGTTACATCACGAGAGATATGAAAACGACGTGATGAGGGATCACAACAACGATAGCTCTTATGCTCAGGACTATAACCCAGTAAAACACACTCAACTGATTGATGGCTTAGCTTTGTGCGCTCGCGAGGTGCTAGAAAGACATAGCAGGCACAACCAAAAGCACAAAGATGAGCATTGCGAGCAGGAGCCCTGTACAGGATGTCATCGGGACAGTTGCCCTGAAGCTTGGAAGAGGGCTGACGGGTGATGAGATAGATTGCCGTAGAGATCGCTTCCCCCCAAAAGTGAGAGGGAACAAAGGAGGAAATGAGAAGAGTACGAGCAGTCTCAATGATGTGACGGTGCTTGTGCTTAGTATGGTCATCAATTCTGAGCATGAGCACTAGGACATTAGGGCTAAGGAAGAGTACCCTCAAAAGAAAAAACTAACGAAAGGCTGATGAAAGATACTTCTCTGGAGTTAGAACGAAAAACACGGATGACAGACGAGAATTGAGTATGAACCATCTGAAAAATGACTGATAGAAATCAACTGTGAACGGTGTATCATGAAGTAGATCCAAGTGCATCAAGTATGGTCATCAATGAGGTGACATAGTAACTGTGACCACCTTTCGAAGCAAAAGGAGAAGGACCCCAAACATCCGAATGGACCAAATCAAAGGGACGATCAGAGCGAGAAAAGCTGGAAGGATATCGGAGTTGTACTTGCTTGCCAAGTCAACCCTTGCACTGAAATTTTGTGTCAACATAAACAGGACCAAGAACACCTTGATGAATCAAGATAGAGAGGCGTGAGCTACACAAGTGCCACAAGCGATGATGCTATTGAGGAAAAGACTGGCAAACAGAAGTAGATGCAGAAGGACAAGGGGTAGATGAACCAACAACAGAGGATGAAGGAATAGGGGCAGGAGTAGTACCAGAAATGGAGGATGAAGGAAGACTCAAACGATCAAGAACGTAGAGCCCTGTAAAACCTCTCTGATGATGACCTATACCAATGACAACTCTTGTTCGACGATCTTGCACAAAGCAGGAGCTATCATCGAACCCAACAAAACAGTTCATATCTACGAGCTGCTCGACAGAGATGAAATTCGTGGAGAGCGTGGGGACATGTTAGACATATGAAACTGCGAAGTGAGGTGGAAAGAATCCCCTGATGAGTGACCGTGCATGGCGTTCCATCAGCTGTCTGAATCTTGATACCTTGTGCGGCAGGACGACATGATGTGAGCTGAATTGCATCAGATATCACATGGAAAGAAGCCCTTGAATCCAACAGCCATGGGAGTGATGCACTCGACACAGGATATGATGGTGCAGTCAAACCGGTGGATGCACCAGAAGATGCTTGCAATCGACACAACTGGCCCTGAAGATTGCTCATCTGATCCTGAATCTGACCAAACTGAGTTGCACAAGACTCCACACTACTAGCAGGAATAGAACAAGCAATAGCGGTATCACCTCGAATAAGTTTAGGACCAAGAATGCCATTGATAGGATCAAGTACACTAGCACCAAACAACAACCTTAGTAGTATCAACACCACAGACAATAGCAGGAGATCATGATCCACAACATGACAAGCTAACAATAGTAGGGCAACAGCAATAGCACCAAGTAGCAACACTATAGCATCAACAACAGTAGAGTTGATGGACCACAATCAATAGCACCAGCATAATAGCATCAACAGTAGTAGGGCAATAGGGATACCAAGCTGAGGAGCGGTAGCGTTAGAGGAGCCGCCAGGAGCTGACGAGATCTACACCAGTCGAAGTGGCACTCGCCGGAGCTGATGAAGTCAGCACCAGGCGGGGCACTAGGAAGAGGACGAGTCGTCTAGGCGATGGGGATCTGGTCGGCACAAGGCGGAGACGACAGGTTGGGCCAGGTGGCGTAGCGGTGACTTTGAATCCGGATGGTGCAGCGGTAACTTGGGATACAGGCGGCGACGCTGCATCGGGAGGCAAGAGGTAGCAGTGGAGACGACGGGTCACGTCGGGGAGTGAGAGGATGCCAGATCCAAACGGTGGGGATCCAGTCGCGCTCGGGCGTCACGGGTCGCGTGCGTGGAAGCTCCCGGTGGCGAGTGAGGATGAAGAAGAGGAGGTGCGCCGTGTTGTGATATGTGTCTCAGAGTTGGAGACGAAGAGCTTCGTCGCTTGGGGATAGAGTCGGCGACGCGGTGAGGATGCAGTGGAGGAGGTGCATCGAGTCGTGGATTTGTCCGTAAGAGGTGGTGACGGAGAGCTCTGTCGTTCGGGGAAGGTGTCGGCGGTGCTGATCCGGATGGGGAGCGAAGCAGCGCTCAGTCGAGTCGGCAGAGGCTCGAGGCCCGCCAGCCTGTGGTGAAGGAGGGGCAAAGACGACAGTGGCAGCTATGGAAATAGGGTTAGGGTTGGAGATGACTCTGATACCATGTTAGAATAATTGAGATAGGGGTTTTTACTATTCACAACTGTGCATTTTATTCATTATTGAGAGGGTATATATAAACATGGACCTCATGGGCCCAAAGAGAGAGAGAATGTACAACTCTTTAACACCCCCACTCCCCGCCTCAGTTGTAGGCAGCACAGGCTCAAGCTCGTGCCCGAGTGGGCCTCCTTGCTGAGTCTGGCTTGGCCCGGCCCATTTACCCCCCTTCTCTTTTTCCTTTTTTCTTTTTCCCCTAATCCCTTTTCTAATTCTTTAATTATCCGGAATATTACAATCTAGCTGTATGTCGGGGTGTATTTTAGTATGCTACACCTGACCTGCCATTTATTTACATGTACAATGTCTTGTTTCTTCATTGCAGCATGTGTTGGCATTGAAAAATAACGGTGATGATGTGAGATGGTTGGATTTATAGCAAAGCTTTAAGCATGCATGATACTTGCACTAATTCATGTCAAATTATAACAAACTGTTTTTTTTTTTTTTGTATAGCCAGGTTTAGTAGTGAGCTAATGATAAACCATAACTAGTATGCTGCATAAGATACATTTGGTCTTCGTTTGTTTCCCTGAAATTTCAGTAAGAAATAATTTCATTGGTCACAACTCACAACAAGTGTGTTCTTTGTTATTATAGTGGGCACAGGCGCACAACATACACACTGAATAGCACCACTACTCAGAAAGGTCTTTGGATGATATCAAACACATTTCAGCAAACATTATCTAATTTGACACTGCGCGCGCGCTGTGGTATAGATAATTCGTTGACTATTAGTTGCACTATTTTATTAAGTAAATCTTAAATGTCAGCGCATTTACCTAGCACACTGTCATCTGGATGATTTATATGAAACTTGTCATTTTTACCATTATCTATTCAGCTTAATTCTCTTTTCTTTTGTATTATAAACATGTCCTTAGGTTCTTTTCTTGTTACCTCTCAAAAGCATTGCACGGCGCATTGTGAAAAGATTGATCCAACTTTCCCCACTGACGCAAAAGGTACAGTTTTATTTTTTTAAGGCAAACATTTGAATTTCAATTTCCTCAAAGTACACAACAAACTTATATATGAACTCCATTCAGATCTGTCCATCATTTTAAATTTAATTTAGGATAGCCGGTACTGAGATTATTTTGCTTCTGGTGCTAAGGGATTGCTTTCTTTCTTTCATAGGATAATGCCATGGGACAATTCAAAGAAAAGTTTGGCGAATCAGATGATGAACTGGAGGAGCCTGAACATAGTTCAAAACCCACAGACTTTGACCTTCTTTTTGCTGGAGATACTGAAGATCACTTTCTTTTTGGGATAAAATATACAAAGTGGGTGTGTTAGACTGTTTATGATTGCTCGTAATAATTTTCTTGTAGTGGAGACTGGAGACTCAACTGTGCGCACTCTACTCTCCACAGTTTTTTAGTATAGTAACAAAATAAGTCTTTTCTCCCTTCTGTTGCCTATTACAGGCTTCTGAAGTGAATTCATATTGGTCTACTTTTTCTTCAGAGTTTTGTTCAGTAGCTTCTGGCTTATTCCTTATTTGGAAATGAACTTGCCTGTCATTGTTCTTGACTTCTTGTTCTCATCTTTATAATGTCCTTTAGTTATCTAATTAACTGGATTTTACTGAATCTTTACATCCACAAAACAAGCTTTGAAGCATAATATGCCACTTGCTTGACTTATGCTCTTTAGCTCTTGTAATGTTTTAATCTTCTATTTTCAGAATTGGACCTTCACTTCAATAGTCTTCGTTCTTAAAAGTCACTTTTGCAAATAATTTGTATTCCCAAAAAACCTTATGCTAACCACTGTTTTAGGTGTCATAGTGGCAACTTTTGTGGATCACTGTCATGGTAGGAAGCTATTGTACATTTCGGTGTTGATTTAAAAATGTCATCTATGTAATAGTTTGTAATATCTTAATAGCATTTCTTCTATTTAATTAATGTGATACTAGTGAAACAATAAAATCTGTCCAATTTGCAATTAGAACTTTACTAGAACTTACAAAACCTAAATCTACACAATTTAAACTACAAAACAACAAGTTCTTGAAGGTCTTGATGGTGATAAAGTATACACTCACTGGACAGCAAACATGAAAGGCGATGGAGGACAGTACAAACCCATGGTCGATGATATCTGTATCAGTGTAGGCAACATGCACTCAGTAGTGGTTTGGGTGTCATTAATTTGCAAATTTGTTTCGAGGGTTTTACATTTTTTAACATGTACTGGGATAAAAGCCTTGTTATTGTTTACGCAACCCATAAAAATTGCACAACATACCAGATGGCACTTAACGCTTTTAACAGTTGTAATTTACACTACGCGATAAAGCAATAGTAGCTGTGATGGGGTAATTTTTTAAGATGGCAGAACATCTCAGCTCTGAAACGACTATAGCTTTGTGGTAGCCTGCTTTTTGATACATTTATCTAACTAAGATCTCTTAGCAAATTTTAATGAAAGGAATGCCTGTTGATAGAGAGTAGGGCTTTCAGGACAGTTCATATTCAGCTTCTTCTCTCCAGTAAAGCTAGTTACTATGCTTTTGTTGGAAAACAATGTTCTAGTAAACAAATTATCAATTGACAAAATGGATGTTTCAAAATGTTTCAACATCTATGTTTTATGATTACGCTTTGATGTTCAGCTCTGTGAAATCTTATGCCTTAGCAAAATATATGCCCTTAAATTCATTTTTGCTAGTACATTGATTTTTTTTAGGATTCTATATTTACATACAGAAGACTTTAAACGTTAATATTTGAACTAATGTATCTGCAGGAAATCTGTTAAACTGTACAGTAACTTCTACTCTTCTGATATCATAGTCGCATCTCCTTTAGCGCTTAAACTTGTAAGTTTTCTTTAACCAAGGTTTCTTGATAGACTCTGACTCGTAATTACTCCTGTGTCCAGCAGCTGTACATTGTTTTTGTACTGGGAACATCTCATAGGTTGCTGTCCATTTAGATTAGCACTGGACACAGTATCAAAGAAATAGGAAAACACTATCCTACTTTTGCACAAACCCCTGATGGATTCACCAGCCCCGACCCAGCGGAGTGCCTGACGGTGAGTGGTGATGGGGTGGCAGGGCTGTGATAGCACTGGCGATTGGCCAGCAATGATGGTGGGGAAATGGATTGAGAATGGTAGCAGGTCAGAGAATAGGTGGTTCTTTGGCATGGTAGCTAGGCACCAACTAGTGGTGAAGTGAGTTGGAGGAAGGGAGGAAGGCCACAAAACGTGCCAAGCACCGATGGTAGCACCTGAGACTTGAGAGGTGGCAGGCTCAGGGGCATCTAGGTTGCATGGATATGCAAAGCTGTACATACAGGAATATGACATGACATGGACATGGCGCTACGCTTTTGGCACTGGTCATGTTGGCAAATGGCAACTCTGGTAGGAAAGTGTTGGGGGAAAAGGGAGGTTTTGGGGAGAAGGGTGAGTGGGGAAGAGAGGTGGCATTTGATGCAGGGAGGTGTGAAAACCCTCGAAGAGATGATGGATAGTGACCGACCATTTGATTGGCTGACCCAATGGGTGAGAGCTATTCCATTGGAAGAAGGAAAACGTGATCCTATTTTCTAGTTGTTCCCCAATAACAAATCTTTGTCGTCATTATTTCCATTTTTAAGCACCAATTTCTTCCATTACAGAAAGTTGAAGTCAATATGTCCTTACAGAACTTTTCTTTCAGATCCATCTCATCTTTAGTTGGTCTTGTTGAATGTCTACATTTTTGATAAAGTTTTATTATTCTATACCTCACGCTTGACGCCTGTCTGTTAACAGAAAATTGATGGAGGTGAACATGTCAAGGAAAAGGAACGTATCAAGGAAAAGGATTTTGATTTCCTATCTTCAATTGAAGTTAGTTCCACTCTTAACCCATATACTGTTATCTATTTACTACTTCCTCCATTCCTAAATACAAGTCCTTTAGGTAAACCATTAATATCTGTGGAGAATCTAGGGTCACATGAAAAAAATAGTTAGCGAGTAAATTTCTTAAAACTACAAGTATTTTGGCATAGTAGTGAAGGAACTACAAGTTTCAAGTTGACTTTCGTTGAGCTACATCTACACATTTTGTCCAGTGATAGGTAGCTCCGGTTAAGGGTGGTAGTTTAATAGTCATGTAAGGGTTAGGGGTAGTTATGTAATTGTAGTCTAGTCTAGGGTTTCTTTTGTACACTATATATTTTCCCTTGGGCTCTTGCAATAGCATCAAGAACTCAGCCCTCATTCTCTCTTCTCTCCCAAAATCTAACATGCTATCAGAGTCTAGATCCAAACACTAGCCTCCATCTTCTTCCACCCAAGCCGCCCCCGGGAGGAGCAATCTCTACTCCCGAGGGCAGCACCAATTTCGTTTTTATCTTTAGCATCTGTAGTTTCTTAATGTCAATAGTACCAGCAGCTAGCAGTATCTTTCTTGAGTAGCGGCGGAATGAGCCAAGGGATCAATCGGAAGACTATCTTCGCCTTGGTCCTAGAGAGCCATTCGTTCTCTTCCCTCGCAGCAGCCACTGCTCCTCAGTCTTTAGTCCTTCGGCGCCATCCACGATCCCCAAGTCCATAGTCTAGGCGGCGGAGATCACCATCTCCCCATCATCGTCGGCCTCATCCTTCCGCAGCTGGTAGAGGAGATCCCCGAGCTCGATTCTTCTTGGAGTCGTCTCAGCTATCCTCTTCTTGGACTGCTGCCGACGATCGTCTCATGCCTAGATCTGGCATTGGCAGGCCGTCTCCCGGGCGGATCTAGCATTGGCAGGCCGTCTCCCGGTCGGATCTGCGCCGCCGCCACTGGAGATGACTGGATCTTCCTTCGCCCCGACTCCGATCGGATCCTCTACTCCACGCCGACTCCGCCTCGGGTCACCTGCTCCCTGGCGTTGCCTTCGCCTCGCCTCGCCTCGTGGCCCTTGCTCCCGGATCCGCGCGGCCTTCGCCTCCTTGCATAATGCAATTTAAACCTTGTAGTTCTTTGACTATTATGCCAAAACAGTGAAGCACTTGTAGTTTTAAGAAATTTACTCATATTTGGTAGATCTGTCCTGAAAAGTACTTCACATCACTTATAGTTACTAATATATTGTAATGAAAACCAGTGGTTTAATTTTGTATCGTTGAAGTCATGTTAGATTATGAAAACTAGGGTTTGCTATTCACAACTCTGCATCTTACTCATTAATGAAGGGGATATATATAGACATAGATACGTGGGCCTCATGGGCTACAAAGGTCACATGGGCCAAGAGAGAGAGAGAGAATGTAGAATATACAATACTCTTAACACCCCCCCTTCAAACTCAAGGTGGATCAGGAGGATCTGATGCACTGAGTTTGAGTAGATGAAGTCGATGATGTTCTCGAGTCTGAGCTTTAGTGAAAAATCTGCAACTTGAAGCTCTGAGGGAATATACTTGAGGGCGATGGTCGACTGTTGACAATGAGATCGTGTGAAGGATGCATCAACACCAATGTGTTTTGTCAGCTCGTGCTTGACTGGATCACTGGCAATTTGAATGGCACTTGTATTATCACAAAAGAGAGGGGTAGGATTGTCACAAGGGACACCAAGATCAATCAAGAGCCATCGAAGCCAAATGATCTCTGATGTTGTAGCAGCAAGTGCTCGAAGCTCAGCCTCTGCACTAGGCGTGACACGCGATGCGCTTCTTGGATTTCAAGCAATAAGCGAAGTACCAAGAGAGATCGATGGCGATGATAGATCGGCGATCGCGGGATCACTCGCCCAAGTGGAGTCGAGTAAGTGTGGGTGAGTGACTCGAAGCGGCATAGAACGATCGTGCGGGCGCAGTTCCTCTCAAGTATCTCAGTACACGAAGAACATGACCATAGTGAACTAAGGTGGGAGCACTGACAAACTGGCTGAGCACATGAACAGCATGAGCAATATCTGGCCGGGTGACAGTGAGATAGACAAGGCTCCCAACAAGCGGCGATAGCGGGAAGGATCATCGAGGTACACCTTACGTGAGGTCGAAGGCGCAAGTGAAGCTCCATGGGTGTGGCGGCGATGCAGTATCTGTCATCCCGAGCGAGCAGCGGATCTGAACATAGCGATCTTGAGAGATAGTAGCCATCACCGTCGAATGAACCTCAATTCCTAGAAAATAGCTCAATGGTCCCAAATCAGATATCATAAATTGTTCACTCAATTTCTTCTTGACAAAAGCCACGTAGTGCAGGTCATCTCCTGTAATCAACATATCATCTACATACAAAAGAAGCAAAGTACGACCTTGCTGAGAAGTGTGAATAAACAAGGCGGTCATGCTCACTCGAGTGAAACCGCGACTCGAATCACGAGGCGAACGCTCAAACCAAGCACGAGGAGCACGCTTGAGGCAGAGTATAGTGCGCCTAAGGCGACAAACATAGCTGGAGGAGCCTCAACACACAGTGGTGGTGCATATAGACCTCCTCATGTAGATCACCATGAAGAAAAGCATTCTTGACATCCATCGAGATATAGTCCATGTGCGTATTCCGCAGCGACAATAAAGTGCTGATTTGTAGTCATATGAGCAAGCTGGAGCAAAAATCTCATCATAATCTCGACCATAAGCGTCTTTGAAAACCTCGGCAACAAGGCGAGCCTTGTATCGCTCTCTCGACTCATCGACTTGTTCTTTATTTTGTACACCCACTTGCAAGTAATAAGGCGACTCGGATGGTAGCGGGACAAGATCCCAAGTGTCTGTACACTCTAATCTTTGTGAGCTCCTCTGTCATAGCCAAGCGCCACTCGGGTATCTTGTGACCTCGATAGGTACTCGGCTCACTCTTGCACCTACACGAAAACCCCATCTCTCTGGTGCCTGAATAGAAGAACGATCACGTAGGGCATATCGTGATGTAGTAGAACGATCGTCAGAGTCGATGGTACTGACCGGAGGATCAAGTGGAGAAGAGGAGGGCTGAGGATCAGAAAGAACTCTCTGTCGGCGACTATAGTGGAAGGGAAAAGTGGAAGTGTTAGAAACTGGTGGAGCTGGTGGAGAAGCTGGTGGAGAAACTGTTGGAGCTGGTGGAGAAGGCACACTAGAAGGTGAAACTGGTGGAGAAGGTGTATCTGGAGAAGACAAGTCTGATGAAGGAATGGGAGGTAGACATAAAAAGGAAGTGGAATCTGTTGAGGGAGAAGTGGGATGTGTAGAAGAATGATGAAAGAAAGGTCGTCTCTCATCAAAAGTCACATCACGAGAGGTGCGAATGCGACGTGCTGAGGGATCATAGCAACGATAGCCCTTATGCTCAGGACTATAACCCAGAAAAACACACTCAACTGACTGAGGGCTCAGCTATGTACGCTCACGAGGAGCTAAAAGGACATAGCAGACAACCAAAAACACGAAGATGAGCATAGTGAGTAGGTGCTCTGTACAAGACCTCACCAGGACACTTGCCCTGAAGCTTGGAAGAGGGCTGACGGTTAATAAGATAGATTGTTGTAGAGATCGCTTCCCCCCAAAAGTGAGAGGGAACAAAGGAGGAAATGAGAAGAGTACGAGCAGTCTCGATGATGTGACGATGCTTGCGCTCAGCAACACCATTCTGAGCATGAGCACCAGTCACGAGGCGAGGAAGAGTACCCTCGAAGAAAGGCGACGAAAGGCGAGGAAAGATACTCTCTCCAGTCGAGCGAAAAACACGAATGGAAGAAGAAAGCGTGTATGAACCATCTTAGCAAAAGGCGATAAATGGAAATCAAGCGAGAGCGATGTTTCATAAAATAGATCCAAGTATATCGAGAGTGATCATCAACAAATATGACATAATAACTATGACCACCCTTCCAAACAAAAGGAGATGGACCCCATACATCTGAATGCACCAAATCAAAAGGATCAGAAGACTGAGAGGTACTACTGGGATATGGAAGTTGTAGCTGTTTCTCCAGCTTACAACCAGTACAATGAAAACTAGACTCAACAGTGACATGACCTAAGGAACCCCGGTGAACTAGAGTCGTGAGGCGAGCTCCACAAAGATGACCAAGTCGATGATGCCACTTGCTGAAGGAAGACCCAACAGGAGACTGAAAAGATGACATACCAGAAGACATTAAGGCCTTCGACGTACTGGTGGAAGGAAGATGTAGGGTGTCCAAGACATAGAGACTAGGAGAGCCTCTACGGCGATGGCCAGAACCAATCACTCTTCTACTCTGACGATCTTGAATAAAACAAGAAGAATCATCAAATCCAATGAAACAGTTCATATCAGTTAGTTGACCAACAGAAAGAAGATTCATAGATAACTGAGGAACAAAAGACACATCAGGAACAGAGAAGCGAGATGTAGAGAGAATGCCCTGATGGGTAATAGAGCAAAGTGTACCATCAGCAGTGTGAACATATGTAGCATCACTCACGGGCCTACGAGCAACAAGTTGAGTGCTGTCAGATGTGACATGAAAAGAGGCACCTGAGTCCAAAACCCAAGGATGAGCAGCGCTAGAAGTAGAAGGTGCAACTGATGTCATAGCAGACACTGATCCAGAAGTCACAGTAGATGTGGATGTGGCAGCAGTGACTGCTCTGGAAGGCCCAATAGGTGCTCCACGACGACGGTCAGATGACTGTCTAGCACGATAAGCAATAAGCTGATCTGGATGTAACTTGAAACATTTGTCAACATGATGACCGGTTCTCTTGCAATGGGAACATACCAACACTTCTGTGGGTGTCGCTCTGGTAGATCCAGATCGCTGTGAGAGACTCAGAACAGCATGCGGTGAGGATCCTGAGAAAGACATAAGCGAATGAAGACGAGTCTCCTCTGCAATCAAACTAGAGAGCACCTCAGTCAAAGTCGGTGGAGTGGGATAGTTGAGCAACTGAGTACGAACAGGCTCAAAATCCGATCGAAGCCCCATCACAAACTGATACATAAGCGTCTGCTGAGCATACTCATCTTTAGCAGCACAAGACTGACAGGCAACAACAGCCTTCGGTGTCATAGGCTCCAGAGGACCAGTGATATGAGTGAAAGCACTGTAATACTCCTCCGACCGATCCATTGCTTTGAAGACTATGAATGTTCTGGAGCAATGTGAAGCGAAGAGCACCACTGGACTGAACATATCTCTTCTCAAAGTATGTCCACATCTGCTTGGCTGAAGTATGATACTCAAGACTCATCCGCAGAGAAACATCAACACTCAGCACAATGTCGGTCATGACACGATCATCCTCTCTCTGCTAAGACTTTAATACCTCAACATCAACCATCTTCGGATCAGGAGGATCGTCAGTCAAATGAGAGGCCAAACCATAACCTCTGAGAGTAGTCTTAACTGAGAATGCCTATGCCCGGTAGTTCGAACCATCGAGCTTGATATCCGTGAACACAAGAGATGAACTACGCCCAAACATTGAGTCGGATCTAGCCATACCACACAGAGTACTAATCACAGTAGCAACAGAGCGTACTAATCACAGTAGCAACAGAGCAATCAACAGCAGCGAGGACGAGGAGCTCTAGCCAAGTTGCAGAGAGAGTACCACCGAGTACCACCTCCAGGCGGTGGCTTGGCGTAGAGCAAGGTGCCACCGAGTACCACCTCCAGGCGGAGAGTATCACCTCCAGGCGGTGGCTTGGCGTAGAGCAAGGTGTTGTGGATCGAGATCGGGACCACCTCCACGCGACGGCTCGGCGCAGAGCAAGGTTTCTAGCGACACGGCAGTCTCGGATCCAGAGGAGGGGCGCCGGATCTAGCTTCCGTCGGATCTGAAGAAGGCGGCGGCGTAGAGGTGGAACCAGAGGAGGGGCGTCGGATCAAGCTTCCACCGGATCCGAAGGAGGCGGCGGCGTAGAGGTGGAGGCGAGGACGGCTTGATCAAGCTTCCGCCGGATCCGAAGGAGGCGGCGGCGTAGAGGTGGAGGCGAGGATGACTTTCCGGCGTGGAGAAACGACTTGATGCTCGTGGGCGTGGATGGCGCTATCGGGTCTCATCCTCGAAGCTTCGGCGCACGGCGCAAGGTGAAGCAGAGAGCTGCTCAGGCCCGCCGGCCCGAGCGAAAAACTCTGCTAGCAGTACCAAGCAGCGTCGGCGGCGGTAGAACTGAGGCTAGGGTTAGGGTTAGGCTCTGATACCATGTTAGATTATGAAAACTAGGATTTGCTATTCACAACTCTGCATCTTATTCATTAATAAAGGGGATATATATAGACATAGATACATGGGTCTCATGGGCTACAAGGGTCACATGGGCCAAGAGAGAGAGAGAATGTAGAATACACAATACTCTTAACAATAGTTACTAATATATTGTAATGAAAACCAGTGGTTTAATTTTGTATCGTTGAAGTCATGAAAAGTCAACATGGATTTACACTAAGGAATGGGAATAGCACATTTTATCCTATTGTTTCTATTCTTTTTTTTACAAAGTTTACATTATCAATCTATTTGTTCGGTGCAGATAGTGGTGGTTGATCATGCGGATGTGATATCTATGCAGGTTAAACTCCAACTCTAATATATTGTTGTACTTATTTGGTGATGCCTGCTGGTACAAATGACTCTGTTATGCTTGAATGTAGAATTGGTCACATCTGCATGCTGTGTTTGAACAACTAAACCATTTGCCGTCAAAAGAACATGGAACCAATGTGATGCGGATTAGGCCATGGTAATTATGATTTCTTGAATATTTATTTGTCCCCATGCTCTATGGCCATATTCTGATCTAAATAACATCAATTTGCTGTATTGTGAATAGCAAAACAATGTGGCAATTTTATTCTTAAATTTATTATCTATGTTTGTGACTCCAATTCCATGTTTTTTTTACATTTTTATTTTGTTCGGTTAAGGTACTTGGATCAGCATGCACGGTACTATCGGCAAACAATATTCTTAAGCTCGTATCTTACTCCAGGTATGGAATTTCACATGGAACTGTGACCAACAGTATGACTATGAGCCATATGCAATAATTTGTGTCCTAGGCTCTAGCCTGTAGCACTCAACTAGATTTTTGATATTGACTCAGATTAAACTCATTATGCATTGAATCCTGATCAGCATTTATGTTTTAATCTGTTATTATTATATTATTATAATTAGTGTGTAGGTGCTTAAGTGAGTTATTCAAGGTGCTCTGTTATTTCAATTGCTTGCATTAGTTGTTGTTTCTGTGGGACTGCTATACCTTGATGTGCTAATACCTAGTAGATTTTGTTTTTAATGGTGCTATGTAAAGTTCATCTTATACCTTTTTCACATCGTCGTCCACCTGTTAATTCAAAAACCTATATATGCTTTAATCATTTTCCCTGTTGTGCAGAGATGAATGCTTTATTCAACGGATTATGTTTAAATTACGAGGGGAAGGTATATAACATGTTGGAAGTCACTTAGTTAGGCATTGGCGTCATTGAACTCATGTTTCTGACATGCTGGAACTTAACTTTCTCAGGTTAAGCTGATGACTGAATATTCAGGTGTTCTTCCCAAAATACAGCTTGAAGTACGGCAGGTCAGTTTTTCTAATGTCTTTCCAGATATCGTTGCATTGTTGCAAATTTAAATGTGTAGATATATGTGCGTAAACAAATTTTTCATGCCATGTATTCAGGGTTGCTCCTGAGTCTTGATTTACAAATTTTGAATGGTCTCAAGGACACACATATCCTCTGGTCTTAGGTGCTAAAACAATATCTATTAAATTATAAATGTTTTTCAATGTCCAATCACTAAACAGGTGTATGAAAAGTTTGATGCATCTTCTATTGCTGAAGCTGATGATGCCCGCTTTGATTATTTCTGCAAAAAGGTGAGTTCTTTTGTGCTTGTATGGGATATCTACATGTATAGTGGAGTTGATTTAATTTATACATTTCTTATGAACCATATTATGCAATTCTTTGTATCAAATGACCAAAATTATAGGGCCAATATATTTTCACTTTTTGTTTGCACTGACGTAAAATACTTGGTGTAATCTGGTTTTCGCTGCACTGGCTAGTAAGAGGATTTGTAATTGCTCGGTGGCTATAAAAATCAGTAGTTTCTTCCATTTGAATTGACCATGACTTGAGCAATGCTAGTTGTTATTCTCCAGACTTTCCAGCAACAACCATTTTTAGACTAGTTAGTTTCCCACTTCTCTAATTGAATGAATGGAGTTTACCCTAGATTTTACATTGTAGGATGCTGCTTAAGTCAAAGCGAAGCATCAACCATTGCATGCTTGATAAATCTATTATGAAAAAATTTACCACACTGACAGTTCATATCTAAATATCACACGTCTTTAGAGTGTAGTATTCCATGTCTAAAATATGGTATGTAAACAGCTATGGTACATGAACTAATCTTACTAAATCTCTCTTTCTCTGTTGTGTGCTACGTTGTGTTGCAAAGTAAATGTTATTAATCTTAAACGAACCAGATTTCTTTGCGCCGTAAGGCCTATCTCCTGACAACACAGCAGAAGCTTGATCACTATATTGAAAAAAAAGGAGAATTTCCTTCTTCTCATCTGCCTAATCCATGATTCAATCAATCAATCTTAACCACCTCGCTGAAGCTGTGCTGCTCTCACCGCCAGCCATCTACTCGTAGTCAGAATGACCTCTTGAACACTACTGCCACCATGAACCAGCACGGCAGCACCACTTCTCGATTGCAAAGGAACTATACTCTGCTTACTCAATTCACAACCAAATAATCCAAACGGAAGAATTAATTACATGAAAATGGTCCGGTTGACAACTTTGAGTGATTGGAAAGGGTAGTTTGGTGATGGGATTTGGCATGGTTGTCACGGCGTCGCTTAAACGCAAAGGCGCCCCTAGGCATGGTGTCTGCCTCACTGTGGCCAGTTAGGCGAGCACCCCGGAATTCTGGGTGTCCATGGCGCCGCTTGAACGTCCATGGTGAGCTCCTGGGTGGCCGCCTTGCCAGCTTTTTGACATAAGTGTGACTGTATGAGTGAGACAGAGAGACATGCGAGTGAGCAACATTTGGAGAGAGAGAGAGAGAGAGAGAGGCAACTCGGGACGGAACCCTGCCCACTGCCACCCCTCATTGTGCTGGCCACCGCCGCCGCCAGTCAAGATCCCTTCGGCGAGCCTCCCTCCCTGCTCACTGTCTCCCTCAGCGGCTGGTCTCCAGATCTGAAGCTGTGGGTACTTCCTCCTCCGCCTCTGCTTTGTTTCTTTGTTCCTCTTGCTCTGCTCTGTGGTCACTTCTTTGTTTGATTTTTGTTCCCTTTCTCCCTGATCTGCTCTGCTCCGTGCCTCTGCTTATCTCTCTTCTCTGCTGCCCTCTGTTGTGTGTTGTGCTCTGCTCTGCTGATGACGCTTTCTGTTCTGCTGGTTACGCTCTCTGCTCTGCTGGTTACGCTCTCTGCTCTGCTGGTGATGCTCTCTGCTCTGCTGCTCTCTTCTCTAGTGTAGTAGTGTAACCTCCCGTGAATACTCCGCCAGTATGAAAAGTTCTTAATGTTATTTGAGTCCCTGGCTCCCTAGTATAATAGTGTACAAGTAGAGCTACTTTAGCTCTAATTGGTACTTTGCCCTAGAATCAGCAAGGTACGCAGCTATCATTGACCTCTGTAATTTGCTGTTAAATGCATGCCTTTATGTTTGCTTTATGTCGCCCAGGCGACGACCTAGTTGACTAGTGGACAAGGTCCCTGTTAGGCGCCGTACTCACCTAATACGCCTTGACAACCCTGAGATTTGGTGTCGGTTGCAGCATTCCTTGTAGTCTATGGGGATGCAGCTTTTTGTGGCTGCAGCTGATGTTGATGGAGCATTGGAGTGCTGGTTGTACTAATCCTGGTGCTTGGATCGGCAAGGATAGCAGTGTGAGCTCCAACCAAATTGGGAAGGGAGAGGAGATAAGAAGAGTTGAAGTCGTACCCAACGAGCAATTAAATTCATTTGTTTATTCGTGATTGGAGGATTTGCATTGGATGCCAACCCATTTAGTAATATATTCCTGTCGTGATTCTTAACAAGTGCTATAAAAAGAGGTGTCACCTTGGGAAACGTGCACCCAAACCATCATGATTCTTCACAAGTGGTAAAATAAAATGAAGTGTCACCATGCGATACATGCACTCAAACCATTTGATTTGTGGATATTCAGATTGGCCATATGAAAGTAATATGAATAGATTTGTCTCAAAAATACTTTATTAATGGTCTAAGTTGCATTCCAGAGACTGCCAATGATCAAAACGACACTGTTCATGACTGGATGGAGTAACTGATACATTTGTAACTAGTATTCCATGAAGGTGCCTTTCAGAATTCACCCCACAACAGTCTAGTCATTGTATTCAGAAGCCAAAAATGATTCTTCTTTGCATCTCCCTTTATGGTTCAAACCAAGGGAAAACAAACCGCAGGTAACCGGAAAAACTGGTGGAAACCGGGAGGAAAAAAACCGTCCGGAATTTTTCAAATTTAAATTTATGACTGCATAATGAACTTCCTAGGTTTGTTTAGGCCTTTTTTTGTGCTAGATTACCTATTGTATGAGCTAAATATGTTTGAATTATTGTATGAGCAAGTCCCACCATGTTTTTGTTTGTACTTCCTAGGTTTTTATCCGGTTTTGGTAGCGGGTTTTCCGGTTTTGGTCGGTAACTGGTCCGGTTACCGGTTTTAAAACTTCGCCAATTCAATTTTCCATTTTCAAATTTTGACTGGGTTTTTTCCTGTTACTGTTACCGGTCGTCAGGCGGTTTTTTCTCCAGTTTCGAGATTTTGATCCTTGGTTCAAACCATTCTAAGATAACTGGTGAATAAATTTGTGTGGAATAATTATGTGGCTTGAAAATTCAATGTGTACATGTCACTCTCATGACTCGCAAGTAATTGTTTGCAGTGTTTTTAAGGTAATGTATAAAATTATTAAGTCTTTATACATTTTTGCACTTTTTTTGGTCTTAGATTTTTGGAATAGCTGCAATAAAAGATTGTGTTTGCTATTATATGTATCCTTTTATTGAATACATGTGGACTTCTTACATTTTATGATGTATTATTGCAGGTGTACCCAAAAATTCATGAGTCAGATGAGGTATGTTTTTCTGTTGTGACTTCTGATATCTGCAAAGCTATCAGGTTCACTTGAATTTTGTACTTCTCGAAGTTGGTAGGAGCATTAGTTTTGAAATCTCCAGCAGTAGGGTTGAACAAGAGGATTGTATCTGACCGGCCAGGCCCTGGGCACACACAGGCAGCCAAACAGGGTAGATTGCATGCACAACATCTTTGGTGCAGGCAGCTAAACATACCCTTTTTTAGCAGTGGGATGTACATTTTGTCACCACAATGCCCATTTAAGGCTATTATTAATCAGAAAAGTTTTCGCAGCAGTATTTGTAGGAAATGTATCAGACCACACAGGCAGCCAAACAGGGTAGATTGCATGCACAACATATTTGGTGCAGGCAGCTAAACATACCCTTTTTTAGCAGTGGGATGTACATTTTGTCACCACAATGCCCATTTAAGGCTATTGTTAATCAGAAAAGTTTTCGCAACAGTATTTGTAGGAAATGTACCAGACCCTTGTGTATTTTGCAATAAAATTTGTACGAAATGTGCCGAAAAAGTGTCTGGAAATGACATTTGTATGAAAATGTACATTATCTGAAACTTCAAACAACTGGAATTGTATATTGATTCATGCTCCTATGTATTTATTGGAATTTGGGAGGTGCTTCTACTTGTATTTATTTTAATAGATTGATAATATCTTTTGTAAGAATCTCTAATTATCAATGCAATGCAGGGTGGAGTGTTGCTATTCGTCAGTTCCTACTTTGAGTATATTAGGATAAGCAATTTCTTAAAATCTCAGGAAGCATCCTTTTGTAGAGTTGGGGAGTAAGTGGACCTTCCTTTTCCTGCTAGCTTATTTGATTTGTTCAATAAAAATATATTTGCTCTTAGCCTTATGCATATAGTAACTGTCTGTATGTGCTCAAAAATTAGGGCTACCTCACAACAGGATATATCTCGTTCAAGACTCTGGTTTTTTGAGGGCAAGAAAAAGATATTGCTTTATAGTGAACGATCTCACTTCTTCCACAGATACAAGGTCATAACATCTAAAGAGGCCCTCGGAGTATAACTTGTTATGATGTGCTCTTGTTGTCATTTCACAAACATGCACTTGAATGTCTATTAGTGTAAAGTCTAAACTCTTTATCATTATAACATGCAGATTAGGGGAACAAAGCATTTGGTTATCTACTCATTGCCTGGTAGAAAGGAATTTTATCCGGAGGTATTGACTAAATTGCCTTTCTATGTACTCTGTCTGAAGTTGTATTGTGATTTGTGAAAGAGATTCAAAAAATTGATCTCCCTGGTCCTTATCTTCATTTCAGCTTGTAAACATGCTCAGTGAATCAATGAACGGGAAGTGCAATGTCCTTTTTTCTCGTTTGGACATTCTTAAGGTGAGGTCACTGTTTCACATAGTTTGGTTCCATGAACAAAACTATAGTCTTAGTTCAGCTATTAAGTTCATGTTGTAGCAAAATTCATCTGGGTCATTTATAAAATGCTTTCGTTTAGTTTGTGTTCCATTGTATTGTGTAGTTCAGCAATTCATTTCGTACTATCAAAAAATTCTAATTCATATTGTCTGGATTTTACGGTCAAAACTTCTGAGGAAAATAACACTCACTCAAATTTGAGCTTTTGTTTGTAAGCTGGTCTCACCTATTTAAGTTATTGATAATTGACAGCAGTGGCCTATATGTGATGCAAAACATTGACATCTAGGTCCTCTATTTATTCCATTTCTTGTATAGTATCTTCCTAAATTTCAGATGTATTCCATCGCTTACATGAGTTAATCTCCACCAGCATTTTAGTTATTCTTTGACTGAGCTGAGTTCCTGTGAATTTGCAGTTAGAGCGAATTGTTGGAACCTCTGCTGCACGAAGGTTGATTTCTTCAGACAAGAGCATGTTTGTCTTCTGCTGATGTAGGGGTAAGTGTTTGAAAGGCTACCAAAAATTTTGAAACGAGATGAATATGCATTGTAAAGTGTGGTTAGCTGGCACCAGACGCCCTATACGACAATTTTTTAGATCTGTTGTAATGGTTTTTTCAGCAGCTCTTCCAGTGGATTATATAACGGACAATTGCCTTCGAGATTCGCTTGTTTGCGTTTAAGGTTTTGCAGCAGTGTTTCTTGAAATTTTGTTGAAGTCTTCTACTGTCGTTTTTTTATTAGGAAAGGCAGAAAAAAAGGATAGAAAAAAGGCTGCTTGACTGATGCACTGTCTGCTTTACTGGAAAAAAAGTTATATCTGCCCGGTTCTGGCATCAATAATCAGCTATAATTTTTTTCCCAGCTGAGCTAAGTATTAAGCTAAGTGGTTTTATGTTGACAGGATTCGGATACTTGTACATTGAGCAGAACCAAAGCTGGTTCGATCAGGGTTTGTTTAGCTCATTTTAAGCCTTGTTTGAAACGTGATAATTCCATAAGAATTTTGTAGGGAAGTAAACCTTTATTGTCACCGAGTTTCCCACGAAATTCCTATGAAGCGGGGTAATCTGGCAGTGTGTGCCTCCTTGTGACCGACTTGAGCTTTGTGAAGTTCGTCATATTGATATCTTAAACCGTTTAAATTAGAAACTATCTGGCCATTACGAGCTAATTAAGCTGGAAAGAGTTGTTTAAAATAAGAAATTATCTGCCTATTACGAGCTAATCAAGCTGGAAAGAGATAAAGCCTGTAATTACACAAGTTGCTGGTCCTAAAATTTCTTCATACATCAGGAATTTAGATATCAGGGAGATAGCTGTTGCCTGCTTATTGCACTGGAGGAACTGAAGTAATGAGATAATCCTCTCTGTTGTAAATAGACGTTTCAGTCTGAAATAATATTTTCAGCGTTTGCACTATGTGGTCACATGTTATTGACAGCGAACATGGAGGGCAACGTGGTTATTCTTATAGTGCATGAACAAGCACACCCTACTAGGAATTTTTCAGATGCTCCAGTGCCTTATAGAGCACGAGCAATTGTTTTCTCACTAAATGCACATACTTGTGTGTACTATGATTAAATAAGTCACGCATCCTAAAGATCGAACCCGGCCATTGACCGGACAGAAACCAATATCTTTGATTCCACCATATTGGCATGTCCTTAATGTGTTTAGTGATCCTTTTGTTGTTTATGTTTTCATCTGGGGTTGGTGTGGTTTGACTCCCTACTTTATCTTTCTGGCTGACCATAAGTCCTTAACAATGAAAAAGGATATAGAGAGAAAATTTCGTTTGCCACTCGTTTATTCTTTCTACCATCGAAGACTATGCACTTCTCTCTTTCGTCACACTTGCGTCATGTGCTTTCTTTCTTTTTGCCACTTCCATCTGGTCAAACACAGTTGGCCACCATTAAAAGGACGAGGAAACATTTTTGCCCTTCTTTGCTAACACTCCTGTTCTTCCCCAACTCCAGTAACTGCAGCACCCCTACGCTGTTATTGGATCTCTTAATATGTTTCGTGGAGCGGAAAGATGGCCTATCCCTCTCTCGGATTTTTGCATGATGCCGTTCACAATGCTCTTTGAGGTTAAGAGATGTAACCTTTTTGTATTCCTCGTTTCTTCCCGGTAAACTTATTTTTAAGCTCTTGTTTTCAAGTTCAATTCTGCCGAGTCTAATCTTAACCATGATTAGATAGACTGGTCTATGATTTTTTTAATCAATCCCTAGACATATGTGTGAGTCACATGTTGTGATTAATAAAATTATAATATTATGAAAGTATTTTTCGAGACAAATCTTACACATATAATTTTTAAATGTGCAATCTAAATATTTTAAAGATATCTATAGCTAAAATTTCAAAAAATGAACTAAGTCTGAGAGGAGTGAGCAGTGACTACTCTTCGTTAGACAAAAAGTAAGGGTGAAAAAAAAAATCTTCTTTTGCGGCTGATTTGGCAATTTTCGCAGGTAAGCCTCCGCCTTGGCCGCGAACTAGGCAGACGATGAAACCCCAGTGAGACCTGTTGAAAATGAGGGCAATATTTTAATTCCAGATTTTATTAAAAGACAAATATTGCAAAAGACTAATGATGCATAAAACAATACTGACAGCAGACAACTCATTGTACTTCACAATATATGAAAAACAGGATGTAAACAAGTCAATCAATCCCACGATAGACTTACAGATGGGTTTGATGAAGAACAGGAAGCAGCGCAGACTTGATGCAGTGTAGAAACGTAGATGTCGCAGTGCAGAAAGCGGTCGCGCAGATGCGCTGCCCAGAAACCTTATTGCCGTCCCCGTGTAGGTCTTCACGGCAGCAACGGCTCGGAGATACCGCTTCCCTTCTTCACGGTGCACGCCGAGAAGAAGAGTCAGCGAGGTTTAGACGGGCAGTACAACAGCACAGATTAGAAGGAAGAAGGAATGGAGGCTATTCTTCTACACGCTATGCACTGGACGTCTCCAGGCATATATATATAGATGCGGCATCGCGGCATGATTAAACAACTATTTACCCACTGATAACTGACACACTTAACCAGCCATTAACCCACTGGTAACTGTTACACTTAACCAGCCATTTACCTACTGGTAACTGTCACACTTAACCAGCTATTTACCCACTGGTGCCTGTCATCATCACCAAATAAAGTCTCAAATTCAAACATTTGAATCTCATTCAAACAGAGATAGAGAGATGAATGGTTCAACAAAAGCAAAATTAAGGTGGACTTGGTCTGCCAAATGGCGCGCCACGTCACGGCACGGTCGCATATGGTGCTGGAATAATTCAAGGATAACCTCAATGAATTAGGATATAATTAAACTACACATCATAAAAAAATAGTGACCTTATCAAAATAGCATGCAAGCAATTATCATTGCACTATCTTAACAAAACTGGGATCAAATATGATGCAAAAAGAAAGTTCAAATGATGCTTACCTTACTGGAAAAGTAGTTGCTCACTCTCAGTAGCGTAAGAGTCAATATCGATTGCTTCGGAATTTAAAGAATAGAGACCGATATAAACACCGAGAAATACTCCAAAAATCAAGGTGCTCAAAAATGCATGATTTTTCTAAAGTAGCTAAGTCATGATTTTATATGAATTTAGGTGGAAACATTATTCCATTTGGACTTAGTACTTGGAAGTTATGGCAGTTTGAATTTCAGTTTGCTGGAAATTCCAATTTAATTAGAATCTATCACTATTCACATATTTTAATTATTTGGTAAAAATTTGCAGAGTAGTGGTGGTTATAAGGATTACATAGTTAAATAGTGGATACCAAGATAAACTCAAATTGATTTGGTTCATCTCATTTGGAGTTTTTATGAATTAGTTATGCATTTTTAAAATTATCAGCCTTTTCCTATTGTCCAAATAATGCAGTTAATAGAGAATTTTCCAAAAGTACATTCTCTGTTACTAAGACCAGTTTAAAACCTATTTTTAAATAAAGTACATTGAAAATAAAAATTATCAGAAGTGGTTCCACTTAATTTGGAGTTGAATTGGGGAAGTTATGAATTCATCAAGTTAATACAATTTTTTGTATATAGAAAAAGAACTGAGGGTGGTCTTCGTAAAATGGTCACGAAGAGGTCTTTAGGATGGTCCTGGAAAGAGGGCCACAAGGAGGTCCTGAGAGTTGTTATTGTCAAACAACCACAGGGAGGTCCTTGCGGTAGGTTTGAGTAAAGAGGTTCTGGACGGCTGAGATTAGCTCAAGGAGGTCCTGGATGGCTGAGATTAGCTCAAGGAGGTCCTGGCGGCTGATATGAGATTTAAGAGGTCCTAGCAGTTAGGATGAACCTAAGGAGGTCTGGACGGTCCAGATTGAAATAGGGGGAGGTCCTGCGGGGTGATACCTTTGCAAAGACGACCCCGAGGGAGGTCCTTTGCGAGACAACTACAGGCGCAGGGTTTTTAAAGATTTGGGCCCACGAGTCGGTTGCTTAAGGACTTCCGTTAAGACAGCACTTAATGCTAATGATTACCTATTAACTCCAGATCTCCTGCTACAGTGTTTGTCCGAATACAACAACGGGATTTGTACAGCAGGATTGCCCGGCGGCTCGCCGGCGTTACGCGCCACAGCGGAGCCGGCGAAGGGCTGCAATATCTACACAATAGTGTTGCACACCTCCTGGTGACAATCTCAACGGCGGAGCCGGCCGTTACCGACGGCTAGCCGGAGTTGAGCAACATAAGTAATTACGGGAAAAGTGCGAAATACACTAAAGCTCCGCAGCGACATCTTAAGCGTGTGCCTTAGCTCCTAGGGACTAATAGGATGCTACCTGAGCGGAGAAAAGTGCTCGGAGAAAGCTGGAGTTTGGCCGGAGCAAAGTCGGCGCCGGAGAAGTAGATGATGACAACACAGTTTCGCAAAAAGAAGAAATCCTGCAAAGAACACAAAGAGTAGGTGCTCTAGGTAACTCCAGGATCTTAAGGACATGCTAAAGGAGCAAAGAACACGATAGTATCTTATCAAAAAGAAGTGGAAGGTGAAAAGGTTGCTTACGGCCGAAAATGGTCCAAGCTCCAAATTCACCAGATCCTGTCGTGCATTTGTAAAATTGATTGAGGGGAAAACTTTATAATGTCCTAAGACACAAAGCTACCCACAAGATTGAGGATGAGACTCACCGAGGATGGAAATGTGAAGGAGAGGTCCTCGGATGTGTTCTTCGAAGAACCAGAGAAGCTCAACTAAGAACCAATTACTACAAGCAAAATGAGAGCTTCACATTAGCAAAAATGAAATGGCTCAGAGCTTAGAGTAGAGAGGAACCATCAGCTATCAGCTTACCCAAAAGATGAACACAACAAGCTCCCCTCTCCTCAGCCGAAAAGAGAAGTGAGGGAAACTAGGGTTCGTAGGGGGTATTATACCCGAAAGATGACGGCAATGGAGGTGGCGTCAAGTGGGGAAGCTCCAGGATAGGTCAAAAGGGGCGGTGGATTGACGGCGTCGACGGGGCAGTTCTGAGCACGTCGGAGAAGCTTGGACACATGGCGAGGAGCTCCTGCGCGAGGTCAGAGACGAGTCTGACAACGCGGGCCCACGGCGACAGTGTCACATTCCACATGGTACTTGATGGTTTGGCGAAACATGGGCTGTATGTTCAGGCGAGGGATGTAATATACGAGTTTGGAAAGATTGGTTTACTGCCTACTGTTATGACGTACAACATTTTGATGAATGCTTATGCAAGGGGAGGGCAGCATTACAAATTGCCCAACACCTGAAAGAGATTTGCCCAACACCTGAAAGAGATGGCTGCTCTGGAACTAAAACCAGACTCCATTACATATTCTACAATGATATATGCATATACTCGTGTTCGTGGCTTTTCGAGAGCATTCTATTGCCACAAGCAGATGGTTCGAAGTGGGCAAGTGCCTGATGCTAAGTCATATAGAAAGTTGTTGAATACCTTAGAGGTGAAATCTGCAAGAAAAAACATAAAGGATGAGTGCCGTAGTAGGAGTCATCAAAGGCAAGTCTGGCTTAAAACATAGGAACGAAAAGAAGGATGAGTTTTGGAAGAATAGAAAAAAGAGATCTATGATGACCCAAGTTAATGGGTACCTCAGAAAAAGATTTTTGTGATGTTTGTCTTAAGTGCAAATTCCATTTTATTCAAGATGTGCACCCCTTATTGTATATCATGGTCTGCACGTTCTAATTCTCTTGAAATATACAGGGTCATAAAAAAAAATTCAATGTGACTGATCTGGTAATCTGAATCAACTTTAAGGTTTTGCATTTTAAATTGGTTGGCAGCTTGGCATTGAACACCGTTTAGGTAAATAAACTTCATATGTTTGTTATTTTTATCATAATAAGCAAGATTTTTAAATTGCTATATTAGATTTTCACATGTTCTAACAGGAATATTTAAGTATTGTCTATGTATATGCTTGTATGGATGTGATATTCGTCGATAACTATATTATGTGAGCTAGCTACTGATAAGTTTATAATACACAGAGAGTCTGGATGCAAATTTGGGTCCCCACAGAGGTGGTATAAGAGTTATATCGACTGTAGGTATGTGACCTTAGTTCGAATGACCAAGGACATTGTTTTCAAAATCTATATTCATGAATAAAACCTCTTGTGAAAAATATAAGTATTATTGCTATTCTCTCCTCTCTTAGTCTCTCTTATCTTACCATGATTCTATTCTAAAACCAAAAAGAAAAGCCTCTAACAAAATTTATCTATTATCAATCGTATCCCTTCTAGATGTTCTTTCTCGTCTTTTACTGATTCAAAGCCTGTTGTTATTTTCTCTCTCTCACCTCACTTCAAAACTTTAGAAAGAGTTAAGAACGTGAGAACCGGTGAAGCTAAGTCAGGATCGCTTTTAATAACTTTTATGTGATTTGTGACCCCTTAAGATCCTGCGATGACTAGACGATGGGTTATTGCCTTTTTCCAGCTGAAACTGAAACTCTGTGCACACTACCTATTTGCCTTCGGGCACTGTAATTCGCAGTCATGGGAAAATTTAGTGGCCACCCTGGCCATCTTGTGCGAAATTATTTATTGGTTTTCAGTTACCTTGTCCTCCGCAGGTCTTCTCTTACCTCATGCTATTCTTATCCTTTGTTGAAAGCACCATCAGATGTCAAGATTAGCGCGACGGATAGTCAAACCAAGACTATCAAGAAAAACCTCCACGCCGGGCTCAATGCTACACCGAGCTCAAGCCCTCGCCCACAAGCTGGGTACTCTTCCTAAAGAACAACCCCTGACGGAGATGGCGCTCAGAGAGTACCTTGCAACCTTTCAAGCTCCCCTTCCGGAGGACACAATCTCTGCTCTGTCGCAGCTCTTCCAGGTGGACTGCCAGCTTACCAAGCTAGCGGACGATGCCCTCGCCGAGATAGGAGGTCATTGCTTCTCTGCCGGCCTGGAGATGCAGGATACGTCCACGCCGCTTGCGAATGTGACCTTGCCTCTCCAGGCTTCACCAGCCGGGCAGGACGCCCAAGCGGCTGCGGCCTAGAAGGAGGCACCACCCTGCCGAAGTAGTTGATAATTTCACCAGGCAGAACACAAAGATCGCTACTGTAGCTTCTGCGACTCCTGCCACTTTTGCTCCATTGTCTTCTCTTACTTTCGCTGCCCCCTTATGTATGACGTGTGTTGTTTGTCAACTTGTTAAGCTTCAAAATTGCTGTTTCGGATTTGAGCTGCGGCCCCGCCCCATCCTCGGGGTCCTTGTCGCTTCAGACACAGATAGGTCGCCGCACCACCCTGCTTGCATCCGAATCTCAACTCCAACCCCCCAGTCCTCTACCCTCCAAGCAGCTCCCTCACTTATAAATGAACAGTCCAAGCATCAACATTTTAAGTTGGAATGTCCGTGGCCTCAACACCCAGGCCAGAAAATCGACCGTCCATGAGACCCTCACCTCGACGATGTGCCACTTAGTCTGCCTCTAGGAAACTAAGCTAAGCATGGTAGACCAAAACCTGGCTTGCTACCTCAGGGGTTACAACCTGCGAAGCTTCGCTCAGAAACCGGCGGAGGGCACTAGGGGCGGAATCCTACTCCTGTGGAATATCGACTACATCGAAGTAGCAGATGTACAACAGGCGACCTTCAGCTTGTCAGCGATGGTGTCCTTAAAAGAATGCAGCTTGACCTTTCGCCTTACGACAGTATATGGCCCCTCCCAAAGCAGCCAAAAGTCGGCCTTCTTACAAGAAATTGCTTCCTTAAAACCTGCCACTGGCATCAATTGGGTGGTATTGGGAGACTTCAACCTCATCTACCAGGCCGAGGACAAAAACAACTCCAACATCAACCCGCGGCGTATGGCCCATTTTCGCAACACTCTTAACACCTGTGAGCTTAAAGAAATACATCTCCAGAATCGTAAGTTCACTTGGACCAATGAACGCCTTAGACCAACCCTTGTAAGGCTGGACAAAGTCTTCTGTAACGAAGGCTGGGACACCCTCTTCGACAACCACGGCCTCCAGGATCTCAGACCACTGCCCACTACTTCTCTCTAACAACTCAGGACCCGCTCGCCCTAAAACCTTCAGATTCAAAAACTTCTGGATCAAGATGTCAGGTTTCTTCGAGATGGTAAAAAAGCCTGGCTAGCACACTGCCCGCACACAAAACCTATGCATCAGCTGCACCACAAGTTAACTTTCACGGCTTCCACATTGAAATCGTGGAGTACTCACCTCTTCCCCCGACCAAAGCTTCACCTCCACATGGCCTTAGAGTTAATTCTTAGGCTAGATGTGGCCCAAGAATGCAGGGTCCTTTCACCTCCGGAAATGGCCTTGAGGGCCAATCTAAAGAAGAGAGTTATGGGCCTGGCAGTGATCGAACGAACCAGGAAACGTCAGAATTCCCAGATCACCAACCTCAGAGAAAGTGATGCCAACACAAAGTTCTTCCATATTAAAGCAAACGGGCGTAAGAGAAAAATTTCATCCAAAGGCTCCAGAATGGTTTGGGCTGGGCGATCTCGCACTCCGAGAAAGAAGACTTAATACAAACACACTTTCAAGAAACGATGGCCCGCCCTGCACCGCGCGACACGGACCTCAATTGGGAGGCCCTGCACCCTCTGGTGCAGGACTTGCACAATCTGCAGGATGCCTTTACGGAGACTGAAGTCTGCACTGCACTAGAACAATTGCCAGGAGACAAAGCACCGGGGCCGGAAGGGTTCTCAACAAACTTCTATAAGTCTTGCTGGTCAATCATTAAAGCAGACATCATGGCAGTTTTCCATAGCTTTCATTCCCAACGCACATCCTACCTTCATTTACTCAATACAGCAAACATTGTGTTGATTCCTAAAAAGGAGGGAGCCGACAAAGTGCATGACTACAGACCTATCAGCCTCATTCACGGGATTGGGAAGTAGATTGCAAAAATGCTAGTGCTGAGGTTGGCACCGTACCTTCAAAGCTTGGCCTCGCGAGCTCAGAGCGCCTTCATCAAGACAAGAAGCATTCACGACAACTTCCTTTACGTCCGCAATCTGATAGGAAGACTCCACTGCTCCAAAAACCCCCTCGCTTTTCCTTAAACTAGACATTGCAAAGGCCTTCGATTCGGTCTGCTGGGACTACCTTCTGGACCTACTGCATAGAAGAGGGTTCCCCCCTAGATGGACAAACTGGGTGGCAGTCCTCTTAAGGTCTGCATCGTCTAGAGTCCTCCTAAATGGCATCCCTGGTAATGCGATCATTCATGGGAGGGGGCTGCGGCAAGGAGATCCCCTCTCACCCTTCCTCTTCATTCTGGCCATCGACCTCATCCAAGGTCTCCTCGAGGCAGCTACGGACTTGGGTTACCTTGCCCCAACGCGAGATCACTTCACCAGATCAGAACCTCCATCTACGCGGACGATGCGGCAATATTCATCAACCCAAGCACAAGCGAAATCCACTTAACCACTTAGATCATCCTCAACTTCGGAAACGCAACCGGTCTACATACCAACTTCCAAAAAAGCACTGCGCTCCCAATCAGCTGTGAACATTTAGACCTTAACACGGTCCTACAAGACTGCCCGGCAATCCGTTCAACTTTCCGTATCAAATACCTTGGCCTGTCGCTCACCTACAGAAAGCTTCACAAAGTGGACTACCAACCGCTTCTCGATAAAGTGGGGGAAAGGTTGGCGGGTTGGCAAGGACACCACCTATCTCCAACTGGGAGGGTTACGTTGGTGAAATCTGTTCTAACCTCGATCCTAATTTACTACCTCATGGTTTTCAAGACCCCTAAGGAGATCCTTCGTGCCCTTGACAAAATTAGGCATCGTTTCCTTTGGGCCGAACACGAGCTGATCTCGGGAGCCAAATGTAAAATTAACTGGGGAAGAGTGTGTCACCCAACCCACCTCGGTGGCCTAGGTATCCTCAGCCTTCCGCATTTCTCCTTGGCAATCAGACTGCGCTGGCTCTGGCAGGAATGGAAGAGTCGGTCCAAACCGTGGGTCGGCACGAAAATCCCTTGCGACGACTCGGATCGAAAGCTCTTCGCGGCGACAGCTAGCATAACTCTGGGTGACGGCATGACTGCAAAATTTTGGTATTCGGCCTGGCTGGAGGGCGAGGCACCTAAAGATCTAGCCCCCAAGATTTTCGAAATATCAAAACAGAAAACCAGACTGTGGCCTCGGCTTTACAACATGGACGATGGGTGCAGGGCATAAACTTGACGAGGGGATTGTCTTTCTAACACATCCAACAATTCGTAGGACTCTGGACCAAAATCAACCAAATCCACTTGACTCAAGGCACCCAAGACGAGATAATTTGGAAACAAACCACAAGTGGAGCCTACTCGTCAAGATCTGCCTACACCATACACTTCCTAGGGTCCATCGAGTCAAACTTCAAAGAAATCATTTGGGAAACAAAAGCCACCCTAAGTGCAAATTCTTTGCTTGGCTAGCAATACAAAACAAACTCTGGACCTCAGACAGACTGGAAGCTAGGGGGTGGCCAAATCAGAGATATTGCCCCCTCTGCAGACACACTCTGGAATCGGCCCTACACCTCTTCGCCCAGTGTCATTTCTCCGGAAGAATATGGAGGCTTTTGGTGGACTGGTCGGGATCAGATAGTCTCAAATATCTATCCGCCCCCAAAGACAAATATTTTGGACTGGTGGTCAAACGTAGCAGAGAAGAAAGGCTCACCTAGGAAAGCCAGGTGTACGATCCTGATCCTCACAATTTGGGAAACGAAACGCAAGAATTATCAATAACAGAGCCGCCACGCCCTTGGATCTCCTAGCGACGATTAAAGAGGAGGGGAGAATTTGGCACCTTGCGAGGGCCAAGTGTCTGGAGCCTCTTTTTTCATTGTAATTAAGGTTACTTTTTAAAAACTTTTCTCTTGTATTTCGCGGTTCTCGTTCCGCCCCTTCTCTATTAATATAACGGACAGCCCTCCTGTCGGTTTTCATTCAAAAAAAGAAGAAAAACCTCGGATAACTACTAGTCAAGTAGAAGTAGCTTGAGCAAAGAACGAACCTAGTGCATGGATGTTTAGTAAAGTGCAGGGGAGGACCTGCCATTATGGCAAGGTCTGGCATCCGCCAGAGCTTCGTCCCGGCCCGGAAACCCCCTAGCCCCAGTCTTTTCTGCCTTCTAGCACCGACGTTGGAGAAGAAACCGGTAGAGGCGTGGGAGTTCGGTGGTTGGCATCAGCAAAGGGCAAAAGGAGTAGTGTGAGGACCCCAATTTATTTGGCTTGTAATGCTTAACCAACCGCCTGGTCCTAGCATCACCCATCAAATAAACTGAGCCTCGAGATATGTATACTTCCCAGAAAGCAGTATACACACCTCACCACAAAATTATGCATCAACTCCATTCCAAACATAGAGTCCAAACATCACACTACAAGCAGAAAGTAACAACAGTAGAGTTATTACAGACCATGGCCGACCGGCCAAAAGATACATAAATACCAGAAGAACGACAGCGGAAGCAAAAGTGCCATAAGATGGCTATAAACAAAACCAATCAGCGTGCCTTCACCCACAAGGCATCTGACCGGACCGCCAAGCCTAGTCGTCATACACGAAGCGGCAGCACAACTCACAGAAGCGAGGCCCTTGGGGCTCACCTTCTTCCTCTGCAACAAAAACATTAAGCAAAGCCGATGAGTACAAAGATTGTCTTTGTACTCGCAAGACTGACGTGTGAACTAGCAGACCTATACATAAGCTACATGCGAGCTTATTTGGTGGAGGCCATATGTTTCATTTGCACAAAGCCGCATTTGTTTGCAATAATGTAATACATTTGAAGGCAAGTTTGCAATTCATTTTTAATTGAAATAACAAGAAGGATAATAATAACAAAGAGTAAAGGTAAACAACCTAGAAGTGACTATCCCAATAGTCACCACAACAATAGCACGAATCCCGCATTCGTACCACCCATCAAGTTTTAATTTAAATGTTGTAGTCTAGTTCTTGGGGCGTATCCAGCGTGTCCATAACCTAGGATGAGGCTATTCGAATAGTTTTAACCCTGCAGGGGTGTACCAATGTACCCACACTTCAGACCGCCTTTAAGCCAAGCACACTTCCGAAGGTATGCCGGCACAGCTAAGTCCTACGAGACTTTTTCCAATATTGTGTATTAACTACGAGCCGCTCGTATGGATAGAAATCCATACGCTTACATGGTAAAGCCGAAAAGACAACTACCTTTGCGGGGTAAAGCTTTTCGGACAACTACCATGCTCCCAACACCATCCCTCTTGCGACCTCCTGCGACCCGGAGTCAATACACGCCAAAGTACTAGGTCAAGAGAGGTCCCATATACTCTAGTGTGGTTAGCACGCAAAATGCTCAGTACGGTGGCGCAAGTAACTCGGTCCTTAACTGACTCGGGCACCATTCCAGTCACACCCAACAGATCACACCAATCATACCGTTGTGCTCAAGTCTAAATCATTTTTGCTTTCAGTTTTAGTTTTGTAATTAACATATCCCAAGCTGAAACATAAGAACAGTAATAATTTCATGTGATCAAGACCATCGACTAAGTCGATGATCGCCCAAATCAACCGGAAGCTAAGCATGGCTAAGCAACTGAACTCGTAATCTACTAAGTGATAAGAGTTCATCCAACGAATTCTAATCACAGCAAATAACCTAGGCTCGAGCGGAGAGATCAATATTTCACCTACGGATATGCACTACTGATTTAACTAATCAATTTAACACAAATTAAGCGATGCATACATACAGTTGAAACAAAATACTAGACTTTAAAATACTAGGATTAATCATGATCAAACTGCTTGCCTGGCTGCTGCTGCTCAATAGGCTCAACCTGTTGCAGAGGATCACTCTCGATAAAACTAGAACCGTCGCAATCTATCGATCGAGTAAAAGCAACGAATAAGAACAAATAACACCGACAAAACTCAAACATTCAAAACCATCTAATGAGCACAAAACTTACATAGCAGTTAGAACATGATTTTACAAAATTTTAGAAACATAGAACAATTTATTTGGAGTTGTAAAGAATTTTCTAGGAATTTTCTAAGTTAAAATCACATAAAAAGCATCAATTAATTAATTAAAAAAAAATTTATGAACAGAGATACATTTAAAACCTATTCTGATAAATAGTTCACTAAAAATGAAAATTTACAAAGTTGGTTTTACTGAATTTGGACAATTATTGAAAGAGATATGAATTTTCTAATTTGGAATATACATAAAAACACCATTTAATCAACTAACAGATTTTTGATACAGAGACATAGCTGAAACCATTTTTAGTAAATAGCACATTTAAAATGAAAATTAACAGAACTGGTTTCATGCGGTTTGGAGAAAAAAATGAATTATTTATGAATTTTCTAAGTTAAATTGAATTATCAGCAAACCAGAAAAGCATTTCAGAAAAACTAAAGCATTAATTCCTTTTTCTACCGACGACCACTAGCCCCACCATCGACAGCGGGATCCGTGTGGCCGACAGACACCCGCACCAAGGTGACATCGGCGATTCGAGAATACGTCTTCGGCTTACTCAGACGTACTCCTAACTTACAAGTATAGAGAAATACGCTTCCCAACCGAGAAAACGTATTAAGCAAGTTACACAAACACTAACTGACAACATGGGCCCACATGACAACGACTCAGAGGATAACTAACGGGCTGAATTAAGATTCTAAACGCGATTAGCTCGTGAGGCCCACATGGCGGTGATCTGACTAAACGGCGATTAAGAACTAAAGGGGGAGGTTAGAGCTAACGCTGTCGGCGGCTCACCGGCGACCACGGGGGTGGCGGCGCGGCCGCGCAACTGACCTAGCTAACCAGAGGGTCTCAGGGCAAAAGGGTTATACCTACAGGTCCGCTGGGAGCTCGCGAACTCGATGACGGCGACACGGAACCTCGAGGATGCCGGCGGCGAGCTGGCGGCGAACGGAGGCGGAGAAGAAGACACGGCTCGCGTTGAGAAGACGATACGGACTTCTAGAAGACTCCGGAAGGTGTGCTTAAGCTTCGCCTCAACATCAGGAGCAATAAGCACACGCTAACGCCGAAGAAGAAGGTCCGAGGCGGCCGGAATTGCCACGACGGCGGAACACCGTGCTCGGAGAAGAATCGGCCGCACACCCTCCACGATGCACCAAAACGAAAATGAACCCACCGTGAGCATCAGTGGAGCATTGCGATCAAGTGGAACCAAACGCTGAGGCTTGAGACTCACCAGAACGCTAGCAAGCCCGCGGGGTCGCCGCAACCGGAGGCGGAGACGACGAAGTGGCTCCGGACGATTCACTGGATGCCACGAGCTCGGGATGGGCAAAATGGATGCGGCGAGGAACAAGGAAGACGGTGAGAGGGTTGCGGGAGCACAAGCGGCAACGAGGTGGTGGCGCTGTGCTCGGGTTCTTCTCCGGCCGAAGCTAACAAATGGGCGGAGAGAGCTAAAGAGCGAGGAAAACGAGGAATGAGTGGGCATGGTGAGGTAATGAAGGTCTGGCGACACTTCGGAGAGGGACACGCGTCCACGACGTGGCAGCGACGAGCTGCGTGGCACGCATGCGAATTTGCCAGCGAACTCCGGCGAGACGCGGAGAAGACGAGGACGATGCTGACAAGGAGGGCCCACTTGTCAGCGACGGCGACGAAGCGGCGCGGGCTAGGGTCTGGTGCGGTGCGAATAGATGGTTTGGTTCGAACAGGAAGATACCGATCGTTCGATCAAGAACGGACGGCCGAGATCTGTGTATGCATTCGGACAGGTCGACGCGACGACGCGTGTGGACCGTGCGATCCACATCGGACGGCTGATAGCCATCGGGCTCGCGCGGTGCAGCTAGGCGGTGCGATCGAACCAAGCGACGCGGTCGGACTCGAGTCGGAACTGGGTTCGGGCCCGAGGAATAGTGATTCCAGATTTGAATTAAAAGGGCAGAGAAGGTTTGGGGAATTTTTAGAGATGGTTCCAGAGCTCCAAAAATTCCGAAATTTTTATGGGAGCTTCCTGGGATAGAGGACAACCTTGTGCAAGTTTTCCAGGAATTTTCATGCACTAGATTTCTCCCAATAAAATTCACAAGCTGCTGTCCACGGGTTTGACCAGATTTCCAAACTGGTTTGACATGGCCATTTGAAATAGCAAACAAAATCTAAAAATTGTGAAAATTTTCAGGGAGGTAGCTGAGATGGTCAAGATGACAGGAAAAATATTTTCAGAGGATGATTACAAGTTTTAAGGCTAAGAATTGGTTGACAACAATTTCCATTCACAAGAATTAAATCTTAGAATTGGAAATTGTTTAGGGAAAATTTGGAAAACTTCCAAATGACTTCATGAGACATCAAAAGTTTTTATTTCTCCTCAAAGTTTTACATTTGAAATACAAACCCTAACTTAGGGCTGTTACAAATCCCCCCCTTACAGGAATCTTGCCCCGAGATTCTGATCACTGGGAAAAGAAGGACGGGTAGTCTGCTCGGAGACGATCTTCCCGCTCCCAAGTGGCTTCATCCTCAGAGTGATTCGACCACTGAACCTTCAGGAACTTGATCGCACGGTTCCTTGTTCTGCGTTCAGCTTCTTCGAGGATACGAACGGGGTGCTCACGATAAGACAGATCTTCTTGCACATCGATATTTTCCAATGGCGTTTCCTCAACCGGAACACGGAGGCACTTCTTCAATTGCGACACATGGAAAACATCATGCACTCCTTCGAGTGTAGCTGGCAATTCTAACTTGTATGCAACAGCTCCCACTTTCTTGATGATGCGATACGGCCCGACATATCGAGGAGCCAATTTGCCCTTGACACCGAAACGACGATGACCCTTCAGAGGTGAGACTTTGAGATACACAAAGTGTTAGACCATGTGGCCAGGACTAGAATATTTTAGTGATGAATAATTGACAATGTTAGGTATTGATGTTATTTGGCGCGTGGTGCGTGTGTGGACTTATGTCGGTCAAGTTGAAAAGAACTTGTGCCGGGAAAAGATGTGTTTTGGTCTTTGCATGTGCGGGTGGTAACTTCGGAGGCGATCGTGGTCTACGGCGGTGACCGGGAGATGACTTGGTGCAAAGTCATGGTCCGAAGGGTCAAAGGTGCTGGAGGAGACGGTCGGGCTCGAGTTGGGGCTCGTGGAGATCAAAGCTGGATGATGTGTGGTGGAGCTACGGATGTGCAGTCCGGAGGCTACGACACGTGACAATTTTAGGGTGTCTAAAATTGGACTGGGTTAAATTGTGACCAGGTGTTAAGCCTATGTATTGGGCCCTAAGTCTAATGGGCCGTATGTGGGGGTTAAGTGATTAGGGTTATATATATATATTTATATATATGTTAGAGGTAGTCGGGCAGCAGAGGAGACAGCGTGAAACAAAGAAACAAACTTGGGGCCGGCGGCTCCTGGTGCTTGGCGGCGGTGAAATTGGCAGCCGTGGCTTTTGTTCATGAGTATAGAAAACTCGTCCATGCCGTGGTTTTGCTCAGGTGAACAGAAAACTCATCAATGGGATTTTTGTTGTGCATGATAGGATGTGATTGATGTGCATGCAAGCCTTTGGCTGTTGGGTGATTAAGTGCATTTGTTCATGCATAAGGTTTGGTGGCTGTGTATGTGAAGGTGTTGGACGACATGAATTTGGTGGCTGTCATTGTCATCAAGGGTGTGCTGGCCATGTTTAAGGGTGTTGGCATGTGAGATTTTGGTAGGGTGACGTGAGGGCTTGTGGTAGCACATCGCCGATTGATGTGCTAGTGGCTTGATTTGTTCGGACGTGGATTGAGAGATCCAATCGAGGTTTTCCGCTGTTTTGATGGTGGTGCTTTTGTTCGGATGCGATCCGCAGAAACCGAGAACCGCCGATTTGGAAAACAGGCAATCGATCGTCGGATTTCCGGAAGAAAAATCATCATTCGAGACGTGAGACTGAGGGTCGGTTTAGGAATTCCCTAACTGAATCTTGTTCAAGTCCTGATCTTTCCAGCCTGGTGCGAAAAATCTACCATAATCATTCACCCCCCTCTGATTGTCATTAACGATCCTACAAGTGGTATCAGAGCAAGGTTGCTATGGCGTCAGAGAGGTATGTGAATCGTCCCCCCATGCTGGATGGTACTGATTTTGCTTTTTGGAAGTGTCGTATGCAAACTTATATTGAGGCTCAAGGTAGTGATGTTTGGAATAAAGTTTGTAGACCATATGTGGTTCTGTTATTATTCTTGATCTAAATAAAGCGATATTGATTTAAATGCCCAAGCTCAGTAACTTGCTATTTCAAGGATTTCTCGCAAAGAATTTGATCGTGTAGCTCATATTAATTCTGCCCATTTAATATGGAAGACTCTTTGCGATTATCATGAGGGAACTACTAAAATTAAGAAAGTGCGTAAAAATCTTTATCAAAAAGAATATTCTGATTTTGCTATGAAGCTTTGGTGAATCTATTGATGATCTTTTGCTCGCTTTGAAAAGATATTAAGTAATTTGCGTGGCGTTGATGTTATTCCTCCGATGAAGATAATGCAACTAAAATTTTGAGATCTTTAGGTTCGAGTGGTTGATGGTTGTCACGACTATCAATCAAACTATCGATCTAGATACTTTAACCATGGATGATCTCTTTCTAGATTGAAAACTTATGAGATGGAAGCTTTGCCATCCAAGATTGATAAATCTTCATCTTTAGCTCTTGTAACTAACCCCATGCAGTTGTTTAGTCGAGTTCTTTTCCTTTGTCCGCTTTATCTTCTTTTCGGATGAGCAGTTCGAACAGCTCCTCAAGAAGACTTGGTATTGATCTCCTCACGGGCATACAAGGCACTCAACAACATGAGGATGAAGAAGCGAGGTGGCGCTCTCTCGTTCGATCACGTGCTATGAGTGTGGCGAGCAGGTCACATTAAGTCTGAGTGTCCTAAGCTTAAGGAAGGTGATCAAGGAAGATAAGAATTACCGTCGTCGGCCATCCAAGAACAATAACACCAAGGGTGGCAATTTCGTCGCAAGTTTCTTTGAAAAGATCATATCGGCTATTGAGCATCTTGATTTGAGTGATGTGGAATATGAGAGTTGCGGCGACATCGGCGACGCACGATGATTCTAAAGGGAAAAAGAAGAACAACGACTTTACGGGCATGTGCTTCATGGCAAGAAACGACAACAACGACGGCGATGACAAGTGATCTCGATGAGGTAAGACCATCATATGATGAACTTGAAGATGGTTTGATTAAACTTGCTATTGAATTGAAAAGACTAAAAAGAAAGCGAAAGAAAATAATTGTCTTGTTGAAAGCTTAACTTCAAATTGATAGACTTAGAGTTTCTATTCGATGATGAATCTTGTGAGTCTTGTCAAGTTTTACACTCTGAAATGAGATGCTAGAACAATTAATGCATCAACCTTGGTTCAACTTGAGGATGTAACTGCTAAACTTGATGAACTAAGATTGACACATGATTCTTGTGATGAAAAGTTAAAACTTGCAAATAGTGAAATTAAAAAACTCAAGTTTAGTTCTCTTACATGTTTAGAGTCAAGTACTTCGAATGCTCAAATTAAAACTTGCTCTAATTGTGGGTTGCTAGAAGCTAGACTTAATTCATCACAGGAGACAATTCAACAGATGCTCTATCATGAGATAACTTCTTGCTCTTACTGTCCTAAACTCACCGTAGAAATAGAAGCTTTGACTAGACAACTTAATGATTTTGCTGAAAAAGAAAAGTTGGCTCAGTCTAATGCTTCTAAGAAGATTGTGAATGAATCATCACATGCAATTGCTTGTCCTACTCTAGCTAAAGAAATTGAGTATCCAAGGACACTTTAGAAAGATTTTCTTTTGGCAAGAAAAATTTGAATATGATTCTAGATAAGTCAAAAGTAAGTGTTAAAAATCATGGTCTAGGATTTAATTTTGTTGAGCATGCCAAGAATAATCCTTCTACGGTTGCTAAGTTTCTTGAAACTCGAAAATTTGAAGTAAAATCAACCAAAACAAAGCGTGTTCAAATCTGTGGTTTTGTGCAAAGCTCTTCTAGTAATGTTGTTGGTGCCGACTTATCATCTCAAAAGAATTTCATTTATGTTAAATTTTATTGCACTTATTGTGGTAGAGATGGACACTTGCATGAATTTTGCTTTAGACGTGTTAAGAAAGAGAAAAGGAAAGATTGAATGCTTTAAGACAAAACGTGCATCTTCTTTTGTTGTTCCTAGAGCTAATGCAAAAGCTAGGTTTGTAGATAACTTTTATGATGATTTTCAATCGTTTCACGTGTTGGTTTGGGTTACAATTCAAATAATGTCTATTCAAAGATTGCTCGCATTTCAAGGGAAATTAAACATGCTTCTTTTGGCATTCGATCGCTCACGCACACATGTTTCGGTTCTAGTTTTGTTGCACTGTTCATCGATATCTCAAGATCGATTCCTAAATCTTATTTCATTAACCCCAGTACTGTGAGACCGATGTTTCCTGTGATGTGATGTAAGAACAGCTGACGAGGTTGGAGAACATGAGCTTGATTTGGTTCCAGTCTTTTATGTCATTACTTGATTGGAACACCTGATGGTTCTTCACTTTCTTTGATGGCTTCCAAGAGATTTCACTTTCTGAGAGACCATGTGGAAAAGGTGATGTTGCTCTACACCGTGTTAAGTTTGAATTTTGATTTGCTCTTTTGCGAAGTGAGTTGGGTGTGTTGCACCCTTTGGGATTATTCTGAGGGGGAGCTTGTTGTTTAAATTTCAGAAGCTTTGTTTATTATTCTTGTCAAACAATTCTTCAAGTCCAAGCCATTGAAATCAAATGAGTTGTAGAGCCTTCTTTATCATATTTATTCATATGCTATGTAGTCGTGTTCTTGATCGTTATAATTAATTTGCTACATTAGAACTAAAGCATGACATGGCTGAAAACTTTGACTAGATTGATTATTGTTATCACTTTGTGATGTCCATCGAAAAGGATGAGCTTGTTTGTGACTCTTATTTTAAATCTTGGATTTGAAGCAAGTATGTCTCTCACTACAATCCTATTATGCTCACTCAATTTGGCATGTTATAATATTAAAAAAAACAAAAAAAAAACAAATTGAAAAGATGTATGCTTCAAGCATGCCATACATGTCTATGTATTCAAAAAAAAATGCACACAAAAGTGCTCCAACGAAAAGAAGTATGCTTCAAGCATGCCACCCTTGAAAAGAAGTATGCTGCAAGCATGCCACATGCAAATAAGAATTGAGTGTGGAGAAATAGGTTGTTACATAAGATTGATAGCTCATCTAGATTTAAAGTTTGCCTCACTGTTAGGCTTTAACTTTTCATGATGATATCTCTTTGTGGTGTTTATAATCTGTTTAGTCATTGTTGAGATGCCTGTCATAAATTTAAATTGCTTAATCATTCTAAAAGACTTGTCTTGACTTTGCTATATGGTATATGATTTTATATGATCCGAGATAGCTCTACTAAAAAGATGGCTTGGTTAATTTACTAAATCGGTCTAAGTGACTTGGATAATCTACAAAGCTTCTTGATTCTTACTCTCCTTGCTCCTTTTGGAATTATTCTTTCTCCAAGTTCTTGATGATTACATTGCCAAAGGGGGAGAAAAATAAGAGAAATTTGCTTCGCTTCCCTTGTGTTGAGGGGGAGTTTTTCAGCTCCTTATGTTGAGGGGGAGCTTTTCTGATTTTTTGGCTTTTCGGCTTCAGTTCTTCACTTAGATCTGTTTTGAAGCTTCTCCATTTTCCTATGACTCATTATGCAATCTTGAAATATTGTCAATGTATTCATCAAGGGGGAGATTGTTAGACCATGTGGCCAGGACTAGAATATTTTAGTGATGAATAATTGACAATGTTAGGTATTGATGTTATTTGGCGCGTGGTGCGTGTGTGGACTTATGTCGGTCAAGTTGAAAAGAACTTGTGCCGGGAAAAGATGTGTTTTGGTCTTTGCATGTGCAGGGTAACTCGGAGGCGATCGTGGTCTACGGCGGTGACCGGGAGATGACTTGGTGCAAAGTCATGGTCCGAAGGGTCAAAGGTGCTGGAGGAGACGGTCGGGCTCGAGTTGGGGCTCGTGGAGATCAAAGCTGGATGATGTGTGGTGGAGCTACGGATGTGCAGTCCGGAGGCTACGACACGTGACAATTTTAGGGTGTCTAAAATTGGACTGGGTTAAATTGTGACCAGGTGTTAAGCCTATGTATTGGGCCCTAAGTCTAATGGGCCGTACGTGGGGGTTAAGTGATTAGGGTTATATATATATATATTTATATATATGTTAGAGGTAGTCGGGCAGCAGAGGAGACAGCGTGAAACAAAGAAACAAACTTGGGGCCGGCGGCTCCTGGTGCTGGGCGGCGGTGAAATTGGCAGCCGTGGCTTTTGTTCATGAGTATAGAAAACTCGTCCATGCCGTGGTTTTTGCTCAGGTGAACAGAAAACTCATCAATGGGATTTTTGCTGTGCATGATAGGATGTGATTGATGTGCATGCAAGCCTTTGGCTGTTGGGTGATTAAGTGCATTTGTTCATGCATAAGGTTTGGTGGCTGTGTATGTGAAGGTGTTGGACGACATGAATTTGGTGGCTGTCATTGTCATCAAGGGTGTGCTGGCCATGTTTAAGGGTGTTGGCATGTGAGATTTTGGTAGGGTGACGTGAGGGCTTGTGGTAGCACATACGCTGATTGATGTGCTAGTGGCTTGATTTGTTTCGACGTGGATTGAGAGATCCAATCGAGGTTTTCCCGCTGCTTTGATGGTCGGTGCTTTTGTTCGGATGCGATCGCAGAAACCGAGAACCGCCGATTTGGAAAACAGGCAATCGATCGTCGGGATTTCCGGAAGAAAATCATCATTCGAGACGTGAGACCGAGGGTCGGTTTAGGAATTCCCTAACTGAATCTTGTTCAAGTCCTGATCTTTCCAGCCTGGTGCGAAAAATCTACCATAATCATTCACCCCCCTCTGATTGTCATTAACGATCCTACACAAAGTCATTGGGCTTGAAACTCAGCTCACGACGACGCCGATCCGCATAGCTCTTTTGCTCGGATCGAGCTACGCGCAAGTGCTCACGAATCAAGCGCACTTGACTTTCCGCCTCATTGATTGAATCGGACCAAAGAACCGTCTTTCCCGTTTCACCGGTTCAATGGGGTTCGATCGCCTCCCATACAAAGCCTCAAACGGTGCCATACCGAGACTAGCCTGGAAGCTGTTGTTGTAGGAGAACTCGGCAAGCGGTAGGCACTTCTCCCAATTCTTCCCATAGGAAAGAACACAAGCACGGAGCATATCTTCAAGCACCTGGTTGACGCGCTCCGTCTGACCATCAGTCTGAGGATGATAGGCCGTGCTGAAGGTAAGACGAGTCCCCATGGCCTCCTGCAGACTATGCCAAAACCGAGAGGTAAACAGAGAACCACGATCTGACACAATCGTTCGTGGCACGCCGTGCAAGCTCACAATGCGGGATATGTAAAGATCCGCTAGCTGATTCACATCAACCTTCGATCGCACTGGAAGAAAATGGGCCACTTTCGTCAACCGATCAATGATAACCCATAAAGCATCCTTCCCCGAAGGAGTACGGGGTAGCCCAGTGATGAAATCCATGCCAACAGAATCCCACTTCCACTCTGGTATTGGTAAGGGCTGAAGAAGACCTGCTGGACGCTGATGCTCGGCCTTGACACGACAATATACGTCGCATCTGGCAACGAACCCGGCAATCTCGCGCTTCATGCGAGTCCACTAGAATCTCTGACGCAGATCTTGATACATTTTGGTGGCCCCGGGATGAATAGACAAGGGCGAATCATGGGCCTCATGGAGAATCAAATCCCGCAATTCCGGAACTTTTGGAACCACGAGACGCTGCCCAAACCACACAACACCATGCTCATCTTCTGTAAAGCACTTGGCTGATCCATTCTTGATGTTCTGCTTGATTTTACCCACACCAACATCTGATTGCAGCGCTGACTTGATTTGGTCTACTAGGGTTGGTTGCACAACCAAGGCAGCAAGGGAACCATGCTCAACCAAACCCAAGTTGAGACGCTGAAATTCTGCAAGAAGTGCAGGTTGCTGCTCTTGGATCATCAAAGTATTGCAATACACCTTTCGGCTAAGTGCATCAGCAACCACATTAGCTTTGCCAGGATGATACTGAATACCCATGTCATAATCTTTGATCAATTCCAACCATCTCCTCTACCTGAGGTTCAGATCTGGCTGGGTGAACAAGTATTTCAAGCTCTTGTGATCAGAATACACCTCACAGCGGTTACCGATCAGATAATGCCGCCAAATCTTGAGTGCATGAACTACAGCAGCAAGCTCTAAATCATGGGTGGGATATTTGAGCTCCTGAGGTCTCAACTGCCTAGATGCATAGGCAACTGCCTTGCCTTCTTGCATAAGAACACACCCGAGTCCCTGACGAGAGGCATCGCAATAGATATCGAAGCTCTTGTGGACATCGTGAAGAGTAAGAACGGAGTCAAGTCAATCGCTGTTTGAGTTCTGAAAGCTCTCATCACAAGCAGAGGACCATACAAACTTCTTGTCCTTCTTGAGCAATTCAGGTCATCGGCTGCGATCTTGGAGAAGTTCTCGATAAAGCGGTAGTAGCCCGCTAAACCAAGAAAACTCCGCACATCCGTGGATCGACTTGGGTGACCCCAAGATAGAACATCGCCGACCTTCTTTGGGATCCACAGCTACGCCTCGGTGAAAGAACATGGCCCAAGAATGCCACTTCCTTCAACCAGAACTCGCATTTGCTGAACTTCGCATATAGCTGGTGCTCCCGCAACTTGCCCAAAACAGTCTTCAGATGCTCAGCATGCTCTTCTTCAGTCTTGGAATAGATAAGAATATCATCAATGAATACCACCACGAACTTGTCCAAATATTCCATGAATACCGAGTTCATGAGGTTCATGAAATAAGCTGGAGCATTGGTTAAGCCGAAAGACATGACGGTATAATCGTAAAGGCCATAACGAGTAGTGAAAGCCGTCTTCGGAATATCCTCAGGCCTGATCCGGACTTGATGATATCCCAGTCTCAGATCAATCTTGGAGAACACCTGAGCTCCAGACAACTGGTCAAACATATCATCAATGCGAGGCAAAGGATATTTGTTCTTCACCGTCACCTCATTGAGCGGGCGGTAATCAACACACATGCGCAAAGTCTTGTCCTTCTTCTTCACAAAGATCACCGGACAACCCCAAGGAGATGAACCGGGACGGATGAAACCCTTTGCTTGGAGCTCACCAAGTTGCTTCTTCAATTCTTCTAGCTCATTGGGAGGCATTCGATACGGCGCCTTCGAAATCGGAGCGGTACCGGGTAGCAACTCAATGACAAACTCCAGATCTCGAACCGGAGGCATCCCAGGCAAATCTTCGGGAAAGACATCCTCAAAATCACAAACGGTGGGAACCTCCTGAATCTTCAAAGCTGGCTTTGCTACAAGTGTACAAAGGTGTGACCCTTGCAACATGGGGAAAAGCCAACCTGTTCACGGAAAGGTTGGTGAGGAAACCATCTTCTTGGCACAATCGACCGTCCCATGTGTTGGGACAACCAATCTATGCCAAGAATTACATCGAGCTCGTTGAGTTGAGCAGATGAGATTTGCCAAGAATCCCACTCCTTTGACTTCGATAGGAACATCCCGACATTCTAAATCGCTCTCATTTCCGACCCGAGAGCGAATGAGCAAAGGAATCCCCAAAGGAACACGGTGAAGACCACTAGCAGCAAGAAAAGATCTTGAAATAAAGAATGCGATGCTCCGTAATCAAATAATACCGCAGCAGACGATAATTGACAAGAAGTGTACCCATCACGACATCTAGCGCCCCGAGCCTCCTCACCGAAAGATGGTTGACTCGACACGCCGCACTCGGTCTTCGGATGATCTTCCGTCGGTGGGTGACCACTCCCCCCCGCGCCCTCCATTAGGACGAGGCGCTCCAATCTTCTCGAGGCGTGCATTAGCATAGTGGCCCTTGTTATGACAGTGAAAGCAAGTGACCTCGGCTGCCGGATTGCGGAGGCCACCCTGCTGCTGGATCGCAGACGCACGTGGCTGAAACACGGCATGCGGTGGACGAGGAGTCGTGCCGATGGCCTCGGTCTTTGGTGGAGCAAAAGAACGGGCCCTCAGTGCCGCCCACCGAGGACGAGTGAGGTGGTGTGAGTAGACTGATGGGCCTCCCATTTGCGCTTGCGAGACTCGCCCAGCGCCTTTGCCTTATGCTCTGCAACAATGGCCTTATCCACTAAGGCCTGAAAGTCGGAGAAGTCCACAATAGATAGCCTATCCTCGCAGCCTCCTGACAAGCCATCCATAAACTTCTCCTGCTTAGCCTCATCAGAGGCCACCTCTCCCGGAGCATAACGAGCCAAATGATTAAACTCGTAGAGATACTCCGTCACAGACTTGCGCCCTTGCTTGAGCGCGAGGAATTCTTTCTTCTTGACTTCATCGGGCCATCGTGATGTGGGCCCGACGGCAGCAGACTGCACTCCTCCCACGAGACCACATGGCCCGCGGGCTGCATGGCGAGGTAGTTCTCCCACCATGAGAGTGCTGCGCCCTCAAGCTGGTGGGACGCGAAGAGTGCCTTCTCCTGGGCCTGACACTGAGCTATGTTGAGCTTTCGCTCAACCATGCGCAACCAATCATCCGCATCGAGAGGGTCCTTAGAGCGGGAGAAGGTCGGCGGCTGCGTACGGAGGAACTCTGCAAGCCCCCCGCGAGTCTGATGTCCGCCACCTCCAGATCCGGAGGCACCGGCAGGAGTAGAGGTATTCCTAGCAATAACCTCCAAAATGCGCTGTCGATCCATGCGGTTTCGCCGATCCGAGCGAGAACCTCACCATGGTCGGGAGGAAGCTCCTCATCATGACCACTGGTGATCGCCACGCTGTCCCGCCATCCTGTTTCACTAAGATAGGTTAGTGATAGACTGAGAGCAAGAAATCGATAAATCACCGAAACAGTTTTAAAAATAGCACGAAATAAATGCAACACCTCAAGTCACAAAGCCAACTGACCAAATTTAGACACTTAGCAGACTTACATCACACTTTACCCTTATGTTCCCACAAGTTTTATTTAGATTAATCTCTCATGGTTCTCCCAAAACTAGTCCCACCGGATACATAACTATCTTTTGAAAGGAAAGAGAGAAACCAAGTTTTAAAACTCAAATTAGAGTAAGATGAGGATAGAAAGCTAAGATAGATAAGGAGTAAAACCCGAGAATCTGCCTAGGTTTTCATAATCCTTTTTATACTTTGAAAATAAGCCTTTCCAAAATATCCTAAGGACGACTATGCTTGGGTTACTACGGTCAGAATGGCTCTGATACCAACTTTGTGAGGACCCCAATTTATTTGGCTTGTAATGCTTAACCAACCGCCTGGTCCTAGCATCACCCATCAAATAAACTGAGCCTCGAGATATGTATACTTCCCAGAAAGCAGTATACACATCTCACCACAAAATTATGCATCAACTCCATTCCAAACATAGAGTCCAAACATCACACTACAAGCGTAAAGTAACAACAAGAGAGTTATTATGCACCATGGCCGACCGGCCAAAAGATACATAAATACCAGAAGAACGACAGCGGAAGCAAAAGTGCCATAAGATGGCTATAAACAAAACCAATCAGCGTGCCTTCACCCACAAGGCATCTGACCGGACCGCCAAGCCTAGTCGTCATACACGAGCGGTTAAGCAGACAACTCACAGAAGTGAGGCCCTTGGGGCTCACCTTCTTCCTCTGCAACAAAAACATTAAGCAAAGCCGATGAGTACAAAGATTGTCTTTGTACTCGCAAGACTGACGTGTGAACTAGCAGACCTATACATAAGCTACATGCAGGCTTATTTGGTGGAGGCCATATGTTTCATTTGCACAAAGCCATATTTGTTTGCAATAATGTAATACAGTTTGAAGGCAAGTTTGCAATTCATTTTAATTGAAATAACAAAGAAGGATAATAATAACAAAAGAGTAAAGGTAAACAACCTAGAAGTGACTATCCCAATAGTCACCATTAACAATAGCACGAATCCCGCATTCGCACTCACCCATCAAGTTTTAATTTAAATATTGTAGTCTAGTTCTTGGGGCGATCCGAGCGTGTCCATAACCTAGACGAGGCTATTTGAATAGTTTTAACCTCGCAGGGTGTACCAATGTACCCACACTTCGCATCGCCTTTAAGCCAAGCACACTTAGAAGGTATGTCGACACGACTAAGTCCTACGAGACTTTTTCCAATATTGTGTATTAACTACGAGCCGCTCGTATGGATAGAAATCCATACGCTTACATGGTAAAGCCGAAAAGACAACTACCTTTATGGGTAAAGCTTTGGACAACTACCATGCTCCCAACACCATCCTCCTACGACCTCCTGCGACCGGAGTCAATACACGCCAAAGTACTAGGTCAAGAGAGGTCCCATATACTCTAGTGTGGTTAGCACGCAAAATGCTCAATCTGATGGCGCAAGTAACTCGGTCCTAATCGACTGAGCGCCATTCCGATCACACCCAACAGATCACACCAATCATACCGTTGTGCCCAAGTCTAAATCATTTTTGTTTCGTTTTAGTTTTGTAATTAACATATCCCAAGTGAAACATAAGAACGAGAATAATTTCATGTGATCAAGAACATCGACTAAGTCGATGATCGCCCAAATCTCTGGAAGCTAAGCAACCGAACTCGTAATCTACTAAGTGATAAGAGTTCATCCAACGAATTCTAATCACAACAAATAACCTAGGCTCAGCAAAGAGATCAATATTTCACCTACGGGATATGCAACTACTGATTTAACTAATCAATTTAACACAAATTAAGCGATGCATACATACAGTTGAAACAAAATCTTTGGACTTTAAAATACTAGGATTAATCATGATCAAACCGCTTGCACCTGGTCGCCGCTCAATAGGCTCAACTGCTGCAGAGGATCACTCGATAAAACTAGAACCGCCGCAATCTATCGATCGAGTAAAAGCAACGAATAAGAACAAATAACACCGACAAAACTCAAACATTCAAAACCATCTAATGAGCACAAAACTTACATAGCAGTTAGAACATGATTTTACAAAATTTTAGAAACATAGAACAATTTATTTGGAGTTGTGAAGAATTTTCTAGGAATTTTCTAAGTTAAAATCACATAAAAAGCATCAATTAATTAATTAACAAAATTTTATGAACAGAGATACATTTAAAACCTATTCTGATAAATAGTTAACTAAAAATGAAAATTTACAAAGTTGGTTTTACTGAATTTGGACAATTATTGAAAGAGATATGAATTTTCTAATTTGGAATATACATAAAAACACCATTTAATCAACTAACAGATTTTTGATATAGAGACATAGATGAAACCATTTTTAGTAAATAGCACATTTAAAATGAAAATTAACAGAACTGGTTTCATGCGGTTTGGAGAAAAAATGAATTAGTTATGAATTTTCTAAGTTAAATTGAATTATCAAGAAACGTAAAAGCATTTCGAAAAACTAAAGCATTAATTCCTTTTTCTACCGACGACCAGCTAGCCCACCATCGACAGCGGGATCGCATGAAGCGCCGACCAGAACGCCGCACCGGTTGACATCGGCGATTCGAGAATACGCCTTCGCTACTCGACGCACTCTAACTTACAAGTATAGAGAAATACGCTTCCCAACCGAGAAAACGATAAGCAAGTTACACAAACACTAACTGACAACATGGGCCCACATGACAACGACTCAGAGGATAACTAACGGGCTGAATTAAGATTCTAAACGCGATTAGCTCAGGAGGGCCCACATGACAGTGATACAGCTAAACGGCGATTAAGAACTAAAGGGGAAGGTTAGAGCTAACGCTGTCGGCGGCTCACCGGCGACCACGGGGCGCGGCCGCGCAACGACCTAGCTAACCAGAGGGTCTCAGGGCAAAAGGGTTATACCTACAGGTCCGCTGGGAGCTCGCGAACTCGATGACGGCGACACGGAACCTCGAGGATGCCGGCGGCGAGCTGGCGGCGAACGGAGGCGGAGAAGAAGACACGGCTCGCGCGGAGAAGACGATACGGACTTCTAGAAGACTCCGGAAGGTGTGCTTAAGCTTCGCCTCAACATCAGGAGCAATAAGCACACGCTAACGCCGAAGAAGAAGGTCCGAGGCGGTTGGAATTGCCACGCGCGAACACCGTGCTCGAGAAGAATCGGCCGCACACCCTCCACGATGCACCAAAACGAAAATGAACCCACCGTGAGCATCAGTGGAGCATTGCGATCAAGTGGAACCAAACGCTGAGGCTTGAGACTCACCAGAACGCTAGCAAGCCCTCGGGGTCGCCGCAACCGGAGGCGGAGACGACGAAGTGGCTCCGGACGATTCACTGGATGCCACGAGCTCGGGATGGGCAAAATGGATGCGGCGAGGAACAAGGAAGACGATGAGAGGTTGCGGGAGCACAAGCGCAACGAGGTGGTGGCGCGTGCTCGGGTTCTTCTCCCGAAGCTAACAAATGGGCGAGAGAGCTAAAGAGCGAGGAAAACGAGGAATGAGTGGGCATGGTGAGGTAATGAAGGTCCGCGACACCGGAGAGGACACGCGCCCACGACGTGGCGCGACGAGCGCGTGGCACGCATGCGCGATTTGCGGCGAACTCCGCGAGACGCGAGAAGACGAGGACGATGTCGACAAGGAGGGCCCACTTGTCGCCGACGGCGGCGGAAGCGCGCTGGCTAGGGTCCGTGCGGTGCGAATAGATGGTTTGGTTCGAACAGAAGATACCGATCGCTCGATCAAGAACGGACGGCCGAGATCCGTGTATGCATTCGGACAGTCGACGCGACGACGCTGCGTGTGGACCGTGGCGATCCACATCGGACGGCCGATAGCCATCGGGCTCGCGCGGTGCAGCTAGGCGGTGCGATCGAACCAGCGACGCGGTCGGACTTGAGTCGGAACTGGGTTCGGGCCCGAGGAATAGTGATTCCAGATTTGAATTAAAAAGGCGAGAAGGTTTGGGGAATTTTAGAGATGGTTCCAGAGCTCCAAAATTCCGAAATTTTTATGGGAGCTTCCTGGGACAGAGGACAACCTTGTGCAAGTTTTCCAGGAATTTTCATGCACTAGATTTCTCCCAATAAAATTCACAAGCTGCTGTCCAGGGGTTTGACCAGATTTCCAAACTGGTTTGACTTGGCCATTTGAAATAGCAAACAAAATCTAAAAATTGTGAAAATTTTCAGGGAGGTAGCTGAGATGGTCAAGATGACAGGAAAAATATTTTCAGAGGATGATCACAATTTTTAAGGCTAAGAATTGGTTGACAACAATTTCCATTCACAAGAATTAAATCTTAGAATTGGAAATTGTTTAGGGAAAATTTGGAAAACTTCCAAATGACTTCATGAGACATCAAAAGTTTTTATTTCTCCTCAAAGTTTTACATTTGAAATACAAACCCTAACTTAGGGCTGTTACAAGTAGCTGGGCGCCTGGGCCATTTGCACGGTGTCTTCGCGGTCGCGGCCCACCAAGCAGGCAGGCACCAGCCCAAGTTGCCCAGCCAAAGGTCCCATTGCTCCTAGTCTCCCTCACGCCCTCACTAGTCACGCCCTCAGGCCTCACTGCCGAAATCGATTGAGGCGAGCAAATCCTAGATCCAAATCGAGCGCGGGCGGGGCAAGCCGGCGAGGCGTCCAACGTGGGTGCAGGCAGGGTGAGCCGGCTTTGCGGTGAACGCGGGCTGGGGCGCTGGCCGCTGGGCCGGACAGAGCGCGCAGCGCGGGCTGGGTGAGTGGGCGACAGACGGAGCTCGGGCGAGGCGACGTCGCAAGCCCGCGAGCGACGGTGGCGCCGAGCATGGGCACCGGCGCCAGTGGTGGGCGCGGCGCATCGCAGCAGCGGGCGGCCGCGGTGGTGCGGCGTGGGTGACTCGCGGTGGGTGCGTGACGACGCAGTCGGGCAAGCGCCGTGTCGGGCAGCGCAACTGGGCGAGTGACGGCTGATGGAGGGTGGCTCTGCTCCCAGGCGCCGGGCGGCTCTGCTCCCTTCTTTGAGTGCTTTTCTTCTATTCCTAGAGTAAAGTCTTTAGCATGGGGACATTGCTGTGATGCTTCTAGTCAACTTGAGGATTCACCTTTTAATGAATTTCTTGTTATATCTAGTGATGATTCTATCACAGTTCATGCGTTTTGTTGTTCTTACAAAAGCACAAGAATGATTAATTCCACATTTGATATCAAGAGTTGCATGGGGAGTGGAAGACTGGAAGGAGTGGCGCCCCATCGAGTGTTCAAAGATTGGAGGATGGTGACTGGTGAGTCAGGTCCAAAGAACTGCTTTCATTCTTTTCTGACTACAGTTAGTGCATCTGTTTCTAATGGAAAATACCAAGCCAGATATCCTCTGAAATCTTCATTACCTCATTCAGCAGGGGTGATATCGTTCAGCATATATGACATTTAACCAAAGGTGCAGAGGCTTGGTATATTTAACAGACGTTACACTTGGTAGAGTTAAACAAGACGTTTCATTTGTTGGATTTATTAAATCTAAAAGGATATAGCGTCAAGATTGATTGGATTGTGTTCGACCGACACGACGACGGGGGTGGTGTTTGAATACAAGCACTAATCTTTTTCGACTCTGACCGATGTCTACTTCTTCTCCTCGACGACTAAAGAGGGGTGAATAGAAGTACTACTCTTTTTCAACCCCGACCGATTTCAACTTTTTCTCCTCCTTAGTAGCTATAGAAGCTTTGAAGATCAGAAACACAAGCACAACGGAGGTCTTGCATTGAAACCGATGAACCCCGAGGTAAAACTGGCATATGGCCGGTCTGACCGAAGATCGGCCAGTTTGACCTTCCTCCAGGCGGTCTGATGTCCTGCCGAGTGAACAGTAAAATCAACTCAATTCAAAATCCAAGAATCGATGTAACTTTCAATCAACATCTCCAAGTTAGTTGAAACTTGACACACACCTTCTCTAGGATGCCAGGAACCTATTCGAGTCGACGATCATGTAGATCAAGGCTAAGGTTCCACGAATTTATTGGATGAGGGCAAGAGGGCACAAAAACCAAGGAAAATCAAACTTTGATATAAAAGTTTGCTTATGGGTGAATGATGGTCAAGATAACGTACCCTAGATCTAATTCCACACAGTTGTCCCTCCCAATTGTTTTATGAAAATCTGGACCTCTATGCATAATGCACTAGTCGAATATAGGAATAAACGACTAATTAGAATAATAAATAATTGTCAACATAGATGAATATCATTTCACACAAGACGAATATAAGAATAACTGACTAATTTGAATAATAAATAATTATTGTGACGTTATGCTCGATTTTTATCCTTATTAAGCCACACAGGGCTGAGCACTAAGTAAGAAAACAACAGCGGAATGGAAGCAACTCCAGCGGGAACCCATCGACTTGCCACAGGCAATCGACTAGGATCAAGACCTAGCGATCAACCTCCTCGTGAAACTCCTCATCAAAAGCAGGTGAAGACTCATCCACTTCAGCTGAATGATGTTTGCAACAAAAATGAGTATTCCGAGTATTCAACAAGTTGTACCAGAGAGTGCAATTATAGATGATGGTTTATTTCAAAGAAAATGACTTCTATGGTTATTTTGCAAAAGCAACATTTACATTTGAATACAAATAATAGATTGAAAACGTAATTTAAAACAAATAACAATAATCCCAGGTAGCTTCATCCTTGGAATGGTTTGACCACTGAACTTTAAGGAACTTAATGGAACGATTCCTGGTTCTTCGTTCAGCCTCCTCGAGTATGCGAATAGGGTGCTCGCGATAGGTCAAATCTTCTTGGACGTCAAGAGTTTCCAACGGAGCTTCCTTAGTTGGAATACGGAGGCACTTCTTTAGCTGGGACACATGGAACACATCATGTACCCCTGCAAGTGCAGCAGGCGGCTCCAACTTGTAGGCAACAGCTCCCTTCTTCTCGATGACACGGTATGGACCGACATATCGAGGAGCTAACTTGCCTCTGACACCAAAACGCTGATGACCTTTCAGAGGAGAAACCTTGAGATAAACGAAGTCATTGGGCTCAAAGCTCAATTCACGACGACGATGATCTGCATAGCTCTTTTGCCACGACTGAGCCGTGCGCAATCGATCTCGGATAACCTGAACTTGACTTTCGGCCTCATTGATCGAGTCCGGGCCAAAGAAAGGTCTTTCGCCGGTCTCAGACCAATTCAACGGGGTTCTACACTTTCTCTCGTATAAGGCCTCGAATGGTGCCATGCCGAGACTGGCTTGGAAGCTGTTGTTGTATGAAAACTCGGCGAATGGCAAGCACTTCACCCAATGCTTCCCATAGGAAAGGACACAAGCTCGAAGCATGTCCTCTAAAACTTGGTTGACCCTCTCGGTCGACCATCGATTTGGGGTGATATGTTGTCTTTGAAGAAAGACGAGTTCCCATAGCTTCTTGCAAGCTATGCCGAATCGAAGTGAAGATGGAACCACGATCGAAATGATCGTCTTCGGCACCCCATGCAAGCTCACGATCCTGGCGATATAGAGCTCCGCTAGGTGACCGGTACGAATCTTGGTCTTGACTGGAAGAAAGTGTGCCACTTTAGTCAACCGATCAATGATAACCCAAATGGCATCATTGCCCTCGGTGACCTGGGTAGGCCAGTGATAAAATCCATCCCGACCGAATCCCACTTCCACACGGGAATAGGCAAGCAGTCCTGCTGGACGCTGATGTTCGGCCTTGACACGACGGCACACGTCGCACTCGAATACGAACTTGGCGACTTCCCTCTTCATTCGGGTCCACCAAAATCTCTGGCGGAGATCATGATACATCTTCTTGGCCCCGGGATGAATGGATAACGGAGAATCGTGGGCTTCGCGGAGGATCAATTCCCGCAACTCCATGTCCTTTGGAACCACAAGGCGTTGCCCGAACCTCATGACACCAAGCTCATCTTCGGAGAAGCACTTGGCCGTTCCATTCTTGACATTTTCCTTGATGCGGTTTACTCCAGCATCCGACTGTTGAGCAGACTTGATCTGATCCACCAGGGTTGGTTGTACAACCAAGGCAGCGAGGGACCCATGCTCCACCAAACTCAAGTTGAGACGCTGAAATTCCTCCAGAAGGGTGGGCTGAGGCTCCTTAAGTAGCAATGCATTGCAATGCGCTTTGCGACTAAGCGCATCCGCAACGACATTGGCTTTGCCCGGATGGTAGTGAATACCCATGTCATAGTCCTTGATCAACTCCAACCATCTCCTTTGCACGAGGTTCAGATCGGTTGGGTAAACAAATACTTCAAGCTTTTGTGATCCGAATACACTTCACAACGACACGATTAGGTAATGTCGCCAAATCTTAAATGCATGGATCACGGCTAGCTCTAAGTCATGGGTAGGATAGTTGAGTTCATGAGGTCTCAATTGCCTTGATGCATAGGCCACTACCTTGCCTTCTTGCATAAGGACACAACCGAGGCCTCGACGAAGCGCATAAAAGATATCAAGCTTCGACGGATATCGGGAAGAACAAGAAGCGGAGCGGTGGTCAATCGCTTAAGTACTTGAAACTTTCCTCGCAATCAGCGGACCACGAGAACTTCTTGTCCTTCTTGAGCAACTCCGTCATCGGCCGCTATCTTGGAGAAGTTCTCGATAAGCGGCGATAATATCCCGCTAAACCAAGAAAACTCGAACCGGTGGTGACCGGCGGGTGACTCGAGAAAGCACATCGCGATCTTGCTAGGATCCACGCCACGCCTCTGCCGAAAGAACATGGCCTAGGAATGCCACTTCCTTCAACCAGAATGCACACTTGCTGAACTTCGCATACAGCTGATGCTCACGAAGCTTGCCCAACACAAGTCTCAAATGCTCGGTGTGTTCCTCATCGCTCTTGGAGTAGATAAGGATATCATCGATGAAGACCACAACGAACCTATCCAAATACTCCATGAACACCGAATTCATGAGGTTCATGAACAAGGTCGAAGCATTGGTTAAGCCGAATGACATGACGGTATACTCGTACAAACCATAACGAGTAGAGAAAGCCGTCTTTGGGATATCCTCCGGTCGAATCCGAACTTGATGATATCCCACTCTCAAATCAATCTTGGAGAAGACTCGAGCTCCAGTTAATTGATCGAAGAGGTCATCGATACGGGGCAAAGGGTACTTGTTCTTTACCGTTACTTCATTAAGTGGACGGTAATCAACGCACATGCGCAGCGTCTTGTCCTTTTTCGACAAAGATTGCCGAGCATCCCGAGGAGATGAACTAGGCGGATGAAACCCTTCTCTTGAAGCTCACCCACCGCTTCTTCACTCCACCAACTTAATTGGGTCCATCCAGAGGGCCTCTTTGAAATCGGGCGATGCACGGAACTAACTCAATGACAAACTCGAGGTCTCGAATCTGGTGGCATCCCCGAAGGTCGTCGGGAAGACATCAACGAAGTCACACACCACCGGGACTTCACTAATATCTAGAGTCGGCTTCGCTCGAGCGCGAAGAGATGCGGTCTTTGCGCCTTTAAAAGCGAACTCGCCGCCGAAGGACCGTGAGGTAGATGAGCCTCCTAGCCGTCGGGACCCAAAATGCACTCGGACCCTCTCGTATTCGCACTAGTCCAGATCACGCTAGTGCACACAGGTAACATAGGTGAATATCAATCCACACAAGCGAAATATAACATAAACGAATAGTTTGAGTAACAACTTAGGGTTTTGACCTTAAGGTCGGGTTACAACTTATTAAGCCACGCAGGTTAACACTAAAGAAATACCGCAATGAACGAAAATAAACTCGCAAACTCCAATCAAGACACCACAGCAACCGATCGGGATCGATGACCTAGCGATCAACCTTCTTCCACAAACTCCTCCTCAAAGCGGCGAAGACTCCTCCACTTCAGTAGGTTTGGACGCAAGTTTTACAACAAGCGTGAGTACACAACCGTACTCGCAAATCATACCACAGAATGCAATATATAGATGCAGGCTTATTCCAAAGGAATGGCTTCTGTGGTTATTTTGCAGGAATGCAACATTTGCAATTGAATACAATTAATAGATTGAAAGCATAATTTAAAACAAATAAGCAATATTAATTTAACCGTTGTTTCCACAAAGACACACAGCTAAACTGATTAATTCACACAGCCATATGATTGAGATCACACAGCTCCCAATCCCATATTTTATGAACACTACCCCTCATGTGAAATCCCCGAGCGTTGTCCATGACCGCGGACGCGACTATTCGAATAGATTGATCAACACTCTGCAGAGGTTTGTACACTTTACCCACACGATACAACTAGTGTAGCTAGCACTAATCGTAACATAACAGTTCGGCAACTTTGTCTCAACATTGACGTTCTTATTCACACAGTCCCATATCACAAAGCTTAACCTATCCACCTGAACCCCAATGTTGAAACTCCGTAACCTACTAAGTTAGGCCTATTACCAGAAGTGCGGTCGTACAGTATAGCTCAGTTCAATGGCGCACGAAGTTAAGTCCTTAATTGACCAAGGCAAGACTTCCAGTTTTTCTAACTAAACCACACAGATAAATCTCAATCACAAAGCCACCAGTTCACACAGTATCCACCACTTGCCTCAGTCTAAATCCTTTACCACCTAGTTGGTTTAGTGCAACACATGCCATCACGAGTAATAGCACACAACACACACAGTTTTATCACACAGTTCCATAGTCACTTAGTCAATTTCATAATTGCACTCACATGAGATGATGACTCGTAGCATGGCTAAGCAATTCTAGTCGTTCTAACCCACCATGTTGGCAATATGATAATACCAACTAAGTAATAACCAATCTAGGGCGACAAAAGGTTAAGACATACAATTAGGCAAGGTGAACATAACAAGTTGGATCAATAACTAACCCAAAAACATTTAAATACATAATTAAAGTAAATGCAATAATTCGACACAAGGTAATTTGGGAAAACTGGGGTTCAATATGATCAAAGGTATGACTTGCCTTGGAATAGGTCTATGTACTGGTCTTGAACTTGGTTGAAGCCTTCTTCGACGAAAACCCCCGAAGTATCGACGTCTACGCACAAACGAAGCAAAACAACCAAAACAAATAAATAACAAGGCAAAACAAACTCCAAAAATTAAATAAAAATCTCAGATAAATAGATCTTGAATTTAGACAAATTTAGAAATTTGAATGGGCTCAATCGGAGTTAGGATGCAAAAGTTATGGCCTTTGGAAGATTGAAAATACATAAAATCTTTGAAAATCAGGATTTCATGAATTTCCCGAATTATTTTCCTAAAGGAAAATCAGATTATTGCGCAAGCTGACGTCAGCGGAGGAATTTCGGAAAAAGAACTAATAAAAGAAATCTCTGACATGTGGGACCCACATGTCAGAGGCTAGGCTCACGGTGGACTAGGTCCACCGAGCCTCGGACTCGGTCGGTGAGATCGCGCGTGTGCGCGCGCGTGGATGTTGACGAGGCTCCACGCCGACGACACACACGCGTGGGCGACGCGCGCCGAGGTGGCGGCGAGTGGGCGACACCGGGGCGGCGGCGCCGTCCCGGCGGCAACGGCGAGCGGCGGCGATCCACCGCGATGAGTGATACCGGGTGTAGAGGCGCTATTGCGAACCTATTGGTGCGACGACTGGTGCTTAGGGTGGGCGGTGGCGGTCGGCGGCGAGGTTTAGGCGGCGAGCTCTTCGGTTTTGTCGAGCGGAAGCTCGGTGGCGCTCCGGCGAGTGGATGGCACCAGAGGTTGCTTATGCTCGTGCGATCTTTGGTGGTGTAGTCGGCGAGCTCGGGCACCGCGGCGGAAAAGCTCACCGAGACCTTGCGGGTGGAAAACCAAAACCAAAGAACGGCGCGCGCAGGGCTCTCGGGTGATCTAGGGTTGGGGTTTTGGTGCGGTGTTCAGCGATCGGGGTCCTATTTATAGGAGCTCGGGGGGTCCGGGGGCGTGCGGCGGCGGAAACCCTAAAAAGGAGTCCGAGATGAGCACGAGAGAGAAACGGAGATAGAGTCCGTGTCGGGATAAGGTTCCAACGGAAACGAGTGCGGGATAAGCGGGGATAGGATTTGGCGAAGAAATCCGGGGCGGTTTAGTTTGGAAAATCCTTTTGTCGGACGAGCTCCGAGTTTGAATCCATGGCGGACTCGGCTTCGGGCTCGCGAAGAAGAAGGTGACGCGGAGACGACGACCTGACGTGCGGGACCCACACGTCGTGGCGAGAGGGCGCGCGCGCGGCTTAATACCGGCTATTGACTCAAGATCGACCGCTCAATCTTGATCTAACGGTCCACATTCAACGAAACATTCGGACCGTTCGTTGCCTCACGCGCATCTAGCCGCCCATGCTTGATCCAACGGCGAGAAGAAGCGCGCGGAGAGAGAGAGAGAGGGTCGACAGCGGGTCCACCTGTCGGTGGGAGCGCGGCGTGTGCGCGTGCTGAGTGAGTGGTGGCGTGCGGGAATAGGAGTTGGGCCGGAGATTTGGATTTCGGCCCAAAGGGTTAACTGAGATTATTAATAGATTTTCTATTTTAGAAAATACCAGAAATTCAAATAGACAATAGAAAATAGCAAATGAACTCAGAAAAATTCTAGAACAATCTAGAAAATATATCTGAGCACATAGAACCCAAATAAAATAGTTTTGGCTATTGTTCAAGTTGGGATTATTCACATTAAATGTTTTTGATTATAAAGTCCAATATTAAGCTTTTGAATTAAATTCAAATAAAATCCAGATGGTGAATTTTCTTCCTACTAACTATTTAAAAGATTTTTAAGCTCTGAAAATTGGGATGTTACATACCACAGCCAACGCGAGCCTCCCCGCGCCGCCCCGGCCTCACATCGCTGGCCCACTCCGGAGCTTCTCCGCCTCCACGGAACGCACGATAGGCTTCCTTGCGCCTCCCTCATGTCCGTGCTCACCTCCTTTTCCTGTCCCCTCCGTCGCCTCCGTTCGGCTGCTACACCCGACCGCTTCGCCGCCGCCATCTCCTTCTCGGCGTCGTTCCAGCCGCGACGCCACCTCCTTGGGCCACACCTCCCCACGCGGCGCCGCCCCCGTTGGATCCTAATAACTCTTCATTTTTCTTTTTCACCGAGCTCCAAGACTCTAGCTCCATTGACAGCCATGGCCGCGCTACCCAAGCACCTCACCATTCTGTCCGCCGCAGTGGACTCTGGCCAACCCCGTATGTATCACGATGCGTCTGAGCTCCCAAGGAGGGATACCCCTCCACCAATTAGAAGCTGCCGTCACCGAGGAACCGCGCCGACCCCTCTTCCCCGACTTCGGCCCGATAACGCCTCCACTGCCGCCACTTCCTCTCCGGCCATCCTCCCTCCAATTCCTTCGCACAGGAGTATACCCTAACCACCATTTACCTCCTCCAACCTCTCATCCGCTCTATCTTCATCCCCAGGTCGCTGCCACCATTGGAGCTCCCGCACCGCTCATGGTCGCCGTCGCCGGCCCATCTTCGGTCTTCTCAGCTCCCTCCGACCACCACTACGTGTTCCAGGTACTCTATGGCTGCCCATGCTTTCGCTAATTGCTCCCCTAACCCCCTCCGTCGCCGCCACACCTTGTCACCCCCACGGCCAGCCGCCGCGTGCCTTTGCCGCGTCGCCACAGAGCCACCGGAGCTGCGACCTTGCCTCCCCTAGCTCCCTGTCAACCCATTTTGGGGCAAGCCACCTTCTCACCGCCGGCGATTTGCGCTGCCCTGAGCCTCCCGAGCCTCCCCTGTCTCTGTTGCCTTTGTGCTTCCTGTGTGTGCCTCCACGCTGGACTGGCCACGTCACGGTCAATCGGCCACGTCACAGTTAACCGGCCAGCAAGGGACTTTTGGACCTCCGATGACCCACTTAAATAGATTAGGGATCAGATTGGACACTTTTGAATTTTAGGGACCCAAGTGACCCACCTGACAAGTTTAGGAACCCATATTGTACTTTACTCATAAATAAATTTGGCAGACCTTACAAAATAGAAAGATAAAAAAAAATCTAAACTAGACAAAAGTAAATCTAGGTGAACCTTACAAATATAAAAACAAATAGAACTAAAAGTTACAATAAAACTATGCTAAAATTACATATCACTTAGTAATACAATTTTAGACTTAGTATTGTATAACTGTAGGTAACTGAGAGATAAAAGATTTCAGATAACTGAAAATTAGCAATCCCGAACCTATAATAGGATTGTGAAATGCCCACTAGTATATTCACAGTTTCGACTATTGCCTGTTCATGGCCTCCAATAGCCAATTAATATCTGATATTCATAACCTGATGCCACCAAAATTTAATCAAACCTGGCCCAGTGTCCCACTGTCCATGAGCACTTGAGCAGCGTATAATTAAGTCTTCCCCAAGACATTCTTCACCACAGGCACTTTTAGTATCTAGGTGCTTATGTTCCTCCCTCACTTTCTCCCCCAATTCCCCAATCATCCTCATTGAAATTTCCCGATTTATGCTCAAGGTCTCAGAATTCTTGTCCATGAACACTAAGTTATTGGGTCCCGTCGCCATGTCAGATCAGAGCCCGAGCTCGAGCCGCTCCGGTGACACTGACACGGGCACAGTACCCACCACCACCAACCGTTGGGCGCCGCACGGCAGCGCGCTTACGGCCTGCGTCGTCGCCGCCAACGTCGCCCTCGTCTTCCTCGTCTACCTCTACTTCTGGAGGGTCTTCTCGCGCAAGCGCGTCGCGTCCTCCTCCGGCGCCTCCGCGCGCGGCGGCGAAGACGACAGCGACGCGTCCTCCTCCGCCTCGGCGCCGCCGTCGCCTCCAAGAACCCAGGGCCGGGGCGAGCACGACCGCGTCGTGGCGTCGCTGCCGACTTTCATCCACTCCGGCGGCGGCGCCGCCGGGGAGAAGGCGGCGGAGTGCGCGGTGTGCATCGCGGAGCTCAGGGACGGCGACAAGGCCTGCGCGCTGCCGCGGTGCGGCCACCGGTTCCACGCGGCGTGCGTCGACGTGTGGCTGAGGCTCCACACCACCTGCCCGCTCTGCCGGGCAAGCGTCGCCGTGCCGGCCCCGGAGGCGGAGGAGCGCAAAGGTGGCGTGTCGAACACGACGGCGGCTGTGGAGGATACGGACGCGCCAGTCTAGTCACGAGTGTGTGTGAAGCGAAGAAATTGGGACGTCACGTATCTGTCTTTCGGCATCAGAGGTTGCTGTCGCAGCATTTGTTTCTTTGGACAATTCCCAGTCCAAGCATGACTGCGTGGCATTCTTGGTTTTGATTAGTCAATTTTTTGGGTGTCTGTAACATTCTTGTGTGATCTATGTAAACCTGGCATTGTTGGTGTTCGGTTTCATGTGTAAGTGTGTGGCCTTGTCAGATTGTACAAGCAGTTCTCACTGGTGGAAATTACTGTACAGGAATACTTGCAGAATATGAATCGGAGAGAACTTCGAGAATGTGAAGTTGATTCCTTTCTTTCCATGGGCCCTAAATAGGACCCCTCTCCGTCTCATATGGACTTCTCATCGTCTCCCCCATTACAGTAGTGCAGACACATCGGTTCCCTTCATCCACTCTCTCTCTCCCTAATGGCTTCCCTTTCTCCTCTTGGTGGTGGCTGACACTGGGCGGTGACGAGGTTGTCGTGAACTAGCAACCACAGTTTAGGTGGTCGAGTTAGGTTTTCAGCGGCGATGGTTAGCAACCGAGTTAGGTTTTTGGTGGCAGCTGTGGTGGATAACGAGGCGTCAGCCACAGTAAGAGCTGCGAAGCGGGGCCAGCGGCCAGAGCGGGGGAAGGTGAGTGGTGGTGGGTCTTGAGCACGTAGGGGTATCTATTCCCTCGCCTGCAATATTTGTATAATACCTAGACTTGTATAATTAAAATGATTTTTTCATGTCAAAAGCGGTTCCATAATGTTACAATTTATTATTCCTATTTTCTTATTAACATATCATCAAATAATTAAATGGGACTGTCTATTCATAAGTTACCTGAAATTTTCTTAAGTTTAAGTCATTTGTTGTGACCATTGGATCAATATCCAATCATATGATACACAAATCTCTACACAAATCCAATGATCACAACAAGTGACTTAAACTTAAGAAAATTTTAGGTAACTTAAAACTAGTAAAACCGTAATTAAATTGATGGTCGTCGGCAAAATCGTGAAAGATGATGCTAATCTTATTGGAATATGGTGTACAACTTGGTCAGTCCTGATGTTGACATACTGGCGTAATTTGGCCAAAACAAGAAACAATATAAACAAATCAAGGTCACACCCCCCGGAACCGGAAAACGACTGGTTAGCAACTAAACATAACAAACTCGATTGCTATCCTGCATATTTTAATACAGCTAATGATGCTTTTGGAAAGTGAAAGCTTGTTTAATTGGGGTAGTACTGACCAAGGGAAAAAGCTAGAATTGCATAACAATTTACCTGCATTAAGCTCTAACTAAACCAAATAGAAGTCTGAAACTCTGTTTTCCCCTGTAAATTCACAAGCTGACGACAGAAATGGAGCAACACAACAAGCTAGAGAAGACGGTGAAGATTTGTGAACTCCTTCACAATGTCCAGTTGACACATGCATTCAGCTCGAGTGTTTTTTAAATTATTTTTTAAACTTAGCCCATCGCTAACTTCATGTCTAATTCTAACTCATTTGCTCACGTCACCACTCGTAACGTGTCTAAACCGTGTTGTCACGTCACCGATCTCGGCTTGGCTAAATTTGCCACACAAACCCTCCCGAACACGTCGTGTCAGCGTGACAAGTTTTGCCACACCGATACCGGTAACGTGACAATAACATCTTGTCACGTCATGAATCCTAACGTGATATAACAGTGCTGCCACTTTATCTTTGTCTGATGTCAAATCTTGTCACGCTGGGACTTCTGGTGTGACACGCCAGTTCCCTAGCGTGAGTGTTGTTACAAACAGAACCCAGCGTAATCAGTTCGGCAAATGCAAAACGAATTAATTAGCACCCGAAGGCCCTGCAGCTCCTGCCACGCCGGACGTCGCGTCCCCCTGCCGCGTCCACGTCCACTCCAACAGAGGGCAAAAATATGGTACTTATTTCTCAAGTAGCTTGTATGATGACCTATGTCCAAATGTTTATAATCAGGATTGGGCTCACCTGATATATAATATTAGGGCATCGTCTCTGTCATAAGTTTTATTATTTAAACTTATAATTGGACTTGTGTACTGTTTCATGCTGATTAATGCGCTTTGCATTTGCTAGTGGTTTTGGTCCTTTTTTGCACTGATCACATCACTAAAACTTATCCATTTTTGCACTGATGCACGAGCAGCAGGTAACGGACTCCATACCTTGCTACGCTATCTACTAGTGCTAGTTTATCTTATCCGTGCCTTCCTAATCAACTGCTGATCTCGTCATAAACGTCTCACCATTTTTTTTGCGAGTCCATCACACGTGATTCTTGAACTAACTGAAGAATCAAAATCACAAACAGACCCTAGAGGCTCTGCAAAAAATCAAGCGTGTGTAGCGACTAGCGACACACGTGCGTGGCTGGAGGGGCTTCCTCTATGTACTCTCTCTGAGAAAAAAAAATCGCATATAAAATTTTATTCCAAACTTTAACAGGGGAACGTCAAGCGACTCAAGTACCAAATTTTTTGAACTCGCCAAATCCTCCTTCTGCAAACGGTCCATAAGGAAATGTATCCTCTGACATTATATAGTAATATCATGGGTGAATAGTACTATAACATTGCGTGCGGGCCGTCGGATCGAAAACGAGATGGTGAGATTGAAGCGTGTTGATATGGACCAACTAGTAAACTAGCTAATGCGCAAGGGTAGTCCGATCTTTCATGGTACAAACGATGGAGGTTGCCTTCTTCTTGTTGCTAGCGTTCTTCCCTCCTGGACCCTGGCGGTGACGAAGTCAGCAGCAGCTTCTTCTTCTTGTAGCCATGTAGATGGATAACCAGATGTTCACGCACTAATCAATCGCAGGGACGATTAGTAGTATGAACCCGAAGCCTCTCTAAACCGTGAACAACAAAGATCACGAATTAGACGAGTTGAATCGTGTAGATTCGGTAGGCAATCTCAATAACGTCGCGTTCTTGCTTTGCTCCGACCTAAGCAAACCCTAGATGAGAAAACCTCAACAAAACACGCAAGATATTATGCCACAAAGTCGCCGTGATTTTTCTGCATTTCTTTCTAAAATTCTTCCCCTTTAAAATGGACAATGCCCCGGCCTTATATTGGCACCTACGGGTGTGGCCGATTCTATCTCTAACTCTCGTATCATACAAAGATTTTTTCCTAACACAGTTATGGAAAGATTACAACCGAAATTCTTTCCTAATACAGTTATGGAAATATTACAACTGAATCAAGCTAAGAGATATATACCAAAACTTATCTACAAACGAAATATCTCAGCCCCAAGAATCCTTCTCATGATTTAGTTCGGATCTCCCGGTCGTGGACTTGGTCGTAGGCTATCTGGTCGTGGTTGTGGGCCAACTGGTTGTGGTCGTAGACCAACTGATCGTGGTCGTAGACCACCTGGACGCTGAATGTTCCCACCGAGTACTGTTGACGCCAAGTACTGTTCCCGTCAAGTACGCCTCCCGTCGAATACTATTTTCGTCAAATACTGTTAACGATGAGTGCTCCTTCCGCCAGGTACTGTTCCTGATGAGTACTGTTTTCAACGAGTACTCCTTCCACCAAGCACTAGTCGTAGAGCCGGTGAAACTGGTCATGGACCCTGTGGAAGTGGTCATGGACCCTATGGAAGTGGTCGTGGACCTCGCTTCCTTCTGGCTCAGCTTGCACCTAGCTTTACCTTGTCACCATGTACCCGAACAGAACTGGTCATAGGGATATTCGAACTGGTCATAGGGATGTCCGCATCATCCCCTCCCCCTTCAAGCGAAATCGTCCTCGGTTTTGGGGTATTCTTCAGAAGATCCTTACTCTTGATAACAATATCAGAATGGATCTCCTCATCTCTTTTTTGCAGCAAAGAATGAAACACACCTCTATGCATCAATGTGAAACGATTAGCTCTCCCTTGGTGTGTAACGTTGCGATCAAACTGCCATAGATGCCCCAGCAATATGTGACATATGTGCATCGTCACGACATCGCACTCCACCCTGATTTTCTAAACCTTTTAAAGTTTTAAAATAAAATAGAACCATTTGGTTTTTATGAGAGTTCAAAGCTTAACTTGATATTTTGAAAGAGTTTTAAAATAACTAAGACAAAACTTCAATCAATTCAAAATCCTGGTACATTTAGAGTTGATTGAGCTTGGAGTTGCTTCCTCTCCTAAATGCTTGCGAGTCCTCCCCCCAGCTATCTCTTTTGTGTTATGTGTGGTTTAAACCTTCTCTGTGGTCTAGACCTCCTCTGTGTATGTGGTTTGGACCTCTTTAGTGGCTCGGACCTCCTCCTTGTTTGGGATGTGTCTCTAAGTCTAGACCTTCCTTTGAAATTGACTTCTCTGGACCTCCCCCTTGCTTTTGATCTTGATCGTAGGACCTCCTTGTAGCCTCCTAGATCTCCTGTCCACTGGACCTCCCCATCCATTGGACCTCATTGCTCTTTGGACCTCCTCACAAGACCTCTCTTGAGCTCGTAGGACCTCCCTTGAAGAGATCCTAACAGTCAGGACCTTCTCTTGTTGATCCTAACCGTCAGGACCTCCTCATGTTTGGACCTCCTCTATATGTCTGGACTAGGGATGGCAATTATGCCCGATTACCCGCGTGCCCACGGGCGAATACCCTAATGGAGGCGGGTATGAGCGTCTTTCTTTACCCACGGGCATGAAAACAGGCATAATTCCTTGCCCATCGGGAAAACGGGCGTGGGTATGGGTAAGCTCCACACGTACCCGCTTCGCCCGATTACCCGCAACCTAACTGACAGGTGGGACACTCCCACTGTCTAAAGAGTAAAGACTAAAACCTAGTCGCTCGCTCCCAGTCCCAGCTCCCAGCCACCCACTTCCCAGCCGCCAGAAGCTCAGTTCCTCTCCTCACGCGTCCCCGTCCCCCGATCCAGAATTCTAGATCTTCCTCCTCCCGGTCGGCCGTCCGTTACCCCCGACACTCGTACTCCAGTCCTCCTCCCGGCCAGCGGCTGCCCCCATCCTCCTCCCAGCCAACCGCTGGCCACGTCCTTCCCCTGGCTGGACTCCTCACTGAGCAGTCACTCACGCGGTCACGCCAACCCCGCAAGAACTCCAGATCCGCCCCCGTCGGCCCTTCCTCCTCCCGCCCAGGCGCCCGGTCAGCCCGGCGCCTCCTCTTGAACACCGGTCGCCTCCTCCCACCTGGCTTCCTCCTCAACGTCGGCTCAACTCCCTTGGTCTTCGTCGCCCCCAAGCGCCACCTCCGTCGGTCGGCATCCCCACCTCCTCCCCAAGCGCCACCCCTCCTATTGGACTCTCTCCTGCTGCCGGGTGCTCTGTGCGACCTCACTCCAGCGAGGTAAGTGTCCACCTTCTCCCCTCAAGAATCTCAGATATGATTTTTTTTTGCATCCTTGTTGTTGAATGAAGGAATGAGTGTAGTAGACCAGCAGTCTTACTAAAAATGCACATGCTATATGGAAATTCATAAGATGCACGTACTGTAGATCGGAGTTGGTTTAAAACCAGATTTGCTATTCTTCATGTCAGATGTACCATACTAAATCCATGTCAGATGATAATGTAAGCAAGCCTCTACTAGGAGTCTAGGACTACTGCTATGTCTGAGGTTTCCCAGATAGTTAAATATTCTCAAGCATTCAGCCGTTCTCAATTTAGAGTCTCTGGTTCTGCAGATTTAGGTTGTCAAATACCCGGGTTTATAAGTTCGCAATCGACAATCCTGTGACCTCGTCTGGTTTTAATAGTAGTTAGATATTGACCTTCACTCATGCCACTCTTATGTGATCATTGTGTGGTTTCATATTATAGTTGTATTTTGAAGCTCTACACAACTGTTTTTTATTGAACTGCACTTGATGCTCTATATAAATTAAAAATCAATATTCAGGTTGATAGATGTTGAAAGATTTGATGGTTCACACAGCCTGAAGCTTATATGAACTGTTTTCTCGCTCAGGTTTATACTAGTGAAATTAGCAAAACTACGAAAGGAGGACCAATGCCCTATCTGTTTAGGTAAGAATATCTCGATATCATATTACTTTTCAGATTTCTCACTCGAAAGTTGAACCTGGACATGCCAATGCATGTATCCCTTGTTTGTATACATGTTTGAACCTTTTTTATTGCTTCATTATTTAACCTAGCATATTCAACGGCCTGCTTGTTTCGGTCATGCAACTATTTATTGTTTTATACCTCTAGTAAATGGTGACCTGACCACCATCATTGTATCTTTGATAAGTTTCTAGGGTATTTGTTGGCATCAATTAGTTCTTGCATCATTTTGTCAGTACATATAATTACTAGCTGCATTTCAAATAGATAAATGAATCAAAGTAGTGAATGCATCCTATTTGGAACTGTTTGATGTTCTTCTCAGTTATCCCCGTGAAACTATTTAGGAAGCACCAGCTCAACCTCCATCCCTAATTCCCTATCACGCTTCATGTTCGAGGAGACAAAGACATCAGATCCACAGCGATTACAAGTCTTTCCAGTAAGTTCCTTCGAACAAAAATTCCAATCTCATATTTGTGACTTTTGCGATTACAAGTCTCATATTTGTGACTTTGTCAACTCTCATATTTGTGTTCAACTCTCAGATGGCGACTCCGACAAGTAGTAGCCGACATGAGCAATCTTCTCAAGGCTCAATACTCCGAGATGGCGACTCCGGCAAGTAGTAGCCAACATGGGCAATCTTCTCAAGGCTCAATACTCCGTGATCAACAAGTGTCGAACTTGATTAGTTGTCTTGTCGAACTTGATGTGTGAATTGTGTTGAACTTTATTAGTTGTTGAATTTGTGATATACTATTGATGTGTGAATTGTGATGAATTTGATGTGTGCATTGTTTATGTGTGATGAGCATGCCCGCGGGCGATGAGTACCCGTGGGCGATGGGTACCCACGGGCGGCGGTGCATTGTTCGCGGGTAAACGGGCATACCTGCGGGCGACGGGTACCCATGGGCGACGGGCATGGGCGAGGTTCTTCGCCCGTCGTCCTTCGCGGGCATACCCGTGGGGGAAAATTGGGGTCGCGGGCATGGGTATGAGCGAGCACTACCCGTGTCCGCTGCGCCCGATTGCCATCCCTAGTCTGGACCTCCTCTATATGTCTGGACCTCCCCATTCATTGGACCTCCTTGGCCTTTGGGCTTAGGACCTCCTAAGCTGACAGGACCTCCTAAGCCTATCGGATCTCCTCAAAGACCTCTCTTGCGGGGCATGACCTCCCTCTTTGACCCGACTATTTCTAAATTTGACTGGTCCCATTTACCAGTCTTACCCATTCTTATTTTCTCCGCCACACAAGTACCTTGTGCACTTAATGCATGTCATGTTGCAATAAATGCGGCCATGTACGTGGCTACTTACTCTGAATGTAGTCACTTGGTGGCACCATTGTTATCTTTCTTTGTCCCCTCCGGTAACAGCATATCTTGTCCTTTTCTTTTGTCCTTCACCAAATTGGGGATGACACCTGCCTTGACACCCACCTACTGTTGACCTATTTTTCACACTTATCCTTGACACGTATGCTTCTAGTGTTTTCTTTCTTCATTTTAGCTATAATAAGCCCAGGTAACCTTTCTTCCTCAACTTTTTCGCACGTAGCACTTTTGGCTCTTGCTCAGTGGCTCTGTGGGGAGACCTTGCTGCCAAGAACACTGCCAGAGACCTTCTTTGTCGTGTTTCCACGATTGGAGGCTCCATTGGAGCTTTGGCGTCGGCCTCAACCGCCAATATTGCCCTCGACCTCCCCATCACTTATTATTTCTTCCTTGTCCCTGGTAAGCCCCTTTGTGTTATGATCTATTCTTGTTCCTACCATCACAATGTGTAGTTGTATTCTTCCGGGACCTCCTCTCTGGGATTTCTTTCGGATTTTTATGGCCCTTATGTGAGGAACTCCTCCCCTGGTCTCTACGCGAGGAACATCCCCTGGACCTTTTGGCCATGCGCCAGGACCACCCCTCAGGACTCCCCTGGCTTGTGTCTAGGTCACCCTTTTTGGGTCTTTTGCTAAAGACCACCTCTCTGGTCTTTTGCAAGGATAGCCCTAGCTGGACCTCCTCCCAGTATGTTAGGACCTCTCCCAAAGAACATGTCCTCAGTGAAATGTTCTTTTGTTGTTTTAGTTTTGAGGTTCTTTTGAAGTTCTTTTGGTTATTTATTGGACCTTTGTTTGAATTTATTCTTTTACCGTGTAGATTGTGACGACACTAGTGAACCTGAGCGCCCTGAAGAGGAAGACCCGCAGGATTGTGAGCAAGGCAAGTTATACTCTTGATCATGTTGAACCCATTAGCTCAAATTAGTTATGTTGGTTTCAACTAAGTATTGCATGCATATTTATAAGCAAATAGTTTAACCCCTGTTTTTGGAACTCTTTAGTTATCCTTGTTATCTTGTATACAACCAGATCTGTCATTGTTATGTCTCCCTTGTCACCATAGATGAAAACCTAGTTGATATACTAGTATGGACTAGAGAATACTGCAAACTATATGATTAGCCATGCTTAGATCAATTCTTGATTTGGGAGATCTTATTGCCAAATGACCAATGCTGTAAAAATGATTCAAACCCTGGCATTGGGTTGCCATGGAGGTGTTGTAAATGTTTTGAAAAGAAAAATAAAAGGAAAACTGATTTGGTCTGGGGCGAATTGATTGCTTGGTTGGTGCATGTTCATGCACGAGCGCAACTTGGGTAGAGTTGAGGCTCATGGGTTCTGTGGAAGTCGCCCTGGTCATTTGAGGACCGGCCTTTGAGCGTCCCTTTGCTATGCCTATAATGGGCTATGCCTCGCCGTGCAACCACATGTCTCCAGAATGGGGTATGGGACCTGGCCAATTAATTTGCAAAGTTCTACCGCGGTTGTTCCACTTTGATGTGTGGGAGGTCTTTCATGACCTATGGTCTTTTATAACCTATGTTTCCCACTGGCGTAAGAGGGGGCTTTTCTGGTGGATTTCTATCCAATGAAAGCGAAACCTTAGCGAGGAGGGGCTACGGTGGAATGATGCATTGTAAAGACCTTGTCATGAACTCTAGACCTCTTACCTTCGGTAGTGAGGGGTGGCATCGACGGGTGTCGAACAAACTAGAGAAATCATGTCGTGTGGGTAAAGTGTGCAACCTCTGTAGAGTGAAAACTATTCGAATAGTCGTGTCCACGGTCATGGACATGCTGGCAAAGACCACTCAAAGTTAGATGTTGGTTTTGTTTTAAAAAGGATTTGATAAACTGTTTAGGGATTTCTATCCCATGGTTTTAGGGCGAGAAGCCTTGTGACAGGAGGATATCCTTCACCATTTTATGATGATTATTATCCAACTGTAAAATCTGATTTGGTAAATGAATTCTTAATTATGGTAAATCAGCCTTGGAACTTATTACTTGTAATTGAAAGAAACTTGGCTTTATGCAAATTAACCATATCAGCCTTCATTTGACATATCCATTTATGCATGTCATCTTGTTACTCCACGGGTGTGACTTGCGAGCACGGTTGTTGTGCCCACTCTTGTTCAATGCAATCTTTAACAGGAGAAGACTTTAGCAGCGAAGAAGAGGACCAAAGTGGTTAGGTTGTGCCCTCCAGTCAGTTGCCTGTGGCGTGCTGATGGACTGCCCTTCTTTGTGAACCTTTTGTATTTTATATTCGGCCCAAGGCCGCTTTTGTAAGCAACTTTGTTGATATTTTGTTATTACAAGTATGCGTGTTGGATGTCACCACCTTTGTTTACTGTGAGAAGCTAGCTCATGATCCTTGGGACTAGCTTATTTTTCACAAAGGGCTTACGGTGATTCCTTGTCTCATGACCTCCCTTGGGTTTGGTCATGGACTTGGGGTGACTCTAGGTCATGCGGCCACTCCTTGAGCTCCTGGGTGGTCTTGATGGACCTCCTGGGAGAAGACCTCCTCTCGGGACTGGTCAGGTAGTACCTCGAGTGGTTCTATCGGAGCCTCGTGCGGTACTACCGAGGCCCGGTCCTACCGGTGCCTTGGGCAGTACTACCGGACCTCCTGGGAGGTCCTGATGGACTTCCTGGGAGATTCCAGTGGTCCTCTCGGGTGCCCTAGGGTTAGGTCTCGACAGTCGTCATGCGACTGCGCACGTCACACCAAGTTTGGTGCATGATGCCGGGCGCCGGTTCCTTCTGGCGACGGTAATCTCTCCTCCAAGCAACGAAGAGAAACAACCGGATTATTGAAGCCCTCTGTGAGGCGAGCGTTGAACGTATTTTGCACTTCGGTGATCCTCGCATTCACCCCATTGATGCTTCAATCAAAATCAGCACGAATGACGTCCTCTCGGCGCTTGATGTGGTCAAGAATCGCCTTGAATCGTGCTCGTACAGCGAGTGTGTAACGTCCCATTTGTTCTAGAGTTCTTGCTAGTTTTTAAAACAAAAAATGAATCATTCGGTTTATTGGTTTTCTCAAGCTTAACTTGGAACTTTAGAAATATTAGAGGTTTAACTTGAACTAGCTTAACTTCAACTAAGTACAGTTGGTTTGTGCTCTTTGTTCGTTGGAGTTATCTGGTGTTCTTTGGCCTTTAGTTCCCCTTCTTTGCTTGCTCTGTGTGTCCCTTAGCCTAGTTTCTCCTCTCTTGGACCTCCCCTTAGTCTAGATCTCTCGGTTTGGACCTCTCTTTAGGTTCAGACCTCCTTCCTATGTCAGGACCTCTCCTTATTAGATTTTGACCGTCAGAGCCTCTCCTTGTTAGATCTTGACCATCAGAACATCTCCTTGACTCCTGGTCTTTTTGTAAAGACCACCTTCGCGGGTTGAGACCACCTTGTGGTCAAGACCCTTGGTCTTTTTGCAAAGACCATGACGAGGATCTAATAACCTTCATTTTACTATTTATTCGTAATTGTGTATTATGGGTAAATATGACGTCACACAGTTATTAAGTATACCCCTTACATTGGTTAGGGAGAGACTAATCAGGTGGTCGTAAGTCCTTCTACGACCACCCCCCATAGTCGTAAGTATTTCTACGACTACCACGTAATCGTACATTCTCCTACGATTACCTTCGGTCGTAAGTATTTCTACGATCAATATCTAGTTGTAAGCTTTTCTACGACTACCCCCTGGTCGTGAGTCCTTCCACGACCAGTCCTACCACGACTTCTCCACAGATAACTGGGTCTACTCGTCAATAGGCCCTATTAACTGTGAGATCTGAGTAGTCAAGATATGTAGTTATTATCTGGAATAACTGCAGTTAACTCACCATTATCTCTGATTGATAACCGTCAGGCGACGTGGGGAGGTTACTACTCCGGTGATTACTCTTATTAATACAGAATAATGGGGCACCTTCTGACCTGGAACGACCACCCCTCCACGTACTATAAATAGGTTTCTTTCAGAGATAAGAAGGGGGGATTTCGGAGAGGCAATCAGTAGCAGTATTAGCGCAAGTCTTTCCACTGATTGTAACTAGGACACCCAATACAATACACACAGGAGTAGGGTTGTTATTCTCCCTGGAGAAGGTCCGAACCTGTATAAAAATCTCCGTGTCTTTTCTGTCTACGTGATCAATTGTGGAGACCCCCCGAATCAAACAATCTTTACATAAGTTCGGTTCTAAAACACCGACAGACCACCTTTGCGGATTGAGACTGTGAGACCCCGGTTTATTATACTTGTAATACTTAACCTTCCACTGGTCCTGGTATCACAAATAAAATAATCCGCGTCTCGATGGACATGTGCCTCCCAGAACAAGCAGCACACATACATCAATTACAAGCATGCATCATTTCCATACAATAGAATATAACAAGTCTACCAAAAGACATACATAATATAAGTTATTACAGAACAGCCGACCGGCCAAATGACATAAGTACCAAATAAGTAACAGCGGAAGCAAAAGTTGCCATAAGATGGCTTAAACCAAAAGACGACCGGTTAGCCACATAACACCACAGGGCAACCGACCGGCCGCCAAGCTAATCGCCCAGAAGCGCCACAAAGACAACTCACAAAAGTGAGGTCCATCGGACTCACTATCATCCTCTGCACAACACAAGCAATGCGGTGAGTACAAAAATGTACTGCAAGACTTACGAGTAGCAAGCCTATACATAGCTACATGAAAGTCGTATTCAAAGGAATGTGGTTATATGGTTCTTTGGACGCATAAAGCAAGTTTCATTTGCAATATTGTAATAGATTGAGCAATAGTTTGTAAAATCTGTTTTAAGCATTTAAATAACAAATGAGTAATCATAAGTAACAAGTATCCACCTAGAAGTGACTTTCCCCAAAGCCACCACAACATAGCATGAATCACGATTCATACCACCCATCAAGTTTTAATTTAGAAATGGTTGTAGTCTAACTCTTGAAAAGCTTATCCAAGCGTGTCCATAACCTAGGACGAGGCTATTCGAATAGTTTTAATCCTGCAGGGTGTACCAATGTACCCACACTTGCATCGCCTTTTTGCCAAGCTATTAAGCACACTTCCTTTGGTATGCAAGACGGCTAAGTCCTCTGAACCCTTTCCAATGGAATATGCTAATCAAGAGACGCACGTATGGGGTTAATCCTTAGTGATCTGCCGACGAAATATGGATCACAAGGACCCATACGTGGAGCAAGATACACCGCCTCGCGGTGTTCTCCTCCCTACAACGTGTCCATGTTGCATATAATCAAATATGCAACCCACCACGCGACTCATTAATTAACACACCCAAAGTACTCGGCTAAGAGAGGTCCCATATCCCTCTAGTGTGGTTAGCACGCACGAATGCTCGGATAATGAGATACTCACAAGTAGTTCGGTCCTTAATTGACCGTGCACCATTCCAATCACACCCAAAAGATCACACCATCTTACCATTGTGCCCAAGTCTAAATTGTTTTCATTTTCAGTTTTAGTTTTGCAATTTAGACAAAGCACAAGGCTGAATTATACACATAGTAATAGTTTGTGTGATCAAGGTTATCGACAAGTCGATAACCGCCCATTTCTATCGATAGCTAAGCATGGCTAAGCATAATGACACGTAAACTACTAAGTGACAAGGGTCCATCCAATGAACCCAAAATCACGACAAGTAACCTAGGCTTGAGTAGAGGAATAAACATTTCCTCACGATAATGCATCTAGTAGGCCAACTAATGACAATAGTTTAAAACAACATAGCAATGCATACATAGAATTTGCAAACAATATATTAGACTTTGAAAATAGTAGGAACAATATGATCAAATGAATGCTACATCCGCTTTTGGTGAAGTGCGAGGATCGATGGTCTTTGTGGCTCAATATCAAGATTAAAATTATCTTCGGAACCTAACGCGAAAAGGAGATAAGCAAATAAGGACGAAGAACACCAAATAAACCTCAACAGCAAAACACATCCAAATATAATAAAATCTACACAACAGCTAGGGAATGACTTTATAAAGTGACAGGAACAAGAATTTTGCAATTTGGACTTAACATGAAAAGATATGGATGAATACTCTTTCTCATTAATATCAACCTAATTAATAATTAATACTGTTCATGGCGAAATTTTCGAGAATGATCTAAGGTCTGAAATTTTGATAGCGGTAGATTATGACATCCTAATAACACAAAGTTGGATTTACTAAATTTGGAGTTATACACATTTACTTATGATTTTTCTAAGTTGTAAATCTAATGCAAATCATTTTACAGAATTATGAACATGCTCAAATCCTATTTTATATGAAAGTATACTAACAGACGAATTTAACAAAATTGATTTTGCACAATTTGGATTTATACAAGAAAAAGATATGCATTTTTCAAGATTAAAACTATTTCGGAACATTCAAAAATGACAGAAATCAAGTTATTCTTAACTAAACAATTTCCTGCTACTGGAACATGCTTAAATCCATTTTTATAATAAACTAAAGTGACAACATAATTTATTACCGTTGGAATTATCTAAAAAGCGATTAAAATGAATTAGTTATGAGTTTATAAAGTTTTATATCATTTTGGTTGTTAAACAAATACTTACCGAAATACGTAACAACCCAATTAAAAGAAAGCAGCGTGGGCGCTCGGCAACCCTTGATCTAACATCCTACGGCTCACGCGCGCCGAAAACAGGCGCACGCGCCAAACCTAATCGGAGCCCACCGTTGGATCACGATCCAACGGCTCACACGAGTGTATGCATCCGGACGGTGCGGTTGCACAGGCCAATCCACCGCAGATCTGCAGATGGGCGGTCGAGCGCACCAACGGTCGGAAGGTCCGATTGCACACACGATCTCACCGTTGATCTCAAGATCGGCGGTCGAGAATGATCAAGGCATCGGAGGGTCCGAATGCACTCACGACCGGGCGCAGATCTAGAAAGCGAGCGGTAGATATTGACCGCAGTTCAAAGGAAGATGCTGACACGTGGGACCGCATGTCAGTGACTTAGAGTCATGACCGCAATGCTTTAACCCGCGCGCGATTGCACCGGCCCACTTGTCGGATCGAGAGTGGCGGTTGGGGCGAATTTAATGATTCCAATGATTACCATTAATCAGGCACTAATGACTACTGGAATTTGATTTTAATCCCTCGGGCCCACAAGACAGCGACCCAGAGGAGATTCCGACAGCGATTTAACCGCCGACACATTAATTAACCAATGATTAGCAATTAATGTGTCCTAATCAAATGACGAAAACGGAAGCTGCTGTGCCGGCAAAACCCGAGTGAGTTCAACGGCAAATCGCCGGCGACACTGGCCGCGGCGGCGCCGAACAAGACCCAAAATGGATTCGCAATAACAGTACGAACCTAATGGTAGCATTCTCGCCGGCGGCGAGGGACTAGAACGCCGGCTAGCCGGAAAAACGAAAATGGGAGCTTACTGCTAAACACGAGAATCGCGAGGAGCTCCACTGCGAGCCTAGGGTGCGGGTGCCAGAGCCACTAAGGACTAATAAGAAGCTACCTTAGTGACAAGAAGCTTCGAAGGTGGCCGGAGATGCTGGATCACGGTGAAAGCTCGCCGGACATGAAGAAGAAAGGTTGAAAACGACACCCTGAGCCAAATGAGTGATACCAAAGCATCAATATAGCTTCATAATGATTCACAGAAGCTTCATGAGCAAGTAATTAGAAAATGGAGCACTCACCTGAGCTGAGGAAGAAGATGATCAAATTCGGCCGAATTTGAACAAACCCCAAATTGGACAATTCCTGAGAATCAAATCCAAAATTAAGTGAGGGGAAATGTTCAAAGAAGTAAGTAGATAAGGTTAGGGCAAAGAAACGTGAAGGAGGACCACTGGAACACCAAGAACACCAATGGAGCTTCACGGGTCAACAATGGCGGTTTGCCATTTTTGAGGTGTTAAGCTTCAATATTGTGAATGGGGCTTGATGGTGGTCTAAAGACATACCAGGAAGCATTGAGAGTGCTTATAAAGCCACGAAAACATTAGGGTTTGCACCACACAGCTTTCGGGCGGCAAAACACAAAACACAAGGTGCGGCCGACATGGAAAAGATTATAGCTGGTGCACTAGGGCATGGCATGGCCGAAAGTGTCTCCCACGACCCTTCGTGGACTAGGCGCGTAGGAGGCATGAGATGACACTGCCATAACCCTCCTGCTGTTCATGCACGGCTAGAGGTTGAAGACGACCCGCGAAAAGGTTCGGTGATTCACGGCCGTTGGATGAAACACGAACGGCTGAGATAGCGCCACGCCTACGGGCTTTAAAACACAACGGAGATATTGCGAACCCTACGATTAGAAATGAAGCGGCTCAGATAGCTCCACGTTGCAAACTCAAATTACAACGAGAAGTACGCGGCGTTGGATCTTAATCCAACGGCTCGATTCAAAAATGCAACCGAGGGTCAGAAGGTTTCGGAAATCTCAGCGGTTGGATGGAGATCTAGCGATCGACAATCGGACTTGCAACGGAAGGTCCGGCGATACACGCGCGGCCGTGCGATTTAGATCTAACGGTTGAGATCCACCGCGCGTTTTAAAGAGTGGCTCGGTGCATTTAGTTGACTGGACCAAGTCGATTGGCTCGAGCCCGAGTCTGACTCGAACCCAAGTAACAGTAGAACCAGGTTTGACTTTGTAATTAGAACAGAGACTTTGAAGGATTTATTTGGGGTAGCAAATTAACTCCAAAAATTATGAAATTTTACAGGAGCTTGCTAACTCAGATATTAACCTGGTGTAAAATTTTCAGAGGTTTTTATCCTGCGAATAAATCTCCAAAAATTCTGCAAGGCTCTGTTTTAATGTTTGACTGAGAGTCAAACAGGTTTGACTGCCTCTAAAAATACTCAAACAATTTCTAAAAATTGTGAAATTTTTCAGAGGAGTCACATACCATCACAGAGACTTAGGAAAAATATTTCCAGAGGATGATCATAAGATTTGACAAGATTGTTTTTGGAATATCAAGATTTGGATCAACTAGACTTGTGACAATGTATTTCCATAATCCCTTGTACAAGAATTGTTTGGCACAACAGGAAATACATGATGTAAGAAAAAGTTTTAATTTCGACTGATTTTCTTACATTTGAAACACAAGCCCAAGATTGGGATGTTACAGAGACCACCTCGTGGTCAAGACCCCTGGTATTTTGCAAAGACCACCTTTGCGGGTTGAGACCACCTTGTAGTCAAGACCTCTCGACTTTTTGCAAAAACCACCTTTGCGGTTGAGACCACCTCGTGGTCAAGACCTTTGGTCTTTTTGTAAAGACCACCTTTACGGGTTGAGACCACCCCTTTGACTGGTCTGTCCTCTTGAGTTTGATTGGTCTCATTTATCAGTCTTGTTCACTTTCTCATTTCCTCCACCTCAAAAAGCCTGTGCGCATTAAATGGCTGTTGCATCACATTAAATGTGGTCATATCTGAGATACTTTTGTTTCCTCCTTTTGATGGCACGCCTTATCTTATCCTTATCTTGTCTTTCACCTACCCTTGACACGTATGCTCTAAGTCCCTCAGTGCTTCACCGTCATCCCCAGCTATAAGTAGCCCGAGCATGCCTTCCTTCATCATATTTTTCCTCATTCCTAACTTCCCTGCTCTCGCCTAGTTCTCTTCGTGCTTGTGCTTGGAGCTTCACCCTCATTTGGGTTGGACCTCCCCTCTCGCTAGGACCTCCTGTTTTCTGGTTTTTGGGTTGATTCATTTAAGTTCTTTCAAGTCTTTTAAGTTCTTTTGCCCCGAGTTGCTTTGTTAATTTGGTTCTTTGCGAACGTGTAGATCCCAAGTTCGTGAAGGAGTACTTGGACCCAGCAGTTCCTGCCGAAGCCTCGCCATTTCTCAACGAAGGCAAGTCGCGGATCTTTGATCATGTTGAACCTAGATTTTCAAAAAGTATATTGTTTTACCATATCATGCATGGCTACTTTTATAGAAATGGTTTGGGCAGTAGCTAAATCCACTGTTGATAGTATGCCTCCTTGAATCGTTGTACCCGACATGTTGCTATGTCCCCCTTTGGACACCTTAGAATGGGTAGCTTTAGTTGGCATTGCTTGATATTGCCAACATGTGTTCGTATTGATGCTTAGCCCTTGCTTTAGAACCGTTGGTCTTGAGAATTTTGTTTCATCTTTAATAAACTTGAATAATTGAACTATGGAATTGTGGTGTGATGTTGTTGTTGTGCAGCTGTGGTGGGATACCACAGCTGTGTCAATCGTGGTGCGATACCACTATTGTTAAAACTTATTGCGCCAAGACCAGGGTGGTCTTTTGGCCGGGTTGAATCCCAAAATGCTTTCTCACTCGGGCGAGTGATTGTGTAGTAAAGGGGGTGCTATACGCACAATGGGATGAGGTTGTCTCGCCTGAGTGGTTTAAGGACTTAACTTTGTGATCCACTGATCTGGGTATTACCGTGCAACCACAAGACCATTTTATGGGGGTGGTCTGGACCCAATAATTAGCAATAAGCTAGCTTAGTTCTATTGAGGTGGAGAGTGCTGATTCGCTGGCGCAAGAGGGGGCCACTGGGATGGTGAAACCTTAGCGGGCAGCTCCAAGTCAGTTCAAAGCTTTGTAACGGCCTTGTCACACTCTCTGGACTGCTTACCTTCGGAAGTGAGCAAGGGTTTCGACGAAAACCCGACCCGCTAGAGAGGTCGTGAATTGTGGGTAAAGTTATACACTTCTGCAGAGTAAAAAATCTATTTGAATAGCCAAGTCCTTGGTCATGGACATTGCCTGGTGATTTTGCGCAAGGGGTAGCTTTTCAAAAAGAGGTCTTGTGAACCCTAGGGTGGTCTAGGATGCTCCTAAGTTGGTGCTCTAGGGAGGTCTTGGAGCCTTGGGGTGGTCTTTGGGGAGCTCTGGAGTTGGTGCTCTAGGGTGGACGTAGGGGTGGTCCTGGACGTGGGTGCGGTCAGACCTCCCACGAGTGGTCTTGGGAGTGAGTAGGTGCTCACGACCTCCTTTTAAACAAATGTACTTATGTATTATTGTTTTTAACTTAGCTTGCAATCTATTTATGTTATTTCCTGTGAAATATTGCTTTCTGCAACTAACCCTATAACTCTTCATTGTCAATGCCAATGCATGAATAGTAATTGCATACTTGTTCCCTACGATTTGCTGAGTACATTCAATGTACTCATGGCTTTAAGCCCTCCGTTTGAGCAGTGGCCTAAGTTGATCTAGGACAAGGTTGCTCAGACCTCTTCGAGGAGGAGTTCTTCGATGACCCAACCTCCTAGGAAACGTCCTCCACTCGACAGCCTGTGGGTTTGCCGGATGGCTTCAAGCGCTTTTGGTGGTTCCACTGTGAGGTTTTGTTATCGGCTTTTGTAAGCCCTCGTTGGCAACCTCTATAAACAATCTTGGCTATAAGGCCCTTGTCTAATATAAGTTTCTCTTTGTTTGTTTCTTCTGTTGTTGGACTGTATGGTTGTGATTTCACCTATGTTGTTTTGTGTGAGCTAGCTTCGGTTCCTGGGACTAGCTCAGTGCACAGAGATCAGACTTCCGGGAGGTCTTTTTGATCTCCTAGGAGGTCCTAGAGGACCTCCTCTTAGGGTGTTCTAGGAGGACCTTCCAGACCTCTCGGTGGTCCTGTGGGACCTCCCTAAGAGGCCCTGGGAGATATCCCGAGAGGATCTTGACAGAGTGGCAATGCATCATCGAGCGGTTCTCCTAAGTCGTCGTTGGGGTAACCACTCGAACCCCTTCATCTCACTCCTGACATCCTGAAAGCAGCAAGAAAAAAAATTTCTGTACCGCGATCAACCACACTCTGATACCATGATGATACAGACCAACTAGTAAACTAGCTAATGCGCAAGGGTGGTCCGATCTTTTGCGGTACAAACGATGGAGTTTGCCTTCTTCTTGTGGCTAGGGTTCTTCCCTCCTAGACCCTGGCGGTGACGAAGTCAGCGGTAGCTTCTTCCTCTTGTAGCCGTGTAGATGGATAACCAGATGTTCACGCACTAATCAATCACAAGGACGATTAGAAGTATGAACTCGAAGTCTCTCTAAACCGTGAGTAGCAAAGATCACGAATTAGACGAGTTGAATCGTGTAGATTCGGCAGGCAATATCAAGAACGTCGTGTTCTTACCTTGCTCCGACCTAAGCAAACCCTAGATGGAAAAACCTCAACAAAACACGCAAGATATTGCGCCACAAAGTCATCGTGACTTTTTTTGTATTTCTTTCTAAAATTCTCCCCCTTTAAAATGGGCAATGCCCCGGCCTTATATTGGCACTTACGGGTGCGGTTGATTTTATCTCTAACTCTCGTATCATACAAAAATTCTTTTTTAATATAGTTATGGAAATATTACAACCAAAATTCTTTCCTACTACAGTTATAGAAAGATTACAGCCGAATCAAACTGAGAGATATATACTAAAACTTATCTACAAACAAAATATCACAGCCCTAAGAATCCTTCTCATGATTTAGTTCGGATCTCCCAGTCGTGGACTTGGTCGTAGGCCATCTGGTCATGGTCGTGGGCCAACTGGTTGTGGTCGTAGACCAACGGATCGTGGTCGTAGACCACTTGGACGCTGAATGTTCCCACCGAGTACTGTTGGTGTCGAGTATTGTTCCCGTCGAGTACGCCTCCCGCCGAATACTGTTTTCGTCAAATACTATTCACGACGAGTGCTCCTTCCACCGGGTACAGTTACTGACGAGTACTGTTTCCGACGAGTACTCCTTCCACCAAGTACTGGTTGTAGAGTCGGTGAAACTGATCATAGACTTTCTTGAAGTGGTCTTGGACCCTGTGGAAGTGGTCGTGGACCTCGTTTCCTTCTGGCTCGGCTTGCACCTAGTTTTAGCTTGTCTCCATATACTCGAATAGAACTAGTCGTAAGGATATCCGAACTGGTCATAGGGATGTCCGCATCACGTGCGCTAGTCCCAAATACTGTAGTATAGACACTGTTCACTAGCACTGTAGCTATTGATCTGGACCGTTCTTCTTGAATCCGACGACTTAGATCTACCGAATGTCATGGCACTGCTTATCGTGACATTCCAATTGAAATGTTAGAGGATGCCAATCCATTTGGGATACATAATACGATAATATTTCAAGTTTTTGTAGGAATCGAAATGTTTCTGTAACATTCTTGTAAACCAAACATTGGTCTGCTGTGCAACTGAGTCTTGGAGTGAGCTTAGATTAAATATAGAAAAACAAACGAGATTTGTAGGATCATTTGCGCTAAAACATTTTCTTTGCAGTTAGCAACTGATCTCGCCGTCCGATCCCCCGATCCTGGATCGGACGGCTACTGCTGCCCTGGACCTTCACCGGCTCTAGCTCCATGGAACCCCGTTCCCAAAAGCACAAAGCGGTGTGTTGTTCAGTAACCACTGCACACTGATCCACTCCACTCACTCTCTCTACTTTCGTCTCCCCCACTGCCTCCCCTCTCTCCTCCATTACGGGAAAAAGCCGACACCAAGACGGAAAGGGCGGAGCGGGGGGAGGAAAACTCGCGCAAGATCCAACCTTTTCCGTCTGATTTGACGGCTCGCTCTCCCTCCGGGAGCCAGGCGCCCGTATAGCGCCGTAGCGGCGGTTAAGACCTAGTTTGTACGAGTATATCATACCACACGCGGCACGCCTGGGCCTTCAACGGCTACCTGCGCCCTCCCATGGAACAGCGGGAGGCGCGGCAAGAGGAGGCGGAGCAGGAGCAGGAGGCGCTGTCCGTCCCTCCCGGGGTGAGCTCGTTTCTCCTCTGTTTCCTGCTCTGCTCGTGCGGCGTGATCTGATCTGGGTTGAGACGCTGAGTTGGCTCTTGGTGGGGGGGTGGGGGGGCGCACTTGTCCCGGAGATCTGCTTCGGGTCTGCGTTTTTTATTGATTTCGTGCTTCCTTGCTACGATGAAGTGATGTAGTTGCGAAATGTGGTTTCTTCGAGTTGTCCTTTGGTCAGATTTAAGTATGCTGTTGGTTCTTGATCCGATTTGGCTATGCAATGCGGTGTCTCCGTGTGTCTATCGTTGCGATTGAGGCTGATCTTGTCTATAAAGCCCTCGTTCTGGCCCCCCAAATTCACGTTCTGTGGTGACACCCTATCCAGATTGATTCGCGGGGCCATTTGTTTTTTTTTTTTACACAAAGCAATACTTCGATTTCCATCAATAGAAATCACGTCTACAAACGTTTAGAAGCCATTTGGTTATAAATGAGGAGAAAAAAAATTCGTTCTCGGTTGGTTCGTTCAACTCATTGCGGGATGCATCACGCTAGGCTCTTCCTGATCCAATCTAGGCTAGCATTCTGTTTTACTTGGAGTTTTTAGCTTCTGATACCTCCAGAAAAGTTGCACTTTGGTAGGAGACGTGCCAAAATTTAGGAATTTTTTCATTGTAAGACCGGGAGAGCTAAGACCTTAATTTGATCGTTCCCCCTCCAAAGCGAGCATAAGCGGATAAACCCAGGAGTTATTTTCGTGTCAGTGTTAATTCTTCACGATTGCACTCCTCTGTTTGAGAAGGTGAGAGAATCTAGACAAGCTGGGTACCAAAATTCCATCTAGTTCATTTTAGAAAGGATCGATCATGTTACGCTTTTGATCTTTTTTTTTAATCTCCATGTTGTCATCAATCACAACACGCGAGTGGAATTTGCTATCAACGTGCTTTAACTATTTTCTTCCGCACGAAATATTAATACGTAAATCTAAGAAATTTTACACTTCTTGCAGGAAAACGAGGAGGAGAAAGATTTGAAGCTATCCTCTCGTGTAAGTGTTACTTTCTCCAGTGTCCATTTGTCATTTTAAATTTCTTGCTTTTCCTTACAGAACAAAAGCTTCAAAACCCCCGAGCTTACAAATCGTTTTGATATTATTTTTTTGTAAATTTCTGCTTGTGTTTGTAGGTGGTTTCTTTGTTATTTGGTGGTGATATCTCAACACCAGTGCAGAAATTCGAGAAATGGCTGTTGCTGGTACGTAAGCGGAGTGGGACATTCCGGCCATCAGGGTTCCCACGTCGGAATTCAAGGATTGAAGTCATGCCAAGTGGGAGCTTCTCACTGTTTAGTAGTGGGGACTTCAGGTTGCTTTGCGAAATGCCCAAATCCATCTACATCCTAGTATCGCTAAAGATCATTTGTAGCGCTTAATTGATAATCTGCAGTTAGTAAATTAAAATATGTCTCATAATCCTCTTATTGGGCGAAACTTGTACTCTAGAAACCTTCTGTTGTAAATGTTGTATTATTTTCCACTATACTTCATCAGAAAAGTGGAATGCCATGCAAATAGATTACGGAACCTTATCTGAACATGTACCTGGGAAACTAGATTGAATCCTCTTTTATATTTCTCTAGTTACCTGAATTACCTGGACAACAAGCTATTTGAAGTTGAATTCCATGCCAAGTGCCAACGCATAGATTCCTCTAGTTTTCTGTGAAATGTTAGGTTGGATTTGTATATCTGTATATCCCTCCTATTTTCCTCTCTATTAAGATGCTCTAACTTTCCTCTTTATTAAGGTAATGGATTGTACACCTAATTTCCCCTTTATTGTGAAGATGACAATTGGATCTTTATATGGTAGTCTAGAGAGCTAATCCTTCATAGCCATCCTAGTTGGCCCAATTCTGTTTCAACCCATGATTAAATCAACACTTCTGCTTTAAATTCTAACTAAATATTGGTTGGGTGTAACCTTATGGTAGTCGTAATATACATATACTACATGTTGATCTGTATTATGGTGATTATCTCCAAGAAAGAAACCTTTGTGTAATAAAATGATGGCAACATGGGAAACAATCCATTAATAATTACACTTTATAGATTATCAATTACACATAATGGCATCTTGTACATTTCATTTGATTATTATGTTTTAGAATTTGGAATATGAATCTAAAAGGGAACTTCACTGGCAAGATGAATTTGTATGTATTGTAATATATATGGGTTTGCTTTAACTCCACATGCTATGCAATTATGTAAATCATAAGCTGTTTTACCAGCTTTGTAAGCTGCTTGTGCTAATGCTATCATTGTTTTGCGACTGTGCCCACTGTAGTGAGCAAGTGGTTAGAGCAGAACCAGCTGACAAAGAAGAAAATCCACTGACGCACTATCAGCCTCCAGAAATAAGTTTGTGGGAGAGACTTGGGAATGCTTCTGCAGTAGATATTGAATCGTGTTACTTTTCATGGAATATGCTGTCCTCTCTGCACCACACAGAACATAGTAGTAGTTCGGAACACTCTGAAGATGAAATGAGTAAAGTTCTTGAGGTTTGTTGCTGCTGGTTGCGATGTCAATTTCAACATTTTTTGTTGTGTTTGTTATAGTGAGAACAATAATAATAATTTGCTTCTATACTTTCTTTACCATATCTGAGACCAATTTGCACAGCAGGGAATCTACACGAATTAACATTGTGCAGATTAAATGTGCAAGATCATATTATTTTACTATATATTTCGCATGAGTACAATCTTTATTTATCCGCGCATTTGACTTGCTGCTTTCTACTTCCTGTCTTTATAGGTGACTGTGAACTCTGGTGGTGTAGTGTTCTTTGCTCTATTTAGTTCTTCAGGTAACAATGGATTACCAAAAGAAGCAGCTGCTGTTATAAAGTTCTCATCATCAAAGATGGCAACCCAGGCAGAACGTTTGGGCTATGAATTTGCAAGATTGCTTGGAGTCCAGACACCACAAGTATTTTGCAAACCCTCATTGAATACTGTACACTGATACACTGAGCAACATTTGATTTCTTATTCAGATTTTTTCTTCTTCTAAAAACTGCAGGCTAGAGTAGTACATAATTCTAGCCTTGAGTGGCAGGAGATTAGACATGCTGCAGAAAATGCACGAGCAGTAGCTGTTTCAAATAATGATGAGGTTGGTGAGATGACTTGCTCAGAATTGCTGGAAGCCCTTGAGCTAAGCCGCTGTCTTCTTCTAATGAGGTACTACTACCCCTTAGTCCTCCCCGTAGTACAATTATGATAAATATATGTATTTTCTCACTGTGAACTGCATATGGGAGCTGTAAATTGTTACTTTTCTGGCTTGGCAGTTATATTCATGGCTCCCCTCTGCTTGAGAGTTCAAAGGCATTCAGTTCACGAGAAGCTGCTTGTGTTACTGCTTCATCCCTGGGGAGGGTCTTGATGCTAGATCTGATACTCAGGAATGAGGACAGGCTCCCATGCCATCAACTCGGTTGGCGTGGCAATCCTGCAAATCTGATGATTTCAGATAGATCATCCTCACCCAGTGTGGACAGATTGGAAGATTCCAATAGTACTCCAGAAAGATCGAATCCACTGATTACTCAAATTTTCCAGAGAGAGAAGCGGTCTCACTCTGCAAATGGAAGATTAGACTCTCCAGAGTTCGAGCTCATGTCACCAAGACCAGATGCATTGAAAAGTGTACAAGAAAATGCAGAAGGTACCAATAGGACTTTCCAAATTGTAGCAATCGACACGGGGGTGCCACGTCGCCCCCCTGCAGGGAGACGTGTGAAAGATCATGAGCGGTATCCCAAAGTTGTGGAGCTCATTTTGAATAACTCAGACTACTCTTCGAATATCTTGTATGAAATTTCTGGCGGTAAGCTTGGGCTTCCAGGACGTGATGAGGCAATTACTTCCACCGATTCTTGTTGCTCCCTTTCTGATGAAGACAATGCTGCAGTGATTCATGAATTCCGAGGGGCATTTCGTGCAGCTCTTAGGGATCTGGAGGGGTTCCATCTATTTCTTCTCCAGCTATACCAAAAACTAGATGGCGTTTTGCGAGTTTTCTTGTCCATTATTACTAAAGGCTCTGAAGAATCTGACAACAATGATGTTACAATCTCGGATTTTCCATCTCCAGGAGCCCACTACAGTACTCCTTGCCCTCCTAGTAAGCAACTGAACAATGAACTGCATAGCGATTCCGATATACTGAAATCTGCAACAAAGTCGTCTTCTGCGGGATCCCGTGGAAGCTCAGATTCAGTATCTCCTCTGTCCAGGGACAGTTGGAACAATAAATATTTCAAGGGGAGTGCAGAGGGTCCCCGAAGTTTAAGAATGACAATGAAACTCCGTGATTTTTACAAGACCCCGAAGGTAAGAATTTTCTGATTGAAAGTGGGGATGCTGTTTTGTTTTTACAGAACACCCTAAGATTACTTCTCCGATTGTATAGCTATGTTGATTCGTTTGGTGTAAGAAAATTTTAGTTTGGGGTAGTTTATCTTTTTTTATACATTTGATAGAAGTAGTGTTAATATTTAATGCAAGTATGCAGCAAACTTCGCAAAAGCTTCTGTTGAAAAATAAAATTACCTAGCTCAACTGACTGCTTTGTGTGCTCTACAAGATTGGCTTGTTTTTGGCAATAAAGTTGATTCCGAACTTAAGGTACAAGTATTATTGTGATCCAATGCAACAGGTTGATCCTGAGTTGCTCAAAGAGATAGGACAATGGAATGAAGCACTTAAGACCGATGTGATCAAATTTTGTCAGGAGAACAATTTTCATTCTGGATTCTTTGATGGAACTGAGAACAACCTGGTAGCTGATGCCTATGAATTGAAGGTGGGTTTCGAAATATATCTAAATATAGGAAACTTCTTTTCAAGCAACTAGTGAGCCTGATAATAAAAAAAACCTGCAGGTGCGTCTTGAACACATCATTGAAAGGATAGCCTTGATATCTGATGCTGCAAATACCGAGCGGCCTTCTCTTGTTATCAACAACTTGTTCATAGGTGGGGCTCTGGCTGCAAGGTCTATGTACACCCTTCAGCATTTGGGCATTACCCATATACTATGTTTGTGTTCGAATGAGATTGGTCAATCTGATTCCCAATTTCCTGATCTTTTTGAATACAAGAACTTTTCAGTAAGAGCATCAACCTCTGGTTTAGTACCGTGTTATATAGTACTGAGTTCCGTATTGAAATTGGAAAATCATGTTATCTTTTGCAGATTAGTGATGATGACGATGCAAACATCAGTGATCTCTTTGAAGAAGCATCAGATTTTATAGATCACGTAGATCATGTTGGAGGTAAGGTTCTCGTCCATTGCTTTGAAGGGAAAAGTCGGAGTGCCACAGTTGTCCTTGCTTACCTGATGCTCAGAAAGTAAGAATCTTACCCAGTCACATCCTCCTATGAACGAATTGCATGATGATGGCCGCACAAGAACTTCATTGATGCTTGACATTAACATGACACTTCTCCTTTCAGGGGCTTCACTCTTGCGAAAGCCTGGACATTACTAAAGAAAGTACACCGTCGAGCACAACCGAATGATGGTTTCGCTAAGGCTCTGCTGGCCCTGGACAGGAAGCTGCACGGAAAGGTGTCAATGGACTGGCAGCACAAGCGGCCTGAGATGAAGGTGTGCCCAATCTGCAGCAAGAACGTCGGGCTGAGCACGAGCTCGCTCAAGCTGCACCTGCAGAAGGCGCACAAGCGGCTATCCGCAGGTAGCGTGGACAGCGCCATGACCATGGAGATCCAGAAGTCGCTCCAGTCGCTCCGGATCGGCCGCGGTGGAAGCCTGAGCCCTTAGCAGAAGCTCACTAAGGCGTTCGCCGATGAGCTCAGCTTCTGATCTGTTCTCTGTTTGTACTATTACCGTGACAATGTTGAGAGAATGAGTGTAGGTGTGAATGTGATACCAATAAATGTTCAGGTTTCGAGTGCAAACACCCATGATATTATCACACGGATGGTCAGGCTTCGAGGGCGCAATACCAAGAAATAAAAGTGCCGTCATGTATATGTATTGTGTAATATGCAGAAATCACCAGCGAAATTACCATTTTTGGACATCCTCGCCATGTAAAAGAACAACATCTCCTTAAAACATCACTTAATATGAACTAACAAGATCTTAAAACATCACTTAGTATGAACTAGCAGAGTGCCCCACGCAACTGTGCAGCTAGAGTTTAAAAACTTTATTGTGTTCAATTTTTTTTTTGCCAAAATGAAAAAACCTTGGGGGACCACCTCTTGTTTGGGTCGTGGATTTATGGATATACGACTCCACCCATTACGATCCAGTTCTTGTTACTCACCTTTACGCATATACAAGTGTACCTCAGTAGGAACTTTACAAGATCACAGATTTATCTCTGGTTTCTATTGTTCTAAACGTATGCTAAGGGGGCGCACTTGTGTGTGCGTGCATGTGGTGTGCGTGCATGGCGGTATGTGTGCGTGTGTGCATCTTTGCTGTAATAAATAAAAATAAAAACACCTCTATGTGCTATTCCATCTGATTCCAAGTGTAAGTCGTTTTGGATATTGATATGGTTTCTAAAGTGACACTTTGATCATCAAATTCTATGATAATACGTTATTTCAAATAGAAGTAATTATACATTATGAAAGTACATTTCACGATGGATCTAGTAATACCAATTTCATATTATCAATCTAGGTAATTATTTATATATTGGTCAAACAAAAGAATGTTTGGCCAGTATGGATTCTAGGATGATTTATATTTGGAATTGAAGGTAGCATATACCGATTAATAAGAATCTGTATGCATGCAATTCCGAAGGTAGATAAATTAATGCCCTACAAACATCAATTTCTACTCTGCGAAGTACTCCTCGTTCCTTTTATAAGTCCTTTTTAGTCATCTCAACACTTTTCCAAATATAAGTCATTCAACAACTTCTAGGCATTTGTCCTTTTGTTCTCGTTATGCCCTTGCTAAATGAGTGATATTATTATTAATAAATAAGCTATCTTTTCTCGTGTCTCCACTTTCATATGTATTTGCAAGCTGAGAATTGGAGAGAGTTTAATATTGATTGCATGAACATGGGAATAATTTAATGAGCACATAGTTATTTTATCTACTCCCATATTTCACGTGCGCAAGTATAAAATGATTTATAAAAGGAGCCAGAGGGAGCATCATCAAGACCTACCACTTGAAAGATGGCCATACAACTGATTTACCTATAGGAGCGGCTGAAATATTTTGGTTAGTTTTCAACTATGACAATTGACAATTAATACATCAAGCAAAAAATCCACTCTTCAATGCTAAAGTTTGTTCTCATGTCTTAGTACGTTCCACGTAATTAGGTTTAGGCACATCCAACATCCAAGTTCATATGGATTTTTGAAACGCTGCTTGTGTCTAGGGATATATCTAATTTCAATGAGGCGCTGAATTTTCTAAAGTCACTTTTACATGTATTTTTAGAGTCAAAAGTCACTTTTATTTTTCAATGCTGAAATTTTACTATCTTTTTTAAGCAAAGGCAGGAGAGCTGTCCATTGTATTAATAAAGCATGAGAAAAACAGTGAAAAAGAACAAAGATACACCACCAGCCCAACGGGGTAGACAACACAGACAGAGAATGGACCCCTCTGAACACCTGGCGAATCAACCTAACGCGCAGGCTAGGGCAACACCAACTGACCACAATGGATATCGAGACTCTTACGCATCCAGGCCACACACCGCGGCCACTGAAATTTTACTATCAAAATATCAACAGAAATCATTGGGTGGGTATGCTTTGTATTAAGCTATAAATAGTTATTTTCAGATATAAATAGTTATTTTCAGATTTCTTACTCTAAAAGTGGAAGTTCAATTTGACGTGGATTGTCTGAACGTCACAACTCAATTTGATCAGCCAAAAGTTCGAACAACTAATTTTTAGCACAAATTTGATTTGACGCGATGTAACTACACTGTGCATGCTTATATGGAAATATTGTTTGTGTAGGAGTAGGAATCAGCAAAACAAATATAGGAGGTCCTGCCTTATTCGGATATGGATACAGTAGTACGCAGGAAACGCTAATATGGAGGTGTTCGTACGGCCAAGCGAACGACCGCAAAACGCATCGCCTCCGGCCACCGCACCTGACGCCAACGGCGACGGGGACACCGCCAACAACGAAATCTACGAGCACTTCTGTATAGATTTACTTTCGAAACTATGGTAAGATAGCAACTATGTGGATGTCATGAGGATATATGCACGATATTAAGATGATGTTACAATTGGCAATGACATTTTTAGTTTGCTATTTCTCGTATTTTCGGCAAATGTTCAAAGGTTGTCAGGTTCAAGCCGTCGACCGATACCGAAGCGGTCCGACCGTTTTGTTCTGATTGGTGATTCGTTTGGAGAATTGTTGTTTAGGATTGGTCATATCCATGTTTATCTTTGCATGTGTTGCATACTGCATGTTTTCACTGACGTGGGTCAAGTTGTGAAGAACTTGTTCCCGGAGACGATTTCTCTGTCTATTGCTGTGCAGGTGTCTTGAAAGTCAATGACGGTCAACGGCGAGAGGATCGGGACTAAGCTTGGAGAGCTGAGGTCCAGAACGATCATGGATGCCGGGTGAGGTCAATTGGCTCAAGCGTGGCGCAGAATGGACGAGGATGACCGAACGGCGATTCGGCGCGGCGATTTGATCAAGCAGCGCGGGGGTCGGTGCAAGTGCCTTGGTGGTTCCAGAGGGATCTGGACGGGAGAGACTTGCCGACATGATGAGAGCCGTTGATCAACCTACACGTGGCGGAGTAGGCGATTGCTTCGACTGGATTGGACTCGGTCTTCGGAGAAGGATCGAGAAGGGGTATTTTGGTAATTTCACCAAATACCAGCTTTGTGACATATGGCTAAACCACGGCGCGGGAAAGCGCAAGGTGAAGTGGTTTAGGTCTAGAGATGATGGTCTCGGCGCTTTAAAAAGCGTGCGTAAGTGTCCCGTTCATGTTGGGCCTTAACGGGAGCCCATTAGAGAAACTTCTTCTAGAAGCTAGGAATAGGGGGTGTACTGGAGAAGCCACCCCAAACTTCTTCAAGAAGCCAGGAAGGGGGTGTGCTGGACAAGCCACCCCAAACTTCTTCAAGAAGCCAGGAAGGGGGTGTGCTGGACAAGCCACCCCAAACTTCTTCAAGAAGCTAGGCCTCTCTATAAATAGGGGATGTGATGGACAAGCCATCCCATGTACTCCATTTGCAAACCCTAGTTTAGCTTTAGGGACTTAGAGAGAAAGAGAGAGGCTTAGGGTTCTAGGGAGTTGAGTTGATTGTGTGCTCATGGATTGAGCTCTTGTCCTCCTTGAGGGAGTGGCTGTAACAAGCAACATCGTGAATCAATCTATGGATGATTTCCCAAAGTTGTGTCTCTTTGTGTTCTTCCTTCTCTCTATTTGGTGATTTTGGGTATTTCCTTGATCCGTGAGTTTTTGGTTGATCTCTTGCCCTCTTCTACCTTGCTGTGATGTGTGGGAATACATATAGGATCTTCAAGATCATCAATCTCCCACTAGCAAGTTTTAGATCATGATTTTCGTTTTTGCTCGGTTTTGAACCCTCCTTCGGTAAAACTGAAAAAGATCAACATAAGTCTTCCACTGTGTCTTTTCTATTGATCTTCATAGCTCTCATAGCTATTGGAGTGAAATTTGTGTTGAATCTAATCGATAAAGAAAAATTTGGTTAAGCTCCTATTCACCCCCCTCTAGTCGCCTTTTCGGTCCTACAAACTAAAATCATTAGATGTGTAGTTGTATCGGGTATGTCTCATATTGTTAATAGTTGTAAGTAGTGCAGTCGTAGAACTAACGCCAATTTAGTATGGTAGGTTAGCAGCTAAAATCACTAGATGTGTAGTTGTGTCGGGTACGTCGCATATTGTTAATAGTTGTAAGTAGTGTAGTCGTGACTAACGCCAATTTAGTATGATAGGTTAGCGACCAAAATCATTAGATATGTAGTTGTGTCAGGTACGTCGTACATTGTTAATAGTTGTAAATAGTGTAGTCATAAAACTAACACCAATTTAGTTATTAATAGTTGTAATGCGGCTGTAGTTATACCCTGACCCTAACCTCTTAACTCCATACCCTAACCCTAACTCTTAACCCTAACCCCTGAAACCCTAACCCTACAATCGAAATACGACAATGGCTATATATGTTAAGGAATATATTGAGCAGCTCGACCGCCTCACCGCTGACGATGTGCGCTGGGAGCCGTACTTTGCTCAGGAGATGGAGGACCGTGCTCCCATCGGGCTATGTCGGGCTATCTTCACTGTGCTGGCGCGACCAGGCGTACTGGCTGACGCAGAAGAAGCTCGTCTTTGACGTGTTCGTTGAGGACTACGCGATGCATAGGGTGATGCACCAGTTCGACCTCCACCAGGTTGTTCTAGTCCCTGTCGGGCGTCGTGTGCCCGACTCAGTCCACGCGTGAGTTACACACAACACATGTCCCTGTATTTTTTCAGTTCTGTTATGATGTCTTCTAATTGTAGTGTTGCGTTTCGCGGGCAGAGTAGGAGGGGTGCAAGCAGGACGAGCTGGGTGGCGAAGATGGTGCTGTGGCTGGCGGAGTAGGTGGACACCCTCGAGGACTACATGCACCAGGCTGGTGCATGTCGTCGACCCTCCCCCCGCTCACGACTAGCACGGACTAACGCGTACTCTGTACACTTCATGCGGAACGTGCACCTCGCGGTAGGTACTCTCGTGTTTCGAAATGACTGAGTACGATTACCACAATTACAAGTTTGATGTTTTCATGCACTCCTTGCAGATGGACATCACCGTTGGGATTGCGAGGGACTTCGGGTCGATCCTAGACAGGGTCGCCCACGGTGCGTAGGTGACACACGATGAACTACTGCAGGCTCTTCGTCGGGTCTACAGTGCGGCGAGGCGTGTCGTGACCCTAACGTCGTGCAGGACGGTCTCGGAGGTGGCCATGTCGATGCGTACGCAGAGGCCGGCACATCCTGCAACCTAGCCTGCATGCTCCAAAGGGTCATGTGCACGTGCCCCACCCCCATCGCCGTTGGGCCAGGACGGAGGGTCAGGGTGGGCACGTGGCTACCCTCCGCCACCGCCGTCATTCTTGGACCCCTACCCGACAGCGTCAGGGCAGTATCCATTCTTCCCTGACCTGTTCGGGCAGGGCAGGTATGGCAGGTATGACACTTGGACGCGGCCATGGTCCACTCCAAAAGTACATTTCATATCTTTAGGTGTGTTCGCGTCGATATATTGCACGAATAAACAATATTTATCCTACATGTTTCGCGCCCCAGCCGGGAGTTGAGCTCTCCCTGCACGAGGAGCCCTCGTAGGACATCGACAGCTTCTTCGCGGACGACCCGAGGGAGGTCCTGGGAGCACCTCAGCCCACACCCGCCGAGGTTCTTTTCGGGTCGTAGCTCAGCGGTGCCCTAGTGGCCACACAGGCACCGGTGGAGTCGACCCCCGAGGCCTTGGGAGCACAGGTCAGCAGGGCTCCTGACTGCCTCACCCTGTCGAAGCCCCCACACCCACGCTGAGAAGGGCCAAGCGGGGCCGGGCATCAACTGGGGGTGGGATGTGGCGACGACGGCGGAGGTGCTGCAGGTGGGGTAGCGGGGGGCAATTAGGGGGTCGTTGTTGTGCTTTGTGTACTTGTATTCATTGTGTACGTATTTTACTTCGTAGCTACTATGACATGGTTGTGTATGAACTTTCTCATGCATTGTAATAAAACTTACCTTACTGCTTACCAATCGTTCCTACCTCCGTCGCTCAACTGTTGGACGACTTGGCAACAAGTAGTGGTCTAACTTATGAATTCCCTTGCGCATCGCAATTTTACTTACCTTCGTACTTACGAATCATTACTACATCAATTGTCCTCATAAAATTCTTTAAAAATTTACCGCACTACAACAATATACGACAATCACAAAATATTATTACGAGTCTAACAGATTTCGTTCCCTTGAGAATCTACGAAAATCACAAATAAACTAACCAACCTTGTCAGCACCCTTTTATTTCCAAAACAAATTAACAACCTACAAACAAGATTTGCTAAATGTATTACCTACAAAAATTACCATTTATTCCCCCACAATTATTTCCATTAGATTAATAAAATAATAATATTATTATTTTAAATCGCCCAACCGGTACGCGACTTGTCGATGTGTCACTCAACCGTTGAGCAACTAGCACAAGTCGCTCAACCGTTGGGTGACTTGTATACGTGTCGCTCAACCGTTGAGCGACTTCTACAGTCGCCCAACCGTGGAGCGCTAGAGGATTATTTATGTAAAAAAAAATGAAGGTATATTATTATATTTCAAAATTAAAAATAGATTTTTTTAAAAAAAAATCGTACGTGCACTAAGTCACTTGCTAGTATAACTACGACGGTCACACACTGTACTTGCATAATTGCATTCAATTAACATGCAGGTCATGTACATGTTAGGAAAACAATTTTGTTTAGAAATTTATTTTGGAGGGCAACGAAATGAATGAAATTTTTAATTTCAATTATAATTTTGGTGAGTTTTCAAATGGCACTTGAAATTTGGACGATATTTGACCAAAATTTGGAGAAAATTGATCGAATTTTGTTGAAATTCAAATGTTGCGAATTTAGAACGTAATTTATCTAAATTCAAATATTTTTGAATTTTTTGAATGAATCGTATTTATTTCAGAGGGTAACGAAATTACCTAAATTTCCAAAATTGTGAACATTGGTACATATGCTGCGAGCCCAAGGCCTACCTCTTGTCGCTGTGGCACTTCTGGAACAAGAGAATGCCGGAGCCCTGGGACATGAACGAGGGCGTCCAGCTCTTCTGCGATGGCCTATCACCGGATGGGCCGACCATACTAGGAGCACGTGCTGGGCTACCAGAGGTGGTTGGTCGAGACGCCTGGCCAAGTGTTGTTCCTCACGTACGAGGAGGCGAGCGCGGACATGGGCCCTCTTTGTTTAGGCTTTTTGTCTGGTTTAAAAGTAAAAAAAGCAAAAGTCTAAACAAAGGGGTGGCTTTTTTCTCGGGCTTATAAAAAGCTTAAGCCAATTTAAGCCTAAAAGCCATAAGCCATGGGGGAGGTGCTTTTTTTGGCTTTTGTGGAATGGAATAACTGCTTGCCACTAAAGCTCACTGAAATTACCTACAAAATGCCATTGCATATAAATACACAAATCGTTCCGTTTTTTTTTCATGTTCCACCTCTTCTTCGCCGATTCCCAAATCCTTTGTTTCCTCCACGCCGCCGCCTCCAATCCCATGGTACACTACTATTGTATTATGCGGTGGGGTTTATTTTTCAAGATTATGCTTCCTTTCTAATCGGTTTTCAAATACTGAATACATGCATGCACGGACGAGCGATATCTTGCTATGAATAGGTTGTCTGTTATACTCTGGTCTTCTTAGATATACATCTCCGATGACGAGATTTACAATTTATTTGGATAGACTATGGTACACACACACGTATGCTCGTACAAGCGAAATCTATTTTGTTTCATATGTACACTTGTATGTATCATCATATTTTCAAATCTCATGTAAAAATAAGTTTAAATATATGCTTAAAAAGGTTCTTTAAACCTTCAAGGACATTTCAGGCCTTTCATCCTTCACACACAACTCAATAAACCAATATCCTATAAAAAGCCTGATTACCAAATAACAAAGCTTGGCTTAAAAGCTTAGAGGCTTATAAACTGATTAAGCCAAAAAGCTGGTTTTAAGTTATAAGCCAAAAAGCTTAAGCCTAAACAAAGAGGGCCATGGTCTGCCAGCTTAGGCGTCTAGCCGATTTCGTCGGCCACCCATCACCGCCGTGGAGCGAGCGACCGGGGTGGATGAGGCGATTGCATGGGCGTGCAGCATGAAGTGCCTAGCAGGGAAGGAGGTGAACCGGTCGGGGACGATCGACGTCTTTGATGTAGTAGTGCCTAATTGGGGTGTTCTTCCGACGTGATGTTGTAGGGGATTGGTCGAACCACCTGACACCGGACATGGCAAAAAGGATCAACAAGATTGTGGAGAGAAAGTTCAGGGGATCTGGCCTTGCGTTTCCCTCTTAAATCTAGGAATGTACGTATGTATGGATTGTATGACACCAAGAGCTTTGTTTCTACTTTGCAAGCTAGAGAAGATCGAGTGTATGATTCATTTCTTTCTTGCTTAAGTCATGCGCGGGAAGGGAAAATCAGTGCGCAACCATGCTTGTTGCTGTCAAGTTGAATAAGCTTGTGATGTTTGTTGTTTTCATGCGTTAGTCTCACAGATTGTTGGATCAATGTTGGTGATAAGGAATGAATAATGGTAGCATTTTGTGACTGAATAAAACAGTAGTTTGGGTTACTGTTTGTTAATCGGTATTCAGTAGTGTTGCAGTACTAGTTTAGTGCTACAGAAAACGTGCTGGTTTGCGCCTATTTTTCAAACTTTTTCCTTTGTACCTTCGGAAAATTCAAATTTTACTTTAAAATTTCCATCCGAAAAAATCAAAAAAATCCTGTAAACGCCGGTTACCAGTTCTATTGCTACCCTCCAATAAAATTTGCGATCCTATAGCGTTTTCCCTAGTTTGCGGTGTTTGTTGTTAATTGGTGCTATAAGCAGTGATCGGCAATGGTAGTATTTCGGTACTGAATGAAGCAACAGTCTGGGTGACTGTTTTAATAGTTGTGCTACAGTACCATCACATTAGTTTTCACATGCAATTTCGATTATTGCTTCATCATCAATATCGTTATGCTTTAAAGAGACATATATTTAATGTGCAAAATACAAATAAGAAAAAACCACATGCATAAAAAAGGAGCAGCTAGTCAACGCTAGACCATTGGAAGCATTTCCAAAGGTATAGTAAAGTTTCGTGGAGTTTTAATACAGTGCAACAAGTTTCATGCAAGTTTCAACAATGCAACAAGTTTCATGGAAGTTTCAGTTTTAAACAGTCGAAGTTTCAAAAAGGTTTCAACAAAAGTTTCAAGCACATTTCATCATGTTTTGCAAATTTGAACAAGTTCCAAAATCTATCAAGGAAGTTTAAAAAATTTAAGCAAAAGTTACATCCTTATTTGATGTAGTTCCACTAGGTTTCAGAGAGTTTCAAACAGTTTTCAGCTCCCCACCGGCTTCCCCCATCCTTCCCGCTTCATCCTGCTCCGCACGCGCAGGAGCACGCCGGCCAGCTCGCCCTCGGCTTCCCCCCTTTGTCCCCTCATCATTCTCCTTTATGCGCGCCTGCTCGCAGAGACTTTATGAAATTTCATAAGACTTGTGATGAAATTATATGAAACTTGATAAAACACAATGTCACTATTGAAAACTTGTCTTATAAAAAAAAGATAAAACTCCATGAGACTTAAGGTGAAACTTCATGAAATACATATGAATTAGTTTCATCTAATTATTACGGATTTAAACTTCATGAAACTATATGAAACTTGATGAAGCATGTTACCACTATTGAAAAGTTGTCCTAGACAAAAAGATGAAATTTTATAAAACTTTATAAGACTTGCGATGAAACTAAATGAAACTTAATAAAACTATATAAAACTTGATGAAACATGATGTCACAAATGAAAACTTGCCTTACACAAAAAAAGATGAAACTTCATGAAACATATATGAAACATACATGAATTAGTTTCGGCAAGTTTCATAAAAAACCAAACAATAGCAAAAAAAAAAATCTCAACGTGCGGCCACGCGACCGTTCGCTGCCACAGCTCCGCACTCACCGGGACATCACGGTCGTTAGCCTTCCCGCCTACCACCGAGCACGCCATCCAACCATCCATCACAATCGATGGCATGGATTAAATATTCTTCACCCCACACTCTCTCTCACACAGTTTCAGTTCAGTTTCACTAAGTTATGGTTAGATTTCAGTTTCACTAATTTACAAGCATATTAAGAATCAATTTCATCATATTCACAACAAGTTTCAATGAGTTTTGAATCCTGAAAAATTAAATTTCAACAAGTTACCAACATTGGGACTTCGAGTTTTAGTGAGTTTCAAGTCCGAAATTTGAGCTTCAAATATGAAACTTCAAATTCCAACAAGTTTCAAACCTGAAACTTGAAGTTTCAATGAGTTTCAAATCCTAAAACTGTAAGTTACAACAACCTAAAACTTGAAATTTCAATGAGTCTCAAATCCCGATAAATTTAAAATTCAACAAGTTTTAATCACTGAAACAAGTTTCAACTCCATGTTTCAAATACTGAAACTTGGAGTTTCAGTGAGTTTCAACCATCCCCTCATAATTCTCCTCTACGCACACGCCTGCTCGCAGAGGCTTTATGAAACTTTATGAGACTTGTGATGAAACTATATAAAACTTGATGAAACACGATGTCATTATTGAAAATTTGTCTTACACAAAAAATATGAAATAACATGGGACATAGGGTGAAACTTCATGAAACATATATGAATTAGTTTCATCCAGTTATTTGGATTTAAACTTCATGAAACTTAATGAAACACGATGTCACAATTAAAAAGTTGTTCTAGACAAAAAGATGAAACTTCATAATTAAGACTTATGATGAAACTAAATGAAACTTGATGACACATGATGTCATTGCTGAAAACTTGTCTTATACAAAAAAAGAAGAAACTCCATAAGAATTGGGATGAAACTTCATAAAACACATATAAATTAGTTAATGAAGGTTCATAATTAAGACTTGTGATGAAACTAGATTAAACTATATGAAACTTGATGACACACAATGTCACTACTAAAAACTTGTCTTATACAAAAAAGAAGAAACTCTATGAGATTTGAGATGAAACTTTATGAAACACATATGAATTAGTTTCATCCAGTTATTCGGGATTAAAACTTCATGAAACTTGCTCTACAAAATATGGAGAAACAATAATACTGGATGAAACTTAATGAAACATATCCCAAAATAATTGAATAAAACTAGTTGAAACTTGATGAGACACGATGTCACTATTGAAACTTCCTAAGAAAGTTTCAAGCCCAAGTTTTAACACGTTTCAAATTTTGGAACTCAAGGTTCACACAAAAGAGTTTCAACAAGTTTCAGCAAGTTTCAAATTTTAGAACTCAAGTTTCAACAAGTTTCATACAAAAAAGTTTCAAGAAGTTTAAGTAAGTTTCAACATGTTTCAAGAAGTTTCAACAAGTTTCATAAAAAATCAAACAATAGCAAAAAAATCTCGGCGTGCGGTCGCACGACTGCTCGCCGCCACAGCTCCGCGCTCGCCAGGACGTCGCGGTTGTTAGCCTTCCCGCCTGCCACTAAGCTCGCCATCCAACGGTATAGCATCCAACCATCCATCAGAATGGATGGCATGGATTAAATATTCTTCACCCCACACTCTCTCTCACACAGTTTCAGTTCAGTTTCACTAAGTTATGGCCAAATTTCAGTTTCATTAAGTTACAAGCATATTAAGAATCAGTTTCATCAAATTCACAGCAAGTTTTAATGAGTTTTGAATCCTGAAAAATTAAATTTCAACAAGTTTCAAACATTGGGACTTGGAGTTTCAGTGAGTTTCAAGTCCGAAATTTGAGTTTCAAATCTGAAACATCAAATTCCAACAAGTTTCAAATCCTAAAACTGTAAGTTACAACAATAAAAAACTTGAAATTTCAATGAGTTTCAAATCTTGATAAATTTAAAATTCAACAAGTTTCAAACACTGAAACAACAAGTTTTAACTCCAAGTTTCAAACACTGAAACTTGGAGTTTCATTGAGTTTCAAATATGAAACAACAAGTGTTAACAAGTTTCAAACCTGAAATTTGAAGTTTCAATGAGTTTCAAATCCCGAAGCTTTTTTAGTTACAATAAGTTTTAATATAAAACTTGAAGTTTCAATTGGTTTCAAATTTCAAAACTTTAAGTTAAAACAACACGAAACTTGAAAATTCAATGAGTTTCCAAATCCAGAAACTTTAAGTTTCATGAAGTTTCAAAGATGTTTTAGTAAATTTCATGTGTTTGAAACATGTTTCAGCAAGTTTGTTAGACCATATAGCTAGGTCTAGTATATTTTAGTTGATGCATAATTGTTAATGTTGGGTATTGATGTTATTTGAGGCATATGGTGTGTGTGGACTTATATCGGTCAAGCTAGAAGAACTTATACTGGACAAAGTTGGTGTTTTGATCTTTGCATGTGCAGGATAACTCGGAGGCGATCATGGTCTATGGCGATGACCGGGAGATGGCTTGGTGTGAAGTCATGGTCCCGAGGGTCGAGGATGCTGGAGGAGACGGTCGAGCTCGAGTTAGGACGCGTGGAGATCAAAGATTGATGATGCGTGTTGGAGCTACAGAGGTGTGGTTTGGAGGCTATGACACATGATAATTTTGGGGTGTCCAAAATTGAATTGGATTGAACTTTGTAACCTAGTGTATAAGTCCACATATTGGGTCCCAAGGCTAATGGGTCGTACATGGGTGATTATGTGCCAACACTAGAAGGCCCGTTAGGGGTTCTAGGTTTATTGCTCACGTGTATGAGCCGAAAAATATAAGGTCCTCACGTTGAGGGCATTAGGCTTTGGGGGGTTTTCGGCTGCTGTGCTTGGCGACGGCAAATATGCTGTCTAGGGTTTTGGGTTCTCGGTAGACAGAAGTTCTGGGATTGGGTTTTGTGCTAGCAGCGGCTGTGAAAGACTGTTGTGCCCTGCGGTTGTTTAGTGTCATCTCCGTAAACATGCAAAGGGCTTTTGCAGGTCATGCGTGAGATGTTTTCTTCTTGGCTGAGTTAATGAGAAAAGATTGACGTGACGTATGCTTTTGACTGTGTGGCTTTTTGTCCCTGTACGTGAGACGTGAGTTTGAGGATTACTTGAGGGCTTGCGGCTGTACATGAGATGTGCTAGTACATGAAATTTTTGGGGTGATTAGGAGGTGTGCATGTTTTGCTGATTTTCTTCATCATGTATGTGAGTACTTGTGGTGGCTACATGTTTTGTTGATTTTGATCCCAGGGGTTCAAGGGGATTTGATGCTAGTGGCGGAAGTACTTGTTGTTTTCCTTGACAGTGCTTTACTGCTTTGTTGTTTGGCCGATTAGCAACAAATATTTGTTGCTAGTATTCATATCATTGCTGCTGTTACAACCGTTACATGGAGAAGCTATTGTTGAGGCCTGGGCAATTGCGAAAAATCTTACACAATCATTCACCCCCCCTCTGACTGTCATCAACGATCCTACAAAGTTTCATGTGTGTTTCAACAAGTTTCAGAGATGTTTCAGCATGTTTCAACAAGTTTGAGAGAAGTTCCCAAGTTGCATTTGAATTTTGAAATTTTGAATGGAGTCGTGAGTCACACATAGTTCAATGCACTATACTTTTGCATACATGTACTACACGAGCACATGTGTATAATATACACAAAGACAACAGTGAGATGGACCAACACCGGTGACCAAAGAGGAAGACGGTGAGGTGGCAATGATGATGGGTGCATACCAGAGGTAAGGTGGACGTTGGAGGCGCATATCCGCCAGCTAGCCACAAGGTGTCACACACAAACGCCCAGATCCATCCGCTTCAAACCTCGTCGATGTCGCCTCGATCCACCATGGCCGGTGACAAGGTAGACGGCATGATCCACCGCCGATGTCGAGGAATACTGCTGGATATCCACAGTGAAAGAGTAGGGGAGGGACAGATTAGGAGGTGGTGGGGTTGGGGACAGTTGGATCCACCACCGGTGACAAGGGAGACGGTCAAATCCGGTGGCAGAGGAGTCTGGGAGGGTCGAATCCTAAGGCGATAGGGTTGAGGATGGCTGGATCCACCGCTGATGATGAGGGAGATGGTCGGATCTGGCGGTAGAGGAGTCGGGTGGGTGGCGACAAGGAGAACAGGGGCATGGTGGATGGGGGCAGCGGCACGCCAGGGGCGCGGCGACTCCGGTGAGGAGCGACCGTCGGTTGAGGGTGGACACGGACACGGAGGAGACGAAGGACACCATGGGGAGGTTCTAGGGAGAAGAGGATTATGGGAGAAGGTGAGAAAGATAGAGCGAGAGGGGTGGGAGGTCGGGGAGATAGAGAAGAGAGGCGGTGTTATGTTTTATGATGCATGCAAAGGCGAGGTGATCGAACGAGCGTGGGCTATCCCGTCATTTTGGATTGGAATCTATAGCGTTCCTTAGTATTTCTAAAAAAACAATAATGCGTCACTCCCATGCATGCTACTACAGAGTAGGTAAAATAAGCATGTAGAGTATAAAACAGTGGCAAACCCAATAGGAGGGCTAATGGGGGGCAGAGCATCCCCCTGCGGCCAGTCGGACCATGGGTACCGCCTCTAGCACCTCTATCCATTGGGCGTCATGGCTTGAAACTTAGCTGCTCTGGGGTAGAAGAAGAACAAGGAAATGATTTAGGCCTGAATTCTCTTTTATGGCCTGCGTCAAGACAAGTATTGATCGTTGTTGTCCTGGGCCAACTGGTCAAACCCACCTATCTCACTCTGACTCTGCTCTCTCTTTCCATCATGCATCGAGTCCTACTCTAATCTCTAGCCAATTCCCCAATCCCTGCCATGGCGAACCTGAGCGACTAGTGCCATAGTCGGCATGTGGGCATGAGCTTGGGCGTGTTGGGCAGCTCGCACAGGCATGAGCGTTGTGTGACACAAGCCAATGTGCAGCGTAGCAGCCGGTAGAGCACATAGGTAGCACCAACAATCGGGCAGGCAGGCAGCGCATGACCGGTAGGCAGGCGACAGCGCAGGCAAGCACGGCATCCCATTAGGATTGGGATCCTCTTACAACGGCAAAGGCGCACAGTGCTCTCTTCCATAACTCCCCTCAACCGTTAGATCGAACACGGTTGGATGAGATTTGTCACTACAGTACAATCGAAATAGTATTTCGTTGCGGTACTTTCTCTACAAAGCTTTTACACAATGATTCGCTACAATGATCTACAGTAAATTCTACACTACTATGCCAAGCACTGTTCGTACACGCTGAAATCATTGTTTAAATAGTGGTTCTCTGTGGTACAACAGAGGATCCGGATCCTTCCATTAGCACCACTAAGTTTTAGCCCTGGGTCCGCCGCTAGCATAAAAGAACATCAAGCTGGAAAAGTAAACAAATCCAAAAGCAACTCTAATCAGCTGGCCTAGCCGGCCCTCCCCTTCCATATATAAAGGGTGCGACTAGCGCTTGAACGTACGGTCCGAGCGCTAGCGTCGTACGCTCTTATTGCAACATGTTTTTTTCACTTGTTGCAACATATCAAAAAATCATATGCAAACATTATCTCAACATTATCTCCTCTTCGTGGGGAGAGAAAGATCGGGGAAGAACAAGAAGTATATTAGGAGAGAGAGATAAGGAAAGAACAGAAGTATAGTCCGAACATAAGAAAAAATATTGTAACATCACCGTGAACAGGATGTAATATTTTTTTCAATAGTCGCAACATTTTTTTCAACGGGTTGCAACATCTCAAAGAACAGTATGCAATATTTTTTTCAACGGGTCGCAATATTTTTTTAAACGGGTTGCAACATATCAGAACACAATTCGTAACAAAACCAACCAACCAAGATTGTTCAGGCCCAAACCGTCCCCATTTTCAGAACCAACCAAGATTGAAATCGCAAGAGAAGTGAACAAGCTGCTACGAGCGATGGGGGTAAGAAGAACGTACGACGCCGACGTTGACTTTGTCGGGGTACGGGTCGGCAAGGAATGCCTCAGTGACATCGAGGATGGGGTCCTTGGCCGCCAGTTTGACGTGCTCGAACAGCGACGCCATCGCTCTCGCCGGTGTGCCCAGAAGCAGGGGCAGGGCCCAGCGCCGCCGGATAGTTAGCTCAGCAGGAGGGGAGATGGGAGAGCAGAGGGGGAGGAAGAAGAGAAGAAAGAGAGAGAAGAAGAGAAAAAGGAAGCCGGGAGGGAAAAAGGTGGTTGTGTTGAATGAGGGAAGACTCCAGACAGAGCGCTTGTAAGTATTGGGATGGTGATATATTGATAAGATCATTACACGTGGATGACGGATAGGGCGTCTGGTCTAACCGTTTGCTCCGGACGTCCTGGTCCTATCAATTTCCATATATAAACCATCCTCCCACCAGATTTTGGATCACAAAACAACAATTTTTGCAGGTTGCTGTAACAACTAACAAGATGGGCAGTAATGCAGCAATTGTTTCTGATCGGTCAACCAAGCAGTGTTGGGCAAACATGTTCCTATTGGGAAACCATGGGCCTGACCTTGCAGTCGGCCCATTAGTGGGCGCCCCATCCCAAACCCTAGTAGGGTCGTAGCCTATAAATAGGGGGTGCTATTCATTGTAAAAGATTAATTGATGGATGAAGGAATAAAGAGAAGCAAGAAGTCCCCCTACATCTCTGTGTTCTATCTCTTATTCTGTTCTTGTTGTTCATGCATTGTTCTTACGATTCTACACTTGTCTACGAGGTAATCGCTCGGACTGGACTCGCCAGCGACGGTTCCTCAACACGTTATCAGCACGATCGACTCTCCTCGCATCGAAAAGGTAACCGTCGATGAACGACACTCGTAGATTGAATCGTACTTTCTAGATCGTTTTAAATTCTGCAGATTTGCTTTCTAGATTGGTTTTCTACAGTGCAAATTCGCTCTAATCTACCGCGAGCAGACTTGGAGTCGCCGGCACAAGGTCGATCGGTAGATTGCATGAAAGAGTGAATGTCGATTGTACCGTAGATTGAAAGTTGCAAATCCACTCTAATCTCCACGAGCTGACCTGTAGTCGCCGACACAATGCTGATCGGATGATTGGTTGTCGATTACACTGTTCATAGATGAACACAGAAAAAGAAAAAACGATGCCCGTATGCGACTGTGCCGCCCGCACGCGGCCGCGTCCCACGCCGTTTGCATGTGGCCATGCCACCATGCTCTGCCGTGCGCCGCTTGAAGTCGGCGCTGCCCTGTCATGCATCGCCCGAAGCCGGTGTCGTCCGAATCCGGCCCGAACACCACGCCGTCTGGCCTGCAGCCGCCACCGCGCCGTGCGAGATATCAAGCAGTCATCGTGCCATGCGATTGTGAAAAAAAAAGGAAAACAGAAAATATCTCACGACCGGGGCTGTTGTTCGCGCGTGTGCGAACGGCGACGTGAGACATGCATGCATTTTTGGCCGGGCGGATAGGTGTTTGATGGTGGCCGTGTTTTTTTATTGCTTGTGCGAGATGTGAAGCACATGTTGGCTGTTGGTGACTTGGTGTCATCAAGTATGTTGAAGGATCACGTGATGCATGCAATGCCACGGAATTAGTTCATAAATGGCTAAAATAGCATCGCATATTGCACTGGCATGCATCGGCAGCAACGCACGCACCGTTGTCACTGGGGCCGGTGCCGCCCGCACGCTCATCCGGCCGCACGCGCTTGCCCTGCAGCCGTCGTCGCGTCGCCCGGATGCCCTGCATGGCCGCACCGCTGCGTCGCCCGGATGCTGCGCCACCACGCCATGGCCGTGTCCGCCCGTTCGCCGCCGATTCTTGCGGCCACCCCGCGTCGCGCCCATCTTCCCCGGCCTGCAGCCGCCTCGGGTCGCGCCTGCACGCGGCCGCCTCGCACCACACCAGCCTCTCCCCGCGCTCCACGATGCGTGCATATCGAGCAACCGCGCCGCATGCGTGAAGGGCTAGCCGCAGCTGTCTCGGTAAGCAGGGCATGAAACCCTACTGTACGCCACTTCATTGGTCTGGCCAAAAGGCCTTATGCTATGTGGCCGGCCCAGCCCACGTTCGAAAAAGAAAAACTGGGCTCGGGAGAAGTAAAATAAAAAAGGCCCACGTCTGAAAGAGAAAAGGTGTGCGGGAGAAGAAAAAAAAAAGAGGAAAAGGTGGAAAATCCCAAAAATTGCAAATAAATTCTTGAAATTCTGAAAATCACAAGGAATTTTTTTTTGGGAAAGAAATTCTTGCAGAATAAGCCCTTAGAAATTTGAAAAATTGCGCACAAATTCTCTCAGAACTGAGATTTCGTGTTTTAACCCCCGAAAATTGCAGAATTCGCCGAAAATACTTTTTCCAGCAGAAAAGGGTATCGGGAATTCAATTTTTGAATCAGTTTTTGCATTTGAAGTATGTTTATTCTTGTTATTGTTATTTCTATGCAATTTATTTATTATATTTACTGTTTTGATTATCTGTGATTGTTTATATTGCTTTTAATCACTGAAAATAGCAGTAAATCATGAAAAATGCATAGAAAAATACGGGAATACGAACCTGGAGTTCGATGAGCATTATGAGAATTTTGCAACTATTTTATGCAGATTACCAGCAGTAATCCTTTGAACTTTTTGCATGAATATGAAGATGACTGGCATCACGAATCGAATTAAAATCGACCCAAGATGGCGATTTTGTATAAAATTTGTATCAGTCTTCAATTCTGTGGTAATGTAATCACAGATGAGCAGAAGATGGAGAAGATTTTCTACCTTTCACCCGAATGCGGTGCAATCCGCACGCAACTACTGTCAAGACGGCTACATCCAGTATGTCGAATTAATTGATATCATGCAAGTTGCGAAAACTCAGGATGATGTTCTAAGAAAGAACGACATCTCGCAGCCACCTAATAGCAATATTGGCCATGAAGCCACTGCTAGTAGCTACAAGGTGATGAAGCCTCTCACGAATGAGAGGAGCAAGAAGGGTAAGGTAGTGCATCGCACGTTATTGATGCTTTCCAGTCTAAGAAAAAGGGCAAATGATAGCATGAGGCACACCTCGCCATTGCAGTACGAGGATTCACATCCATTAGTTGCACTTATGAATGTGGACAGACCGATGCGACCCCATCATCCCTCCTTTGGACATCGCGGCGCAAACTGTAGTCGCCAAGAGGAGAAGATCGCGCATGAAGCCGATTGAGGCAGAAGTTCCTGAATACTTCGCCTATTAGATCTAGTGCACACATTGCAATCGGATCTTTTATATAAACTTGCAGTTTGTAATTGAAGCAGAATTTTGAATTATTGAATAATGGTTGCAAGCTCTAGGAGAGCAAAGGATTAAATTCTTATTATGAGTCCTGCAAGACTTATTTTCCCGTCTTTATAATAGCAAGTTATGTTCTGATATTTGAAATATTTTATTTATGTGTTGCTTGCTTTCTGCTACATATTAATAAAGTACATTATATTAGAACGCGTGTGGCGCCCTATGGAGGAAGTGTGCTTAGCAGGTAGCGGCACAACGAATACCATCCTGAGAGAAACAGAATTTTTCCAGTCGATCAGCAAGAATGCTGGTAGTCTTACGACAATCGCAGACAGCGATACTTGTATAATAGGCTCAGGAAGGGTCATAATTATACTCCCAATGGGCACAACTTTGGTCATTGAAGAAGACTTGTACCCAGAATCGACTAGAACTCTCAAGGATATTTGCACTAATAGTTTCCATGTAGAGACTGAAGAAGAGTATGGTACAGAATACCTGCTCACTACAAAGCGTGAAGAAAGTGAAAAATAGCATTAGAATGTCTTCCTTCATATGAAACTGGGCTATACCACACTAATATTAAGGCATCTGCAGCCTATACTGCCATAAAAACTGTATTTAGAAGCTCTGAACTTATCTATCTCTGGCATGATAGATTATGTCGTCTAGGTCTTAGGATAATGAGAGATATAATTAACAATTCACAGGGACATAATATGAATATAAAGAATTTCCCGAATCTGGAAGATTTTGTGTGCCCCGCATGTGCCACCGGGAAATTAATTATTAGACTTTTGCTCTGAAAGCGAAGGATGAAGTCCCTGTATTCCTGGATCGTATCCAGGGAGATTTTTGCGGTCCTATACAGCCCCTGTAAGGGTCAATTAGGCATTTTATAGTGCTCATCAATGCTTCCTCGGAATGGTCGCACGTATGTTTATTGTCTACGAGAAACCATGCTTTTGCAAAGCCAATCTCGCAGATAATTAAATTAGAAATATTTTCCCTGATCATCATATGAAGTCCACCTGAATGGACAACGTCGGAGAATTTACTTCGAAAGCATTTGATGATTATTGCATGAAAATGAGAATTAAAAGTTGAGCATTCTGTACCGCATATCCACACCCAGAATGGACTAGCAGAACTTTGAAGAATTGTAATTTACCAACTATATGTTGGGGACACGCAGTCCTGCTCGTAGCAGCTCTCATCAATTTTAGACCGTCGGCCTATAACATCCATCCAATTCGCAGGTTTGGTTGCAAGGGTTATATACCTATACCACCACCGCAGCGAACTGAAATGGGTCTTCTCCGAAAGTCTGGGATATACGTTGGTTATGAGACAGCATCCATAATCAAGTATTTGGACCATATGACTGGAGATTTGTATAATGCCCGATTCGCTGATAGTACATTAGATGAGGTTAGTTTCCCGTCATTAGGGGGAGGAAATCAACCCTTGATGATAATGTTGGGAAATAATTGAAGTCTAGAAGACAACTGAAATCTATGCATATGACCCGCGCACTAGTGAAGCAAATAGAGAAGTCCAGAAGATATTTGCAGTCCAGAAGATAATTGAATTGAAGTCTAGAAGACAATTGAAGTCCAGAAGATAATTGATTTGCAAGTATTAGCGAATCAACCGCGATTACTTTAGTGATTTGAAGAGCGTGAATAAGTAGCATTTGCACGCAAGCAATGCACGGAGAGGTTGAAATACCATTGAAGGTATCCCTAATCCCGCCCGAGGCCTCGGAATAAAGGGCGAGAACTCCGGTCCTCGAATCCGAAGTAACCGGGGCGCTGGTGAAAAAGGATAAGAAGGACTTGACACAGCCGATCACCGAAGTGCCCCGAACCAGAAGGGTAGCCAGTTGAGACCTGGCATCTGTATGGAACCTTCAGAAAAGGCATACCAGAATTGAACATCCCCATGAAGGGAGACATCAGCATGGATGTGTGCGCACACATCGGAGGTGAAAAACTAAAGGGACTTGCCCCGCAATGAAGCAGCGGTGAGCAAGTAGAAGCATTAAAAGAATCGCCCCTTGAAGAAATAAGTTATAAAACTTTATGACCTCGGGAGAACCTTTGAATATTACAACAGTCAATGTCGACACTTACTTTGCAAAGAAACTTGCCACAATCATCAATCTTGATCCAGAGCCTGCATCGCTCGATAAATGAAAGAAAAGATCAGATTAGAAGAAGGCAATAGAAATTGAATTATTCTCTCCGAATAAAAGAAAGGTGTTTGGGCCTGTAAGCCGCACGCCTCCCCTTGTACACCCTGTAGGGCATAAGTGGGTATTTGTTCGAAAGAGAAATGAAAAGAAGCAAGGCTCGTTGAACAAGGTTTCACTGGACATCCAGAAGATGATTATGAAGAAACCTATTCCCCTGTCATGGGCGGAACTCCCTTTTAAATATTTATCTCAATGGCAGTGAACTTGAAGTTAGAAGTGAAATTGATGGATGATGTACCAGCATACCTTTATGAAATATTGGATTCAGACATTTATATGAAGATACCTGAATGTATCACTGTCCCGAATCAAAACAGAGCAAATAGAAATATGTACAGTGTGAAACTCAGAAAGTCATTGTACGAACTTAAGCAATCAGGCAGAATGTGGTATAATCGCTTGAAGCGACTTTCTATGCAAGAAAGGCTACACGAAAAATGAGAATAATCTTTGTGTATTTATACGACGATCCCAGAATGGATTTTGTATAATCTCAGAGTATGAAGATGATCTGAATATCATCGGAACCCTGAAGGACATTAAGAAAGCAAGCTCTTACCTGGAGTCGGAGTTCGAAATGAAAGATTTGGGTAAAACCAAATATTGCCTAGGCTTGGAGCTTGAGCATGTCCCTGAAGGAATATTAGTACATCAGTCAACCTACACTCAGAAGGTGTTAGAAAGGTTTGACTTTGCAATGGCATACCCTTTGAAAGTGCCAATGGTCGGGATATCTTTGCAGCAAGACAAAGACCCGTACAGACCTAAAGAAGAGGGGGAGGAAGTCTTGGGACCAGAATTCCCACACTGAAGTGCAATAGAAGCACTAATGTATTGAACAAACTGTACTAGACCGGGCATTGCATTTGCCGTGAACCTATTAGCAAGGTATAGTACAGAACCTACCAAAGGCATTGGCAGGGAATGAAGGACATCTTCCGATACCTCCAAGGAAGCAAAGAACACAGTACATTCTCTGAGAAAGAACTAAGACTTAACTATGAATGACAATGCAGATAACGGTACTTGTAGGACCCGTGATACGATAAATAGCAAACATGCTATGTATTCCTATGTGGTGGAACCGCAATTCCATGAAAATCATCTAAGCGAGTCTTGTATCGACTTCGACGAACCACTCGGAAATAATAGCATTGTACGAGGCCTCACGAGAATGTGCTTGGCTTCGGCGGATGATTCACCACATCCAGCAGTCATGTGGATTGAATACCGCACTAACCCCCACTATTATCTATGAAGATAAATGCAGCTTGTGTTGCACAAGTACAGATAGGTTATGTGAAGAATCCTCTCACAAAGCATATCAACCCCAAGTTCTTCTATGCTCATGAATTGCAAAAGATGAACGTTTTTAAAGTACTGCATACTAAGTCATGTGAGAATCTTGCAGATTTATTCACTAAGTCACTTCCAGCATCTAACTTTGAAAGATGCATATGTGAATTGGAATGATGAGACTTAAGAGAAGTGCAGAATTCAGGGGGAGAACCTTCACGAACTCATTATTAAAGCTTGATTATGAAGATCGAGTACCCAAAGAATAAATCCAGGAGATTAAATGAAATTGGGTGGATTGTACTCTTTTTCCCTTGACGAGTTTTCCTGAAGTTTCTCGGTTAAGGTTTTTAATGAGGCAATTCGTGCAGCATAGCAGAACATGATTCATGTACTCTTTCTCTAAATTTTTCCCACTGGGTTTTTATGGAGTTTTGACGAGACATGGACATGAAGGATGGGTACCCAAGGGGGAGTATTGGGAAACCATGGGCCTGACCTTGCAGTCGGCCCATTAGTGGGCGCCCCATCCCAAACCCTAGTAGGGTCGTAGCCTATAAATAGGGGGTGCTATTCATTGTAAAAGATTAATTGATGGATGAAGGAATAAAGAGAAGCAAGAAGTCCCCCTACATCTCTGTGTTCTATCTCTTATTCTGTTCTTGTTGTTCATGCATTGTTCTTACGATTCTACACTTGTCTACGAGGTAATCGCTCGGACTGGACTCGCCAGCGACGGTTCCTCAACAGTTCCATGTCGCCTCTCACACACAAAGCTGCGATTAAATCGGATTAGCACTCTTTGGAAGGAACAAGTCCCTGTTTTTCTCTTCCAACCAAGCATAACCTTAAAATATGCAGACACTTGCCACTAATTAACGGGCCTTGATTTAGGCAAACATTACCATATAACTAGGATCTTTGCATTGCCCCCCATCCAATCCAACACGAGCAACATCGAAATCCCTCAGAAGCGACAACAATCCAGACAGCAAAAACCAAACAACCCAATGGCATCCTCCTACGCAGCCATCGGTGCCATCCTCTCCGTCTTCCTCTTCTCCGCCGACGCGGCGTTGCCCCCGGCGGGTGCCCCTACCGCGGCGCCGTCGACCGCGTCCTTCTCCCTCCAGGACGCGTGCAAGCAGACTGCCGAGCACTACGACCTCTGCATGGCTACGCTCTCCGCCGACCGGTCCTCCAAGACGGCCGACACGGTGGGGCTGGCCAGGGTGGCCATCCTGGCGGCCCAGAAGAACGCGTCGGAGACGGCCACGTACCTCTCGAGCCTCTGCAACGACGAGAACATCGAGAACAAGACGCCGCAGCTGCAGCAGTGCCTCGAGGACTGCGCGGAGAGGTAGCTCTCTTTAACGTGTGCATGCAGAGAGGCGCTGTTCATCTGATGCATGGACGGCACACATGCATGATTGTTGTGATCACGTTCAGGTACGAGGCGGCGGTGGAGCAGCTGACGGACGCGACGGTGGCTCTGGACTTGGTGGCGTACGGCGAGTCGCAGGCGCTGGTGGCGGCGAGCCAGGCAGAGGTGAACCTGTGCCAGAGAGGGTGCCAGGCCGTGCCGGACCACCGGAACATCCTCACGGCGCGCAACCGCGAGGTCGACCGCCTCTGCAGCATCGCGCTCACCATCACCAAGCTGACCAGCCGGTCATCGGCCTCTGCCGTTTAGCCTTTTTAATTTGCTTGCAGCAATCCGATGGGCATATCTTTGAACCCATGGCGATTAATACAAGTCTAATGGGATCCGGATAGTGGTTATGAATTTTCTTTGTAATTAGATTGAGTAGTTGTTTTCAGTGTTGGTGTTCATAGGATTGAGGGTCGTATGATTGTATTGTAGATCATTGGTACCATTGTGTCTAGAGAATCGTGATCGTAACTATTAAGATTCCAGATAGGATTGGGTTCCAAATGGTTTCACAAGGATTGCAGCAGCATCTTAAGTCCTACTGTACAAATTGAGCTCAAACTTTGATTGAGCCCACTTCATTTGTGAACACTTCATGATTCTGGAAGTAGGCTGGATCTCGGCGGTAAACCGTAAACCTGGTCGTCCGAGCTCGCCTCAGCCTAAATAAGGCGCACCTTACCCGTAGTTTACTGTCTTCGTGTAGTGTAAATCTTTGGGCCTATCCAGACCTTGCACTTTCAGTCTTGTGCTTTATTTATACTAGTAGCCTGGGAGCGCCCTTGGGCGTGCGTGTTTTGAATTTGCTGAATAAATTTTGCTGTTACTCTCTGTTTTATTTGCGGAAAAATGTATTTGAGCATGCTTTGTGAATTTTCATCAAAGGTAAAAATACATGTACATGAAAAACAGAAACTTATAAGAATTTATGAGAAAACCACATAGTAGATAAAATCATGAAAAATTCACATAAGAAACTACACGGTCTCATAAGTCTTCACAAACATTTTTATAAATTTTAGAGGTATATTTCTATATTTAAGAAATGCACAAAACCGCAGCACACTCAGATGGCATTGGTAGACTTTTGTGAATTTCTTCCATGGCCTATTTCACTTGTGCCTTCCGAGATACATGTATACTTTCTGTATACACCAGAATCGAAACAAGATCAGATGATTGCTGTATTACCAAGTGTATCATAACAAATAGCATGACAATCGAAATTCTTCAAACACGGGTTGAGAACACAACATTGTTCACAATAAGGTACTATCGATGCTACATGCTCACTGAAGTTGCCATATTTTTTATGGTAAGATCATGTGAATCTGTTGAGACAAAGAAGACAAATGGACATAGCAAACACAAAGACAAGTACATTAGAAAACTTTGGCCAATCGATGGTTAATATTATATGTTCCGGAAATAACGTTACAATCACACTTGGGAGAATTCCTGATTTTCGTAATTTTGAAGAGAACTTCAATTTTATTGAAAATTATACATAGAGTTGGATAGTTAGAAGCATGGAAGCAATCAAAATAATAATAAATATAAAATGCTGTCAATTTTTTAGAAGTTTATCAGCACATATTTCGAAGAAACTAACGGATTTATGTGAATAGTTCAACATGTCTAGTTGTGTGCCATAACTAACTGCATTTATCTCAAATAAAGACATCCAAACTCACAATATATAATACACAGTAAATGCCTGGCTTGATTGAAACGCCTCTTTACTCCCTCATCCATTTAGTATGCAGAGATGACTGAAAGTATTGTGCTAGCACCAATAAACTTAACATAAAAAAAATGCATAGGAGGGAAGGGACAGAATGATATAGTGGATAATTCACAGACCTGAAGAACCGAAATGCTCACAAGTGTCTCCAAGCAAAACAAGGCAAATCCGACAAAGCAAAAAATCTGAAAGAACGGAAGTTGATCTTAAATGTGCTATACATACTCATCTTTGATCTTATAAAATCTTACTGAAATACTTCGTAGACTAAAAGAGTAAAAGTGATAGGACAAAAAAGGTTCAGTTGGTCATTATATATATATGAGCTGCAGAAGGATGAAATAGCATGTACACATGTACTCACCCCAACTGTTGCATGATTAGAGAAGGTGTCGATTGCAGGCAGTATACCTCTGATGACAAATAAAATATGTTTTGTTTAGCAATAGATAAACGAATCTACAATCCTGTGCATCAAAATCTTGTAGTAGTGGTAGTTCATCATATATAACAAATTCTTGATAGAAATTACTGCAATCAATGCAATTATGCAGAAGCCAATGTGGAGCTACACTCAAACAAAGACACCTAATGTAATCCAATTAGGTTCATAACAGAAATAGAATTTAAATGTCAACAATGTCGTAACCACGAAACGATCAAGACCTTACCAGGTAGCAAAAGGAAAACCACTAAAAAACATTCGATTAGGTTCATAACAGAAATAGAATTTAAATGCCGCCCCCTTCTTTCTTCCCTATAATTGTTTTTAAAAAATACATATATTCACATTAAGTTTCTCAATGAATGGACATCCAGAGCAGAATTTCGTACTTCTTATTTCTCCTACATTGAGCATTTGTCAAACAAATTGGTCTACATTTATCTTGTTAATCTAAAATAAACATCTTGTTAGCATACTCCTGAAGATTCATCAACCATTTGTCCATCTGTGCTCGTACAGAATTCTAACCAAAACCTTTTTTTCATCAGAAAGAGAACTAATCTGAACCCAAATTTACACCCAAAACCAAGAAGGAAAATAACTCCTACTCTGGATATTTTTAGTCATTCCATTTCCAAAGAATACGCAGATTCCAACCTTACATTTCGGTGGTGTACAAATAAGAAAAAGGAAACTGAAAAGGAAATTAAGAGGGAAAACCAAGAAAGAACCTCCGTCCCAATGGTCCTGACATCCTCGCCATTACCAACGGCATGACCTCGGCGCGCGGCGTCGACACATCCATCACCTCACCATACATGAACAACGAGCAACAAGCATCAATAAATAAATCAAGCAAAGACTGAAAACCGAAATCACAAAGTAGGTAAAAAGGGGAAAACAAATCCTTGGGGAGGGAAGCCACATCAGGCCTCCACCCACAAGTCCGGCAGGAGGCGCACGACGGCCAGAGGCCGAGCCGGGCGCCGGCGGCCAAGCGCGCGCGTGAGCCGAGCCGTGCGGCGCGGGCCAAGTAAGGCCGGGCCGAGTGGCGACACGCTGGCGGCACAGGGAGGCGCGAGAGAAGCGGCGGCGGTGAGGCGCAGGGGCTCGGCCGGCTGCGGCGGCGGCTGGAGGAGCTCCCATAGCACACCATCAGGCCGGAGCAAGAACCAGGGAGGAGGAGTTAGGAGATGAAGCAATGGAGGAAGTGGAAGAAGAAACGAAGTGAGGAAGAAGCAAGAAGAAATGAAGCCAGGATTTCTTCGGACGCGCAACATTAACTGCGCACCCGTGCCGAGGCGGAAGAGGTAGCAGCGAGCGACTCTGCCGATACGATCGAGGAAGGATCGGACGGTTAAGAAGGAATGAAGAAGAACATCGAACGAGCGCGGAAGCGACAAGGCGCGCAAGACTCCCAGGCAAGCGAAACTGAAAACGAATCGGACGGCTGCGAACGAAAGGAGCGGCCAATCCGACACGCAAGAAGTTTCGGGGCGACGTGGCCTGTCTAACCGTGCGAGAACTTTCCCTCTGTTTATACCCAAGGATAAATATGAACTTAGTGAATCACATACCAAATTTAAGGGACAATATTAATTTTCCATTTTGTAATTTGATTAGATTATGATGACCTGTATCTTTTACCAAATCTGAAACAATAAGAAAGCTAATTTGACTCCATGGTATCTTTGCGCCACTTCTTCTTCTTCTTCTTCTCTCTCTCTCTACCTATTTCAGTATCTCTTTCAACAGTTACGCAATTACATCTACTAATATTTGACGCAGTTATGAATCATATGTCATCAATCAGTTGAGCCCGCTCGTGAAAGGCACGCCGGTTTTCGGCAGCCAAAAGTCCCCGAGCACCATGTTGCCAACGGTGAAGTTGCCGGCGTCCGCGGTGCTGTTGAGCACGTGGTACCCGGGCCAAGTCACCCTCCTGCTCGTGTCCGACCCGGGCCCGGAGTTGTTGTACTCGGCGTAGTACAGCGTGCTCAGCGCGAAGTCGCCGTTCCACGGCATCCACCCGACCGGGTCGACCAGGCCGCCCACGGCGGACTGCATGATCACCGTGCGCGAGTACATCTTCCACGGCCGGCCGAGGTAGGTGGCGGTGGAGAACGCCGTGTTCGCGGCGAGGTCGGGCGCGGCCACGATGGAGCAGCCCTGGATGGTCGTGCCGGTGTTCTGGTTCGGGTCGGTGCGGCCCTGCGCCGTGACGGTGTTGCTCTGGCCGGCCATCGGGAGCCGGTTGTAGAGGGTGCAGTCCTGGAACACGACGGCGGCGTTGCCGAAGACGTAGTCGACCGTGCCGTAGATGTCGCAGGCGCGGTAGAACTGGCGGAGGGAGTGGGTGTAGAGCGTGTCCTGGTACCCCTCGAAGCTGCACTGGTAGAACGTCGAGAGGTCCGCGCCGCAACGGAGCGCCACGGCCTGGTGCTTCGCCGCGCCGGCCGTGTTCCGGAACGTCATGTTCACCGCCACGAACCCTTGCCCAACCACAGCTGCACGTCGCAAACGTAAGGTTAGGATGCACTAGCAGTTTGCAATGATCAGCGACTCTGCAAGCATGTAGTGATCAGTAGTGACACACCTGACTAATACCATTCCGTTTAATTTTTTAGTGGAAGTCTAAGCTTACAAAAAGGATACAACTAAATAATCTTGGGCTGTCATGTCATGTCAATGATCTTCCGACTTAAGGTATTTATTAGGGGTAATTCATTATTTGTCACCGAAAGTTTGCATCATCTCTTATATATCACTCGTTGTGTTGCTAACATATGAGTCCGGATCTCATGTATCAGTGACACAATTAAGGATTTTGGTAATTCTTGGTGGCTTATAAAGAATTAACCCTATATATTAATTTATCTCAAGAGTCAACTCACTTTGACTTGTCAAGTGCTTAATTTACTTCTAGGTTCTAGCTAGCTAGCTAGCTCGTTAATTTTCTAAGAGCTATAGTAGCAACGACAAACTTTCAAGCATTACCAATAGGAGAAAACTAAATTGAACAACTCACAGAACGTGGCGGAGTTGAAGGTCGTCCAGCCGTCGACGACGCTCCTGTTGCCGGTGATCACCGTCTGGCCGATGCCGTCACCGACCATCATCACATACTTTTTGTTCTTGGGCACCACCACATTCTCCTCGTACACGCCCGCGACCACGTGTATCACGAAGTAGCCGGTGCTCCCGTCCAGACTGCTCGGCGCCGCCGCCACGGCCGCCCCGATGGTCGTGTAGTTCCCGGCGCCGCTCTGGTCCACCGTCACCGCACTGGCCACTGACACCGCCGAGGCGGCCCCCTCGATGGCCATCCTGCGCACCATCTCGTCGTCGGTGGCGTCGAACAGCCCCCTCCCGTGGTGAGGCGGCTTCGTCGACGTCCTCGGCTTCTTGGCCTTGGGAGGCACCCACGCCCTGGTGAAGAGCGACAGCGAGACGCTGTACAGCTTGGTGCTGTTGGTCATCGGCACGGCGAGGCCGTTGCGCACGGACCACGCCGAGGCGGCAGCCTGCAGGCCGTCGGCGCACGTCTGCTGGTTGGTCAGGATCGCCGACAGGAGCGTCTGCACGTCCTCGGCCTGCGGGTCGAGCAGCGTGTTGGTCGTGTTGAGCGTGGCGCCGGCGGCGGACAGGAAGTCGATGTTGAGCCCCGAGAGGAGCTGGCAGTCCTGCAGCGCGGCGACCGCGCCAGCGGAGAGGCCGGCGCCGCCGCGGGCGAGGTAGCGGTTGACGAGGCCGAGGAACTTGTTGGCGTTGGAGAGGGACTTGGCGGCGGAGAACCGGCCGTAGGTGTAGAGGTTGTTGGTGCCGTTCGCTGGGAGGACGGACCGGCAGAATGTGGGGTCCGTCGTCTCGTTGCACGCCGTGGACGGCGGCACCGGCGTGGCCGGCGCCGGGTCGGAGCGGGCCAGGAGGAAGAAGGAGAGCAGTAGGAGGGCGGAGAGCGTCGTGGTAGTGTGGAAGGCCGCCATTATTGTTAGGCAAGCTAGTTAAGCTGTAATCAACAAGTGTCGCGTCTTAAGTGAGTCTAACGTACTTGTGCTTGAGCAATCGATCGAGGTGTCCTTTTATAAGGTGGATTAGAGAAGGGCTTCATGGTAATTTTGCGAGGTTGGCAGGTCGGACATGCATGGTGGTAGTCCATAGCCTTTTGGCTGTTCGTGGGGTCCCTGGGAAACGCGTGTGGACGATGATCGGATGACGGTGACGATTCAAGTCAAACTCTCGAGCTGGAGATTCATGGGATGCACCGCGTCGGGGAGGCCACATTTGTTTGGGTTGGGTTGCTACTTGCTAGGATTCAAATGCTTCTTTTGTTTTTTTTACGACATTTGGGCTTTACTAGCTAATTACAATTTGGGACTATCTATTCATAAGTTGTCTAAAATTTTCTTAAGTTTAAGTTACTTGTTACGACCATTGGATCGATATCCAATCATATGATATCCATTAGATCAATATCCAATCATATGACACACCAATCTCTACACAAATCCAATGGTAACAACAAGTGACTTAAACTTAAGAAAATTTCAAGCAACTTAAAACTAGCAAAACCCTTATAACTTATATGGTGATTGGTCGTACATGTGCAATGTTAACAAAAACATTTCTGAGCATATGCTTAAACAAGCTGTTAATAGCTATTGTGCAGCCAAAATCATAACCTTCACCAACTTTGACTTCACGTTTCCGCAAAAGTATGCACGGACCATTACGTTGAGGGTTCCTCTAATTCCATTTCACATCGATAACGCACCATTTTCCGCTTATAGGTAGTTTCAGATAAGTTTCTTTTGAATCCCTCTCTATATGTATACCATTTGATTCTTTAGATACCTTTGTGTTTTTTTCGATGATTGAGATAAATATGCTGCTGCATATGCTGTTGAGTGCGAGCAATAGCTTTAAGCTCTAAGCCAAGGGTTGACCTTGTCTTGGTTCTTACCTCAATGATGCTTAGTACTGCCTCCAATTTTTACTATCAGGCACGATGGTTAAAGAGGTTATACTACCGAGAGGATAGTAGAGAAAATTGATCGTGACACCTGTGACGTTCTTTCCACCGTACTTACAATTTTCTTAGAACACACTGTACGAGTGCAGCTCAAGACCCGATACTAATAAAACTCATCGAAAAGGCATTATTTCTTCCATGCATAAATTAATTATTATTAGTAAGTTGGCCGCCGTCAAAAACCACTCGTAAGCATTTCCTAGCTGCAACTAGCAAAATCAATTCGCGTGGTGCGCCATGGCGGCTCCACTGTTACTGGTCAAGCAATGCGCCACACGATCCAACTACACGTTGTACGAACGTACGTAGGCGAAAGACGGAAGCAAATTTGCTGGCCCTCCGGTAGCCGTTGATTCACACGGGGGAGGCTAGATGGACGGCGGGATAGGAGGGCCACTGAATTTTTTTTTCCGTGAAAGACGGTGGATGTGACAACCACGAGTTTCACCGGACCAATCTAGAATTCTGTGGTATGCTTGCGTGCGCCGATGTGGTATGCGTTCCACACAGTTAGGCAACCACTAAGCAAAATGGTTGACGCCCTAGTGGATTTAGTGGACGTGTTGGCGTTCAGTCAGGCTAATAACTAGCTAATTAACTAACTACTGGCACTGATCGATCAAACAATGGCGAGTCCTAATTTTGTGTTAGTATCTAAGTTTTTTTTGGGAAGCTTACGTTGCGCATTGTACTGTACTCCATCTGTTTAGAAATGTATGATGTTTTAGAAAGCGTGCGGTCAAATTTATTTAACTTTGACTAATAGTATATAAAAAACTATTTAGATTGGTCATGAGATAATAGCATTATTAGATTTGTCATGATAAATATTTTTATAATATAATAATCTTGTAACTTTTTACTGACCCAATCATATGAAAAGTAATAGTCAAAGTTAGATATTGAAGACAGTGTCGATGTCTAAGGGCATCTTCAACAGTGGCTACATCAGCCGTCTTTTAGCTGTCATATCACTCAAAAGTCTAGTTGGAGGAGAGTGGATGTAAAGAGAGATAATATGTCATCTCTTATAGAAGAGACAAACTGGGCACGTAAACCATCGCAAATTGTGAGTGTGTAAGGAGAGAAATTGTGTTGAAAATGAATGATTGTATAGATAACTTGTTGGAGATGATGTCTCTAAAGTTGTCTATAAATGAGTTAGAGGCTTTAGAGATAATATAAGAGACAAAATGTTGTATATACCCTAAAATGCATACAATCTCGAACAGAGGGAGTAAGTTCTAACAATCATTTAATTTGAAGGTTGTGTGGATGTAGATGCTCAACCCATTCATGCATGGATCCTACTAGAAGCTAGCTACCGGACCATGTATTTAATTAATTTGGTTCTGCACTCAATGGATTTGGTGGCTTCGAGTAATCTACTTCATTCTTTATCATGCAGGATTTAGCAAGGATTGCCCATTGATCGTGCATGAAACTACGCTCTCAGTGGTAGAAAGCAGGAGCTACCACTTACAATGCATGATAATTTTCTGCTCAGGCACGATACCAGAAGATTCACAGCGGATGTACACAAGTGAAATGCAACAGCACTCAAAATTTGCAGAAAAAATTTATTGCCAAAAAATGCAAAAGTTTGAAATGAAAAAACACTATTACAATCTGCAACGTGTTAGTTTGAAAAGGTTTCAAACAGCTCTATGGATCAATTTATAACAGTAGAATTAATGTACAATTAATGAGCCAGTGACAGATCAAAGGTTTCTTACAACATCCTTCTGAAGTACTTCCTCCAAGTCACGCATAAGCAACAAGTAAATTTTCTTATACTATAACTATGTCGTATCAGCTTTTTGGTGAGGCGAAAGAGAGACGGAGGAGAGAGAATGAGGTTAATTAACACTCATGCAAGCATCAACCTTTTTTGAAAACCAAGAAAATAGTGAGGTCATCGTTCTCCAAATTTGTTATTCTCTCTCATCTAGATGCAAACTTTAGTAACAAGCTAAAGATACAAACTATTGAAACTATTGAAGTGGTTGTATCTAAAACCTTGTATAATCATTCTCTCACCTCTAATAATAAGCTATAGTATCAAACTATTGAGAATTCCCTAAGTCTGTTAACTCTCCCCCAAAATATAGGTCGTTCTACATTTTTGAGACACTTTTGTCGGTCTTTTGTTCCTGTTATGCCTTTAATTAATTTCATCAACAAATGAGCTCTTCTTAACTCTACTCTATTTTCCATAATTCCCACCTAACTCTAATTAAAGGAGTAAGACTTATTTTCCCATTCTTTTTTTTAGCACACTGTCAAGAGTGAATAGAGAGAGAATGTGTGAATTCAGGAGTATTGATTGCATTTAAGAGGGGGAAAGATTGTGGGAGTGATTGAAGGATAACATTGTCATTTGACCTACTCCCTTAATTCTTGTTACTAAAATGACATATATTGTGACTCGGCGGCAGTATGTCTTATCATTATGTTACCAATAAATTCATTTTATGTGGATGTCCTTATATAATCTCTCAAAGTCATAAACTCTACAAGGCCATAACCTCTATGCAATGAAAGCTAAAACTTTTAAAACATTGACCATTAATATATATTAAAGTATATAAATCGACTATATAAAAATAATGTCATTGGATTTGTCTTGTAAAATGCTTTCATAATACATATAATTTTTATTGTTGTTGCATAACACAAAAGCACGGTCAAAGCGTTACGTTGGATATCGTAAGAAGTCAAAATGGACTTATATTGTGGGATAGAGGGGTATTAATTAAGCCTAAATGATTGCATTACACCAAAAGATATTACAAATATGTACCTCTTAATTTGTTCAAAAATATATGTCATTTTTAGGATAGGTGTAACATACAAAACTATTTAGATTAATCATGTGAAAACAATGTTGTTAAAGCTGTAATGGAAGTACTTTCATAATATTTATATATTTTTTTCTAACGCGTTACTAAAATATGATGTCTGTGTTTGGTTTGGGGTTAAGAGGTGTGTTAGGGGTCAAACCACCAAACACCAGCTGTTAAGGAGGATTAACTAAACCTGATCAAAATGTTTCAGCCCCTTAACGCAAGTTTAAGTTAACCCACAAAAAAGTAGAATAATCTAACCCATCACAACTAACCTTCCTGGGTTTTATTTTTCTACTGCTAGCCAAACAGTATTTTACACTAACCAGGTTATTTGCCAAACACAAAAACTAGGTTAAGCTAACCTACATGCATGGGTTATGCTGGTGAGCTAACCTAATTATGTTAACCCCAAACCAAACACAACATTAAAGTTGCATATCGAAAGGTACATTCCTAATTAAATAGAGGAGTAACATTCTTCAAAAGATTTTCCCGTATCTATACGGGTTTACTTATAGTTTGGGAAATTGACTGCCAAATGAACAGCTCTGAACCTCTGACAAGCACGTGATCAAACTTTTCCGTGGACGGATAGACATGGTCCCGTTCCCAAACCATTTGCATTTGCATGTGATTAGCTTTCTCACTGTCAGTGGCATACATTAACTTGATCTACACCTGCAATCCGGAACACTTTTCACGTCTGAACAAATCAATTAATCAAGAACTAAAGCCAATCAACGTTGCTGGTTACATTGTGAATCAGTTTTATAAAACTAGTTGCCTGCCGCTTTAACATTGCCTTAGTTGATCGCAAAAGATTTTATGGGTGAAGTCCCACACGGAGGACGAAAACTTGACTGATGCAACATGCTGGAGAAGTGGCGATGAGTCGGAACTCATGCAAACAAGGGATGCCATGCCAGGCATGAGCTACATGTCGTTGATCAACTTGGTACATGAAAACACTAGTTAATTAAGACTGCGCTGTCCAAAAAATAAAACTAATCCACACCGCATTTTTAGGTCAGAAACTAGTGGAGAAACGAGCCAAAGTTTGTGTCCGGTTTGGATTTTTTGTACAGCGGAGGGCTTTGACGGCTGACCTATCCAGCAGTGTGATCTGCATGGCACCAGGAAAGTGAGGGACTACTAGCTACAGGAGATCGACGCGCCAAGTTTGGCAGATCTGAGAAGAAACCATGACTCTGCAAGTCTGCATATATATGTCGAGCTGGAGCTGCCGAAATTTGACCAAATGGTCAGTACACAAATCTTGGAATTTTAAAACTTTGCTATGAACTGGGAGTTGGGGGACGATCGAGCTAGTAGTTAGTTAGACAATCACTTTAATTGGAGCCTTGGAGGTCTGTACGTGCCGCTGGTTCAGTAATTTGGTAGGGGTGCACCATATGTTCGTCGTTGTTTTCTAGCTCCCGGTAGAAGCTAGCTACACTCGTCTATATTTTTCTTTTTTTCTTTTTTAAGTACACGTAGATGCATTTACGTACACATTATACGCACGCACACATGTTAGTGTGTTCTTAACACACGCTTAAGACCCTGAAGAGCACAGACACATTTTGACACCTAAGATCAAGCCCAGACAGCTTGCTAGCACGCCTGGCCTGGCGAAGCAACCAACCGAGAGCAAAGCTCGGTCCTCGTCTGGATTTTTCTTTTAGGAGGCCATTCATCTCTCCGTAGGCCGAAAGCCTTGGGCTTATGCACATTGCAAGGCCGGACTTAATGGGTCATTGGCTGAGACACGGGAAGAAGAACCCAATCCATCTCGTGGCGCCAGCCAACCACCTTGCTCGATCGCCTCCTGCAAGTCAGCAGCCACAGACGTACACGAAGAGTCGAAAACGCACACGGCACACCACGTCCGCCACGCCTTCCCCCCCGTCAGCGCCTCCTTTCGCACGCTTCCGCATTCCGACGGCGCGGGCAACGAAAGGCTGGATCAGCCGGCGAACTTGAGCCGGGGCTCTGGACGCACAATCGCACATGCATTCGGCCGAACCGCCCGCTAGCTCCTCGGGTCATGCATGGTCGATCGCAGCACGGCACGGTCATGCATGGTTGCCAGTGTCTCTCGGGAGCAAAGCTTTCGGCCCGTACCGCGGGCCCGGCCGTCGTGCGCAAATGATGAGATGTCCGCGCCGGCATTGTAGGCCGGGTCATATCATAGCTACCTAGTCGAGCCGCGACGCGAGGTCCCCTCCGTTGGCCAGACGCTTACAAGACTCAAATTACCTTGTGTTTTGCGATCGATCGTAAATAGCTTGAGGGCTTAGTAAACAATCAAACTTCATGATATAAATAGAGAGGAAAATGGTATGGTACTTTTGAGAGTGCGTACTAACACTTCTCATGTACGACTTAAATCGTATGATGGTAAGCATACTCTAATAATAATTATAAGATACCTCAAAGTTAGTTTCATGAAAAATGTCATTAAAGTCCACCTTTTAGAGCAAAATTTGTATATATACTTCTTTTTATATATAAAAAGGGTATACAACAAAAATAAAAGGCTGATCCAATGAATTATTTTTTCAACCAAGTTGCATTGGAGTATTTAAGTATACTAAAAGTGGTAAAGAAGTATAATATATCTGTTTAAGTAGTATATTAGAAGTGATAGTACATGCCCCAGGAGTACCAAACGGATGTCTACGCTACTTTGTTTAGTACATTCATCTGTATAGCCTACTGCTTACTGCTGTCTTTTATACTGCCAAATCTAGTCTTCAAAACAAAATTACCAAATCTAGGGCATGTTTGGTTTGTGATCCTAGGCAATGCCAAAATTTGGGCAAAAAAATTGTATTTGGATCGTAGTCTTACCAATTCACAGGCAATACCAAAATTGATGTGTTTGGATTACAATCATACCAAAATTTACCAAAATTATAAGTATGACACGTGAGTCCCGCATGACATCTATTTTTTTTCCCCCAAAATATATCAACATGGGTCTTGTTTTGTTGATAAAATGACAAAGAACACAACGGTTCAAACGGATCATAAATCAGATGCTTGGTTTAGAAAAATATGATCATTTCAAACTGATTAATCAAATTAAACAAGCAATTAATGTATTTGAATCTGCCAACCACCGCATGCTATCTGTCTTCTGCAGTGTTGGCTGCCTAGCCAAAAAATTGGTGATGGATTTGGCCGCCTCAAAAAAGCCCTGAAGAAACGCTAGCCAAATTTTGTTAGTATTACCAAAATTTTAATTTAACAACTTTGAGCTCCAAACCAAACAGCCCTGACATGGCATCTATCCGTATACACAGATCGTCCATTTTAAGCTCCAAATCAACCCTGACATGGCATCTATCCGTATCCCTGACATGGCCTAGCTCGATCAATCAAATCTGGGACGCTGAGAACATAAGTGTGGCTACAGTACGGCTAGCGTACATCTCTTTCGATCAATCAAATCTGGGACGCTGAACAACGAGTTCGATCGATCGCAAGGTAGATCCCAACCACCTCGTCGATCGTCGTCCTCTGCCGTTGTCCGTCCAAAACCTGGAAATCTCTAAACTTGACGTTACCAATAGTTGGTTTGGATCCGTAATGTACTAGCAAGAACTACTATAGGAATGGATCGAATTTCGTCTCTTAGTGAAGTTGCAAATCAATGGATGTATGCAGAGCAGGCCCTAGACCAGATAGGGCTGGCGGAAGAAAATCTACTAAACATCGTTATCTTGGCACGTATATTAGATCTTTACAATCTCGTGACATGTGACAGAATAAATTAATCATCCTTTTGTTATTATTTGAACGGTTTTGCTAGTTTTAAGTTGTCTGAAATTTTTTTAAGTTTAAATCACTTATTGTGATCATTAGATTTGTGTAGAGATTGGTGTATCATATGATTGAATATTGATCCCATTAATGTCATATGATTGGATTTTTTTTAATCGAAGGGGTGCTTATCTCCCCCCATTTTAATTAATGAAACCAGCCACACTATCATCTATTTATCTACAGTACACAGCTACAGCACCATCTACAGTACCTCTCCCGGGTCGCTTTCTCAAGCATTCACCCATCCCATTTTTACTCTTTAGCCAGCACGCTCAACGTGCAAGACCTTAGCCACCCGAAGCCGGCTCGCTCATCGAGCAGCTTCTTGTCATATGATTGGATATTGATCTAATAATCATAACAGGTAATTTAAAGTTAAGAAAATTTCAGACAATTTATAAGTAGACAGTAATTTATTTGAAAAGATGGCAGGATCTCGTAGGATTTATTTCTAAGCAAACACGTAGTGTGTCGTCGATCTCTGTCATAGTTACCGCGTGTTGGGGGGCCTAACCAATTGGGTTACAACAGATGAGATTGGTCCCCGGGGAAATTATTGCGTGCGCGCCTATGCCGGATCACAAAATTGCAACGCCGGTGCGTTCTTTTGTTCGCTCGTCTCGTGCGTGGTACTACGTGCTGTTATCAATCCTAAGGTGGTGCCGACGCAGCGACCAATCTGACACTGATCGAACCCGGTGTGGCCTGAAGTTGCTCTCTCCAACGTTTCTCATGCGCGCGCGTACGTCCCCGGCGCACTCTGGACCGAACATGGAGTGTCGCGTGCCGCCGATCGACGTACGCCGTACACGCCGGATATGTCCAACAAAGCGACTGGCCGGCCTCGTTGCCTAGTGCCTGCCATAGGAGAACGTAGTCGCCAATCACCATGATCATACGTCAGGAAACACATTACAGCTGTGATGATTAAGTTTACTACTGTTTGCGTCCCATCTTGCAAGGAAATGGTTACAATGGAAGAGGATGGATTGGTGCTGCGTTGATGCTTCGACTGCGCATGCAGACTAATGCTTCCTCCACCGACGCCTTGATCTGAACTGTAGATTCCATGATTCGACGGCTCAGAACAGCGCTAAGTTGCTGTGCGACTATTTCGGCTCCCAACTGTTCCGAGTAGAAAAGATTCGCCTTCTACGGACTACCGTACGTACTGCTCATCTTCTATATAGCAAGCAATACGCAAACCCATCACTCACACTCCAGCTCTTGCCACTCACTGTGAGTCTGTGACGCAGGAGATACGACACAAGGACACGGCACAATGCCACCCTTACACAAGAAACACAAGCTTCTCCTCGTCCTCCTCACCCTCACAGTCACACTGGCCGCCGTCGCTGCGTCCGACGGGGCCGCCACGGTACCATTCTACCCCACCGCGGAGGCCGCGGCCGCCGCGCACTGCGAAGGCACGCTGTACCCGGAGCTGTGCCTGTCCACGCTCGCCGACATCCCGGACCTCCACCAGAAGACCCTCCCAGACGTCATCTGCGCCACCGTCAACCGCACCGAGGCCGCCGTCACCACCACGGCCTCCAACTGCTCCTCCCAGCTCCAGGACAAGTCCCTCACGGCGCGCGACCGCCTCGCCATCTCCGACTGCATGGAGCTGCTCGGCACCACCATGGACGAGCTCGAGGCCACCACCTCCGACCTCGAGTCGCCGTCCGCCGTCAACGCCTCGGCCTCTCTAGGCGCGAGGCGCGTCACCATGGACCACGTCATGACGGTGCTCTCCGCCGCCATCACCAACCAGTATACCTGCCTCGACGGCTTCGCGTACCAGAACGGCGGCAAGGTGCGCCGCTACATGGAGCCCAGCCTCGACCACGTCTCCCGCATGGTCAGCAACTCGCTCGCCATGGCCAAGAAGCTCCCCGGCTCTGGGTCGACGACGTCGCCGTCCGCGACGCCCACGGAGACGGATACGGAGGCCGCGCAACGGCAGCCATTCACGGGGTACGGGCAGATGGTAAATGGGTTCCCTCGGTGGGTGAAGCCCGGGGACCGGCGGCTGCTGCAGGCGCCGGCGTCGGGCATAACGGCGGACGTGGTGGTGGCGAAGGACGGTAGCGGGCGCTACACGACGGTGTCGGCGGCGGTCGCGGCGGCGCCGACCAACTCGAAGAAGAGGTACGTGATCTACATCAAGGCCGGGGCGTACCTGGAGAACGTGGAGGTTGGGAAGAACCACAAGAACCTCATGTTCATCGGCGACGGCATCGGCAAGACAGTCATCAAGGCCAGCCGCAACGTCGTCGACGGCTCGACCACCTTCCGCTCCGCCACAGTCGGTAAGTACACGACCCCTCGCATTGATTAACATGCTAAATGCTTGCTGCATTAAGTCACTTCAATCAAATCTATCGATCCCGTGCATGCAGTACGCCATTGCCAATGCCAAGTACCAGCAGTAGCACTATAGCTAGGCTGCAGTGCCAGTACCGGCGCTATTGCTTTGGCAAGTTAATCAATATTGCTGCTTCAATTAGTTAATGATTAGCTACCCTGAAATGTACATTAATTTACAGTAATAACGAATCACACACACAAGGGTAAATGTATATGACCAGTGCTTGCGGAGTATTTAGTCGTAGTTTTAGTACTACTTTATATCCATGCTTTGTACGGGTGAGGAATGTATGTGCACACGAGGGAATCTCCTATGTTTCGTTAGTTATTAAGAGCAGAGCCACAATGAGGATGGCTAGCCCGCGCATTGGAGTATTTGAAATAGCTAATGGTCACATTAAACCACTAGCACAAATAGATTGTGATATAGTGCTCACAAAATTCTTGCCTTCCAGATCATATGGTAATTAAGACAGTGAAATTGCAACTAAAAAGATATCGCGGTCCTCACTGTCTGTGAAATAGTAGTACAGTGGACAGGTGATCGCCGTTGATTAACCAAAGTACGGAGCTCCAACCAGCTGCAAGAACTGTCAGTGGTCAGATCCATACATATCGCCCTTGCTATCCATGAGCCTAAATGCTCGCTTGCTGTACGAATTTACGCGCACCAACTGCATGTGGTCCTCTGCGACACATCCAATACAAGCCATGCTGGAAAACATATGTAGTGCCTCTACGATAGAGATAACAGATATATTTTTTAAAAAAATATATATATTTTTAAAGCAGAATTACATAAATAAATAGTTAATTTTTTTTAAACAAAACTATATCTCTATCGTCAATTCAACTGACGATAGGGATCTTGTCGTCGATGGAACAAGGTTATGTCACCAATTCAGCTCCTTGGAGCTAATTCAATTGGCAATAGAGACTAAATCTCTGAATTGCTCTTGTTTGAAGGAGACATATGCTACTGGATAAAGTCCTTGTCGCTAATTCATCCAATTGAATTGGCTACAGAGGTCATGTCGTCATTTCAATTGGCGACAAAGTCCTGACATCCTTTTCTGTTGACGACAGAGGTTTAGTTTTGTAATTTTTTTCGACTATTTATTTTTATAATTCTTTTTTTTCAAAAAAAATATATACACACTCGACGAACGGCTTTTGTTTTAATTGGCTAGCGCAGCAGCAACAGCGCGTCCATTGCCGTCCATGTAGCACCGTACGTCTCTGTCGGCATGGCGTTTTCTGATCGAATTGGCTTTAAGCTCGGCTCGTTCTGCCACACTCCACGTGATCTAGTACGGTACTAGCTAGCTAGCTTGGCCTGTTAATTAACACGCTGTTAGTACTTGAGTACTAGATTTGCCCCCCTCAAAAAAGTACTTACCAGTACTAGATTTGCCAGTAGGCAGTAGCTTCATGCATGCGTGCATGACAAACGTGTGACTCGCTACGCACTCCTGCGCCGCGCGATCAGGTCCTTCGATCTGCAGTCCAACTCTAGCTTCCCGGCGTTTATAGACGACGTCCATGATCCCTCTTCGTGTCGGTGCGGTCAGTGCATATATGGCACTACATCTGACACGCCACCGGCCCACACGCTTGTCAGTCTTTTGCCAGGTGCGAGGGCCACCGTTGGAACCAAACCAGGAGCCTGGTCAGATTGATGAGAAAAGACACTGTATATGTGTGAGAGTTGGATCGACAGCTTGCTGCTGAATCTGAGTTAACTAACAAGTGGTGCCACGCGGCGCACGATCGAGCATGCGTGTAGTAAACACTCCAGAGGGATCCTATGTTCTGTAGCTGTGCATGCAGAGGTACTACAGTGTATAGAAATTAGGAGCGATCTCCACCGTTTAATTGGAAATCGAACGATGAGATCAATTGTCACACTGTGGTTACAGTATTTTCATTACAGTAAGATTATTGAGGTACTTCCTCGGCTGTTGGTACCTTGTGTTTGCTGTGTTGCTGCTGTAGAGCGCTGATTGCGTAATGGGGGAAAATACTGTTTTGTATAGTGTCATTCGTATTTACTGCAGAGGATCCGGATCCATAAACACTAGTTTGTGGTCATGTCAAAGGTATGGTGTACATGGACACGAATCAAACAAAATAACGCAAGAAATTGATCGCTGTAGTGTTTAGCTGCTGGCTCGCTGCTAATCGGCGTGCATGCATGCTTGGTTCCAAATTAAGGTGGTACTATTGGTTAGTAGTAGAGTACCGTGTAGGGGTAGGGGACCCGGAGACGGTGCTGTGCATGGACGCAGATTGTCCGCACTTCTGGATCAGTCAGACTGAAGGACAATGATGGTTGTGTACTGTCTCAAATCGGCACCGCTGAAAATCGAGCACGGCAGCAGATCGATACCGTCCCAATACGACACTGTAGCAAACGATCATTACCATTGATTTCTAATCGTGCGGTCTAAGATGAGCTGAACTGCAGGGTACTGTAGCTCACCGCGTTAGCAATTAATAATGCAGAGGATTTCCTTCCGTCGTGCATAGGGAGCGGATAGAAAGTCGGGGCCAATAACAATGCTGCGACCACCAACCAACCACCACTGCATCTTACTACGCCAGTACGCCGCTAGAGTGTACTATAGGAATACGTACTACTCCCTAGTGTACTTCCTCCTGTCAAGAGAAAAACTATTTAAAACATTAGTAATAAGATATTTACAAATATTTAAAACGCCCGGTGTGGGAATGCTATTACTATCCATATGTTTAATTAGGTGCGTTCAAGTCGTGCATGCTCCATGTAATAAAAGGAACTCCGCTAGCTTAGGCTGCTCCCAATGGGTGGTTTCTTATTGCAGTTTCTTATTGCATGAAAGGTATTTAGATACCACCTTCCCAATGCATTGTATCTTAGAGTGTTGTATCTTATGCCTTTGATATAAATGTCTTTACCACTATTTCTACCTAGGATACTGTGTATGAGTAGTATCTAAATAAGATACTAGGCTGCTCTCTCTCTTCCTTAATTACAGTGCTATATCAGATTTTTGCTTATGTGGAGCCTTAAGATACTTGCCAAAGTGGAGCATTGGGAGTAGACTTAATCTGTGTAGTGAACTCCGTGTCTCCATTTGATCCAAGGACGGGTGGTAGTGCATGCATGCAGCCAAAAAGTTCGACGCCGCCCGTGATCACCTGTTATTCCTCGCAGGAACAGCAGCATGCGCATGTGCATCTGCACTTGCACGCGTACGCTGACCACCCCCGACAAACGCCACGCGCTGTGACTGTTCCCAACGTACGTGCGCACGCACTGCTCACGAGTCTTAGTTTCGTTAGAATCGTAATCGTATGGTGGTATGGCTAGAAAGTTGCTGTTTACACCTGCTACTCCTGCGTTACAGAGAGGCGAATGGGAGTCGGTGCTTGTCTTGTCGTCGAATGGTACCATACGGGTAGGAGGCTAGGAGCGTGTATCTGTCTGTACCTTACGCACTACTCACTGTCTTTAAATCTTTGCTCGACTCCTTTCAAATCACGATATATGGATATACAAGGAGACTGTTGGTTTATTTTATCATGGGTTATAAGATTGAAATAATATAACATAGATAGAAATGTGGTAGAACTTTTTTCATTATTTAATCTATTTTTAAAAATATTTCAGCGTAGCAAATGAGTGTTGTCACGCCACTCCTCTTGCCATGACATGACTTGGTCCAAAAACGGATGGCTATCGTGGCAGGTTTGACCATGCTACGGTCGGTGGCGTGACAACACAGTTTAGTCACGCTACAGGTCATGATGTGATCAAAGGGATCAGAATTAGAAATAAAGTTATAAAAATATTATCTTTAAAATATTTTTAAAAAAGAGATTAAAAATAAAAAAAAGCTCAATGTGATTAAGGTATCATGGCATTTTCTTTGTAATTAATCAGTTGTCGCTGTGCCGTGGTCGTGGACGCCCACACGGCACACCCGCCTAGTTGTCGTTGCCTTGTGCGCATCCGCGTCCTCACGCTCAATTGCATTGCATGTGGGCGCAGCTTTCCATGCCTGCGTCTTTCGTCTTGCTGGATGTGGGCGACGGCACACCGGTCGCGCACCATGGGATCAGATCTTGAAAACAGGGCTCCGTAAAAATAACTTGTTGTCAGATTTAGTAAAAATTAACAACATTGCACACTGTGGAGACTAGGACAAAACAAGGTAGAATCAGACTGGGATCTTAGTAATCAAGATGCTCGAGTACGAGATCAACAAATATAGGATCGAGATCCTACTGGCGGCACGCTGTTTGTGCTCACAAACAAAATTAAAACAGAATCATTGAAGGACCGGATCAAGCTCTACTTATGTGTAGTACTTAATGAGCACGTGGTTAGTTATTACTACGTCCAGCCCATCCCAAAACTCCAGCCTTGGCGTAGGTTTTTCAAATGCAGTGTTACAAACACCTAACACAGTGTGTTATATGAACATGACCCAAAGCACACTGTATGTGCCCTGAATCAAGCAGCATAAATATTAGCCCCCCAAAGGAGAATCAATTGGTAAAAACATGTCAGATCTACACGATTACAAAAATGCAAACGTTAAGAGGTGGTGCGGTGTTCCAATGTCCCCCGATCCATTTGAAACTCTGAACAAGCCAATGCTGGCATTACTCTTTTATATATATATATATACGGAAGCATTACTTCGGTACTGTTGAGTTAGATCGCTTGCCAGATTGTGGAGTTGACATTAACGAGCGCAATAGATGTGTTGTAACTGCTCATACATCAATGGGTTTGGACTAGTCGACGCAATAAGTTTCCTTTTTTTCGAAAATGTGGAGTATAAAATTATCGCATGCTGACGGTCCATTTTCAAATAGTACAGCCCAAATCAGACTGAACAGAAACCGGTGTACACAAAATGGGCCGGAATTTGTCAACTGGGCTTAGACAAATGAACACCAGATGAATCCTATGATCTGACAATTCAGCGCTGATGTACCTGCCTGACCGATTCTTGTCCGTGGCAATGCCGCAGCGGTGGTGGGCAACAACTTCCTGGCGCGCGACCTGACCATCGAGAACTCGGCCGGCCCGTCGAAGCACCAGGCGGTGGCGCTCCGCGTCGGCGCGGACCTGTCGGCGTTCTACCGGTGCAGCTTCGTGGGGTACCAGGACACCCTCTACGTGCACTCCCTCCGCCAGTTCTTCCGCGAGTGCGACATCTACGGCACCATCGACTTCATCTTCGGCAACTCCGCGGTGGTGCTCCAGAGCTGCAACCTCTACGCGCGGCGGCCGCTCCCCAACCAGAGCAACATCTACACGGCACAGGGCCGGGAGGACCCCAACCAGAACACGGGCATCTCCATCCAGAAGTGCAAGGTCGCCGCCGCCTCCGACCTCGTCGGCGTGCAGTCCAGCTTCAAGACGTACCTGGGCCGCCCGTGGAAGAAGTACTCCCGCACGGTGTTCATGCAGTCGGAGCTCGACGGCCTCGTCAACCCGGCCGGGTGGCTCGAGTGGAACGGCAACTTCGCGCTCGACACGCTCTACTACGGCGAGTACCAGAACACCGGGCCCGGCGCCGGCACGTCCAACCGGGTGAAGTGGAAGGGGTACCGCGTGATCACCAGCGCGTCGGAGGCCAGCACCTTCACGGTGGGGTCGTTCATCGACGGCGACGTCTGGCTCGCCGGCACCTCCGTCCCCTTCTCCACCGGATTGTGAGCGATTCAAAGCGAGATCGATCAGGGCGTCAAGGCAATAATAATGGGCGGTGCTCACAAGTGAAAAAGGCACCAATTCGGCCGTGTCGTCGTTGATTCTTTTGTTTTTGGACCGCAAAATGCATCATCATCTACACATGATTCGATCAGTATATTGATATGGGTCCGTCCGTCCGTACTCCGTGTAGCAACTTACGTTCAAGCCCGGGTGTTAAATCGGATATATGTACCTTTTTTTTTTCTTCCGTTTTTGGTAGTGGCGATTCCGTGATTGGTGAACGTTAGAGCAAATAAATTGGGGAATTTTGTTTTGAGTTCTTCCTTTCGGAGCTGTAGTTTGGTACAGTCACCTGCAAATAGTGGTGTAACTGTGTAAACAGCCGCTCGATTCAGCTACTACACCATCAATTCTTCTTTAATTGATGTTTTATAGTTCATCCATTCGATGTATTTTGCACAACAACCAAGGCTATATACAAAAGACCACATTGCCCTCCTTTATTTAGACACTTATTGCTCCTGAATATTGTGTGTACTCTGCTCCACAGTAGTAAATGACCTTAAAAAATATGAATGAGATGAGTGTGCAAAGAAATAAAATGGTAAAATGCTGCCTCGAAAATGTAGAATGACAGTATTGAACAATAAAATTTAAAAGTTAGAACGACATGTATTTAGAAACGGACAGAGTAATTCATGGAGTCAAACTTTGTAAATCTAGATCATCAAATGGTTTAAAAGCTATTTTTTGGTCATATGAAAACTATATCACAAAGTTTGTCCTTCAAATTATTTTCATTTATACTAACTTACAATTGAAAAGTGATGGATAAAGTTATAGTATCTTGTTGACCGTAAAAAATTGGCAACGCCATTTAAAGGAGTGGGTATCAGAGTATGAACTTCATGGCATAGCATTAATGAGTACGAGAGTATGAGCTCCAGAGTATTCATTAAACGGAGAGCATGAGCTCGAGACAAACTAAAATGTAGTTCAAATCTTAGTTTTAAAAACCGAACCTGAGATTGAACCGACGACTTCAGACCAACTTCCATGCCCAACTAAATTTGGCCCAACAGAAGGCCGGTATAGGGCTCAGCCCAATTCAAGCCCAACCCAGGCCTAGCTTGATCAAGGCCCTAGCTGGGAGAGTCTCGAACGCACGTCGTTTTGTCAACTGCATCGTTCGTTGCCCCCACATATCTCGCTGACACGTCGTATACATGCGCCCTGTGCTCTGCTATCTCTCATATCATCTCATGTGTCTGGCTCCTCGAAGCGAGAGAAAGCCGTGAGACGAGATCAACTTTGGATCTTCCCTTTATATTTCCTTTTTCTATTTTATTGTTGGAAAAAAAAAGGAAATTCGGCGGAGTTGAGTTGACAATGCTTGGCATTTTTGTCCTTTGCTGGTGTATATACGTGTCCAAAGGAAAATGAAGAGAAAAGAGGAAACGACAGCAGAAATAGTGTACACATTGCAGTAGCCTGTCGTAAGCAGTCACGCAAGTCAAAGCATGCCGCAATCCAAGCTCAAATGTCTAATTCACACGAGAGTATACTCCTCTAGTTACCCAGACACAGGACTAAACGTTACTTCACGATGAGTTGCCTCTTATTTTTACTTATACCTGACCTTACATCCTTTTAGTTATACCCTAAAAAAAGTATTTGTTACAGACAAGAGACGATGTTTTGTGTTGTCTATGTGTCCTAAATTTATGAGCTTAGATCCTCTCTTCACGGAAAAAAAAAGTTACGCACTTTTTCTCCTTCTCGCTCCCCGTATCAGTAAAAATTATACGTGGCAAAACTTATAGATTGACTATTGTTCATGCCTGGGTGTCAAGCTGCACACTACGGATCGAATCCTACACCGTCCTTTTTTTCTGAACTAAATTTGTTGCCGTTCTTTCGTTGTGACCATAATAACGAAACAAAAAGTCTCGCCGAGAGTTGAGAATCTGGAGCACGCGTGCAAACCGCCGTTTTTAACCATGTAGCAACAAGCCGGCAGGCGTGCGGCGGTAGACGCGCGGCGCGGGAACAGAAGGACGAAGCGAACCAACAGCGGCAGCCCCACCCCGGGATATAAATCCTACCACCACGCTGCGTGAGCTGCGACGGCAGTGCTCCGAGGAGGGTCTCTGGAGTCTGGACGCGGACACGCCGCCGTCCTCTTTGACGAATCCGTCTCTTTCTTGCCGATTTTGTTCCTGCTCCGGTGCTTCGCGCATCGTCCGGTCCGGTCGTCCCCCTCTTGCTATCCCGTCCGGCGAGAATTGCATGCTCACAAATGCGGCTGAGGTTAAGGGCGGAAAGCCCAGGAATACGCCACGAATACGGGATTATCACCCAAGTTTCTCTGGCTGCATAGGATTTTTCATCTCAACAAGCCAAATTGCGCGGCTAGGATTTAATAGTTTGGTTTATTTACGATAAAAATATCCTAACAGACACAGTTATATATGATGGCGGCAATCAGCGGAGATGCAAAGGCGCTGATGAGAGGTTTGGGAGAGGTAAAGGTAGTTAAGGTTAAGAAAGACCAGAACAGGGTAGCTCTCAACATGCCCGTCGTACTACTATGTCCGTGGCAGTTTGGTTGGCAGGTACCCCAAGTAGTATGGAGCACTTTGTGCTTCAAATCTAATAAAGTCTCTCTTAGGGCAAGTACAACGGGTCTCTTGACCCCGTCCCTTCATTGGCATTTTTTCAAAAAAAAATCCCCGCCGTAGCCTGAAGACGGCCCTTCCGTCGTCTCGCGAGGCGACGGCTCCGTCCCGTGGACCGATGCAGAGGAGACCGCTCGAGCAGCGTTGTACGAGCCGTCCCCTCATCTCGACGGCGCGCAGATCTGGGGCGCTCGCGCGCGCAAATGGAGTTTGGGCGCGCGCGGGAGGGAGCAGTCCCGCCAAATCCATCTCCGCCTCCTTCCTATTTCACCCGTGCAGCAGCCACAGAGCTCCAGTTTTCTTCCTCAATCGGCCCCAACCTTTGCGGCTGCGATGTTGAGCGCCTCGGCGAGGAAGAGCAAGCTAGCTTCGGCAAACAAGAAGAGCAAGGGAGCCCCGGCTGCTGCGGCGTCGACGATGGCGACGGCGGCGGCGGTGTCGTCGTTCCCGGCGCACACATTCGGTCGCGGAACCATCTCGACGGCGCCGACCCGCAACCTCGGTCGTGGTGGAGGCTCGTCGTTGGTCGCGGATGCCGCGGGCCGAACCCTAGGTCGCGGAAGCGGATCGGCGACGGGGTGCCCCATCTCCAGTTCCCTCAACAACGGCACGACGACGCCTCCATCCTCCATTGGTAGATCTGCTGGAGGTGGCTTCCCCGGCGCTGCGACGGCTCCATCGTCGTCGAACTGTGGGTTTGCATTCCCCCCTTCGCCATCTACTGCTTGGTGGGATCCGGCCGGCGTTGATCCGACTTCTCCTTCATTTGTGCGTTCAGCAGCCTGCGATCCATCTTGGTAATTACATGATCCTATTTTTTTAAGCTTATTATGATGTTTGGATTATTAGAATTGTTCCATGATCACAGAGTTCTTGTTTTCCTGTGTACGTGGCTGTTATTCAGTGATACAAGATTGAAAGATGCATTTGTATAGCCGTTCTTAGCAACAGGTTATTCAGTGATGAATTATTTGGAGAATCACCTTTTTCTTGCTTTCTTCTTTGTCATTTTAGTTCTGTTGGTTTGTCCTTTCGGTGATGTATCTATGTTTCCTGCAGGGATAAAGATCCACGCCCACCTGGTGGGTTTATGAGCTACTTTGGAAACCAGCCACACAATTTTCATTTGGTTGGTGCACCTGTTCACAACCATGAAGAAATTTCACCGGCAGACGTAGAGATAGTGGATGAGCAGCAGCCTGAACCAGTTGACAGTGACGGTGAAAATGTGTGAGGACCCCAATTTATTTGGCTTGTAATGCTTAACCAACCACCCGGTCCTAGCATCACAAATCAAATAAATTGATCCTCGAGATATGTATACTTCCCAGAAAGCAGTATACACACCCCGTTACAAAATTAGACATCAACTCCATTCCAAACATAGAGTCCAAACACCACACTACCAAACGGAAGATAAACAAATAGTAGAGTTTATTACAGACACAGGCCGACCGGCCCAAAAGATACACAAATAACAAGAACGACAGCGGAAGCAAAAGTGCCATAAGATGGCTATAAACAAAGCCAATCAGTGTGCCTTCAACCCACAAGGCATCTGACCGGACCGCCAAGCCTAGTCGTCACCCACGAAGCGACAGCACAGCTCACAGAAGTGAGGCCCCTGAGGCTCACCTTCCTCCTCTGCAACAAAAACATTAAGCAAAGCACCTGAGTACAAAGATTGTCTTTGTACCCGCAAGACTGACGTGTGAACTAGCAGACCTGTTCATAAGCTACATGCAGGCTTATTTGGTGGAGGCCATATGTTTCATTTGCATAAAGCCAATTTTCATTTGCAATAAGGTAATACAGTTTTAAAGGCAAGTTTGCAATTCATTTTTAAGATTAAAATAACAGTAAGGATATTAATAACAAAAGCGAAAGATAAACCACCTAGAAGTGACTATCCCAATAGTCACCACAACAATAGCACGAATCCCAGATTCGTACCACCCATCAAGTTTTAATTTAAATGTTGTAGTCTAACTCTCGATAAGCTTACCCAAGCGTGTCCATCACCTAGACGAGGCTATTCGAATAGTTTTTAACCTGCAGGGTGTACCACTGTACCCACACTTGGCATCGCCTTTAAGCCAAAGCACACTTAGAAGGTATGCCGTACTGACTAAGTCCTACGAGACTTTTTCCAATATTGTGTATTAACTACGAGCCGCTCGTATGGATAGAAATCCATACGCTTACATGGTAAAGCCGAAAAGACAACTACCCACTCGGGATAAAGCTTTTGGACAACTACCATGCTCCCACCTCCATCCCTCCTGCGACCTCCTGCGACCGGAGCCAATACACGCCAAAGTACTAGGTCAAGAGAGGTCCCATACCTCTAGTGTGGTTAGCACGCGAAATGCTGGATAACAAAAACTCACAAGATGTTCGGTCCTTAATTGACCGGGCACCTTTCCGATCACACCCAATGATCACACCAATCTTACCATTGTGCCGCGTCTAAATCATTTTTGTTTTCATTTTTAGTTTTGCAATTAAACATAGCGAAATGCTGAAATATAAAGTTATAGAAAGTTTTGTGTGATCAAGGTTACCGACTAAGTCGATAACCGCCCATTTCTACCGATACTAAGCATGTCTAAGCAAATTGACTCGGATCTACTAAGTGACAAGAGATCATCCAATGACCTCTAACCACAAACAAATAACCTAGGCTCGGTAGTAGAGATCAATATTTTGTCTACAGGATATGCACTACGGCTTTAACTAATCAATTTAACACAAATTAAGCGATGCATACATACGGTTGAAACAAAATATTAGACTTTAAAATCTGGGATAAACATGATCAAGCGCTTGCTTTTCTTCTTTGTTGCTCAATATGTTGCGGAGGATCGTTCTCAGGGTTGCCGCAAATATCGAAGCCTAACGATTGAACAAAACAGCGAATAAGAACGAATAACACCGACCAAACTCAAACATACAACAACAACAACCAAAACAAACCAAGACTCACACAGCAACCTAAGCATGATACAACAAAATTTTAGAAACAGAGGACAAAACCTTTTAATTTATTAAGAATTTTCTAAGAATTTTCTAAGTTATAAACACATCAAAACACTAGTTAATTACTTAACAAATTTTCATGAACAGAACCAGTATCTAAAACCTATCCTAACAATTAGTATACTGAAAATAGAATTTTCTGAATTGGGTTCATTGAATTTGGACAATTATTGAAAGAGATATGCATTTTCTAATTTAGAAGATACATAAGACATCATTTTATTAGTTAACAGATTTCTGCTACAGAGACATGGATGAAGCTAATTTTATCAAGTAGTACACTTAAAATGAAAATTAACAGACTGGTTTCATGCAATTTGGATAAAATTTGAATTAGTTATGCATTTTACAAGTTTAATTGAATTAATGAGATCAACGAAAACACAAACCAGAAAATACTAAATCATTTCGAAATCTATAATGCATTAATACCATTTCGCACCACGACCCACTAGCCCCACATCGACGGCGGGCATGGCGCTGAAAATCTTGACGAGCGACACGGCCACCGAAAGACGATTAAGGCGTATTCTAAAATACGCCTTTGACTTATCAAGGTGTACTTCTAACATATACACACGAGAAATACGCTTCCAGAGAAAACGCATTACGAGCTACACAACCTAATCGACAAAGCATGGACCCACATGGCGGTGACTCGAGAATAAATAACGGGTGGATTAAAGGATTTCTAAACGCGATTAACCAAAGAGGGCCCACAAATCGTGGATACAACTAAAGAATTTAATTACTGACTAAAGACGAGATTAGACCTTAACATGGCGGCGAGGTGGAGGATCTGAGGTGGAGCGGTTCCTGGCTCGCTAGTGGCCTCACTGGTTTTGCAGCCACCCCACGAACACAATGGTGCGGTGCAGAGCCAAATGGTCGTCGGAGGTGAGCTTACGACACGGAGGCGGAGAAGAAGCCACCGCTCCCAGGAGAAGACGCTACGCGCCGAGGAGCTTTGGGAAGGTGCGCACACGGCCGCCTTGACTCGGGAAGGATAAGCCCAAGATAACGCCGATGAAGAGGACCGAGGCGGCGGAATTGCCACGGCGGCGAACACCGTGCTCGAAGAAGAACGCGCGCCTGACCTCGGGATGCACCAAAGAACAAAATAAGATCACCACTAGACTCAGTGAAGCAATGCGATCCTAAAGGACCAAGCGCCGAAGCTTGATACTTACTAGAACGCCAGGAAGCTCGTGGGGCCGAGCTCACCGGAGGCGGGGACGAAGACACCACCCTTGGCGATTCACTGGACGACAAGGATCCGGGATGGCCAAAATGGACGCGGCACCGAGTGTGGTTCACGATGGTGAGGTTGTGGGCTCAAGGGCTTCTCCAACGCGGCAGCGCTACCTTCGTTCCCTCTCCGGGCGAAACAAGAAATCGGGTGGAGATAGCACGAGAACGCAAAGGAGAAGAAGTGGGTGAGCTCAGGGCTTTTATGAAGTCACGACGATGCCTCCCAGCCGGACACGAGGGCATAAAGGTGGCAGCGACGAGGTACGTGGCGCGCATGCGATCGCCGCGAGCTCCGGTGGTGCGGAGAAGACGAGGTGATCTCGACGGTAGGGTCCACCGTCGGCCGCCGACGGCGGTGCGAGCCGATGGTTTGACTCGATCAAGATCGCGGCGACCGTTGGATCCGAAATGGACTACCGAGATTGGTGTATGCATTCGGACAGTCGGTTGCGACGCAAGCGTGGATCGTTCGATTTGCATCGGACGGTCACGATCGATTGGACTTCGCGCAGCGGTGCAGCTAGGCGGTGCGACCGAGTCAAGTGGTGCGGATCGGTTTGAGTCGGACTCGGGTTCGAGCCGACAAGCGATGTTTTCGATTTTTAATTTTAAAAGCTAAGAGAGTTTAGGGAATTTTTAGAGATAGATCCCGAGCTCCAAAAATTCCGAAATTTTTATGGTAGCTACTTGAGACAGAGAACAACATTGCATAAATTTTCCAGAACTTTTTATGCACTGAAAAGTTCTGCAGAAAATTCACAAGCATGCTGACCTAGGATTTGACCAGATTTTCAACTAGTTTGACTTAGCCATTTGAAATAGCAAATAAAATCTAAAAATTGTGAAATAATTCAGGGAGGTAGATAGGATGATCATGATGATAGGAAAAATAATTTAAGAGGATGATCACAAGTTTGAAAGCTAAGAATCTGATAACAACAATTTCCAATCACAAGGATTAAATTCTAAAAATTGGAAATTGCTAGGGAAAATTGTAGAAACTTTCAAACGATTTGAAGAGACAACAAAAGTTTTTATTTCTCCTCAAAATTTTACATTTGAAATACAAACCCTAAGTTAGGGCTGTTACAAAATGCTAGGACTGAGAAGCGAATTCCCTGGATAGAGGATGAGGATGTTAGCTTGATGAGCTCTTGGATAGAAAATTCAACGGACTCTACCTGTGGAGCTGATAGAGGTGGCAACCAATATTGGTCCGCTGTTGTTCAATCATACAACAAGACAGCTCCACCCCATAGGAAAAGGAATCTGAAGCAATGCAAGGATCGATGGCACAAGATTAACAGGTGGTGTGACCTCTTTGAGTGTGCTTATGTAAAGGCTCGCAGAGTATTTACAAGTGGATATTCGGATCAAATGTGGATTGATGCAGCCCACAAGTTCTATGTGGTAGACAACAAAGAAGCAAAGCTAGGACCCTTTGTCTTAATAGAGGTTTGGAAAATTTGCCGAGATGTGTCGAAGTGGAAAACATACAATGAAGAGCTAAGGAATGCACGGAAAAGGAAATCATTTCACCTTGAAGAAGATAATGTTGACAATGATCAAACTGTAGATGAGATGCCAAAGCGACCAATGGGTCGAAGGCGGCCAAAAAGGCAGCTGTAGCTGCAAAAAGGAAGTCAAAACAACTCAGCTCAAATGAAGATGGCACCTCAAAGGAATCTGCTATTGATCTAGACAAATTTGATAGATTTAGCAAATTCCAGGAGGAAACAAATGCAAAACACATGAAGTTATTGGAACTGCAACAAAAGCTATCATCTGAGAAGCTTGAGACCACAAAAATTGCCCACCTTACAGCACAAGAGAACAAAGAAGGAAAGAAGCTAGAGAAAGAATCAAAGATGATGGAGGCTTATAACAATCTCATCTCACAAGATACAACTTCAATGTCCGATGAGGAAAAGGCGGAGCGAGTTGTTGCCATGAAGTGTCTTAGGAAGGCCCTTTTTCCTGAAAATATCTAAATAGGTAAGTTGAGCAACCTGTATATGTTAACTGCTATTTTCTGAGGATGAATTGTGATCTGAATGCTATCTGAAATGTTAGTGAACTGCTATCTCTTCGAATGTTCAGATAAGTTTTAGTGTCTTGAATGTTAGTGAAATGCTATCTGAATGTTGGTCTACCTATCTGAATTTTGTCTGAACTAGCAATATGAATGTAATCTGCATGCATGCATTTTCCATGCGTAGTGCTCCACTAGTTGATTATGATCCATGAATGTGAACAGATGGTCCATGAATGTGAACAGATTGTCTGAACTAGCTGATTACTGCTCCACTAGCGTGTCAGTTAGCATGCGTAGTGAACAGAGATGCTCCACCCAGCCGCAGAGGTGCTCCACTAGCCAATGTCAGTTAGAATGTATGTAAACGTGTTATCTTTCATATTATAAATTGGCACTAGTTGCGTCGTGCTACATATCATTTTTCCCTTCCACCACCTGCTCTAGTTACTTCCTATGGAGCCACATGATGAAGAAGATGAGCTGCAAGATGCCGAAGACATTGATCCTGCAATGGTGTTCACCGTGGAAGATATGCTAGCAGAGGATGAAATCTTAGAAAGTATGCTAGAAGAGGAATTGAAGGCCGACATCGATGGAGAAGCGTCAACAGTATCTCGCCGTCGCCGACAGAGTGGACCACGAAGGTACATACCAAGAAATCGAGAAGCAGCTCATGATGATCTTGTCGCTAATTACTTTTCTGCAAATCCTATCTACACCGATGAGATGTTCCGTAGGAGATTTAGGATGAATAAGCCGCTGTTCTTACGTATCGTACATGCACTTAGTGATTGGTCTCCTTATTTCACCCAAAGACCTGATGCTACCGGTAGGAGTGGACTTTCACCGCTTCAAAAGTGTACCGCGGCTATCAGGATGCTAGCTTATGGAACCTCGACTGATCAACTTGATGAGGTGTTAAAGATAGCTGCAAGCACTTGTTTGGAGATTTTGGGAAATTTTGCTGAAGGAGTGATTGAAAAATTCGGTGAAGAATATCTACGCCCTCCAAGAAGCGATGAACTGGAAAAAAAACTTACGAGAAAATGAGGCTCGTGGTTTTCCAGGAATGTTGGGAAGCATCGATTGTATGCATTGGGCATGGAAGAATTGTCCGAAAGGTTGGGCAGGCATGTTCACACGTGGTGATAAAGGCGTTCCTACTATGATCCTTGAAGCAGTGGCAACTCGGGATCTTCGTATATGGCATGCTTTCTTTGGTACCGCCGGGTCTCAGAACGACATAAACGTTCTAAACAAGTCACCATTGTTCATTCAAGTAATAAAAGGGGAAGCTCCTGCGGTACACTATAATGTAAATGGAACACAATATGACATGGGTTACTATCTTGCCGATAAAATTTATCCAGAATGGGCAGTATTTGTGAAGACAGTGACGGCCCCTCAGTCGGCGGAAGACAAATTATTTGCATTGATGCAAGAAGGGGCAAGGAAAGATGTCGAGTGTGCATTTGGTGTGCTGCAATCACGCTTTGATATTGTCCGTCGACCAGCAAGGTTATGGAAGCAAGAGGACGTTATCAATATAATGCAAGCTTGTGTTATCCTTCACAATATGATAGTGGAAGATGAGAAGGATTCAATTAGAGAAGTCTTGGATTTGAATGAGAATCCAAGTGCGACGATAGTGCTCCCACCTGAAGTTCGTACAAGCGACAACCCTGATCCTACTTTCGTAGAGGTACTTCATAGAAATTCCGCTATCAAAGCTCGGCCAACACATAGAAAACTCAAGAAGGATCTAATCGAGCACATATGGCAACGCTATGGAAACAAAGGAAATTAGACAAAAAGCGTTGCATCTATATGTAATTATTATATTGATGGTTTCAAAAATATTGTAATCATGTTGCTCTTATTTATCCTTGATACATTTTCTATCAAATAGCCACATAGTAGTATACACAAATTTATTTATAGTAGATCCTAGCTACATGCATAGCATTAAACAGCTTACAGACAAACCCCTGTCTGTGGGTTGTATGACCTGTCTTTATACCTGTCTGTATGATAGAATCGAGACGCTTAGAGACGGTCCTCCGTCTCACTGTTGTACATGCCCTTACACCTCGCAAAAAAAAAAAGGTTTAATATTTTAATTTTGACGGTTAGGTGTGCTTTTTTCTCTTGTATTTTGATGTACAGTTTTGCTATTTGTAACATGCCTGAATTTTTTTTAAGTCTGAGTCAATTTTTCTTATCATTGGATTTATACGAACATCATATGATTGGATGTTGATACATGTGATGAAGATACAACTTATGCTTAAGAAAATTTCAATCACCTTACACCATGTTGAATCATAATGTTGAATATAGTTCTCCAAAATTACACCTCCTTAGTTTTTCCATTGTATTTACTGAAGCCTACCTCTTGGATGTTGCATGTGGATCAACCGGCTAATTTGCATTCCATCAATCTTGCTGTACATGCACTCTCCATGGTGTGGTCATCAAGCCTAATTGTCTCTAGGAAAAATTAATTAGCAAGACAGTTAAATACAGGACATTTGCTCCCATGTCTGCAATCTTTTTTTCTTTGGGAAACATGCAGCACGTTCGTTCCTAATATCCTGCCAGATCAAGACAAAGATAGTAGCGAAGAGGGCTTGCTAGTTTTGTTCCATTCTTGATTTTCTGGCAGGACCTATTTTTATTGAGATGATGTCATACTTGATTTTGTGGATAGAAGACTCCAAAACTCCCCCAAAAAATTCAGAGTTCTCACTGAAGTACACTACCTCAGCATGCAACAGCGAGAGGATTGAAGCCCTAGGTAAAACTGATAGCTGGGAGCCACGTCTTGGTAAGGTGGTCAGTTTGGAAAGTATGATTTATTCCATCGGATTGGAATAACGGTGTCTACCTGTACATGCATATGAGTGCGTCTTAGTGGGAGCTCTGTGAGGTGTCTATCTTATAATCACACCAAATTAGGTTAGCCTAATTCTAGACGTGTGCAAAGGGTGTGTCCCAGCGTGTGTTCATATGTGTCTATCTTATAATAATAATAATAAAAAGTGAAACTCACAGCAGTAACTTTTTTGAAAACATTAGATCGGAGAGGGTGGCTTGTGAGCCTCTTTTTTTAGGTGTGTGGTGAGTTTTCTTTTTTCCGAGATCACGATGGGAGGAAAAGCAGTGGACGTGATGCAAGGGCTTGAGGGGTTGGATTTATTTCTTTTTATTCAAATCATCTCTAGGCAAAAGATTAAATCTAAGAGCCATAAGATTAATGGTAGATATCTCTTTATAATTAGGGATCACCAGATTGATGGCCATATGTTTAATTTTGTGTTTTTTTAAAAAATATATTTTCCCGTTTTCTTAGGGATGCAAAATGCTTGTCATCAACTTTTATTAATTTTAGACTTGAACTACAAACTTCTCTTTGATCTCCTTGAGGACGAACTAATTTGCATTCCATCCTGTGCATGTCCATAGTTTACGGGCCTCCCTCAACCCTCTTAAATCCATCAGGACCCCCAAGTAATTTTGCTATTTTTCTGGTTTTTAACCGTAAGGGATTCTCTATTTTCTGGAAGTGCATACTTCCAAGCATAAATCATCTACTTTCCATCGAGACGGGCCCTTTCGTTTTACATTGCAAAGAGACCCCGTACAAGGCAATCAATAACGTTGAGGAATCATCGCTGGTGAGTACAGTCCGAGCGATTACCTCGTAGACAAACTCAGAATCGTAAGAAATAGATTGAACACAGAGATATAGGGGGACTTCTTGCTTCTTTTTATTTCTTCATGAATCAATCAATCGTTTACAGTGAATAGCACCTTCTATTTATAGGCTAGAGACTCTACTAGGGTTTGGGATGGGGAGCCCATACATGGGCCGGCTTCCGGGCCGAGCCCATAGCTTCTTAACACTCCCCCTTGGGCACCCATCCTCACATGTTCATGTCTTGTCAAAACTTCATAAAAACCTAGCGGGAAAATTTTGGAGAAATAGCACATGGTACAAGTTCTGTTGCGTTGCACGAATTGTCTCATTAAAAACCTTAGTCGGGAAACTTCAGGAAAACTCGTCAAGAGAAAAAGAGTGCAATCCACCCAATTTCATTTAATCTCCAGGATTTACTCTTTGGGTACTCGATCTTCATGATCAAGCTTTAATAATGAGTTCGTGAAGATTCTCCTCCTGAATTCTGCACTTCTCTAAGTCTCATCATTACAATTAACGTATGCATCTTTCAAAGCTAGACGCTGGAAGTGACTTAGTGAATAAATCTGCAAGATTCTCATATGACTTAGTATGCAGTACCTTGATTCCGTTCTTCTTTTGCAATTCATGAGCATAGAAGAACTTGGGGTTGATATGCTTTTGTGAGGGGATTCTTCACAAAACCCATCTGCACTTGTGCAACACAAGCTGCTTTATCTTTATAGATAATAATGGGAGTTTACGTGGTATTCAATCCACATAGCTGCTGGATGTGGTGAATCATCCGTCGAAGCCAAGCACATTCCCATGAGGCCTCGTACAGTGCTATTATTTTCAAGTGGTTCATCGAAGTTGGTATAAGACTCTACTTAGACGATTTTTATGGAATTACGTTTCCACCACATAGGAATACATAGCCTGTTTGCTATTTGGCTGTATGCGGGTCCTGCAAGTACCCGTTATCTGTATTGCTATTTATAGTTAAGTCTCGGTTCTTTCTGTAGAGCAGACCAAGTTATGTGCTTCCTTGGAGGTATCAGAAGCTGTCCTTTGTTCCCTGCCAATGCCTTTGGTAGGTTCTGCACTATACCTTGCTAGTAGGTTTCTGGGAAATACAATATCCGTTCTAGTACAGTTTGCTAAATATATTAGTGCTTCTATTGCACTTAAGTGTGAGAATTTCGGTCCCAGGACTTCCTCCCCCTCTTTTTTAGATTTGTACGGGTCTTTGTTTTGTTGCAAAGATCTCCCGACCATTAGCACTTTCAAAGGGTATGCCTTTCCAAAGTCAAAACTTTCTAACATTTTATGAGTATAGGTTGACTGGTGTACAAATATCCCTTCAAGGGAATGCTCAAGCTGCAAGCATAAGCAATATCTGTTTTTATCCAAATATTTCATTTCGAACTCCAACTCCAGGTAAGAGCTTGCTTTCTTGATATCTTTCAGGGTTCCGATGATATTCAGATCATCTTCATACTCTGAGATTATACAAAATCTATTCTGAGATCGTCGTATAAATACAAAAAGATTATTCTCATTGTTCGTGTAGCCTTTCTTGTATAGAAAGTCTTTTCAAGCGATTATACCATATTCTGCCGGATTGCTTAAGTTCGTACAGTGACTTCTTGAGTTTCACACTATACATATTTTTTTTTTGCTCTGTTTTGGTTCGAAACAGTGATACATTCAGGTATCTTCATATAAATGTATGAATCCAATATTTCATAAAGGCATGTGGTACCCCATCCATCAATTTCACTTCTAACTTCAAGTTCACTGCCATTGAGATAAATGTCTAAAGGGAGTTCCGCCGATGACCGAGGAATAGGTTTCTTCATAATCATCTCCTGAACGTTCAGTGAAAACTGTGTACAACAAGCATTGTTTCTTTTCATTTCTCTTTCGAACAAATACCCACTTATACCCTACGGGGTGCACAAGGGGAGACGTGTGGCTTACAGGCCCAAACACATTTCTTTTATTCAGAGAGAATAATTCAGTTTCTATTGCCTTTTTCTAATATGATCTTTTCTTTCATTCAACGAGCGATGCAGGCTCTGAATCAAGATTGATGATTATGGCAAGTTTCTTTGCAAAGTAAATGTCGACATTTGATGTTGTCATATTCAAATATTCTCTCGAGGTCATAAAGTTTATAGCTATTTCTTCAAGAGGTGATTCTTCTAATGCTTCTACTTGCTCACCGCTGCTTCCAATTGCGGGGCAAGTCCCTTTAGTTTTTCAGCTCCGATGTGTGCGCACACATCCATGCTGATGTCTCCCTTCATGGGGATGTTCAATTCTGGTATGCATTTTCTGAAAGTTCCATACCGACACTAGGTCTCAACTGGCTCCCCTTCTGGTTCTGGGGCACTTTGGTGATCGGCTGTGTCAAGTCCCTCTCATCCTTTTCCACTAGGCGTCCCCGGTTACTTCGGATTCGAGGGGCCGGAGTTCTCGTCCTTTTATTCTGAGGCCTCTTGACGGGATTAGGGATACCTTCATTGGTATTTCAACCCTCTCCGGTGCATTGCGTACAGGCATATGCGACTTGGTCACGCTTTTCAAATCACTAAAGTGGTCAGGCAGTTGATTCGCTAATACTTGCAAATCAATTATCTTCTAGACTTCAATTATCTTCTGGACTGCAATTATCTTCAGGACTTCAAATGTCTTCTAGACTTCTTTATTTGCTTTACTAGTGCGCGGTCATATGTATTGATTTTAATTATCTTATGGACTTCAATTGTCTTCTAAACTTCAATTGTCTTCTAGACTTCAATTATTTCCTGATATTTTCATCAAGGGTTGATTTCCTCCCCCTAATGATGGAAAAACTAACCTCATCTAATATACTAGCAGTGAATCGAGCATTATGCAAATCTCCAGTCATAGGTTCCAAATACTTGATTATGGATGCTGTCACATAACCAACGTGTATCACAGACTTTCGGAGAAGGCCCATTGTAATTCGCTGTGGTGGTGGTATAGGTATACAAACCTTGCGACCAATCCTGCGAAGATGATAAGTTTTCGGTGCTGACTCTTGCGCTAGTTGCTTAGGTTGATGGATGTTATAGGCCGACGGTCTAAAATTGATGAGAGCTGCTGCGAGTAGAACTGCGTGTCCCCAACATGTAGTTGGTAAATTACAATTCTTCAAAGTTTTGCCAGTCCATTCTGGGTGCGGACATGCGGTACAAAATGCTCAACTTTAATTCCTATTTTCATGCAATAATCATCAAGTGCTTTCGGAGTAAGTTCTCCGGCGTTGTCCATTCAGGTGGACTTCTCATGTAAATAATCTAGACCCGTCATTATGTGTTGATGGAGTTTTGGTGATTAATGATAAATCTAATTGGGAGACTAACACTCTTATTGATATACATATTGTGTAGTCTTATTTGGATATAAAGGTGAAAATCTTGAAGGCATGCAAGTGATTAATGACAAATGCACTTGTGAGACTAACACTCCTAGTGTTATATCATGTTTAGTCTCAGCTTGGATATAAAAGCAAAAATCCAAACATGTATGTATTCATTAATGACAAATCTATTTGTGAGACTAACAATTCTATTGATTATCTATTACTTAGTCTCGTTTGGATATAAAGATGAAAATACAAGAGGTATGCATTCTACTTCTTCTTATTATATCTTGTTGCATTTCTCGGATCCAAAATATAGGTTAAACTCCACCAAAAAGGTTAATTTGGATATGTGCATATGTTTCCATTACACATTTGTGTATGCACACATTTAGGGGGGTTCATTCTATATTTTGTGGTTTCATTAGTATTGATTCGTATTCTCTTTCCACATATATTAAGGATCTTTACTTTGAAATATATCCTTGAATATATATAACTTGTGTAGTTAATATATTCATATAAGTATATGAGAGCATATGAGACTTGCGTAGTTCATATATGCTCATATATCCTTGAATATATATAACTTGTGTAGTTAATATATTCATATAAGTATATGAGAGCATATGAGACTTGTGTAGTTCATATATGCTCATATATCTTTGAATATATCTAACTTGTGTAGTTAATATATTCATATGAGTATATACAACTTGTGTAGTTCGTATACACTCATATTTGGTATATATAACTTGTGTAGTTCATATATACTCAAAGTATATACAACTTATGTAGTTCGTATATAATCATGGTATATATAACTTGTGTAGTTCATATATACTCTTATGTAAGCGTATAAGACTTGTGTAGTTCATATATGCTCATATATCCTTGAATATATCTAACTTGTATAGTTAATATATTCATATGAGTATATACAACTTGTGTAGTTCGTATACACTCATATTTGATATATATAACTTGTGTAGTTCATATATACTCAAAGTATATACAACTTGTGTAGTTCGTATATACTCATGGTATATATAACTTGTGTAGTTCATATATACTCTTATGTGAGCGTATAAAACTTGTGTAGTTCATATATGCTCATATATCCTTGAATATATCTAACTTGCGTAGTTAATATATTCATGAGTATATACAACTTGTGTAGTTTGTATACAGTCATATTTGATATATACAACTTGTGTAGTTCGTATATACTCATAGTATATATAACTTGTGTAGTTCATATATACTCTTATGTGAGCGTATAAGACTTGTGTAGTTCGTATATGCTCGTATTTCCTTTCATTCAATTACTTGCTATTGAAGTGATTATCATCAATTACCAAAAAGAAAAAGATTGTGGTATCTTGTCCCAACCATTATGAGTTAATGGTATGATGTGGTAATTAATGATAATCATATTGTGGAACTAACGTTTCTCCTTGAGTTGGATAGGTTGAGTTCCATGGTGTTGAAGACTTTGGATGACATCATGTGTTGATGATTATCAAGTCAAGGATCGGGATAATGGAAATCATCATGTGTCGATGATGTTATAAACAAGATCCCGAAGTGAAGAAAATCATTATGCGTTGATGATATTGAAGTGAAAAGTTTGAAGTAAAGGATGCATCATGAGTTAATGCGTGTCAAGTTCAAAGTAGATGAGATGATCATTGGTTGATCATCAAGTCAAGAGGAGACTCATCATGAGTTGATAGAAGTCAAGTGAAGATTGCATCATGGGTTGATGCATGTCAAGATCTCAAGGAGATGATAATGTGTTGATCATCAACTTAAAGAGAAGGTCCATCATGTGTTGATGGAGAAGAGCAAGTGGAAGATTGCATCATGGGTTGATGCATATCAAGACTCGGGATGGAAGATGTCATCATGTGTTAATGGACATCAAGTCGAGATCCCGAAGCAAAGGAAATCATCATGTGTTGATGATTGTTAAGTCAAGGACCCGGACTTGAAGTGAAGATGTGCGTCATCAAGCTTCAAGGGGATGCGAAAGGCAAAGGTATGACTAGCTAGGGGTAAGGATGTGTTCCTAGTTTTTTACCGGTCTTGGTGTTTGGTTGTAAACCGGATTGCTAGTATAGGTTGCCGTACTATTAAGAGGGGTCTTGATTAGTAGTTGGAGTTAGTCATGTGTTGATAGCTCATTGTGTTTGCTCTAGCTCAACTTAACATGTTGCCAATATTTGCGAATGTGTTTTGCAAGTAGTTGTGGCTCATGGTTACTCCTTGTAACATGTGACTTTAGTTTGCAAATGTGTTTTGCAAATGGTTTAAGTCCATGTATCTTATTCCTTGTGGTGTGATTCTATAAGTGTGCAAATGTGTTTTGCAACTTGTTGAGAATCTCTCACTTTAACCCTAGTTTGTATCGCTTGTTAATTGTGCAAATGTGTTTTGCAAATTGAGTTGAAGCGGAGTGCAATTTGTGGTGTGATTCTAAAAGTTGGCAAATGTGTTTTGTAACTTGTTGAGAATCTCACCTACATACCTTGTTTGCATTTTATATCTTTTGCAAATGTGTTTTACAAATTTGAGTTAAAAAAGAAATGCAAAATCCTGAGTTGCTCTCTGGTGCGGTTTGACCGTAGTTGTAATACCGAACTGACCGGACCTACGGGTCAAGTGGCCCAATCATTTTTTTTTCCAAAAAGATGTTTTTCTGGTTTCAGCCAGTGCGGGTTGACCGCAGGTGTAAGCGCGGTCTGACCGGTCCCTCGGGTCAAGGACCCGGTCAGCTTTTTCTAGAGAGCTGATTTTCTAGTTTCGGCTGGTGCGGTCTGACCGACGTGCTGTGTGCGGTCTGACCGGGCTGGCGGGCTTGACCGGCCATTGGTTGGTGGTCAGACCAGTTGTGCCCCAACGGCTAGTTTTCTGACCGTTGGAGGGGGTGCGGTCTGACCGGCCGAGTGCCTGCGGTCTGACCGGCCCTGCTGATTTTTCAGCAGAACTTCTCCCAACGGCTAGTTTTTGTGTGTGAGCTATAAATACCCACCTTGACCATGTGAGGGGAAGTTGCTGGTGACCCTGGACATTCCATTGAGCAAAGAGCAAGCCCTCTACACTCTCTTGTGCATGTGTTGCACTTAGTGAGCTTTGAGAGGAAAATCCTAGTGCATGTGTTGCATTAGGTGGTGGATTTAGTATCCACGTTAGCTTAGACACTTGATTGGTCCAAGTGAAGGTTGAGTCTTGTTACTCTTGGTGTTTGCCGACACCTAGACGGCGTGGTGGCGTCGCGGTCCGGTGATTTTCTCAAGTGAAGCTTGTGAGAAGGCCTGATGTTTATGAGTGGCTTGGTGCTCGTCATCTCCGGAGTGGAGTAAGAGCAACCCTAGTGGAGCGAGGTGTTGATACCTCGGAGGAAGGCTTAATTTGTGGAGCCGGCCTAATTGGTTTGGGTTTCCCTCAACGTGGATTATGGGAGACCGGCAAGTCTTCGACCACCACGGTAAAATATCATTGTGTCTCGTGTGCTTCTTGTGATTAGCTTTCATATGCTTACATTATGCAATTTACATTCATAGTATAATTACTTATTCATTTGTATGTTTGCTATCTTGTATGTGTTTGATTGATCATATCATTAGTTGATAGCTTACAAGTCTTTGCTAAATTGCTCTATTTATCATTGACTTGTATTGTTGGTGCACTTAGTTGAACCTAGGGGATTTAGGTCTTAATTGTGCAAAACCGTATTTGTATTAGCTTCCGCATTAGAAATTGGTTTTAGCGTATAGAAGTTTTAAAACGCCTATTCACCCCCCTCTAGTCGGCCTCCTCGATCTTACATCATGATGATCATAAAAATATTTCTAACTTAATTATCTGCGACATTTAGCTATGAAAAAGTGTGATTTCTCGTAGACAATAAACATATGTGCGACCATTCTGAGGAAGCATCGATGAGCACCATAAAATACCTAAAATGACCCTTACAGGGGCTGTATCGGACCGCAAATGTCTCCCTGGATACAGTCCAGGAATGTCGGGACTTCATCCTTCGCTTTCAGAGAAAAAGGTCTAATAATTAATTTTCCGGTGGCACATACAGGGCACACAAAATCTTTCTGATTCGAAAAATTGTTTATATTCATATTATGTCCGTGTGAATTGTTAATTATATTTTCCATCATCCTAAGACCTAGGCGGCATAATCTATTATGTGAGAGATAGGTAAGTTCAGAGCTTCTGAATACGGTTTTCAAGGCAGTATAGGCTGTAGGTGCCTTAATATTAGTATAGTATAGCTCAGTTTCATATGAAGGAAGACATTCTAATGCTATTTTTTACTTTCTTCACGCTTTGTAATGAGCAGGTATTCTGTACCATACTCTTCTTCAGTCTCTGTGAGAAAACTGTTAGTGCGAATATCCTTGAGAGTTCTAGTCGATTCTGAGTACAATAAGTCTTCTTCAATGACCAAAGTTGTGCCCATTGAGAGTATAATTATGACCTTTCCTGAGCCTATTATACAAGTATCGCTGCCTGCGACTGCCGTAAGACTACTAGCATTCTTGCTGATCGACTGGAAAAATTTCTGTTTCTCTCAGGATGGTATTCGTTGTGCTGCTACCTGCTAAGCACACTTCCTCCATAAGGCGCCACACGCGTTCCAATATAATGTACTTTATTAATATGTAGCAGAAAACAAGCAACACATAAATAAAATACTTTAGATATCAGAACGTAACTTGCTGTAATAAAGACGGAAAAATATGTTTTGCATGAGTCATGATAAGAATTTAATGCTTTGCTCTACTAGAGCTTGCAACCATTATTCAATAATTCAAAAATTCTGCTCCAATTACAAACTGCAAGTTTCTATAAAAGATCCGAGTGCAACACGTGCACTAGATCTAATAGGCGAAGTATTCTGGAACTTCTGCCTCAATCGGCTTCATGCGCTATCTTCTCCTTCTTGGGTAGCTACGGCTGCGGCCACAGCGATGTCCAAAGGAGGGATGATGTGGGCTGCTACTGGGTTGTCCACATTCATAAGTGCAACTAATGAATGTGAATCCTCTGTGCCTGCAATGGCGAGGTATGCCTCATACTGTCATATGTCCTTTTTCTTAGACAAGATAGCATTAATAACATGAGCCTCACGACCTTACCCTTCTTGCCCCTCTCCTTCGTGGGAGGCTTCATCACCTTGTAACTGCTATTATTGGCTTCGTGAACAACATTGCTACTAGGTGGCTGTGAGATGTAGTTCTTCCTTGGAACATCATCTTGAAATTTCACAACTTGCATGATGTCAATTAATTCGGCATACTCCATGTAGCCGTCTTGACGATAGTTGCGTGCCGATTGCACCGCATTTGGGTGAAAGATAGAGAGTCTTCTCAATCTTTTGCTCATCCGTGATCACATCACCACAGAATTGAAGACTTATACAAATTCTATACAAATTCTGGTCATGTTGGGTCAGTTCTTCGAACTCCTAGTTCGTAATACTAGTCATTTTGATATTCAAGCAAATAGTTCATAAGATTACTGCAGGTAATAAAAATGGTTGCAAAATTCTCATAATGTTATTCGGACTTTTGGTTCGTGGTTCCGTGTTTTTCTATGCATTTTCATGATTTACTGATATTTTCGGTGATTACAAGCAATATAAACAATCACAGATAATCAAAACAGTAAATACGGTAAATAAATTGCATAGAAATAATAATAACAAAGTTAAACATGCTTCAAATGCAAAAAAAAAACTGATTTCAAAATTGAATTCCCGAGGCTCTTTTCTGCTGGAAAAAGTATTTTCGGCGAATTCTACAATTTTTTTGGGGGGGGGGGGTTAAAACACGAAATCTTAGTTCTGAGAGAAACAATTCGCGTAATTTTCAGATTTCGGAGGGGTTATTCTGCAAGAATGTACATAATCCCATAAATTTTCCAATTCTAAGGGGGGTTTTCACAAAATTTCTAGATCCGCGAAGAATTCTCATAATTTTCAGAACTACGAGGGCCTTCCTGCAAAAATTTCTCCACCCACATATAATCCTCATAATTTTCAGAATTCTGAGGGGTTTTTTCCGCAAATTTTGGGATTTTTTTCTTTTCCACCGGTCGATTCTCTCCCCTTTTTTTTTTCTTTCCGGCTGGGCCAAGTCTCACGGGCTCCCGGCCCAAGTGACCTTTCCTCGGCCCAAAAAAATTTGGCCGGCCTTCATGGGCCCAATGGCCAACCGGTGAAATGGGGTGGGGGTAGGGTTTCCCCTTCCCCTGTGCTTCAAGCGGCGGTGGTCAGCAGCGTGGTCACCGGCGGCCGAGCGGCGCCGGCGCGAGGCCATCGTGGCGGGAGAGGTGGCTCGGTGCGGCGCGCGGCGGCGCGTCGCGGCGGTGATAGCGTGGCGCGCGATGCGACACGCCGCACTGGCGGCGGTTCGCGACGGCGATGCCGCCATGAGCCGGGCGGCCGAGTCGGCGAGACCGAAGATTGAGGTGGTTGGAGCATGGCGCGTGGCGGCCGGCGCTACGGGCGAGGCGATCGGCGGTGGGATCGCGGCGTTTGCGGCGCGTCGGGCCGGTAGGCGGCACTATGGGCGCTCCATGCGGGAGTGGGCGCACTGCGCATGCGGGCGACCGTTCGAGGCCGAGGGGCGCGGAGGGCCAGTGCCATGCGAGGTGGCGGCTCGATCGTGTGTAGGCGAGTGCCATTTTTTCCCTAGCCGCGTTTCTTGCTTCAACCATGTACGAATGGTTCGACCACGTTCGGGCGGCTGGAGGATTCGATCACTTTCAGGTGGCGGCGGCCGAGCGACGCGTGCGCCGATGCAGGTGGCGGCGTTCGGGGCGGCTTCATGCCGGCGACGCGTTGTGGCGGGAGGGGCTGTGTGGGGCAGCGCCGGCCGGCGGAGTTACGGCTCCAAGCCGGCGGTGTCCTCCCCTGTTTTTTTTCGAGTGGTGCCGGTGCCAGCGCCGACCGTGCAGGGCCAAAGGCTACATGCTGTTGGCGGCGACACCATGCGGGCGGTGGTGGCGCGTGCGCGGCGGCGAGGTGGTGCCGGCGCATGCGGCGGCGACGCTTGCCGGGCGGGTCGTGGCCGTGGGTGCGGCTCCAGGCCGACGCGGGTGTCCGGCGGTCTCGGGCCGATTGTTTCATGCGATTTTCTCTCTCTATGCACTGTTCACGTAGAAAACACTGTTCACGTGTAATTACTGTTCACACGTAATCACTGTTCACACGTAATTACTGTTCATGAGAGCATTGCTGTTCATTCAGTACAGTTATCGTTCCTGTGATTACCGATCGGCTTGGCCGGCGATTTCAAGTTGTCTCGCGGTAGATTAGAACGAACTTGCAATTTCAATATACGGTACAATCAACATCCACTCTTTCATGCAATATACCGATCGATATTGTGCCGGTGACTTCAAGTCTGCTCGCGGTAGATTAGAACGAATTTACATCGTAGAAAACCAATCTAGAAAGCTAAATTTGCAGAATTGAAAGCAATCTAGAAAATGCGATTCAATCTACGAGTGTCGTTCATCGGCGGTTACCTTTTCGATGTGAGAAGAGTCGATCGTGTTGATAACGTATTGAGGAACCGTCGCTGACGAGTCCAGTCCGAGCGATTACCTCATAGACAAATTCAGAATCGTAAGAATAATACAAGAACAGAAGGACAAAATAATAGATTGAATACAGAGATGTAGGAGGATTTCTTACTTCTCTTTATTTCTTCATGAATCGATCAATCGTTTACAGTGAATAGCACCCCCTATTTATAGACTAGAGACCCTGCTAGGGTTTGGAATAGAGAGCCCATACACAGACCGGCTTCCGGACCGAGCCCATAATTTCTTAACAAATAATTCTTCTTCTTCCAACTCCGCCACCTCCTCCTCTTGCGTGAAATAAAAGACAGTCAATTCTTCTCCTTTTTTTTGGGCGTGAAATAGATAAAGTATGGCACGTTCTTTTTTCTATAAATTTTGTTTCTCTCAGCAAGGATTATCTTTTTGTTAGTTTTCAAATTACAAAGTATCATATTTATGCCTAACTCGTAACATGACAGGTAACGGCCGCTATAGTTCAAATTTAATTAGGTCCACCATATTAATGACCAAATGTTTTGTATTTTTTTTAAAAAATATATTTCTCTTTTTTTTTTTTAATAACATCTAACGGCCCGCTATAGTTCAATTTTAATTAGGTCCTACCTAATTAAGGGCCGGGTGTTCTGCTTTTTGTGAGAATTTCTAGTGTATTTTCCCTTTTTTCTTAATAGTAGTAAAATGATTATCATCGACTTTTAATGTATAGTATATTTTTTTGAGAATTGTTTCGTCTCAGTTTTTTATGCGAGGGGGAGGGGGAGGGACATATGGCTGTCTGTACGTTAATTGATGATCACTAATTCACAACCAATCCGCCGTAGATTAGTGATATGGACCACAGTGCAGTGCAGCTGGGCTGGACTGGGCTAGGACTCACCAGGCCCAATATGAAGCAAGGGCGTCATACTTTGTGAGGTGTATTTCGAGGTTTAATAGTTAGGAAATTGCTAAACGGAGCACTCGAGGGGTACTCGTTTTTTTCGATCGTCCATTATTGCTATGCGATTCGTGTTTACTTTTATCCTACCGGGCGTGCAAACCGCATCAACAGGAGCTATTTGTAAAGAGGCTGATTAATCGGAGCAATGGGCTTTGTTTGTTACAGTGTGTTAGTTTAAGCCGACAGCATAACAAAAAAATCAGCGTCTAAACAAACCCAACACACAAACCTGTTAAGAGCAGCCGGCCCATGTCAAATGATAGCCCACAAAGCAAAATCCGGCCCGTTTGTTTTTACTAACTTCTCAAACTAGCTCCAACCTCCCACTCCTAGTTAATAGTTGATGGTAGGCGGTGATGCGGGCAACCGCCCCCAACCTCCCACTCCGGGACAATGCTTATGCTTCCCCTGCGAGTGATTGCCGCGGCGGGTTAGCCACTTCCCACTACGAAAAACTACCGCGGCGGGTGGCCTTGTTTCCATAAACATTTATTGCCTTGGAAAATCAGAACTTGACCATAGAATGGCAATTGCTTCCTCGGCTACCACAGCGCACAACGCTGAACTTTTGGCGCAAAGCCTGAAACCATCACTCATCACAAGTTCGGCAACAAGTAATCTTACTACTCCTACTGAAGACGCCAGTTTCTTTCCCCGTAGACGCAAAAACTATTACTACTACTGTAATGATACCATTTGTTTGTTCAAAGCCTCACCTCCCCATGCCACTGCTGCCATGTGAACAAGGCAACAAGCTCACCTCTTAGGGGTACGCAACTGCAGCAGCAAAACCTGTAATAACTGCTCCGTAAGGAAAAGAACAGTCTCGTGCCTTTAAAAGCAGCGCTCAAGTGGCAACTGTAATGGCAGAGGAGGCATTGAGAGCCAGCTAGAGAGCCAAGGGCAGAGGCAGTCCTCCGCTTGTTCACTCATGGCTCTCCTCCGCTGTCTCTTCTTCCTCCTCGCCGTCCTGCTTCCCCGCAATGCCGCTGCCTTCCCGCACCACGGCCCCGCCGCGCACGACTATAGGGAAGCGCTCACCAAGTCCATCCTCTTCTTCGAGGGCCAGAGGTCCGGGAGGCTGCCGCCGTCCCAGCGCGTGTCCTGGCGGAGGGACTCCGGCCTCTCCGACGGCTCTTCCATCAAGGCAAGAACAACTAGAGCACCTCTGTCTATTAGACCATTTCGTCAGCGTTGTCTTCTTTACTTCTTGCCGCTTTTTCCTGACCTATATTTCTTTCCTTCTCTCTTTTTTTTGGCCAGGTTGATTTGGTAGGAGGGTACTACGACGCGGGGGACAACGTCAAGTTCGGGTTCCCGTTGGCGTTCAGCATGACGATGCTGGCGTGGAGCGTGGTGGAGTTCGGCGGCCTCATGAAGGGGGAGCTGCAGCACGCACGGGACGCCGTCCGCTGGGGCTCCGACTACCTCCTCAAGGCCACCTCCCACCCCGACACCGTCTACGTCCAGGTACGCGCACGCGCGCGCGCCCCAACCACCGTCACTTGCTCATGTGCCGGCCTATTCCTTGTTCGCTGTCATTTCTCTTGGTTCCCCTGGTTTACAGCTGCTCTGCTTATGCCACCGTTTTAACTCCTTCCTGGTCAAACAGAGTCCATGTTCCTTTTCTTCTCACTATCCCGAAAGATTCTAAACAGCGACGAGGGGTGTTGTTCGCAACAAAGTACAAACATCTCGGAAATGTTGTTCTTTTCTTCGCGAACAAGAGCTCTGTACTAGGCGCTCATGGCATCATGTGGACCAAGGTTGCAAACAGTGTGGGGGTCTTTGCCTGGCTTGCTCCTCACTGTGTGTGGGCTCTCTGTTGTCATAGGTCGGGGACGCGACCAAGGACCACGCGTGCTGGGAGCGGCCGGAGGACATGGACACCCCGAGGACCGTGTACAAGGTCGACCCCGGCACCCCCGGCTCCGACGTCGCCGGCGAGACCGCCGCCGCGCTCGCCGCCGCCTCCCTCGTCTTCCGCAAGTCCGACCCGGCCTACGCCAGCCGCCTCGTCGCCAGGGCCAAGAGGGTACGTACGCAACGCAACGCAGCCTTGCCTCCTCCGCTTCGTCGGTGCTCTCTGCATCTGGCTGTACAGGGCAATGATGCTCCGTCTCGTCTCGTGTATAGGTGTTCGAGTTCGCGGACAAGCACAGGGGCACGTACAGCACCAGGCTCGCGCCATACGTCTGCCCATACTACTGCTCCTACTCCGGATACCAGGTGTGCCAAGAAAGTGATTTAAAACTCATGCTCTTGCTCCCATTGGCTGCAGAGTCCTGTGAAAAGGATACGGGAGCTCTCTGTTCTATGTGTTGCCTTTCGCTTATGATACTATTTCCTCGATCTCATGTGTTGTTTGTGTATGAACAGGATGAGCTGCTATGGGGCGCCGCATGGCTACACAGGGCGACCAAGAACCCGACCTACCTCAGCTACATCAAGGTGAACGGCCAGCTCCTCGGCGCCGACGAGCAGGACAACACGTTCGGCTGGGACAACAAGCATGCCGGAGCCAGAATCCTCATCGCCAAGGTAGTGTATATGTCACCATTACCACCGTACCGTGGGTGTGTACCGGGAAGAAGAGATTGTAACATTTGTATGCGTGGTGCAGTCGTTCTTGGTGCAGAAGGTTGCTGCGCTGCAGGAGTACAAGGGCCACGCGGACACCTTCATCTGCTCCATGGTTCCCGGGACCCCCACCGACGCGACGCAGTACACCAAAGGTGGCCTGCTGTTCAAGCTCAGCGACAGCAACATGCAGTACGTCACCTCCAGCTCCTTCCTCCTGCTCACCTACGCCAAGTACCTCACCTTCTCCAAGAAGACCGTCACCTGCGGCGGCGCCACCGTCACGCCGCAGCGCCTCCGCGCCATCGCCAGGCGCCAGGTGAGCAACATCGCCGCGCATTGGATTGCCAATGTTAGGTCATTTTTCAAGGATTTTGTCCTGACCTCGCGTGCAATGGTATGTTTGTATTTGTCTTGCAGGTTGACTACTTGCTGGGGAGCAACCCGATGGGCCTGTCGTACATGGTGGGGTACGGGGCCAAGTACCCGCGGAGGATCCACCACCGCGCCTCCTCCCTCCCCTCCGTCGCGGCGCACCCAGCCAGGATCGGCTGCTCGCAGGGGTTCTCCGCGCTCTACTCCGGCGTGCCAAACCCCAACGTGCTGGTCGGCGCCGTCGTCGGGGGCCCCAACCTGCAGGACCAGTTCCCCGACCAGCGCAACGACTACGAGCACTCCGAGCCGGCCACCTACATCAACGCGCCGCTCGTCGGCGCGCTCGCCTACCTCGCCCACTCCCACGGCCAGCTCTAGGAGCAAGCAAGACTGACCTGCTGCCGTACCGTCTTAATTAGTCTCCGGTGGATTAGCGCAAGTTAATTGATTGTGATTCGGGGACCCCAGTGCAAGCAAAACAAGAGCACTAGTGGGTCTTGATTTATTGTTACTCGCATGGTGCTCAAGTGTACTGTGGTTGCAACTAGCAACTCAATTGTCAAATCAAGCGCTTCAATTAAGAGATTCTACTTGATTGGTACTACTTCTCATGGAGTAGTTACTAGTATCATTATGAATGTGTTGACAAGACTAGATTTGTCCCCAAAGTACTTGTTCATTAGACACGGTTATAACCTGCAGACATGCCCTCCTACTCCTAATGAAGTGGTGATCTTTAAAGGAGGGATATGGATTTCTGAAAAAGGGACCGTAAAACCAATTGATGTTTCAAATGGCCAATCCAAAGGAACAACGGACCACATGTCCATGTCCCAGGTTAACAGTGTAGCTGTATAGCGAAGAATGCCCAGCAAGTTCAATAAGCTAACACACCAAGCATGAACAGTTGTGCTAACACCATCTTGGCCTTCTTGAGTGCAACCCTCTTCCAGTGGCACACGGGATGCACGCTGTAGTAATAGTAATCTGAGTTGTAGTAATAGTAATCTGAGTCGGTTGCTACAGTCATTTACGATAATACTGTAGCATCGGTATTGTGTATTATTGATCTAAACCGTTCTGAGACGATTGGACGATACAAAAGATGCCTAATGCACATCTACTGTGTGGGTATACATATACAACCTTTTTGCGATAATATTGTAGCATCAGTATTGCATATTATTGATCTAAAACATGTTCGCATATTATTGATCTAAAACATGTTCTCGGGCGATTGGATGGTGCGAAAGAGGACTAATGCACTGTGGGTGTGGGTATACACCTATGCCAAAATTGTCAAATAAGATGAACCATCGGCCAAGAGGAAGTTTGTGTGAGGCACTAGTACAATGTAGTAGTCATTGTTATTGTTTTTCTTGTGTTTTGCTAGGCTTTGGAAATTTAGGCAGGGCCTTCTGTTGGATGAACGAGAATAACTGAACTGAAATGGAGCCCTCAGTTTTAATTTATGGCTCGGTGACACTGGCAGGTAGGTATTCTCGGTTCTTGCGTGACCCACATGGCAATGGCTCACCGGTGTACTTCCCCAAGCGTAACTGCCCAACCGCAAGTGCTATAAATGACCTCACTCCGCAGAAGGAATCCAAGATCGGATGTGGTAGAATTGAAATCCCACATCTATGCTCCAAGGGGGCAATACATCTCACACATGTGCTTGTGAAGCCAAATAATCCTAGCTATAATTGAATATATTTATGATACTTAACCTTGCAATTGCAGTAGATCAGTAGTAGGTGTCCTCACATTGTTGGGCTGGTCGTACGGCACTCAAATTTTTTAGCTGAAGGATTTCTGAGCTGGCTACTGAAATTAAACAGTAGATTTTCTGTCAGATCCCGCCATTTTTAGGCTCCTTTGCGAGCAGAGCAGAGATCACATGACGGGTGGATGGTTTCAATGCAAACATAACGACTGCCTGAAATATTCAGCAGCATAAACAACAAATATACTTTCACCGGGACCTGCACAGCCACCGCGACTCTTCATCGGCATCAGAGAATGAGATGTCCAGCGAGTATAAACTACCACTAGCAATAAATAATAACACGAAGCCTGTTTGCTTTGCGTTGCGCCCAAAGTTCCCGCCAAATTCGATCCTCCCTTCGTCTCTTGAGACGCTTCCCGCCATCGTCCAAACAAGCGTAGTAGTAGTACTAGTAGAGTGCAGAGTCAGGCAGAGAGTGGTCACTCACTGGTGGTCAGTGATGTGTTTGACCCGGACCATGCTCCTCACCTCGTAACTCGACGCGGGCCTCACGTACGGTACCAACGCTGCCCCGACTGACAAACCACCAAGCGTACGTACGTATCCCCACGCAGCAACCGCAGGCCTGCAGCTAGCGTGCATGACTTCTGAACTCTGAACTGAAGAACCAATCAACCACGATCCATATTCAGTATTTCCATTATTACAAACGGCATACTGTTTCGTATCCTTATGTTTCAGTATTGCGACGGTAGTTTTTTTTTGCGATTATAAAGAAAACATAAAATACATGAAACGACAGAGGCCAGAAATAAATCTACGGCTAGCCAAGTTTCTACCGAGCAACACTTGTGTCAGCGTGGTGGTTATTCCCACGACATCTAAGAAACGGACAAGATGAATCAGGGAGAACTAGCCCACACGGAGCATGCAGCTAGTAACATGAGCACGTCGCTGCATGCATACACGCTACTACGTACACACCAGTCCCCGTTTTAATGGGCTAGCTGGTGAGGCACTTTTGCAGCAACTAGTGTGCTCGTTTCAGAGGCTTGGCAGTTACAGGCCCGCGTCTGCATCGACAGGGAAGGCCACTTGTAAAGCTGCGCCCCTTTGCAGGAACGGCCATACCATACTGCATCACCTCGTCAATCGTCATGGGATGTGCAGCGAGCTACGAGCACCAAGCCATGGAGCAAGCACATCTGCCCAGCATATCCATTATTGTGAACGAGAAAAATAATGTTGTAAAACTAGCATGTGTATGATCAGTGATCCACTGATCGTATGGTACAAAGGACTAGGACCATGCATACTAGTAAATTTCGCATAATTACTATTTTTCTGTGCAAAGTATCAGTGAATTGCAGCTTCAGGTTGAATTTCAAAGAATTCCGCCTTTAAGAGAATTTTTTTTAAACTGCACGTCTGTCACCGTTGAGCCGTTCTAACAAATCAGACCCACATGTCATACACATACACTAAAGTCGTCGCGGGGTGCCACTTGGACAAGCGAGGCCCATGTGTCATATATACACCCAGTAGCGGGCTCAACATACGGTGTGTGTATGACATTTCGGCCTAGCTTGTCATTGCAATTTTCTGGTAAATTTGTCTCTTAAAGTTAGAGGTGGAGTTCTTCGAAATCCAAACTTTCTTTTATATAAAACTTTGAAATCCAACCTAAAAATAGAGTTTAAAAAATTTACTCTACATCAACTTACCTAGAATCAAGTTATCGAGCTAGTAGCAGAAATGGCAATCTGGGGAGTTGCATGTGAAGACCCTGCGTCATCAGTTTGTATCACATGTTCGACCAGACCAAACGGCACACGCCGTGAGCAGCGCTGCAGCAGCAGCATGGGTTGGACTCTTTGGGAAAAGGGGATGGGCAAGCAAGCAATGAGCAATGTATTGGGCGGTTGGACCCACGTACGTACTCGTCAGGCAAAGCTGTCATCATTTTCCTTGTGTCGTCCAGTTCAGTTTGCTCATTAGGGAGGAGTAATTCGACCGGTACCTCATGATACACCTGGGCCGTACTGCATGGCATTTGTTTTGGCTTGGGGAAACATATAAACTGAAGTGCGTATACAGCAATGCGTAGTTAATAATCTAAGGAAAGAATAAGCAATCTAGAGGCGCATACGCACTTGTGAACCGAGATATGTTTTTCTGTCACATCTTCATGCATAACATCATGCCTTTGTTTTGCTGTTTTTTTCTGGTCTGTATGGCCGGATCAGATTCTCGCCTTTTGAGAAACAGTATGGTGCTCTATGTCCAGCGGCAGCCAGCAATGCAGCCAATGGCCCTGTTTCTCTCTCTCTCTCATCCTTCGAGCGACATGTCACATGTGTGAGATGGGCAACTGAACTATGTGTGAAACCGAACGGCAGGGTTCGCCGCCGGCCAACAGTCGCCGCCAACGTAGGCCCTGTTTAGCGAGCCGTATCTTTTTGTTGTAAGCTGTTTTAGTTGTAATCGAAGGTCCTAGTTTTTTCTAGGATGCCTTTTGGCAACATGGCTTTAGCGTAGATATAGTTTTTTTTTCTGTTCTTTTTTTCTTTTTTGGTAGAAACATTGAAAAACACGAAGATCCCGCAAAAAGCCTGAAAAGCACCTATAATCCTATTCTCCAACTTACACCAAAAGTAAGCCCCCGAAACAGGGTCGGAGATCAGCTGCAGCAGCAGCAGCAGCTGCATGCAGTGCAGTGGGTCATGTGTGTGAGGTCAGCGGAAACGTGGCCGTGCAGCGTGTTCTCTGAGCATATCACCCTGATCGATGACAATCCAACCAAGGGTCGGGCCCAGGAGGACTTTGGAGTATTGGACGTAAGAGCGACCGGTTAAGGCCGGAGTGGAGACATCAGCACAAGACATTCCATCCCAACAACTCTCCATCGATTTTTAACCATCTTAACTGTCGCCTCTCCATGCTAATATGCTATGTAGGGGTGCCAACTTGCCGGCCGTTCTATCTCCATGCCAATGCTTGGATAAGTCACTATTATACAGAGGATAGGAGGGGGGAAAATCAGGTGTTTTGCTACTAGCTAAGCTTACTATTTGTATTTGAATTCACCCCCATTTTTCTACATGGAATGTGTGCTTCTTATCCGGTAAGAAAGGTTTGAACACATGCCAACCTATCTAAACATTTCAAAATACCTAAAGCGTGCGTGAGGCTCTGAAGCCTCCGCAAAAACTTTTAGCATGCGTAGTGAATGTACATGCGTGTCTATGCGTCTGTGGTTGTGATGTGCTGTGGTGTACGCTCTCAATGCACTCTATTGAAAAACCTATATAGAAATAATAGATTTTCCATGACTCTTTCATCATGGCGATTCTTTAAAAACTTTTATTTGACTAGTGATCATTGATACCATACTGACCAGATTGGCAAACTCTTTTTAAGAACGGTAGCAGAGCTATTCTTTTAGGTTTAAACCCTATGTAGCAAGCTTTCTTCATGGGCTTCAACTCCGGCCAGGGCCCAGCACCTTCTTGAGCCCATAGTCCCGCCTCCAACCTGGTTGCACGAGACAGCGTGGCAAGCGGATCACAATTCACAATCTGACTTGGTTCGTATAGGAAGTCGTTCACGTTTCGGAATCTGGCAAGAATAACGGTTGGTGTATGTACACAACAAACGTATAGCCAACGTGCGTGCACGCACCCATGTATGCGTTTACGCCAAGATTCTAATGAATCGGTTGAGCTTGGCTGCGCCGTCGGCCAACGGAGCCCGGCCGTGGGCCGACCTCCCCACGGAGATGGTAGACGGCGTGGCCGGCGACCTCGACATCTTCAGCACGGTCCGGCTCACCGGCCGGCGTCTGCGCGTCGTGGGCCAGGGCCGTCGCCGCGAACACCTCCCCGCCCTTTGGCACGCCGTACGTGTTTGCTCGTGTCACGCGAGGACGACGACTACCGAGAAGACGGCCGTCGTGAAATTAGCGACGGCGACAAAGAGTGCACCTTCGACCTGCTCGCCCTCTCCAGAACCACGGATCGCGTGGTACCCCGCCTTCATCAGTGCCGTCCGCAACCGGTGGTGGGTCGGCGCCAAGGGCAATGGCTCGCCACCGTCCACGATTGTTGTTGGTCCAGCTTTCGGAGAAAACTCGCTCATTGTTTTCTATCTGAAACAAATGAGTTTGTTTTACTGTACAACTGCTTATAGCCTTTCTTTTTTTTCTATTCTCCCAATCAAATACATCTGATTACACGTTCTTTTAAAGATTAGCTAATCAACTTGCTAACCAAGTCAAAAACTAAATACGAAGAACCTAACAAAAAAAATAAATTAATTTTAATATGATGCCGTCTAAATTAATTTCCAACACTCGTGAATCCTTACACCGGCGATCAAATTGACCTGCCCGCTATCGCCACCATCCCGAACGTCGAACCGACATACTACCGCTGCCATGCCAGGTCCGGCTAGGACGTAACTGGCAGGGCACCTTTCGCAGGATCGTCGTATGCGAGACGCCGTCCGGCGCCGGCAACGACGGCGGCTACCTAGTCATCGCAGTTATCACGGGCGAGCTTTTGGAGATCGCGAGAGGCGGCGACCAGAGCTTGAAGAACCCCCACGAGCCATGGTTTAATTATTACTGTATTAGTAGTATTTGAAGTTTCGTAAATGGTAAATAAAGCAAGCTTTCCTTGCAAGCAACAACATATAATTCCATTCCTTCCCTATCTACGGTCGTGGCCATCCATTGAGGCCAATGCAACTATAGTACCATTTTGCAACGTTTACCTGGGTTTTCATTAATTTTTCATAATACAGATTGTGTAGTATGTGAAAATGCTAGTTCATGATGTTTTGTTTTTGAGAGGGCTAGATCATGATGTTTGTACTGCACTTTTGAATAGCTTTGTTGGTAAGAGCATCAATTCCAGTTATAATGAAATAAATCATGCGTATTCATTTGTTTGTCATAGAAAAATTCTATACATTTCAATACTAATCATGAAAAGAATAAAAGTAATTTAATATCTATAAGTCGTATATCTCCGTTGCGATCATCTTATTCAATTAAACCTTTTGGTTTAGCTAAGTTTCAAACCCAGGATTGGTACGCGTTCTTAACACTAAAAACATCTTTATTCCCCACTTGGAACGCGAGAAGTTTTCTTGTTTTTTTGCTTGTGTTTAACTGTCTCCTATGGAATTTTTTCGTTCCAAATATGCTCTCAGTATGTAGCCTTTGCGGATGCCTAAGTTCACGGCTAATAAGATTCATAATGTATATTTCTCTAGAAAATAATACATATATTCCTAAAAAGGGCCTTATATTTTTGTTTTGCCCCGGGCCCGCCAAAAATGAGGACCGGTACTGATCTGGTTTAGACCGACACTACGGAAGCATTGGCGAACAAGTTGAGGTCTCGTTTGGAACACCGGAATTTCACAGAGTCCTTGCGAAAATTATACAGTTTTCTGTAAAATTCTAGTGTATCAAACAAGCCATGAGATTCAAGATATACAGTGGATTTATTTTCAACCAAAAACTATACTAAAATTTATTTTTATCTCCGTATTTATGCATCCAAGTTGCTGCATAGAATAAAGGATGATGCCTTCTCCCCTTTATTTTTGTATGTCTTTTATGCATGGGAAACGTCTACTTTTGACCATCAACTCTTCTCAGGGTTTAATTAACATCATAAAATCCGGCAAATACTACATGGCGCCGATTAGGATCCTCGTTGGCATGTACTCCACTTGGCAGCGTGCACCACATGTCAGTTGTTTTCTTCTTCTCTCTTCTCATTCTCCTCTCACTAGCTTCCTCTCCACTGCCCCAGCTCCAGTCCATTGCCGTCGCGCCTGCACCTCCACTGGTGGAATTTAGATATTTGATGACAACCCAAAACTATCATTGAAAACCCAGAAAACCGTCACAAAGCCTTCAGTGAAGGTATGCCATCACCAAAAGACTGTCAGGCTTGATTCGCCATGAAAACAAATGTCACCAAAAGACTGTCGGGCTAACCGTCAGGAGGGCATTCATGTCATGCAACCTTCAATGGATATTTGGTGATGGCTGAATTATCAAGAGCCGTCACAAAAAATGAAGTACCCTGTTAATGGACCCCGTTATAATTTTTTGATAGAAAAATGAGGCAACCCAACACATTACACCTTTGGTAATATGCCTAGTCTTAGAGCTATTACTCTGTAAATACTAGCTTTACAGGGGCAACGTCTCACATCAGAGTAGCACGGCAAGTGGTGCGGTAATATAACAGCGTAGAGCAAAGGCGTTACAACGAAATGTAAAACAACCTATCGGTGACCTTTCCTTAATTTTGGATCATCCAAAGCTACGAGGTTCTTCTTCCATTCTCCTACCGTAAACTTTTCCAAGTTGCAATCTAATCTTTTGCAAGAACTTCCACCTCGATCCCGCGCAGACTATGGTTGTATTGCATGGGGAGTTCTTCACCTTCAAGGCTAATTCTGCTAAAGGGCGTTGATAATAGTAGGGATGGACACAGATAAGATACTCAGCAACCCGAGATAATAAGTATAAATACATGAGTTCCCACCATATTACTATATTCTGTCATATTACATATAGCCTTTGCTGCACCAATACTAGAGTTGCCAAAATATATCATCTGTAGCTAACTTTTTTGGGGGGGTGCTTGGATAGATAACCATAGCATTAGCATAGAATGCCAAATTGGCCCTTCATTAGGCAGTGCTTCCATTGCCCACTGGTTACTGATTCTAATGGGTTGAGCATTCGGGCCCAATATCAACTCGTGCACCGGCCCTCATCCTAGTCATTGGGCTCCATCTTCGGGCAAGGCCTTAACCTTGCTGAACCCGTGCGTGGTAGGCGTCAGCCGATCGATCATAACCCAGCCTGAATTGGTAATCACATAGGAATTCACGTGTCAGAATCGGACAAGAACAATAGTTTGTGTATGGGTACATATAGCCAACGTGCATGCATGCTATATATGTCGAGCATGGCGGCATCAAGTGTACGAAAGGCTCGGCAGTTCACTCACGCGCGAACCAGTCGCTACAAATGCAAACACAGACAAATAAACTTTTGACAAGATTAATCCCAACAAAACCGACAGGCTACCGCTGCCAGGCCCGGGTGGGACGTGACTTCCCGGACACCTTTCGTAGGATCGTCATATGCGAGACGCCGTCCGGCGCCGGCAACGACGATGACTATCTGGTCATTGCGTTTGTCACCGGCAGGCTTTTGGCGATCGCGAGGGGCTAGAGCACCGGCTTCGCTTGTCGCATTCTTGGTATTATTTCAGTATCTCTGTCATTATTTGCATAATAAATCTAGTTAATTTTATTCGTAAAATTGCTATTTGTGCACATTTCTGATCTTTCAAAACGCAATATCTATTATTAAGGTACTACATTTAATGTATTTCTCATTTTTAACTTTGTTCTTCATAATTTATGTATCAATTTAGACTGCACATGATATTTAAATGTGTATTTGTTAGCTCACCTTTTGATAATTTTGTCCCACTAGCATCCCTCCATTTTTGTTCTGCATACCCCACTGACGACCAGGGCTGGATGGCCTGAAGAACCCCCAAAAGCCATATTTTTTAGGGGAAATTAACTCAGTGACACCGCGTTAGAGTGTAATCGGAGGAATGACACTCTGTTCGTGACGCACTGGAAAATAACATCGCGAACATAAAAAATTAGATGAATGACATCGCCGTCAGTTACTTCCGTTTCTAGAATTTTTTAAATATAGAAGCTGAGCTAAAAAAATTATCAAATTTTTTTTGTGAAATCTCTCGACACAGTTTAATTGCTTGTGTATTTTTTTAAAAAACTTTATACGTCCTGATTTTATCTCTAAAATTCATTTAAGTATAATGTTTGTAGGATTTTTCTAATATAGAAAATGAGGTCTAAACATTATGAAATTTTTTCAGGCTCCTTGTATAATGGACTTGATTGTTTAATTTTTTTAAGAATTTTTATATAATTAATTAATGCAATTTTATATTGTCCTTACTGTTGGTATTTTAGAACCGATCTTACGTAAAGATTATTTGATTCGGGGGTCTCCACAATTGATCACGCAGACAAAAAAGACACGGGAATTTTTATACAGGTTCGGGCCTTCTCCAGCGAGAATAACAACCCTACTCCTGTGTGTATTGTATTGGGTATCCTGATTACAATCAGTAGGAAGACTCACACTAATCCTGATTGTAACTCTCCAAGAATCGGTCTCCTTCCATCTCTCTAAAAGACACCTATTTATATATGCTGTGGTGGCGGTTGTCGTTCCGGGGTAATTAACCGTCCATTATTGCGTAATAATGAGAGTAATTACCGGAGTAGTAACCTCCCCACACTGTCCAACGGTTATCAATAAGAGATAATGAAGAATTATCTGTAGTTATTTCAGGAATAACTACGTATCTTGACTACTTAGATTCTCACTAATAAATGGGTCTCCTGACGAGTGGACCCAGTTAATCGTGAGGAAGTCGTAACAGGACTGGCCATAGTAGAACTTATAACCAGGGGGTAGTCGTAGAAAGGTTTACGACTGGTTGCTGGTCGTAGGAAAACTTACGACCGTATGTAATCGTAGCAGGACTTACGATTCCTCCATAGTCGTAGAAACACTTACGACTAGGGGGTGGTCGTAGAAGATCTTACGACCACCTAACTTACTCTCCCCTTAGAATATTAAGGGTGTACCATGTGACATCATATTTCATTATAATGGGAAAATAAGATGAGGATTATTAGATCCTCGTCCCTTACATTATGAAATATTAGACTCCTCACACAGTGGACATTATGAAATTGCATTACTTAATTTTACAAAAATTTTTAGAAAAATAACACAATCAAATCTACTATGTAAGGAGCCTGATTTTTTTTTTCATAATGCTTAGACCTCATTTTCTATATTCGAAAATTCCTACAAACAGTATACTTAAATAAATTTTAGAGACAAAATCATAACGTATAAAGTTTTGAAAAAAATACAAGTAATTAAACTGTGTCGGGAGACTCCACAAAAAATTGACAATTTTTTGAGTTTAGTTTCTATATTTAAAAAGTTCTGAAAACAGAAGTAACTGACGGCGATGTCATTCGTATAATTTTTTGGTGTTCACGATATTATTTTCCAGTACGTCACGAATGGATTATCGTTCCTCCGATTACGCTCTAATAGGCTAATTTCCCCTATTTTTTATTACAGCGACGCCATCGTGCACAAGGTCAAGGTCTACGCCGTCGACTGCAGCAATAGGGATATATACGCCTGGGACCTGCGTGTCGGCGCGTGCCCCGAGCCGGAGCTGCTGCGGCCGCCGCGGGCTAACAAAGACGACTTCAAGTACCCGTGGAATCTGGCGGAGTCGGCCGACGGCGTAGACCTTGCCGCGAACGAGTTGTTTGGGTACCTCGCCGTAGATTACGACATGCATGATGACGACTAGTACTGGCAAAATCAGGCACAAGGCCGCACAGCTAACATCTTTTGTATGTATCGAGCAATTGAGCATTGACGGACCGTTACAATTTTGTTACACACCATCATCAACATGGATTGTCGGACTGAGTCCAACTGTATACTTGTAGAGATAAATTGTGAGGAGTTTTAAGATGAGATAAATTGATGACTGTTCTAGTCGGAAGCAAATGACTTTGCAGTGGCGGAGCCAGGATTTTGTCGATGGGGGTACAAAACCGGTCAACCGGCGGCGACGGCGCACAGCAGTGAGCACACGTAGCGGGCGGCGGCCGGAGGCCGAGCCGGCCGTAGGGGGGCTGAGAGCGCTCGGGCGTGGTGGCTCGCACTCGTAGGGAGGCCGGCGGCGGTGCGGGCCGTGACCGCATGACGCAGCAGAAGGCGACCGCCGCCGCGATCGGGCGAGGTGGGGCGAGCCGGCGAGGCAGCGCCCAGGCGCAGGGGACCGACGCCGCGGCGCGATCCGAGTAGCGTGAGTCGCGTGATGCAGCAAGGGGCGACCGCACCGAGCGAGGGCCGAGGTGGAGCGAGCGGCGAGGGCGCGCCCGGTGCCGGCCGCCGAGGCCGAGCGGCCGTAGGTGGGGCGGAGCGCACCGGCGCGCGCGCGCAGGAGGCTGCAAGGGGCGATCGGCGAGAGGCTGCAAGGGTGGGGTGAGGGCAGCGCCCGGGGCGCCGACGGGGGGCCGGAGGCGACCGACGCCGGCGGCGTCAGAGGAGTCGAGGAGAAGCAGCCGGCGGCGTCCCGCGTCTGGGCGTCAGATCTGGAGAGTGGCTGAGTGAAAGAGAGAAATGGGGAATTGGAGAGAGAGATTAGAGGAGAAGCAGCCGGCAATAGCCAATGGCTAATGGGCTTGCAACTCTGGACTTAGGCCGAATAAGAAATGGGGTCATTGGGGTGGGCTGCCGAGCTGTGCTGATGTAATCATGTATATTAATATAGGTAGTATATACTTTATGTATTAAGGGGGGTATATATCAGTTTTTTGTGCAAAAATTTTGGGGGTGCGACTGTACCCCATGCACATACTGTAGCTCCGCCCCTGCTTAAGTGCCTTCTTTGGTATCTGTGTGCCTTTCATGAATGTACTTCGTGGTTCCTCTGTTTTCATATCACACACGATGTTGCCATACAACTACCTTAGTTGCCATGTGTTTGCTGAATCCAAATCTAAACTGTCCGGTATGTTTTACAGCTAACCTGGACATTACCAGCTACCTCTGTCCCTATCTATGTTGTTGCTGTTCCAGTTGCATCCCAGCCTCTGTGATTTGGGTTTCAAGCAAATTGACATAATAGTATCAGTTCAGTTCTGGAAAGCTTTGGCGACCACATTCTATGATCTTGAACATTTCATCTAAGTGGTAAGATTTTTTTGGCATTAGACTATGCACATGAATCTCAGAGCAAACACCAAACAACAATTTGTATCTAACACTAGTCTAATGAAATGTGCTTTAAGATCACACTAGAAAACAGATAGGTGCAAACAATGTAGGGTAACCGCTAATTATAACTGACAAAATCTGGGTGCATATTAATAGAAGTACAGCGGACAGAATTGCGAAACCAAAAAGATTTTGTGGCATTCTCCAGGTAAACATAGAAAATCTGCAGCTTCTAGTTGTCACCAAACTTATAAAGCATTACATACATTGGTTTCAAGAAAAAGTCCAACTTTAAGCAGCTATGAGCACACCAGATGCTGAGCCCTCTTAGGCCACCGGAGTGCTGGCCATGGTCGATTCATTGCAGAAAAGCAAGAATTTTGTCAGCCATATCATACGTATTACAGCAGCATATCAATTGTTGGTACGAGAGAACACACATGGTCATTCAGCGTAAACAGCCATCGGAGATACTGGGGCAACTGGATATCCAATTTTCATGGTTCCGTTAGTATCGTCTTAAGCTAACAAAATGTAATTCCAAAGACTAAAATGTGTACAAAGTTATATGCCCTATGAAATTGCATCAGACTGCCATGCTTCAGTAACAAATAAACCACCACCAAGCGAAATGTAGCCCCGAAGATGCATGCTAAATAAGAGTATTATGATCTTTACCGAATTTCGCGTTTCCTATGCATACTATACAAAAGAGGCGTACATTCTCATGCCTGTTTTGCAACTACAGAATTAGCACTAGACGATTCTAGTTGTCTTATAGTAGACGATTCTAGTTGACTTATAGCACATAAAAATATCATTCTTGACAGAATTCATAGTTGTTTTATATTTACATGCAACAAGTGCCTGAAATAGCTCTATCATTCTATAACATCAAGCTTTTCAAGTCAAATTGTATTTATTTTTGCATCATATAAGTTATATGGAACAGGGGGGATTTTGTATAATCATTATAGAAATTCTACTGTTTTTTTGTGTGTGAAATTTATGCGTTTCAAACAAGCTATGAGGTTCATAATAGTGGATTGTTTTCCAACAAAAAATTGTACACGTTTAGAATTGTCCCTGTGTTTATGCATTCAAGATGCTGCTTTCCCCCTATATTTTTGTCTTATGTTTTTTTACGTATTCAGAATACTGCTTAGAAAAAAGGATGGTGCTTTTTTCTTAGTGGGTTACCTGGTTAATTTGTAATTGCTGCAATTTGCATATGCAATGAAAGAGAGAAATGGTCGCGACCATCAGAGGGTTTCTTGAAAATAAATATGGAGCCAACTAGCACCCGAACGTCCGATAGGAGGCTTCTGTAACATGGGCGAACAACATGTGCAACATTTATAATCAGCACGTGCAACAAATTTGCAAAAATAGCAGTGACAACGTCAAGATAAAAAAAAACTGAAAAAATATCTTCTCACCAAAATTGGATGGAAGATGGGTGTACACAATTTAGCTGTGTTGGAAAACTAGCTCAGAAATCCCAAATAAACAAATTTACACTGTTACAACATTATAATATTTGAAAAAAATAGTGGAAACATTTTACGATTGCTCGCACGACAATTAGAGGCATTGTTTGCAACAAACTGCAATATACACATAGATTCTCAACAAACAAATTTGTAATGTTACAATCCTGCAACATTCAAAAATACTAGTTACAACATTTTGCAACGAAGAGGGCAACAACCTGAAATAAATCTGCAACAATTGGAGAAATGCCACGACACCTCGAGACAGGTCTTACAACAAGTCGAGAAAAGGGTTGCAACAAAGTTGAGAAAAAAAATGCATGTAGCAACCTTACTGGAGCTAATCTCACGAGAGGAGGACGGTGATAGATACCCATGCCACTACTCATCGTCGCCCAGCCCAGATTTAGCCAGACCGGTCACTACCTCATCGTCGGCCAGCCCAGATTTAGCTAGGCCGAGGCCGGCCTGGCTGTACTGCCTCATCGTATTGTTTGAGTTGGTAGTAGTTAAAAGTGGAGCACTTGATATGAATACTTGACTTTTCTTTCCGAGAAATTGAAATGTTACTGCTACATTCCCTTCGCGTTAGCTCAGCATGCGTCATGTCGCGGCGTTTGCGGCGTTTCGAACACAAGGATTTAACATTAAACAATTCTATTCTCATAAGGCTGTTTCCAGTGCTCCACTTTGACTATATCTTAGTCTGTCATGTAGGCAAAATAATGATGTAGCATCATAGTTAATGAAGAGATAGAGTACTCTAGTATCTAATTTAGATACTAGTTTGGCTCAAAATCCAACGCAAAATAGCCTCATGCATGTAATTAAATGAAACAACTTAAGATACTACATCATAAGAAACTATGCATTTGGAAGATAGTGTCTTAACAGTTCTCATGCACTAAGAAACTGCACTAAGATACTGCCCATTGAGAGCAGCCTAAGGCATCTCCAATAGTTAGAGACAATCTTGTCTTTAATATATGTTACATCATCTTTAGAGACAACATCTCCAATAGACAGTCTCTAGTACACTCTCTAACACTTATATTTTATAATTTTTCTTTAAAACGGACCTACATGTCAACTAGAGTAAATTAATGCACCAAGTCTTGTTTCACGTGCACGATCGTCTCTTCAGGAAGAGACGACTTATTCTCTCTCTTCTCCCCATCTCTCCTCCATGTAGACTTTTGCTAACATGGTATAGCTAAGAGACGACAATAAATACACTATTGGAGATACCCTAAGCATCCAAAAAGAAAAACTCCCGCGTTCTAAACATGGTCATGTTGAATTGACATTCAATCAATTCCGTGTCTTAGCCATTCACTATATTTCATTAGCAATGCTCCTCGAAAAAGTCTTTCATGGGCCAAGGCGCCAAGCCATCCATTGGTGAAGGTCAAATTCTCCAAGATCCACCAAGTACTTACCATACAAGCCTCTCATCACATGTCATGCCATGCCATGACTGCTCCTCCCTGTTTGACCCTTTGTCGGACCCAAGCCCAAACCTGTTGGCGGCTCACCGGTTTTTGTACGTTTCCAACTTTTCGCTTCCAGGCTACTGATCGGCGTCCCCGATATTTTCATTGGAATGTCATGATAAACAGTATCGTAACATTTCTAAGATATGAGCCGTCAGATCGGGAATCAACAGCTGAGATCGATAGGTACAGTCTGCTATAGTGTTCATAAACAGTATCTCTGCTACAATGTTTTTGCTACAGTACAGATTTAGATCTCGGCCGTCGATTTCTGATCCAACGGCTATAAAATAATGTTATAGCACTGTTCATCATAACATTGATGTGTAATATTAGAGGATTTGCTTCCCGTAGCCTCGTACGTACATGTCTTGGACGTACGTCAATCAGGAATGGGGATACAGGAGCCATCCAATGACGTGATTCTCAATTGGTGACAGCAGTTATTCCCCTCTTGTTTCTTTGAGATTTGGAAGCCATCATCAATCCAGTTTTAGTTGACGCAATCCATGGTGATGTATCTATGAATACCAAGTCCGATGTACACAATATAATACATATAACGGCTTCGACATACAAACGTGGTTTAAATGTCTGACCTGGGGCATTAAAACAGCGAGCTAAATTCGATTCAGTGAATTGTAGACCCCAAGTTCAACTGGGTTTCGAGTTAATTGTACGGAAACTATTATTCTAGACAGTTGAGATTAATCGTCGGGAGGAAGAAGAGAGCTGAAACGCACTACTACTACGTAGTAGTTTCACTTGAGAGTATTGGTGTGTGACTCGTGATGAAGCTTCCGTATTAAAGTCGGAAGTGGATCCTCAGCATTAGTACGCGAATGCAGAGGAGCATAATGATATATATTAGAGCACCTTTAATGTATTGAATCAACGTAGGGTCAAAACTATGTCATGTAAGCATATTCAAAAGCAAGTATATTTTACTCTAGTGTATTGAATCGAACACATCTTCTAGACGGGACCCACTGTAAAATAAAATAATAGACGTGGAATGACAAGAGATGCTAGGAAGGCAACAACTAAAAAAAAAAGATTTAATGCAAACGGCTAATTAACTTAATGTACCGGCTAACTATCCAGTAAAAATATTATTCTATTCAATTGCATCCGGATGCAAAGTTTGCATCAGCTCCCTACATTTTTGTTTTGAATCGACAGCTTGCAATGTATTGAATCAGTTTCAACACTTAAACCAGTCTATTGAACCGGCTAAGCTCACATATTGCAGATGGTCTTAGACTATTGTCTCCACCATCCGATCTAAAATGAACGTTCTAGATCGAGAGCTACACTAGCAAAGGATGCACTAAAACGTTAGTATACTCGCTACAGTATACACACCGTTTCTACCGTGCTCGCTACATTCTACGGTCGTTTAAAAATACTGCTCAAATAGTGTTATCTACGGTTACAAGTGAGAATCCAGATGCATTAAAGTCAGCCCGCATATTCTGTTCTTCAGAGCAAAAAGTCTAGACTATACGGGAATGAAGAGCAAAAACAATCTTGAGGAGGGTAAGCATGATGCGCGCCGCGCATTCGCTGCTAGTAAGCGCGCCCGTGCCGCCGTGTTTGTTTCTGTTGAGGAACCGTCGCTGGCGAGTTCAGTCCGAGCGATTACCTCGTAGACAAGCATATAATTGTAAGAACAAATACAAGAACACAAGAACAAACAATAGATGAACACAGGTATGAGAGGGGACTGCAGGCTTCTCTTTATTGCTCTTCTCAAATAATGAACGTGTACATTGGTCGGGGGTCCCCCTCTCCTATATATAGACTACGGTGGATGAGGTGCCCACATGGGCCAGGACTCCTGGCCGGGCCCGGTTTCTTAACACTCCCCTTTGGGCTCTCATCCTTTATGTCCATACCTCGTCAAAACTCCATAAAAACCCAGTGGGAAAAATTTTGGAGAAAGAGTACATGAATCATGTTCTGCTATGCTGCACGAATTGCCTCATTAAAAACCTTAGCCGAGAAACTTCAGGAAAACTCGTCAAGGGAAAAAGAGTACAATCCACCCAATTTTATTTAATCTCCTGGATTTATTCTTTGGGTACTCGATCTTCATGATCAAGATTTAATAATGAGTTCGTGAAGGTTCTCCCCCTGAATTCTGCACTTCTCTAAGTCTCATCATTCCAATTCCACGTATGCACCTTTCAAAGCTAGATGCTGGAAGTGACTTAGTGAATAAATCCGCAAGATTCTCACATGACTTAGTATGCAGTACTTTGATTACGTTCATCTTTTGCAATTCATGAGCATAGAAGAACTTGGGGTTGATATGCTTTCTGAGAGGATTCTTCACATAACCCATCTGCACATGTGCAACACAAGCTGCATTATCTTCATAGATAATAGTGGGAGTTTGTGCGGTATTCAATCCACATGACTGCTGGATGTGGTGAATCATCCGTCGAAGCCAAACACAATCTCGTAAGGCCTCGTACAGTGTTATTATTTCCGAGTGGTTCGTCAAGTCGATACAAGACTCGCTTAGACGTTTTCCATGGAATTGCGTTCCACCACATAGGAGTTCATAGCCTTGTTTGCAATTTGGTCAGATGCGGATCCTACAGTGCACCGTTATCTCAGATTGCCATTCATAGTTAAGTCTTTGTTCTTTCTGTAGAACAGACTAAATTCTTTGTTTCTTTGGAGGTATCGGAAGATGTCATTTATTCCCTGCCAATGCCTTTGGTAGGTTCTGCACTATACCTTGCTAGTAGGATCACGGCAAATACAATATCCGTTCTAGTACAGTTTGCTAAATACATTAGTGCTTCTATTGCACTTTAGTGTGGGAATTCCGGTCCCAAGACTTCCTCCCCCTCTTCTTTAGGTCTGTACGGGTCTTTGTCTTGCTGCAAAGATCTCCCGACCATTGGCACTTTCAAAAGGTATGCCATTGCAAAGTCGAACCTTTCTGACACCTTCTGAGTGTAGGTTGACTGATGTACTAATATTCCTTCAGGGACATGCTCAAGCTCCAAGCCGAGGCAATATTTGGTTTTACCCAAACCTTTCATTTGGACTCGACCTCGGTAAGAGCTTGCTTTCCTAATGTCCTTGTGGTTCCGATGATATTCGATCATCTTCATACTCTAAGATTATACAAAATCCGTTATGGGATCTTCGTATAAATACACAGAGATTATTCTCATTTGTTCGTAGCCTTTCATGCATAGAAAGTCGCCTCAGCGCTTATACCACATTCGCACGATTGCTTAGGTTCGCATAATGACTTTCTCGAGTTTCACACTGCACATGTTTCAATTTGCTCTGCTTTTGGTTCGAACGTTGATACATCTGTATCTTCATATAAATGTCTGAATCCAATATTTCATAAAGGTATGCTGGTACCCCATCCATCAATTTCGCTTCTAACTTCAAGTTCACTACCATTTAGATAAATATTTAAAAGGAGTTCCGCCCATGACCGGGGAATAGGTTTCTTCATAATCATCTTCTGGATGTTCAGTGAAACTTTGTTCAACGAGCCTTGCTTCTTTTCATTTCTCTTTCGAACAAATACCCACTTATACCCTACAGGGTGTACAAGGGGTGGTGTGCGGCTTACAGGCCCAAACACCTTTCTTTTATTCGGAGAGAATAATTCAATTTCTATTGCCTTCTTCCAATCTGATCTTTTCTTTCATTTATCGAGCGATGCAGGCTCTGGATCAAGATTGATGATTGTGGCAAATTTCTTTGCAAAGTAAGTGTCGACATTGGCTGTTGTAATATTCAAAGGTTCTCCCGAGGTCATAAAGTTTATAACTATTTCTTCAAGGGGCGTTTCTTTTAATACTTCTACTTGCTCACCGCCGCTTCCAATTGCGGGCAAGTCCTTTAGTTTTTCACCGATGTGTGCGCACACATCCATGCCGATGTCTCCTTCATGGGGATGTTCAATTCGTATGCCTTTTCGAAGGTTCCATACCGATGCCAGTCTCAACCGGCCCCTTCGTTCGGGCACTTGGTGATCGGGTGTGTCAAGTCTTTCTTATCCTTTTTCACCAGCGCCCGGTTGCCGGATTCGAGGACCGGAGTTCTCGCCCTTTATTCCGAGGCCTCGGACGGGATTAGGATACCTTCAATGGTATTTCAACCCTCTCCGGTGCATTGCTTGTAGGCAAATGCTACTTATTCACGCTCTTCAAATCACTAAAGTAGTCCGCGCTTGATTCGCTAATACTTGCAAATCAATTATCTTCGGACTTCAATTGTCTTTAGACTTCAATTATCTTCGGACTTCTCTATTTGCTTCACTAGTGCGCGGGTCATATTCAATAATTCAATTATCTTCGGACTTCAATTGTCTTCCGGACTTCAATTATTTCCGACATTATCATCAAGGGTTGATTTCTCCCCTAATGACGGAAACTAACCTCATCTAATGTACTATCGTGAATCGGGCATTATACAAATCTCCATCATAGGGTCCAAATACTTGATTATGGATGTTGTCTCATAACCAACGATATCCCGGACTTTCGAGAAGACCCATTGCGTCATTTGTGGTGGTGGTATAGGTATATAACCATTGCAACCAAACTGCGGAGATGAGTAGTTTTCTTCTTCGACCCTTGCGCTAGTTGTATAGTTGGATGGATGTTATGTTTCGACGGTCTAAAAATGATGAGAGTCATGCACGAGCAGATCGCATGTCCCCAACATATAGTTGCTAAATTACAATTCTTCAAAGTTCTGCTAGTCCATTCTGGGTGCGGATGTGCGGTATAGAATACTCAACTTTAATTCCCATTTTCATACAATAATCATCAGATGCCTTCGGAGTACATTCTCTGGCGTTGTCCATTCAGGTGGACTTCTCATAATGATCAGGGAAAAAATATTTCTAATTTAATTATCTGCGAGATTCAGCTATGCAAAAGCGTGATTTCTCGTAGACAATAAACATATGTGCGACCATTCGAGGAAGCATCGATGAGCACCATAAAATACATAAAATTACCCTTACAGGGGCTATATAGGACCGCAAAAGGTCTCCCTGGATACTGTCCAGGAATGCAGGGACTTCATTTTTCGCTTTTAGAGCGAAAAGTCTAGTAATTAATTTCCCGGTGGCACATGCGGGGCACACAAAATCTTTCAGATTCGAGAAATTCTTAACATTCATATTATGTCCCTGTGATTTGTTAATTATATCTCTCGTCATCCTAAGACCTAGGCGACATAATCTATCATGCCAGAGATAGAAAAGTTTAGAGTTTCTAAATACGATTTTCATGACAGTATAGGTTGCAGGTGCCTTAATGTAGTATAGCCCAGTTTTATATGAAGGAAGACATTCTAATGCTATTATTCATTTTCTTCACGCTTTGTAATGAGCATGTATTCTGTACCATACTCTTCTTCAGTCTCTACGTGAAAACTGTTAGCGCAAATATCCTTGAGAGTTCAAGTCGATTCTGGGTACAACAAGTCTTCTTCAATGATCAAAGTTGTGCCCATTGGGAGTATAATTATGGCCCTTCCTGAGCCTATTATACAAGTATCGCTGCATGCGATTATCGTAAGACTACCAGCATTCTTGCTGATCGACTGAAAATTTTTCGTTTCTCTCAGGATGGTATTCGTTGTGCTGCTACATGCTAAGCACACTTCCTCCATAGGGCACCACACGCGTTCTAATATAATGTACTTTATTAATATGTAGCAGAAAGCAAGCAACACATAAATAAAATACTTCAAATATCAGAACATAACTTGCTATTATAAAGACGGGAAAATAAGCCTTGCAGGACTCATAATAAGAATTTAATGCTTTTGCTCTTCTAGAGCTTGCAACCATTATTCAATAATTCAATAATTCCGCTTCAATTACAAACTGCAAGTTTCTATAAAAGGTCTGAGTGCAATGCGTGCACTGGATCTAATAGGCAAAGTATTCAGGAACTTCTGCTTAAATCGGCTCCATGCGCGATCTTCTCTCTTGGCGACTACGATCGTGGCCGCGATATCCAAAGGAGGGATGATGGGGTCGCATCGGGTCGTTCACATTCATAAGTGCGGTAATGGATGTGAATCCTCTGTGCCTGCAATGGCGAGGTATGCCTCATGCTATCATTTGCCCTTCTTCTTAGACTGGGAAACATCAATAATGTGCGACGCACGACCTTACCCTTCTTGTTCCTCTCATTCGTGAGAGGCTTCATCACCTTGTAGCTGCTAGCAGTGGCTTCATAGCCAACATTGCTACTAGGTGGTTGCAAGATGAAGTTCTTTCTTAGAATATCATCTTGAGTTTCTGCAACTTGCATAATGTCAATTAATTCGGCATACTTCATGTAGCCGTCTTGACGATAGTTGCTTGCGGATTGCACCGCGTTCGGGTGAAAAGGTAGAGAGTCTTCTCAATCTTCTGCTCATCCGTGATTACATTACCACAGAATTGAAGATTGTTATAAATTCTGTACAAATTCTGACCATACTAGGTCAATTCTTCGAATTACTGATTCGTGATGCCAGTCATCTTCATATTCATGCAAAAGGTTCAAAGGATTACTGCTGATAATCTGCATATAATGGTTGCAAAATTCTCACAATGCTCTTCGAACTCCAGGTTCGTGTTCCCGTATTTTTCTATGCATTTTTCATGATTTACTGCTATTTCCAGTGATTAAAAGCAATATAAACAATTACGATAATCAAAACAAGAATGCAAGAAATAAATTACATAGAAATAACAATAACAAAGTTAAACATACTTCAAATGCAAAAATCGATTCAAAATTGAATTCAGAGGCTCTTTTCTCTGGAAAAAGACTTTTCGTAAAACCGCAAGTTTCGGGGTTTAAACGCAAATTTCAATTCGAGAGAAAAATTGCGTAATTTTCAGAATTCGAGGGTTTTTCGCAAAACTTCCAAGTCCGCGAAGAATTATCGTAATTTTCGAACTACGAGGCCTTCATGCAAAATTTTCTCATATGCAAAACGACCTCGTGATTTTCATAATCCCAAGGGCTATTTTGCAAAACCTCCTTTTCGCTTTTTTTCATTCTTTCTCGAATACTTATTGGGCGGCTTTATGGTCTGCCTTTTATGGCCCATTGCTTTCAAAGCAAAGGAGGACACCTTTTAGGTTTCCTTGCCACCGATTTCGAGGCGGCGGTTTCTTGCGGAGGCATGCGCGCGGCGAGGGCGGCGGCGGAGCGCGCTTGGCTGCGGGCGAAGGAGGGGCGCGCGCGGCGGCGGCGCCATCGACTCTGGCGGGCGGCGGGCGGGCGCGGCCGGCGAGGGCGGGGACCGCGCGCTGGCGCGGCAGGGCGCCGGCGCCGCGGCTCGGCGCGGCCGGTGCAAAGCGGGAGGAGGTGTGGCGTCCGGGCCATGCGGCGGCGGCGGCGTTGCTACGGCAACGCAGCGGGGCCGAAGCCGCGGCGGCGGCGGCATGCACTGGCGATCGGCGGCGCCATCCATGGGAGGTCCCGGCCATGCGGCAATGGCGCATGCGGGCGCCATGCGGCGGCGCTAATTCTCCCCCCCGCTGCTCTTGGTCGGTGTGGAACCGACGCTTCTAGGCTCGGCGGCGCGTGCGGAGGAAGCGTCGCGGCGCATTCCATGGCGCGGCGGTTCCCGCCTCTCCTTTTTTTGTTGCCGTGGTCGTGCGGCGGGTGGCCGCACGATTGCGTCGCGGCGTGCTCGTGCTATAGGGCGCGCCGACTTGCGACAGCGAGGCCGAGGTTGTGTCTCGAGGCGTTCATGCGGTGCGGGCGGTGAAGCCGGTGGAGGTGGCGCCATGCGGGGCGGCTTGGGGAGGCGGCGTCAACTTCAGGCGACGTAGAGGGTAAAAAACCCATCTGTGACGGTGCCGACGACACCGTGGTGGCTTCAAGCTATCGATAGCGTAGCTCAGTGGTGAGACACCATGGTCAACAATGCCGGCCAAGCCGGCGGCGGAGGTAACCATGCGGGCGCCGGTTGGTCGACGGTCGCCGTTTTTCATCGTTCATGCAAAGTGATCAATGTAATGTGTATTGTTCATGCGATGCATATTGTTCATGCAATGATCTACGATGCAATCAACATCCGTTTTTTCATACAATCCAACCGATCGGCTTGGCCGGCGACTTCAAGTCGGCTCGCGGTAGATTAGAACGAATTTGCACCGTACGAAACAATCTAGAAAGCAACAATTGCAGAATTGAAAGCGATCTAGAAAAACGATTCAATCTACGAGTGTCGTTCATCGACGGTTACCTTTTCGATGCGAGGAGAGTCGATCGTGCTGATAACGTGTTGAGGAACCGTCGCTGGCGAGTCCAGTCCGAGCGATTACCTCGTAGACAAACATATAATTGTAAGAACAAATACAAGAACACAAGAACGAACAATAGATGAACACAGGTATGAGAGGGGACTGCAGACTTCTCTTTATTGCTCTTCTCAAATAATGAACGTGTACATTGGTCGGGGGTCCCCCTCTCCTATATATAGACTACGGTGGATGAGGTGCCCACAAGGGAAAGACTCCTGGCCGGGTCCGGTTTCTTAACAGTTTTAACCAGAAGGTGAGGCCCAGGACGCCGTGCGCCTGCGCGGCTAATAATCGGTTCGGTCGGTGGCTCGGTCGGTGGCTCCATACATATGCATGTCTGCTCGAACAAAAGACGCGACTTCTGCGAGGTTTCGCTAAACAGCGGCTAAGAAACGATGTGCCTTGTGCATACGACGAACCTTTGGACAATGGGTGCTCCTTTCTGGACAATTCATTAACGCTTCGAGTTCTTTAAAACACCTTTCCACTTGACCAGTTCAAGACTGTGACAGGCGATGCGTATGGACATGCAGTGCAGGTGTATGCGGTGCCATGCACCTGAGATCAAATCTTCACGATGGAGCACTAGTGTAGCAAGTGGCTGAATCAGGAATTTTCTAAAGCCTGAGTGAAGCATCCTTGTTTTACCTGAGTACAGGGGTGAATTTAGTATAGAGACATGGGTGTACAGATACACACCCAATTATTTTTTGGAAAAAAACCCAATATTTATAAAGTATATTAGGTATATATATACTAGTAAGTATACTTAAATACATGTATTTGAACTGTGCTGCACGCTTCATTCCCGATCGGCGACTTAGCCCAACGCTCTACCCCTCCGCGCAGGTGCAGCCCACTCGGTAGCCACCCCACGCCACCAGCCAGGCAGCCCACCATGGCCCAACTCGATCAAGCTCACTCGCCACTCGGTAGCCGCCCCACTCCTCCGCACTCAGAAGCCACAAGCCCCCAACCTTATCCCTTTCCTCCCGTGTCTCTTCTCGCTCTCTGACGGCGGTGGCGGCGCGGCGCAAGGACGCGCGGCGAGGCGGGCGAGCGGCGGGACAGGGGTGTGCGACGAGCTGGAGCCGGGGATGGAGCGTGCGGCGCGTCGAGCTCGAGCCCGAGCCCGAGCAGAATCAGCCACCGGCACCGGCGCAAGGAGCGACGGCGGCACACGGCGAGGTCAAGGTGAGCTCCTTTGTTGATTTCTTGCCTCGTCTCGTCTCGCGGCCTCCTCCCTATTCGGGCCGGCTCCCCAGTCCCCAGGGACCAGGTCGGACCAGGTCGGCGACGCTCACCTCCCTCGGCCGCTCCTCCTTTCGTCCTTCGCCGACTCGCCGCCACCGCCGCCGACCACCGTGATGGGGAACAGGCGAACATAACAGGGGAAGGATGGTGCACCGAAGCAGGGATGGATTGGACAATCTAGATTGGCACTGAATTTCTGATTGGCTGCTTAGTTGAGTTAGTTCTGAACTTCTGATAAGTGGATGTGGTCTATGTGGAATTGTCAATTGTGGATCAGTGGTTAGTGGACAGTGGATGTGCTCATCAGCTCATGTGCATTGGTTATTTGTCTCATGGAATCAGATATTCAGATTGGCACTGATCGGTTACTTGTTAGCTTCATAGGGTCATAGCTTGTATAGTTGTAATGTTGTATGCATATGTCAGTGAATCAGATATTCATATTGGCATTGAATCACTGATCAATTTTTGGTTAGCTTCATAGCTTGTATAGTTCAATAGTTGTATGTATATGTCAGAGGATAAAAGAGAAGATTATTCTGTCCAATTATTTTGTAGCTTGTGTAGCTTCAGTTGTTAGATAAAGGAGAAGATTATTCCGTATAGTTCAATAGCTTGTGTAGCTTCGGTTATTAGATAAAAGAGAATATTATTTTATCTTAAATGTTCAATTATTTATGTGAAACTTTTGTTTTTCATACGTTGTAATTCTTAACATTGGTTTAACAATATTGAACAATATCTTGATCCACTACTCTATACCTCACATGTAGACTACAGAGCATTTAAAAATAAAGGCATTGGACATTCGTTTTATAAATGCTGACGATTTTAATCATCTCAATTCACAACTAATGGTATAAATTCCATGAACAGAAAATTCCAAGACATGTACGATGTGCAGAAATTCATGAGGAGCTTGTATGGTGTCATCAAAGTAGCACATGAACTTCCTGACGAATTTAGTGCTAAGAAGCCAGCAGTTATTAGAGTACCAAACCAGGTGACCGAAGACTTCGTCATGGAAACCATTCAGCCCATCTTCCAAACACTTACACCAAGGTAAGTAACTCATTCACCATTTGATTAATGTGCATCATATTCTGTTTTCTCCCGAACAATTCTTCCTGAATGCTACACCGTGAAAGACATTGGCTTGTTGCTATGATATATTAGCTGACATGAAAGCTATGCTTATATTGCATAGGAAAACACACAAAGTTCAGGCAATCAACATAAAGGTCCATATTAAGAACATTTATGTTTTACATTGTACAACATATTTGTAACTTCGAACATCTATTTTAAAAATCTTAGATCCATCACTGCATGAACAATACATCATTTTTCGGTCGTAGTCATCGTAGAGTTTCACCAAAACTACCATAACACACGTTGCTAGCAAGCTTGAACAGTTGCCTAGGACGGTGAAAGTGTAGTACGTACTAGAAGCCTAGAACCCCCAAGGAGCTTCCAGAGTCCGGAGTCTCGACGCGGTGCTGCGGACTACCGTAGTACGTACTAGAAGCCTAGAACCCCAGGACGCTTCCCGAGTGCGGAGTCTCGACGCGGTCCAGCTCCGCAGCACCTGCCTTCCACTCCCAGCAGAGCAGCCTGGCGGCGGCGCGCCCACAACTCCAAACTGTATATATACGCCGGTGGTCGCCTCATACCAAATCACCAGTCCAACGTCCGCAAAAAGGACACTCGCCACAGATCTTCTTCCCCTTGATTCCAGTGTTCATTCCACTTCGATCGATCGACCGAGCCTTCGCCCGCGCAAAGCAGGAGCCTTTTCCTTCCTGGTTACTACTCGAGGAATCCATGTGCGGCGGTGCCATCATCCACGACTACATCCCGGCGCGCCGCCGGGTGTCCGCCGCCGACTTCTGGCCCGACGCCGCCGCCGACGACGACCCCCACGGCTCCGCCACCGAGAAAGGTACATATATACGCCCGTTTCTTTCCTTGTTCAGACAAGAACGTGAGTTCGTCCGTGCAAGAGTGTGGGCGTGACGCTTGCTCTGTGTGTGCGTTGGTGCAGCGCCGCGCGCGAAGCGGGAGCGGAAGAACCGGTACCGCGGCATCCGGCGGCGGCCGTGGGGGAAGTGGGCGGCGGAGATCCGCGACCCCGTCAAGGGCGTCCGCGTCTGGCTCGGCACCTTCCCCACCGCCGAGGACGCCGCGCGCGCCTACGACCGCGCGGCGCGCCGCATCAGGGGCGCCAAGGCCAAGGTCAACTTCCCCAACGACGTTCCGCGCGCCGCGTCGGCCGTGCTCCCGCCGCCCAAGGAGGAGCCGCAGTCGGCCGCGTGCTCCGACGAGGTGAAGGAGCTGTCCGAGGAGCTGATGGCGTACGAGAGCTACATGAACTTCCTCGGCATCCCCTACATGGAGGGCGGGGACGCGGCCGCCCCTGCCACCGCCGCCGAGGAGGCGCCTGCGCCGGCCGGGCTGTGGAGCTTCGAGGACTACTACCCGCCGTCACTGGAGCTCTAAACAATGTGCTCTAATAATATGCGAAATTTTTTCCTACTCTTCTAATCGCAGTAATTGCTTAATTGTAACTGTGGTCAGTGCCCGTTTTGTAATTCTCAAGTTGAATGCATGTATAAACAACAATTTGCAATTAGTTACTCTGTTTGCGATTCACCAAGTGATGTTCGTTCTTTCTGCCGAGGAAACGTTTTATTGATTACATTGCTGAGATCGACTTGCTTTTACAAGCGCTGCTGCCTACCATTGTTGGCGCATCATCTGATTCAGAGGGAGAAAATGAATCATTGTACACTTGCACTAAGCTTGCGAAAGAAAAAAAGAGCTGAACTAGAAATTCATGGCCAGCAATGGTCATCCTAGAACGGGAAATACACTCCCGTCCTGAAGCAAAAGAAAAGAGCAGCAGGAAAAACATGCTCCTGCGTGGCAAGGAGCTAGAGCAGGCTAGTTTCTTTGGACTGTACGATCAAACCTCACCGGAAGAGCCACCATAGCACACCAACGGTGCCGATTCGTCGGCGGGCACCGACTCGACCGCCGCTCCGCGCCCCGAGGAGTGGAGCCGTCGTTTCACGCCCCGTTTTTTTGCGATTGTACTACTGCGGCTGCATCAGCGGTAGCACACGGTGCTGGTACAGTAGGACACGATTGACTGGGGGGCGTGGTTGTTGCAGTTGCAGCAGAGGACAGCGCGGTTCCTGTAGACTAAGGCAACGTATAATGGTTTCGGGTAGGCCATCTATAGCCCATGCTATCTAGAATTTGTGCATATCTAGAGGAGAGAGAGGAGATGTCGTCAATAATTCTGCAGTTGGGGTTAGCGTGCGAACCAAGGTACGAAAAGACAACTTTGACACCCGTTGTATGGAGATCGTCTTCTCCCTATGCGTTTTGTGGGCTCAGGTGCCGGGGCGACCGCCACCATGGCTACAAAGGTGGCGACAATCAGGACAATAGCTACCGAGACGACAGCAACAACCACTGCAGGCTGACGAAGAAGGCGATGTTTGTCGGATCTGGTCGCCTCTTGCTGCCATCGAGCCGAATCTGGACGCAAGCTAGCCGGATCCAACCGACTGGTGGCGGAGGGGTAAGGAGATGGCGAGCGACGGCGTGAGCTCGAAGAGATAGCAAGGTGCCGCGAGGACATGGTGGTCTGCGGTGCAAGCTCGAGGAGATGGTTGGGCTGCACGAGATGGCAGGTGGCGGCACGAGCTCGTGGAGATGGTGGCCGACGGCGTGAGCTCAAGAAGGGAGAGAGGAGGGAGGGAGGTGTCGATGGGGAGGGAGAGAGGAAGAGGGAGCTATCAGGCGCGGTGGACGACGGGAAGTAGGTGGGACTATTATAATATCTGATATGTGGGACTCACTACGAAGGATAAAATAAAAAATAAACATTGAGAAATGTGCTAAAGAAAGTGATCATAAATTTATCTTTTGTGTTGTCTCTAATTGACATAAATAAATTATAGACTGCTTAATAGATCAACTATAGTATATGCTCCGAGTATCCCAGGATCAGCCGCTTGTTTTTGGCCGCGGCCGCACACAGGAACACCGACCCACTGAGACCAAGAAAGTGTGGCGAAATTGGCATCTTCTGCCCGAAGAGGGGACCCATTTCCGTGGATATTTCATAGGATGGATGACAGCGGACCAGTGGTAGTTTCTGGAAAGTTTTACCTCGCCTTGCTTTTAAAGCCGAGATATTTCCTTGTATATCTTATTATAAGACGAGAGTGATATTTTCTAGTAGTACGTACTGGTAGAATCTTCAGAGCTGAGCCTGAGAGGAACGAAGCTTTGATTGCGGCGGGTCGAGTGGACCTTGTGTTTTTGCATCATCATCAGGCGCCCGAGTCTGACGTCATCAGTGCATCCATGACCGTTTCCAACTTTCCGACGTAGAAGTTTGTTGAAAGCAGCAACAGTTTTAATCGTAACAGCGCCATTTTATCAAAATTGATAAGAATTCATGTAGTTAACTGGATTCTGCAGCGCTGTAGCCGCTACTTATATAGCCCTAATTAAGTGGATGATAAAATAGCAAGAATTTCATTGGTCTTGCTTCCACGTGCCCTAATCCTTTACTGGATCCATTGCAAAACACTAGTTGACACCTTTGACCAAATTAGGCGTAGGCCAAGGCATTTGGCAACTACGATTTTCATCAAATGTGATTAAAATACCCACAATAGTATCACAATAAAAAACCACCTCTTGGTGGGTGGTAAAATTGTGGGCCCATCAAATTTCAAATCGTGATGCTCACCTTCGTGTACTTTGAGTGGTCACGAATTAGTCTCAGCCTCCATCTTTTAGATGTGTGCTAAGGAGACACTTTGCATGTGTAGTGGTATATGTGTGCGCGTCTTTCCTGTAATGTGGTGGTATATGTGTGCGTGTCTTTCCTGTAACCGAAAAAAAAGTGTCACAAGCACAAACAATGAGGTGCTAAAATCGGGAAGATTGGTAAGACTAATAGTGATGCTTTGGAAAAGTATGCTTAGGGATTAGAAAATGCCAATTATTCGTTAACAAGGTTTTGGATTAAAAGTAACGTAAGTGGAAGTCGAAATCAACCAAATGTCCTAGTCGAGTAAACCTGTATGTTCAACGTAAGCTGACCGCTTCGGTGAAAGAAAATAAAGGCTATGAAAGCAGTTTTTAAAAAGAATCTACTACTCATACCATTTTTTGAAGAGTTTGAATAGCCCCTGATGAAAAGAGATCTCGAAAACTCATTTGTTACACCCTTTTTGCTAGCAATACCTTGGAAAAAATGTGTACTCCCTCTGTTGAGTTTTATAAGGCATAGTTTGACTTAATATGGTCGTTAAAATCGAACTTTGACCATTGATTTCCTTTGCAATGTATTGTTGACAACTACAAAATCATGGTCATAAAAAAGTATTTTCAAATACAAATCCAACGGCATTGTTTTATGTCACAAACTTGCACATTGTTGATTAACTGTTGGGGAAAAATACAATTAATATTTGAATTTCGTAGAGTGTGGGTGCCTTAAAAAAACAACAAATGGTGTAATTAATAAGACTTAGCTAGTGATTGTAGTGTGCTTGTTACAATCAATGTTGTTAGGATTGTGATACTAGGTAGGATCATTCTGGCTGATTGGTTAGATCGGATCGTTGAATTATGATCCTATATGATTTTGAAACATATATATTTTATAAGCATAACCGAGCTAGTTTGTACTGAGATGTGTCTAAAATATAATTATCAAATTGTCAATGTTTTAGTATCGATCTTACAAATGAATGTTGGAGAGTATCCTTGAGTTAAACCACATAGAAAAAGACACAGAGATTTTATACAGGTTCAGGCCTTTTTCTGAGAGAATAATAACTCTACTCCTATGTTGCTGTATTGACTATGCTTTACAACAGGAAAGAAATCACTAAAGCAACAAAGAAGAAATCACTAGAACTAGAGTTTAATAACTTCGTTTGCTGATCTTGTCTTTGTTCATTGTCGTTGTTTCTGTCATCTGTCCACCGACTTTACTCCTTATATAGAGTGTGAAGGGGTGACAGTTGTCCCGTATTGAGAGGCGTAATGCCGTTTGATGAAATACACACGTTCAGTGACGGTTATTGTCAGAGACTAATCCTTCCACGTCGCCTTGCAGTTATGTCAGAGACAGAGGTTTAATACGTGCAGTTATCCCAGAGAATAATAACACATGTTAACTATTGTGTGTCTTAAACACATCGTATAAGTGTCCCTAGTCGATTGGGCTCATATGTCTATAGGTTTTGTTAACTATATGGTGGTCGTAGTAAAGCTTACGATCATGAAGTAATCGTAGTAAGACTTACGATCATGAGGTGGTTGTAGGAAATCTTACGACCACTAGCTAGTCGTAGAAGTACTTATGACCATATAAGGTAGCCGTAAAATGGTTTATGATCACTCGACTAAGCTTCTCTCTTATTAATGATAAAGGGGTATCCTTACAAATAACATGAATATATTGCTATCTGTAATACCAATTATAGATAAATAATATAATTAATTGAGGATTATTAGATCATCGTCACAAATGTTCAATTAAAATTTACAAATTTAGGTGTGCTTACATGTAGCTCAATTAAACTAATTACATAAAAAATATTTAATCGAATATGAATAAAATAATACAATTTGAACATTTTATTAGTAAAAGTAATAAGAGTTACGACGAGGATCTAATAATCCTCAGTTAGTTAAGTTATTTATCTGTAATATCTGTTATAGATAATAATATCTTTACACAACTCGTCGTTAATGATGAGAAAGATTACAATTACCTAGTGGTTGTAAGCTATTTTATGATCACTCTATATGGTCGCAAGTCATTCTACTACCATCATATGATCGTAAGATCTTCCACGACCACCTCCTGATCGTAAACCCTAGTACGGTCACTTTATGGTCGTAAGTTTTACTACGACTAAGTCAATCACGACCACCTTATGATCGATAAAGCCTACAGATATGTAGATCCGATGGACTAGGGACCTTATGCGTTGTGTTTAATTATACACAATAATTAAATACGTGCTTTTATCCTTCAATATAATTGCACATATTAATCTCTGTCTCCAGTGTAACTGCAAGGCGAACGTGAGAGGTCGTTTCTCTGACACTATCTGCCATCAAAACGTGTGTATTTCATCAATCGTTGAGGCGCCTCCTGGCACAGGACAACTGCCACCCCCTCAGACACTATATAAAGGGTGACGCCGGTGGACAGATGGATAGGAACAACTGAAGAACAAGACACAAGTCATTAGTTTTAGCTTTCGATGACTTCTTTTCTTATTGCAAATACGATCAATATAAGAATACAAGAGTATGGTTGTTATTCTCCCAAGAGAAGATCTGAACCTGTCTAAAAATCTCTGTGTCTCATCTTGTGTAGTCTCAATTAAGGATATTAAAACATAGGCAAGTTAAAAGAAAGCAAGTCCACCTAAGATCTAACAAAACTTAACAAAACATGGTATGGTATCTTATTTGTTGATACAATACTTTGTCAGTATATATCTTGATCCTACTATATCCTTATACGATCCTATCCGTCCGACTTGAGCGGAATGTCAGCCCAAAAAAATTTCAGCCTGAGCGACATTTATTCGTTTTTCAATGTAAAAAAAATGCGGGTTGGGCCACCCTAGTTCCATGCTATAGCACCCGGCCCGGCCAAGCATCACTTAATAACCTTACCAGGCCAGGCTTGGCAGCAAAAGCCGACCCGGAATAAATCGGGCTTTTTGCCAGCCCGGCCTAAGATTTGCTCAGGTCTACCCAACCCTACATCTTATGATATTCTGGTTGTCATCCTGACAACCTTTGGCAATGGATACCATATAGGCTCATGAGACCTGTCTATTGTGTCGTACACAGTATACCCGCATCATTGTATTGCCTCCAGGCTCCAACATGAGGTTTTAGATTCGTGATGTGGTGCACAAGGCTTTAACATTTTGAGAAACTTTATGCTTTATTTCAAAGGTGTATAGGCATATTCACAGTGTGTGATAGCACTGTTTGCAGACGCCAATGAATTATTGGTTATGTATACTTGAGTGACTCCCTATCTAGCAAACTGGTTTTATAGGCTTGCAGTGGGAAGTTCAGATGCCAGAGTGCCTGAATTTCAGAGCATCTTACAAATTGTTTGGCACTTGTCTGCAATCAGGTCTCTTACTGGATCACCGCATGTGCAGCAACAGCAGCTCTGGCTTCTCCACCAGGCCTTTCCACTCATTACAGAACCTTGCAACCGTGGCCCCATCGACGACTCGGTGATCGGCTCCTACAGCCACCTACATGGCATAGAATGGGAGATCACAGTAAGTGCAAGGCAAGTAATGTAAGCCCAGGGATATGTGAAACATGTGTAGCGATGATCATACATTGATTATGGAGGAAGGGTAAACATTTTCGTCATCATCAAAGCGAGGAAGTTTCTGAATGCGACCGAGAGCAATGATCGCAACTTCAGGCAGGTTGAGAAGTGGGGAGCCAAATTTGCCGCCGATGGCGCCTATGTTGCTTAATGTTATGGTGCCACCTGTAATATCTTCGGTGTTTAGCCTGTTGTGCGATGCCATCTCATGTAATCGTGCCAATTCCTTTGTGATCTGGTGCAATCATGGTCAAGATGATTAAAAGTTTAGGCAGACAAGCAGAAAAGCATCCATGTCTACTGAAGGTGTGACTGGACGGAGTCCCAAGTTATATGTTGTCAAATGGATCACTAATAAGTTCACAGTAGATCGTCTAAAAGAAGTATCGCGATTGCTAGGTCGCATAACTGCAAAGTTATCATAAAAATGACTAGCCAGTTGGTCGTTCCAACGTTTTTCTAGGGTGTTATCTCAACAACAGGATAATATTTCTTCAGCATTTACAATAATTTATTTCCATTTCTGAAGATAGGAAACATTGCTTCAGCAAGTACCTGATTTTCTTACATTTCATTGTACCTAGATTGTGGAAACTATTTGTAAGGAAATGGCAAGAACCAAACATTTAAGCAATATCAAAATTGAATTCACAGAACAATGACGAAATTATCATGAATTCAAGGAGAAAAGCAGTTGCCACTGACCTCCAATATTGAAAGCGACTGAACTTTCTTGATGTTTGGCACCACTAATCCATGTGCAGTAGCCATAGCTACCCCAATGTTGTGGGATCCTAAACAAATAAGCAACCAGTGGTCATGATACCTTCAGCACAAAAAGGTGCCTTGCAGATAAATAATGACACAACAAATTTTTTATATGCTGCACTATGCAAGGAAAAATGCAAAGTTATTATTCACAGTTCATATTCTAAGTACATGCTGTACTGTTGGTAAGTGTTCTAAGCCATCTACTCAGAAATAAGAACTTATGTACTGTTAGTGTTGAAGTTGTCAAGTGAACCAATTACCCTTCCTATCTTATTGCAAATTAGCAAATGGACAAAATTTAAAATGGCTATAAGATATGCTACTCAGAAAACATTTCAGCCCAAAATAGGAGGTGCTGCAGGAGTTCTTTATTGGGGGTGGGTTGGTAATGAGAACTGCAAGATTTGACAAATAGAATGCACTGGTTTATGTGTGCACACACACACACACACCAAAAGAAAACTTTTTACATAGTGTTCGATTTGATGTAGTAGTTAAATGTGTAAATGGGAGAATGTAAGTATATAACTATCATCTGCTGAGGGATTTCCAAACTACTGCACTTGAGTGATCTCTTGAGCTGTTTCTTCAGATCTTTTTCCCATATGAAAGGTAACAAGAGTGGAACATGGAACTCAAAGTTTGCATACCTTTAAAAACAACTTCATTGGTTTCCTCAATGAAAGAGCTGTTCAACAAAGGGTATTTACTCAGTGCCATAGAAAGAGACTTTATAAGGAATGGGAGGAAGGTGTGCTTGATACTATGATCTTTATTCTCATTTTGGAATGATGTCTTAAGTTCTATGAGAGCATCACAGTTTATTTCCTCCAGATAATGAAAATGTGGAACTTTTGCAGCCAGGGTCATTGATTTGACCATTGATCTCTGGTATCCCCTGAAGAAAGAAATGTTCACGCTAGAGTTATAGACTGAAATGGTCACGCATGTGACCAACCATACCAAAGTAGTCCATCACGAAATCTTGCATAATACCTGAGAGGAATTCTCTTATCTTCATAACAGTGTGCATCGAGTAATGATTTCTCTCCTTCCAGCAACTCAACTTGACCAATGTTCTCTTCCAAAGCTGACGGTGGTTCTTTGCAAAGACCTTTGCTGACAGCGTAATTCAAAACGTCTTCTTTCAAAACTCTGCCATCTTTTCCTGTTCCCTGGATATCATTTATATTGAGCCCATACTGCTTTGCTAGATGCCTAACTGCTGGTGTGGAGAGAGTTCCACCAGGGGCATTGCCTTCACCTGAAGGGCTTGCAGTATCCACCCCAAGTGAATTATCAGTGGACGAAGCTATACTATCACGAGATATAGCTTGGCTGTCGCCCACAATCATCTTCAGTAAAGTTTCACCAACCTAAGGAGCATAGATTGACTTAAGAAAACTCAGGAGAATAATTCAAATAAGTCTCTATTTGAGATTGAATGAATTACTACAGAACATAGTTGAGTTTTGTACAACATTCTTCCAACAGGTCTATTCAAATAAACTAGGGGGAAAAGTAACATTCATGAAAAGTATCCCAAAGCTACCTTCACTATGTCACCAGGGCCAAAGTGAATCTGATGTACTTTCCCCTTGAAACGACTTGTTATTTCAATAGTTGCTTTGTCGCTCTGTACCTCACAGAGCTGCTGAAATTCATCTACTTGGTCACCCTGCCAAATGAACAGTACAAAAAAAACCTAAACTCCAATCACACTGAAATCTCAGGCAGGAGTGCTAAAATTTGAGATGAATGAAATAAAAGATTAAAGACACAAAAGAGGCAAGAACAATTTGAATTTGAAATATCAGTACCAGTGCATTCTTCAGAGTTTAGATTATAGGCAGCAATATCTTTGTACTTGTTCTCAAATTTGTAATCACATAACTGTTTATTGGCATCAGTTGTATAATTACCACATAGATATGAATTCAGTGAGCCTTCTAATGCAAAAACAAAGAGCCTTCTCAAAAAATTAAAAGCTTAGTTTTGAATCATGATTCGTGTGTCCTAAGGCAGAACACTTAGCAAGTCAACAGCAAATCAGTTGGGAAGCAATCCAGGTTCCAGCTGATGCAGGGTCATGGTGTGACTCTTTTATGGTATTCACTCAGCAAGAACTCGAACCAATTGGAAACCAACATGCATATTGCACAACACTATAGTAGATTACTAGAGCACTGAATGACTTGTTACAGGCTTAAAGTATCATCCTATTCACCACATCAAAGGCTAGTGAGGCAATCTGTACTGCTGACTGCCGAATCAGTGCCCGTTCCTAGACCAATTCCTAACACGCCTGTCGCCTTGTTGTCTGCATAGGATCAAACACCGCACAGATTGCACTGTTACAAACCACCTTATGACATTGTGAGAGCTCAAAATCCCTCCCTGACTGTGCCCAGTGGTTTCGTACTAATGGGCTAATGCCATATACCGAACTAAATTGCCGTTCAATGTTGACCCCCAATCCATCACATGTATCAGATCTCACAAGGAACACAGGACAGTATTCCCCTAGACGTTAGGTGCTAATCGGACGGCAGACCAGCATCTAGCGCCTAATCACCGCCTAGACAGACCTAGACAGGTTAGACGGCCGTCTAAACAGGATAAATCGGTTAAACGATCTAGACGAAAAGGCGGCGCCTAGCGCTGCCTAGGTGGCCTAGGCACCCGCCTAAGGGAACGCTGGCAGGGACAAGTAATAATGCATCATCGTAATCAAACCAAGCGGTCGGTCGATTTGCACAGTTAGCCAGCTCCATAGTCCACACAGTCGTATGGCCCAATTCCCCAAAGCTCAATTATAAGTAGAAGGAAGTAACAAAGGAAGCCGCTTCACACCGACCTCGCTGACGAACCAGCGCAGAAGCTCGCACTCGGCGATGCCTTCCCCTGTCTGCGCCAAGGGCACCTCCACCAGCTCAGCCGCCTCCGCCGGCGCCGCGGAGGCCTCGCTCGCGAACCACCTGCTCCCGCTCACCACACGCCGCCACTGCACGGCTCCAGAGCCAAGTCGAGAAATCAAAACCACACGCGCAAAGGAGTTGGGGGCAATGGGAAGGAAAAGGCCCGTGCACTTACGTCGTCGAGGAGCCGCGCGGGCGACGAGGGGGCGGCGTCGGCGAAGCGGAGCGGGGAGAGGGGGAGGAGGAGACGGCGGAGCGGCGGCGAGGTGGAGGTAGGTCCCACATGCGGAGGCGGAGGCGGCGTCGTGGGCCGTGGGGCGGCGGGGATGGGGCGGGGCGGAGGCGGGAGCGGGAGGCGAGGCGGCTCCAGGCCATGTGGGGAGGGGAGGAGGCTGTGCTAGTCCCGTAGCGCTGCTTCGTCTCGTGTCGTCACGTCCTCACCTACTGCTGAGGTGTATCGGGGTTTGGAATTTCGGATCAGCACTAGGCGGGCTACCAGCAGTGGTGGTTGTGGAGGCGGAGGAGGAAGAGTAGTGCGGGGCACCGCCACAGCCAGGTGCGAGGAGACGCAAGCAAGGAGTGGGAGTGGCGCTTCTGCCCAACCGCTGCCGCGCCTGCGCACCTCGTGGAGAACATGCGTCAAACAGGATAGGGCGCGCTGAGCTGGCTCTGCGTCTGCCTAAACCAAACTGCTCGTGAAGGTGATCAGCGACTGTCGTATCAGCTGGTTCAACTTGCCGACCGTGCCACGGTTCCAGTAGGGTCAAGGAAATAAATACCTCAGAGACTTTGCAAAACGCATTCGCAAAACCTAGTACAATGCAACCAAAGATTATCGTCATGATCCTCAACAAGTTTGCAAAACACATTTGCTTATTTTTAGAACTATGTTATAAGGAAAAGGTATATGAACTTCGATTGTTCGCAAAACACATTTGTGAACTCTTATCATATGCTATAAGGATATAATACATGAGACTCAACTATTTGCAAAATATATTTTTAAATACTAGTACCATGCCAAAGAGAGCTAGAACAAGCATAATGAAATTGATGAGGACACACCTAGCATATGTACATCTTCTATGTCTTAAGTTGCTGCATTAAAGTTGCGTGCACTCTCTGATATATATAGCCTCAACCGTCACATGAAGATAAGATGAACAACTCCACATCAATATGATATTAGCGGATGTCATCGTTATAATATCATCACATATCAACATCATGATAAGGTCATCGCACGTGTCAGTATACTTAGCCAAGAAGTATAATGATATCATCGCACGTATCAGCAAACCAGATGATGTTATCACATGTGTCAGCATACTCAGTCAAGAAGTATATAATGCCATCGCTTATGTTAGCAAATATGTGATGTTATCGCTTATGTCATCATCTTCTTGGACATAAAGTAATGAGTTGTAAAGTTGAACTTTACAACTTGAATTGAGTTATGACTCTAGTTGGAAACAACTTACCATGTAGACATCCCTAGAACACACATTGTCCCCTTCCCTAAATACTACTCCAACACCAACTGGGCCAATCACAAGAGCTACAAGAAAACAAATTAATCAAGAGGTGAATCTTTTCCTCAATGAGCTACATGTTGATTTTTATAAGAATAGATTGCTACCTAATACCTTTACTTGTTATAAAGTTTCATGAAGAACCTTTAGAGGCAAAGGAAAATATGCTACTACAACTTCAAGAACAAAGGAACCAACATGAAGAACAGAAGCTGATAGGACCTGTTTAGAAAATACCGGCCTGACCAAGAGGAAATCAATCACAATTTGATTGTTGTCAAAAGACGTGCTACCAACTAGCTTGATTGCTATACAAAGAATGCATAGTATTTAGTCTGAATACTGTAGCAACCTGGCAATGTGGCAAACGACGCACTGTAGCAACCGACATACTATAGCACATGTACTGTAGCCCCAGCTTAAAAGGGCTATATAAGGAGGGGTACACCCTCCCATGTAAATTAGATTTGAAAATTTTAGAAATCAAATTCTTGTTCTAGGGTTCGTGTGAGATAAAATTCCACCCCTGTAGGATCAAGGATAACCGACTAGAGAGGGGTGAATAGGAGGTTTTTAAACTTTTTCACAAAAATACGAGTTAAGCCAATTAACAATTTAGTCTAAACAAGTTATACTTCTAGCTAAGCAAAACAAGCACAAAGATCAAGCTAGAAATATAAATGCGGAAGAGTAAAGACTAGAAATAACCACAATGAGACAACGATGTTTTCCCGTGGTATCGAAGACTTGCCGGTCTTCACTAGTCCACGTTGAGGGAGCTTGAACCAATCAAGCCGGCTCCACGAATTAAGCCTTTCCTCGATCACTATTGGTTGTTCTTCCTCCGCTCCAGAGATGGTGAACACCAAACCAATCACAATCTTGGCACCGGGCCTCTTCACAATCTCATTGAAGAGATCACCGTGCAATCACCGCCAAGCCGTCTAGGAATTCAGCAAAACTCCAAGAGTAACAAACCAAAACCTTCGCTTGACGACACTCAAGTGCAAGAGGATCAACTAGAATGATGAATGCACTTGAATGAGCTCAACAACCTCCCAATGAGTGAACAAATGAATTTGAGGAGTTGAATGAATGCATAAGGCTCAAATGATGTTAAATGAAGTCTAGCAACCTGCCCTTGGGCAGTTGGGGGGGTATAAATACCACCCACCAACAATTATAGCCGTTAGAGAGAAAAATCAGCTTTTCAGGCCATATGCGGTACTACCGCCATATACAGAGCGGTACTATATACAGCTATAACAGTGGCATTAAATGCTCTGACATAGCCGTTTTCTCCCGCACAGCGGTACTACCGCCAACTAACTCGCGGTACTACCGCAGCGCGGTCATACCGCAAAGTAAGTGCGGTACAACCGCTTCGCAAGAGAATCAGAAGAGGTGCGTACTGGAAAAAACATACCGCCAAGTAACGATCGGAACAACCGGTTTGCGGTAGTTCCGTTCAAGAACAGCGGTACTACCGTAGTCCGGTCATACCGTGCGAATACTTGCGGTACTACCGCTCTGAGAATTTTGCACCAGATCAGAAAGAGGGCCTCTCTATAAAAAATATACCGCCAAGTAACTATCGGAATAACCAGGTTGCGGTAGTACCGTACTACAAGCCCGGTCATACCGTTTAGCGGTAGTACCGCAAGAACAACGCCGGTACTACCGATAATCCTGACAAAACAGACTTGGTAGAGACAAAAGCGATCCAAATGCATGCATGATCCTAGATTGATCCATAAAGTACAAGAACATGCTATCAAGCTATTAGTCATGATCTCTCTTAATAGTACGACATTTAACTTATAATCCGGTCTTCAAACCACTTCTCCAAAGACCGGTAAAAAAGAAAAAGAACTTAAATAAAACTTGTACCTCATCTTTGAACCATATTTGATCTTCATAAGTTCTTTAGCATGCCTCTTCATGATTATTTTCTCCAATGAGACTTAACCTTGTAAATACTCAACAAACCAATAAGTCCCATATTCACATATTATCATTAATTACCAAAACCAATTTTTAGAGGCCTAGATGCTTTTCAACCCCATAGAATTGAGAATTATCTAAGTGCTCTTCTCTGTCGTTCTTGTGTTTGCTTCGGTAGTTGCTAGAACACGTTTAATCCACGCGAGTGAGTAGACAAAGGATCGAAGCATGTGGCTAGGTGAATCGAGTGCCGTATAGACGATGGTTGGCGGTGTCATTCATTAGGTTGCACGAGTCCAGTTATCTCTAATTCTACGCTGTGAAGATCGGGCTAACCCCACCCGCATCAGTTGGTATCAGAGCCCAAGGTTGACACAGTAGAATTTTACCCTTAGCTACTATATTTGTTGTTTTCATCTCTTTTCAGAAAAGTCACACAAAAATATTGTTCTTTGCCGTAGTTTCAATTGAAAATTTTGATGAGTTTTGCTAGGTTTTGATCCATTAGAACCTTGCTTACTTGCTGATCTAAAATCTTTATTTGTGTTGCTTTTGTTTGATCTAATTTGTTTGGTTTTAATAATCAGAAAATCATTGTTAGTCGAATAGAAAGCTGTTTTTGTGTTGCATAGAACCTCACTCAAATATGAAATTACGCAACTTGGTAATCTAAGCTTCAGTTATATTCTTTTGAGAACCATCTATCCTTTGTGAAAACTTTGGTCCTAATTAAAGACTAGCTTTTGGTTATTATTAGGACTTTTGCACACTTGATACCATTCTTTAATTTTTAAAACTGAATTATTGGATATCTTATGAGCTCTTGATATATGTGCTGACCTTGGTGCAAAAGAAAAGCAAAGATAAAATAGTACAAAAAGAAAGAAGGAAAATAGAAAAGAAGTAAGAAAGAAAGAAAAGAAAGAAGCGCTGTGGTCAATACTTTTATCAAGCATAAATTTCTTTCCAAAGTTCGGTATAGTTTGTTATTCTTGTGTGCAAATCGGTAGCCTGTTTACATCAATTGCAATTAAGCTAGCGTCTTTCTATAACTTGTGCAACATAAGCTATTTTGTTCTTCACTTATACCAAGTGTTATAGCTCATTCCTTGGTTGCATTAAGTTCTATTATCATTGAGCGTGAGTTGCTATAATTTTCACTTATATCAAAAGATCAACAACTAGGCATTGAATTCTAGTTTGGATTATTACTTAACTTTACAATATATATCTAGAATTTCAAATGTATAGGATTATACTAATCCTCCAAACTCCATAAAAATATCCACTATCATTTACCGCATTTGGATCTTGATTCACTTAATCCATCACCTTCGTATTTTCTACTATCACTGAAGTACGTACAATTCTTCAATCTGTGAAGCAATCATAAGAACTTCAGTAAGAAAGAGGTGAAGTTGAGTGATTTCACATATATTCTTGTTGTTGTTGTTTTTTTTATAATCATGACAGGTTAAGAGTATGCAGAACTTCCATTCTATGGAAGTAATGATCCAAACGGGTACCTCAAATAGGAGAAACAAATAGAATTAAAATTCAAACACCACAAATTTGTTGGTTTTAGAAGGTGTTACGAGCCACCGTGGAATTCAAAGATTACGCAAATTATTGGTGGACGCAATATCCAAGAAGACGCTTTGTGAAAACTTGGAAAGAATTGAAGAAGATCATGAGAAACGAGTTTGTACCATATGATTGGTGTAAAGTAAAGTCAAAAGTCATGTTCACTCTTAAGCCTCCAATTCAAGAGAGCCAAGAGAAGTTTAAAGTCAGGTTTAATCTTAAGCCGTCAATTCATGAGAAGACGGTCGAACATGGGACTTTACCTTCGATCAAAGTGTGGAGTAGTGCTAGCCTGTTGCTACCCACAACACATGAGGAGGTCATGGTTGATGGCGGGCTTTTGGAGGATAAGATGCATCAAAACCCATCCAAGGGTGAGAGTCACTTAGCCAAATTGAGTTTGAATGCTAAAAATGGTGAGTTCTATGATTCCACCGTATGTGAGGTTCAGTGCTTCCAAATTGAGAGCGAGAGATACACAAAAAGAAATGAGAGAAGTAGATGAAAGCAAATATGAGGTTATTTATAAAATTAACAACTTAATATCTACTTCTAGTTGTGTTTCCCTTAGTGTGCAGGTTGACAATGAAGTTGAGGAAATGAATGATAAAGAAATCGCACTAGTTGAAAAGAATGATAAGAGGAGACTGTCACTGGTGGATATAGAATACTTGCTGCTCTATGATTAGATCATGAAGAAATACAACCTATACCACTTGCATCATCTGAAGAGGTTGAAATAGGTAATAATGGTGTTGAATTGGTTGTTCATCAAGAGAATGTGAGTAAATGTGTGAATTATTGTGCTCAATTGGAAATTCTATGTTCTGAATTTCATATCTTCAATTTACATAATGTGGAATTGATCACTCATAAGGAAGTTCTTAGTAGAATATTCACCGATGATTCATTATGTTATATCAAGTTTGAACAATCTATTGAGCTTGATAGGATATTTCCAAAAGTTTCAGAAATAATGTCCTTGAAGTATTTGCATCGAAACTACACCTACACATACAAATTTAATTTAGCAGGAGATTATGTAGACAAATAGTTTTATGTGTATAGAATATATATGTCATGTGATAATATTGCTGAACTTAAACTAGATGTAATGAACAAACAATCTTGTATGCCATATTTTGTTATGCTTGATTCAATCCCAAGAAATAGTGCTTATTGTGTAGAACAATTTATATTGCCTACTTCTTCATGCTTTGCATCACACACAGATATAAGCAATCACAATAGCATAGTTGAAGCATGGAAGACACTACAAAATTTCTCATCAACATTAAAAGGATTTGATATTAGAATAGTGAAATATGATCATATGAGACAATTGTGTAATTTAGAACAAGCTATGGTGCTACCCATTAATAACTTATCTACATACTTTTCAAAAGTGGAGGACAAATTTTTCTCATAAGAGGGAAAATGATAAGAATGTCAGTGCTAATTACACATACACATTATATATGTCATATGACTCTTGTATTTATGGTTATTGTTATGCTAAACATGATGTGCAAAACAAAGAGAGTACTAAAACGGATGATAAATACATTTATCATGCATATACGTTGTTTTCTTTGTTTAGTACACTTTCAGGTCATCAAAAGCCAAGGACAGCTTTTCTTGAAGAAGGGGAGGATGATGAGGACACACCTAGCACATGTACATCTTCTCTGTCTTAAGTTGTTGTATTAAAGTTGTGTACACTCCTTGGTACATATAGCCTCAACCGCCACATGAAGATAAGATGAACAACTCCACGTCAATATGACATCAGCGGATGTCATCGCTTATGTTAGCAAATGTATAATATCTTAGCAAATGTATAATATCATCACATATCAACATCATGATGAGATCACCATACATGTCAACATACTTAGCCAAGAAATATAATGATGCCATTGCACATGTCAACAAACCAGATGATGTTATCACATGTATCAGTATACTTAGCGAAGAAGTATATGATGACATCGCTCATGTCAGCGAATATGTGATGCCATCGCTTATGTCATCATCTTTCTTGGATATAGAGTAATGAGTTGTAAAGTTAAACTTTACAACTTGAATTGAGCTATAACTCTAGTTGCAAACATCCTACCATATCGACATCCCTAGAACACACACATTGCCCTCTTCTCCAAATACTACTCCAACACCAACTGGGCCAATCACGAGAGCTAGAACAAAACAAATTAATCAAGAGGTGAATCTTTTCCTCAATAAGCTACATGTTGATTTTTATAAGAATAGATTGCTACTTAATACCTTTACTTTACTTGTTATAAGGTTTCATGAAGAAGCTTTGGAGGCAAAGAAAAATAGGCTACTACAACTTTAAGAACAAAGGAACCAACGTGAAGAACAGAACCTGGTCTGACCTGTTTAGAAAATACCGGTCTGACCGAGAGAAAATCAATCCCAATTTGATTGTTGTCAAAAGGCTGCCACCAACTAGCTTGATTGCTACACAAGGAATGCATAATATTCGGTCTGAACACTGTAGCAACCCAACACTGTAGCAACCGCGTGCACTATAGCAACCGACCTATTGTAGCACGGGTACTGTAACCCGACTTAAAAGGGCTATATAAGGAGGGGTACACCCTCACATGTAAATTAGAGTTGAAAATTTCAGAAATCAAATTCTTGTTCTAGGGTTTGTGTAGGATAAAATTCCATTCCCCATAGAATTAGGAATTATCTGAGTGTTCTTCTCCGTTGTTCTTGTGGTTGCTTTGGTAATTGTTAGAATACGTTTACTCCACGTGAGTGAGTAAACAAAGGATCGAAGCGTATGATTGGGTGAATCGAGTCGCAGGTTGCTATAGTATAAACGGTGATTGGCGATGTCTTTCATCAGGTTACACGGGTCCAGTTATCTCCAATCCTACACTGTGAAGATCGGACCAAGTCCGCCCTGCATCAGAACTAGCAATACATGATATAATTCAAGCTACTAGTCAAGACCTCTCTTAATTCTACGATAACCTACACTAGCAATTCAGTCTTCTAACCAAATACCGAGACCTGTACAATGACTAAGAAATATATCCTTAACCTATGCTAGTTATACATTTGCCTTGTACATCCACTGGGAGCTTTACTTGACGACGAACATCACATCTCAAAAATCGGGTTCTTGACTTGGCTATCAACACATGTCATCATGGGACTAAATTTATTTCACTAACTCATGGAAAATATTAGTCTTACAAAACGATTATAATTAATTGCCAAAACTCACTATTAATGGATAATGAAGGGTCTAGATTCTTAAAAAACATACAAAGAAACATGCCAAATATCTTTTAGTGAACCTTTGAAAGATATATATTTTGTTTGACTTTTTTAGTTATTCATTGGAAATTTTAAAGTTTTTTATGAGCCCAAACTATAGATTCAATGAGTTCTTGCAAATAAACACTGTTGAATAAAATATTAAATTGAAGGTGAGTACCTAAAAGAAGGAAAAAAATTCATAAACACCCCTAAGTCACTTGTTTTTCAATTTGCCTCCATATCTCATTTTCGTTTACTTTACTCCCATAAGTTAAGTTGGCTTGTAAATGCCCTCATAGGTCACATGTTCGCACTATTTTCTCGTAGTTTTAATTATCTTTAGCACTTATTTCAATTATTTTAGTACTTATTTAAGTGATATTAATATTTGTTTAAATGATTTGAGTGATTTCGGTATTTGTAATACAAGATTTTAGCACTGCAACATTAGTAATGAAACGGTGCATTACAAGTACCAAAATCACTCAAATAATTGAAATAAGTATTAGCATCATTGAAATAAGTATTGACACTACTAAAACAACCGCCAAAGATAATAAAAACCGTGAGAAATAGTGCTAACATGTAGGGGTTGTTTGCACGCCAACTTGACTTATGGGAAGCAAAGTAAATGATAATTAGATATGAAGAGCAAATTGAAAAAGTAGGTGGTGTGTTTATGGATGTTTTCCCTGAAAGAAAAAAAGAACATATACAGATAATGAATAAGCATAAGACAAAATTACTCTCGGACAGAACACCTCCTGTTCCATCTGTTTAGCCTTGTTCGTCGCACTAGCGTCGCCGACCTTGGCCTAACTCAGCTTCGACTTCAACGATGGAGCACTAAGGACCTGTTTGGAACGGTTTCTTCTTTGGCTTTTTGCTCGAAAAAGTTGGAAGCAATTCCAAATGGCTTTCTTTTCTCCCCCACTTTCCTCGAAGCCGGAAGCTGTCATAACATGCAGAAGCCGGAAGCCGAAAGTCGCCCGCAGGGAGCTTCCCGCAGCCTCGTTTCTAGTTTGCTCCTACACTTAGGGGGTAATTACCCGCTTTTTGCCATCGATCAAAACCCCTCCCTACCGCGCCCCACCCCCGGACCGAACCCTAACCCTAGCTCCCTCCTCGCCCACGCGCCCCGTCCGCCCTCCTCCTTCTCCTTCCCTAGCGTCGGCACCCCGCCCCCGTCCTCCTCTCCTCCCACGTCACCGCATCCTCTTCCTCCTCCTCCCACGCCGCCACCCAGCTGCGTCCTCCCCTCTCCTCGCCCGCACCAGCGCCTCCACCCTTCCTCCCCCCACTCCTCCCCCGTGCGAACGCTGCCGCCCTCCTCCTCCCTCCTCCTCGCGCCTTGGCCCGCGGCTGCCTCCTCCTCAGCGCCTCCGTTGACCCACGCCCCCTCCTCCTCCCCAAACACCGATGCCACCCTTATCTTACTCCCTTCCCCAACGCCGCCAATATTCGTCCCCTCCTGGCGCCCTCCTTCTCCTTCCTTGGCGCCTCTATCGGCCCGCGCTCGCCTCCTCCTCTCCCGATGCCGCCAATCTTCCTCCCTTCCCCGGCGCCGTCCTCCTCTCTCTCCTCGGCGCCTCCTTCGGCCCGTGCCCGCATCCTCCCCCCCCGCTGCCACTGTTGTCCTCACCAGCCACCGACAGCGACGGCCCAAACCCTAGCTGCCGGCCCTTTTTATTTTCGTTCTTTTTTCCATTTTAAATTTAATTTTTTAATAAATATTTATTGTAATAATTATTTACGTAATAATTATTTATTATAATAATTATTTATTTTAATAATTATGTTAATTATTGTTAATTGCGTTAATTGTCATGAGTTACGTTAATTGTAATTAATTGTGGTAAGTTGCGTTAATTGGTGTTAATTGTGGTAGTTGTCGTTAATTGCGGCAGTTGTCGTTAATTATGGTCTATTGCATTGATTGTCATTACTTGTCATTTATCGTTAAATGTCGTTAATTGACGTTAAATGATATCAAACAAGCAATCATTTGCCTCAGGGGCATTTTAGACATTTCCCTTCTCAAAAACTGCAGCTAATATACCTAAAAGTCAGACAGCCAAATATCAAACCTCTTTGGCTCAACCGTTCAGTTTAACCGAAAACCGATTTTCAGAAAAACTACAGTAGTGACAAACATACCCTAAATAAACCCTTGCATGTGAACGAAGCCTCGGAGAGAGGGAGGGGAACTGTCGAGCTCGCATCGCATTGTACCATCCACGGTGCGTCGTGAAAGCTGAGTAGCACGAGAAAGGCAGATGCCAACACTAACGTGCTGTTCGGCACGATCTGAACCATCCCATCAACCAACAAAAAGCTTAGATCTCAGTAGGCCATAAAATCTGAATATCTCGCAGTAAATTCGGAGTCTTCAATATCTCGCTCGAGGAAATCTGACGCGCTAAATTTGGATCAAATGGCCCATGGTGTGGTGCCATTGGTGCCCTTGGCACTTGACGGCAGAGTAACTACACCCTACCCAATCAACCCTGAGAAAAGTATTCACTCAAAACACGTCAACGACCATTCTCTAAAAGATAACACGGATCTAAGAAATGGAACAAAACAAAACTGAAGCATCCCAACAGCGACAACAATCTTTGAGAAAACCACGGTAGATCAACGTAGATAGCACAAAAGCTTATTTCTTTTTTCCTTAATGACTGTCGAGCCTCACCAAAAAACAAACAAACAAAACAAAAACATGCTTTTCTTCTGAAATGTTATTGGTAAAAACGCAAATGACCAGTGGTATAGTACCAGTATTATACAAGGATCTCAGCAGCATAATACCAACTACAGCGTTTAACACAGCGTTCTTATCGGTCAATGTTTCACCAAACATCTCCAACGGTTACTGGTCAGAGTAAACTCAGACTTCTCTCGTGTAAATGCAGCTGTTGGCTATTTCATCTGTTTAAACGACACCAGATGTGTAGACACTTAATTCCACTACTCATTACATTTCAATATGACCATGCCGCAAATTCTGCTGCCCTTAGTGGATTCTACTTATTCGAGCCGTTCCATCTGTCAAAGGAAAGATTGTCAGTATCATCGAAGCTGAAGTCCGAAAAATAACCTATATATTATGCTCTACCCTTTCTTTACTCCAAGGATCTCACTGCAGTACCCATGAACAAATTGCAAGGGTCAAAAGTACTGCAACATTCGCCATTAAGCACTAATTGCTAGAATTCTACAGCATTAAGCTAGCAGTATGCTTCAATTACAACAACTAAATGCAATAATTTAATTTTTGGTATTTGAAAAGGAAGATAATGAGAGGGAGGCGTAGGGAAAGTAGAGTACCTTCCACAGGCCATCATTTAGATAGTGCATATTGTCAACTCCAATTCCTTTGTTGATAGTCCTTCTACAAAAATTCAGGATTTCAGGAGCAGCATTGCCCAACACTCTACGTGTTACTAACAAAGAATACATAGGATGCAATGTTAAGGAGAGCTTAAATTTTGTTAGCATATCTGCAGAAGGTTCTGTTATGTTGAGAATTAATTGATAAGCACTATAAAAAGATAAGGTAGGCAGTCATAAGGAGAACACCGCAAGTAGCATCAACCACTTTGAAACATTAGGATTGAACTTGACTAAACCCTCAAAAACAGAGTGAAGAAACAAGAGTGCAAGGTTCACACTTCACAAGTATAATGACTGATTAATCCTTCAAGAAGGAACTTACATGTCCTTCGCTGAAATCTTTGTATATCCAATTGCCAATGCATGTTGTTTGCCTTCAGCCATTATAGCCTGACAATTACAAATTTGAACAGATAAAAAAAATGAGTCTGGTCATCTGGTGGTTGCCATGTTCGGGGGAGGAAACAAAAGCTTGTTCATAGATTTAATGTGAATTATGATGCATAAATCAACCAATACCAAACAAATTATCTTACCATGGACTAGCTAAAACAGGGTACACCAATTTTCAGACTGCAGAATTTAACTCAAGTGTAAAAAAAGAAGAAGTAGAAATACACTAACATATAGACATTTTATGTGGCTAACTATGACTGCCTACTCAAGTAGATGAGAATCATTCAAAGTATTTATAAATAGATGAATTAGAAGTTTAGAGGCAAGTCTTTTACCACTGGTGTCTCCTCCTCAACTTCATCATCTAAGGCACCACCAGGTGATGTCAGTCCAGGGCACATTATGTTTGCACCGGAGAGAACAAACTTGATAGCACCTCTATCTACTTGGAACTTCTTCATAATATCAGGATCTGATTAAATGCAAGCATAAGTTAGCATGGTGGGGGTGGGGGGGGGGGGGAGTTTCCATTCCGGATGATATTCTCCAATAGGTAAACTTTAAGAATGATTCCACTCAACAGATAGGCATGTCCAAACATGTTGAAAAAAGGTGGCGACCTAAATTTTCACACATAATGATGTATATCATGGAAAAAAAACAGGTGCAGAGATGACATGCCAGGAAAATAGAGAGAAGAAAATTACATTGATGAAGAAGGCGCAGGGTTGGCATGTGAGGACCATCACGGATGTTGAAAAACAGTGGGACATTATTCACCACCACAAGATTCAGATGATTTTGGCTACAGAAAGAAATTAACTGTGATCAGTGCACTTTGAAAAGCCACAATCTTTCAGCGAAAAAAAAATGGTTTCTTTGAAACAATTTTACCAACAATTACATGTACCTTTACTTATTCTGAAGTTGAAAAAAATTGAAAACAGGAATGGAGAAATGTAATTTTGAGTATGTCATTAGTATAGTACTAACCATTTAACAACAATCATTGGTGACTTCTTTGGAAGTAAGTCATCTAGCAAAGGTTCAAGGCCAGGGTACTACAACAAAGTTAATTTCAGTATAGCTAAACAGCAGACTTTGCAACAGAAATGAAAGTTTTGTGGAGGGTTATGCAGATTCTTTGACATAACACAACCTCATCAGCAATACTTTGCCGAATCTTTCGCTGTACAGAGGCCTTAACTTGATTCTGTGCGGATATATCTTCAAAGGAGAACCTGATATCACAAAGAGCGGGTTTGTGTTATTGTGCCAAACAATGTGCAACATGAGATACAAAAATGTTCCATAGATTATAATGACATTCCAGGCCATGAATCATTCTGCAAATAATGAATATAATCATAAGGTATGCAATACTGTTTACAGAAAATCATGCTGATAGGTTAAACAAGTTCCTCGTATAATATTCAGCATAAGAACATAATCCATAGAGACAATACACAAGTATGTCATATATACCGCCATCATAGTTAACCGAAAGTTCCCCCAATTAAGCAACCATCAACATCATATGCTTACAACAAGCTGGAAAGAAATTTGATTAAAGCAATCACCATGGGAGCCAAAGCTTTGTATTTGCACAAGAAGCAAATGTTAGTTGCTTAATATGATCATAGAAGCCTTGATAGTTGCAGCAACATACAAACAATCTGGAAAGGGGGAAACTAGAGATGACAAGAACTCATGCTGGCCTTGTTCCTGGTCTAGCTCAAACATCAAGTCGTTGACGGGACCACACTTCTATTTTGACCAAACTGATTAAGAAGATATACAAATTACCAGCAATTTTGGTATAAAAGCTAAAACCATTGAAATGGAAACAAACATCACAACAGTTTCATTGAAGGAAAACATGGGATTAGTGGTGTGTAAGGACAATGTACTGCTAGAAAAGTAGAAAAATAAAAGAGAGGGTATTCACATCGAAGTCACTGACAAAGTTGGAAATTACAGACATGCCACTCCAAAATAACATAGTCAAGTTTGGCTGCTAGAAAACTGACAATTCAATTCTTCTCGTCACTCAGACGAAACAGAAAGCAAAACTGGATAGTTAAAGGGCTTGACTAAGACAAATGACTACATTGCCCTTTCACAAATGCCACTCCAACAAACAAGTACTGCAACAAGACCGTGTGAACTGCAAGAGATGCTCAGCAACCGAAGCATGAAAGCTTTAGTAGGCACACGTGTGAGTACCAGGGGTAGGGGTGCAGTGCACACAAGCGACATTTGGTGCAACCAAGTGCAGTGTGCAGTTGGGAGGCACTTGAGTAGTCGATGCATAAATGTGACTAGCATGAGAATAAGCAGTAAGAACTATTCCCAAAAATAAAATTTAGAATGTGCATCTCTGATTTTTTTTTTTTAAATAAAAAAATAGGTCTAGTTCTACAAAGCAGAACAATTGAAAGATCTACTGCTTCATGCTTTGATGGAGCAATGGGGCCTCTGAATCCAATGTTTACTCTCCCACTTCTCTTCCATTAGTCCTATAATCTGAGGCCTTTGGTGGGGGTGCATCGAGCTCCTTCACTTTACCAGATGTCTACATAACATGTACTGAAATTTTGTAGCTTCAATAAAGCCGAGCCACGATGCCTTAGGTATAAACTAGTTGCCTCCACAATGATCATTAGAGCTGCAACTGTCCCATCCCTAAACTTGATTTCCGAGCATTGGTAGGTACCAATACAATTCAAGCATAAACTGTATTTACACTTTACAGCAGTACCGCTACGAACATCAAATCATCCCGTCATCACATACAAACAGCTGTACCACCCCTAAACTAAATTTCCGAGGAACACTAGGTGCCAAGTAAATTGTACAGCACAGTTCAAGCATAAACTGTATTTACAGCAGTACCAGTACCACTATGAACATCACATCATCACATCCTATAGAATGGCATAACCAAACTCCAGCATACACTGCTATAAACTCCAACCTATAGAACGGCATCACCAAACTCCACCATAAAGGACCAAAGGCTACGGCGTTCTACGCAGATCCCCCGCGAAATAGGAAAGAAAGAGAAAATATCGCGCCGGGCTCTAGCCACTTCCAAGAACGAAATCTTATGCATTGATTAAAAAAAAAGATTTGACGCGGTTGGGCGAGATTAACAGCGCAAAGTTATAGCGGAAAGAATCAGATCGGTGATACAGCAAGCAAGAATAACAGATCGAATTCTTGGACGGGATATTAGAGGAGGGAGTCGGGGAGATGGAGAAGGGGAGCAGTAGGGGACTCACTTCTTGAACATGGTGCGGAGATTTTCTTCTGCCTTTCCTCGTCTCCCCTTGCTCGGCGTGGGAAGGAAGCGGAGGAGAGAATAGGGGAACCTAACCTAAGCGATGCCTGCCTGGGGCTGCGGCCGGTGGTGAAACCGCCGAACCGTGGAGCAGCAGAGCTGAGATGCGGTCGGCACCGGATGCCTTTGGGCCGCCTGTCTTTGTGGGCTACTATGATCGGAGCAGCGCGGTGTGGGCGGAGTCGGCGGCTAGGTCGTGTGACACGTGACGTAAGATGGCTCGGCCCATGGGTCATCGTGTATCAAATAGAAATGGGCTGGCACGTAAATGCCCATTGGGCACTTCCTTGCGGGTCGGGTCGGTTGGCTGACAAGCCGACCCGGCACATTTGCATCCATAGCGCCGCTTGCCACGAGGTCCTCACAGCTGCTTGGACTCCGGCAATACCGTGGACTGTCCTGCTGGCGGTGCGGCCATGGATTTCATGTTGGGATAAAAAAATATAATTCTGGATTCTCTGTTTACACTGTATTAGTTTAGAATCATACTAGTACACACAGTGACAACATCGATAAAATATCATTTCATATACAAAGATGACTAATAAATAGGCTAATAACAATAATTATCAAAATAACAACCTTAATGTCAAAACTTACAATTAATACCTCAGAAGGCAAATAGCTCAATTAAGCTACTGTGGAAGGTAACGAAATAACTTCAGTGAATCTCATCTATATGCCCATTAGCAATCGGTCGGGGTAGAGCGACCTAGTTCTCCACGATTCTTGAAGTAAATCTTGTTGACCGACGATTCCTCCATTTTATCTGAATAATTATAGCAAGATTGAGTACACAGCCGTACTCAATAAGTTACACCACATAATGCAATTTATATATGATGGCTTATTACAAAAGAAATGGTTTCTGTAGTTATTTTGCAATAGAGCTGCATTTGCAATTGAATACAAATAATAAATCGAAAGCATAATTCAAAACAAATAAACAATAATAGTTTAACAATTGTTTTCACAAGCATACAAAGCCTAATCAAATTCTTTCACACAGCCATATGAGTTTAACCACACAGCTATCCCTTTCCAATTGGTTTTATGAAAATCTACCCCTCGTGTGAAATCCCCGAGTATGTCCATGACCGCGAACGCAGCTATTCGAATAGATTGATTAACACTCTACAGAGATTGTACACTTTACCCACAAGATATAACTAGTGTGACCTACACTTGTCGACGATCGAGTCGCCGATCTTACGAAATAAAACAGAGAAAAATGGCAAAGAGTTCTTGGGAGAGAATGAGACTGCTCTTTATTGCTATGAACTGGATCCTTTACAGGGGGTGCCCTTGGCAAGGCAGTGGACTAATCCTAATTATACTGAGCATAGTGCTTGCTATGCTAATGCTTCAGATGAAATTCAATCGTCTTTTGATCTTCCGAATTGGATTGCCTTTTGCCGTTTGTGTTCTTCTTTAAATAGTTGATGAAGAGATGATAGTTACTCCTGGAAGAGGCGTCTGTTGGAAGCGTCGTGTCTGGTCTGAGCGAGGCGGTAGTTGATGGAGTATCAACCGTTCGACGGTTGATGTCTGCGAGACACTCAACCTATTGGTGGTTTGTTGTCAATGTCTTAGGACCATGAAACGTTGCGTGGTATGAAACAAATACGACATGTGTTTCATTCATCACACGGTAAGGAATATACTTAGAGTTAAATCCAGATGCCAGTTCATTGCTTTTACGAGCAGTTATCTGGTCGGGGACTAGGCATAGGACCTCATCCGACTAGGGTACCCACGATGTAACCTCTGGAATCCTTACGACCACGGAGATCGTGAGCCTTAGGGGTTGCGACCATGAAGACATATGGTCTTTTATTATGTATTAAAGTAATACATAGAGATTTTAATTCTCGTCAGCTAGTCCCCGAACTTTAAATGAATTGGTTATGTGAACACTTCCTCCCGATGAAGTCGTATCGGGTAGACCCTCATTTAATGTCGTGACACACGAGGTGGTTTGTATTTACTTGAAAGTTGAGAAACTGCCTTGGAACCCGAAGAGTGGTTGTACGATAATGCCCAGTTCAATGGAGGTCCCATACCAAGCATGTGGTTGTACGATAATGCTCAGTTTAATGGTGCACAAAGTTAAGTCTTTAATTGACCAAGGCGAGACTTCCGATTTCTAACTATGCAACGAAGATTATCATTGCCATCAGAAAGCTCTACCATATCACACAGTTTCCACCACTCGCCTCAGCCTAAATCTTTTCCCACCCTATTGGTTAAGTACAACACATGCCATCAACGAGTAATGACACACAACACATAGTTTTACATAAAGTTCCATAATCACTTAATCAAATTTATATTTGCAACTCAGATGACAATGGATAACTCGTTGCATGGCTAAGCAAACTACTCATATCTAACCAACCCACGTTGGTGCTATGATAATACCAACTAATAATTAACCAAGAGTTAATTCCTTATTTGTCATTAGAAGTTGACGAACTCTCTAAAATGCCATCGAAAAATTGCTCATCCCTTATATGCCACTCGTTCTCAACTTAATCCCTTCTTTGCCACTCCGGTCAGTTGACCGTGGATTTGACCGTTGACTTGGATGCGAAAAGACGATTTTGCCCCTAAGTATGCTGAGATCTTTAGGGAATTGTTTGACATAGTAATATAGTTCCAAAAAATATGAAATTTTTAGGGTAAGTTCCTGATATAGTGTAGATTATTCTGTAATTTTTATAGGGTTTTATTTGCAATATATTTTTCTCTAACAATCTTTCAAGTTACAACAAAAAATTTAAAGATTTTTAGATAAACACATGTTGCAAATAAAACCCTAAAAAAATTAAAAAATAAGCTACACTATGTCAGGAACTTTCCATAAAAATTTCATAATTTTTGAAACTATATTACTATGTCAAATAATTCCCTAAAGGTCTCAGCCCTAAATAATGCACTTTGGGGCAAAATCGTCTTTTGCGTCCAGGTCAACGGTCAAATCCACGATCAACTGACCGGAGTGGTAAAGAAGAGATTAAAGTTGAGAAAGAGTGACATACAAGGGAAGAGCAATTTTTCGATGGCATTTTAGGGAGCTCACCAACTTCCAATGGCAAATAAGGAATTAACTCATTAACCAAGCTAGGATGGCAAAAGATTATGATAATACAATAGGCAAGGTGGATATAATTAAATAGGGTATAACTAATCCCAAAGCATTTAAATAAATACTTAAAGTAGAATGCGGTACTTTGAATCAAAGTAATTTTGAAAGACTAGGTTCAATATGGTCAAAGGTACAACTTGTCTTGCTATAGCAATGCTGGTCTTATTTTATCTTCGATCTTCTACTTTCTTGACCTTCAGTTCCTTCGGACGATTCCGGGACTTCAACGTCTAACGGAAGAGAACATGCAAAACAAAAAAATTGAAAAAGATAAATATAATAAACTCAAAATTGAAATTGAATGGTACTAGAAGGTAGATAATTAATTTAGATGAATTTAAAAACTCGAATGGGTTCAATCGGAGTTCGTATGAGAAAGAACGAGCTCTCGAAAGATTGAAATTCACATGAAATGATGAATAAGGAAAAGAGAGAGAAACTGACAAGGGGGGTCTATGGAATATTCTTAGAATATTCTATTTCGAAAATATTAGAAAATGGCTGAGTGTATGGCATGTTAGACCTACTGATATTTATGGATTTTTAGAATTTAAATAATTCTAGAAAATAGGATTAGGAGTTGACATGTGGGCCGCTAGTCTATGGACCAGGTCCACAGAGGGATGCTAGTCCACGGTGGACTAATCTCATAAACTAGGGTTGACCAAGGGTTGACTGACATATGGGGACTACATGTAAGTGAGAGAAATAAATAGGGTTTTTAATTAGGAGGATGACATGTAGGGTCTACATGCAAGAGAGAAAAAGAATTAGATATATGGTTTGGTTTGATTGGCTGACAAGTGGGGCCTTCCACCAGTGAGAGAAAGGATGACTAGAGAAACGTGCTTATGCTAAGAGAACAGCAAGCAACAGACCAACCGAAATCAACAAACAAAAGAGAGAAGAGAATATGGAGCTGCTCGCAGTGGTGGATTTAGGATTTTCAGGATGGGTGTTCGAAGTTACAAAAATATTGATTAGTATAAAACATAAAGATCTAGAAGTACTAATTGTTTTTACTGAAGATAACATGTCAATTCTCAACTAATTCAAAGAAATTACAAAATAATTAAGAAAGAAAAGAAAATGCTTCCATGGGCCACTAAAAAGACAATATTATGGATTCTGAAGTACGAGGAGTTGGGGCCCATCCATACCAAATTACCAACCCATTAGTAAACATAGTCAAATGATTCAGGATTTGTGCAAAATTCATTTGGTGGAGCATCGAAGCAATTTTTGAGAATAAATGATGTGATTGAAAAAACTGTATGTTCGCAAAGGATCTTACCGACGAGCGTAGGTAAAAGATCCACATGCAAGTCGAAGGAATATGTAGTCATCCTACAATGACAGGTCGACTATGGCACACCTTGTACAGGTCGACTATAGCACACCTTGTACAGTAATCATCAAGCCGTTGACTCTGGTAATCGCCGTACATCATGCCTGCATGAGAAGTGACATGGTAAGAAAAATAATCGAATGGCCACTGATCTTAGAATATTACAAAAAGGAAATTGGCCATTATAATGTTATGTAAAAAAGTGACAAGAAAGAGTTACCTCTAGAAAAGGCCTTCAAATCAGCATCAATATTGGCAATCTTTCAGCCAATCAGGACCAACATCCTTTTGGCAGTGCTCCAACAACAACGGATGGCACCCCCAGATAGTCAGCTTTCTGAGTGACAATGGCATGTCTGGAATTGACTTAATTAGTGAAGCTCTCTCTATGTGTAAAATTCATAAACGGTCAAGTTCCATCATCCAAGAGGGTAAGGAGAGCAGAGACTCAACAACACCAATTACTATGGAACAAAGGGAAGCACGGTTCTTGAGCAACCAATTCCTAGGCAAGGATGTCATTCCATCGTCATTGCAGATATGCAACTCTTTGGTGCTTTTGAGGTTCATTAGAGACTCCACCAGTAGAAGGGATTGACGATCAATTTTCAGCATGTCTAGCTCAAAGGAACAATCTACCATATTCTTTATGCTCTTATCATGCACCAGCAATGACTCTAGAGTGTTTGAAACTTCTTCAAGCTTGTTGCAGCACATAATTGTCAACACTCTCAGCGACCCAACAGCTCCAAGACCACCCAAGGACAAAGTTTTCAACTCTAAGCATCTAGCTATAGAAATGTCATGGAGCACACCCAAAGTTTTCAACACTTCCTCCGATGGAAGGTTTATCAAATTGTCGCAGTTGAACAAACTTAATCTTCTCAGAGCAATAAGACTTGGTAGTGACATAAGCATTGAAACCTCAGCATCACCACAAGAGTTGACATAAAAATACTTGAGGGACATAGGAAATAGACCATCTTCAGTCTCACTCCTTAGCATTGGACAAGCAACTATCTCGAGGTACCTCAATTGAACTAGAGCTACATAAATGTCGGGGAGACGCCGAGACGGGGATGACAGGGAGTGAGGGAGTCACCACTTGCCCAGTCGGGGTCGCCAATCGCTAGTCGCACGCGACGCCCAGTCGGCCAGTCGCTTGGTCGCTCGGACTCGGAGCCTCGAAGTAAGCGAGCAAGCTGCCTCGCGCCTCCGCCGCGGCGACGCAGCGCCGTATCGCCCCTCCGCCTCCGAACCCCGGTCCTCGCCTCCTCAGTCCTCCCCTTCTCCAGTTCTCCCCACGAGTCATCGAGTTCGTGTCCGCGACGATGTGACCCCGCCGAGTGCTGACCCGCACGGCCGCACCCGCTGCGCTCACCACTTCGCCAGGCTGCCACTGCCACCGTAGCTCGCAAGCCGCAAGGGCCAGTGGAACCATAGCCGCAAGCGCAAAGATGAGGTCTGAGGATGCCAGGATGGAGATGGACTGCTGCGGTGTTGCCTACTTGGGCCTGGTAGAGAGATTAGGATTTAGATTTTAGGGTTTGAGTCATTTGACAAAATAGGCTTGGCCGTTTGGGCCTTGGGACTGAGTTGGGAGTTGGGTGCGTCGTCGGTCCGTGAGATTGGCGGCTATCGACGCGCCGAGCCATTTTGGGCTGGGCTCGATTGTGAGGCACGAGTGGGGAGTGTGGTGCTAGTACATGACTGTGAGGCACGAGACCAAGGATGGTAGACGCTGGTTGAATCCAACTTCCAATTTATGCATGTATTACACCCTATGTATACAAAATTTTTGCTCAAAAAAATTGGGTGTTCAACTAAACACCCATGAACCTAGGTGGGTCTGTCCCTGGCTGCTTGGTTGATTAGTTTGGTGCATGGCGGCATCAATTTTTGGCACTAAGATGGAAAGCAAAGACTAGAGAATGAATTAACAGATAAAGGAAACAACAGATAATAGAAGGAAGCATACGCAGAGAACAAATCATCAGAGACAACACAACCAGGAACAGGAACAGAGGGCGTGGCTGGTTCTTGCGCATGGAGTCAGTGACGAACGAAGGTGAACAAACTTCAGCGAATGGGCAAAACAGAAAGGCGATGATGAGGCGGAGATGGTGACATGGTCAAAACAACAAAAAATGACACCATGTGACGGTGGCGAGGCTAAGAACGACGATGACGACGGCTTCACGGGCGCGTAACACTTTTGGCGATGTTATGCAAAAAGGGAGGTGAGCATGGCGTAGAACGAGGCGACGCAAACCTAACGGTGGTGGAGTTGAAGGCAGTGGATCAATGGTTGCAGAGTAATTGGTCAGAGAAGGGAGACGATCATGAGGAGAGAGAACACTCGATTCTTGATGCACAATGGATGAAACTCGAAACTAAAATGTGGGGAAAATAGGTTTCGATGAGGGCTACAAGATGATGTAATCGGATTTTGGAAAAACTCACCAAGGAAGTGGGGTGCATGACGTATGCATTTTAGTGACATAGCTCAACATGGCCAATGGTGAGCCGATGGTCTTCAGGCGAAGGGGATGGAAGCATGACGTAGAACACAACGACGTGGACTCAACGCCGTAGACGGTTCAGCCAGGGGACGTCGGATGGAGGTGCAACTCGTCGGAGAAGACCTTCGGTTGAACTCAGTTCTTTTGCAGATTGTGATGAAACGAGGTGAAACCAAATCAGGGGATTAGAAGAGAAGATCAAGAGGCTCAATATGACGCAGTCGGTTTCCTTTTATATGTACCGGAGGAAGAGATAAGAGATTTGGAAAGGTTTGGCTGAACACGTACAGGAAATGAATTCATCTATTCGGTTGGGGTTGAAGATGAAAAGTGTTCGCCATGTGGCAAGGAGAGAGAAATTCAGAATTAAAGATAATACCGGAAATCAAGGAGACCAAATAAATAGCAAACCAACTCAAAAAAATCCGAGAAAATACCAGAAAATTCCTTGGAACACAAGGAAGCCAAATAAAATATTGATGTTTAGATTAGTCAAATAAAATATTTTGAATTTAGGAAATTCTCAGTTAAGCTTTATTAATTTAAATAAAATTGGTGAAATTTTCTAGGAACCTAAACTACTTAAAAGATTTTTGAAAAGCCAAATTTTGGGACGTAACATTCCAGCAAGCAGCGGCGGCTCTTGCAATATGAGTAAAGTGGACATGGTGGTTTCTGGAGGTGGGTTCGATTAAATCAGGAAATGGGCTGGAAGGACGAAAGTATTGCATTGGTGGCACTGTGATTGGTTGAGATGGATTTTTTTATTATTAATTAACCCTTTTTTGAATTTATTTTTATTATTAACCCCGCAAACTTTATTTCTAGTTTTGACCCCTTTGGTCACACTACTACCCGTGGTGTGACAAAACAACACTGTCAGCCTGTATCTTGTCAAGCTCTTGTCACGCCACCACTAGTGGCGTGATAGTGTTGTTTGGTTAGGTCACCACCAATGACGTGATAAAAAGTGCTATTTAGCGGACTTATCCTATGGTGTGACAATGTTGTTTTGTCACATCACGGGTGGTGGCGTGATAAAAAAGGTCAGAATTAGAAATAAAGTTTGCGGGGGGTTAACAATAAAAATAAATTAAAAAGGGTTAATTAATAGAAAAAAGTTCATTGAGATGAGACCTTACTTGTTCGATTCCATTTTGAATCAGGCCTACTACGTTGTCAATTTTTTTGAAATAATATTATTTAAAAAAATTAAAAAATAAATAATCGATTTTTTTTTTACAAAACTAAGCTAGTGTCATCATTTGAAATGGTAAAATATTCCTGTCGCCATTCCAAATGGCGATAGTAGCCTAGGAACCAGTTGAAATGGCGATAGGCCCTATTGCCACTCCAACTGGTGATAAGGACCCCGCAAGTCCCTAAATTTATTAATATTAAAATTTAGGAAAACCGCTATTTCAAATGGCAGCGCAATCTACCCTATAAAAGACCCTAAAATTCTAGAATAACTCACTTTTATTTAGAAAAGAAAAAGAAAAAGGGGACATAAGAGAGAGGAGTAGAGGAGAGGAGAGAAGCGCTGCCTGTCAGGTCGTCCACCTTTCAGGTAATTTTTTTTAACCGAATGGATTAGATAGTTTTAAATATACGGTTACGTAGTGTAGTATGTTGTGCATTATCCTTTTCAGTGGGTAGTTTAGTTTTAGATATGTACTTAATCGTGTCAATCTTGTTTACGGTGTAGTACATCAAATATGTCGTACGCCACAAACTTCAAAATTTACTACAGTCAGGAGATTATTCTTAAGGGTCCTGAGGGGATTGATTTGCATTACTTCCAATCAGCGTCCGTGATCCTAACAAGACCGTAGTAGTGTACATGGGGCGTTGTGATACGGTGGTTGTTCGACACATTCGATTTGGACCATGTTGTTTATGATCTGAGATTGAGTTGTCTTGCCAACCGAGCACCACATAGCACATATTGGGAGTTAGTGCTGCTTAAGGGAACAAGGTCATGGCACTCATATGTACGTAGGGTGAGGGAGGAATGATGTGATTTGGTCCTTTTGGCCCAGGCATATTCCAAGCCCACTCCTACTGTCCTACATCGACGGTTGAACAAGAAGGGGTGGTGGAACAGCAAGCGGTTCCATCTGAGTGGAACACATACCAGTTCGACAACCTTGTCGTTAACGAAGGCTCCCATGTATCATGGGAGTATGGCCAGAGTGAGGTCTGGCAAGGAGCTACGTAAAATGCAAGGAGGCCATGCAGGAGGCGGTCAAATTTGGGCCATGTCGGTGTACCGTACATTCACAATCGTCAAGTCTAACCTAAGATACTATGACGTGAAGTGCGATATAGAGGGATGCCCTTGGCGAGTGCATGTATTTCAGCATAAGTTGGACACCTATGGAAAATACTCTATAGTGGTCCCTCACACATGTATTTGTAAGACCAGGAGGTGTTTGGTCATGTTATTTGATGATGAACACATTAACAATAAGGAAGACTTAGTTCTGGTGTTTAAATGTTTATTACATTGTCTCTAGAACTTGCTTGTGATCTTAGTTGCTGACTTATTTTTGAGTTCTGTCAAAAATAAGCATTTGGCAAGTCTTTGCGGTAGTACCAGCTCTGTGTCCGCGGAACTACCGCTAAGAGGAACAACCGCACAATTGTTTGCGGTAGTACCAGCTCTTATGTTTTGGTTTTGAATTTCTTGAGAACGGTAGTTCCGGCTTTATATCCGCGGAACTACCGGACGCTTGTGAAAGCAGAAGTACCACATTCTCCGGTAGTACCATTGGTTTGCCGGCGGTAGTACCGCGCTTGGTTTTTGTTTCTGACAAGCACTGTTAAGTGAAAAATGGTAGTACCGTAGCTGAGGAACGGTATGACCGCTGGACGGTAAAACCGCAGTTTGAACGACGGTAGTTTCGCACAATGGTATGACCACAAAGGTTGCGGTATGGATTTTCCAGAGAGCTTGTTTTCGGAAGTTTTATGATTTCCCGAGGAGCGGAAGTTCTGCAGTGCTTTAAGCGGTAGTACTGCTTGTGCGGTGGTACTGGGGATATAATGGCGGTAGTTCCGTTTGTGCTCTGTTTTTCTGTCGTTTTGGGGATTTGACTGAGGATAAGTTAAATTCATAAGTTTTGGTTATTGCATGATGCATGATAGTGTTTATGGGTGTGAGTGAGCTAATGGATGGTCAAGTTGGAGAACTTGTGCCAAAATTTGGTTTCTTTGGTCTTTGCATGTACAGGTTGAGCGTGAGGACGAATCACAGTCCGTGATGAGGTGGACTCGGACTAGGATGGGGAGAATCTGAGGTCTTGGAGGTCGTGAATGTTACGAGGTGGTTTGGATCACATTGGAGCATGTGGAGATCAAAGGTGGATCACGTTGGAGCTATGGGAGGCGGTTTCCTGGAGGCTTACAGCGTTGGAAGTTCGATTTTGGAAAGTTTTAGTAATTTTTGTAAAACCTGTGTTTGTAAGGGCTTCGGGTCCCTTATTTTCGGAGAGATTGATTTCGTGTTGGTTACTAACACGGATAGAATTCTGCCTATAAGAGGAGGCAGAGGGGTGCGGCTTATGGGAGAGCTTTTACGAGTTTTTAGGGTTACAGGTTTTTGGTAGTTTCTTGACCGTAGCTTTCTTGCTGTTTTGCTGCGATTCAGAGGTCCTTCGATTGGAGGCTTTGAGGGGTGCTTGCTAAGCGCTTTGTAGACACAAATCAAGTTTGATATATAAAGTTCAGATTCGTTCAACCTTGATTCTTGATTTGGTGTTCTTGCTGTGCGCCTGAGGGTGTCTTTACTGTGAAGTTCTTGCACACAAGGAGAAGTTGGAATTCAGGGGTCAATTCGCTGCAATCATTCAACCCCCCCTTCTGATTGCCATTACGATCCTACAGTATCATCGCTGAGTCAATGCAGTCCCACAAGAACATGTCATCAGGCTTTTTTGTGAACATCATGTACAGTGAGATCATGGATAATCTAGATTTTGAGCCACAGTCCATCATTCGAGCGATTGAGTCAAGGTTCTAGTACACAATCAGCTATGCTAATATGTGGAAGGAAAAACAAAAGGCATTGGAATCAAGGTTCGGTACATTCGAGGACTCCTACCACAACCTCTCTGGCCAACTCTGAGTCATACAAGACAAGAATCCTGACACTCATGTTGACATTCAGGATTCAACGCATCCGAAGTGGGGCAATAAGAGGGTACTAAAGCGAGCACTATTCGCCTTTGATCTATGCATCAATGCATTCCAGCACTACCGTCCAATCTTGTGTGTGGATGACACATTTCTGACTGGAAAGTACAAGGGTCAGATACTGACTGCAATAGCGACGAACAGGAACAATCAAATTCTTCTCATGGTATTCGCATTCATTGAAAGTGAGAACACAACCAGCTGGTTGTGTCTCCTAAGGAATTTAAGGATTTCAGTTGTACAGGGCCGTCCTAACGTATGCATCATACATGATCGACATACGGGCCTGTTGAGTGAAATAACTTTGCTACAACATGGAGAGAACGAGCCATTTCCATGGATGGATCTGCAAAGTAGATGGTGCATGAGGCACTTGGGTGCAAACTTCTACAAGTAGTTCCGCAAGAAGAACTTGATGAAACTGTTCAAATAGCTGTGCAACCAGAACCAGTAGTGAAAGTTTGACGCACTCTAGAAGATTTTGGATGAGCGAACCGAGACGCACAGAAGGGAGGCAACGAAAAAGGCCGCTACAAGCGTTGACCAGGCCCCTGAAGCTATTTAATAAAATATAGTCTAAAGAAAATATATGTTGTTTTGTATACAAATAATAATATATATGAATGTATCGAAGGTGAAATTTTACAATTGGAAGGGCATATACTAGTTATTATTTATATTTAATTACTAGGATCGGTAGAATGGGATAGAATCATATGTTAATTTTGGCCATGATCCTACACTTTTTTTAGAATTGAAAGAGTCTTAAGATTCTACCAAATTAAGATCCTATGTAGGATTGAATCGACTCGCTAAATCTAGGATCATAAAATCATGAGATTCTAAGACTCGAATCGAGATTCTGACAACGTTGATTACAAGCGAAATTAAGTGAACATATAATTAAATATATATTTATGAATATATATACTGGAATATGCAACATTATATTAAACTCCATAACGGTACGCCAGAATGGGCCTATACCGATGTGATCCATTCCAAGAGGCAAATCGAAATGGCCTCTAGAATAGAATTGACAAGATTGATACTACATGCTCAGTGCCAACAAGTAACGACCAAAGGTATGGTGGTGCCATACGGGATGGTAGGCCTGTTTAGAACACATAAATTTTGTAGGAAACTATAACACCCCAAAATTGGCTTTTAGTTCAAATGACTAAAAATATGAATTTTTTAAAAACTTTTCAGTGCGTCCTATTGAGATTCGAATTTCTCTGAGTTTGGTTTGAAATATTATCGGATGTGAATCTTAAGAAATTAGTTAACGAAATGAACATCTAATCTAGCTCAATAAAAACGAAAAAAAAGTAAAAGTTTACATCTAAATCTAATCGGTAAAGTGAGAATTAAAATTCGAACATGAGTTTAAAAAGAAAAAAATAAAATAAAACCCTAAAATCGGCGTGGGCCGAAAACTAACTGGCTCGGTCTACTTTCCTTTTCTTTCTCTTTTTTTCCTTTTCCTTTCTTTTCCTTTCCTTTCCTTTCCTTTTCTCTTTTTCCGTTTTCCCTCTTAGTCCACTCGCTAGCCCCTCTGCTCCCTCCCCTCTCCTTCTTCCCTCCTCTGCTTCCCGACGCCCATGCCGCCTTGGTGTCAGGCTGCCCACGCCGTGGCCGCATCATCATTGTCCTCGCTCACCCACTCCTGTTGCCTCGCTCAACCGCTCCCCGTCTCATCGCCGCCCCTAGCCCCACGCCGTCGCTCGTCAATCCCGCCAACTCTCGTCGCATCGCCGCTCCTCACCCATGCCACGTCTCACCCTACCGCCTGCCCTACTTAAGCCACGCTCTGGCCTTATATTCTTCCTCATGTGCCTCCATTCACTCCCCGTGCCAACCTCCTCCTTCCCGAGCTCGCCTCAAGCCAAGGCCTCGTCATGTCTGCGATGGCCACCACCCCGATGAAGCCCCGCACTAGTCGTCAACGACGCCTTGTTGTTTTGGACGACCCGATGCATCTCTCTCCCAACCGAGCACATCAAAACGTGTTCCCGAGTCTCCCCTTCATTTCCCTCAACCAATTGGAGGATCCCTGACTCCAGACGAATACCTCCGCCATCGCCGCTATGATTTCTCCAGTAAGCCCCTCTTCAATTCCCTGCTACCGGAGCATCGCCTCCCCTCCCTCGTCCTCCCCCAACCTTCGTTTCACACTCTCCCATCGTCTGGCCGCTGCCCCCACATTGAACCCGCCACACCACCGTCGGCTCTTGCCGCTAGCACACCCTGGCCTCTCCCTATCACCACCAACTACTCCGGTGGGCTCCCCTCAACCCCCTCGTGCTTGTGCATACGCTAGTTTCCTCCCCCTCCCCCTCCAGCGCTATCACGGCTTCTCCTTCCCTGCACCTGGCCACCACACGTGGCCGCTAGCTCACCTCAGTGTCGCTCGGGCTACGACACCACCACCCCCAACATCTTCTCCCCCTCAGCATTCCATTTTGGTTGTTGCCACCTCCCATCTCCGGTCCCCTCGTTGCCAGCGAAGCTCCATCGAGCCAGCCATGCCCCTGCTCTATTTTGAGGCAGAGAAGAAGCCCTCATGTTCCCTTCTCTCTGTTGTTTCTCTGTGTGGTTGAGTGTGTATGATCGTAAGGGCCCACTTGTTAGTAGCTAGCTAGCAGTAGTTGAGTGTAAATGAGCAACTGGCCGAAGGACCTGTTGGTGATATGCCCTAGAGGCAATCATGGAGATGATTGTATCACGTCTATGTTTATGAGTTCTTGAATAAATGTTATTCTGTTCCTTGAATGAATCATTAGTTCTGAAGATCAACGAGTATGTGACTTGTTGGTGAAACTCTTCGACTTGTATAATGTCGTTCTTAAAAGTATCCCTGGTCGAATGTCACTGATCGGAACACCAGTGACTCTACGACCAGCGTATATATTGATTGATGACCATGTTTCACCGGTCATAGATATAGGGATATTGAATCAATAATGTGAACACATGTTAGAGAACATGGGGTTGGATTGACCCACCTTGAGACACTATTGAGATTGTTATGCTCCTGTGTGTCATTAGTTGGTCTCAAGCAATGATGATGTATGATCCTTAGACCTGAAATCAGCATGGTTCCCTACATGTGTAATAGCACTCTTAGGGGTTGCCAAACGCTGCTCGTAACTGAGTAGTTATAAAGGTAGCTTTCGGTATGCTATGAAACATGCGGAGGGATGTGACTGGTCGGATATGGGATTTGCCCCTCCTAGCATAACGGGAGAGATGTCTCTGAGCCCCTCGAAGTGATCGGATAAAGAAAGTGCATGGCCATGCCACTAGTAGTCGAAGTGTTCGACCACATAAGGTTATCCAACAACTCGATCGAGAAAGTATTGAACAGTCTATGGATGACACATTATCTCACCTGGAGTTCAAACCAGATATCGTGAGGCAAAGGGAGAATACTAGAGTAAGTCGCTTAGTTCGATCGATCCGGACAAGTCGTATGGTGATACGAGCAAGTCGTAGGCGATCGAGCGAAATCACAGAGTGGTCGAAACACGCCGTAAGGAGTTCGAATCGTCGTGACCAAATGCGAATCGTCGTATAGAGATAGGACACAGTCGTAAGTGATGAGGACCTAGTCGTAGATCATATTGCATTAAGGTTCGTCCGATATAATTTGTGTGTATTCGGGAATCGTTATGTCCTGCCAGGGACCGCTACGACTCGTGGTCGGAAAGGGTTTCCGAGTCACAACCGATTACACATAAACCTAATGGGTCACACACTTAATGGGGTGGAACAAACCAGTACGAATGCGATTCGTAAAACGTGTTCGGATAGAATCCGACACGGGGGCACTATTTAAGGAGATGCTTGAGGCTAGGAGAAAGAGAGGCGAGACAGACACGTGAGCTGTTTCCACCGAAACCCTAGCCACCATCTTCTTGAGAGAGCCTTCCCGTGCGACTTGGTGCTAGCACACCGGCGTACGGTTGTTCCTTCTCTGGACGTGTGGATACCGTAGAGGCGCTACTGCGGTCGCTGTTGCGCTGAGGACGATCCGCGATCTTCACAAGGCCCTGCAGAGGTTGCTGGAGGAGACGACCGACTGCAAGGACGTTGGACGATCTTCTACGACCACTACATCGGCGCGTTCTTCGTCGGACTAGGCTACTCCGACTTTACTTCCGCTGCACTGCGCGTCTGGTGGTAATGATCTGTGATCATCTATCTTGCTTGGCATCCTGGTTTACGTGATAGAATTTTTGATTTGTTGCTAGCGTAGCCTACCCGTATCCCTTCAGGACCCACATGTAAGTCAAGTAATTAGATGATTCCTAACTAGTGTATCCTTAGCATAAGGATTTAAAGTAGGTTAACTAAGTTAATTAGAGTAGTTGTTAAGCACATGACTAGTTAGTGGTTAGCTTCAGTGTGTCATTCAGCCGTAGGCCCAATTGCATTTTAGTTAAGATACAACTTGTTATATAATATCCAAATGACATATAGGTTACCTGCCATAAATGATTATCTAGGATGATTAAGTTAAATAGTGGTTAGCTTAGGTAACTAGATGATTAATAACCCATTTAGTCATGGCAACCCTGAGTGAGTAAAATAGTAAGTAAATAGAGCTAACTAGTAGTTGAATGCAGGTAAGTAACCCAGGCAGTAAGAGGTTGCATAGCAAGTAAACTAACTAGAGTATAAAAGTAAAGTAATCAATTTAGGTAGTTAGAGCCTTAGATGTTATAGTCATGTTTAGGCATATACATACACACATGACCCAATGACTAATAGGCCCTAGGCCATTATCATACCATGATCTAGTCACATCATGTCTAAGGGTAAATCTTAGTATAGTAACCCTGTAGTGAGATACATATAAGCTCATATATACTTACATACAATAAGCAAGGGAATAAAAGTATATGTGTATGCATGAATGCCAATTGACATATCGAGCATGCTAGTAATTGAATAAGCCACTAAGTGTGTCCTCGACGTTTAGAGCAAAATACCAAGTAAAGTGCAGTAGTGATAAACCTTAACGAAGGTTAGCGGTAGCTATGTCATGACCCCATGCTAGTTAATCAGAACCAAAGCTGGTAGGGTAATCAGTAAACAAGACGTTGGTAGATGGAAACACATAAGGCCTTGTGTAGCAGTAACCTACTTAGCTATAAAGAGTCATTAGCAGGTGTTGTAGCTAAGGATCAACCTAGTGTGATAGGTTTACCTTAGTGTATGCCAAGCCACGTAAGTAGTAATACTAAGTATAGATCACCTCAAAGATGAACCCAAACCCGTAGACACCCTAGATCAAGTTATAAGGCTGATGTCTTGCCAACGCTTGGAAGTTCCAGCTAAGGCTCATGGAACTTTCTCGATAAATATAAAATACTAAAAGAAATCATTAAGTGAACTAGATCCTATGTGTCGATAAGACTAATATCTACCCAGTACGAACCACGAACTTATGCATAGGTCTCATGTAACATTGCAATTTCAAAATAAAATAAACCATTTGAATTTGATTAAATTAATTTAAAGCTTAATTTAAAATTTCAAAAAATTAAAAACATTTTAAATGATTAAAATAAACTTCAATTAAATTCAAAAATATTTTATTCTATCTATTCAGATTCCAAGGATTTTTATGGAATTTTCTTCAATTTTCCAAATTTATTTATTTTTTGTATTTTCATTTCTCTCTCTTCTTTCTTTTCTTTTCTCTGGTTTTCCTGTTCTTCTTCCCCGAGGAACTTATGCATTGTACCAACGCGTGCGCATGTGTGAGCCTGCACCACCTCAAGCCCCACACCCCTACCGCCTGCGCCCTGAGCCGCCTAGGTCCTGCCCCACGCCGTCCCGAGCTTCCGCCTGCTCTGCGCACCCGGCGCGCCGCCCGTGCCATGCCTTGAGCTCCTCCCTTATTCCCTATTTAAGGCCTTGCCTCCCCCTCTTCTTCCCCTTCCTCTACCCCTTTCCCTCTTCCCCCCACCAGAGCAGCCACAAGCTCCTCTTCTTTTTTCTCCAAAATCGGCCACCTTCTCCCTCCTCTTGATCTCCCTCTCCAGTCACCACTTTGTCGAGCTAGCTGTGTCATGGCGTGTTCCCAAAGCTCCTCTTCCAATCCCCCCACCTCAATTCCGGAGTCCTGTCGTCGATTTCGTCGAATTTCACTAAAGACCTTGCCACGGTCGAAGCTTCTTCTTTTGCGTGTTCCGTCGCCGTTGGTGATCCCCCACCCTCACCATCTACTCCGTTAGGTTCTCCTCATCGCTTTCTATGTGGTTCTCCTCCTCGTTCTTTGAAGGATTCTTTGGCCGCGCCGCCGCGTCGCGTCGTCGTCGCCGCCTCTTGTTGCCGCCGCCATTGCGCCGTCACCACCATTGGGTAGAGGTCTAGAGGACCTCGTCGAGGTTCCATTTTGCCCCTCCCCTCTGGCCACCACCTTTCCCTTCGCTGACGCCACCGCCAGGACCGAACTCCAGCTTCTGTTCTTTGTGAAGCTCTCTGTACATTTTCTTCATTTGAAGTCACTTACATGTGGGTCCCAATTGACATACTCACATTCCTTTCCTTTGTCTCTTTATCCTCTCTCTTGCAAGTGGGCCATGACTGTGATTCATAGTTGCTTTGAAAATTCAGTACAGTGAATTCCAGGAATATCCCCTCTTTTCTTTTTTCTGATTTTCTATCATTTCATGTGATTGCAAACTTTTGAACGTCCGTTCTCCCTCATACAAACTCTGATTCCGTCAATTCTTGTTTCTAAATTTATCTAAATTCAGAACCTTTTTTTGGTTCTAATTTGATAATTTTTGGATTTTATTTGGAATTATTGTATTTATTTGGCTCTTTTTGAGCATACAGATTCCAGTGTTTCTGAAGCCTTCTTGGACCCGTCGGCTGAAGCAGCTCAAAACTTCAACGAAGGTAAGTCGTAGATCTTTGATAATGTTGTACCTATTTTTATAAAATTATATTGTTTTATATCAACATGCATTGCTAAGTTTATATCAATTGTCTTCGGGAATAGTTAAATACCTATTCGACATTATGCCTCCTTGAATAATTATGAATGACATGTACCTTGAACACCATAGGTTGGGTTAATTTTAGTTGTACATACTTTATTACCAACATAGGTATCGTATTATCCCTAGCCATGCTTAGTTGCGATGGGATTCATGATCACATGCTAAAAAATGGAAATATTGACTAAATGATATATGGAATTGTGGCGTGGCCACTGTTATTAAAATTTATGGTGCCATACATGGGTTGCCATTGGGCTTGGTTAAACCAAAAATGGTTTTATACTTAGGCGAATGATCGTGCAGTAAAGAGGATGAATTTGGGATGTGGTTGCCTCGCCTGAGTAGTCACTAAGGACTTAACTTTGTGCGCCATTGATCTGGGCCATACCATACAACCACTTGTCCAGGATGAGGTGGATCTGGCTAATTAATTAGCGATGCCTTGATTTTAGTTCTGTTTTGGTGAAAGTGTGAATCCTAGGTTAGACATTCACACTGGCGCAAGAGGGGGCCTCGACTGTGATGTATGTTGTGATGGAATGTTGTGAGTTGTTGGAATGTTGTGAGTTTGTGAAACCAGTCGGTGGCAAAACCTTAGTGAGCAGAACTAGATTAAGGAAGAACTTTGTAAAAGCTTTGTGATAATCGTTTAGTCGCACACATTCGAAAGTGTGTCAGACGGACATTATAAATGGATTATCTCTTATGGGTCAAGCTGTACAACCTCTGTATAGTGTAAAACTATTCAAATAGCCATGTGCCCAGTTATGGACAATGCCTGATGATTTCACATGAGCGGTAGATTTTCTCAAAAATTGTTGGAATGGTAATTTAGTTGGGAAGTGAACAAGTAGTTCACCGGTTATTGGTTGGGAAGTGAACGGGTGGTTCACTAGTTGTTTCAAAGAACTTGTTTACTTATGTATTTAATATTTTAAATTGTGCCTTCTAATCTATTTATTGTATTACCTGTCAATACTACTTTATGCAAAATAGCCATAAAGCTATTCTTGTTCCAGCCTTGAATAAATATTATTTGCATACATTTCCCTACAACTTGTTGGGTACTTTATGTACTCACGGCTTTGCGCCATTGTTGATCAGTCACCGAGGGAGAACCAAGGAACATAGAGTTCTATGAGGAGGAGTACTTCGAAGACTATACGAACTAGGATGCGTTCTCCTCTCGATTGCCTGTGGGCATGTCGGATGGCTATCACGAGTTTGTTTTTATTCTGCTGGAAGGTTACTCTTTTGTCTTAAGTCCTGTGTGGCAAACTCTGTAAACCTTGACCATAATATCCGTTGCCACCAAGTAATATTAATTTGTCTGCTTCTTAGATATTTTATTTTATGGATATGATTTCATCAATGTTGTAACCGTGTGAATTGGCTACTGATCATGGGACTAGTTTAAAATATACAAAGGGTCTCGAATTCGGAAATCCGGGGTCCCGATATCTTACCTGACTATCATGGAACTTCCTCGATAAATAGGAAATAAAAAAAATCATTAGAATAGCTAGGCGTCGTGTGTGAGTACCGATGGTGTGTTCCCAAGTGGGTGATAGCAGTTCAACCACTAATCAACATCATATAGACTTAAGCTATCATCCATCGCTATTCGCTCCTGGAAAAAGGACAATTCGTGGTGTGAAAGTGGACCAGAGGATCCCATATAGCAAGATGATCACTCCCATCTAGGTAACCGATGAGGAATATTCCTATTAATATTCTCTCCTTTCCGCTGGAGCCCTCACTCCTCATACCAGCGGACTTTCCGAGAGTATGATCCCTCTCGCCCTCACTCCAAATCAAACGGCTACCTAACCCTAAGTCGGACTATCAACCCAAAACCGCACCACTAGATCAAACGAATAGAGTTTGGATTTACCTACTTTGATTTGAAGTATTTCCTTCATCCCAAATTTCCCTGGATATACTTCATTCCGTCTGAAGTATTTCCTTCATCAACTTCCTTTGAATATACTTCGTCTAAAGTATTCCGTTCATCAACTCTACTAAGTAGGTTTAGTTTCATTAGGAATGTTTCATTCTATCAAGGTACTATTAGCTATGTTTGCTTTCATTTGAAGTGTTTCATTTGGTTTGAATGTATTTGAATTTATTGGATTTCATTTTATTATATTCCAGCATTCTTGCATTCAATCGTACTTTGCGTAGCTAGAATCTGAAGCTATGACGAAGCAGCAATCCGAGACAGAACAGGAACAAGACTAATGTTATCAGAACAAGATAAAAGTTGATTATCTCTTGTGGGTAAAACTGTACAACCTCTGCAGAGTGTAATCTATTCGAATAGCCGTGTCCACGGTCATGGACATGCTTGGCAAAGCCACTAAAAGTTAGACTTTGGTTTTGATTTCAAAATAATTTTGTAAAACAGTTTTGACATGGATGGGTGTCTATGAGAAAAGTTGTGGGTTGAAGCCCAGGGTTGGTGCCCGCGTTTAAGTTAGTGTCTGGTTGGTGTCTACACTAGCTTTATTATTTCAGTTAAAACTTAGTTTTAGATATTATAAAACTTGAGCTTTTGAACTTAGTATTGTATTTAATATCAAATGCTGTTTTTGCACAAATAACCCTATAAGCCTTCCTTTGTTACATCCATGTATGCATGTCATTTTGTTAATTGACGGGTGTAACTTGCAAACACGATAGTAGTGCTCATACTTACTTTATGCAAACAAATTTCAGAGGAGAAGGACTTCGCTACAGGAGTTGGTCGTGACGAGTAGGCCGCTACCCCAGTCGATTGCCTATGGCAGATCAGCTGGACTCTACTACGTCTTCTTTGTCTTCCATTGTGTTTCTTTATTGTTGGCTCGTAAGCCTTTTTGGTAATCAACTCTGTTATTTAATATAATTGTGCGATTTATGGATGTTACCATATTTGTTTACTGTGTGAACTAGCTACTGATCATGGGACTAGTTCAGAAATGCACAGAGGATTTGGGGTGTTACTCCCGGGTCCGACAAACGGCCAAGTCGATTAAAGACCAGTTCTTGTGATTGTCTCTCGTGCACTAACAGTGCAATCACAAGTCTACCATGTGTAGGACATCGCTCACTAATTTGCTTTGCCTCAGCGTTACTTCATCATCCAAAGTGGTGTGGTTATAGTCACAAGAAAACCACATGGAGGGTGGCGTGACTATAAGGCATAGGAAAACCACTACGGCGCAAGAGGGGGCCTCTGTGGTTATCACCTTCGGTAGCGAAACCTTAGTAGGTGGGGTCGTGTTGGGGTGGGGGCTTTGTAAAGGCCTTGGAAAGATTTTCTTAGGTCCCACACCTATGGCAGGCAGCATGATATGGGCGATGCTGAGAACTTGTTTGATTAGATTTTTAGTTTTACAAAACGATTTTGTGGATGGGATGAAAAGCCGGGTTGGAACCCGAGGATTTGAGTTGTCCTGGTTGGAGCTAGTGGAAAGTATTGGGTGCATGCAGCCACGAGATTCGCAAGGTGAGTGCAGCTCGTGATTCGCGGACGGGTACAACGTGGAAATTTGCAGGGGAATGCGCCTTGGGGCTCAAGGTGGTGCAACCGCGGGATTCGAGGGTTTGGCCGCTTGGGATTCGAGGGTGGTCCAGCCTGCGGGAGTTAGGGGGATTGTGACCTAAGTTTCGCTAGGGGTGCAACCTAAGTTTCACTGGATGGTGCAGCCAGAGAGTTGCCAGAGGCATTCAACCCAGAATTTCAGGGGTAGCCTGGCCGGAATTGCCAGGTGGTTGCGGCCTTGGGATCGCCGAGTGGATGTAGCCCTAGAAAATGATATAGCATGAGGTGAATAGAACTGATATCTATGTGTGAATGGATGGAACCTTCGAGTACTGTTCTCCACTAGAGGTGGATGGAACATTCGCTACTATTATACAAAACACTGGATTTCATCAAAATTTGGTTTAGTCAAAATGCTAGGTCTTAGGATTTGCTTACGGCTTAACCTATTTCAACATTGGTTTTATGCAAATAAAAGAACCTCAAGCCTCTATTTGTTCAGCCTCTTATATTATATAACTGTATTATGTGTGTTGGCTCGTGAGTCAGTTGTGTACTCATGCTTGCTCAATATATTATTGTCGGTGTTTTAGAACCGATCTTACGTAAAGATTATTTGATTCGGGGGTCTCCACAATTGATCACGCAGAGAGAACGACACATGGATTTTTATACAAGTTCAGGCCTTCTTCGGAGAGAATAACAACCCTACTCCTGTGTGTATTATATTGAGTATTATGGTTACAATCAGTGGAAAGACTATGGCTTGCACTCCTCCTGATTGTGTGTAGCCAATTGCCCGTCTCTATCGGTTGTGCCTTTGTCATCTGACTATAGCCTTTATATAGTGTGCGGAGAGGTAACCGTTTCTCCAGGTCAAGAGACGTCTCATGATCTCATCATTTCATATAACAGGCGTATTGATGGTAGTAATCATTAGAATAGTAACCCCTCTACGTTGCCTGGCAGTTACTTATCAGAGATAATGACACATTACGTGTAATTATTCCAGAGAATAACAGCGTATATTGACTGCTTGGATTCCCTAATCAATTAGGCCCACTCGTCCGCAGGCTCTATTGATTATAGGGTGGTCGTAATTGACCTAGTCGTAGAAGAGCTTATGACCATGAGGTAGTAGTAGAAGAATTTACGACTGGGTACTGGTCGTAGAAGAACTTACAACTAGAAGATGATCGTAGAAGAACTTACGATCAGGTGGTAGTCGTAGAAGGACTTACGACTATAGGGGTGGTCGTAGAAAGACTTACGACTACCTGGTTGGCTTCTCCCTTATGTATATTAAGAGGTATACTCAAGAACTATACAAAGGTATATTTATCCATAATAAGAATTATGGATAAAGAATTAAATGAGCATTATTAGATCCTCGTCAATTATTATTCAGCAAGCATAAAAGAAGAAGGCTACGTGGGCATTTATGAGCATTCGTCAAGACCGAAGATCAAAAAGACCAAGAACTAGATCGCGGCCCCAGTTGATTGCATATGGGTATATCTTGGGGGTTTCACATGTTACACTTTAAATTATGCTCCCGCTGCTGATTCTATAAAGGTATTTAGCCTGTCCGGCTATTATGAAAGTCAAAAGCCATAAGGTATATTTACATCTTATTTATTATTATGTAATAGCTTTACATTATCGTGATATGTGTTTGATATCCAAAGGTAGAACTGTGAGCACTAGTTGCTGATCTAGGAACTAGCGTTGTGAACACATGAGATTACAAATTACAGATTTAGGGTCTGACAGAAACAGTTCAGTTCCTTTGGAACCAGGGAAAAAAATCATACATTCTAGACGAGGCTGAATGTGCAATCGTGGGATTTTCTGACATTGGAATTACTAATTCAAAACCTACAATAATGTAAGATGAAAATGGACATTGATGTTGTAACAAAATGACAAAAGTTCAATGCCTAATGCCATGTTTCTTGGTTTTCAAAGTGGCACGTACAAGACAAAGGAAGCAAAACATGTGGCCCGGATCATGCTACATTACTACCAAGTACCAAAGTGTGGCTGCTGAAAAGAAGCATCAGCAGACAAAACAGAGGAAAACGACACCAAGACCAAGAGGTGTGGAATGTTGTTGAACTCTTCTATCTACCCACCCTGAACTCCAATCCCCATCTCAATTCTCTGCAATCTACCCTAAATTATATCTAATCCTTCCCCTCAGCTTTGTGACACAAGCCCTCTAGTTTCAAGCAATGTATGGTTCGGAATTGCATGAAGCATACCTACATACATTATTACACGAGAAATCCTATAGCTCTCGACTTGGTACTTAGTGTCTATACATGTATAGGGTGATATCGGCCGTTTGTAATCCTTGCCATATAAGATTTCTGATGATATGAATAAGAGAATGAGGAGAGAGAAAGAAACCGTATGTCATGCAATAGACGGTCTATAAGGCCTTTATAGACGTCTTTTTTTGCTGTTATATCTATACCATCTGTACAAATTGTAAGGTCAACTTAGAGACAACTGTCACGTAACGGACGATCTATAAGACCCTTATAGACGTCTTTTTTTGCTATTATATCTATACCATCTGTACAAATTTTAAGATCAACTTAAAGACAACAATTGTCTATAATACAGTACATGCCCTTACATCGTACTACTGCCAGATAGACCCACAAATGCCAACGGGGGAGTTAATGTGAAGGCAAGTAACTAATTGCCCGATGTCTTCTACATGCATAACTCTAAACCTCTCTTTTATGTATTCAAAGTTTCAAACTGATTTTAGGTCTCCTTAATAAGCCGATGAACTCTAAATCTGAATCATGATTTTCGATGCTTGGTTTTAGGGCCCTTTTGGTAAGGCTCTGCTCCTCATTTTTCAACTCAAAGCTCTTGATTCTTAGATGATCCACTCCTCTGAGAATCTGGAGTTGTCTAAGGGAAACGTTTGGTAGAAAGTTGACTCAAAACTCTGAAAGTGGGGATTTGAGTCAAAAAGACCATCATACCCCTGATTTTAACATTTTAAGTGTATTTGCTACTTACACCTTTCTTTCTATACCTTTCATTTATGAAATTGATCATGAACCAACTGGCATTAATCACAATCAAACATAGTCATGCCGCATCAAGAAATTCCAGCAAATAAATTCTCAAACAATACTAGCTACTATCTAATTGCTCAGTACAACATCATGTTAGCATTCATTCAGTATTCACATGAACAAGAACCAGATCAAATGACAAGTGATACTTGTGCCAATCCAACAATTTGGGGAGGCTCAGATCTGATGTAGTACAACAATTAGAGCACAACATAGTGATCATTACAATGAAGAACTAGCAAAAAAAAAAAACTAGCCGGTTTCACACTTGCAAGCGCTGCACCATCATAGAACTCCATGAGGAATGACAAGCTTTTGATCAGAAAAGCTTGGACCACAGATCAACTCGAGTTTTCTTGTTATTTCGTGGTGTCATGAGCCCTCTCCCTAAAACAATAAAAGGATGATGATGTATAACAATTTTGTTGATTATTATAGACGTAACATTTGTAAAACACGATACACAGGTAAATGAAAAGGAATGGAAATGCATAGTCCGAAAGTCGAAGATTGTGGGATTTACAAAGATCATTCGAGCTTAATTTTCATTCATGCTAAAGCTTGTGGTTCCCACTTTAGATAAGCATGTCTGATATAACACCAGCCACATAGCCTAAAACTGCCATTATGACCCAAGGGAGTGCACTAAATCATGCAGCTTCTCTCAGATTGACATGATATATCTGATCACCATCAAAGGCAATATTAAATATGATATAAAAAGGAAATATTAAATAAAACAAGGGGATAATTAGTTCCTTTATTCACGAAACACGAAGCAGAATCAGGGCTTACTGTTTTGAAATACACTGGCATCCATGAAAGGATGACGAAATAGCCTTGAAAAAAATAGCATGGTACTCAAGAGATTACCCCTAAACTGTGTTCTTCATATGGCACAATCTAATCAAGAGTTAGTGAAAGTTATGTTTATAGGAGTTACCCAACTATGCATAGCGTTTGCAAAAATTAAAGCCCACGTTGGCCATTTAGAAAGCATAATCAATCCAACATTCAGTATAATCAATAGGCATTCAAGATATGCTAAACGACTAAAACATAATCATAGGTATCCAAAATATGCTACTCATCATTATACAAATAATCCAACGCGTAAAGCACAACCATAATAAATTCTTTAAGCAATTTGCTCATTTATTAAGGCATGATTTGAAATTTTATCAACTATAAAAGGTTCATGGCAGTGTGTGTGCGATATATGGCTACTCCCTCCCATGCATGTCATTCTTGTATTGGGTACCTAAAACAACAACAACAACAACAACAACAACAACAGTAAGAGTGAGTCCACAGACTCAGCACGTACAAATAAAAGACATTATAATACAAAATTATAACATCAACATCTACTTCCAGAAACTTTGCATTAAACCATACCATATGCTTATGCAATACTCAATGCATCCTTTCTCTTTAACTCTTTTTGTATTTTACCAGTAATGCAGGGTATGCAACCGTCACTGCATACCCATGCCTGTGCTCGCAAGTAATGGGGACCTCAAGCCCACACTCCATAAGTATGGGGACCTCAAGCCCGTCATATACATGACGGTGACCTCAAAGATATACATGCTTGGTCACCACGTGACCAAGCCTCAACAAGATCTCAATATGTACATGCACAATTACTCTATTCATCATCAACATGCAATAGCAATGACATCATACATAAATAGAACTTAATCATACTTTGAGCAATCGCCATTATTAATACACATATCATGCCAACAACCATGCATTGCTATCATGTATCAAATATACACAATCATGATCAAGCATTCACAATTAATCTATCAATCAATCCACTTGCCTCAACCGTGAGAGAACGAAGGACACGAAGAGGGCGCTGCCCCTGGAACCAATCCTTCACCTGAATTAAGTTAACAAACACTCTAAGATAACAATACTGGACCAAAACAAAGCTAGAAGCACTTACGAAAAAACTATACTCTCTCGCGCAACCCCAACTCCAAAATCCTAAAAAGCAGTCTATCCTCTCGACAGACAGTCATAATAAAAATTCATATATTTTAGTACAGAGATCCAAATGGGGTGTTCTTGGACTTTCTGGAAAGCTTATCAAATCCTACATCTAAACCTAGTTGGTGAGCCTTCCAGATTTGGCCATTTACTACCCTTACCAAGCTGATTAACAAAACAGCTAATTCACGTCGGGTTTCTTGACAGTGATATTAAAACTATCATAACTATCCAAATTTCATGTTCTTTAGCTTTCTTGAAAGCTAAGACAATTATCTATATCTTTTGTTATAGTGAGACCTTCCAAATATTTCTTTAACTATCCACTTATGTCTGATTACTAATAACTGTTAGAATTGTAGCAGATTTACCGAACAGCAGCACTACGAAATTCATAACTTTTGAATCGCTCGTCCAAACGGCATGATCTAGTACTCTACATAAAGGTATCGACGTCGCCTACAATTATCTAGGAGGCGTCCTGGACAGATTCTGCTGTTAAACTTCTCAAAAACATCGGCCAACCCTATCTACTCTAAACAGATCTAAAGACCGACATTGCTACTAATCAATTAATCAACTAATCGGAATGGGATTAGATCTTACCCTTGAAGAACCACCGCTGAACGCGATGGACACCAACCCCAGGCCATGATCTCTCCCTTTCCCTCTCCCTCCTTCTCCTTCCTCTTCTTGGCCAACCCAAAACGCCCGGGGTACCCTTCCTTCTGCCTCCAAGTGGCCGACAGCAGCAGGGGTTTCCTTCACCAGCAGCAGGGGGCTTCAATGGAGGAGGAGGCGCTGCTGGACATGGGGAGGCGCAGGGGGGAGAGGGGCAGCCACGGGGGGAGGGAGTGGGGGGCGGCCAAGGGGGAGAGGGGGTGCAGCTAGGGTTTTGGGGGAGGGTGGCGCCTCCCCCGCTTTGTCCAGCCACCACAAGGCCAGTTGGGCCAAGGCCCAAGCCCAGGTTGTTTCGAATTTGCTGAGAACCCTCTCTTTAACTGCTTAAATAACTATTTTCTATTTAGTCTTTTTCTTAATTCAAATAACTCTCTCCCGAAAATTCTTTCTAATACTTTTGGGGTATTACAATGAGAGCTGGGGACCTGCATGACGCTGGCGAAAGATGGCGTCCATCTGTATGCCTAGGAGAGTGGGACGATAGCGACGGACATGACGGCGCGATCGGCGTTGCAGAGCGCGAGGGCCAGCCCTAGCATCGCCACCACCTTCACCCTCTCAGACGTCATGAACTCTGCCGCCACCACCTGAACCTCACCCGTGCCAACGGCGGAAGCCCCAATAGGCACCGCAGCTCAGGAACAGTTCAAGCAAATGTGGAAAGTAAAAACCCTAAATTACTCCTCGGTGAATGCTTATAGCTGTCGGTCTGAGTAAAAAATCGTGTGATACTAATAGTTGCAAATCTCTTCGGGAACCGCTCCCAACAAACATATTTTACAAGAGACGGTTGTCATTCCTTTTTCTGTCTATTCAGGAAAAAGAGTTTTTACAACTCAAGTAAAATTACCTATTTGACTAAGTCAATTTCTGGTCAAACAAAATACCAGTCGGAAAGACATTGCTTTCGATCACTATCATACGACCTCTTTTTCAAGTAAGTTACTTTCACTTGAAGTTGGGGCTAGATGACAAGGATCTAATAATCCTCAGTTAATTAAGTTATTTATCTATAACGTTTATAGATAATAATGTATTTTATATAACCTTCAAATGTACCTCTCAATACTAACAATGAGAGAGATCATACACACCTAGTGGTCGTAAGCTATTTTACGATCATCCTATATGGTCGTAAGTTCTTCTACGACCACCTATTGATTGTAAGTTCTACTATAATCACCATATATGATCGTAAGTTTTTCTACGACCACCTATTAATCGTAAGTCCTACTACGATTACCTTATGGTCGTAAGTCTTACTACGACTACCCTATGGTCGATAAAACCTACAGATATGTGGGCTCAATCGATTAGGGATATTTGTGCGATGTGTTTAATATAGACAGTAGTTAATATGTGTCGTTATTCCTAAGATAACTGCATGTATTAAACCTCTGTCTCTGACATAACCGCAAGACGACATGGGGAATGCGTCTCTGACAATAACCACCCTTAAACGTGTGAATTGCATCAAACGACAAGGTGCCTCGTGACGTAGACAACTATCACAGTGTCACCCCTTCATGCGCTATATAAGAAGTAAAGTTGGTGGATAGAGGAAGGAAGGGATAGACGAGAAGCGAAAGACAAGAAGATTAAGGTCTAGCTTTAGTGACTACTTCTCGTTATAAACACAATCAATATAACAAACACAGGAGTAGAGTTATTATTCTATCAGAAGAATGTTTGAACCTGTAAAAAATTTTCGTGTCTTTTTCTGTGTTGTTTCGCCCCAAGAGAGCCTCCAGCATTCATTCATAAGATCGATACTAAACAATCGAAATAAACCCAACCCAACCAGACGCATGAATCTTGGCGCATATCCTATGACTGCAAAATCGATTACCATTAAAAAAAAACAGGTTACTATATTTGAGCAAAACCGGAGTATTTTTTTTTCCTTGAGAATCTAAGTACTTACAACAGTAGTATTTCACTAGTTAAACTGCCACTTCTATTCCTTACATCTCAGCCTTTTAGACAACTATGTACAAAGCCGGTGGCGTTCTTTACATATATTTTCATGTCTTACACGAGGCCCCGAGTTGTCTGCATCATTGATCAGTAGACGGTTACTTCACAATTCATATGACAAACTGAGTTTTTTTTTTGCTGAAATAGTATTGTTTCGGTCATTATTAGCAAATACAATATCCTTACCAACGTTTTAAAAGTTTAGTGTTTGACACTGTTCCTCAGTGCACAAATTAGTGTTTGACACTGTTCCTCGGTGCACAAACAGATACGACCATGTGACCTCGTTCACATCACCGCGTCATCCTAGGGCGGAGGTACCTTATCTGTCAGGGAGGATCGAATCCGCTACCTCGTCCGTCCGAGGAGCACCGAAAATCCAGGACGGACGGTACAGAAAAACATGCCTTAGTACATGCACACTAAAAAATGTCGAGGCATTTTCGCATAGAAAATTATCAGGCCGTACAGAAAAAAGATGCCTTAATCTATGAATCATTGGGACTGTTATTCCTCAGAGTGGGACCAACTTGACACGCCTCTTTCTCTTCCTTTCTTGGACCGTCTCTCTCTCTCCGGAGTGCAGAGCGCGTACGATCAGAATCGCGTGTGATTTTTTTTTTTGCGCAAATAGCACAGATGAAAACTTTATTTGCGAAAATAGTGTCTCTCGTGTGAAATTTACAAAATTGTCACCAGATCCACGCTGCTACCGGCCAGACTCGCTGTCGTTACGCCACGTGGCTAAAAATGGCCCGTGACCAGTCGGACGCGCCACGTCAGCCACGTTCGGCATGTGGCCGGTCGGACAAGTCGCTCCACCCGACCAAACCCACACGACCCCATCAGATCCTCATGTCACCTCCATCACCTACTGTCCATACGCATGCATGCATGGATGATTTTAGCGTGGGAGGGAATCCGATTCCCTCTTACGCCAGCTATTTAATCGTAGGAGAGTGCGAACTCTCGCTTTCTTGTTCATTCGGTTTCTGTTCTGTGGACGCTTAAGTATTATTTGCAGCCGTCATTAGCAGTCATATTAGCAAGTTAGTTTCTCCTCGTACATTATTAATTTTTCAATTTTGTGGTTAGTAAATTAGTCGTAGCGAAATTAATCTTATTTAATTTATTAGTCGCAAGCTCATTGTTTTACTCAAATAATTAGTCCAAAATAGTTGAGTGGAGCAGCGCGTCCGGCCGGCCACGGGCCGGACGTGGCTGACCTGGCGCGTCCGGTCACATGGAGAATGTCCGGTCGGCCACGGGCCGGACATGGGTGATGTGGAGGGTGTCCGGCGAGCGGCGAGGTAGAAGCTCTGTCCCATTGTGGGACAGACGAGCGACGATGTGACGGCTCCGTCCCTCTCTAGGATGGACGAGGTGGCAAGGCATCAGATCTGTCCCTCCCTGCGACGGACAAGGTGCCTCCGTCCTAGGGTGGTATGGATGAAGCAACGTGCCGCATGGGAGCCGTTCGTGTCATCGAGGAACGGTATTGAGCGCCAAATTTGCGAAAACATCTGCAAGAACGCTGTTTTGGCTAATAACAGCCGAAACAGTGCTGTTTTCACTACTACAGAACAGACTTTTGGTCCCGGGCCTAAAGGGCCTCTAGTCCCGGTTATAGAGCCGGGACTAGGAAATCGGGACTAAATGTCTCACCTTTAGTCCCGGTCCCAAGCCGGGACTAAAGGCCGATTTAGTCGGTTGGTAATACCAACCGGACTAAAAGGTCCGCATGATCGCCACGGGCTGGCCTTTTAATCCCGGTTGGTATTACCAACCGGGACTAAAGGTGTTTTTTTTTTCTTTTTTGTTTCCATTTCAATTCATTATTGATTTTGGTTTTACAATTACATTAGGTTTTCGAATGCGTATTCTTCGCTGCTAATATATGTATTCGTTGGTGTTTCTATGATTTAATAGCAGCTGTGTTTTCTCTCAAAAGAAAAAAAACAGTGAAGGAAAAATCGCTGAAGTCTCTGATTATTCTTCTGCTCTTTGCGCAGGCTAAAACCGCAAAGTTGGCGGCAGCGTTGGACATCGGCGTTTTCGGAGTCGTGTTCGCGGCCACGACATTTGCCATCCGCGAGCTAGACTTGAGAATCATGGCGATCGGAATGATATGCGCGTGCCTCAACGTGTTCATGTACGGATCTCCACTCGCTGCCATGGTAAGGTTTCACTTACGGATAAATCAATGAATCATTTCACCCCCTCTATTTAGACTTTGTTTGGTGTTGTAGCCGTTTCGCGAAAGCTTTCTATTTTTCTACTTTTTAATATAATATTTACTCGAACGAGTTTTTTTTTTTGTCATAGTAACAGAATTTACTTGAATTGGTAATAATTCTGTAATTAAAGCTGACCCTTATTAGTCAAGAAAAAGTTAAAGAATGGCAATGTTCAGTGATGGAGTTAACTGTCATGTGAGGATTAGTAAACAAGTGGCTTAGCATGCACAATCGAGCTAATACCCTCGATGGCACCCCTTGCTCTACCAAGAATTTTAATTAGCTGAAGCTTGCTTATATACATATATTATCGTGGGCTCGCCAAAAATAAGACATAAAGCTACTGAAGATCTTATCATTTCATAAGCAAGTTGTGTCCACAACTGTGCAGAGATCGATCGTCTAGCCAGTGTGTCCCACTAATTTCGTGCTGTCATATTCCGTTTGTTAGTGAGCACCACTCGTATGGTCTAAAAAATTATATTTAAAAGCACGTGCATGTACCATAACTATCACCATTATATTTTATAAAAAAATGTACATGTTATTTTGAAGGCAATTAGATTATATCTGAGACGTGTGAAAGCACTACCGGATCCCTGCGTATAAATATACATTTCGTACGTTAAACTGCGATTCCACGAGATATGCAAGATTGGTGAATTTTTTTATTAATTAATTCTTTTTAAAAATTAATTTTAAAGTTAACCCTGGCGCACTTCATTTCCAATTCTGACCCTGACCAAATAACACTGTCACGCCAGCCCGTTTCTAGGCCAATTCTTGTCACACTATGGGTGGTGGCGTGACAGTGTTGTTTGGTCACGCTACCAACAGTGGCGTGACAAAAAATACGTTTTTGCAGACTTATCCTATGACGTGACAATGTTGTTTTGTTACGCCATGGGTGGTGGCGTGACTAAAGGAGGTCAGAATTGGAAATAAAGTGCGCTGGGGTTAACTTTAAAATTAATTTTAAAAAAAGATTAATTAATAAAAAAAAAGTTCAAGATTGGTCAACTTCCAGAAATACTTTCTTGTACGGTACTCTTTTCAAGAATATTTTGTTCAAGAATATATGACGTTTTGGATATCAATACAGTCTCTAACATGCAATTTTAACTACTGCTTTTGATATGAATATGTTTTATAAAGTAATACAAAATTATTATATTATGAAAATATTTTCATGAATAATCTAATGATACCATTGTCAATATGACCAATACAAATAGTTTTTTTTATATATATTAGTGGTCAAAGTTATATAAGAAAGTTTGACTACACGTTTTCTAAAACGTTATATATTTCTGAACGGAGAGAGTATTTGTTTCTTGCAAATCCATACAAGTGATTAATTTGCTCCTAACCCTGTGATGACTGAGATTTCTTTAGATTAACATATATAGTTCTTTTCCACTGACGGTGCGGTCGCTTAACACATATCAATAATATAAACCCATTTAACACATATATAGTTAGTGCAGATAGTCAAAGGCGTTGCATGAGGTAGTTTTTTTTAGCATGTAACAGTATAAGAGGCTCCTACGGTATATATTAAATAGAAAATAACCAGAGTACAAATAAATCGAAGAGACAGAAAAAGAGAAGAAAAAAAAAGTAAAAAAAAGTAAAAAGGCCAAGCAGTACACAAGGAAGTAGACAGCACTTCCTGACAAAACCTAGGTCATCCTAAGTTATCAAGCCAGGCTGTTAAAAGAGGCTTAAGCTGTGGTCTAGTTCGAAATTTAATCAAAGTAAGCTCCTTGATGAATTGAAACCGCCAAGCAGCTACCGATGGGATCTGATGCTTGAATATAAGATTGTTCCTTGTGATCCAAATTGCCCAAGTGATCAACACAATGATATCCATGGAAAAATGTTGATTGATCATGGCTTTGAGGTGTAGAACAGCTTGTGTAGTGGAAGTGAGAGGTGAATGTTGTGGACAAATCAGATCCCAACATTGTTGAGCAAAAGGACACGTCCAGAAAAGATGTTGGGTGGTTTCTTTGATTCCTTGATCACAAAGGGTACATGAGTAATCCTCCAGGGGCCAATTCTTGCGTCTGAGAAGATTCCTTGTATTGAGTCTATCTTTGATTAAAAGCCAGAAGAAGACTTTGTGACGCCTTTAACAGGTACCGGGCCACAACTAGTTAAGGTAGGGTGGCACCGGATAGTAGCCTATAAAATTTTGGTAGGTTCTTTCCGAAGAGAACTACGAAGAGTTCCAAAGAGTCCTCCAAAGAAGTAAGCACAAGATCTTGTAAGAGTTGTTGCACCTGCTGATATTGTTCAAAAGCCTGGACCGATAGCATGAGGTAGTTCAAAGATTGTGATAGCAGAAACCGTGCAGACATTAGGAAAAGGAAACGTGCACGGACACACTTAATTCAAATGAGGCAGCACGATTATGTAACTTCAACATAAAAGGTAAAAATATATGTTTGAGATATGGCATAATATATTGAATAACGCGTAGCATCGACTGAGACGCGAAACTAATTTCCTTTTTTTTTTCCTGAGAGCAAGAAATTAATTCATTAGTCGATCACTACATTAGTAGTATCTTTCTGCGATCGACATGCATATGGTTCCATGAAAATGACATTGAACTGTTAAATTTTGATCAATATAGTATGGGTTTTATCCTACACAAAAATATTTAGAAAATCGTACAAAAAAGTGAAAGTAGAGAGATCGATCTAGCTGTGTGTTATTTTTAAAAAGGAAAATCAGATAGAACAAGATGCAAGTTAATTAAAAGTAGAACCCGTGTTGTGTCTCACCATTACGCATCACGTAGCTACGTGCTGATCACTATCTGAATAGTCTAATTGGAATCAAGAAATGCTGCATCTTAACAGTGTAATCAATCAAACAGAGATATTTTCCTCTTGAAAACAGCATAATTAGCTTCAATTTTTTTCGAGGAAAACGGCAATGGTTAACGACGAATGGCCCCAGTGTCATGTCAGTACACATCGCTGGGTGAATGATCCACGTGTATATAGTACTAGTACTATGCTAATATGTCATTCAGATTCCAAACTTTTGCGCGAAATAGCGTCTTTTGACAATCGGTCGGCTGAAATGCATATAACAAATTGACAGGTAGGGTGCCAATGGGTTGGGTTTTGATTTGAGTCTATTTGAATGGGTTAAAACGTGTTAAATGGTAGAGATGGGTTAGGTCGGTGTGGGTTGCCTGATAAAATGAGTTGGTATGGGGTGGATTGGGTTTTGTTATGACTACCTAAATTGGGTTCAACCCGAGGGCTCTCAACCCACTGCCATCCTCTTCCTCCCGTCTCTCCAGCAATGCCTGCCCACACGATGCAATCCAACTCCAACGAGACTAGAATCTCCCCCCTCTCTCCTCTTCCCTCCCCCCCTGCCTGCCGCCGGTGAGCCCACAATGGCAGCGTCCGTCCTCAAGTCCGCTTGGGAGATACCACTCATCACCCATCCAATCCCGCCGCCCCCCTCTCTCCCTCCTGTACGCCTTGATCCTGACAAATCTTCCTTCCTCATCATCTTGCTCTTGTTGCGCCGGCTTTGTTGGGACAGAATGCAGTGTCTGGTCGGAAACTTCAGCGAGTTCTAGCTGGCCACGGTAGTCACCTTCCTCCTGCACGAGTGTGTCTTCTTCCTCTCAGGCCTCCCCTCCCTCCTCTTAGAGCGCTTCGGACCCTTCGCCAAGTACAAGATTCAGGTAAGCTCTTCTAATCCCTTCCCTCTTGTTACCCGCCTCAGCACCACCATCACACACGACACACACACTGGACTAGGACTAGTACTGATTGTTTCTTTGATTCGCCCCCAATCCATCCATGATCCATCCATCCACTACTATATCTACTTCTACTTGTTGCAGTTCTATTTTTCTACTTTTTAATATAATATTTACTCGAAAGAGTTTTTTTTTGTCATAGTAACAAAAATTTACTTGAATTGGCAATAATTCTGTAATTAAAGCTGACCCTTAGTCAAGAAAAAGTTAAAGAATGGCAGTGTTCAGTGATGGAGTTAACTGTCATGTGAGGATTAGTAAACAAGTGGCTAGCATGCACAATCGAGCTAATACCCTCGATGGCACCCCTTGCTCTACCGAGAATTTTAATTAGTTGAAACTTGCCTATATACATATATTATCATGGGCTCGCAAAAAAATGAGACATAAAGCTACTGAAGATATTTATCATTTCATAAGCAACTTGTGTCCACAACTGTGCAGAGATCGATCGTCTAGCTACTGTGTGTCCCACTAATTTGGTGCTGTCATATTCCGTTTGTTAGTGAGTACCACTCGTATGGTCTAAAAAATTATATTTAGAAGCACGTGCATGTACCATAAGTATCACCATTATATTTTATAAAAAAATGTACATGTTATTTTGGAGGCAATTAGATTAGATCTAAGACGTGGGAAAGCACTACCGGATCCCTGCGTATAAATATACATTTCGTACGTTAAACTGCGATTCCACGAGATATGCAAGATTGGTCAACTTCCAGAAGTACTTTCTTTTACAGTATTTTGTTCAAGAATATATAACATTTTGGATATTGATATGGTCTTCAATATACAACCTTGACTACTGTCTTTTATATTAATATGTTTTATAAAATAATATAAAATTATTATATTATGAAAATATTTCATGAATAATCTAATGATACCATTTTCATGTGACCAATATAATTTTTTTTTTTTGTATATTAGTGGTCAAAGTTAAGGAAGTTTGACTACACACTTTCTAAAACGTCACTACTACAGAAAAGGTCTTCACAGACGGTTCAAAAACGTCATCACAGACGGTTTGATGAGCCGTCTGAGTCTATGGGTCAGTGATAATATGAGTCATCACAGACGGTTCTTCAAACCATCTATGATGTACCCTATCACAGACAGTTATTAACTCAGAATTGTCTGTGATAGTAGAATATCACAGACGGTTTGTATATAAAACCGTCTGTGATAGTCTACTTTCACAAACGGTTTGTAGATGAAACCATCTGTGATATCTGATGTATCACAGACGGTTTGTAGATTAAACCTTTTGTGAGATATGATGCATCACAGACGGTATGTCCTAAGGAACCGTCTGTGATATTCTTTTCAGAAACAAGCATATCCAATTCGTATTCATTTCAGAAACAAGCTAGCACATCCAATTCGCATCTATTTCAGAAACAAGATAGCACATCCAATTCACATTCATTTCAGAAACAAGCACATCCAATTCACAAATCAATTAACTAAAATTAACCATTAATGTACATTTACACATATGTACGATTAAGATCAATATCTTATCCCAATCAAGTTCAATCTATATTGTGGAACTTCCCATTTGGATTTATAACCTCACGGTTCAAGAATGCCGCAAGGTGTCCTCGAATTTTTATAAGATGGTTTTGTTCCAACGCAGTTTCCGCGATGGTTGCAACCTGTCGCTACGAAAGATTAAATTCGTGCATATATAAATTGATAAGTATGAAATAATTATTGCAAGATTGACAAACCTGAGGATCATTGGTTATCGCAGAACCGACGAGTAGTTCCATCTTGTGGCAAACATAGAATCCATAGAGGTTGCAGGCCGACGGTTGCTGGTGGCACTGCAAAAATAGAATTGGTTGATTCGAGAGGCATTAATATGAAGTGTTATATAGGATTAATGTGTACTAGGAATACCGGAAAATTTAGATCGTGTCACAGGATCCCTCCCTTGCATATCCCTCCTTTTGGATAGTACGTCTTGAACAACCTACGTGATTCCAAAAACTTAGCCTTAACCATTGCAAAGGAAGAAAAAACTGTACAATAGAGTTATCTATAGAGGAAATGTGTTTACGTGTTGATTAATTCTCGGATAACTGTGAAGTTATGTTTGGCCCTCTTTAGGGAATCTAGGTATATTACCAAGTTCTGTTTTGGTATAATTACAATTAAAATCCAGTGGAACCTATACAGGTATATCGCTATGGTCATTAAACCTAAGTTGGTGTTGCTTATAAAGTACAAATCAACAAGTATAGCTACTAGTGCAACACATACTCCTGGTTGTAGGGCAAAAGTATGAATTGCTTGTTGCGGTGAGTCAGCAATGAGTCCGCCACGTAATCCCCGACGAATTGTGTATTCTCCTTGATGGTTTGCTCGCAGACCATGTGTGGGTCGAGGAAACCTACCGGTGAACGCATTACTTCGGCTTCAGAAATCATGTATATATATATATATACACACACACACAAAAGTAAGGAGTTATATATAACATTTATCGGTATTACACGAACATTGACCGTGATTGTACACACTTATAGTGTCCAGCAACGCATGAGTAAGACGTCGAAGGAGTAGAGGTTGAAGAGATTGAACATGTCATCGAACATCACCGTGAAGACACAGTCTAGAGTCTCATGGTTAAAATGATCCTTCTTGAACTTGACGGTGACACCCGAGCGTCGTTGTTTATCCGTCTTGTTGGCATGTTCCATGTACTATGTGTGCAATCTCGTGCAAGCCAATCCTATGGTAGGGTTGTCTAACCTCTCGACCAACAGCTTGCCCAGCACAAATTTTTGGGCCAATGGCAAGAAGGGTATATCAGAACAGGAGTCGATCGTCTTCGATTTGCCCTTGCTGCCTCGCTTTGTATAGGTCGACTTCACGAGAGTCGACCGAGCATAAGGTGTAGATGCACCTGATGCACCGGACCCTTGCCGCTTCGATGCAGTCAGCTCCGGTACAGATACTTCTTGTGAAGTTGACACCGGTGCAGGTAGCTCCAAGAAGATGTCTCTCTTGGGCCACTGGATGAATGCTCCAATGGCTTGTCCTAAAGTCATGACCTCGTCGTTTGGGGGCTTCTCCAGCTGGACGACCTCGAAATTGGCATAAACACCATCCACATTCACTTTTGCGAAACCCAACGCTATATTTACACCGTGCAGCAAGGCCTCAACACTGGATGGATATGCCTGGCCCCAAGCAGTATCCAGGGCAATGGAGCCATATCTCACCTGGAGCTTGCACTTCGTAGCCCCCTACATAACGATACAAAATTAGCCACTCCAACAAGCCTATCAATGGATCGAGCATTCCAGGGATAATAATTATTACCAGGATGTCATCAACAGGAAATCTGTTATCGATTTCTAAGTTCTGGTTGGATGCACAGCTACTCGGACGTTTAGGGGGGGCTAGCTAGCACAGTAGCGGTGGGGGCTTCCAACTGATTTGTGAGGGACGCACAAATCTCCCCTCGTATGACATCCCGCATCTCTTCTCTAAGGGATGCACGAATCTCCTCTCGCATCTTTGCTTCACGCTCGACTTTGGCTCTCTTCCTACTCCGGTACGTCGCGGAGTCCTTTGAGAATCCTTTGTTTCAATCAACATAAAGACCAATGCCTCTCGTGTGACCCGGATGCTCTTTGTTTCCCAGGGCCACGGAGAGTATATCTCTCTCCCTGTCTGCCTGGAATGAGCCTTGGGAAGATTGTGCAGTACTCAGCTCTTCCTGCAAAAGCCCGACATGTTATTTCACTTCCTATGAAGTTATTGAGTAATTACAAACTAGGTAGTTCGATATCTTACCATACGCCGTAACACTTCCACGTCTGCGGGGTTTGGAAAGGAGATGACCCCCGAAGACGAGGTAGATAACCTCACCCATAGCCACTGTTGGGAACGCTCATCAGTGATACTAGCAAATAGCGGGGAGGCGTCCAACTGGCGTGAACGCTCGTTCTGATCTCTCCATTGCGTGATTTTACCTGCATACCTAGTGGTGCTGAGTCTGTGGCGTGCATGTTTTTTGCCTGAAGGACCCTGTGCGCCTCACTTTCAATCCTAAAATCATTTGTCTTCTTTTTCGTCACAAAATCTTCCCAGTACTCCTCCACGAATGGATACTTCTGGAAGGGCGTTAAATCCTTCTCCATGTAATCCTTGGTAAGCGTGCTCTTGAAGTTCCTTCACGCTTTACACGCCGCTAGCAATGCGTATCGTTGCACGGAGGCCTTGTGTTCTTCTGGTATCTCGAACAATTTAAAATTTTCCTTCAGCAGCACATCTTTCTGATTCTTAACTTTGGTTTACTCCTTCCATGAATCATAGGTGATCTTGACCCGTTAGCGTTAACTACTCCGACTGTTGTCTGAAATGCGGACGCTGCTCGGGGAGGACTCAGAGGGGCCCCAGACACATGGACTCTCGTGATGGTAAATCGGCCCTTAAGCCTTTTCGATATTTCTCTTTCCTTGCACTTGGATTTTTCAGAGGACGGTACATCAGACGCATGAGGTGACGATGACGAAGAATGAGTGGATGACATCTTCACGAGAAATAGAGGTTCTGTCATAAATCAAAATATTATCATAAGATTCTCTATGTGTATGGGTATACATAACAATTAAATGACAGAATAGCACAACACTTGATCTATTGACAGAATAGCATGTATTATGAATTGGATCAAAGAACCCAGAGGTTCAACCAATTAACGAAATGCAAAAGGGTAATAAAATTGAAATGCTGTGATACTCACGAAGCAGATGGCAATCAAAGCCAAGCAATCTGAACAATGTGTGAGGGGAAGGATGAGCAGGGAGCACCGAAGCAGCAGGGCGACGTCGAAGGAGAGAGGGGTGCTAGTTTCAGGGAAGCTCGAGGGAGAAGGCACGCTGGGATCGAGGAGGAGGCGATGTTGAGGACGGCAGCGACGGGCTCGGGGAGGAGGCGGCGGCTCGTGCTCGGGGAGGCAGCGGCTCGTGCTCGAGGAGGAGGCAGCGACGAGCTCGGAGTCGCGCTGCGCTCCAGGAGGAGAGAGGAGTTGAGAAACTTAACAGTTTGAGTGGGGGCGCGGCAAACCCTAGAGTCTGAATATAAATAGAGTTGGACATCCCAGACGGTTCCAATAAATACCTGTCTGTGATATCTATGTATCACAGGCGGTGTTTATATGGAACCGTCTGTGATATCTATATATCACAAACGGTGTTTATATGGAACCGTTTGTGATATCTATGTTTTGCATATGGTTTTTATATGGAACCGTCTGTGATATATAATCACAGACGGTTTTTTTTCTAAGGAATCGTCTGTGGTATTCTTTTGTATTGCTAAATCTATTTCTGTTTATTGACTAGCCAAGTACATGTATACATCCAATTCACATTCATTTTAGAAACAAGTACATCCATTTTATAAATTCAGATATGACACATTCTCATATGCATAAATACAAATTCAGATATGACACATTCTCATATACATAAATGCAAATTCACATGTGACACATTCTCATATACATAAATGCAAATTCACATATGACACATTCTCATATACATAAATACAAATTCAGAACATATGACACATAATTATTTTATTCATCATTCCACTTGCTTATCTCCTTTAAAAATTAGCCCTTCATGATGATCGACGTGTATGTAGCTAGTTTCGTCACGTCGTTCTTCCTCGACCCTTATGCCGTTTCCAAAAGGAGGCAACTCATCAATTGATTGTATTCTTCTTCGTCCACTACATTCTAAACTCCAACAATCCTCCTTTTTTTCATGAAGAACTATGTGGCGCTTCTTATTTGCCTGATCGGTTACATAGAAGACTTGAACAACTTGGTTAGCGAGTACGAATGGTTCGTCTTTGTATCCAACACGTTCAAGGTCTATGGTAGTGACACCATATCTGTCGACCTTCACTTATAGGAGATGGACCCAATGGCACCGAAACAGCGGGATCTTGAAAAGCACGTAGTCAAGCTCCCAAATCTCCTCTATGAACCCATAGTAGGAGCTCCTCAACCCATCGGTACTAAATGTATCTATGCGGACACCGCTGTTCTGGTTAGTGCTCTTTATATCCTGAGCCTGCGTATAGAATGTGTGCCCATTTATGTCGTATCCTTACCATGTCACAGCTGTAAATGTTGGCCCTTTTACTAACTATGTCAGCATATCACTTGACGAGCTCCTTCAACCATTGGTTGAACCGACTGTTGTGCTGTCTCGTGATCCAAACATCCGGCCGCTCTGTATTCTGTTGCCGAAGTACGTCCTTGTGTTGGTCGATATACGGGGACATTTCAGTCATATGTTGCAAGACCATGAAATGGGCTTGAGCATACGCTCTCATCTCTGGAGTGATTGTTTTCCTTCCGATGGTCCCGATACCCTCGAGCCTCCCCTCATGGTGAGATCGGGGCATACCTATTAGTTCGACCTGAGCCATGTAATCGACGCTGAACTCAATGACCTCTTCGGTTGCATAACCTTCGACGATGCTTCCCTCCGACCGAGATCGATTTCGTACATAAGACTTGAGAATTTCCATGAACCTCTTGAACAGGTACATGCTACGTAGGAACAACACATCTTTATCTCCCTCACAATGTGAACAATAAAATGGACCATGATATCGAAAAACGACGGAGGGAAATACATCTCAAGATGACATAGAGTCGTCACCACTTCGTCCTGCAGAGCATCTAGTCCTTTGGGATCGATGACCTTCTCAGCAATTGTGTTAAAGAAATAATACAGCCTCATGATTGTCTCTCGGACCATGATCGGTAAAATACTTCTAATTGCAACAGGGAGCATCTGTGTCATCAGCACATGACAATCATGAAACTTCATACCAATTAACTTCAAATCTTCCATCGAAACAAGTTTCTTCATGTTCGCAGAGTAACCGGACGGAACTTTCACACCATGTAAGCACTGGCACAGTTCAGTTCTCTCGGTCTTGGACAGAGTGTAACAAGCAGGGGGAAGGTACGTTCGTCCTTTATCGGTCTTTTGTTGGTGCTAACTCAGTTCTGATGTCCATATCAACCAAGTCAAGTCGTGCATTGACACCATCCTTTGTTTTGTCATGAATGTTCAGTAAGAGATCAATCAAATTGTCATATACATTTTTCTCTACATGCATAACGTCGATGCAGTGGCGAACTTCTAGGTGCTCCCAATAAGGTAAGTCCCAAAATATTGATATCTTCTTCCAGATATTCTTCTCATGGGTCCTTGATTTACGTCCCTTTCCGAGTACAACATCTAAATCCTTAACCATATCATAGACCTCTTTTCCGCTTAAATGCCTTAGAGCTGAACTGTCCTCCTTCTCTTCATTGAATTATTTCTTCATCAATGCGGTATGGGTGAGCCCTCCGAAGGAACCGACGGTGACGCATGTACACGATTTTGCGTGAGTGTTTCAACCACACACTCTCGGTATCATCTAAGCAGTGAGTACATACTTTGGCCCCCTTTTGTACTCTGGCCCGACAGGTTAGCAAGGGCGGGATAATCATTTATGATGCAGGACAACAAGGAGCGTACGATGCAGTACTCTCGTTTGTACGCATCCCATACCTGTACCCCTTCGATCCATAATATTTTTAGATCTTCCATCAATGGTGCTAGGTACACATCAATATCATTCCTAGGTTGCTTCGGCCCTTGGATAAGTATCGACAGCAAAATATACTTCTGCTTCATACACAACCAAGGAGGATGGTTGTACATACAGAGAGTCACGGGCCAAGTGCTATGTCGGCTATTCATGTTACCGAAAGGATTTATTCCATCTGTACTCAATCCAAACTTTATATTCCCCGGTTCCACACCGAAGTCTGCAAATCTCTTATCGATGTTTCTTCTCTGGATGGAATCAGCAGGGTGTCTTAGCTTTCCATCCTGCTTACGCTCCTCCGAGTGCCAACGTAGTAGTTTTGCCTCCTTTGGGTTCGCAAAAAACCGCATCAAACGGGGAATTATAGGAAGATACCACACCACCTTAGCAAGAGGTCATTTCTTCACCTCGATTCCCTCGCCGTCATCTGATTGATTCTTACGCTTGTATCGGGATACGTTGCACACCGGACATACATGCATGTTTACGTACTCTTTACGGTAGAGGATACAGTCGTTCGGACATGCATGTATTTTTTCTACTTTTATTCCCAACGGACAAAGAACATTCTTGGCTGTATAGGTGGTTTTGAGCAACTCGTTTCCATCCGGAAGCATGTCCGCTAAGAGACCTAACAATGTCGTGAAACTCTTGTTGAACCAACCATTGCTTGCCTTCAATTTCAGCAGTTCAAGCACGGATGACAACCTTGTGTATTCCGGCTTACAGCCCGAGAATAAAGGCTTCTCTGAGTTTTCCATCAAGCCCTCGAATTTACCAAACTCTCTCTCACTATAGTTCACTTCTGCATCGCGAAGCATCTGATCCAGATTATCATCGTGCAGCCTATCCGACTCGGAACCATAATCGACATCATCCAGCGGCATATCGTTGACTTCGTCGGCGATGTCGTTATTACTACCTTCTTGTATAATCTGCTCTTCACCGTGACTGGTCTAACATGTATATCCCTTTTTGAAACCCCTTCGAATCAAATGTGATTGGATCTGCGCTTGGTTGTCAAACATCTTCAGATTCTCATAGTCAATGCATGGATAGTACATATATTCCGCTCCCTTATTCAACATATCCCTCTCAGCAGCTCTTGTAAAAGCACACATGCCGTTAATGTACTCTTCATTCACACGGTTCTTAGCGTACATCCAGCTTTGGTCCATTATATGGTTCGTGTTGAAAACCCTGAAAATAAATAAAAGGGTGATCATGGGCTTCACTAGCGATTTCGGCGTAAACGCTTGAAACTACTCAAATTAAAGGATGCTTATGCTCTAGTTGCTCACATCGATCACGAGGAAGGTGTCAATGAAGTCGGCCGGGGAAGGTCCAAGGCGGTTGGTCGTCGGTGAACAGAGGCGACGGCGACAAGCTCCTCGGTGACAGGTCTTCTCGGTGGAAATAAACTGAAATGAAGCACATGCACAGCTTTATGGGGACATATAGGTGGGAAAATCGACCTTGGTGGGGTCGAACACTCACCGGAGAAGAGTTGATGTCGATGGCAGCGACGGTGACATGCACCTCAATGTGGACGACAATAGCTGAAATGGACCAATATACACGATCGAGTGGGCTCAGTGAGGTGAGGCGATACTAAAAACCAGGCACGGAGTGGCACCGATGGACTCGTAACGTAGCACCAGAGATGGAGAAGAAGACTGTTGAGGAGTACACTGCAACAGATGATAAGTAAGCGGGCAAAACGGCGCACCGTCTGTGATGGAATAATTATCACATACGGTTTTCAACAAAAAAAATCGTCTGTGACATGTAGTAATAGCACATACGGTTATTACTAATAATCGTCTGTGACATATCACAGACGGTTTTCAACATAAAACCGTTTGTGATATGTAGCAATATCACAGACGGTTATTATTACGAACCGTTTATGATACATTACAGACGGTTTTTTTATTATGAACCGTTTGTGATATTACCTGTTCACAGATGGTTTTTTAGCGCAGCTGGTAACCCAGACGGTCTCTAAACCAAAACCGTCTGTGATGTCATGTAATACAGACGGTTTTGGTCAACCGTCTGTGATGAGGCGTTCAGTATGTGTCTTTTTGTAGTAGTGTGTCGTATATTTATGAACAAGGAGAGGGTATATGTTTCTTGCAAAACCATACAAGTGATTAATTTGCTCTTAACCCTGTGATGACTGAAATTTCTTTAGATGAACATATAGTTCTTTTCCACTGACCGTGCGGTCGCTTAACACATATCAATAATGTAAACCCATTTAACACATATATAGTTAGTGCAGATAGTCAAAGGCGTTGCATGAAGTGGTTCAAAGATTGTGATAGCAGAAACCGTGCACACAAGGAGATACTCGTAGGTCAAAGTACATACGCGTACACTTCCAAACATTTTGAAAAGGAAACTATTATGTGACTTCAACATGAAAGGTAAAAATATATGTTTTCGAGATATGGCATAATATATTGAATAATGCGTAGCCATCGACTTGGACGTAGGGGTGGGAATGGTCCAGCTTAATACAATGGATTGTTGATCTCCTTCAAAATTTCTGGTAAGATGGGACAAAGGTGCGGCCTAGTAAAAAATTCAAGCTGAAGGGCCAATAACCTATTGATCCGTTGGTTTGAGTGGATCGACCCTAAGTGCCTGCTTCTCGTTGTCTTGAGCATCTCCTCCTGCCTGCACCTTTGCACATCTGCGACAGCTTCTTGAGCATCTCCTCCTGCACCTCCGCTTGCATAGCCACCCAAGATGAGAATGGAAAAAGGAACTAGAGTGATTGAGAAGAAGGCGGTTGGTGAAGTAAGTTACCTGCACAAGGAGGTCTGCACAAGGAGGTCGTCGAGGACGGCGAAGTCGGAGGAGGTGGTGGGAGCCGAGGCGGCAATGGGAAGGGGGGAAGCGGGACGGGCTCAGGGAGGAGATACAGGGGGAATAGGGAGCGGAGCGAGGAGGTCAGAGGAGAGGGCTTCCTAGCGAAGAGCTCGAGGAGGTACTTGTCGCGGATGTGGAGGAGCGCGCAGCGACGGCGCTATAGGATGACGGTCCCGGGGGACGGCTCCGGGGTGGAGGGCGCTGTCGCCGCCGCGGTCGGCCGGGTAGAGGGCTTGAGGGCGCTTGTAGATGAAGTTGTCGTCATTGCAGATCTCCCACTCGTCGCCTGCGCCAACGGCGGCCACCATCGGCGGGGGCGGTCTGGGCTCAGCTGCAGGAGGAGGGGTTCCGGCCGTGGTGTGGTGCCGATTTGGTGCAGGGATGGGGAGCGTGCGGTGGCCGGTGGGGGATTTGGATTTGGATTTTGGGATTGGTAAGCTTGTTTGTTCGTTGCACTTCTTCCCCGTAGCAAGCAACAGTAGAGCCGAACCACATGATCCAAAGGTTCCCATGGATCACGGGAGGGAAGCCAAAGGAGCCGAACCGTTAACCGGAGCCGGAGCCGGAGCCGGAGCTCTGGACACAAGGGTCAGTTCCAGTGTCGAACTGATCCGCTCTATTCCCACCCCTACTTGGATGCGAAACTAATTATTATTTTTTTCTGAGAGCAAGAAATTAATTCATTAGTCGGTCACTACATTAGTAGTATCTTTCTGCAATCGACATGGTTCCATGAAAATGTCATTGAACTGTTAAATTTTGATCAATACAAAATGTGTTTTATCCTACACAAAAATATTTAGAAAATCGTACACAAAAGTGAAAATAGAGAGATCGATCTAGCTATGTATTATTTTTAAAAAGGAAAATCAGATAGAACAAGATGCAAGTTAATTAAAAGTAGAACCCGTGTTGTGTCTATACCATTAGGCATCACGTAGCTACGTGCTAACCACTATCTGCCCAATAGTCTAATTCGAATCAACATCAACTGACTAATTGGAATCAAGAAATGCTGCATATTAACAGTGTAATCAATCAAACAGAGATATTTTCCTCTTGAAAACAGCATAGTTAACTTCATTTTTTTTTCCGAGGAAAACGGCAATAGCTAATGACGAATGGCCCCAGTGTCATGTCAGTACACATTGTTGGGTGAATGATCCACGTGTATATAGTACTAGTACTATGCCAATATGTCAGTCAGATTCCAAACTTTTTCGCGAAATAGTGTCTTTTGACGATCGATCGGCTGAAATGCATATAACAAATTGACAAGGTACGAGAGCTGGCCGAAAGATTAATAAGGAAGGCCTGCACTGCTGTTTTTGTGGGCCTTGTTTCTGGTGTTGGCTTCCACTTCACTTGGAGATGCACTGTTGCTTCACATGCCCACACAAGTAGCTCAAGCAGAAAAAACAGAGCAACACATACCCACAATTAATTGCCATTCAGAATCTACAAAAATGTTTGCAATTGTTCCATTTCTCAGTCAGTTTTGACACTTTTGATGTGTACCATTTTACCCCTTTCTCTGAACCATCTGCCTCTGCATATTATGTGATATATCAACGAAAGAACTGTGTCTGAAACCGTGTTTACTTGTGAATGTGTGGCAAACAGAAAACGGTGATCAACACAAAGAGCGTGGAGTACATGCCTTTCTTCCTATCCTTCTTCCTTTTCCTCAATGGAGGCGTCTGGGCCGTGTATGCCATATTTGACAGAGACATCTTCCTTGGGGTAAATAATTTAACCTACTGCAAACAAAGCTATTTACTCATCTTTTCAGTGGCAACCACATGCTCGATGATACGACAGATAAAATGGAAACATGAAAACAGTTATTGAAACATGGACACACACATACAAGACACATATATTGTTCCTAGATCTTTATATTGTTGGATTGATTTGCTAGGTTCTTGTGCATATTTGCACGCCTTTTCAGTTTGCTTTGGTCTGTGTGATGTGCATATAATGCTGCAGACTTGTAGCATTATGTTAGTGCGATCCTTAGTTTTTTCTCTATGTCAAATAGAATAGTATTATGATCGATGCTACTTACGATTATGTTTGCAGATCCCAAATGGAATAGGCTTCTTCCTGGGCACCATCCAACTGATTATCTATGCAATCTACAAGAACAGTAAGGTCTCTCAAAGCAGTAAAGAAACAGCAGATGATGGATGGCAGGCTTCGGCTTCTCTTCTGGCCTCCAACGCCAGACATGGGCAGGAAGATGCATCAAGTCACGTTTAGTAAGGGGTTATGTGCGATAGATTGGTGTGAATTGCAGTCAAACTTCACAAGTGTACCAATATTGCAGTGACTGTTTAGTTATGTAATGTTTTCTTTGATGAATACAGTCGTAAATATCAAGCTCGGTGTTAATCCAGTTTCATTTAAGCCTGAGGTGCAATGCTGGATAGATCCATACACTTTATATATTTGAGTAGTGGGATAAGGGCAGAAGCGAGAAGATGATCAGGAAAGAAGAAAGGGAAAGAGTGGATTGTATTGGGCATTGAATTTACCGGATGTTTTTTTTTTGTGAGAGACACATTTTTAATAATTCATTTCTGTTGCGCTCCACATTTAGTCATGATAGAAAAGTGGAAAGTTAAACCGAGGATGTCAATCTGAACAACCCCATTTGGAACATGGAATCTCGTACTCTTTTTTTTTAAGAAAAATTATCTGATTTATATTAATAACTCAAGGAGTAAAGTACATAATTACCCAACTTTTACATTGAAGGTTGTAGACCAACAATGTGTCGCCATCAAGTCCTTAGGTTGATAATGTGCTGGACTTCTTTATCTTCCTCGTCACTGACTCTGTATCTTGCAACTATGTCTTGATTATCGACAAACACGGCAATGGGAACTAGATTGTCGATGATCTCCATTGATGTGTATGACCTATGCCTCGGTAGTGGTGTTGTTTATTGAAAGAAAATCAGAGGTGATTTATTTGTACCCTTCTCGACCTGGTGTCGATTTCCGGCATAAGTGTCGTCATCGTTGTCTAGGTGAGTCGGTCCGATGAAACCCGTTATGGGTAAATAAAATCCAGCTAAGAATTCTCTGGAGAAGAACAAAACTAGAAAATTTTAATTTAGGAAGGAAAAAAAGACCACCCCACTCAATGTCGGCGAAAACACCGGAGAAGAGAGGAGAAGGACTGGCAGAGTTGCAGCCAGTGACTAGGGTTCCTAGTAGTGGCTCTGGTATGCAACTGGTATGGAATCTCATAGGATTCTAGCAAAACTCTTGTAAAAATACTGTGAAACTCCGAATATCCCTTGTAGTAAAGTTGATGGAATATTGGTGTTAGAGCTACCTCCATAGCTTAATGTTTTTTTTTTCAAAGAATAAGACTGTATCTTGGTTTTATTTTTTATTCTTTAACTCTAAGGGCTTGTTTGCAGTGATAGATCCAAAATAAAAATGAACGGGAGTCTCTGAGGCAAGATGTGTCACATTCAGCTGGGATATGGTTTGGAGTGTCCCCTCATGTTAGGTTAAGAGTGTCCATATTACATATACATGATTATATCCAAAAAAATAATTTTTAGACTTGGTATATTGTGAACCCTATTGTGCTACAGTAGATCCACCCTTGTTTGACACGCCTAAATTTCGCCCATCCACGCGCCCTGATTCTTACTTTTTCATGTTGTATTAGTCGGCCGTGATGTTTGTCCGTAGTGTGTGCCCTTCAATTGTTATTATTATATTTTTTGGGACGAGCCCTTCAATTATTTGGTAGTACATTCAGTCTCAATTATCCGTAGTTATACCGGCTCGTCATTTCCAAGTTATTGACGACTAGGATTGTTACTTGCAAAGAGTTGTGTAAATCTCACTTTAGTTCACATATCACAGCAGTGGGGAGGACTAGAGAACGATTCTTCTTCTCTTTCATTTTTGAGAGAGAACGGTGTTTAGCTGTACTTCGTTGGTTTTAGTGTAACTAGCAGGGTGGCATGTGTATTTGTACAATTAGATTTGTTTCGAAGTTTGTATAAATACTTGAGAATATATTTACGTATCTTGTATGCTATTTAGACCTTTAACACATCCTAAACATTGCAAATAACAATAGAAGCTTGAAGGAAATTACAACATTACGAACGTAATCGAAGTATGAGCTATGATAGAAAAAATTATTGAGCATAATAAGTTATTAGGGTTCTCAGAAACTAACCACTCTCTACCATGCATAGATCGTGTAGTTGCATACTCCTATTATTACTCTATTAGTTTTTTTTTCAAATTGTATGCATGCACGTATACCTCTATTTAATCTCAGGCAATACGTTGATTATGTGTGCAAAAAATTATCTTATTAGTTTATATAGTATAATGTATTAGAGTATCTTGCTCACGAATACACCAATGTACCATAGACAACCTAACTTATCTTTCCTCACACGTCGGCTGCACCACAAAACTACATGGCTTCTATCTCTTCTCGTCAACACAGATTTTTTTGCTTCAACCTCTAATAGTAAGCTCAAATCTTGATCGATCTCTCAGCTGCTACCCCTTCCAATGCAATACTTTATCACATAATTATTTTCTATTTCTCTCTAATTATTGTTCATTGCTATCCTTTGCAACATCAATACGTATACACATGCAACTGTCACCGATTCCAGCTGGGGACACGTGTCACGCTCTCTGGTGACCCCAAGAATATTTCCTATGGTTGTGTCATCTCTACTCTAAGTTTTTTGCTCATCTGTCTCTGTATGCCCGCGCTTCTATTCGTATAAACGCATGCATATACATACGCATACATGATGTTATACAAGCTTGACGTCCTTTTCTCTCGTGTCAGTCGCTCCTCTTCTTCAACATTGGCCAAATCAGCGTTGTGACTTCCTCACTAACCGTGGCGATCTCACATCTTCACTAATATTTGCTTTAGTCGTTGTCTAACGATATGGAGAATCTTTTCGCCATCGTCGGCGACGACCTGCCCTCATCAGTGATGACACGCTCCTAGCTATCCAATGACCCCATATCGTTTATAGTTCGTCTTCAATGCAAAACTTGACTCTTCGCTTTCACGTAGGTCAATATCTTTTTGTAGGACAGATCAATGTCATTGTACTCTTTTGTAGTTTCCTCTAACACCATTCGTGCTATACTCGTTATAACTTGTATTTTTTAATCAAAATTTCAGTTATTTTTTATTTTTATTCTGTAGGAAGCAACAATAGAAACACATGACCTTGAGAATGAACATGATTGCTTCTTTTCTGTCTCCTCCGGCACAATTTGTGTCATCCTCGTTTATTTTTATTTAATATTTTAGTTATTTTTATTGGAGTTCGTATATAAATCAAATTGCTAAATTTATTTATTTTATTTCAAATTTTATTTATTTAGGGATTTTACTTTGGAGTTCGTATGGAAATCAAATTGTAAATTTTCTTTTATTTTTTATTCAAAATTTTAGTTCTTTTTTCTTGGAATTCGTATCCGAATCCAATTGCTAATCTTATTTCATTTTTAGTCTGAATTTCAGTTTTTGGTTGGATTTCGTATACAAATCTAATTTCTATATTTATTTTTTATTCTGAAATATAATTATTTAGGGATTTTATTTAAAAATTCGTGTTGAAATCAAATTACTTATTTTGTTTTGTTTTTTATTCCGAATTTCAATTTTATTGTATTTGACATTGACTCTTTCTTTTAATTTAGATCGGTATAATCTGGACCCACTACGATCGACGGTGTAGATCTTTCTCTTTTACCACCGATTAACATATGAATTTCTATCGCTTGAGAGCGAACGTGGTAGCTTTTTTTAACTCTGTTTTAATAATATAATAATAGATAGATAGATAGAGTCCAACACCACCTTAACCACAAACATGAGTGCGCCCACTCGCACATGCCTGAAAATTGTTAAGATTAGAGATGAACCAGCCACCTCACGGACGCACGGGCGCATGCTTTGGTTCACTTGTAGGAGTAGCATCGTAGGATTGGCTATTTTCGTTGGTTAGCTCACTGATCTTGCCTATGTCAAGACTGAAAATAGATCTGTACTGCAGGCTTGGACAAGCCCAAGCCCAAGCCCATCATCGCCCATATGTACTAGTGACATGTTTCAATATTGCTAATGTACCAAATTAAGCCCAAGCGCTAGGCGTAAGAACTCGGTGGAAAGATTGATGCCGTGTGCGTGGGGTGGGGCATGATGACGAGCTTGGCGGCGAGCTCGGTGGAAAGATCTACGACGCGTGCGTCGCTCGGGCACTACGGCGAGGTCGACGCGATCCGCAACCGGGCGGTCACGGCGGCGTGAGCTCGGCGACGGGATCAATGGCGGCCTGCCTCGACCACCGAGTGCGGCAGCCCGGCGTCATAGCGAACGCGGGGCGCAAAGGTAATCTCCCGATCTATTCCTAACCCCTTAGGTTTAAATCAGTGGAATACGATGATTGATGAGGCCCTCAAATCCCATTCCGTAGCTCCGTCCTTTGGTTGTTTGTGCATGGAGATTGGAGAAGGAGGATCTTTTGTGGGCACCGAATCGTCTGTACATAGCAAAAATATCATTGAAGTTTACTGCAGCGGTGTGTTCCATTACTAAGCAAGTAAGCATGCAGTGAAAGATTTTACCTACTCATTCCAAATCTAGCTATAACTCTATCTTAGGGCTTGTTTGGGTAAGGAAGGATTTAATGAGGATTAAAATCTCTATATATTATCTTTAATACATAATAAAAGATCGTATGTATTCATAGTCGTAACCCATAAGGCATAATAAAAGACCGTATGTATTCATAGTCGTAACTCATAAGGCTAACGGCCTCTGTGGTCGTAAGGATTCTAGAGGTTACATCGTGGATACCCTGATCAGAAAGGTTCTATAGGATACCCTGGTCGGAAAGGTTATGTATCTAGTCCCCGCCCAGGTAACTACTCGTAAAAAGTTATGAACTGGTATTTGAATCTAACTCCAAGCATATTCTGTACCGTGTGAAGAATGAAATACATGTTGTATCTTCCATACCACGCGACGTCTTATGATCATAAGACACTGACAATAACTACCATACGGGTGAGTATCTCAAGGATATTCAACTGTCAAACGGTTGATACTCCATAAACCGCCACCTCGCTCTGACCAGTCGCGACCCTTCTAACAGGTGCCTCTTTCAGGAGTAACTGCCACCGCTTCGTCAACTAGTTAAAGAAGAACACGAACGGCAGAACAAAAAAGAGAGGGATCGACGGAGATCAAGAAACTAAATCGTATTCTATCAGATTGAAGCATAGCAAGTATTACGCTCAGTGTAATGAGTATTAGTCTACTGCCTTGTCGTAGATACCCCTGTAATAGGTAGTTCATATCAATAAAGAGCAGTCACATTCTCTCCCAAGAACTATTCGCTATCTTCCTTTATTTATTTCGTAAAATCGACGACTCGATCATCGACAGCTAGTGCCGTCCGTAGAGAAGAAGGTGTTCAGTTCTTAAAGATTACTAACAAAACACAATATTGACAAAATAGGTTACTGTTACTACAACTACACTACGAACTAATCACCAACTAAGAACATCACACAAATCGAAATGTCTCGATGAGAAAATCTTGAGAACAGACACTTGCTGGTCCTGCGCGAATACTATGATGAGAAATCCCCAAATCGACGACACCTTATCCACCTGTTTGACCTCGTGCAATAAAAATGGAAGCAAAAACACAAATCACTTAGATCAGTAAAACAAATCGCAGATCCAAGAAGAACACGAAAACGGTTCCGAATCCAAATCCCTTCCATTGGGTCAGGTACAAATCACTCACTTAAAACCCCTCTAAATCGTCAAACTCTTGTTGGCTATGCCCTCTCCTTGTGGCTACCGCAAGGCAGATCAAGAGTACTCGAGTAATAATTAGCAAAACCCTTCTATTTTTATGTCTTCTTTGTGTTTCCTAATCCTTTATTTTGCACACCATTTCTTTTCTATTGCTGAATGTCTGAATCTTTGTTTTGTTTATCCGAACTCTAGTGATGGCATCCACTGAGGCTTAAGTATCGCTGCAGTTCCATCTTAAAACCCTACGGAAATTGTGGGCTCATGCCCATTTACCACCTAAATTAAAATTTCTCAAATGTGCTATCTTCTTCTGTCGACTTTGAACCCTGGTTCGAACAAAGATACATATCGTGCTGCTGATCAGTTGTACCAAGCCTACCTTAATTCCATGATACTAGCAAAATGCGAAGAATCATTGGATGTGAAGAAATTTTCTTGTTTAATCATAGGAACCAAAATCAGGCAAAGAATTTAAAGTTGAGATAGGAAAGAAACATGCATCGTTTTCATTGTACACTGGAATGAATGTAAGGACTTGTTGGCTGTCGGAGACTGTCCATGGACATTGAAAGCCTGGTAAGCTGTGAAGAATTCACATGGGCGATGCAGCCGTGGACTAAGCACAAGTCAAGTCATGGCACGCGGTAGATCTGACGCGGAAACATTATTGGAGAGCTCATGAGTTCTACGACTCGTACAATATGCTGCTGCTATGCAATTACCAGCCTCGGTGCATGCCTATGCCACTTGACTGCACTTATGCACCTGTGGTACTGGCCGGTGACTACGGGGTGAATAGGCGTCGGTAAAATTTTCTTCCTCAGGATTTGTTTGGACAAGGAAGGATTTGATAAGGATTAAAATCTCTATATATTATCTTTAATACATAATGAAAGACCATATATCTTTATGGTCATAACCCCTAAGGCTAACGACCTCCATAGCCGTAAGGATTCCAGATGTTACATCGTGGATACTCTGGTCGGAAAGGTTCTGTATCTAGTCCCCGCCCAGGTAACTGCTCGTAAAAAGTCATGAACTGGTATTTGAATCTAACTCCAAGCATATTCTGTACCGTGTGAAGAATGGAACACATGTTGTATCTTCCATACCACGTGACGTCTCATGATCCTAACACACTGACAATAACTACTATACGGGTGAATATCTCACAGATATTCAACCGTCAAACGGTTGGTACTCCATTAACCGCCACCTCGCTCCAACCAGTCGCGACCCTTCTAACAGATGCCTCTTCCAGGAGTAACTGTCACCGCTTCGTCAACTACTTAAAGGAGAGCACGAACGACAGAACGAAAAAGAGAGGGATCGACGGAGATCAAGAAACTCAGTCGTATTCCATCAGGTTGAAGCATAGTAAGCATTCCGCTCAGTGTAATTAGCATTAGTCTACTGCCTGATCGTATACACCTCTGTAATAGCCAGTTCATATCAATAAAGAGCACCCCTGTAATGCACCTCTCCTTGTGGCTGCCACCAGGCAAATCAAGAGTACTCGAGTACTAATTAGCAAAACCCTTCTATTTTTATGTCTTCTTTGTTTTTCCTAATCCTTTATTTTGCACACCGTTTCTTTTCTATTGCTGAATGTCTGAATCTTTGTTTTGTTTATCCGAACTGTAGTGATGGCATCCGCTGAGGCTTAAGTATCGATGCAGTACCATCTTAAAACCCTACGGAAATTGTGGGCTCATGCCCATTTACCACCAAAATTAAAATTTCTCAAATGTGCTATCTTCTTTCTGTCGACTTTGAACCCTTGTTCGAACAAAGATACATATCGTGCTGCTGATCAGTTGTACCAAGCCTACCTTAATTCCATGATACTAGCAAAATGCGAAGAATTATTAATTGGATGTGAAGAAATTTTCTTGTTTAATCATAGGAACCGAAATCAGACAAAGAATTTAAAGTTGAGATAGGAAAGAAACATGCATCGTTTTCATTGTACACTGGAATGAATGTAAGGACTTGTTGGCTGTCGGAGACTGTCCATGGGCATTGAAAGCCTGGTAAGCTGTGAAGAACACATCACATGGGCGATGCAGCAGTGGACTAAGCAAAGTCAAGTCATGGCACGCGGTAGACCTGACGCGGAAACATTATTGGAGAGCTCATGAGTTCTACGACTCCTACAATATGCTGGTGCTATGCAATTACTGTTGACCTAGTTCCTAGAGAGAACTAACTTGTCGGTTCTCTTTCTAATGTTTCACACACGCAAACACACAAGAACCACTGTGAAAAAGAAAAAAAAATATGCGCACACAAGAATTTTGGTACTCGGCTACAACCTGTCTAGCCAAAGCGTTTTGTTTTCTCTTTTCTATTTAAAACACATCTGATTACACGTCCTTTTAAAGACTACTTAATCATCTTGCTAACCAAGCCAAAAAATAAACATGGAAAGCCTAACAAAAGAAACAAACTAATTTGCTCTGATGTTGATTGCATTTATATCCTAACGCCGTATTATTTGGCAAGTTTAGATTAATTTCCAATAATCTCCCCCTAATCTAGACTTGCCTTCTCATCATCTCGAAGGCCGATCTTCTGATGCATCTCCAAGAAGTTCTGCCTTCCCATTTGGCATGGGTTAGCAACACAAGCTCCCTTTATGTGTCGCCGAATCCACGCAGCTGCTTCTCTACCACGTGGTGTACTCCTTGAGGTACAGTACGGTCGCCAACTCGTCATCGCTACACGATCACTCTAGAGGGACAATACATTTGCCCTCGCCATCAGAGGTCGTGCACATGGGCGCCACCGTAGCCCATGCACATGGCAGTTCTTCTCCCGAAGACATAGAGATGACCGTCAATGCCATCTTGTCTTGTCGGTTGTCGATGACGCTCCTTGGTAGCATGTATTTGGGAGACATGCCGCATCCACTCTTCATCGTTACCTCTTTGCTGCCACAACTTTGTCGTCGGTGTCATGACTCACTAGGTGACTCTGACCTCCGATTCTTCTTGCGACGACGGACTCCATGCCATTGCCGTTTGTTGGCCTCATGTCGACTCGTTTCCCGACGGCTTCGCACCGCCTCACCTTGCCGTTGCCGGCCTCCACCTTCGATTGAGACTGCTGTCGTCGGGCTACTCTGCGGCGATCACGACTGCCGCCGGTGCGCATGTCATATGTGATTCCGACGCACCGCGCTGGCCTCGCCATGGCCGTGCGGATCTCTATCGTCACATTCCTGGTGCACAGGGCTGCAGCCGGCCTCGTCGCTGGTGCCCCGTTGTGAGGACCTGGGGTATTTAACTCGTAATACTTAACCTTAAGTGGTTCTACTATTACCAATCAAATATCCTAAGCCTCGATGGACATGTGCTTCCCAGAATTGCAGCACACATACATCTTTACAAAATCACGCATCATTTTCATACATCATACAATACTCAGTCTATCAAAAGACATACAATATATAGAGTTATTACAAAAGAGCCGACCGGCCAAATAACATAAGAGTAGCATAAAAGATAGCGGAAGCAAAAGCGCTATAAGATGGTAATAACAAAATCCAACCGGTTAGCCAACATAACCCACAAGGCAACTGACCGGGCCGCCAAGCTAGTCGCACCCGTCGCAGCAAAACTCACAGAAGTTGATCCCTTGGGGATCCACTTCCTCCTCTGCAACAATAAAGCAATGCAGTTGAGTACAAAAATGTACTCGCAAGACTTACGAGTAACAAGCCTATACATATCTACATCCAAGCTGAAACAAGGGAGATGGCCTTAAGGTTAATTGGACGCATGAAGCAATTTTCATTTGCAATAATGTAATAGACTGAAGGTAATTTATCAAATCTGTTTTTAAATGTTGAAATAACAGCGAGGTGACCATAAATAACATAAGTAACCCCCCTAGCGGTGACTAACCTAATAGCCACCACAACATAGCACGAATCCCCGATTCATACCACCCAATCAAGTTTTAGTGAAAAGGTTATAGTCTAATTCTCATGGGGCGTATCCGAGCGTGTCCATAACCTAGGACGAGGCTATTCGAATAGTTTGAAACCCTGCAGGGGTGTACCAATGTACCCACACTTTGACCTCCTTTTTGCCACAAGATTAAGCACACTTCCGAAGGTATGCCGGCACGGCTAAGTCCTACGAGGCGTTTTCAATATTATGTATCAACTACGAGCCGCTCGTATGGATAGAAATCCATACGCTACATTGTAAAGCCGAAAGTCAACTACCCACTAGGGGTAAAACTTCCGGACAACTACAATGCTCCCACCATCTGCCTCCTACAACCCCCTGCGACTCGGAGCTAACACACGCCAAAGTACTAAGTCAAGAGAGGTCTCATTTCCCTCTAGTGTGGTTAGCACGCAAAATGCTCAGTACGGTGGTGCAAGTAATTCGGTCCTTGTTGACTCGGGCACCATTCCAGTCACACCCAAAAGCACACCATCTTATCATTGTGCCCAAGTCTAAAACATTTTATTTTCAGTTTTAGTTTTCTCAATTAAACATAGCACAAGGTGTTGAACATACAATCATAATAAGTTTTTGTGTGATCAAGGTCATCGACTAAGTCAATAACCGCCCAATTTTACTGGTAGCTAAGCATGACTAAGCAATATGAACTCGCAAACTACTAAGTAACAAGGGCTCATCCAACGAACCCTAAATCACAGCAAGATACTCCTAGGCTCAGTAGTAGAGGATAAACATTTGCCTACAGATTATGCATTTAATGGGTCAACTAATCGACAATAGTTTAACAGCAAAATAGCAATGCATACGTAGAATTTGCAAACAATATATTAGACTTTGAAAATAATAGGAGCAATATGATTAAATAATGCTACATCTACTTGCCTTGCTGAAGATCACAATCTTGTTGCTGAGGATCACTCTCGGGTTCAAGAAATTCTTCGGAACCTATCGCAAGAACGCGAAAATTCAATAAGAACGAAGAACACCGAAAGAGAATCAAAAACCAAATTCATCCAAAATTCATGGAATTTGCACAGCAGGAAGACCATGATTTTAAATGAATTTAGCAACAAGAATTATTCAATTTGGACTAATCATGCAAACGTTATAGCCTAAACAATTTCTTTCAACTAGAAAATTCAAATTAAATTGTTTTATGTTACTGTTCATGGCACAATTTTCCAAAAAAAAAATTGAACCTAAAATTTTTATGGTAGGCAAAACATGGCATTCTAATAACAGCAAAATTGGATTTACTTCATTTGGAGTTAAATTGAATTCCTTATGATTTTTCTAAGTTGTGAAACTAGTGTATAACATTTTTCAGAAACAAATACATAATGAAAACCCATTCTATGCTAAAGCATAATAACAGAGGAGCCTAACACTTTTTCGTTTTCTCAATTTGGAGTTGTAGAGAATCACTTATGTATTTTACAAGTTTAAAGGAATTTCTAGAGCACTAATTAAATGCTAGAGCAAGTTAATATGGTTTATAAAATTTTCTGGTACAAAACAGTGTCTAAACATATTTTTAGATTAAAGTTCAGTTCAACAAAGATTTAACACAATTTGAATCATCTAAAATGGAGTTAAAATGAATTAGTTATGAAAATTTGAAGTTTAAAACTATTTTCAGTTGACAAATAAAAACTTACCGGGAATTAAACAAACTTAACTAAACAGAAAAAGGATGTGGACGAACGTGGGCCACTGAGATTAAATCCAACGGTCCACGCGCACTGAGTACAGCACACGTGCCCGCGCGCTCACAAGGCCCAACAGTGCTCACCGTTGGATTTTGATCCAACGGTCCACAAGAGATGGACATTCAGACTTCCCGAATGCCACACCAAATCTAGGCCAAGGATCTGAAAAGGAACGACCTAGATCAAGGTCACGTTCGGAGGTCCGAAAGTTCATGAGATCTGAGCCGCATATCTAGAAATAAACGACAAAAGAGGATCGGAATGTTAGGACTCCGAAAGCGCTGAGGAGGTCTAGACCGTTGGATCTAGATCTAACGGTCCAGAGCTGTAGGAGAGGTCCTAAGGTTAAAGATCTACAAGAGGAGGTTCTGAACGGCTCAGATCTCCAAGGGGAGATCCTGGACGGTCAAGATTTACTCGGAGGAAGTCCTGAACAACGAGATTTAAAAGAGGGGAGGTCCTAAACGACCAAAATCTACCAAAGGAGGACCTGGACGATCAAGATCTCCACGGGGAGGTCCTCAACGATAAAGTCTAAAAGAGGGGAGGTCTTGAACGGCTCAGATCTCCATGAGGAGGTCCTGAACGGTCAAGATCTACCCGGGGGTGGTCCTAAAGGCTAAGATCTGCGAAGGGGAAGGTCCTGAGGTTTTCTTTACAAAAGACCAAGGGGTGGTCTTTTACAAAAAGGACCCCGAGGGTGGTTTTTACAAAAATAACCACGGGGAGGTCTTTTTGCGAAGAGGACCCAGAGGGTGATCCTGACGGTCAAGATTAACTCCAAAGAGTTCCTTAACGGCTAGGATCTAACCTAAGAGATCTTGACAACTAAGGTTTTCACAAAAGGAGATCCTACGGTTAAGATCTAACCCAAAGAGGTCTTTAACGGCTAAGATCTGAGCTAAGAGGTCCTGAAGTTTGTCTAACTTATGACAACAGGACAAGTACCTCCGGCTTTGCCCGCCGGCTCGCCGCCGGCAACTCCGGTCACGACAGCGCAAACCAACAGCGGCAAAATGTTCGCAATACAATTGCGCACACAATGGGAGCACTTTCAACGGCGGAGCTGGCCTAAAACGCCGGCAAACCGAAAAGGGGCGGAGGTGCAAGTACAGGCAAAAACGAAAAAGACGAAAAGCTCCGCAGCGGTCCAATCTAGCAGGTGCCCGAGCACTAAGGGACTATCGCGAAGGTACTTGGGCACAGAGGAGGTCCGAAGGAGGTCGGAGGAGTCCTAGTTGCGGAGACTAGCACCGGAGTTGAGGACGACCACGAGGACAAGAGGCCCTAAGCAAAATGAAAGCGAAAGGATGGTAAGGACGACTTCGCAATGGTCCAGAGGTGGTCCACGAGTAGCCGATTGAGAGGAGGAGGTCCTTACCGGAGTCGGGGACGAAGGGGATGGACACGGCCGCAATGATCCAAAACTCAAAATTAGGCTGTCCCTGAGAATGCAACCCAAAATCAAGTTAGGGGAAAAGATACAGGTGCTAAGGAGAGCGCAAAGGTGCGAAAAGAGTTGAAGAAGAACCACTGGAGCACCAAGGTTGCCCACAGAGCTTCCGCGGCCAAAAATGGCGATTTGGGGACTCTGTGATTTTAGGAGCTAAAGTGAGTGGGGGAAGCAAAGATGGTGCTGAAAAACGAACAAAGAGGAGCTCGGGGCTTTTTATAGCCGTTGAGCAACGGTCACAAGCAGGAGAGGAGCTCCACGGTGAGCTAGGGTTGAGCTCGGCCGCGCAAGGACTTGAGGCGATGGGAGCAGCTGAGAGGAGGACTTTGAGTGCGAAAAGGTCGACCGCAATTAATGCTAAATCAAAGAGTGGTTGAGAGTGACGCACAGGACATGACAGAGCACAACAGCTCTCTTCCATGGCTCAACTCTCCCACGCGCGTTGAGGAAGAAGATGACCAGGACCGGACAAGGGCCCACAGTCAGTGAAAGGGGCTAGGGCGGCTCGGGTTCAAAAGGAAACAGGTTGGCTCAGACACAAAATCGAATGGGGTGGTCGTGAAGGTTGGATTGAAAACGGACGGCTCAGATTAAAACCCGATCTCGGGTGGTCCGAACGCTCACGTGAACGAGGACGGCCAGATCAAGATCCAACGGTTGAAAACCCACGCGCACTCAAGGAGAGCCCGAGGTATAGTTAGGGGGTTGGGTTCAACCAAGTCCAGGGGTTGGGCTCGGTTCTGGCTCAAGCCCAACAGTGACTTGACTAGGGTTTTGAAATGAGAATAGAAACTTTGAGGAAGTTTTAAGGTAGCAAACTAACTCCAAAAATTCTAAAATTTTTACAGGAGCTTTCTAACTCTAGGATTGACCTTGTATAAAATTTTCATAGGTTTTTATCTAGAGCATTTTCCTCCAGAAATTCTGCAAGGTTCTGAGCTAGGGTTTGACCCAAAGTCAAACTGGTTTGACTGACCTCTAAAATATTCAAACAATTTCTAAAAATTGTGAAATTTTTCACAGGGGTCACACAACATCCCTAGAATTTAGGAAAAATATTTTCAAAGAGTGATCACAAGATTATTCAGAAGATTTTTCAAAGGGGTCAAGATTTGGTCAAAAGAGGATTGTGATTTTGAATTTCCATAATTCTTTTACAAGAATTCTTAGAACATTCAAACAAAAACAAGATGCAAGAAAAGTTTTAATTTATACACATTTTCTTACATTTGAAATACAAGCCAAGGGAGTAATCTCGGCCTCTCATCTCTGTTTTGCACTCCCGTGTCGTTCGGTTGGGCGACCCGGGAGGCGACGCCAAACCTCCCGAGAGCCCCCGCCTCCAGCCCCCTTGCCGGCCGCCGCCGCTGCTCCGGCACCGGCGGCGGCCCCCCCTTCCACCCTTCTGTGCCTCCCCTCCTCCTTCCCCCCACCCTTCCCCCTCCTCTGGTTCTCGCCGAGGTCTGCGCCGCCGCCGCCCCGTCCAGCCGCTGAGGTGGCGGCGAGCCCTGGTGGTGCGCCGTGGTCGCGCCGCCACCCCTTCCCTCCGGGATGGAGCCCGCTGGTTGCCGGCACGCTTCTTGGTGGCGATCCGGTTCCGGCCAGATCCGATGCGATCCGCCCCTTTTTCCGCCGGAGCTCGGGGCGGCGGCTCCTCCGGTCCCGCCGGGCGTTCACTGCGGTGTTGCCGAGCCTCTTGACGAACTGGCGGTGGCGGCGGGACCACCGCCTCCACGGGCGGCGACGAGAGCCTGCGCGCTTCGTTGCCGCAGTTTGAAACCGCGGGACGTGACCCCGCTGGCCCCGCTCCTGCGGTGCTCGGTCGCGTGCCGACACCGGCCGCGCCGCCCTTCGCGATGCTCGCCCACGGGGATGCTGTCGCTGAGGAGTTTGCCGGGCGTGAAGGCGTCGTCTTCACTCACGCCGGGACGTCTGAACGGACCCGCCCCCTCCTCCCTGGGGCCGTCGTCGTCACACACTCCGGGGAGGCCTTGGTGCTCCACACAGGGGAGCTCCCCCCCTTTGCCGACATCCTCAGCCAGGTCGGTGCGTGGCGTGGGTTCCAGCCGTCCTGGGCCAGGCTCTGCGGCGTGTTGGTGGTCGGCGGCGTCGGGCGCCCCTATACTCGCGGGCTCCGTCGGGGACGCAGCTGTAAGCGTGGCATGGCTGTGAGCTTTGGGGCGAGGCTCGGGTGCTTGCTGTGTTTGCCCTGGCCCCGCGCGGCTTCGGCGTGGCTCGTGCTTGCTGTGTTGGCTCTGTGTCTGCCCTGCGTGGTGACGACGACGGCTGGCGCATGACACAGGTGCTATGGGGCGGCAGACACAGACGGTCGAGCCCGGGAGGATAGCCGGGGAGGTCCTGCTGGTGCACACCCGCCGCGTGGTGTTTCGCCGGTGCCGGTGTTGGGCGTGGGTCGCTTGGCTCGTACCTCTTTTGTGCAGGTTTTCGGGTCGGGGAGCCGCAAGCGAAAGCTCTGTCATTGACGCCCTCGGGCGCCATTCCCTCCCTGGAGGCAACATTTCGCGCCTCCTCCACCCTAGTTGCTTCTCCGGGTGAAAACCCTGTCCGGGTGTTTGGACGGGCGACGACGGCATTGATGTCATCACCTTCCTGAAGGCGTCGCTTCGAGAAGCCCCTGCTCTCTTTGGCTTCAGCCAACGGATTCTTCTGTAGGTTTACCCCAACGTCCTCGATTCACGGCGGCTCCTCGCTCTGGTTTGGCGCTTCTCGACGATGTTTCGATCCAATGCGTGCTCCTCCGATGCTAACTTGTGTGGCAGAGAGTTGCGGCGTGGGAGCAAGGCTCCGCCGTCTAGAGTGACAGCGAGGCGCGGCGTGGGAGCAGGGCTCCGTCAGCTCGAGTGTCAGAGGTGCGGCGTGGGAGCTGGGCTCCGCCGACCGAGTTGTGAGGGGGTCAGGGGCAGTTGGTTGTTTGGTTGGTTAGCGCGAGTTGAGTTGGGTTGGACTGGCCTATTGTCTGGTTGTGCCTTTCGGTGTGAGTGTCGTTCTGTTCGAGTTAAGGTCGTTTTGTCATCTCGGGGTTGGTTGCCGGTTTTCCTCTCTGAAACCATGCACCTGTTAAGGTTTTCGGGCCCGGTCTCCCTTATAAACTGGGTCAATTCTCTTCTGCTTTATATATATGCTCGGTAGGGATCCTGCCGGCTCATTCAAAAAAAAAATACAAGCCAGGACTTGGGATGTTACACCCGTACACCTCCGACCAACGCGTCAGCTCTCCTCATCAAGGAGTTGCATGCTCCGCTCGTGCGCAGCACCAACATGCCCGCCTACGCCCAATGCGCCGCTGCGCCACCGAGCTTGCCACCGGAACGTGGCTTCACCGATCCACTGCTATGCGCGGCATAACCCTGCTCTGATACCAATTATTGGCCCAGCTCCCAGAGAGAACTCACTCATCGGTTCTCTTTCTAGTGTTTCACACATGCACACACATAAGAATCACGGTGGAAGAGAAAAAAATATGCGCACACAAGAACTTTGGTGCTCGGCTGCAACCTGCTTAGCCAAAGCGTTTTGTTTTCTCTTTTCTATTTAAAACACATCTAATTACACATCCTTTTAAAGACTACCTAATCAACTTGCTAACCAAGCCAAAAAATAAACATCGAAAGCCTATCAAAGGAAACGAACTAATTTGATCCGATGCTGATTGCATCTGGATCCTAACACTGTATTATTTGGCAAGTTTAGATTAATTTCCAATAATTACCAGCCTCGGTGCATGCCTATGCCACTTGAAGCTTCTTCTTCCTCAAACCTCATTTCCCATTTCCCACAAAAATTACAATGCATAGTGTTGTTTGCATTGTTTGATTGTGAGAAGGATCCTGCTTCCTGCAACCAATGGATGGGACTTGATGAGCAATAGAAGGAGTGGCGTGACAAGCGGTGCGTGAACTGGCCGACCTATGACATGGAGGGATATGCATGGCCTTGATCACGGCGATGCTATGACTACACTTATGCACCTGTAGGATTGGCTGGCAACTAGAGGGGGTGAATAGGGACTGGTAAATTTTTTCCCCTTAGGTATTGCAAAAACCCTTTCACTCCAGTAGCTATGGAGAGCTATGAAGATTGGAGTCTTACCATCCACAACAGAAACAACTGAAAAGTTTGCAGTAAATTCAACTGACTCGAATGATTCAGGTTGAGTTGAATAATCCGGGTCAGGCGGATTAATCGGGTCACATAGCGAGAAAATCAACGGTACAGCCCGAGACAACAACTTGCACAATTTTATAACCAAGGCTCCAAACGACTTAAAACTTGACACACATCTTATCTAGGACCTTAAGAATCTATTCCAACAAGAGATCTAAGATATCATTGCCAAAGTTTCAACCATTTTCAATCCGAAGCAAAGTTGCACCAAAACCGGACCAAAAACCAAACATGAGCCTAGAACTTGCTCATGGGTTAAAGATGGTCAAGGTGATGTAGGATCAACCACCACATGTCATAGCAAGCCTATGAACAACAAGATCTTAAGCAAAACCCCATGAAATCGATCCTCCCAAGAATCACCCCAAAACAAGGCAAATCTAGAGCAAACTTCAAGACTTTGCTATAGAGATGTCTAGATGGCTGGCATATGACCTCCAAGAGGTATTTCCACCACTTACATGTCCTTGGCAACTAGCAAGATTAAGAGAAGAAGAAGGAAGAGCAAAAAATAAACAAATCAAGAAGCAACATGACAAGAATAAGAACACAACTTCTTGAAAGAAAAATTAGATCTATTGCTACTTGAAGAGGAAGATTTTTATAGCCACTCCTAGGAGGACAAGAGCCACAAGGGCGTCACTACAAAGCACTCATACATAGGTTCCTCACACCTAATACAAACTACTCACTCAAGGCTTTAAAAAGATGAGAGGCATCCCTCTCCATCCTTCCCTTATATAGGGAAGGCACGCACCTCCCCTCTCTCTATTGGACCCTAATCTGAACCCTGAGTGGATATTATACACTTCATACTTGGGGAAACCCACAAACTCACATCTTAACGGGTTTTTCGCTCACACAGCCCTTTGTGCACACTTTTCGAAGCACATAAGCCCGAATCCAATAAGTCTTGATCTCCTCAGCTTCTCCATGACCTAAATCATCTTTCTCATGCGCCTTGGTTTAACTTCTTCACTTTTTTCTGGTATTTGGGAAAGTACAAAAGTACCCTTGTCACATCCTTCACTTGTAAGCAATCTCCATGATTGACATATGTAGGTTCACCAATGCCCTGCCTCGCAGCGTCAACAAGTCTCTCCCGTTCCAGTTCCCACCAGACCACCACCGTGCTTGCACCGACCAAGCCACTTGATGCACCCATCGCTCTAGAATGTTGCCATCCACGTTCTTGTCCGCCGTGCACCTTGCTTGAGCTCAACCATCTCACCCTGCATCCATGACCACTAACCTTGTTCCCCAACCAAGTCCCGATCCATGGTTGACTCCAAGCCACCTGCACATCAATAGACCAAGAAACCATGTCCGGGCACAAGTTCTTTGCAACATGACCCACATTAGTCAAGACATGCATCATGCAACCATAAGCACTTAACCCCCAAAGACCTAGAGCCATCAAGCCATCCATAACCATTTCATGGGATGATCTCATCATAAACAACTCACTAAATTCCCAAAATCATCAACAATAGATTCATCTTGAAGTTCTTTACAAAAGACGTTAAAGCCCCATGGCCACCGGATCAACCGAACACCCTGAAAGGACTCTAAACATAAAAAATGTGCTTGTTGGAACAATGGTACACCTCAATGGTACGGGTGACCCTGATGATCCACCCTAATGGCACACCTCAATGGTATGGGTGACTCGGATGATCCGCCCCAACTACGTTTCAACTTGCATACTCTCTGGACCAATGGTCTGACCCAATAATACGGGTCACTTGGATGATCCGCCTCTCACTTGATTCAACTTTGTTCTCTTTGGACCAATGATACGCCCCAAATATCCGTCCGACCTAGATCATCCGCCCCACTAGGATGATCCTGTTGGTGATATACCCTAGAGGTGATCATGGAGATGATTGTATTACGTCTATGTTTATGATTTATAGAATATGTTCCTTGGATGAATCATCATTTATAAAGATTAACAAATATGTGACTTGTTGGTGAAGCTCTTTGATAGTTATATGATATCATTCTAAAAGTATTCCTGGTCGGATGCCAATGGTCGGGACACTATTGACTTACTAACTAGCACATGTATTGATTGATGATCATGTTTCACCGGTCATAGATATTGGGATATCAAATCAATAATGTGAACATATGTTAGAGAACATAGTTGGATTGACTCACCTTCAGTCACTATTGAGATTGTTATGATTTTATGTGTCATCAGTTGGTCTCAAGCAATAATGATCTATAATCTTTAGACCTGAGATCAACATGGTTTTCTACATGCGTAATAGTACACTTAGGGGTTGCCAAACGCTACTCTGTAATTGGGTAGTTATAAAGGTAGTTTTCGGGTATACTATGAAACATGCAGAAGGATGTGATTGGTCGGATATGAGATTGGTCCCTCCTAACATAACATGAGAGATATCTCTGAGCCCCTCGATGTGGTCGGATAAAGAAAGTGCATGTCCATGCCACTATTGGTCAAAGAGTCGACCACATGAGGTTATTCGTCACTAGACCGAGCAAGATTGAACAGTACATGGATAACAAATATCTCACCTGGAGTTCGACCAGATATCATGAGGCAAAAGGAGTATACGCAAGCAGGTCGTTCAGTCCGGCCAGATACGAACTGGTTGTATGGAGATATGGACTGGTTGTGAGCTGGTCATACATGATCACTAACTGGTCGGCGAACTGGTCGCGGCTAGATGCGAGCTGGTCGTATGGAGATACGAGCTAGTCGTGAGTGATAATGTTAGACCATGTGGCTAGGTCTATGATATTTTAGTTGATGAATAATTGACAATATTGGGTACTGATATTATTTGGCGCGTGGTGCGTGTGTGGACTTATGTCGGAGATATTATTTGGCGCGTGGTGCGTGTGTGGACTTATGTCGGTCAAGTTGGGACGAACTTGTGCCGAAAAAAGATGGTGTTTTGGTCTTTGCATGTGCAGGGTAACTCGGAGGCGATCGTGGTCTACGGCGGTGACCGGGAGATGACTTGGTGCAAAGTTATGGTCCGAAGGGTCAAGAGTGCTGGAGGAGACGGTCGGGCTCGAGTTGGAGCGCGTGGAGGTCAAAGCTGGAAGATGTGTGGTGGAGCTACGGATGTGCGACCGCAGTTACGACACATGACAATTTTAGGTGTCTAAAATTGGGTAGGTTAAATTGTGTGATCAGATGTTAAGCCCATGTATTGGGCCTTAAGACTAATGGGCGCACGTGGGTGATTAGGGTTTGAAGGTTATACGGGTATAAAAGGCAGTTTTGGGGAGGCGCGGGCGTAGCACTATCTCAAGAAAAAACTAGGGCCGGCAGACTCCAATGTCCAGGCGTGGCGGCTGAGGCTTTTACGGACGAAGAAATTAGGGCCGACGGCTATTTTGCTCACATGAGATCAGTACTAGCGGTGGTTATTAGTGCTCGGGAAGATTTGATGATCACAGGTCGTGCATGATATGAGATGTATTAGGTGCGTGGTGCCAAAGATGAACTCTATAATATAGATATTGTTTTTATGGTCTTGAGCTTTGTGCGTGATTGGATGAGATCTTTTGCTAATGTTTGAGTTGGTGTGTGCTAGTAGCGCACTTGATTTTTGGGATTGAAGGTGGTGCTATTGTCATCAATGGAGTTGATGAAAACGTTTTGTCCAAAAAAATTGGTAATTGCGTGCTGCGCATGTACGCTTGAGTAGATTTGCTATCGCGACGGCACATATCTTGGCTTTGGTTTTGGGTTCGAGGATTACATGTGTTCTTGGTGTAGGATTAAATAGGACCGCTTACCGATAAGAAAATAAGGGTCGTGCATTGCGGCTGTGTACGGTGGCTTGACGTGATTAGAAAACGGCAGCAGGAAATTGGCTTAGTGCACTTTAGCCGACGGCAAAGAAACGTTGCAGGACACATACGTACTGCGGGAGACGCAACAGCAAGGGGTGACAACACTACGTGCGTGGCGAAGGTAGCGCGATTCGGTGTGCGGCTTGGGCAAAGGCGACGAAGGGTGCAAGAAAAGCTTCCACAATCATTCACCCCCCTCTGATTGTCATTAACGATCCTACAAGTGGTATCAGAGCAAGGTTGCTATGGCGTCAGAGAGGTATGTGAATCGTCCCCCCATGCTAGATGGTACTGATTTTGCTTTTTGGAAGTGTCGTATGCAAGCTTATATTGAGGCTCAAGGTAGTGATGTTTGGAATAAAGTTTGTAGACCATATGTGGTTCCTGTTATTGTTACTGATCTAAATAAACTGATGTTGATTTAAATGCCCAAGCTCAGAACTTGCTATTTCAAGGATTTCTCGCAAAGAATTTGATCGTAGATCATATTAATTCGCCCACTTAATATGGAAGACTCTTTGCGATTATCATGAGGGAACTACTAAAATTAAGAAAGTGCGTAAAAATCTTTATCAAAAATAATATTCGATTTTGCTATGAAGCCGGTGAATCTATTGATGATCTTTTGCTCGTTTTGAGAAAATATTAAGTAATTTTTGCGGTGTTAATGTTATCCCTCGATGAAGATAATGCAACTAAAATTTTGAGATCTTTAGGTTACGAGTGGTTGATGGTTGTCACGACTATCAATCAAACTATCGATCTAGATACTTTAACCATGGATGATCTCTTTTCTAGATTGAAAACTTATGAGATGGAAGCTTTGCCATCTAAGATTGATAAATCTTCATCTTTAGCTCTTGTAACTAACCCCATGCAGTTGTTTGCCGAGTTCTTTTCCTTTGTCGCTTTATCTTCTTTTGGATGAGCAGTTCGAACAGCTCCTCAAGAAGACTTGGTATTGATCTCCTCACGGGCATACAAGGCACTCAACAACATGAGGATGAAGAAGCGAGGTGGCGCTCTCATTCGATCACGTGCTATGAGTGTGGCGAGTCGGGTCACATTAAGTCGAGTGTCCTAAGCTCAAGGGAAGGTGATCAAGGAAGACAAGAATTACCGTCGTCGGCCATCCAAGAACAATAACACCAAGGGTGGCAATTTCGTCGAAGTCGGGTTGAAAAGATCATATCGGCTATCGAGCATCTTGATTTGAGTGATGTGGAATATGAGAGTTGCGACGACATCGACGACGTTGATGATCCTAAAGATAAGAAGAAAAACAACAACGACTTCACTGTATGTGCTTCATGGCAAGAAACGACAACGACACGACGGTGATCCCGATGAGGTAAGACCATCATATGATGAGCTTGAAGATGGTTTGATTAAACTTGCTATTGAATTAAAAAGACAAAAAGAAAGCGAGAGAAAATAATAGTCTTGTTGAAAGCCTAACTTCTGAAATTAATCAACTTAGAGCTTCTATTCCTGATGATGAATCTTGTGAGTCTTGTCAAGTTTTATTTTCTGAATTAGAGACTGCTAGGTCAATACATACTAAATTTGATGAGTTAAGACTAGCACATGACTCCTGTGATGAAAAGTTAAAACTTGCATATGATGAAATTGAAAAACTCAAGTCTAGTTCTACTTGTTTAGAGTCAAGTATGTCAAATGCTCAAACTAAAACTTGCTCTAAGTGTGAAATGCTAGAAGCTAGACTCAATACGTCTCAGGAAACAATTCAACAGTTGCTTTATCATGAGATAGCTTCTTGCTCTAACTGTCCTAAACTTACAATAGAGATAGAAGCTTTGACTAGACAACTAAATGAGTTTCTTTGAAAAGAAAGATTGGCTCATCTAGTGCTTCTAAGAAAGCGTGAATGAATCATCAATTGCACGACTTGTCCTAGTCTAGCTAAAGAAAATGAGTATCTTAAGGACACTTTAGAGATTCTCTTTTGGCAAGAAAATTTTGAACATGATTCTAGACAAATCAAAAGTGAGTGTTAAAAGTCAAGGTCTAGGATTTAATTTTGTTGAGTATGCCAAGAATAATCCTCCTAAGATTGTTAAGCTTCTTGAACTCGGAAAATTTGAAGTAAAATCGAACCTAAACAAATTATTTTTAAATCTTTGGTATTGCAAAGGATCCATCTACCAAAGTGAATATTCTAAAAGGAAAAACTACAACTTCTCATCAAGACAAGTATCATTGCACTCATTGTGGTAGAGAGGGTCATCTGTTCAGCTTTTTCTTTGAAAAGCCAAGAAAGAGAAAATGAAAGATTGAATGCATTAAAACAAAACGTGCATTCACTTTTTTGTTCCTAGAACTAATTCAAAGCTAGATTTTCAGAGGATTTTCATGATGGTTTTAAACCTCCTTCATGTCTTGGTTTGGGATTTAATTCTCATAATTCACGCTCGATCGCACACACGCACGTGGTTCTTGTTCTAGTTTTGTCGCACTGTTCATCGTGTATCTCAAGATTGGATTCCTAAATCTTATTTCACTAACCCCTTGATCTTGTGAGACCGATGTTTCTGTGATGTGATGTAAGAACAATTGACGATTTGGAGAACATGAGCTTGATTTGGTTCCAGTCTTTTACGTCATTACTTGATTGGAACACGATGGTTCTTCACTTTCTTTGATGGCTTCAAGAGATTTCACTTTACGAGAGACCATGTGGAAAAGGTGATGTTGCTCTACACCTTGTTAAGTTTGAATTTTGATTTGCTCTTTTGCAAAGTGAGTTGGGTGTGTTGCATCTTATGGGTTTATTGTGAGGGGAGCTTGTGGTTTAACAATTGAAGCTTTGTTTATTATACTTGTCAAAAATTCTTCAAGTCCAAGCTATTGAAATCAAATGAGTTGTAGAGCCTTCTTTATCATATTTATTCATGTCTTTGTGTAGTTGTATTCTTGATCGTTATAATTAATTTGCTACATTAGAACTAAAGCATGACATGGTGAAAACTTTGACTAGATTGATTATTGTTATCACTTTGTGATGTCCATCGAAAAGGATGAGCTTGTTTGTGATTCTTATTTTAAATCTTGGATTTGAAGCAAGTATGTCTCTCATTACAATCCTATTATGCTTACTCAATTTGGCATGTTATAATAAAAAAAACAAATTGAAAAGATGTATGCTTCAAGCATACCATACATGTCTATGTATTCAAAAGAAAAAAAAACACACAAAAGTGCTCCAACGAAAAGAAGTATGCTTCAAGCATGCCACCCTTGAAAAGAAGTATGCTGCAAGCATGCCACATGCAAAGAAGAATTGAAAGTGGAGCAATAGGTTGTTACATAAGACTGATAGCTCATCTAGATTTAAAGTTTGCCTCATCATAGGCTTTAACTTTTCATGATGATATCTCTTTGTGGTGTTTATAATATGTTTAGTCATTGTTGAGATGCCTGTCATAAATTTAAATTGCTTAATCATTCTAAATGACTTGTTTGACTTTGCTATATGGTATATGATTTTATATGATCCAGATAGCTCTACTAAAAAAGATGGCTTGGTTAATTTACTAAATCAGTGCGAAGTGACTTGGATAATCTACACAGCTTCTTGATTCTTACTCTCCTTGCTCCTTTTTGGAATTATTCTTTCTCCAAGTTCTTGATGATTACATTGCCAAAGGGGGAGAAAAATAAGAGAAATTTGCTTCGCTTCCCTTGTGTTGAGGGGGAGTTTTTCAGCTCCTTATGTTGAGGGGGAGCTTTTCTGTTTTTTGGCTTTTCGGCTTCAGTTCCTACAAATAAGGACCTGGTCGCAGATCATGTTGCATAAGGTTCGTCCAATATAATATTTATGTGTATCTAGGAATCATTTTGTCCTGCTAGAAATCGCTAATGACTTTTGGTTGGAAAGGAGTTTTTGAGTTATGGAAGCGTGTCATGGCCGACATTATGAGTTCATCATATCTTGTGGGTAAAGTTGTACAACCTCTATATAGTGAAACCTGTTTGGACAATTGTGCCCTCAATCATGAGTGATGCGCGAGAACTTGCTTAGTTAGTCTCTATTTTATAAAAACCATTTGTGGGTGAGATGGAAATGTGGGGTGGATGTAGCCCTAGAAATGTCGGGTGGAGGTAGCCTTGAAAATGATATAACATGAGGTGGATGTAACCATTATTATGGGGCCTTCGGGAACCATTCTTCGCTAGCAGGTGGATGGAACCTTCACTAGTATTATACAACACTACTCAATTTCATTAAAACTGGTTTAGTCAAAATGGTAGGTCTCAGAACTTGTGTACTATTTAATTTATTCCCAATTGTGACTTTATGCAAGTAAGAGAATCTCAAGCATTTCCTTTTATCAGCCTTGCATCTATTATAACGACATTCTATGTGTTGGCTTGTGGAGTACGACTGTGTACTCACACTCGCTCAATATTATCATTCAGTAAGTGAAAAGGAAGAAGGCTCTGTGTGTACTTAATCGCGTTCGACAAGATTGAAAATCGAGGAGGCTAAAAAATAGGTCACGAGCCCCAATCGATTGTCTGTAGGCATATCCTCAGGGTCCCACCTGTTGTGTTATTGATTCCATTCCCGCATAAGATATTTAAGGTATTTGGCCTGATTGGCTCATGTGTAAGTCAAGTGACCGTACGGTCTATTTACGTATTGTTTAATATTATGAAAATGTTTGCGAGATATGTGTTTGATATTGAACGATGTAATTGTGTGCACTATTTACTGATTCAGAGACTAGTGTTAATGTAGACAGAGGGTTCCATACGGTAAATCTGGGTCCGGACAAAAAGGGAGAGAGAGATGATCTGCTGTTGGAACAACGGTACGCCTCAATGGTACGGGTGACCCAGATGATCTGCTCCGATGGTATACCTCAATGGTACGGGTGGCTCGGATGATCCACCCTAATCGCGTTTCAACTTGCATACTTGCTGGACCAATGGTCCGACCCAATAATACGAGTGACCCGGATGATCCGCCTTTCACTCTATTCAACTTGTGATCTGTTTGGACTAATGATACGCCCCAATAATCCGTCCGACCCGGATGATCTGGTCTATTGAACACATATGACTTCGAATCTTCAACTCCAAATCCAATCAAACCATAAAGTCAATTACTCATCACAACACATGAGAAGACCTCCGCATGGACTCACAACACCTTAGTTACATGATAACAAGATGCGAAGAATAATTGGTAATAGATGATTTTTAATTATTTAATCACAGGAACCAAAATCGGACAAGATGGAAAGTTAGGAGGGGAGATGAATTGTGTTGGAGATATTAGAGTTTAGATAAGAGTCCAAGTCGTGTGCGAGTCGGACTATAATATTTGATACTATAAATAAAGGGTGTGAGGATCCCAAGAGAAACACACAATTATTCCCCAAAATTGAAAGACTACATGGTATCGGAGCCAAACCCTAATTCGTGAACTCACCTTAGAGTAGTGCCACTGTTGATCGTCCACTGTTGCTAGCCCCGAGATGAGCGATCTTCACTCTCGGGGGCAGCCACATGAAACCTTGCAGGCATGGAGAGGTTGGTGATGACAGATCTGGTCAGGGTCGAGGTGGCTGGAGAGGCAGCGGCTGAGAGTGGCAGTGGTGCAGGCGGAGGAGGTAGCCGAGGGCGACGACATTAGAGAAGGAGCGGTTAGTAGATTCGACAGGCGGTGGAGATCTGGCGCTCTCCGGCGCTCGGGAGAAGGATAAGGTGGCGACGAGATGCACGAGGCTGTTGTGAGGAGGAAGAGAAGGAGGCGATGGCGGTGCGGTGTGACGGAGGCTGAGGCAGCTTGCGCCCGTGGAAGCGACGAATTTCAGCCGGAGGCGGCAGGATCTGGCGGCTCCTAGCTGGATCCGAGCCAACTCGGCCGCAGAGAAGAGAACATAAGAAAGAAGGAAAGGAGGAAGGCTCGGGGGCCGACGCTTGGGGGCTCGGGGACTTGCACTTGGAGGAGGAGAAACCAGCGTTCGGGGGCTTGGAGGCGATGCTCGCAGGATGAGGAACTAGCACTTAGGGGCCAGCGCGCGAAGAGAGGAGGAAGAAGCCAAGATGTGGAAAGGAGAGGCCATGTCGAGTGCGCGGAGAGAGGAGGAAGAAGCTGAGAAGAGGAAAGGAGAGGCCGTATCGTGTGTGCGAGAAGAGGAGATAGAGAAAAAAAGGAAAAAAAAGGAAAAAGGAAAGGGAAGAAAAATGAAAGAAAAGGAGAAAAAAAGGAAAAGGAAAAAAAAGAGAAGGGGGTTCTAGTGTGGATCGAGATCGATGGAAGATCTAGTGTGACTGAGGGGATCTGGTGTGGATCTAGATCGGTAGGTGATCTGGTGTGGATCCAGATTGGTTGAGGATCTGGTGTGGTTGCGTGTGCTATGTCGGGGTAAGGAGAGAGAATGGTATGGATCCAGATCAGATCTGATCTGGTGTGGCTGCGTGTGCTGTGTCGGGGAAAGGAGAGAGGATGGTGTGTTTGCTGAGAGTTCTAGCTGTTGTGTTGCTTGGTGGTGGAGTTTTATATTAGCTTGTCGTTGATTGCTTTGTTGGAAATTAGTGATGGTGGTGGAGGAAGCTTAGGTGGTGGCAATATCAGAGGTTACGATGGAAGGCATGAAAGACAGGAGGAGAAGATTGTTCAGGTAGTGGCTTTGGTGGTTGAGCTTGACGATGGTGATGACGAGGTAGGAGCTAGTGGTAGCTCCAGTGAAGGCAGTGATGGTATTAGTGTCGTGCGGTGGTGTTGGTATGGGTACTGGAGATAGTATTGCTGGAGAGGTCCGGAAGATGATTGTGACTGGAGTCAAGCGTAATGGTCTGTGACAAAGGTAGAGGTGGTGGAGGCCGAGACTAGGGGCATGTGGGTAGAGGAGGTGGAGGCCAGGGATGGCCGGGGGCATGACGATAGAGGAAGACGAGGTTGAGGTCGAGCAGCTGGCAATTATATGGTGGAGATGGATTTAGTGATGTCCCTGATAGTATTGGTGGCGATCAACTTTTGATCTTTATAATGGTATTGGTTATGGAGTCGATGGATGAAAGGTTTTGTTAGATTTTACTAATGATATTGCAATATGTAACAAGATGAGTATGATTATTATCTCATGCTCATCTTGAGGGAGTTGTTGGAGATATTAGAGTTTAGGTAAGAGTCCAAGTTATGTGTGAGTCCGATTCAAATCGTATACGAGTCGGACTATAATATTTGATACTATAAATAAAAGGTGCGAAGATTCAGAGGAACGTACAATTATTCCCTGAGAAGACTACAAATTGTACGACAAGAAATTATTGATCAAATAGCAACATGAAAAAACGTACAGTGAGCGCACTAACACCACGCAACCTTTTCTGTTGTGCATTGTTTTCGTAGTACAATTAGTCAAGAATCAAATGTACTCGTGCACTGATGCAGCACAGCATATGGGAAAATAATCCTATAGGATCTGGTCCATAATTTCATCAGTATAGACCTATTTTACTGTGTGATACGTGTATTTTCACGAATATCAAAGCATGACATACTAGTCTTCAGTATTTAATTCGTGAAAATTCACATCAGTGATTTATTGAGCTGTACGCTTTGAGATTCGTGAAAAGACACGTGTCACGCGATGAAATGGGTCTACACTGATCAAATTGTAGACCAAGTCCTATAGAATTATTTTTCCAGCACATGGGACGATGCACCGATGCAGCAGCAGCACTTTAAGGCTTCCTTCGGAGCGTAGGAATTTCCAGGAATTTTATAGCGAAAATCGCGCTCCAAACCGGATCTAAGATTGGGCGTCATGGCAATGAATACATGCGGCAGGCCCACACTCAAAGTCTCTGACCCAACGCGGAAACATTATTGGCTCATGAGGTCTATTCCTATATATGGCGCCGGCTTTGCAATGACCAGCCTAAGTGCCCATACCACCTAACGCTTCTTCCACCTCAAACCTCGTATACAGTGCATAGTATCATCTGCATTGCTTGATTGTGGGTAAGAAGATCCTGCAACCGATGGAGGGGGTGATGGTGAGCGCTTTCTCAGGGGCGATGAAATCGCTCCTCACCAAGCTCGCCACCCTGCTGGGGAAGGACTACAAGCTGATCAGAGGTGTGAGGAAGGGTATCACCTCCCTGAGCGATGAGATGAGCAGCATGAATGCTCTGCTCGTGAAGCTGTCTGACATGGAGGAACTCGATGTGCAACACAAGGAGTGGCGTGACAAGGTGCGTGAGCTGGCCTACGACATGGAGGACTGTGTCGATATCTTTATGAATGACCTTGATCACGGTGGTGCTAAGGCCTGGTTCGCCTGGCACCGCCTTAAGACACTCAAGGCGCGTTACAAGATTGCCAACCGGATCAAGGATCTAAAGGCTCGAGCGGTGGAAATAAGCAATTGTCATGGTAGATACTGGCACTCCATCGATCCGCCTCCTGCTGTGGCTATCGACCCTCGGGTGCTGGCACTCCATGCAGAAGCTGCCAGCCTTGTAGGCGTAGACCGCCCAAAAGAAGAGCTCATCAAGTTGCTAACAAAGGAGGAGGGTATACAGCGACTTCAAGTGATATCTATTGTTGGATTTGGAGGTATTGGCAAGACAACTCTTGCCAACCAAGTATATACTACCATCAAAGGCCAATATGACTGCAAGGCTTTGGTATCAGTGTCTCGAAATCCCGATATGGTCAACATTCTCACACGTATACTATCAGATGTTGGGGGCTACCCGTATTCAAGCCAGAATGATGTGGGCGAACTCATTGACCGACTCAAGGATCATCTCAAAGACAAAAGGTATGCTCACACGAAAAATTCAGTTTTTACAGAATCTACTTGTATCCGCATAGTAATTGAATAAGCTCCATGCATGATTTTTGCCTAGTGGAGATACAAGCTTTTTTTTTTTCCCTAACCACAATAAGATTGTTCTTGTAGAACTATATGGTTCTAGAAATCTATCCCGCAAACTAAATTTGCATTAGCAAAATTTGTGCAGGGAGTTGATAGTGTTTCGTGTGTGATTTGGATATTTTGCACTAACCCCCCACAAAGATTGTAACCTATTTGACTTATCAAACTATATTGGTTTGATCTTACTATAAACAACTTAGAGCATCTTTAGCATATTAAATCGATTCAGGTTCAAATACATGTCACATAAGCATGCATGGAACTGGTCATTTTTTGCTCTAGTATATTGATCCGATTCCATTATTGAAGTGGGACCCACATTGTATTAAAAAAAACAAATCCTCCCTCACTGCATCCTCCATCTCATCTTCTTCCTTCCCATCCCCTTTCTATCTCTCTCTCCTGAAGTCCTGATTCCCTCCACCATCAACGTTCTTGGCCGATTCTATTGAAGTATAAGTGAATTGTCCGTCTTTTCTCATCAGTTTAAGCTTTTGGATGAACTGGTTGGTGTATGCAACCCAATATGGTATCAGAGTCAAGAAATCTTGAGTTTGAGACCCGGCTAGCGCAATTAAGAAAATAATTACAGCTCATTTGTAATCCACGTCTTAGGCCTGAGGGAACCAACACGTGAGGGTTGGTGCATGCAACTCAATAGGTTATCCCAATCCCCTCCCTTCCCTTCCCCCCTCCACTGCCGCCAACAACCGAGGTCTAGGCGAGCACCACGAGCTTGAGGCTATGGCGGCAAGTGGCGACGATGCTGGAAGACCGACGCAGGGGTGGCAAGGTCGAGCGGCAGCGGCAGCTTCCTTCAATGTCCGACGACGATACGGCTACCTCGATCCGGTGACGACGCGGCGATGAGATCCAAGCGGCGACATCCTCGATCTGGAGATGACGCCATGGCTACCTCGATCCGGCGGTGCAGCGGCGATGTCCTCAATCCGATGATCATGGCATCGACGATGAGCGTGTTGACAGGTGGGACCACACAAGTTGTTCGTTACTTGGCATCGACTCGTAAGTTGGGCTTGGTTCCTGGAAAATTTTTGTTAGCCTTGATGGTCCCAATGTATTGAATCAATTCTATCCCTTCTTCCTCTTCCTTTGAACCGGCTAAAACAAAACATTGCAGATGACCTAAAAACACAAACCGTGTATATCATAACAAGTTCAGATCCTCAGAGCACTAATAATCTATGGGTGGGGTAGATCAACTGATCAAGGGTATATATGACACATATCAAAGATAGAGTGAGGGGTGTTACAAACGCTCATATCACTTTTAGTACGCATTTAGTATGGATTTGTTATTATGTGGGGGCATTTTTCAGTTTTGAATGAGTAACAAGTGCACCCTAACTTATGCAACTATGTCATTTAGGTCCCTAAAATTGAGAAATGTAGATCTAGGTCTTTAAACTTGTATTAGAAAGTCATCTATGTATCCACAAACAACTGGTGAGAATAAATGCACCTCCTTTGTTTTGAGGGTAAGCAGAATCCCACAAAAATCCTTAAATCAGAATTTTTTTTGAAAATTCTATAAATTCCCAAATTAATCTAGAGAAAAAGAACAGATCTTACGTGATTGCGCCTGATCCTAATGCATCCGATGGAACTCTCCATACACCAAACTATTTTTTTCACATAATTAACTTGTGTCCAACTGCAACTAACGTGAGACCAGGCCCACACTACAGCGACTCCCATAATCGTTTTACTCACTACACCATGGCATGGTATTAAGAGCAACCAAACTGTCGAAGAAAACTACTTTGCAAAGCAAATTATTTACCGTGATTTAGTTTTCCCAACACTTATTGCCTACCTGGCAAAGCTGTCGACGGTCTGGAAGATGACCTCGGTGTTTTGGACCTGTTTGACCCACTTAAATAGATTAGGTACCTGATTGGACACTTTCATAGATCAGAGACCCAAGTGAACCTCCCTGCCAAGTTTAGGGACCCACAATATACTTTACTCTATATTAAATGTATGCACACCACAGCGACTCCTCATAAATTTCATCCTTTCCTTATTCAATGCAAGTCTGGAAAAAAAAGGATTTGATCGTAGAAGTTGTAGTATGAACAGAAGAATTTGATCGTACTTGTGCTTTGGTTCGTTTTGTGACATCAGATCGACGGTAGCTTAGTCAAGAGGAGAACAAAGGCATATATTAAACGTATCTATAAACAATGGGTGAGATTATAGGCAACTTCTTTGCTTTTAGAGCCAGAAAAACTCACAATTCTCCTTAAATCCAAGAATAAAAAAGAAAAACCCAAGAAATTCTCACATTAATCTCCACTATTTAAAAATTAAAGTTGATGGTCGTTCGTCCTCCTTACCCTTTTCGGCGTCCGTTGGATCGACGAGCATGGTACCGACAACCTAGATCACGTCGCTGAACACAATGACGATTGACAACCCGACATAATAGGACTATTTTTTTTTAATTCGTAGCAAAGCTCGGGCATTAAACTAGTCTAGAGAAAAACAAAAGATCTCACGCGTCTATAAGATGTGCCACATATAATTATAATAGTGAGCTGTCTTATGTACCTAATACTATACATATAATAATATGGTGGATCCAGATTATAACAGTGTAGATTTATTTAGATAGTGTGAATTTTAATAGAGATACAAGAGACCAAGAAGCTAATCAAAGTCTATAGCAACCGGTTTTTGAGTATTTTGCTACTACCTCAACAGAATGTGATTTTCAATGAATATCAATTTTGTGGAAGTTTGCCTACAAAAATTCGTGCAGGTTCAATGTCTAATGTGAAACTTAAGCCGTACAAATTTGTGTGGGCCAATCCGCTAGTTATAGGTGAAACTGTCCATTAGGAAACGACCTTATTGTGTTTCTTTTAATATTAAAATGACAAAATTGTGTTGTGTATTGTTTGACAGATACCTTATTGTGATTGATGATATATGGACAGCGGAAGCATGGAAAATTATTGAATGTTGTTTTGTCGAGAATAATCGTGGTGGTAGAGTTATAACAACTACACGTTACCAGAATGTAGCTAAGGCATGCTGTTCGAGTTTCCATGGCCATGGACATGTCTACCAGATCAAACCTCTTAGTGATCATGACTCGAGGAGATTATTTCACAGAAGGGTTTTTGATTCTGAAGATGCTTGTCCTGAGCAATTATACAAGGTGTCTAATGAAATTGTACAGAAATGTGGAGGGGTGCCATTGGCCATACTTTGTGTAGCCAGCATTCTGTCTAGTCGTGAAGAGGTCAGGTCGAAGGAAAGCTGGGAGACTATACAAAATTACTTAGGTTCTCAATTGGAAATGAGACATGTGCTTAATCTTGGCTACAACGATTTATCGCTGGATCTTAAGACGTGTATGCTATATCTTGGTATATTTCCAGAAGATTATGAGATAATGAAGGATGATTTGATGAGACGATGGATAGCTGAGGGATTTGTTAATGAAAAAAGGAGATGTGGTGTGGAGGAAGTCGCAGAAATTTATTTTAATGAGCTCATTAACAGGAACATGATCCAAATAGCTGAGTTCGATGACTGTGGGGAGGTGATGTCTTGTCGACTACATGATGTAATGCTTGACTTTATCATATCCAAGTCCACGGAAGAGAACTTTATCACTATAATAAATGACCAGTATAGCAGTAAAGGCTCTTTGGAAGTTCGTCGGCTGTCCATCCAAGTCAGCCATTCAGAACGCATTCAGATGTTGGCAAACATGGCTCTCACCCAAGCTAGGTCATTTAACTGTTGGTGTTCTGCTCAAGGGATGCCTTCTCTCTCGAAGTTTCGACTTTTGCGAGTTCTACATCTTGATGTTAATTCTTCCATTTGTAGGGAGTATGATCTTTCTTCTATATGCAACTTATTCCAACTGAGATATTTGAGGACCAGAGGGGTTGGGTACTGCGAACAAATACTGAAACAACTGCGAAAGCTACAACATTTGAAGACATTGCATATCATCAGTGATAGTTATTTACGGTTAGATGTTCTCGAGTTACCCTCGACATTGTGCCATCTGATTGTTTCTGCAACTGTGGTGCGGTTTGGCGAGATCGGCAGAGCCCTCCGTACTTTAGAAGCTTGTCTCTGTGATGTGGAAACATTTAAGGAGCTCGGCGAGCTGAGCAATCTAAGGGAGCTAAAGATACGTGGTGCTTCAGCGGGTGAGGAAAGGTTTTATGGTTTTCTACTCTCCTCCCTCTGCAAGCTCGGCATCTGCAACCTTCGATCTCTAACCATCGACTGGTGGATCCACGATAATGATATCTTGAGATCTTGGTCCCCACCTCCATGCCATCTCCGTAGACTCCATGTGCTGGGATGCCCCTTCTCCATGGTCCCAGATTGGATTGCGCAAATCGACAAGCTCAGCAGCTTGGAAGTTCAAGTTCTGTCGCTCTCAAGAAATGGTGCCGAGGCTCTTGCAAGACTGCCCTTCCTGGTGCACCTGAGACTGCATGTTAAGAATGTCCCCGAAGGTGGTGTCGTCATCCGTGGCACAGCGTTCCCAAATCTCAAGGAATTTTGGTTCAGATGTAAGGTGCTGTGCCTCACGTTCGAGGCAGGGGCCATGCCGAGGATTCAGAGTCTCGAAATAGATTGTAACGCACGAGGGGAGCGGCAAGCCGACGACGTACTTGCCGGCATCGAGCACCTGGGGAGCCTCAAGAAATTCAAGGTGCATGTTTATGAGCGGAGTGACTTCGTGAGTAGGTACGCTTGTAGTATGTGTGTGCTTCAATCCGCGGACGAGCTTCCAAGGTGGGACGAGCGCAGTCTCGAGGCCGCGCTCAGGAAGGCCATCAACAAGCATCCGGGGAGTCCTGATATTAGCATTGACAAGTGCTGAGTGAGATTGTGGCACGATCCATGTCGTAATTTCATGTTGCCTGTTTCGTGCAGTATATACGCACCTTTTTTAAATCCTTGCGTCTGTTGACTCTGTTCTAATAGAAGGGACGAGTGTCTTTAAATTAGTCAGATCTTTAAAATCACGAGAAGCTTTGTCCTCAGCAGGGCAGAATTTCTCTTGCAAACATCCGTGGTTTGAATTCAAGGGTGTGCATGTAATCTAAATGCATATGGCTGCATATACCTTATCCTGGAACTGTAATTGGCCACCTTGTTTACCGTTTGCTTGTGCCTTGTGATATTTTGACTCTGCCCTGATCATGATTAATTCATATTTTTCTCTTGCTGAATGACATTGAACAGTGTCTTCGTACATTATGGTACCACTGTCTTATTTTCCACTGTGAATGTTCTTGTAATTACTGATCATTTGTGAATGAGAAAGTACCGACTTGTACAGGATAATGGATTTTATCCCTCGACTGTAATTGTACTGATTGTGGTTGTGTACTCTTTAGTTCCAACTATTTTCATCCTCGTTGCCTAATTATCTGACAGAGCTCCGTATATCACAAACTGATTTGCAGGTTTACAAGTTGGTCATGCAACAACTTGGGGTGAATCCAAAAAAAAAAAAACCATTAATTCAAAGCATTGGCGCGAGTGGCAGGCGCATATGCCAATGTAACAGAGGAGGCAGGTAAAGAATACCAAGAGATGAGGGAGAACTTTTTTTTATTATTAATTAATCCTTTTTCAAATTTTATTTTAAATTTAACCCCGACGTATTTTATTTCCAAATCTAACTCCTTTAGTCAGGCCACGGATCGTGGCGTGACAAAACAACACTATCATACCATAGGGTAAATCCTAGAAATAGCACTTTTTGTCACGCCACTGGTTGTGGCGTGACCAAACTGTTGGGAAACTATGGGTCTGACCCTGCAGTCGGCCCATTAGTGGGCGTCCCATCCCAAACCCTAGCAGGGTCGTAGCCTATAAATAGGGGGTGCTATTCATTGTAAATGACTGATCAATGCATGAAGGAATAAAGAGAAGCACGACGTCCCCCTACATCTCTGTGTCAATCTCTTATTACTGTTCTTGTGTTCTTTACATTGTTCTTACGATTCTACGCTTGTCTACGAGGTAATCGCTCGGACTGGACTCGCCAGCGACGGTTCCTCAACACGTTATCAGCACGATCGACTCTCCTCGCATCGAAAAGGTAACCGTCGATGAACGACGCTCATAGATTGAATCGTTTTCTAGATTGCTTTCAATTCTGCAAATTTGGCTTTCTAGATTGGTTTCTTACGGTGCAAATCCGCTCTAATCTACCGCGAGCCGACTTGAAGTCGCCGGCCAAGCCGATCGGTGGATTGCATGAAAGAGTAGATGATGATTGTACCGTAAGTAGTAGATGCAATCGCATGGAAGGCACCATGTGCACGGCACCGCCTGCAAGCGGCTGTCACTACCTCCGCGATACGTTACCGGTCGGCATAGTCCGCCATCACGTATCGCCACGGAGGCAACGACAGAGCCACGCCGCCAGCACGCGGCAAGCACGCACATGACGGCATGAAGCCGCTCCTCAGTTGCAATCTCGTACTATATTACATTGCATCGCATGCATGAACAGTAACAGAAAATTAATAAAAGGGACGGCTGACGGCCCTGTAGAGCCGCGCCGTTGTTGGTTTTGGGGTCGCGCCTGGCCACCTGAAGATGGCGCCGCCACCGCCATGTGAAGCGGCCGCAGCCCGCTTGCCGACGCGACGCCGACCACGACGACGACACCACCGCCGCAGCGCCGCCTCCACCCCGGCCACCTGCGTGCGTTCGAAGGCGTCGCGCCGCCACTTGCGGCGCCACCGCGCGCTTGAGCGCCGGCGGACTCACCCCATCCGCGACGACTCCGCAGACGGCGACGGCAGAGCGTTTGAAACGCCGAGAAGCCGCCGCACCTCCATACAAACAACGAAAAAAAAGGGGAAGGTGGAGCTCTCGCCGCCGCCAGCATGGCCGCGCCGACGATCGCGCCGCCGCTTGCCACCCGTAGCGACATCTCGCGCCGCCGCCGCCGCCGCCGCCTCCTCGACGAGCGCAGCGCGGCGCCGCCGCCGCCTCCCGGACGGACGTGAGCACGGCGCGGCGCGAGCACTGCCGCCGCCACCGCGCGCACTCCGCCGGTCCCGCTCGCCGCTGCGGCCCGCCGCCGCCGCCGCCCGACCGTCGCACCGGCCGCCGCCGCCCCGCCGCACTCCGCCGCTCGCCGCGCATTATCGCCGGCTTGAACGCCGCCGCCTCTTGCACGGTAGGGTGGGGGGCAAGAAACCCTAGAAGACCCCCCCTCTCTCTTAACCCGGTGCGGGATGGGCCTTGAAGGCCGGCACATGAAGGTCGGCCCATGAAGAAACCGGCCGGTAAGAAAGAAAAAAGGGGAAAGAAAAAATGGTATTTTTGCCGAAAAGGCCCTCAAATTTTTCGTAATTACGCGCAAGCTTTCGCGTATAAGGAATTTTGCAGAAAACCCCCTGGATTTGGGGAAATTTACGGAATTATGTATATTCTAGCAGAATAACCCCTCAGAAATCTGAAAATTACGCAAAATTTTCTCTCAGAACTGAGATTTTGCGTTTTAAACCCCGAAACTTGCAGTTTTCGCCGAAAAGTCTTGTTTCCAGCAGAAAAGGGCCTCGGGAATCCAAAAATTTTGCATATTTTTGAACTTTGAAGCATGTTTATTGTTGTTATTGTTATTTCTATGCAATTTATTTATTGTATTTACTGTTTTGATTATCTGTAATTGTTTATATTGCTTTTAATCACTGAAAATAGCAGTAAATCATGAAAATGCATAGAAAAATTCGGGATCACGAACCGGGAGTTCGAAGAGCATTATGAGAATTTTGCAACCATTTTATGCAGATTACTAGCAATAATCTTTTGAACTTTTTGCATGAATATGAATATGACTAGCATCACGAACCAGTAGTTCGAAGAACTGACCCAGCATGACCAGATTTTGTATAAAATTTGTATCAGTCTTCAATTCTGTGGTAATGTAATCACGGATGAGCAGAAGATGGAGAAAACTCTCTACCTTTCACCTAAATGCGGTGCAATCCGCACGCAACTATCGTCAAGATGGCTACATGCAGTATGCCTAATTAATTGACATCATGCAAGTTGCAGAAACTCAAGATGATGTTCTAAGAAAGAACTATATCTCGCAGCCACCTAGTAGCAATGTTGGCCATGAAGCCACTGCTAGTAGCTACAAGGTGATGAAGCCTCTCACGAATGAGAATGAGCAAGAAGGGTAAAGTCGCGTCGCACATTATTGATGCTTTTAGTCTAAGAAGAAGGGCAAATAACAAAGATGTGGCACACCTCGCCATTGCAGCATAGAGGGTCCGCATCCATTAGTTGCACTTATGGATGTGAACGACCCGATGTGACCCCATCATCCCGACATCGCAGCCGCCACGGTAGTAGTCGCCAAGAGGAGAAGATCGCGCATGGAGCCGATTTAGGCAGAAGTTCCTGAATACTTCGCCTATTAGATCCAGTGCACGCATTGCACTCGGACCTTTTATAGAAACTCGCAGTTTGTAATTGAAGCAGATTTTTGAATTATTGAATAATGGTTGCAAGCTCTAGGAGAGCAAAGAATTAAATTCTTATTATGAGTCCTGCAAGGCTTATTTTCCCGTCTTTATAATAGCAAATTACGTTCTGATATCTGAAGTATTTTATTTATGTGTTGCTTGCTTTCTGCTACATATTAATAAAGTACATTATATTAGAACATGTGTGGCGCCCTATGGAGGAAGTGTGCTTAGCATGTAGCGGCACAATGAATACCATTCTGAGAGAAATGGAAATTTTTCCAGTCAATCAGCAAGAATGCTGGTAGTCTTACGACAATCGCAGGCAGCGATACTTGTATAATAGGCTCAGGAATGGCCATAATTATACTCCCAACGGGCACAACTTTGGTCATTGAAGAAGACTTGTTGTACCCAAAATCGACTAGAACTCTCAAGGATATTTGCGCTAACAGTTTCCATGTAGAGACTGAAGAAGAGTGTGGTACAGAATACCTCCTCATTACAAAGCGTGAAGAAAGTGAAAAATAGCACTAGAATATCTTCCTTCATATGAAAGCGGGCTATACTACACTAATATTAAGGCACTGCGATTGCATCGCCTTGAAAACCGTATTTAGAAGCTCGAACTTATTTATCTACGGCATGATAGATTATGCCGTCTAGGTCTTAAGATAATAAGAGATATAATTAACAATTCATTGGACATAATATGAATATAAAGAATTTCCGAATCGGAAGATTTTGTGTGCCCGTATGTGCCATCGGGAAATTAATTATTAGACCTTTTGCTCAAAGCGAAGGATGAAGTCTCGCATTCTGGATCGTATCCAGGGAGATAATTGCGGTTCTATACAGCCCCTGTAAGGGTCATTTAGGTATTTTATAGTGCTCATCAATGCTTCCTCGGAATGGTCGCACGTATGTTTATTGTCTATGAGAAACCATGCTTTTGAAAAGCTAAATCTCGCAGATAATTAACAATTGAAAAAATAATTCCCCTGATCATCACGTGAAAACCATCTGAATGGACAACGCCGGAGAATGTACTCCGAAGGCATCTGATGATTATTGTATGAAAATGGGAATTAAAGTTGAACATTCTATACCGCACATCCGCACCAAGAATGGACTAGCAGAACTTTGAAGAATTGTAATTTACCAACTATATGTTGGGGACATGCAGTCCTGCTCGTAGCAGCTCTCATCAATTTTAGACCGTCGGCTTATAACATCCATCCAACTATGCAACTAGCGCAAGGGTCAGCACTGAAAACTTCTCATCTTCACAGGTTTGGTTGCAAGGGTTATATACCTATACCACCACCGCAAATGAACGCAATGGGTCTTCTCCAAAGTCCGGGATATCGTTGGTCATGAGACGGCATCCATAATCAAGTATTTGGACCATATGACTGGAGATTTGTATAATGCCCGATTCGCTGATAGTACATTAGATGAGGTTAGTTTCCCGTCATTAGGGGGAGGAAATCAACCCTTGATAATAATGTCGGGAAGCAATTGAAGTCTAGAAGACAATTGAAGTCCGTAAGATAATTGAAATCTATGCATATGACCCGCGCACTAGTGAAGCAAATAGAAGTCGAAGATAATTGCGATCCGAAGATAATTGAATTGAAGTCTAGAAGACAATTGAAGTCCGTAAGATAATTGATTTGCAAGTATTAGTGAATCAACCGCGGACTACTTTAGTGATTTGAAGAGCGTGAATAAGTAGCATTTGCTCGCAAGTAATGCACCGGAGAGGGTTGAAATACCATTGAAGGTATCCTAATCCCGCCCGAGGCCTCGGAATAAAAGGGCGAGAACTCCGGTCCCTCAAATCAAGTAACAGGGGACTTTGGTGAAAAAGGATAAGAAGGACTTGACACGACCAATCACGAAGTGCCCGAACGGATGGGAGCCGGTTGAGACACGGCATCGGTATGGAACCTTCAGAAAGGCATACTGAATTGAACATCCCCATGAAGGAGACATCGGCATGGATGTGTGCGCACACATCGATTTGAAAAACTAAAGGACTTGCCCGCAATTGGAAGCAGTGGTGAGCAAGTAAAAGCATTAGAAGAATCGCCCCTTGAAGAAATAAGTTATAAAACTTTATGACCTCGGGAGAACCTTTGAATATTACAACAGCCAATGTCGACACTTACTTTGCAAAGAAACTTGCCACAATCATCAATCTTGATTCAGAGCCTGCATCGCTCGCTGAATGAAAGAAAAGATCAGATTGAGAAGATTGGGAGAAGGCAATAGAAACTGAATTATTCTCTCCGAATAAAAGAAGGGCGTTTGGGCCCGTAAGCCGTACGCCTCCCTTTGTGCACCCCGTAGGGCATAAGTGGATATTTGTTCGAAAGAGAAATGAAAAGAAGCAAGGCTCGTTGCATAAGGCTTCATTGAACATCCAGGAGATGATTATGAAGAAACATATTCCCCGGTCATGGGCAGAAACCCCTTTAGACATTTATCTCAATGGCAGTGAACTTGAAGTTAGAAGTGAAATTGATGGATGGGGTACCAGCATACCTTTATGAAATATTGGATTCGGACATTTATATGAAGATACCTGAATGTATCACTGTCCCGAATCAAAACAGAGCAAATAAAAATATGTACAGTGTGAAACTCAGAAAGTCATTGTACGAACCTAAGCAATCAGGCAGAATATGGTATAATCGCTTGAAGCGACTTTCTATGCAAGAAAGGCTACACGAACAATGAGAATAATCTCTGTGTTTTTATACGATGATCCCAGAATGGACTTTGTATAATCTTAGAATATGAAGATGATCTGAATATCATCGGAACCCTGAAGGATATTAAGAAAGCAAGCTCTTACCTGGAGTCGGAGTTCGAAATGAAAGATTTGGGTGAAAACCAAATATTGCCTAGGCTTGCAGCTTGGGCATGCCCCTGAAGAGATATTAGTGCATTAGTCAGTCTACACTCAGAAGGTGTTAGAAAGGTTCGATTTTGCAAAGGCATACCCTTTGAAAGTGCCAATGGTCGGGAGATCTTTGCAGCAAGATAAAGACCGTCTGAGACCTAAAGAAGAGGGGGAGGAAGTCCTGGGACCGGAATTCCCACACTGAAGTGCAATAGAAGCACTAATGTATTTAGCAAACTGTACTAGAACGGACATTGTTTTTGCCGTGATCCTACTAGCAAGGTATAGTGCAGAACCTACCAAAGGCATTGGCAGGGGATAAAGGACATCTTCGATACCTCCAAAGAAGCAAAGAATTTAGTCATGTCTCTGAAAGAACCAAGACTTAACTATGAATGGCAATGCAGATGACTGGTACTTGTAGGGCCCGCATACACCAAATCATAAGCGATCTATGAACTCCTATGTGGTGGAACCGCAATTCCATGAAAATCGTCTAAGAAATATCTTGTATCGACTTGACGAACCACTTGGAGATCATCGCATTGTACAAGGCCTTACAAGAATGTGTTTGGCTTCACGGATGATTCACCACATCCAAAGAATCGTGTGGATTGAATACCGCGCAAACCCTACTTTTGTATGAAGATAATGCGACTTGTGTTGCACAAATGCAGATGGGTTATGTGAAGAATCCTCTCACAAAGCATATCAACCCCAAGTTCTTTCGTGCTCATGAATTGCAAAGATGAACGTATTTAAAGTCTTGCATACTAAGTCATGTGAGAATCTTGTGATTTGTTCACTAAGTCACTTTCGTCTAACTTTGAAAGATGCATACATGAATTGGAATGATGAGACTTAGAAGTGTAGATAAGTGGGGAGAACCTTTACGAACTCATTATTAAAGCTTGATCATGAAGATCGAGTACCCAAAGAATAAATCTAGGAGATTAAATGAAATTGGGTGGATTGTACTCTTTTTCCCTTGACGAGTTTTCCTGAAGTTTCTCGGCCAAGGTTTTTAATGAGGCAATTCGTGCATCACAGCAGAACGTGTATCATGTACTCTTTTTCCAAATTTTTCCCACTGGGTTTTTATGGAGTTTTGATGAGACATGGACATGAAGGATGGGTGCCCAAGAGGGAGTGTTGGGAAACCATGGGCCTGACCCTGCAGTCGGCCCATTAGTGGGCGTCCCATCCCAAACCCTAGCAGGATCGTAACCTATAAATAGGGGGTGCTATTCATTGTAAATGACTGATCAATGCATGAAGGAATAAAGAGAAGCACGACGTCCCCCTACATCTCTGTGTCAATCTCTTATTACTGTTCTTGTGTTCTTTGCATTGTTCTTACGATTCTACGCTTGTCTACGAGGTAATCGCTCAGACTGGACTCGCCAGCGACGGTTCCTCAACACAAACAACATTGTCACGCCACAGGTGGTGGCGTGACAAGAGATTGCCCAGATGTGGACTAGCGTGACAGTGTTATTTTGTCACGTAGCGTGACAAGAGATTGCCCAGATGCGAACTAACGTGACAGTGTTATTTTGTCACGTGGCGTGATCAAAAGGGTCAGAATTAGAAATAAAGTGCGTCAAGAGTTTACTTTAAAATAAAATTTGAAAAATAATTAATTAATAAAAAATCGAGGAAGACTTCTTCCTTTCTTGTTTGGTTTTTGGGAAGAAAGGAATCTATATATCTGCAAACAGGATTGGATCCTCTGCATTGAAGGTCTCAATGCAGAGGACCTATAGTGTATGTACATTAAAAGCGATCTCGATCGTCCAATAAAAAATCAAAGGCACAGATCAATCAAAATCGCTACAACACTTTTACCACTGTTGTTGTAGTATTTTTCTAGAGTGCTACAGCAGAGTACTGTTCATCACCTCACAAAAACAATGTTCGCATAGTGGACCTCTACGTTACTGGAGAGGACCTGGATTCCTACAAACAACGGGTGAGATTAAAGATATCTTCTTCGTTATAGAGGGATAGAAAATTCCATAATAATTCTTAAATTAAAAAATCTTAGAAATTATCCCATTAATCTAAATAAAAGGATAAAAAATAAAAGGACAAGATCTCAAGCGTCCATCAGATGGACCACCTATAACTATAACGGCCATGATTGATAACGGATCCAAGTCCAATTTTTCTATTTGCCTTGTATAGAATGTATACGGAATTCTAGAAGGTTAAGGAAGAAACAAGATACAAACAACCAAGGAAGCACAAAGGGGCCAAACCAGATGGACGTCAATGCCTTCCCCTCCCCGAACCAAATCTGTTTCTTCTAGGAGGAATCCCTGACATCGATCAGCTCTTGCGTGACCTGCCTGTTGGCGAGGTCCATGGTCTCTCCGTTCCCGAACCTGAACTCGATGTCTGGGAAGTCGAGGATGTTCATGCCGGTGAAGTTGTATCACGAGTCCAGCCTACGGAACGGCGGCCACACCGCGTATCTCCCTCCGGAACTCGCCACAGAACGCCGTGGAGATGGGCGTCGATCAACGTGTCATTGCCGGTGAACACAGCCGACGGGATTGGGAGGTCCGTGTCGCCGACGCTGATCCCGACAAGTCGGGTTGGTTCCCAGTGGCACATACTAGACGCCTCGACAGCCGGAGTAACAGGGTGGGGCTGATAGAGAGGAAGCTGTGGGAGCCCATGTCTGGTGGGAGGCAGTCAGGGGCGGACCTGGACTACATGTTAGGTACGGCGGAATAGTAAACATGGACTAAAGGGATTACCTAAAATCAAAAGAATCTATAAATAAATTATATTACAATCGCAGTAATAAGAGTATATAACACTAAATGGAATCAACAACTACAATCCGCATACGAACATGTGAAGATAAAGGTAGGTCATAGAAAAATACCTTACAAATGAAACTTACTTCTCAATTTGCCACCAGGTTATCGAACATAATAGTTTGAACAAAATATAAGACACGAAAAAAACAACCTATCAAAGAGAGAATGATTAGTATTTAGTAATGTCACAGTTGGTTGATCAAAACTTTGCTAAAATACCTTCTCAAATCTATTTCTACCAAATCAAAAAAGTAACAAACGATAACACATTTTAATACTTCATTTGATTACAACATGTGAATAGTAAAGAGTAAAAACTTATCACATAGATACTTACTATTGGAGCTTTCCCCGATCTTATTACTGCCTTGCTTCTCATCTTGACACTTGACTTGACAAACCCCTCGCCGGCCTTGCCAACTCGCCAACACGAATAGTTGAACAATGAATACTACGATGAACACATTTCCTTCTCACAATGACAGATTAACAGTACAATAAATTGACAATTGACAGTGACACAATGTTCAACTTAAAGTCTTGAACACAGAACACTTGAACAGACAAAACAGTTCAACTCACAGTCTCACTCTCACAAAGTCAGTCTCACACAGTCACACTGTGACTCTGGGAGTTACGCCTTGCGCAACCTTGCTGGGTTGTCGGGCTGGCCGCCGCCACCACTTGGCGCGTGCCATGCGCCCTCGCCCCTTGCCGGTTGCCGCCGCGCGCGCCGCGCACCCACGCGCGCCCGGCGCCGCGCCTCATGCCCTCGCGGGTCGCGGCCTCACTCGCCGCCACCGCCGTCGCCCGTGCTGCTGGCTAGGGTTAGCGCCTTAGCGGCCGGGGCACTGGGGCAGGAAGGAGCTCCATCGTAGCATCGCTGAGCAGGCCCTAGCAATGAGGCTTGAGTTGATCATCCATTCATCCTTGTCCCTTGATGACTTCATGTGTTGGGCCAGGCCAGTCACCAGCGGGCTGTGGAATGGCCAGGCCAGTCACCAGCGGGCTGTGGAATGGCCAGGCCTTGGCCCTTCTGCAGTCAGGCGGCGGCCCGCTCTTTTCTTGGGCAAGGAAGACAGGCAGCCAGAGTCAGGCATGGCGCTCGGCGGCGGCGCTCGCTACTCAAGAATCAGGAGGGGGGGGGGTCTGGCAGACTAGCCGGCGCCTGGGAGGGGGGTGTCCACACGGGAGGGGACATCGGGCGGCTACCCAAGCATGCGTAAAGGGAGGGTCTGCCCCAGGAGGCAGTGCGACTGGCACAGGTCTAGAGGTTATTTTGTACAGAGTATTGACCATTAGTTCAGATTCTTGGTTGTTGTTAGTATGTAGTCATAACTGATCATAACACAGTTTCGGTGCAAGCAAAGAGCAGTATATTGCAATTATATATACATGAAAATGTAGGCCATGTACGATGCCATACACCACCGGCAAAGCACTAGCTAGAATCTTTGCAAGTTATGATGTTTTAGACTTTTAGTAGTTGGTACAAATGTGAAAGTACTGAATGCTGGCATCTTCCTTGGTAGTGTACTACCGTGGGTGACTGGTTGGTGATTGCTGGAATTCAAGAATAATTTAATATTTTTTTGTGGATACAGAGAACTGTTTTTCTCTTGTGGTGATATATGTCTCATTCGGTAGCCTGCAATTTGGATTATTTGAGCAACTGATAACAGGACCATACATATGAATATTTCCTTCGAAAATGTTGCCTGTGGTACTGTAAGAACATATTTCTCTCTGTTTTTTTTATCAGTTCATGATATGTACATTGCACGTAACTGTCTCATCTTGCATAGGGAACAGTGTATCAGACATTTTTAGAATTCTTAGGCCTGGTCCTAAGTTAATTTGCTCTTAGTTTACCTTTCATTGGGTGTTGAATAATCCTTGATATTAGTTTATGTGTTTACTATTTCTGTTTTTGTTGTGCATGTGCATGGCTAACTGCTGGTCATGGCATTGAGTGCTTCAGTTTTCTCATACGCATTAGCAGTTTTTTTATAGCTCTTCCTTGCTGGTTTTGAACGTTGCTAGCTGAGCATAAACATGGCAGTTACTCATTTTAATATTTTCATGTAACGTATTGCATGTAGTGGGGTATGTAGAGTTTTTTTTGTTTAGTATAAATAAGAGAAGATAAACAAGAAAATGATGTGATGTTATGCAGCACCAAAACTTCTGTTGTGAGTTGTGTTCATTCTTTGTTTGCTGTCAAGTTTGTGCGTGTGTGGGCGTTCGACTTCCAGAGATTCGCGTGCATAGAAGCCGGCAAGGCTAACAAATGGTATCCGAGCTTCGTGCTCTCCTGCCTGTGAAGATGTCACGCTCGGAGTCTCCACCGCGTCCTAGGATCCGCGTCGAGGACGGCGCAAGCAGCGGCGGCGCTGTCCGCACACTGGTGGTACCGCCGGTGAGGGAAGGAGCTGTGACCCTCCAATAACCCATGCTCACGGAGAGCAATTACGGGGTGTGGGGGTAAAGATGAAGATCATCATACGTGCGCAAGGTGTGTGGGCGGCAGTGGAGGGCGAAGAATTGGTCGATGAGAAGAAAGACTAGATGGCTCTCGCCGCCATAGTCCAAGCCGTGCCGGAGGCCGTTGTAATGGCCATATCCGAGAAGGAGACGCCAAAGGAGGCTTGGGATGCACTAAAAGAGATGCACATCGGTGAAGAACATGTCAAGAAGGCGCGTGTTCAAACTCTCAAGAGGGAGTTTGAACGCATCTACATGGGGGACTAAGAAAATCACTGAGTTCACCTTGAAGCTCACCACCATAGTCAACGAGATACGTGCTCTCGGTACCAAGGTGGAGGAAAGCGATGTCGTGGAGAAGCTCCTACGCTCCGTCCCTGACAAATTCCTATCGATTGTCGGTGCCATTGAGCAATGGGGCGATGTATCAGCGATGTCGGTGATGGAGGCCATCGGACGCTTGAGGGTGTACGAGGAGAGTTTGAAGGGGCGACGGTGCGACAAGGAAGAAGGAGAGCACTTGCTGCTCACACGCGCCGAGTGGGAGGCCAGAGCCGCCGAAGAGAAGAGGAGCGGCAAGGACTCCGACAGTGGCACAAATGGCGGGCGCGGCGATGGCCGTGGCTGTGGACAAGATGACGACAAGAAGAAGACAAGAAGAAGCACCGCAGAAAGTTTGACAAGTCGAAGATCTAGTGCTTCAATTGTCGGGAGTTCGGCCATTTCGCATTCGAGTGTGATGAGCCGAAGAAAGGACGGGTGTATCTCACCAACGTCCAAGATGATGACGAGCCAGCTCTCCTAATGGCTGTGGCATGCGAGCATGCTGCAGACGTCGTCATGATGAAGAAGAAGGAGGAGGAGGAGGAGGAGTGGCTCGCACGCGCCAAGAAGAAGGACCAAGGCGGTGACTCCTCCGGTGGTTACAACGGCAGCGGCATCGGTGGTGACAACCGCCGCATGCCGAAGCATACCGAGCAGGCCCACCTGACGCAAGCCGACGACGATGAGCCTACGCTTCTCATGGCGCAGGTGTGCGCACTCACGGAGGCATCCGTAGGCGTGGGCATTGACGTGGTGCTCAACGAGGTGCACGCGCAGGTGCATCTAGGGCACGAGGAGGACACCCACGAAGATGCATGGTACCTGGACACCGGCGCCAGCAATCACATGTCCGGGTGCCAAGCAAGCTTTGCGGAGATGGACGAGGGCGTCACTGGCTCTGTCAAGTTTGGCGACAGCTCGTTGGTGCAAATACACGGGCGTGGCACCGTCATGTTCACTTGCCAGAACGGGGAGCACCTTGCGCTTACGGGGGTGTACTACATCCCACGGCTGCGTAGCAACATAGTGAGCATTGGACAGCTCGACAAGAATGGCTACCAGATGTTCATCCAGGACGGTGTGCTCACGATCCGCGATCGGTAGCGTCGCACACTTGCTCGGGTAAATCGCACTCGCAACCGGCTCTATGTGCTCAACCTCAACATTGCACAGCATGCGGCGGCGCACGGCGACGCAACGAAGTGCGAATGGCTAAGGGCGCGCGCAGCGGGCGCAAGGCGCGCATGGCACGGCGGCGGCCGCGATGCGCGGCGGCCGTGTGGCACGACGTCGGCGTCGCGCGGCGGCGAGGCGGCAGGCGGTGCGGCGTGGCGTGAAGGGCGCGACGAGTGCGCTGAGATCAACATCGTCGAGATCAAGAGAGCGCATCAAGGATTAGGGGTGTTTGTTGAATAATCCTTGATATTAGTTTATGTGTTTACTATTTCGTTTTTGTTGTGCATGTGCATGGCTAAGCGCTAGTCATGGCATTGAGTGTTTGATTTTCTCATACGCATTAGCAGTTTTTATAGCTCTTCATTGCTGGTTTTGAGCGTTGCTAGCTGAGCATAAACATGGCGATTACTCATTTTAATATTTTCATGTAACGTATTGCATGTAGTGGGGTATGTAGAGTTTTTTTGTTTAGTATAAATAAGAGTAGACAGACAAGAAAATGCTGTGATGTTATGCAGCACCAAAACTTCAGTTGTGAGTTGTGTTCATTCTCTGTTTGCTGTCCAGTTTGTGCGTGTGTGGGTGTTCGACTTCCAGAGATTCGTGTGCATAGAAGCCGGCAAGGCTAACATTGGGAACATTCGCTTTTCAACTGAAAATGTGTGAGCGTATAAGGCAGTTTTCAAATTGTGGAAGGGGCCACTAGGGAATGTTTGTGTTGATCAATAGTCATGCAACAACTGTAGCTAGCTGAATACGATTGTAGTTGAAATAGCTATTTTTACCATGGAAAAGGGAACAATACGCTGGAGTATGATCTGTTAGTGTCGATACATGCTTATCACCGGTAAAGTATAATCTAGCAGCTAATTGGTTTCATGGGTCCAAACTACTCTATCTCAACTGTCTGTGCTACCTCAAACTACTGTTTCTACGCAGCAACAAACCATACTCGCAGAGGCGAACCTGATGTGATGGTTGCTGGTGGCACTGAAGCTGCAAGTATTGCAATTGGTGTTGCTGGGTTTGTTGCATGCAGAGCACTGTCGCAGAGCAATGATGCCCCTAAAACAGCATTGAGGTCGGGTGAAGGAGCTGGAGTACTGGCATGCTCCATAAACATTACTAGGAAGACGCGCGCTACGCCGCGCCGGTGATCTAAGATTGGATACACTGTAGACGTGATTATCAAAGGAGGAAAACGAATATGATAGCTACAGTGAGGCCTCGTTGGCGTATGTTGGGAAATTGTTTGAGAGAAGCAAGTTCCAGCCCAGCTAAAACAGTTAAACAAACATCATATATCAAGAAAATAATGGTTTCTAAACTAATTTCATTTTTGTTATTGAAGCCGCAGAGTTAAAAACAGCAAATTATATACTGTGCCTTTGATTTGAGGTGGTTAAACAGTGTACTTAGTTTTTGAATTGTACATCTTCATAAATGGCACAACAAATTTACAGGTTATAGCTGAAGAGAAAAGGAGTAAAAAGATTTAGTACCTCTTTACAAAGAAGGCATGGAACCCGTAAGGGACCCGGTTTGGTAGCACAACAAATGCAACTGGATCAGCAGACATTGTATTTGCATCGATCACATTAACCTAAGATTGCCTACATTCAACACACATATGTCAAATTAAAGCTTAGTGACAATGCAATTATAAAACTGAGAGATAAGAGATGAAGATGCTGGTATGTTGTTTTTTTTACATAAAAAGCATTGTGTATTAGTAGAGCAACTAATAACATTTCAGGCTTGCTATCTGGGATGACATTTACGAAAGCAATCATGCATCGGCCATGAGCGACGTAGGGAAGGAAAGGAGTACCCTGTATTCTCGTCATGCACAAAGAATATCAAATAACCATCAGCTTCTTCTCCAGACACACCTGGTTGCTTAGGTAAAAAAAATTGCCTTTGAAGCGAATCTACCAGGTCCCAAGTCATATATGCCTCTCACATTTCCTCCCACTTCAAGTTGTTTCTTGGCACTGTCTGGTTCAGCATGTAGATCAAATTTTATGATGGCAGTCACCTTTGCTATGTTGTCCAGTATAGTGTAATATACGTACCGCTGCTTTCTTCGTTCAACAAAGTAAGAAACTAAAACGTAGGATAGCTCCATGAAACATCTAATACAAGTTCAGTGATGCTGAATTGTTCAGTGCTTGACAGTTGATAATATGTTGATAATATGACCATCACAGAGGGGGGAAATCTAGTGCAACAGATAATAAGCATTTTGCGCATGATATCCTACAATGAATCATTGCTTCTTGAAATTGAAACTTCCAATAGAAGTACCGCTAGTATAGCACTCATTAATTGGAGGAAAATCTACAGCAGAAACAGTCAGTTGCTTTTGTGAGGCAGTGCCGTTTTTCATGTTGAATCTCAACTCATACCTACAAAATATAACATCAGACCAAGAATTGCAAAACTGGGAATCAAAATAAAGGTTGAGATTGCAGGTATATACAGCTCATTCCCAAAGTTTTCAAACCTGTAATTCCCGAAGGAGCAGCGGAGACGAAGGGGAGGAGGGGCCGGCATGGGTGGGGTGGACGGCGGGGGCGGGGTGGGCACAGGGCACGAAGGGGAGGACGCGTTGTGGGTGGAAGGGGAAGGGGGGCAGCGGGGGCGATGTGGGCGAAGGGAAAGCGCCTACAGGCGCGACGCAGCGGCGAGAGGAGGCCAGCGGCGGGCAACGCGACGAGCGAAGGAGGCGGCGCGCGGGGAGGACGGCGCCGCAGGGCGGCGGCCGAGAATAGGAGCCGATTGAGGGGAAGGCCGAGAAGAATCGAGAGGGGACGGGAGGAAACGCGAGGTCCTCCAACCGGCTGGACCGTTCGAGCGCACGCGGCCGCTGCTGCCGCACGATCGGACGACCACTAGACGGAGCCAGCGCCGACATCGCGATCGAAGGGCGCTGAACCGCGCGGGACGCAGCGATCGGACGGGCCGGAAATGCGGGCGACGTGGCCTCGCTCGGCGAGCGCCGATTCTAGGCGCTTTAAAGAGGTTAACTAGAAGGCAACCCGCGCCAAATGGCGCGGATGTGACTGTTGTACGCAGGTGGCAAAGGTTTAGCCGATTTTTTTTTTAACATTAGGATTTGACGTGCTATAGCACATAAGCCAAATTTGCATAAAACAAAAGATGAATATACAAAAAAGCAATCCATATATGTGTGAAAACTCAGCATACTACATTCTAACTTGTACCCATCGCCAAGTATAGTATAACCAAAACAGTAGGAATTCAGAAGACGGATGTGTAAACTTTGTTAGACGTGGCCTATTTAGAGGACCCAGGTAGTTAGTTTGATCAAAACACTCTACATGAGTCCCGATCTAGAATTAAGAACCACCTGATAACCTGAGGTGCGGTTTCGTGCTAAGAAAATCGAGATAAAACAAACAATCCGACTATGTTGCTTCTTGTTAGTTTCACTAAGTAAATTCAAATCTACTGGTAATTTAACTATAAACAATATGGACTACTAACTTTTAGTCCCATACCTGAAGGAAAAATCATTTTGTATGTAAGGCTAGAGATCATCCATGCATGTATACTATGTAAGCTACATAATTCATTGGCAACCAAGAGAAATGTTGAAACGTAACTATGTAAGCCTATGTCAAACAATTTTTGTAAGATCTATGTAGCAAAACTACTCTTATAACAAACTAAAATCTGGAAGGGAATCTGTCGGAAAATAATATCTATGTAATCATCGAAGCTATGGAAAGTAAAGTAAAAATCATTTTACATCTAAGGCTAGGGATCATCCATACATGTATACTACGTAAGCTACATAATTCATTAGCAACAAATGAAAATGCTGAAACGTAATTCCAAGCTGTCGAGAGTAAAGGAAAAAACATTTTGCATCTAAGGTTAGGGATTATCCATATATGTATAACATGTAAGCTCCATAATTCATTGGCAAGATTATTGAGGCAAGCGAATTTACAGGAAGTACTGAAATAAAATGAGACTCTGCTCATGTTCAGGACAGCAAAACCGCATGAGGCGATTCTAAGAGTATAGATCCAGAGCATAAAATTCGCATAAGCGTATAAAATGAGGCAGCTCTAAGCATAATTTGTTAACATGATTCTTATGCCTTAACTGAGCATACACAGCGTAGGCTTATTTTTCAGAAGGATCCTCACCACAATTCGCATGATGTGGATGCAGTCTCCAATTTTAGCCTCCAAAGCCTCCCATTGCATCTTTTGCACATCATCTTTACTAAGCTTTCCTACTCCGAGCTTCCAAAGGCTCATTTGTATTGCTGAACCATTGGAATCGCTGAAGAAAGAGAACAAATTGAGGTTGATTTGTGCACAATTATGGTGTTACATAACTCAGGATAGATGTAAACAGAAATTGATAACAAAAGTACAAAAACTTGCCACATATGTGGAACCATAATTCAAAACCTACCTGTAGATTTTATAGCATGACTGTTGATTTCCAGGCTGAACCAACCGCTGAGCTATGTTATTCATAATGGCAATATTCTTGGAGGAATTAGTGTTGGGGTCCTGTATATAGCAGTCTCCAAGCTTTTGGATGGATGCTCAGAATGGCTAGCATTCGCTCGATCAGCCTCAGGGTCATCCCTTGATGGCCGCAGAGACTTGGGAAGACAATCCACGAGGTGATCGGGCTCAATAGGTTTGTTGAAAGAACAGATAAACAACATAAATTAACTGTTCTTTTACTGATATAATACAAATAAACATGAAGATGGTTCAAGTGTGAGTGTGCAATAAGAATTGAGTATCTTACCTGTACGTACTCACCAGTTGCCTAAATTCCTCTTCGATTTTTAGAGCATACATAGCTAACAGATTGTTGACATGATTCAGAACTCCTTCACTGTCGTTGAAATCCTTATTTGAGGAAAAGAAGCAAATGATGCCTTTCCACAGATCCGCTGCCTCCGGGTAGATCTCTAAATCCTCATGGGGACCTCTCAATATCATTGCCTAAGTCTAAAGATCAAAAGCAACATTTACACAAACTTAGTAAAGCTGCTAAAATTCCAGAATCTGGACCTGAAACTTTATCAATTCAAAGCCAGTTTTCAGGTTGCAAAACTACTATATCCGTAATGAGTTCAGTTAGCTACCAACTTTATATAGAACGATTATCTACAAATAACAATCTCTTCATAAGAAACGGTACAGACGTCTAACAGTAACCGAAACTAATCCCGTAAAAGCGCTAAACATATTATTCAATGGAGGATGCCGTCCGCGGGCATTGGGCGTCCTGTCGATGCTCTTATGCCCCATCCGAATCGCGTGCGTCGTCACCTATAACCCAAATCCAGAATCATGCAGGCTATACATCTCAGTCTGTCTAAAATTTTGCCGAATCAAACGAAAATGATTCAAATGGGGAGGACAGGATGGAGACCTGGGTGAGGCGCATGGCGGCCTCGAGCGCGATGAGGCGGTGGTGGAAGGAGCCCAGGATGATGACCGTGCCCTCCGTCGTGTTCTCCTGGCTCTTCTATAGTGAGTCGCGCAGCATGGTTGCCCGCCGCGTCAACGCCTCCATCGTCTGCGGCAGCGCTTCCGCCACCGCCATACCTCCCCGATCGCCAAGACCCTTCCAGAAGCCTCATCCTCACGGATCAACACGATATTGCACGAAGATCGAGGAGAACCCGAGCGCACGAACCAGCGGACCAAAAAAGCGATGCGGCCGAACGGGCAGGGCTCATCTGCACATGCGGCGCGGTCGGCCGGCGGAGAAGGAGACATAGGCGAAGTGGCAGCGGGGAGGAGGAGGAGCTGGCGAGGCGGCGCGAGGGAAGGAGACGGGCAGCCGGGTGCGAGAGAGCGGGAGGGCGAGAGCGAGACGAACTCGAGGCGGCGCAAAAGGGGAGGAAGACAGGAGTGCCTCTCTCTCGATGGAAGGAGGTCTGGTGGTGGAGCGGGCGCGGTCGAGCGGCGGAGAAGGAGACATAGGCGAAGAAGGAGAGGAGATGGGCGAGAGGGGAGGCGGGAGATGGACGGGCGGGAGGTATCGACGCAGCAGCCAGGGAGGGAGATTGAGGGGGTTGCGGGGGAAGAAGAGGGAGGGAGCGGCGGCGCTGGCCGAGAGGGGCGACGGAGGGGAAAAGGAGAGGAGATGAGCGAGAGCGAGAGCGAGAGCGAGGGCGAGAGCGGAGGCGGCGGTCGGGGAAGGGGATCGAAAGGGCGGCGGAAGAGGGAGAGGGAGGGAGCAGCGGGGCTGGTAAAGGAGGGCGGCGTGAGGAGAGAGAGAGGAGCGGGATGAAGCTTCGCGACGGCGCAGCTATCAGCGAAATCGGACGACGCGCGTGTGCCGGGCGACGTGGGACGCGCTCGATCGCGGAAACGCACGAAGCGCAGGCGCGTGGATCGGGCGGGCGCGCGCGTGGGCGGGCGCGATCGGGCGGCTTGAGATTTTGGGGCGACGTGGCCCTGGCGAGAGGGTGCTAATTCCTCCGGACGCACCGACTCGGATCGGGCGGCCCGGAGCCGCTCGCGGGGCGATCCAACGGCGGGAATTTTTCTGTCGACGTAGCGTGCTTGGCTGAGCTCCAATCCTAGCAGCTTTAAAGTATAGTAATATACCATACTATTTCATATATATATATATATATATATATATATATATATATATATATATATATATATATATATATATATATATATATATATATATATATAAAAATTGGACTTACGTTGATAAATCACTACTGAAATTTTTCCTATACTGATCGTACCCTGCAGCCAGTAAAGTGACACTAATTTATTTCTTCTCAACAATCTGTTCAATAACTTTCAATGAATTTCGGTAGCCTTAGAGTCAATCTCTAACTACTCCAATAGAGTCATTGTTTCCAAACGTATTCAAGTTTTCACATTTTAATTTTGTTAGACCTCGTGTATCATGCTTCTATCATAGAACATGATGATAAGAAAAGTTTTGTATGCTGTACATTATGTTGTGGAATTATGATTCACTGCTATTCTAATCCCTTAATTCTGTAAAATTGAAAAAGGCCATGGAGAGCCCAGAACATGCAATGAAACATGATGCACCAATAATTGCGGAGTATGTAGGAGGTGCTGTGAACTGTGATGCTTACCATATGACTGGCCCAAGATCTGATGGTCTTGGTGTTTTCATCATGCATTAGGCAAAGTCTTGAAGGGGCTGGTGGTATGGCAACAGAGGAGGTAATCCAAATATCTCACCCTTAAAAAAACTATTGTTTGTATTCGTTCTGTGATGCATTATTTTTTTTTCTATCTTTGTAATGTGGCAGTTATGTGTGATCCTTAAATTATGACCCAGTCATGCGATTTGGTTATTTTTGTATTAGGATTGCTACTTTTTTTTGGCAATAACAATTTCGGTCATCATAGCTGGGTTGGCAAATAATTCTAACATGTTAATACCAATTCCTTCCATCTTTCCACAGTTTACCTTTTACTTGAAAATGATCTCTTTTGATGTTCTGTAATTAGTCTATTTCACACTGAGCTCTGATTGGTCTTTTCCATTTGATGTTTAATGATTCTGCCACTTGTTATAAATTTCTCGTTTTGATTGAGAAATGCTTCGAAGAAGTTTCGTATGATCGAAAAAATCACAAACGATTATTTGCAGGTCAACTACATAAATGCTCATGCAACATCCACTCTTGTTGGTGATCCGGGATAAAAAAATAAGGGGTAATTAGCTCAGTGACATCGCATTGGGACGTAACCAGAGGAACGACACTCCGTTCGTGACGCACTGGAAAATAACATCGCGAACACCAAAAATTATACCGAATGACATCGCCGTCAGTTACTTCCATTTGCAGAATTTTTTAAATATAGAAACTGAGCTCAACAAATTATCAAATTTTTTATAGAGCCTCCCAACACAGTTTAATTGATTGTGTATTTTTTTTCAAAATTTTATATATTCTCATTTTGTCTCTAAAATTTATTTAAGTATATGTTTGTAGAAATTTTCTAATATAGAAAATAAGGTCCAAACATTATGATTTTTTTCAGACTCCTTACACAGTGGACTTGATTATGTAATTTTTCATATTTTTTACAAAATTAATTAATGCAATTTTATAATGTCCACTGTGTAAGGAGTCTAATATTTCATAATGTAAGGACATTATGAAATTTTATTAATTAATTTTGTAAAAATTCTGAAAAAAATTACAAAATCAAGTCTACTGTGTAAGGAGCCTAATTTTTTTTCATAATGTTTAGACCTCATTTTCTATATTAAAAAATTCCTACAAACAGTATACTTAAATGAATTTTAGAAACAAAATCAAAACGTATAAAATTTTGAAAAAAATACAAAAGTAATTAAACTGTGTTGGGAGGCTCTACGAAAAATTTGATTATTTGTTGAGCTCTGTTTCTATATTTAAAAAATTCTGCAAACGGAAGTAACTGACGGCGATGTCATTCGGCATAATTTTTTGTGTTCGTGATGTTATTTTCCAGTGCGTCACGAACAGAGTGTCGTTCCTCCGATTACGTCCCAACGCGATGTCACTGAGCTAATTTTCCCTAAAAATAAATGCAACCAATGTGCTTTAATGCCCTATCTTTGTTACTTCAAGGAAATTGATTCATTACCCCTTCCTAATGCGATCTTCCATTTGCAGTCAATGATAGGACATTACCTTGGTGCAGTAGGTGGTTTGGAAGGCATTGCTACTGTTGAAGCTATAACCACTGGATGGGTGCTTCCAACCATAAACCAGTTTGTAAGTATTGGTTTACATTATTACAGCTAATTTCTCTAGCAAGAGAGTACAAACCTAGGAGGCACATTATGGCTAGAATAACTCAGAGCTACACTATCAATTGCAGAACCCAAAGCCAGCGGTTGAATTTTACGTGGTACCTAATGTAAAAAAAGCAACATGAAGTGAATGTTGGTAAGTAGCAATGTCTATGCTTTATAGTATTACTCCCCCCTCCCCCTCATATTTGTTTTCTACTGCTAGTCAAGTAAACAGGTATCCCAGATTCCTTCGGATTTGGAGGACACAATGCAGTGGTAGTATTTGCACCATTCAAGCCTTAGTGTGTAGCTTGCACCACAAAATCTTGGCCAGAATAATTCCTATAAATTTCCAAGATTCATGGATTCATAGTGCGAATGTTGTATTGAATTATTACTGATAGATATGGAAATATGCATATATACCTAATGAATGCTTAACGATACGTTTAGCTTTAGTCATTTTCATATTCTTTATGTGGTTGCCAATTCTAATTATCGTTGTATGCCCACTGCCATCTGCCCGAATTTACATTCGATAATATCCACACTTAAGTTAGGTCTAATGCATCACCATGAGTTTAGATAGCAATAGGAGAGAATTTGATTATTTTTTTTGTTCAGGTTATCTCCTAATATTTAGAGTCTACTTTTCCTTTTGAATTTTCCACTAATTTAATTAGCAAGGAAGCATCTGCTTTATCCACTCAGTTTTTTTGTGCTTGCAGCAACAAGATTTCACAGTGAAATTTATGCATGGAACTTCAGTAGCCCTTGACCATGATCTTCAGTTTTTTTTAGCAACTCTTTCCAACAAACAGACATGCTATGTTGGTCAGGTACGTTATGGATACAAGGATGTTGGGGCAACACTTGGAGGTAGTTAATAGTTCAAAAAGATATGGTGGTGTCTACAAAAAGCAGTATAGATTGTTTGACTTTAGATGGGTACGCTGCATCATAACATTTGACTATATGAGTTTGATGCTATGCATACAACAAGTTATGGCCGGTTTCGTGTCTACGAATAATTTATCTACATTTTTGGTATATTGTTTTGTGGCTTGAAGTTCTTTATCGCTTTCCCAGTCATTCATGATCAGATGTTATGCCAAATATTCCTTAAGAAACTTAAAAATGTATTAAACAGCCTTTCTTCTATATGGATTGAGATAACGATGAATAGAAGAATGAGTGAAAGGATAACTTGGTTGCTACTGCTTTTGTACTTTCATGGTGGCCATCTTTTTTACTTCAATAATTGCCATGTTACTTTTGGTCAACTACTCAATTGTATAGCCAGAGTATCAGCACATTTGGTGGTTAAATTTGGATTGAACAAATGGAAATACCGCCACTTTCATGTGTGTAGCCATACATGTATGCGTGGTGTTTGATGTTACAGTGTATTTCACCACTTTTAGCACTCTCCAATTCTATCTATGCCTACAAAGACACCACGATTATTCTATTTTTGTGTGTGGTTATGTACTACATGATCATCAAATGAAAGTTCCAATTGGACATGCACATATATTTTGCTCTGTGATAAACTAGATATGTTCCATTGATTATTATGTGCGTGGGGTTGCAAATATTCACTAGAGGTCTCATATCTACGAGCCTGAGATGAATAGGTAGGTGATGATTAGCTCATCTACCCATTTTAGTATTGCCTAGTTATGTCTCTAGGGTTTCTTTAGCACTACTTTTTGTTTGTTAATACCTGTCAATACACTGAGAGTTTTAGGAGAAGTGCAATCACTAGGATTATTGTTATTGGTGTGTCCAAAATTGAAGAAACCACATGCCTTGTGTCAATCTGTAGTTCTTTGGCTTTGTTCTTACAATTTCGTATAGTGATTGCTTCAAATAAAAAAAGATGTTGATATGTCCACAATATAGCATTTGTCCTTTGCTCTTAGCAACCACATAGTTCTATTTTACCTTCTTTGTTCATTTTATTTGTTTTAATGCTTATGCTCTTTGATCAGCGTTGCTTACTTCTTTATCTTTGCAGGAGCAAACAACCATTCCTACTACGGTTCTTGTGCTATGGATCAAACTAACGGAGAAACACGCAGATAGATTCTCAAATCCGATAGCATAGCGTGCAACGAATCAGTCCCCATCTCTATGGGCTCTCCCTACGACTGCGCACAAGTTATACTATAGCGACAGCCTACAAAGCCCGCAGCTTTAATTACCCCTACATGATGTATGCCATATCTAATCAGTGAATTATCGTTAATGTGAAATATATGTTTATGTTTCGTCAGCCTTCATCTTTCATTTGGCTGCACGTAGCGTAGCACGCGAGCCTAGCTAGTAACATTAAGAAGGGGAAGGAAGATTGCAGCTCAGGTCCCTGTACTTCAATATATTATTCATTTAGATTCGTGTGATTATATATTTGTTTGGTACATAAGATAAACACCCCTATATGCTCCTAACCTTGTGCCTCTCGCAACTCGTCATTATCTTTCCCCGATGCTTAGCTTGGAGACACCATATAAAACTAGAGGTGGTTAGTGAGGGCTTGTTTGAATGAATGGGCATTAGGCCTAATCTCTTCAGATTGGGACCCTGAAGGGGACGAGAGGGGTGTGGTGACATACTGACATTATGTACCGCTGTTGAAAATTTCACTAAGGACAAGAAGTAACAGATAAAGAGAGCTAAATGCAGATGCATCATGCATGATAGCTAGTACAAAGATACATGGTACAACCAAAAAATAAAGGAAAATTAAGTACTCAATTAGATGTTACAAGAGAAGTACTATAACGAACCAAGGTTTGAAGAGAGGATCTAGACGTATATAAGCTTATGTACCGGAATACGTACATTGTGGCTTCAACTTTAAGAAACAACAGGGGAAAGAAAGCATGACATGGTTACTAGCTTGCAAGAGTTGCATTTGAAAAGTGAGGAAATGATTGACCTCTTAATCAAGGACTCGTTTTACACCTAGCACCTACGTCAATCTATCTATTATATTATTAACATGATAGGAAAAGAAGCATGCCACGTTCACTCTCAAGGGCTAGAAATTCCGATATTAATCGGAGCAAAATATACAGATTTACACCGCTTATTTTTTTGTGGGTCCAATTTATAACGGTGCAGATTAATTCGATATATATACTAGAACTATTATAATTGTATAAGAAACACAACTCTATTTTATGTCATAAGCATTAGAATTATATAACAAATACAAGTTTGATTTCAAATAAAAGTATATGTATTGTAGTAGCTAGCCGCTTAGGCTAGTTACATAATATATAACTAGTACATTGCTTTTTTGACGAGGGAGGAACCTACTGTATTTATATTAATATAGGGTTATTTAGCTACATGTCACTGCAAAATTGTAGGTTTTAAGGTATCCCACTACAAAGTTCATTATTCGATATATGCCACTGCAGAGTGCCCATTCTTCTAGTTATGCCATTATGCAAACGTTAGGACCATAATGCCCAAGCCTTCTTCCTCCTCCCTCTCATCCATTGTCGTTGTCTTCCTCATCCATGGCCGCCTTCTTCCCCCTCAAGACTCAGGTGTCATTTCTCCACCTATTCCCATGCTCGCGCCACATCCTCCTCAACTCTCCCTCGTCCGGCGCCCTCCTCTGCTCCTCCAATCTCGCTACCACCGCCAAACAGAATCGAGGTCGACAGTGGTCATCTGTCGCTGTCGTGTCGTCGAGCAGCCACCGGGTCCCATCACCGTGTGCCACCAGAGCTTTGACCGGTAACCGCCGTGCCCTACCACCGGAGATGGAAGAGAGGGGAGAGAGAGAGACAGAGAGAGTTAGGAAAGGGACGCCAGATCCGCTAAAAAGGATGGAATTAAAAAATTCCTTAAAAACCCAAAATCGAATCATGCTGAGCAAAAACAAAACAACACTGAGATCAGAACAAATCACCTTCCGCTCGTCGGTTTCACCGGTCAGAACAGATCCCCTAGCCATGTTCACCGGTCACCTCACCCCTGCTACTGCCTACCCAGACGCCGCCCGCCGCACGCAACGGAGAAATCGATGGAGAGAGCCACCGATTTCTTCACTCTTTCTCTCCCACTCTCTCTCTCTCTCTCTATTTCTCTCTCCCTCGCCCTCTCCCTCTCTCGAAGCAACTGATACAAAAGGGTGGGTGTTACGAGGAATACAAAAAGAAATCACCGGAGAAACGCTACCAGATAAGAATACATAGACGCGCGCCCCAAGCGGATCTATTAATCCTCAATTAATTAAGTTACTTATCTATAACGTTTATAGATAATAATGTATTTTATATAACCTTCAAAAGTACCCCTCAATATTAACAATGAGGGAGATCATACACACCTAATGGTCGTAAGCTATTTTAGGACCACCTTATAGGTCGTAAGTTCTTCTACGATCACTATTGATTGTAAGTCCTACTACAATCACCCTATATGATTGTAAGTTCTTCTATAACCGTCTATTAATCGTAAGTTCTACTATGATTACCTCATGGTCGTAAGTCTTACTACGATCACTCTATGGTCGATAAAGCTTACAAACATGTGGGTCTAATCGACTAGGGATATTTATGCACTGTGTTTAATACATGCAGTAGTTAACATGTGTCGTTTATTCTTGAGAAAACTGCACGTATTAAATATCTGTCTCTGACATAACCGCAAGGCGACGTGGGGGAAGCGTCTCTGACAATAACTACCCTTAAACATGCGAATTGCATCAAACGACAATGTGTTTCTTGATGTAGACAACTACCACCCCCTTCATGTGCCATATAAGGAGTAAAGTCGGTGGACAGAGGAAGGAAGGGACATACGAAAAGCGAAAGACAAGAAGATTAATCCCTAGCTTTAGTGACTCCTCGTTGTAAACACAATCAATACAACAAACATAGAAGTATAGTTATTATTCTCTCAGAAAAATGTATAAACCTGTATAAAATTATCGTGTCCTTTTCTGTGTTGTTTCGCTACAGGAGAGCCCCTAGCATTCATTTATAAGATCGATACTAAACCATCGATACGCCCAATAACAAAACAAACCCAACCCAACCCAACCAGATGCACGAATCTTGGCGCATATCCAATAGCTGCAATAGCGATTGCGATTTTTTTAAAGGCTACTGTGTTTGAGCAAAACCGTAGGTTTTTTCTGTGAGAATCTAAGTACTTACAACAGTAGTATTTCACTAGTTAGGCTGCTCCCAATAGGCAGTATCTTAGTGCAGTTTCTTAGTGCATGGGGAGTGTTAGGATACTATCTTCCCAATGTGTAGTTTCTTATGTTGTAGTATCTTAAGTCCATTTAATTAATTAGATGTAGAATCTCAAGGAGATGGTGTGTAGAAGATGGAAACGAGTTAATTTTCTTGTCTATGACTTCGAGCCAGAGCAGTCTCTTATTTAGATACTGCAACAATATCTCATCTCATTTAATCTACTGTCATCTCAGCACTTTACCTACATGACACCCTTAAGATACTGGTCATGGTGGAGCACTGGAGCAGCCTTAAACTGCCACTTCTGTTCCTCACATCTCAGCCTTTTTAGACAACTATGTACAAAGCCGGTGGCGTTCTTTACATATACTAGAGCCTGGCGTGCTTACGCCTACGCACGTAGAGCGACCGCGTGGCGAGGAGCGAGCCTGGCTCGCGTGGCTGCGTGCGTAGAGGACTCGTGCGGCGCCCCGTGTCATTACCTCAGGGGTAATCACACTTAGGCATACTGATTACTATTCATTTACTCAGTAGAACACTGCTCCAACGAATAGTAAACCTTTACCAAAGTTAACGTAGCAGAACAATAAAATAGAAACTGTACTTTTTATTCTAGTTAGCCACGCAAGGCTATGATTCTTATATAGTAATTTACAACGGTAAAGTGGGATTAAGTCCCTTCACTGCCTTTCTTGTTCCATCAGTCTTCTACGTACTCGTCCCCACTGTCGAAGATGGCACCCATCTCGCTCTGGTCCCCGTAGTTAGCGCCCTCACCTCCAACGGCCTCTACGGTACCTGCGTGTCCTTCGTCCCACTCGGGATAATTCCCGGCCGGACTAGGATATACAAAGGAGAATACTAACAAGGTTGAGTACAAATTAATGTACTCAACAAATATTAATAGCAAAAATGCATTGAATGACTCATCTCTGTTCTTTCCTTCTTTTTCTAAGTCATCTCTGTTTCTGAAAATAACTCATTAAAACAATAAATGGCAAATTTTAATTCAGAAAAGACTACTAGTCACTCGAATAGAGGAAAGACCCCTAGCGGTTCCCGTAAGCTCCAATCCAAGAGACAGGCATGAATTCATGATTTTGTATAACACTGCGCAGGCTTGTACCATTTTACCCATAGCTATTCTGAACTCGCTGTGCTAGGTTCCCCAACATTTCCTTTGATGCGGGTTCGAGTTCAGGATACAGAACGTTTTTCATGTTACGTGATTAGGTCTCCACCCATTATTTTCCGTCGGTGTCCTAAGCGCACCCAGTCCTTCATCGAGTTCCAACAATGTTGGTTGGGGTGTCCATCTCTCCTGTGCCCCAACACTCCACCTGTTGCACTACTATAACGCCTTGGACTCCCTCAGTTCCGGACTTATCCTACCGGCCCCTGAGATCCTCATCCCTACACAACCCATGCAATATTACTTACCCGATGTGAAGATGATAAATCGCGTAACAAGGTAGCATTTTCTGCCCGGCGAAACGGGAAAATGGTTTGCACTTAATTACGGCCTCTGATCCGAGTGAGAGTTTGGTTGGTCCTTATATACTAACCCTAAGTAAAAGGGTCCCATCTCTTGCCTCATCGTCATCTTTTTCTCATCTCCTCCCTGCCCTGGGCCCCCTTTACCAGCCATAATAATAACTCTTTCCTTACCTCTTTCATCTTCTTAATTCTTTCATTTACATCTCATTTATTTGATTTGATTTTTGAGACATAGTTTTGATGCAATATATATATATAAGAGACAGCGATATACAGTTTACATTTAATATAACTATATTTATGTTTAACAGAATAGCTTGCCTTTAAAATGGTAGCAAAGATTGTCGGCGAAGAACTCTGTATCAACTACTTCCGTCAGTATTGGTTCGCCTGCTGCAATTTCGCGATAGAGCGAAATAATAATACACAAATACTTAGTTGATTTTTGGGTGATATTATGCGTTCATAAGTTAGTGCAATTTGTTAGTGTATTTTAATTTAACAACATTTTTGGTCCCCACTAAGTTAGCACTCCCCAAGGCTGACTGTTCTACGGTCTATTCGTCCTAGGTTCAAGTTGACGGAACAAGCGATAAACGTACGCAACCTAAAATACTATTTGCGCTTGCATTTTATTACGTCTATCGATTTTTATTTGCATAAACTCCTAATTAATTTTATTTAAGCGCGTACGTCGAGATTCACCTCTCTACACAAACCCACAGTTAATTAACTTAAATCTTCTTTTCTAAATTGATTAAAATGCTTTTATCAAGCTAGACTATTAGTTTAATATTTATGGGTTTGACCCATCCGAAAACTAACATTTTACTATCAGGAGATTATGGTATTCTTATCTTGTTTAGTTGTACCATTATCTAGTGCCAACAATTACTATATTAATTACCAACCTAAACTGATACCCAAAATATTTAATAAAAAAACTAGAACTTAAGTAGTTTATTTTACACTTTTCTGATTTTTTTGCTAACATCCTAATGAGATTCCTAACCCTAATCCTAATTTTTGACCCTAATCCCTAGCTCCCTCTTCACCTACCCCTTTACCTCCTAATCAGAGCTGGCCAAATGGGCCGCCGCCGCGCCAAGACGGCGTGGTGGCTGACGGCGTTCTCGCCCGGCCATTCGGCCGGCTACTATTCGTGCCGGCGATCCATCGCCAGGTGGCGGCCAGCACGCCCATGCCCTTCGTGCCATGCGGGCGGTCCACGGGCGCGGTGATGGCGAGCACGCCCATCGCCCTTTCGTTGGCGGGCGGCAGACGACCATTTAGCCATCGCCAAATGTGGCCCGTTTAGCCCATTTGGCCCGATAGAATGAAAAAAATTCAAAAAAAATCTAGAAAAATTAGAAAAACATGTAGAATTCATTAGTAGACATGAAAATTGAAAAAAAAAAGAAACAATCATATTAAAAATGTAATAGAATTTTATTAATGTTCAAATAGCTAGCTCGTTAAAATATTTGTCATTTAACTCATAAGACATGAAAAATTGAAAAACAATCCTAGAAAATATATATATTTAAAAAATAAATTTATATATACTTATAAAATGAACTATATAAAATTTAAAAACTACAAAATAAAATCATATAAGTATTAAAAATGGAAAGAAAATCATATAAATATTGATAAATAAAAATAAAGTTATATATGTATATTAAAACAGTGTCATGCCTAATGGTCCGTGCCGTGCCGTGCAGGTCGGTCGTGCGGTGGGCAGCAAGACTATTCGTGTCGTCGTGCGTCTTGTCGTCGTCTTGAGTCTTGCCGCCTGCATACCGTGCCGACCCGAGTCGAGCCAACAGTGTCATACCTCGTACCGACCCATCAGGCACGACCCATTTGGCCAGCTCTACTCCTAATCCTACTACCCAGCCGAACCCCACCCTGGCTGCTCAACTTCTCTTCCCCAACCTCATTCTCAACTCCATCCCCCAAAATCCCCTCACCCAGGGAGCTCCCCCTCCTTCCTTCCTGAGCCACCACCACGCCCTGACGGCTCCTCCTCCTCAGCTCGCCCCCACCGACCGTCCTGCCAACGCTGCCTTGGCACCTCCGTACGCCGCGCCTCCCCCTTCACCTCATCTTCTTCTAGCCCCTTCTTCTTCTACCTCTCCCTCTGGGACCGATTCCCCTTGCCAAAGCCGTCGTCGTCTAACTCCACTCGTCCCCACGCTTTCCTTCCTGGGTCTCGGCCCGGCCTGGCCTCCATGACGCTGCCGTGGCTCTGGAGCCTCTCTCTCTCTCTCTCTCTCTCTAGCTGATTTCCCCCACGGTGCTACTCGCCCCGGCTCAAACCCCGGTCTAGTGCGCAGCTGCCCAGCCGACTCGGCCTTCGGCCGCCGGCGCCTTGGCCCAACCCCTTCCCTCTGCACGATCGGCCCGGCCTATGGCCTCCTCACGCTTGCGCCTTCCCTCCTGGGCGGCTTGGCCTGCCTGCCTCACTCCTCACCAGCCCCTACTTCCCCAGATATTAATCCCCTATTAATACTTTGGTTTTTAGTGATTGTGGTTAATTCTTGCTCTGATACTAGTTGATTTCCATTTATGCATGTGTATGGTGATGGAGGTGGTTTGATTTTGGTTGCTCTGTTGATAATGCAAGGTAAAAGAATTGGAGGTGGGCTCACTGATGTTCAAGCATGCAAGGAAGAGGTGATGGGGTGGGTTGTTGTGGTGGTGGCGTTTTGCTGCGGTTCGCACTGAGGTATAACCCCCCCTTTCTTCTCTACTCATTGATCCCTCCCCATGCTCTGTGATGGTTGATGACTGAGAGCCGAAGGATGCATGTGTTCTGTACTAGAAATGCTAAGGTCTCTGTGATGCATGAGATCTGTGATGTGTTTATACGCATGCTTAGCACTGATGAATACTAGAGGTACCTCCTGTGGGTTTGAAGGGTGGGGGAAGGAGGATGGCAGCGCCGGCTTCGAGCTGGTGCTCTTCTCCTTCCTCCCGGTGCTTGCAAGCAAGGATGCTAGGCTGAGCTTGCTGTGGGTTCCTGCTTGCTCCTGGCTGCCTTGATGCCTGTCGGTGGTTTGGTCGCCATCTACCTCCTGGCTCCTTGTTCCTTGCCTTCTGGCTCCTGGTCGCCTTCGGTTTGAGGGGAGGGCTGGCTGCTGGCTGGGGATGAAATGCCCTCTCTCCCCTTTGCTTGGCTTGCCTCCAGCCTTATCTTCTGCCTATGCGTATGCTCTCCTGTGATTGATATTTTGGGCTGCGATGACTGGCTTGTGAAGAAATGGGGTAAGGTGCTGTGATAGAGGGGATGAATCCCTGAGGCTTGGCCGAGGGGGCTGTTGACTGGCAATGAGCTGTGCTCCTATGCTGGATATTTTGGATAACTTGGTTCTCATCTCTTTGGCACTGTGTATTACTGTCGATTTGTGAAATGCTGAAGGACCCTGGTCCTAATGATGCTTCTACTATTGTGGCTTAAGGACCTCGGGTCCAAAAGTGGGTTTTGGATTAGTTTTCGGATATTTGGCTGAGATAGGTTGGTGAAATATGGGTATCGATTCTAATATTGCCGGATGATGCGGCCCACAGAAGGCGGAATGGTGCCACTACCCTAGGGTGGTCGGGAAGCCTAAATGACTTTAATAATACTATGCTTGCTACTGTCTAATGGCAATGGTGGAGAATATAGGTGTGCAGCCGTTGGATGACTGGAAAAAGATTTGGTACACTGGCGATCAATGGATAATGATACAAGGAGGGCTTTAGCAGCATGAGTGTAAGATGATGGATTGTAATTTTATTAATTCTTGTCATTTACTTTGATTGGTTGTAAACAATTGTTGTAATTTACATTGTAATTAATTGTGAAATTTAATCTTGTATCAATTGTTGGATTGTAATATATACTATGTTTGGTTCGTACATGGACTGTTTTAATGTTTTCAGTTATGATGCTTTTATGATTGAACTTATTGATATATTATTTGCTGTATTGAGATGATGTTGTATGATTATTAAAATGCTTTATATTGTTAAATGTGTGAATTTAAACGGTTGGTAATTGATCGACATTATGTTTTGACACCGTGTTAAAAATTTTGAATTACGGCTAATTACCATTTAGTGTCGTTTAGCTTAAGCTAATAGTTTGGGTTCTCACAACCCGCGTGGCGAGGAGCAACAGCGGCCGATCGGACGAGGCAGCGCGGTGCGGCATCATGCGGGGGAAGCAAATTCTATGGAGCGGATCCTTACAGTGAGGCCGCGTTCCTCCACCATTTGATCTTTTCCTCCTGTTTTTTCTCTCTCCTAATGTACGTCAAATACGAAAGGTCTCTCCCAAGCAGGGTTTCAAATTTCGACGAAATTTCGCGAAATTTCACGAAATTTCGGCCATTTCGCTGGAGCTCGAATTTCCACTCTTTCGGGCAAAAAAATTCGGTTGCACATGAATTCAGGCCAAATTCAAACAGAATTCAAAATTTTGTCAAAATTCGTCAAATTTTTTATGAAATTCAGTCAAATTTTAATACCAATTTCGGCCATTTGCACGACTTGAATTCGAAATTACCGAAATTTCGGTAATTTCGGTAATTTCGCTAGAGCCCGAAATTTCTGTTCAACCGAATTTGAAAACCCTGCTCCCAAGACCCCGTTCCATAGAATTTATTTTTTCGTGCGGACGAGCAGACGCGCGTGGACGCGGGCTGGCGACTCGATCAGACGGCGTGTGCAGCGGCTCGCGCGGAATCGCGCAGCGATGAAGGAAGCGGCGACGTGGCCTGCCTGGTTGCGCCCCCTCCCTGCCTCGTTCTCTCTCAAGATTTTCATGTGTTACACGAGGCCCCGAGTTGTCTGCATCATTTATCAGTAGACAGTTACTTCACAATTCACACGATGAACTGATGAAGACCACAGCTGGGCAGGTCAGTCCCAGCTTAAATTCGTACCATCTGTCTCTCTCATACAGCACAGGCTCGTCCTGTGTCTCCTCCTCCTCAATAAGTTCGCACTGCGCGGCTGCTCTCGTACACTACACAGACAGCCGACTCGATCGTCCTGTTTAAATCTCGTTCTCCCTGCCTGCCTATCAGCTATTCAGCTGCCATGGATTCCACTCTCTTCGTCGTCGGCATCATAGGTATGGACGTAGTACTCATGCAAGACCCCCTCTCTCTCTCTCTCTCTCTCTCTCTCTCTCTCTCATATTTCTTTGTTTAAGCATATCTTTTTCCGTGTTGCAGGCAACATCATCTCAGTACTGGTCTTCATTTCTCCCATGTAAGCATGCATGCCATAGTTTTTCTTCTTGCATTTAACCAAGCATTTTTTTGCTTATACACGTACGGGCGCATGCATGCGCGGTGCAGCAAGACGCTCTGGGGGGTCGACGGAGGAGTTCGAGCCGGCGCCGTACGTGTCCACGCTCCTCAACGCGCTGCTGTGGCTCTACTACGGCGTCACCAAGCCCGACGGCGTCCTCGTCGCCACCGTCAACGGGTTCGGGGCTGTCATGGAGGCCATCTACGTCGTGCTCTTCCTCGTCTACGCCGCCGATCATGCCACAAGGGTGAGCCAAGGATCGATCGATCGAACAATACATGTGCTAAACATAACCAAGTCACCCTGACAGTTGACACTGAAAAAACATCAAGTCACCTGTACTTTTTGCGATTGGTCGGTTTTGTTGGTTGAACTCTAACCTTTTACATGTGGCGCACGCCAACTTGCATTCACTGAGACGGCCATATTTAACTTTCCATTTTATTTATTTTTGAACAAGGGTGTCTCTGATCAGCCCTGTCCAAAAATATTCATTCACTAAACTTTCGTAGTGATTGTTTCTCTAGTCCCATTTTTTTCCAAATTAATTGTTTCTTTTGGGTCATACTTCTTTCCCTTTCAAAACACGGCCCTACGTATTTCATAATTGTTTCAATTGAGTCATGCTTTTATTGGGATTTTCTTGTGTTTTCTAATACAGTTTAAAAAATAATTAGGTATGTCTGGATAGGCGGGACATGGATTTTTTTAAAAAAAATAGTTCAAACACCCTATGACGAGATCTAATAATCCTTATTTTACCATTTATCTGTAATTAACATTATGGGTAAATGTGACGTCATACGGCTATTAAGTATATCCCTTATAGTCTTAAGGGAGAAGCCAACTAGGTGGTCGTAAAGTTCTTCTACGACCACCCCTATAGTTGTAAGTTTTTCTACGACTACAACGTGATCGTAAGTTCTTCTACGAACACCTCTGGTCGTAAGTTCTTCTACGACTAGTACCCAGTCGTAACTTTTTCTACGACTACTCTCTGGTCGTAAGTCCTTCTACGACCAGTACAGTCATGACTACCTCGTAGTTAGTTGGGTTCACTTGCCTGTAGGCTCAATTAATTACAGGATCTGAGCAGCCAATATACGTTATTATTCTCTCGAGTAACTGCATGTACCCCACCATTATCTCTGATTAGTAACTGCCAGACGACACGACGTGGAGGAGATTATTACTTCAGTAATTACTACCATTATACGGAATAACGAGGCTTCCTTGACTTCAATTTTTTCGAGGAAAACGGCAATAGCTAACGACGAATGGCCCCCGTGTCATGTCAGTACACATTGTTGGGTGGATGATCCACGTGTATATACTACTAGTACTATGCCAATATGTCGTTCAGATTCTAAACTTTTTTTGGCGAAATAGTGTCTTTTGACGATCGATCAGCTGAAATGCATATAACAAATTGACAAGGTACAAGAGCTGGCCTAACGATTAATAAGGCAGGCCCGCACTGCTGTTTCGTGGGCCTTGTTTCTGTGTTGGCTTGCACTTCACTAGGAGATGCACTGTTGCTTCACTTGCGCAAACACAGAGCAACACATACCCACAATTAGTTGCCATTCAGAATTTACAAAAAAAATGTTTGCAATTGTTCCATTTCTCAGTCAGTTTTGACAGTTTTGATGTGTACCATTTTACCCCTTTCTGTGAACCATCTGCCTCTGCATATTATGTGATATATCAACGAAAGATCTGTATCTGAAACCGTGTTTACTTGTGAATGTGTGGCAAACAGAAAACGGTGATCACCACAAAGTGCGTGGAGTACATGCCTTTCTTTCTATCCTTCTTCCTTTTCTTCAATGGAGGCGTCTGTGCCGTGTATGCCATATTTGACAGAGACATCTTCCTTGGGGTAAATAATTTAACCTACTGCAAACAAAGCTATTTACTCCTCATCTTTTCAGTGGCAACCCCATGCTCGATGATACAACAGATAAAATGGAAACATGAACACAGTAATTGAAACATGAACACACACATACAATAGACACATATTCTTCCTAGATCTTTATATTGTTGGATTGATTTGCTAGGTTCTTGTGCATATTTGCGCGCCTTTTCAGTTTGCTTTGGTCTGTGTGATGTGCATATAACGCTGCATATCTTACTCCAAAGGACATACAAGTAGGGAACATCAAATTTCTTGTTATTTTAACTCGCACTGGTCAAATAGTACTAATTTGTCTGGGCTGCCTGCATGCCTTCCATTTCTACCCTTGCAGACTTGTAGTATTATGTTAGTGCGATCCTTAGTTTTTTCTCTATGTCAAATAGTATTATGATCGATGCTACTTACGATAATGTTTGCAGATCCCAAATGGAATAGGATTCTTCGTGGGCACCATCCAACTGATTATCTATGCAATCTACAAGAACAGTAAGGTCTCTCAAAGCAGTAAAGAAACAGCAGATGATGGATGGCAGGCTTCGGCTTCTCTTCTGGCCTCCAACGCCAGACATGGTCAGGAAGATGCATCAAGCCACGTCTAGTAAGCGGTTCTGTGCGATAGATTGGTGTGAAAAGCAGTCAAACTTCACAAGTGTACCAATATTGCAGTGAGTACTGTTTAGTTATGTAAAGTTTTGTTTGATGAATACAGTCGTAAATATCATGCTCGGTGTTAATCCAGTTTCATTTTAGCCTGAAGTGCAATGCTGGATAGATCCATACACTATATATTTGAGTAGTGGGATTAGGGCAGGAGCGAGAGGATGATCAGGAAAGAAGAAAGGGAAAGAGTGGATTGTATTGGGCATTGAATTTTACCGGATGTTTTTTTTTTGTGAGAGATACATTTTAATAATTCTTTTCTGTTGCGCTCCACATTTAGTCATGATAGAAATGTGGAAAGTTAAACCGAGGAAGCCAATCTGAACAACCCCATTTGGAACATGGAATCTCGTAGTATTCTTTTTTAAAAGAAAAACTCTCTGATTTATATTAATAACTTAATGAGTAAAGTACATAAGTACCCAACTTTTACATTGAAGGTTATAGACGAACAACATGTCATCATCAAGTCCTTAGGTCGATAATGTGCTGGGCTTCTTTATCTTCATCGTCATCGACTCCGTATCTTGCAACTGTGTCTTGATTACCGATAAACACGGCAAAGGAAACTAGATTGTCGATAAACTACATTGATGTGTAGGACATATGCCTCGGTAGCAGTGTTGTTCATTGAAAAAAAAATCAGAGGTGATTTATTTGTACCCTTCTCGTCCCGGTGTCGATTTTCGATATATGTGTCATCATCGTCGTCCAGGTGAGTCGATCCGATAAAATCCATCGTGGGTAAATAAAATCTAGCTAAGAATTCTCTAGAGAAGAACAAAACTAGAAAATTTTAATTTAGAAAGAAAAAAGAAATTAAAAAATCTAAAGTTATTATGGAAAAATCAACCGGTCCCCCACCCCACTCAACATCGGCGAAAACGCGGGAGAAAAGAGGAGAGGGACTGACATAGTTGCAGCCAGCGACTAGGGTTCCTAGTAGCGGCCCCGATATGCAACTGGTATGGAATCTCGTAGGATTCCAGCAAAATTCTTGTAAAAATACTGTGAAACTCCAAATATCCCTTGTAGTAAAGTTGATGGAATATTAGTGTTAGAGCTACCTCCACAGCTTAATGTTCTTTTCAAAGAATAATAATGTATCTTGTTTTCATTTCTGATTCCCAATTTTTTTAACTCTGAGGCTTTGTTTGGCAAGCATAAATTTCCGCCCATCCACGCGCCTTGATTCTTACTTTTTCATGTTGTATTAATCGGCCATGATGTTTGTCTGTAGTATGTGCCCTTCAATTGTTATTATTATATTTTTTGCGACGAGCCCTTCAATTATTTGGGAGTACATTCAGGCTCAATTATCCTGAGTTATACCGGCTTGCCATTTCCAAGTTATTGACGACTAGGATTGCTACTTGCAAAAGAGTTGTGTAAATCTCAGTTTAGTTCACAAATCACAACAATAGGGAGGACTAGTAGAACGATTCTTCTTCTGTTTCATTTTTGAGAGAGGAGAACGGTGTTTAGTTGTACTTCGTTGGTTTTAGTGTAACTAGCTGGCCAGCGTATTTGCACGATTAGATTTATTTTGAAGTTTGTATAAATATTTGAAAATATATTTGCGTATCTTATAGACTATTTAGACTTTTAACATATCCTAAATATTGAAGATGACAATAGAAGCTTAAAGGAAATTACAACATTAGGAATGTAATCGAAGTATGAGCTTTGATAGAAGAAAATTATTGAGAATAATAAGTTATTAGGGTTCTTAGAAACTAACCACTCTGCATCATGCATAGATCCTGTAGCTGCATGTTCCTATATTAGTTTTTTTTTCCAAATTATATGCATGCACATGTACTTCTATTTAATCTCAAGCAATATGTTGATTATATGTGCGAAAAATTATCTTATTAGTTTACATGGTATAATGTATTAGAGTATTTTGCTCACAAATACACCGATGGACCATGGACGACCTACCTCGAACTTATCTTCCCTCACACGTCGGCTGCCCCACCAAACCGTGTGACTTCTATCTCTTCTTTCTGTCACGGTTTTTTGCTTTAACCTCTAACAATAAGCCCAAATCTTGATCGATCCCTCAGTTACTACCACTTCCAATGCAATACTTTATCACATATTTATCTTCTATTTCTCCCCAATTTTTTCTCATTGCTAATCTTTGCAACATCAACACGCATACACATGCAACCGTCACCGATCACAGCTAGAGACATGTTTCATGCTCTCTCTGGTGACCCCTATGATATTCCCTATGGTTGCGCCATCTCCACTCCAAACTTTTTGCTCCTCTGCCTCTGTATGCCCGCGCTTCTATTCGTACAGATGCATGCATATACATACGTATGCATGATGTTATACATGCTCGACGTTATTTTCTCTCGTGTCGGTCGCTCCTCCTCTTCAACGTTGGCCAAATCAACATTGTGACTTCCTCACTAACTGTGGCGACCTCACATCTTTACTAATATTTGCTTTAGTCATTGTCTAACGATATGGAGAATCTTTTCTCCATCGCCGACGATGACGTGCTCCTCATCGATGATGGCACGCTCCTAACTATCCAATGACCACATATCATCTATAGCTCGTCTTCAATACAGAAGTTCATCTCCTCTCTGGCAGGGCTTCCCCATCATCAAGCTTCTTTGGTCACTAACTTCTTCAACAATGTCGATGCTCACCACTTGTCATCGTTGCCCTTGGCTCCTTCAACACTAGAGTTTCTCTTCAATGGCTCCAATGAGCAGCACAACATTGTCATCATCTTCGTCACCGCCGCCTCGACTTTTCACTTCCCTGTGGGTCAATGTCTTCTTGCAGGATAATTCGATGCTATTGCACTCTTTCGTGGTCCCCTCTAACACCATTCGTGCTATCCTTGTTATAACTTGTATTTTTTAATCAAAACTTTAGATGTTTTTTTTTTGTTTTTATTTCAAAGGAAACAACAATAGAAACACATGACCTTTAGCGTGAACATGGTGGCTTTTTTTGTGTCTCCTCTGATACCATTTGTATCATCCTCGTTATAACTTTTATTTTTATTCAACATTTTAGTTATTTTTATTGGAGTTCGTATACAAATCAAATTGCTAAATTTATTCCAAATTTTATTTATTTAGGGATTTTACTTTAGAATTCATACGGAAATCAAATTGCAAATTTTTATTTTATTTTTTATTTGGAATTTTAGTTCTTTTTTCTTGGAATTTGTATATGAATCCAATTATTAATTTTTTTTAAAAAAATTCATTTAGAATTATAGTTATTTAGGGATTTTACTTTCGAATTCGTATTGTAATCAAATTGCTAATTTTATTTTATTCTTATTTCAAATTTTAGTTATTTTTTGTTGTATTTTGTATACAAATCTAACTGCCATTTATTGTTTAATTTTTATTCTAAATTATAATCATTTGAATTCGTATTGAAATCAAATTGCTAATTTTATTTATTTTTATTCCGAGTTTCAATTTTTTGTTGGATATTGTATACAAATCTAATTTCTAATTTTATTTATTTTTTATTCTAAAATATAATTATTTAGAGATTTTACTTAGAAATTCGTCTTCAATGCTAAAGATTCATCTCCTCTTTGCAAGGCTTCCCCATTATCGATCTTCTTTGACCACTAAGTTCTTCAACAACGTCGACGCTCATCACTTGTCATCACTACGCTTGGCTCCTTCAACACTGGACTTTCTCTTCAAAGGCACCAGCAAGCAGCACGATATTGTATTCATCTCCGTTGTCGCCGCCTCGACTCTTCGCTTTCACGTGGATCAATATCTTCTTGCAGGATAAATCGATGCCATTGCACTTGACGAGGATCTAATAATCCTTATTTTGCCATTTATCTATAATTAGTATTATAGGTAAATATGACGTCACACGGCTATTAAGCATATCCCTTGTAGTTGTAAGGGAAAAGCCAATCAAATGGTCGTAAGTCTTTCTACGACCATCCCTATAGTCGTAAGTCTTTCTACGACTACCATGTAATCGTAGGTCCTCCTACAATTACTTCTGGTCGTAAGTTCTTCGACGACCAGTTCCTAGTTGTAAGGTTCTCTACGACTACCCCCTGGCCGTAAGTTCTTCTACGGCCAGTTCTGTCATGACTTCTTTACAGTTAACTGGGTCCACTCGCCTGTAGGCCCAATTAATTAGGAGATCTGAGCAGTCAATATACGCACTTATTCTTTAGAATAACTGCAGATAGCGCACCATTATCTCTCTGATTGATAACCGTCAGGCAACGTGGGGAGGTTACTACTCCGGTGATTACTACCATTATTACGAAATAATGAGGCGCCTCTTGACCTGGAACGATTATCTCTCCACGTACTATAAAAAGACTTCTTTCAGAGAGAAATGAGAGGACATTTTGAGAGGCAATCAGTAGCAGTATAAACGTAAGTCTTTCCACTGATTGTAACTAGTATACCCAATACAATACACACAGGAGTAGGGTTGTTATTCTCTCTGGAGAAGGCCCAAACCTGTATAAAAATCTCAGTGTCTTTTCTGTTTGCGTGATCAATTGTGGAGACCCCCTGAATCAAACAATCTTTACGTAAGATCGGTTCTAAAACACCGACAGTTGGTGCCGTCCGTGAGGATCTTCTGGTAATTCCTTGTCAACAGTTCTTTCTTTTCTCTTTGATGCTTCCATGGCAGGGGAGTAGAACGAGGAGAACTGGTTCGACTTGACCGATTACGCAGACGTCGATATGGATGTCGATTTCGATTATGAGCCGAGTATCGAGTCATCTAGTGGTATTGTCGTCTCTGGAGATCTTCTATCAGATCTTGGAGACCACATCACCAGTGGAGTTGAGGAGGGATCCTTATCCCCCACAACACTACATCCAGTTGAGGGACTAGTTTCCTCAGGAGGCAAGGGTCGACACGACCACAAACAGGGCTACCTCAAGACAAACTCACAACACGACGAGAGTTTTTCCTCCAAGTGTTCGAGTCCCCTTAAGGCAGTACGACTTGGCAAGACAAGTTCTGAAAGCCATCATTCCAAAGCTTCATCGGCACCTGATGGTCATTTCTCTCCGGTTAATCTCGCAGAGGAGGGGATCAAACACACTTTTCCTGCAAGTTCAACCATCCCATCGCAGGACACACCTACGGACGGAGATGGTTATAACCCGGAGTTCCCCTTCCTAGAGGGGTTTACTCCAAGTCGCCAGATGGTGTCTCTCGACTACTCCTCAAGTGAGGAAGCCTCGAGCGCAAGTGGAGGTCATCAACGGGAGGTCTTCATCATTCCCTCTGATAAGAATAATTCTCCCAGAAGCAGGATTGATGATACTCCCCGACGGGCACACACTACGTCCCCTCGTGGCAATAGCAAGAGCACCGTCGCTGGTGAACGGGGTGAACACCTTGATGAACGTGCGGAAAATCCTCAACATTCTCGCACTCCACTGAAACCAATTCAAGGGTCTGATATACGGTTAATCCTCACCATGGTTAGGGAGCAACAACAGGGCATGCGCACGATCTTCAAATTGGTCAATAGAAGCAGGTGAATTAGAGGAACTTGGCAAGTAATCCGATGAGGGTAAATCGGAGAAGGGGAAGACATTTTCATCAAAGATAACATCGTAGCTAATGTACACACAATTTGTGGGAACATGAAGACATTTATAACCTTTGTGGAGAGAGCTATACCCAAGAAAAACACAGTTTTAGAGCGAAACTGAAGTTTATGAGTATTATAGGGCTGAAGATGTGGCCAACAAGCACACCCAAAAACTTTAAGGAAGGTATAGTCAGGTACTTCACCTAAGAGCCTTTCAAGAGGTGTTTGTATGTTAATAACACTTGAAGGCAATCTGTTTATAAGAAAACAGGCCGTGGAGAAGGCATCACTCCAAAAAGGAAAAGGAACGGATGCATGTGCAAGAAGAGTTAGTCCAGTTTCAACAATGTGACGATATTTACGTTCAGCGGTGCCATTTTGTTGATGTGTATGGGGACAGGAAACTCGTTGAAGAATGCTAAGTTTTTGGAAGAATGAGTTTAACTTATGGTACTCACCTCCCCAGTCAGATGGAACATGCATGATTTTATGCTTAAGTAAGCGCTCAACATGTGTTTGGAATTCGAGAAAGACATTAAATACATCACATTTACGCTTGAGCAAATAAAGCCATGTAAACCGACTATAAGCATCCACGAAACATGGTATCAGAGCTAAGAGATCTTGAGTTCAAGACTCGGTTGATGCAATTAAAAATAACAATTGTAGCCCACTTCTATTGCACGTCTTAGGCCTGAAGGAGCCTATACGTGAGGGGGGTATTGAAGTATAAGTGAATTATCTGCCTTTTCTCATCAGCTTAAGCTTTTGGGTGAACTGGTTGGTGCATGCAACTCAATAGGGAGGTGGAGGAAGAGCGGAGGGGGTTGGGGCGCGTGGTGACGTGGTGGCATGGGTGAGAAACTCACCGGCATGGCCGAACGGCAGTGGGGCGGCGGTGGCGCGAGCGGCGGTGGCGCGAGCGGCGGCTCCGGGCGAACTCGGGAGCTTCGGCTTTTCTGAGATTTTGAGCTTGGGGAAGGAGGGGGAAAAAGAAATGGTGAGAGAGGGGGCTAGGGAGATGCACTGAGCAGCTTCTTATAATTGGATGGGGGAGAAGGATCCGGGGGAGGAAGTTCCAGGGGAGGTGGATGCGGCGCCGTGCGGGCGAGCGGCAAGGGCGCCATGCGACCGCGCTCAGGAGGGCTCAGGTGCGGGCGTGCGTAAATGGAGCTAGGAAGAACTGAGTTACTGAAGGTACTATTCCTTCACTTGAAAACAAGGGTGTTACACGTATTGTGCCTGTTGTTTCTATTTTTTTTTCCCTGGAAAGGTGTCATTTGCCTTGGTAAGAGCTTGTTCTGGGTGGAGGGGATTAGGCCCAATTTCGTCGGATAAACAAGGAAAATGAACTAATATCCACTCCCATCCAAAAGGATTATACCTAATTTCTTCCTTTCCAAACAAGCTCTAGAGTGGAACAGAATATCTTAAGAGAACTTGGTTTACCATTAGAACGAGCTATCTAATTCTGACTACCCTGGAGAGTAAATCTCTATTACTATCTTATTATAGCAAAGAAAAAAAAAGCCGTCGTGTTCGCTTTTAAAGGCTAAAAATTATCATATTAATCGGTAGAAAAAGAAAAATATCCATACCGTCTATTCCGTTGGATCAGACTATACTGGTGTAGATTAAATAAGATATTATGCCAATTTGAATAGAATACAACGCGTGAGGGGATTGGACTGTCTGATGCTATAGGTACGGAGTGAAAAAAGAAAGAAAAATACTCGATCAGGATTCTACATGGATTCTATCACGTCGGGCATCACGGCAACTCCACTCGACGGTCACCAGCAGCCAGGGGCGGAGCTGGGCCTCGGGCCTCTCGGGCAAGCAAAAAACTGCAGCTAAAAATGCTAAATGCCACCGTGTGCTGTTGCAGCTTGACCTAAAACACCTTGGGCCGGCCCGAGGCCCAGGTGGGTGCTGGCTCCGCCCCTGCCAGCAGCCATATATGGGCCCAGGTGAGTTAGCCCAGATTACTTTGATCGCTCCACATTAATGGGCTAATCACACATTATTTCTATTCTCTAGCATACAAAGGTTGCATCGTGTATTTCCTAATTTCCTGGTCTATTCCATTTACTCCTTCTAGCAAGAAACAATGTAGACTGCAATTGAGTCAAATTACAATGGTGCAAATTAATCGTATATATGTTTGAATCCACGGTGAATATTGAGTCAAATTACAATGGTGCAAATTAATCGTATATATGTTTGAATCCACGGTGAATATGACTAACAATTTTATCCATAAAGTTGTAATGTGTCAATATACTATAGCTCTACCATTAAAAAAAGTAGAATGCGTCCGATATGAATCATGATTTATCCATGGATAAATAAAAGAGTAAACAGGCCGGATATGCATGCAAGTATATCGCTAATGGCCCAGGGAACATAAACTCCTAAATCGAGCTGTCTATCTATGGGCTTCGGCCAAGAGGTCGCCCCGTCGATCGGATTCTTTCCGTCGCTGTGGAGATAAGATAATACAGAAACATTGTTGATTTAATTAGTATTGCGCATCACGACAACATATCTTTCAGGGCATATGAATCGATTTAGGTTCTTTTCGTATTTTCTAAACTAATACAAATATGAATTCAAATATTATCGAATACGAATCGAATATCTACGTAATTCGGTCGGAGTTAGATATCCTTGTAACTTACGTAATGACAAGATATTTATGATACTTTATCCTCATACATAACATACTTAATCATTATAGTTTATCTATTTCACCTAAAAACATGAATTCATATTAAACTAAAAATATTCATCCAGCTAATTAGCTATACTGCAGTAAAATATGTATATTTTTTTTTATTGAATTCGAATACAAATACGAATAGTGCGGATAAAATAACGTTTCGGATGACAAAAGTCCATACAATATTCGTATTCATATTTTTTTTATGTGATTATGAATACGAATAGAAGAGAAATTGCTAATCGGATGGAATTTTTTTTAACCATATTCGTATCCTATCGAATACGGTAGTCGAATAAAATGGATAATTCATAACCGATTGACAACCACCTAAGTTATATTCTTTATACTAAAATGGATAATGGATAATGGCGGCGGCGGCAGATTCGGCCTCGACGTCTACCACCCGATAATTTTGGTCCCGGGCTTGAGCTGCCCCGACCTGGAGGCGCGGCTCACGGAGGCATACACGCCGTCGCTGCCGCGCTGCGGCGCGCTCATGGGGAGTGGGTGGTTCCCGCTGTATCAGAACACCTCGGAACTGGTCGACGACGACTACGTGCCGTGCTTCAAGGAGCAGATGAACCTCGTGTACGACCCCGTCCTCAACGACTACCGGAACCAGCCCGGCGTCGAGACGCGCGTGCCAAACTTCGGCTCTGCCCACGGATTCTCCTCAAAGAATGACCCGTAAGTCATGTACAATCCATTAGTTACCGCTCCCTTTGGTCACAAAAGAACGCCGAAACGATATTCTTGTGTTGTGGCCGGAGGCAGTAGCTAGACCCCTCTCAGTACAATACGTTTACTGATTTACGCGATGTGTTTCTTGTGGGAGAGCTAGCTCTTTATGCATGCCATGCCACTCGATCTGGCAGTTGTAGATTACTTAATTGGTATGACATACTCGATGTGCAGGGATCGTAACGTAAAATGCCTGATAAGAGTCCGCGAAGAACTGGAAGGGCTCGGGTATCGTGACAGAGAGACCCTTTTCGGAGCACCCTACGACATACGGCACGCTCCACCGCCGCCGGGGCAGCCATCTAAGGTGTTCTCCAACTACTTCGCTCGTTTCAGGGAGCTGGTGCAGCACGCGAGCGAGAAAAACCAGAACAAGCCGGTCATCCTCTTCGGGCACAGCTTCGGCGGCAGGCTCGCCCTCGAGTTCCTCAATTCGACTCCCCTACCATGGCGGAAAAAGTTCATCAGGCACCTGCTCCTCATCTCGCCTACCGTTCCCACGGGCTTCATGCAGGTGGTCTCGAACCTCGCCTCCGGGCCGGCCGTCGTCAAAGTCCCGACCGTTCCGCGGTTGGCTTTGCGGTCAATGTGGAGAACCTTCGCGAGCTCCCTTTTATCCCTCCCATCTCCTATGGTTTTTGGGCACAAGCCGTTGGTGATCACCAAACACAAGAACTACTCGGCGTACGACACGGCGGATTTCCTTACCGACCTCGGCTTCAGCGCTGACGGGATCGTGGCCTTCACGAAACGAGTGCTTCCAACGACGCTGAGCATTGAGGCGCCAATGGTACCGACGACATATATCAACGGTGTGGGCGTCCGGACACCGGAGCAGCTGGTGTACTGGGAAGGTAACTTCGATGTGGCTCCAGATATTGTGTACGGCGATGGGGACAGCAACATCAATTCGGTTAGCGTGTTTGCGTTCGAGAAGGAGCTGCGTAGGCAGCAAAGGCAGAATAAGGTGCACTTCAAGTTCGTCGCGATTGCCAATGCTACGCACTCCGGTATTGTCACTGAACAACAATCGCTCAACAGAGTGATGGCTGAAATTCTAGAAGCAAATCACTGATGAGTAGTCAACACATATGTTTGTGCGCGTGTGTGTGTGTCTGAGGGTAATAATAATCTTCTGAATTCGTGAAGTGCACTCTGTGCACCATGTCACTGTTTCGAGAAAACCCATATCATTTGTCTTGCATTAGTAAAGTGGCGCTGCACGCTGATATACGACCAGAAACAGTGTTGCCATTGCGCCGTTTTTGCTATGGGCGGCTCTGTTGCTATTCTGTCATCCAGATAGCGTTCCACATGCCGGCGGATCCAGCTATCGGCCGAGCGCCTCCATGCCAAAGGCGCACCGAATACGAGTGCACGCGGCGTGTCCGGCGCTCCTGCCGCACGTCCGCCAAAGAGCTCACGTGTGCATGGTTGAAGAAGTTGCATGCACAGATTGTGTGCTCTTGCCAATATTATATCGGCTCGAGGTAGTGGTAGTACAGTTCTGCACGTTTCAGCAGATGAATTGAAAAGGACGTCAAATAGGATGGTGTAGACTACAGCTGACTAAAAAGTTTTTCCATGTTATCTGCAGACTAAAGAAAATTTTTACAATAGATTTCTCTGAGTTGTCTACAAAGACTCTTTTCTCTTTTAATTCTTGAGTGAACCTAAAAAATATTGTGATCAACACTAAGTTTCATCTTTGTACATTATTTGTGTTGCGCAGAGCTCTCGTATTTTTACAAGTGCTAAACTCGTACAAATGAAAAGCGCTCAAGGGACGATCGAGATTCGAGCGTTGCTCAGGTGGCTAGCTCTGCCGTCGTGCTAGCAGTCCACCCGAGTTTGATCCTATAGGATTGCACTCGCATGCTTAATCCGAATAATTAGAATAGGGTACACAAATCTGTGTACGTTTAGTGAGTGAGAAAACGCACCTCGATCCATGCCATGTGATGTCTTGATGCCTCCACAGAAATTCCCAGGGCGTAGTTTTTTCTCCGGCATGAAAGAAGGCGAGGCGCTGAGCGCAGCTACTAGCTTCACGTGAAGAAAGAAGACCAGAGCGAAAGACAGAAGGAGCGGAGGTGCTGCACGTCACGTAAAGACGTGAGCGGGAGCGAGAATTTTTTTTATTATTTAATCTTTTATTTAATTTTATTTTAAAGTTAACTTCTCGTAAATTTTATTTCTAATCCTGATCTCTTTTATCACGCCACCACCCGTGCCGTGATAAAATAATACTGTCACGCCACAGGATAAGTCCCCAAAATCGTACTTTTTGTCACGCCACTGGTGGTAGCGTGACAAAACAACACTGTCACGCCACCATCAGTGGCGTGACAAGACTTTGATCAGAAATGGGCTGACGCGACAGTGTTGTTTTGTCACGTCACGGGTGGTGGCGTGACCAAAGGGGTCAGAATTAGAAATAAAGTTCGCGATGGGTTAATTTTCAAATAAAATTAAAAAAAATTAAATAATAAAAAAAATTCGAGCGAAGACCAGGGCGCAGTTTTTGTCCAGGTGGGGTGCTTGCTTCATTTCGTGCACGTCACGTCCAGAGCGGCAGCGGGTCCAACGTTCCAAATCCGAGCGCATCCACAGCCGAGCCGAGCGCAGCGTTTTCTGCAGCGGCGCGAGAACCGGAGCGATTTCTTTCCTGACGAAGCTGAGCGCTATTTTCTCCGGATCGAAGTTTCTCTGGAACGAGGTCTCTCTGGCCGAGCGGAGAAACAGAGCAAAGACAAGGGAAAATTCCAACAGATTCTACTATGAGACGTAGCCTTCTTGCAATAGGACGTCTTGTACTTATATCTATCCTATAAGATAATAAAGGTTGTCATTTCGTAAGTCAGATCGTCAAGCATGTATCTGCCCCGAAGACCCGAACTCGATCACTGGACTTTTGGGCCTGTTCTAAACGCTTGCCTTCTCTCTCCAGGTTCCATCTTTTGAGAGTTCTGCATCTTGATGTTTCTCACTGGAGTAACATCATCTGTGATTTGACTATCATATGCAAATTTTACCTACTGAAGTATTTCAAGACCACAAGCTCACATAGCTCAACTTTATTTGGAGATAGCCGCTGGAATTAGACTACCAAAACAAATTCGAACACCGCGGTATCTTAATACACTAGATATAGCTGCCGATTTACTAGGTTTTCCGGAAGATGTTTGTGAGGTAACATCATTGTCAAATATAACTGTTCGTAGCAAATGGCTGGAAAAGCTGCCTAATGGGATCGGCAAAATGAGAGCCCTGCGCACTTTAAAAGGCTTGAGCTCATTATACGGCAGCTCGGTGGAGGACGTCGGGGATCTTGGCGAGCTGAGCAATCTAAGGGAGCTTGAGCTCATTGTTGATTCGGAAAGTGATGCCGTATCTGCTGTGTTGTGCTCCATCCGTAAACTCGGGGATTGCAACCTCCGGTCTCTTGTTTTATGGCCCTCTTTGTTTAGATTTAGCTTTTTGGTTTATAGCTTAAAGTCAGTTTTTTGGTTTAATCAGCTTTTAAGTCAAACTTTGTTGTTTGGTAGTTAGATTTTTTGTAAGATGTTGGTTTATTGAGTTGTGTGTGAAGAATGAAAGGTCTAAAATGCCCTTAAGAGTTTAAAAGACCTTGTTAAGCATGTATTTAAATTGTCATTTTTTCATAGGATCTGAAAATATGACGATACATTCATTTGTACATATGAAACAAAATAGATATCGCTCGTAGAAATGAATCAGGGGCGGACCCAGCATTCTGGCGAGCTCTGGCGTCTGCCAGAGCTACCGCCAGCCAGGAACCACCCCTCCCCCAAGCGCAATGGAAGAAATGAATCAGGGGCGGACCCAGCATTCTGGCGAGCTCTGGCGTCTGCCAGAGCTACCACCAGCCAGGAACCACCCCTCCCCCAAGTGCCAGCTGCTATCCCATCGGACGTTGCTTGAGAAGACGAGACTGGGCGTGCTTGGAGGCGTGGAGCTAGCTTCTTGAATGAAGATATGGGGCAACCGTCAACCGGGAAGGTAGGCCGAGGCCCAATTTGGAAGGCCCATCCCGGTGTCGCTGTCGAGCCGAGCGTCCTCCCATTTCCCCAATTGCTCAGGCCGATGTGTTCGTGCCAAAACAACCAATCGAGCGGCGCGGCGAGCGGTCAAATGGGCGCGGCCGCGCGGGGAGAAGCCGTGAGCGTGGCGCGGTAGCGGTGTGCTGCTCCCTGGAGGTGAGGATGGCTAGAGGAGCGGCAGCCCGCAGCCCTGCTCACGTGCGGCGCGCATAACCCTAGCGTCCAGTCGTGCCCCTTCTGCAACAAGGTCAGAGGTAAGGTGCTCTCTTTTTCTGTGCTATGCTCCAATCTAGCATTTTGGATGCGCAGTAGAACTTTCTAGACGTATTTTCCTTCTGATCTTGTTGCACTTCAAAATTTAATCAGAGGTGGCTTGGCCTTAAAATGTAAGGATTGTAGACAGTTCAGTTAAATGTTGTTTTCTGGTTGGGAGATTGGTTCTAACAGGATCAAATTAGACCGTAATAGCATCTTCGAGCCTCGAGGTTAAGGAGATTTGAAGTCCTCATAGAAACCGAAGGACGGACAATTGCCTCGAGTTTGGAATACCAACATTTTCGATTGGGGTCGATTGATCATCCTTATCCAAAATTAGCTGCGAGCGCGACTGCTACCATTATAGAAAGTGTGAAATGGAGTGATTGCTGTAGTAGTGCAGTTAATCCTTTGTACAGGTCTTTTGGACAAAATCTTTAAAGTAAACATGCGATGTAGCCTTGTACTTCTCAAAGGAAATCTAGCATGAAGTTTGATATAGTGTTTGAAATCCTCCAAAAAGGCGAGCAAACAGAGATGTTGCCTTGGGCTTCGTAGAGATGTTCTAGGTCTCAAGGATGTTTATATACTCCGAAACGATTCATTTTATTAGTTCATCGAGCACTTGTTCTTAAAAAAAGAGTTTAGTTGGAAAAAAAGCAATTAAAACGTGAGAACTTAAACCTATTATTAGTTCGTTGAGCGACGCAATGCGTCGAGCCATCGAGCGAGAACCGAGCGACTAGCGGTGCATGGCAAGACGGTGTTCGACGAGGAAGTGACACCGCCATACCTAAAATGTAATTCTGGGTCCGTCACTGAAATGAATATAGAAAGGTCAATATCAGTCAACCAAACAAAATAACACGGTAACAAAATAATATTTAATCATACATGATGCAATTATCTTGTCACTGTAACACACACACACACACACACACACACATATATATATATATATATATACATATATATATATATATATATATATATATATATATATATATATATACATATATACATATATATATATATACATATATATATATATATACATATATATATATATATATATGGGTCTGTCTATTTAACATTCGACTGTTTTGTCATCACAAAATAGTCAGATTTTCAACCATTAGATCTAACAAGCAACGTACAAGATTAAACAACAAATAATACATAATACACAAACATACAGTGGACAATCCTTATTGGATTCCTGAATCCGGCCCGTTATGGCCTTTATGTGTTTGTGGCCCATTTTTTTTCTCTCCCACTGGCCGGTTATCTCTAACTTGGCCAGATTTTTTTGTTGGCCATCTTCAGCAAAATAAGAAAAAAAATATTGCAGGCCTCGGTGTGCTTTGGTCGGTCCATTTTCAGCCCAGTGACAAAAAAACATAGGGTGACGAAGAAATTTTAGAAGGCATTATGAGACTCCTTGGTCTATGAATTGGTTCCTTGCCAACAGTGAAACGACCACTAGCATTACTTACATCAGCCAAAAATTTATCCTCAGAAGTAGTATCATCAAAGTTTTCACATGACTGGACATTGGATTTAGCGATAAGATTTTTGTTATAAATTTGATCAGTCATGTCACAAAGCTTATTACACTTTTCGAAGAAATTCCTTTCACACAAAATTTGAACCTCTGAAGAATCCTAAAAAAATAGAAAATATAGGATATTTAATAAGGATACAGATAATAATGAAATAAGGTTCCAATAAATTAGCAAACAAAATCATGACACGACTACAGTTACATAATAAATTAATGAATTTTACATAACATTGCAAACTATAAAAACAGCAGAAATGAGCTGTAAATTAATAATTAAACACAAGGTAGACATACATACACCCTCAACACTGAGAGGCCTGGCCTTATTGTCCTTATTGAGTACAAACCAATCAGGAGCTTCCTTCAAGATATTAACGTTGAAATATACTCCTTGCCAAAAAATATATTAATGTTGTCAAAATGAATATTCCTTGTGTCTATACTGTATTCTAAAAAAACACAGATCCGAATTTCAAATTAATTGAATCACTCCTATAAATTTCAACAAAAAAAACATTTCCAAAATAAGTATTTGTATAAAAGAATCAACCATTATTAAAATAATAAAACTACAACAAAGAAAAACAACTAAATTAGCAATTCCGATATAGGGTCAGTCAAATTTTAGTTCATTTACAAGTTCATTATACACAAATTACAGTAATTTATTTATGTAATTTTTGTTCTTGATCATCGTAATTATTATTGAAATTTTTAATAACTCATATTTCCATCCCATTATTCCAAATCTAACGACATAAAACTTATCAACATTGCTTGGTTCAGGATGTATGAGCACCCACAGCAATATCTTATTATCTTTATTTGCAATAACACCTAAATACTGACGAATAGGGACCGAGGTATCAACAGTAAACCCCTCAAACCCATCAACCTCATTGATCACTTTCTTACAACAAGGAGAACTGATCAAACTTGAACCCAAACCATATATACCGTTTCTTGCTTACTATAGTTCAAATTACCTAGCAAATATAAAATACTTACAGTTAATAATATATATTGTCCTAATAAAAGAACTAAAGTTATACACAACCCTGCATAATATTGGGCAGACACATCTAATTTAATTAGTTGGTTGACTTGTATATGCATCCGTTAATCAGAAATATTACAGTAACATTCATCAAAAATTACACAATAAATGAGATACTGTAGACATTTCATATTACTACTATAAAGATATGATCACTACTTCAGTAATAATTATTTGTTGCAAATCAACTTAAATGAGATAACATAAACCTATGTACATGGTAAAGTATGGATTTTGTTTTCAAATATGGCAAAAAGAAAGAAAAAAATAAACCTAATCATCTAAAATCAGATTGCATAGAAAAGTGACCAGACAGACAAGTGAGATGCACATGCGACATCTAATTGCTCCGAAAATCATTAGTCGGTTAATCATAAATGGTGCCTCTTATCGTTAGTGGGACTTGATAATTCATGATAGTGCACAGCATGCATATGAACCCTACCTTTTATTATCTTGTCAAAGGCACTGACTATCTGAGAGTACACTAGGTGGTAGAAACTCGGTTTGATCATTCACCATTTCATCCACAAAAAATAACGCCAACTGAACCCTTAGTTCCAATGCACATTAATTTTGTTAAGGAATGTACTATCTCAGTATGTTTCTCCGACAAGCGAAAAGTTATGATGCATTCACATACAGAAGACATGATGTCTAAATCTTGGTCTTAGCATCCAATGCTACTACTAGTACTAGACCAAAAGTGCTAAGATACTTGGTTAACTTCTAAGCAAGATCTGTACTACTAGATGGACTGTGACATGTGGTAACACACTACTCTGAGAGCAATACAGCATGAGGAAAAACAGTGGAGTTTCCTGCTGTTCTTTCTTCCCCTTCTTTTGGTAGCAGTGGCAACAAGAATCACCAAACACAAATTGAGCATTAGTACTAGGTATCATCTGTCAAGTGCACTACCAAGAAATGGCAGTGCAGCAGTGGCAACATCAAAGGTCAAGAGACCTCAGTTAGTACAGCTATGAAGGCCTATAATGGTAGGGATGCAGGGAAGAGTTAGACTAAAACTTCTGCATTCAGAGGATAAAGATCCATCTAGGCCAGAAAACATGAATGGCCTGAGAACATTTATGCTCATATTTACAAAGGAGAAGAGAAAAAAGCAGCAGAGAGGCAATGGGTTAGTATATTTGATCACTGGGCAGAGGAACTAAAATCACCGCCGACGAGATCACCTAGACGCGGACGACTAGACCAGAACAAGTAACAATCACAAAGTGAATAGCAAAACAAAAAAAATAGACGAAATTGCAAATAACCCTAGGTATATTGTCATTGATTTCACAAAACCACAGGGTTAGCCTAAACTTTCACATAACCACACATATATTGAACATCTGTTGCAGCTTGCCCAACGAACCCGTCAGGATCTGTAGGTCGACCCGGACACCTTGCTGGCTCCTTGAGGCTGCCACGCAGGCATGCTGATGTGGTTAGGTGGATGTGCGGTATAATTCGAGGGAGCACGCGGAAAGGGTAACGATAGCGCTTGCTGCTACGTCGCGGAGAGTCCCTGCGCTCTCCTCCATGGAATCCAATTTGTTGATTCAACGGGTTTCAGCTGAGATGTGCCACCGCCACAATTTCATTTTTTTAGACGCCACCGTAATTTAGTTGATTTGTAAGATCTGTAGCATTGCCTTGGCATTGCAATTGCAGGATACACTAGTTGAGTTGTTGCCTAATTACGAGTATGATCCCGATTCCCGATTTCAAGGGCACTGAGTAATATCGCAAGTCGATCGATACCACTACTAGTCTGAAGAGGTCTTTAGAAGAGTCGCAGAAGGATTGGATACTGATGCACTCAAGGAAGACGTACATTGAGGACGAGACTTTGTGGACTTGAATGCTACACTCGCTTCTGCTTTGTGACGCTCCTTGCCACCGACGATTGTGCGTCAACCTCTTCCCTTTGTCGTGTTCCGCGTCGTAGGGGCTTCAAGTTGTCGTGAAAAAGCAAAGCTACAGTCGAACTGATCGCATCTGCCAAAACATGGGGTTTTAAACCCCACCGAGCTAATGTGACATCCCTTGGCCACATCAGTGTCATGACGTGACCGAGCGCACGAGCTAGCAAAGCAAAGTGGTGTACTTGCAACTGGACCCTCCTTGTCAGGAACCCAAGGGAGTTGAGCTTGATGGGTAGGTTGGGGCAAGCTGCAACAAATGTTCAATATATGTGTGGTTATGCGAAAGTTTGGGCTAACCCTGCAATACACCTGGGGTTATCTAAAATTTCCTCAAAAAAATAACAAAACCATTTTTCTTGGTGATCTGGGATTTCAGCTCCTGGGTATCAACACGAGCAAATTTCCGATGAGGCTGCATCTTGGCTCACTACCTCCAACCCAATTACCAGAAATGAAACTCCCTAAAGCAGTCCCCAAGCCCAATCAAACTACTCTTAAAGAACAAACCCTAGACGATGAACTCCCAGTGGATTGACTAATCGATGCCGAACTCTCCTGAGTGATATTTACACAAGATTCGAAGAACACACTTGCGAAATCAGATCAAGAAGTGGAAATTTAGGCTATCTCGCTCCAAGATTGCTTCCGATCCGGGAACTCGACGGTGCGACAAATTGCGCAAGGAATCGCCGGAACTCGATTCGAGCAAACCCAATTAGGAATCTCCAATCGATCGAAATGAACTCAAATTTTGCGAAATTTGGGCCGAATCGGCGATGCAAGCACGAAATAAGCGAGGAAAAATTTGGGGGAAAATGGAGTGGGGGGTAGACGCAAGGAGACTAACCTCGAATCGGCGAGATCGAACTACCGCAGCGAAGAAAAAATTGGACGATTAAAAGGTAATTTAGTAAAAATCAAAATGAACATCGAGGATGTAGCGGTTCCAACACAAAACCGAACATCGAGCGAACAAACTGAACAAAATCATGTTGGAATTAATATGGGTTTGGGCCTATTTTTAATTCTAATTAATTCCTGGAAAATCCCAAGACCCATGTGCATGTGCTAAAAGTGTTTAGTCCTATATGGAGAGTTGAATAGGAGTTACACCACTTTAAAAGGTGAAACGTGGTAACCCCCTTGTGGAATTGGAGAGAGCCAATACACGCACGCGCTCGCTCGCTCGCTCGCCTCGCCGAGCCGTGCCGTGCGTGTGCGCGCGTACGCAGGCGTGTCGGTTGCGTGCGCCCACTGGTTTTGTTGCTGTCTCCGGCGATCTCCATCCCGGCAAGGTGCGTGTACGGCTACACCGGGAGAGCAGGCCTCCGGATCCCTCGTCCTCGAATGCTTGCATGAGCAAGGACGAATAAGGTTTTTAGGGAGCGTTCGCGCGACTGCTTGCTTCATCTGATTCTCCGCTACGTCTACATCAACTGCACGACTACTACCACTACGCCATGACGAACGACAATCAAGTCAAGACTCGCCGTTACTATCGGATCTCGGAACTTCTCCGCTGCTACTCCTTCTCTCGATCCGGTATGCCTATCTTGCACATATGTGTTGGTTAATTTTCTTATCTGTTGTTAACTTGAACACTGAGATAGGTATACTACTTTATGTCCTTCTCGATCTTAATATGGCTATAGTGTTCTTGTTCATTTACTTTGTGAAAATGGCTATAGTATTCTCCATGATTTATCTAGTATATTTCTGGATTAATATAATTCGAAAAATGCTCATATAATTCCAGGCTTGAGCTGCCCCGACCTGGAGGCGCGGCTCACGGAGGCATACACGTCGTCGCTGCCGCGCTGCGGTGCGCTCATGGGGAGTGGGTGGTTCCCGCTGTATCAGAACACCTCGGAACTGGTCGACCACGACTACGTGTCGTGCTTCAAGGAGCAGATGAGCCTCGTGTACGGCCTCGTCCTCAACGACTACCGGAACCAGCCCGGTGTCGAGACGTGCGTGCCAAACTTCGGCTCTGCCCACGGATTCACCTCAAAGAATGGCCCATAAGTCATATATAACATACTAGTAACACACGCACTCACGCACACTACTAACGAACACACTAATAGCACGCACGACTCACTAACTTGATTATTTCTAACAATCTCTCCTTAATCAAGATGGCTTCACAGCAGCGCTGGTTCGTCGTCGGCATTTACCTCCATGAGATGCGCCTGTTCCTCTTTCTTGTTGCGGCATTCGAAAGCAAAATGCCCATAGTTATTACAGTTGTAGCATCTTATTTTAGTCTTGTCGAATTTACGATTCCCACGACCGGGCTCGCCATCTCTATTTTTCGCCGATTGGGCCTTCCACTCGGCGCACGTTAGGAGAAGATGTTCGTCGTTGTTGTTGCCGCTCATACCACGTAGACACTCCCCGTACGCCTTGAGACGACCGATCACTTCTTCCACCATCATTGTCTTCAAGTCCCCACATTGCTCAATGGTTGAGACAATCTGCAGGTACTTGCTCGGGACAACGCGAGAAGCTTCTTCACGACGTAGCTCTCTCCATCTTTTCACCAAGACCGTGAATCGGTTGATGAGAGTCGCCAATGTCACGTAAAGTTGTCACCACTACGAAAAAGCCATCACGACGGTTCGAACCGTCATCACGCACGGTTTTCGAATGCTCGGAAAAATAGGTCTGTGATAACGGTGGTTATCACGACGGCCAAGAAACCGCTCGTGATATGAATATCACGACGGTTTTTATCAACAACCGTCGTGAAGACGCAGTATCACTGACGGCTATGGTCACAAAACGTCGTGAAGTCGAATATCACGACGGTTATTTACACGAAACGTCGTGAAGTCGATTATCACGCACGGTTCGTTTTAAAACCGCTCGTGATACTCGAGTTCACGACGTTTTTACTTAGAACCGCTCGTGATACTCGAGTTCACGACGCGTTTTTACTTAGAACCGCTCGTGATACTCTGTCTTCCTGCATCGCTTTTTAAAAACCGTCGTGATAGTTCATTAAACTAACTATATTTTTCGATTTTTGGCTAGCCTCAGGAATTGCTAGCCATGCCCTCTGAAAACAAGCATACAAAAAAACAGATACATCACAGATAATCAATTGTCGACAAACTGAATCTGATCATTACTCAAAATAAATTACAAAAGATCACATTTGTTCAAGTATTGTTACAAAATAAATTGGATTACAATTGAGTCAATTGTTGAGAAGTGTCGGCAGGGTGATGCGCTCGGTCGGCAGCGGAGTGAAATTCTTCGGTGTTCTTAATTATCTCTGATATGATAAAGCCGCAGAGCTTCCCTCGAATGTCCTTGATCTCATTATCAACGAGTCCATCTAATTGTACATTCAAACCCTGTCGCTAGCAAGAGTAAAGTGTTATGCATATATATTTAATTATATAATTAGAAAATAATTATTTGGAGATTCACAAACCTCGGGATCCTTCTTCCTAGCTCTAATGATTAGGTCCATATGATGGCAAACGTAGATTGCACATAACTCATCATTTTTTTGCTGGCGGCACTGCAAAAATAGAATTACATATATCAGTTCGAGATGCGTCATTATGAAGTATGATATAGGATTATCGTATTATAGCGCGCACTGGATATTTTGTCCTGTGTGTTAGTTGGGCGCTCTTTCCATCGTATATTCCTTTGTTGGCAACATAGTCGATGAACGACCTACATGATTCCAAAAATTTATCCTCGACCATTTCAAACTAATGAAGACTAAAATAGAGTTATGTATGAAGGAAATGAGCATACCTGTCGAGTATTCCTCCTAGAATGCTGAAGTCGTGGTTGTTGCGGATTAGGGAATCAAGGTATATCACATGGTTCCTCTTTGGTATGATGACTAAAAGGATCCAGTGGTACCTACTCATGTATGTCACTATAGTCATTAAACCTAAGTTCGTGCTGCGTATAAAGTAGAGCAAGTAGTGACACTTACCCCTGGTTGTAGGGCACCACGATGTACTTCGTGTTCTGCTGACGAAGCAATGCCTGTGTTATGTATTTCTCGACGAAGGACGGGTCGAGGAAACCCACCGGTTCTTTCCAGCCCCGGACATTTTTCATCATGTATCTGTACATAAGAAATGAGTTGTGATATTTATCGGTATTACGTGAATGTAGAACTTGATTGTATGCACTTACAGTGTCCAACATCGTAGAAGTGAGGCGTCAAGGCCAACGAGGTTGAATAGGTCATATAGGTCGTTGAAGCCCACGATGAAGTGGTTCGTCCCGTTGAAGAAATGCTTATCCTCGTATCTGACGGTGATTCCAGTATCGCACCCCTCCTTTTGGGTCCTATCCAAGTACCAGGCATGCAAAGCCTGACAAGCATATCCAGCACGCCCTAACACTGCGTGGGAGCACAACGGTTTTCCGAGGATGTACTTCGCGGATATTCCCGACTTGCCGGACTTGAGGGGCGCCTTCGTCGATTTCGATTTGGTCTTAAGCATTGGCAGCGTCTTCTTGCGAGACGACTCGGGACCCGATACGGTGACACGCTTTTCTTGTTCCTTCGATGTCTTCCAAGGGAACCGAAAAGGTGGCCTTCGAGGCGAAATATGAGGTGGAGTCATGGCGGGTCCGTTGGAGAGGAATGGTCGTGTTGAGATCGCGGATCGCTGGGTCCGGACGATGTCCTTCTTGGGCCATTTGGATAAAAGCGCACGGCATCCCCTAGTGTTGTGATCTCTTCGTTCGGGCGAATCTCTAGCGGGACGGCCATGAAATGTTCATGTACCATGTCCACCTCCACCCTGGCGTAACCCTGCGCCACCTGGACACCGTGCTGCACTGCCCCTTCCTTGTATGGATGCACCATCCCCTACGCGGCCTCAATAGAAATGGACCCAACCAACCTCACTACGAGCTTGCAGGCCGTCGGCTCCTACAAAACGATACGCAATTAGCTAAGGTGTCCTATAGTTCTATCTTTGCTGCATTCCATAGATGTACATTACCTTGATCTCGTCTATCGGTAATTGGACATCGTCATGTCCAGAATTATGCGTGGACGCGACGCTACTCCGATGTCGAGCAGGACTGGCTCCCAAATTAACAGGGGCGGCTTGCGACTGCTGCTGGCTGAGGAGTTGATTCAATTGATCTCGCAATGCTGCCGCTTTCCTTCAAAATGTTCGGTCATCCAGACGAACCGGTCCTCACGCCGCCTTAGATCTCTTCCTACTCCATGCGTGCGAGTCGTCGCGAATCCATGACTCCATGGCACGGTAACCCCAAGACTCGCGTGCGACCCGGTGTTCCTTGTTTCCCGGGGCCAGAGAGTATATCCTTCTCCTGTCTACATGGAAGGAGCCTTGGGAAGTTTGGGCGGATAATTCACGCCGCAAGAAGTCATCATGTTATTATAGACACTATGAAGTTATATATGGAGTTATTAACTAGGTAGTTCGACATACTTACCAAACGTTGAGACACTTCCTCGTCACGGGTTTGTGAAAGAGATGCTTTCCAAGACGAGACTTTTGCCTCGCTTAACCGAGTTAGGGAACGCGGTGCGTGACATCAGAAACACGTTGTCCTCCGCCGCCCATTCATCATATTTTCCTGCGTATCCAGCGGTGCCGAGTCTGTGCGGATGAGTGTTTCGTGTCTCGAGAGCTTTGTGTGCCGCACTTTGCTCGTTAAATTCGGGCGTCGTCTTCATAGCAACAAAGGCGTCCCATATTTCTTGCGTCAAGAATCCGTACTTCGCGAAGGGCGTCTGATCCGTGTTCACGTACTTCGTGACAAGAATGCTCTTGAACAACCTCCACGATTTATCGATCGTGAGCATCGCCGTCCGTTCCACGCGTGCCATGTCTGCTTCTGGGATAGTGAACTTTGTAATAGTTCGTCCCACGCGCCTCTCGCTTCTTTCGTCAGATCCTTCCACCTTGCTGTGGTGATGGGGACCCGTTGCCTTGCAAGTATCCCGCACATGGTCCGGAATCTCGCCGCTGAGCTCTTGGGACGCAGAGGGACCCCAAACTCACTAACCTCTGTGATGACCAGTCGGCCCACAGGCATCTTCGATTCTCCTCTGCCATCTCGCTTTCGTGTCATTGTCGTCTGCGGCGTCGGCGACGGCGGGGAAGATGGTGCCTCGCACCGCGGCGCCGGCGACGACGCGGGAAGATGGTGCCTCGCCATCTGCGGCGGCGCGGGTGGAAGATGGTGCCTCTGCCATCTCGCTTACTTGCTATCTATATTCTTGAACAGAGGAAGTAGAACGTAAGCTATTTATCCGAGTTTGAAGGTTTTATAGTTGTTTAAGACCGAAGCGCGGGATTGGGCTAGATGGATTACAGGATTAGGATAAATAGAAGAGAGCATGCATGCACTACTTGTATATCTGTAATTACTATAAAGCAACCTCAATATAGTGCCGCACTTATGCAAACACCGTGATAATAAGATACGACTCATGCAATAGCTTAAGAGTCCTTATAGTAGTCAATATAGCTTAAGAGTGAGCTTGGATGTTTACATATACAAAGGAGGCACAAAAAAGTAACATAAACTAATTAGTAGTGCACAGAGGTCCATGAAATGAGCAAGATGGGCAAAAGTCCATGAAATGCAAAAGGAGGCTACAAATGTTTAGCCTACTCCTATTATACCCTAGCATAGGATATATGTATGTCATATCAAAACGAACCCTCAAATGCATTTTTTGCTGACAAATTGCTCTCAGTTGACAAAAAAATTGCATAAGACATAGTCTTTGCAATCTCAGTCCTCTGTCAAAATCTCTTCACCAATCAATTTTGATAATTACAAAACAGATCTTGAGCTCAAACTACAACACATAAAGCATTATATAAACAGAACATCTATTTGATTTCAGATTTCGGCTATCATCACAGAAAACATACAAGTGTACCTTAATTTATATCAACAATAAGCCCAATTGACAGATTGAGAATAGAAATATGCTTAAGCTCAAGTCCTGTTTCTAATCATCTATTTGATTTCAGATTTCGGCTATCATCAAAGAAAACATACAAGTGTATCTTAATTTATATCAACAATAAGCCCAATTGATGATTGAGAATAGAAATATGCTTAAGCTCAAGTCCACTTCTAATCATCTATTTGATTTCAGATTTTGGCTATCATCATAGAAAACATACAAGTGTATCTTAATTCGCTATAATCGCAAAACAAAGAGTACAAGAGCTCAAGTCTGTTTGTAAATATCTATATGATTTCGTGTTTTGACTATCATCACAGAGCATCAACAAGGCATCATCAATTCCCATCACAGAGCATCAACAGAGACCATCACAGAGCATGAACAAGAGCATCACAGAGCATGAACAAGAGCATCAACAGAGACCATCACAGAGACCATCACAGAGCATGAACAAGGCATCATCAGAACCATCACAGAGCATCAACAAGATTGCCATCACAAAGCATCAACAAGGCATGATCAGAACCCATCACAGAGCAAGGGAGATGCGAGGGAGAGGAGGTGACGAGTAAGAGCACAACCTAGTGTCGGTCGCCGAGGTCGGACCCATCACAGAGCCCATCACAGAGCATCAACAGAACCCATCACAGAGCAAGGGAGGTGCGAGGGAGAGGAGGTGACGAGTAAGAGCACAACCTAGTGTCGAGGTCGGGAGCGGCGCCGAGGTCGGGGGCGCCGAGGTCGGGAGCGGCGGCGCGGTCGGGAGAGGCGCTGAGGTCGGGGCGGCAGTGTCGAGGTCGGGGGCGCTGAGGTCGGGACGGTGCCGAGGTCGGGGCGGCGCCGAGGTCGGAGGCGGCGGCGGCGAGGTCGGAGGCGGCGGTGAACTGGAGCCCTAGAGGAGGCAAAGGAGCACGCGATAAACTCAGGGGTGCGGGAGAGAAAGGGCCGAGTGAGGAAAACCCTAGCGGTTCCTACCTTATAAGAGGCTATCACAGACGGTTCTTTACTAAAACCGTCTTTGATAAGTAATCATAGACGGCTCTATCTAATAACCGTCTGTGATAAGTTCCATATCACAGACGGCGGTATGTAAACCGTCTGTGATAAACTCATATCACAGACGGTTTGTTTATAGAACCGTCTGTGTTTTCGAGATATCACAGACGGTTCTTAATTACAACCGTCTGAGATAATCTCATATCACAGACGGTTCTATATTAGAACTGTCTGTGATTCATTATCACAGACGGTTATATAATAGAACCGTCTGTGATAGCTCCAGACAATTATCAATTACAATGAACCTGGTGACAAGTATATATGAATTACAATGAACATCCACATTCACATCAATATCAAAATATATCGGAGATGACAAAACCTGGTGACAAGTACATATGAAGACAAGCTCATAACACATTTTACTTCAAAAACCAATTGTCGGTTACGATGAACGTCCACATTGACATCAATATCAAAATATATGAGAGATTACAAGTCCATAACACATGATGTTATAGAATAAATTAATTACAATGGATTAAATTCTTAATTAAAATATAGCCCTTCGTGATGATCGTAGCGCATATAGCTAGCTTCCTCACCGGTTCTTCCTCGAGCTCGATGCCATCTCCGAAAGGAGGCAACTCGTCAAATTGATTGTATTCTTCCTCGTCCACTACATTCTCAACTCCGACAATCCTTCTTTTTCCATGAAGAACTACGTGGCGTTTCTTATTTGCCGGGTCGGTTACATAGAATACTTGAACAACTTGATTAGCCAAGACGAATGGTTCATCTTTGTATCCAACACGCTCAAGGTCCACGGTAGTGACGCCGCATTTGTCAACCTTCACTGTGGGAGATGGACCCAACGGCACGAAATAGGGGATCTTGAAAAGCACGAGTCGAGCTCCCATATCTCCTCTATTTGCCCATAGTACGAGCTCCTCACCCATCGACATCGAATGTATCTATGCGGACACCATTGTTATGGATCGTGCTCTTCCTATCCCGAGTGTCAGATAAAATGTGTACCCATTTATGTCATATCCTTGCCATGTGACAATTGTAAATTGTGGTCCTTGTGCCAACCATAGCAATGTATCATCACTTGATGACCTCCCGATGATTCGCACCTTTAACCATCCGTTGAACCGACGGTTGTGTTTCTCATGATCCAAACCTCCGACCGGTTTGGATTCGCATGCGTACCATGTCTTTGTGCTCGTCGATGTACGGGGACACTTGGGTCATGTGTTGTAAGACCGTGAAATGGGCTTGAGCGTATGTATCCAGATCGGGAGTGATTGATTTCCTTCCGATGGTCCCGATACCATCCAGCCTTCCCTCATGACGAGATAGAGGCACACCTATCGGTTCCACGAGTCATGTAGTCGACGCAGAACTCAATGACCTCTTGGTTGCGTAACCTTCGATGATCTCGCCCTCCGGTCGAGATCGATTCCGTACGTAGGACTTGAGAATTCCCATGTACCTCTCGAACGGGTACATATGACGTAGGAACACAGGGCCGCATATCTTTATCTCTTTCACAAGGTGAACAATGAGATGGACTATGATATCGAAAAATGACGGAGGGAAATACATCTCAAGATGACATAGAGTCGTCACCACCTCGGCTTGTAGAGCATCTAGTCCTTGGGGATCGATGACCTTCTGAGCAATTGAGTTGAAGAAATAACACAGCCTCAAGATTGCTACTCGGACCTTGTTCGACAAGATACTCCTAATTGCAACAGAAGCATTTGTGTCAATCAGCACATGACAATCATGCGACTCATACCAATTAATTTCAAATCTTGCAATAGAAACAAGTTTCTTAATGTTAGCAGAATAACCAGACGGGACTTTCACACCATGCAAGCTCTGGCACAGTTCATATCTCTCGGCCTTGGACAGAGTGTAGCAAGCTGGGGGGAGGTACGTTCGTCCTGTCTGTAACAGTCTCTTGCGGTGCTAACTCGGTCCTTATGTTCATATCGACCAAGTCTCTCCGTGCTAACACCATCCTTTGTTTTGCCACTAATGTTCAAGAAGAGACCAATCAAGCTATCACATACATTCTTCTCCACATGCATGACGCCGATGCGATGGCGAACTTCTAAGTGCTCCCAATAAGACAAGTCCCAAAAATTGACCGCTTCTTCCGGATGTTCTTCTAACGGGTTCTTAATTGACGCCCTTCCCAAGCACAACATCGATATCCTTAACCATATCGTAGACATCTTTCCTCTAAAAGCCCTTGAGCTGAACCGTCCTCCTTATTTCCGTCGAATTGTTTCTTCATCTTCCGGTATGGGTGACTCGGGAAGGAACCTACGGTGACGCGTATACACGATTTTGCGTGAGTTGTTTAGCTATATACTCTGAGCATCTAAGCAAGTGCGGACAAGCTTTGGCTCCTTTTGTACTGGCCGACAGTTACCCAGGCAGGAAAATCATTGATGGTGCAGAACAACATGGCGTGTAAAGTGAAGTTCTCTCGTTTGTACGCATCCCATACCTGTACCCCTTCGTTCCACAGTGTCACAAGATCTTCCAGCAATGGTGCTAGGTACACATCAATATCATTCCCACGTTGTTTCGGCCCTTGGATAAGTAGTGACATCAAAATGTACTTTCGCTTCATACACAGCCAAGGAGGAAGGTTGTACATGCATAGATTCACAGGCCAGGTGCTATGTCGACTGCTCATGTTACCGAACGGATTCATTCCATCTGTACTCAACCCTAACCTTATGTTCCTTGATTCTGCACCGAACTCTTCGAAGCTCCGATCGAAGTTTCTCCACTGAGCAGAATCAGCAGGGTGTCTTAGCTTTCCATCTTTCTTACGGTCATCTGAGTGCTAACGCACCAATCTTGCCTCTTTTGAGTTCGCAAATAAACGCTTCAAACGTGGGATCACATGCAGATACCACAACATCTTAGCAGGAGGTCCTTGCTTCAACCTAGCGATTCTCGACGCTTGTATCGGGATGCTTTGCACACGGGACATACATGCATGTCTGCATACTCTTTACGGTAGAGGATACAATCGTTCGGACATGCATGTATTCTTTCTACTTCCATTCCCAATGGACAAAGAACCTTCTTTGCTTGGTAGGTGGTGTTAGGAAACACATTTCCCCCCCGGAAGAATGTCTGCTAGGAGACCTAACAACGCCGTGAAACTCTTATCGGACCAACCATTGCTTGCTTTTAATTTAAGTAGTTCAATCACGGTTGACAACCTTGTATATTCCGGCTTGCAGCCAGGGAACAAAGGTCTCACCGAGTCCTCCATTAAGCGCTCGAATTTACAAAACTCTCTCTCACTGTAGTTCTCTTCTGCATCGCGTAGCATCTGATCCAGATTGTCATCGTGTGACCTATCCTCATCAAAAGCACAGTCTACATCCGGCATATCGTTGACATCCGGCATATCGTTGACTTCCTCGGCGATGTCGTTATTACTAACTTCCCGTCGCTCTTCACCGTGGATGGTCCAACATATATACCCTTTTTGAAACCCTTCAATCAAGTGTGCTTCTATCTGCGCGGGTTGGTAAACATCTTCGATTATCGCAATCAATGCATGAACAAGACATAAATTTTATCCCTTTTTCAACATATCCGCTCGCGGCTCTTCTAAAAGCAACAATGCCATTAATGTACTCTTGACTCACACGGTTCACACCATACATCCAGTTTCGGTCCATCTACGCTACACATGTAACAAAATATATAGTGTCAAATTAGATTAATAAAATCTCTCTCAACCGCTCTCTCTCTCTCTCCATTTCCTTCCCCCTCACAGAACTTTAATATCATTCCAACTACCAAATGAAAAATATTATTCTATTCCCTTACATCCGGATACAAAAGTTTGCATCGGTTCCTCTGATTTTGTTTTGAATAGGCAGCTTCCACTTGTGAAATCGGTTCCTAGCATCAAATCTAGCCATTCGAACCGGCTAATTAAGCACGTAAATTGCAGATGCTCTAAAGGGTAGAGTTTTGGGATTTGTTCAAAATAGCTAATAACTGCATTCCTAATAATGGGATTAATTCCTTACTACTTTGTGTGCTTTTTTATTATTCCTTGGTGCAGTTGCGAAATCTGCACAATTCCCTCTTCACGTATGGTTACCCGATGCTATCGAAGGACCCACTCCCACTTCGACTCTTATACACGCGATGTTTAGCATATTCTACCATATCTCAATTGAGTTATAAAGAATGTTACCCTCGGAGCTCACGACGAAAATACCAAATCGATCTATTCCGATTGCTGTCTCCCTCCCTTTCTCCTCTCTTTCTCTTCTCCTTCCCTTTCTCCTCTCCTTCTCCCTCCCTTTCTCCTCTCCTTCTCCCTCCCCTTCTCCTCCCCTCTCTCTCTCTGTCGGTCTCCTCTCCTTCTCCTCCCCTTCTCCTCCCCTCTCTCTCTCTGTCGGCGGCGCAGTGGGCTTTATATGGCAAAGGGCTCAAATGGGAAGGGCAGGGGAACTCCAGATATTTATAGTGCGAGGATATCACAGACGGTTCAAAATATGAACTGTCTGTGATAGGCATATATCACAGACGGTTTATGAATCAAACCGTCTGTGATATTTCACAGACGGTGCTATTTATCAACCGTCTGTGATACGGAGGCTTATCACAGACGGTTTATATACAGAACCGTCTGTGAAATATCACAGACAGTTCTATTTATAAACCGTCTGTGATATGGAGGATTATCACAGACGGTTCATAAATAGAATCGTGCGTGATATTTCTGACAGTTACGTATATAAACCGCTCGTGATAATCATATATCACAGACGGTTACTAGTAAGAACCGTCTGTGATAGGCCGGCAAAGCAAATGCCGCGCCCAACAGACCCAACACAGACGGATTCAATTTAACCCGTCTGTGATGGGGTGTCTTCTATAGCCTGTTTTGTAGTAGTGTGTCCACCGACTCCGTTACCTTCATGCGCAAAGCCTCGAACTCACTCTTGAGGGTCTGCGCGCGCGCCTCCTTGACACGGTCGGTGCCGACATACATCGTCTTGAGAGTGTCCCACGCATCTTTCGTCGTCTCCTTTTCGGCGAGTAGAAGGAGGATCTCCTCCGGGACTCCTTGGAAGATGGCCATTAGAGCCATCTGATCTTGGCGCTCATCAACGTCACCGGCCACCACAGCTTTCTGAACACGTTGTGCTTTCATGAACACCTTCATCTTGATTTCCCACACGCCGTAGTTGCTCTATTTCAGCATAGGGTATTGAAGAGAGACACTGCTTTCTTTTCCCAGTAACTTTGACGAACCACCGCCGGTAACGACTGTGTGACTCGGCGTCGCATCAAAACCGGTGACATCACTTCCCGGAGAGCACGGCATGATCTTGAGCATACATGGATCAAGAGCTCAGGCTCTGATACCAATTGTTGGAAATCTACCCGTGAACGCACACTTTCACGGGTGAGAAAAACAAACTCACGGAGAAGAAGAACACACAAAAGATTTTGCGTAGCACCGCAACCGCCTAGTGCTACTTTTCTATCTTTTGGTATCATAGCTATGCCGTGCCCGGGGACGAGGAGGCCAGAGGGGGAGATGAGGGGGCTCGGGGGCGACTGTGGTGGCGGGGCAGCAGTGGCCGGGGGCGGAGGAGGAAGAGTGGCGGTGGTGGAGCTTCTCGAAGGCGGGGAAGAAGAGGGGAGGTGGAGGAAGAGCGGAGGGGGTTGGGGGCGCGTGGTGACGTGGTGGCTTGGGCGAGAAACTCACCGGCATGGCCGAATGGCGGTGGGGTGGTGGTGGCGTGGAGCAGAGCGAGCGACGGCTCCGGGCGAACTCGGGAGCTTCGACTTTTCTGAGATTTTGAGCTTAGAGAAGAAGGGGGGAAAAGAAATGGTGCGAGAAGGGGCTAGGGAGATGCACCCAGTAGCTTCTTATAATCGGATGGGGGAGAAGGGTCCGGGGGAGGAAGTTCCAGGGGAGGTGGATGCGGCGCTGCGCGGAGAGCGGTAGGCGCCATGCGACGCGCCTGGAGGGCTCAGGTGCGGGCGTGCGTAAATGGAGCTAAGAAAAACTGAGTTACGAAGGTACTATTCCTTCACTTGAAATCAGGGGTGTTACACGTATTGTGCATGTTGTTTCTATTTTTTTCCCCAGGAAAGGTGTCATTTGCCTGAGTAAGAGCTTGTTCTGGGTGGAGGGGATTAGGTCCAATTTCCTCGGATAAACAAGGAAAATGAACTAAATTCCACTCCCATCCAAAAGAATTAGACCTAATTTCTTCCTTTCCAAACAAGCTCTAGAGTGGAACAAAATATCTTAAGAGAACTTAGTTTACCATTAGAACGAGCTATCTAATTCTGACTATCCTGGAGAGTAAATCTCTATTACTATCTTATTAAAGTAAAAAAAAAAAAGCCGTCGTGTTCGTTTTTATAGGCTAGAAATTACTACATTAATCGGTAAAAAAAGACAAATATCCACACCGTCAATTCGGGTGGATGACTATCACGGTGTAGATTAAACAAGATATTATGCCAATTTGAATAGAATACGACACATGGGAGGGGATTGGACTATCTGATGCTATAGGTACGGAGTAAAGAAAAGAAAGAAAAATACTCGATCAGGATTCTACATGGATTCTATAACGTCGGGCATCACGGCAACTCCACTCGACGGTCACCAGCAGCCATATATGGGCCCAGGTGAGTTAGCCCAGATTACTTTGATCGCTCCACATTAATGGGCTAATCACACATTATTTCTATTCTCTAGCATACAAAGGTTGCATCGTGTATTTCCTAATTTCCTGGTCTATTCCATTTACTCCTTCTAGCAAAAAACAACATAGACTGCAGTTGGATCAAATTACAACGGTGCAAATTAATCGTATATATATATATATATATATATATATATATTTGAATCAACGGTGAATATGACTTACAATTTTATCCATAAAGTTGTAATGTGTCAATATACTATAGCTCTACCATTAAAAAAGTAGAATGCGTCCGATATGAATCATGATTTATCCATGGGTAAATAAAAGAGTAAACAGGCCGGATATGCATGCAAGTATATCGCTAATGCCCATGGAACATAAACTCCTAAATCGAGCTGTCTATCTATCGGCTTCGGCCAAGAGGTCGCCCAGTCGATCGGATTCTTTCCGTCGCTGTCGAGATAAGATAAAACATAAACATTGTTGATTTAATTAGTATTGCGCATCACGACAACATATCTTTCAGGGTGTAACCCGGTCGGTTGGGACAACCCATCGCATACGAATCGATTTAGGGTCTTTTTTGTATTCGTATTTGTATTTTCTAAACTAATATAGATATAAATTCAAATATTATCAAATACGAATATAAATCGAATATCTACACAATTAAGTCATATTTGGATATCCTCGTAACTTACATAATAACAAGATATTTATGATACTTTATCCTCGTATATTACATACTTAATCATTATAGTTTATTTATTTCATCTAAAAACATGAATTCATATTAAACTAAAAATATTCATCTAACTAATTAGCTATACCACAGTAAAATATGTATATTTTTTTTTTATAGAAATTCGAATACAAATACGAATAGTGCGGATAAAATTACATTTCGGATGACAAAAGTTCATATCATATTTGTATCCATATTTTTTTTATGTGAATATGAATACAAATAGAAGAGAAATTGCTAATCGGATGGAAATTTTTTTAACCATATTTGTATCCTATCAAATACGGTAGCCGAATAAAACGGATAATTTATAGCCGATTTACAACCACCTAAGTTATATTATTTATACTAAAAACATTGTAACAAATCTGGCCGCACAAATACACGAGTTATCCTGCTAGTTGTTTGTTATTACCATTTTTCTAACCTTTCTACGCAAAAGTAGTAGTTGGCCGAGTTTTTTTTTAAAATGTGTAAGAACAAATCAGCATAGCTATCTCTGATTAGCGATCATGATTGTCAAACCAATCACTGCACATCTCTATTAATACCTGACGACGTCGTGGGGCACGAACAAACATCCCATTCAAATGTGACAGAGAAACGAAAACGATGCTATAGTCACGTGTTTTTTTTTTTTTGCAGAGCGTAGTTATAGTGCTTTCTGAACACTTCTACTTGGCGTTCTGTTGTTAAGTAGGTAAGCAAGGTCCACACACGGCTGGACAAGGCACAGGAACAAAATTAGGTTGGGTGCGTGGAATCAAGAGATTACTGTATTTGATCTCGACCAATGGCATGGACATTCAAATGTGAACAGGGCAATACATCTTGTGAATTCGCACACCGTAGGATCGGTATGGCAAACTCTGAATTTTCAGCAAAACCGAATTGTTCAGCATGTACACCATGGGACCTTCTCACAGTCTTTCTGTCCTTGACACACACACACACAGGCAGAGCTGTATTTTCACCTAACGTGATCAAGTACTTTTCACGCCGACGTGTCGGAATAATTAGCCGCAGATGCGTGGCCACTCGATCGATCCACCAACCACTACACAGCGATGATATTTAAAGACGAGCAGGTGCAGTGCAGGCACACAGACGAAGTCTCGACTCGATCGACGCAATAGCAGGTAGTAGTAGCAAGTAACAAGGTCCCCATGAACACAGCGCTTCTTCGGTTGCTACCTCTGCTGCTTCTTGCTCTTCCCCCTCCCCTCCGCGACTACTTCTCGGCGAGCCACCGGCACGCTGGTGATGGCGGCGGCGGCAGATTCGGCCTCGACGTCTACCACCCGATAATTTTGGTCCCGGGCTTGAGCTGCCCCGACCTGGAGGCGCGGCTCACGGAGGCATACACGCCGTCGCTGCCGCGCTGCGGCGCGCTCATAGGGAGTGGTTGGTTCCCGCTGTATCAGAACACCTCGGAACTGGTCGACCACAACTACGTGCCGTGCTTCAAGGAGCAGATGAGTCTCGTGTACGACCCCGTCCTCAACGACTACCGGAACCAGCCCGGCGTCGAGACGCGCGTGCCAAACTTCGGCTCTGCCCACGGATCCACCTCAAAGAATGACCCGTAAGTTATATATAATCCATTAGTTACCGCTCCCTCCGGTCACAAAAATCGTTGTTTATATAAACGATATTCTTCAGTTGTGGCCGGAGGCAGTAGCTAGATCTCTCTCAATACAATACGTTTACTGATTTACGTGATGTGTTTCTTGTGGGAGAGCTAGCTCTTTATGCATGCCATGCCACTTGATCTGGCAGTTGTAGATTACTTAATTGGTATGACATACTCGATGTGCAGGGATCATAACGTAAGATGCCTGATAAGAGTCCGCGAAGAACTGGAAGGGCTCGGGTATCGTGACAGAGAGACCTTTCGGAGCACCCTACGACATACGGCACGCTCCACCGCCGCCAGGGCAGCCATCTAAGGTGTTTTCCGACTACTTCGCTCGTTTTAGGAGCTGGTGCAGCATGCGAGCGAGAAAACCAGAACAAGCCGGTCATCCTCATCGGGCACAGCTTCGGCGGCAGGCTCGCCCTCGAGTTCCTCAATTCGACTCCCCTACCATGGCGGAAAAAGTTCATCAGGCACCTGCTCCTCGTCTCGCCTACCGTTCCCACGGGCTTCATGCAGGTGGTCTCGAACCTCGCCTCCGGGTCGATCGTCCCCGAAGTCCCGACCGTTCCGCCGTTGGCTTTGCGGTCAATGTGGAGAACCTTCGCGAGCTCCCTTTTATCCCTCCCATCTCCTAAGGTTTTTGGGCACAAGCCGTTGGTGATCACCAAACACAAGAACTACTCGGCGTACGACATGGTGGATTTCCTTATCGACCTCGGCTTCACCGCTGACGGGATCGTGGCCTTCACGAAACGAGTGCTTCCAACGACGCTGAGCATTGAGGCACCAATGGTGCCGACGACATACATCAACGGTGTGGGCGAACAGACACCGGAGCAACTGGTGTACTGGGAAGGTAACTTCGATGTGGCTCCAGATATTGTGTACGGCGATGGGGACGATGTCATCAATTCTGTTAGCGTGTTTGCGTTCGAGAAGGAGCTGCGTAGGCAGCAAAGGCAGAATAAGGTGCACTTCAAGTTCGTCCCGATTGCCAATGCGACGCACTCCGGTATTGTCACTCAACAACAATCGCTCAACAGAGTGATGGCTGAAATTCTAGAAGCAAATCGCTGATGAGCACTCAACACATACGTTTGTGCGCGCGTGTGTGTCTTTGGGGTAATAATAATCTTCTGAATTCGTGAAGTGTACTCTATGCACCATGTCACTGTTTCGAGAAAACCCATATCATTTGTCTTGCATTAGTAAAGTGGTGCTGCGCGCTGATATACGACCAGAAACAGTGTTGGAGTACACAGTGCTATCTTTGTTTCACCTTTCTTTGCCATTACGCCGTTTTTGCTATGGGCCGCTCTGTTGTTGTTCCGCCATCCGGATAGCGTTCCACATGCCGGTGGATCCATGCCAAAGGCGCACCGAATACGAGTGCACGCGGCGTGTCCGGCGCTCCCGCCGGACGTCCGCTAAAGACAATTTTTACAGTGGATTGCTCTGAGAAATATTGTCATCAACACTAAGTTTCATCTTTGTACACTATTTGTGTTGCGCAGAGTTCTCGTATTTTTACAAGTGCTAAACTCGCACAAATGAAAAGCGCTCAAGGGAGGATCGAGATTCGAGCGTTGCTGAGGTGGCTAGCTCTGCCGTCGTGCGAGCAGTCCACCTGGGTTCGATTCTATAGGATTGCACTACCATGATTCATCCGAATAATTAGAATAGGGTACATAAACCTGTGTACATTTAGTGAGTGAGAAAACGCACCTCCACGCCATATGATGTCTTGATGCCTCCACAGAAATTCCCAGGTTGTAGTTTTTCTCCGGCATGAAAGAAGGCGAGGCGCTGAGCTCCTGAGTTGTTGGTCTCCTCCTCCACGCCGTCTCCAGAAACTTCATGTCCACTATTGCTTCTTATTCATGTCTCGGTGGGGGGGTCTTGACGTTCTTGGGAGCTTGCCAAACCTCGTCCAACTTGTTACATGTTAATTTATTTTCTTGAGTTTGAGAAAGTCAAATTGAATTTTGATTTGCATGCATGCTGAAACCAAGTCGATATGAGCAGGGAGTTTAATTAGTGTACTGTTAAACTTGAAGCTTCTAGCACAAGCAAGAAGAGTTGGTGCAAGCTCAGGTGAATAGCGGTAAGGAATCAAAAGCAAACTTGTTTACCATGTATCAGAGCTGTCACTGTTACCTTACTAGATGAGATAGCAATGTAGCTTGTTGAGCGGTAAAAGTAACTTTGTACGGTAAGAGTATACGTCGGTTCATGTAGTCTATATATATATGCTGTATTTTGTAATGTAACTTTGATAGAAAATCAATGTAGTCCAATTGAGTTGAAACTGCTGCTCTTGCTTTGCTTTCTTGCCTCCCGCTAGAATTGAGCAGTGTTTTTCAAACTAGAAACTTTTTTAGGGTGGGGTGGTAAGGCCGGCTGAAATTTTCAAATCAAATTTTGATATTTTTTTTTTCGGATTTTAAATTAAAAAATCAAATTCAATCAAAATTCAAGCAAATTTGGAATTTTTTTTGACAAAATTCATCCAAACCGATTTTTTTTACCGGTTTGTATTCCTACTAGCCCCATCAGTAAATCCGAAATTACCAATTTTCGGCCGAAATTCTGAACACTGGAATTGAGTTCCAACACAACTTAGGCTGTGTATTCGTGCAATCCTCTTGCTTGAAGATAAAGTCGTCAAACAAAGCACGTCGTTCCCACGCCCCAAGTCATTCTGGTTCAGTTATTATGAGGTGCCATGCGACCTCACGCTTTGAGCCGAGGGCGATGCCCAATCTGCAGAGCTTCGGCATGCGATTTGATGCGAGAAGAGTGGCGCCATCTGAGCTTCTGCTTGCTGGGATCGAGCACCTGCGGAGCCTCACGTGGTTCACTATGCAATATTAGGGAAGAACAGGAAGTATAATCCGAACATAAGAAAAAAAAATCTTGCAACATTACTATGAACATGATGCAACATTTTTTTCGGTAGTCATAACATTTTTTCAACAGGACGCAATATTTTTTCAACGGGACGTAGCATCTCAAAGAACAGTATGTAACATTTTTTTCGATGATCGCAATATTTTTTTCAACGGGTTACAATATTTTTTTTTTCCAATCAGAATAAAATCAAGAACCAACTCAATGGACCCGAGCCGGAACCATAAAGAGTCGCCGTCCCCGCACACCGCCGACGTGTCGGAATAATTAGCCACTCGATCTGAACACTTCTACTTGGCGTTCTGTTGTTAAGTTGGTAAGCAAGGTCTACACACGGCTGGACAAGGCACAGGAACAAAATTAGGTTGGGTGCGTGGAATCAAGAGATTACTGTATTTGAGACATCTTGTGAATTCGCACACCGTAGGATCGGTATGGCAAACTCTGAATTTTCAGCAAAACCGAATTGCAACTCAACAAACGAAGCCAATTGTTCAGCATGTACACCATGGGACCTCACATAGTCCTACTCCTACTGTCCTCCACACACACACACAAGCAGAGCTGTATTTTCACCTAATGTGATCAAGTACTTTTCACGCTGACGTGTCAGAATAATTAGCCGCAGAGGCGTGCCCACTTGATCGATCCACCAACCAATACACAGCGATGATACTTAAAGACGAGCATGTGCGGTGCAGGCACACAGACGAAGTCTCGACTCGATCGACGCAATAGCTTGTAGTAGTAACAAGTAACAACGTCCCCATGAACACAGCGCTTCTTCGGTTGCTACCTCTGCTGCTTCTTGCTCTTCCCCCTCCCCTCCGCGACTACTTCTCGGCGAGCCACCGGCACGCGGGTGATGGCGGCGGCGGCAGATTCGGCCTCGACGTCTACTACCCGATAATTTTGGTCCCGGGCTTGAGCTGCCCCGACCTGGAGGCGCGGCTCACGGAGGCATACACGCCGTCGCTGCCGCGCTGCGGCGCGCTCATGGGGAGTGGGTGGTTCCCGCTGTATCAGAACACCTCGGAACTGGTCGACGACGACTACGTGCCGTGCTTCAAGGAGCAGATGAGCCTCGTGTACGACCCCGTCCTCAACGACTACCGGAACCAGCCCGGCGTCGAGACGCGCGTGCCAAACTTCGGCTCTGCCCACGGATTCACCTCAAAGAATGACCCGTAAGTCATGTACAATCCATTAGTTACCGCTCCCTTTGGTCACAAAAGAACGCTGAAACGATATTCTTGTGTTGTGGCCGGAGGCAGTAGCTAGACCCCTCTCAGTACAATACGTTTACTGATTTACGCGATGTGTTTCTTATGGGAGGGCTATCTCTTTATGCATGCCATGCCACTCGATCTGGCAGTTGTAGATTACTTAATTGGTATGACATACTCGATGTGCAGGGATCGTAACGTAAAATGCCTGACAAGAGTCCGCGAAGAACTGGAAGGGCTCGGGTATCGTGACAGAGAGACCCTTTTCGGAGCACCCTACGACATACGGCACGCTCCACCGCCGCCGGGGCAGTCATCTAAGGTGTACTCCGACTACTTCGCTCGTTTCAGGGAGCTGGTGCAGCACGCGAGCGAGAAAAACCAGAACAAGCCGGTCATCCTCTTCGGGCACAGCTTCGGCGGCAGGCTCGCCCTCGAGTTCCTCAATTCGACTCCCCTACCATGGCGGAAAAAGTTCATCAGGCACCTGCTCCTCATCTCGCCTAGCGTTCCCACGGGCTTCATGCAGGTGGTCTCGAACCTCGCCTCCGGGCCGGCCGTCGTCAAAGTCCCGACCGTTCCGCGGTTGGCTTTGCGGTCAATGTGGAGAACCTTCGCGAGCTCCCTTTTATCCCTCCCATCTCCTATGGTTTTTGGGCACAAGCCGTTGGTGATCACCAAACACAAGAACTACTCGGCGTACGACACGGCGGATTTCCTTACCGACCTCGGCTTCAGCGCTGACGGGATCGTGGCCTTCACGAAACGAGTGCTTCCAACGACGCTGAGCATTGAGGCGCCAATGGTACCGACGACATATATCAACGGTGTGGGCGTCCGGACACCGGAGCAGCTGGTGTACTGGGAAGGTAACTTCGATGTGGCTCCAGATATTGTGTACGGCGATGGGGACGGTGTCATCAATTCGGTTAGCGTGTTTGCGTTCGAGAAGGAGCTGCGTAGGCAGCAAAGGCAGAATAATGTGCACTTCAAGTTCGTCGCGATTGCCAATGCTACGCACTCCGGTATTGTCACTGAACAACAATCGCTCAACAGAGTGATGGCTGAAATTCTAGAAGCAAATCACTGATGAGTAGTCAACACATATGTTTGTGCGCGTGTGTGTGTGTCTGAGGGTAATAATAATCTTCTGAATTCGTGAAGTGTACTCTGTGCACCATGTCACTGTTTGAAGAAAACCCATATCATTTGTCTTGCGCTGCGCGCTGATATACGACCAGAAACAGTGTTGGAGTACACACTGCTATCTTTGTTTCACCTTTCTTGCCATTACGCCGTTTTTGCTATGGGCGGCTCTGTTGTTGTTCCAGATATCGGTTGGGCGCCTCCATGCCAAAGGCGCACCAAATACGAGTGCACGCGGCCGGCGTGTCCGGCGCTCCTGCCGCACGTCCGCCAAAGTGGATCGCACATCTCGACAGGCTCACCAGCTTGGATTTCGGTGTTTGGGTGCTCTCGGTGGGGGGTCTTGACGTTCTTGGGAGCTTGCCAAACCTCATCCAACTTGTTAGATGTTAATTTATTTTTTTGAGTCTGAGAAAGTCAAATTGAATTTTGATTTTTTGCATGCATGCTGAGCAGGAGTTTAATTAGTGTACTGTTAAACTTGAAGCTTCTAGCACAAGCAAGAAGAGTTGGTGCAAGCTCAAGTGAATGGCGATAAGGAATCACAAGCAAACTTGTTTACCATGTATCAGAGCTGTCACTGTTACCTTACTAGAGATGAGATAGCTATGTAGCTTGTTGAGCGGTAAAAGTAACTTTGTACAGTAAGAGTATACGTCGGTTCATATATATATATATATATATATATATATATATATGCTGCATTTTGTAATGTAACTTTGATAGGAGATTAATGTAGTGTAATTGAGTTGAAACTGCTGCTGCTGCTTTGCTTTCTTGTCTCCCGCTAGAATTGAGCAGGGTTTCTCAAACCAGAAGCTTTTTTAGGGTGGGTGTGGGGTGGGGCGATAAGGCTGGATGAATTTTCAAATCAAATTTTGATATTTTTTCGGATTTTAAATTAAAAATATCAAATTCAAACAAAATTCAAGTAAATTTGAATTTTTTAGACAAAATTCATCCAAACCGATTTTTTTGACCGGTTTATATTCCTACTAGCCCCACCAGTAAATCCGAAATTACCGATTTTCGGCCAAAATTCTTAGTCCCCTAATGGCGCCAGCGGAGAGAATAACATAAGGCAGAGGATGTGCTTTCCTTCAAAACTTTAAAGTGTAGTACTATAGCAATACTGTAGACACTGTAAAAGGTCTACCATAACTAGATACACCTGACGTCAGGATCTAATAATCCTCATTTTATTATCCTATTATAATGAAATATGATGTCACATGGTACACCCCTTAATATTCTAAGGGGAGTGTAAGTTAGGTGATCGTAAGATCTTCTACGACCACCCCCTAGCCATAAGTGTTTCTACGACTATGAAGTAATCGTAAGTCCTGCTACGATTACGTGTGATCGTAAGTTTTCCTACGACCAGTAACCAGTCGTAAGCCTTTGTACGAGTACCCCCTGGTTATAAGTTCTGCTATGGCCAGCCCTCCTACGACTTCCTCACGATTAACTGGGTCCACTCGTCAGGAGGCCTATTTATTGGTGAGAATCTAAGCAGTCAAAATACGCAGTTATACCTGAAATAACTACATATAATTCTCCATTATCTTTGATTGATAACCGTTGGACAGTGTGGGGAGGTTACTACTCCGATAATTACTCTCATTATTACGCAATAATGGACGATTAATTACCCCGGAACGACAACCGCCACCACAACATAGTATAAATAGGTGTTTTTTTAGAGATTTGGAGGAGAGGCCCATTTTTAGAGAGTTACAATCAGGATTAGCGTCAGTCTTCCCACTGATTGTAATCAGGATACCCAATACAATACACACAGGAGTAGAGTTGTTATTCTCGCTAGAGAAGACCTGAACCTGTATAAAAATTCCCGTGTCTCTTTTGTCTGCGTGATCAATTGTGGAGACCCCCCGAATCAAATAATCTTTACGTAAGATTGGTTCTAAAACACCGATAGTTGGCGCCGACCGTGGGGATCTTCTGGTAATTCCTTGTCAACAGTTCTTTCTTTTATCTTTGATGCTACCATGGTAGGAGAATGGAACGAGGAGAATTGATTTGACTTGGCCGATTACACAGACGTTGACATGGATGCCGGTTTCGATTATGAGCCGAGTATCGAATCCTCTGACGATATTGCCACCTCTGGAGATCTTCTATTAGATCTCGGAGACTGCATCGCTACCGGAGTCGAGGAGGGATCCTTATCCCCCACGACAGTACGCCCAACCAAGGAACCAACTTCCTCAGGGGGCAAGAGTCAACACGACCATCAACAGGACTGCTTTGGGACAAACTGGCAACACGACGAGAGTTTTTCCTCCAAGTGTTCGAGTCCCTCCAAGGCAGTACGACTTGACAAGACAGGTTTTGGAAGCCATCATTCTGGAACTCCATCGACATCTAATGGTCCTCTCTCTCCGAGTATTTCCGCAGGGAAGAGGACCGAACATGCTGTTCCTCCAAGTCCAACCGTCCCGACGCAGGACCCACCTGCAGACGGAGATGGCTATAACCCGGAATTCCCCTACTTGGAGAGGTTTACTCCAAGTCGCCAAATGGTGTCGCTCGACTACTCCTCAAGTGAGGATGCCTCAAGCGCAAGTAGACGTCATCGAAGGGAGGTCTTCGTCCTTTCCTCTGATAAGAATTATTCTCCCAGAAGAAGGATTGACGATGCTCCCCAACGGGCACACTCTACACCCTCGAGAAAATAACATCGCCTGAGAGAATAGAACGCACGCTCGGATAAACGCTAGCGCCCAGCACCTTATCGTGCTTAGCACCGTGTGCACACTTGGGAGGATGAATGCTCAATCAAAACAACATGCAAGTCACGCACGGTAGAATCACCTGATTAGTACTCTATCTCACGCACCATCAAAAATCACAGCCACCAAAAGCCCTTACCGCCACCATCTCATTAACTCTTAACTAAAAAAATATTTTTCTCTAGTACCTCATCATCATAACACACAGGAGAGCATCTAATCACCGAAAACATGGTCAGCCCATCTCCAGTAGTCACCAAGAGCTAATCACCAAATCTGCGCCCAGATATTCAGCCGTCGCCGCTGGCTTTTTCCTTCAAAGCAGCTCACGCATCGTGAACGGCCGCTTGTAACACTCCAGCTCAATACTGAGTCTAGAATACCACTAAACTATCTTTTTTAACTAATATTCATTAGCACAGTATAAAGTTTGAGCAAGCAAAGCATTAATATAGTCCATCAACGGGTCACAATAGATCATGAATAAAGACTTTTCAAGCATGTATGAATAAGCGAGGGAAACATAGCAAGATAATGAGTCTAAAACAGCACCAAACCAGCAAATCCAAAACATTCATCTAAGCTTATACAATTTCTAACATGTTCTAACAGTAGTCCAGTGAGAATGAATCAAATAGTTCTCATGGCAAATAATCATGTGACTGAAGTATGAAACTATTCCATGTGCTCTAGTCCCTCTCAATCGTGGCGCCCTCAATGATCACCTAAAAGCAACAAAGAAGCAAGGGTGAGTCCATGACTCAGCAAATATATCAATATACAACGAGCAATGATAAATCAACAGTATTCAATAACTTCATTATCATCATATGTCCTTCTATTAATTTTCTCATGCTATCCTCTTCTCTTTGTTTTCATACACATTCAGCTCATATCTCAATGCAACTCTACTCTACATATCCACATGCACTTCTTTCGCGTATACCGGTATAGCATGAGTGAACGCTCGCGACAACGTTCACTCTCAAGCCCGCTCCTCCTCGAGGATCGGGGACCTCCTCCACTCCCGTGGAGTTGTGATCAATCATGATCACCTGCTCATATGCAAAGATGCTTATGAATGCAAAAATGCATAATTTCATCATATCCAATTTTCCTCATGTTCGTCAACAAGATATAATCTGTAACAGCCCTAACTTAGGGTTTGTATTTCAAATGTAAAATTTTGAGGAGAAATAAAAACTTTTGTTGTCTCTTCAAATCATTTGAAAGTTTCTACAATTTTCCCTAGCAATTTCCAATTTGTAGAATTTAATTCTTGTGATTGGAAATTGTTGTTATCAGATTCTAGCCTTCAAACTTGTGATCATCCTCTGAAACTATTTTTCCTAGCATCTTGATCATCCTATCTACCTCCCTGAATTATTTCACAATTTTTAGATTTTGTTTGCTATTTCAAATGGCCAAGTCAACTCTGTTTGAAATCTGGTCAAACTCCCTGTTCAGCAGCTTGTGAATTTTCTCTAGAACAATGCAGTGCATAAAAGTTCTGGAAAATTATACAAGGTTGTCCTCTGTCCCTAGTAGCTACCATAAAAATTTCTGAAATTTTTGGAGCTCAGGAGCTACCTCTAAAAATTCCCCAAACCTTCTCTGTCTTTTAAATCAAATTCTAAAGTACTTCCTCGGGCCCGAACCCAACCTCGGCTCGAGTCCGACTCGCGCCATCGACTCGGTCGAGTCAACTAGCTGCACCGCTGCGTGAGTCCAATCGATCGTGACCGTCCGATGCAAATCGAACGATCCACGTTGCGCATGCAACCGACCTGTCCGAATGCATACACTAATCTCAGCCGTCCGTTTCAGATCCAACGGTCGGTGCGATACTGATCAAATCAAGCCACCGGTTCGAACCGCTTTGTGAGTCACCGACGGTGGACCCACTTGTCGTCGTCACCTACCTCTCGCATGAGAGCTGAGTGCCGGCGACATTGCGCATGGACGCCACCTCGCCTCGCTGTCCCGTCACCGCTTCCCGGTTTTTCGTGCGCGCATTACCTCGGCCGTATCTTCCGCTGAGAGGCCATGCCCTGCGCAGCACCAATCACCCACTTTTTCGCTCACCGTTTGTCAAGACCGTTCTTGAGCTCCTCGGTGCGAGAGCGCCGCCACTCGTATTCCTCCGCCTCTTCCCTACTTAAGCCCTACCGAGCTCCCTTATCCTTCTTTGGACACCATAAGACCACTTCCTACCCTCCATTACTTCCCCGGAGCTCCAACCGAGAGAGTGCGCAAACTCTGGTTCACGGCCGTGTCGCTCCGCCGTGTCGTCCTCGCGACCAGTGAAGATCATCCCTTCTTTGCGCGTCATATCGTGTTCCGGATCCCTTCTTGAATTCCTCAACTAATTTTGAGTTTCACTCGCAGGACCGTTGAATTTTGAGTTCCCTCCTTTCGCCGAAAAACTCGGGTCTTCGTCCTCATCACCGGTGAGTTGGTCCTTTGGTCGATTGCTTGCTTCAAGACCGCCCCGCACTTACCCGAGCTATCTACATCTTCGCCCCTCCTATCTTTGCTCGTGTTGCTTCCTCGTTGTCGCCTTGACCGCTGCTCTCGGCTCATCGTCGCCACCATCTCCGGCAATCTCCTCTCCTCCGCATCATCCTAGTAAGTTCTTGGGACCTTAGTATAGCTTTAGCGCACGCTAGTTCGGGTTATGTATCGCTAGCTTGTCGTTGCCGCTTTTGCCGTAGCATGAACTCCGCCCCTCGCCGTCGCGCCGGCTCGTCAGTCACCTCCGACTTGCCCGCCGGTGTCGTCGGGTGCGCAATAGCATCAGGATCCCATTTTGGCCTTTTGCCGGCATCGCGGGGGCTTGGCTCGCCGGCGGCGCGCCGGGCAAGTTCGAGCTCCGGCTCTGTTGTCGGATGAGCTAGCGATTTTCAGAGTACGCCGAGAACGCCCGGCGTATTCTTTGAACCATTGCCGACGCCGCCGCCGGCGGGCTGAGTCAAGTTCGACTCGTCGGCGCCTCATGTCCCGCCTGTCGAGACCGTGGGCTAGCCGGGTCGTCGGTAGAATAAGTATTAAATGCTTTTTGATTTCTGTAATGCTTTTCTGGTTTGCTGATAATTCATTTAAACTTAGAAAATTCATATCTAATTCAATTTTTATCCAAATTGCATAAAACCAGTGCTGTTAATTTTCATTTTAAATGTTCTATTTACTAAAATTAGTGTCAACCTTGTCCCTGTATCAAAAATCTGTTAATTAATTTAATGTTGTAGAATGTAATCTCCAAATTAGAAAATGCATATCTCTTTCAATAATTGTCCAAATTCAATAAACCCAATTCTGTAAAATTTCATTTTCAGTATACTAACTATTAGGATAGGTTTTACACACTGTTTCTGTTCATGAAAATTTGTTAAGTAATTAACTAGTGACTTGTTGTGTTTTTAGCTTAGAAAATTCATAGAAAATTGCTAATAACTTAAAATGATTTGTTCTCTGTTTCTAAAATTTTGTTATAGCATGCTTAGGCTGCTGTGTGAGTTTTGGCTTGTTTGATGTTGTTGAATGTTTGAGTTTTGTCGGTGTTATTCGCTCTTATTTGTCGTTATGTTCGATCGTTAGGCTTTGATATTTGCGGCAACCCCGAGGACGATCCTCCGCACCATATTGAGCAATGCAACTGTGCAAGCGCTTTGATCATGTTTAATCCCAAGATTCTAAAGATTAATATTTTGTTTCAATTTGTATGTATGCATTGCTTAATTTGTGTTAAATTGATTAGTTAAATCCAGTAGTCGCATATCCTGTAGCCAAAATATTGATCTCTACTACCGAGCCTAGGTTATTTGTCGTGATTAGAGGTTGGATGATCTCTTGTCACTTAGTAGATACGATTTCAACTTGCTTAGACATGCTTAGCTATCGGTAGAATGGCGGTTATCGACTTTAGTCGGTAACCTTGATCACACAAAATTTACTACAACTTTATGTTTCAAAGATTTCGCTATGTTTAATTGCAAAATTAAAAATGAAAACAAAAATGATTTGGACGCGCACAATGGTAAGATTGGTGTGATCTTTTGGGTGATCGAAAGGTGCCCGGTCAATTAAGGACCGAACATCTTGTGAGTGAATTTTTATCCAGCATTTCGCGCATAACCACACTAGAGTATATGGGACCTCTCTTGACCTAGTACTTTGGCGTATCGGTCCCGGTCGCAGGAGGTCGCAGGAGGGATGGAGGTGGGAGCATGGTAGTTGTCCAAAAGCTTTATCCTGAGTGGGTAGTTGTCTTTCGGCTTTACCATGTAAGCGTATGGTGTTTCTACCCATACGAGCTGCTCTGGGTTGATACACAATATTGGAAACAGTCTCGTAGGACTTAGCTGTGCCGACATACCTTCGGAAGTGTGCTTTGGCTTAAAGGCGGTCTGAGGTGTGGGTACAGTGGTACACCGCAGGTTAAAAACTATTCGAATAGCCTCGCCCTAGGTGATGGACACGCTTGGGTAAGCTTTTCAAGAGTTAGACTACAACATTTAAATTAAAACTTGATGGGTGGTACGAATCGGGATTCGTATATTGTTGTGGTGACTATTGGGATAGTCACTTCTAGGTTGTTTTATCTTTCGCTTTTGTTATTAATATCCGCATCGTTATTTCAATCTTAAAATGAATTGCAAACTTGCTTTTAAACTCATTACATTAATGCAAATGAAAATTGGCTTTATGCAAATAAAACATATGGCCCCACTAAACAAGCCTGCATGTAGCATATTAACAGTGTCCGCTAGTTCACACGCTGCCTTATGGGTACAAAGACAATCTTTGTACTGTGTGCTTTGCTTAATGTTTTGTTGCAGAGGAAGATGGTGAGCCTCGTGGTCCTCACTGTGAGTCAGGCTGCCGCTGTGGGTGACGACTAGACTTGGCGGTCCTGGCCGATGCCTTGTGGGTTGAAGGCACGCTGATTGGCTTTGTTTATAGCCATCTTATGGCACTTTTGCTTCCATTGTCTTTCTCGTTGTTATTTGTGTATCTTGTGGCAATCGGCCATTGTCTGTAATACCTTTACTATTTGTTTATCTTCCGCTTGGAAGTGTGGTGTTTGGACTCTATGTGTGGAATGGAGTTGATGTCTAATTTTGTACCGGTGTGTATATCGCTTTCGGGAAGTATACATATCTCGAGGATCGATTTATTTGATTTGTGATGCTAGGCTGTGGTTGGTTACATTACAAACCAAATAAATTGGGGTCCTCACAAGGTTGGTATCAGAGCCATTCGACCGTAGTAACCCAAGCATAGTCGTCTTAGGATATTTTGAAAGTCTTATTTTCAAGTCATAAAAGGTTTATAAAACCTAGGCGATTCTCGATTTTATTCCTTACCTATCTTAGCTTTCTACCCTCATCTTACTCTAATTTAAGTTTTGAAACTTGGTTTCTCTCTTCACCTTTCAAAAGATAGTTACTACTGTGGAATTAGTTTGGGGAGAACCATGAAGTTTAATCCAACTAAAACTTGTGGGGATAATAGGTAAGATGTAAAGGGAGTAGTTATGTGTCCGATTTTTGCTGGTCGAACTTTATCCCGCCTTGTGTTTGTTTCTCGACCGCTTTCATGAATTTTGGGCTTTCTTGCTCTTAAATTTGTTGCTAACTTGTCTTAGTAAAACAGATGGCCGGAGAACGCGTGGCGGCCAAGCAGCTGGTCATGATGAGGAGCTTCCTCCTCCGACCATGGTCGAGGTGCTCGCCGATCGAGCGAAACCGCATGGACCGACGCGCATCTTGGAGGTTATTGCTAGGAATACCTCCACTCCGCTGGTGGTGGCGCCACCGGACTCGCGGGACTTGCGAGTTCCTCCGCATACGACCACCGACTTTCCCGCCCGAGGACCTCTCGATGCGGATGATTGGTCGCGCATGGTTGAGCGAAAGCTCAACATAGCCTGCCAGCGCAGACAAGGCACTCTTCGCGCCCCACCACCTTGAGGGCGCAGACTCATGGTGGGAGAACTATTCGCCATGCAGCCCGCGGGCCATGTGGTCGCGTGGGAGGAGTTCGATCGACTTTCGTCGGGCCCACATCCCCGATGGCCCGATGAAGCTGAAAAGAAAGAATTCCTCGCGCCAAGCAAGGGCGCAAGTCCGTGACGGAGCACTGCACGAGTTTAATCATCCGCTCGTTATGCTCCGGGGAGGTGGCCTCGATGAGGCTAGCAGAGAAATTTATGGATGGCTTGTCCGAGGAGCCGCAGGACAAGCTATCCATTGTGGACTTCTCAGACTTTCGTGCCTTAGTAGATAAGGCCATTGTTGCAGAGCATAAGGCAAAGCGGCTGGCGAGTCCCGCAGCGCAAATGGAGCGCATCGCCTACTCACACCAGCCTCGCTCGTCCTCGCACTGGGCCAGCACTGATGGCCCGTTCTTTTGCTCCACCGCGCCGAGACCATCTCGCACCAGCTCCTCGCCCACCGCAGCCGTGAGCCGACCACGTGCGCCGCGATTCAAGAACAGAGCGCCTCCGCAATCCGGCGGCCGAGGTGACTTGTTTTCGCCGCCACAACAAGGGCCATTATGCGAATGCTCGCTCGAGTGTTGCAGCAGCCCTCGCCCTAATGGAGGACGCGGCGGGAGTGGTCACCACCGACGTAAGCTTGTTCGAAGCCCGTGGTGCGAGCAGCGGTCGAGTCAACCACCTTTCACCGAGGAGGCTCGGAGGCGCCGGATGTCGTGATGGGTACACTTCTTGTTAATTCTCGCCCGCTGCAGTATTATTTGATTCCGAGCATCGCATTCTTTTATTTCAAGATCATTTGCTGCTGCTAGTGGTCTTCACCGTGTTCCTTTGAAGTTCCTTTGCTCATCCGCTCTCCGGTCGGAAATGAGAGCGATTTCAGTTGTTCTGGATGTTCCTATCATAGTTGAAGGAGTGGGATTTTTGGCAAATCTCATTCGCCGATTCGCGAGTCCGGATGTGATTCTTGGCATGGATTGGTTGTCCCAACACTTGGGGCAAATCGATTGTGCCAGAAGATTGTCTATCTTACCAGCCCGGGTGGGCAAGTCGGGTTTTCGCCATACCAGGCCCGTGTCTATGTGCATTAGAAGCAAAGCCACCTTGCAAATTCAAGATGTTCCCATAGTATCCGACTTTGTGGATGTCTTTCCAAGATTTGCTCGGGATGCCTCGGTTCGAGATCCGAGTTTGCCATCGAGTTGCTTCCCTGCATCGCCCCTATCTCGGCGCGCCGATCGGATGCCTCCCAATGAGCTAGAAGAATTGAAGAAGCGCCTTGGGAGCCCAAGCAAAGGGTTTCATCCGTCCCAGCCATCTCCTTGGGGTTGTCCGTGATCTTTGTGAAGAAGAAGGACAAGACCTTGCGCATGTGTGTTGATTACCGTCCTCTCAATGAAGTGACGGTGAAGAACAAATATCCTCTCGCCCGCATTGATGATCTTTTGACCGCTTGTCGGAGCTCTGTGTTCTCCAAGATTGATCGAGATCGGGCCATCATCAAGTCCGGATCGTACGAGGATATTCCAAGACGGCCACTACTCGTTATGGCTCTGCACGAGTACACCGTCATGTCTTTCGGTTTGACCAATGCTCCAGCGTTGTTCATGAACCTTATGAATTCGTATTCATGGAGTATTTGGACAAATTTGTGGTGGTTTTTATTGATGACATTCTTATCTATTCCAAGATCAAGCGAGCATGCCGAGCATCCAAGATTGTTTTGGGCAAATTGCGGAGCACCAATATATGAAGTTCGGCAAATGTGAGTTCGTTGAAGGAAGTGGCATTTTTGGGCCATGTTCTTTCAATGGAGGCATAGCCGTGGATCCCAAAGAAGGTCGGCGATGTTCTATCTTGGGGCCACCAAGTCACCACCGATGTGCGGAGTTTTCTTGGTTTAGCTGGCTACTATCGCCGCTTTATCGAGAACTTCTCCAAGATCGCAAAGCCGATGACTGAATTGCTTAAGAAGGACAAGAAGTTTGTGTGGTCCTCTGCTTGTGATGAGAGCTTTCAGGAGCTCAAGCAGCGATTGACTTCAGCCCCAGTCCTTACTCTTCCTGATATCCACAAGAGCTTCGATATTTATTATGATGCCTCTCGCTGGGACTTGATGTGTTCTTATGCAGAAGGCAAGGCGCTTGCCTATGCATCCAGGCAATTGAGGCCTCATGAGCTCAACTATCCCACCCATGATTTAGAGCTTGCTGCAGTAGTTCATGCACTCAAGATTTGGCGGCATTATTTGATCGGAAACCGCTGTGAGGTGTATTCCGATCACAAGAGCTTGAAATACTTGTTCACTCAGCCAGATCTGAACCTCAGGCAGAGGAGATGGCTGGAATTGATCAAGGATTATGACATGGGTATTCAGATCATCCGGCAAAGCCAATGTGGTTGCCGATGCACTTAGCGAAAAGTGTATTGCAATACTCTGATGATCCAAGAGCAGCAACCGGCACTTCTTGCAGAGTTTCAGCGTCTCAACTTGGGTTTGGTTGAGCATGGCTCCCTTGCTGCCTTGGTTGTGCAACCAACCTTGGTGGATCAAGTCAAGGCGACATGACAATCGATGATGGTGTGGGTAAAATCAAGCGTAACATCGAATGGATCGGCCAAGCGCTTCACGTAAGATGAGCACGGTGTCGTATGGTTTGGGCAGCGTCTTGTGGTCCCAAAGGTCCCCGAGTTGCGGATTTGATTCTTCAGAGGCCCATGATTCGCCTTTGTCCATCCATCCCGGCCACTAAAATGTACCAAGATCTGCGTCGGAGGTTCCGTGGACTCGCATGAAGCGCGAGATTGCGTGTTCGTTGCCGATGTGACACATGTTGTCGCGGTCAAGGCCGAGCATCGGCCCCGCAGTCTCCTCCAACCCTTGCCTATACCGGAATGGAAGTGGGATTCAGAGGCATGGATTTTATCACCGGTCCGCCCTGCACTTCTTCGAGGAAGGATGCTATCCGGGTTGTTATCGATCGATTGACGAAGGTAGCGCACTTCCGCCAAGACTTACCACTCTCGGTGTCGGTCGATTGGCGATCTCTACATATCCCGCATTGTGAGTTTGCATGGTGTGCCACGAACGACATTGTGTCGATCGTGGCTCTCTTTTCACTTCGGCTATGGCACGCTTTACTGTGAAGCCATGGGGACCGTCTCTTTCTTTCTCACCTATCATCCTCGATCGATGGTCGACGAGCGCGCCAACCAAGTTCTTGAAGATATGCTCGTGCTTGTATTCTTTCCTATGGGAAGAATTGGGAGAAGTGCCTACCGCTTGCCGAAGTTCTCCTACAACAAGCTTCCAGCTAGTCTCGGTATGGCACCGCTTGAGGCTTTGTATGGACGGCACGCAGAACACCATTGAACCGGTCGAATCGTGAAAGGCGCTTCTTGGCCCGCATTCCATCAATGAAGCCGAAAGTCAAGTGCGCTTGATTCGTGAGCACTTGCGCGTAGCTCACCAGCGGAAGAGCTATGCGATCGGCGTCGTCGTGAGTTGAGTTTCGGCCCAATGACTTTGTGTATCTCAAAGTCTCACCCAAGGGACATCGTCGTTTGCCGTGTCAAGGGCAACCGCTCCTCGATATGTCGGGCCATATCGCATCATCAAGAAAGTGGGAGCCGTTGCATACCGCTTGGAGTTGCTACCACACTTGAGGGGTGCATGATGTTTTCCATGTGTCACAATTGAAGAAGTGCCTCCGTGTTCCGCTGAGAAACACCATTGGAAAATATCGATGTGCAGAAGATCTGCCTTATCGTGAGCGCCCCGCTCGTATCCTCAAGAAGTGAACGAGAACAAGGAACCGTGTGATCAAGTTCCTTAAAGTTCGATGGTCGAACCACTCGAGGATGAAGCCACTTGGGAGCGGGAAGATCGCCTCCAGCAGATTACCCATCCTTCTTCTCCAGTTGATCGTAATCTCTGGCGAGATTCCTGTAAGGGGGGGAGATTTGTAACAGCCCTAACTTAGGGTTTGTATTTCAAATGTAAAATTTTGAGGAGAAATAAAAACTTTTGTTGTCTCTTCAAATCATTTGAAAGTTTCTACAATTTTCCCTAGCAATTTCCAATTTGTAGAATTTAATTCTTGTGATTGGAAATTGTTGTTATCAGATTCTAGCCTTCAAACTTGTGATCATCCTCTGAAACTATTTTTCCTAGCATCTTGATCATCCTATCTACCTCCCTGAATTATTTCACAATTTTTAGATTTTGTTTGCTATTTCAAATGGCCAAGTCAACTCTGTTTGAAATCTGGTCAAACTCCCTGTTCAGCAGCTTGTGAATTTTCTCTAGAACAATGCAGTGCATAAAAAGTTCTGGAAAAATTATACAAGGTTGTCCTCTGTCCCTAGTAGCTACCATAAAATTTCTGAAATTTTGGAGCTCAGGAGCTACCTCTAAAATTCCCAAACCTTCTCTGTCTTTTAAATCAAATTCTAAAGCATCGTTCTCGGGCCCGAACCCAACCTCTGCTCGAGTCCGACTCGCGCCATCGACTCGGTCGAGTCAACTAGCTGCACCGCGCGTGAGTCCAATCGATCGTGACCGTCCGATGCAAATCGAACGATCCACGCTTGCGCATGCAACCGACTCGTCCGAATGCATACACTAATCTCACCGTCCGCTTTGGATCCAACGGTCGGCGCGACATCGATCAAATCAAGCCACCGTTCGAACGCTTTGTGAGTCACCGACGGGTGGACCCCACTTGTCGTCGTCACCTACCTCTCGCATGAGAGCTGAGTGTCGGCGACATTGCGCATGGACGCCACTCGCCCCGTCGTCCGTCACCGCTTCCCGGTTTTCGTGCGCGCATTACTCGGCCGTATCTTCCCGAGAGGCCATGCCCGCGCAGCACCAATCACCCACTTTTCGCTCACCGCTTGTCAAGACCGTTCTTGAGCTCCTCGGTGCCGAGCGTCGCCACTCGTATTCCTCCGCCTCTTCCCTACTTAAGCCCTACCAGAGCTCCCTTATCCTTCTTTGGACACCATAAGACCACTTCCTACCCTCCATTACTTCCCGGAGCTCCAACCGAGAGTGCGCAAACTCGGTTCACGGCTGCGTGTCGCCCGCCGTGTCGCCCTCGCGACCGGTGAAGATCATCCCTTCTTTTGCGCGTCATATCGTGTTCCGATCCCCTTCTTGAATTCCTCAACTAATTTTGAGTTTCACTCGCAGGACCGTTGAATTTTGAGTTCCCTCCTTTTCGGCCGAAAACCCTGTCTTCGCCTCATCACCGTGAGTTGGTCCTTTGGTCGATTGCTTGCTTCAAAGACCGCCCCGCACTTACCCGAGCTATCTACATCTTCGTCCCTCCTATCTTTGCTCGAGTTGCTTCCTCGGTGTCGCCTTGACCGTCGTCTCGGTTCATCGTCGCCACCATCTCCGCAATCTCCTCTCCTCCGCATCATCCTAGTAAGTTCTTGGGACCTTAGTATAGCTTTAGCGCACGCTAGTTCGGGTTATGTATCGCTAGCTTGTCGCTGCCGCTTTGCCGTAGCATGAACTCCGCCCCTCGCGCGCATACTCGTCGAGTCACCTCGACTTGCCCGCCGGTGTCGTCGCGCGCAATAGCATCAGGATCCCATTTTGGCCTTTTGCCGCATCGCGGGGCTTGGCTCGCGCGGCGCGCCGGGCAAGTTCGAGCTCACGGCTCTGTTGTCGGATGAGCTAGCGCATTTCAGAGTACGGCGAGAACGCTCCGGCGTATTCTTTGAACCCGCCGTCGACGCCGCCTCGGCGAGGTGAGTCAAGTCCGACTCGGTCGGCGCCCTCATGGATCCCGCTCGTCGAGACCGTGGGCTAGTGGCTGCTCGGTAGAATAAGTATTAAATGCTTTTGATTTTGTAATGCTTTTACGGTTTGTTGATAATTCATTTAAACTTAGAAAATTCATATCTAATTCAATTTTTATCCAAATTGCATAAAACCAGTCTTTGTTAATTTTCATTTTAAATGTTCTATTTACTAAAATTAGTGTCAACCTTGTCCTCGTATCAAAAATCTGTTAATTAATTTAATGTTGTAGAATGTAATCTCCAAATTAGAAAATGCATATCTCTTTCAATAATTGTCCAAATTCAATAAACCCAATTCTGTAAAATTTCATTTTCAGTATACTAACTATTAGGATAGGTTTTACACACTGTTTCTGTTCATGAAAATTTGTTAAGTAATTAACTAGTGACTTGTTGTGTTTTTAGCTTAGAAAATTCATAGAAAATTGCTAATAACTTAAAATGATTTGTTCTCTGTTTCTAAAATTTTGTTATAGCATGCTTAGGGCTTGTGTGAGTTTTGGCTTGTTTGATGTTGTTGAATGTTTGAGTTTTGTCGGTGTTATTCGTTCTTATTTGCTGTTATGTTCGATCGTTAGGCTTCGATATTTGCGGCAACCCTGAGGACGATCCTCCGCACCATATTGAGCAACAGCAGCCAGGCAAGCAGTTTGATCATGTTTAATCCCAGTATTTTAAAGATTAATATTTTGTTTCAGCTGTATGTATGCATTGCTTAATTTGTGTTAAATTGATTAGTTAAATCCGTAGCTGCATATCCTGTAGCCAAAATATTGATCTCTACTACCTGAGCCTAGGTTATTTGCTGTGATTAGAGGTCGCTGGATGATCTCTTGTCACTTAGTAGATACGATTTCAACTTGCTTAGACATGCTTAGCTATCGGTAGAAGCAAGGCGGTTATCGACTTTAGTCGGTAACCTTGATCACACAAAATTTACTACAACTTTATGTTTCAAAGATTTCTGCTATGTTTAATTGCAAAATTAAAAATGAAAACAAAATGATTTGGACGCTGGGCACAATGGTAAGATTGGTGTGATCTTTTGGGTGTGATCGAAAGGTGCCGGTCAATTAAGGACCGAACATCTTGTGAGTGAATTTTTATCCAGGCATTTCGGCGTGCTAACCACACTAGAGTATATGGGACCTCTCTTGACCTAGTACTTTGGCGTGTATCGGTCCCGGGTCGCAGGAGGTCGCAGGAGGGATGGAGGTGGGAGCATGGTAGTTGTCCGAAAAGCTTTATCCTGAGTGGGTAGTTGTCTTTTCGGCTTTACCATGTAAGCGTATGGTGTTTCTACCCATACGAGCGGCTCGGGGTTGATACACAATATTGGAAACAGTCTCGTAGGACTTAGCTGTGCCGACATACCTTCGGAAGTGTGCTTTGGCTTAAAGGCGGTCTGAGGTGTGGGTACAGTGGTACACCCCTGCAGGGTTTAAAACTATTCGAATAGCCTCGTCCTAGGTGATGGACACGCTTGGGTAAGCTTTTCAAGAGTTAGACTACAACATTTAAATTAAAACTTGATGGGTGGTACGAATCGGGGATTCGTGCTATTGTTGTGGTGACTATTGGGATAGTCACTTCTAGGTTGTTTTATCTTTCGCTTTTGTTATTAATATCCGCATCTTGTTATTTCAATCTTAAAATGAATTGCAAACTTGCTTTTAAAGCGTATTACATTAATGCAAATGAAAATTGGCTTTATGCAAATAAAACATATGGCCCCACTAAACAAGCTCGCATGTAGCATATTAACAGTCTCCGCTAGTTCACACGTCGGTCTTGCGGGTACAAAGACAATCTTTGTACTCGAGTGCTTTGCTTAATGTTTTTGTTGCAGAGGAAGATGGTGAACCTCGTGGTCCTCACATGGAGTCTTTGTCGCCGTGGGTGACGACTAGACTTGGCGGTCCGGTCGGATGCCTTGTGGGTTGAAGGCACGCGATTGGCTTTGTTTATAGCCATCTTATGGCACTTTTTGCTTCCACTGTCTTTTGTTGTTATTTGTGTATCTTGTGGCCACGGCCATTGTGCTGTAATACCTTTACTATTTGTTTATCTTCCGCTTGGAAGTGTGGTGTTTGGACTCTATGTGTGGAATGGAGTTGATGTCTAATTTTGTACAGGTGTGTATATGCGCTCGAAGTATACATATCTCGAGGATCAGTTTATTTGATTTGTGATGCTAGGGCCAGGTGGTTGGTTAAGCATTACAAACCAAATAAATTGGGGTCCTCACATAATCATACCATTCCATTGCTTGCAATTAAATACAAATAATATCACAACAATAATGATAATGAATGATAAAGAAATACAGAGATCAATCATTGATCGCTGTCTACCATGCACTTGCCTTTACTAGTTGCGACGCACGGTTTGGCTAGAAGATGGATGGCAACAAGTACGATGTCTCTCCTACATTAAACATTCAAATTTCAATACAAGCTACAGTATCACAAGAATAACAATTAATTGACATCGCTCCTACATGTCCCCCAAATCCACATCGTTCCCCCTAATACCGAACAATCGCCCCTTGCTGTCCTGGTACTAAAAAAGGGCGTAACTTTTGACTCACAAGCCCGATCATGGCAAATCACCCCATTCTGGAATCTACACAAAGTTCCCCACTTTTTTTAGATTACCATGATTCCTAATTAAATCATCTAACCCCTTGTTTTTATTCCAGAAGACTGATCTGTCATCTTCTGGACAGCGAGCCTTACAAAATTCATAACTTAAAAATTACTCATCCGCTCGACATGATTAAGTACTCTATAGAAAGATACCAAAATTATCTATAACTAACTAGTAGATGATATTCTCAAAATTCGCCATTAAGGTACTCGATTAAATCGTACAACAGAACAGCAGATTAACCAATCTACTGTTCGATTTCTCTCCGAATAGAAACATGCTAATATTTTCCCTTACTGTTCCAACAAAACATGCTAATAAAATATGCTGCACTAACTAGCTCTCTCTCTTTTACTGTTCCAAAGAAAAACATACATACAGCACTTTGCTAATCTCTCCCTAACTTTCCAAATTAATGAAACACTTGCACGTGCATGCAAATCCCATTAAACAAAGATGGCAGTGCCTTTTATCTAATCAAGTAGTACACCTTTAACTAGTCATAACAGCACACAATTAATCTCTCTCACCTACTAACCCAATTAAATATTCACATGCACACAGCACTACCAAACTAATTACTCTCCCGTACAAATCCACAGGAACACATGTAGCACTACCCAATATCTATCGTGTAGTGCAAGAAAACCATAAAAGAAGACAAACCGACGACGCTTGGTAACAAAACGGCTGGCGATCGAGTCGGCGGCACATTCCACGTACTGGCCGAACAGCACTCGCGTGTGGGCAGAAAAATCAACACATGCACTCGGCGGCAGGCAGCTATGCGCCCACGCGGCAGCAGGCGTTCGGCCGTAGCGCTCACGCGGTAGAGGCGGTTGTGCACTACAGACGGACAAGCGTCAGGAGGCGATGGCCTAAGCGCCAGGCAGAAGAAAACTAATGAGTGTGGCGGCGCACGGGAGAAAGAAAAAAAACTGCTAGGTTTCTAGAATCGACTCTCTCCACGATCCTTTTATTCCGGTACGAACTAACTCCTCCCTAAAACTTTAAAATATTCCATTTTCACGTATCCCCTTTCGTCTATTTGCACGTAAACCCTTAAGGTTAAATTTTAGAATATTACACCGCTACCACTATTTATCTCGTATAGCTCATACACATGAGCAATAAACCTAGA